>OW386293.2:103664376-106604801 GCA_936432065.2 Rutpela maculata
GGAAAAGCAAGCCAGGTTAAAAGATCTCAATAAAAAATATTATACTTATTTGGGCTAAATGACACTCTGATATAAGAGGGAATATTACAGCAGAAAAATTAACCAAGTCTTCAAGTATTGACGGAGATCCTATCGATAATTTATCTCACTCTGACATAATACCAGTCTTGAAAACAAATATGAAACAATTATGGGAAGAGGAGTGGACTAAAGTTTGTAATAACAACAATTATACATATTGTAAAATCAACGAAAAATTACCTAGTTCCCCTTTGGCTAATAGAAATCATTCAAATAGAAATATTAACATCAAGTATGTCAGATGTATATTTGGGCATGGAGCTGTCAACTCTCATTTCTTTAAAATGAAATTATCGGAAACACCCTCTTGTGATTGCAATGGAAACTTGAATGACATCAATCACTGGATCTTTCAGTGCCATCATAAGTCACGTGCAACCACCTTATAAATGCAAGAACTAATAAAAAATAATATTCCGTTGTCACAATGTAGCACATGACTTTGCTTTCTTATCGTCGTCAGGAATGATCATTTAAGAATAATGTTTTATAATTTTCCAAAACATACTGAACGTAAAATTTGATCAGGTAATTTAGTTTAGTTGTTGTTTCCTTATGTGGACATCCTTTGTGGGCTAACCTATTTACCGTTGCCTACCTTGTTTTGTTTAGAAAAAAGAGTCACCATGAACGACACCTTGGCGTGAAGTGTGTGTCCCTGTCTATTATCCTTTGTAATTGGTTTTTTTGCCGGCTGGTTAAAAAACTATATAGTCGGAAAATTATATAGATGTTTTTTCTGAATTTTTAGACATTCTTTTTAGAGGCCATATAAATAAGTAATAGTATTTTCAGAGAATTCTTTTTAGGAGTCATCTAAGCAACTGCAATTTAAATTTGGGGGTGGTTTCCGCCACTCTATGAGGGTAGTTTTTGAGCATCGCATCGAAACTAATGCAGTTACATACTGTTTCTAAAATAACTGGGCATCGTAAGCTTTTTTTGCAAGCACTGCAGTTTTTTTAAATTTCCTGTTGTGTGAGGGGTAGTTTTCACCCACTCATGGGGGTAATTTCCAATGGAAAGTAGTGTTAACGCTGTATTTAAGCGTTATATACTTGAATGTTTATATTTAATTCGATTTATTGAGATTCAAGACTATTCGTGGGGCGTTAAGTCATTTTTACCTTGTTTAAGGAGTGTTTTTTAACGCTAGGGGTTGATTTTGGAGGTGTACGATTTTTTTTGACCTCGGATTCGACTGTATCCCCATGTAATTTTCGACGCTGAATCCAAATCCGAGATAAAAAAAAATCAACCCCTAGCGCTAAAAAAACACTCCCTAAACTTATTGAATCTCAATAAACCGAATTAAATATAAACATTCAAGTATATATCGCCTGAATACAGAGTTAACACTACTTTCCATTGAAAATCACCCAAAAACTACCCCCATAGTGTGGCGGAAACCACCCCTAAATTTAAATTGCAGTTACTTAGATGACTCCTAAAAAGAGTTCTCTGAAAATACTATTACTTATTTATATGGCCTCTAAAAAGAATCGTCTAAAAATTCAGAAAAACATGTATGTAATTTTCTGACTATATAGTTTTTTGACCAGCCGGTAGGTGGCGCATTGACAACCCCATGTGAGTGTTGAATGCGGATTAAGTATACGTCAAGTTGGGCTCTTTATTGGGGCGTTCATTGTTTCTGTTATTACCTTTTTTTTTCCAGATTTTCCTTGCAATTTTAATCTAGGGGTGGTTTCCGCCACTCTATGGGGGTATATTTTGAGCATCGCATCGGAACTAATGCACTTACTTACTCTTTCCAAAAAAACTGGGCATCATCGTAAGCTTTGTTTACAATCACTGTATTTTTTAATTTACCTGTTGTATGAGGGGTAGTTTTCACCCACTTTCTCAATGGAAAGTAGTGTTAACTCTGTGTTTATGCGTCATATACTTGAATGTTTATATTTAATTCGATTTATTGAGATTTAAGACTATTCGTGGAGCGTTAATTCATTTTTACCATGTTTAGGGAGTGTTTTTTAGCGCTAGGGGTTGATTTTGGGAGTGTACGATTTTTTTTTGACCTCGGATTCGGATTCAGCGTCGAAAATTACATAGGGATACAGTTGTCTCGACAGCAGTTCCAAGAGCTTTTGTTTTTTTGTGGAGCTGTGTTATTATTTTAAGAAGAACACTCTGTATATTTTTACTTGAAGTATAGCAAGTTTCTTACTTGACAATTGTGTTAACTGTGTGACAAATATTATTGTATTCCGTCTAATTTTTTCATTAACTATTATTTTTTTAAGGTATACAACCCTGTATATTTTTCACTACAAGTATATTTCTTCATCAGCAATAGCGCCAACTACCTACCAAACATTATTTTCTGCATCAAATAGTTTTATAGAGGCCAACAGACATAAATACACTTCCTGAGAGGAGAAAATTCGAAAAAATCAAAGATAGTAGAAAGGGAAAATATGGTCATATCCCGAATAAATGTTATAGGTTACTTTATTAGAAGATGTAAATGTGCTACAAATTTAGGCATACACAATAAACATGGAGAAACGTAACAAAATTTTGATAATGTTTTCAAAACACAAACAGAAGTCCGCAAACAAACTAAGTGTAGATATACCAATGTATGTCTATCTCTAAAATGTAAATTTGATTGTGGATGTGTCAACAGATAGCACATTATCGATCTATGTCTGCTTTAAAATATATGAATACTACCGGTTAAATTCATAAATCATTACCAAGCAGCGTTATATCCTGTGGCAACTCACGGTTTAAAGGCACAGGAAGCGTACAGTCAAGATGTATTTTATGGCTTCAACGAGAAAAATATGACAAAAAAGTTGAAAGCCACTAAGTATTGAGCCGAACTACAAACATTAATTAAATAATTTATTGACATTGCTTGGCACCCAGCTGACAGTAGATTTAAAATGCAGTTGGTTCCCACATAGCACAATCGGGATATGGGATGACAAATTGACGTACCTGGATATCTCAGTACGTAAAATAAATAGAGAAACGGATGTACTTTTTAGGATATCCTATTTTAGGACGTCCTCAAGGCAGCCCATTTTAGTACGTCCCAGGATATCCTTTTATGGATGTCAATGGGCTATCCTGAATAGTTTCCATTTTTGCATTAGCTATGTCGACTAACATCTGGATTAAGAACGGACATCCGATGAAGAGCCTTAAATCTCCTTAAAATGTACCCTAATATTAGGTCTATAATATATTTAAATAAAGCGCCATTTTGATTTCAGGCATGCCAAACTGGCCAGGCCAAAGCAAATAGAAAATACCCCAAACACACAGTAACCATGCTTTATTAGTTTTTATTTTCTCAAATATTTATATAATAATTATTGTTAGTGGCTGTATGAAATATATTAAAGTTGTATTTTTGTGTTTTATCTGTTTAGTTATTTGAGTGTCTTCATTCCAGACTATAAAAAGCAAGTACAAATGTATAAAAATATAATATAAAAATTCATGTTATGAAAAAATTATCTGAATATGGTTGAATATTTAATTAGTTATTAATGTCTTGTTCGAAACCACGAAAATTTAATACGATTTTTTATACTTTCAGAATACCAAAGGAAGCTAAAAAAATGAGGATTTATGCACATTCCCGTATTTTACAATCACTAAGAAACCTACAAAATAAAATATTAATTTGGCTCAAGAATTAAATACTGAAATCAGCTTGGACAGAAAATGTGAATCACGCGAAAGTATTGTCAAATCTGACAATAAACCTAATGAAATTCAATTTGAGAATGACGACAAATAATGTGCCTACTTAGTTAAAAAATTTAAAACCAACTAGCAACTAGTTGTGGATGAAAATAAGTAAGTAAATTTTGTGCTCTAAAATAATTATTTGAAACTTTTATTACACGTTTAATGGAAAAGATATGATACGACATCAGGCCGAACACAGGTGGACAGACTGCATCAAAATACAGAGACCTATTACAATCTTTTATCTTGAAATTATATTTGCCAGAGTGTGCTTTATGGATTTTAATCTATAATTAGGTAAATTATTATTATTCACTGAGTGCTATAGGTCATACCTATATCCTTTAATAATTTCTATAGTTTTATCTTGCCCATTTTTCATACATTTTTTTAATAATAGTGGTTCAAATAATAATAACTACGTTTATTTTAGTTGCACCCATGAATGAGTATATTATGGAAAACGAAACAGAGAAGCTGTTAAAAGATTATTCGAAAATTGCAAAAGAGAAGAGCGAGACAAAGAAGAGAATAGAGAAGTAGGAGTGCGCTACATCCTAAAGACGCAGTTACACGGCACGTGGTTCACCGATCCACGAACCTGGTGCGTGGTTCGGCAAACCACGCGCCATGTAACGGATAGCGAGCCAGATGTGTCAATACGGCACGTGACCAATGCAGATTTCGTGTGGGGTTGTGGATTGTAGGCTCGTCAAAACTGCATGGATCGACTGATGACTGATCTTCAGGCGCAGTTACCGACAACTAGATGGAAGACGCGAGCCGACGCGAGCAACGTCTCCCGAGTCGCAAGCCATGCCAAGTTGCCTATGTCACACGGCGCGTGTTTCGTGACTCGCCGAGCCAGGCTCGCCTAATCAAGCGCCGTGTAACTGCGCCTTAAAAATTCATGTTCGGCTATTATTAAATTTGCAAAAGTGATATATTTAGGTATTTATTTTACATTTTTCTAAGAAGTTTGCTTTTTAACATTACAAATGTTTTTAAATATTGAATGTGTTTAACTTATTTCTATTATTAAAATATTATTATTTAAGTAGTACTTAATTCCATACATACAAAATATTTCTGTTTTTTTATAAAATTGTAATGTGTTTGACGATGGTTAATGAACCGAATCGTAAGAAAATAATATTTTATTTTTTAACTGACCATAAACAAGAAATTACGTATAAGTTATAAGGGAAAATAGACAAGTGCAAGTATTTCAAAAATGTGCATATTTGACAAAAATTCTAAAAATTTTTACTATTCAATTATTTTTAAATTTAAGTATAATATTATTGTCTAAATCGGAAATCCCCGGATTGGTGGTCCGCGGACCCCTAGGGGTCCGCGGACGATGTCTTGGGGGTCCGCGAAATATCACTGAAATATTCAATTGTTTTGTATTTTACTTGACTTGCAGTGGTAGATTCTACATAATCTTCATTTTAAGAAGAATTTAAGTTTAAGTCAGTATAGCGACAGATGAGGGGGTCCTTGAAAAAATCTTGTTGGGAATCCCTGGTCTAAATGTTGGTTGTGGCATTTTCTTAATTTTTATGTTTCTTGGTGGGATCCTTTTCCACATGTTTTCTTCTAAAACAGTGTCCTTAGAATCTACAAAATAATGCAATAATCCAGTATTTTACTCGAAAATAACCTCTACGCTCCTATAACGTAAAAGTCAAAGACGTAGAGGTTATTTTCCAGTAAAATACTAGATAACTAACTGTATTATTTTGTTGATTTTACGTTCATTGTTTTAGAAGAAAACACTATGGCAGAGGATCCCACCAAGAAACAGAAAAATTAAGTTGCCTGTGGGTGTCTATTCGCAGTCCGTAGGATATCCTGGGACATTTTAGTATGTAGTTTGTACAGCCTATTCGTAATACTTAGGACATTTTTATATACGGCGAAGGATAGTAGCATTTTTTTATTATGTTATTATTGTATTAGTAAGTAAAATTCACAAAATATCGCAAAACTAAATTGCTTATAGCTTTTGCTCATAACTGGGCCATTCTTCTATAGAAAGTGTACCCCCTCCTTTCCTGGGAAACCATCAAAGTCCAAATTATGGGATGGTTGCAACTGAAATGGTTGAAAACTTTAGAAAATTGGGATAGTCGATCAATTTGAAATTGCATATCCTGGATTCTCATTTTGATTACTTTCCAGAAAATCTTGGAGGCCATAGTGAAGAGTAAGAGAACGGTCTCATCATAATATCAGTAAAATGGAGCGCCGATATCAATGGAGGTGGGGTGAAAATATAATGGATGACTTCTGTCGAATGCTGAAAAGAGATAGATTACAAAACGGGAGGAAAACGAGAGAGAATGCCGCTGTGTAAATCTCTCGTAATCAAAAGAGTGCATTACGGTAGGCAATCATGAGCTAATTATTATATACATACAAATGTTAAAAATAAATGAGCATATCACTATCACCCATATTTGTTTTTGTACCATTTTTTTGAGATTAAAAAAACCGTGACTTTTTTGTGGAGAGGAAATACCCTTTATGGACGCCGCTCTTGGATAGGTGGAGTAGTAGGGTAGGAGTTTGTGGATGTTATGTACAGCGTACCCACTAAAAAATCTCTACTCTTTTTATAGAAAAACGACCTGGCACCACTCTACTATTTCATCAGGCCTCCGAGTGTTGTGGATTTACTGTAGAGCCTCCATATATCTTCTTTGTTATTATATTGCCTACGAAGTCTGTCACTATCGTCCAGCTTTCTGGCGATTCCAGCATTTCATGCACCATGATGTCCACATCAATAGGTCCTCCTAGTTTTTAGTAGTATCCTAATCTATCTTCCTGCCATCTGTTGCAATGGAAGGAAGTATGCTCTGATTATCTCGCTCTTCACAGTAGATAGACTCGTTGTCTGGCGACATGTCAATCCCATACAGGTAGTCTTGGAAACACTCTTGCTCCGATAGTACTTGCATGAGGAGGTAGCCAACTTCTCCCTGTTTTCATCTCGTCTGCAGTAGAGTGTCCCTCCTTGAACCCGAATTGATTTTCAGATAATCCTCTTCCTTTCATTATCTCATCCTTGAGTCTCTTAAGCAGCAGCTGTTTGAGTAGTTTGCCTATGGTAAAGTTAATTTGACATGAAATGTGGAATCAATGAACGAAGATACATACATATCAATTTATGCAACAAGTGCATAAAGTGGTACTTTTTTTTCATGAATGGGAAGTTTGACGCACGAGCCGTAGGTTACAGTCATCAGTTTTCATATTTAGACAAATAAATTTCAAAACTAAGTTAAACGTCAAAACACAAATTCATAATTTGCCGTTTCCAAGCCGAAGATAGTGAGACAATTTCAATTTTTTTTCAGTGTACTTATGGATCCGGCTATACATAAGAGTGAAATAATGTTTTAATTTTTTCACGTTTTTTTTACTTCTTTTCACTATTACCATAAACATATATTTACGTCTTAAAAATTATGAAAAAAAAAAAAAAATCGGTAACGGTATTTACCCAAAAACTTTTGCTTCTCTGACAGTATATTTTTTTTATACTTTTGTTCTTTAACAATTGTGTTAACTGCCTGCGAAAAATTATCGTCCCCCGCCACAATTTTTTTTTTTTTTACTATAACCACCCTTTACATTTTTTTCATATTTTTTCTTCTCTGGCAGTTGTATTGACTGTATGTGAAATATTATCATCCTCCGTCACGTTAAAAAAAATATTTTGGGTGACCACCATGATTATATTTTTTTATATTCTTCTTCTTTGACAGTTGTGTTAACTTTATGTGAAATATTAACGTCCTCCGTCACGTTCTGTTTTTTAAATTCTTTTTTCATATTTTAGTTCTTGTATTAACTGCATACGAAATATTATCGTCCTCCGTCACGTTTTTGAATTTTTTGTTTGGTGACCACCCTGTATATATTTTTTTCATATTTCTTTCCATGACAATAACTGTGTTAACTGTTTGCGAAATGTTATCGTGCTCCGCCACATTTTTAATTTTTTTTATGGTGACCGCCCTCTATACATTTTTTTCATATTGTTCTTCCTCGACAGTTGTGTTAACTACATGCCAAAAATTGATTATATTTTTTAACGGAACTGTATTCCATTTCTTCGTTAGCAGTAGAGTCAACGGAGAAGGATAACAAATATTATCCCACTCCGTCAAGTAGTTTTGTAGTTATAGCGCTAACAGACAGACACCAGGTCGATAGACAGACAGACAGATTGACGGAATTAAACGGCATTAATTTTCATAATCTACGTACTCTGAAACTCGGAGGATGATTTTTGCACGATTACAATACTTTACTTCGGTCACCAAGCGAGGGAAGTAAAAGTACAATTTTTTATCAGTCGTAGAAAATAGTATATTGCATACCGAGGTGGAAAGTGTTTCATTTCATGTTTGTGTTTCATGTGTTTCATGTGTTTCATTTCATTTCGTTTCATTTCATTTTCAGCATTTTATTTGATGTAATGTATTTGTGACATATATATGTACATGTATATAGCGCCTCTATTTTTGTTTGTTTGTTCGTTTTGTTTTAGCACTTAAGTCTAAAATTGTGACGTTTCTCATACAAATGTTTGTCTTCGAGAATAAAGTATTTTTGAATTTTGAATTTTGATTGTTGTCGAGAGATGAGATAGTTGACCGAGGCGCGAAGTGGCGAGGTCAACTAATTCTCGAGACAGCAATGAAACTCTCCAGCGAGGTTTGTATACTATTTTATTCACAATAATCTCCCTTAAAGCACAAAAAGTCAAAAAAATCGTTTACTATATTTTTAAATAGCATTTTATGTTTTTTTTTTCAGGTTGGCAAATGCTCACTTTCCAACTCGAAAATTAGTAAGAAAGTGGCCACTTTCCAACCTTTCCAACTTTTAACATGTAAGACAATTTTGTTATTTCTGCATAATTGTGAATAAAAGAAGTTGTTTGCCTATGTAAAGTTAATTTGACCTGAAATGTGGAATCAGTGAACGAAAATACATAAATAGTAATTAATGCAGCAAGTGCATAAAGTGGTACTTTTTTTCGCGAATGGGAATCACATGTAGTCCAATAATCATAAAAATTTCCATCACAAAAAATGTTATCTGAGATTTTCCTTCAGTAACTGTTAGTGCAGGAGTTATACATCACAAAAACACAAAAATACGTTCTGGGGCAACCCCCCTAAAAATACATCACTTCCTTGAAATAAGCCTTATTTTACTGATAACTCGTTAACCGTTGAAGATATAAAAAAATTGTTTATCATAAAAAAGAAAGCTTGACTAATTTCCTAAAAAAAGTCCTATTGTAATTTTGTTGTATATGCTATGGTTTTCGAAAAAATCGATATTGAAAAAAAATCCAAAATTTGTATTTTTAATACGCGCGAATTTTCGTTTATTTGAAATTTTTATGCCCGCGGGCCTATAGAAAAAATTGCATTGCTCGAAAACCATACAAGCTAGGAATAAAAATCAAAATGGGTTTTAAAGGGTGTTGCTATTTTTTATGGCTATTGATATTTATTAGTATATAAAAATAACAATATAATATAGTTATCTCTTAATTTTTTGCGCCTCTAACTATTCACAGGCCCATAAAAAATAACTAACTTTAATATAAGTTACAAATGCATCTTTTAGTTCAAGGTAGTACTTCAATGCAAAAAAAGTTAGGAATAAAAATATTCACATTTACAAATTTACCAGCATGTTGAAGTTAGCCAAACTTTGGCCAATTTTCATTGCTTCCTAAAAATTAAAAAAAAGACCCAAACATCTTGAAAATTTAGCTCAAAAAATTATTCAATAAAATGGTGGAAATTGAAAAGAGGGGAAGAACGGCCAAACATTGAATTACCTAATGGTTATATTGGCAAAATCAAAAAAAAAAAATAAAAAATTGGCAAAAATTTGGCTAACTTCAACATGCTGGTAAATTTGTAAATATGAATACTTTTATTCCTAATTTTTTCTGCATTGAAGTACTATCTTGAACTAAAAGATAATGCATTTATAATATATTAAAGTTAGTTATTTTTTATGGGCCTGTGAATAGTTAGAGACGCAAAAAATTAAGAGATAACTATATCATATTGTTATTTTCATATACTACTAAATATCAATAGCCATCAAAAATGGCAACACAAGAGAGTATTTTATATCCCCTTTAAAATCCATTTTGATTTTTTTTCCTAGCTTGTATGGTTTTCGAGCAATTCAATTTTTTTTCTATATGCCGCGCGCAATAAATTTCAAATAAACGAAAACTAGCGCGCATTAAAAATACAAATTTTGGAATTTTTTTTGAATATCGATTTTCTCGAAAACCATGGCATATACAACAAAATTACAATAGGACTTTTTTTTAGGAAATTAGTTTCTTTTTTATAATGAGCAATTTTTTTATATCTTCAACGGTTAACGAGTTATCAGTAAAATAAGACTTTTTTTACCAAAGGGGTGGTTTTTTGAGAGGGTGCCCTCAGAACGGATTTTTGTGGTTTTATGATGTATAACCTCTCCACTAACAGTTACTGAAGGAAAAGGATAACATTTTTTGCGAGCTTCTGGTGTATTTTTTACTTTATCGACTGGAGTAATGAGCAGATCAGTTAAAGCTCGAGAAAAGCGGGTTTTTGGTGGATTTTTAGAAATATCTTAAGGTCAGAAAAACCGTGTCGGGATGGAGCAATTCTAATGTCAACTTCGGATTCAGCGCATCAAAGGGCATATGGTGGTCTAGTATATCACCCTTTTGTGACACGTGTGAAGAGTGCGTTTTGCGCACATGTTGTTAATCCAAGGGCGAAAATTTTTTACTTTTTGCTCCTATTGCAGAAATAGTTGTTATAAATTTGTGTATAAAATATCTCAATTTAAAAAAAAATTACAAGGCATTTTTAAAGACCGATTTAGTATCTAATATTACTGTAGCAACATCATATACCAGTATAGTAAGTTATATGATGCGATATACTATATATGGTTTCCCACTGTCCACTTATAACAAGTTTACTATTAGCAGTGAGTCGGTAGAATTTAAAGCCAATAAAAACTTTATTGTTTTAGGATTTCTTCGATCGTTGTTAGCTCTATTATTTAAACTTAGCCATGCAATTAATTGTCTTCTGAGGATTTATCTAGGAGCCATTAAAAAATGCGTTTCTCAATTGATATGGAGCTAATAATAAAATCATATAAGGTGACCGACCGGGACGAATCACTCTAAAAGTCTATTTTTCAATGGTTCATTAGACACGCTAGCTGTCCTTAATTTGGCTCCCGTTAATTTCAACAAAAACACACCGAGTTGCATTACGAAATACCACGGCGTATAGAGGTTTTAAATTCAATTAAAATCAATTAATTAATCTATATTGTGGTATGTTCTTATATTGAAATGCAAATGGATGTTATAGTTGACTTGAGGAATGCCCCACTAAAGACGCTGAGTTAATGCGTGGATAAAATAAACATGGTTTTGAGTAATTCCACAGTTTAAAATAAAATTGTTGGAATATTCGCAGAAGGGTGTGTTGCCTGCTGGTTACCAGACCAGTAATATGAAATTTTCTGCATTATTTTGCTGGTTATGAAATTCTATAATTGGAAACAAATACTTACAGGTTGAATAGTGGGGGCAAGTTATGTATTCTGGATTAGAGTGTCTGCAGACATTTTTTTATTTTCTCCAATACACGGAAGCCATATTTTTCTTGAAAAAGCTTTTAAATCTGGTTTTGCCTTGAATTTTTTTAAATTCTCAGTTTGATCCGTTCGGAATGGGTCGAAAACAAAATTATTCGAGACAAATTTTCCTTCGAGACTATTTTAGTCTTTTGAGTGAATTATATATCCTGAAAAAAAAGAAAAAATAAAAAGCACAACGTTCAGTAATTTTGCATTTTTTAAAATTAGCTTGTATTGCGTATATTTGGATGAAAGAACTATTTCCAGTTTAGGTCCCGAGCGAACAGTGATAAATCATATATCAATGAAAATTGGAAAGTGTTCAAAGAACAGAAAAAGCATTTTTACTTGGATTGGTGAAGTCTTTCAAACTTAAGGCAGACTAACTCAACCTGGTTTTTCTTCCTCTTCGGAGCTGTCTAGCGCGACAAAAATATCGCTAGCTGCTCTTGCTGGATTATGGTCCTCCAGGTACCGAGCTTATTCCAGATACCATTAAACACTCATTACATTTGACACCCATTTTTACAAAAGCAGCAGTAATCTGGAATAGCAAAAATATACATGACCAACAAACCTCCTAAATATGTTTATACTTCATTACACAACTCCTTTCTCGATTTAAGCATTTCTACTCGGGGGTTGAACGATACAGGGGTTGACTGCCACTAGTATGCAGATATTGCCAAAGAGATTCCCAGATTCCAGAACTAATTATTTTACCTACGAGTTCTCAACGTGCAGCGTCTCAGAAGCCTACCAAATAACGAAGTTCATGCATTTAGTTTATTTTACAGGGTTGACCCTTTGATGTCCTTTTATCTTATATGTTTACAGACCCTGTTCGCTCGGGAATGCAATATGCATAATTCATTTCGAAAAACATACTTCTTAGAGAATATTATTTAGGTATTAAGCAAATCACAACGTACACACTTTTTTTTATTTATTATGAAATTAGGTACCTACTTTCTGTATATTGTTGCCCTAATCTGGGCACCCTAATATACTAGTTAGGTAAATACTTTAAAACACTCATTATTGGAGAACCAATCAAAACAACTACTCTTCTAGCTAATACTGACGAAGTATTGAATTTTATGATAGGATTCTTAGCATTTAAAGCAAAAAAATATATTAACAATACTTAAATCATTTATTTAAATTCAGTCATTCACACTTTTTTATTTCATATGAAATTATCTACTTTCTGTATTTTGGTACCTTAATCTGGTCACGCTAATATACTACTTAGGAAAACACTTTAAAACACTAATCATTGGAGAACCAATCAAAACAACTACTCTTCTAGCTAATACTGATGAAGTATTGAATTACATGATATGATTCCTAGCATTTTAAAGCGAAAAATATATTGGGAATACTTAAATCATTTATTTAAATTCAGTAATTCACAACAATTATTAAACCTTACATTTTATTTCAACTCTAAAAAAAGTTGTACAAGTTTTTTTGAATTCGTTAGTTCTCATCAGTAGTGTATAGAAACATTCATTATTCATTCATTATTTATAAGCCATTCTTGATTTATTTTTGCAATTAATTATTTTTTATTTATTTGGTTTCATCACGATTAGAGAATATTATTTAGGTATTAAGCAAATCACAATATGCACACTTTTTTATTTATTATAAAATTACCTACTTTCTGTATATTGTTGCCCTAATATGGGCAAGCTAATATACAGTGCGTGTAATTGTGGATTGGGCATGTACTTCCACGTAGCGCGAGAGATATGACAATCCAGGTAACAGCAGACTCGCCTGTCGGCGGCATAGATTAAAGAGTTAGCGCTAGACCACTGAAGCATCCCCGTTCTCAGTTATTTCATTTCAGCCAGCTGGCACACGCGATGTTACAATTCTTACTCCCTATGCCCAGCCCGCCACTACACACACTGTATTAGTTAGGTAAATACTTTAAAACACTCATTATTGCAGAACCAATCAAACCAACTACTCTTCTTATGTTCGTAAATAAGTGTGCCAAATTTTTGAATTAAAATTGTTTTCTAAACGACTATGAAATGCTCTTGAATCTAAAATTTGATCAGTTGATTATTTTTGGGCAACAGATCGTAGAGCAACGAGCCTTACTTTAAGATTGTATAAGACAAAAATTTGTATCTTTATTAAAACATGTTTTTATAGCTTTTCTTGTTGTTAATTAATTTTTATCGATTTTCTGCTGTAAAAAAACAATTTTTTGCACAAAAAAAAATTAATTACTGAAATTAAAAAATTGATTTCAAAACTATGTAGAGAAATAAAAAATCATTATTAGAAACCGAGGCACTCAACTTCGTTCAGAATGCGCGTCGAGTCATTGGTCATCTTCCTAGCTAAATAAAGTTGAACACTCATAAAGTAAAAAAAACTTGCAACTAATAAGTTGTACCACGATAAGTAAAAATACATATTAAGTACAAATTTTTATTTCAAAAGAAAATTGGTTGGCATAAAATAAAAAATTAATCGTAATCGCCTGGAACTTATCATCGCATCATTTGATCTTTCATCACTACCGCTTACTTCATTTTGAAATAAAAACATTACATTTTCATGGCCCGTCTGGTCGTCACTATAATCGGAATCGAGATTTTCAAATTTAAACGAGTCATAACTATTAAATGTTTAAAATGTATTTCAAACCTTCCATGTCACCTCAATGGCCTCAACTCTTAAGCCTAGGAGATCTAGATTTATTTGAGTAAAGGGGATCAGGCTCCGCAGTTTATATTGGAATCCGAATCAGATTCTAATGAATGCTTCATCGTAATGTAATTTAGATTATTCATTTGAAAAGTTTTCGTTTAAATTTTCATCTTCATTTGTACCACCACTATTTTCGCAATGTAGACAATTTACTCCATTGCAGTGTGGGCCTAGACTGGAACTGCTCCAGTGGAACAACTTAGTCCCACTTTTTGCAACATGTTTTGATCTTGCAACCACCTTGCATCCATAAGCCATTGCTTGAACAAAGCTTTCTTGTAGACGTTTGATTTTTTTGGTATCCCAATCGATATTAATTCGGTGGTCATCTATCAACCGTTATATTCTGATAACCGAAGAAGTTATCTTGGTGCTAATGATTTCGCGGAGTTGGTGATCTGGCTGCAGGTTTCCGGGTGTTCTTCCACGTAGACTTTGTTGACCGCTTGACGTTTCGACCATCTTGTCGTGGTATTCTTCTGAAGCGAAGTGAGCTCTGCTGGACTAAGCTCCTCTATTTATACTGGTTATCAGGAGGCGTGGTGATTGTTGCCCGGTGTCACACGATTATAGTTATTCGGATGTGGTGTTTTGCGAATGGCTTTGCAGCCACAGCCATATATTACGATAGATAGATAGGTTATTCGGATGTTTATTTATATCAATGGCTTCCCTGTATCTTCTTGGCCAACAACTCTTGATGTTGACTAATTTTTTTGTCTTGTCGAATTTTATCAGATGGCAGGTTTCTTCTGAGTGTTCGACAATGGCTGATTTTGTAGAATTCCCCTTCTTTGTATAGCTAATGGTGTTTATATGTCGTTTGGTCTCTCTTCAACTTCAACTATATAAACAAAAAGATGGAGCAGCAATGGGTTAACATTTATCACCAGTACTCGCTTACTTATTTACGGAAGCATTCAAAATATATACCTTGGACAACTACCAATTAGAACCAAAATGTTGGTTTCGATATGGCAACATGGCCGTGAGGAGCTGGAGAATTTTAAAGAAGTTCCAGAAGAACTAGAAACACCAGGAGTATATAGCATTCCATGTTCTTGCGGACAAGATTACATCGGAGAAACCAAACGGCATATAAACACCAGACTCAGATAACACATTAGCCATACAAAGAAGGGAAATTCTACAAAATCTGCAGTTGCCGAACACTCAGAAGAAACCGACCATTTGATAAAATTCGACAAGACAAAGAAATTGGCCAAGAAGATACAGAGAAGCCCTTGAAATAAATAAACATCCAAATAACTAGAATCGTGACACCGGACTACAATTAGCAATAACCTGTATATATACAGGATATTAGTTCAGCAGAGCTCACTTCGCTTCAAAAAGGCCACAACAAGGAGCATTCAATAAAGTCTACGCGGAAGAAGACCTGGAAACCAGCAGCTAGAACCGAAGAAGTGTTACTTGAAGAGAAAACTGTTAGTTTGCACGCAGTAGACAAAATGTGTTCTTGGAAACATTTATATCTGAAAGTGCCTAAATCTACATATTTCCTCGGATTAGAACCATTATACTTTCATCTACAGTAAACAAGCTCGTTGTTACTTGTTCATTATAAAAGTCTTGTACGTTTTTTGAAAGTCGGAATATTTGATAAAAATATCACATATTTCTTTCTTTCCTATTCCTACAAAATACTGAGGTATAAACAGGATACACTTCTTAATAAGTTTTTTTTAAATTATTTGAAGTAAAATGTTACTAGTTTTACCTATCTTATGTGTAAAAAAATAAGTTATTCCTACTGTCTATCTGGGGTTAAAATGGCAAAAAAGTTTTTCTTTAATTGCATGTTTTCTAACGTACTTTTGAAATGAGTTTTTAGATTTTGGTAATTACTATTATTTTACTGATGATCAGAAACTGGACTGATCGGCTTCAAATTGTTGATACGAATTTGCTTTTAATTTTTGAAAAACTCGACACAGAATTAACCCACACACAAGCAGTAGTTTTGTTTTTACTTAAAAAAAGTTGAAATCAAGTTTGAAAGACAGGGAAGGGAATATCCTTAATGTGAAAGATGGGATACTCAAGAGGTGGACAGAAAACTTTTCTTAGCTGCTGGATTACGCCAATGAAGAACTGAATGATAATATAAGGATATGAACCCAGCGGTAGACAACCTAGAACCAACTCTGCAACTGCAAGAAGCAATTACACATCTCAGAAATAATAAATCCCAGGGAACCGATGAACTACTGGCTGAGGTTTTTAAAATGCCGGAGTCTAACATCCATAATTAATGTGGATGGAGACGAGTTGGGATCAGTTGGCAATTATAGAGGTATCATATTTCTAAACACCCTGTACAAAAGTCTCTCAAACATTCTGTACATTACTTTGACTGTATACGGATGCATTCCTTGGAGAATATAAAATTAGTTTTAGACCAAGCCGATCAGCAATAGCTCAAATATTCGTGCTACGTCAAATCTTACAGAATAATTTAGTCGATTGAGAACTGCGTATAGTGGTATCTTGCGATCTAAATTGTACGAGATCTCGAACGAACTGCATAATCCATTGAAAGTGAAACAAAATTAAGGCTATCCATATCCGGCGATACATATTAAAAGATATGCCAAAATATAACGGTTGGTGATGAAAGCCTTAAAATATTCCGAGAATGTGTCTGGTCAGGCTTGATAACACAATAATACATCTAAAAAAATTAAAAGAAGAATAGTCTTGGCAAACGGATGTTTACTTTAGTCTCAGTAAACATTTTAAGAGTAGTATATTGTCTCAAACACAGAAATGAGAATATACAAAACCTTGATTGTCCCAGTCTTGATGTACGAATCAGAAATTAAATTAAACCAGAACGGATGAAAACTGTACATTTTCGAAAGAAAAATACTTAAGAAATATTTGAGGCAATTGCGTTTGGTGCAGAAGATTCAACTTTCAATTGTGCAAAAAATATGACCCAACAGTAGATGATAGTGATATAGTAATTATTATTAGGGTAGAAGTTAGTTAATGTCAAATTATTTGGAAGATCAATATAGGGACGATGCCAAAATGACGATGGGCGCATGGAATAGACCAGGATGTGTGAGAGATTGACGTAAACAATTTTCAGGGTGCAACGAAGGATGAAAGGGGATATCGATAGAAACTAGATGAAGCCAAGTTAGGGGTTATGGAAGTGCAGGAGATGTTGATGGTGTCAAGTTTGAGGGTCAAACCATAAATGAACATACATTAGCATTACATATCAGCTGATGAGAAAAAAAGAGAGAGGGAAATACACTTTATTACTCAAAGAAATAATTCTCCTTAACAAAGTTTACTAAATGTAACACAAAATAAAATTTGTTTCGACAATTTTGCAAACAATATAAAAAGCTTACAATAAATATGTCAAAAATACACGTATATATTTGAAACTGTATATGAGAATAACTGGTTAATACATTAAAATAAATCGTCATTACTACTTTTAGGCCGGGAGCTCGTGTATAAAATGACTGACTATCTGGCGAACTTTGGAAAATGGATTGTTCTTATATAAGTTAGCAATAAATGGACCGTCAACTGGTTGGGTAGCGGTGGGGGTGGCTGTCAAAGGGTTGAAAACACGTAAATAAATTGAGAAAAAAACTATCCGGCGAATGCTGAAAATTATATGAGGGGAAGATTATGTTATATAATGAAAGCAGAACATAGTTAGCTGGACGGGGGCGGTGGATTTAGCGTCAGCTGATCGACCAAACAGGTCCAAAAACATGAAAATTTTAAATTGTTCGGCGAACTTTAAAGTTTGGGTATGAGATAATATTTATACTGAGATTCACGAAAAACAGAGTCAGCTGCAAGTATGTGGGTGGAAAAGTCGTCAGCTAGTACAGAACAGTGCTGAGTGTTGATCGCCTGCGAGGCAGTGCGCATCACCTTTCTTGCATCAGCTGACGACTTTTCCACCCACATACTTGCAGCTGACTGTGTTTATCATTAATCTTAGTATGAATATTATCATATAGCCGAGTTTCAAAGTTAGCCAGAAAGATTTAATTAGTAATATCGATATTGATAACTTAATGTTATAAAACGTGCGTGCGGCATACCCGAGTTTCTGATTAAATATTCAATTTATTATTAATATACATTATTTTATGAGAATACAAACTAATACATTCGTACATTTCAAAATTATACAGAATGCTCTGTTCAGAAAATTTATTTAGTTTAGTGAAAATAATAATAAATTTAGTCGGTTTCCGATAACAGATCTTCCTCCTTCTCATTTTCATCCAACTCATCACTCTCACAATGCTCAGTGGGTGAAAGATCATTTTTCTTTTTGTCACTCGCATCTAAAAAAATAATAATTATTTATAAAAAATGGATTAAGATTATAATAGGATGAAAAGTGAAAAGCACAAATGATATAATATCTTCAGTATTTTCGGCATCTCGGATAATCATTTCCACTTATGGAGGTAATTGATCTCCATCAAACCACTTGTAAGTTAAATTTGTTTTCCTCACCCATAACCAAGGGATCTAATGCAGATGGCATTTGTTTGTGTGCGTTATTCCAGATCGTATACATGCATACACAGTTCTTAAAACGTGCTGTACAAGTTCCGATTTCGACGGTGGCGAGAGAGATGCATCAAAATTTTTGTCGCGTAACCGGAATTCGTTATCATTTTCGCTAAATTTATACACCTTTATGAAGGTAGCTACATGAGCATCATTGACGTTTTTTATAGCTTAAACCCATACATCGCGCAAACAAACTTTTAAAAAGCAAACAAGCATTTAAAAGTTCGAATAATTTACCGGTGGAGAACCTAAATAATGTCGTTAACATAATAGAGAAGTTTGTTTGCACGGTGTATGGGTTTAAAGCTATAAAAAACGTCAATGATGCTCGTGTAGTTACCTTCACGAAGGTGTATAAATTTAGCGAAAATGATAACGAATTCCGGTTACCAGACAAAAATTTTGATGAATCTCTCTCGCCACCATCGAAATCAGAACTTGTACAGCACGTTTTAAGAACTGTGTATGTATGTATACGATTTGGAACAATGCACACAAACAAGTGCCATCTACATTAGGTTATGGGTGGCAGCTTGAGGAAATCAAATTTAAGTTGCAAGTGGTTTGATGGAGATCAATTACCTCCATAAGTGGAAATGATTATTCGAGATGCCGAAAATACTGAAGGTATTATATCATTTGTGCTTTTCTCTTTTCATCCTGTTATGATCTTAATCGATTTTCTTACAAATAATTATTTTTTTACATGCGAGTGACAAAGAAAAATGATCTTTCACCCACTGAACAACAAGAGAGTGATGAGTTGGATGAAAATGAGAATGAGGAAGATCTGTTATCGGAAGCTGAATAAATTTATTTTTATTTTTACTAAACTAAATAAATTTTCTGAGCAGATCATTCTGTATAATTTTGAAATGTACGAATGTATTAGTTTGTATTCTCATAAAATAATGTATATTAATAATAAATTGAATATTTAATCAAATTAAAAAAAGAAACTCGGGAATGCCGCACGCACGTTTTCTAACATTAAGTTATCAATATCGATATTATTAATTAAATCTTTATGGCAAACTTTGAAATTCAGGCATATGATAATATTCTTACTAAGATTAACGATAAACACAGTCAGCTGCAGGTATGTGGGTGGAAAAGTCGTCAGCTGGTGCAAGAAAAGTGATGCGCGCTGCCTCGCAGGCGATCAACACTCAGCACTGTTCTGTACCAGCTGACGAGTTTTCCACCCATATACTTGCAGCTGCAAAGTTCGCCGGATAGTCAGTCATTTTATACACGGGCTCCCGGCCTATTTGTATCAGCTCTGTTTTCCAGAATGTGGTTTAAAAAAGAAAGTTCTGCGAAATTGCAACCAAGGGCTATATCAAATGTAGAAAGATTTGAACATCACATTTTTTTACTAAAGAAATATTTAATATTAAATATCTTCAAATTTTTATTATGTCACAAAATGGTGGTGTCGTCGGAAAGGCGTAAAACTGATATATTTATAATTTCTTAGTCATTTATGTACAACAAGAATAAAACTGGGCTAAGAACAGATCCTTGTGGAACTCCGCAAATTACCTTCGCTTTAGTAGAGTACTGTCCTGTATTTATTACTTGAGTAGGTTTGAATCCTGGCAAATAAGGTATCTATGAATTCATAATATTGAAGATTTTACAGCAATATCTCAACACTCACGCGGTCGATAAATTATCGATAAAACATAAAATACAGTGGCTGCAGTCTCATTTCTCGTATAATAAACCTCTTCTAAAAAAACAGAAATACCTGTCGCTGGTGCTTTTAATAATTTTAAACCAAAACTGGTTACTTTTACGTATTCTGCGCAAATTTAAGAAAGCTAATATCCTTCTTTAAGTAGATATTAGATTAGATTAGATTTGAAAAAAGGAGCTGGCTGATTGGCCTTGACCGCGACTCCTGTGGATCTATTTTTGCACTCCTTGTCTAATTTTACTTAAAGCTCCTTATGCAGCTTTGCCTTTTGTATCAGACTCGCTAACCTTGATACGGGCTTCTTGGTATAGCTATCTGCCGATGGTTTCTCTTCGCTAAGTAGTTGGAATCTCATTCTGGCTAGGCCTTCGCAATAGCACAGCACGTGTGCTGAAGTTTCCTTTTCCTCTTGACAAAATCTGCATGTTGAATCCTCTGCCAGGCCCATTAGACTCATACATCTAATAAGCCTATAATGTTCAGTTAGAAGACCTACCATTATCCTAAAGGCCTTTCTATTTTGGCGTAGTAGGTCTTCCGTGAATTTGGCCGATAGTTCTTTAATGAACTTTTTGGCCTGTTTCTATTGTGGAAAATTATTTTACCACTCTAGAGATTTATTTTGTACTCATTCATTAATGGATATTCGTATGTGTGGCTTAGCCACACCGCAAAAGGTTTCGGGTCCTACTACGGCCTTAGATTCCTTCCCAGGTCAGTTCACCGGCCCTCTCATTTCTCCTGTGTCCCTCGTGTCCTGGTACCCATGCCACGGTCACTTTTTTCTGACTTCTTAGGTCCGTAAGGGCATTTACACATACTCCATACTAGTCTTGAATCGACCCGCATGGAATCGAGTGCTTTTAGCGCTGCTTGGCTGTCGAAAAAATTGACTAGTTTACAGTTCCTTGCCACATTCTTTCCTTTGCACACCACTGTATAGCGGCTACTTCAGCCTGAAATATTGTGGCGTGTATTCCTAGACTGTCTGGTATTTTGATTTGAAATTTTTTATAGACGTTATACTTTGGGACCATAGTGTCCTTGGGCATTCCCAAAATGGGATCTGCCTTCGGCACTGAGTATAACTTTTGGTGACCTGTTCCGTGTTGTTGCCTTATGGGCGTTGTGCCTTGTATTAGAATGTGTACCACTGAACGAGCTTCCCCTTCTTTAAGTAACTCCACGTTTATTACAAAAAGATAAAAAGTGCACATATCAAAAAAATTTTACGAACATTTGAGAGCTCATCAGTACATCCCTCTTTGTACAGTGGAATAACAGTAAAAGCTTTTAGGCAGAAAAGGAATGTACCGGTTCCAAAGGACTGTTTTATAAGATGAGCTAAAATATTTATATGCTGTCTGGTACGTTTTCAAAAACTTTAATAGGAGCTGATAGATATGCTGATGTTTATAAGTGACTGTTTAATTATGTTAACAAGGGTATCGATGGCTGCATAAACGATAATGAGCTTATTTATGTCGGCGGTTATTGATATTCATATAAGAGATATCGGTTATTAAACAAATATATAATTTCAAGACCAAATAGCCAAAAGAAATGACTCACGTGTGAACCTACTGAAGACATCAAGTGACCCAGTTTTGTTAAGGATTGTTGTCCGCCAGAATTACAAACAAACAATAAATATCACGATTAAGAACCACCCACAGCTTTAGTGGCGATGTAAGTCTTCCTTCGTATCTTACTGTGGGCTTAATATTTCACAAAGTTAACTGATTAACCGTACTACAGTCCTGTTATTCTTTGGTGGGCGGCCGGGTTACTATAATTATTCGCCATTAAGGTTTATAACTGATGACTCCATCTAACCCAATTTTTATTGAAATTAATTTTTTTGGCTGCTCCTTCCAAATATACAGTATAAAACAAAGGTGTAATATATTGCTAACAGTACTTCTTAATAGTTCAGTTGCCAAAAGTTTTATTAATTAATTAATTAAGAATGCACACAAAAAAAGTATGCTTATTTTGAATGTACCTATTTGTTCAGGAATTTGAATGTATTATTTGCTCAAAAGAAGAGATTTTCCTTGGTTTGAAAAAGGATATTTATTTGTGAAAACTAAAGCAAAATCTTGATAAATTTCTTTAATTTGACATGAGGATAATCAAATCAAAACATTCGCTTTGTAAATATAAAACTATGCATAATTTCAACTTAAAAATACATTACTCCTGGAACAAATATTATATACATTTAAAACAAGAATATAATTCTTCTTTTGAATATACGCATATTATCAAAAAATTGAGAATTTCATATATTTAACTTAATTAGAGTATAATCAAGTTGAGACATCCAAATTCATCATTGACAACTATACATAGTTTCAAGTTAAAAATGTATTAGCTTTAGAATAAACATTACATATATTTGAAATAAATAGTGGAATTCTTTTTTTCTTTATATGTATTTATTGAAAAAGGACCGTTTCGGTGAATTTTTCCCAAACCTGGCGGAAAGTGTTCCTTTTTGCATGCCGAGTAAAAGTTTCAATGGCCACGAAGCTCAAAAACCCCTTCTTTTTGCGATGCAGACGCCCAAACATGTATTTTTAACGTATGGGGAATGTGAACTTACAGTAAGGATAGATGCGGCAAGTACTCTAATTAACACACTGTAATTCATGTTGGTAGGGGGGAAGGGTGAGAGTACTATCTAATACCTGCGTAATTCCACCATTGGTCACGTGATAACCTCCGACTGATCACGTGACAGTTTACATATGAAGAACGTCAGTCAGTAGTATGAGTTTTAACCCCAAATTCTGTCTGTATGAGTGAGTGTATGTGTATGTGTGTGTGCGCATGTGTATGCGTCTGTGTATGTGCGTGTGCGCATAAAAATGAGTTTTGACCACTTCAAACTGTTTACCTGGGCGAGTGTTTGTAATGGAAGGGGGATTCACGTCTGTGAGCGTTACCTATCGTGAAAAATGATAGTCATAATTACGATTTTTGAATCTAAGAATTATCTGTGAGGGATCAAAAGGGGGAGACTGATAACTATTTGTTGGCCATGAGAAAACTACCTGCTGTTTACGTGAAACCCTCCTACTGAACGCCTCAATAAAAAGCCGGTCAGAATAATGAGTCTCGCTGCTAGAATGTTTGTGAATGTTGTGTGTGTGTGTGTGTGGTGGGAATTGATACGTCTATCATAGGGTATAAATCTATTTCACACTCTTAGGATTACCCAGATTGAACGACGTGGCTATGGCGACCTCTCTATCCTTCGAAGTATTAATTAATGAGAGTCCTTTATCTTTTACATAACGTACGTATTTTATTCGTACATTCATTCAATCAATGTTTGGGGTCCTGTAGTCCTTTTCAGAATAATTGGGAACAATTGTACGAGTGACACTCCATGCGTCATTCTCAGGATTGTTGGGGAAAAGAACGCGCTTGTAAGTTCACATTCCCCATACGTTAAAAATACATGTTTGGGCGTCTGCAGCGCAAAAAGAAGGGGTTTTTGAGCTTCGTGGCCATTGAAACTTTTACTCGGTATGCAAAAAGGAACACTTTCCGCCAGGTTTGGGAAAAATTCACCGAAACCCATTTTCGGGTTCCTTTAAGGGGTCCTTTAAGAAAAGTAACTGCTTAACTTGAGAGCAGTATATTCAAATCGAGACATTTATGTTCTCAATATAAAACTAAGCATAATTTCAACTAAAAATACTTTACTTTTGGATCAAATATAAATTTAAAACAAGGCCAAAATTCTTCATTTGAATATATGCATATGTTAAGAAATTTGAGAATATCATATATTTAACTTAAATTGAGTATAGTCAAGTTGAGATTCTACATTGTAGTTGAGGAGCCCTCCCTAGTTGTACGTGCACCCCCCGCCCGATCCTTGGGGACAATGTTTTTCATAAAGATTAAAGCCTAAGGAACAATTTAAGACATATCTTAAAGAAAAAACTGGCTATACTTTCAAAATGGCGGCCATATATGTTAAAAAACTGTTGCCAATGTTGTTTTTGTCATTTAACACAAAAACTAAATAAGATGTACAAAAACTTTTTTCACAAAAAACAGCGTGCATAAAATTTTCTACAATTTTGTTCCTATACAATATTTTGATAGATAAATGAGTCCAAAATTAAGAAAACATGGAAATTCATATATCGGTAAATCACTCAGGGGAAATAACTGACAATTATTGTAAGGCGTATAATATAACTTTATATTATTAACATAACAAAAAATAAAATAAACTTAAAAATATTAATAATAATAATATTATAATTTGCAGAGATTTATCTCGAAAACGGTAACAGTGGTATCTGGAAAATGGTAACTCCTATCCAAATATTGTATAGGAACAAAATTGTAGAAAATTTTATGCACTTTGTTTTTTGTGCAGAAAGTTTTTGTCCATCTTTTTTAGTTTTTGTGTTAAATGACAAAAACAATATTTGCAATTTTTTTTTAAACGCACGCCATTTTGAAAGTACAGCCAGTTTTTTTTTGGGGGCGACATGTCTTAAATTATGCCTTAGGCTTTAATCTTTATGAAAAACATTAACCCCAAGGATCGGTGGGGGGGAGGGCTGGGGAGGGGGGAAGGCGCACGGACAGTTAGGGTGTTAGTATTACGTTTTATATTGAATTTTATATTTTATTTTAAAAGCTGAATCATTTATCTGGAAAATGGTAACTCCTATCCAAATATTGTAGAGGAACAAAATTGTAGAAAATTGTATGCACTTTGTTTTTTGTGTAGAAAGTTTTTCTCCATCTTTTTCAGTTTTTGTGTTAAATGACTGGTTAAGCCAGCAGCTCAGGGCTCTAATAAACAAGTGGGACTGTATTTCCAAAATGCTAAATATTTACTAAAAATCAATAAATCTAAATTATATGTCGAAAACTTACCAATTTTGTGTTGTGATGTTCGGATGTTCCTGATGACTTTTAATTGGATTAGGACAGGACAAGTGGGGAAGGAAATAGTTTTCGACACAATACAATTAAACTCCGATATCCACAAAATAAAACATTAATTATTGCAATTCACTTCAATACTCTAACCAACTAATTTTGAACAATTAATTTTAACCAATATGCGGGAGCTACTACTATTTGAGGCGACAGCGAGAATCTAACTCGTTCTACTAATGGCACACACTGACTAACTTTTTTGTCTATCTTTTTATCATATTTTTTAATCCTAAATTAAATTTCTAATTTCCCAAGTAAATTTCTAAAGGCGCGTCACCAAATGACAAAAAGAATATTTGCAATTTTTTTTAACGGACGCCATTTTGAAAGTGTAGCCATTTTTTTTGGGACATGTCTAAAATGGTTCCTTAGGCTTTAGTCTTTATGAAAAACATTGTCTTCAAGGATCGGGGGGGAGGGTGCACGGACACTTAGGATGGGCTCCCGTAGTATTGAGAACTATATATATTTTCAAGTTAAAAATGAATTAACCTTAGAATAAATATTACATAAGTTTTAAATAAATAGTAGAATTATTTGATTCATTAAATATATTTATTACAAAATTTACAATGACAACACCTAACTTGCGAGATAAATCTATTAAAGTCGGGAGATCCATATTCTAAATATAGAATTAGGTATAATTGAAACTAAAAATGCTTTACTTTTGAAACAAAATGTAATATAAATTTGGGACAATCTTTAAATATAACACATTTTTTAAATTTGAGAGTATCGTGTATTTAACTTATACAAAGTATAGTAAAGCCCTCTCCAAGTTCACGATAGATGCTGGTAGATGGATCTGCTTATAATTCCCTAACTTTTGTCTTACCACAGGTCTTTGAGAGTAGTTGCTCGGAAATTCGTATAGGCAATAAAAATATAAATGCTTCATTCCAATATCAGACATTCTTGAATTATCGGGGGTCAGATGATGGACAAATAATTAAATAAGTTGTTCTTGCTGTCGATATGAATTTGACTTGAAAAATTCATTTCAAAAGGAAACAATCCTGATTTTTAATTTAAATAGATCTTAATTTTTATTTGAACTACGAGAGATTATACACATATAAATTATAATATTGATTTAAAAATAATCTTGCGTTAAATTGAGACCAGCTATTTTTTGGTTTAAATATATAATAATATTTAATTTAAAATTATATGTACTCTTAGCTTAATTCGTTTTTTAGTTTGATTAAAAATTCAATGTTATTTTAAATGTAACATACAATTTATTTACAGAGACTTAAACACAATTTTAAAGGAAATGTATTGAGGTGTTCATTTTAAAATAAGGAATAGTGTTAAAACAAGAATTTTTCGTTTTAAATAAATGAAATGTTCAATTTAATACTACGTACTTGTCTAATTAAGGATAATCTTAAATAAATTGTACTCTTCATTTGAAATATTGATTCTATTCATTATATACAAACTTACCGTTTATTTGGATTGAAGCATATTTATTCAAATCAAATATGCTTTTTTGGGTGTGGCTCCAACACGGCATGCGATATTTTTCAAAATGTATTATTAAAAAAACAAAATGTTAACATAGTCATAGGAGGCACTTCATTAAAAAAATTGATTTTTCTTTATAGGATGAATAGTTTTTGTGTAAAATGAAATGAAAGCTCGCGGCTTTAATTTTGCGCAGAAGCAAAAAATTTGAAATTTCATAGACTCAACTTCATAAAATGTGTCACAGTGTAAATGAACATTTGCGAATACACTTGGGAGAACGGACGTAGAATAAACTGAGATTCGGCAAAAAATTTACCAAAAGAGACAGATAGGTAGCAAGAAAATTAAAGAATCAGCTATAATATTAATGATTGAGGATAAATGCGTGTCGAATTGTTCCGTAGATGTCTGTCTACCGTTGTTAAAAGAAGGACTTGAACTGAACACTGTTCAAAATAAAACTATCAACTAGATATATCAACAGTTCTGTATAAGCAGTAAGGATACTGAATATAACAAATATATTCTTAATGCCGTGTATTTAATATACACAGCGAACAAATACTTTTATAATAAGCTTTGAGAAAGGAAACAGATTCGGTTTCTCAAACGTCAGCAAAAATATGTTAATTTTATGTTTTTATTCTTATTTATTATTTGTCAAAAAACGTTCTCTAACTGCTCTTTTGACGTAGATTTTATTTTCCAATAAAATACAGGACAATTGTATTATGTTGTAGATTTCACGGACATTATTTAGAACATAATACATTGGCAGGAAATCCCAACAAAAAACACAGAAAAATTGTAGGCTTTCAGACGCATTGATTAATTTTTTAGACTGATTACTCTTGAAGGGCGTATATTCTTATACAAATTTTACTTTACTGGTAAAAGATTATTTTACTTAAAATGTCGTTTTGTCTTCAAAAATTGATCATGTATAATTCTTGTTGGGTTACATCTACACTGTAAGTGCTAATGACACCCACAACAACGTATCACATTTAGAATAATGTTTTAGATTAAAATTAAAAAGTAATATTTTTCGCGTTTTACAATTTGCACAAAATTTTCGAAAATCAAGAGGCTATAGTTCATCGATATTAACAAAAAATAGGAGAAATATATTATAATACTTTGCCACCTGGTATTATCCGGTTCATCGGGCCACCTCCCAAGGATCAAGAGGAAGGTAGCTTCAACCTTAAAAATCACACCTAACATGCCCTATCGCAGTTTTTTACATTTTTCCGCGAAATAGAATAGAATACAATAGAATAGAATACAATAGAATAGAATAGAACAGATATGTATATCACGGTTCACATGAATGACTTTTTAAAACTATTATTTATTTAAATGGAGCCAACGTTGGCTCTTGGAGAAGGAATATAATAATAATTAGAAGTGTAATATGATATCTTGAAGATAAGCAATTAATAAGAGAAGCTGTTATCGTGTAATACGATATACCTGTGTAGGTTTATTATGGCTAAGTCTTAATAAGATAGCGTGTAATATTATATAACAACTTTCCCCTTAATAAAAAAGTTGAAAATTGTTAAAAGCGTTAAATGAATATAATGCAAAATAACTTGAAACAATATTGAATGAATACAAAGCAAAATAATAAAATACGTAAAAGTTAAAATTGGTAAACGATAATAATAATAAGTGAGTAATACATTACATAAATGTAGTAAGAATAAAATACAATGGTCTAAATTAATAGACAAGGGTAGAGCTCCACATATGAAAGTCTATGTTAACTCGATGTCCTTTACCGGGTCGCTTTCTTGGAGGGATCAGTCTAGGAAATTTGGTAAAAACTCTGCTTCGCTCTGAAGGAGGTGAAGGAGGGTTGTCCATTGAGGGTTGGATTCACAATGCTCCACATCTTCTTCTTCTGCATTTACAAGTTATGTAAAGTAGAACTAATAGAATGATGAGAGTGATTATGAAATACGTGAACTAAGATACGTGTTTGGTCAAAAAAGGTTCGTTTATGAGGTCATTCAGGTCTTTGGAATATTGGTCCAATTTGTTTTTAGCAATATCTAGATCTTCTATGTCGAGGCTGTTTCATTTGAGCGGTTTTAATTTTGGAATTTGTATTTTGTCGGGCATGTGATTACAGCATTCAAAAGGAATTTGGATAGGATGTGAATTATCCTTAATTTCGGAAAAGACTTTGGCACTGGCTTGTATTCTAGTAATGCCTACATAGGCGTAACATCCTGGTTGTAGTTTGATGATGGGAATTTTTGTTGATTAGCTCTGTTGTGGATTCTCTCTTTGGACAGTTGATGGTGAAGTGAAGTGGTTCGAAATTAATTACTAGCCATGTGTTGTCTTCAAGTTCTTGGACGTTGTATCCCTGACTAATGATGAAGGAAGTTTGACAGTTCTCTGGAAGTTTCATCAATGGTTTTAGTATTCTGGCTTCACATATGGCATTTTGGTCGATAGGATATGCAAACAGGTTCGAACATAGTTTGGTTCCAAAATAAAGTGGTTTGCATTCTTTCAAATTTTGTATAGGTATGTACATTAAATAATCATCATCTCTCGCGATAAACTTCTAAGAAATTGATCAAATATGATGAAGCCCAGTTCTGTTATCAAATATCGGGATAGGGTATAGACGATAGGGTATAGACGATAGGGTATAGACGATAGGTGTTATAATTTTGGGGTTCAACGAGTGGTATTGTTAAAACAAATACTAAGTTAGAATCCATTTGAAATGCTTGTAATTCAGTAACATCCAAATACTTAGCAACTGCCGATAATTTAATAGGAAGTGGCAAATTGTTCTTTTGTAAGCTCTGTGAAATTTCTTGTAATGTTCTTACCAAATGATTGGGGGTTATGATTGACGTGTGAATGATTCCTAATCTGGCAAATGTTATTGAATTCAGAATGTCGTTCAAATTATCTTCGATATACAAATAGCTTGCCATTAATTGTTCGGAAATGTATAAACATTTTAATTTTATGTGAGCAGCCTAAATAGCTTGAGTCATGGTTTGAATTATGTGTTCGATTTCTTCGAGATCTTTGTTAAATGTTTCCTCGTCTATTTGTAATTTTTGTATGGTCGAGTTAAAATTTTTGATAACCGATGTTGTGACTGAAATTTGGTTTTTAATTAGGTTTTCCAGTTGATGTTCGTCATTGTTTAGTTTATTGATGCAATCAGAGTAGTACTGACCATCTTCGGCGTCTAAATTTCCAGTTATTGATTTAAAGATAGTGCCGATATCGTTAATTATTTCTCGTTTATATCTTTCTGTATTTGAAAAGATTTCGTCAAATTTCGTTTTTATAAAGTTGGATATTTGTGTTAAAAGGTTAAAGCCTGTTTTAATTTCACTCGTAAAAATAATTGACTTGTGATCACCATTATTGAAAGTGTACAAGATTCTGTTTAAAATATTTTTATTTTTGTCAAAATCTAGTTCTAAGGATCATATGTTTTTGTGTACAAGTAGCGTCCATTTTTCGTTTGTCACTACGATGTCCATGTCTCTGTGGTAGTATACACCAATAGTGCTGTTTATTGAGGTTATTTTATACTGACATAATGCTGATCCGAACAGCAGCAGAAACGTTAATTTCATCTCTATGGGTAGGTTCTGCGTCCGTCAAGGGATTGGGATCCGCCATCACCAGTGAGGAAGGTCTCCTTGTTCTCGTAAATGTACACGCACTAGTTAGGCACCTTCTGCAGATGTTCTCCTTGTTCTCTTACGCTTCATTATCAGTTAGGCTTCTTGTTCTGATGATGTTTACGGATCCTACCGACTGCGCCAATGTTAGATCACGGTTCAAATGAATGACTTTTTAAAACTATTATTTATTTAAATGGAGCCAACGTTGGCTCTTGAAGAAGGAATATAATAATAATTAGAAGTGTTTCATTCTAAGTGAGTTTCAACAAAGCGTGTTTAGTCATATTTATAACATACAGAACCTGAGTAAGCAAAATATAGAACAAAGGAATTGCAGTTCTGCAGTCAGCACAAGTTATGAGAAACGAAGGTGTAATAAGATATCTTGAAGATAAGCAATTAATAAGAGAAGCTGTTATCGTGTAATACGATATACCTGTGAAGGTTTATTATGGCTATGTCTTAATAAGATAGCGTGTAATATTATATAACATGTATTCCCGTCCCTCACCCCACCAGAAAAACACCTTTCACCCTTCCAATTTTTAGGGACTCCTCAGATTCTTTACACATATGCTAAAAATAACTTATTTCCACATGCGTGTGTCTCCACAGTTTCATGAAGGGATCGCTTTTTTCCTTGTTGATGTGCGTTTTGAGGCTACATTATCTGTAAGAACTATTTCAAATAGTTAAGTTAGGTCTGTATTCTTGCGTTTATTCCTTTAATCTTATAAAATTTTCTGCTTTCGTTTTGGTTGTGGCACTGCACTAGATCTTCAACTTTCCTTTTCAGTGATCCTTTTTTTTTCCTCCTGCATCCCCAATCCCTCAATCCTCCTTTTGCTGTGTTAAGATTAGTATTTTGGTGTTTGGCAAGAAGTTAACAGATTTCTGAAAGAAGAAACCTGCTATATTTTTAGTAAGAAATCTACAGGGTGAACATCGTTAGAAGAGTAGGTTCTCCAATAATGAATGTTTTAAAGTATTTCCCTAAGTAATATATTAGCGTGACCAGATTGAGGTACCAATATACAGAAAGTAGATAATTTCATATTAACTTAAAAAAATGTGAATGACTCAATTTAAATAAATGACGTAAATATTTTTAATATAATTTTTTGCTATAAAATGCTAAGAATCCTATTATGTAATTCAATGCTTTGTCAGTATTAGCTAGTAGAGTAGTTGTTTTGATTGGTTCTGCAATAATGAGTGTTTTAAAGTATTTACCAACTAGTATACTAGCGTGCCCAGATTAGGGCAACAATATACAGAACGTTGGTAATTTCATAATAAATAAAAAAGTGTGCATGTTGTGATTTGCTTAATACCTTAATGATATTATATCAAGATAGTAAAAAGGTAAAAATGCCAACAAACATTTAAAAAAATTAAATTTATTAGAACAGATACAAAAAAGTAACAATTATACAGAAGTGAAATAACTGAGAAATAACGCACCTAATATTTAGTTTAATTATTTAAAAATAATTTTAACATTGACAATTGACCATTTTAACAATGTAAACATTTTCATTTTTACCGAAATTCTAGCCATTTTTCGTGTTTAGTAACTGAACTATTAGACGTACAGGCAGTTATTTTTTCAGCATTGTTCTTACAAACATATTTAATATGAGCGACACCTACACGATGCTCGCAACTTTCTCGATGTATTCTTCTATGGTAATTTTCAACGGTATATTTAGCGCCTCTGGAGATGTTCTATTTAGTAGATTCCACTGTAGTGATCGGAAATTATATATCATTATGTAGAATTTTCGATAAACAAGATAATGATGTAGATCGAATGATTAACACTTATGTGTTGCACTTTATTCGATTTCTTCCTGCAGTTCTGTTCGCCGTGAAAATTATTTCTTGGCCTTAGAAAGTGAACTTGACAGATATTAAGGACGCCGATGTATGCCTTGCGAAATAGCGTTGTTAAACAGGTTGCTTACTGGCATTTGTGATTAACTTTTTATCATCAAATTAATTAAATGTAAATTTTTTAAATGTTAAAGAACAATGTTTAAAAAAGGTATTTTCGAGGGGCAAACCGCGAAGGAAATCTTGTACACACTTGTACACAGAAAATCCGAGGAAATCTGAGGAAATCTGAAGGTAATTCAAGGAAATTCAAGGAAATCTTAGGAAATCCCAGGAAATCGTAGGAAATCCGAGGAAATCTAGAGGAAATCTTTTTCTTTTCTTCTCCCCCGCTTTTCAAAAATTTTTTGAAAAAAATCCGGAAATCTTGTGTGCTCTCAGAAGGAAATCCGAGGAAATCTGAAAAATCCTAAGGTAATCCGAGGAAATCTTAGGAAATCCGAGAAAATCTAGAGGAAATCTAAGGAATTTTTTTACTTTTTGGATGTCCCCCCCGCTTTTCAAAAATTTTTTTGAAAAAAATCCGAGGAAATTTGGAGGAAATCTGTGTAATCTTCGTCAAAGAAGAAATCTGGTGTACAAAATTTTGGGCGTGGTTGATCCCTCGGATATTTTTTGCCCATTCTGACAAACGTGCAGAAACAGTATTTTACGAATAACTTTTGATCGCTGAACACGATTATGGCATTAAAATTTATCGAAAATGATGAGAACATACGGTCAAATTGCCAGTTTTTAACTGTCAATGACTCTATCCAAATATTGCCTAATGTTAGCACTTGGTACATAATAATATTGTCTTTTCCATTTATGCAAGTTATTCTGTATGCTATTTGATAATTGTCACATGCCAATATTAATTTTTAATCGCTCAAACGGTGCATTTCAATAGTTACTTTTGACACTGGACACTGGATAATGAAGTATTGCAAGGATAACATTATTTCCTAACGTGCAGTTTTATTATTTCAATAATGTTAATAGAAATCATTAAAGTATAAATGACTCACAGAATTTGGCAGCTGTCAACTGTCAAAATGATATAATTTACTTATGAAAAAATACTTGTAATACAGCTGGATTCATAATATCAGTAGGTCCTTGGGTCGACTAAAGGACCTGTGTATACCTTCTTACTGTTTCACTCGTGGCATTGATAACGTTATGACACCTGCCACCTGTCATAATAATCCTATTTACAGAAAAAAATTATACAGTAGATTTAATCTCATTTATTGACCTTTGTCGTGCTTGTTGACGTCGTAAATGGCCACTGGCAGCGTATCGCAACTGTCAAACTATCAAAATAATCTTACTGACTTATGACACATTATATAATTATACACCATCAATTGCCAAAAATCAATTTAAAAAAATATAAACCAAAAAAAAAGAAAAACAAGGAAAAACAAAAAAAAGAAAATGGAAACATAAAGCTGCCACGTCCACGTTCGTTGGCCCTGGGTTCGGCTGAGAGCAGCTATTGTAATATCCATAGCAGCTCCAAAATATTACGAATATAATATACATAGTAAATCTAGAGTACCAAAGATGGCGCTAGACTGCTCTGACTTTTTTCAGACTGGTTATACTCTACACTATTCAGTACAACAAACTATAGAACTAAAAGTTCAATAGTGGCACACGCGTTTCGCCTCCCCAGGCTCATCAGTGCCACACGGTAGAGAAAGAATGAAAATACAAACGCTTAAATCAATACTCCATAAATTTCTTGTAGAGTGTGACCACTAGGCATTAACGGTGCCATATATGCAAGATGGTATGGACTGGTGAGAAGTAAATGTTCTACAATGTTCGACTATGATGATGATTTTTAATAGTCGAACTTTTTAAAACACTGCAGCAGTTTCTTGATTAAGGCACTGGATCATTATTGAAGAAGCAACAAAGGGAGCAGATAAGATATTATTAGAAATTACAATTTTTTTCTTAATTGATTCCTCAATATATCCAATATATATCCGGAACCGCCGAAGACTGCCAGTCCCCATGTCTTTTAAGACTGGCGAAATCAGCTCCAGAATTTGCTTGCAGTGTAGTAGATGATCTTCGGAAGCTATGATAATTTTAAGTATGTCGCAAATTCTGCTTTACATACTTCCCATTCACATATCTAATAAAAAAATCTACGGTTGGAAGTGAACTCTGGACGCAGAGTATAATATTTTCGGTATAATTTAATATAGGTCAAATATGAAATGATGTTCTTTGTGTGTGAGTTTTCGAATCTTGGATTTTTACAATAATAATTGAATCCTTATTCTCAATATCATCTATTGTTAAATTCAATAGTTCGCTTCTTTTACATGCCCCATATATGCCAAATATTAAAATGGCCTGAAACAATATATACTTTATCATCAAATCTATAAAAATATGTACTAATGAATTTATATGACTCACCTTCATTAATAAAAAGGATTCATCTGGTGCCTCTTGCAAGAATTTCTCAATCTCCGCTTTTGTTAATCTTTTGACTTTTTTGGACGATATCCTACACATTTATTTTTCAGATATGGGGTACTTGGAATATTTCTCTAAATCTATATTTCTGTTTGACTTTTAGTGTTTTCTTCAGCATTGAATGTATAAACCATAACGTTGTCGGCTGAACTCTCTTAATTTTATATTCAAAATATGCCAATATTACATTTTCAGACACGTTTTTTAATTTCTTAGAATCATACCATTCCATCCAAGTCTTTGTAAGCATATTCATAGTGCCTGATTGATTTGCTGAGAATTAGTCCCGAAATTACAGACATTCACATGGTAGATCTTCATCACTTCCTGTTAACATGTTTTATGTTTTTATTCAATTCCATTCATAAAATTATTGAATAAACTGCCACCAACTCAAGATTTACAAAAACGCCTGTTTTCTTAATAGAATTGTTGATTGTTTAGTAAAGCCTGTTTGTTGCGTTGCTATCGTTACTGACGCACCAAAGAATATTTTATATTAAAATATGTGCAGCAAATTGTAGATGACAGATAAATGAATTGTAAATGTCAAAATTTTCTCCTCACATTTTTAGTAATTTTTGAACTGATACAGTTTTCGAAAAAATGTTGTTTGATACTTGATTGCGAAATTCTTTTGCATTCCCGAATGATTCTTTTTTTACTCGTTATCGCTCGCAAAAAAAACTTGGCAAACTTGAAAAATGGCATTTCGCAATCTAGCATCAAAAATAACTATTTTATAACTTTTGCAAAAAAGTTTTAAATAAAAATTGTAGAGGACTTACTGCTCTACATGTTTGCAAGTACATATTTTTATATGCGACTAATAACACAGGCACACACAAAAAAAAAGTGAATTACCAGAAATATGACTATCATTTCCGGATAAAATCAGGGCACCTGAAAACGAATTTCATAGTCCCGATGGCCAATTTCGCTCCAATTTTTCGGAAATCACCATACAGAGTGGTCCCAAAATCCCGCAACGGTATATTTATTCTTATCAGACAAAGCAAATTAAAATAACAACCGATTGAGCTGAAATTTTGCATACGCATTTAGTTTGGATGACAATGCATGGTTAGCTAAGTGACGTCATTCCAAATTCAACATGGCGGACTCCCAAAGATGGCGAACCAGTTATTTTTTATGCACCCCTATGATATGGGTATTAAATGAAAGGGTTTGCTGAGAAGAATACGAAAATAAAATGACGTCACACTAAATTCAACATGGCGGACGCAACTGAATTTTAAAACAGTTATCCCCAACCGATTGAGCTGAAATTTTGCATACACGTTTAGTTTGGATGACAATCCATGGTTATCTAAGTGACATCATTCCAATCCAATATGGCGGACCAGTTATTTTTTTATGCACCCCCATGATATGGGTATCAAATGAAAGGGTTTGCTGAGAAGAATACGAAAATAAAAAGACGTCACACTAAATTCAATATGCCGGACATCCGAAGATGGCGGACAAAATTTTAAGTTTTAACACTATAATTTGATCGTATAGTGTATCCGCTCATTCGTTGCATTCGAAGAAATGGTGAAGGATTCGGTTTAAACTATAAGTTTCATATCGGATAGGAACAACGCAATGAATAATATGAATATACACTTCTCCAAGAAATTAACGCACCACCAAAAAATAACCAAAAGTTTGAAGTTAGTTAATTTTTAACCCCCGATCAAAAAGAGGTGTTATAAGTTTGATTCGCATGTTTGTATGTCTGTCTGTCCGTCCGCCCATCTGTCTGTCTGTCTGTGGCTTTATATCTCTACAACGGCAGATCCGATTTTGATGCAGTTTTTATTAAAATTAAACACATAAATATATTTATAATAGAACCGGTCTTATAGGCCGTGTGCGACTAGTAGAATACAAAATTGGACCGCGTCGGCTTAAAGGTTAAAAAGTTCTGTGTGGGACTCGTGATATAATAATACGCTATGTTGTATGTATATGTTTAGTTTAAAAAGTATAAAATAAAATTAAATTACAAATTTAAAAAAACGCCCGACACAAAAATATTGACTAAATAACTAATAAAAAAAAAAAAAACAAATTCACACAACTTTTGATTCCATATACGAACTCTTATGATTTATTTAAATCCAGCTTACATTTTCTTTTTATGTCCTCGAGATTTGCTTTCTTATAAGCATGAATATGTCGGGGGCTGCTGTAAAGACGAACTACTAAATAGTTATATTCAAAACAGCAGCTCTCGATATATTCATGCGTATAAGAAAGCAAATCTACAAGACCGGTTCTATTATAAATATATTTATGTGTTATATTTAATTTTAATAAAAACTGCATCAAAATCGGATCTCCCGTTGAAGAGACATCAAGCCACAGACAGACAGACAAACGGACGGACGGACAGACAGACATGCAAACATACGAATCAAACTTATAACAACCTCTTTTTGATCGGGGGTTAAAAATTAACTAACTTCAAACTTTTGGTTATTTTTTGGCGGTTCGTTAATTACTTGGAGAAGTGTATATTCATTGCGTCATTCCTGTCCGATATGAAACTTATAGTTTAAACCGAATCCTTCACCATTTCTTCGAATGTAATGTATGAACGTATACACTATACGATCAAATTATAGTGTTAAAACTAAAAAATTTTGTCCGCCATCTTGGGATGTCCGCCATATTGAATTTAGTGTGACGTCATTTTATTTTCGTATTCTTCTTAGCAAACTCTTTCATTTGATACCCATATCAAGAAAGTGCATAAAAAATAACTGGACCGCCATCTTTGGGAGTCCGCCATATTGGATTTGGAATAACGTCACTTAGCTAACCATGCATTGTCATCCAAACTAAACGTGTATGCAAAATTTCAGCTCAATCGGTTGGGATAACTGTTTTAAAATTCAGTTGCGTCCGCCATATTGAATTTAGTGTGACGTCATTTTATTTTCGTATTCTTCTCAGCAAACCCTTTTATTTGATACCCATATCATGGAGATGCATAAAAAATAACTGGACCGCCATCTTTGGGAGTCCGCCATATTGGATTTGGAATAACGTCACTTAGCTAACCATGCATTGTCATCCAAACTAAACGTGTACGCAAAATTTCAGCTCAATCGGTTGGGGATAACTGTTTTAAAATTCAGTTGCGTCCGCCATGTTGAATTTAGTGTGACGTCATTTTATTTTCGCATTCTTCACAGCAAACCCTTTCATTTGATACCCATATCATGGGGGTGCATAAAAAATAACTGGTCCGCCATCTTTGGGAGTCCGCCATATTGGATTTGGAATGACGTCACTTAGCTAACCATGCATTGTCATCCAAACTAAACGTGTACGCAAAATTTCAGCTCAATCGGTTGGGGATAACTGTTTTAAAATTCAGTTGCGTCCGCCATGTTGAATTTAGTGTGACGTCATTTTATTTTCGCATTCTTCACAGCAAACCCTTTCATTTGATACCCATATCATGGGGGTGCATAAAAAATAACTGGTCCGCCATCTTTGGGAGTCCGCCATATTGGATTTGGAATAACGTCACTTAGCTAACCATGCATTGTCATCCAAACTAAACGTGTACGCAAAATTTCAGCTCAATCGGTTGGGGATAACTGTTTTAAAATTCAGTTGCGTCCGCCATGTTGAATTTAGTGTGACGTCATTTTATTTTCGCATTCTTCACAGCAAACCCTTTCATTTGATACCCATATCATGGGGGTGCATAAAAAATAACTGGTCCGCCATCTTTGGGAGTCCGCCATATTGGATTTGGAATGACGTCACTTAGCTAACCATGCATTGTCATTCAAACTAAACGCGTATGCAAAATTTCAGCTCAATCGGTTGTTATTTTATTTTGCTTTGCTTTGTCTGATAAGAATAAATATACCGTTGCGGGATTTTGGGACCACTCTATATGGTGATCTCCGAAAAATTGGAGCGAAATTGGCCATCGGGACTATGAAATTTGTATTCAGGTGCCCCCATATTATCCGGAAATGATAGTTATATTTCTGGTAATTCACTTTTTTTGTGTGTGTCTGTGTATTTAACGAAATATTTTGAAAAAACAATTTTTTTATAACTTTTCATGGACTGTAGCTCGTAAACTATTAGTTCTATAAAATGGTGTCTGTAACAGAAATTATAGAAAAATAACTGCCCTTCAAGATTTCCATTTGATATTTTAATGTACGATCAACAGTTTACGAAATAATTTACAAAAAGTACTTTTATGTCATACTATTTTATTATTGTGTTTTTATTGCTTAGTTACCAACTACATAATAGTGTACTTTATACCCTTGCGGGCATAAAGTGCATTTTACGGCCCGCGTAGGTATAAAGACAAAAAAAAACATTTTTTGATTAATATTAATAAACATTATTAATTACAAAATATGAAATTAAAGTATCATGTAAATAATCTACTTAGCTTTGTTTAGTCGAATTCACATTAAACTGGCAATTCTGGTAGGATCCGGTGATAGTTAGATTGCCTGCAGGAAATTCATTGATTGATGTTTCATTGTCTGGGTATCAAGTTTCTGTAAGAAAAAGCCAAATCCAGAAGGTATGCCTGCCAGCATCCTTGAAACCGCATTTTTTTTAATATATACTGTCCTCTAAATATCCTTTAGCAACCAACGTACTCTTCCATCCACCATAGCGCTTCAACGTGATCATACTGGCTCCAGCCAGAAGAGTTGCCGATGTTCGACGCAGACGTGTCCTGTACACTTATCAGGATCGCTCAAGCCCAGATATTTCGCAACGATGAAAGGTTTTTCCAACTGGCTGTACAGTACAACGACTTGTCTATAGGTCAGAAAAAGTCTTTTTTCTGAACAACCACGTGGTCGTAAAGACATATAGTCTCTTATCAGCTTCAAACTGTTCATTTCGTCTTCGTCAACAATGGTAAAAACGCGCTTTTTATCGGTTTTTGTCTCTGGTACATTTACCACGAAAACTGATTTTCTATCTTCTACGTGAGTAACTAGCATATTCACAAGTTCTTGTCGTCGACCTACACCAAATATTAATGCAATTTTGTTCATTAAAAACATCTCATTCGGTGCCTCATGAATAAATTTTAAAACATCTTCTCTAGACAGAACTTTGGATTTTTTTGGCTGGTATCCTTTTTTTGCTTCAAATATTCGCTTAACTTATGGTAATTAGCGATGTTAATATTCTTATTTACCATTAAAATCTACTTTACCATTAAATATTTGGATCATAAGGAAGTCGAAGAAAATGTTTCATCGACGAAGTATGCAAGCAGCACAGTTTCATCAATATATTCTACACAGTTTTCTGCCATCCAGTTTAGTAATTTATCATATTCTCTGTTGCAGGCGTCTCTCGATTTATTCGGCAGCAAGTTTTGTGTTGCTTTTTCTGCTTTTTTTGCAATTTCATCAGGAATTTCAAAACGTTCCTGCATTTTGCCTTTTTAAGTTTGACAGCTAGCAAAATTTGTTTATTCAACAAATAAATAAAGCATTTTCCTAGCAACGATATGATAAAATAAAAATCAAATTGAATTTTCGAATTTTTTTTAAATAACATTGTGGATACAATAACGAACTAGTATGACCTAAAAGTTTGTATGCACCGCGGGAATTAATAGATGTTTATGCCCTCGGGTTTGTAAGATCGTCGCCCTCAGGGCATAAACATCTACTTAATTTCCTTGATACATAAATAACTATTTGAAAACTTTTCGGATTACCATTTTTACTATTTTTGACAATATTCTCTCAAATTTTCAGCGAGTTCAGAGAATTTCCAAAACAAAAATCTAAATGCATTAGACTACTAGTAATTAAATTGTAAATATAAAATAGACAATGCGTACGACTTCGCCATATATAACTAATGTGTCGGCTTTTTCATTGCCTTAATCTAGCAAAACCATAATTAGGAATTATGGTGATTTCGTCATTACAAATAATTAATTGACTATTTAATATCGGCAATTAAATATAAATAACTTGTCAAAAGCGCGGCATTTCATAGCTTCTTTTAATGGATAGTAAATATCTTGAATATATACTTTGGCCATAACGTCTTTACAATTAAACGTAGGGAAAGTGTTCAAACGAATAGTAATTTCAGAGACATTTATTTTATTACGATGAATATATTACAGAAATAATATACATCAAATATTAAATACAGCTCATTGGAGTAAAAAAATTCGGAGCTGAAGGTATAGAAAAGGAAGTTGCAGTCATGCGTAGCCAACTGAGAATACCTGTTTTACCTTCAACATTAAAGCAATTAAAATCGCACTAAGTTAGATAATTTGCGTTTTCCTAACTACGAATTTTCGTGAAAAGAACAATATTAAAAGGGAAACTATCTCTTTTTACTAATTTGGGGTGCTGAATACGAATCTGTCATCCGAACTGGCTAAAAACATCGGAAAGATAGTAAAAAATGACCCTTATTTGGGGGTGGCATTGAAATTGATATTAGAACTTGTAACAAAAAGTTATTCTTTAGTACAGGAAATTTTTTAAAATAAATAATTTGTTGTGTTCAAATGAAATTAAGCCTTCAAAAAACTAAAAGTACTAAAATGCTCATTTAACTCAAGGTTGGCTAGCTCCAGCAAGAGACTTCAGTAGTGAGCTTCGTTTATTTTTAACGATTTTATATTTTGCCAAAAAAAAAGGTTTGAGCGCCAGGTAATTTCCAATAAAATTTCACCATCCTTAAGCACCCGTTCGACATACCGATTTAAAATTACCAAACTCCGTGTTTATTCTAATACTTGAAGTCTCTTTGACCACATAATCGATAAAGAGTAGAGTCAATTTTAAGATAAAATTTTATTACAGAAAATAGGACAAGTGTATCCAAATAGGAAAAAAAAATTATAACAAAATGGTGAAAGGTTCAGTCATAAGGTGACTCTCTTTGATTTACTCTAAAAAATCGTGCAAAAAAAATTCTTACCCGATGTTAAATAACTTATAATTTAAATAAATTCAGTATACTGTACGAACGTTACTATCATCCAACATCTTTCTAGTATCCTAAGATATGTGCATGTACAAGACAATTAAAGATACGTATATAACTGCGCAGTTACTCACATTAAATATAAAAAAAATAAGTATACTACATGAGTAACATATCAAATGCTTAGGTACTCAAAATGGCAATCGTTATAAAAAAATTAAAGGAACAAAAAAATTGAAACGCAACAGGGGGTCATTTATTCTGGACATCACTGTAATGCGAATTAAAAATAAGCCACCGACTTCAAAAGTCCTTAAAGGTGATGAATGGTACCAGGAAACTCCAGGTTCTTCAGGTGAATTCCCGTCAGTAACTTGAAGCGTGACTGTAGCCTACGTAATTAAAGTCTGTCCTAGTAGCGTCCTCACAACCACAAACTCGGAAATTCGTAATCATAACAGCAAATTCCAATTCAACATTCGGCACGTGGGCCTCCAACAAAACTTCCATAATAAGAAAAATCTGTCTCCCAAACTTAAAAGTAAAGACTTAACTCTCCAATAGATTAAATAACCATATACAATGTCTTGTCTATATAAAAAAGGATAAAACGTTAGAATTTGGTATTCTGAGAAAATCGCAAAAGTACTCTTACGCCTATTGCACACACACCGATTTTGGACGGCCGGTAAAAAGTCGGCCGATATTTTACCGGAACATGAAACTTTTCATACAGACCGTTATTTTCCGGTGGTTTTCAGTTCTCTCGTTAACACCACTTGGTTGTAATGGATCGCGCGAAAATTGTAGCAGTGTGGTTGTACTATCGTCGTAAAAAAAGAAGAAGTCGTGTTCGCCTTCATTGGGTTCATAATATCAATGAAAGAAGAGAGCAAGTTGGATTATTCTACAGGTTGTTTGAAGATCTGAGAAATGATGGACAGAAATTCTTCAATTATTTTCGCATGTCCATTGCTTCATTTGGTGCGCTACAGTATACGAACAAACAACTCGAAGCACGCTCGCTGGGGTCCTGGAAAGCGCCCACAAGGCCACGTGCGCCACCATCTTCTTAGAACGGCTCGGCACCGGACTACCTGCAGTGGCAATAGCCGGCAGCAACCGGCGCCGGGTATGCTATGTACCGGTCGTCGGCCAGTGTGAAAGGATCCATAAGCTTCTTTATGCCACTAAAGGAATGTGGACGGCCGACTTTCTACCGGCCGTCCAAAATCGGTGTATGTTCAATAGGCGTTACGCCTATTGCACACATACCGATTTTGGACGGCCGGTAAATAGTCGGCCGATATTTTAACATGAAACATTTCACACAAATCGTTATTTTCCGGTGGTGCTCATCAGTTCTCTTGTTGACACCACTGGGCTGTAATGGATCGCGCGAAAATTGTAGCAGTGTGGTTGTACTATCGTCGTAAAAAAAGAAGAAGTCGTGTTCGCCTGCAATAGGCGTTACCCAACAAAACCGGAATGGGTTAGAGAATATTGTTTAGGTATTATGCAAATTATGAAAATACCTACTTTCTGTATATTGTTGCCCTAATCTGGGCACGCTAATATACTAGTTAGGTAAATACTTTAAAACACTCATTATTGGAGAACCAATCAAAACAAATACTCTTCTAGCTAATACTGACGAAGTGTTAAATTACATGATAGGATTCTTAGCATTTTAAAGAAAAAAAAATATATTGAAATTACTTAAATCATTCATTTACATTTAGTCATTCATACCGGAATGGGCTCACACGAAAAACAGGGATCTGATAGCTTCGTTTCCTACCTATTTAGAGGTTCCACAATAACCATAATCGGCTTCAAATAGCTTAACAAACCATCAGTCACTTCTAAACTTTAAGACTTTCCAGCATAATCCCCAAAAGTGAATATCTTGATGTTTAAAAAAAAAAACAGTCAGAAAAATCTCGTCTGAACGGCGGAACGACGCGCTACCCAAATGAACAAGAATACCACGTTTTCTTTTCCGGTCAACCACATTTTCTCGAGCACCAATCACAGCTTGCCATTTCATTAGGAACCTACCCATAATTATTCTTCGCGTACTAATGTATAAATACACAGAAAATAGTCCTAACCATAGAATGATTAAAGCAATTCTTAAAATAGAGACTAATAAGCATAAAACCCATGATCGAACCATATCTACAATAAAAATAAATAAAACTAGGATTAATAATTTAAATGCCATACATTTTCCTCCATAACCAATGTTGGTAACACTTTTCCTCAAACTGAAATATGACAGCTGACAAAAAGGAATAATAAAAAGGTCTACCAAGCTTATTTATTTAAATAAATAAATAAGAACTCGTTAACTACACGTAAGAGAGTGTGGTTTTGTTGTAACTACTAGAAGTGTAACTAAATCCTTTTTCCAGCCTATACGCCCTGAAATGTGTATATTTGCCTACACTTACAGGCATTCCCAAAGATGTTTACACACTTTGTCGGACCGAATTCCAGAGAAAATAGCAAGGAAAAATAATAGGATTAGCTCAATCCAACAGTAAGTCATACAATATAAACTCCCCCTGGTAGCCATTACTAACTTGTGATTTGTTTATCGTTTTAGGTTAGGCAGCCAAAATACCTCCTGCCAGCAACCAAAGGAAAAATACATAAAATAAACACTATTATAACCCTCCAGATATGACAAATCCATGAACCTAAATTATAATGATTCTATGAAATAAAACCCATAGGTAACAAGAAGGTTTCCAGAGTATTTTTATTTAACCAACGATACACAAACAAGTTACCTTCTCTATCCACTTTGCTATCAACAAAAGTAAAGAAGCAAATAGAAATACCCCTTTCCTCAGATATCAACTAAAACATTTAAAAAAACAAACGTAGCCTCACTCATTTTTAAATTTACATCCGCATATACAATTATAAGATCGGAACCTAATTTAACGTTACAAATTCTAACGGGGGAAACCATTCTTTAGCCATTTCGCATTATTTTCGGAATGTTTTGTCATTCAGGGAGGGGGCGGCTCCTGGTCAAAAGATACTCGGTTTATGAATGTTCCCTGTAATAAACTCGATCTGTCAAGCCCTCACAAGCATAGTAGGGAAAAATCGGAACAAGGGGTAGTTTTTTCCCATTTGGGGGTAGTTTCAGAAGAGAGGAGGGGAATATTGTGTTCCTCGCCTCGATAACGGGGGGAATCGTTCTTCAACCCTTTCACAGTATTTTCCGAATGTTTTGTCATTCAGGGAGGGAGTGGTTACAACCCTCGGGTTTGTTTTGGCGTCTCCTGATTAAAAGATGTTCGATTTATCAATATTCCCTGTAAAAACCCTGATCTGCCAAGCCCTCACAAGCGTAGCACGGAAAAATCATTTTCATTTAGGGGTAGTTCCAGAAAAGTGGGGACAAGTATTGCAATTATTGTTACTCGCTCTAGAAAACTGGAGGAAACCGTAAAAACCCTGATGTCAAGCCAGTGGCGGCTGGTGAAATTTCAGTTCATTGTATTTTAGTTAATAATAAAAATATTTTCATAAACTCCAAAACGTATTGTTGTATTTTTATGAAAAGTCAAATGCATGACAATAAAAAACAAATAAATAAACAGAAGTCCCTAGACCAGGGGAGGTTACCGAATTTTTAAAAAAAATTTTCGCAAACTGTTTTTTCAAAATGTTTTAGAGGTCATTATAATCTTGGAGCATAATGTATTCCGTGGGATTTTTTGTGAAGGGAAGGTGCGACTATGTGGGATCTCTTTATTATATGCTAGATAATGGTGTAGTACCGGGTGTTTACCTAGAATTACGCTGTTTGGTTTTAATGGCGTTATACATCCAAGATGGCCGCCATGCGAGACATTTATTCTTTACATCAAGAATAACTCCTTCCAGAGTACTCATACGCAAAATCTGCATAAAACATTTTCTGTTCTACATGAGCCAAAGAACAAATTTAGTTGTTATCAATTTTTTCGTATCTGTTACCATTTAAGAGTTACACGCCAGTTTGATCACATAACACAAATTTATTAGTATATATTTATTGCCTAGCCTATCTGACTTTCAACGGATTATAAACTGTGTATTTTGTGTCAAGGTAAAAGTAAATTACCTCTTGTTAATGCATTGGAGGTTGAAAAACTTCTACAGTGTTTGAAACAAAGAGAAGCATGGTTGGATCCAGAGTATATGTATACTAGTAGTCAAATCGGGAATTTAAGTGTACAACAGCTACAAGACTTCAATGCAAAATGGTATAAAGAATGTTTAAAAAACTGACTCATACGACAAACATGGATAGAAGCAAAAAACTTTTTGAAAAAGGAAAGCGTTGTGAGCCTACGGATGATTTAGAAGCGAGTACCAGCAGTGACAAGGCAACACATTACGATCTAAAACACCCGCATATAACAAAAAAAAACTGTTTTTTTGTGATGAAGGAGAGAAAAGCAAAAAGAGACTGTATTGCATAGCAACAGACCAAAGCGGCGAGCGTCTTAAGTTAGCCGTCCAACGCTCTAATAGTGAAATATTGAAAGTGCACTTGAGTGACTGCACAGATCCTGGAGATGCCCATGCAAGAGATATACATACACTATCACGTTATGATGAAACCCACTTAATTTTCGACACATACAGAGAAAATTCACTAAAATCTTCTATGCGTAAGAAAGGGACTGGCAACCCACAACCAGTCCACTACAAGATCAGTGATACAACGTACATTGGGAACACATCTATGAAGTCATTGTTATCTCATGTCATGACTAAAGATGAGTTAACAGCTTATTTGTCCGAGAAAGCAATACAATATGCAACTGGAAGAACCAAGTGTTTATTTGTATCTTGCAGGGAAACAGCAAAGTGTTCAATGGGGATTGAAACAGATGAACTGAAAAACAGTCATGAGGAGGCAGATACAAAAATAATTTTGCATTCCATGTTCGCCTGTCGTCGCGGTGCTACACAGCTTCATATTTACTAACCTGATACAGATGTTTTCATACTTACTTTATGGTGGTATAAGTTCCTTCCACTGAACACTACGTTTGTAACTGGAGTTGGCCAAAATCAAAGAATCATCAATCTCAGCAAAGTAACCGATTCCCTGGGCTCAAAGAAAACTTCAGCATTATTAGGTCTGCGTGCATTATCCGGAAGTGACACCACAGGGACTTTGGCAAAGAAAGCGAAAACCCCCTTTTGGAAAATCTTCAGTAAAGCAGATGATGACATTTTCGAAGCTGTAAGCAAACTTGGAAGCTTGGAAAATTTTCTTGATACAGATAGACTATTAATAGAAAAGTTCATATGTCAAGTCTATGTTCCTGGCACAAATATATCAGACATTGGAGAACTGAGGTGATGGATGTTCACAAAGAAAGAAACTCAAGGAGAAAACTTGCCACCAACAAGAGCATCACTGATGCCATATGTTGATGGAGTTCGTTATCAAACCATAGAATGGTGCCCTGCTGACCAGCCCTACCCTAATCTGCCTTCGTCATTAAACTTCGGCTGGGAACTAAAAAACGACCATTATTGTCCTGTTATGTGTATGCTACCATGTGCTCCAGAGACAGTTCTTCAACTTAGTCGGCGATCTTGTGTTATGAGAAAATGTGCTCCACCATGCAAATGTCTTTCCCAAGATCTGAAGTACACAGAACTATTTGTGTGTGGAGGAGACGAAGATATGTGTGACAACTGTGATGAGCATACAAGGCATGAAGATTCATCTCTGGCTGATGGAACCCATCCAAGGCCAAAAATTGGGAAGAAAAAAAAAGATTCATCTAATGACTTAGATGGTGATGATACATTGTTTTGAAGAGAATAATAATATAGTATCATTTAATATTGTTTTTCGCCGATTGACAGCAAAGTATTAACTTTGCTGACTAATGTCAATCAGCAAAGTGTCACTTTCAAAGTTATTGGTCGTCAGTACAAGTAAATATTTGACACTTTTTGGTAATATTTATTAAGAAACAGTAATTAAATAACATTTCCAACAGACATTTAGTTATTATTACCATTTACAGTAAAATGAGTACAATTTTGTATGAGGATCTTTCTTTCTCCTCTTCTCCTACCTTTCTACTAACATTGATTATATTACTAGTTTGATTTGCGTCAGTATTAGTTACTGCAATTTTTTAAATTTTTTTCGCAAATACTAGTTTTGCTTGCTACTGAGTCCTCAATGTACCCCTCGGCTGCAGTTGCAATTCTAAGGTAAACACCCGGTACTACACCATTATCTAGCATATTAGAAAGAGATTCCACCTAGTTGCACCTTCCCTTCACAAAAAATCCCACGGAGTAGGTAAATGCGCATTATGCTCCTCAACTATTAGAGAAAGTACTTCTCTAGATGTTATTTCCTATATTTCGTATGGGTCCCATGAGCCACAGACGAAAAAAATATATTGAAATTTCACCAGCCGCCACTGTGTCAAGCTCTCATAAGCTTAATACGGAAAAATCAGAATAAGGTGTAGTTTTTTTTCATTTAGTTCCAAAAGAGTGAGGGAAAGTATCGCAATTATCGTGTTACTCGCCCTCGAAAACTGGAGGAAACCGTTCTTTAGCCCTTTCGCAGTATTTTTGGAATGTTTTGTCATTCAGGGAGGGGGTTGTTCCAACTCCCGAGAGTTGTCTTGGCATCTCCTGGTCAAAAGATACTCAACTTATCAATATTTCTTGTAATAACACCAATCTGTCAAACCCTCACAAGGGAAAAATCAGAACAAAGGGAAGTAGTAGTTTTTTGGAGGGGGAAAAGTACACCACCATAATTTCCATGGTACGATAGAACATTGGGAGTATGTGACAAGAGCCATTTAAACGATTCAGAAGTTTCATTTCCACGCGTGTCGTGAAACAGTGAAACATATATTTTTGACATGATATTTGGAATCAACGGTCCAAAAAACATAAGGACAGATGTCTTTCACCTATGGAAAAAATTTTTTTTTGTGTGTTAAATAACACATTTAAATGACTTTTGGTGAGGAGGGCTGAAGGGGTGAATTTGGTTTTTTCTCTTCTTTTTCTATTTAGTTATCGAAACTTAGTATTTTAAGAGAATTTCCTGCAAAAGAATAACCTCTTGTAGTTCTAATTCTAGTGGCAAGTTCTAATATCAATTCCAATGTCACCCCCAAATAAGTGTTGTTTTTTAATGTGTTCCCGAGATTTTTCGCCAAAACGGGTGACGGATTCGTTTTCACCTCTCCGAAATTAGTAAAAAAAAGATAGCTTCCACACTTTATCACGGATGGGCCAGAAAAGCCCATTTTTTAATATTGTTCTTTCTAAGAATCGTTGGTAAAACTAGAAGTGCAAGATGTTTTATACAATAGGTACTATGCGCATAACATTAGCTCAGGTCAAATTATTATTGTATTCCTCTCAAATGCGATTAATATTGTTAGAAGAGTACATTGCATTTGGTCGGCACACTTCTAAATCCGCAAATATCGCTCACAGCGAAAAAATCACTTTGTATTTGTGAACAAATTTTGAGCAACCTTTAGAATATCCGTCTGTCACTGTCTGTCCGTTCGTCCCATTTCTTGTAAGCATGATAACATATGAAAGAAATGTCTGATTCTATTGAAATTTTGACAGTAAGTTAGTGACAGCTAGAGGACGGATTTTTTTTAATCCGATCAGTAAACGAAAAGTTATTAATAATTTGGTTTAAAAATTGAATAGAAATCTTGTGAAACAGTGCCGGCTCGTCAGCAGTGGCGGCTCGTCAGGAGAGGCAGAGGAGGCCGAGCCTTTCTTTGGAAGAAGCAGCATATCTTCCAATCTTCCAAATTATTATATTTTACTTGTAGAAATGTACAAATTATAATCATATTGCAAGTTAATTGTCTTTCAAAATATCAAGCCTCCTCTGCAGACAATATCACGAGCAACCACTGCACGTCAGAGGAGGCAGGGGAGGCTGAGCCTCCTCTAGCAGCATATACAGGGATGGTGAGGAAATGTACAAATTGTAATCATATTGCAAGTTAATTGTCTTTTAAATATCAAGCCCCCTCTGCACAAAATATCACGAGCCTCCACTGTTGTGAAATATTATTTCCTATCATTATTTATTTATATATTTTACTAATATACATTTCATAATAATATAATATCCAACCGCCGAGATATGATTTTCACCTACGCTGATTATATAAAAAAAAATACGTCTAATGAAGTAATGAACAGTGATGGCCTACTGGTTACAGCTTTGACTCGAAATCGAAAGGTCTAGGGTTCCAAACAAATATATGTGTAGTTACCTTATAACGTTGCAGTTACAGTTCTATAATAGTTTAGAACTATTGTTCTCGAATAGTTAACAGTGGAGTAATTCCAAGGTTTAATAAAAGTCAAGGCGAATAATTTCAATTTAACAAGATTTAATCAATATCAGACAACTATCAAAAGATGAGAGAAACACAGATATTAGTATTTATTTATAAATACGAAGTGATATCTCATTGTTACAATCTTTGAATCATAATAATATACAAATAACCTAATACGAAGTTTCATTAAATCTACACCCAACAACCTTTATTATAATGAATAAATATTTATTGACAGTTCTTGAATAGAAAATCGTTCATGGCAAAGATAAAATATATTAACACACGTCACTATAAATGAAATAATGCAACAGTTAATATGTCATTTGTCAGTTTGGCTGTCATTTTGACATCTAATTGATATCTGTCATTTTGGCATTTAATTAATATGCGAGCTGTCACTTTGATATTTAATTGACATGACGCTTGTCACTTTGGCATTTAATTAAGAACAGGATGCCTTAAAAATATCGGTAGATTAACCTCACAAACAATTCCAGCATATGATAATGGTTGCTTATATAGTAATCACCAAGGCTCGGGAGATTTATCTCTGTGACGTCAAAAACCAGGGTTGGCTCTAGGTTAGCGCGGAAATATTTCTATGCAAGTATGACACAATATACCTTACCTTGTACTTTTTTTTAGCGAATTTGATAATATCGGAAAGTTTATGACCATATTAACTTTGGATATCACAGAATTCTCTAATAAAAGTACGAAGTAAGATATATTGTGTCATACTTGCATACAAATCGTTTCGCGCCGACCTAGAGCCAACCCTGATTTAACCGTCACAGAGATAAATCTCTCCCGAGCCTTGCTAATCACAGATTCGGACGGTCTCGTATTATGGGACTTATGTCGGTCAGATCTAAACAATAAGTCAATATTACGTTATTCAGATTAGGTCAGATCTGAGTTTTAAACATCATTTGAGGTTAAGGTTCTTTACAGTATGATTCTCCGGATAAGAATGAATATCTGCATACTTCAGTGTGCGCTTGGCCGTCAGCCTTCCACTCTTGGGTGCTGGGGTTGATTTACAATAGGGTGTCTTTGCTCTGTGACCTACTAGTTTTTGGTTTGTTGATTTAAGTTAGTATGTTATTGGTTATAGATTAGTGTTTGGTATTCTGTTATTTTTGCTTATTTTGTTTGTTTTATTTTTTATCTCTTGTTTTATTTTCTAGTGTTATGATTGTTTTGTTTTTGGCTTGAGTGCCTAGTGTTGTTTGCTTTGGATGCTATGGCTATTTTGGATGTTAAAAGTTTTTTTTTATTTTTTCCCCTGTTCGTTTGTATGGCTCTTTTATCTGATCTATTTTGTTTTAGGGTATTAATGGGGCTTTTTTCCAGCTTGTTTTATAATATTCGGTTCAGTGACTCTATACAATTCAATTATAGTGTTAGTAAGGTTGGGGGCTATGGTGAGGGTTATCCAAACTCATAACAGGCGAATAAATAGTTAAGAGAAGGGCCCTTCAAGTATTGCTCATGTAGTAATGATAACCAGCAAATTATATTTATGGTTGACACTGTACAAATATTGTTGTAGATTGTTTAATGGGTCCCTGGGCCCCGAGTTGGCCTTTGTTCACCTCGACCTAAACTAGTTGTTGCTCAGATTTTTTGCAAAGCTTGTGATTTTCCTGGGAGCTAATTTTCCTATGTCTTCAGGTGTTAATTTCGCCTGTTCTAGGTACTTTAACCTAATGCGGATTAGTACCTTGCATTCACAAAGTATATGTTCCGCAATCTCAGTTGCAACTTCACAGTATCTGCATTTGTCATCCTCTGCCATGCCCATGTTCTTGAGATAATATCTCAAGGGGCAATGGCCAGTTAGAAGGCCTGTGATCAGCCTTAGGTCGGACTTTTCAAGTTCGAAAAGCCTTGTGGCATTCTTTGTTGAATAGGTAATAAACCTTCTCGCTTCTCTTTGGCCTGAAGTATTCCTCCAGTAGGACTTCTTTTGTTCCTTTTCCCATTTTTGGACCTCCTTTGTTATGTGTCCCTTAGATAAGCCACAGAACGGTTGGGGTCCAAAAAATGGGACTTCAGCCCCTTTACTTGCGAGGCTATCAACCAATTAGTCAATTAATTGCCTTCAATTCCCTCATGCCCTGGCACCCACATCAAGGCAATCTTGTTGTTTTTGTCAGTTGCTTCAGGGATTGTCTGCATTCCCGGGCAATTTTAGACTCTAAGGTATAGGACCAGAGAGTCTTTAGTGCTCCCTGACTATCTGACTATCTGAAAATATATAGATCTTTGCCCTTCGAGTGTCTCTATTTAGACATTCCTGGGCACACTGATCTATAGTATGAATTTCTGCCTGGAAGATGGTTGGGGTGTTACCAAGGGCTTTAGATAGCCTGCATTTAGGCCCTGCTGTGATGTGTGACTTTTTCTTCAACCGCAGTACTTCGACCCTGCTCGCCTGATGGCTTTCAATCAGCACATCAAACGGGCAGTCAAAGTCATGCTTGATTGGCATTGAGTCAGTGGGCTTGGTCATGGATTCGAATTGGATCAGCTCCAGAATCCTTAAGTGACCAACCGCCTGGTCTGAATTTAAGCACCTGATGCAGCCTTAAGGCACTAAGTGCTGCCTCCTTCCTTACATGCAAATACAGAGGAAGTAAGTCCAGTATTGCCTCCATAGCTGCTGTGGCGCATGGCTCCTGTGATCCCTAAACTGGCAAGGCGTTGCAATTTCTGCAACTTTCCTTGTGCTATTTTCTCTTCTGTTTTTGGCCACCATACACATGATGCGTAGGTAACATGAGTCTGACAACAGAAAAGTAGGACCAATGTATCATTTTTGGCTTCAGACCAAGTCTTACCAAACAGCCCACGGCACGTCCAAATAACCATCGTTGCTTTGGTAAGTGTCCTTTCTAAATGTGAGTCCCAGGTAAGTTTTTGGTCCAGGATTACTCCTAGATACTTGACTTCACTGGAAAAATTCAATACTGTTCCATTTAACATAGGTGCTCTCAAGTTTAGTTTTCTCCTTTTGGTGAATGGAACAATAACTGTTTTGCTCGGGTTGACACTAAGGCCCTCTGACGTACAAATATTATAGAATATCTTTTATGTATTTAATAAACCATACTTTCTTAAAACGTATATTTATTTTTATCGAATAGTTAAACTCTAAATATATAAAGGTATTTATTTATATTTATTTCTGGTGAAATGAGCTCAACGTTTTGGATGGCATCCTGTTTGCCTCTTCGTCTCGTGTCATCTGATTTTCCTTGAACTATCAACCGTTCTAAATGGCGCCCCGCCTGGCTTTCTCCTTAAATACATCACAAGTATTGGTTGACTTGAGGAATGAGGGGCTCGGTGAATATTCCGCCATCTACGGGGGTAGCATAGTGGGCCTACCTATGAGGCCTGAGTGCACGTGAGCCAAACAATCCAAATACAGATCAATCATTCTATATTATCTTATTGCTATATAAAGAAAAATTAGAAAATCGATAAAACTTTGCATAGACGTCTATTTTTATTTAATCTTTCGGGAGCTGATGAGTTACCGAGGGTAACTTTCTGTAGTGGCATGGAAAGTACATTTCTTTCATTTTATTGAAAAATGTCAATAGATCTTATTTAAAGTTTATGACATTTCCGTTGACTTAACACTTGTCACGTCCACTTTCGGAAAAAATAGGCATTTTAATGTTTTTACTCAAATGTTTACTCTGTCCATTTTCGCATTTTAATCTAATAAAACAATGTGCCCTTTTTTCCACCCTCGAATGGCTATTGAATTGCATTTTGTTGGACAAATAAGTATTACGTACCTACTGCTTTTTTTGACCCAGAACTTATATCAGCTACGGGCAGCGAATACACAAGGTATTTCTGATATAATAATAAGACTGGAATTGGAATAAGCAGCCCCCGCGTATTGCTTAGCATCCGCGATATCCGATAATGCTACACAACTTACAGGGACATTGGAATGAAATATTATGATTAATAACATCCTTAGACAGGTACATAAGGATACAACACTAACACGATATGACCGACACTAGCATCCTACGGAGTAAATTTCTAAAAAAATTATGGGAATCAACTGCAGAACAATAACTACCAACAAGCAATATCGCACATTTCGAAATAAAACATAAGCTTCCTCTGTCAGGTGTTATTAATCTTCCGACTTGTCTCGGCTAAACCACAATATGTCTTGATATATTTTTTTAACTGTCTGTCAAGTGATCAAAGTAACCACACAAAAGTCTAGAATTTTGTGTGAGGTATAGAAAAACGAGACCCAACAGTGTATTGTGGAATCCGAGCAACATCTATGGCTTCGTCAGTTCCCTTTCTCGTCTTAGTCCGAATTAAATAAGAAACTAAATTTCTAATTTACTTGAGGAAGGAATAGAATTATCGCTACGGAATAAATGCGTTCTACTCACGCGATTACCATGCCTGAAAATAGTATTCTAAGCGTGCAATACATTTGTCAATTGGCCTGTGACATCTTCTTGGACTATCTTCATATCAATCTACTTGAAAAGCGCACCAAGAAAAATTTTGCCAAATTCTGCACAACGTTCTGGAACAAAATCTCCACTACGTGGATGTAGAAGTAATATACTAATTTCCACTCTATTTAACATTTCTTCGTAAATAGTTAAACATCTAAGGTTCAAGGCAATTGGGAGCATCTAAAGTAAGTTTCGGTCTAGCGAAGAGCACCCGAAACTCATCAACATATACCGTAAGAAATAGTATATTTACATATTTATATTTATTAACAATAAAACTTATTTATTCTTATTTTCCTCAGAAATGGGATGATTGTTTTTTGTGTAGTAAAAACATTGGCTGAGTCAGTAGAGTTTCGAACAAGCAAATTCCGTATCTAAGTCTTGTATCTACTTGTGAAAAGTAAACCAGTACAGTTCGCAAATGAATGAAAAAACTTTGGAAGAATTTATTTTGCAAATGACTCTATGACAATATAGTTTCCCGTTGAGAAATTCATCTAAATGCACACCATCCTTTTAACGATTATGTATCATGAGTGTGTTGGTCTTTTTGGCGTTGAAAAATAAATCAGTGCCATTAAAATATTCTGATATTCTGGTAAGAGCCTTCGTACTTTCAAGATTCGATAAGTCTAAATTTCTTGATGACAGCGAAGTCATGAACATTGGTTCTGTAGTAATAATTGTTGTTACAATTCATTATTTATATAGAGAATGAATACAATCAGGCCTATTATTGATCTCTGGGGGACCCCATATTTAGACCTAAGCAACTGTAGCTTACATAATCTACAAATTTCTCAGTTTCAAATTTTAAAGATATATATTGTTCGCGATCAAATTTAATAGTATGTAGCCCACAGATTATCAGAAATTTTACGAGAAATTTGAAATGATTTTATATGAAACTGTTCAACTTCAATTGAATTGCTCGTCCGATTGTGTGTGTGTGTTGCTGTAAAGAAAAAACAAGAAAAAAGCAAAAAAACTGCATTATTATCGCGGCGCACACTCTTTGAACGAGAACAGCACCTAAATGGTCGAAGGTAAAGTAAAAATGCATATATTCAAATTTGGAGAGGGGAAAACTAACTAATCAAAAAGTGACTGGAGATACTTTTTCAAAATTAATAGGTGAAAGAAGGCCTGAAAAATGACTCAAAAGATCAGTTTTGGTCAAATCATTCAAAATATATTTGTACAAACGCTGCCTAAGGAATCACTACTTCCACATATAGATTTCGTATCCAAGTTTCTTACAACAACAAAAAATTTGATACTCTATTCGCACTTCATTATGTGGAAGTAATTGTTCATAGAACTTTAATTATATAATATTTGAAATTACACAGCCACACAAAAAAAAATAAAGTGTCTTGACCCCAGATACTGACTAGGTAGACTTTATGTTTTTAGGGTCGCTGAATCCGAATCCGGGGTCCATTTGATCCCATGTCATCAGGTTTAAGGTCATTTGAATGTCAAATTGAGATATGACCGTGAAAAATTCCGTAAAAAATTTATGTTTTTGTTTTTGAGGTTGCTGAATCCGAATCCTGGGTTTATTTGATACAATCATGTCAGAATCAAGGTCAAATGAAGGTCGAACACATGAAATTCAATAATACAATCTTTTTTGACCCCGGATTCTGAAAAAGCAGAAAATTTTACGTCCAAATACATCCTGAACGGTTCATGGAACCGATTTCTTAGGTCATTTGTTGGTTATCAAGCGGTCAAATGCTTATTTTCCATTTCTTCCTAGTGACCTTCAAGTTTTTGTGGTCGCTTATTACGATCCCGGTATCCATTTGATACCATGACGTATAAACCAAGGTCAATCGAAGGTCAAATGCCATAATTCGAATGATATAAATTTTTTAACCCCGTATTCTCAAAGAACAAAAAAATCTTACGTCCAAATACGTCTTGATCCGAGTCGAACCGAACTTTGGGTTTCATATGGAGGTATTAAACTATTTTGAGATGTTTTAAACTATATTTTTAAGTCCAAAGACCTAAATCCAAATCTGCTGAAATCAATAGCCTCAAAATTCAATAACCCATTAACCTAATAGCTCTAAAAACCTGATCCCGTAACTATAAAATGGGGATAACAGACGATGAAAGCTGATGAATCCGTTTACTCGAATGACTACATTGCTCAATAATCCCATAACCGAGTAACCCCATAATTTTATTACTTAGTCTCTCATAGCAAAAATCCTGTTCTTTATAATTAAAGTTGTTGAGCTTCACAACTCCAAACCATGCCACTGTAATTATGGAACTCATTTTCTCGCTCTGCAACTTATCATGAAATTTCTTTGCATGGAACAACCTTTACACCCAAATCAGCATAGCACTTGTGTCTGCATCCAGGGCACCTCCTCGCGGTGACGGCGGGCAACGGAGTAAGCCCGTTATGATGTACAAAATCCGTTCACGCAACCTCCTCGTGGTGTACATCGAGTAACGCTAATGCTGACGGTTTCACAATTCAGTTGAAAGATTCAAAAGAAATCTGTATTTGACCTGTAGATAATCTTTCAGGGTCCAAAAAATTATATCATTCGAATTATAGCGTTTGACCTCAGTTTATACATCATGGTATCAAATGGATACCGGGATCGTGATAAGCGACCACAAAAACTTAAAGGTCACTAGTCATAGACGCAAGTTTTGATTTACAATCGATATATCAGCTAAGAAATGGAAAATAAGCATTTGACCGCTTGATAACTAACAAATGACCTAGGAAATCGGTTCCATAAACTGTTCAGGATGTATTTGGACGTACAATTTTCTGCTTTTTCAGAATCCGGGGTCAAAAAAGATTGTATTATTGAATTTTATGTGTTTGACCTTCATTTGACCTTCATTCTGACATTATGGTATCAAATAAACCCCGGATTCGGATTCAGCAACCTCAAAAACATAAACATAATTTTTTTACGGAATTTTTCATGGTCATATCTCAATTTGACCTTTAAATGACCTTAAACCTGATGACATGGGATCAAATAAACCGCGGATTCGGATTCAGCACCCTAAAAAACATAAACGTAAATTTTGTACGGAATTTTTCACGGTCATATCTCAATTTGACCTTCAAATGACCTTAAACCTAATGACATGGGATCAAATGGACCCCGGATTCGGATTCAGCGACCCGAAAAACATGAAGTCTACCTAGTCAGTCTCTGGGGTCAAGACACTTTATTTTTTTTGTGTGGCTGTGTTATTTACCGCAAAAACTCTTAAAACGATATGCCACATAGTGCGGATGGGATAGCTGATACCGAAAAAATAATGATTAATAAAATAATGATAAATAAAATAATGATAATAAAAAAAATTTAGGCATTTGGTTCTTATACACGCCCTAAATCATTATTTTATTTTTGTACCTCCTTTAATAATGGGGTGGGTCTGATGTCAAAAAAGTTTTGTGACTTTGGCTTCTTGTACATACACGATATCCCGATTTTATGTACTCTTACTTGCTTGGCCCTAAGGCTTTCGCAGAGCTGGTGATGACTTGTAGATTGGTTTTCGAGTTTTCTTCTGCGTTGACCATCTTATCGTGGTCTTCTTCTGAAGCAAAGCGCTAGTCTATAAGTTTCACTTGCTTGCTTTAGTAATTTACCCCATTTATCCCCCAACCTTTCAACGAAATAAAATTAAAATCAAAATATCTAGTTCCAGATCTCATTAAATTAGACAGCTCTACTAAACTTCAAGCCAATATCAAAAATCGTTCCAGAGTAATTGTGCGCACAAAAATATGTTAGAGACAGACAGAATGTTTTTTGTTCAAACTTAATATCTTGATGTTGCCACGACAGTTTGAGCTTATTTGAACAAAAAAACACATTTTTTTACTATACTCCGCTACGTGAATGTGGAAGTAATTTATAGTTCTTTGAAAGTAAATCTGCTTACAGATGGTAAAGAGGATTGATTACAAGGCATTAACACCCTTTCTGTGAAACTATTAGCTAACAGCGACATAAAAACATGTTGTACGTGCAATATGCACTCCTATATTGTCCATGAAAGAATAAATAATAAAGGTCCCAAGATACTTCCTTGAGGAAAGCCAGTGGAAACTGTAAGAGGGCTAGACCAAAAGTTTTTACCAGCATTCCTTAATACGGGGCGATTTATCACGACATGCGGAAAATTTATCAGCAGGTTGTCACCACCGAAAGGAGTTAAAACATGAAAAATAAAAAAAATATGACCAAAAAAATACCTTATTTTTATTTATTGGAATGCGCCGCCAATGACTTTAACCAATCTAACGTAACGCGGTCCAACCATATCACTTCCCCTCCCCCTTATCAGACTTGGGACTGACAAAGCTGGAGAGGGTAGAGGTGACTTTTTGGTTTTAATCATACTACAAAAATAGCAAAATAAGTCGGGAAGATATTGATCCAATGCCAGTGAACTCTACAACAGTGAACTCTACAACAACGAATTTAAAAGATATTTACTTAAACCCGTCCATAACACAAAACACCAAACTTCCGCTTTTTCATCTGCCGTGGGGTCCTTTGTTCAACCGAAAGTAAAAAACGCGGCACTTTGACCGCACGCGCCAATTAAGGAAATGTAAACATCTCCGATATATTCTTCCACAAGTAAATCCACTGCCCTATTACTGACCTCACACAAATAACAGTAGCGTATAAGCGCAAGTTTTAATGCAACAAAAATTACTAAATTACCTCGGATCGAGGTAATTACAGGGACCCACGTAGAAGACTAGTACACCATTTTATTTTCCGCATGTCATGGCACATCATCATGTATAACAGGTTGGGTTCGTTAACTCAAATAAAATGTTATTCATATTTGAGAAAATAATTTTTAAACTATTAGAGTTGCATAATGCAAAGAAAGAAACGGGGATAGAGAGAGAGAGGCAATAATACATTGACCATTTGCACATGGTTTTAACAAATGTGACGGCCAGTATATACACACCCATATACAGTAGAATATTACTTACGGTGATAATACTCTTCGCTTGTCTAATAGTAATTATAAATTTCAACTGAAAGTGAATCTTGCATTAGCATTTCGCAAATTCCATTTGTACAACTTTGTCAGCGCCGGTAGATTTCATTCTCAAAGAGCAGAATTAATTCCGACTCGAGATAATCTTCCGTCATCCCATCCGTATATGATTCACAACATAATTTGAATAATTTATTCGTATTTAATTTGTAAACAGTTATGTAATTATTGAACGTCGACGTATCCTAATTTAAATATGTTCATCTCTGTGTCGAAATGAAAATTTAGATGGATCTTGCCTATTGGGATTCAATAAATAAAAAAATAGTCTCTAGAAGTATTACAGAAGTCTGGTGCTACTAGATTAAATTGAAGTCATGTCCAATATTTTCAAAATTGTTGTATTTAATAAAGAAGCAGACAGCATACAATGTGTTTCAGGTATGCGGTCATTAATTTCTAGTGGTAATTCTACATAAAAAAATATGGAAAAAGTTGATATAAACCTGGGTCCGGAAATCCCTCCTAACGGCGCTGCGGGCTCTAAAAGGGGCGCTCAAAATTAACATTTTATTTAATATCTCAGGAACCCTTTAAGCTACAGAGACTAGTTTTTGCACGTGATTCAATATCAATAAAGGTTATTATTTGATGCTATACACCAATGGTAAATTCAATCAGGGGTGCACAAAAGGGGGAACTTAGCCCCCCCCCCCAATTTTCTAATGTGAATTTCTGTGATTGTCCCATCGGAATATGATTCCTTGGCTATAAATACACAAAAAAAGTTATCTTGTTGTAACGCCGTACGAATTTTTCCAGTCTTCTTGCGTAAACAGAATTTTTTAAATGAAATCATCATTTTCTTTACATTTTCGCAAGTGTCATGGAGAGAAGGTCATCTATTGATCTGCACTTGCAAAAATTGACACCGTGTTTTTTTGTCTGTAAAAACTTCTTACCACTGATCAACTTACATGGCTTTTTATTACTTAATTGGTCGTTATTGGTTTCTAATATTGAATTATCATTAATGACATAAAAGTTAAGGTTCTCATTACGCAGTCTTTAATAAGAGAATTTCAATTTTTATTTAATATGAGTTACATTTTAGAAGAACAGGCCTATATTAATTTATTCTACGGTCGAGCCTGGGGTAGTAATGCTGAAGCAAGAAGATTGTACGAAGAAGTTTTCCCAAATAGAAGAGTACCTTGCGAAAGATTTTTTGTAAGTGTAGATCGTTCGTTACGAGAAAGGGGATAATAGAAGAAAGAGGTAAGTTCTGCTCAGACGAGGAGAATTCTGATCCAGATCGTTATGTCAGCTACAGTGACTAGTTTTTGCACGTGATTCAATGTTATTAATAAAGGTTATTATCTGATGCTATACACCAAGGTGAATTCAGAAACAGAAGAAGCAATAGTATCAGTAATCAGTACGAGAATGCTAGCGTTACAGGAAGGTGTGTCAGCATCGTCTATTGGAGGGTGTTACATGAATAATTACTACAACATTTAAAGCAAGCACCCAAACCAGAAGATTTACCAAGAAAGGAGGCCTTCTGCCGATGGCTTGTGCGAAAATGTGAAGAAAATGCTGAATTTATTTAAAAAATTTTGTTAACGAACGAAGCGGAGTTTACGCGGGATGATGTTGTCAATTTTCACAAAAATCACATGTGGGCGGAAGAAAATCCTCATGCTTTCTTTTAGTTCAGGCACGAAGAAAAATTTTCCATCAACGCTTGGGTAGGTATAATTGGCAACAGATTATTAGGACCATTTGTTTTGCCTAATGGATTGAATGGGTTAAATTATCTCGATTTTTTAAGAAACAATTTAGGAGATCTCATGAAGAATGTGCGTATGAGACCAGAAGGATAATGTGGTTCTGCACGATGGTGCACCTCCCCATTTTAGAGTAGTTGCTCGAAGTTATTTAAATGTAGTTTACCCCAATGGGTGGATTGGCAGAAACGGATCAGTAGCTTGCCCCATCCTCGATCCCCTGACCTAAATCCTCCTGACTATTTCCTCTGGGGTTATTAGAAAAGCTTTCTCTACTAACTCCTGTGACAAATCCTGAAGAGTTACGTGACCGTGCAGCAATGGGGTGCGAAACTATCAGGAGCATGCCAGGAATTTTCCAATAGATCTTTGCTTCAATGAATCGCCCTGAGATATTAAATAAAATGTTAATTTTGTGTGCCCCCTTCACGGCTCGCAGCGCCCTTAGGACGGATTTCCGGACCCATGTTTATATGAATTTTTTTTCACATTTTTTATGTAGAATCACCACTAGAAATTAATGACCGCATACCTGAAACACCCTGTATATCTACGATATTGTCGTGTCGTAGCTGGAGATCCAGTATATGACAGACAGTGTAAATAAATCGGTTATTATTAGACAAATCGATTTCAAATATTTTCTCAGCTATGAAACTCTTCAAAGAGCATTTTTCATGATTTTCAATATATTTTCAAACTGTCCACTCAAAAATGAGATTTTTCTACATTTTACTTAGAGGTACTTAGAGATACAGCAAAAATGTATTAAAACAAGTTGTTCAGAATCAGGAAATACTCCAGATCCTGAATTTCATCAAAATATGCGAATTTAATAGGGTTCTTCCTCTAGTCAACACAAATTTTCTTTCCAAATTTCATTACAATCAGAATTTTCTTTCTTGAGTTATCGTGCTTACAAGAAACGTGACGGACAGACAGACAGACGGACATTTTGAAAGTTGTTCAGAATTCGTTCACTAACACAATGACTGAGCTGGGCAAATATGTACTTACAAATACCTCATAAGTATTTAAATACTTGAAAGTATTTAAATACCAAGTATTTAAATACTTCTTGCAACAGGTATTTGTATTTATACTTGCAAATACTTTATCTGAAATATTTACTACTTAGTATTTGTGAAAATGATCCTAAAGTATTTATAAATACTTAAACTATTTAAATAACTGAGAAGTATTTAAATACTTCTAAAAAAGTATTTAAATCCTTTTCTGACAGTATTTAAATACTTTCAGAAGTATTTGAATCTCAATAGTATTTAAATAAATACAACAAATATAATCAAATACACCAGGCGGGAGAAAGGCAGATACTCGTCAAGAATCAAGACATGTACTATACTCACAAACAACTATACTATGTAGTTAATAAACACATTGCATTATTCAGTCTTCAGTCATTCACGTCTTAATTCCCAAAAAGTTGGTCGAGAGCAGACATAGACAGTAAGTGTTAATTGTTAAGGTTAGGCTTTTGCAGAGTGAGAGAGAAATATGCGTTTATTTTGGTTTATTATAAATAGTTAAATAACCAAATATACTATAATCTTTAAAACTGTTTTAAATAATTGCTATTGTTCTAACGAATACAACTATTTTTTTTTGTAAATTTCTGTTGTACTTGAATATCGTAGTTTGTCGATGAAAATATAGTTCCTAATTTCATTATTAAAGTATGGCATTTAACTATATACAAAGTTTATGATAAAAACTGTATATGGTTGTATTCCTTAGAGCAATGGGGAGTAATTGAAACTATTTTAAGGATTATACCATTTATGATTTTTTAAATATTTATAATAACCCGAAAATAAATGCATATGTTTCCCTCTCACTCTGCATGTATATGTTTTGTGATTGTGACAGAGAACAGTTGAACTAGTGCCATAGCCTGTGTGCTTTATTTGGGTATTTGCAGAAGACGCAAAGGTCTAGCTCTACGAATAAGTAAAAGTCTAATACCCAACTAGAACTGATTAAGTATAGAGATATTAAAATAGTGTTGTAGAAGTTCATGAAAGTCATGAAACCTAAAATTTAGACACCTCAAATAGTCAAATAGTATTTAATATAATAATAATAATGATAATGATAATATTAAGACTATTGATTTCTACAAAAATAGAAAATACAATTTGGCGAAGTTTAGCCATTAAGGGCTATTTTTACACTTAACTATGCTTCAAAATGTTTCAGTGTTATCAAAGTATTTAAATATTCAGAAATTATTTAAATACTAAGTTTAAACTATTTAATTACTCTTGTTATTTATTATTTAAATACTTTTATCTTTTGAAAATACTTAAATACTTTCAATTTTCTGAAAGTATTTAGTATTTAATATTTAAATACTTTTTCAAAGTATTTGCTCAGCTCTGCACAATGATATGAAAACTTTTTGTCTGCGAGCGATATTTACGGTTTTAGAAATGTACCGATCAAATGCAATATACTCTTTGTTTTCGTATTTGCGAAGAGTATAATAATGCATAACAGGTATACAATTATGAATAAATTAATTTAATCCATCTTTTCTAAGTTAAAGTTCAGAAGTGGAAAAATGTAAAAACTTATTTTTTAAGTACAATAATCTACTATATCTAGACTGTATCTTGGTTACTATTGATCACATAAACTTCTATTGCAGACCATTTAAACAAGAATGCTGCTAGGTTCCTATTTGTCGTAGAGAATTTTACCATTTCAACGGGCGTAAAGTCAGCTTTCACTTTAATATAATAATGTTTATACCTAAATTCACTCAGAAAAAAGTTACAGGACGAAATTTAAAAAAAAAATAGTAAAAATTAGCAAAAAAAGTTAAAAGTTGCAAACTTTGAAAAGCTATATCTCGGACACTTTTAATCGTAAAATTTTTTACAAAATCTCATTTTAACGGGTAAAACGCCAGCTTTTTTATGCAGCAATGTCTATGCCTAAATGTACCAGAAAAAAGTTACAGGCTAAAATATACAAAAATAAAAAATTGCATTTTTTCGTTTTTTTGTTTTGTTTTTTGGACGTATTTTTGTAAAAAAAAAATTTGACTTCTGAAATCTATTGGAAATTTAATTCTCTACAAATTTTCTATTGACGCGTTTATAGAAAAAATGCATACTTTTCGAGCAAAACTCAAAAATGTGAAAAGTGGACCTTTTTACTTCAATCTCTAAAACGCAGCCCTTTAAGTGGTAGCACTCCGCGGATTTCTCATATTTTGAGGTCAATTGAACATAAGAAACAATAAAAACCCTTTAACGTTTTAGTTCCTTTATACAGTACATAGACAATAGACTAGAAGGAGACATTTGAGAACCACTGCTTTTTTGGGTCAATGGACATATAGTTCCGAATCATAGAAGTTTCTTAGTTACTTTTAAAAAGATATAAAAAATTGTAATAATTATCGACTTGTATACTCGCCGCCACGCGGTCTCAAACAAAGAAGCGCGACACTTTGATGGGACCTCATTAGCGTGTTTGATAGTCAAAGGCGTCGACATACGCGACGATAATAAATCCTACCCCAACATTCCAGCAGTTCTCAAACAATATTACTTTTTCGAATTTTTTTGTTTATTTTTTTCTTCAAAACTATGGGTTTTAGACCCCATGGGGTAGTAATGCTGAAGCAAAAAGATTATAAAATACTATCCCATAAGGTTTTTTGTTTGCCTAGTTCTTCCCCACCACCAGTTTTTTTAATGACATGAAACTGATTACACCCTGTATATGATTTTTTGGTACTTTTAATTTCTTTCTATAGCTATCGAATATTATATATTAACAAAAATCAGCTTGGTATTATTCATGTCTAGGTAACCCCCAACTGTCGAGTATAAAGCCTTGACTATATTGTAACAGATATAAGAGAAAATCAGCTAGAAAATATGTTTCGAGTGCCTGTAATAAATAAAACTCAATTTTCAACAAATTTGTGCAGGATTTAACTTCCAAGCGTGATTGGCTAATCTCAATGGCTTTGAACTGTATTCAGTTAACTTGACTAATCTAATTGGAACTCTCGCACTCATGGCATCTGTGGCATAGCAGGCCTGTCTTTGGTGAAGTGCCGTTCGTTAAAAAAATGGTAACTGTTCCGGATTGTCTGTTGGAACTAATCAGATAAAAAATCATGCCAACAATTTTAAATTTCCAATGAGGCAATATATAGGTTGCTGCCAAGGAATGACGTATTGTATGATCAGTTCATGTATAAATTTCATTAATATCCCCAAGGTATGGTTTATTAGACACGAATTCCGCTTTTTCTACACATAGGTCATCTGTTCTGTTAAACTCCCTAAAGGCATTATGCAACATGGATAGTCACCGTGTCCAATCCAATATCCATTAAAATACAACTAGCAAAACGCTGTTTCATATATTTGGCATACATACTGTTAAAAATATGTGCATTAACGGATATATGCATTTTTATTACCTATTAAAGACAACGAAATTTTTATGATGTACAGGTTGGTTTATTATTAACTCTATGAAAAATTTCAACTTCTGGAAGCTGTTGAAACTTTTAAAAAATATATATGAATGCATTATCCGTTCGTTAATTGAGCGAAATTCAGAAAAAACGAGACGGCATTTATGAAACTATTACTATTATACAGGGTGTTTCGCTAAACCAACCCAGACCAAAAAACAATATTAAAAATTGCCGAATTTTTCTCCCTCTGATAAAGTAAATCAATAGCATAAAATATGTTCTGGTTCCAAAATAACTATAAAAATACTTATTTAGCGGAGAACAGTTTTCAGATGCGCTATTACATACATAAATATAACATTATTACAAATGAATGTATACTACTATATCTACTTAATTTTACAATTAATTATTTTTTATTTATTTGCTTTTATCATGATTAGAGAATATTATTTAGGTATTATGCAAATCACAACTTACACACTTTTTTATTTATTATGAAAATACCTACTTTCTGTATATTGTTGCCCTAATCTGGGCACGCTAATATACTAGTCAGGTAAATACTTTAAAACACTCATTATTGGAGAATCAATCAGAACAACTACTCTTCTAGCTAATACTGACGAAGTATTGAATTACGTGATAGGATTCTTAGCATTTTAAAGAAAAAAAAATATTGAAAATACTTAAATCATTTATTCAAAATTAATCATTCACACTTTTTTTATTTAATATGAAATTATCTACTTTCTCTATATTGGTGCCTGAATCGGATCACGCTAATATACTACTTAGGAAAACACTTCAAAACACTCATCATTGGAAAACCAATCAAAACAACTACTCTTCTAGCTAATACTGACGAAGTATTGAATTACATGATAGGATTCCTGGCATTTTACGCCAAAAAAATATATTGAAAGTACTTAAATTATTTATTGAAATTCAGTCATTCACAACAATTATTGAACCATACATTCTATTTCAACTCTATAAAAGTTGCACAAGTTTTTTCGAACTCGTTAGTTCTCATCAGTAGAGTATAGAAACATTCATTCATTATTTACAAGCCTATTCTTGATTTATTTTTACAATTAATTATTTTTTATTTATTTGCTTTTATCATGATTAGAGAATATTATTTAGGTATTATGCAAATCACAACTTACACACTTTTTTATTTATTATAAAAATACCTACTTTCTGTATATTGTTGCCCTAATCTGGGCACGCTAATATACTAGTCAGGTAAATACTTTAAAACACTCATTATTGGAGAATCAATCAAAACAACTACTTTTCTAGCTAATACTGATGAAGTAGTGAATTACATGATAGGATTCTTAGCATTTTAAAGAAAAAAAAAATTGAAAATACTTAAATCATTTATTCAAAATTAATCATTCACACTTTTTTATTTAATATGAAATTATCTACTTTCTGTATATTGGTGCCTGAATCGGATCACGCTAATATACTACTTAGGAAACACTTCAAAACACTCATTATTGGAAAACCAATCAAAACAACTACTCTTCTAGCTAATACTGACGAAGTATTGAATTACATGATAGGATTCCTGGCATTTTAAGGCAAAAAAATATATTGAAAATATAATATTCTCTAATCATGATAAAAGCAAATAAATAAAAAATAATTAATTGTAAAAATAAATCAAGAATAGGCTTGTAAATAATGAATGAATGTTTCTACTCTACTGATGAGAACTAACGAGTTCGAAAACACTTGTACAACTTTTCTAGAGTTGAAATAGAATGTATGGTTCAATAATTGTTGTGAATGACTGAATTTCAATAAATAATTTAAGTATTTTCAATATATTTTTTTGCCTTAAAATGCCAGGAATCCTATCATGTAATTCAATACTTCGTCAGTATTAGCTAGAAGAGTAGTTGTTTTGTTTGGTTTTCCAATAATGAGTGTTTTGAAGTGTTTTCCTAAGTAGTATATTAGCGTGATCCGATTCAGGCACCAATATACAGAAAGTAGATAATTTCATATTGAATAAAAAAGTGTGAATGATTAATTTTGAATAAATGATTTAAGTATTTTCAATATTTTTTTTTCTTTAAAATGCTAAGAATCATATCATGTAATTCAATACTTCGTCAGTATTAGCTAGAAGAGTAGTTGTTTCGATTGATTCTCCAATAATGAGTGTTTTAAAGTATTTACCTGACTAGTATATTAGCGTGCCCAGATTAGGGCAACAATATACAGAAAGTAGGTATTTTCATAATAAATAAAAAAGTGTGTAAGTTGTGATTTGCATAATACCTAAATAATATTCTCTAATCTACTTAATATTTATTCCATTCCATTTTAGGTAAGTAAAAATAGTTGGGATCCGAACATTTTAAAATATTTTTATGCAAAATTTTTCTCAATACATCCACCCAATATTCATGAAAGGGGAGAAGTAGGAAACAGATAGAAGGGAATGCAATAGAAGTTTCACTAACTAATGTATTGAGATATGGCAGGTAGAATAAATCAATATCGGGTGGATATATCGAGAAAAGTTTTGCATAAAAATCTTTTATATTCCAAATATTTATTTACCTAAAGTGAAATGGGATAAATATTAAGTAGATATAGTTTATAAATACATTTGTAATAATGTTATATTTGATTGATTGACTGGTTTACCAGCGTGCGGTAAGCATTGCTGCCATTCCCAGGGTTATACAGTTGGGCCTGCTACGTCCACGCTGGGTTGGATTAGAGTCATGCTTGTTGCCAGCGGCGAGAGCCACATGACGCATGGTACAGGAGTGGGGGATGGACAGTGTAGGTATTTGTGAATTGCGTTGCCGCATTGTGTTGTATTTAATGTTTATGCTCCTCTTTTTGTGTGTTTCTGCTGTTTGTGCTTCTTTTTTTATATTTCTGCTTCTACAAATCCTCTTCTTCTACTAAGTCTTCTGATTCCTCCGTTTCTGATTCTGGTAGAGTATATATCGCAGCGATATCTTTGAGGAACTCATTTTTCCCCTCGCTTTTCTTTCTCAGTATGTTTGGTCCTTTAACAGTTTGTTCATGATCCTCTCGATGCAACCACGTATAACGTGGTCTTCCTATTTTTAGTTTGCTGCTTTTCGGTGTTAACGCTTTCTTTAGTAGATGTGTTGGGTCCCTTCTTTGGACATGTCCCCAGTACTTCATTGCGTACATTTCTGAGAAGAATACGAAGACGTCTTTCCAAATCCAATATGGCGGACTCCCAAAGATGGCGGGCCAGTTATTTTTTATGCACCCCCACGATATGGATATCAAATGAAAAGGTTTTTCTGAGAAGAATACGAAAATAAAATGACGTCACACTAAATTCAATATGGCGGACAAAATTTTTTAGTTTTAACACTATAATTTTATCGTATAGTGTATTCGCTCATACGTTGCATTCTAAAAAATGGTGAAGGATTCGGTTTAAAATTAATTTCAAATTTAAAGTAAGTTTTAAATTAATTTCAAATTTAAAGTAAGTTTTAAATTGGATAGGAACGACGCAATAAATATATAAAACTAATTAAGGCGTAGCTAAAAATTTAAAAATAAAATTAAATGAAAAAAAAACATTTTTAAAAACAAGCTTTTATTTAAATGCTCTAAAAAGAAGAAAATACGCTTTAAATTAAATCAAATCCGTCAATTTATTACATTATACAATTTATATGATATAAAAGCTTGTCGCGAGATTTATCTGTGTAAATAAACAAGAATACAATATCTTGACACAAGTAATTCTAAGAAAAAATGTATGTATTTCATAAAATAAATTTACACAGGTAAATCTCGCGACAAGCTTTTATATCACATAAATTGTATAATGTAATAATTTCATGGGTTTGATTTAATTTAAGGTGTATTTTCTTCTTTTTGGAGTATTTAAATGAAAGCTTGTTTTTAAAAATGTTTCTTTTTAATTTTATTTTATTTTTAAGTTACTGCCTGTTTTGTATCAGGGCCTGTTTATGGAATTCTTTAGATTGTCTACAAGTACATAAGACGTAAATAATTCAAGTAATAAAAATTGGCGACTTAGCTTGTTGTTGTCTTCATATACACTCCATTTCACTGATTTATTACTTCCTTAGTGGTTTTCGGTCCCGGGTCGTTTGTTTACACTCGTTTCTTTACGCACAGCACTGTACGTAAGTAACACTCTGTATTAGTTATTTTCAAAATATCAATTCTATTTCAACTTTGTTCTTTTGTTATGACACGCCGATTTACGCGGAATTTTTTGAGCTACAGTTCACCTAAGCTTTATCAAATTTAATGGAGTTTTACCCGGTATTTTCTCGTTTTAAGTGGAAGTGTTTCAGACGCACATCCGCTCTCTACGAAGACACACTTCATCTTCATTTATAATAATGTTATATTTGTATACATAATAGCGCATTTGAAAAAGGTTCCTGACTGTTTTCCACTAAATAAATAAGTATTCTTTTAAGTTATTGGGACCAAAACAACCATTTTATGCTATCCATTTACTTTTATCAGATGGGCAAAAATTCGATCATTTTTACATTGTAGTTTCAAAATAAAGGATAATATCTGCGAAAAGGGTTATAGAGGCACACTGATAAGAACATAAATGAAGGCGTCATTTATCGCAGTTTTGGCGTCGCGACATTGAGATATAATTATTTTATGGCAGGAACTTCGAAATTGGTCTAGGTGTATGGTATTTTTAATTCTGAATATTTTTATAGAATACATTTTTTCCTTGAATTGAGTAATTTTTGAGTTACTTCACTTCACGCTTTTAAAGCCGAATTCTACTTAATAGTAACATTAATCTAGTTGCCACGCCAATAACATTAAGAGTAAGAGAAATTTTTAAAGTTTGTGATATACATTTTGGACGGACACTTATAAATTTTTAGTGTAGATATAAGTTTTTTTTGCTTAAATTTAAAATCTCGACGATTCATGACATTCTAAGATGAACTGGAGGAAATCTAATGTAAAGATGCCAGGAACTGAGGATAAGTGGTACTTATTTGATCCTCCTAAATTGCAAAAGAAAGAAATTTTAAATTTTATTTTCTATTTAAATATATATTCGAAATATTTATTTACCTAAAGTGAAATGGGATAAATATTAAGTAGGTATAGTTTATAAATACATTTGTAATAATGTTATATTTGATTGATTTGTTGATTTACCAGCGTGCGGTAAGCATTGCTGTCATTCCCATGGTTATACAGCTGGGCCTGCTACGTCCGCGCTGGGTTGGATTAGGGTCATGCTTGTTGCCAGCAGCGACAGCCTCATGACGCCTGGTACAGGAGTGGGGGAGTGGGCAGTGTAGGTATTTGTGAATTGTGTTGCCGCATTGTGTTCGTGATATTTAATGTTTATGCTCCTCTTTTTTTGTGTTTCTGCTGTTTGTGCTCCTTTTTTTAGATTTCTGCTTCTACAAATCCTCTTCTTCTACTAAGTCTTCTGATTCCTCCGTTTCTGATTCTGGTAGAGTATATATCGCTGCGATATCTTTGAGGAACTCATTTTTCCCCTCGCTTTTCTTTCCCAGTTTGTTTGGTCCTTTTACAGTTTGTTCATGATCCTCTCGATGCAACCACGCGTAACGTGGTCTTCCTATTTCTAGTTTGCTGCTTTTCGGTGTTAACGCTTTCTTTAGTAGATGTGTTGGGTCCCTTCTTTGGACATGTCCCCAGTACTTCATTGCATACATTTCTATCCTTTCTCTGATTGTCTTCCTTTCTAGTAGTGTTGATGTTTTATGTCGCTGTTTTCGTCCTGTTGTTTTTGTGAGTAGTTGGAGGATGTACCTTTCACAAACTTCTTCTGTTGGCATGTTCTCGCTTTCTTATTGGTTGTTGGGGTATTATTATTGTCCTCCTTTTCAAGTCTGATATTGCTGCTATCGTCTCGTACCCACCCCAAAAGCCTCTTGCTTATTTTTTGCTTATTATTATTACGGTCCTAAACTTTTCATTAAATCTTCCTTAGCCATACCAGAGCATTACCAGATGTGAAGTATAAGCAGTCAGTAAAAAGGAAATTTTTTGAAGGATGTTTTTATAGCATTCATGAGGTTTTTTTAAAAATTTTAATGGCACTGAAACCAAGCCAATGAGCAACAGTTTTATCCAAATTTTTATTATATTTTTAAATTGATTTAATTTGACGCGGTGTACTGTTACCTTAATGGTACGCCCTTGGCTGGGTCATATATTTACTAGAAAAGAGTTATGTTTTGACTTATTTTTAAGTTACTACCTGACTTGTGTCAGGGCCTGTTTATGAAATTCTTTAGACTGTCTACAAGTACATAAGACGTAAATAATTTAAATGGTAAAAAATTGGGGACTTAGCTTGTTGTTGCCTTCATATATACTCCATTTCACTGATTTATTACTTCCTTAGTAGTTTTCGGTCCCGGGTCGTTTGTTTACACTCGTTTCTTTACCCACAGCACGCTACGGTTTTAACACTAAGTAACTCTGTATTAGTTATTTTCAAGATATTGATTCTATTTCAACTTTGTTGTTTTGTTATGAGACGCCGATTTACGCGGAATTTTTTGAGCTACAGTTCACCTAAGCTTTATCAAATTTAATGGAGTTTTGCCCGGTATTTTCGCGTTTTAAGTGGGAGTGTTTCAGATGCACATCCGCTCTCTACGAAGACACACTTCATCTTCATTTATAATAATGTTATATTTGTATACATAATAGCGCATTTGAAAAAGGTTCCTGACTATTTTCCACTAAATAAGTATTCCTTTAAGTTATTTTGAGACCAAAACAACTATTTTATGCTATTGATTTACTTTTATTAGATAGGCAAAAATTCGATCATTTTTACATTGTAGTTTCAAAATAAAGGATAATATCTGCGAAAAGGGACACTAATAAGAACATAAATGAAGGCGTCATTTGTTGCAGTTTTGGCGTCGCGACATTGAGAAATAATTATTTTATGGCAGGAACTTTGAAATTGGTCTAGGTGTATGGTATTTTTAATTCTGAATATTTTTATAGAGTACATTTTTTCCTTGAATTGAGTAATTTTTGTGTAACTTCACTTCACGATTTTAAAGCCGAATTCTACTTAATAGTAACATTAATCTAGTTGCCACGCCAATAACATTAAAAGTAAGAGAAATTTTTAAAGTTTGTGATATACATTTTGGACGGACACATAAATTTTTAGTGTAGATATAAGTTTTTTTTTGCTTAAATTTAAAATCTCGACGTTTCATGACATTCTAAGATGAACTGGAGGAAATCTAATGTAAAGATGCCAGGAACTGAGGATAAGTAGTACTCATTTGATCCTCCTAAATTGCAAAAGAAAGAAATTTTAAATTTTATTTTCTATTTCTATTTTACTCTATTTAATTTATATCAATGATTTTTCTAATTTTCCACTTTATAATATTTTTCATAACATCAAATCATTACATTTAAACTTTTCCTAATTTTATTTTTTTTAGTTTTTCATTTTTCGCCTTTTCTTATATTTATATAATCTTATCCAAATTTCTTTAACAGTTTAATAAATACTCACCGATTTTATTTCGCAAAGCATTACTATTTAAGGCAACAGACCTAAAAACCGCTGCCCAAGGAATCACTACTTCCACATCCAAATTTTCTATCCAGTCACTCACAACGAAAAAATTTTGTATGTGGAATTAATGGTTTATGGAATATTAATTTTAATAATACAATTTTTGAAATCCTCTACACCCATAAAACGATATTCCCACATCAGTAGTTCCAGGGATCTTGTTGCAATCAAGGTGAGCCTCAAGACTGGAAATGACAGAGTAGAGATTGTTTTTGGCTCTGTCTATCTTCCTTATGACTCACCAACTCCACCACCCTCTGCTGAGCTTGAGGAGTTGGTTCAATTTTGTACGAGTAAGCGGCTGCCTCTCATCATAGGATGTGACGCTAATGCGCACCACACTTGCTGGGGCAGCACGGGGGTTAATCCTAGAGGCAGTAGTTTACTACAGTACTTGTACACCACCGATTTAGAAATAGTAAATCGTGGAAATACACCCACCTTCGTTACTCAACGGAGGCAAGAGGTCATTGATATCACGTTGGGATCCAGACTCGCGATCCCACTGATTCAAAACTGGAAGGTTTCGACGGAACCTTCTCTGTCGGACCACCGTCATATCAGATTCAAACTGGACGTAGCTCCATCCCCAGAGGGCAGCTGGTACAGGAATCCCAAAGACACCGACTGGGACGCCTATAGGCGGGCCCTCTCGAGCAAATTAACAAGGGTTATTATACCCAGGAATACAGAGGAAATAGAATCCTCTGCTAAGCTTCTTAATGGAGCGATCACTGCCTCATATGAGAGTAGTTGTCCTCTTAAAAGAAGCAGGGTAGGCAAAAAAGTTCCCTGGTGGAACAGGGAGCTTCACAATCTACGTAAAGAGACACGCAGGCTCTTCAATAGGGCAATGCGTACTCAGCTACCAGAGGACTGGGACAGCTATAAACGGTTCCAACGCCTCTACAAAAGCCATATTCGTAGCAACAAGAGGGCAGCCTGGAGGGATTTCTGCGAAAGTATAGAAGATCTTCCAGAAGCCGCAAGGCTCTGCAAAGCCCTCAAAAAAGACAGTCCGTCACGACTAGTGAACTTGAGGCTTCCCTCTGGTGGACTAACGACTACCACTGAGGAGTGCCTCAAGCATCTACTAGCAACTCATTTCCCCGAATCCGTAGTGGAGACGGAGGAAATGTCAGCCCATCGGTCTCCCCGTGCTGCTGTTACGGCAGCGGATTGGAGGACGGCTTCAAGGGTGGTGACAGTGGAAAGAGTCAAGTGGGCTATTTCCACTTTTGATCCATACAAAAGTCCAGGACCGGATGGGGTGTTTCCGGCACTTCTTCAAGAAGGATCGGAGACCCTCATACGTCCTGTTTATCACCTGCTGAGAACCTGTCTGGCCACGGGGTATATTCCCGTACCCTGGAGAGCCGTCAAAGTGGTTTTCATACCAAAAGCAGGACGTATATCGTACGACACTGCCAAATCGTACAGAGCGATCAGCCTTACATCCTTCCTGCTCAAAACATTAGAGAGGTTGGTTGAAAGGTTTGTTAAAGACGGGGCACTGACCTCAGCGCCTCTGCATCTGTCGCAACACGCTTACCAGGCCGGGAAGTCAGTGGAGACGGCCCTTCACCCGATCGTTTCCAGGATCGAGAAGGTGCTGCACCACAAAGAACTTGCGGCCGGTGCTTTTCTTGACATCGAAGGAGCATTTGATAACACCTCCTTCGACTCGATCTGCGCCGCGGCTGCCTATCATGGTATCAATGACACCATCATTAGATGGTTGAGGGCCATGTTGGCGGGAAGGCAAATTATAGCTGCCAATGAGGAAACGACAGTAAAAGTCTCAGTAAGGAGAGGATGTCCACAAGGAGGCGTCCTCTCCCCTCTGCTATGGAATCTCGTTCTCGATGGGCTACTCCAGGAACTCGAGAACGAGGACCTCTTTGCTCAAGGTTATGCAGATGACCTGGCAATTATCATCTCGGGAAAATTCCCAAATACGGTTAGCGGACTCCTGCAAAGGGCCCTGCAGATCGTACAGAGATGGTGTAACGACCAGGGCCTTAGAGTCAACCCATCTAAGGCAGAACTGGTAATCTTCACTAGGAGGCGCAGGCTAGACGGTTTCGTCGAACCTGTACTCTATGACACGACTCTAAGGATCTCCAGGTCAGTGAAGTATCTGGGTGTCATCCTGGACTCTAAGCTGACCTGGAAAGATCACATAGACAGACAAATACAAAGGGCCACTGCAACCCTCTGGGTCTGTAGAAGGACCTTTGGTAAAACATGGGGGTTAAACCCCAGGGTAACAATGTGGTACTATACTGTGATAGTTAGACCAATGATCACGTATGCTTCTGTTGTGTGGTGGCCTGCCGTAACCAGGCTATACATTCAACAGAAACTAACACAACTCCAAAGACTCGCCTGTTTGGGAGTCACAGGAGCAATACGCACGACCCCCACAGCAGCTCTGGAGGTCCTTCTGGATCTCGTGTCCCTTCACTTGGTGATTGAGGCCGAGGCTCGGAAAGCGGCCTACAGGCTGAGGTGTGGTGGTCAGTGGAAAACCGGAGGAGAACAATTAGGGCACACGAGGGTCCTTTCCGACGTGATAGGGACTCACTCACTTCTGGAGGCCAGGAGTGATGACATGGTGCCTTCCTTCTCCTTCTCGGAACCATTTGAGGTTGTCATCCCCAAAAGGGAAGACTGGAACCCACTCGAGGACATACTCAGGCCTGCCGATATCGTCTGGTTTACAGACGGATCGAGGTTTGAGGAAAGTGCTGGAGCAGGGATATACGGTGAAAGGCCCAGAGCTGAACTTTCTTATGCCCTGGGCAAATTCGCCACAGTATTCCAGACCGAGATCTTCGCTATTTTGGTCTGCGCACAGGAGAATATCCGAAGGAGATATTCCAACAAGCACATATATATATATGTAGCGATAGTCAAGCGGCCCTCAAGGCCCTTGCATCTGTACGGACCAAGTCAATGTTGGTTCAAAACTGTAAACAGGCACTCTGTGAACTTGGCTCATCCAACTGGGTCAAGCTTCTCTGGGTGCCAGGACACAGCAACATTGAGGGTAACGAACGGGCAGACGCTCTGGCCAGAGGGGGCTCTCAGAGACCTCTACTGGGTCCGGAGCCTGCTCTCGGCTACCCTAGATCAAGTGCCAAGAAGTCAGTAGAGAGCTGGACACGGTCCCAGTTCCGTGACTTCTGGGCCTCACACCCAGGACTCCGGCAAGCGAAGCTCTTAATCTTAGGGCCCTTGCCGAAGAGATCAGAACAAATCCTGCGACTAAGCAGGAAACAGGTCAGAATCGTGGTAAGTCTTTTGACTGGACACGGCTCTTTCAAAAAACACCTGCACACTATAGGGGTGGCCGACAACCCCGACTGCAGGTTCTGCGGGGACGAGGAGGAGACTTCCATCCACGTCCTTACTTCCTGCCCTAATCTTATGAACTTGAGGCACAAACACTTCGGCATTGGTTTTCCGGTGCTGGAGGAAATAAGGAATGCCCCTGTAGGACGGATTTTGGCCTTTGGGTTAGAATCCGGCCTAAATGGGGGATTCCAATAAATTCATAGCGGCAGCACAATGGGCCACAAGGCCTGAGTGCGGCGACCCTTCGTCGCCCCGCTAAAAGAAGAAGAAGAAGAAGTGGGACGGGGGTGGTGATAGGAGGTTGTAGTGGGGGTGGCTGAAGTAAAAAAATATTTTGTGGTTTCTTGTACACACACTAAATCACATTTTTTTTCATCACCTTTAATAATGGGGGTGGGGGTGGTAATGGGGGTGGCTAATTCCAAATTTTTTTTTGAGACCTTAGCTTCTCTTATATATACTAAATACCAATTTTATGGACTCTTGCCTGCTTGATTTACCTACTTACCCCAAATTTACCCCAATTTACCCCCCAACCCTTCGACGGACCAAGATGAAAATATAATCTAGTTCTAGATCTCGTTAAAGTACATATGTGTACCAAATTTCAAGTCGATATCTCAAACGGTTCCAGAGTAAACGTGCGCCCAAAAAAAGTTACAGACCGACAGACCGACGGACCGACAGACCGACAGACAGAATTTTTTTTTTTCGCTCAAACTTAAAATCTCAACGTTTCATGATATTTTAAGCCTATTTGAACAATAAAAATTTTTAAAAATTTTTTTGTCGTTACTATAAATACTTCCACTGGATGTGGAAGTAAAACTTACTTACACCACATATTGACCATTATAGACTAGAGAATATTTGTCAGTTATGAGTTTAAAACCAACGTAGGCATTTGTTTATGTAAAGAGATAAATAATACAAACCGTTCAAACAGAACAGCTGGCCGAGAAATCTGTCGCGTATCGATTCATTTTTAATAAGACGGACCAGAAGTATTTTCAATACTAAAAACCGAAGTCTAATTCAAATTACATTATTCCGAAGTTAAAACCTCTAGTCACTGTATTAGATTTTCATCAGCAATCCAGATTTCAGCTTACGTGGATCACATTGTACATACTTTCCACTATATGAAAGTTCTCTGAATTTAATTTACTGCAAATTAAAAATATTTCCAACTAACAGTACCTACAATTTGCAAAGGTTTATTATGCGGGTCTATTATATTTCTTGTCACCGGCTTGGCCTGTCTCGGCGTTACTTTCGTGGAGCCATAAACACACCCGCGAATCAAGCAACTTATCTGTCATCTGTCATGTCTTATTAACCGAGAGTCGTTCCCGCGACGAAAAATGACCGCATTTTAGCAGAATGGCAGGAATTGTAGATGAAGCGTAAAGGGGAACAATAAGTTTATTTAGGTGGGTAATGAAATTTTATATAGCCCGGACACGTCATGAGAAAATATGAGGTAAAATATAAAGTTCTTAACTATGAAAATGAAAAAATGTTGCAGCTGCAGACATTAAGGTAACTCTCGGCTGGTCTGACCATAAATATATCTGATGGTATTAGTGTAATGAGCATATTACTTTTGTTCAAGTATAAACTGAAATTATAACCACAAACAATTAAACTTACTTTATTTTAATATAGTGTCACTTGTATGGTGAATAATAGTTATTTTTTCAACACCTACAGTATAGTCACAATTTTGTAACTGAAATCGCTCTTTAGCATTCTCTCTAATAATTAATTGAGATTCAAACCAAATAAATGTACCTACGATGCTATTATGAAATAGACAAGGAAAATATATAGTGATGTAAATAAAAGTATACAGACAGCTGCCAGCTTTCTAGTTGTAGAAAAGTCATTTAACATTTTTTTTGTCAGTTACGTATAACTTCTCGAATAATTAGAAGTGTACAGGGTCCCGTCCGAGGCTGTTCCTATAATTTAATAAAAAGCTATCTTAGTAACAGGCGATAATATATTGCAATAAATAGTGAAAGGAGCGAGGTACCGTGTGGCGTACCACAAGGCACGGGTCTTGGCCCGGTATGTTTTCTAGTTGATATAAATGATCTGTTTGTAAATACTGATACTGCTAGTGCTAGTATCTTTACTTATGATAATAGCACAGTTGTTCACGCGGTGATTCTTAGGAGGATGTTCCATCAAAATCTGAACAAGTATTACAACTTATAACAATATAGTTGAGTAGTTGTTTACTAAAATTAAATACATAAAAATCAAAATTCATGTTTTTACTTCGTCAGAAAGTCGATTTAAATCGATTAACTTTATTTAGGATATATGTAGCAGAATTGCATGCACTTGTATCTCGAATATAGAACACATCACAACTAACATCAAATACCTCGGCGTATTCTCTGATCAGTCTCTTAGATGTCATGAACATAGTAACTCCTTTGTGAGAGAAACAAATTCGGTTTTGTCTCATATTCTAGCTTGCACAGCAAGCAATAAACTAAATTTTTTTTTCTCTTTTTCCGGTTAGCGAAGTTTCGTCTACCAGCGTAATTGGGGTATGTGAAGTACATATACTAATTACCGATGCGGACAGATATCAATAATCATTCAATTTAAAAATAAATGACCCCCCCCTCCCTATCCCCCCACCATACCAAAAAGTTCCAGAGAGAAAAAAATTTTGTATTTATATGGTCTCTTCGATTACCGACTGGCAGACGGTAACCACTCGTCGTCGAATTTGCACGCTATTTCCTAGACTATTTAGCTTGATTCCTTGTTTGATAATCATAATTAACAAGGTCTGCTTGTGATCTGTGCATCTATAGCATAGTGTGGTATGTGTATAATTTCCTTATATTGTTTTTATTTAGTTCGGTGTAAAGAATTTCTGATGAGTATGGCTTTTTTAAAATAAATTTTTTAACAATGTGTTCTGCATTACTTGCAAGTTTTTCAATTTATTTTCATATAACCCACCCCAGATTACAATGCAGTACCTTAGTATGGATTGAGCTAAAGTATCGTACGCTGTGTGCAAGTTTGTTTTATTTCAGATGTCTCGTAGTTGATAAAATTTGTACGTTAGTCTTCTAAGCCTCTGTATCAAATAGTTCACCTACTCACCACACCTTAAAGATTAATCGATCATCACACCTAGGTACTTAACATATTTTATTTTCTCTAATGAATCACATGCACAGTCAGGTATCGCTCTGCAGACATTTTTAAATATTTTGAGGTAAGATACTTATGGTTGATCCATATCGGTGGTTGTGAACATTATAAATTTGGATTTGGTAACATTGAGACTCAATAGACTGTCGTTCAGCCAATTTTGTACATGTCTCATAGATTTTTCTGTTTTTCTGTATACTGCATTCCAAGAACTATTAACGAATGTTACTGCTGTGTCATCAGAATAGGAAATAAGATGCCCATCTATATTCTTTAATAGTGGCAAATTGTTTATATGAATTAAAAACAAAACAGGGCCTAATATAGTCCCCTGTGGGACGCCTCTGGTAATTGTTTGTGGTTTACTTATGGCGTCGTTTATCTTTACTTTTTGTATTCTATTCGTTAGATAATTCTGAAATCGTTTAAAATTTTATATTTAACCTATTTAATAATATTTCATGGTCCACGGTGACGAATGCTTTAGCTAAATCTAAAAACACAGTTAAATTCCTCTTTTTCCCATGCAGATGTTGTAGGGGTTTAACTTGAAATTTAAAACCGAAAAATGCAGTTCCCGGTGGGACACCCGTATAGTAGTGGAAGTTCCTATGATCTTTCGTATTAGTGCTCTTCATTTCTTGGAGCTCTCATTTATGATATTCGTGCAGACAAAGGAGAGCGCGTACGATTTTAGCAAATTTTCAGTAGTAAAAAATAACATTTTTAACTTAGAGATGGCGGTGTGCTTAAAAAAATTATCTCGTAATTCGACAATTTTTCCTACATCCTTGAACCGATTGAAAAAATTCTTTGATAGGCTTTTAGATAGAATGATACCTGACTATCGAAATCCACAATTTTTTTTTTTTGATTTTCAAACGAACAAAATTAGTCTCTCCTTCTTTAGTTTTCAATAGCTTGGTACCATTCTATGAAGTTGTCTCTAAAAGCTCATCAAAGAATTTTCTGAATCAGTTCAGAGATGTAGGAGAAATTGTCGAATTACTTTCACCTACCGCCCACCTCAATGCCAATTTTACTTCCACCACCCAGTGGAAGCATAGTAACGACAAAAAAAAATTACAAACATTTTTATTGTTCATATGGGCTTACAGTGTCATAAAACGTCGAGATTTTAACTTTGAACAAAAAAAATTCTGTCTGTCAGTCTGGTGTGTCTAACTTTTTTGTGCGCACAATTACTTTGGAACCGTTTAATATATTCATTTGAAATTTGGTACACATGCATTTTAACGTGATCTGGAACTAGATTATATTTTGATCTTATTCCGTTGAAGAGTTGGAGAGTAAACTGGGGTACATAGATAAATCAAGCAGGTAAGAGTCCATAAAATTGATACATAGTATATACAAGAGAAGCTATAAGGTCACAAAAAAATGTTTGGCATTAGCCACACCCCACCCATTATTAAAGAGGGTGAAAAAAAATGTGATTTAGTGTGTGTAAAAGAACCAAAAACCTCAAAGTATTTTTTTTATTTCATCCACCCCCACCCCACTACCGATGTGGGATATCGTTTTATGGGATTTTGTGGTAGACGATTTCAAATATTATATTATTAAAGTTCCATAAACAATTATTTCCACATATAAAAATTTTTTCGTTATGAGAAACTTGGATGGAAAATATGCGTGTGGAAGTATTGATTCCTTGGGCAGCAGTTTTTATGAAAATAATGCTACTAAGGACAAAAGATTTTGAAAATTTGGGGTTCACATATTTCTTTTGAAACATTTTTTGAAGATAATTTTGTAGGTAATTGTGAATAATGTGACTTTGGTCGCCATTTTCCAAGCTGGATTCGAGTGACCAAATACTTTTTATCCACTTTTTGGAATATTACTACGCTATTGAGAATTTTCCAAAAAAGAATTTACTGATACTTACAACGACTATTCGTTACTTTTGTATATAAATTATAACAATCGTAAATTTCCTGTGGGATAAAAGCAACGTGCCACAACTTTTTTCTGGAAATATGACATTCATGCAATATCTTATTAAAGTTAACATTAAGTACAAGAAAACAGGCGGCAGGTGTACTAGGTGGCTATATGTCTATATGTACATTTTTATAGCTTTGTAACAGAGATGTAGTTCACCTTGCATTAAACCAGTCAACACATCTAATTTTTTATTATTTCCTCCCATTAATATTTATTTACCATCGGTTGCCTTAGTTTATCGCAACAATCGGCCTCATCGATTCTTTTATCTACATCAAAAGAGCTAAATCGTAATAGAGGGAATAATGTTGCAGTGTAATGTACGCCTCTGCTGTAAAAACCCTTTGAGTAATGAAACGTCTTATTTAAAACGAATTTAAATTGATTGGCGATTCTATGGCGACGATTTCAGGACGTGACATTCTTTTTTAGCTTGTAGATTATCACTCTTGTTTTCGGATAACTGTAATTAATATTCGCAGTAACTGTACGTACCGGTTTTGGATGGTTCCATGTTAAAATTAATTTAATCTATGTTATAACCTAATAAAAACAAACTCGATGAAAAACAATTCTGTCTATTCAAATATTATTATTAGTTATTTTATTATTTTAGAAATGATGATTCTGTAGCTCGTTTTTCTGCCAAAAGTGAGTTATACATGGTGTGCCAGAGAACGAGTTATTATGAATTTTAAATAACAAATTAGGTCTACAATCTAGGTCCAACATAGAGATAAATCATTTTGATAAATTTTGAACAACGCTGTGACATAAGGTCCTGATGCCTTTTCCAAAATAATTGTAAAAATATCAATACAGAGTTTGTGTTTAACGAATTACTACGACTGAATTGAGTGAAGCACTAAGCACAATAAAAAAAAACAAGTAAGTATTATTATGAAATAAATATTAAAATTCGTCATGAGTGCACTTATTGCCCTTTCACTAAACTATTTAAAGAGTGCATAAAGGAAGGTATTTTTTCTAGCTGCTCAAAAATTTTCAAAGTTGTCCCAATATTCAAGAAAGTTAAATGATATGTCTAACTACCGCCAATGATACCCATTTTTTGAAAATATTTGAAGAATTGCTGCACACAAGATTAATTTATTATTTTGAAGCTTCTTTTTCGGTGGGCAGTTTGCTTTCAGATCAAAGAAACCAACGACAGATGCTATAAGTCTACTCTTGAATTACATCACAGATGCATATGAAAATAGAAATTACGCAGGCTGCACTTTCTTTAACTTTTCGAAGGCATTGGACTGTGTTCGGCATAATATATTATTATGAAAATTGAAGAAATATGGTGTAAAACTAAGGTCATTAAAACTACTTAAAAGTTATTTAGAAAATAGAAACCAAGTCACTGCTTATAACGGTATGACATCAACAATAATGATTATAGATCATGGAGTACCTCAGAGATCATCCTTGGACCCCAGTTATTTTTGATCTATGTCAATGACTTACCACAATATGTTTTAAATGCTAAATTTGTGTTGTATGCATATGATGCTACTAAAGTAAATTGTAATGAGAACCAGATTGAGTTGGAAAATATTATGCTGCAAACACAGTCGACTACTTCCGAGTGGTTCTAAGCCAATGTCTCATGTTTAAATGATGCCAAAACAGCAAATATAGTATTTTCTACAGGTGCTTGATATTTGAATTTGAATTGTTTTCGACTGATTTTGCGAATGAAATTGTATGAAATTTGTATTACTAATTTTAAAAATATTTTAAAGTGTAATCGTTATTTAAATTTCTGTTTGTCAAAACTATGTGCGTGATTTATTTGTGTTCATTAATTGAATATCTTCGATTATTATATTTTTGTATTATTAGAACTTAACTAATTTGACTTGTGTAAAACTTTTATAAGTTTGTAACATCAATAAACTATCTCTATCTCTATCTCTATCTCTATCTCTATCTCCATCTCCATCTCCATCTCCATCTCCATCTCCATCTCCATCTCCATCTCCATCTCCATCTCCATCTCCATCTCCATCTCCATCTCCATCTCCATCTCCATCTCCATCTCCATCTCCATCTCCATCTCCATCTCCATCTCCATCTCCATCTCCATCTCCATCTCCATCTCCATCTCCATCTCCATCTCCATCTCCATCTCCATCTCCATCTCCATCTCCATCTCCATCTCCATCTCCATCTCCATCTCCATCTCCATCTCCATCTCCATCTCCATCTCCATCTCCATCTCCATCTCCATCTCCATCTCCATCTCCATCTCCATCTCCATCTCCATCTCCATCTCCATCTCCATCTCCATCTCCATCTCCATCTCCATCTCCATCTCCATCTCCATCTCCATCTCCATCTCCATCTCCATCTCCATCTCCATCTCCATCTCCATCTCCATCTCCATCTCCATCTCCATCTCCATCTCCATCTCCATCTCCATCTCCATCTCCATCTCCATCTCCATCTCCATCTCCATCTCCATCTCCATCTCCATCTCCATCTCCATCTCCATCTCCATCTCCATCTCCATCTCCATCTCCATCTCCATCTCCATCTCCATCTCCATCTCCATCTCCATCTCCATCTCCATCTCCATCTCCATCTCCATCTCCATCTCCATCTCCATCTCCATCTCCATCTCCATCTCCATCTCCATCTCCATCTCCATCTCCATCTCCATCTCCATCTCCATCTCCATCTCCATCTCCATCTCCATCTCCATCTCCATCTCCATCTCCATCTCTACCTCTATCTCTATCTCTATCTCTATCTCTATCCATACCTCTATCTCTATCTCTATCTCTATCTCTATCCCTACCCCTATCTCTGTCTCTATCTCTATCTCTATCTTTATCTCTATCTCCGTCACCGTCTCAGTCTCAGTGTCTGCGTCTGCGCCGGTATCTGACTCTGTCTCTATCTCTAGATATATCTCTAGCTCTAGCTCTAGCTCTATATCTATTTCTATTTTTAAAGTTTCGAAGCAAAACGTTATGCAGTTTTATAAATTTTAATAATTGTGCTACATTTTTGTACATTTTATTTGCCCGATGTAAAGATTTCGTTACAGTGATTTCATTGGAACTGTGTGGTAACAATTTGGGAAAAATTCGGCATCATATTTATTTATTTTTACTCGACAAGTATTGTCAATCGTACCCTCAAAGTCATATTTTGTTACCATTCTAATTACAATTAATCTTCAGCAACTGTGAAAGGGTTTGCACACATTGTGCAACATAACAATTATGATTTTATAAATGTTTGCTAACAAATTTGTGAAATTCTTAGACTCAGTTTATTTATAATGGTCGCCAGAAGCTGTGTGATTTAATGACACACTATTTACAGTCGGGGGTCAGGGTTTTCAAAAAATATATGCGGTGAATAATGGTAGATGGATCTATCGACTTGATTGTCAAGTTGTTGTATTGGGACTACCCTGATATGATGAATGGAGGCCGTATTGGCGACTTTGGTCTGTCTAATCCACGCGAACAAGAGCCAAGAAGTTGGAAACCATGAATGACTGATCACACCTGACGTATTTTAATATGTTTTTTCTTTTCTTAAACAGCATCATAAGTTTTATTTTGCCTACCTATTTCCTGTCCTGTAATAATAGTTTTCCATCATTTTTAGTGGCTTTGCGTTTGCCCTTTTAATTGTTCTCCTTTTGACGAAACTCGTCATCCAAGCTACCGCTGCCTTCTCGTTCCACCAGTACACTTCTTTCCGACTGCTGTTCATCTCTTTTCCCATGAGTGCCTCACATGACTTCATTACGATTTTAGCCAGTTTTTCCGAACTTTTTTGCAGTTACAGACTTCTATGGCTTCGGTTGTCCACTAGCGAGTATCGTCCTCGATGTTGAATAATATGTGACTTCTGTACACCTCCGCTTCACCAACCAGTGTATCACTGAGTTCAACAAAGACGATTTTGTGAGTGAAGGTCAATGTGGATTTTTTTCTATCTTCCTTGGATGTGGATGTCTCCTATGCTTTGAGCAAATAATCTAACTACGATAAACTCGACTAGTATCTTGCCTCTTCTATCAAATTCTCTCAATGCCTATTCTGGTGAACTGCATCGAAGTACCTCATGGTCAATAGAGGACCTACTTGACCTATGCTATTGAACGTATTGGTGTACTCTTCTATGGCTGCTCTGGGAATCCTCCTGGATCTACCCCCTCTCCATATCTATTTGGAGAGAGAAGCCAGGTGGGCAACCTACAGACCTCAACAAGCGATAACTAATATGCCGCAGGCTTTATGGAACGCAACAGGCTGTCAGATGACATGGAGTGTCATGACATCGAAGTTTTCTTGGATTTTGGTGAGAGTTGCATGCAACAGTTCATACGCTGCCCGGCATTTATCTAGATTCATTTATTCCATTTTCTATGTGCTTTCTTCCTCGCTTCTCTGGATATCTTTCCGTAGATGAGTTATCATATGGAACTCCTGACGTCGTTTTTGGTGTTGCGAAAGGACCCCGCAATAATCTTATGGAAATTGGGTTTCGGTCAAATCGTCTGAATTTTGGATATGTTTTAGGTTTCGTCATCTCAAGCAAAAGTCTCAATGGGCACAAAGCTCGAAAATCAATACTTTGGCTGCTACGGAGCTTGAAAGCTCCACCACAGATTTATTTATTCGTGCAGTCTTTATAGATTTTTAAATAACTTATTTTTTCGATTTTAATGTCTAGGTTTATGTTTTTGAGGTTGCTGAATTCAAATCCGATGTCAAATTGTCCAAATTGACACTTGACAGCTGTCAATTAGCTGTCAAAGTGCCTTAATAAAGTGAAAATCTTATTTTCATGTTATGAGTTTATGCTGTTTAGGTAACTCAGTTCATGTATGATGTGAATACAATAATTCGACAATTGGCAGCAGTCGACAGGCTGTCAGCTAGCTGTCAAAGTGCAATAACATAGTGCAAATCTTATTTTTTTTGTTATGACACATCATGTATGAACTGAGTTACCTAAAAAGCATAAAGTCATAACAAAAAAATAAGATTTGCACTTTGACAGCTAGCTAACAGCCTGTTGACATCTGCCAATTGTCGAATTATTGTATTCACATCATACATGAACTGAGTTATCTAAACAGCATAAACTCATAACGAAAAAATAAGATTTTCACTTTGTTAAGGCACTTTGACATCTAATTGACAGCAGTCAAGTGTCAATTTGGACAATTTGACATCGGATTTGAATTTAGCAACATCAAAAACATAGACCTAGACATTATAATCGAAAAAATAAGTTATTTAAAAATCTATAAAGACTGCACGAATAAATAAATCTGTGTTGGAGCTTTGGAGCTTTCAAGCTCCGTAGCAGCCAAAATATTGATTTTCGAGCTTTGTGCCCATTGAGACTTTTACTTGGGATGACGAAACCTAAAACATATCCAAAATTCAGACGATTTGACCGAAACCCAATTTCCATAAGATTATTGCGGGGTCTTTTAGATTCTCTGCCTTATTTTCAATTGGTTTGTTTTTGAAGTACCGGGAACACCGTCGATAAATAAAATGCTTTTTGTTGTCTTTATCCTGGTGATATATGGGCTAGTTGTATTTAAAAAGCGAGAAAGATTTTCATTAATCATGAATAATACGTAAAAAATGTACTTGTAATAATGAAAAAAACATTCTGCCCCATTCTGTTCAATTACATTCCCTTTATGGCTTCCTATTTTATTGGGACACCCTCTACATTTTATTAATTTAAATCAATTAAAGGAAATACTATGCTTGTTTTGAACACTATACGGAATAAAATTTAAATATATTTTACAGCAACGTTATTTGGAGTTTCAGGCTCTTGTTTTAAGTTTTATTTAGCGATTCAGAGAATCGTATTTTAGTTAAGACATCTCCTTTGCCTAAACAGATGTAAAGGAGCTAATGAATATTTTTCAAATAAATTTGTTCTTTTCGACCAGATGAATTTATTGACCGTATCACCGCACAAATTCCCATACGCGAATTTTTCTCACGATACTATTAAAACTCATGCATTTTTAATTGTTATCTACACTTGTATTTACGAATTAAACGCCTGACGGATAATGAGACCTAAAAATTGAGAACACGAAACGATTCAAGCCGTGTAGTCGTTGTTATTTCAGTTGAATCTCACGGATTCCTTCTAATATTAATGTAACTGTTCATACATAAACAGTATTTCTCGTATATTATATGAAACTGAAAGACGCAACTGTTGTGAGCAACTCTTCATGGTTTAAAGGTCGTCCTATTATTTTAGAGACGATGTTTTATATGCTTACACAGAATGACCGATAGTACCGCCACTAAGTCGTAAAATCATTTACGTATTCTCTGACGTGGTGGTGTCATAGACGTACATAGAGGAGTTTACATAGCTTGAGTCTTAGTTCGGTGATATTAGGAATATGTTTCGGAAAGTTTTGGAACTAGCCAAAAATTAGTCTACCCCTACAGAATTTCCTTAGGAATCCGAAAAAAATAGTGTTGACCACTCAAAACGGAGGTTTTAATTGTTATTTAACTTTTTGTAAACAATATTTTTTTTTGCAACTTAGTTTTTTGCTTATATCTTCGTAGGAGGATGGACGTAGGAAAAGGACGTAGAAAAACGTTCGACCTGTCAGTCTATTCGTCATGAGCTCCCATATAGGGTAGATATACGCAAAGAACGAATCTTTGATTGTTAATAACATTTTATGGCAAAAAACTGGAAAAATTGAATTTCTCGATAGTCTAACTTTGAAGTACTGTAGAAACAAATATAAAATCTGTATGTTAACGATATTATGAGAAACAATGCATATTTTTACCCTTAATAAAATGCACTTTGTCCCGTTGCGAAATATTAATAATTCTTTTTGCAATATTAATTGCAAAAAAAAAACAAACTGTTATATTAAAAGATAATATTAATATTTACATAATCAAAAAGAATACTGCAAAAAAAATTATTTTGCGATTTGTTTTATGCAAAAAATTAGTTTTGCAACTTAAACAAATTTAAATATCTCAGTGGATTTTGCATAAAATTTATTGCAACCAAAGGCATTTCAATTGTCATAAAGAAACACAAATAAAAAAAAAAATGTGCTTCGATGCTTTGGAGCCGAGATGTGAAGAATTGACGTTTTTTGCGATTACGGCGAAATTTGAAAAATTTTTTACTTGAAAATTTAACTGAATATTTCTTAGAGTTGTGTGTTATCACTTACAGAAAGTGCCATGTCTATCTATATAAATGGGCCATGGAAAAAAAATCAAGAAAATTGCATCTTTGGCGCTCGCGCTGACGCACAGTGGAAAAAAAAAGCCTTTTTTGGACAAAAATCTGCCTACAAGTCAAATCTTAATCAATTTTGATCTACCTTGGCTTAAAATTTAGGTTATTGGCTACACTTTCAGAGTATACTGCCTAAATTGCAAACCCTGATTTCCTAACCTCAAAAAATGTATCAAATCTTACTCACTTTTTTCTATTTCTACAAGTCAAATCTTGATCGATTTTGACAATCCTGGGCTTAAAAGGCAAGTTATTAGCTACCCTTTCAGTGCATGCTGCCTAAATTGTGAACCCCTTTCCTAACCTCAAAAAATGTATCAAATATTTGAGTAATCACTTTTTTCTATTTCCACAAGTCAAATATTGATCAATTTTGACAATTCTGGGCTTAAAATGCAGGTTTTAGCTACCCTTTCAGCGTATACTGTCTAAACTATGAACCCCAGGATTGTCAAAATTTATCAAGATTTGACTTGTAGAAATAGAAAAAAGTGATTACTCTCACATTTGGTACATTTTTTGAGGTTAGGAAATCGAGGTTTGCAATTTAGGCAGTATACTCTGAAAGTGTAGCCAATAACCTACATTTTAAGCCAAGGTAGATCGAAATTGATTAAGATTTGACTTGTAGGCAGATTTTTGTCCAAAAAAGGCTTTTTTTTTTCACTGTGTGACGCTAGGCGCCGGATCCCCTCCCCCCTTCATTGCGAGCGGCGTACTTGGACAGTTTCACCACGGCGGGCAGCTTTATTTCTCTTTTTCTTGGCTTCAGGAGTGGCTAGATGGGCTTTTTTTTACTTCAACTTATTTTTTTCTCAGCTTTCCGATTCTTCGATTTTTTTTCAATCATTCAATTACGTTGCTTCATAAAAAGATTACATATAATTTATTTGATAATACATTGGTGAGTGAATAGTTTTTACTTTTATTGGGGATAAAAAAATATACATTTTGTATTTAAAAATTAATTTATTATATACAAAAATAAAGTTTATTTTTCTGTTCGCATTTTTTTTAGGTTGATTTTCTGTATCGGACTCGCTGTCCGCTTTGTCTCGCACTTCTGCGTACAGATAATCATTGTCATCATCGTCATTATTTAGATCAATATTTCCAGTAACTTCCTCATATTCTTACATTTCATTTAATTCAAATTGACAGACATCAATATTGATTTAATTTGTTTTAAACAGCGAAATAAACATCTAATTCCAAGCCCAAGTACGCCGCTCGCAGTGAAGGAGGGGGGGGGGTTGGGGGGACTGGCGTCTAGCGATCGAAACATTCAATTTTTTCAGTTTTTTGCCATAAAATGTTATTAACAATCAATGATTCGTTGTTTGCGTATACCTATCTTATAGAAGAGCTCATGACGAGAAACTGACGGATAAACGTTTTTCTACAACCTTCAGAAGCAAAGATATAAGCAAAAAACTAAGTTGCAAAATTCATTTTGTTTACAAAAAGTTTAATAACACTAATAATAATTAAAGCCGCCGTTTTGAGTGGTCAACGCTATTTTTTTAGGATTCCTGAGGAAATTCTGTAGGGGGTAGATTAATCTTTGTCTAGTCCCAAAACTTTCCGAAAAATCGTTATTTTTTAAGCTAAAATCACCGGATTATTTTCTCAAGTGACTTGAAAATTTTGTTGCCTAATAAACTCGTCTGTCATTAGTCAAAAATTGCAGAACTGAACTTAAAAAAAATGATTTTTAATCTAATGAAAGACAATGATTTTGAGTATTCTCGCTTGTAGTTTTTATATCAATAAAGAACGTGTGGTTAAGGTGAAAATTTTACACAAAAATAAAGACATTTTTAATTTTTTTATAATACCTAATTATAGAGATTATATAAAGTTATGATTAATGTGACATGATGTTATGTAATTATTATAATTATGTATTACAAGAAGTGAAAGATGTCTTTATTTTCGTGTAAACTATTCGCTTAGATCATATGTGGCTTAAAAGTGATTTTAAAAGTTATTTTAGCTTACAAATGAAAATTAAAATTCGAAAAACTAATGTGACTAAAATTCTGTGGAACAGAAAAATTAATATTTGACAAGTAAATACAATTATTAAACAAAAATTCTATAAATGATTCTTTAAGTACCATTTGTAACCAAAGTATTGTAAATTACTTTTGAGGCTCTATCACTCATGTTGCTTGTGAAAATCATTGGTGCTGATTTTCAAAATCAGGATAATGAATATCTCAAAAATAATGATTTGTACTTTGATTACCTATGGTATTTTCTAGCTACTCTACTCATAAAAGTCACATCCAATCAAGATCTCGTCCCCCCCCCCCAAGAAAAAATCCATAAATCTGACCTGCCGAAAAAAAATCTTAAAAGTTTCATATCATAATTAGATATTAGAAAAAAGAATTGAAAAATTAAATCAATAAACTTGCTAGTGCTCTAATTTGTGACAGGAACTGTTAGAATATATTTGAAAGAATTTGAACATGGGTGTCTTGCAAGGGGTGAAAAGGCAAATACGCACATAATACTTTATAAAACTACACTCAATCTATGAAAGCAGAACAGTAATAAATCCACGTGACCAGTGCGTGCAATGAATCATATTGGTATTTAAATATGGAGGGGGTGTAATTCAAAATGTGCATGTGCCGCTTGACAGTCATGGCAGTATAGCAAGGTTTATTTTACGCATCCCTCCGTTTCATCTGAAGTTCTCGCACAGAAGCACTCCTTTTAGATATCCTGGATCTTCAACAGTTTTCTTACTTAACTAGATCCTGACCAATTATGTACCCAGTTCACCCCACATTGAGAAATGAACACTCTTAATAATGTTAGTCACTTTGGTCTCTCTTTGATATTTTCATTTCTCAAACGGTCTCTAAGAGATACTTCCAACAAGAATCATAGATCTTAGTGATGTTCTGAGCATTCCTCCACTATTTGCGGTAACGCAAGGGTATAAGACACTTTTTTGTATAAATAATATGTTTGAGGTTAATTGGTATAATGTGATATACGTCGACCGCTAGCTTAACCCTATTCTTCTTGATGTCTGGTAGAATGATCTTTTCCAAGTTTGCAAAATCTCATACGTATTGTCTATATAGAGAATCTTTGATAATTTCTATATTTCCTCATGTTATAATTTTTATTTTGCTAATGCTTATGCTCAGCCTTCGGATTTCAATATTGGTTGAAGATGTTTTTCACTTCTTGATGATCGGAACTTATTAGGACAATATCATTAAGGTCGATTAGGAAAACGAAGGTGAATTAGCAATACTTCATCAAAGTTCATTTCCTTAATATCCCAATAAAACTCCCTTAAAGAAGTTTTCCAAGGGAAGACTGAATAGCTTTGGAGACATATTGTCACCCTGGAGAAAACCTCCATGGATCGGAATCTTCTCAGCTTTAATTTGGATGATAGCGGTTTCATAAACATTGTTGATAATATTGAAGTCCTCTTTTTCTTCTTCACATCTTGACAGACGTTTTGTGATCCTTGCATTACTCTAGTTGGCTTCCGTTTGCTGTCTAGCATATTTGGTGGCATCTCGCCATCTGGCGTACAGTCTCCCCAAAGTTCTTCCCCATCAGCTTTTAGTGACAGTCCTTTGCCTCTTACCATCTGATTATCCCTCAACTACCAACTGTTCTAAATTATCCTCTCTCCGGTTGAAGTGGTGGCTAATGAGACGATTCAGGAGAATACGACGCTGGAGGAGTCGCTTTTGAGGACGAATATCGAAGTACCGCTTGTTAACTATTGCCACCTTCCAACGTCTTCTGGGTTTCCAATTTTCGACCGAGAAAAATACCTTCTCATATGTTAGTCCAGGTGTAATGGGATGTTATACTTTTTTCTGTACTATTTGGTAAAAATCTAGCCTACTTGTGAGGCGATTTGTTAGAAATTTTAACAGAAATGTATATTGTAATAGCAGGCTTATAGGTCGATAGTAGATCATGGTATTATGAACCTTCTTGAAAAGGAGAGTGACTTCATAATTTCGTTAAGATAGCGTTATTCTATCTCTCTCCAGGCATCTGTTTAGCAGTATAATGACTGCGCCAAAAGAACACCTCCCCTCATCTTAATCTTAGCTAGAATGCCTTTATATTCCTTATTTGTTCTAAGGCTGTCAGAAACTCTTCTTGGCGGATTTCTGGAATACCTCCTGACCACAATTTTGAATGTGTCGTCTTCTAATATCTCTATAGTTGTTTTACAGGGAGATTGATAGTAGTTCTGAATAATATTTACTATTTCTGAACTACCTAATAGTCATGTCACAAATAAATCTGATTTCATCAATATTAATATGTCATAACAACTTTAGCTTCAATTCCTCTCATAATGTGAAAGAGGTTGTAATCTTACGCATCGTTATATATTTGGTGTGCCATATGCAAAACAAAATATAAACCAGTTACCCATGTGTGAACAAAAAAGTTGTTATAGAGCGCATCAGGCATATAACTCGTTTATTGCTTCCTATAGACTAGCTTAAACATCCAGTGGACCACACATTATGGCGCTTAAAGTGTATAATTATATACCTTCAAATTTATAATCAATAAAGAAAGAAAACAAATTTAAATAGGCTAAAAGAAGTTTTGCCACAGTTTTTTTATACTTTATTTGCATATGTAAAGTTACTGGAGATGGTGGTTATGTTAATTATATTTATATATCACGTTTTTAGTTATTTTATTGTTAAAATGTATGAATTTTCAAAACATCGGTAGACAAATCAATATGATGCTAGTGACATTTTAAATATTTAAAAGTAAATGTTTCATTCAAAAACGATCTTGTCCACCATTGTAAATACGGGTGACTCCCATGTCTCATGTTTTCACCGATTTTCCCCAGATATTAATGTGATTTGTAGAACCAAACCTTACTTCTCTTTAATCAATCTATTTCCTCTAAGCTTTTAAGTAAATGTCATTAGGAGATAAACTCGTTAGTACAACTACACACCCCATATTTATTCGTTCTTTACTTTGGGTAGCTACACTTAACTTAAAATTTTTGAACACATACCAAAGAGAACATTAAATACTTTAGCTCGTCTTTTAAATCTGTTTTTAGAAACGCGTACATTCCCTTCCTGCCTAAAAGTTTCTGTTGTTATTCTGCTTTATAAAGGGAGAAGTATTGATCAACACTAACATTATCGTCAAACATCACTTTTGAGTGTCACGAGTCTCATATCAAAACTTATAGAGAGAATAGTGTACAATGTAATTGTAAAATTCCTACAAGGAATGAGTGTAATATCATCAAGACAACATGGATTTAGACAGAATATATCCATAGAAACTGCCTCTTATCAGCTACTAAATTTTGTTTATAAAGAATTTGATAATGGGAAATATGTTCTATCTTGAACGTTTGATCTTTCGCGGGCTTTTGACATAGTGGATCCGAGTTTATAAATCAAAAACTATATGCAGTGGAAATTAGAGCAAGCATGTTACAATGGCCGTCATATATTTCCAACAGAAAGTTATTGGTTAAATATGAAAATGTTAAATCTGAGACCAAAAATATTAAAATGGGAGTTCCACAGGGTTCTGTATTGGGACCTCTGCTCATCACGATTTATGTAAATGACCTACCATCAAATATATCCAAAGGCAAAGTTACTATGTTCGCCGATAATACCAGTGTCACTATAACAGCCCTTACCCAAGAAGAACTCTCAGTAAAATTGAATTGTGTGCGAGACTAGCTAGATGCATGGTGTCAACGGAGTAATCTAATTCTTAATAATAAGAAAACAGTCTCATTAACACACTTAGACAGTAAATTAACGTGGAACAAAATAATAAGAAATCGTCCATTATTCTCATTATTCTCGTCATGTTTTAACTATGAGCGCAACTTTGGTACACTTATATATTTAAACATTTTATTAATCTCTTAATAACACATAACATAATTCAGTAACAAAGTTTTGGCACGATTGATTGATTTTTCAGGGAATTTTTTTATGTTGTGGACACTCATCCTTTACACAAAATACTTAATAGTAACCTGTTTGAGTTTCAAACCAATAAAAGCACCATTTTTACTTTAGAAGATATACTTAAGAGAAATGAGATTGAGGCTGCTGCGGCTTTGATTTATCGAAAGATCGTACTCAAATGGTCTCTGCGACGACAGATGGTAATGTCGTAAGAAATAGTTGTTGTCTATGTGTGCGTGTCTTGATTGAGCGGTTGAATAGCTAAAGTTCCATCAGAATGTTAATATAAATAAGGCGTTAAAATAAAATAAAATAAATAAAATAGATGAAATAGATGAAATAGACGTAACAGATGAAATAGATGGCGTAGTGCTTAAGGCGTTAAGCTTGCGACCACGGGGTCCCGGGTTCGAATCCTGGCTAGGGTATGGATATGTAGTGGCGTTTTTAACGTGTTGCCGAGATGGTAGCAGTGGGCTAGACTGCGGTTGTGTGAGAGATAACACAGTCACTCTCCTCTCCTGAATTCGAGTCTCAGCTGCGGCAGATGGCAATGTCGCAGGGATTGGGTATTGTGATATTGTCTGTGTGTGTGTCCGTCTTGGTTGAGTCATAGAATAGCCATTGGCTAAACTCCGCCAGGACATTAAAATAAACAAGGCGATTAATAAAAGAAAATAAATAAAAAATAAAAAAAAATAAAAAAAAATAAAAAAAATAAAAAATAGATGAAATAGATGAAATAAATAAAATAAATAAAATAAGTATAAAATAAATATAAAATAAATAAAATAAATGAAATAAATGAAATAAATGAAATAAATGAAATAAATGAAATAAATGAAATAAATGAAATAAATGAAATAAATGAAATAAATGAAATAAATGAAATAAATGAAATAAATGAAATAAATTGAAATAAATGAAATAAATGAAATAAATGAAATAAATGAAATAAATTGAATAAATGAAATAAATGAAATAAATGAAATAAATGAAATAAATGAAATAAATGAAATAAATGAAATAAATGAAATAAATGAAATAAATGAAATAAATGAAATAAATGAAATAAATGAAATAAATGAAATAAATGAAATAAATGAAATAAATGAAATAAATGAAATAAATGAAATAAATGAAATAAATGAAATAAATGAAATAAATGAAATAAATGAAATAAATGAAATAAATGAAATAAATGAAATAAATAAAATAAATAAAATAAATAAAATAAATAAAATAGATCGTTCTACACGATCTGCCGCAAAATTCAAAAATCAGTAATTAAAAAAGTACAAAATTCAGGTGGTCTCCTAATTTATGTTATTCCCGAATTTGCTGGGTATCAATAGTCAATTCATAAAGAGTCCACATCTAATTTGAGGCAAATAGCGTAGAACGACTTTAAACGTCATGTGCCGAGACGACCATAGCTTTTCACGAAATGCCTAGGCAAATTGTGCTACCTCAAGAATTTGCATAATATACCGGCAGTTCATGTACTGACTAGGCTTTTCATGAAATGACGTATTTCATCAAAAGACTACCACATATACATTTAACAAAAAAAAATTAATAAATAATTAATTATTTTGCCTGTTAAATAAAGAGAGAAGTTTTATGTAAATTATATTAGATTTTTTTGTTAATTTTTAACTCATTATTTGTTTATTTGAGAAATCTTTAATTCACCTTTCTCAGCAACTGTCATCAATAATAAAATGCCAGAGAATTATATCAAGATCGTGAATCTATTAACAATAATTTGTCTGTCACCTGTTCCTAAGTAAAAGTTCTTAAATAATATTTGACATTCTTTCCAAGCGATTGCGATGATCATTAGGTATTATCATCGGTAACAGAATATATTAAGATAAAATGAGCAATGAAACAGCAATTTATTTATTAGAGACAAGACAAGGCGAACTTAACGACGTATTCGAGCTTGTAATCAAGCATTCATTGTTAAAAATTAACCGGTTCCGAGAACTTGAGCTTACGCTGAGATTTCATAATATTGAACGTTTTTGAGACAATGTGTTGCATGATCGGTCTTGTTAATATTTAGCATAATTTCGAAAATAAAACAATATTGAGCATACACTGTGTACGAGATTGGGGATAAATGCATTGTTATCTCGGTTATTATTAGATGAACAGAAATAGAAATAGTAATTTATTTGACCAAGTTATATATTACAATAGTTTTGGGAAGTCTAGGGAAAAAAATATCACTATTAGAGTCTTTGAATGCATCAGAGATGCATGCAGTTACATACACATTAAACATAAAAAAAATATATTTACAGACCTACCAACACAGGAATATTTATAAAAAAACATGATAAAAAACATACAATTACATAGTTAACTTAGAGATATAAAGACGACCAAATAGGTACATAATAATGATAATAGCATTAAGATAGTGGTGATGCCGGAGAGTCGTACACTTACTTGGGTGTCGAACAACGCTCCACCCAAGAAGTGATTGTAGTAAAAAGCGCTCTCCTCGGCAAGTATCAGCACCGACTCCGACAGATCTGGTTTTCAGAACTGTCAGGGAAGAACAAGGTGTCTACTACCAACATGCTTGCCGTTACGATTTTTCTCTACTCATTGGAGTAGTGAAATGGAGTCGAAAGGAGTTGCGTCAACGCGATGTACGAACAATTGGAGCTTGCATCCTAAATCGTCCGTTCCACGGCTACACCCGCGACATCGGAGGCCGTGGACTCCCGAGTTTAGAGAGTCTCCATAACAGGATGGTTCTGGATGGAGCCTGTAAGGTCATCAGGAGTTCGGATCCCCTCTTCTGTATGGTCCGGGATCATGAAAATGCAGGGGTAGGAGCCTTTTTGTTTAAGGCAGCACAAAGAGCAGCCGATGAACTTGGTCTCTCCTTCGACGTCGAGCAGGTAAATCCCGACTCTGTCACCGAGTTGGAACCTGCTCGACAAAAACCCAAATTACAGCTGTAGATATTTCTGCAGCTTCACACGGATAAGCCAATGCATGGGGTTTTCTATAAAAATATAGAAAACCTTGGCTTATCCGAAAAGCTGACCTTTGCCTTCTTAAGGTCAGCCGAGCTGAAGTCTGAGACCGAGGGATTCATAATGGCTTGCCAGGTTGGTGTATTCAACACCCTCGTCTATCGAAGTCATGTCATGGGTATAGAGGTCTCTGATGTCAGCTGCAGGGCCTGCCGCAGGGCGCCAGAGACTTTGATGCACCTGTTGTCGGCTTGTCCGACATATGCAGTCTCGGCCTATATTCAGAGGCACGAGTGCTTTATTACCATTTAAGGGACTCGTATGGGATAGACGAGACACCAGTGCTGCCTTACGCTCCGGGGGATATAGAGTCCGTTGTGGGAAATGAGAAGTGCCTAATTTGTTGGAACTACTCTTTTCCACCGTCAGGCAAATACAAGCCAACAAGCCTGACGTAGTCCTCCTCGACCACCAACTCAAGATAATGTTTGTCGTGGAATTCTCGGCTCCCGCGGAGAACAACATTGTCTTGAAGGAGGAGGAAAAATGGACAAAATATCGAGATTTGCTCTTCGAACTCCGCAGACTCTGTCCAGACCATAATGTGAAGATAGTGGTACTGATTATAGGAGCTCTAAGTGGAACGAGACACACACTGCTTTCGGAACTCAAGGTCATACGGGCATGCTGAAATTCAGCAGAGGTCTTAGCCGGCAGAATGCAGAAAGCCGTCATCCTCGGTTCATTACGTCTGCTCAGGGCACACGATTCTCGGACCCAGTAGTCACTCACCCCACGGGTGTGGGGAGTGGCTGCCGGTACCACCAGCTCCCCTCTGTGAGAGTCGGAGCCACAGAGACGGGTGACTGGTTTTTAACAAAAGAAAAATAATAATAATAATAATGTCAGTGAGAACGATAATTTTAAAATATATTGGGACATGCCTATACAGACTGATCACCCAATTTTGCATAACAGGCCTGATATCATAGCTATGGACAAAATTAATAAAACAGTCAGCCTGATAGACATAACAATCTCTTTAGACGATAACATCGAGAAAGCCTACAAAGAGAAAATCAGAAAGTATGAAGATATTGCCATCAAAATAAAGAATATATGGGAGGTCCAAAAGGTTAAAATAATACCCATTGTTACATCGGCGAATGGAATAGTGCACAAAAACCTAAAAAGGGATCTAGAGGAATTAAGTGTATGTACGAACCACCTCACGCAGGTGCAGAAAGCTGTAATTTTGGCACAACATCTATTGTAAGAAGAGCCCTTTCCATGTCGTAGCCAATCACATGTGCTTTGGTCCCAGGATCCGGCAGTGTGACTAAACCAGGAAGATCTGTGAGAAAGAAAATAATAATAAATTGCCTTTATTTGTGGAGGAGTTCAGCAGAGCTGCTCTTTCACACAACCATGTAGGAGTACAAGTTTGAAAATTATTAAAACAAAGATTGTGCAAAATGTTTTACAGAGTGTAACATAATATTGCAACATAATACCCACACTAACCTAAAATTAAATTAACCTAAATTGAGTAGATGAACGTGGCTGTAAAAAAAAAATGAAAATAAAAAGAATGGGTTGGTCACTATACCAAGGTCGCTTGATTACTGAATAAATAAGCCTTTTTAAAAGAATTTACACCTTTTTATTTAAATTCTTCTGGTATTGGATAATAGTTTGATACTGCAAAATGAGAAAAAGATCAGGTGAACAAACTAGAGAAGTGTCGCGGGATATTAAGTAAAGGGACGCACCTCAGGTTACGAGTATGCATAGTTTGACGAGTCGTAAGGAACGCTTTCAAATAAGTTGGTTTAAACGTTTTAATGATTTTATGGGTAAGGGTAGCTAAGTGAAGTTTGCGTCTGTTTTTCATGTTAAGCGAGTTTGCTTCAATTATTTTAGGCGTTACATGGTCTCTTCTATTAAGTCCATAAGGAAACCTAATGCGTGTATATTGTATACGTTTTATTTTAGTTATAGAGGCTGAATCAAGACAAGAGACATAGACCACGTCACAATAAATAAACGATGACAGAATGAGGGACCCGCAGATCATTAATTTAATTTCTTCCATTAGGAAATATCTATTTAAATATAGGTGTCTTAATATTGAATACGCTTTCTGAACATTCTTTTAATATGTTGTTTAAAACGTAACTTATTATCCACCAGTAAACCAAGATTTTTTACATTGTTTGTATGTTCAACTTCTTGCCCGTCAATATATATTTTAATTTGATCTAACGGCCGTCATCTCGTAATCTGTCGCTACAAAAAACTATTGCAGATGACTTATTCGAGTTTATCCTTAAAGCGTGATTTTTTGATATTTCTATTAATTTGGAAATATTTAAGTTAATGCTTTCCATGTGTCTCGTAATATTTTTAACATTAATTCTATGAAATAATTCAATATCATCAGCATACTGATGCATACTACATAAAACAAGACTTTGAAAGTCTGATACATATACTATAAAGAGTAGAGGCCCCAAGATAGACTCCTGGGGTACTCCAGCGGTAATACTAGTGACTGTTGTTTTTGTATTATAACTTTCTGTCTTCTATTACTTACATACGACTTCATAAATTTTACAGCTGCGTTGTCAAATCCAAAATATTGTAATTTAGCAATCAGTAACTCATGATCAATTGTGTCAAAGGCACGTGAAAAGTCTATTAAAGTTGAAACCGCAATCTCACCTTTATCTCGAGCCTCTATTACATCATTTACTACTCTGAGGAGAGCTGTAGTAGTACTCTGTCCTTCACGAAATCCTGAATGATTTTCGAGAAGTATCATTTACAAAGCTATTAATTTGTTCATACATGATTCTCTCAAGGATTTTTGACAAAACAGTAATAGGGCGTATATCATTAAAATTTTCAGGGATATCCCTTTAGTTAAAGGTGTGACAATAGCATCCTTCCATCGATCAGAAAATGTACTATGCATTTGACAGTAATTTATAACATAAGTAATGTATTTTGTTAAAAATGGTAAACGTAGCTTTGACACTTTCAATTTTGTATGTGGATAATAAATTTATTACACAAATAGAGCAATAAAGTGTCATTATTTACCAGTGAAATATTTTTGTCGAATTCCTCTATACGTTTCCTTAAATATATAAGGAATAAAAACCAGACTGCAACCAACAGCTATTCTCCGGACTAATGCCCCGCCGAGCGCTGAATTACGAATTACAAGCCTGGCTGCGTTAAGTGCAATAACTGTGTATTGCCACAAAACGCTAAGGTTTCGATTTTAATAGACACCAGCCGAAAGACTTACTCCTACTTAAAGGAGCCCTCGTGCCAGCCACCCCATACCACTTGCAGACTGCAGTTTCGAGCTATTGGCTCTCGTCAGTGCAAGGTAGGTCTGAGGTAGGTAGATCTACATTCTTTATGAAATGATTATTTAACTGGTCAGGCTTATTTAGTTTCGATAGTAAGCAATTTTTTCCTTTCTATTATTTTTTAATTATTGAAGAATTTTATGATCTTCTCGGTAGCCTTTTCATAGGACAATGTTAAAAATAAGGGTCTATAGCACACATAGCACACACCACCCCTGTATATCAGCAACCCTCAGTTTGACAGTGATACTACATGTTGTGTTAATGAAAAAAATAAATCCACATTACAAAAATATATGAGAATGATTTATTTACGAATAAAATATTCTACCACCACTATGACAGTCCGTTTTTTTTTCGAAAAAACCACCCCCATTTGGGGGATGGAAAGGTGTTGCACTATGAAGCAGAGGTAAAAAAATAAATATTTAATAAATCAAATCTCAGTGGTCTTCTTCGGTCAATACACTAAGATCACACTTCATGACCACTTTTTTACTTGTAGTTTAAAAAACCATCCCCTAGTTAGGGGTTTACATTATAAAGCACAGGCAAAAAATAAATTATGACTTAAAAAATATGTCCAACTGCCTTTTTTGGTGAAAACACTGGACTGGCATTCCTTCATTAATTGCGATTAAGGAAACCAACCTTATTTAGCAGATTTTATGTTTCGAAATAGTGGTAAGAAATAAAAAACTGATTTAAAAATGACTTCTCTCGGTCAATATACTGAGCCCTCACTTCATGACCTACTCATTACTCAATGTTTAAAAATCACCCATATTTCAACCCAATAACATTGTGGTATTTCAGTATAAACCGCATAACTCAAAGAAACGATAAAACTCATTAATTCCTTAACCCCATCATCCTGGGAATCCGATGAAAATAATGGGGAATCTTGATGAGTTAATAAAATTGTGACCTTGGATCAGTATACTTGAGTATCGTACATCCAAAACTTCATGATCCCATAATCTCAGCATCTCATAACCCCACAACTCCATAACCCCAACTCTGAAAATTCAATGGAGATTCTAAGTAGGGGAATTAAGGGCAAACCCTCCTGGTACCATCCTTTCGCGAGAGTGGGGGTTGAGCACCTGCCAGGCGCGTCTTCAGGTGGCGGATAGGAGAACGGCCAGACTACGCGAGGAGTATGGCTAACATGGTCATACTGCTGGGGGGTAGGGGGCTCATAACCCAGTCCACACCGTAAACCGCTTGAAGTGGCAATGACCTCCTGACCCAGGTCAGGGGTGCGTCTCTCTGGGGGCAGGGGTGCGTCTCTCTGGGGGCATGGGGGTCATAGTTTCACCGCCCGGACCACGTGGATGAAGTACCACCATAAAAACTTCCCCAATCCCATGATATTGTGCGCGCGAAGGGACGCATAGTCGGGGGGCGCCCGACCACTATCGACAAACCTCGGAGCACAGGCGTACCCCGTTGTATAAATGCCTCTTACGAATGTAAGGGGCTCCGTGCGTGGCGACCATCCTTTCCCTTTTACTCGTGGAGATGGAGGAGATTCCTCCGCATGTTCTATGCAGACCCCCCCCCCCCATCACAGAACCCAGTGCGGGAAGTGAAGGAGCTGGGGGAGGGGGTGTCCGTGACCTAGACCAACACCAAGGACCCTCTAAAGCGCCCGAGCCTCTCGTCTAGGTTCCCGAGCCAGGGCCCATGCCAGCTGAAGGTACAGATAAACCTGCATCATAGTAAGGAGGCCATAGCGGTCCTTACTAAAGTGATGCGAAGTGAAGCAACGTCGCAAGCGGCGAGGACTTAACTGGGGTGACTGACCATCAAGGAATACCGCGTAGCGAGGCATTTGCTGACAAGAAGCATATCATGGGAGAGCAACCTTCAAAAGGTTGAAGGAATGGGGAAATAGATCTATTTCAGATAAAACTGCATCACAATGAGAAGGCTACAGCGGTCCTCACTAAAGTGATGCAGGGGTGCGAAGTGACGCAACGTGGCGAGCGGTGAGGACTTGACAGAGATATGGACCATCAAATAACACCGCGTGGAGAGGCTCTTGCCGAAGAGAGCACCGAAGTAGAGCGACGTCGCGCGCGACGAAGACTTGACTGGGGTGGTTACCAGCGAGGAACGCCGCATATCGAAGCCGTTGCTGACAAAGCATATTATACGACTGCAGGGTCTGGACTGCAGGATATAATATCAACGGAGAAAGACAATAGACCTGGAACTACCACTCCGCCCATGGAAACCATCATAACTCACCCATTTTTAGACCTGTATCACCTTGTCAGTGATACAGGAATACTAAAATGGGCAGTGCAAACTGTCATTAAGCCCAGAAGGCTGCAGTGCCCTCGGAGTATTCTTTACAGACGAGCCCTGGGAGGAGGGGTTTTAGTCAGTTAGAGGCTGACACTCGGGGCGAGCGTAGAGGCGACTTCAATGTGAATATCAGTCGATATTCCGTTGAAGCAACGTCGAGCGCGGTTAGTACTTGGATGGGTGACCCACCTATCTTGGGAAATACAGCGTTCTCGTCCCACCTTCTAGAGGCTTGTATATCAGTGTATACTCGGAAGTTACGTAATTTCAGACGAGGATTACGTAGTGGATATACCATCCTTCGGAGGGGATGTAAAGCAGGCGGTCCCTTGTCTATTAAATGTTAGGCAAGTAAAAGATCCCTACTCTTCTTAAGGGAAGAGGTTCGGCAAAATTTCCAGGTTGGGGGTAGCTCGTCTCCTGGCGTCGGTGATAGGCCCTGGTAGCGGAAATAGGCCGACGTTAAATAGTTGAAAAAAAAAAAAGGCTGACACTCAGACCCATTCCAAGTTGGGATGGGTAGCAACTGTGGGTTTCCCCTCCTCGAAGAAAAAAAGGGGCAAACTCTCTAATCTCAAAACCTCATAACCCTATTATATCCTATCATATTCCCAGAGTTATGTAGTTATGGTTTTATGGAGTTACTGGATTATATAGTAGAAGAGCTTGCTGCTCGAGCGCTATAGGCTTACTTGGTGACAAGGTTTCGAGGGCACAAACTAGTTGATTCAACAATCGAGAGCCTCCTATTTTTTTCATTGAGTTATGGGGTTAAGAGTTCAAATTGTACCAGGGAATATATTTTTGCGATCAGTTTAGTAATTTTATCTGAAGCCGACCCTGTGGTCACACTTTGAATTTGTTGAATTTTCTCGCGATGTAAATAAAATCTGGCGGAGGGATGACACCATCCTTCCATATTAGGTATTGCGGAGGCACGAAGAAATCTGGTTGGTGACTTTCAACACTGACACGATCTTTGCACCCTCTTCGTGAGGGGGAAATAAATATAGAATTTGAGCGGAACCATGTTAGATATAGAGTGTGGGACACACTCCATATCGGCTTTAAGCCAGTTAAAAATGGCTAGAGTTTGGTCCTTTCTTTAGTGTGTAATTATGGTATTTACTTGCCGCTTAATCTGTTGTGGCGACTCGTTTACTAGAGTAAACAAGTCGCCACATCTGTCTTATAAATACAGGCGTATTCTGAAGAATTTGTTAAAGGATTATGTTTGTTTTATTATAAGTAAATTTTAAATAACATTCCAGTGTATCTGTGATGTAAACCAAAAATGGTATACTTGTGCCTGCGGCCGAATTATTAATGGGTATGGTGATTATGTGTTTAGGTGTCTACAGAACTTATGTTGCGGCAATTTCGTAAGTAGACAAACAATTTTTCGTGTCTTTTGGTCATCTACTTCGAGAGAGACTTCAGTTTGACACCCCTAAAATTTTTCGCTAGTGTAGTGCGTCAATTGTATGATTACGTTCCCGTAACTTTATATACGTTATCTCTTTGATCCGGTTAAGTTTTGCGTAATTACCTGTATAGACTTTCGTGAGTGCTACGAATTTACCTTTACAAATTATGTAAATTTAACATTTGTGGGTAAACACCATTTTTTTGTAGCTTTTATATATTTTTTTACCTTCAATACCTTTTCGTTAAATTCTCTTATATTACCTTGTGATGTTTAGTCAATGAATATTTAATTATTAATTCGTAAACCATTTGTTTGGGACTCTTTATTCAGTACGTGAATGAATCATTATTTATTTAGAAGTGTTTTAACTTAGTACCTACTTGCGGAGTTGGCCAATCTCCATTTACTCCCTCATTCTTTAATGTATTATTGTTTATGTTTTTAGACAGTTACATCTGTCTCTCTGTGTGTACCTTTTATGTAAATATTTGTTGTTTTTTTTGATCGTTAGCACAATTTTTAGTTAACCACGATCTGTTTTGTCTCAATGCTCTCCGACATTCAGTTTTGTTAATAAATGTTGTTAGTAATAATTAGTGTTTTTCTTATTTGTTTCATTTGAAGTAATCAGTCTAGTTTTGCTTTAAAGTAATCTTTGGCTGAATTTTATCTTTAAGATTTAGTTTTTTAAATAGGGAGCTCAAACGCTCCCTCACGACACAATGCGGTAACGCATCTCATAAATACCTACACCTCCCATCCCATGTTCCTTTACCATGCGCCATGTGGCTCTCGCTGCCGGCAACAAGCAAGACCTTAGTCCAACCCAGCGTGGACGTAGCAGGCCCAGCTGTATAACCCTGGGAGTGGCAGCAATGCATACTGCACGCTGGTAAATCAATCAATCAATCAAATAGCCGAGCATCTCTCTTATTTTTTTTATGCCCTTTTTAGTAAATTAATTACCATGCAAAATAGCGAAGCTATACGCCATAAGGTGCTTTTGGTTACAATATTCTAATGTCACAATTATACCAAGTCCCCTACTTAGAGTCTCTATTTCCGTTGGATCTTCAAAGTTGAGGGGTTATGGGTTATGGGATGCTAAGGTAATGAGATCATGGGGTTGTGGATACTCAGCGACAAGGATCCGAAGTCACAGTTTCATTAACTCCGAAATCAAAATTCACCACTGTTTCCATCAAGGTTATGGAGTTGAAGGTTTATGGGATTAAGGAGTTATACGGTTTCTTTAAATTATGTGGTCAATACTGAAGTACCACAATGTTATTAGGTTAAAGTTTTAAAGGTTAATCACTTTTGGAGTCTGATTTAAATGAGCTAGGTGAGCAATATCACGATCCAACAGACTTTCTTTGGTGTTGAAAAATACTCTGACATGCTGGGACAAAACGAAGGTCAGATTCGTATTCAGCGGCTCAAAATACAAGGGATAGGTATGGTCAATACCCCAGCAGAGACCAATTCTTTGTGGGCATGTGTAATGAATAAAGAAAAGGTGCTAACTAGAGATAAGAGGGAAGTTTTGCGTAAATATATTTACAGATTTTTTTCGTGCAAAATATGCTAAAAAATTCGAAAAACCACAAAAATGTCTTGTTCGCCCTTTAGAGATGCAAACCTTTTAGTTTTCAATTTTTACCCACATTCTAAATGTCATCAAAATATCAAAACATTATTAATTTATTTCTCCTAAAATGTTTAATTAAGACACACTAATGACATAACTGCAATACGAGTTTTTTAACACGAATATCAGAAAGACTCAAGGCGCTCTCTTTTTACCGTGTTAGTACTATAATAACACTAGTAGGTTATGACATACTCTTATTTTTTTAATATCTTTATGTCAGGTGTAACAACCTTACCGTTTAATTATCACCTGGTATATGTATAAGTATTGCAATTTCGTATTATCTACAGAGTTTATCAAAATGATGCTAAAATTGTCCGACTTCTCTACTTATGAGATCATTCATCATTACGAACTACATTTTGCGACGACCAGTTCTTGCTATTAACGGAATTTACATTTATGAGAAATTACACTGCGGTTCAGAGGCGATGATGATTGCAGCGTGTTTACATTGAGACACAGTTATACTAACATACAGATGTTGATTAGTTCGGTATTTGAGACTGAAAGTTTTCTAAATATCTTCTGTTGGTAGCTAATGAAAATAAATGCTTATGTAAGTTTAATTTTAAAGTAAATGAATACAAAGAAATGTAATTTATTTTGAGATTGTCTATTTACTTCTGTAATTTCAGTAAAATGCAAATAATTTTCAAGAATGTTGTTTTATCATTTGATGTGACTTCTCCATACGCCAATATAGTGGAGTCAAATTAGGATTTCAATGTGAATTGTCTGGTCAGGGCAGTTTTTCTGTTTTAGAGTATTTAGGGGGCAAACTTACGTTCACAGCTCAGTTTTGCAGTTTCTGCGAGGTCGGCGCATTGTTTATTTAAACAATTTAATTTTCTAGACCGTGTTTTCCATCGGTTTTCCGAATATCGGTTTGAATATCTCGAAATCTATAAGCCCTATGGAAAACAATAAAAAGAAGGAAATCGTTCGTTTTGAGCTGTACAATAAGTACATAAACTATAATTCATTCCCGTTATTATCATTAACAAAAAATAGAACATTGTAAAAATATGCGTTTTTAAACAAATCACTGTTTTTTAAAAAATAATGGATAATATTCAATGAAATCTTGAAAAAATATAGCTCTTATAAAGTACAGTCACCACAATTCCAAATCAAAATGATTACTAAAACGGCTCAAATATACAATTGTTGCTAAAACTTTGCACCCTCGTGAAATCCTGCCACCAAGACCAAGAAATGCGTACGATGGCTCAAATTGTAGCATTCTATAAGTATTTTAAGATTACCGAGAAAAACATTTTTTTTTTCAAAATTTGAAGCCGTTTTATTGCAGTTCTTTATAGTTTTCGAAAGAGTATGAGCGGGTAGCAATGTAAAAAGTGCCCCGCACCTACCGAACAAAAATGACTTCTATAAGATGTCTCGAATGCTGACTGTCTTGTATACAAAGTTTTTTAAGCTCACGGACTCTGCATGGGGTGGAAAAAAAAATAATTTATCCCTAAATGCTTTATTTTTTTTCTCACCTCCTATTTGACGAATCGCTTTGTAATTTGGCATAAATAATATTAGTGTTAGGATAGTTTATTTTAAAAAATATTACTCTTCTATGATGATTTGATGCATTAAAAAAAAATTAATGCATTTTTTTCAATGGCCTGAAGGGTGACTACCCTGTTTGACATTATTACCATATTTTGATATAATATATATTTAAACTATAACTATAACATATAACAGTTACAGTCTTATTAATGCGGTGGAACAGGATAAAAATAAATAAAAATTATCTGAATTTGCAATATTACGAGTATATTATTTAATATTTATAATAATAATTCATCCAGACAAGATCAACTGAGTGATGCAGAAATTGGACCCATATTGCGAGCAAAGGAAAAAGGAACCCAACCAGAATGGAAGGATGTCTCAAACAAAGGAGTCGGATTGAAGGCTTTATGGTCGCAATGGGGTTTACTTAGAATATTAAACGGGCTGTTATTATTATTACATACGAACATCTATAAGACTTATTTTATTAACCATTAGGAACATGATAACTCATAAAAAACAAAATTATTTATCCAAGTGACTTTCCTCATCTAACTGTGGCAGTAAAGAAAGTTTTATTGGTGTTTAATTTTTTAATATTTAATATTTTTTTAAATTTTTTTACATATTATACATTGTTACTGTTTTTGCGCTTTAAGTGAACAGATTTTGCTCTCGGAATTATTGCTATCAGTTGTAGAACTTTCTATTTCGTCCATAACACTAACTACTATCTACGTTCTTTAAAAAGGGAAATATTAAGTATTAGGTAGGTACAATACAAATAACATAAGAGAACCACGAATAGGGTGCACACACTTAAAATTCCGGAGATCAGATACTATATATGAGAACGTAACAGTATGAGATGGAGCCAGTGGTCCGGTAGCCAATTGAAAAATAACTCATTTTATATTTTTAGTGCCTCTTCAACTGTCACAGCACGAATTTCTGACCGCGGGGTGTCTTTAAAGGCAGCTTCTACTTTGAGGGCACGCACCAAAGCCTCGCTAATACTTTGATGCCGCTATATTCTAAGAATTCGCCTGACCTCTTCGTTCCTGATACCATCTAAAAAGGCTCCAACGGCTAATTGTTCTTGAAATTCTCTTGGTGCACTCGGATATGCCAGGTGTACCAGTTTCTCTATCGCAGCTTCGCTTTCCCCAGCCTTTTGCGTCTTTGATTTTAGCTGAGCCTGGTATACTTGGGCAAGGTGTTGGTCGCCATATCTCAAGTCTAATGCAGCTTCCAAGACTTTGAAGTCCCTATGTTTCTCTGAGGCTTGGCCCCTTAGCACCAGAACTAATGCCATAACCTTTTCCTCGTTATCCCAGTTATTCGCACTTGCAGCCGCCTCAAATTGTCTCTTGTACGTTGAGGACCTGATGATGCTACTAGCTATTAGGAAGTTTTCTATTTTAGAAATATCATGAACATTCAATCTCATTTGGTAGTATTTCAGTTAACTAGTCAAACAAACAAAAAATCATCTCGATATCTGAAAAACTCAGGAACTTATTTAATTTCCTATTTGAATACTTCGTACTAAACTGTGACGTCGCAGACACAACTCGCTGTTATTGTAGGAATAATTACTTGTTCAAACGATTAAAACGTTAAACAAGCCCAACTACAAAAATATCTTACGTTGTGTCCGGTAAGAATAACACTAAATGAATTAAACTTCCGGTGCCCGCACCCGCCTGCTGTTGACGGAATCATGTACTGTGACGTCATTGAGCCTCAGCCCAGATGAGCGCTAACTTTTTTATTTATAGAGGTAATTAAAAAAAAATTACAGATATTTTTTAGATTTTTACGACTATTTATTATAAGAAAATGAGAAAATGGAAACTAATTGTCGTTTAAGGCGTTCTTTCGACCTCACTTATCTTTTCTTTGATATCGCTTACTTCCCCTTTGACTTGACTGACTTCTGTCTTGACCAGGGCCGTACCCAGCTTTGGTGGGCCCCGGGCAAAGTAATAAATAAAGATAAATAGATACATAGATAATAGACAGATAAATAAAAATCCTGACAGGGGCCGTCAGGATTTTTAATTTTTTTGTAGACCCGGGCCCCTTATAGGGCCGGGCCCCGGACAAATGACTCGAGAAAACCGGTCTGAGTACGGCCCTAGTCTTGACCTACTTTATCTTCGACCTTGTTTATCTCTTCTTTAATTTTGTTAGTGATTGAATTCTATAGCGTCTTGTTGGATTTTTTATTTGATCGCTCAGGATTTTCCTCACTTCTTCCTGGCGTCTTTCTTGTTCCTCTTTTTCTTCTTGGCGTTGTCTTTCTTGTTCTTCTTTCTCCTCTTGACGCCTTATATCCAGGTCTTCCATTATTTTCTTCAATTCATGTCTTTCTTCTTGACGACGCCTTCTTTCTTGCTCTTCTTTTTCTTCTTGACGTCGCTTTTCTTGTTATTCTTTTTCATTGCGATGCCTTGTTATCTGAAGTGAAATAACTAAACATTAATTAATTATATGATTACCTATCTAAATATTAAATAATATACTCGTAATATTGCAAGTTCAGATAATTTTTATTTATTTTTATCCTGTTCCACCGCATTAATAAAACTGTAACTGTTATACGGGCTAGGCATGAGGAGAAGAATTACAACATCGCGCGTGCCAGCTGGCTGAAATGAAATAACAGAGTTGGAATGCTCCATCGACGGACGAATTTACGGCTGACGGTGTTGTCAAATCTCTCGCGCTACGTGAATGTACATGCCTAATGGGAAATTACACGCACGGTATGTTATAGTTATAGTTTAAACGCATATTATATCAAAATATGGTAATAGTGTCAAACAGGTCACTGAAAAAATGTATTAATTTTTTTTTTAATGCATTGAATCATCGTAGAAGAGTAATATTTTTTAAAATAAACTATCCTAACACTGATATTATTTATGCCAAGTTACAAAGCGATCCGTCAAATAGGAGGTGATAAAAAAAATAAAACATTTAGAGGCAAACAATTTTTTTTCCACTCCATGCAGAGTGAACGAGCTTAAAACTTTGTACACAAGACAGTCAGCATACGAGATATCTTATGGAAGTCATTTTAATTCGGTAGGTGCGGGGGCACTTTTTACATTGCTACCCGCTTATACTCTTTTAGTTATAAACAAATTCAAGTAACTCTCTGTTTTTTTTATGAAATCAAAATACCGTAAACGAGTAATGAAAGTAGATTAAAAATAAACAACTTTTGAAAAAAAAAATTAATACTCTACTTGCATTTGGAGCTGAGATACGTTAATTTTTACGTTTAGGTCACTTATAAATAAACAAATCGATATTTCTTCTTGTAATTTGGACTGGTTATTCTCCAATGCTCATATTATTTTGTTTCTGCTATTTAAATATAATCCAAAGTTACAATTGTTAAAATAACATCGATTAAAGCCGCTTTGAGAACATAATGCACATTTTCAATTTTTTTATAAATTTTTTAATTTTTGTCACGAGACTGGGTAAACCAACCTAACTTGAACAACTACCGTTATGCTCATATATACAGCTTTGTAAAACTTTTAGTATTACTGATGCAAAAGAAATATATTTCGGGAGCAGGATTTGAACTGGAGCTAGTCGCCTCACCCACTGGGGTACCTAGCGACTAAAGTGCGATTTGTAAAAGCATAGTATGACAATTAGACATATTTGGTGATTTTGGGATCTCTAACAAAATCCCTCTTGGATTATTTTCAAGTAGCAGAGACAAAATAATAGACATTGGAGAATGGCCAGTCCAAATTTCAATAAGAAATCGATTTGTTTATTTATAAGTAACCTAAATCTAAAAACTAACGTATCTCAGCTCCAAATGTAAGTAGAGCCTTAATTTTTTTTTTTAGAGAGTTATTTGAATTTACTTCTACAATTTCGAAAATTATAAACAACTGCAATAAAAAGGGTTTAAATTTTGAAAAAAATTATCTCTCCGTGATATTAAAGTGCTTATAAAAAACTGCAATTTTAGCCATCGTACACATTTCTTGGTTTTGATGGCAATATTTCACAAGAGTGAAAAGTTTTAGCAACAATTGCATATTTGAGCCGTTTTAATAATCATCTTGATTTGAAATTTTAAGTGGTAATTGTACTTTACAATGCTATTATCTCTCCAAGATTTCATTGAATATTATCCATTATTTTTGAAAGAACAGTGATCTGTTTAGAAACGCATAATTTTGCAATATTCATTTTTCAATTAGCTTAACCAGCGAAATAATTGAGTTCTTGTGATTTCAATTGTTGGTATTGGGCCTGAGTAAGGGGTAAAAGTAGATTTAACAGTGGCAAACAGCAAACAAAAAAACAACAAATTTAAATGGAACAGACGTAACGGCAACACTGAGGATGAAAGAGCATCTACCAATATACAGAGTTAGATGCAAAAGTGGAAATATGAAATTAGGGAAAACAAGAAACAACGTGCAACAACATCAATATCATGTATGTCATATGTAGAAAAAATGAAATTTAGATAACTCGAGGAACTGCCATGGGAAGGAATTCCGGAGGTACACCTGTAAACGGGCTGCAGCATACTAAAAATTTATTGTTTCACAATGAATTGGCACTCATGTTCTTCGTTTTTACGTATAGGATCATGGGTATTAGGGCTAGCTTACAGTCACTTCAGATTCATACACTTTACTGCAAACTACAAAAATTTTCCACGATTTATTTTGGAATTTATGTTCTTTATTTTTATAATAATAATTAAATGCAAATGCAAATTTCTTACGTCGTAAAAGTTCTATAAAATAGAATAATTAAATATGTTACCAGAAAATACTAGTAATTATTTTAACTTTTACATAAATCTTATCACAGATAAGTATAAACATATATGCTTCTATTAAGAGAAAGGAAACATGCACATTATGTACAGTATAAGTGTCACAATAATGTAATTTTTTAATTTAAACTATTCTGTTCAATGAAACCAAAAATAAATAAAGCAAAAGCACTTACCAAAATAGCAGTTACAACACACTTTAAAACATTCACTTACACGTGTTTCGGCATCTATGCCTCATCAGTGTGACTATAGAAGAACGCACTACCGGGCGTCAAAATGACGCGACACCAATTTATTCACTCAGGGGCGTTCTGCCCCGTTCTTCTACTCCCAGACGGGTTCGAGATAAGATGTACTTCGGTAGCCGAGTAATGGATCAAGGCTACACTACCTCAGATCATTTACGGCGCTCTCCCTCTGGCCGTGAATTCCCTGATTTAGGTTTTTGATACCTTTTGAAAAGTTAAATTTTCGCATTAAAAAAATCCCAATCGAAGAATTTCTCTTCGACGGGATGAATTTTTGACGTGGGGGTCACGTTTTTATCTGCTAATAACGGACTCTACAACTTAGGATTTCTGAGAAAAACGCATAAAAAATTCCCTATCAAACCTACGTAAGGCAACTAGAAGGTCAAGTGTTAATGTGAGTTAACTCGACACATCCGGTTTTCGATATGAAAGTTCCAGGGATGGTAGACTAGCAACAAGTCTCAAGATCAATTAAGATGCAAAAAGTTCAAAGAATCCGTTTATTTAACAGATGGTTATACATAAAAGGGATTATAGCAAAATTCTTATTTTGAGAATCGCGCTTTCCCCAATTAAGGCAATGGCTTTCAGACCATACAAGCGAGAGCGTTTACGCTAACGATCGATTAGGTAGAAAAGATTCATGCATACCTTCTCAGAATCAAAATGGGAGCTTTTCAGAGAAGTCTTAGACTCTATATAATTTCATAATTACGGCTGACTGATTATAACTTTTTTAAAAAAAATTAGTTTCGCTAGAGACTACTTAGCTTTAAAGTTCTCGTATCGTGGCGGTTCACGTACTGAAACACATTCATGAGGACTGCATAAGTTTGATAGCGTTCGATCAGTCCACAACTTACTTGCCCCTATGCAGTTGTTCAATATTAGCAAAATTACAACGATCCACTTCCGAGCGACTTTTAGGCAAAATTGAATTTTTGGTTTTTTATGCACAAGGCGTTTTCCGGCTTTGTGCATGTGCGTTGATTTTTATCAAATTTTTGCTTATCGGCGCTACGCCGTCTTTGCTATGATCGTCGGTTTCGCTTTTTAGATGCATTGCATCGTTACAATTTTATGTTCAATCTTTAGAACAGGACATTCAATGACCATACCTCAATGGTCAATATCTTTGGTGAAGGAATAAAAATTGAAAATATTTTAATATTTTTCAAAGTGCATTTTTGGAGTACTTTTTAAACTAGCTTCGGCGTACGAAAATACGTCCATTTTTGGCGTACTTTTAAAAAATATTATTTTGAAAGTCCAACTTTGTTGCACCTTTGAAAAAGTATATTATTCTTCAATCCTTGCCACTATATACTTTCGCTCTCATATCCAGAACCAAAACAAATTTTCCTAAGTGAAAATTCAGTGTTTCTTCGAATTTTTGCCTGGTCATTTCTAATGCCTTATAGAACTCATAACGGTCCTTATGGACTGGTCTGTGGCTCTGTAGTCCCTCAGACTCTTAAAAAATTTTTGCCTACGTCTAATTTTCATTCTGCCTTCGACTTACGTCAATTCTTTAGGGTTCTACAACATGACTTCTTTTAAAGCTTAAAAAAAACTGAAAAATGTACTAGCAAATACCTCTACAGTATTTATTAATGATTTACCTGAACAGAATAATAAAAAATGGATTAGGAAGATTTCTCATACAGCCAACTTTTGGAAAAAAAAAATAATTCTGTACTTGCATTTGGAGAAGAGATACGTTAGTTTTTACGTTTAGGTCACTTATAAATAAACAAATTGATATTCCTACTTGTAATTTGGGCTGGATCCGCCATATTGAATTTTCCTGACGGAATTATCCAATTTCCAAAACAACTTCTTAATCAGTGACCCAAAAATTCCCTGAATAAGAATTTAAAGCTATTTTGTTAAAAATTTGAAAAAAAGAGATTTTTTTATTGAAACAATATGATGCTGAATCAAATACCGTTTGATTTTCACTAATCTTTGTGTGATGAAAATCGAGATACATAGAATTGAAGGTGGAGTGTGTATTTTTACACCCTAACTTCAAAGTATATTTTATAGCAAGTTGTGAGTATGTATGTAGAGGCGCGCGTGATAGCGTGTGTGTGTGCGCATATGTCTGTAGATATGTGCTATGTTTCTATGTATATGTGGTTTATAAATCATAGTATGATATACTATACTACGGGAGCCCACCTTAACTGTACGTGCACCTCCCCCCCCCATCCTTTAGGACAATATTTTTCATAAAGATGAAAGCCTAAGGAACAATTCTAAACATGTCTAAAAAAACTTTGCTGTACTTTCAAAATGGGGCCATATGTTAAAAAAAAACTAGTGCAAATGTTGTTTTTGTCATTTAACACAAAACAAAAATTGTGAAAAATTTTATGCACGTTGTTTTTTGTGAAAAAAGTTTTTCTCCATATTTTTTAATTTTGGTGTTAAACGACAAAAACAACATTTGCATCAGTTTTTTTTAATATATGGCCGCCATTTTTAAAGTACAGCCAGTTTTTTTAGGACATGTCTAGAATTATTCCTTAGGCTTTAATCTTTATGAAAAATATTGTTCCCAAGGATCGGTGGGGGGGACCAATATGTATGTATTAAATTTTAAGTGCTGCTTCTAAAATTGTTCTTATCGGTTGCAAGAAGATCAAGCTATTGTTACATTTGTTAACAGGTTCTATAAGATTATTGCACAAATAAAATATAATTCCGTACTTTCCTAATTTTCAACGGGATAAATAAATAAATTAACAATTCTTGAGTGTTGAAGGAATAGCGCGCAACTCCCCATTCTCAACTGACTTAAAAAGCATAGTTCTCAATTATGACAAAAAAATCACCTCACCTTCAACTTTCTGCATCTCGGTCAATCTTCATCATTCAAGGTCGGTAAAAATCCAAATTGAAGACTCAGCTATCTGCAAAATAAAAGATTTTTTAAAATACTATTTTTCAAGATAATTAGGGTGACGCATTTTCACCCTTTATATCCATAAAAAAAGCCCCTCTGCTTCATTTCAAGTTAGGGAGTCATCGGTTTCTTAAAATCAAAGAGGAAATCTATAAACCCCCATATTTTAATTGAATCTCTAATTTTCTTTTCCAAGCAATTTTTTTGATATTTTATTTATTATTTAGGAATTTTTCATGGGGTGTCATAGAATAGCTATTTTATGCCTTTCCAAAAAACCGCTGTCCAAGAAATCACTACTTCCACATCCAGATTTTATCCAAGTCTCTCACAACGAAAAAATGTTAATACTGTATTTGCACTCCACTATGTGAAAATAATTGTATATAGAACTTTTATAACATCAAATCGTCTACCACAAAAACCTGTTTTTTAATGGCATCCAGAAATGCGAGAGGTCTCATCAGCCAGTCTAAAGGTCTCGAATCTTGTTCTTCCTGACATATCTTTAATCCCAAAAACCTATGAAACGATATGCCACATCGCTAGTGGTGGTAGTGGGGGTGAATGAACTAAAAAAAAAAGACCTTTGGTTCAAATCACAATTTTATTTTTTCACCCTCTTTAATAATGGAGTGGGGGTGGCTAATGCCAAAATATTTTGTAGACCTTAATTTCTCTTATATATACTAAATACCGATTTTATGGACTCTTGATTGCTTGATTCACCTGTTTACCTCCCCATTTACGCCAATTTACACCCCAACTCTTCAACGGAATAAAATCGAATTACAGATCTCGTTAAAATACACACGTGTACCAAGTTTCAAGTCAATATCTTAAACGGTTCCAGAGTAATCGTGCGCATAAAAAAAGTTGCAGACAAACCGACAGACAGTTTTTGCTCAAATTTAAAACCTTGACTTTCATGACATTCTACGGCCTATTTGAACAATAAAAATTTTTCAGTCTTTTTTTTTTGCGTTGCCATACTTCCACTAGGTAGATGTGGAAGTAAATATGCTTCTAATACATCTATATCCGCTAGATCAGTAATCTATATTTATAATATAAATCACGTTTTCTAGAAAGTGAATAGTAGCGTTAATATAGAAACTCCCTGTACATATTTATGATTAAATTGTTTATTTAGTAAAATGTTTACTCACTAGAATGCTTCAGCTTAAACTCGTTCCTGGATGTACCTCCACATGCTAATTAATATTTTAATTAATAAAGAGTGACAGTTATTCATCTTCATTTAACAACGTTGTCGAAATGCCATACGTTTTCCGTTACTAACTAGCCTTAAAGGTGCAAGTTAAATGAGGCGAGGCAGAGTTTGATGCTATTTTTAAATGGTTAGTAATTAAATGTACAGTATTCTATTTAAACGTAAAGTATATCTACTAAGTGAAACTAATAAATGACCAATAGTATTAATAAAGTTTCAGAAGATAATAAGATGTTCAATACAAATAATAAACGCACAATAAAAATAATAGACACTCAGTATCAGTTTTAAATGATTAGTAACATAATAGGTCGCGTGCGCTGACATCACAGATTTTGAGAAAAACAAACAGTTGCCATTGAAAAATCCACCGATTAACCGTGTTTCTTTAAAGTGAATTTTGCTGTATTTGTGCCATTTAAAAACTTCTTCGATTATTTAACATCTACAACTATTCTTAACCCATTAGCCCCCAGTGATACATTTACGCACCACAAAATTATAATTTTTTTAACGAGTTACCAAATACTTTGTCAGCATTGTCTGGAGGTAATCTATTAACTATTATCTGTTTTATGTCTCATAAAAAATTACATGCTTGTGTATATGAATTTGAGGAAGTTATAGCTTTTTAAAAATGAAAAATGTAAGGTTATTTTTTCAATTTCTTTTATTTCAGAAAAGTAAGTAAATAAGTAATTTTCTGAAATATTTCTGTAAGACAAATTATACTAGCAGAGGTGCTAGTTTTTCATTTGCCACATAAATTTTTTCTCACATCAATATTAAAATAACCATAAGCGTTGAAAAACGCTTGACGCCTTCTCGCACCACTGGTATTTATGGTTTACATTTTTGCTAACTGGATAAGAAAATTCCTGACAAAACATATTTACAATATCTGCATAAAGATCTTGGAGTGAGGTGAATCGAATTCAGTCTGCATTTATATCAGTTATAAGGTGGTTATGAGTGTTCAAGATGTCATTTTCAACTGTGAAAGAATTAGAAGCTGCTTCAGAGGAGGTTGTGAACTGGGTGGAAAGAGGTATGTATGTATTTCAAGAAATCAAAACAAAGCATTTATCAGATATCAGTGAGTTGAATGTAAATGATAAATTTTCAAAAGTAAGACCATATTTAAATACAAAGAAAAAAAATTGCAGTGGCGTATTTTTACTCACAATTTAACCACTGTCGAAGAAATGATACCTTACTTTGGCCGACATTCTTGCAAAATGTTTGTTAAAGGCAAGCCGGTTAGATTCGGCTTGAAGCTTTGGTGTCTGTGTTCTACAAATGATTTGTTTTATATCATTCCTTATGTGGTGCTTCTGATAACGCAAAATCAGAATTTGGTCTTGGAGTTGACGTAATCATGAGCTTGCTGACTGTTATGCAAAAACCCTTTGCTCATAACATATTCTTTGATATTTTTTTTCATATTTCAAATTGTTTCGGCATATGAAAGAAAATGTTTTTTCTTCTACTGGAACGGTACGAGACAATCGTACGAGTAAATGTCCCCTACAAAAATGTAAACAATTTTCCAAAAGGAAAAGGGGTGTATATAGCATTCGCCATATGTTAGAAAGTCAAAAACGTCATTTGAGCGTTGGAATGACAATGCAGTAGTAACTTTTGGTAGTAATGTTTTCGGCGTTCAACCAATACAACATATAAGAAGATACAACAGAACAGAGAGGAAGGACATTCAAGGAACTCAACACCAGATGTCATATTTAAATATAATAAATTTATGGGTGGGGTGGACGTCCATGATAATGGCTTTGCCAACTATAGAAATAAAGTTCTAGGTAAAAAATGATGGTGGCCCATTTTTTGAAATCCTGTAGATAGCACGACAGCGAACGCTTGGAAAAGTGTAACAGATTCCATGAAAAAACCGCTGCCCAAGGAATCACTACTTCCACATCCGATTCTCTATCCAAGTTACTCACAACGAAAAAACTTTGTATGTGAAAATAATTGTCTATGGAACTTTAATAATATAATATTTGAAATCCTCTACCCCAAAAACCCATAAAACGATACCCCACATGGGTAGTGGGGTGGGGGGTGGTGATAGAGGGGTGATAGTGGGGGGTGGATGAAGTAAAAAAATATTTTGAGGTTTCTGGTTCCTGTACATACACTAAATCACAATTTTTTTTCATCCCCTTTAATAAGGGGGTGGGGGTGGTAATGGGGGTGGCTAATGCCAAAAATATTTTTGAGACCTTAGCTTCTCTTCTATATACTAAATACCAATTTTATGGACTCTTACCTGCTTGATTGACCTATTTACCCCAAATTTACCCCAATTTACCCACCAACCCTTCGACGGAACAAGATGAAAATATAATCTAGTTCTAGATCTCGTTAAAGTACATATGTGTACCAAATTTCAAGTCAATATCTTAAACGGTTCCAGTGTAAACGTGCGCACAAAAAAAAGTTACAGACAGACCGACAGACCGACAGACAGACAGAAATTTTTTTTCGCTCAAACTTAAAATCTCGACGTTTCATGACATTTTAAGCCTATTTGGACAATAAAAATTTTTAAAAATTTTTTTGTCGTTACTATACTTCCACTGGACGTGGAAGTAAAAAATGTCCCCGCTTGATTTTAAATTTTATATTGCTCTGCGCCTTTCGAAAACCGATAAAGTTTGTGTACAAAAAATGTCCCTCAACCCATAATTGAAGTACGTTACGATAACTTCCGCCATACTATAGTTTCTCATGAGTCTAAAACGCGGAGGAGGTGTAAAGTACGTAAAAATCATACAATATACATTTGCAGTTTTGTAAAGTTCATTTGCATATTTCTTGCTTTGCAAACTACCACCAAATTTTAATTAAAATGGGTATAGCACCACCGGTTCGTTTGCGCACCAATGTTAAATGTGAAAAAAACGATTTATTTATATTTTTATTGTGTTTCATTATTATTTTGAAATACTGTTTTGTAAGTTTTTATTATTTTAAGTTTTTTTTTCTGTCAAATAGGATATTTTATGTACTTTCACTCTTCGATAATTGCATTGTTCTTTCCAGTGGTCGTTTGCGAAACACGTGTTAATTTTTTTGTGTTAAATTTTTTGTGAAAGGTAATGCCGGAAATTATTTTATAAAAGAGTTTTAATAAATAAATATGGGTTTTCATTCAGATTTTCCCTATTTTTCAACCCAATTGGTATCAAACTGGTTAATTTCAGCAGGTTTCTTCGTCAGGAAGACGGTTAGTTCATATTATGCAGAATTGTCTCGTGATGTAGGGGTTAGATATACTGCTGCCATCGAATTAAATCCTTATATTTTGAGAAAGAAATACTTTAGTACGAATATTGATGTATTTCCAAATGTTACACATAGGGATATTGCGAATTACTTGATTTTTGAAAGTAGTACGTTGATAGAAGGATGAATTCAAGGCATTGAAAAGTTTTGAAGCTGTTTGTGGTTAGGTGAAAGAAGTACTTTACATGATAAAAGCTTGTTGCAAAGATAAGAATTAGTTATCAACCATTTTTTTTTATATAGGCTTGTCTATAGTTCAGCAACGGCGTCATCGAAAGGGAGTGATAGTTACTTTAAACGAGGTAGTAGATTTTTTTTTTATCTTATATATATTGTAGAGAGTATGTAGAATCCAAGTTTTAGACCTCCAAACCCTTGGCAAATTTTTGTGTGGACGAAAAAACCACGAATTTTTGGTAATTTTTTCAGTTTGTGGCCTATAACTTAAAAACAATGCATCCAATCGACAAGTTATTTATTGTCAAAATTAAGGAGCATTAAATTTCGCTTCGAATCAGTATCTTAAAGTTGAAATTTCATCTAGAGGTATGGGCGTATTTTTTTTATTTTATTAATTTTATTTTTATTTATTTTTTTTATTTATTTATTTTTATTTATTTTTTTTAGGTAATATATGAACTTGAAGTTTCAAGCTCTACAACTTTGGCGTAATTCGCAGTCGAATAACAACAATTTTTACCAATTTTTAAAAAATACACACTGGGTAACTTTTTAAACGTCTTCAGCTCTGAAACGGCTAATCTAAATGAAAAGAAACCATAGAATGAAAGTTGTAGAGCATGTAATTTCAAGTTCATATATTACCAAAAAAAATATAAAAAATAAAAATAATAAAATAAAAAAAAAATACGCCTATATCTGTTGATGAAATTTCAACTCATTCGAAGCGAAATTTAATGCTCTTTAATTTTGATAATAGATGAGTTTTCGATTGGATGCATTGTTTTTAAGTTATAGGCCACAAACTGAAAGAAGCGCCAAAAATTCCTGTTTTTTTCACACAAAAATTTGCCAAGGGTTTGGAGGTCTAAAACTTGGATTCTACATACTCTCTACAACATATACAAGATACAAAAAAAATTCTACTACCTCGTTTCTTGTAACTATAAAGTACCCCGTTATTGAACTACTAATTAAAATGTTGCTTTATAAATAATTACTAAAGTAACAATAAATTTTTCAGGTTATGAACTCTCAGCATCATGAACAAAAGCCACTGACTTCTTGGACTATTTCAGATTCAGATGGTTCCTTAATGCTCACTGGGATTGTGTTGCCAGTATAGACAAAATATGTTCACCACTTTCCTTTCAGTTTTTTAGCAATAAACATGGCTATGGCCATTACTTAAAATTTATTCTATGGACGGATGAATCAAGAAGTCTCCCATGAAGGCATAACCAATTTTCCCAATCTCCATTATTGGGTGGATAAGGGCGACAACCCGCAAATGAAGAAACAAACTTCCTTTCAGAATAATTTTAGTGTCAATGTTTGGATGGATGCAATTGCTGGACATGTCATTGGGCCTCATTACCTACTAGATAACCTGAATGGAGACGCTTACCTCGACTTTTTGCAGAACGGTCTTCCTTCGCTGGAGGAAAATCTGCCAACTAACCTTCACCACCGTATCATTTTCTAAAACGACGGATGTAGGATCTCCTAGAAATACTACACTACCGCTTGACAGTCCGCCAATTCTTAGATCGAACACATCCCGATCAGTGGACTGGGCGTAGTGGACCTATTCTGTGGCCTGCAAGGTCCCCAGAGTTAATGCCCCCTATCACCACCCCCACCCCACTACCGATGTGGGGTATCGTTTTATGGATTTTTGGGGTAGAGGATTTCAAATATCATATTATTAAAGTTCCATAAACAATTATTTCCACATACAAATTTTTTTCGTTGTGAGTGACTTGGATAGAAAGTCTGGATGTGGAAGTAGTGATTCCTTTGGGCAGCGGTTTTTTAGAATGTGTTAGAGTTTATACTGGTCATTTTAAGTGTGCAATATGTATTATTTTATGTCATTTTAATTTGTTTACTTTGAAACTTTTTTAAATAGGTAAATTTTACTAAACAAAACCTAATTATTTACTGAATAGTTTATTACTAACCGTTTTAAATTCTCAACTTTCATCGTCTGTAAATCCCGCGCCGGTTTAAAAGATTCAGATATTATCCACTCTGTGACAGATTTACAATAACACCCACACTGTCAAACATGTTCCCAGATAGAGTGGCGATATTTTCAGTAAACGAAAGTTATTGGACTGAAATGCGTCGTCTTCCGACATGTCTAGCACGTTGTCTTCTGTCAGGCAAAAGATCGTGGGCGCGCTCCGTTCGCTTTGGCGAGAGGACAAATGTTCGTTATTGATACTGTCATTTACAAATGTACGCTCGATCTGATAGTGTGCAAACTCGCATATAAGTGAAATTCTTCCTCGTTACTGGAACTGTCTGAATTACAAATCACGCATATTTCTGGATCTCAACCGCATTTCAAATGTGTCTTCCTTAGCGAGGGACAATGGCGTTGCTTTACCATCTGTGATCTATGTAATATCTCGGTTTGAGCGTACAGGGAGGCCAACAAAAAATAATTTAATTGTTGTTTTCAAGGAACATGCTGTTGGATTAAAATGCTGGCTATAGTTTATTAGTGCCTTAGTCAGTTTTAAATAACGGGTTACGTTCTAAAGGTCATTGGTGAAATATCTACAATAATATTTTTTTAATTCGGGAGGATATTCAAAATTTTGGTTGGGCATAATAAAAATGCCCTGCTTTATTTGGAGTTAGGAAGTCATCGGTTTCTTAATATTAAAGAGGAAATCTACAACCCCCCACATTTTAATTGACTCCCTATTTTTTTTCTTTCCAAGCAATTTTTTTGATACTTTACCCATACTATGCTTCCCTTATTATTTAGGAATTTTTCATACGGCTGTGATAAAATAGCTATTTTACGCCTTTACAAAAAACCGCTGCCAAGGAACCACTACTTCCACATCCAGATTTTATCCAAGTTTCTCACAACGAAAAAAATTTTGATACTATATTTGCACTCCACTACGTAGAAATAATTGTATATAGAACTTTAATAACATAATATTTGAAATCGCCTACCCCAAAAACCTACAAAATGATATGCCACGTCGCTAGTGGCAGGGTGAAGGTGGTAGTGGAGTAAATATGCTTCTAATACATCTATATCCGCTAGTAGCCCAGACGACAGAGACCATTTTATAGTGAAACCCACAAAAATTTGCAAACTAATTAATTTTTTTTAATGAGTTCGTGAAAGTGTATAGAATAATATCCTGAAAAGTTTACATTTCACTCGGATGCAGAACATAAAAAAAAAGTGAAAAAAAACATTTTTTTTATCATTTTTTCAAAATTTTGAAATTAAGTCAGGGTAGGAAAAAATAAAAAATTCAGGCGGATAGACCACGTGTTTCTGAACAAAAAATATTTTAATAAAATTTATCGCTAAAGCCACGTATTCGTGAAAAAAAATAATGAAGTAACTTTGTCACTCTGCGCGGCCAGCGCACGGTTAAATGTATACTATGGAACCTCTAAAAATTCTTAGCTGTATTATCAAGTAAAATGAAGCTTTTTTCTCTTTCTGATTATACGTTTTAAACATTTTTCTTAGTGAATAGGAGGATAAATAGTGAGTATGGAGGGAAAATATATAATTATCAATGCATACACAGACACCACACATAGCCGCTGAATCGCTCGCATGAATTTTTACGTGCCTTTACTGGATTGTATTTATTACAGGTACATCTATCCACATTTCAGCTATATCCAATGGATTCCTTATGCATTTGTTAATGTAATGGAAAAGTTCCAGAATTTATATTCAAAACAATCAAAGATATTTTCATAGTTATAAGAATAAGATCGTGAAAATCGCAATTTCTTATCATGACGTGATTGATCATATTTTCGAAAAAATGCATACAAGTAAACGATTTTGTGTTCGAACATTCGAAAAATATACATTTTACTACTTTTTTTAAATCCTCGTTATTACAACTTAATAAACCATAATAATCATGAAGTGTACATTCTTTTCAACAGTTTTCAATGAAGAAAGAATTTTTTTGAAGGGCTTTTATTTTTTCTGTAATGTTATTACAGCCCTCTAATGTTGGAAATAATAAAACATATTTTTTAAATATTGTACAAATGACTACAGATATTTTTTTCAATACTGGTACGCTGTAACATATGTCAGAGGGTAACAGTTTAAAGCAAAATCTTTTAAAATAAAGTTTTAGAAATGGTTGATTTAGAGTTAAACAACCCTCCCCTCCTACCCCGTTTTTAAGTGGTACGCCTATGACTTTTTGGTATATTGTATTTTATAGAAAATTTAATTCTACAACTTTTTTCCATCTTGTGTTTTTTTCGTTTAAGTGAAACTTAGAATACTAAAAACATTGTCATGTGTTTGAAAGGGTAAAATGCTAAAAACTGGAAAAAATAATGAATTTTTTTATTTTTTTTGTTTTGTTATTAATTTTATTTTGGTTTTTTACTCATATTAGCATGGGCGGATCCAGGAGCTCCCTAAGGGGGCGGGGGGGCACTTGCACAAATTGACAAATATTGAAAAGTACCTGATAAAAAACCCAAGTAGCAAAATAAATAATTTATTTTATATGGTTTATACAACCTTTATAAAATTACTTTGCTACTTGGGAATAGTGTAAAAAAACAAATGCCGGGTGATTTCAACAAAGCGGCGCCGTCGGACCGGACCTTTCAGATTCACAAAGAAGGCCCGGGGGGGGGCAATTGCATCCATTGCCCCCCTTGGATCAGCGCCTGGTTACTAGGTACATGTAGAACTGAAATTAAGAAGTGACATAAAATAAATGATTTTTCTAGAGTTTTTAACATTTCATCCTTTAAAACACATGACAATGTCCATCCAAGATGGAAAAAAGTTGTAGAATTAAATATTCTATAAAATACAATATACCAAAAAAGTCATATTCGTAGCACTTAAAAGGGGGTAGGAGGGGGGGTTTGTTTAATCCTAAATCAGCCATTTCTAAATCTTTATTTTAAAATATTTTTACTTTAAACTGTTAGTCTCTGACGTATGTTACAGCGTACCAGTATTGAAAAAAATATCAGTAGCCATTTGTACAATATTTAACGAATATGTTTTTTTATTTCCAACTTTAACGTTACACTTGACTATTTTTTTCCGGGAAAACCGTGGCTTTAACGATAAATTTTGTTAGGACATTTTTTGTTCATAAATACTTGATCTATCCATCTGTATTTTTTATTTTTTCTAGCTTGATTTCATTTCAAAACTTTGAAAAAATGGATGAAAAAAAATTTTTTTTTCACTTTTTTTTATGCTCTGTATCCGAGCGAAATGTAAACTTTTCAGGATATTATTCTATGCACTTTCACGAACTCATTAAAAAAAAAAAAACTCAGTTTGCAAAATTTTGTGGGTAAATACCTTGATCGACTGGGCTATAGTTTCGTAATCTATATTTATAGTATAAGTCCTGTTTTCCAAAAAGTGAATAAATTCAAATTCAAATTCAAATTCAAACACTTTATTTGCCTTTTCAGTGTAATTACACAATTGGACATGGCAGTATAATATACTATGTGTAAAATGATAATGAAGTAAAAACTGGTACATACATACATTGAGATATATATAAAACATAAAATATTGAGAGAAAATATGTGCATAATTACAAACAAAAAATATACGCACGTGGTTATACACATTCGGAAAATGTTGGATTTGGGTGGCACGCATAGTTTCAACGGCCTGACAGACCCGCCTACAATAAAGGCGTGTACCAGTGCTCTAGTAGAGGGAGCAAATAATGACGCGCTATCAAGAAAACACGTACATACATCATTATTGCTATTAAAAATTTCAGTACCATTTATTCAAAGGAAGGATGTAGTTGGCTCTGTTCAGTATAGGTAATATTATTACGTGCTTTAATAACTGAAATTATTTAACCCGTTTTACTTTCAAAACGAGTCAAATAATTCTTTACATTGCAAGTGGAAGACGGAAACAAATTGAAATTCCGCAAGCAGAGTTGCCCACGCACATGTGGTGGGGAAAGCAGGTGGCATCAGAAGGATGTGTTATACGATAAAAAAGAATAGCCTAGTTGCTTCGCTCTCGCTTGCTCTCATTGCCGACCCAAATGAAAAATTTTCTGACACTGTATATACCCTGTCATAACAAATTAAAATTAATAATTTATGTCGGCATTTAACAACTCATTAAAAATTATAAAATGCACTTTCCGTAAGAATTTCCTTTATCTTTTGTTTGAATTGCTCTACCATCTGTGCTCTATGTAATATCGCGGTTTAAGCGTACAGGTAGGCCAACAAAAAATAATGTATTTGTTGTTGGATTAAAATGCTGGCTATAGTTTATTAGTGCCTCAGTCAGTTTTAAATAACGGGTTACATACTAAAGGTCACTGGTGAAATATCTTCAATAATATTTTTATAATTCGGGAGGATATTCGAAATTTTGGTTGGGCACAATGCTGAAGTAGTCTCCACAAATATCATCTTGAACACAGTAATATACCTTCATACATTGGACTACTTCTTGCAAATTGCGGGACTTCTTAGAGTAACTCGCTATAGGTTAACTCTAAGCGTTAAAAATTCCGCCAACTTAAATTTGTATAATCATTTACCATGTCATATGAAGCAACTAAACTTACGGTCCTTTAAAAAGAATGTAAAAAATTTCATTTTAAAGTACTGTTTTTACTCGGTTGACGAATTTTTTAGGACACCCTATGGTGCCAATCCACACTCGAGTATTTCAATGCTCATATTTACAGAATGCTCTGACACTACATATTTTTGCATTTTATACTTATTTACATCTTTCTATATCAATGTGAAATGTTATATACCTCTATGTTTTTTGGGTTTTATAAATTTATTACTTCCATATCCAGTGGAAGTATAGTAACGACAAAAAAATATTTGAAAATTTTTATTGTTCAAATAGGCTTACAATGTCATAAAACGTCGAGATTTTAAGTTTGAGCGAAGAAGAAACTTCTGTCTGTCTGTCAGTCTGTCAGTCTGTCGGTCTGTCGATCTGTCTGTTTTTTGTGCGCACAATTACTCTGGAACTGTTTAAGATATTGACTTGAAATTTGGTACGCGTATGTACTTTAACGGGGTCAGGAACTAGATTATATTTTTGTCTTATTCCGTCGAAGGGTTGGGAGGTAGGGTAAATGGGGCGTAAGTAGGTAAATCAAGCAGGTAATATTCCAAAAAATTGGCATTTAGTACATACAAGAGAAGCTAAGATCTCAAAAATTTTTTTGGAATTAGCCACCCCCTTTACCACCACCACCCCATTATTGAAGGGGATGAAAAAAAATTGTGATTTAGTGTGTGTATAAGAACTAAAAGCCTTAAAATATTTTTTTACTTCATCCACCCACCCTATCATCACCCCCACCCTACTACCGATGTGGGATATAGTTTTATGGAATTTTGGGGTAGACGATTTTAAACATTATATTATTAAAGTTCCATAAACAATTATTTCCATACACAAAATTTTTCGTTGTGGGAGGCTTGGATAGAAAATGTGGATGTGGAAGTAGTGATTCCTTGGGCAGCGGATTTATTTTCATTGAAATTTTATTTACATATATTTGTTTTTGTGTTTAATTAACTTGCTGAATATTATAATTTGCTGTTTATCAGCTCTTACCCTGACTTGCTGCAAATGTTCATTTATGTACATAGTGGTGAAATAAAGACTATCTATCTATCTATTTAATATTAGTTAAATTTTCTGGGTAAATAGCGGTATGGAAAAATATATATATATTTTTAATGCCTTTTTTAGAAGTCCTGGCGAAGTTTAGCTAATGCTACTCTACCACTTAACCAGGACGGCGAGATGGGTTACGGTCACCCATCCAAGTGATGGACTCGCATCGTCGTGCTTGACTTCGCCGATCGATGTCCACTCACTGAAACCGGTACCGTACCTCACCTCACAATTTTCTCCATGTATTTGTCCCAAATCTCCCTTTTACAAGGGAGAGTTGGGACAGGTAATTAAATCTTCACAAAGATATGAAAAAATATTTAATTATTGCAAAAAATAACAAACAACGAGAAAGAATAAAATTAATTCAAAAATCTGACAAATGCTCAGAAGAATAACAAAAATATATTGCAACAAACAGTGAAAATGAAAAACGATCCAAATAATATAAAAAAAATTAATTCATATATGGAAAGGGGGAGGGATGGGCCAACTCTCCCTTAAAATAACGTCCCAACTCTGCTTCACTGCTTGGTGTCAGCAGTTTTAGCATAATTTTGTTTGTTACGTATGATTTAATATTATATAAAAATGGTTTATTTCACTGGGAAAAAAATGTTTTATGTTGGTAGCAGCTTATTGGGTTTTTATTTTTAATTATTATGTAAATAACCGTAATAAACACGCCACACATATTAAACAGAACAGGTGTGTGTGTTTGATTCAAGATTGTTTTTTTTATTTGCTAGATATGCATTATATATAATATTTACTTGCGCGTGGTACTTTACTGAAGCCATCATTTTTGCATTTTTCAACGGCTTCTTGAATTATATGGAGTTGATATTGAGATATTTAAATTCACATTTGGCATCCAAGTGTTCATAAGATAATTAATTAGAGTGAAAGTTAAATATCTCAGAAACTGTGACACCTACATCAAGGATGCTAATAAGCAGAATAATAGGTTATTAATTAAGCTTTCAACTATTTTTTATTTGTTTTTGTTGCATAAAAAACAAAGAAGTTATCACCGAAGCAATGTGCGTCTACACATTGTTTTAGTAACAACTTCACCATTTTGTTACTGTAATTAGCCAGTAATTCAAAAAAAAAAGGAATTTAAAACACTGTTTCTCATTAACATATAGCATGACTTAGATGCCCAAATTTTTTGGTTTGTATATAGCACTTGCTTTAGAAAAAAATACAGTTTAAACTATAAAGGTATTTTCGATAAAACGTATTTCTTTTTCCTTTTCCAAATATCTCAATAAATAATAGTTTTATTGAAAAATGGGCAGAGACCAAAAATAAAGCTCATAAACTGATAATGAATTTCTCTTGTTTATTTACTTACATAAATTTAATAGTTTCGGAGATATGAAAGTTTACAAATGGCGTTCGAACGTTTATAAGACGAAAAATGCAGTTTAAATGTTAAATATCTCAGAAATTTTAACACTTACGTCACGCATGCTAAGAAATGAAGTCTAAGACAATTAACTGCGCTTTCAAATTATTTTTCACTCGTTCCTGTAGCATAAGAAATAAAGAAGTTATGACGGAGGAATGTGCGTATTTATAGTTTATTACTCTAATTAGCCAGTAATTTAAAAAAATTATCTCAAATACAGTTTTTCGTTAAGATGTAGCATTACCTAGATGCTCATTTTTTTTGCTCATTTAAAGCACTTGCTTTAGAAAAAAATGCATTTTAAACTTTAAAGGTAATTTCGAAACATTTGGATACCAAATATAAACTTAAATATCTCCGAAATTATTAATCCTACATCAATAAACAAAAAATATAATTAATTCCCAGTTTGTACTTTCTGTAATGGGTCTGTAACATTTTTTCCATAAAGTAATACTTTTAGAGATACTTGACGAAAGCTGTTTGGAAATACCTTTTTTTTTAAGCTAAAATCGCAATTTTGAAGTCGTTATAACTTAAAAACTATCAATTTACGTGAAAAATTGCATAGAACCTTTTTAAAATTTGATTCTACTTCAGCTCCAATAAATATATATGTTTTTTAAGTGATACCTCCTGAGAGGGGGTGGCATCCACCCCTATAAAATAGCAAGCCCCGCACAATATAGAAACTTTTCTGTGAAGCATTTACTATTATACTGCCAAAATGAACGAAATCCATTCAATATGACATTATTCCGAAGTTAAAACCTCTAGTTATTGTACTATTAGTCGTTTTTCTGAATGTTTCAGTAGGTGCTTGCAGAATAATATTATGTCTATACGAGAGCCGTCTCTGGTGCAGAAAAGATTCTCCCGAGCCTTGATTATTAGTGATATTTAAATTGATAGAACTTTCAATGTGCGTATATTAAAAACATTGTATTTCATAGTCAGCTCACGTATTCTTTTTGCATAATGAATCATCAAGAAACAGGATAATTCATCAAAATAGTGTAAAAACACGCGTTACAAAACAGGTTAACGAAGGCATTTCCGCGGATTAATTATTTTTAATGTGCGGTTCTTAATGTTTTCTGAAAATAGAAAAATATCTTCTCATATCCTGACTTTAACCCCATCATACGAGCGGCCTTGACACTCCTACATGCATAAGCAGCTCGAGCAGAACTAATTAGTGACGATGAAGAATCCCTCTTCCTTTCGGTTAGCACGTGTGATTTCACTTATCCAAGAGCCTCTCGCGCTCCGGTGAATGTCTAGGTCGTTAAGAATTTCATAGCAAACAGTGCGGTCATTATTAATGATTTACTTTATATTATCCATGCCAATGATAGCGAACTTATTATTAGTGCACTTAAAATGAAAGAAAAAGCTCACGATTTAGATATAAATAAATTTAGCGTCAGCAGTCGATCGTATTGCGGCTGTTCGCGGAGGATTTACTGCTTACCCGCTAATTTCTGGGAAAGATTCATACCTAATTACCTAATTATTATGCCCCCTGTGTGGATAAATACATTTGCAAAAATAGCATGATGCAAGAAAGTGAAAATCGGGATTTATATCTTAAACAATTATATCAGTTAGAACGTCAAATGGGACACCCCCCCCCAGAGATGGTGATTTTCCTAATAATTTTTTTCCTACCGCACCTCATAACCGAGTTACAGCCCCTTACAGTGGGTGTTTGGCAACCAGTTTTCTCCTAATAACCTTCAAGCAGATTGACGTACGATGATCAAAATGTGGATCTGGCTCTTTCTTTTGATAGGCTACATGCTCGTTAGAGCAAGTTCGTACTGTGTACTATACAGGGTGGTTCGGTAAAGTTCAAGGTCAATATACAAATTTATTGTTTTTTATTCAAATAGGATTTGGGTTAACAAAAAAAATACACAGAAAAATTGAACATTAACTTTAACATAATTAGTGCTAAGAGAAATTTAAAAGTTATCAGCGAATAAACTGCTCAAAATATTCTCCCCCAGTTCTATGCAAAGGTTAAGCCGTTTAAGTAAATTAGTTAAGTATACTTGGAAAATCATTATGCTCGTTTCTGATAGTGTTTGCGGCATCTATAATTGAGTTCCGCAGCTGGTCAATGTTGTCAATGGGCACTGAATATACAATTCCTTTCGTATGGCCCCAAAAGAAAAAATCCAGTAGAGTGACATCTGAAGTTCTAGGTGGCCATTTTACAGGAGTATGAGGTGGTCTTCTGATCAATCTTCCTATCTAAATAATTCCTTATTAGGAAAATCTTCATCTCTGGGGCACCAAAATCTACAGTTGAATTTAATGTACTTTCTTTTGAATCACCCTGCATTTCATGCTTTTACTATAGTTATTTGCCCCACGAATAATTTCTACAAGGTGTCCTTTTTTTGTATAACGTGGAGATGATTTCCACAATCATTTGCCAATGTTTTTCAGAAAAATATCGTGTCCGTTACGACCGCCATTTTGAAAAAATGTCGATCAAAATAGATTTTTCTCAATTATCTTCTTTCCTGTTAGTGCTGTCCTAAAATTAGGTATTACTAATATTGCACAAAATGAAAAGAGCTACAACTTTTATTCAAACTATTTTTCTCTGTTAATATTTTATGATTTAAAAAATTGTCCTTCGCCACAGATATTTGCAATTATCCCTGACCCCGTTACTCCTACGTGGTAATTAGTTCTTATCAAAATTATAGATCATAAAATTTTCCAAATCTATTATTTAAACAATTTACTTCCATGGTCAATCGTTTAAAATTGCGGCAGCTCGAAGTTTGAAAAAGATTCTTGAATTTCGGAAAAATGTCTGCTTCACTGTTTCGATGTTATGAATTACTTATTATTAATTTTCTATAATCAATAAAATTGATTTACAATAGTGTTATTTTTTTAAAGGATTGAATTTTCTGAGTTTTCACTGATCTGTCAACACAAAAATTTCTCTTATTGCTAATACTTTACGATTTACACTCACCTAAAAATGCTAAAATTTATACTGCACTGCAGATTAATGCAATTATCTCTGTCCCCATTGCTCCTACGTAGTAATTAGTTATTATCAATATTATAGATTAAAAAATTTCCCAAAATTTTTGTTTAAACATTCTTCTTGCACAATCAATTATTTACAAGTTACAGCAGCTCGAAAATATCATAATTTTTTTAATCTGGAGCTGCTGTGATTTTAAACCAGTTCACCGTGGAAGAAAATTGTTTAAACAAAAGTTTTGGGAAATTTTATAATCCACAATATTGATTATAACTTATTACTACATAGGAGCAACGAAGATAGAGATAATTGCAAAAATGTCCAACGAAGTTCAAATTCTGGCCACTCTGACGCTTGCTAATCGTAAAATATTAATAATAGTGACAAATTGTTTAAACAAAAGTTGCAGCTTTTTCTATTTTCTACAATATTTCTAATACGATACTTTTAGGGTAGAACTAACAAAAAATGAGATAACTGAGAAGAACCTGTTTTGACTGTCATTTTCTTAACATGGCGCGGCGGTCGCAGCAGCAATGATATTTTTGTGGAAAACATTAATTGATGATTATCGTAACCCTCTAAATACAGGAGAAATACGGAGGAGGTAGAAAAAGGCTAGGTTGGTTTTGCTCAGAAAAGGAAACAAACTTAATGAGGAGGACCCATCGTCATACAGACCAGTGTGCCTCTTGGACTGTCTAGGAAAAATTTTAGAATACCTCATCGAAACAAACTTAATGAGGAGGACCCATCGTCATACAGACCAGTGTGACTCTTGAACTGTCCAGGAAAAATTTTAGAATACCTCATCTTAGAAAGAGTACAAGGAGAAGTGGAGCTAGCGGGAGGCTTGTCGGCCAGCCAATATGGTTTCAGAAAAAATAGATCCACCGTAAGGGCCTTGATGCAACTGAAGGAAATGTCAGAAGAGGCCACAAGGAAGGGGGAATCTGCGCAGTGGTGACGTTGGATGTCAAATGCGTTCAACACTGCTGCGTGGGACAAAATCCTGGAAAGACTGGAAAAAACGGAGATAGCGTCCTATCTTCGAGGGGTTTTGATGGAAAGAGAGGAGAGAGGAAAACGAAAGGAAGGAGGAAAGAGAAATAGAAATACAGGTCGGGTACGAAACAACAAGTAGTTAGGTAACCAGTGGTGTTCCACAGGGCTCAGTTCTGGGGCCAACCCTGTTGATTCGATATTTACCATGCAGCTGCCGGAGGGAGTAAAGATGTTGGGGTATGCAGACGACGAATGTCATGGAAGAATGGAAGATAATCAATGATGCCAACGAAACAATAAGAAAAGTGGAGAGGTGGCTGGGAAGTAAGACACTGGACCTGGCACCCGAAAATTCAGAGATGGTAGTAATTACCTGAAAGGAGAAGCTCCCAGGATGGAGGTAAAAGTGGAAGAGGTGACTATCACGCCCCAAAAAGTGATAAAATGTCTAGGTGTCCCGATAGATAGTGGATTTACGTTTAAAGAGTACATCAAATGAATAGTCGAGAAGACGGGACGACTAACTGCAGCCCTTGGCAGGCTCATGGCCGATGGTCAAGGTACAACTATACAAGGATTTGCAGTGCCTACATAACCGTATCGTACGAGGCAGTGAGGATTACCTCGAGCGAACCCCCAATAGCCCTCCTGACTAAAGAAAGACAGGATATATACGAAGGTACCGACAAGGAAGATGCAAGGGAACGACTCATGGAAAACTGACAAAATGAGTTGGCGATGGACCAGAAGACTTATACTCCAGATCACACAATGGACTGAGCGACAGCATGGAGAAGTGGGATACCACCTGATACAGGTACTGTGTAACACGAAGCAGATTGTTGGTTGTAGAATAACTTTACATAAAACCGTGTTAGTGAATAATGATTTTCTTGCAGTTTTATCTTAAATAAGGTCATGTACAGTAAAGCCAAGAAGTGTAGTCAGTAGAATAATGCTAGTACGGGCTCCTAAAAGTGGAGCGGCCCGCTCTCAGCGAGCGCACACTGCCATATTATACGTATTCTAAACACGTGCCGCTCCACTTTTAAGAGCCCGTACTAGCATTATTATACTGACTACACTTCTTGGTTTAGTATGGCTATTAGTAGTTTTGGCATATGGTGTAAACTAAGCGAGTATTTTGAACTGATCTTTTTATCATCTATAACTGGAGCATAGAATAATGATCACTCTGTTCAAAAGTGAAACCCTGAAGAAACAACAATTATTGATCTAATGTGTCATTTAAATGATATATTTCCTTCATATTTATATTTTTAGTAATTTTGGTATATGGTGCATAAAAAGCGAATTTTTGAAGCGGTCCTTTTATAATAGAGAGCTCTATACCTGAGGTCTGGAATAATGATCACTTTGCACAAAAGTGGACCTTGAAGAAACAACAATTATTATCTGGTGCATGATTTTCTTTAATATATTACTTGGAATACTAGTAGTTTTGGTGTGTGGGATTATAATAGCCAGTCTTCATACCTGAGGCGTGGAATAATGAACACTCTGCACAAAGTGAGACCGCAAAAAAACAACAATGATCTAATGCGTCATTTTATTTCATATATTTCTTACAATACTAATGGTTTTGGTGTGTAGAGCATAATAAACGAATATATTGAAGCGCTCCTCTTATAATAGACGGTCACTATAGTTGGGATATGGCAGTAGTCACTCTGTGCAAAACTGAGACTGTGATAAGCAACAATTATCTAGTGCGTCATTTTAATATATTTCTTGAATTACTGTAGTTTTGGTATATATTAAGCGAATATTTTGAGGTAGTCCTTTTATTATAGAAAGTCTCTGAAGCTGGGGCGTGGAATAATGATCACCCTGTATAAAAGTGAGACCGTGAAGAAACAACAATTATCTAGTGCGTCATTTTCTTTGATATATTCCTCGGAATATAGTAAATAGATTTGTAATCAATGCAGACATTGCACAAAAACCGTTTCAGTCGTTCATGTTGAATAAATCAAAGGAATCTAATAAAATAACATTGAATTCAGGTAACGAGTTCAGATACATTAATAATGAGCAACACTTTATGTAAAACTACTGTTAGTACACATCTTATTAAAAGAAACAAGAATAGTAGTATGGGAGCATATGTAGAAAAATTATTCTCCATGACGGAATTAATGAAGGGGAGGTGGGGGGTTACTTTTTTAATAAAATACTATCTATACATGAATAATTTCTGTGGTATCACTTCTTCGTGTGTGGCGCACAGCAATAACGGCGCACAGTGGTTCAGAGGGCAGATTTAACTTATCAAAAATATTCGTTATGAATAAAAATACCTTAATTCTATTTTAGTATATTTTATCGAACTGCTCTGTGTTTCTGAGATTCCAAACTATGATTGAAACGAAAAAATAACCGGCTACTCTTATTAAAAGCAATACAAAATTTTGTTTACCTCCGAGAAGTACTTTGTTATAAAATAAGGTTTTTATTTGCGAATAATAAGATAAAATTATGATCATATGTACAATTGTACATTGTACATATGGTCTTTTTTGTCTCGTGTAGGATTATGCCTTAATCAAAGCACATACTTTGAAACTTATCAATTTCGAGCAAATGAACAACTTCCTGGGAAAGTGATCCTTTAGGTTTTTTCGGCAATGCTCTGAAAAAATTGATCAATAGATCGCTTGTTACTAATAACATGTGTATTAAATCTTTCATGGTGTTAATTCCAGATGCCTTCCGAGTACTATGTTCTCTGAATCTTTTCGCATCTTTATGGCGGGATTCTTGAGCCTCCTTAAACATTCTTCTTATAGGCACTATAGAGGATTTAATGATTTCCGATTCATGGATCAGTACTTTATGTAAAGTGATTGGCATATAATACCAGTTATACTTGTCTATGTACAATTTTGCAGTAGTGTCAGTATTTTAAAACAGTTAATGTTGGCGTGACATTGCTTCCATCTTCTTACAAACAAATTGCAGATATTACCCGATTTCTCAATAAGTAATTTTTCTCCAACATTTCCTTTAGTATCCACTAAGTGTAATTTAGTAATTATATATCGATATACAACAAACGTTTTTTCACTGTGTTGTGTTTTTGCATGCCAAACTCCAAACAACTCTCGTCGGGCTCTGTTGCTGGCAACAACTAAAATGAAAATAACAGGAAGAGTTGTAAAAAGTAGAGCATCTTACTAGCTTTTGGATCTAAGGATTGTGGATTAATATGAATAGGAAATCAGAAGGTTCCATGAAGTTACACAAAATATAAACTTTGTCAATCTTTTCACTTTTATTATTTTTATTTCCGATTAATTATTGTCCAACAGCCGAGAAAAATGATAATGATTTCATCAAATAATATACAGTATACTAGTACATACCGTGACTAGTAGGGTCCATAATAAAAAGTTTTTACTTTTCTCTTTAAACACATGTAACAACAGCACTCAAAAAGAAGTGACTGATACGAGTTGAAAATGGGTGAGTTTAATTAGTTATGTATCGAATACAAGCAAATACTTCTACCTGTGTACGACAGTCTATCGTCTTTTAAAGGCTTATGGTGGGTAAGGACGTCATCCGGCGCAACATGAGTCGAGCATTTTTGATAAGTTAAATCTCTCTCTGAACCACTGTGCGGCGTCAACAAAATGCTGGATTTATAAAATCAGCCGATTTTCTTTTGTGATAGCTCATATCAAAGACAATAAAATGTATATAAAAAGGGTAAAATCATGCTTCGTGAATCAGTGATAGCAGTAATGTTAAAATTACATTTCGACGTTTCACTTAGTAAAGTACATATTCAGTAATCTTTACTTCAGGAACTCTAAACACTAAATAAAAGCAATGTTATACGGTGTAAATATTTTCGATACATATTACATTGCCTACAAAAAAATAATTTTATTTTGTTTAAAGGTAAAATGATATTTCAAATCTAAATCATTGAAGAATACCAGTAGTGTCGTTAAATAGGCATCATCTAAATGATGTGATTGGTGATAGAGTTTGTTATCAATCATCATTGTTATCTGACTCTTCTGGTACAATATGTGAATGGTTGTCACGCAGTTCGTCTGTGTCTCCACACTCATACATATCGGTACACGGTAGGCTGCTTGAAGAACATTTACATGCCTGATTACATTTATTTTTTAGACAGTAGTATCTGATCAACTTGAAAATTAAGTCCGGAGCGCACGACATTTCGCAAAGAACAGGTGTCACCTGTCCATTTTTCGTAGTCCATCCATGTTCAATGGGGGATGAAATTATTAGCTATTACAGTCTTGGTTTCTGATCATTACTTGATATAAAAGCACATCTTGTTGGTGGCAACTTTTCCCAGCTTGTCTACTTCTTAGAAAACATGGACCAACGTAATGTTCGATTTAGATTGGTAGATTTGGTATATGAATGGTTATAGCATTGTCATCACTTGATCAGAAATTGTGTTTTCGGTTCCTATTGAAGAAAGAGCGTCTCTTCTGTAGTAGCACTAAATGCTTTCCAATATGAAAGTTTATCTTTGCCTAATAATGTACCTGTCAATCGGATCCAGATGATACAGCATGAAAAGCTGGCAGTGAAGAAGCCTTTAATGTGTCTAATGAAGCGTTCTAATCTGCAACTGGTATAACTATTTTGGAATTGATTACAAAGTACGACACGGTGGAAAATTGCTGGTATCTTTTTATGCTTAGAACTACAATGTGCATCTTGTGCAAATATATATAGTTTGGTTGCTCCTCTATCTGCGGTATAAATAGCATCGAGAATTATTACAATATCTACCTTTTCTTGCTTTTTAGAAGATGATCTAAAGGGCCATGTGATGAGACAATTTCCGAACGTCATACGAGTACAAAGCCTTTCTTCGTTAATTAAGCATGATGCAGAACTTCTTTTTGCCAGGTATGCAGTTATTTCATCCTTGGTACACATATGCGATAGCAGTTTTGACATTGTTACGTTGATCATGTTTCTGCTATCCGCAATTTTATATCGAATAGGAACAATTCCCTTTGCTCTCTTTTGCCTTGTCGTTTACTTTATGGAGCCTTCTTTGTATTGGTCGAACACAAAGTGCACTTCATTGTATTTCCAGTACATCCTTTCTACTTTCTTTGTAAATGCTTCTGCTAAATCTTTGCATGTGTTAATGTCTTTACATTGGCCTGGTTCTTTATTTTAGGCAGTTTTAACCCTTTCTGTACCGGGCATGAAATGGCGATGCATGTTACTAGGACCGGGTTTTTTGCATGCTACCAGGACCTCTGCCGAATATATGCGCCAGGTATAAAAAATAGAACATATGCATAAAATTCATTTATTTATAATAATATTTTATTATATTAAAGTATTTGTAATATATTATGTCAAAAAGTATGTATTTAAAAGGTTTGTTTTGTATGGTACACTTCAAAACAATGCTGTACACACGGACCAACATTACACTTTGCACGCATGTACCTAGAGTTTCTTCTTTTTTTGCCTGAAGCTTGCTTTGGCTACAAACAGTACATCGTCGAACCTTATTATTCGGTACCAGGATGGGAAAATGTCGGCCTATAAGCCTCTCAGGATTTTTCGTCATAGGTTTTACTCGGCTTAGACGGTTAGACTGTGGTGTTTTGTACCTGAAATTAGTCAAAGAAATCGATAGGCAAAAGTTATTTTCTCACTAACTAAAACTTACCGCTCAATAAGTTGTCTTATGATTTTTAACTGAAAATCTGCTAGAGGTTCTCTTTCTGCATTCTGTGTTTGGTACAGTGCATGTGCGTTGAGCATGGCTAGATCCACCATATGAAAAAATAGCTTTCTGTACCATTTTACAGTTTTCTAACGTATTCTGTAGAGCTTACTTCAATCAGAATAAGGAGATTCATGACGTCGAGTAAATTTACCGTATTTATCCGGCAGTAAGCCAGGTGGTTCTGTCTTAGGTACCGCATTTCTTCGGCATTGGGCCAACGGACACCACACGAAGCGACATAATTATGCGGCTGTGATCCTACTAAAGGGTATAAACATAATATCGTCACATATATACGACAACGGTCTAAATATGCCATATAACCCTGAACACATATACACGGCAGTGGTCCTGAGGGACCATTTAGGTATTGACTAAAATATACGGCGAAGGTACGAAAAGGGTTAAGAACCGGCGAACTATCTGCCGACATTCAACATGTCACTAATAATGTTCTAAATAAATTATATTAAAGTTTATCATTACCCTTACCTTTTAAAATGTTTCAATACCTTTCAAAGTATTCACAAGTGCATGACTTTCTCCATAAATTATAAAAATTGCAGCAATTCTTTCAAACTTATTCTCAAATAATTATGAAAACTTATGTAACTTCGAGAACTTCCGTAACGTTCTTAAAAGCCACAGCAGCTCAAATATAGTTCCATTTTTCTAACTATCAAATTCTTCTTTTCTTATATTTTTTCATTGCCTAACCTTTCTAATGCCTACAGTTTGTAGTAGCGTCGCATAAATATACGATATTCTCTAATTAACAATAAATATATTATTTTATTGAAATTTAGAAGTAAATTGTCAATAGAATAATAATAAAAATAGTTAAATATTAATAATTTAACTGAAAAATTTAATAATGTTATCTAAATTATCTATTATTAAAAACGAAGTGTTACTGTTTACTTTAGAGTAAATACATTACTTTATAGAAATTTTAATTATCTTTAAAATGAGCCCTCGCAATAAAAAATCGGACAATAAATAACTGAGATAATGTCATTTTTTCAAATCTCATTGGCAGCCATCTTGATGACATCATAAATGCTACCCGCCACACACCAAGTGACACTATGAAAATAACTTATCAAAAGGTAGTTTTTGATTGAAATGTCATGTACATCCTCCCTTCACTAACTTCGCCACGGAACTACATATGCTCCTCTACTATAGAGTTTCGCATATTTAATTGAATTCGCCATTGAGTTGTACGAGGCGTGTGAACGACATGATTGTCTTATCTTAGAAATTTACAAATAAAATTCTCGTTGATCCTACACTTATAGGTGCTAATTGGTAGTGTAGGCGACGTCTTCTGGTGAGACGTTCCTCGAATTTTGCCGAATTTATTCAAGTACACATTACACGAGGTGAACGCTTTTAATAGTCGTTTATAAATAATTAATGTTTTTACTTGATCCAAGAACTAACGGACAGTTAAGTTAAAATGTTCCGGCGTCCCGCCGTGCATAAACCACATTTTGTATCTTGCTCCACGAAGCACATCTTGTGAAATTAAAGCTAATTCCCTCTTGAGGAAATTTGTGTAAGATTCGAGTTCTAATGGGAGAACGAAAGGTCCTGTTAGGTAAACACCTAAAATTCCGACGTATACAATTTGTTTTATCAGGCATATCGTTCTGCTTCTCTTTTCTGATCAAAACATGAGTTATGATGACGAATATCAATCTAATTCTCAACTAATATTTCACTTTCGGCAATTTTATTCTAAATCTGAATCTGAGAATGTCGTGCACGATCTAAAAAAAATTGTTCAGAGCAGATTGTATTTAAGGTAACACAACCTGTTTTAATGAAGAAGGGGACGCTTTAGCCCGCAAGGGATCTGAGAGCGCCCTGCATGGTCCAGAACCTGCAATAGCGCTCTCAGATTCAGTCCAGTTCCCTGCTAAAGAACTATACACTCAAACGCCATGCGGACTGTTGGGGTGGTCTGAGCAGCTGCAGACATAGCAGAATGGCTTTGGCCACACCCAGTCGTAAGCTAGGCAAACACTACCTCCAGATGTCCAGGAGTAATCTGCGCGTTTATGCATGATTGCTAACAGGACACTGCAGACTAAACAAACACCTCCATACACTGGGAGTTATAGACAACCCCAAGTGTAGGGGGTGTAACCTGGATGACGAGACCGCCGAGCATGTGCTCTGTCACTGCCCTGCTCTCTCAACGAAAAGAGGATCCATACTTGGGGACTTCTGGCCCAGTATGGCCAGCATAGGTGGCGTCTTCCCTGGTCTTCTCATCAAATACATTACAAGTGTTGGTTGGCTTGAGGAATAAGAGGCTCGGTGGACATGCCACCACTTACGGGGGTAGCACAATGGGCCCGCCTATGAGGCCTGAGTGCACGTGAGCGTAAGCTCACCCCCCCGCCAAACAATCCAGATCCAGATCCAGACAACCTATTTCACAAAATGCGTTAATGCGTTAAACAAAGTTAATATAAACTAACCACTGGTTCTGATGGAAGCCTTGTATTCATATTACGTGTCTGTTCTGGTATTTTTCTAGACCTCCTAAATATTTAATTTATTACCAAGGCTCGGGAGATTTGTCTCTGTGACGGTTAAATCAGAGTTGGCTCTAGGTCAGCGCGGAACGATTTGTATGCAAGTATGACACAATAATACCTCGTACTTTTTTTAGAGAATTCTGTAATATCCAAAGTTAATATGGTCATAAACTTTACGATATTATGAAATTGTCTAAAAAAAAGTACAAGGTAAGATATATTGTGTCATACCTACTTGCATATAAATCTTTCCGCGCTAATCTAGAGCCAACCTGGTTTTAACCGTTACAGAGACAAATTCCCCGAGCCTTGTTACTTAGTCTATACCGGGTGCCAACGGAATTATTAGACATGCTGTAGTTTTTAGTATTTAAGGTATTAGATTCAACAAATACACAATGCATAAATAAAAATGGCCCTAAAAAAATCATTTTTTTTTACTTTCCTCGCTTACCGAAAGGAAAAGTATTGTAATCGTGAAAAATTCACCCCCTGAGATTCCTCTGGATTTTCACTTTTCAGAGTACCTAGATTACGAAAACTAAAGCCATTTAATTCTGTTAGTCTGTCTGTCTGTCTGTTGGCGCTATATCTACAAAACCATTTGGCGGAGGAGGATATTTGGTAGTAGTTGGCGCTACTGCCAACGAAGAACAGATACGTTGAAAAATATATAGAATATACCAAATACCAGAATATAGGGTGGATCCCATAAATATGACTGACACGATAATATTTGACATGTAGTTATCACAACTGTCAAGGAAGAAAAATATGAAAAAAAATACAGAGTGGTAACTCAAAAAAAAAATTAACACGGTCACTGCTGATGTCGCCATATATGGGGACGCAGTAGTATATTGCGCAATGCTGATGTCGTCATATGGCGATCTGATCCTATGTATATTCTATTGTCAAAAACCTACTCAGCATCTAGCGATACTTAACAAAATCGTGTTAAGAAATGTAGCGGAACACAATAATATTTAGCATGCAGTTAAGACAACTGTGGAAGAAGAAAAGTATTAAAAAAATATACAAGGTGGTTACTTAATTTTTTCTTTTAAATGTGATGGAGGACGATAATATTTTGCATGTAATTAACACAACTGTTGAAAAAGAAAAAATATACACAAAACACAAAAAAAAAGGCGACGGAAGACGATAATATTTCTCATTCAGTTAATACAACCGTCAAAGAAAAAAATATGAAAATATACAGGGTGATCACCCAAAGAAAAATTAAGAAATATGGCGAATCACGATAAAATTTGGCATGGAATTAACACAATTGCCGAAGAAGAAAAAATTTGAAAAATAAAATATAGGAGAGATGTAGATGAGTTGGTACCATGGGACAATTGACACAGTGACTTTTATGTCGATTGGTTGGTAGTTTGATATTGTGTGTCATACAGGTTATGTATATTTGTGACAGAAGTAAATAAACTGCCGTATTTCGCCCGTGTGTTGTGTAGTTCAAATCTCAGGTAATATTAATTATTTTATGTACTGAAAAGTAACTTTTTTTTGTTCAAATTATCCAATTTATTTGCTTTGTGGGTGCAAGTGTTGCTGGAGAGTCATTTTACATGTAACAACCGACGTTTTAGCTATTAAATGTTAAGGTCATTTCATGATTCAATTTCACCTAAAAATAAATCTGGTCACTTTTAATGACACAGACCAGTGAAGTAGAGTTGGGACGTTATTTTAAGGAAGAGTTGGTCCGTCCGATGTCTCCCCAATTCCATGTATGAATTAATTTTCTCATATTATTTGGATAGTTTTTAGGTATGCCGTCACGCTAGGAGAAAAAAAAAGAACAATCCTGTCGTTCCAATCAATATAATGCAAGAATGCAAAAATAATGGCGAATCGAGAAGGGTTGCAGGTAAATATAACATACCGGTCTTCGAGAATATTTTGATAATTTGGATGAGGTTATGTCAAAATATAAATTTGCTCCTCATGATATTTATAACTGTCACGAGACACGAGAAATCCTGACAAAACTGTCAGCATATAGGAAATTGCTTCATTGTCATCCCAAGTTATGACAAAAGCCTTGACGCCTGCCACTATACAAGCTGCTTTCAAGAAGCTTGGCATTTTTCCTTTCGACCGTAATATTTTCAATGACGCAGATTTTTTGCCATCTGCTGTTACGGATAATAATCGGTATCGATAATGATAATCGATAATAATACGGTATAAGTGAACGCAGAAACTATTCCGAATTCTGACAAACACGCCAATAAAAGATGGCATAATTGCGGAAATCGAGGAACGTGAAAACAAAAAGCGAAAAATTTCTGAGAAAAAAATTAAAAGTGTGGAGAAAAATATAACCTACTCGTCAAGTGAAGATGAACCAGATGAGGTCATACATGCTGACTCTGGCGAGTCTGATATGGATGAAGGTGCATCCAACGAAGAGAGTGACGTGTGAACCTGACCAAAACTATTGCGAATTAGATTTTCTTCTTATTAATTTTATTCTCTCTCTTTATTTATTATTTTTGCAATAATTCAATATTTCTCCATATCTTTGTGAAGATTTAATTACCTGTCCCAAATTTCCCTATCGATAGTCCCAACTCTCTCCCGTAAAAGGAAGATTTGGGACAAATACATGAAATTAAAAAAATATATTTTTCCATACCGCTATTTACCATGTAAATTTAGCTAATATTTGCAACTCTCCCACATCTCCCGTACAGGGTGGTCACTCAATTTTTTTTTTAAATATAAAGGAGGACGATAATATTTCGCATGAAGTTAACACAACTGTCAAAAATGAAAAACATGAAAAAAATATAGGGGCGAGCGTAGAGGCGACTTCAATGTGAATATCAGTCGATATTCCGTTGAAGCAACGTCGAGCGCGGTTAGTACTTGGATGGGGTCCCATCTTGGGGAATACAGCGTTCTCGTCCCACCTTCTAGAGGCTTGTATATCAGTGTATACTCGGAAGTTACGTAATTTCAGACGAGAATTACGTAGTGGATATACCATCCTTCGGAGGGGATGTAAAGCAGGCGGTCCCTTGTCTATTAAATGTTAGGCAAGTAAAAGATCCCTACTCTTCTTAAGGGAAGAGGTTCGGCAAAATTTCCAAGTTGGGGGTAGCTCGTCTCCTGGCGTCGGTGATAGGCCCTGGTAGCGGAAATAGGCCGACGTTAAATAGTTAAAAAAGAAAAAAATATACAGGGAGGTCACCCTAAAAAGATAGTGAAAAAGCGAAACTGAGAACGATAATATTTAGCATGTAGTTAACACAACTGTCAAGGAAGAAGAATATGAAAAAAAATACAGGCCAGTGTTCATTCTCTGGGCGAGCTACCCTAGTTATGTAATTACTAAAATAACAGCCTACAAATTGTAGGATATAAACAAGATCGAGTAAATGCAACAAACAATAACTAGTCATTTAACAATAGCTACTTACAGATTCTCGAATGTTAATTGTTTTTCAGAAAAGAACAACCGACTCCATGACTAAGCATGACTGAAGCCTGCGTACAGTTAAAACAACCTTTTACAGTTCAGAACGATTCAACGATTCATACATATGTATTAATTTATTTCAGATATAAATATAATAGTAGGATATGCGAAAAAGATCGTGAATATTCATAATTTCGCATGCATAACGACCAATGATTGTGTACATTTTGGATAAATCTCGTTTTAAGGCAGCGGTTGCCAGATGTCTGTCTACGAATTTACATTTATATACTTATTTAACTATACAAAAGCAAACATAGCTCAAAGTCAACGACCGCCAACACTGATAATCTTTTTTTTTTTCATTTATTAAGCTTCGTGTTCGTTTTTGGGACGTTTAAGTTGTTGATCCTCGTCACTGGGTCACTGTAATTTAGTGTTATTACGCGAAACCCGAAACACTTTAATAATAATTATTATAGTATATAGGTCTTCAGGTGATTCTGTTTTTTCTGACAGTGAATGAGTGTTCTCACATTTATATATAAATTATAGCGGTTATTTTTCCTCAAAAAGGAAATTAACATTAACAAATATAATTTCGGTAATAGTTAATATAAAATCCTAGTTAAATACAGTTAAGAGAGATTACATATAATTATATTTGTAATTGATGTACTGAGGTTTATATGGGGTATTTAATAAGTCATTTCACGTACTTCTGTATATTGCAGAAATTAAAATATGTGCTAAACTTTAGTAATATGAAAATTATTTTAGACACCATTCAGAAAATTGGTAATTAATATATTATTGTACAGTCATTATTTCAAAACACAATATATATACTCGTTACAAGTCGCTAAATGCAATCGAATTTTACTACAGTAACTACCCAGCAAACACTAGCACGTATAATAGTTATACTTTTATGATGTACCACATTATGATTTTACGTTTTTAATATAGTAGCGCATTTTAGTCAAAATATCGCTTCTACCCGGAATTAATTATTGTAAATTTCCAGGATTGTAGCTTTGGTCGAGGACAACACGTAGCAAAAAATCCCCTACTCTCCCCCGTCGGCTTCCCTGTTTTTTCGGAGCAACAAGGGGCTAAGTTGAAAAAATTGCAGAGCTGGCTATAAAGTGCATCAGAAAGGTTATTACTGGTCCGATTTGGGTCGAAATGATCGTAAAAGATTAGGAGAAGCATATCCGTTCATATTTCAGATGTTCCATGCATATTTTTGTTCATAATTTTCCGTTCTAGTTCTGTCAACATTTCAAAAATTTAAAAAATTTTAAAAAAAATTTAGAAAATTCCGAAATGGAGCCATTGCGGATAAATGGAGACTCTGAGGGTAAAATGTACCCCAATAAACATTTCTCTTTATACTTTGGGCTTTCCATTGGTATGTCGACCTTCTCTGTAGCGTTACCCATTACGGAGTTACGCCACTCTGAGTGTCGCAACGGCGACACTCGGACCTTTAAGTCCGTTCATTGTTGCGTCTATCACGTCTACTCTAAACAATCAAGAAGGCGCAAGACGAGCTGTACCCTTAGTTCATTAACTTTGACATTTCTTTATCTTATTCTTAGGGTGAAAATCGAGTAATATAGGGGTTGAAAAGGGTGAAAAATGAAAATTTGACATAATACGTAACTTTCATTCCAAAAGTGTATTTCTAGGGGTTTTTGAGGTTGCTGATTTCAAATTTCAGCATGCCAAAAGCCTAGAATTTATTCTTAGATTAAAAATAGAGTAAATTAGTGGTTGAAAGGGGTGTAGAAATAAAAAGTTGAAAAAATACGTAATTTAGATTCTGAAATTATATATTTAGGCGTTTTGAACTTGTTGAGTTCAAGTTCGAATCAGATCTCAGAAAAGCCTATGTACCCTCAAAATTTTGAGCCTTTAGCAAATAAACATAAAATAGGATTTGTGGTAACAATAAATACATGCAAAAAGTAGTTAACAAGCGCAAAAGTATTGTAAATATAGTTTTTTTGTATATCGCAAAGGATTTACGACTCTGAGGTGCAACTCCAAAAATAGAAGGAAGCCACTCTAAAACGAGGCAAAACTAACCCACATTTCAGGGTTTATAAATTGATGTGAATGAATGGTAAAGAATATCAAAACAATGGAGAGGGTTATGTTTTATATTTAGCAGTCATCTCCCAAAATAATGGCGGAACAACTACTATTAGATTAGGCTAAAAAATATCACTGTTCTTGCAAAGAATATACACCGTCATACCATCATAGAGTATATAAATGCTAAAAAATGACATAAAAAATGAAGATTTGAAAGTTTGGAATTATGTAGAACTAGAGTGACTTAAAGTTCACTCCTTTTATCAAAATACATATGATAAATATATAAAAATAAAATACATGATTACCATTAAAGTATGGAAAATGTGGAAGTTTTTGTTTTATAAATTTTTGAAAACTAAAGTGACTTTAACGCCTCTCATGAATTTTATTTTTATATATAGGGTGGTTTTCCTCTATCTAGGGATTGCTTAACCTCAGAGTAGAAAATCCTTTGCGATATACCAAAAATTTATATTTAAATACAATACGTTTGCGCTTGTTAACTACTTTTTGCATGTATTTATTGTTACCACAGATCAGGGATGATTTACCCTATTTTAGGGTTGTTTATTCGCTAAAGGCTTAAAATTTTGAGGGCACATGGGCTTTTCTGGGATCGGATTCGAACTTGAACTCAACAAGTTTAAAACCCCAAAAAATATAATTTCAGAATCTAAATTACGTATTTTTTCAACTTTTTATTTGTACACCCCTTTCAACCACCAATTTATTCTATTTTCAACCTAAGAATAAATTCTAGGCTTTTGGCATGCTGAAATTTGAAATTAGAAACCTCAAAAACCCTAGGATTGTACATTAGGAGTACTTTTTGCATGTACTTATTGTCACCATATTATATGAGGAGTGATTTTACCCTACTCCAAGGGTGTTTTTTCGCTTTAGCTTAAAATTTTGTGGGTGTCTGGGCTTTTCTGAGGTCGGATTCGAATTCAGCGTCGAAAAATACATTGGACTACTCGAGTCGAGTTCCAGGATCAGGACTTTTTTTGCTTGCTTCTTCTGACCCAAATTTTAAAGCCTCCACCTTTAAAAAAAAATTCTGCATCAAAACTGAATTTAGCATATCCAAATACTTAACTCTACAAAGTTTCGTAAATTTTTATCGAAAATTGGCTAGGTTACCGATTTTTGACGCCTGTTTTAAGAAAAATCACCACTGTGACCCGTCGCACTGCGACACTCAGAGTGGCGTAATTCCGTAACGGATGACGCTACAGAGAAGGTAGACATACCAATGGAAAGCCCTAAGTATGAAGAGAAATGTTTATTAGAGTACGTTTTCCCCTCCGAGTCTTCAATTATCCGCAATGGCGCCATTTCGAAATTTTTTAAAATTAAAAAAAAAAAATAAATTTTTGAAATGTTGACAGAACTAGAACGGAGAATTACGAACAAAAATATGCATGGAACATCTAAAATACGAACGGATATGCTTCTCCGAAGCTTTTAGGATCATTTCGACCCAAATCGGACCAGTAACAACCTTTCTATTGCACTTTACAGCCAACTCTCCAATTTTTGCGACTTAGACCCTTGTTGCTCCGAAAAAAACAGGGAAGCCGACGGGGGAGAGTAGGAGACTTTTTGCCACGTGTTTTCCTGGACAAAAACTACAATTCTGGAAATTTTCAGCTTTACAATAATTAATTCCGGGTCAAAACCTAAAATTCCTGAGCCATAGATATAATCTACTAAATTTCCACTAAAGGTAGAAAATCTTGATTTAAAAGACGTTTTAAATAAAGTGTCAATATAGGTACGTCTACTTTAACTTCTGAAGCAAGTCTGTCAGGTTGCCGAAATATTCGTGAGCCATCAGAGGGACCTGTAGTAAAGAGTAAACAATTGAAATGTTTGATATGTGGAAAATTAACGAGTAACAAAGATAAGCAACTTCCGAAATTCTAGCAGCGGAAAAAAATTTAAATACTGCATGTATTAAGCAAGACCATGTTTTTACCCAACTTGGCACTTGTTAACGACCTGAAGATTTCTTTGCTATTGAAGGTATCGCAAACATTGTCATCGTGATTATTTAAGAGTGCCGAGAAATTCTCAAATTCCAGCAGGTCGACCTTCTACAGATTGTAAAATTATCGGATCCTATAAAAAAAAACGAACCTTGAAGATACTCCTGTCAAAACAAACACAAATACTTCCAACAAGAAATTGCAAGATATAACAGATATCACAATTTTCCAAAAACCATTCACGGTGGCTTATCAACGTGGATTTGACACAAGAATATTAGCATCGTGTAAAATATTAGACTACTGCAGGTATCTCTTTGACAAAGACGGATTTTACAGGAAATCATCAAAATCACAACTCACCTGAAATTCAAAACAATCATAACTGTGGTACGAACTCTCAGCAAGACATTATAGATTTAAATACTCCAAAAATTTATATTGTCGATGGTATAGCACTTGTTCATCAAATTCAGTTAAAATAGTTCAATACTTTCGGTGATTTTGCCGAGGCATTTTTCAAAAAGATCATGCTAGTTTTTACGCAGTCTGATGTGAAGAGAATAGATTTATATATTCGATAGATATGACGACATTTCAATAAAATTTCGGAGTAAAAGCTAAATTATTAAAAATATCATATTTGAAGTAATTCAACAAAAATTCCTACTGATTGTAAACCTTTATTTTCAAGTACTCAAAATATGCACAAGAAAAAGAAAACTGCGAGATGTACATTTGTGAAGGATCCGATGATGCAATAAAATGTTTCAATCTACAAGGTACTTGAATTAAAATTAAACCACTTAGAAGCTGATTCAAGGATGTTTTGTCACATATTTCACGCAGTAAGAATTCAATCTGCTCATGTTATTATCCTCAGTGCTGATACAGATGTATTCATCTTGGCGATTTATTACTGGAAAGAATTAGCAATTATTGATTATCGAGGTCTATGGTTCGACGGTTTTAATAAAAAGAAACATCTTCTAGGATGCCACGGAGCTGCTGAATCTCTTGGTGAAAGCATATGTAATATTTTGGCAACATTACATTCCTTACGCGGTTGCGACCAATAAATTAGGCAGTAAAATACAATGCTTGAAAGCTGCGTAGGAGGATTTTATAGAAATAGATCTTGTATCTTTGACCTAAATACTGACCAATTAAAACAGTTAGAAACAGTTTGCATGTGTTTTTTCAGAAATAAAATTAACTGCTGATGAAGAGCACAATGGTGAATTACGTCCAGGACAAATGACAAAGCCAGCTTTGCCAGAGTCGTTGATTCAGCCTTGTAAATGTACGTCCAATTGCCGAACAATGCTTGCAGTTCTAAAAAGTCAGAATCATTTTATTGTCAAAAAACCGTATTTTGACGATAAGAATCGGGATTTATAGTCCACTCGCTGAGGATGGTTCTGTATGCACTTTAATGTCCAGTAAATCAACCACTTGGGTAATGTAGGTAGCATAGTCCTTATCAATTTACACCAATGTGTCAGCATGGCAGAGTGGGCACAAGCTCAGAATCCGCCATTTTCAAAATGGCGGAAATGGGATTGACAAAATTTTACTTTGTGACTTTTACCTCATAAACTGTGCGTTTTGTTAACCTTTATATATAAACACTTTTTGTTCTATATACTATAAGGAACAATTTTAGTTCTTATAATAGTGCTTCTAAAGTTGACCATTTAGGAGATAATGATACTTTTATGGCCTCGAGAGCCTAATATAAACGTTAGGAATATAAAAAATGCTTATAACTCATAAACAGTCTACTTTTTAATGTTTTTTGTAAAATCGTTCCCTATATCACAAGGAACAAGAAGTGTCATTATACACTGACGAAGCTAGGAATCTGACTTTCTGAATTAAAAGCCATTCTTTGTAGTATCGACATTTTCCTATGGTTTAGGGTATGTATATGTGCACGCACATTTATGTTTCAGCAAAGGGGAGTGTGGAGATTTTCAAAATTTACAAGAATTGTAAAGGGAGTGCAAACTTTATTGACTTTTTTTATACAGTACTGTATTTCATTTGTATTTATGAGTCATACAATCAGACAGAATCCACAGCAAGTAATTCCGCTTCTGACACTTGCACAACTTTCTTTTGCCCATTTGAGGCATTTACAACCTTCAACTAGAACGTCCAGGTAAAACCTATATTCACACAGTAGTTCTAGAGAATCTCCACCATACCGATATCCGAAAACAAACGTCAAGCTGTTTGAAATTTTCTTGGAGGCAATTAATTTGTAAATTCGTGCAGAAAAATGCACATAGTATATGTTGTCGTGTGAGTCGACTTGTTGGTGATAAATCTTCAAGTGGTGTGTTTTTGCTTTGGCAATACATCCAGTGTGCCAGTTCATCCATAGTCCTATATGAAGAACCCTTCCTTATGACATTTAATAAATATTATTCAGCTTGAGTTAAAGTGTCTTCCAGCTCCACTTCTTCTAATGTTGTTCCAAAGGTCAGTAGGAAAGAAGTGGGATTGCACTTAAGAGTAGCATTCTTGGTTTCAAATTTGCTAATCACAGCCAGTTAATATGTACAGTGCTGGAAGAATACAACATAAATCATTGCCGTGACGCTCTGCCATGATGTGTAGGGGAACACGCCTCGTAGTGGTAGCGAAGCCAAGTCGTCGCATCCATAGTTCTTCCAATTCGGCTGAAGAGAATGTGTCAAAGAAGTGAAGTGCCAATACTATACATCTGGGGCAGATGGCACTATGACATATTGCTTGATGCCTGTTTGAATTACATGAAAAACGTGTGGCATAATTCATACATCCGACTTTTCAATGTTTGAGAAAGAAAGTCCATCATGATGCTGAACTGGTGAGTCCTACTTTTTTGACATACATGCCATTAGCTTTGCTTCTGATGTTACACTGTAGTAAACTGAAGTACCAGGCCACTTCCCTCCAGCAGTTTTAAAAATAATTACCCTGAGAAACTCCTGAAATTTAATCTTGTTCTCTGATAAAGGCCAAATAGTTTCCTTTATAAGAAGTGGTGTGTTAACATCTATGTCAAGTATATAAATCGGACCACCAGAATTTCGACTAATCCTTTCATAACATTTCGGTGACATGTCAGTGTATGAATCAAATAAAAAGTCAATGCGCTGTGGATCCTTTCCAGCCAGGTGGTAAATATAATCAAAAAATGCATTCGCAAAATCATCAAAAGAAGCAATCCTTTTTGAAGGGAGTTTTCATGCATATCCCAAGACATCAATCACAAAAATATTTGGCATTAAACTTGATTTTAAGGGAGACTTGTCGTCTGGTTGCAAAATCTTTTTGAGCTCATCAGCAAGGGTGATCCTTTGTGCTTTGATTATGAACCCTTCATTATCAAAAAGTTTTCTTGGTCTTACTATATATATCATAGGTAGGTAGGTAAATAAATCTTTCATACTGAATCATCTTTCTAGTGGTAAGCCAGTAACATGCTGAACTGTTGCCTGCTACTTTTTAGTCGAAATAGACTTATGATTGGATTTACTTGCCATTATTGGTCAAAGTTAGAATAGCACTAGTGTCTGTTTGGCATATTACACAAAGTTTTGAATCGCTCACTACACCCCGTGCCGTGGAAACCCGCATCAAGCTAATACTTTTTATATATATGTTCTTCTTTAGCTGTCTTTGCAAAAGATGCTTATTAATATCGCTATTCCTGAAAACAAATGGTATGGTGTAAATGATGTGTAAAATCACTTCTAACTCGGAAACAGTATCTCCTAGAGCCTGCAAATCTTATAACGCTTTTTGTTCCCCATAAAATGAGGAAAATTGGTTAAATACGTCATTTCTGAGTTATAAGCATTGTTTTCTCTTTGGAAACTTTACTTTAGGCATTCGCTGATAAATAAGTCCCAATAATTACGTAACGGTTAAGTTTCTGGGCTTTTACAAAAAGAACAAAATTGTTCCTTATAGTATGTAGAACAAAAAATGTTTATATATATAAAAGTTAATAAAACGCAGGGTTTACGAGTTAAAAGTCATTTAGTAAAATTATGACAATTGCACCTCCACCATTTTGAAAATGGCAGATTCTGAGCTTGTGTCCGCTCTGCCAAGTTGACACCCTGGTGGAAATTTATGAGGGCCGTGGTGCCCACATGTTGAAACCGGTGGATTTTCTGGACATCAAAATGCATACAGAACCACCCTCAGCAACTGGACATTCGAAATCTACGAGGAAGTAAATTTTTTAAATTGAAAATTTGGATCCAGTACACAAAAATACATAAGGCATGATAGGTTTAATCTTTGGAGCAGAATTTTTTTTTTTTACAGACCTGTGGACAAGGTCAGGTCTGTGGCACAGGTCTACAAGAAAAAAAATTTCTGCTCCAAGGACTAAACCTATCACGCCTTATGTATTTTTGTGTGCTGAATCCGAATTTTTTATTTAAAAAAATCTCTACAGCGTAGATTTCGAATAAATCCCGGTTTTTATCGTCAAAATACTTTTTTTTGGGCAATTTTTGACATTTACTCGAAACCTACGCGGTAGAAAATTTTTTTAATTGAAATTTCGGATTCAGCACACAAAAATAAGGCATGTTTAGTCCGTGGAGCAGAATTTTTTTTTTGTAGACCTGTGTAATGATTGTCTAAATAAAAATGACTAATTATTTGTCTTGCTTTCATATATTTCTATTTGAATTCGCTGTTTCCTGTTATATATATTTTTTTATTAATAATAAATGTTTTTTATTATTATAATTTTTGTTTTTTATTTCATTTAACAACCTATCATCACTCTTATCATAAGAGAAAACTATAAATTATGTAAAAAAATAATCATTCAAATGACTCCACAGCATGTACTCCATAGATTTCCTTTATAGTTAAGAGGAGTGGGGGGGGGAGATAAAAAAATTGGAACAAAAAATAATATCTAATATCCATTGATAAAACGCGGTCCTCATAATTTGCATACTCACTTCCTTCTGGCACCCGGTGTACATACTATGCGTTAAACATTGTTTATACATAATTTGCCTCTAATAATAATAAAAATAGGGAATAAGGAATACTACAGTCGTATTAACAGGTTTGATACAAAAAGCCTGCGCAAATAAATCACTGTAATTATACCTGCGAAAAACATACTCGTACGCAGTCTCAAAGCCACGAAATGAAAAATATCGCTAATTAAATAGAATCTTTTCAATTATTGTACATTAATATTAATATATCTCCAGCAGGCAATAATTTACTGCAATAGGTACTAATAATTAAAAGGTATATGTAGCACGTGAGAATACAAAGTGGTTTTGCGTTCAAGTGCAGCATTTCTGAAATATTTATTTGCGGAGAATATATTAAGGTTAATTATATACATCATACAACAAGCAACAGTTTTGTCAATCATATTTATGACGTGACAGTGGCAGTTTTACCTGCTCGTATTTATTTATAAGAAGTAGCTATTGAAGTGATTGGCTGTATAACGATTAATTGAGACGGTAGTCTATTTTTCTGACGGTGATGATCTCTAGCTGAAAACAACAGTCATATGACTATTGACTATTTGTTAACCAATATTGAAATGTAAAAGTGTTTTTTCTCTTTTACTTGCCTTATATTTTAGAGGATATTTAGAACATGTCACGATAAATCATCACCATGAAGAAACGCCGTTACCGGTCAATATATTATGATTATAGTACTGAGTACTGTAATGAAATCATTATAGTACTAAGTCCGACAAAGTAAATCATTTTGATACTGAAAATGATGTCTATAATTAAGTCATTTTGACATGTCAGAAGATAAAATATTATTATGTTTCATATATGGTGTTATCGTTTCCAATGTCTCCGATGGTTGCAGGCTGTGCGCACTCCCATTGTTTTTCAAGACATTGTTTAGTTTTCCATTACGCCGCTCGTGCGCTACTTGTATTCTTGAATCATACGACGGCTGCGCAAATCTGTATCTTGTCCGACTTTTACTACTGTCAGTTGTCACACCATTATTGTTTACATATCTGTGTTTTGTGTTCTGGACATTAAGCTAATATAATAATTTATTAAATCGATAATGCAGCAGTTCGTTTGCTTATTTGTAAATAACGTGAATTTCCAATGAATTTGGCTAGAAACGTCGCTGTTCTGTTGAGTATTAAAAACTGTAACTGCAAAGGGTTTTAAGTGTTGTGACTTCTAGAAATGCTAACAAGGACATAAACATGTATTGATATTATTGATTTGCAAAGAACGAGAGTCCCAAGAAATTGACTAAAAACAAAGACTGATGGGTTGTACACTTCTGTGCAATGAAATCCCGTACACCCATTTTTCGCTTGATTAAATAATTCTTTATTTATTTGTCAGCGTCAGTGTCATATTTTCGCAATGCCCAAATTAACTGAACATGAAAAACTTTTATTTCTCTCTAAGGTCTATCAGAGCAGTTCCTAATCATTATCAATTGATTAAAAGTACTGTTGAGTGTGAAGAAAATAGGTGGGAGAAGGAAGGTAGCGTAAAGAGAAAAGATGGTTCAGGCTGATCGAGAAATTTTGTCCAAGATGAAGCACTCCTTGGCTATTTAAAGGAAAATCCGACATCCGTTTAAAACAGTAGGAGACGCTGTGTTCATGACAAATTTTCCAGCATCGAGTTCAACAGCTAGCCGAAGGATAGGAAAATTGGAAATAAAAAACTGTACAAGTGCCAAGAAGACCGTATTAACAGAGGCAAGCCCGCATTATGTTTTGTTTAAATTGTGTCTATCGCCCCCCGTTGGAGTTTTGGAACAATGTTGTGTTTACCGATGAAAAAGTTTTTCAGTCTTGTAATGACGGACATATTCACAAAATATTAGGTTACACAATAAATACAATCGCAGTTATGTGCAGTCGTATCTGTGAATTTTTCAACGTCAATTTATGCATTTGTTATAAATCGAATGGCGTAAAAAAGTAAAAAAAAAAAACAAAAATACGTATGTTTTTCTTCTGGATTAACATTATTCAAATACATTACTTATGACGTTTCACAATCAATGTCAATTTTTTATAACCTATATGATAATAAAAAATCTAAATTCCAAAAAGACTGATTCACACCGCTTAATATTAGTGAAAACTGGATTGCTTGATTTCTCAAGTGAACGGGATTTCATTGCACAGAAGTGTACGTGTTGTGTTGCTACTTCTAAAAATTCTATCAAGGACGTGAAAATGCATATTGATTTGTAAAGAACGTGGCTCCCAAGAAATTGACTAAAAACGACTGGTATTATTGAATTTTAAAGACTGATGGGTTCTACGTGTTGTGTTTCTACTTCTAAAAATTTTAATAAGGACGTGAAAATGTATACCATTTAATTGTATTACAGGTATTTTGATACATTAGTTACTTTAACACTTTACTTATTTCAACCCAGCTTCAACATCCTAATACTTTTGTAATAATTTTACTTACGTTAGTTACTTTTTAAATGTATTTTTAAATGTTAATGCATTTATTGTAATGATTTTCCGTTGAGTTAATAAATGATCAATTTCTAGTTTCGAAATGCCTTGTTTAATTTTAAACCCACCAGACTATAAAAGTTATTTGACAAAGATCTTTTATAAAAGATATTTTATGAGTAATTTGATAGACATAAAATATCTTTTATAAGAGATCCTTGTCAAAGAACTTTTATAGTCTAATGATGGCCTAAGCAATTTGTTTGAAAATCGTTTAAAATTCCCGCCTGTACCAATCCCGCCTGTATCAAAAAGGCGGGAATACAGCGCTGCCTGCGACGTAATGTTTACAGTTTGAAAAAATACTGAGAGTTGCCTATCTATATATAATATATAAGTCTTTAATCTATGCATGGTTGCAAGGATTGCGAAATCTGTGAAATTTTTGTTATATTACGTTACCTTCCAGGATTCTGCGCAGAAATCATAAACAGAGTTGGCTTCAGCTCAGCAGTTGCTTCAGATATTGGCGTACTTAACATAAAGTCACTGAATCCGAACTAAAAAACACTACAAAGTCACTTAAAAACGTGTAAATACAGTCCAACTCAGAAAAATATTAAAAATGTTGAGATCATAAACTATCACGGAGCCTAAACAGACTCACAAACATTCAAATTAAGACTGATTTGTTTAATGCGCAGATCACCGCACGAATTGGTACCTTCCTGGATTTGATTTATTATCTAAACCATGATACGTTATAAGTGCAACATCTGGTTTGTTTTAATCTGTGGCTTGGTCCCATATAGTTTCATATGGCAAGCACAACAGACGTGCTACAACCGCATGCGCATAAAACCAGTCGTGCGGGTGCCGTGACGTCATCCACGCCGCACCGTTTCAAATACGTTACGAATTCGAAATTAAATATTACAGTTAATATTAACGCTAGCGGCCTAATTTTTTCCCTATATACTTAAAGGATTAAATACTTCCGGAAAATACAAAAATAAATTGTAAATTAAATATCACTAAATGAGCCCATTGTCCAACTGGTTTAAGAATAGATGAAGTCAGTTAGAACGGACTGGTTGAAATAAAACGAATTAAGGCACTTATGCCTATAGGCCTGTCCAACACGCTGTCACTTTGCTTTGTTTGTACTACAGCAGCCATCTTTTGTTGGTAAGTTAGGGTTTTTGTCGGGCCTAAAGGGCACCATACACGTTCAGCAATAATGTCATTCCAGCAGATCATTACAGAAACATCATTACTAAAAATTTTCCCGTCATTCCCTGTCATTATTTTTCACACCTTACATATCCATTATTTAAGAAAAAAACATATTTAGCTATAATTATTGAGTTAAGTATGATTGAAAAAACGCGAAAATTCAGGTAATGAGATTACTGAACGTGTATGGTGCCCTTTAGGCCTGTCGAAAACCCTAACTTACCAACAAAGATGGCTGCTGTAGTACAAATAAAGCAAAGTGACAGCGTCTTGGACAGGCCTATTGTGTGGAATAAAAAATATATAATACTTTAGGGTGACCATACGTAGGGAATTTTGCTGTATCGTCCTGGATTTTAATGGCATGCTTGGATGTACAAAACGTACAGCATTATGTTTTGCTTGCATTTTTAATATAAAAATTTGTTTTTCCGATAGATGCTCTTTTATTCTGCGGCATTGTCATTGGATAATCGGTCAAAGTGTTCGGGAGTGTCGAATAAATGTCGGAAGTATGGAGCTGTGAAAAGGTTTAGTGATACGGTTGTTGGTAGTGTTGAATTTGCGTCTTATATTACGTATGGACTATCCGGCAAACCTGCGCTGTCTAGAATTCTTGAGATATAAGGAGTGATGCTTGAGTTATAGAGATTTTGGAAAAATTTGATGATCAAGACAGGCTTTCAGGAATTTGGTATTACCGAGAATGAGCATACGGAGAGTACAATACGATTTAGTCAGAGAATGAATTTCCTCCTAGAGGCGAATGAATTGCTCCAAGAGGTTTCTGCGGCTGTCACTATGAAAACTACTGCGTTCTCTGGTTAAACTGCGTTTGATATTGTTGAAGTTTCGACGTTTCGGGTCCTGTTTTGGAGCCATTTTCAGAGAAATAAGTCATTTATGGATCCTCCACCCCGCGTCCTCTCCTCAGTATAAACATTATACATATCATTTCACAAAACGATTGTCATAGAAAGAAACCGCTCCGCAGCCCAAGTGTACGGCATTCAAGCTGCAAATATCTGGTCACTCTATAATAATTATTATTCAACAATATGGTAAAAGTAATTCTGTAGAGCACACAGTTTTCCATAAAGGTCTTCTCCACACAGTGCAAGCATATGAAACGTATGTCTGACATTTATCTCCACAGATATCGTTGTAAAAAATGGAATTGTTTTAGATTCCTACTCATTGTGAGGTATGTACCCCCTTTGTTTCTCGGTTACAAAGTAACAGTAATAGCAACACAATAAGGGGACTTTTTTTATGCCATTTTAACAATATTAAGAAAATGAAGCGACCGTCAACTGGTTTCAAAAGTGGAGTTTCGAAGCTCTTTTTGTGTAATCTGAGGACCCTTCTCGATCATTAAAACTGTAATTAAAAATTTAAAAAATACGTGTCATCTTTAGACTCTAGTAAATATTTTTCATGGGGCACAGCGTAGCCCACACGACAGAAAATATTTTACAGTGAAACCTACAAAAACTTTCAAAATGAATAATTTTTTTTTGATGAGCTCGTGAAAGTGTATAGAATAATATCCTGAAATGTTTACATTCCACTCGGAGGCGTCAAAAAGAATTTTTTTTTCACCCATTTTCAAATTTTTAAATTGAGTCAGGTAGGAAAAAATAAAAATATAGACCACGTCTTTCTGAACAAAAAATATCCTGATAAGATAAGGTTAAGTAGAGTAGCTTCGGCTAGACTTCGCCCTAGGTATTGTATTAATGTATAATACTGAAATAAAGGCAATTTATTATTATTATTATTATTATTAAGATTTATCGTTAAAGCCACGGTATTCCTGGAAAAAAATAGTGAAATAACTTTGTCACTCTGCGTGGCTAAGCGCACGGTTAAATGCATACTATGGAACCTTAGCTGTCCTAATGGGTAAAATAAATCTTTTTTATCTTTCTGATGACACATTTTTAACATTTTTCTTAGTGAATAGGAGAATAAATAGTGAGTATGGAGGGAAAATGTATAATTATGAACACATACACAGACAACACACAGTATCGAAGCAGATCTGCCGCGCAGTAACTCGCGTGAATTTTTACCTGTATTTACTGTATTGTATTTATTACAGGTACACCTATTCACTCTATCCAATGTATTCCTTATACATTTGTTAATGTATTGGAAAAGTTCCAGAATTTATATTCAAAACTATAGAGTTATAAGGATAAGATCGTGAAAATCGCTATTTCTGATCATGATCTGGTTGATCATATTTTCGAAAAAATGCATACAAGTAAACGAATTTGCGTTTGAACATATATACATTTTTCCTGAAATAGTAATATTTTCTTTTTTCCAATGGGTCAATTTCTCGACAAGTTACAACCTCCAATATATATATTTATCAAAAAAAATCATCAAGCATGGAAATTAAAATTATTTGAAATGTTCTTTTGAATCCACGTTATTACAACTTAACTTCTTCTTCTTCCTGTGATACGACAGCCGTATTGAGCCTTGACCTCTCCTAACTTTTGTCTCCAAACCGCCCTATCTCTAGCGGCCACTTCCCAATTCTTCACCCTCATTAATGCCTGGACGTACTTGCGAACGTTGTCTTGCCAACGGGTCCTCGGTCGCCCCCGTCTTCTGTTGCCTGCAAAATGCCCTTTTACAATTTTCTTCGGTATACGCTGTTCGTCCAACCTCTCTACATGGCCTGCCCATCTCAGCCGTTGGATTTTAACATAGTCCACTCTACCTCTTTATACAGCTGTTTTAGTTCATAGTTGTATCTGATACGCCATAGACCGTTTTCATTTACTGGTCCGTAGATTTTCCTCAGTACTTTCCTTTCGAATATGGCTAACATTTCTTCAGTTTTATTTGTTAACGTCCACGTTTCACAGCCATATGTAACCACCGGTCTTATTAGTGTTCTATATATTAGTGTTTTGGTGTTCTTATCCACTAGTTTAGATTTGAATATGTTGTTCAGTGCATACAGTGCTTTGTTTCCTTTTATTAGTCTGTGCCGTATTTCTTGGGCCATGTTATTTTTATTGTTAATTATACTTCCGAGGTATGTGAAATCTTTAACTACCTCTATGTTGTCGTCTCCAATCGATCAATTTTGTCCATTTCTTCTTCCTGTCTTGTTTTCCATCGCCTTTGTTTTTGTTATGTTTATGTTCTTTCCTTTCTCTTTCAATGTCTCATAGTTTTCTCTTACTGCTCTTTCCGTTCTTCCCATTATGTTGATATCGTCTGCATATGCAATTACTTGGATTTCCTTATTAATAATGGTTCCATTCATGTCTATTGCAATTTCTCTTATAACTTTGTGTAGGGCAATATTGAATTATACTGGGGCTAATCCATCCCCTTGCCGGAGCCCTTGGTTTACATAAAAGGTTTCCGATAGTTTCTGCTGGATTTTGACTCAAGCTTTTGTATCGTTCATTGTCGTTTTCACCAGGTTTATTAGCTTTGTTGGTATCCCAATTTCTTCCATGGCTTGATACAAGGACTTTCTATGTATGTTGTCATATGCTTGTTTAAAATCAATAAATACTTGGTATATTCCTATATCATATTCCCATGTTTTTTCCAGTATTTGACGGACAGTAAAGAGCTGGTCAATTGTAGATCTACCGCTTTGTTCTTCAACATACGGGGTTATTCTTTGTCTCAGGATGTCTGTAAAAATCTTGTATGCTGTGCATAGTAATGGTATGCCTCTGTAGTTTTCGCATCTTAGTCTTTCTCCTTTTTTGTATACTGGGCATATTATGGCAGTTTCCCATTCCTTTGGCATTATTTCTGTGTTCCATATGTTTATTCTCATTTTATGAATTCTTTGCGGAAGCTCATCTCCTCCTTGTTGGAATAGTTCAGATGGGATATTGTCTATTCCAGGTGCCTTATTTTTTTTCATTCTGGATATACTATTTTTTACTTCTTCTAAGGTTGGTAGTTCTGTTATGGGTTATGCTGCATTTAACAGTAAATTTTCTGGTACATCTGCCCAATTGTTGTTCTGGCTTAGCAGTTCTTCAAAGTATGTTTTCCATCTGTGTACTACTTCTTCTGGGTTTACAAGAATATTTCCATCTGTGCCTCGACACATTGTTTCTCTGGGTTGATACTACAACTTAATAAACCATAATAATCATACGTATACATACTTTTAAACAGTTCTCAATGAAGAAAGAATTTTTTTGAAGGGCTTTTATTTTTTTCTATATCTTTTATTGCGACGATTGAGTTCGGGCGTGATAATATACCGGGTGATTCAGTTTGGTATTCGCCCCCCTGTATCTTTTTTATTCTAACAGAAAACTACAATGAACCATATATATTTGTAAATCGTTTGTCAAGCTCTATCGAATGACGTCCTTAAATCATATGTTTGGTCACATATGCCAAAATAACGATAGTCAACTTTTTTTTTCAAATGGTATGCTATACATTTTTTTGCCGATTGTTGAGCTTCTCATTCTGCATTCAACCATGTGAAAAAAGTATACACTTCCATGAGGAAAATTTCGAGAAAATTAATAAAATACGAAAAAACTTCATTTAAAGGTTTTGTTTCTGATTCAACTTAGTTAGCCATGGAAACAATTGAATTTTGTCATTGTTAGTAATGTCAAATTGTGACTGTGTTATTCGTTTTCGTTTCATGTTATACTTCTAAATAGATTTACACAATGGTATCTTACACTAATGAAGAAAAATTGGACATGATATTAATTTATGGAGAGTGCGGAAAAAACAGTAAAGCAGCCAACGTTTATATCAAGATCGAAAGATTCGAAATAGGCCGGTACCATCAGACAAAATGTTTGCAAAATTGGCAAGAAGTATGAGCGAAAGTGGAAGTTTTGAGAAAAAAAGAAATGTTTTTAAACACCGTTAGATTTCTTCCTTTGGTTCTATTTAAAAGAAAAAGTTTACACCTCTAAATGACATCGGAGATCTTAAAACTAGAATACGAATTGAATGCCGCAGATTAAATGTTGAAATCCATTCTTCAACACAAGGAAAATTTCGAGAAAATTAATAAAATATGATAAAACGTCATTCAAAGGTTTTTTCTGAATCAGCACAGTTAGCCAAGAAAGCAATTGAATTTTGACATTGTAAGTAATGTAACTAGTACCAACTAGGCCAATAAGATTCGAAAGAGAGGGATTTGTTCCAGGATTGTGTACGGCACTGATGAGGCATAAAAATTTTGAAACAAAGTTTAGTGTTTTGACCAAGCAAAGTTCTGTTTTTAAATAATTATGTAATTCATTTTTATATAACATTTAATGTAATGTATCTTTAGTTAATTAATGATAATAACACTCAAACAATAATATTAAAATAACCACTAATAATAAATAACAATTACCAATAATAAAACTAAAAATACTTGAAAACTATCTAACAATTAAGAAAATAGAAACATTATTTATTGCTTCATATGTTCGAAGAGTCCTCCGTTCGCTTCTAAACATAATCGTCCTCTGTTTATCACGCCTTGGGTACATACATGTTGAAGAATTTCAACATTTAATCTGCGGCATTCAGTTTGTATTCTATTTTTAAGATCTTCGACATCATTTAGAGATGTAAAATACACTCTTTCTTTTAGATATGGCCAAAGAAAAAATCTAACGGTGCGAGATCCGGTGATCTGGCAGGCCACTTGACTCCCTCACTACCATTTCCGATCCATCTACTTGGATTAGCTGCATTTAAATAATTCGTTACAATTAGGAAGTTTCCATTTTTCTCATTTTCTCGTAATAAATAGTCGTAAAAATCTAAAAAATATCTGTAAATTTTTTTTTAAATTATCTCTATAAATAAAAAAGTTATGGTCCTCCCAAGTTTAAAATGCTGCGATCATCTGGGCTGAGGCTCGATTACGTCACAATACATGATTCCGCCAACAGCGAGCGGGCGCGGACACCTTTATGCTCGCTGGCAGGCACCGTCAGTGTATAGCGAGCTTACATTTAAGATCCGAAAAAATTGCTAAAACATGCAATTTTGGCACGTTCATATATTTCGAAAAACACCATTGGGACGGCCGTATGATGTCGCGACGTAAAGAGGAAGTCTTCCAGATAAACCTAATCGTAAATTGCACGGCGAAATTCGAAAATTCGGCTCGGCACGAACGAATCAAAAGTGACATTTTGTGACATTTCAGAAAATCGAGCACATACACTAAATAAAGGGAACATACGGCGGGCCACCGGCATGGCAAGTCAGCGCGTTATGTATTGTGACGTCACGGTGGACTTCAGCCGAGGCGAAGTATTCAAATAAGAAATTGAATAAGTTCGTGAGTTTTTCAGATATTGAGATAATTTTGGTTTGTTTGACTAGTTATCTGAAAGACTACTAAATGAGGTTGAATGTACATGATATTTCTAAAATAGGAAACTTCCTAATTATAGCATTATGTGGCGGTGCCCCATCTTGTTGTAATATCATGTTATGTCTAATATGTAATGGAACGTCTTCTATGAAATTTAACAACTCTTTTCTTAAAAACTGTAGATATCTTTCTCCAGTAAGCGTGCCTTCGTAAAACTTTGGTACTATAATTTGTCCGTTGAGAATTCCACACCATACGTTAATTCCCCGGATATTTTGGAAATTAGTTTCCCGAAGCCAGTGAGGATTATCCTGCGACCAATAATGGCAGTTATGTCTATTGACAATTCCGTTATTATGGAAACGGGATTCACCTGACCACATGATGCGATCTAATATAGTCATTTCTTGAGCAACTGCCAACCACGCTACAAAATTTAGACGTCTCTCGTAATCTCCTGGAAGCAAGCCCTGATGTAAATGTATTTTATATGGTCGCAGTTTATTGTCTCTCAGAATTCTTCGAATTGAAGAATATGAAATAACAGTTTCTGTCGCTAACTGACGAATAGACATATGCGGGTCTACGAAAACACAGGCTAAAACTGCAACTGTATGTTCCTCATCTCGTGCGGTTCTGGGCTTAAAAACGTTCCTTTTTTTTCTCAAAACTTCCACTTTCGCTCATATTTATTGCTAATTTTGCAAACATTTTGTCTGATGGTACCGGCCTATTTCGAAAGCGATCTTGATATAAACGTTTGGCTGCTTTACTGTTTTTTCCGCACTCTCCATAAATTAATATCATGTCCAATTTTTCTTCATTACTGTAAGATACCATTGTGTAAATCTATTTAGAAGTATAACATAAAACGAAAACGAATAACACAGTCACAAATAACAGTATTTTCAATTTGAGATTACTAACAATGACAAAATTCAATTATTTCCATGGCGAACTATGTTGAATCAGAAACAAAACCTTTAAATGAAGTTTTTTCGTATTTCATTAATTTTCTCGAAATCTTCCTTATGGAAGTGTATACTTTTTTCTCATGTTTGAATGCAGAAAGAGAAGCTCTACAATAATCGACAAAAAAATGTATAGCATACCATTTAAAAAAAAAGTTGACTATCGTTATTTTGGCATATGTGATCAAAGAGATGATTTAGGGACGTCATTCGATAGAGCTTGACAAACGATTTACAAATATATATGGTTTATTGTAGTTTTCTGTTAAAATAAAAAAGATACAGGGGGGCGAATACCAAACTGAATCATCCGGTATATAAGTATATTTTTCCCATCCATGATTTAATGACATGTAATTCAGTGAGTCGGTGTCACAGTCATGGGTATTCAAGCGCGCGCACGCATGGATCTCGCTCCGGGTTATAATGTTACCTGCTATTTTTTTTTCGAAAATACCGTGGCTTTAGCGATAAATTTTGTTAGGACATATTTTGTTCATAAATACGAGATCTATCCATCTGTATTTTTATTTTTTCCTAGCTTGACTTAATTTCAAAATTTTGAAAAAATGTGAGCCAAATCCTGAAGTGCTGGCAAAAATTCATAACATTCAGTACGTACACTAAAGTTTTTATCTGTAAGTTTTTGGACTCGGTGATTACGAATCCGATTAGGTTAAAGGTTAAATATGTACTTATTGCTACTACTGTCCCATTAATTTGATTTTTGCTACAGTATTTTAGCTGTGTGGCTTTGGTTACATAGGAGGAGGGTGGTCATGGGAACTTCTTAATTGATTTTAGACGTTTAAGTAAGTCAGTAAAATAAATTATAGTTTAAAAAACTATATAATACGCTTTTATGAGTAGCGCACTAAAAAGTTAATAATAATTACTAGGTAATTAATTTTAAAGGGCGCACTTATATAAATAGGTAGATAACTACATTACATTTCATTCATTATGCCTAGACCGCTATATAGTGTAGTATAGTGCACCCGTCGCTTTTAAATTTAAGTACCTAATAATTATTTTTAACTATTTAGAATGTTGGAAATTAGGAGAACCGTTGACATTTCAAAAGGTATGAAATTAAGGGCCTTTCTAAAAAAGAAAAATGTTGGCTATGTACCAAAAAAATTGAAAACGTTGACACGGGAACAATTTGAAAAATTTTTAACAGAAGCGCCAGACGACAAATATTTAATGCATAAGGTAATTTTTTAAAATTAAGTACCTACCTACCGTTAACATCATATTATTTGTAGGTGGTATATATATTAGGCGTAGCAGGTGCCTGTCGCCGTGAAGAATTGGCATTTTTAAAAGTGTCACAAATAGGAACAGCTCTTTTGATAAAAATTTCCGATAATAAAACAAATAGACCTCGCTCATTTACTGTAACAGGGGAATATTTAAGATATTACCGGAAATATTCTTTGCTGCGACCACTAAATTTTGAAGGTTATAGAAATGGCAAGTGTTGCAAACAAAATGTGGGAATTCATAAAATCGGGGCAATTTCTTTTGAAATTGCATCTCATTTGAAACTTGCGAATGCCAAAGAATATACGGGGCATTGCTTACGAAGAACGTGGGCTACGTTGCTGACTGATGCAGGAGCAGATATAACCTTACTTAAACGCCACGGAGGATGGAAATCTTCCACTGTAGCTGAGGGCTATGTGGATGAGTCAATAAATAACAAACTTGAAATAGCTAACAAAATATTGAATCACTCACCCCACACTTCTACGGTTCGAAACACAATAACATCACAACTTTCACAAGAAAATAGTATTTTAGACAGACTTGACATTACTCAAACAGAATATAACACACTAAACATACACAAAACTCAGACAATTATCGCATCCCAATCCACTTTAACTGTTGCATGTTGCACTAGACTTAGAAAGTTTGAACCGATCTATAATTATACAAAATTGTTCCAATTTTGCTATTAACGTAAAAGGTTCAGAGACAATATAGTCATATTATAAGTACATTTCTGTAAATTAAAGTAAGTTTAAAAATAAGGTTTTGTTGTTGTACGTTTCACTGTCTTTTAGGTTAAATTAAAGACTTCATTTAGTATTTTTCTGTGCAATTTTATGCTTTGCCACTATGCAAACTCGAACGTAAAAAGTGTTGCATATCTATAAGGTGAGAACATACGCAGTTATTTCTATTCGTTTTACAACAAGTAGGTATTATACTTACTAGTCATTATAATAATTAATTGACAACGTTTAATAATCCTAGGTTTCTTATTCAATTAAAATTTAGAAATCTCTTATTTTATTCAATTAAAATGGCCTGAATTGAAATTATATTTGCATGTGCATTACCATTTTACAGTAGAAAAGAAGGGCCAGCATTTTAAAAAGTAGGTAACTAAAAACGCTTAATCTTTTTGTCTGTCACTTTTCCGGCCTAGGCCGGAAAAGTCTTTTCAGGCCGCTTACTTGAAGTAGATAGAAAAGTTCTACCTTTCGCTTTTGTTTTCTAACCGAGAAACGTCATTTTTTGACACATTCGAATAAAAATGATATTTTTTACTTGAGGTGGAATCGATGACCTACTTATTTATTAATAAAGCTAGTTGTATTTTCCTTATGCAAATTAGTAAGTAAAACCTAATACTAAATTTAAGATTTAAAGAAATCTACTTGTGCATGACAGTTTGAATTGAGTTATCGTATACGAGATCTTTTTCAACTTTAAATCGTCTTTTGTGATTGCTCTACAAAAACTGTCAAGTAATGAATATGAACTCTTGTAATTGGTCCTAACCCATTGTGTGATGGATTATTACTTACGGCCGTGAGTAATGAGCTCTATTACTTACTCAAAAATGTATCGATAACAGGCCCACAAAAAAAATTATTCGTGAACGTGAATAAGACCCACTTTTCTTTATGTTTTTCGGGGCGCTGAACACGAATCTGAAGTCGAAATAGCATGTTTGTGGACGAATTTTCGAGCTAGAGGTCAAAATTGGACGAAAATCATAATTTGTGATATTAACAGATTCTAAATGAATAGAAAAAAATTGAGAGACATGGAAATATCATATTTGGGAGAAAATACAGAATTTTCCAATTACTTGATAGAGCTTCACGTACGGTGAGTTCACTTTGGACCGCACTATGATACAAAATTTCGGAGGATATTGCTCCCAACAGTGCTTTATAAACATATTCATGTAGATTGATTTGGGATTGTACTTGTGCTCGCGGTGCCGAGCAGAACAGCACACGCGGAAAGAGCAATTAGAAGAGTCCGGAATTATATCTCGGGATTGTATGGAACGCTCAGTCTGTGAGATTGTACCCTCGTCGGCATCGGCTTGCGATGAAACCCTTTGACGTTTACCTTCGGACGACCTTACACCCCCGTTACAATCACCTTTTTATTTTAGCGTTTCAATATTTATCGGTCTGAATTTATCTATATATTTTCAATGTAGTAACTTAATTCGATTATCAAAACTCATTCCTCTATATTTGGAGATCAGTTATTTTTCGCTCATTTCCTGACTTTTTTATCATCGAATGATCTTCGCAATGGATTTCTTTTTCGTTCATGTGCGTCTTGGACTGTTTCTCTCTTTAATGACCAACAAGAGTCTGCCATCATATCGATATCCCATCTTTCTTGATACCGTTTCTCCATTTCCTTGATATCTTGATGGAATCGTTCGTCTTGCTCTTCACCTAGATTGTTAGGGAAATAACTTAGATGCTAGTCAAGGAAATGTAATTTCAAATTCATTAAACAACCTAATTTTTGGTAATTCTTGATAATCTCAGCTACAATGCTTTCATAGTCATCACTTATATGATTCCCTAGGAACTAATGGACTACTGTCTTAAAGCTTTCCCATGCGGCTTTTGGAGTCATCATTGTATTAAACATATCATCCGTCAAAACCTTTCGAATCCATCAAAAATCCCTTTCTGAAGTTTAGCTTCCGACAACTGACTGAATGTTCGACTCAAATATTCAAAGCAGTCACCCTGTTTAACAAGCGCTTTTACAAACTGCTTCATCAAGCCTAATTTTATATGCAGGGCTAGTAGAAGGAGAATTTTCAACGGTTCAACCAGTGGTTGCTATATTATGTTCTTATCACCCGGTAAGAGGCACGATCGCGTGGGGCAGATCTTTTTTTTTTTGAAGTGATTGTTTCGATCTCTACTATCTCATTCAAAAAGGAAGCAAGGATATTTTGTAAATCCTGACTATTGACCTAAAATCATGGAAGTAATTTTAAGATCACCACAAATTTGCCGCTTATGTTCTTCATATTTTATTCTTTTTAATATCATCTCTAGGTTGGTGTATTTTTCTTCCAACACTGTCGAATGTGCTATGAGTACAGCGGTATATTTATTTGTATTGTGCAATAATACACTTTGAGGCTTCTCTTCGATGAGTCAATGAATAATCGCCACTCGTCTGCTTTGTATATATTTGGTTTTAACTCATTCATCAACCCGTTAATACTATTGCAATACACTAAATCTGAATCTTGGGATAAATATTGTCGGAATGCTTTATCTCTATCTCGATAAAAAAAACTCATTACCTTTTTCCAAGACATTTTTCGCTCGTAATCTGGAAGCCAATAATTCCACGTCATCTTTTGGTAGTCCGAGATCACGTACTAAGTCATTCTGCCTGTGTAAACTTGTGTGCTTCTTTGCTCTTCCTCCCAAATATATTGCCATGTCTCCCTCTTTTTTTCTATTCATTTCGAACCTGGAAATATTACAAATCCCGGGTTTTCACGATTTTCGTCCAGTTTTTACCTCCAGCTTGAAAATTCGTTCACAAACATGCCATTCTGACATAAGAAAAAGTGGGTCTTAATTCTCGCTCACGAATTTTTTTTTGCGGCTATTTATATGCAAAAGAACTGTATTATTTAAATCGTAAAATACTTTCTAAAACCTTTCGTGGCATAAATGAGCGAGTTATGAATTAAATAGTTAGTTGTTGTCAAAATTATGCCACAACTTCAGTTGTATCTGTCTCTACTTCTACCGTTTCCCGTCGCATTCTAAGATACCTCCGCTCGTTACGCGGTCCGCGAAGCTCTATATACTCAAGCGTGAATGCATGTAATATTAGCATGTAGAAAATGTTTAATTACATCTTTCTCGTGTTTTTCTGATTAAGTAGTCTTATATGTTTAAACAATTATTGTCTAATTTAATAATTTGTAACTGAACCACCAGGCCAGCTCATTTTTACGAGTTCTCATGGCAATTTTCAAAGTGTACCGAGAAGGTTGGTTGGGTCCTTGGATCGTCTGTAGACTTCTTAAAGCGACGTTGCAGCAATCAGAAACAGTGGAAAAAATTAAGGAATTGTTGCAAAGCGGATAATACTGCCGTAAATTGGTTCAACTACATTTTTTAAAATAAATATCATTTCAGGATGCTCAATAGAGCAGTTCAAATTTATACCAGAGAAAAAATAGGTTAGTTTTTTCTATCTTACCACCAGATATATTCCAAATCTCAAAATATGGATCTCCTGATTTGAGTACAATCAGTTAATATAAATACGTGTCTCTGAGATTTTTTTTCTATACATTTCTTATGAGAAGAAATATTTTTTCATAAAATGAGAATCGTGAAAATGTAGCGAAATGAAAATTGCATCGTCCCCTCTCCTCAAAATTGCTCACAAAATAGAAATTAACTGTCCCGCTTGAAATGTAACCTCCTTAAGACTCTTTTATAGGATCCCAAAGATGACTCTATGGTAAGTTATTGTAAGCACGAACTCCTTTAAAAAATATGTTATTCATTGCTCTGCAGCAGTGAGTTCTGCTAATATGAATATCAGTATGAGACCTAGTATCATATGCATGAATTTTATGGTTAAATGTAATGAACCTATTCAAATACTCAGGTAATAAGCCCTTTAGAATTTTAAATATAAAAATTATTGTAAAGTATGTAATTCCAACCGATACAGGCATCCATTCTAGAACCCTTAACATTGTTATAATAGGTGTATATCTATTGCATCTGAGAATTATTCTCATCGCCCTATTTTTCAATATTTGTAATTCATTAATACTACTTTGGTCAAGTAAATACAAAACAGTAGCACAGAAGTCAAAGTGTGGCAAAATGATTGCTTTGTGTACTGTGATTCTAGTTTTCATATCTAAGTTAATTGCTATTCTTGAGAAATAAAACAATTTTTTTTAAATTTTCGTTTTTGCATAATCAAAATGATGTTTAAATAACAAGACGTCATCCAAAATTATACCCAAATATTTAATTTGTTTGACTACTTCAATTGGCGAATTATCTATGGACAGATTAGTATTATTAAAATTGATATTGCCACTTCTAAACCTATTTGTAATCACCATTGCTTTTGTTTTGCTTGGATATAATTTGAGTTTATTGACTTTAAAATACTTTTCAACTTTGTTCCATATTCATTTTATTAACAGCATTATCTAGATCGTCATCACATACAGCCAATAATAAATATATCATCAACAAATTCAAGAAGTCGCAATTAAGCTGGTAATTTATATCATTAATATATATATAATAAATAGCGGGGGTCCTAAAATGCTTCCCTGTGGTACACCAAGCTCAACGTCATTTCAAGAAAAAAGAACAAAATCTGATATAGATAGGGGCCGACGGGGTAGCAATCCACAAAAAGTAAAATATTCTTTTTGTAACATTTTTAATATCGTTTGTGCCTTAATCTTTTTCGGTGGAATAATAGCTATACTTCATGAAAACATAACTGAATCCGATATAGGTAAGGGCTGACTGGGTAGCAATCCACCAAAAGTCAAATATGATTTTGTACCTTTTCTAATATCGTTTGTGCATTAACCAATTTTGATGGAAAATTAACCAATAGTTATTAACTATGTGCCTCCAAGAAAACACAATAAAATTGGATATAGGAGATGACGGAGTAGCAATTCACAAAAACTAAAATACTCCTTTTGTAACTTTTTTAATATTGTCTGTGGATTAACCATTTTCGGTGGAAAAAAAGTTGCAAAAAGAATATTTTACTTTTTGTGGATTGCTAGCCCGTTAGCCCCTACCTAGATCGGATTTTGTTCTCTTGAAATATATCTATATAGCTATTATTCCATCGAAAATGGTTCATGCATAAACGATATTAGAAAAGTCACAAAAAGAATATTTCACTTCTTGTGGACTGCTACCCCGTCAACCCCCATCTGTATTGGTTTATGTTGAGTTTTCTTGAAATATATGTATATAGCTATTATTACACCGAAAATGGTTAAAAATATGCGTTGCTATGGATATTACTTTTTCTGCCGCTCACAGTGTCAGAAAATAGTATATTATATTACTAGGAGTAGAACGCACTCTTTTTTTGTGTTAAGCCCAGGATTTGCGGCTGAGGCGAAGCCGAAGCCGCAAACTGGGCGAAACACAAAAAAAGGCGTTCTACTCCGTGTAATATATACTATTTTTTCTTCAAGCGTATTAAAATGCAAAAATTCATTTATTTATCATAAATGTACAAATATTCAAACTATAGTCTTACATGTTGACACAATATGACAAGTGGCTAGTGGATAGCGCGCCACCGGTGGCTTTCGGTATTAACATTATGTTACTAGTAAAACAATACCCACTGCGGTGGCGCTTTCGGAACTAATATTATGTTACTAGTAAAACAATGTCCACTACGGTGGCGTTCGGTACTAACATTTTGTTACTAGTAAAACAATGTCCTACTTCTACTTCTGTTTTTGGTGACATAATTTAAACATTTTAATACGCTTGAAGAAAAAGTACTTTTATCTCCGTTGTCAATGGCAACGCAAAGCCGTCTAAAATGTCAAACTTTATACATTATATAAATGATAATGATCAAAAATAGTATGAAATTCCATCGATTATTACAATAAAATTAATACAAGTAACATCCCACATTGAAATATAATTCTGCCATATGGCGCTTGAAAGAGAGCTTCCAATTACATCATTAAAAATCATTTTCGATAACTTCGCCAAGTACCATCTGCTCCGAAATAACTGTGAGTGTACGCCATTTTTTAATAATCATTGAGTGATAGCGGATTTAACAGTTTTACAGAAATGATTTCTACTTAGATAGCGACCGTTAATATACCTAATTTAAATATTTGTAAGAGTAGCGTTATAGGAAGTGTCGAAACGAATTTTTAAAATTATAGTAGTAGGATACTTATTACATGTAATGATTGATTTGATGTGATATAACTGAACTTCTTCAAATATTTATTTTCCGACGCGGTTTATTTGTACTGCGTACGTCGCTTTCTCAATTTCGACAGAAACGTGGAGTTATGTTTCGTATTAGTAAAATTGGTTCTGTAATAACCAGTCGTTAGGAATTTTTAAATTGGTGTAAAATATTCTTTCCAATTTTTACTTTCGTATGTTTAAATGGGAAAGTACATAATTATTTTTTCGACTTCCAAGTTATATACAGGGTACATCATAAGTAATGGTACATACATCAGTTTTATACTCCATAGACCAAAATATAAAGATTAAACCTCGGATGCTTGATAGCCCAGATGACAGAGAACATTTTATAGTGAAACCCATAAAAACTTGTAAACTGAATAATTTTTTTTTAATGAGTTCGTGGAGATGTATAGAATAATATCCTGAAAAGTTAACATTCCGCTCGGATGCAGAACATAAAAAAAAGTAAAAAAAATTTTTTTTCATCCATTTTTTCAAAATGTTTAACCCATTAGCTCCCACGAATATTTTTTCTTTTTTCTTTATTCTTATGAGTTTTTTGCTTTAGTTGGCCTTTTTATTACAATTGTGTGAAGTAATCATCAAATAATTATTACACTGAAAATTTGAGCTCGATCCGATATGTAGTTCCAGAATTATACTGCTTTAAAAACTAATTCTTCATAAGCTGAGGCGGTCGAATCGCTGACGTAAATGTCTCCACAGTCCTACCTCGCTTACCTAATAACGTTGCCCACCGCAATCGAACGTCAGTGTTAGTATTATATTACAGTACCTAGAAATTTTCGTCGGAAACCCGACATCTAAATACTCATATTATCAAAAATACGATACCGCGACGCCCGTACCATGTCGATACGGAAAGAGGAAGACTTTTAGTTGATCCGCATCGTAAATCGCACGCCGAAATTCGAAAATTCGGTTCGACACCAAGGAATCAAAATTGACATTTTTGGCATTTTTCTATTAACCTACAAGTTATTTTTTATATAAACTATTTCTTATCTGAATAACAGATGAGGGTATTAATCTCTTCTGCCGGATCTTAGACTACTAGGCAAGCGGGTCAGCTACGTCTACGTCTCCTGATGCGATAGAGACATTGCCGTCACACAGCTATAACATGAATGAACATGTCGATATGTTCTTGATTAATTTTGAAGCCTATAGAAACCGCAGAAAATTCTTTTCTTTTGCATTTCGCTCTAGAATTAATAGGTCTTTCAGAAAATGTAATAAAAAAATAATGCTAACTGAGCCCATTCTCGCAAAAATTTTTATTTCGCGTTTTTGAAAAAAAAATGGTGTACTCAAATGGGTACAACGGGATAATGTATAAGAAAATAGTGCGAAATTTTAAAAGTCATAAAAGTTTTTATTTGTTGTAGAAATGCATTATGGATGAATATTATTTAATTCTTTGAATGAAATGCTATGAAACAATCACGCTCAATACCTAAAGTGACGTCACACTTTAGACAATTCCATCTTAGTCGAAGGTGACATTGACGGCACCCTAGTTGTTTTTCGATTTTTTTCGGAAAATGACCCTCACCGTCTTCCGCGATATTTCTCGGACGAGAAGCATGTCGCCTTTTCGAAAAACTTGCCTTCCCAAAAGATTTTAGGTAATGGCCAGCAACATCTCTAATAAAACCAAGTAAATCCATTTTATCATTATGAGCTAGTAGGTGTAGTCTCCATGCATTTACGATTCCAATGTTTAACGAATGAATACCACCACCATTTCTTTCCACGAATAGATACTCTATAGTAATTTACTGCTTGGTCGAGCAGGTCAACCCCACTGACGAAAATTAGTATTTAGCAAGTTCATCAGTGGACCTAGCTTTATCAGACTTATCAGATATATTAGAAGCTATGAAAAGTACAAAAACGTCTTCGTCAACGTACCAATACATGGTTTCACGGTTTATGGTAGCCAGAAAGTAATAAAATTCCTCCTGCCTCACCCACCGCAAAACCGTGGTTATTTTATGATGCATAAAGATTTGATTGCCCAACGATCAATTTTATAACCTTATCGTCAAACAATATTTCAAACATTTGAACTGGATTATCATTCTTCACATCTTCTATCATTGTCCTTAGTCTTTCTTCGTAGCCCATAGTTTTATTCTTCATACTAATTTTTTCATAATTCTTTGTCCACTTTAGGCTCGTCTCTTTTACTATTACTATTTGAACTTCGGGAAAGTCGAAAATACCCATCTGTTTGCATATCTACCTCAGGCGGGATAATAATTATTTCTGGGTCGTGCTTTGCAGAAGAAACTTCTTCCATTGCTGCTCCCATTGTTTTGAAACGTTTGCCGTAAAAACTTTTGGAAGCGATTGGCTGGAATTCAGAATCCATGAGGAAGCAAGTTCTGAAAAGATATTCAGAATTTACTTATACATATCTTCCCATTGTACTCAAATGGGTACACTGTCATTTTTCTCATTTTTTTTTTGAACTAATGAAAAATGGTATGTCCCGATATTATAAACAACTAAAATACATGCCTTAAAACCTAATTTACCACCTCAAATGGAATATCTTAATTTTCAAGTTATAAAACCTAATTCTTGAAAGCATAGGTTTGAGTACAACTTGTTTACTCAAACTCTTAAGTTGTCATTTACTACAAATGCCCCATCCATAAAAAAGCCTTGCAACTACGCGCTTCCTACATATTGCAGAGTCCTACCAAGACCCAAGTTTGTAAAAATATTTCAGTATATATCGCTGAGAGGAAAAAATTCACGGTGTACTCAAATAAGTACAGTGGGAGGTAATGGAGTAGATAAGCAAAGAGAGTTCTGGAGCGGAAGTGACTTGGATGGCATGTGTCCATCGAGATCTGACCATGAGCTGTTGGTCATTGTCGTCGGAGCTGAAGAGTGCTGCATTACGCGGTATGGGGGTGTGTGTGAAGTCTGTACCTAATGCCCTTCTGGCTAAGAAATTGGTCATTGTCGTCGGAGCTGAAGAGTTCTTGTGGTGAAGAGTGAAGAGTGCTGTATTACGTGGTATGGGGGTGTGTGAAGTCTGTACCTAATGCCCTTCTGGCTAAGAAATATTTCAGCATGACTGTGCAGAGATTTTAAATTTAGGTAAATTGAATATAAACGACGACGACGACGGTTGCTGGCCCCGAGACATAGGAGTGAGAGGAAGTGATAAGAAAACGGATATGTGATAAGAGAGAGTGTAACATTTGTATAGAAATGCAAATTAAATGAAATTTTTATCATAACCGCCGGTTAGGGTGGGCAATATATTTATTTATTATTATTATATTATGGTGATGTTTGAATGTGAACATAGGCGTACATAAATTAAAAAAAAAACTGTTGAATTTAATCAAATTCAGATATAAATTAAACAAAAATTGTATTGCTATTTCATTTATTACACAAAAAAAAAAACATTATAATATTATTCATTCACACTGCTGCGGAGAGACATGACATTTTTCCTAATAATTTTAATTATACACTTTACAATTAGGAGAGAAGAACAAACTGTAATGTAATACAGCAAACCAGACACCGCTTCCACTCCAATATCATAATTTTGTTTTTCAGAATTTGCATTGCTGATGATGGTAGGTGCAGTACAGGGGGTGGCAGCACAATAATTTTAATTATACACTTTACATAAATTAAAAAAACTGTCGAAACCAGGATTTGAACCCGGGACCTCTAGAACTTCAGTCTAATGCTCTCCCCACTGAGCTATTTCGACTTTAATCAAATTCAGATATAAATTAAACAAAAATTGTATTTCTATTTCATTTATTGTACGATACTTCCAATCTCAATAAAAGTGGCCGTTAATTAATTATATCGCAAGGAAATAAAACCGAGAAAGCGTTGATATGTTATTTCATAGGAAACAGGAAAAGATGATAAACCTGCCTACATAGCCACAAAGTGCACGTGATGACAAAGCAAGTTGAAGGAAGGAAGTTGATAAATATATTCCATTAGTTGGTTATGTGAAAATATCATTTAGTACTGATGTAGATGTCGACGAGTATAAAAGCATAAACTGAGATTGAGATCACTTACTTTCCAAGTTATAAATAATTTTGTTAGCAAGTGTTTGTGCGCATTACTGATTTAACGTAAGTTCTATTAATTTATTTTATTGCAATTTATCTCAATATAATACAAAAAAATATTTTTAGATGGACTTAAATAAACTGAATGCCGTATCACTTTTAGATACAAAGCCAACCATCAAATTAACGGACCTCCCACTAGATACACCTGTTCCAATAATTTCAGCAAAGCTAATAAAAACCAAATTTGGAACAACGGTTCTATTAGAATTCGGTGACAGCACAGCATTTTTACCAAAACGAGTGGTTCCCCATATGAAGGATAATTTGGAGAATTTCACAGCAGGAAAATACAGCCTGATCTTTAAAGGTCAAAAAGATGTTAATAAGCCTGCATTAGGAACAACATTCGAATTTATTGAAACCGAAAGTTGGACTCAAAGTGCATGTAAGTAATTTATTATGCATTTTGAAGATATTTATTAAATGCCATTTTTCTTTTAATTTTAGCTGATTCACAACAATTCTAAAAGTGGCTGTGGGCGGATCCATACACATAAAGAGCTGCAATAATTTAGGAGCTGCAATAATTTAGTATGTATAAGTGCATTATTTGTAGAAAGAAATTCAAAATTCGCTTTTTTGTTGAAAATCACGCATTTTTTTATAATAATAATACAATATACTCGAAAGTAGATATTTCTATTTATTTGTTATATAATGAAAATTTATTTAAACGATTGATTCATCAATTTGTGGGGTTAGATTATACACAAAACATTGAAAAAGTAAAACAATTATTTATAAATATTCAACCTAAGTTTACTGCAGCATTAGAGTTCAAACTCTCGAGCATAGAAGTTTGCAAGAAGTGTATTGTATTATTAGATAAAATTTGATAATGGATATATGTAATTTAAGTGATGAAATTGTGAAGAAGTTTCAAAATGTAACAAAAATTTTGAGTGAGTGTAAAAATATTATAGGTCGGGAAAAATGGTTAAAATTAGTGAAAGGGCATTTAAGTTTGCTTAACCAAGCATTAAAAAATCGCAATTCTATTGGAATTCGTAGAAAAATTCATACAAATATTGGACATTTAAAAAAAGTTAAAATTTTAATAAAAAATTTAGGCAACATTGGATGGGGTTTGAGTGGTAGAGTAAATAGAAGTTCTAGAATTAAATGGGAGGATATAAATTCGGTATTTTCAGGTCGCATACGTTCAGGTTTAATAATAAATTTAATACATAAAGATATGAGACAGTTCCTTGATGATTCCTTCTTTCTATTCAAGTCACGAATAAATAATATTCTCAAATCACAGCCGGCAATCAAAGTGAATGCATGTTTTTGTGGGGAATTCATTAAAAATAATAATATTAAGTCAGAAGAAATGGAATTTAAATATTTCAACACTAAAAATGCCTCAATTGATATCAGCACTGATTTAAAGTTGTGGTTTCAGGAATATATTATAGATAAAATTTTAAATAAATTAGAGGAATTCCAGGAAAAAGAGTCGGGATTTGTGCTACAAAAAATAATAAGTTTAGAAATAAATATTAATAAGGTTGAAATGGGTAACGGCTCATCTTTCATTAGACTTCCCAATCAAATAGCTAAAAAACATGCATGTGTCAATGTTAAAAATTATGATGATGAAGCATGCTTTGCCTGGTCCATAATTTCGGCTTTGTATCCCGTTGACAGTAATTCCGATAGAATATCATCGTACCCCCACTACTCCGAAATTTTGAATTTAAAAAATATTAAACTTCCAATGTCACTACTACAAATTACAAAATTTGAAAAACAAAATAACATTTCTGTTAATATTTATATGCTAAAATTGTTTGGAAATAATTTTCATTCAGTACCAGCTCGTTTAACTAAAACCAAATTAGAAAAACATGTAAACTTATTAATGATTCAAAATAACTATACAGATGAGCGTGAAAAAAGTACTGATGATGATGATTCCAATCTTGAAATAAAATATCATTTCTGTTGGATAAAAGACCTTTCCAGACTTGTGTCTAGTCAAATGAGTAAACGTAATGGAAAACTGTACATTTGTGATATATGTTTAAATTATTTTTCTAGTGAAGCAAAATTAAATTTACACACAGTAGACTGTAAAAATGTTAATAAATGTAAAATATCATTTCCAAAGGAAAAAATTGTAAAGTTCAAAAATTATAATTATAAAGAGCCTGTACCGTTCATATTGTACTGCGATTTCGAATCAATGCTAGAACCATTTTCCGAAATTAGTCAAACTAAAACTTTAAAATACCAAAAACATACTGCTTTCAGCGCAGGATTATATTTTAAATGTTCGTATGATGATAGCTTATCGTATTATTGCAGCAATCGTGGTTTTAACTGTATAGAGTGGTTTTCAAAACAATTAGAGAATATCGGTGAATTTCTCGAATCAAAATTAAAGACTATTGTACCAATGGACATTTCTGAACATCAGCAAAAAGAGTTCGCCGCATCAACTCACTGCCATATTTGCGAATCAATATTTAAACCTGAAGATAAGAAAGTACGTGACCACAACCATTTCACAGGTAAATACCGCGGACCGGCGCATGAAAACTGCAACTTAAATTTTAAAAAATCATTTATAGTACCGGTCGTCTTTCATAATTTATCTGGATATGACGCTCATTTTCTAATCAAAGATCTTGCAAAAACCGGTCAGATCACTTTATTGCCAATCAATAAGGAAAAATACATATCGTTCACAAGAAGTGTTGAAGGCTCGGTAATAAAATTTCGGTTTATCGATTCTTTCCGATTTATGGCCGCATCGCTGGATAAACTATCATCATATTTAACAAAAGGGGAATTAACAAATTTGCAAAAAGAATTTAGTGATTTAGATAGTGAAAAGTTTAATATGCTTACGAGAAAGGGCGTCTTCCCATATGATTTTATAGATTCTTTTAAAAAATTATCTGAAACTGAGTTGCCGGCAAAAGAACATTTTTACAATAAATTAAATGACTCTAATATAAGCGATGAAGATTACCAACATGCTCGGAATGTTTGGGAAAAATTTAATATTAAAACACTAGGTGAATATTCAGACTTATATCTAAAAACTGATGTAATTTTATTGGCAGATATTTTCGAAAATTTCAGACAAAAATGTTTAAATATTTATCAATTAGATCCGGCACATTACTATACACTACCGGGCTATACGTGGCATTGTATGTTAAAGTTTACAAAAGTAGAGTTGGAACTTTTACAGGACATCGACATGCTTTTATTTATTGAACGTGGTATTCGAGGCGGTGTAAGTCAGTGCTGTAATAGATATGCTAAGGCTAACAATAAATTTTTGTCAGAATATGATTGTTCAAAACCTAGTTCTTATCTATTATATCTTGATATAAATAACATGTATGGATGGGCCATGGAAGCCTTTTTGCCCTACAAAGGGTTTCGGTGGGTGGAGAATTTTGAAAATTTTAATGTGATAGATGTACCAGACGACTCAGAAAACGGATATATTCTCGAAGTTGATTTAGAGTACCCGGAACATCTACACGACAAACATAAAGATATGCCTCTCTGTCCGGAACATCTAGTGCCGCCGGGATCAAAATTACCAAAACTGATGACGACACTCTACCATAAAACCCGATATGTAATACACTATAGAAATTTAAAGCAAGCTTTATCCTTGGGGATTAAACTTATAAAAATTCACCGTATATTAGAGTTCAAACAATCTCCATGGCTAAGACCGTACATAGAGTTAAATACAAAACTGCGCGCAAGTTCGAAAAATGAATTTGAAAAGAATCTATTTAAGTTACTAATTAATGCAGTTTTTGGTAAGACTATGGAAAATATTCGTAAGCATCGGCTTGTAAAATTGGTGTCGAAATGGGAGGGTCGATATGGTGCTAAAAATTACATCGCTAGCCCCAATTTCCATAGCCGTGCTATATTTGACGAGAATTTAGTGGCTATTGAATTAAATAAGTCTGAAATTTTTTTCAACAAGCCTTTATACATCGGATTATGTATTTTAGATATATCGAAAACTTGTATATATGATTTTCACTATAATTTTATGTTGCAAAAATTTGAAAATAATGATGACTGTAAATTGCTGTACACCGATACGGATAGCCTTATTTATGACATAAAATGTGAAGATGTTTATGAGAAAATTATAAAAGAAAACATTGCTAAATTCGATACTAGTGACTATCCACCCAACAACCGATACAATATCCCTTTAGTTAATAAAAAAATTCCCGGGATCATGAAAGATGAGTTAAATGGTAGCATAATGACCCATTTTGTAGGTTTACGGTCAAAGATGTATGCGCTTAGAGTTGAAGGGGAAAATGTTATAAAAAAATCTAAAGGGGTAAAGACTAATATTGTAAAAAATAAAATTTCATTCGATGACTATAAGAACTGTTTGGAAACTAAAACCGAACTGTACCGAACCCAAAGAACCATCCAATCACATTTACATAAAGTCTACTCGGTTAAGCAAACTAAAGTTGCTTTGAACCCCTCCGATGATAAAAGATATTTAATCCAGGATTCAACAGATACATTACCTTGGGGTCACTACTCAATTATGATAGAATAAATTGTTTTTAGTTGAAACGTAAGGGTAAACATGGAATTACTGCCGCACCATGCCAATTTTATCAGCGAACCATTTTTTACACATCTTCTTAGCAATGAAGTGAAAAAGATGAATCCAAAAAAAAACTTAGTTTAATAGCGTATACTGCTTTATGTCAAAATCAAACTAAAATAGAATGTGCTTATTGTTAAGATTAAACTATTGTAGTAGCTATTGCAGCTCTTTTGTATTTAAAATAATATTTTATAAAACTTATTACTGTCTGTACATTATAAGCTCTTTTTTATGTGTTTAAAATAATATTTTATAAAACTTATTACTGTCTGTACATTTTAAGCTCTTTTTATGTGTTTAAAATAAAATTTTATAAAACTTAACTCTGATTTTTATTTCTAGGAATTAGGAAAAATCAAAAAACACTTCATTATCATACATACTTTATTTATGATATAAATATTTTCAAAAAAGATGTGATTTTTTGTCTACATATAATACATTTATCAAAATTAACTGAACAATCACTACAACATACTGTATGCTTACAGGGCATAAAAACAACAGAGAGCTCATTTTCTAAACAAATTTTACATAACAGTTTATTACAAGTTTCAACTTGATTAATTTTTACATCCTGTGCTTCTTCTGATACTAGCATTTCTTTTATCGCTAGTGATGACGTTACATTTTTTTCATTCTTGAGCTGATTATATTCACATTTAGAATTAAAGCGGGCATGCTCTTCCCACACATTATCTCCAGAACTCCAATTCATTAAACCCACACCACAGTGAAAACATATGACTTGATCACCTGTGCCGGTATAGTAGAAACCTACCTCAGCTAATTCTCTCGGTTTTTGGCTTATCTGAGGGGGCCAGTTCTCAAATGTTTTTAAGCGGCTTTCCAAAGTCATTTTATCTGAATAAAGCGGGGTCCGTCTTCTCTTAATAAATAACGAATTATCCTCACCATTTTCAAAAAACGCACAGTCGGGGCTCCATCTCAAATGATCTACTGTGGGATCATCACCCTCACACCAATTACATAATTCAATTTCACATATTGGACATTTAACTATGTCTTCTTGACCAACATAAATGAAACCAGCTAGAGCTAGAGTAGACTTTGGAAATTCTGATAACCAATTTTCAAATGTTTCTAATCTTTTCTCATACTGCACATCCATTTTATATACCAGTCAAATAACTACTGAATTGGGATAAATAATAAGATGGTATTTATTTGAAAATATTTATTCAAGCATTTAATATAAACATTTTTCTATCTAAATCATTCATAACCTTAGCTCTATTAAAATGTAAACATTCACGAATACAATGCATTTGAATGGAATGTGGTAATAAATCACATAAATATAACATTACATTATCTGAAGGCAGTTCATAATTAGATTCACATAGTATATTATTGGTGACATTCAAAAAATTATTGTAAAATCCAGCAAAATCTAAACCATTTAATACATGTATAGTTGAATTGATAAGCCTACTAATGTCAATAAATTCACGCACAGTATTTTCACATATATAAAACGTAACAAAATCGTTAGCCACTTTCAACATCTTAGCACCCATAAATGATGATGTGTTGATAATGTAATTTGAAAACTGCTTCACCGCAGCAGCCTCCTCATCCTCCCCAAATCCACTATCAGCATCGAAGTAATTATTGGAAAGTTGTTTAAGGTAAGTAATAAAATCATACCAATCTTCAGCATCGAAGGAAATGTTATGAGCTTTATTGATCTGCTCATTAGCGGCCATTAATATTTTTACAGCTGGAACATTGTTTCGTGCACTACTTAATCCAACTTTTATTCTATATGAAGAGTTTTTCATGGCGAATACACGTTCATAAATGTACTTTTCTTCATTTTGGATTGCAACTCTATACTTTTCGGTAATTCGATCAACTTCCCGCCAATGATCGAAATCTTCAGAAAACGTGGGGCTAGGTGTGTTTGATGCCATGTTTCACGACTAACTAACAGTAACAGGCTTGATATATTTCAAATAAATTAGCTGCACCAGCAATGCTTCCGGTTAATCAAAAGGCCTCTTATCGAGCTGAATTTGTGCGTGTTTTCCATAAGAACCAATGTTAAATCACATAATTCTAGTCAATTGAAACAATTCCCCATTTAAATACATGCAAATCGAAACACATCAGAGTATATTTGTGTTGTCTATCCAACTATTGTGAGATTTATCTAAACCTAACCATTTAACAAAAATTTTATTGCTACGCTTACGTAATACTTTTTCTATTAAATAAACATCCGAATATTTAGCTTTTTGAAGTTCTTCGGCATAAAATCCACCGGCGATGGGATTTCCACGCAAATCCTGAAGAAGGTAGGTGATGGGATTGGTAATCTGTACTTTAACGATTTTAAATAATTCCGTTGTCCAATTGGGAGTGTATCCTTTTTCAAATACATGTTTATGCTTACTAATACGAACAAGGTTGCCAACTTTAAATTTTCTCGGATCTGTCGCCATCTTAATAAAGTTATAAGAGGAATTTAAAATAATTTTTTCATTTTTCTTGTTTATTTCACATGGTTTCATACCCGTAGTTCGATGGCGTTGCGTATTGTAATTATCAGTTATTTGAGGTAGTATATCAAGCCATCTGTACGTTCCGTTCAAACTAAAGTATTTGTATAACTTTTCCTTTAACGTTCTTATAACACGTTCCACAATTGCAGCCTTTTTAATGCTGAACGTACTATAATGGTTAACGTTGTACTTTTTCATCAGGCTGTTAAAACCAGTGTTATAAAATTCAGTACCTTGATCTGATTGTAAATTTTTAGGTATTCGTTTACCATCTTTGAATATTTCACCAACAGCCTGCGTTATCTCTTTTCCCGATTTAGTTTTTAAAGGTTTGGTCCAAACAAATTTCGAAAAACAATCAATCATCACTAATATATATCTAAAGTTACTATTAACATGTGCGTGATCCATTACAGCCAAGTCCATTTGCCAAAGATCATCAAAACCTTTTATGATAGTACGCCGACGCTTGAAATTTTTTCTAGCTGGTTTATGGAGTTCGTTTATCACTTGAATTTTTTCTTTTGTATGCTCCATGACTACTCACCAGCAGCAGTGTTATCAGTGAACTAACTTTTTCTTTTTAAGATTGGCCATATCTAAATAAACTTCAGACATTTGTCTTACGACGGTATCTCTAAATTCATTTAGCTCCCTTTCAATATTTTTTATAAAATTTTCCATCGATATTATTTTAGCAGATTGATTTAGCTCCCCTTCAATATTTTTTATAAAATTCTCCATCAATGTTATTTTAGCAGATAGATCTAGATCTGATATCTTATCCAAGTTTAATGTATTTACCTGTACAGCCGATTTTAAGTTAGAAATTGCATTTGACAAATCAGTAATTATTATAGTTCTATCATTTTTGAGTATATTTATTTTATTTGAAAACTCGTTTCTTAAATTCCCAACATCTTTCTTGATGATCTCAAGCGATTCGTTGAAACTCTTGTATTTATATTCAAATTCTCGAATAGCATCTATTGAAGACATTTCAATAATTGTATGGAGTTCCTTATCTAGAGATTTTAGGCTACCATCTACATATCTTTTATTACAAACATCATTATCATTAGTAGGTGACTTAACATTACTAAGTTTTAGGTTTTCCACATCTATATTTCCATCCTCGGTGAAGATGAAGCCATGCCTATAAGGTGAAAGTAAATAGGAACCACTACTTGGAACACTATCTTGGCCTATATTAGACCTACCGAACTTGTCTACGGGCATATTGTAAATGATGATACTTAGCAAAGTTGTAAATATTTAAGCAATAACACCTATTTCCTTCAGTTCCGATAATATACTCAAGATCTCATTATCGTGAGAATCTGTGTTTCCAGCGCTTTTTGAGGCTATTAAAAGTTTTAGTCTATCAACAAGTTCATTTACGTCATCCCAGTAAACGTATTCTATTGGTTTTTCATTGTACACAGCCATGCCAGATCCGCTTTTCGAAGGAGCATTTTGTGACTTACTCCTAATTCTTGGATCATATCGAGGTTTTACATATAGAGGTTTTATTACACTCGTATATTTATAGTGCCTATGCCCCCTTCGTTGCTCCTGCGGATTGTAATCGCGTTTGTGAGCACTGGTTAAATCTAGAATTTCTTTGTAATTTTTTAAATCAGTTTCATTGAACCCATTGGGGTTTTTCATAAATATCAATTCATATAACCCTTTAGTACCCGGGTATGGTCTATCGTCGATCACAAGGTTATTATCAGCTATTTTCAGTTCTTTATTACCCATAAATAATTTGTTTGCTAGAAAATCAAAACGAGCACCAGATGTTGTATCGTAACTATTACTATCTGTGAAAAATCCTTCAATGTAATATCTCGCTAATGGTGGAAATTGCTCCAGATATTCATCTATAACAGGTTTATTATGTTTAACTAGATTATCGTATTGTTCTTTAATTTCATCAAATGACAGTTCTGGTACTTCTTCTTCTTCTTCTTCGAGAAAGACTTCACCGATTTCCTCATCAGGTAGAAAGTTTACTGATGGTGGTGATGGTATCCGTCGTTCGGTTAGTGGTGCGGGTGTTACCGTTGCTGCTGTCGCCGCCGCCGCCGCTACGCTTTTAGATGTGTTTATTTTAATATCATGTAATGGTTCTACAATTGGTTTGAATATACGATTGAGAGATTCGTCTTCTTCAGCCTTTCCGAGCTTTAAAGCCAAATATTTCTTTCTGATTGCCCTTGACACTTCAGTAATTTTCTTTTTAAGTAACTTCTCCTTTTCTAAATCATGTATGTGTGGTTTTACTACTTTATATTTCTCTAGAGATATTTTTTTATACTTCATTTTTTATACAGGTCTCTGTACAGCTTTTTCACAGGTCTGTTACAGCTTTTCACAAGTCTGTTACAACTTTTTCACAGGTCTGTGACAGCTTTTCACAGGTCTGTTACAGCTTTTCACAAGTCTGTTACAACTTTTTCACAGGTCTGTGACAGCTTTTCGCAGGTCTGTATCTGTTAACGTGTAGAACAGTAATAAAGCTGTATGATGTATCATATACATATATACTGATCGAATCCTTTTCGATAGCGTCCGTTGTTCAAATCAAAATCTTTAACTATTACTAATACACCATATTTGTCATTCCAACATTCAGCGCATAGTTTTTCAAATTTATCAAAAGTCATGTCTGGAGTTACGTGATCATCATAAACATGTTTAAGATTCATACGGTCCTGCTTGAATAAAATAATACAGTTACAATTATCTCGTACCAAATGTTTGCCAATATGTGTATAGGTCTGACATAGATAGAAACAGTCCACAAGTCTATGTCTACCCATACTGAAGTAAGCTCTTATTTTATCTTGTTTGTCGCAAGCCACATCATCGAAAATGAATATGGAATTGGTTCTAGCCTTAGAAGGATCGATTATACCTTCACTATCTGTATACGGGAAATAACCAACACCTTTCACTTTTTTCAATGCATCTTCCAGCAATTTATATTTCGGTTGATATAGAGATTTGGAATAGACGTATACATTTTCAAACCACAGCCCATTAGGATCGAACAATAAACTTAGTAGGAGATTCGTTTTGCCAGCGCCACTGGGCCCGCATACAATCGCTCTTAAAGCGCTAGGAAATAATGGACCATGTTTTTCGGTTGCTGGACATTGTGAGAAAATATCCAAGTTCTCCACTGGAAGTGACAACCGCTGTTTAAGAAGCCGCATCGTAGACTCACACTTTCAGTGATGTGCAGCAGCTTATATATATATATATATAAGTAGGTATGCTTTGATCTTTCTTCAAAAGTTCCCACGGTCCTCAAAAAGTTCCCACGGTCCTCAAAAAGTTCCCACGGTCCTCAAAAAGTTCCCACGGTCCTCAGCGGAGTCCGGTCTCAACCGTCCCCATACCTACTATATATATATATATATATACACTACACCTTTACATTATTACTCATTATCAGTTTAGATGTTGATGTTGAAGGAGGGTAGTGGAGTAGTAAACTCTCTGATAAATAAGTTACCATTTGAAGCGCATTTACCAGGATATCAGTACTGCGGTCCAGGCACCAAGTTGGAAAAACGGTTAAAGCGAGGTGATCCAGGCATTAACGATCTCGACCGAAGCTGTCGCGAACACGATATAGCCTATAGTAAAAGCTCAAATTTAGAAGATAGACATAAGGCTGATTACGATCTTGAGCAGCGTGCCTGGGAACGAGTCAAGTCTAAGGACGCTAATTTGAAAGAGAAGTCGGCCGCTTGGGCTGTTGTTAACGCTATGAAGGTTAAACGGAAGATGGGAATGGGGGTTCGCAGGCAAAAAGTCGGTTTTCGCAAAACTATCGATGTTGTTAAGAGATTGTTTAAAAAACCTAATAATAATAATCTAAGAAAAAATGCTAGTATGGCCTTGAAGCTAGCGAAATCAGCTATGAACGCTGCAGGTGGTCGAAAAAAGATAAAAGCACCACGCATACTACCATTACCCAAGACCGGTGGATTCTTACCGCTAATCCCTATTTTTGCCGGTCTGAGTGCTCTAGGAGCTCTATCAGGAGGGGCTGCAGGTGTGGCAAAAGCTGTCATCGACGCCAAAGCTGCAAAGAAAAAATTGGAAGAGGCTGAGCGGCATAATAAAACTATGGAGGCTATAGCTTTAGGAAAGGGGATGTATTTGAAACCTCATAAGAAGGGCTATGGGCTGTACCTGAAAAAGCAGCAAAAAAACTCCCAGTGAAGCTACCCAATAGAGCCCTTCTTGATGTAGATTTGATGAAGTATGTTAAAAAATTGAAAATTCCACACTTCAGAGGTGTCTTTATGCGTGACTCGTTACCTCACGCTCCTAGAACATATGAAAGCGCAATTATTAATCTCGACACGCAAGAAGGGCCTGGCACGCATTGGGTAGCATATAAAAAGTGTGCTGACAATGTTATTTATTTTGATAGTTTTGGCGCGCTTAAACCACCAGTAGAATTAATACGTTACTTTGGTGATAAATGTAAAATACGATTTAATTATGATAGTTACCAAAAATTCAATACAATCAATTGCGGACATTTATGCTTAGAGTTTCTTTATAAAAACGGTAATATCCCATAAGTTTCATTCAGTATGTCTCAGATATTCACGATAAGAGGTCGAGGTGCCACTCTTTCCATAGACTTTTATAATCCAATTGAATTGGATCCTCAGTACGATTACGCATTAGCTCTAATTGGTTTTCATACCTATAATAGCATTCCTAATATCGAAGAAGGTGTAAATAACAAGCTTTACTATTGGGAGCTAGGTGATAAAAGTAAAGAAAAAGTAATTTCGATTCCGACTGGATCTTATGAAATAAGTGATATTGAAGCATATCTACAGAGTCAAATAACGTCACCGGTGAAAGGTGTTGAATACTTCTCGTTGAAACCCAACAATAATACACTCAAGTGTGAAATTAGGAGCAAGCACGAGATAAATTTTATACCTAGCGATAGTCTAGCCAGTTTACTGGGCTATTCAGCTCGCGAGTTAAAACCCAATATTTTACATCAATCTGATTTGCCTGTAGAGATAGTGAAGGTTATAACGATCCACGTAGACTGTAATATTACCACAGGAGCATTCTACAATAACAAACCATCACATACCATTTTTGAATTCGCCCCATCTGTAAATCCGGGGTATGCCATAGACATAGAACCAAAAAATCTAATATTCCTTCCAGTAAATAACAAACGGGAAATAACTAATATCACCTTGGAGATACTGGATCAAAACTCTAAACCTATTAATTTTAGAGGTGAGGAAATTATTATAAGGTTGGAATTGAAAAAATTATGGGGTTAATAATTAAACCATTAAAGTATTTAAATAAGAATTTTTCAAATCAACATCATTCATTACCAGTCAAGTGTTCAGGTAAGAAGGTGGCATCATCTTTAACGTCAGCAAATATCTTGTATTTAAAATCTCTGGGTTACCATGTTGGAAGAACTACAGTTATTCCAAGATCCACACTTTGATAATTCCTTCAACAGAGAGGAAACTCGAACGTATCACCCGTTCGTTAAGTCGTTCAGAAATAATGATGAAATTGAAATTGTAATTCATCAGCAAGATGCTTTATTATTAATGCATGATGCAGCTTTATTGATTGAAGGAACGTTGAAGAAAACTAGCGGTGATGGAACTATTGAATTTACTAATAATGCCGGGGCATACATGTTTGATTCCATTAGTTATGAGTTGAATGGTAAAGAAGTGGATAAAGTGAGAGACGCAGGTACTGTGAGTCTGGTGAGAGGCTATCTGTGCTATGATAAAGATGATAACACGCTTAGCCCAGCAGGCTGGAATTTTCCTGAGGGCCAGCTGGTAACTTATGATCCAGTAAATGGAACATTTTTCCTGAGAATTCCATTAAGTCATTTGCTCGGGATATTTCAAGATTATAAGAGATTCATGTTTGGAAGACAGATTATAAGATTGGTTAGAGCTCGAACTGACGCTAACTGTTATAAAGTAGCGGCAGACAATGCTGTAGCTGAATTAACTATAACCGATATTCAACTTAAAGTTAAACATGTATTTTTAAATGATGAAAAAAAATTGGAATTGCTAGATAACATAAACAGAGATAAACCGATTTTCATTCCCTATAGAACGTGGGAGATTCATGAATTGCCTTCTTTAACGGCTGGAGCTGTGAAAGAAATTTGGTCAGTTAAAACTTGTACTAACGTAGAAAGTCCTAGATATGTTATCGTGGCATTTCAAACAAAACGAAAAGATCAGAAGAAAGTAGATATTACACACTTTGATAATATTAATGTGTCTAATATAAAACTGACTATAAACTCGGAATATTATCCGTATGAAGATTTGAAATTAAATTTTACTTCACGAAACTATTCCGATGCTTATCACATGTACACTCAATTTTCCAAAATATTTGCTTCAAACAACACACCCATAAAGCCCATATTAGATTTTGTAGCGTTCAAAACACGCGCCTTATTTGTCATTGACTGTTCCAAAAGAAACGATTCGATAAAGTCAGCCACTGTCGATGTCAAATTAGAAATCGAAAGCAGGGTAGCGTTTCCAAATGATACTAGAGCATATTGTATAATTATCCACGATCGAGTTATGGAATATTTACCGCTTAGTGGAATCGTAAGGAGTGCTATATAAGATATATTCACTAAGAAGTTTTCTCAGTCTACACCACACACCACCATGAAGATAATGATTGTTGATATTCAGGGATTCAGTTTACCTGATTTTTATCCGAAAGAAATAACATTTATTAGTGAGCGACAAACAGCTCATTATCTGTTGAAAGCTCCATTTCCAGCCAACAAGTTAGACCATAAACTACGAAAACAGATAAAATATTTAGAGCGTTTTCATCATGGTTTGAAATATGATAGTGGTTACATAGACTATTCCATGTTAGATGACATATTACAGAAGCACTTATTGAATAGTAATATTGATATGGTGTATGTTAAAGGGCATCAAAAGCAACAGTTTCTCGAAAATAAGCTGTGTGAACTGGAAGAAACTTCATCAACCATTCCTAGCATTATCAACATAGAGAATATGACTGGTGTACCAAAATTTATTAGAGATATACCTTATTGTCCTAATCATTTAAATAATAAATCAATGTGTAGTTTAAGAAATTGTACTAAACTTTATAATTGGTTGCATTCTTCTTTACCAAAATAAAAAAAATATTATAAATACATTTTTTTTCTTCCCCCCACCACCCTTTTTAGATGTTAAAAGTAAACATGCAAATCAATGTCAATTAGTAAATAGTAAGATGTCGTCACGTGCATACATATTCATTTTTGTTGCACCGCTGTTGTGTCGTGGTGATTATTTCGAGTCTTCTGTACACACTAATAATGGCTCTGTAAATATTAGTCATCATGTTGATAACACATCGATACATGTACAATACAGCAATCTACATAGAAAATATCCTAGTGTAAATGTTTTACGAAGGTTGTCCAACTACAATCAACAGACTAATTTATCTATTATTTCGGCTGCTACTACTCCAAATCAAGCCCCACCAGCAAGAAATGTATCAGCTACTACTACAATTCAACCCCTACCGGCAAGAGGCTTATTAAATTTATCACACCCATATCATCAGACTCATGCAAATGATATGTATGATGAATTACAGCTATACCGAAAACTATACAGAGATCTGGAAATAAGATTATTGGATGCCAATGCTAGATTTATGAATGATTTAATATCATGTGAAAATAAATTAAAATTGAATTTGGATAGTAGTTGTGAAAGCGCTGAAAACTTAAGAATTTTACTCACTAATACAACGAATGAAATGTTAGAGCTAAGATCTGATCTCACTGCGTGTGTAGCTAACACCGAGGGATTAGAATTTGAAAGAGATAAATACATAGCCAAATATATGGAGGTCAAACGATTGCCTAAAGCCGAAAGTTTTATTTCCCTCAGCAGCACATTACCCCCACCTACAATCTCTAACACTACTGATAGGAGTTTGTTAAATTTGCAATGGCAGTATTCTTCCTGTATGCAGGAACTGAGACGGACGGAAAGTAAACTAAATACTTGTAAAAATAATTTAGTATCCTAGCGAATCTTATAGCAGCATGTCAGAGTTAATAGTGAGGTTAGAAAGACACTGCAAACAGTTGGAAAAGTTAAAAGAGCATATAAAATTTTATGAGCATAAGCAGTGTATGTTCTCCAGTTTCAACAAATTAGATATGAAAGATGAGGAATTAATATGGGATCGAAAAGTATTTAATAATTTAACACGTTTTAATACATCATCATCATCATCATCAGAGAGAGGCCGCCAGAGTCGTCGCATTTCCCCAACGCCCATATAATACGAGACAGGATATGATTTATATCACATTATTTTTACCCACCTATATATGGATTTACTAAAAAAATTATAGTTTGTTTACTGAGAACAATGGTGATGTTAAGTTCGCATTTCATAATTTTACATGCGGTACTGCAAAATATCCTGTACATACATCAACCTTATGGTAGTCGAGAAGTCTTTGTATGTTTCGATGGAAATGGGGGGAAAAACGATAGCTGGCCATCGAACTGGATGTTGATGACTCCATATGCAGTTAATAATGCACCTACTTTTACAGCGAACATTCCAAACAATACAATTCAGTACAAATTAAGAATACGATTTCAAGATAATACAATGGGTGATACCTATTGGGAAAAATTATGTGCTGCCACCCCCTGTACTGCACCTACCATCATCAGCAATGCAAATTCTGAAAAACAAAATTATGATATTGGAGTGGAAGCGGTGTCTGGTTTGCTGTATTACATTACAGTTTGTTCTTCTCTCCTAATTGTAAAGTGTATAATTAAAATTATTAGGAAAAATGTCATGTCTCTCCGCAGCAGTGTGAATGAATAATATTATAATGTTTTTTTTTTTGTGTAATAAATGAAATAGCAATACAATTTTTGTTTAATTTATATCTGAATTTGATTAAATTCAACAGTTTTTTTTTTAATTTATGTACGCCTATGTTCACATTCAAACATCACCATAATATAATAATAATAAATAAATATATTGCCCACCCTAACCGGCGGTTATGATAAAAATTTCATTTAATTTGCATTTCTATACAAATGTTACACTCTCTCTTATCACATATCCGTTTTCTTATCACTTCCTCTCACTCCTATGTCTCGGGGCCAGCAACCGTCGTCGTCGTCGTTTATATTCAATTTACCTAAATTTAAAATCTCTGCACAGTCATGCTGAAATATTTCTTAGCCAGAAGGGCATTAGGTACAGACTTCACACACCCCCATACCACGTAATACAGCACTCTTCACTCTTCACCACAAGAACTCTTCAGCTCCGACGACAATGACCAATTTCTTAGCCAGAAGGGCATTAGGTACAGACTTCACACACACCCCCATACCGCGTAATGCAGCACTCTTCAGCTCCGACGACAATGACCAACAGCTCATGGTCAGATCTCGATGGACACATGCCATCCAAGTCACTTCCGCTCCAGAACTCTCTTTGCTTATCTACTTAATGGGTTAAATTAAGTCGGAGTAGAAGAAAACAAAAAATATAGGTAGATAGACCACGTGTTTCTGAACAAAAAATGTAGTAATAAAATTTATCGCTAAAGCCACGGTATTCCTGGAGAAAAATAGTGAAATAACTTTGTCACTCTGCGCGGCCAAGCTCACGGTTAAATGCGTACTACGGAACCTCTAAAAAGCAGTTCTAACGAGTAAAATAAAGCTCTTTTCTCTTTCTGATTACACATTTTTAACATTTTTCTTAGTGAATAGGAGGATAAATAGTGAGTCTGGAGGGAAAATATATAATTATGAACGCATACACAGACACTACACAAATAGGAATAATTATGTCACAAGCGGTAGGAATATTAATTCGGCTGCTCCAAGGAAGATCACACTAACCAACATTTTTTCCAAACTTGAGATTTTCACTCATGTGCTGATACTGTGCTGTGGAGCACAGCACAATATCAGCACATGAGTGAAAATCTCAAGCTTGGAAAAAATGTTGGTTACTGTGTTCTTCCTTGGAGCAGCCGAATTAATATTCCTACCGCTTGTGACATAGTTACTCCTACCTAACTATAACGGCGCGGAGTTTATTGTCGGCGTTAATACCAAGGCAACAGATAAACCGAGCCGTACTTTGAATTTATTTGTCAGTGTTGCGAAGGACGGGCAATGCGTCCACCATTGATATTCCTATCTTGACGGGAAACGAAGTGAGATTTTTTAGTTTACCAGAAACGTCATTAAGTTTAATATTTGAGAGATGCGTTTCATTTAATCTAATGAAAACGCTTTAATTATCGAACCTGTTCGAAATAGCGTTCAAAAAACGCCCCTCGCTTTTATACTAAAATATTATACTTAATTACAAACACGGCTCACACTAAGGCCCTTAAGGCTTAGAAAGAGAGAACAGGTTCGATGATTATTTTTTGCTTTTTAGTGCAGTATTTATAAAAGTGTGTTTTTTTTAGTTTTTTAAACTACTAATTTATTTTCTTCTTCATTTAGTATGTGATGTTCCTGAACTCGAATGGCTACTTTACCTTTTTAGCAATGTGCGTTGAATTGGAGTAACATATTATCGATTTTTCAACCGCTTTTTTCTGGATTAGGTAAGATTGTGAGGTTAATATTGACGTTTCTCCATATATAAGTTTGATAGTGAGCAGTAGAGTTTGATAGCGAAGTGATCCTGATGTTGAAGGTAATTATTGCATTTTTTTCCTTGCCAAATAAGATATACCTTATTTATAGTTTTACTATAAATTTTTCAATAAATCAAGAAACGGACGAAAAATCAAAACAAGAAGATGAATATCAAGCTTCCGACACAAAATTCACTGTGGCATCCATGACATTCATATTTAGCTGGGTTAAGATAGGATAAAATAGTAGATACCTAACTGTTACATTGCATACTCCTAGAATGTTCGAGATTTGAAAATGCTTCTAGTCTAATATGAGAGTGTTTTGGAATAAGCTCTATCTGAATAATAGAACACCCTGCATATAAAACCGTAATAGCCAGGGAGGTAGCGACAGCTTTCGTGAAATCATTTTTATGAAGCTAAATTTTTTTCCCAAGAAAGTTTGGATAGTATCTATGATGAAGGTCAATTCTACCAATCTATAAGTGTTGCAAAAAGGAGTAAAAATCAAACATGTTGCAAATAGTTGCATAAATGTATTGTATCTACAAGATTGAAAATTTACATACTGACAGATGACATAAAAACATACCGAAAAATAATATTCTACCTGGGCGGAAGTGTTGCTATGTCAGGTCTACCACCCACGCAAAGTGTGGAAAAACGAACATTTTTGCCTTATACCTACAAGGCTGAAATTTTTTTCCGGAAGTTTATTGAATAAGACATCTAAAAAATACAGTCTACCGATCGTCCCATGTTGCTAAAGCCTCGGTAGACGCAATGGAATGCAAGCGCGTGACCGCGGCCGCTGCGCTTCGGGCCATTGCAATTCGCGGAGAAGTTTTGCATTTTCCGCAGCGGAACATTAATCTACAAAGCTGATTTTTTATCTACAAGCCATTTTTGCGCTATTTCGATTAAAAATCACATTCTACCTCCATTGAAAGCTTGCTAAATCTTTGGTAGATGTTGCTGAAATTACAGGGCATAAAAAAGTTAAACGATTTGTAACTTTCTAAATTTCTTTCCCGAGTGTATAAAATTTTTACAGTTCCCATCATTTCAATTCATTCTTCTTATTCAATTTTCAATAGTAAAAATTATATATAAAAATTTCAGATGGTATAGAAACGTTGTAGATAGAAATGTGAGAGACAAAGCAAGCTTATTTTCAGTGAATCGAAAGTAACTTTTTTACTTGCACCTATTATCGATATATTATTATAGTTTCATGTGACATTTTTTATATAAATTAATAATACACAATATTTTAATAAAATAAATTTAATTAACATAATTGAGTTAGGCCACACATAGTATTTTTATAATCAAATTAACTGTCGAATTCTTTGCTAGTCATATCTGGATCTCCATATTCACTCTCGTAGCTGATTTCGGAGTAATTTTAATATTCAATTGACAGTAACATTGGTAAATCAGTTGCGTCCTGGCTAGGTCCGCGGGTCCGCAAAGGCGGACTGGGCCCTAGATCCTTTAAGGCCCCCCATCCGATCAATAAAACATGGCAATGAACAATCTTTATTTCTCCAACATCGTCTATAATTTGTCGCTACCTTCTACAGAATAAGAAATTTACCACTTCTCTTGAGTGCAGATATTGACAAGATTCCTCCCGTTGAGGAAATTATTGGAACCTTTTTCGTCTAACGAGTTGAAAAAAACATTGTTTATGTAATAAACAAAGCAACAACCAAGCCAGTCAATTATTATTTTTACTTATATTATCTTTTTCTGTGATTTACAACGAATTTATCAATATAGGGGTGTAGACTACATGGAAGGCGGAAGAATTTTTGACTTCAGGGATGGGTTTGGGGTAGTTAGACGGTAAACATACTAAAAGTCCCGACCCTAGGAGGTGAGCCTCGCGAGGGGGGCTTCCGGAAGGCCCTAAATTTTGACTTTTTTTGTTTTTTGCTTATAGCTCGATAACTATTTGTCCTTGAGAAAAAATTATTCTTACCTTTTTGAAAGCTGACAAAATTTCCTATACTTTTTACATCAAGTTGTATTATTTTATTTTAATTCACATGGTCGTTTAGCAAAAAAGTCTAACACAATTTCATCTATTTGTGATAGATACGTAAATTCGTAAAGAATCACTATCTGGGAAATAGTTGTACTGTGGTTTTTGATGGCTACACCAACACATCAAAAAATACAAAAGTTGCTGAACAGAATTGTAGATATCGACTGAAGAAGTGCGTGGATATACAGTTGTTCACCATGGAAACTGAAATCACGGTAAAAATACCAAATCCAGCAGTGGATGGGAACTATACTACCCTCACATATGTGGGATTTAGGAATTCCTGGCTGAGAGGAGAGAAATGGTGCTGGTCCCCAAACTAACAGACAAAAATGCTGCCTCCGACGAAATTTTGCAATTTATATTTTGTCGTGGCCAAAAAGATTGTGACTCAGGAAGATGCAGATGCACAAAGGCATCATTAAATTGTTCGTGAGCATGCCTCAACTGCCAGGGGCAACTGCCACAATGGAGTCCCCATAAGTAGTTTCTTTGGTGGATTCATTTTCCTCTTCTGCTGGTGTGGTGTCTCCATAAACTATTCCCCCGTCAGAAAATTGATCGGTTTTTTTCTTTCTTTAAAAAAAGCATTAGCTAATTATCCAATTATATGTAAATAAAAGTAGCTGTTACATGGAAATAAAAGTAGTTCAAACCATAATACTGTGGTGTTTTTTTATAGATGTGCGATGCTCTTTCCCACTATACCAAATGCAACAACTTACAATAATAAATAGATTTAAAAAAAAATGAAAAATGTAGGTAATGACTTCAAGCAATAACCCTATCACTTTACAGCAAAAAATCTTGAAATCCATCATTTAAGCCATTAATTATATGTAGAATATATAATGTTTATGCCAATTTAATCTTCTTCACTTGATTTGGTTGTATTTTATTTTACAAAAAAGATTCGAGGAGTTAAGAGCAGAAGTATGACAAAAAATGTAATCTGAAACAGCGTTTTCCGAAAATCGGCGATTTTCAGAAGCGGATAACTGGAGAACGGTTGAAGATAGAAACTTTTTGTAGGAAATATAGGAAATTTTGTTAGCTTTCAAAAAGGTAAGAATAATTTTTTCTCAAGGATCAATAATTATCGAGTTATAAGCAAGAACAAACACAAAATCGAAATTTACCTCCTAACTACCCCAAACCCATCCCTGAAGTCAAAAATTCTGCCGCCCTCCATGTAGTCTACGGTAACGGCAAGCGTTTGATTAGGTACGGCAATAAGAGCAAGCTAGAGCGAAGCAACTAGGCTATTCTTTTTTATCGTATAATACATCCTACTCGTGCCACCTGCTTTCCCCACCACATGTGCGTTGGCAGCTCTGTCTGCGGAATTTCAATTTGTTTCCGTCTTGCACCCTTCATTTCTCGTTTAGTCTAATAAGCAAAAATTTGATTTGTTTTTATTTAGTAGCTACTCCCAATGTCATTTTATACGCCTGCTGAAAAGGTTCAGATACTTAAATGGTCAATGATGTACATATGATTTTCTTGATGCGCGAGTCACTATTTGCCCCTATTCTAGAGCACTGGCAGACGCCTTTATTGTGGGCGGTCGGTTAAGTCGTTGAAACTATGCAATACCTAATCCAGTATAATGTATAATAATTCGTTGATTGGTCTAACTCGAATGTGATTTTTATTTGTTTTATGAAATGAATTATTTATATTTTGTTTTTTTCTTCAAATTTTTTAACTTATTACTTTTTACTTGATGTATTTTAATCCAAAGAATATATGTTTATTTTTTGTAAATAAATATTTTTTAATATATGATTTAGGTATTTCAATTTTCTCAGTAATATAACATTTTGTAAAATTAATAAATAATATTAACTGGATGGCATGAGCGTCATGAGGACCGTACAAGGAAATAGCTTGCACTCGCCTGGCTTTACTCACCTGTCTGAAAGAAATACGGCAAACGATACGAAAAATATCAGTTTGAAGTTTAAAATTCTCCTCACTGCACTGCAAAGAAAAAAATTGGACCCCCCCTCCCCTAAGCCCAAATCGCGGACCCAACTAAAATTTGCCAGGACGCCACTGTGGTAAATAATAATAAACTATTAAAGAATAACTTTTTTGAATAAGTTATAAAAAACAATCATTTCTTACAATGAGATTTACATAGCATCGTAAATTTACTATTTATTAATAAGTTGAATATATTTTCTTTGACATAAAGGAGGATAAGGGAGGATAAATTTCCTAACCGAAACATAGATCATAATGGAGTAAATAAAAGTGATTATTGACACATAAGAAAATTGTCTTAATGAAGTATTAATGAAGAATATAATTGTCATGATTTGACTATGTAATGCCATTTTGGCAACATCTACCAAAGATTTAGCCACCTTTCAGCGGAGGCATAGACTGCTGGTAGACAAAAAATCAGCTTTGTAGATTAACATACCGTGGCGAAAAATACAAAACTTCTCCGCGAACTGCAGTGACTCGAAGCGCAGCGGCCGCGGTCACGTGCTTGCATTCCATTACATCTACCGAGGCTTTAGCAACACGAGACGATCGATAGACTGTATTTTTTGGATGTCTTAATAAATAAATTATTTCAGAAAAATATTTCAGCCTCGTAGATATAGGTAAAAAATGTTTTTTTTTCACAATTTGCGTGGGTGGTAGACCTGACATGGCAACACTTCCGACGCAGTAGAATATTATTTTCCGGTATATTTTTATGTCATCTGTGAGTATGTAAAATTTCAATCTTGTAGATATAGTTCATTTATGCAACTTTTTGTCACATGTTTAATTAATTCTTTACTCATTTTTGCAACACTAAAAGTTTGGTAGACTTGCACTTTCATCGTTGATACTGTCTAAGCTAGTAAGGGAAAAAATCTAGCTTTATAAGATGTTAACGCGAAAAATCTATCGCTACCTCCCTGGCTATAAATGGGTTCGTATTGCCACATAATTGAATTATCTGAAAACGTTATTATTCCACAATAATTCACATTACAATTCAAACTGTAAGTTCTTATTCTGTTTATTATTTGGATATCTTGAACAACACTGATATATTTTTTAAACTCCCCTACGCACGTAGAACTTTCCCGATCTATTGTGTAACTTCACGGCATTCCTGAGGAAGTTTATCCGAGTAAGGGTATCGGGAACGCAAGAATCAAGAATATCTGGTAAAATCGAGCGATGGAATGAAAGCTGCATCCTCCACTTGTATGCGGAGTTCGCGACATCGGAACGGTTGCCGCTCGAGACGCAAATAATCCATCACAAATTCACTTGACATTTACATGGAAGCGTCACGTGCATCGGGTGTATGTTGTATGCGAAGCGATACATACATTATTCATGCAACCGTGATGTGTGCCGTTCGCACACAGGATGAAAATACATTTGTAATAATAATACCTCCTAAATTCATTAGTATTTTCCATATTATACCTGCCTATTTTCGTGGAATTTAGCGCCTCGATAAAAATACAGCACTGGATAAAAATTGTGGATATTCTTATCTTATTTATCATTAGTCATAATATCGGATGAAATCTGATTTACCATTTTGTCAGTACACTAACTGAAAAATATTGACCAATATTAATAACTACCGATATAAAATATTGGTGTGTTTATTTATTGATTTATTTCGAATGTCATTCAACAGATAAAACTCAGTTACAGAAGAAACAATACAAACTAATTTATCACTTGACTATGAACAAAAAGAAATTATAGCTAGAATATACAGGGTGTAATTAGTTTCATGTCATTAAAAAAACTGGTGGTGGAGAACGACTAGACAAACAAAAAAATCTTATATAATATGGGGTCTAAAGACCATAGTTCTGGAAAAAAGAATTCAAAAATTTAAAAAAATATTGTTATCCATGTTATCCATATATTTGAATTAAACTAAACTAAACTAATATAATAAATTTCTAATATACAAAATATAAAGTGTATATAAGAAGTATATTATAAAATGAGGCTGATAATTCACAAGTCAACAAAAAAAAAAGAAAAAAAAAATAAATTTAGATTTGACGGCAAGTGATTGTCATATAATTAAAGGTTATTCAAACTATTGTAAATACTACACATTTGTTGGATTCAAGAACATTTAGGTATTTATATTTGTTTTTGAAAATGATAAGCAAAGTAAACTGTTGTACTTAGAGCCCAAATGTGGTTCTAGGATATTATTTTGCAGTTCAAGGCAATTGCCTTTACGCATACTGTTACAATAGTGTTTTAAATTATGTTCGTTTAAATTCCTGTTAACAGTAAGTATTCAAATCTAAAAAGTGGACCTAAGTTTAAACCTTGGGGGACTCCTAGGATGCCCAGCTCACCATCGCAAGGTAGTCCGCCAATTCTTATATCGAACATATCCCGGTCGGAAGATCGGTCCTAGTGAACCTATTCTATGGCCTATTCTCTGCACGTCCGCAGATTTACCACCACTAGACTTTTGCGTGTGGGTAGAATGAAAGAACTTGTCTACAGTGAGGAAAACTCCTGTGTAGCAGTACCTAGATACTAATTTTTTTTGCTCGTTTAAAGCATCTACCTTAGAAAAAATTTCACACGCCATATTGGAGCCACTATTTTGAATTTCTTAATTTTGACTTCAGATTCATAATCAGCGGGCCCCCAAAAGATATAAAAATTTAAAATTATTTTCAGTAAATCAACAATACTTTTCCAAATATAATTGGGTGTAAGAATAAGTGTCGGGATTATGTAGAAACTGAAGAAGATACCTTTACTACAAAAGAAATTATGATTACATACGACATTCTTTTTGAATTTTGGATTTTTTCACCTCTGTAACTTCAACGTTTGTTTTATTTTTAGATTGTTTTTTCAGAATTATTCAGGACATCTGCTTCATTACTGACCTCAAATTGTTTATTATTGACTGGTTATAAAAAAAAACGATAATATAGCCTAAACTGAAGCTAGTTGGCAAATTGCGAGGGACATTACCAACAATAACAAAAAACATAATATTGACACATTAAGTATTTTGCACAAGAAAATGGTAAATAATCCAAGTGAAATAGGTAATATTTTTTGTGAATACTCGATCCCAATCAATGTTCTTTAGAGACATAGCATACGAGATTTATGAGGCATTGACAAATATAACTAACAGATTATTACTATTACAACTACCAGAAAAAAACCAAACAGTTTCAAAAAATGGATTAACCAAAGTATTAAAGATAAAGGCAAGGAATTAAAAAACATGAACTGGCTTCTAAAAAATTCATCCAGCACCGAACTAAAAAAACAGTACAAAGTTAAAAAAGCCGAATACAATAAATTACTTACGACTACCAAAAAAGAACACGTAAGAACTGAAATTCAAAATTCTACTAACAAGCAAAAAAAGATATGGCAATTAGTAAATGACAAACTTGGACGCAACAAAAACAAAGATGTTAAAATAAGTATAAAAACAGACGAAGGACTACATACCAGTGACCCCAAAACTGTTGCTAATGCTTTCGGAGAGTATTTTTCCACAAACGCTACCACACGTTCAAATTCAATCTATGGCAACACAACAACTAGCCGTGCAGGAAATAAGTCCAGCAATTCACTACCGAACTCCATGCTAATTGCTCCCATTGACGAGGATGAAATTAAAAGTGCCATTACAGAACTAAAAAACACAAATTCGACCAGCTGTGATGAAGTTTCGGTGCAAATTATAAAGTATATATCTGATGCTATCTTGGTACCAATGTTGCACTTATTTAATTTATTCATAGATCAAGGCACATTTCCTTATTCACTAAAAGTTGCAAATGTTATCCCAGTGTATAAACGTAACGATTCAGGTAACATAGAAAATTACCGACCTATAGCCATACTGAGTGTATTTTCCAAAATATTTGAAAAAATTATTTGTAAACGAATCTTAAAATTCACTAAAAAATATAAGGGGATAACTTGTGCTCAGCATGGTTTTATGTCGGAAAAATCAACCGAATCTGCTTGTATCCAATGCCTAGACTTTATTCACGGTGAAATTGATAGAGGCAATTTTGTTGTAGGACTTTTTTTCGATCTAAGCATTGCATTTGATAGCGTAGACCCTAATCTACTCTGCCAAGCTATAGAGGAAGCTGGTATCAGGGGCAACATATCGCGCCTCATATTATCATATGTTACCAATAGAAAAATAATAGTTACTGCTAATGGCGTAAATTCTGATCCTTACAACATTGATCTTGGAGTTGTACAGGGTTCAATTATTGGACCGCTCCTATTCTTACTTTTTGTTAATAATCTTCCAAATAATATCACTTGGGGCGAAATTATAATGTTTGCCGATGATACGGCTATATTGGTGACTGCACCTAACCCTACAGAAGCACAGCAACAAATTAATATGATTATGAGAGATTTCATAACGTGGTGCCACTAAAAAGGCTCTTGCTAAATTCTGAAAAAACTGTATGTGTAAATTTCTATAACAGACGTCCTATAGCAAATATAAATATCGTAATCAATAATTCTAACATCCCTCTTTCTGACAGCGTCAAATATTTAGGCACAGTAATTGACTCAGACCTCTCCTGGAACACATGTATTGACAACTTGTGTAACAAGCTTAGGTCTTCTTACTTTGCCATTTTAAATTTAAAAGACAGTTTTGACGAACAAACCTTAATCAGCACCTATTTTAGCCTCTGTTATTCACATATCTCATATAATATCGTACTAAGGGGGAAAACACTTGGTGCAAATCGAGTCCTTATCTTGCAAAAAAGAATAATCAGACTAATGTTCAATATTCCCGGCAGGGAATCATGTCGTCAATTTTTTGTCAAATATAAAATAATGACTGTACCCTGCATATACATCTATAAAACAATCCTACACATAAAGAAAAATTTAGCTACTCTTACAAGTACTTCTGAACAACATCGTTATCCCACTAGATACGGGCATCTGCTTAAAAACTGTCCCCATAGTACGACTCTCTACGAAAGATCGCCTACTTATTCTGGCATCTCTCTGTACAATAAGTTGCCAAAGCAAATAACCGATACTACCAACTTTAATAGCTTTAAATTTAAATTAAAAGGCTTCCTGCAACAGAATTGCTTTTACAATGTCCATGAATACATTAATTTTACCACCTAGTCAAACTGTACCTGTGTATTATTTTAATATATATTAATTGTACGTGTATTTATCAAGTATATTATTGTATGTGTATTTACCCAGTATACTATTGTATACTCAATTTTTTGATTATGTGGTTTTATTATTTTATTATAAGTTTTGAGATATGTAGAATGTATAAAATATGCATCTCCAGAACTATAAAATGTATCTATGTATCTTTTAAATGACGACTCCAATCCGTTTGTATGGCTTTATGGATAATAAACTATTATTATTATTATTATTATTATTATTATTATTATTATTATCATCGATAGGACCTGATGAACTTAATTTTAACGTTATCAATTCATGTATGAACACTATCCGCACCTTTCTAAATTCACCTGTGGGGCGCACTGGTGGATAAAATACGAAGCTGATTGACTATGTTTTTCAAAATAGCCAGTCATATAATGTTATTGCTTACCGGTGCGCTCCACTGAATTTAGAAATCTGCTGTTCAACCACTTTGTTACCTTTTCAACCTATCAATTTCTGCTGGCATATTTCCTGTCAATCTAAAACTAGGGCATATTACCCCACTGTATAAGAAAGGAAATGTGGAACTGATAGACAACTACAGAGCAATAACGCAAAACTCGTATATATCAAAAATCTTAGACAAAATCGTTCAGACACTGACCTATGAATATCTAACATCATTCAATCTTTTGAGTGAAAATCAGCATGGCTTTAGACCTAAATATTCAATCATAACAGCAGCATATGAAGTTTGTACAATTCATTTACGAATCATTAGATGCTAATAAATATGTCCTTAGCTTACTATTTAATTTGAGTAGAGCATTCCACTGCCTAAATCATGCATTTTTAAGAAAAAAATTTGAATCACTGGGAATTCGAGGCAATCTCAGTAAATAGATAGAGTCTTTTATCACTGGCAGAAAAATTGTAGTAAAATTTGACAACACTTACTCACAAGAAAAGAATATCAATATCGGTTTTCCCCAAGGAGTAGTCCTCTCTCCCCTGCTATTCATAATTTTTATTAACGATTTGGAAGCTCATCTTAGTATATGCCAGAAGAACTAAATAATACTGTAAACAACCTCCTTAAAGCATTTTCATATTGGTATATACGAAATCAGTTGATATTAAACTTAAATAAAACAACTTATATAAAGACGACAGCCACTTGTTTTAAATTTAATATCGGATCAAGGTAACCATTACAGGATCGGCATCCGTTAAGTATCTAGGCCTAACACTAGACGAAAATTTCACTTGGACAAATCACATAGAGTTTATATGCAAAAAAATTATATTCCGCATTTTTTGCAATACGAAATCTTAAGTCAATACTATCTAAATGTATATTATGGACTCGTGCTTTCTCATCTCAGATATATTCCATTATACTCTAGAGTGTTAGTTCAGAAATATAACGTATCTTTATTTTGCAGAAGAAAATCATTCTGGTTACGCGCCTTAATATTAATTGTAGTATAATTAAATATTTTTAATTTTTCTATATATTTGGTAGTCTTAATAAAAATTTCAAGGTCTTAGCACCAGCAAAAAAGGGTGCGTAAAGAAAGATAGCACCGGGTGCGAGACATTGTGATTAAAAGAAAGTAGATAGCATAGCACGCGGCTTCACGCATATAGTTATCGAACGCATATAACTAGAAAAGTGAATTACAATATATTTTTTTATTTATTAGTTATTAGTTAAATCAATAATAATTTAAAGTGTCGGAAATTTCACATTCCTAATTTCCTATCCTTTCCACCTTACCGACATCAACAGTGAAACCACGAGACATCCTGAAAGTAGGTAAGTTTTCGACATTTTTAAGTTATTTTTCTTTTGTTTGGAAATCTCGCACCTATAAAATACAGTTCACTCAATTAATTATTTAGACGCACCCGCTGATAAGGCTTAGGCCCATTCATATGGCCACTTCGTCCGGATTATAGCCGGCGGCAGATTTTTATAGTAGTTTTTGCTCTAATTTATCGCGATATTGTAATTCACTTGTTTTCTTAAACACGTACATACATATGCTTTAGTAGTTTATTTTCATATATTTTAGTAGATTTTATTTAATACTTGCCTTGAAGAATTATTTGCATTATTTACCAGTACGAGTTATTTGCTCTGGCATTTTGATTAATCAACAATTAATTAATATCACTGATTAACAACTTGGGTGTTTCTTGCGTTCAACATTTTAATTTTTTACATAATTTGGATATTTTTAGTGTATAGTTTGGGTGACATTAAACTGTTCAAGTGTTTCACAATGCCACCAAAAATTGATCAAAACTTAGAGACAAAACTTAGTAAATTTATAGCTAAAAAAGAAACTTATTTCAACAAAATACAAATGCTCTTTGATTTGTCGAGAGATTTAAAAAATCCTGAGAATTTATCAAAATTCAAAATTCAAATGCATACTTTGGATGAAACAACAAAGTTGTTTAAACTAATGATAGATAGTATTAATGATGTAAGTTCAGAAATAAACCCTGATTATGTATTAAATTATCAACCGTTAGAAATGGTAGATTCGCTATATTGTCATATAAAAGAGGCAGCTAAAATTATAGAAGACCAGCAGGTCACACAAAATAGACAAACAGCTGATCAGCCAGCTGTCGCTAGGTTACAAAAAATAGAAATACCGGAATTTTCCGGTGATCCCAAAAAATGGCCAATATTTTTTGAAACTTTTAAAAGCCTTGTTCATAATAATGCAAATTTAGATAACACAAGTAAAATACATTACTTGTTAGGCGCTTTAAAGGGCAAAGCTTTGGACGTTTGTGCGGGTGTTATGCCGACGGCCGCAAATTACAGTATTCTTTGGGGCACTTTGGTAGGTAAATATCAAGATAAGCGTTTGTTAGCTGATACCTATTTTAATCAAATGTTGGAGTTTAAAACGGCCCAGCAGGAATCTGCAGCCTGTCTTAATAATTTTTTAGAAAAATTTGACACTTCTGTTAACGCCATTAAACAATTAAATATTCCCGATTTGACAGATTTTTTCATAGCTTCTTTAGCTCTGTCAAAGTTAGATATTCAAACACGTAAATTATTTGAAATGTCAAAACACTCTGAAATCCCAACTTATAAAGAAATCGTAGACTTTGTTAAAAACCAAAGAAAAGCCCTTAGTAGCCTTTCAAAAAACAGTCATGCTAATTCCGCAAAGCTCAGTGTTAGTAGTAGTAGTGCTTATAAGCCTAAACAGGTTCCGCAATCATTTGTTACAAATAGTAGTGGTGGGGCAAATAAAAAACCTTATAAAAGTTTAGCAGGCAATTGCTCCATTTGTAAACAATTACATTCAGTTTTTCAGTGTTCTGAATTTCTAAAACTTACGCCTCACGAAAGATATAGTTTAGCTAGAGAGAAAAAATTATGCTTAAATTGTTTAAGTTCAGTTCATAAAATTGCCGATTGTAAATCGACAAACGTTTGCAATATTTGTCGTTTTCGACATCATTCGCTATTACATTTCGATAAATTAAATTCCGCTTATAACAATAATGACCACGAAAACGTAGCATCTAGTAGTCAATCTCTCTCAAATGAACATGAGAAAGAAAATTTATCCACGCACAATTTTTGTTCAACTTCAAGCAGTGAAATATCGCAAGATAATTATACAACTTTACTCTCTACAGCAGTGGTCCACATAATGTCTGTTTCGGGCGAATATAAACCCGCGCGTTTTTTGATAGATAACGGAAGCCAAGCACATTTTATCACTAGAAAATGTTGTCAGCGGCTCAAATTACCTTTTCAAAAATATCACTCCTCTGTTAATGGAATCGGTGGTCCTCAAACAGTTTTAGGGCACTTAAATTTTGGTTTAAGTTCACGATTTGATTCAAATATTCAGTATCAGATATATGCTTTGGTAATAGATAAAATAACTGACCGACTTCCAACAACTAATATACCAGTCAAATCGCTTAATTATTTAAATCATGTGCAATTAGCAGATGATCATTTTTACGAACCCTCAAAAATTGACGGAATTATTGGAGCCAGTTTATTTCTACATATTTTAGGCACTAGTAAGATAGTTGGCCCACCTAATTTACCTATGGCAGTACAAACTAGTTTAGGTTACATTGTGATGGGAAATATACCCACCACTACACCAGTTGAGGTTGAAAATTCGCAAACATTTTGCTCAATTATAGAACCATCTTTAGAACAAATTTTACATAAATTTTGGGAAGTAGAGGAGATACCTGCACCTCCCGTGCTTAATCAGGAGGATGCTGAATGTGAAAACATTTTTAGAACCACTACCACTCGCGACCACACTGGTCGATTTACAGTAGCACTTCCGTTTAAGGAATATCCGCCTGTGTTAGGAAATTCGTTTGCTATAGCTTGCAAACGATTTTACTACCTCGAAAATAAATTTAAAAATGACCCTCTTCTTAAAAACAATTATAGTGAGGTTATTAGGGATTATATAAGTCAAGGTCACATGACTCTGGTATCCCCAGATTCGAATGGTCAACTTGATAATAGCGCATATTACATTCCGCATTTTGCAGTATTGAAAGATAGTGTTAGCACGCCTGTTCGTATCGTGTTTGATGCCTCCGCAAAAACATCTAATTCACGCTCACTAAATGATGTTTTATATTCCGGTCCAAAATTACAAACTGACATTTTTAAAATCTTACTTAACTTTAGACTTTTTCAAGTTGCTATAATTTCAGACATACGACAGATGTATCGAAATATTCGGGTGTGCCCCGAGCATCGCAAATTTCAAAGAATTTTGTGGAGATTCTTCCCCGAAGAACCTTTAGCGACTTATGAACTAACCACAGTTGTGTTTGGTTTAAAATCGTCCCCTTTCTCGGCTTTAAGGACGATTAAACAACTTGCCGACGATGAAGCAGATGCGTTTCCTCTCGCGTCCAAAGTGGTCGAGACCGATCTGTATATAGACGACCTAGTAGTTAGTGTCCCGACGACACCACAAGCAATAGAGCTTTATCGTCAAATGGTAGGGTTATTTTCTACCGGGGGTTTCGAATTAGTTAAGTGGAGCTCAAATTCGCAAAAATTGTTAAAAGAAATTCCTAAAAATATTCGTTTATCATCAACAATAGAATTTAATGAGACGCCTGAAATTAATTGTGCACTCAAAGTTTTGGGGTTACAATGGGACCCTTCAACCGACTTCTTTTCATTTTCGGTAAATATTCCAAACAAAATTTGTACAAAAAGAAGTATTTTGTCAACTTTAGCACGCATTTGGGATCCACTAGGGTTTTTATCAGCTATTACAATCGTCGCAAAACTTCTGATAAAAGAGTTGTGGATTTCTAAAGTTGATTGGGATGCGGAACCGCCAAAAAACATTCAAAAACAATGGTTAGAATTTTATGAGGAGCTTCCTCTCATATCGCAATTTAAAGTACCGCGTTATATCGGGGCATTTGACAATAATTCTTACGCAACATTAATAGGATTCGCAGATAGTTCACTGAAAGGATACGGAGCCATGGTTTATATAAAATTAATTGCACCTAATAATGATATTAAAATTAACTTAATGTGTGCAAAAGCAAAAGTAGCCCCTTTGAAAGTTTGCACAATACCTAGACTTGAACTTTGTGCCGCTGTTCTTTTGGCAAAATTAATTAAATCAATTATAGATACGTGTTCAGCTCGCATTAAAATAGATAAGGTTTTCGCACTTTCCGACTCGACAGTAGTTTTGCACTAGATTAATAGTTCTCCACATAGGTGGAAAACTTTTGTTTCGAATAGAGTTGCTAAAATTCAGGAGTCGGTTCCCTCCGCTAAATGGTTTCATGTAGAAAGTGAAAACAATATAGCTGACTGTCTTTCACGCGGACTAACGCCGGCACTTTTAATTCAACACTCTACCTGGCTCTCCGGTCCACATTGGCTTAAATTAGAATTGAATAAATGGCCTATTCAACCTATTGTAGAAAATAACTCACCTATAATTGAAGAAAAAGTAACTGTAGTCCTGCCTACTGTACTTGATGAATATAATCCGTTACGTAATCTTATACTGAGGATGTCTTCTTGGTCGAAACTTTGCAGAATTACAATATACGTACTTAGGTTTCTGAAATTATTACCAGTTAGAAAAATGATTTCTGTATTAGATTTAGATAAAGCCGAATTAGTGCTAATACGAATTGTTCAAAAATTACATTTTGCTAAAGAATTTGTACTGTTGCAGAATGAACAGTCGTGTTCCAAATCATTGCGTCATTTAAATCCTTTTTTAGATAAGGGATGTATTCGAGTAGGAGGTAGGTTAGAAAACGCACAAATTAGTTATTATACAAAACATCCACTATTACTACCAAAAAAGGATCACTTAGTTAATATTTTAATTGACCACTTTCATCGCTTACACTTACATACTGGGCCACATTTATTATTATCGCTCCTTCGACAACGATTTTGGATATTAGCTGCTAGAAATGTTGTTCGTAGTCGCATTAAATTGTGTAATTATTGTTTTAAATTTAAACCTAAAGCTACATATCCGCAAATGGCTGATCTACCCGTTGCTAGAGTGACGGAGGTAAAATGTTTCTTAAACAGTGGCGTGGACTACGCCGGCCCGGTTTATATTACTTTAGGACGTCGCAGAGGTATTAAAAGCCAAAAAGCGTACATATGTCTGTTCGTTTGTCTGGCAACGAAAGCGGTGCACTTAGAATTAGCCTCTGATATGTCAACCGCTACATTTTTAGGATGTTTTAAACGTTTCATAGCGCGCCGCGGACCCGTATGTTCTATTCACTCGGACTGCGGTTCAAATTTTATTGGGGCAAAAGCTGAACTTGATCAAATTTACAACTTAATTCAATCCAGTGAATATATTCGCACTATAGGCGCAGAATTAAGTTTGCACAAGATAGAGTGGAAGTTCAACCCTCCATCCACACCCCATTTTGGGGGTATTTGGGAGGCAAATATTAAGTCAATGAAAACACATTTGCATAAAGTTGTAGGCAATCAAATTTTTACTTTTGAGGAATTTACAACCATATTAACACAGATTGAATCTCTCTTAAATTCTAGACCATTGTGTTGGTTGAGTAGTGACCCCTCTGAACCAGAGCCGTTAACCCCCGCACATTTTCTTACATTGACTCCATTGAAATCACTTCCAGCGTTAGATTTCTCGGAAACAAAACAAAATTTGCTTTCGCGTAAACAACTACTTGACCAGGTAGTACAATCATTTTGGAAACGGTGGCGTCTGGAATACTTGAGCAGTTTGCAAAGTCGCCAAAAATGGAACAGTCCAGCTTGTCCTGTTACTAAAGGGACACTGGTTCTTATTCAGCAAGAAAACATACCCCCTCTTCAGTGGCCGTTAGGGGTTATCGAAGAGGTATTTCCAGGCAAAGATGGAGTAGTTCGTGTAGCCCTTGTCAAAGCAAAAAACACGACTTACAAAAGACCCATTGTCAAGTTGTGCCCTTTGCCTAATCAGTAAAACGTAATTTTTTTTTCTCTTAGAATTTCTTAGTTCTTTTCTTTAATAGATTTTACTTTTTTCTTTAGGGTATATTTGAAAATAATTTTTCAAGGCCGGGGGAATGGTTACGCGCCTTAATATTAATTGTAGTATAATTAAATATTTTTAATTTTTCTATATATTTGGTAGTCTTAATAAAAATTTCAAGGTCTTAGCACCAGCAAAAAAGGGTGCGTAAAGAAAGATAGCACCGGGTGCGAGACATTGTGATTAAAAGAAAGTAGATAGCATAGCACGCGGCTTCACGCATATAGTTATCGAACGCATATAACTAGAAAAGTGAATTACAATATATTTTTTTATTTATTAGTTATTAGTTAAATCAATAATAATTTAAAGTGTCGGAAATTTCACATTCCTAATTTCCTATCCTTTCCACCTTACCGACATCAACAGTGAAACCACGAGACATCCTGAAAGTAGGTAAGTTTTCGACATTTTTAAGTTATTTTTCTTTTGTTTGGAAATCTCGCACCTATAAAATACAGTTCACTCAATTAATTATTTAGACGCACCCGCTGATAAGGCTTAGGCCCATTCACATTCGCCTCATATTTTCGCTCATGCCACTAGACTCATGTCGATCAGTATTCACAGAAAATAATATTCTAACTTGAACTTCAATTTTTGCATTCGAGGCAGCTGTGTTTGTCTACCAAAATAAAAATAAATTTATATCAAGTTCAGATAAACATTCATATAACACCCGCGTACCAACCAGATATCAATCAATAATTATAACCTCTCATTGTTTAGAAAAAGTCCGTATGTCTGTTGCGCCAGCATTTTTAATACACATTTTTAATAAACTAAGAAAATATCTAGTAAATTAATGTTTTAATAATGGTGGCAATGAATGATGTATAAATTATAGATATAGAGTTTTATCGTACTGTATCGCTTAACATTTTATTAATGTGCAGTGTTCTGCAATTTATTATTTCTGCTGTATCTATTACATCTTGTAATTTTTAATATCACGAACTACTTTTGTAGCAAACTATAGGCATTATTATATCATGTTATTTTATTATCTTAGTATTGTATTTACGTGTGTTCAATATTGACCTGTCACATCTATACCATTTTAAAGCAAAAGTGAATAAAGGATTATTATTATTATTATTATTATTATTATTATTATTATTATTATAAACAGTCTTTGCAGTTTGTAGATCGAGTTCTGAAGTTTTGCTGTTTTTAGGCCCTCATTGACCTTACTATAGCTCGTCTATTTTTAACCAACCAGTTCAGTGACGTAACTCAACTCTTTATGCAGGTTTCATTTTTTAAAATCTCACAATTTTTGTTAATGATAATCACCATATATCCTCTCTGTTGTCTTCAACGTTTCCACTGAATTATGCTCAGATTTTATAATTCTACTGTGAGAACCTGTTACACAACTACGCTCTTAATTAATTACACTTTTTAGGAAATGTATATCATTCTACCTATAATAATGGCGCATGTTTAATAAATATCAAAGTTATTTTACGAATTGACTTTTTATGGTCTGGATTTCTTAGGCTAATTGAGCAATTTAAGTAGCCACTTATGCATAATCTTTCTTTAATTACATTAATATGATTAATTAGTTATTTATGCACAGATTACGTAATCTGACTAATTGTGTACACATTTACTATAATTTCCAACGCATATAAATAACTTTCATTATCAATCGCTCGCCATTAGCGCGAAGGTAAATTTAGAACTTTTAACAGGAATTTCAAATGGATAAATAGGATAAATTTCAAATTAATTTAAAATTTACATAATGATTTTATCTGAAATTTAAGAGTAAAATTATGTCCTCGGCAGTAACAGAAGAAGAATTTAAGTTTGTAATAAATTTGGGCCTAAATCTAGATCTAATAAATATAATCTTAAGAACCGTTTTGGGTAATTACCCATGGTGTAAAGAAATACGGTGTGCTTACGCGCAGCCTTCGGGATCAGCCAATAGCGTAACACTTCCTAATTGCGTCCATGTTGAATTTTCCGCGAACGAAAAAAGGCATTAAATAGCGGTAAATTTAAAATGTAAAAGATGTATGAAATACTGAACAATTAGTTCATATTAAAAGTAACACTAATAAATATAAAAATTCCGTTTGACAGTTTTTGGTCTAGTGATGAGCAAATGGGTAATATATCAAATAAGTGCATGTAAGGCCAATTAAAATCTATATTACTTCCACATTCCAAATTTTTAAAAAATTTTGTTGTTCAGATAGCCTTACAATGCCACGAAGCGTCGAGATTTTAAATTTGTTCTGTCGGTCTGTCTGTCTGCAACCTTTTTTGTGCACATGATTTCTCTGAAACCATTTAAGACATTGACTTGAAATTTGGTACACGTATGTATTTTAACGAGATCTGGAACTAGATTATATTTTGATCTTATTTTGTTGAAGGTTGAGGGATAAATTGGGGTAAATGGGGGTAAATAGGTAAATCAAGCAAGTAAGAGCCCATAAAATTGGCATTTACTATATACAAGTCTCAAAAATATTTTTGGCATTAGCCACCCCCATTACCACTACTACCTCATTATTAAAGGGGGTGAAAAAAAATGAAATTGAGATTTAGTGTGTATACAAGAACCAAGGGCCTCCATTTTTTTTACTTCATCCACCTACACTACCACTCCTTTACCACCACCCCCACCTCCACTATCGATGTGGCATATCGTTTGATGGGTTATTGGACAATACTACATTTCAAATATTATTTTTCTCCATCTTTGTTAGTTATTTTTTAGGTTGAGGTTATTTTTCATTAAGAGTTTAATAGGTTTCATTCTCGACAATAATAATCTCAACTACATTCCAATTATTACTTTCTACGATGCTTTCTTAATTATTTTTCATGGTAACCACCCTGTATATTATTCATTAAAAGTACAGCAGGCTTTTTCCTTAGCAGTTGTGTTAACTATATGCCAAATATTATTGTCCTCTGTCACATTTTTTTCATTAATTAACTTTCTAAGAATGCCCATCCTGTATTATTATCCTCCGCCATACATTTATAATTAATTAATTCTTTGTTGTCGTCTACCCCGTACATTTTTCACTAAAACTTTCCCAGTTCTTTGTTGGTAGTAGTAACAACTACTTGTCAAATATTATTTTGCTCTGTCAAATAGGTAGTTTTGGATTAAAAAAAAAAGTACACTTTGTAGTTAGTAAATGTGCAAAATATTAGATTTTTTTTTTCAACTGCTTCTCCCTCAAAATAAATAATGAAAATAGAGCGCGCGAAAACGCAGTGTGACGTCACACCACTCCTGGCAATCGACTGCTCGCCTGTTCCCATATAGGTTCATATCTTTTAAGTGTTTTGTATTTTGTTATTAACATGGATAAAAAAGAGGTTATATAAATATTGTATAGTTCCAGACAGTAAAAGTATACATTGGCGTCTACTCCCAATAAAATATTTGTTTCATTACCAAGTGATGAAAGTATTAGGAATTTGTGGCAGAAAGCTATGCACATGGAGAAATTTGTTAGTAATAAAGGGACGAAGTATTGTTGTGAGGATCAAGTCTAGTGTAATAGATTATTATTAAAAATTGTACAATAATAAAATTTGTAACTTGAAGAGGATATGGAAAATTATATGTATTATAAAATACTTTTTATTTGCACATACCCAACAGTGTTATCGCCGTAATTTTGTCTAGCTAACCAAAAAATCAGATAAATTCGGTTAAACTTTATTAAAGTAGATATCTATCTAGTTATCCTACCTCTGCAATTTGACACCAGAAATTTAAAAAAGAAATTTATTTATAAAAAAAAGTAAATAAAAATTGTTATTAAAAATTTTTATTAGTAATTTTTCAGCGCTTATAGAATATTTATTATTATTAAATAACCATGAAAATGTCTACACACATCCAAAATGTTGCAATGAACCTTAACGTATCCATTTTCTAGAGAACACATATTATAATGTATAAAAATAACAAATCAAGTAAGTTAAATAACGTAAAATAACACCACACTCGCACAATGTACAATGAAATCTCTTAAATTGAATATAGCCGCATAACTCATACAACCAGTGGAGTGTGACATCACATATGCTTGTTCCGCACCGTCGGCCGTTTCAAACATGTTATGAATTCGAAATCAAATATTAGGGTTAATATTAACGCTAGTAACCTAATTTTTTCACTATATACTTAAAAGTTTAAATACTTACGGAAAATGCAAAAATAAGTTATAAAGTAAATATCACATCACATATCAATATCAAATGTGCCCATTAAAAAGACCTTAATTTTCACAACCTGAATCGGGCAAGTGAAAACGTGAAGATATCTCGGAGATTTATTTTTTTAGGATTACAATATTTCCTTTGGATTAAGAAATGGAAGTGAAAAGATGTAATTTTTGAAGTTTTTCTTTTGTTCAAAACGTTATAAAATATATATTTTTTTAAAACAAAAATGATTTCTATTTATCCCAAAAACTACTTGTTTCAATTTATATTGATATATTCCATATGCACTTCTGAAACTCAAGATTTAGATAAACAACCAAGCCTAGTCCTGTACTTTTAACACAATTAAACAAATAATTGTTTATTTACATTAAAATGATAATAAACGCACCCGTTGATAAACACACACCATAAACATACTACATACAGTAGACAACCCCAAAATTCAAAGCCAAGACTGTCCGGAAAGGGTTTCACATTTGGAAAAGTACGGACATACACCCATACCTAGAGACATTGTCAATGCCAGAGCTGAGGTTCGAACCCTGTACCTGATAGACAGCGTGACCAGCATATTCGTCATAGTATACGCCTTAGCCGACTGAGCTACAGCACCGGTATGTTTGTGAAATATCTTTTTCATTTTAATCAATCGATATCTTCCTTCGAAATAGCTGACATCATAATGATTCCTTCACAGTTCTTCATATCTCAACGTAATGTACATTTTGGTATTAAATTAAACGATCAAAACAATTATCGAATATTTTAGTACCATTTAGGTACAAATTGATAGTCAGTTGACCTGAATTTCGAAAAACTAATTATTAAATCGCATTTAACTGTCGTAAAAGCACCCAGATATCGATTTTCTTGAAAAATAAATAAAAAATAACAATTTTCAAAATTACTTCCACATCCAGTGGAAGTATAGTAACGACAAAAAAATTTTTGAATATTTTTATTGTTCTAATAGGCTTAGAATGTCATGAAACGTCGAGATTTTAAATTTGAGCGAAAAAATTTTCTGTCTGTCTGTCGGCCTGTAACTTTTTTGTGCGCACGTTTACTCTGGAACCGTTTAAGATATTGACTTGAAATTCGGTACACCTATGTACTTTAACGGGATCTGGAACCAGATTATATTTTCATCTTATTCCGTCGAAGAGTTGGGAGATAAAATGGGGAAAATGGGGGGTAAACAGGTAAATCAAGCAGGTACGAGTCCATAAAATTGGTATATAAGAGAAGCTAAGGTTTCAAAAGATCTTTTGGCATTAGCCACCCCCATTACCACCCTTACCTCATTATTAAAGGGGATGAAAAAAAATTGTGATTTAGTGTGTGTATAAAAACCAAAAGCCTCAAAATATTTTTTTACTCCATCCCACTACCACCCCCCTATCACCGCCCCACCCCACTATCATGTGGGATATCGTTGGGGGTAGTAAATATTATATTATTAAATTTCTATAAACAATTATTTCCACATACAAAATTTTTTCGTTATGAGAGACTTGGATAGAAAATCTGGATGTGGAAGTAGTGATTCCTTGGGCAGCGGTTTTTGGATACCATTCGCATGTCGATCATCAACCGACTAGAGTTTCGTAGAAATTACAACAGAGTTGTGAGTAACAGTATTAAAAACCTGCAAGAATTTCGACGCGATCACCATCATTTTTTTTTGGTCATAAGGTAAGAATTGAGAATTACTGGGGCCACATATTCGAACTTTTCAAGTTTAGGATTTTCCACATCATTCTCGTGCTCTCAGTAATCTCCATAACGAAATTCAGCGTTTCTGCTAACTGAGAATTATAAAAAAGAAAACATAAAAACGGCATGAATTTTATATATCGACATTATAAGTTAAATTGATTTGTCAACATGCCCTTTATAGGAACTATTAGACGTACAAAAACGACTATTGCCTATACTTTAATAACTTTTTAAATTGTAGATCTATCAGATACATAGACAAAGTGAGACACCATTTTTTTCCTGAACACTTATCAAAATGATTAAATACTTTTCTTCGATGATACATTTTTACATATTTCATAACCGCCGCAAAATTTACAGCTACCACGCTGTGATAATTCCTGTTTATTTATTGCATGAAATATGAATTTAAGAGCTTACAAATTTATTCAATACCATCTAGGCTACGCCAACATTAAATGGTATTTCATAAACGTCTAAGCCTGTTTAATTCAAATTTCCTTGTAATAAATAATATTGAATGATCACAGATGATATATTACATTCATCAATATAAGTATAAGGGTTATCTGCAAGTAAAATTATTTTAATTGTTTTTTTAAAATAAAGCAGCAAGTATTTAAATAATCAGTTTTTAAACAATGGGATTTTCTTTTAATAGTAGGTAATAATAATTATTCAGTTATCCAGTTAATAACTTTTGTTAACTTTAAACGTAAATAGTCATCCTGATATATAATAAATAATACCAAACTAAAAAGCTATTATCGTAAAAAAAACACAAAGGAACAAAATTGGTATTTAGAGCAGTTTAAAAGGTTAAAGTCGTCAGTTAAATCAGAAATCAAAGTAGCTTATAAATTATACCTTGAAAATGTTGAAAGTAACATAAAACATGATTTCAAACACATTTGGACCCTTATTCGCTCAAAAAAACAACAAACCCGAATGCCTGGTAGTTAACAAGCGACGTAGTCTTTGATGCTCTTGAATCCATCCTTGAGAGATTTAGTGATTATTTTGGCAGTGTTTACTCATCTTCAACTAGCCTAGATACCGATACCTAACGCAATTTTTTTAACTAGTTAGCTACATTTTATGTCAGCGAATTTACTGAAAGGGACTTACTGAATTCTGTCAATAAGTTCAAAAATAAAATGATCAGGACATGACCAAATCCCAAGTTTCTTAATAAAAGATTATAGAAACGCTTTTATAACTCCTCTATTATTTATTTTCAATGTCATTCTTAAAACTTATGTCTTTTCTGATACGTGGAAAATTGCGAGAGTGTGTCCCGGTATTTAAATCCGACGATCCTTCTCAAATGACTAATTACAGGCCCATTTCTATTCTTTGCAATTTTGCAAAACTTTTGGAGATATCACTCTATAGTTATATTTATCACGTCGTAAAAAATCTAATCTTACTACAGCCCTCCCCCCGGAGAAAAGTATTCGTTTTCAGGGCGACAATTTTTTTTTCCGTATGAGGTGGGAAAAACAAAATTTTTGGATTTCTAATAGTATTCCTGCGTATGAGGCGATACAATTTTTTTAGATTCCGAGCCGAGCGAAAAATTTTTTTTTGCCCCCCCAGTAACCTTTCTGGATCCGCCCTTGACTACACCAACATGAATTTTTGGAGAGCCGCTCCACTATAAGAAATTTAACATTATTCTCCCAATACTTGGCTTCTGTACTGGATAATCATGGACAAATTGACGTGATATATATACCGAGTTCGCCAAAGCTTTCGATCGCATCGACCACGGAATAATTTTGATTGAGCTAAATAATTTTGTATTTGATGAATCTCTCATACCACCTATTAGGATCTACTTAACCAACAGAATTCAATATGTATCTTACAACGGGTTTTATTATAAACAATTCATTAGCACCTCTGGAGTACCCCAAGGATCAAATCTTGGCCCATTACTATTCCCGCTTTTAATTAATGATTTGGCACAGATTACTAGTTGTCAAAAAGTGCTATTTGCTGATGATCTGAAAATTTACCATGCTGTAAAAAGTGTTGAAGATTGACGTGAAGAAAATAATCTCCAATTAAACATTCAAAAATGCAAAAGTCTAACTTTTACATTAAATAGTGCACAGAATTTACCTGTCAATTAAAATCCACAGACCTAAACCGGTGATAAAATGTCTTTGCATAATATTTGACCCAAAAATGACATCATATCATCAATCAGCATATCATCATCTTTCACATCTTTCACATGCAGTGGAAGTATAGTAACGACAAAAAAATTCTGTCTGTTTGTCTGTAACTTTTTTGTGCGCACTATTACTCTGGTACCGTGTAAGATATTGACTTGAAATTTGGTACACGTATGTACTTTAATGAGATCTGGGACTAGATTATATTTTCAACTTATTCCGTCGAAGGGTTGGGGTGGTATATTGGGGCAAATGGGGGGTAAATAGGTAAATCAAGCAGGTAAGAGTCCATAAAATTGGTATTTGGTATGTACAAGAAAAGCTAAGGTCTCAAAAAATTTTTGGCATCAGCCCACCCCATTATTAAAGGGGATGAAAAAAAAACTGTGAACCAAAACCTCAAAATAGTTTTTTACTTCACCCATCTCCACTACCTCCCCCACCCCACTGCCAATATGGGATATAGTTTTATGGGTTTTTGGGGTAGACGATTTCAAATATTATATTATTAGTTTCATAAACAATTATTTCCACATACAAAATTTTTCGTTGTAAGAGACTTGGATAGAAAATCTGGAAGTAGTGATTTCTTGGGCAGCGGTTTTTATATTTATAAGTCTTCAGTAGTTATACTACATATTAAATGTTTTCGACGATAATGAGTGTTGTTTTTATTTTAATGTAGTTGTAGATTAAATGGAATAAAATAGATTATTCAAGGAATATTAAAAAATTGAGATGCTGTAGGTTCAATCTTTGAATTATTAACTGTTTATTAATAATGACAATGATTTATGTTATAAAATTTTAATTATTATTGATATAATATTACATAGATATAAACTTACAAATAATTATAATATTTATATTAATTATATTAATTATATTAATTATAATGGATCATCGTCTGATGAATAACAACATTCAACAATGTCTCCTGGATCTGATAGTTCGGATTCTTCTGGCGATTTCTCTGGTATGATTATATCTGCAGTATTCAAAGGTGTGGGATCATCTTCATACCAATTTATTTGATATCCAAATTCAGGACTTAAGGACCAGCCACAATCTTCTGGATTAAATTGTAGGCAGTCAAATTCAGTAGCTGTCAGCAACATTGAATTTATATATATATGGCTCTTAGAATTTATTTTTTAAGGGATTTCTAGCATGGTGGTATACTCTCCGAATCAAAAGTTTGAGTTCTCTTGAAAAGTGGGCCTTCAATTGTCTGGAAACTGTATTTTTTATTAAACAGTAGTACTCATCCAGCATTTACATTGCTACTTTTTATTCCGTAGATTTCGTTGGTAAACTTCTGGATTTTCGGCATTTTTTCATGATCGTTTAGATCATCAGAAGTACGTAATTCTGAAAAAAACCTTCTGGTATTCTACTACTTTTTAATATTTTAAATGGTTTTATTTTGCCTTTTGTCATTAACACATTTGTTAAATATTTCTCAAAAATTTTAAGGTAATCAATTTATTAACAATACATAAATCCTTCTTTCAGTACACGATTTTTAAATAGTATCAAAAGTATCTAACATTTTCAGAAAATTATAAATTATACAATAAATTATTTATTGAACAAAATAAAAATTGTGGTAGTATTTTTAGGTAAAAAATCAAAAACATATGCAATGATAAGAAAAAAAAATTAAAATATGTACATTTATTGGTGGGGAAAAACATACTTTCTTTAAAGAGAAATTCAGTCGGCCTGACAAAACTGGCAGGTTTGAAGGTGGACAACAAAAATATTAAAAATGTACGTAGTTTTAGCTTTAATTTGGTGCAAATTTAGCCCAAAACTCGATCACGTAAAAGTCCTTTCATAATCTATCCCTTTTTTTGGTCGGCCAGCGCTATCCTACAATATACAGGGTGTAATCAGTTTCATGTCATTAAAAAAAAACTGGTAATTGGGACCGACTAGACAAACAAAAAACCTTTATGACTTTTCCCTCTAGGGGCACTTCGAAAAAAAACAAAAAAAAAACTGACCTAGGTCAACAATTTGAATATTAAGGTAGAAAACGTTTGAGAACCACTGCTTTTCTTGGTCAATGGACTTGTAGTTCCCAATTATACAACTTTTAAATTGTCATAAAAAAGTGCAAAGTCCTCGCCGGCACACGCGGCGGTCTGCGGTGTCAAAGCAAAGGCCTTTGATACCGCCTTTGATGGACCGCCTCAACCGAACTGAGGCAATTATAAAGAGGTAAATAATTCGTTATCTCTTTCTGCACAATTGCAAGCAAATAATGGCCATAGAGGTTTAAACAGAGCATTTCTTTACATGTGTGTTTTTTAATTTGGAACAAAATATTGGATTATTGTTTATAATTTAGAAAATTTAAATGTGGTTTATTAACATTTGTAACATAAATGAGTGTGCTGGGTTAAAAGCTTACCTACATAAATTTTTCGAAATCTCTGCATCTGCATCAATACACAGTTCGGCACGTCGAATTGAGGACATACGCACTCCGTCCAACACTAAACTATCAACTAACGTTGTCAATAAAGGAAAATAAAATAAAAACTTGGTCCAAAATCCAAAAAGAAACACAAAAAGAACGAACAAGTAAGTTGTGTCTGTACGTAATCAAGAACTTACGACTTAAACGGTAAGTCAATAAAATAAATCTTAACTATAATACAGTGACCCGAAATTCAAAAATAACAAAAACAACGAACGGGTTGGACATGTGTACATAACGAAATACCCACAGTAACTAAAATATTGCACAAGAGAGAGTCAGAGTATAGTTTTATTCAGATCTACTAAACACTCAGAAAACGTCTTTCATCCTTACCGCACCGCTAAAGACCGCCGACATTTTATAGCTATCTGCACAAATATCGAGTATTACACACAAAGACACGCGACGATCTAAACCTACCTCAATATTCCAGCAGTTCTCAAACAATATTAAATTTTTGTTTATTTTTTTTTCTAAAACTATGGGCTTTAGACCCCATGTTATGTTATGTAAGGTTTTTTTGTTCGTTTAGTCGTTCCCCACCACCAGTTTTTTTTATTGACATGAAACTGATTACACCCATCATGTAGCCGACCAATTTATTCCGTTTTTACTCACTGAGATCTACAAATTAATAAAAAAAAAAATCGAAACTCAATCATGTAATAGTACAGTTCCAAGAACCACCGAAACTGTACTGCCACGCATAACCCGACAGGAAATGTCATGGACGACAATTGCTTCGTAAAAGTACTAAAGATGAAACAACTCTACACTCAAAGAAAATGATAGGTAAATTCAATCAAAAAGAGCATATGAAATCGCGCCTATCTAGTTTCATAGTTAAATCAGTCAGAAAAGAATAGTCATACAACTTTATTTGTTTTCGTAAACAAATAGTAGTTTAATAATCATATCTTCTGGTAACAAATTAAATAGTACAATGACATTTTTTTATGTTCACCAACCATTTTCAATTTGGTCTACAATTAAATAGTACAACGACTTTGTTTTTTGTTCACCAACTAATTTTTAGGTTGATCTACACTTTATTGTATGATGAAGTTTTTTTTGGTTAGCCAAAATCTCAGTATTGAGACATCAGACCACCCAAACCAAAGATGATCGTTTATAAGATCCATCCAAACATATCGATGATCCCTGAGAGAATTTGAACTTTGCAATCATGTTATTAATTTTCTATAAATTCATAAGAGTATAAGATAATGCATGATTGATTATTGTCAGTGATTTGTATGTGGCGTCATCTGGGAATAATTTCTGTAATAGACTACGTGGTAAGCAAGCAAATTTTATGGCAATTCTTTTAGAACTTCTAGAAGACGACAATAATATTGGTTTGTCTACCAAGTACAATAATACAGCGAACTAATACTGGGTTAGAATTACAATTCGATAATAGTTAAAAATAAAATATACTAGTATCTAGTTTAATTTGACAGAATTCAACAAAATAATAGTCAGACGAACAAAATAATAGTCTTATTCATCTATTTTTTAAGTTAATGTTTGTTTTGTTGTACGACAACTTTTTATGAATTAAAATAACAATCACCTCTTGTTTAAAAATAGCATCAATAGAGTTTGGTTTAACAAAATTAACGATATTGTTAGTTAACCATTTTTTTTTTTTAATTTACCCATACTATTTCTTTGAGTGTACATAAACAATTCAACTCGAAAATTAAAGTTGAAATCCTGGCGAAGAGCGCTGTGAGGTCACTCCTTGAAAACACCCCATAACAATTGATCCCGTCAAGGCGCAAGCGTTGTAATAGAAGTTCTGTATGTTGTGACGTTTATAGTTTGTAGGTTAGAACAGACAATTTTAGCTTGTTGGGTTGCCGTGATTATTTATCATGTTAATATTCCAACTTTTTATACATATAAACCTATGAAACCTAACAAGCTTTTATGCCCTAAAATGTTAATCATTTTCTACCAATGTTGCAATGTTGTAACTGACCTAAAAAATTTCTCTCCAGTTTACAGGTATTTATTTCCATAGAAACACCATTATTTTAATGTATATCCGCGACAAGCTTTTAGGTCAGTTAAGCGGCATTGCTAAACTGATGTGAATTACGTAACATTTATTGTATTCTTTTTAGTGCATTTTAATAAAAGCTTGTTAGCTTCATATGTTTATATAAATAAACAGTTAGAACATTAACATGACAAATAAATCACTGCTACCCAAAGCTTGTAATAAAAAAGAAATTTTTGTAAATATGCCATTAAAGTAGGTATTTAGTAATAAAGATTCTTCAATTTAAGCAGCGTCGTACTTTTTATTTTTACAGTATAATATTATTAGCCTAGTTTTCATTAGTTGAGTTAGCGGTCAAGTAATTTGGGCAAGTACTAACTATCCCTCTAACTCTACTAACAAAACGTAATTGGTAGAGTAGAGTACTAGATCATGGTCGAGTAGAGTAGGATTAAACGGTGGTAAAGTAACTCGCCCACTCGCCTTCTCCTACTACGTTTCTACTCTACTCGGTCGGCGTTATACTAATGGAAACAGGTTTGGTATAGTCGAGTATCTAGTTGGCTGATGTTAATTTTTGTGATTTCAATTTTGCAGTGTACGACTCGACCACTACTTTAATTTGTGTGTGAAAATGGTTACTCTCCCAAATTCAGTAGAGTAGAGTAGTTTGGTTAAAAAGTATGCCAGTATACTCTACCGCTAACTCTACTAGTGAAAACTAGGCTTTAGAGGTAAAAAATATGTAAAATTTCGGAATAAATTCATATGTAATGATAATTTTTCTGTAGGGTTACTATTGTAGTAAAAATGTATAGTCTTCAGTTTCTATATGGTCTGGACACTTGCTCTTTTCCTCTAGGGGTGAAAACCACCCCCAAACTTAAATATTCAATATTTGAAAAAGTATTACTGGTTTATTTTTGAAACGTAGGATAATTATGTTTTTGGGATCACTGGTTACGAATCTGAAGTCAAAATAAAAAAAATCAAAATGGCTCTAATATAGCAGATGGAAATTTTTTTCTAAAACAAATGGTTTAAACCAACAAAAAAAATGAGCATTTAGGTGATGCTGTTATATATTAACAAAAAGCAGAAGTTTTGAAAAAAGAATTAATTGCTGGACAATTACAATAACAAAATGCCAACATTTTGTTAACGAAAATGTGAAAACGCACATTATATTGGCTATAACATCTTTGTTTCTTATGATGTAGTAAAAAACCAAAAATTATTCTATCCATAAATCCAACACAAATATTTAACAAAAACAAATTAGTTCTCAGTTTATAAGCTTCATTTCGATCATTTTTTCGCTACAACTAATATTTATTGATATATTTGCAAAAAACAAATATGTTGCATTTTTTCTAAAATCCTTTTACAGTTTAAAATGCAATTTTTTCTAAAGTAGGCGCTGTGAGCGGCCAAAAAAATTTGAGGATCTAAATTCATAATATTAACAAAAAGCAGTATATGAAATTTTTTTTTAACTACTGACTACTTACATTAACAAAATGGCAGCGTTCTTATTAAAGAAATGTAAGAAAGCACATTGTTTCTGGCATAACTTTTTTGTTTTTTATGCTATATAAATAACCAAAAAATCATTTGCAGACCTAATTAATACATTTCCATTTTGATTGTCAACATTTTTAACGTAAAAGTATTAGTTTCTAAAATATTTAACATTTAAACTAAATACTTCGTCTTATAGATGTTTGGACGCCACATTTATACTTCCAGACCTCCGAAACCATTAACTCTACAGAAATAAGAAAAAAAAAAACGAAAATCCATGTTCAATATGTTAGCTATCTTATTTGCCTCTATCTTTTTTCTCAATAATACCTTTCATATTATTTGACGAAGAAGAAGAAATAACTTTTTTCAAGCTAAAATTCCAATCTTCATCTGATGAAATCCATTTAACTAGACCCCTTTGGTGTTTATATGGTCTATAATATTCATAGAGCTAGTAAGCATATACAAATTAAATAACCATTCCAAATCTGTATTTAAGTATTGGCCTTGCCATCAATATTTTGTTTCTGGCTGATTGGACTGGTTCCACAGTGCCACAAAAAAAAAGAAAATCCCAATTTTCTAGTCATTATAACTTAAAGACTATCAATTTATATAAAAAGTTGCATAGAACCTTTTCTTCTTAAAATTTGATCCTTTTACAGCCCCAATGTGTTTACTTCTTTTATTAGGTGTCACCCCGTAAAAAGGGATGGCATCAGCCCTATAAATTAGCAAGCCCCCGCAGAATATAGAAACTTTTATTTGATACATTGACTATTCAGTTGCCAAAAATGACCGAAATCAAATTTATATGACATTATTCAGAAGTTAAAACCTCAATTTACTGTACTATTTTACAATTGACGATTTGCATGAAAGAAAGTTTGGTAAAAAGTGTCTAGATTGGTATCACTGTAATTCACTGCACATGTTGACCAACTCCTCTAATTTCCAAACTTTGCAACAATTAAATACCTATAATATAAAAATCAGAACATTGTTTTCATTGTCTTTAATGTTAAGCCTCCTTCCACTGAATGTAAATCATATTTGTTAGGTTGTTTCGTAGTCTACAATATTTAAAAAATGTCGAATTATGCACTTTGTCAATCACTGCTGCTGGAAGTAGGTTTAACATTAAAGATAATGAAAACAATGTTATGATTATTATATTATAGGTATTTAATTGTTGCAAAGTTTGGAAATTAGGCGGATTTCGGTCATCAGCTTAAACCATTCACTTCGAATGACGAGATCTATCGATCATCAACGATCTGCTTATATCGCATTATTCGTCAAGATTTGTAGACTATGAGGTTCCTTAATATTCAGCTTTTAGGCGAAGAAATCACTGCGGGGGTGAAAAGTCAGACTATCTTTGTTCTACGAACGCATGGTAGCGGCGCAGTTATGTCAATCTAGAAGAACCGTCCGTACTGGCCCGAAATATGGTCTGACGTTACTATGATCTGTAGTGTTACATTCTACAACTTATCCTCATTACCAGTATGCAAAGCGGGTCATTGCGAGCCCATTCCAGTTACGAGTTCTTTGCTTAATTAACATTACACAAATTCTCAAAATATTTTGAATAAGGCCCTGCATCTGGTGTGATTTCACACCAGCTGTTTATTGTCTAATGCCATTTTTTGGTGGGAATTGTGAGTTATTATGCCACCTTAAAGTATACCAACCTTGATTATTCGTGACATTTCTGTCACTAGTTGTAGTATCGGTCAATTGACCATTTGCACGGAAGAAAGTTTGGTAAAAAGTATCTAGATTGGTACTACTGTAATTCACTGCACATGTTGACCAACTCGTCTAATTTCCAAACTTTGCAACAATTAAATACCTATAATATAATAATCATAACATTGTTTTCATTATCTTTAATGTTAAACCTACTTCCATTGAATATAAATCATCTCTATTAGGTTGTTTCGTAGTCTACGATATTTAAAAAATGTCGAATTATGCATTTTGTCAATCACTGCTGCCAACACTTTTAAACTGGGAACAGTTTGACAAATTCGACATTTTTTAAATACTGTAGACTACGAAATGACCTAATAAATATGATTTATATTCAATGGAAGTAGGTTTAACATTAAAGATAATGAAAACAATGTTATGATTATTATATTATAGGTATTTAATTATTGCAAAGTTTGGAAATTAGACGAGTTGGTCAACATGTTCAGTGAATTACAGTGATACCATTATACTGTGCGCCATGACACTTTTTACCAAACTTTCTTTCATGCAAATCGTCAATTGAAATTATTATTAACACAATAACTTGAAAGAAAGTTGATAACACTCTTGGAATTAATTAGTACATATCGTAAAGCTCTTTGAATATACCTTTTTGGTGACAAAGTTATGTTAACTTTTCTAAAAAATCATATTTAAATAAAGTACCATCTTTCTCTATTATATTTAGTACCCTCTCCGCTTTAGGAACAATTATTGTTATATGGTGTTATCTAGATATGAGTATCCAAGGTCTGACGTCATGTTTCAGGAGCAGGTTTTAATCACTTATTATCCCTGGAAGAGATTTTTTTAAAAAAATTTGTTGTTGTCTATGGAGTTTTTAATGTTAGTTTACGATTTAAGTGTTTTAATTCACTTTTATTTTTTTTTGCAAGTTCCCTATTTCTACCATCAATTGAGAAAGCGACGTTGATCTTTACCACGGCGGTGCTTTGAAGGCGGCACAAGCAAACGTTGGCGCTTTGTCGCCCTTTTATTATGATTTTCCAAGAGACTTTAGACAGAGTATAACTACTGGGTCTTATTTAACTACCTTGCTTATATAACTTATTTAATCTAATCCATTTTGTAATTCTATTTGTTAATTTTCCTTTCTTTTTTTTTACATTTTTACTTTTTGCTTTTTACCCGTTACTTTTTGTTACTATTGATCCTTTTATACTGCTTATACTTAACTAAACTTAAGTTACTACTACTACCTTGCTTATATAACTTATTTAATCTAATCCATTTTGTAATTCTATTTGTCAATTTTCCTTTCTTTTTTTTTACATTTCTACTTTTTGTTTTTTACCCGTTACTTTTTGTTACTATTGATCCTTTTATACTGCTTATACTTAACTAAACTTAAGTAGTTTGACGTATTTTTTTATTTAGTACAACTTAATATGAAGACTCCAAATAACTTTAAGTCTAGCTTATAGCACAATAACTAGAGGTTTTAACTTCGGAATAATGTCATATTGAACGCATTTCGTTCATTTTTGGCAGTATTATAGTAAATGATTCACAGAAAAGTTTGTATATTGTACGGCGGCTTGCTAATTTATAGGGGGTCCGACCCCTTCTCAGGGGGTGGCACTTAAAAAAAATATATATTTATTGGAGCTGAAAAAGAATCAAATTTTAAGGAGAAAAGGTTCTAAGCAATTTTTCACATAAGTTGATAGTTTTTAAGTAATAACGACTTCAGAATTGCAATTTTAGCTTAAAAAAAGGTATTTCCAAACAGCTTTCGTCAAGTATCTCGAAAAGTATTACTTTATCGAAAAAATGTTATGACCAATTACAGAAAGTACAAACTGGGAATTAATTATATTTTTTGTTTATTGATGTAGGATTAATAATTTCGGAGAGATATTTAAGTTTATATTTTGCATCCAGGTGTTTCGAAATTACCTTTAAAGTTTAAAAGGCATTTTTTTTTAAAGCAAGTGCTTTAAATGAGCAATAAAATTTGAGCATCTACCTAACGCTATATTTTAACGAAAAACTGTATATGAGATTATTTTTTTTTAATTACTAACTAATTAGAGTAACAAAATGGCGACCTATTTATATAAAAAAAAATAAATACGCACATTTTTCCATCATAACTTCTTTATCTCTTATGCTATCGCTACAGACACGAGTAAAAAATAATTTGAAAGCGCACTTAATTGTTTTTAATTTCATTTCTTAGCATGCGTGACGTAGGTGTCACAATTTTTAAATATTTAACATTTGAACTGCATTTTTCCTCTCATAAACGTTCGAACTCCACTTGTAAACTTTCATATCTCCGAAACTATGAATATCAGTTTATGAGCTTTATTTTTGGTCTCTACCCATTTTTCAATAAAATTAATATTTATTGAGATATTTGGAAAAGGAAAAAAAATACGTTTTATCGAAAATACCTTTATAGTTTAAACTGTAATTTTTTTCTAAAGCAAGTGCTGTATACAAACGAAAAAATTTGAGCTCTACGTCATGCTATATATTAATGAGAAACAGTGTTTGGAATTCCTTTTTTTATTTACTGGCTAATTACAGTAACAAAATGGTGACTTTGTTATTAAAAAAATGCGAAGACGCACACTGCTTCGGTCATAACTTCTTTGTTTTTTATGCTACAGAAACAAATTAAAAAATAGTTGAAAGCGTAATTAATAACCTATTATTCTACCTATTAGCATTCTTGACGTGAGTGTCACAGTTTCTGAGATATTTAACTCTCACTCTAAATAATTATCTGATGAACACTGGATGCCAAATATAAAACTTAAATATCTCCGAAATTATTAATCCTACATCAATAAACAAAAAATAGAATTAATTCTCAGTTTATACTTACTTTAATTGGTTTGTAAATTTTTTTCGATAAATCAATACTTTTCGAGATACTTGACGAAAGCCGTTTGGAAATACCTTTTTTTTTAAGATAAAATCGCAACTTCGAAGTCGTTATAACGCAAAAACTATCAATTTATGTGAAAAGTTGCATAGTACCTTTTCTTCTTAAAATTTGATTATTTTTCAGCTCCAATAAATATACATATATTTTTTAAGTGCCACCCCCTGAGAACGGGGTGGCACCTCCTATAAATTACCAAGCCCTCGCACAATATAGAAACTTTTCTGTGAAGCATTTACTATTATACTGCCAAAAATGAACGAAATCCGTACAATATGACATAATTCCGAAGTTTTGCATATTTTTTACCTCTAGGTACTGTACTATTAGTTTAATATTACTTATTAATTTTATCATGTAATTGGACTCACTGTGATCTGTTGGGCAATAAAGGTTTTTATTTATTTATTTATAACGAACAGTAAAACGCTATCTTTAGTAGCGGACGTAGAAAAATATTTATGGTTGTGCACTGTATATTGACACGCTTAATTATAAGAAGATAAAATAATAATATATGTCATTAATATCAATATGTATCTTTTTAATTGTGGAATACTTCATCTCCCTTTTCTAGACCACACATGGTACTTGACATTAACTGTAATTGCATTTTAGTGCTCATTTGTCGCAGCATATTAAAAACTGTCGAAGAGGAGAACACATTATAGTATTTATCGAATAGATGCGGACATGCCCACACGTCATACCAGGACGTTATTTTAGAATGAAAAGGGCATTTAATATAAGACCACCATGGACATCTTATTGGTTCCACTAGGGAAAATTGCGGATAATAACATGTTACAATGTGGAACTTAATGACACTTATAATTTATGCGATACCATTTTTTCAAAGGGCATCTGGAACACCCCCACGGAATAATAATGCAAATCGTTCTTGGACTAAATATAAAATAGCGGTTGGAGAAGTTGCAGATTGCCATCATTTTTCCATATACGGATATGAATATATGTATTTACGTAATCGTTTATCTGTGTTGGCAAGTTTGTGAATAGAAATGATTGTTTAAAATGCACAGTTTAGTTTTATTTGTCTGTAGGGGAGAGTTGGCTAAAGCCGATTGTGGAATACAAAGTTCAATTTAGGATAATTGATATTAACAGATACTGGAATGTAGGGAGGTAGCAGGAATATTTTAAATATTTTTTTCAACTTTAGTATATTATAATGTTAGAAATTTTTATAACGGCCGGTCAAAAAAAAAAAACTCTACCAAGCAGCTCAAGCTAGTGAAAATGCATTGCTTAAATTTATATGGTATTTAAACTGTCAATCTCACTGTTAGATAGCGTGTTTAAAATTTCTCGTCGTACGTCCCCTCTAATTCCATTGTATTGTTGATCGTAAGTGACGTTTTATGTACCAAATACCTGTTGCCATTGGCAACGGGTCGTTATTTTTTATAATGTTTCTAGGGAAATAAAGTAAATATGAGATTGTTTTTTATATAACAAGTATTAAATTAAATCTTTTAACTTTTTTGGAAGTAAATCCAGACAAGTCTTACTTACTATATTTTCTATATCCTACATAATTTTCAAAAATGTTCAGAGCTATTATAATAATATGATTTCATTTACTTCGACAGTAGTTCTCATTTGAATAAAAGCCGCGCCCTATTGGCGGTTGCCATGGATACTCCAAGCATCGCTACCTTTACTATTTGCTTAGCAAATATAAAATCTTTCTTAAATAATAATTATAGTTTTCCATTAGTTTTTCTCAAGTTTTTTTCTAGTTTATTGATACGAAGACGAAATAGTCGCCTGGAGCAAATGTTGATTCATGTTTCATTGTCTGGGTATCAAGTTTTTGTAAGGAAAAGCCAGATCCAGAAGGTATGCATGAAGATATGCATCCTTGAAACCGCATTCTTTGAAGATGTACTGTCCTCTAAATATCCTTCAGCAACCGACGTACTCTTCCATCCACCATGGCGCTTCAACGTGGTCATACTGGCTCCATCCTCTGCCAGAAGAGTTGCCGATGTTCGACACAGACAGTGTCCTGTATACTTATAGTATACAGGCAAATCCAGTTTTGAGCATGAACTATCTGGGGACAGCTATTTCTTCGAGCTATCGAAATGGATAGCTTTATTCATATAGAATGAGGATATAAATGTCCCGAAAAATCCCAATGTGAGCTAAAGCCACCATTTAGAAAAAATGGCCGCCAGAACCGTTTCTTTTAAAAGGACATATCTTAGTAACCATTGCTCCGATTTTAAATTTTTTTTTTTGTTCTCTTTCCCTTTTTATGTACAATCGAAAGTGTTATTACATCTTTGTTCATAAAATAGAAGATAACTGAAGAAAATAAGACTTGAGTTCTTGGAAATATACAAGGTGTCCAGTTAGTGTTTCCTCGGAAGATTGTGCAAAAACGGGTAACTTTATAAAAAAACTTTTTTAACAAAACTTTCAATGTTTGATCTCTACTACAACAAGAAATTACTTTCAATTATACAAGGTGTCACAAAAAGGAGTTACACAAGAATGTATAATTTTTTTAATGGAATACCCTCTAATTTTTTGGCGCCAGTTAAGCCTCTAAGGGTCCTGAATTACACCTTAAATTTTTTTGCCAATACGATGTAGCGTTGCCAAGTTATAATTTTTTTTCCTGTTTCTTTGGCAAATTACAAAAATTTTTTTGAATACCATATCTCCGCGATTTATTAATTGTTTTTTCTAAAAATGTAGGATGTTATTCGATGATGATACATTTACTGAAAAACATTTTTGAAATAAATTATTATTATACCAGGTGTCCAAAATATTTGTTTATATTTCTTGTTATTATAATATCTTTATTGATCTCTTTAGCTATTTTATACAATAGATGAGACATGTCAAAAATTGAGAGCTGTGTTAACAGCGTATAATAACATTAATATCTACAATATTATGCGTAATAATAGTGTATATAGGTATAAATAAAAATTTGTAAAAACAATAAATATGTCTGAGTGTAAAAACATTCGAAGCATGGGACCTACACAAGATTAAAAAATAAATAAAAGAAAGAACAACTTACAAACAAACTGTAGCCCCTTCAGGCGACTTTGGTGCTTAAAAAAATAATAAATTCATTTAAAGTATAAAACGAATTACTTATTAAGAGTTTTTTAAGGCGGTTCTTAAAGCTGTCTACTGAAACAGAATTTCTAATTTGATCTGGCAAAGAATTAAAAATTCGACAACCCGAGTTAATGAGTGACTTTTTGTAGAACTCGTGGTTATGTTTTTTTAAAGAAATTAAATTTCTTCCCCTTGTAGGGTATGTGTGGAAATCTCCATTTTGAATAAATTTGTTCCTATTTACATAAATATACGTCAAGAGTTTCATCAAATATATAGATGTCACCGTCAAAATTGTATGTTTTCTAAATATTTCACGACACGATTGATTAAAATCAAGATTAAAGATTAGCCTAAGTATCCTTTTTTGAATAATAAATATTCTACATGTTTGACTAGATTGACCCCACACTATAATATTGTAAGAAATTGCGGAATAAACAAATGAGTAATATACATTCAAAAGTGTATTAGTATTTAAATTATTTTTTAATGAATTTATGACATAAAAGCTCTTGTTAATTTTAGCACATACATTTTCAATTTGTTTACCCCACTCCAAGTGACTATCAAGGGTTATTCCTAGAAAAGAAGCTGAATTTTCAGTATTTATAATTTGATTGTTAAATGAAAATATATAGTTAGTATCTGTAGAACTTCGTCGATGTTTGAATTCAATGGAAACAGTTTTCGCATAATTCATTATTAGACGATTTCTGTTACACCAGTGGCTGAATTCTTCTAATATTATGTGAACCTTTCTTTTAACGAGCTCAGGATTTGTATCAGATACTACAATGGTCGTATCATCAGCATACATAAATACCTTCCCCTGAGTTATGTAGTTGGGCAAATCGTTAATAAATAATAAGAAGATTAACGGCCCTAATACGCTCCCCTGGGGAGTTCCAATATTAATGTCAAATATGTCTGATTTAATATCATTTATTTTTACGATTATTTTTCTTTCCGATAAAAATGATTTTACCCATTTATTTATAGGTCCTCGGAAGCCCATATTGGATATTTTATCACATACAAAATTTTTATCAATAGTGTCAAATGCTCGCGTTAGATCAAATAATACAGCAACAACATGTTGATTGTCATCTAATTTATTATTTATGTGCTGAATTAGCTCTACCGTTCCCGATTCAGTCGAGAGTCCCGGTCTAAATCCATGCTGCGAGTTTGTTAAAATATTATTTTGGTTTAAAAAATGTAATATTCTATTATATACTACTTTTTCAAAAATTTTCGAAAAAATACTCAGTAGTGATATAGGGCGGTAATTCTCGACATTAAATTGATCACCTTTTTTAAATATGGGGATAATTGCCGCATTTTTTAAAGCTTGAGGAAACTGTCCTAGTGAAACAGATAAATTAATTATATCAACGAGGATTTTTGATAATTCATTACAACATTCCTTAATTAATTTAACGGGTACTTCATCCAAGCCGGTGGATTTTTTGTTAGGTAAGTTTTTGGTAATTTGTACAATTTCTTGTTCAGTAACTGGGGCAAAAAACATGGTTTTAGCAATAAATAAAGGTGATGTGCACACCGATGAAATATTACTACCAAAGTGACTGGTGATTTTATTGTTAACAATATTAGACAAATAGTCTCCAAATGTATCTGCAATTTGCTTTGGGTCATTGATCTCCAAATTATCGCATTTAATACATGTAATATTATTGTTTTTATTAGAAGAATTATGTTTCAAGTTATTAATTATAGTCCAAACAGTTTTTGTTCTATTGGTTGAGTTATTAATTATATTTTCATAATGTGTAACCTTTTCATCACGAATATCTTTTTGTAATTGTTTCTTCGATGTTTTGTATTTTTCTGTTATTTGTTCATCTCCAAGATGTTTTTTAAGCCAGTTTAATTTTTCTAGTTCTTTTAAATCGTTGTTTAATTTAGAGGAGAATTTAATTTTGCCAGAGATCTGTTTTTTATTATTTGTACTGTTTTTTGTGCAAGCTACATTAAAACACCAGATAAAATGGTGAAAAAAATCGTCAAAAATAACGTCAATGTCATTACTAGCTGATAATAAAGAATAACCCTTAAACAAATATTTAAATTCGTTTATTGATTGTTGGTTAATTTTTTTGTATGATATAAAGGGTGATACATTTACATTCTCAGTAATATTAAGAGGAGGATTACAGTGTACTAATTGACCGTGATGATCCGACAAACCAGGGTCGAAATTGATACATTTGGTAAATTCTGGGTGATTAGTGATGACATAGTCTATTGACGTTTGCGTAATATGACAATTGTTTGAGGCTATACGTGTAGGTTCAGAGACTAACGAAGTTAGATTAAATGACATAAATATATCCGACAAAACTCTAGAGTAAACTGTATTTTCATTACTGTTTATATTCAGATCACCACTAATGACGACAAATTTATATTCTGACAACGCCTTAGTTAGCAATTTGGAAAATTGCATTACAAACATCTCAAAGTCACCTGATGGAGGTCTATAAATACTTATTATACAAATGTTTTTGTTAAATGTTATGGCTGAGCATTCAATACATAATTCGATTGATAATCTATTAAGGTATCCCACAGGTCTACAGAGAAAAGCTACGTTTTCCTTTGCAAATATAACTGTTCCACCATGAATATGCTTTTCACGGCAGTAGTCACTAATTAAAGTGTATCCATTTATATGCGTAGATTTTAATTTATCTTTGCTTTGCCAATGCTCGCTTAGACATAAAAAGGTGGGATTATATTTGCTCAGTGATAATTCTAGTAAGTTGATTTTATTTGATACGCACTGTATATTAATGTGGAATATACTCCACATCTCGCCGTGAAGTCTTTCATAATTTGTTGGGTTTATGGTGTCGTCTGAGAAGATAAGGCTGGTGGATAAAAATTTCTTTCTCTGGGAAACCTAAACCTGGCAACAGCTGCACCATTTGGCCAAATATCTGGGGTATATACTTCCTTACAGTGACTTATAGGAAAAGACACTTTAAAAGAAGATGTGGATTTATTTTGTTTCTCGAGTTTTTCGCAGGAGAAATCAATATTAGGAGCTGTTAGCTTTAGGCACTGCATTAATGTATCTTCAGTGGTATGAGGGCCTAATCTGTACACATGCAAGTGACCACGTTGAGGAATTGTTGTAATTTGTCCTGAATTATTATTATTAGTACCTATGACTGGTTTAAATCTTCTTATTCTGTTTACGTTATTAGGGTTCATTGAACTGCGATTTGTTTTTGTGGCCATTTGTGCATTACTGATAGCAACACCTACTTCCTCAGCTGTGATTGTATTTGCAGTTTTTTGAGGCACAGTTTTTACTGCGGTGGAGTAACTTTTTTGTGTATTGTTATCATTCGCAAAAACGAAGAGTATATTGTATTTGATCGGCACATTTCTAAAATCGTAAATATCGCTCGTAGAGAAAAAATTTTCATATCATTGTGTTAGTGAACGAATTCTGAACAACTTTCAAAATGTCCGTCTGTCCGTCTGTCCGTCTGTCCGTCTGTCCGTCTGTCCGTCCGTCTGTCCGTCCGTCACGTTTCTTGTAAGCACGATAACTTAAGAAAGAAAAGTCCGATTGTATTGAAATTTAGAAAATAAGTTAGTGTTAGCTAGAGGAAGAACCCTATTGTTTTTGAAGAAAATCGATCAGTAAATAAAAAAGTTATTAATTATTTAATTTAAAAAAAAAATTTTTTTGTTAATTTTTGTGGCTTGTACTAAAATGGAAATCGCGAGATATTATTTCCATAACAAATTTTTTTTTGTGTATGAAGTTTACTAATATTTCTTAGAAGTGAAATATGTATGAATGTCGACAGATATATATTACAGACAATCAATTTTCCGAGCAACAGGTGGTGGCGCAGCGGCTAAAGCTTTTCGTTGCAATCCAAGGGTCCCGTGTTCGAATCCCGCAGGTTGGATTTTTTTTCATTTTTTTTTCATACAATTTTTTTCACAACAAAGTTTATATCACAAAATTTAGGATGTCCAAAAACTAAAATTATTATACAAGAAAACTGCGAAGAGTATCCTATAGAATGTGTAACAATTATATATAAAAAGCTCAGTAAATTGGCGAAGAGTACGTTTTTAGCTTGTTTAATTATTCTCTTTCTTAATTTTTTTAAATGGAGTGCGTATATTTTTTTACATGGATGAATAAAGCATAAAATTCCTCATATTCTAATCCCATACACTCAATTTTTATTTCAAACCGTTTTTGAGATATGATTATTTCAAATAAGTTTTGCGTAAATTGAGGTGCTTTTTATTTTAGCATTAAAATCTAGTATGGCTTTGGTCTTTTGTTTTGCGTTTGTTTTTCACTCTATGACATTTCTCTAATGTGTTTAAGATTATCGTGATTAAGTTAAATTAATATTGTTAATATTTAAAAATACGAATTATAATTATTGTCAATAAGATTTAATATCTATGGTAAATGTTATGTTATTAGTGAATGTGATGGAAATTGTTTATTGGCATCAAGAGTGTATGGTCAAAAATATCCCTATAGAAGATGTCCTGATGTGAGGTCTCTAGAAAATTTGAAAGAACGTTTTGAACTTACTAGAAATTTTGCACATGAAAAGAAGGCGAGACGACGAAATGTATTGTAATGAAGAAAATGAGCTGGCTATAACTTTAGAGGTAATTTAAAATCCTACGGCAAGTGTTCGGGAATTAAGTGGGGACTTAGAAGTCAGTGAATCTAGTGTTTCCCTATGTCTTGTAAAAATAAGTTTCACCTATCGAGCTCAGCTACATCAAGAGCTTTGGGATGTGGATTTAAATCGTAGATTAAATTTTTGCCAGTGAGCTCAAAACCAAATTGGAGAAAATGAAGAATTTTTCAAATTTGCGTTGTTCACGGATGAATCAACGTTTCATCGCAACGGATTTGTGAATAGGCACAATTTCCATTATTATGCCAGAGAAAACCCTCATGTTGCACAGAAAAATCAGAACCAGAGGTTAAATGTAAGGGGAGGAATTGTACATGATTATGTTATCATCCTCGCCTTTTTGAAGGAAATGTGAATGGAGCAGTCTTCTTAGATTTTACGCAAAATACGTTTCCACAAATAATCGAGCATATTCCTGATTACGTTACAAATAATATGTGGTTACTTGAGGGTGCACCACCACATTTTAGTAAAAATGTTCGTCAGGCCATTAGTAATCAGTTTCCTGAAAGGTGGATAGGAAGAGGAGGTCCAATATTTTAATAAACTGTTAAATAATATCTAATTTATTATTTTATTAAATCATGTTAGGTCTCATTACATGACCGCCTAAGTCACCCGACCTGACTTCAGTGGGTTTTTTCTTTGGGGATTTGTGAAGTCAGACGTTTATAAAGTAGAATCAACGACTCGAGAAGATATGATGGAAAGGATTCGTCGGTGTTTCGATCGTATAAATGTTGATATGTTTCACTGTGTAAGGCGCTCATTTATCAAGAGGCCTCAGTGTTACCTGAATCAAAATGGTGGACATTTTGAGCAGTTGTTAGGTTAGTTTGAATATCGTGAAAAAAAATCATTGCTCAAGAACCATTCATAAAAGAATGTATACGATATCAAAATGTGAGAAATTGTAAGCGTTCTCATTCATTTAAAAAAATTATAGGCATTCCATTCAAAAAAGCTGAAACAAATGTAAAACAAAATATAGATTTTAATGCTAAAATAAAGAGCACCTTAATTTACGCAAAAATTATTTGATATAATCATACCTCAAAAAACTGTGAGGAATTGTATGTTTTATTCATTCATGTAAAAAAAGTATACCTAGGCATTTCATTAAAAAAAAAATGAGAAAAATAATAATTAAATATAAAGAAATGTACGCAAATATTTTGGACACACGATATACTAAAGATTTATTTCAAAAATGTTTTTCAGTAAATACATCATTATCAAACAACATCCCACATTTTTAGAAATAACGATTAATAAATCGCGGAGATATGCCAGTCAAAAATGTTTGTAAACTGCCCAAAGAAAACAAGAAAAAATAATTTGGTAAAATATTTTAGGGTGTAATACAGGGCCCTTGGAGGCTTAACTGGCGTTAAGGAAATACAGGCTGTTCCATTTAAAAAAATTATACTTTCTTGTGTGACTCGTTTTTGTGACACCTTGTATAATTGAAAATAATTTCAAGCTGTAGTAGGGACGAAACATTGAAAGTTTTGTTAAGAAAGTTTTTTTTATAAAGTTTTGCACAATCTTCCGAGAGAACACTGACTGGACACCTTTTATACCTTAATGTACATTATTAAAAATGATTACAATTTTATATATAAAAAACTATTACTCCGTTAATATTTGAGTTAGTAAGATCGGTTAAAAAACAAATGAAAGCTAATTGTGTGCTCTAGAACTTCTATTAAAATTATTTTTTCAAAAATTGACTAGAAATTTCAGTACAAACTTCTCGAATTTACAAAAGTTTAAATTTCCGTAATATTTAAATTATTTTTTAATTTCCTAAGTTTATCGTTTAATTTATCGTAAAATATGTAATCATACTTTCTATAAAATGTGAAGTGAGGAATGGAACAAAAAAAAGAAATCTAAATTCGGAGCAACGGTTAGTAAGATATATGATTTTAAAGAAAATATCTCTGGCGGTCATTTTTTTCTAAATGGCGGCTTTAGCTCACGTCGGGATTTTTTGCGGCTTTATGTACTTATCCTACATTAATAGAGCTATCCATTTTGATAAACAAATAACTGTCCCCAAATAGTTCACGCCAAACCCATTTTACACTGAGATTTGCCTGGTCTATTATCAGGATCGCTCAAACCCAAATATTTCGCAATGATGAACGGGATTTTTCCAAATGTGTTTTTTCCCACTGTCTGCACAGTACAGCGACCTTGCCTGTAGGTCAGAAAAAGTATCTTTTCTGAACAACCCCGTGGTCGTAAAGACTGTAGTCTCTTATTAGCTTCAAACTGTTCATTTCGTCTTCGTCAACAATGGTAAAAACGCGCTTTTTATCGGTTTTTGTCTCTGGTACATTTACCACGAAAACTGATTTTCTATCTTCTACGTAAGTAACTAGCATATGCACAAGTTCTTGTCGTCGACATCCACCAAATACACCAAATATTAATGCAATTTTGTTCATTAATAACATCTCATTCGGTGCCTCATGAATACATTTTAAAACATCTTCTCTAGACAGAACTTTAGACTTTTTGGCTGATATCCTTTTGACTGTTGCTTCAAATATTCGCTTAATTTACGGTAAATAGCGATGTTAATATTCTTATTTATCACTGAATATTTGGACCATAAGGAAGTCGAAGAAAATGTTTCAGCGGGATCGTCGAAGTATGCAAGCAGCACAGTTTCATCAATATGTTCTACACAGTTTTCTGCCTTCCAGTTTAGTAATTTGTCATATTCTCTGTTGTAGGTGTCTCTCGACTTATTCGGCAGTAAGTTTTGTGTTGCTTTTTCTGCTTTTTTTGCAATTTCGTTAGGAATTTCAAAACGTTCCGGCATTTAGACTTTGTAAGTTTGACAGCTAGCAAAATTTGTTTATTCAAAAAATAAATAAAACATTTCCTTAGCAACGATATGATAAAATAGAAATGTTTTTATAATCAAATTGAATTTTCGGATTTTTTAAAATAATATTGTGGATGCAATAACGAACTAGTATGACATAAAATATAATATGCACCGCGGGTCGCACAGTGCGATTTTTTAATCTCGAATACTTGTAAGCCTCGGCCCTACGGGCCTCGGGCTGCAAACTGTTTCTTTGACCAAAGAAAGCGCCCTTACGACCCTTGGTACATAAATATCTATTATTTACAACCATATATGTAATGTTGACATTATTGACTTTATTGAAGGTTTGAAAGTATCACATTACATACCTCTACTTCCCGCCCTCATTTCCCATGTTTCGTAATATCGGATTTTTCTTCAAGTTTTACATTGATCTTAACATGCTATAATACATTGCAAACAACTTCACTCGGGATAAATATTTGACAACCTAAATATTACTGTGTTGTGATGGATTTTTTATTTATTTTTTATCAAAAAAAATCAAAATTTTTTTTTAAATTCTGCTTGTAAATAAAATAGTATACAAACTTCTATGGAAAGTATCATTACTGTTTCCAGATAAAGTTATTATTACAGTAATGTGTTGTCAGGAGCACAAAACTAGCAGCAAACAATACTAAATTAATCTACTAAAGACCACATTCACAATGTATATTGTAGTTTCGCCATCCCGTACATTTAATAATCATATAATCATAATTTTGTGTGCTTCATCAAAAACGTTACTACTAACGCTTTTGATGAAGCACATAGTAATATTTCTTCTTTATATATTAGTCTTTATGGATTAAAAGATTAACACATTAACAAATAAACAATTGCCGTCACCTAAAATAGGAATAACATGTCGTTCCATGATGAAAAGAGATATTCTCATCTCTATAGGAAAACGTGTAATTTCCTACATTTCCTCGAATATCTCGATAATTATCTTTTCTTTTTTTTTTTCGAAAAATTTGTAGACAGCTTATGTAAAGAGAATTGATTGAGCTTTCCGCTTTTTTTATTTTTTCTCTAACATAAAAAACAAGACTTTTGACCAAATATGCGCTCCGGGCTATTGCAGTTCGCGGAGAAGTTTGGCATTTTTCGCCGTGGATTAATCTACAAAGCTGATTTTTTGTCTACAAGCAGTTTATGCACTATTTCGATTAAAAATCACATTCTACCTCTGCTTAAAGGTGGCTGAATCTTTGAAGACAACAAATATAAAAGGGTGTACAAAAATTAAATTTTACATTTAATTTTATTAATAAACAAACTGAGCAATTTAAACAAAACTTTCTCAATTTAATATTTATTGTTATAATCATAGATAAAGTATAGTATTCAACTTGCGGTAATGGTAATAACTCACTTGATGAATTACAGCACTCGCCTTCGGCTCGTGTTGTAAACTTTATCTGCGTGAGTTATTACCTACATTACCGTTCGTTGAATAATATATTCTTATAAAATATTTGTATTTTATAAAACTAAAAAAAAATATGTAAATTAGGACACAAAATCTGTGTTCTTTAATTTCAAAGGAAATCATTTGCTCTCACTTTAGTACTACAATTTGTGCATTTTATAAACAACGACATAATATTAATTAACTAACGCTTCAATTTTTCATGAATATCATATTTTATTTATAAATAATGAGGAGGACGAGATAGAGGCATTCAATTTCGATGACGCCTATGACGAGGAAGATAACGAAGAGAGCGATATTGAAAGTCTGATATCAAACGATGCACAAGAATAAATAAATTGTATTAAAGTAATGTAAATAGAGGTTTTTTGCATTGATTTTTAAATGATGTATTTTTCTCTCGTTATGTTAATATTTTGTTATATACTTCAAGATATTTTAAAGTTTTCTAGTAATTAAATAGGAAAAAACTGTTATTCAAATATACAATACAATATTAAATTCATTGCATAAAAATAATAATCAGCTAGGTCTATCGTAAGGGAAAACCAGTCAGCTTTTTTTATTGAATCGTGCGATGCTCAATACATATGGCGCCGCGCGCTAGTCGCGAACTACGATGTTTATGGCGTCAGCTGACGACCTTTCCCCCTTTTACCATCAGCTAATTCAATTTCTACAAACACATTGTATATATTGTTATATAACACAATTTGAACCTTGATGGAATTATTAAAATTTAAACTTTTAATCAATATGTTTATATGAGCAGCGGACGTATTATCCGTCGCCACGTTAACAGCTGACTATGATTTATTTAACACTTTTTAACATTATTAAACAGCATACAAAATGTCAACTTTGATGGTATGTTTTTATTTCAATATTTTTTTTACGCATGGATGGTGTTCTTGTAGCTTCCTCCACCGCGGGTGCGTCAGCTAACCGCCGTTTCGAGTATTTACACGCAGTAAACTATTACATAAATGAAAATCAGCCTTAATGATATGAGTCCCAAAAATGTGTCACTGTCTGCCGGGCTATTACTGTAACTATACGGGGTGATTCTTTTAAGGCGGCCATTAGAATATTTCCCACTTGCAGATGAGATAGACATTTGAGATTTGGTGCCCTACCATAGTCCACCACTGTGAGTCCGAAAATAATAATTTCAAAATGGCGGGACTTCCGGAAATACTGGAAGTCGACACCAACTTGCTTATTTTAAATGGAACACCCTATATATTTTCGACTTTTCGAAATGATCATAAAATTCTAAGTAAAAACATATGTCACGCCTTATACCTAAACCGAGCACTTTCAGAGATATTTAACATTTTATAAATAATTTGACAGGTGCAATGGTTTGCAAGAACCATTATAACTTTCTTCATGTAGGAGGTCCTTATTTGCACTTTGGCACATAGAAAAAACACAAGATGAGCTACTCACTGCAATAAAAATAAATTCCACAATAGTATACCAAGTGCTTTATTTTTCACGTTACATTTGTCAAATTCAAACTTCAAAAATTTTTTATTTCAAATGGAAAACACCCTATTTTTTTACATTAAATTATGTTAAATTAAATTGAAATATTGGCGATTTTCTTAAATGTCCAAGAATTTTTAGTAAAAATTGCCACCAGCTTACTCATGATTAGAAACAATCATTAATGTCAGTCATTCTCTTATATTAAAAAATGCCAGCACGTTTAAATTACACCCACGAAGAGTTTTAGATTTATTTATTATTTATGGAGAATGTGATAAAGTAATACCAAAAACATGTAACACATTTGCTACTCGATACCCACAAGAACAGCAACCGTCCACCATCCACCATACACTGTAAAACGCATTTTGGATAATTTTAGAACATTTGACTCTGACAAATGGCCCGTGCCAAATTTTATTATGGCAATCGATGTGGAATTAGATTTAAGGTGGACTTCGGCGGATATTTGACATTAAATTCGCGACAGGTTCTTGCAACGATTTTCTGGCAGTTGCCGTGTATCACAAATAAGCCAAAAATCACTTGATTGGAATAAAGGGCCACTTTCGTTTATGAAAGACCAGCAAAACGTAGTTAACTACAACTAAAAACTGACAGTTTAAAAGTTCATTTGTTCTTTTGTCTTTATTGTTTCAATTGTTTCATAGGCTTCCACGTTTTTTTGGATAAATTATAATTTTCAACAAAAACCTGCGAATAATTCAAAAAGTACATGTGTTAGATATAGGACATGTTGATATAGGTCCACCTCAAATTTAATTTTACATCGATTGCCATAATAAGATTTGGCACGTGCTATTTGACAGAGCCAAATATTCTAAAATTATCCAATATGCGTTTTACAGTGTATGGTGGATGGTTTCTGTTCTTGAGGGTATCGAGTAGCAAATGTGTTACATGTTCTTGGTATTACTTTATCACATTCTCCATAAATAATAAATAAATCTAAAACTCTTCGTGGGTGTAATTTGAACGTGCTGGCATTTTTTAACATATAGAGTGGGCGCGTAGGGAAGAATTTTGGCTTTCGTGGGAAATTTTTGAGGGAAGTTGTCACCTATACTAGATCGATACTTTGTAACATAAGCTATCAAAAAAGTGATGGTTCCACCCTAGCATTCGTGTCAGTTACCCTCTGCACCCTTGTAAATTGGGAAGGGATGTAACTCACAAATCTGTGATTTTTTAAGCATAAATCGCTCTAAAAAAAGAAAATAATAAAAGCTATCGAGACGATTTTTTTTACGTTTGGTAGAGAAAAGTAGAGCGCTCGTAATAGTCAGTTCAGAATTTCATTAAATTCAATAGGTTTTTCGAAAATTTATTGTAAATTTAAAATTATAAAAATATTGCATCTAAAACTTCAACATCGTAGAGTTACGTTAAATATTTAAAAAATTTTTATACATGCACTGAGTGAATTGTAGCCTATAGATGTATGAAGTATTTTAAAAAAACATTGCATCACTAGGTTTGAGTTAACACCTGTTTTAAGCGATGTAAGTACGTTACCGTGCGTCGGCGCGGCGCGGTGCCTTAATCGTTTTGTCTATGCCATACTCACCAGTTTATGCTTTGCGAGCCTAATTTAATTAATTCAGGCTTTTTCGGAAACTGCTAACCCCTTTCAGTATGATGGAGAGGATCTAGTGCATCTATATAATAAATGAGTGTTTGATGAAAAGGTATCCGCAAATATGTCTGAAATAAAAAACGTCGGACAGACACAATTCAATAATTTTTACAAAGAAAGGACAGAAAAACAATTTAAAATTATGTAAAAACGCAAATAAAACTAATAAGACTACGAAAGAGGGAAAAATCATAGAACTGAAACTTCAAAAAAATTTAATTTCTAAAATTTTAGTTCAATCAAGAACCAGAAGGAATTTCGGTTTGAAAGAGATTGTCGGTGAATATGAACTGATAGCAGTACCGAGACCTTTGTTTTCCTATGATGGAAAGATGCATATTCATACTGATAAATATAAACTGATGCAACTTTTGGAAAAAGCAGTTTATTTTGCTATTAAGTTTATCCATAGTAGAAATTTATACACAAAAACTGTTTATGTATCTTGGGAAAGACATTGCGTTTCCAATCAGGCCGGTGTAATAGAAAATCTGTGTAGCAATTAAGAAGAAGCGGATATTAAAATAATATTGCACGAAATTGACATTTCTAAAATCTACTTAGAAGTGAATTGCAATCTTAATATGATATCGCCAGACACAAACGTTTTCATACTACTTATTAAATACATAGACAAATTACTGCCAAATGTTTTATTTCTAACCGGAACAGAAACTAGGAGAAGATCTATAGCAAATTTAGCAAAAATCGTTGCCAAACTTACTCCAATTCAAAGACAAGCGCTACCAGCATTACATGCTTTATCTGGTTGTGATGCCACCAGCGGATTTTTTGGGAAAGAAAATTGTCATTTTGGAATATTTTCAAAACACTCAATGACAAAGATTTAAACGTATTGATACTTTTAGGAAAGGATATTGAAGAGGATCCCCATACATAACTAAAATCCTTAGCACTACAGTTAGAACCAATAATGTTCAAAATTTATGGATGAAATAACAACATTAAAGGATTTGAGGTGGTATTTTTTTACGAAAAGTTCCTCTCAGTTTTGCCACCGACATCTGCAGCGTTTCTTCCAGCTCTGTTACGAATATTCTTACAATGCCAAATTTAGTATAATTCAGAAAAGCCATGCAAAAAGTTTATGATATAAAAAGACATGGTTGGGAAGTAACAGAAAACAGAGTGGTACCGGTATTATGCGCGCGGATTGCAAGGAATGCGCACCTCCTGAAATTTTAGACCTAATTAAGTGCAACTAAAGAAACTAAAGAAACGAAATGCGCAGGAAAACGATGCAAATGGTTTCTGGAAAGCATTAGTTGTACAGAAATGTGTACTTACGGAGGAGAGGATGAAGGATGCGAAAATAATCAGTTAGAAGGGTCGGACTCGGAAGATGAATAAGACTGTAAATAATTTCTATAAAAAACTAAATTAAAATATATTTATATTCTCAGGTTGGAGTACAAATAGAAAAACTTATATACACTGTCTACACTTATTTTATATAATAAATTTGTTCTATTAACATAAATACATATTTTCAGTTATATTTATAAATATTATTCTGTTATGCTTATAAATATTATATTTTTTTGCATTTTTTGTTATATTTATTAAACAATATATATGACAAACAATATAGCGAGTTAAAAAGGCAGCATTTTAAACAAAGTTTGTCAAAATATCTTAAATAATAACGAAGACAGAGCAAGTTAAAAATTGCGCCCTAAAGGGCGCAACCCACTATAAATAGTGGGTTGCGGGGTGACAGCCACGACTTTAAACGTGGCACCATGAATTTTCTTGATATATTTGGTACAATTTTTCGATTTAGCATAGGTGATAACTTCCCTCAAAAATTTCCCACTCAATGACCTACGCGCCCATACTAATAAGAGAATGACTGACATTAATGATACTTTCTAATCATGGGTAAACTGATGGCAATTTTTACTAAAAATTCTTGGATATTTAAGAAAATTGCCAATATTTCAAAAACTTGTAATTTACAATGCCTACAATGCATAATACTAGAAAAGAGGGAATTTAATATAACATAATCTGATACAAAAAAATTCAGGGTGTTCCGTTTGAAGTTTGAATTTGACAAAATGCAACGTGAAAAATAAAACACTTGGTATACTATTATAAAATTTATTTTTATTGCAGTGAATAGCTCATCTTGTGTTCTTTCTATGTGCCAAGGAGCAAATAAGGATCTCCTACACGAAGAAAGTTATAACGGTTATTGCAAACCATTGCACCTGTCAATTTTTTTATAAAATGTTAAATATCTCCGAAAGTGCTCGGTTTAGGTATAGGGTGTGCATATGTTTTGACTCAGAATTTTATGATCATTTCGAAAAGTCGAAAATATATAGGGTGTTCCATTTAAAATAAGCAAGTTGGTGTCGACTTAGTATTTCCGGAAGTGCCGCCATCTTGAAATTATTATTTTCGGACTCGCATTGGTCGACTATGGTCTATCTCATCCGCAAGTGGGAAATATTCTAATGGCCACCTTAAAAGAATCACCCTGTATGCAAGCAAAAAATGATTCACCTTAAACAACTTTGAAGTTTAACGAAACGGACGCACTTCACTTTCCTTGGTAGTAATATATAACATTTAAATCCAACAAGAAATTAAGAAATTACAATTAACCTGGGACTTAATTACTCATCGACAACCATACCGTGCACCATATTTCCTGTAAAATCTACATACTATAATTCTTTACAAACTTGATTATTACTGACAACCAGACGGTTTATACTATAATTATTAATTCGACTGTTAAATAAAACTCTGTATGAGCTGTTATCAACTTGTACAAATTACATGGCATTAGGCATATGCTGAGGTAAAACAAATACAAATTATACTCGAGGTGCCCATCATTGTTATGACATAAAGAGATGGATTTATGAAACGATGTGGATGAGTAATTACTTCCTGCTAAATTTGTGACGGCCAGCATATCACCGTTAACCGGTGTTGTTATTAATTAATTTCTTCTAATGTCTTGCGATGGAGTCAAATAAGTACGTCATAAGGACTTATTATTAGTTGGAAAAAGCATTTATGGCATTTTTATCTAAAATGTAACTATCTTAATGAGAAGAGGAATTATAAAGAGAAAAAAATGTTGATCAGTAAAATTCTCCATGTGTTAATTTTACTTTCACATCGTTGAAGTATATAGTCCAGGAGCTCGTGACATCGAAAGTACCGCTATCGTGGATTTGAAAAATTCTACTGAAAATTGACTGTAGAAAACCATACGAACAAAATGAGCCCGGTATGACGAGGTTTTTCTTGCCGGAAGTATTTTTAATTAAATTAATTATCATTAAAAAACAATGATGCTTTTCCATTTTCGTGGAAATTGATTTCAATTATAGCATTTTCTAGTTTTCATGCTCTGTCAGAAAAACCTGGTATGACAACCTCTACTCTGCCGAAAATGTCTTTCACACCTAGTTGAAGGAGGTATAAGTAACAAAGTTTTACCGTTATGGCGTGGAAACATTTTTTTTAAAATTTTGTCCGTTCGTGTGCGCTCCTTCAGAATATCATGGTATGGCTGCTGGAAATATCGGTCATACCGGTTGTAGTTATATAACACGTTCTCTTAATTTTATAACGAAAAAAAAATTTTTTCATTCAATTATACAGCCCCACAAAAAAAAAGTGATCTGTCCGGTGGACCAGACCAGTGTATCCGTATATATTTGAACCCGCTAAAACCGAATCCGAAGTCAGAATTGACAGATTGGCTCGTTTTTCACCCCCAGCCCCAAAAAATACCCAAAAAAAATGGTCTGTCCGGCGGACTAGACCATGTTATGTTAGGCCGCTGGAATTAATAATAAAAAGGTGATTTTCAAGAAGTTTTCTCTCCAAAAGATTTTATTGCATAGAATGCATCTTTTAAGTATAAAAACTTGAAAAATCATAGTCCGTACGCACAGAATGAAGGGGAAAGTACCTCCCGGCCAGACCGGTTTATATATGAAAACATAAAGGGATCCATAAAATGGGTGCTTTTGGCCGCTTCAGGAGGTTGCGGAGGTTAAAAACTTCTCCCACCACTTGCGTCGTATTCAGCACCCTTGAAAACGGGGGGGGGGGAGGTAATCTCGTCTTTGCACGAATTATTTACAAAAAAGTCGTCTTAATGTTTTATTACATAGACTACTTGGCGAGTATCACAAAACATGTGACTGTCCCACAATTTTGTTAAAACAACTGAAAAATTAAAAAAAAAACACATTTTTTAATGATGTGTCCCTCTGTAATATCAAAGAAATATATGTACTTACTTTCTTATTTCTGATTAAGTTTCACAGCCTCCCATTTCCCCTGTTGTCTTCTATTGTATTCGGCACTGTTACAGTCTACCAAAAATGATTAACTGACGTGACAAAAAGTAAAATAAAGGTAAATATAAAAATGGTTGATTTAATTGGAAGACTCTAGTTAATTGTGGGTCCAGCTAAATCACCTTTAAAGAATCGTTGACAGTCAAGGAAGCGTAAAACTAGCACTTTGATGTGAGCATTTGAATTTGTTTTTGATGCTATTTTCCTCCTAAGCCGGTTATTATCAAGTCGTTTATCTAACTCTTTTCAGAAGCGCGGTACGTTTTATAAACAGTTTACGTCTAGCTGGTCCACAAAAATGTTTATTTTATGATAAGTTACATGTTGATGTAACATTTTTCTATGGGTTGTAGTTGTTGGAGTTGTTACTAAGCGTATGTTGAATGAACGACACATTTTTAAGGATTTTACGTAATGAATACAAATTCATTATAACTAGTTGCACGGGCTCTATGGTAACTAATTTATAAATTATCATATACCAGGTGACACAGTGAGCATGTAACGCTCTGTAAGTTTTTTTATTTTTTTTAAAATAAGATTTTGAAATGGGAGTATGTTTGTTTATTACGATATAAATGCGCTACGTTTGACATGCTACAAGTGCTTTGCTACTTCCGATTTAGCTGTAAGTTGAAACTTTTCAATTTTACTTCCACGTCCAGTGGAAGTATAGTAACGACAAAAAAATTTTTAAAAATTTTTATTGTCCAAATAGGCTTAAAATGTCATGAAACGTCGAGATTTTAAGTTTGAGCGAAAAAAAAAAATTTCTGTCTGTCGGTCTGTCTGTAACTTTTTTTTGTGCGCACGTTTACTCTGAAACCGTTTAAGATATTGACTTGAAATTTGGTACACATATGTACTTTAACGAGATCTAGAACTAGATTATATTTTCATCTTGTTCCGTCGAAGAGTTGGGGGGTAAATTGGGGTAAATTTGGGGTAAATGGGTAAATGAAGCAGGTAAGAGTCCATGCAATTGGTATTTAGTATATACAAGAGAAGCTGAGGTCTCAAAAAAAATTTTGGCATTAGCCACCCCCATTACCACCCCCACCTCCTTACTAAAGGGGATGAAAAAAAAATGTGATTTAGTGCATGTACAGGAACCAGAAACCTCAAAATATTTTTTTACTTCATCCACTCCCCACTACCACCCCCCTATCACCACCCCCACCCCACTACCTATGTGGGGTGTCGTTTTATGGATTTCAAATATTATATTATTAAAGTTCCATAAATAATTATTTTCACATACAAAGTTTTTTCGTTGTGAGTGACTTGGACAGAGAATCTGGATGTGGAAGTAGTGATTCCTTGGGCAGCGGTTTTTTAACACGCTTTTATTAGGTCGACCTGTAACTAACTATCTATTTATTTATGTATGTTCGTATGTATGTAAGTCTAAGGAACTGAATTTCACCCACTTTCAATTGTTGTATAATCATGAAACTTGTGTGTAGCTCTGATGACAATATAATGTGGTATACTACTACATTCGTCTAGAGTGCTTTGAAGTACCAAAAAATTTTTCGTTTAATTTCATTAATAACTATTTACGAAGCCTTCAAAATTGAACAAAACACTTGTTTATCGAAAACTTTTTTTCTCAAATGGGAAGGTGGTGGCTCCTAGTGTTCAATAAATTATAGATTTTTTCCTGAATTCATTGATGTCTATTTCAAATCTTATGCTATTTGTTTTTCTATTTTATTAAATTTATTTAAAAATAAAAAATCACTTTCAAAATAATTTTGATTGATACTTATACTTTGCACTAGTACTTACACCTATTAAGAAATAAAAGAGAGAACCAAAAGGCTATTATTCACAAAAAGGTAGTTATTCACATTTCATTACTAGACATGATTTTTGCAAAGGCAACTACGTTAAAGTTCAGGAAAAATTATATTGAAAGTGATTTTTAAGTTTTAAATAAATTCAATAAAATAGAAAAACAAATAGCATAGATTTGAAATGGATATCAATGAATTCAGAAAAAAATCTATAATTTATGGAACAGTACTTTTTTTTGAAATGGGAAGATGGTGGCTTCCCATTTCAAAAAAAAGTTTTCGATAAAATATTGATTTGTTCAATTTTGGAGGCTTCGTAAATAGTTATTAGTGAAATTAAACGAAAAATTATATTTTTCACTTGGACTTTACCTGCCGTGGAACAAATTTTGGTACTCCAAAGCACTCTAGACGAATGTCTTAAAACGGTTAAAAAAAACTGAACATCGACTAAAAAATTCGCGAAAATCTCAAGGTATACTCAGAATGTTGTCTTAAATCCAAATATGTAAAAATATACAGGGTGTTCCATTTAAAAATCGAAAGATGGGATCATTTCCGGGTAAACCGGAAATGGTCTCATACCGTTCTTTATGTCCAAAAATCCATTTTTACAGGTAGTTTATGCACTCCAAATTTCAAACGGATAAAAAAAATATAAAGAAAATATAGGGAGTAGCCACTAGTCTATGGCACCCGGTATAGTAACAACAAAATAATTTTTAAAAATGTTTGTTGTTCAGATAGGCTTAGAATGTCATGAAACTTTGAGATTTTAAGTTTGAGCAAAAAAAAAATTTCAGTCTATTGGTCGGTCGGTCTGTCGGTCTGCCTGACTTGAAATTTGATACACATAGGTACTTTAACGAGATCTGGAAATAGATTATATTTTCATCTTGTTATGTTGAAGGGTTGGGGGTTAAATTGGGGTAAATTTGGGGTAAATACGTAAATCAAGCAGGTAAGAGTTCATAAAATTGGTATTTAGTATATACAAGAGAAGCTAAGATCTCAAAACATTTTTTGGCATTAGCCACCCCCATTACTACAAAAAAAAATGTGATTTAGTGTATGTACAAAAACCAGAAACCTCAAAATATTTTTTTACTTCATCCACCTCCACCCCACTACCGATGTGGGGTATCGTTTTATGGGTTTTTGGGGTAGAGGATTTCAAATATTATATTATTAAAGTTCCATAAACAATTATTTCCACATACAAAATTTTTTCGTTGTGAGTGACACTTGGATAGAAAATCTGGATGTGGAAGTAGTGATTCCTTGGGCAGCGGTTTTTTAAACTATTTTTAAATGAAAAGGTAACTTTTTTCATGATTTCATTTTCTGTCCACAAAACTACGGTGAATCTTCTCTAAAGAAAAATTATTTAAGCAGTATAGTTTTAATAAGCTGCCATTTTGAACAATAATGTCAATTTTACGCAACTACTAGTGAAAGTATAGTAATCGTAAATAAAATTTTGATTTTTTTTTTGTTCAAATAAGCTTAGAATGTCATGAAACGTCGAGATTTTAAGTTTGAGCAAGAAAATTCTGTCTGTCGATCTGTCTGTAACTGTTTTTGTGCGCACGATTACTGTAGAACCGTTTATGATATTGATTTGAAATTTGGCAAACCTATGTATTATAGGGAGATCTGAAATTAGATTATATTTTGATATTATTCCGTTGAAGGTTGGGGGTTAAAGTAAAGGAGGCGAGTAAGAGTATATAAAATTGGGATATAGTGTGTCAAGAAGAAGCCAAGGTCAAGAAATTTGGATGTGGAAATAGTGATTCCTTAGACAGTGGTTTTTTAAATATAATATGCCAATTATAAGTATGCCAAAAATTGCAAATAAAATAAATTTAAAAAAATCACTAAAAAGAAATATCTTTAAAACATTTTTCAAAACTAGAAGCCCCCATTTTTTTTCTTATTATTCGGATATCTACCTTATTGGTGAAAATATAAAATTATGTTATGCTAAAGGAAAACGTCGAGAAACTAACTTATCTTCAGAAACTTATATGTATATAAATAACTGTACACTTAAACGTTTGCTGTTTTATTATTTTTTTTGAAGTTAAAACCTTATTTGATATTTTGAGGAAAAAGGTCGATATTCAGTGATTCAAATAATAAAAAAAGAAGGTTTCAACTTTAAAAAAATGTTCCAAAAATAATTTTTGAAAATTTCATTTTTTTTTAAGTCCAAAATTGTCGCATTAAATTAATGAAAATACAGTGGTACTATTCTCTATGCGCTGTTCTACGAACACGGCCAGCTTGTTAAAATTTTACTGCTTAAATGTTTTCTACCTCCTATTTTCCGCTGTAATTCTGTTTTCGCTCTTTCGATTTTAAATTCGATAAAAGGACTGGTAGTAAAGAAAATTGAACTTTCTATCGGAATCATGAAAAATGTTATCTCTCCATTTTTCGGCTAAACCGAAAGTACTAGAAGAAAACGTGTAGTATATCAGAAGCGCATATACATAATATATTTAATTTCCAAAAAATATAACAGAGCCGATTTCTTAATTATGCTAACCAAAATTATTGAGCTTACCCAAAATTTTGTACTTAAATCTTAATTAATTAAACTTACAAATAAAAAGTTTTTTCTTATCCAATTTACATGAATCTTGTTACTCGGGGGTTTTGGAGGTCGCTGATTACGAATCTGATATCCAAATTGTCATAAACCAACTTGTAAGATGGAGGAATCAATGGCGGCTATAAAATGCTAAAAAATGATGAAGAATGAAATGTGTTTGTTAAAGTTTATGCTGACAAGTTTTGAATGTTTCTGATAAGTAATTTTAAGTTAAAATAGACTAAATTTTAAGTTCCAGGAAGAAATTTAAGATGGCGGATCCAATATGGCGAATCGTAATTTCTTATCCAATTTAAATAAATTTTGTCACACGGGGGTTTTTGAGGTCGCTGATTACGAATCTGATATTCAAATTGACATAAACCAATCTGCAAGTTGGCGGAATCAATAGCGGCTATAAAATGTTAAAAAATGATGGAAAATTGACTAAATTTTAAGTTCCAGCAAGAAATTCAAGATGGCGAATTTAATATGGCGGCAATAAGATGATAAAACTAACCTAAAAATAAGTTAAATGCATTAAACTAAATAGGCTATTCCTAAGAATTATTAAAAAAAAATAAAAAGGAACAAATTTTCTGAAATTTTCAAAAATATCCAATATGGCTGCCATAAATTAATTATCAATCATAAATATGCGATTCAGTCCTACATTAATTTTGAACATAACCTTAAGTAGGTCATATTTACATTTATTTTTTTCTGCTAATAATATAATAAATACCTAACACCAAGAATATTAAACCTAACATAACGTAAGCTTAATAGAACCTTAAACCAAGAACTCTATACCTAACATAACCTAAGGCAACAGTTTTACACCATGAACTTTAAACCTAACTTAGTGCAAAATTTTTTCGTCATTATTTAAATCTTAAATTTCTCTGTTTAATTTGTGTCGTTTAAATAATATTAATATTCCAATTGAGTCTATAATTTTTCTAATTGTTGATTACCCTAAATACATTTAAATAATATCATTGGCAGATAGAAAAATAAATATTAATATGACCTACTTAAGGTTATGTTCAAAATTGATGGAGGACTGAATCGCATATTTATGATTGATAACACAGGCATACAAAAAAAAAGTGAATTACCAGAAATATGACTATCATTTCTGGATAATATGGGGGCATATGAAAACGAAGTTCATAGTCCCGATGGCCAATTTCGCTCCAATCACTATACAGAGTGGTCCCAAAATCCCACAACGGTATATTTATTCTTATCAGACAAAGCAAATTAAAAATATGATATTGGTTCCCTTAGTGAAATTTTCCGAGCAATCGAATGCGCAAATCAGATTTTGGGTCAGGTGGCCCCCTGAGGGTGAAACAGGGTCCAACTTTGAAATTTCAAATAAATACCCTGATTTTTTATACCAAATCTGATTCAGCGGAAAATTTTAAGTTCGAATACACCATAATTTAAATTTTTGGCCTCTTTTGGGACTTGGGGACCCAAAAAAGCCCAAAAAATAGCCTAAATTGTCTGAAACCATCCAGATTCGGAATTTCATTTGGTAACTTCATTTTTATTCCGAATTTAGATTGGTCGGGACCGAATACGCGATAATTTTAATGGTTTTGACCATATTTGGATAGTAAGGACCAAAAAGAGGCCAGAATGGCCACAATTGGCTAATTTGCGGAGACCTTAAAATTATATGTATGCTACTAGGACAGCAAACCGGTTTCACAAAATATCCTTGCTTTCTATGTGAGTGGGATAGCAGAGATAGGGCAAATCATTATAATAAAAAAATATGGCCAACAAGAAGTACATTAAATGCTAGCTCTAAAAATGTAATAAAAGAACCATTAGAAAATCGATTAAAAAATATTTTTCGATACAAACCTTGAAAAATAGAATTAGGTATAATTAAAATGAAACGTACGTAAAATATACCGGAAACTTCAATGCCAAGTGAATTTTTTAAAAGTATTGGAAATACTTTATTCACACAGAATATATTGCCAGACAATTGAGGGTCATCAATTTAAACACTAGATAAAATAAGATTGTCCGTTTGAATAAGGTTATGATCAAGAGAAGGATTTAAAGTCACCGGGGATATGACGTGCCATGGAGTCCTTTTGGTTATGGTATCTATTCTTGGCGATTAACCTAGTGGTATCAATCAGCCTTTTCTGGACTACTATGATGCATAAAAAGCGGCACAAAAAATCATAGTCAAAAAAACTAATCTATATCATATTTTATCATGAACAGTTTCGATCATTTTAAGCCCCATTCTGGCCTCTTTTGGGCCCTTACTATCCAAATATGGTCAAGAACATTAAAATTATCGCGTATTCGGTCGTAGAATTTCCCGACCAATCTAAATTCGGAATAAAAATGAAGTTACCAAATGAAATTTGAAATCTGGATGGTTTCAGGCAATTTAGGCTATTTTTTTGGGCTTTTTGGGTCCCTAAGTCCCAAAAGAGGCCAAAAATTTAAATTATAGTGTATTCGAACTTAAAATTTTCCGCTTAATCAGAATTTGGTATAAAAAATTAGGGTATTCATTTGAAATTTCAAAGTTGGGCCCTGTTTCACCCTTAGGGGGCCACCTGACCCAAAATCTGATTTGCGCATTCGATTGCTCGGAAAATTTCACTAAGGAAACCAATATCATATTTTTAATTTGCTTTGACTGATAAGAATAAATATACCGATGCGGGATTTTGGGAGCACCCTGTATGGTGATTGGAGCGAAATTGGACATCGGGACTATGAAATTCGTTTTCATATTATCCGGAAATGATAGTCATATTTCTGGTAATTCACTTTTTTTTTGTGTGCCTGTGTAATTAATGTATGTCAACCATATTGGGTATATTTGAAAATTTCAGAAAATTTGTTCATTTTTAAATTTTTTAATAATTCTTAGGAATAGCCTATTTAGTTTAATGTATTTAATTTATTTTTAAGTTTTATCATCTTATTGCCACCATATTGGATTCGCCATCTTGCATTTCTTGCTGGAACTTAAAATTTAGTATATTTTAACTAAAAGATATGGTGCAAGAAATCGCAATAGTGATTGATGTACCACCTATCTAGGCGGTGCTGTTGAGACACATTGGCTGTAGAACGCACAGTCTACGCCTTCCTACAAGCCACGTCAGATGACCGGTATCTTCTCTCACTTAATGTAACAGCTGTGGTAAAAGTGGAGTAAAGACGGGAGATCTATTTGCCGACATACTCATTCGTCTCGCCCCGCATAACGTCACAACTCCTCACACTATTAAGAATACTTCAACTATAGTTATCAGAAATATCCAAAACTTCTCGGCATAAACCTTTTATTTTTAAAAATATTTCTTTCTTCATCATTTTTTAGCATTTTATAGGCGCCATTGATTCCGCCATTTTTCAGGTTGCTTTATGAAAATTTGGATATCAAATTCGTAATCAACGACCTCAAATACCTCCGAGTATCAATATTTATGTAAATTGGATAAGAAAAAGTTTTATTAAGATTTAAATTAAAAATGGTTATTTTGGCTAAGCTCAGTACTTTTGGTTAGCATAATTAAAAAATTAGCTGTCTTACGTTTTTTTGGAAATTAAATAACGAGTATTTAAAAAATATATATATCCCAGTCGGTTGAGAAACAAGTGCTTTAGATAATTTTGAACGAAAAAATCACAATACGTGCCATGCTGCATTGGTCGATAGTAATGCACAAAAAAAGGTTTGAAATACATCAAACGATATTTGAAGTTGGGGGTTACTATCATTTTAATGTAAAATTTGAATGTAAAAGGCAAATGAGTATTAAGTATATTCGCAAATGTTTTATTTTAATATATAGAGAAATGCATAAATATTTTCATATACGACATTATAAGCAGTTGAAATTTTTTGGTAATGAAATAAATAAAACATCTAAATAATTTACAGTGTACTATTAAATATTTTGTAAAATGGCTGTAATAGGCATTTACTTAAATAAATAGAACCCATATTTGTTTTATTCGATTTATTCATAAAGTTAGCTCGCAGAAAAATTTACCTCCACCGCTCATTATTTAAATTTATTATTTTGCTATTGTTCTTGTGAAAACGACGCAATTCCAAATTTTTATTCGCTATTTTAATTACATGCCAAATTATTTATTACCGCTCCTCAGCCGTAATATGTTATATTTTTCAATTGAATAGCTCAACCATTTTATCACTAAACTTTGGAAAGACATCTTTTCGACATACTCTCTTTTTTAGTTTGTCCTAAATAAGTCTATTGAGTTAAATATTGAATAATGGGGGCCAACTTTATATTAGATTAGATTTGAAAAAGGAGCTGGTTGATTGGCCTTGACCACCGCGACCCTGTGGATTTATTGTGGTACTTCTTGTCTAATTCTACTCAGAGCTTCTTATCCAGCTTTGTCTTTTGTATCAGACTCCATAGCCTTGATAAAGGCTTCTTAGTATAGTTATCTGCCCTTGGTTTCTCTTCGCCAAGTCGTTGGAACGTCAGTCTGGCTAGGCCTTCACAATGGCACAGCACATGTACCGAAGTTTCCTCTTCCTCTTGACAGAATCTGCATTTTGCATCCTCTGTCAGGCGCATTAGACTCACATCAAGCCTACAATGTCCAGTTAGAAGACCTACCATTATCCTAATAGCGTAGTCTTCCGTGAATTTGACCGACCGTTCTTTATAGAACTTTTTGACCTGTCTCTGTTATGGGGAATTCTTCCACCACTCTAGAGATTTATTTTGAAACCATTCATTGATGGATGTTCGTATGCGAAGCTTAGTCACACCGCAAAAGAGTTCGGGTCTCATTAGGGCCTTTCGGACCAGTTCATCAGACTTCTCATATCCCCAGTATCCCTTATGCACTGGTACCCATGCCACGGTCACTTCGTTCTGACTTCTTAGGTCCTTTAGGGCATTTAGACAATCCCATGCAAGTCTTGAATCGACTTGCATGGAATCGAGTGCCTTTAGCGCTGCTTGGCTATCGGAAAAAATGGCAATTGACTGGTTTACAGTTCGTTGCCTCATTTTTTCCTTTGCACGCCACTGTATAGCGGCCACTTCGGCCTGAAATATTGTGACGTGTATTCCTAGACTTAGCGGGATTTTCATTTTCGACCTTATCTCGTAAATCCCAGCTCCGACTCCCTGCTCTGTCTTGGAGCCGTCTGTATACTAGATCGTTTGCACCGATATTGGAGGACCGTTTTTTCAGTCCTCTCTGTCTTTTATAGAAGTTATACTTAGGGACCATAGTGTTCCTGGGCATTCCCAAAATGGGATCTGCCTTCAGCTCAGAGTATAACTTTTGGTGCTCTGTTCCGTCTTGTTGCCTTATAGGGATTGTGCCTTGCATTAGCTTGTATACCACTGAACGAGCTTCCTCTTGGATAAATATGTGTAGTGGTGTCGGGTCTAAAAGGACTTCCAATGCAGCCGTGGGAGCAGTTTTTATTGCCCCAGTGGCGCACAGGCAAGCAAGCCTCTGTACGCCACTTAATAGCCTTATTACTCCAAGCTGCAGTGTCTTGGTCCACCATACCACCGATCCATGAGTTTTACAACCCTAGTATATAACCACAGGGTCATCTGGGGGTTTAATCCCACATATATACCTGCACCTTCCCAGGGCAATGGTGGCTTTCTGTGTGACTTTTTGGATGTGGAAATTCCATGTCAGCTTTTGGTCGAAAACGACTCCTAGGTATTTAACCTCGCTGGCAAATGGAATTTCCATTTCAACCTTAAACTTACATGTCAAAACGAACATATCGAACATATGATCGAACATATGATCAATTGCGTACCTTTTTCAAAATTCATTACTTCTAAAACTTCTGTCTTTCTCAATATTGATATAAACAACTAATGTTTAATAAACTATTAAAATACAAAAAATATTTGTCTTAAGAACTTGGCGACTATTCGTTAAAACAAAACAAGCTAAAAACGTACTCTTCGCCTGTTTACTGAACTTTTTATATAACTGTTACACATTCTATAGGATACTCTTCGCAGTTTTTTGTAAATAATGTTAGTTTTAGACATTTTTAATTTTATAGCATGAACTTACTTTGCAAAATACTCAGTGTAAAATAAAGTAAAAATAAAAGAAAAACTAGACTATCTTCTCTCATTTGGGTTTCGAACCCGGGACCCTTGGATTCCGAGTCAAAAGCGTAAGAACTACACCATCACCTTACACGTAAAAAAATGCAAATTTTTACATTATAAGACACGAGCTAAATCATATTTTCTCGGTTGCATATTACATTATGAAATGTATATTTGTAAAATATATAAATATTTAGGTATTAAAATGAAATATCATTTCACCGAATTTATATTCAATTACAAAAACATAAAAATCAAAAAAAATTTGTTTTCAAATTTAAATCATTAAGAGCATTTTTATTTACCAAACGATTTTGTTCAAAAACAATAGGGTTCTTCCTCTAGCTAACACTAATTTACTGTCCAAATTTCAGTACAATCGGATTTTTTTTTCTTGAGTTATCGTGCTTACAAGAAACGTGACGGACGGACAGACGGACAGACGGACATTTTGAAAGTTGTTCAGAATTCGTTCACTAACACAAAGATATGAAAATTTTTTCTCTACGAGCGATATTTACGATTTTAGAAATGTGCCGATCAAATACAATATACTCTTCGTTTTTGCGAAGAGTATAACAATAATGAAATGTGCAATTTCCAATTCTGCATATGTCAACAGATCTCAAAACTATTAACGTAGTTATATAAATTTTGGTGAGTGGTTTGCAAGAGACACATAATGAACACACAATTTTTTAATTTTCACCACTCCTCCATTCTTGGATTATTCAGAGTTAAAGTTCAATACATTTGAAACATAAGTAATTAAGTAGCTTATTTTTTCCTGTTCAGATGTTTTTTTTAACTTCTAAGTTTAAATACTTACAATTTGAGATTCTTCCAATTGTTAAGATTATTGCCCTTTTATTGTTAGTGGTCAAGAGTAGGTTGTTTCTACAGTTATTTCATTGTTATTAGTTTTATGTTGCACCAACACCTACGCTTGATTTAAAATTTCATTATAAATTTTTATTGATTTTAACGATTATCGATTTTTCTACATCCACTATGGTGGTATTTCGCTTATATTGAGGAATAAAATAATGAATTTAATAAAAAAGTCAAGAATCTAATGTCCGACAACAGTAAATAAAGACATTAATACAACTTATTTCTTTGTCAACATATATATATATATATATATATATATATATATATATATATATATATATATATATATATATATATATATATATATATACACTGAAAAAGTACTTGTGTAATTTTACGTACTTCCTCATGTAGTTCTGTGACCAGTCATATTGACTAGAATCTCACAGACTGGATGTAAAATTGCACCACAGTTTTAAAAATACATGCGCAACATGATGTGATTTTACGTATGCTCTTATAATTCTTCAGCGTAAATTGCACATGAAGATCGTAATTATACAATGTGATTTTTCACGAATTTCTGAGGCACACACGGGGAAAATTTTTTCCACTACGAATAGGTGGCAATTCGTTTACTATTCATTCGTTGCGCAAAATTACTCCTAAGTGTAATTTTAAATTTTGAATGGCATTTTCATGTGTAAATTTATTTATTAGTTGTGAAAATATAATCTGCAAAATTACACTAAATCAAAGGTAAAATGCAAAGTGATATTACGATGTAATGTTACGTCCTAAAATTCCGATGTAATTTTGAGATATTGTTTAAATTCTCATTATAATAATACGATGTAAAATTACAAGTGAAATATACAATGTATGTACAGGGTGATCACGCGAACTTCGTTACTTTTGGAGTTACGTAAAGAAGTTTAAAAATAAAGTTACAGAAAATCACACATATTTTCCAAAAATCATTTTAGGAAACAATTGGAAGTCCCATTTCGGAGATATGAACTTTACATTGTTATTTTATATCTTTACATTATCTAAAAGGCCCCCAAAATTTTTTTTTAATGATATATAAAACATAGTATTTTTTATCTTAAACATTTTTTTCCTAAATTACCATAAATTTGCAATTTATCAAATTAGCCGTGGAAAACAAAAGTATGTCATTTAAAGTAAACAATGTGTTAGTTCTGTCAAGTTGTTCATTGACAACTAATCTGGGTGTTACATTAAAAAAAACTAAAATAAAGTCCATATCTCCGAAATGTAACTTTCAATTGAGTTTCTGAAATGACTTGGAAAATACATGTGATTTTCTATAACTTTTATTTTTAAACTTTTTTACGTAGCTCCAAAAATAACGAAGTTAAATGAGGTTCTAACGTCAAAAATACTGGTATGGAAATATTGAAGTGGATAAAACAAAAAAATATTAAATAAGAATTAAATTATTAGCTTTGGCAGGTAAATTGAAATCATTTTTTACTATAATTTTCTTAATGTCAATTGTATAAATTAGAAAAATAAATAAGTTTCTATTTACAGCTGCTCGTGATAAGTAACATTTGAAGAAAATAACCTCTAACTATTCCATGCAAGGAATGGCAGAAGGACTTATGTTTTTCATTATAAAAGTCCTCTTTACATTTCTCTCATTTTTTTGTTCTTTTTTTATTTTAATTAAAATGTGTAGTAAATAGGCTGAATAGGAAGAACTATGTCTGCCTATTAAGTTGGCATCATCGGATGCTAAAAATTCTCTACTTCTTTTTATACTTACATATCTACTTATTAATTTCTTTTGTTATAAAGAAAAAGTTATTGTGTATATAGCAAATCTTTTAAATGCTATTTTCAAGATTAAAAAAATTGACTATTTTTTTTAAAGAATTTACTGTTATAAAAGTTTTTACATTTAATAACATCCACTTAGTAAATTTTTTACTTTCTTTTACTTATTTGAAAATAAAAACTTGAGATACTATAAGTTTTTCAATTTTCTGAACGTATACGATATAAAAAGATAGTTTCATGTATTAAGAACTTTCAAAATGCTTACAAATTTTTTCATAAAGAAAAGTAAGCTCACAAGATCATGTACAGCTGCGACCCCCAAAAAGGCACAATTTTCGTCACTATGGAATTTTTTGTTCATTATGAGCATATTGAATATGATTTTTGAGAGTAATGTTTTACTAACAAATTGTGAACCAAAAATGTTAAGTCAGAAGCATAAACTACATAAAATTTTAACGTGCATTTTTCGGGGACAGTGGTGTACATATCTCCTACATAATATCTTTTTCAAATAAGTTGTGTAGTCTGTTTCGTCAGGGGGCATGAGAGAATCTTTGGTTCGTAAGATAAGTAAACAAGTTTGTTATCCAAACTTTTTTGTACTCAAAACTTAATCAAGACTGCCCAGGTTTCTTATACTAATTTATATAATACTGCACAGAAGTGATTGCTTCGTGCATTACAAAATCATTTATAAAAATATTTTGAGTTCTATAACTATTAAATTTATATTAATTCCATAGTAAGGTATAAAATAAACTTAACTACGCAAACAGAGCCATTGTGAGCTAACTTTTTTGGGAGGCTATTTTTATTACAGATATGGCCCAATGTCAATAGGGATTATCGTAATATGCTGTTTTACATATGATATCAAATATTTTAACTCTAAGAGAAGTTATCGCTTTTACAAGAAACGGTATACACGCACACATAGATATATACGCACACACACACACTTACAGATGCAAAGACATTTTTTACTCGATATTTCAGTTCAGTCTACTGTGAAACGGATATCGTACAAGAAATTTTTTTCTACGATGATTATTAAAATTTATTTTCAATTTTTAATAAATTTATAATAAAGTTAGAATACCGTCAAAAGATATACAATTCATTACTGAACCATAACGGATACGAAAAAAATTAATAGAAATATTATTGTAGAAAGTTTAGTCAGCTTTAATTTTGCATATAACCATTTTTTGATTAGGGCTAACCGTTTTCGAGATATGAGCGAAAAACCAAAAACCAGAACCTTCTTCGTACATGTTGTAGCGGTCTGTAGCGATTTCTTATTACATTATTCTAACAGTAATATTGTATGAATTCTAATGTAATGAGGCTGTAATTTTACGTGTACTTTTATCAGTGTACAGTGAGTCCCCGGTTTGATTTTCCTAGAAGATTCTCTTTTTATTTCTGATCTTATGACAAAAAGTTATTTTTGATAAAGAGTATGCATAGTTGAAAAACATTATTGTAATTGTCAAAAGTAACGTGGGGTAATCGAAAAGTTGCTAAATATTAACCACGAGAAAAGTACCCTTATTTTTCATTTTGTAGTAAAAACAGCTAATCTAAATTGTTCATGATAACTTCTATAATTATAGTACCACCAAATTTTTGAAATCGTTTGGTGATCTTTCACTAGTAAAGTGGTTGCACACTCCAATCAGTATAAGGAGAAAGACATTTCTTGTTAAGATGACGCTCTGTTTTTATTTCAAGATATCCTCAAGCATATTTAAGTTAGGTTATCCTTGTACACTAATTTTAAAAATTTTAAACATTAAATTATCCTCAGGATGTCTTAAAATATAAACGAAACGTGAACTTTTAAAAGATGTATCATAGTACGGATCACATCCTATAGATTGCACTACTGAAATTACTACTAATAACAAACATTACTCGTATTACCATTACTAAATTTGATTGTTTTTTTATATTGTTTTATTTTTGCTTCATGTTCTTTATTCTCCTTCTCCTTATTCTATGATTTGGTATTTTACATTGTGAATTATTAGTTATTAAAATAAAAAAATCAGCCAATATGCAAATTTTTGACAAACTGGTATGATTTCCAACGCTGCATGTCGTGGTTTTCTGTTTTTTTCTTGTTCTCTGTACGGGTTCCCAATTGACTAATTAACTACACACTTCCCACATACTGCAGTGATGGTGGCAGTAGTTGCTAGAATTGTGCGCCCTAAGCAATCATAACAACTACGTAATACTTGTGCAGTTTTGCCACCAACCAATTACGTTTATTGAGGTTACTGTTCTGATCGCCTATAAGGGTCTCCAAATCTTTGCGGTGTATCGTCCAGTGTAAACGCCCGTGCATAAATATTGGTTATTTTAAGGATTATATCTTTTATTTCTGACACGTGTAATGATTGAAAAATGTTATTTTAGGAATTTAGCAGATTGCATTGGTTGTATGGTTGTAGTGTATATTTTAAACATTTGAAAAGTGTAGATGGCCACATCGTCAGCAAGTGTTTAAGAAAACTAGGACATTGAATCCAGATTGCAACTAGTAACGTTAGCATTATATTTATAGGCGAAATTCACCAGTCATAGATATGTCGAAAATGGTTAAAAAACGCCTCATATTTTGTCACATTGCTGGTGATTCGTATTTTTAAAATTTGTTCAAGTATCTTAGCCAGATTGCGTATTATAGATATAAGCCTATAGTTTTGCATATCGGTTTTGTCACCATTTTTATAGATTAGTCTTATTAGTGCATTCTTAAAAGCGTCCGGAAATATACCGACTCTGATGGAATTTATTAATTATTATAAAAGCTAATATTCTGGGAACGTAGTCTGCTATGTCTTTCAAGTTTTCTGACTTGATGTTATCTAGACCTGGCGATTTTCCGTTTTTAAGTGTGCCGATAATTTGTTTAGCTTCATATTCATTGGTATCAGGAATATAGATTGAATTCGGTTGATTAGCTGAAAAAGATATGGGATTAATTTTGATTTTACTCGCTAATTTCTTACCTACATTGCTAAAATATTCAACAAAATATTCAGTTATTTTCTTTTTGTCTACAGTTAGTTCGTTGTCTCCAGTTATTTTTTGTTTTATTTCTCCTCTTTCGTTTTTTGATTCACTAATATTTTCGACAGCTTTCCATAATTTATTTGGACAGCTCTTGTTTTTCTCGATTTGTTCTTTATAGTAATTAATTTTTATTTGTTGTATAAGCTCATTCAATTTATTTCTGTATGTTTTAAAATCTCTTGCTAAATCATTATTATTTGGATTTTGTTGTAACTTTTTGTGCATATCGTTTTTTCTATTAACAGACCAGCTGTTATTCACTCTTTTCTTTTTATATAGTTTCGTTTTAATATATTTTTTGCTCAGAGTTATCGAATAATTCAGTTAATTTTTCCTACGAACAGATTTGTTGCAATATTTACAGTATAAATTTATTAATTTAGTTTTATTTAAACAATGTTTAATATCATTACTGCCTACTAAATCTTTGTTTTCTTTTACAGGCGCAGTTTTGATTTGGAGTAGAGTGGAGTAGTGTTCACTTAAATTAATTTGTAAAAAGACTGGTGTGTAATACGTTTCTGGTAATATTGAATTAATAATTATATGATCAATACAGATTTCGCTGCTTCCATGTACTCTGGTATAGTTATTTATGGTAGATACAAAACCGTATTCAGCTAGTATGTTAAGATACACTTCAGAAACATCTTCATTCCCAAAAATAATAATATTTATATCTCCAGTCAAAATTTTAATATCATTTCCTGTACTAGTTTCTTTTAAATATGTGTTTAGATTACTGTTGAATATATATGGATTGGTTGACAGAGATCTGTATACAGCTATGATATTAGATTTATTTCGTTTGTTGTTTAATTTTTGACTAATTACCTTGTTACCATCAAAACTTATTAAATTATAATTGTACTCCACGTGGCTTTTTATATAGATAACAACACCGTAATTTTGATTTATATTACCTTCGTTATAAATCAGATCATACGTAGGAGTATTTAATAATATCAAGACCGTTATTTTCCAAGTATCTGTTAAATTCAGTTAGCATAAGCCTTAACTCGTCAACACTTTTTGAGATACTCCTTATATTACTATTATATATTTCGAAATTATCTGTTTTGTTAAAACTGAATAATATTTGGTTACAATGATTTATAGTTTGTGCAATTGTGGTTTCTATTTTCTTAATTTGGTAGTTTTTTTTGTATGGGTACATTTCAATGTTTATTTTGCTTTTTGTGAAAATTTATAAGAATATACACTTATATATGTTAGAGGGAGGAAGATATAATAATAAGTGGAATTTTACCTAATATAATATAGTTTTATATTTGTTTGTACCTTATCTTGAACTAAAGTTATAGACATTTTATCTGTCTCCTCGTCTTAACCTAGAAGAGAGAATTCATTTTGCGAACCACCACAACACGAACTCCGAATTGATAGATATTAACCTCGGGGTACCCCAAGGCTATGTATTAGACCCGACTCTTTTCTCATTTTCATAAATGACCTCCTTAATAATAGCGTCACAATTAAATCAGTTTTTTTTGCGGACGATACAACATTGATATACAGCAACACAGATGTTAGTGCATTGCTATCCATCAAGAACGATAGCTTATCAATAATTCAAGACTGGTTCCTGGTTCTTATCAAATAAACTAGTATTGAAAAAGAGCAAAGCCGAAACAATGATTTTAAGACGATGTTGTTTCTATCAATTGCGCAAAATTTCTAGGCGTCCAGCTGTACAATAAATTAACTTAGAAACGCATTTATCTGCAATAAAGTTCCCAAAAATATTTTCCTTTTACGTTGTCTTGTAAATTATATATCTCAGACAATCATATTAACGGCATATTACCGACTAACTTGTTCCGTAGACAATGGTTTGGGGGCACTCTTCACACACTACATCTGTATTCGCTATCCAAAGACGAACAGCAAGAGTAACTGCGGGCCTAGGTTACAAAGAAAACTGTAACAAGACAACTTTGTTTACCGCTTATATATTGCAATGCCTCTTTTATGTGAAAGGCAATGAAGGCATTTATAGACCTCGTGATCAGATTCACTTGCATGCCACGCAATAAAAACCAATTAAACACTGACTTTTACTTTTATCAAAAATACACGATGGGATAGGTTATTATCCAATAAATTTTTTTAATGCGTTACCCCATAGAATTATGAAACTGGATTATAGCCGATACCAGGTTGCGATAAACTGCTTTTTAACTGAAAATGCCTTTTATAGCTATAATGAGTTTTTAATGCTGACTTTTCTTCTGCACAACCTCTCTGATATTTTTTGAAATTATGTTGTTGAAATTGTTCCATTTTTACCTATTACATAGATATTAACTTACATATATTGTGGCTAAACCATATTTCTGTATGATTGACTTGCGTAAATACTTCTGTATAATGCGCCAATAAAATATTTACTTAATTACTTACTATGTGTGCTATATTAGTGACTAAAACGAGGATTAAAATTATTATTTCTCTTCGTTTAGATGGATTTATGTACACCTGTTTCACGCGCTTCATAAAAAATTGCTGTTTTGTCTCGATCATGTTTTGGATTAGAATACAATTGTTAATATCAGAAAGCGGAGCTCAAATCAACTGGATACAAAGAATTTGATAAATATACAAGGTGCGCCACTTAAAAGTACCCAAACTTGTAACTTTTCTATTTTTGAAGCGATGACCATGTTGGGCACATCAAATTGTAGACATTTTAAAGCCTTTATTTATTTATTTATTTATTATGACAAGTCTACAGCTTTCGCAAGCCAATTACAGACTGTACATATATATTTAACCTAACCTAACCTAACCTAACCTAACCTAACCTAACTTAACTTAAACTAAATGAAAATTCCTAAAATAAGACAGATACCATGAGCAAGAGAATAAAATAAAGACATAAAATGCTTACAAAATTTCTATTTCATTCTGTATATTAAGTAGTCTATTTTTTAATTTATTTGTGAATGTTCCATATGTATCTCTAAATATATTTAGATATCGTTGTAATGAATTATAGCTCTTTGCCATTCTCACAGGAGGTGACTTTAGTTCGTAGTTTCTAGTTGGTATAATGTATGAAAAAGTTCTTTGAAAACGTGTTCTTTCATCTGGCACATTGATTATTATTTTATTTAAGGTAGTTACGTCATACGAAAGATTATGTAGAAGTTTATACAAATAAACAATGTCAAAGTAAGTTCTTCTGCTATTTAGTGACATTAAATTATACTTAGTAAGTTGATCTAAATACGAAGAGTTACTAGTATATCTCTTATTCAAAATGAAATTAATATGTTTTATAAATTTTTTCTGTACATTTTCTAACATTTGTATGTATCTGGTATAGAAAGGACTCCAAACCGTGGAGCAGTAATCTAGTTTCGATCTTACAAAGGAGGAATATAACATTAAAATAGTTTTTTTCGCACTTAAATGATTTGCAATTGCGTAAGATAAAACCTAAATTTTTATAGCACTTATTTGAAATATTTATCACATGGTCATTAAACGTCAGTTTCGAGTCGAATATCACACCCAGATCAGTTTTTGTATAAACTCTTTCCAAATTTTCGTTTCCAATTTCGTAATTATAATCAAGCATATTTTTGCATAACGTGAAAGTCATTACCTTGCATTTATTAATATTAAAGGGCAGCTGATTCTGAACAGACCAGTTATATATTTCACTTATGTCATCTTGTAAAAGCAAACAATCCTGATAATCACCTATTTGTTTAAATATTTTCATATCATCAGCGAAGAGGCTAACTGATGAATGTTTAACAGAATCTACAATATCATTAATGAAAATAAAAAATAAAAGTGGGCCTAGATTTGAGCCCTGCGGAACTCCTGAATCTGATATGTAGTAATTCGACTCAAAATTATTGATCATGACATATTGCTGTCGATTTATAAGATAAGTAGACAAGAATGTTATTAAATCACCAGAGATGGAGAATTTTCTAAGCTTATTTAGTAATATGCCATGGTCAACTTTGTCAAATGCCTTAGCAAAGTCGGTATAGATCACATCCATTTGTTTATTGTTTGTCAAGGCATCCGTCGTAGAGGTCGCAAAATCCACTAGATTTCCATTTACTGATCTTTGCTTTTGAAACCCATATTGAAAGTTAGAAATTTTCTTTTTAGCATGTTCATATAGGTAGTTATATATAATGGTCTCGAATATCTTAGATAAATTTGATAATATAGCAATAGGACGATAATTTATAATTTCTCTTCGATCTCCGCTTTTAAAAACGGGAGTAATTCGTGCTATTTTCAGTTTATCAGGAAATTTTTGATTTCTAAGAGCCATATTAAATATGATTACTAGTGGCTTAACAAATGCTTCCTTACAACCCTTTATGACATAACTAGGTACACTATCATGCCCCATCGATTATTTTGGTTTTAGTTTATCTATTGCCTTTATGACATCAGCATCAGTAATTTCCGAAATATTTAATAATTCCAAATCTTCACCATCAATTACACCATTGACACTTGTTGAATTTATTTGTTTAGTTATTTGAAATACAGACTTAAAATTATTGGCGAAGCCTTGAGCAATAGACCTCCCCCCTGATAGAACCTCGTTATTTAGAACCATTTCTCTGGGTATTCCAGATTTGCTATTATTTTTCGTTTTAACAAAATTCCAAAATTGCTTGACATCTTCTTTAATATCATTCTCAACGTTTGTAATATAATTTTTGTAAGCTATTTTGATATCTTTTTTTATTTTGGTTCTCAAATTATTATAATCAATTTTACACTGTTCTAATTTTGTTTTTTTATATAACTTCCGATTTCTTTCTTTGGCTTTGATATCTTGTCTAATTTCAGGCGTGTACCAGGGAGGAAATTTATTATTCTTAGTCTTTACTTTTGGAACACAATTGTCAAATACATTATACAGCAACTCATAAAATGTGTCCAATGCCTTATCTACATCAGATATTGATTTTAAACATGTATACAGAGTGATTTAAAAAAATTTTTTTGAAAAAATTGTTAAGAAAGGAAACTTAATTTCTTTTAATATTTTTTTACCTCACCTTGTACATGAAATGTGTTAATGTTTTCATATAAAGGTTTTAATTAGCTTCAATTTATGTTATTAAAAAAAAAAATAAAAAATAACAATTTTGCAAATTTCCTATTATTTAGTACATTTTAATAAAGTTTGTTTATATAATATTTATTTCTTTTGTTTCTTGTTGCTGCTTTGTTACGTTGAGTGTTGTTTGTGACGCATCTTTTACAAATAAAGCATACAATTATTATTTACATTTTTTCAGCTATTTTTTATAAGAAAACATTAACGCAGTACATATACAGGATGAGGTAAAAAAATATTCAAGGAAATTAAGTTTTTATTCTTAACAATTTTTTCAAAACATTTTTTTTAATCACTCTGTACACATGTTTAAATTCCTTAAAAATATCTACAATTCGATGTCTCAACATGGTCGTCGTTTAAAAAATAAGAAAATTACAAGCCCGGGTAGCTTTAAGTGGCGCACCCTGTATGTGAAAAAACGATATTGAAGTGTAGTCATTAAAAGTGGGACCTATTTTATCCGTTGGTTATTAATAGAATATATTGAAGAAAATCAACAAACAGATATTTTAAATATTTTGATAATAAAAAATTATACGCACCGTCATCCGATTTAACTAATTAAGATAGAAAAACAATTTAAATATAGTTAGCTCGTGTATAAATTTTGTCTTCAGATTGAAAATTAACAAAAAATGCAACTCGGTAATATAGGTGTCTGAAAATAAAGATAAAAAATACAAACATATAATATGCTCTAACGCATGATCTTGTTTTATCTCTTCCTAATATACTATCAACTTAGTCATATTACTATAAAGCAAGAAGAAAATAATTGAAAGCTGTTATAAATAATATTCGACAAGGTACAAAATTCCAATCCTTTGTTAACGGTTTCCATAATTAAATTTTTATTGTTCATTTTATACACCGTGGATAATTTTAATTGTTATATAGTTATACACCTTCAGCGTTAGATCCTAAACTTTGCTCTGTCAAGTCAAATGAAATTAATACAAAAACATGTTCTTCTCAGTTAACGACAGACACTGACTTTTTACTTTTCAGTAAATATTTATCAGATTAAATATTGTGCATGTTCAATCCAAGAAGTATATAACTTGTATAGCGAATCAGTAGTAAATAATATTTTTGCAGAATGTATAATGTATGAAAAGTGAAAAAGGGAATCTATCTAAGAATTGGATTATATAAGTTTATTTCTAACTATGATTATTTAGCAGTTATTTAATAAATTTAAAATAAAATAAATAATCCCAAAACCTCAATACATGGAGGAATCTAATTGACGAAAGTATTACTTTGTTTAAAAAACTACATTTATTTTGTGACCCTAAAATTTGAAGATCAATTTCTATTGGGCACATGTTTTCCAAAAACCATACAGATGGTTCTTAAATCTCAGGCACTACTTATTTTGAAAATATCATTATTTAGTTTTTCCTATTTTTGACAAACTTTTATATTATAAGAAGTGTTGTTGTTGTTGGTGTTGTTATAGTTTTCCATGGCCTCCTCACAAATATATTACATTTTTTGAAAATTAACCACTTTTTCTAGAGACAAATATGGCATGATATATCGTTGGATAGCTAATGTAAATTATGTCTATATCTCGAAAACTGAGGCATGCATAATTTTCTTCTTATCAGCAACGGATTCTACTCAAAAAAGTGCCTCAAGAAACTATTACTCGATTTTCGATTTGACACTTGGTAATGGAGAGGTCATCCAAAAATGCCAATTTTCCAGAAACGTCCTGTAGCTCGGTAGTCGGAAAAGAAAGACGATCGCGGTTTACGCCATTGTTTGTTTCTCGAAAATCGAGCTTAGGACACTTATATTAGTTTTTGTCAATCTGCCATAGTTTTAGAGAAAACCCCAAAATCTCATCTAATTTGGACCACCCTGTACATGTGCAATTTTTAGTAAGTAAGACTTGTAAGTAAGTAAGTAAGACTCGTTGAAATTTTACGAATTTTTGGAAAGTAGCAAGACATTACATGTTTTCCATGTACTTTAAAAATGCATTCTTAACTACCGTTATTTTACAAATAAATTATTTTTATGAAGCAAAGAAATAAAAAAAAAAAAACGAAAAAACATGTTTTAAGAGCGTTAAAAGTTTCTTATTTTACATCATCTTAAAGTACATAAAAAATCTGTATCTGTATCTGTTTTGCTCTACGACGCGTTGCTCAAAAATAACTGATTAATCGAATAGTCAGAATTTTCGACTCGGGACCATTTTCTAGGCCGGTAAGAAAAAATATTTTTTATGGCTTCATTTATATTAACGTCTTGATGGAGATTAGCCATGGCTACTCCATCACACAATGAGGACTCGTACATGCAGATAACAACATAACACTCATTCACTGTGACATTGTCATCTGTCGGGGCCGGAGACTCGAGGAGAAATATCAGTGACTAGTTGTGATGCTTCACTCAATCGTGGTCTAGCCCACAACTACCATCTCAGCAATACGCTAAAATAGACACTAAACATCTATAACCATTTTGCAAGAGCGATAGCCGCTTTGCAAGACTGGTAACCATTTTGCAAGAGTGGTAAACATTTTGCAATGGCATATTTTTGAATTTTGATATTGTCATGTTGTGTTCGTATCTTGTCACATAAGATGAGCATACGACCTTAACCAGCCCAACGTTCGCCTCTTATCATCTGGTTTTCTTGAATCATTAATCGTACTGGATTGTCCCCTCTCCGTTTGAATTGACCAGAAAATGATAAGAAGCGAGAGAAAACAATGCTGAAGAGCCCTGTTAGAGGTTTATTCCTTGGAGAATCGAATTGTTGGAGCAACTGGCGGTCTACTTAGCAGTCCATATCTAAGAAGTATGAAGACATTTGAGAAAATTAGTGAGTTAGCAACCAATTATTTTGTGTTTCGTATTATTGGTATTATGATAAAGGAGAGGTGGCGATAAAGCTCATATTTGGCATCAACAAACTTTTTTTTAAATAGGAGGCAAGATAAAGAGACTACTATTTTCTCAATCTTCAACATTTGAAGATACGAAGACATTTTACGTAGTTCTTATTTTTACCATCGCTAAAGATCGACTAAACTTCACTCCTTTCACCAAAATACGTGAAAATCGCCATTTGGGGTTTTGGTTGGTTGTTTTAAACCGAGCGCAAGAGAGTACTGCAAATATTTTCAAATATGTAGTGTGAGATCGTAAAATATTTGACATATTGTGTAGGAATCAAAGTGGTACTTGCTGGTGCTCATAGTGAAAAATAAACGAAATTGAGTTGCGATCATATATGACGAAATGGGTGGATAATTGAAGGTAGTTTGATATTTTAATTCATTCTCTCTGTATTTACTGTAAACGCCAATTATGGTAAAGCCACCTGGCTCAGATAAGACCACCAGTTCTTTCTAAAATCATACGTCACTCATACATGTTAAAAATACTAACGATATTCATGCTTTTCTTTCATACTCAATTGTAAGTATTAGTATCTTTGTCACCGCAAGTATAGAATCTTTTCGTAGGGGAAGATTAAGGTGAAACTATTTTTTTTCTTTAATGGTTCATACGTAGGTACTAACATACGATAACAAATATAGAAAATCAGCTGAGGCCAAATAAGGGCCTTATCGCCACCCCTCCTTTTGTTCAACTGGCGATTCGGATTTCGTATTCGCAGGCGTCGATATTGTACACAAGGGTTTCAAGGAATACCATCTAGTTTACAATCTCACACTTAGAAAAGTGTTTGGATGTTTTCATTTGCTTGATATAATTCCCTTCTTCTTCTTCCCATAATCCCTTGCCAGACCATTTGTGATTCATGCATTATTTCATGTGATCCCCGTTTGCTCTGAAGCACATCCGATGCATTACCTCATTTGTCGTGATTGCCTGTTTGTTTTACATACCGTGGATAATTTTGACTGTTTTGTGTAGCAGCATTAGACCCTAATCTTTGCTCTGTCAAGTTAAATAAAGTTAATACAAAAACAAGACACGTTCTCTTCAATTAACGACAGATAACGACTTTTTATTTTTTCAGTAAATATTTATCAGATTAAATGTTGTGTATATTATTTGTAGATAGCGAGTTTAGGTTTATTTTATCATCTTTTAAGCCATTCCAGATGAGAAAATCAAATTATGCTAATGCTCCGTTACGCTGTTAATTAGCGAAAGGTATTTAAAAATGGTCTCCAGTACGAGAAGGAGTGTTATCATCATTTAGCGTTGGCGTTTTAGGTCCTAAAGAACACTGTCATGTTTATCATACACGCCTGTCTAATCGTTGGCTTATCGCTACCATCGTTGACTCCGTCGTTCTCGTTGGTCGACGGTTGAAAGAATTTTTTATCAAATTTTTCATGCACATGTCTGACCTGCCAAATTGAAGAAAATAAGTTTTGTATTCCAAGAAATATGTAACTTGCATAACGAATCATATGGGTGATGAATGCTTATTTCTAAATAGTTATGCAGTTAATTTATTTAAATTAAAGATGAAGATACCAAAAACTACATACAGGGAGGAATATGATTCTCAAAAGTATTACTTTGTTGAATTAACAGTATTGACAAATCTGTAACTCATAAGCCAATTCTTATTGTGTCCATATTTGTAAAAATCTTGAGGTGATTCTTAAAAATCAATCACAAATTATTTTGGAAATTTCAATATTGATGGTTGTCAATATGATTTCAGAGCATGAATAAATTAAGAATAAATTCGTTCACAAAATCCTCCGATGAAAGAACTTATTCCTAGATACATAACAGCTATCTCTTCAGTACATACCTTGTTTGCTCCTAACGTCACATATGTTCATTAAAAAGGATAGATAAACATAACATCATATAAGCAACAATGGCGGGTATGTGTAGAATGGTGAATACTTTCATCAAAATGAATTGTTGTAATTCCTGCATTACGTACTTTTTATACAACAATGAGAGGTAGATATGCAATATTATAGTAAGATAACGTATTTCAAATTTAAATAGCCTAAACTTTGAAATATATCTATTGTTACAAATATATAAAATGTCTCATTAGTCATAAAAATTACATTTCTCTATTCTTTCTGAAAGCTTACATATAATAAGAGGGTAAATATTATACATATTTACATGACTAAATTGTTAATATTTTTTATTTGAATGTTGGTCATTACAATTTATTATATTTCTGCACTATTGGATGGCATATTTAGTAAACACACCACAAATTAGAAAGCCTCAAATTCGGTGTCAAGATTGTCTGGGTGAAGTAAAAAAATTCACACCCTTTAATAATGAGGTGGGGGTGCCAAAAATTTGTTTGAAAGCTTAGCTTCTCTTATGTATACGTAATATCAATTTTATGGAGTCTTACTTGCTTGATTTTCCATTTACCCCATTTATCTCAATTTATGGGAGGTAAATTTATTTTCAATATCAACACCTTAAACAGTTCCGTGCGCATAAAGAAAATAGAGACAGAACGATAGACAGACACGCGGATTTTTTGCTGAAACTTAAAATTCCGACATTTCATGACACTATAAGCCCATTTAAACAATAAACATTTAAAAAAAATTGTTTGCGTTACTACACTTCCACTGGATGTGGAAGTAATAGCAATGAAATTAACATATGACGCACATAATGCGTTGTGTGATAATCACATTTTTATTTTTGTGAAATTTCCATGCATTGAAGTTTATCCAAGAAATTAAATATGTATTTATTAAAATAACGACAATATTGTACATATTTTATGTAATATATGTCGGTTGAATTTTCATAACCTCTAGGTACATAACCGCGGATTTAACAAGGAGAGTACACATATTTTATTCCAAGAGAATTATGTATTGAAGGGTGACAATATTTAAATAGATAATCATATAATTCATTCATGTTCAGTTATTTCACTTCAGATAAGACATTGCAAAGAAAAAGAAGAACAATAACAGCGACGTCAAGAAGAAAAAGAAGAGCAGAAAAGAAGACGTCAAGAGGAAGAAAGGGGGCGTCAAGAAGAAAGGCACGAATTGAAGGAAATAATGGAAGACCTGGAAATAAGGCGTCGAGAGGAGAAAGAAGAACAAGAAAGACAACGCTAAGAAGGAAAAGAGGAACAAGAAAGACGCCAGGAAGAACTGAGGAAAATCCTGAGCGATCAAATGAAAATCCAACAAGGCGCTATGAATTCAATCACTAACGAAATCAGAGAAGATATGAAAAAGGTCCGAAGATAAAGTAGGTGTGGTCAAGACAGAAGTCAGTCAAGTCAAAGGAAAAGTAAACGACAGCAAAGAAAAGATGAGTGCGGTCGAAGGAGAAGTGGAGCGCCTTAAACGACAATTGAGAGAGAAAGGAGGCCAGCTGGTAGCATCATCAGGTCCTCGTTTAAAACCTCCCCCATTTGACGGCCAAAGCCCATGGACAACGTACAAGAGACAATTTTTGAGTGCGAATACTGGGATAACGAGGAAAAAGCTATGGCATTAGTTCTGGCGCTAAGGGGCCAAGCCTCAGAGTTACTTCAGACCATCCCGGTGGAGAAACAAAGGGACTTCAAAGTCTTGGAAGCTGCATTAGACTTGAGATATGGCGACCAACACCTTGCCTACGTATACCAGGTTCAGCTAAAATCAAGGACGCAAAAGCGTGGGGAAAGCTTACAAGAATTCGAAGCTGCGATAGAGAGACTGGCGCACCTGGCATAACCGAGTGCACCAAGAGAATTTCAGGAACAACTAGCCGTAGGAGCCTTTTTAGATGGCATCAGGGCCGAAGAGGTCAGGCGAATTCTTAGAATATCGCGGCATCAAAGTATTAGCGAGGCTTTTGTGCGTGCCCTCGAAGTAGAAGCTGCCTTTAAAGACACCCCGCTGTCAGAAGTGCGTGCTGTAACAGTTAAAGAGGCACTAAAAATACAAAATAAGTCATTTTTCAACTGGCTGCCGGACCGCTGGCTACTCACGCCCCCGCTCTGCCGCAGCCATATCTGTCTTAGAAATCTCCGTAGTTCCATCTCATACTTTTACATTCTCTTATCTTATCTACGGAATTTTAAGTGTGTGCATCGTACTCGTGGTTTTCTTATGCTGTTTGTATTGTACCTTATACCTTAATTTTTCCCTTTTTAAAAAACTTGGATAGTAGTTAGTGTTATATGCACGAAATGGAAAGTTCTACAACTGATAGCAATAGTTCTGAGAGCAAAATCAGCTCACTTAATTTAAAATGCAAAAACAGTAACAATGTAGGTATAATATGTAAAAAACCGGAGGTACTATAATAGAATCAACCAATAAAACTTTCTTTACTGCCATAGTTAGATGAGGAAAGTGACTCGGATAAATAATTTTGTTTTTTATGAGTTATCATGTTCCTAATGGTAAATGAAATAAGTCTTATAGATGTTCGTATGTAATAATAATAACAACCCGTCTAATGCTCTAAGTGAATCATCCCATTACGACCACAAAGTCTTCAATTCTACTACTTTGTTTGAGACATCCTTCCATTCTGGTCGGGTTCCCGCTTCTTTTGCTCGCAATATGGGTTCAATTTCTGCATCACTCAGTTACTCTTATCTGAATGAATTATATGATTACCTATCTAAATATTAAATAATATTAGAGTATTATTTAGGTATTATGCAAATCACAACTTACACACTTTTTTATTTATTATGAAAATACCTACTTTCTGTATATTGTTGCCCTAATCTGGGCACGCTAAAATACTAGTCAGGTAAATACTTTAAAACACTCATTATTGGAGAACTAATCAAAACAACTACTCTTCTAGCTAATACTGACGAAGTATTAAATTACATTCTTAGCATTTTAAAGAAAAAAATATACTTAAATCATTTATTTACATTTAGTCATTCACACTTTTTTTATTTAATATGAAATTATCTATTTTCTGACTAGTATATTAGCGTGCCCAGATTAGGGCAACAATCTACAGAAAGGAGGTATTTTCATAATAAATAAAAAATGTGTAAGTTGTGATTTGCATAATACCTAAATAATATTCTCCAATCATGATAAAAGCAAATAAATAAAAAAAAAATTAATTGTAAAAATTTAAATAATATACTCATAATATTGTTATTATAGTTCAGATAATTTTTATTTATTTTTATCCTGTTCCACCGCATTAATAAAACTATAACTGTTATATGTTATAGTCATAATTTAAATACATATTATATCAAAATATGGTAATAGTGTCAAATAGGGTAGTCACCCTTCAGGCCATTGAAAAAAAATGTATTAATTTTTTTTTAATGCATAAAATCATCGTAGAAGAATAAAATTTTTTGAAATAAACTCTCTTAACACTAATTATTTGTGTCAAATTACAAGGCGATCCGTCAAATAGGAGGTGAGAAAAAAAATAAAACATTTAGGGGTAAATTATTTTTTTTTCCACCCCATGCAGAGTCCACGAGCTTAAAACATTGTACACAAGACAGTCAGCATACGAGACATCCTATGGAAGCAGTTTTAGTTCGGTAGGTGCGGGGGCACTTTTTACATTGCTGCCCGCTCATACTCTTTATTTTCTTTTTTTTACCATGGCCTTCTCAATAAATATTAGAAATGCGATAAATATGCATAGATGCCAATGGAAGACAATTCGAACATTTATTGTAGTTTAGTTTTTCCTATTTTTGGCAAAATTATTTTATATTATGCCATGCCCTCCTCACAAATAAATTAAATTTTTGGAAGATTAACCACTTTTTACAGAGGCAAATATGACATATGATATATCATTGGATATCTAATTTAAGTTGTGATCGAATAATGAAATAATTTACAGGGTGATCTATTAAAAGAAAACACAAGTTATGCCTATATCTGGAAAAGTGAGACATGCATAATTTTCTTCTTATCAGCAACGGGTTCTAATAAAAAAGTGCCCCAATTCGGCACTTGATAATTGAGATATATCCAAAAATGAAAATTTTCCAGAAACGTTGTGTAGCTCGGTAGTCAAAATAGATAAACGTCGCGGTTTGTGCCACTGTTTGTTTCTCGAAAATCGAGCTTAGTACTCCTATATTGGTTTTTGTGTACCTGCCATAGTTTTAGAGAAAACCTCAAATCCCGTCTAATTTGGTCCACCCTGTACTAAAATAGAAACGTATTTGAGCATGTAATTTACAAATTTCTTGAATTCCTTAGGTTGAATCTCGTCAATTGTGCCATACATTTTTAGCTGCATATTTAATTTTGATCTGATCAAACCGAAGGTGCACTATACCAACAATTAATGATACAAATGCACATGCCTGCGATAACACTAAATGATCGCCGTGCCTGATACATTTATCACAAGAACTAAACAGGTACTTGTTCCGTTAACTGAAATAGCTCTCCTCAACCGAAAAAAAGTGCTATAAAACGCTGGGCGTTTTATTTTGATATCTGTCTGTAAACATTACAAGTCACATGTTTCGTTTAAAGGCAACCATTAGTTTAAGTGAATTTAGCTGGGGGCGATGGCGCATTACGAATTGAGATTGCAAGTTTGCATTTCCCGGTACACCAAGGAAGCGGCTCATGAGCAGATTTATGCAAGTAACCGCGCTCCGTTTTAGGTAAACTCGAGATTATGTAAGGCCTCGAATATTTCATAATAAACACATATAGCTCGAGGTAGTTCCTTCTCGCCGAAGGTCTTGAATTAGTTTGTCGCGATGAAGTGATATTAACAATAGAATTGCTTTACGAATATACGAGGAAGACATTCAAGCTCTCTGTTCAGTAAAAGTCAGAAGGCTCAAATAATGTGAGCAATTGATTCGTTTATTAACCGATGTGAAAACTTGATCTAAGCTAGTTGACGAATGCATCTTCTTATTGACAACGTTTTGGTACAAGTTTTGTGACCCATGCATTATTTTAGTTGGTCTCACTTTGATATAATTATACACCCACTTACTGTAGTTATTAATGTCTGTATTCGCGAGGGGCACTTCCCTGGCGTATTAAAAGTTATTAAAGTTTCACCTCTTTTTAAGAAACGTAACACTCTATCCTATCATCCCCATATTTGGAAAAATCATAGACATTATTCTCAAAAAAAGAAACTTCTTAGACCATAATAATATTTTAAATTGTCGTCAATTTGGTTTTAGAAATAATTGTTCCACCACTATGGCAGTATTTAAATGTGTGTTACCTAGTTGGGGAGCTTGAGGAGGGCGAACATGTAGCTATTAGCTTGTGCGACCTCTCGAAGGCCTTTGACCTTGTCTCACATAAAATACATCTGGAAAAGATGAGTTTTTATGACATTCGAGGTTTGCCATTGAATTTTTTCTATTCCCACCTTAACAACAGACTTCAGTGTGTCGCTATAGATAATATAAACTCAGAACTACTTCCGGTTAAACATGGGGTTCCTCAAGGCTCCGTTTCGGGGACACCTGCTCTTTATATTATACGTCAATAATTTTTTTCACTCTACGTTAATTTGAATATTCCTGACCTAAGTGGGGATAGCTTTAGTTCTATCAAACAAGCTAGTGCTTGGTTCGCTTCAAATAATCTGAAAGTAAACGAAGAAAGAACCCAACAAATTTTTCACTAATTAAAATTCTTGGCGTTGTTTTACATGACACTCTTCACTAGTCCAATCATGTGGAGCAACTGTCACACATATTATTATCATACTACGTAGGCTAAAATATTAATTCTGTTCTAAAACCTTAAGAACATGCCATTTTTCATTATTTCATGCTCTTATTCAGCAGTCAGATTAATTGTTAATGTAGGTTGGGGTTCACTGTTTACCAATATTTAAGAGTCTTGGTGTAATTCCAGTTCCTTCTCGTCATATTTATATTATTTTACTTGAAATTCACAAGAACGTAATTTTTTTTGTACTCAGATTTTCATCGTATGGCACTAGGTCTGCCAATCAACTTAGGCAGCCTCGTCTTAGATTAACAAAATCACAGAAAAACTCTCTAAATAAAACTTTCAATTATACAATCATATTCCTGATGACGTAAAATCTCTTAATTTTAATAGCTTAAAGAATACAATAATAAAACACATTTTGAAATATTGTTTCTATTCAATTAATGAATTTGTAAAGACACAAATTTGTTGATACTTTTTAGTTTACCTCTGCTTGTTTGGTAAGCTCTGGCCATTTAGTGGGAGTTTGCCTCTTCTTTCTATTTTTTTGGATTTTTTATATTGTGTGAAGTATTTGTATATGTAATGACGTGTATACATTTTTTATATTTTTGTGTTTTCTATTTTTGACTTGCTATGAACGTGTCTTGTAACTTGGTCAAATAAAGGATCTATCTATCTGTATGGTGGGTCAAATAGCATCGCGTCAACTACAGGCGGCTTCCTTTTAAGCGCACGGGTCCACGATATCGAGAAAGTATTCGATACAGTCTGGATTCCAGGGCTCATATTTAAACTATACAGCTATAATTACTTTCACATCCAGTGGAAGTAGAGTAATGACAGGAAAAAAAATTGAAATTTTTCAAATGGGCTTAGAATGTCGTGAAACGTCGAGTCTCTTTAAGTTTGTGCGAAAAAAAAAAAAATTCTGTCTGTAACTTTTTTTTGTGAGCACGATTACTCTGGAATCGTTTAAAATATTGACTTGAAATTTGGTACACATATGTATTTTAACGTGATCTGGAACTAGATTATATTTTCATCTTATTCCGTTGAAGGGTTGGGGTAAATGGGGGTTAATAGATAAATCAGGCAAATAATAGTCAATGAAATTGGTATTTAGTATATACAACAGAAGCTATAAGGTCTCAAAGAAAATTTTGGCATTAACCACCCATTACCACTCCCACTCCGTTATTGAAGGGGGTGAAAAAAAAATTATGATTTGGTGTGTATACAACAACCTCAATTACTTCATCTTCTCCCACTACCACCTCCCTATCACCACCCCCCACCCCACTACTAATGTGGGACATCGTTTTATGGGTTTTTGGGGTAGACGATTTCAAATGTTATAATATTAAAGTTCCATAAGCTATTATTTCCACCCACGGTTTTTTTTCGTTGTGAGAGACTTGGATGGAAAATCTGGATGTGGAAGTAGTGATTCCTAGGGCAGCGGTTTTTTCCTAATCATGTTACTAAACAAATTCACTCGTAATTAACGGGCAAGTATGAGTGAATAACAAATTCTCCACAACACGGGACATTCGCACAGGCATCCCACAGAGGTAATTGCTCTTACATAAATTATTTAATTTATACATCTCTGATTTCTCGTCTTTTCCTAATACCAAGCTGGCCATTTACGCCGATGACACGGTCAATGAAGAGAAATGGGATTCTCATTTCACCAATCTCGGTCAGGCGGTTCAAAATTCAAACAAAAGATTCCGTGAAATATATAGATATATATATTATAACAAACACATAAATGGAACTAATACAAGGCCTGTTCCCTGTCTAGGAGTCTGTACTACCTGATGGAGTAGCGGATTAAACAGAAATAACAAAAAATTGATGTTCAGTCGTTATAAGCAGCGCCCGCGTGGTGCAGCGCATCGGACACGACAATTAAAAACTCTCCGTTTTATAACGAAAACTCTTCACGTCATACCAAATTCTAGCAGATACATCTTCCTGTTAGGACTCGCTTTTAATTTTCTTTTTTAACTATTTAACGTCGGCCTATTTCCGCTACCAGGGCCTATCACCGACGCTAGGAGACGAGCTACCCCCAACCTGGAAATTTTGCCGAACCTCTTCCCCTAAGAAGAGTAGGGATCTTTTACTTGCCTAACATTTAATAGACAAGGGACCGCCTGCTTTACATCCCCTCCGATGGATGGTATATCCACTACGTAATCCTCGTCTGAAATTACGTAACTTCCGCGTATACACTGATATACAAGTCGCTAGAAGGTGGGACGAGAACGCTGTAATTCCCAAGATGGGTCGCCCATCCAAGTACTAACCGCGCTCGACGTTGCTTCAACGGAATATCGACTGACATTCACATTGAAGTCGCCTCTACGCTCGCCCCCCTTTTAAATTTTACAACTGTGTAAAAAATGCAGAAGATCTTGTTCCACAACATTGTGCAAAATTTGCCAAAACGATATCTCTCTCTGCACGTTCATATAGAGCGTGATTTACCATAACACGCGGAAAATTTATCAGTAGGTTGTCCTCGCCGAAAGGAGTTAAAAAAATGAAAAATGAAAAATGAAAAAAAATATGACCAAAAAAATTATCTTATTTTTTTGTAGAAATGCGCCGCCTATAACCCCCCCCCCCCCCCCCCCCTTCATATCAGACTTGGCACTGACAGCAAAGATGGAGAGGATGGAAGTGACTTCTTAGTTTCAATCAAATCACACTACCAAAATAGCAAAATAAGTCTGAAAGAGATTGACCCTATGCTACAACAATAAGTAGATATAAGAGATATTTACTTAAACCCGTCGATAACACAAAAACATCAAACTTCGACGGTACTTTGTACCTACCGGTGTTCTTGTAGAAGAACGCACTACCGGGCGTCAAAATGACCCGACACCAATTTATTTCTCGGGGGGCGCCAGTCGCGTGCTATCCCGTTCTTCTACCTCCCAGGCGGGTTCAAGATAAGATGCACTTCGATAGCCGAATAATGGACGAAGGCTGCACTACCACAGATCGGTAACGATGCTCTCTCTGGACATGAATTCCCTCGTTAGGTACCTTTTGAAATTCTGGATTATTACATAAAAAAATCCCAACCGAAGAATTTCTCTGCGGAGGGATTAATTTTGTACGTGGTATCCACGTTTTTGGCTGTTAATAACGGACTCTACACCTTGGGGATTTCTCAAAAAACGCATAAAAAAATCCCTATCGAACCTCCGTAAGGCAACCAGAAGATCAAGTGTTAATGTGAGTTAACTCGACACATCCGGTTTTCGATACGAAAGTTCCAGGGATTATAGACCGTCAACAGGCCTCAAGATCAATTAAGAAACAATAGTTCAAAGATTCCGTTTATTTAACAGAAATGGTTACACAAAATTCTCAAGATAAGAATCGTGCCTTCCGCAATCAAGGTAATGGCTTTCAGACCATACAAGCGAGAACGCTTACGCTAACGATCGATTAGGCAGAAAAGATTTATGCACACCTTCTCAGAATCAAAATGCGAGCTTTTTAGAGAAGTCTGAGACTATTTGTAATTTCATAATTACGACTGACTGATTTTAACTTAAAAAAGTTTTACTAAATGAATTTAGTTTCGCTAGAGACTACTTAGCTTTAAAGTTCTTGTATCGTGACGGTTCACGTACTCAAATACATTCGTGAGGACTTATGACTGCATAAGTTTGATGGCGTTCAATCAGTCCACAATTTACTTGCCCCTATGCAGTTTTTCAATATTATCGATATGGCAGCAACCCACCTTCGAGCGACTTTTAGGCAAAATTGAATTTTTGGTTTTTTATGCACAAGGCGTTTTCCTCTATAACTTTGTCATTTGGAAGGCCCCGCTATTGGCTTTCCTACCATCGCTTTGTCGGGACCACTCAACGCGCTCGACCAAATTGCGAGCCGTTGAGTTAATCCAAACTCTTTCTATGCGAGAAACCGGCCTTGTGCATGTGCATTGATTTTAATCAATTTTTGCTTATCGGCACTACGCCGACTTTGTGAAAATTGTCTAATTTGCCTTTTAGATGCAATGCATTCAATACCTCAATGGTCCATGTCTTTGGTTGAGGAATAAAAATGGAAAATATTTCTATATTTTTTTAAAGTACATATTCGGCGTACTTTTTAAACTAGCTTCGTGGTGGTTTGAAAAATTAATCTTTAAGTCCAACTTTAGCGTACTTTTGAAAAATCAATTTTTAAGCCAAATTTCGACGCAGTTTTGAAAAATTAATCTGCAAGTGAAATTTTGGCGTACTTTTGATAAATCGATTTTCGAGCCAAATTTCGACGCACTTTTAAGAATATTATTTTTCAAAGTCCAACTTTGTTGCACCTCTGAAAAAAAGTATATTATTCAAAAATCCTTGCCATTATATACTTTTGCTCTCATATCCTGAACCAAAAACATATTTTCCTAAGTGAAAATTCGGTGTTTCTTCGAATTTTCACCTGGTCATTTCTAACGCCTTATAGAACCCAAAACGGTCCTTCTGACTCTGCAGACTCTTAAAAATGTCTTTAAATGAAATTTTTGCCTAAGTCGAATTTTGATTCTGTCTTCATCTTAGGACGATTTTGGAGAGTTCTACAACATTCTGGTTGTTCGAGCGAAAGCAAAAAACGCGGCACTTTGACTGCACGCGCCAGCTTAACTTCTTGTACCAATTAAGTAAATATAAGTAAGGTCACTGCCCTACCACTGACCACAGACAACAGAAAAATAACAGTAACGTATCTTTGCAACTTTTAATGCAGCAAAAATTACTAAATTACCTCGGATCACTCTCAAATTTTTCAGAAACTTTTCCAAATAGAAGACTAGTACACCATTTTATTTTCCACATGTTGTGGTAAGTCACCCTGTATATTAAGCTTAATTTCTGAGGAAAGAAAATATAAATTGATAAGCACCAGTTTTTGGACCTAAGTCTAGACTTTCAAAATTCATCATTGCGCGATTGTTGCTCACCTTGTAATACACTTTTAACTTCCTACTATCCTTTATCGCATAGTAAAAGGCTAATTCCGAGTTTAGTCAGTACCTTCAGTATATTGTTTGCGGTCACTCTATTAGCGGTCTAATCTCAAACAAAAAGTAAATATTTAACATTGCACATACAATTTCCATAAACGTTTTAGTGGAGGCAAACAATGATTTTAAACTAAGATTATTAAAACACATTTAAAATAAAATGAGCAACAGGTGATAAAGTTAGAAACATTTGTCGTTTTTCGCATGACAAATGGACGGTCTCCGCAATCAGATTAAAAATCTGCCAGAACGCCGCAATGAAAAATATTTTTCAGCTAATCTGATGGCGGCGAGAGCGCGAGGGAGTGCGCGTGTACTGCACACGCACAAGGTTACATGTACGCGTTACCAACTTGATGCTATCTGACCTGTGTGCCAAGTCTATGCAGTTCGAATCATAGAAAATGGCTGGGTATGTTACAGTTACAAAGTAGGACATTAAACTACGTAGTACGGTAACTAGAGATTTTAATTTAAAAAGATTTTCATTTGGATTAAAGGGCCATGTTTCTTAGGGTGAAAATGCCTTCGGTCCAAAAAGTATTATTTTTTTTTTGTTGTGCACATCAAGCATTGTTATTTTAATTTAAAAAATGCGAAGTTTTCGAATAAAATAAGAAAAACAAGTCTCTCTAATAGTACGGCAGCCCGTTATCAAAAACCCTTATCATAACAGCGAGCTCTATTACAGGGAAACTCTATAGATTATGAAATTCTAAGATACTTTTTCATACGACAAAAGTTCGAAAAACGATACGGGCGGCTGGTAAACGACTTTCCGTCTCACAGATTGGGATAATTTTTTTTTAAATACACGTTATTTAATTTCCAAAAAACGTAAGAGAGTCGATTTGAGAATTGTGCTAACCATAATTATTGAGCTTAGCCAGAATGGTCATTTTTAATTTAACCTTTTAACTGCTCTAAACGTATATATATGCAAATCAAGTAACTGCTCCAGACGTATATAAACGCAGTACATTTTAACTTGTTTAAAGTAATACTAAGGTCTTGTATTTTGTCAATATTATATATTTAGCATAAAATATATCGATTGGCAGCCGTATTTTATAAAAAAAAAAATTATTATATTTTATTTGTTGACTGCTCCAGACGTATAAATACGCCGAGAGTTCCCCACCCGCGCATCAGAACCATATTTGCTAAAAGTGGACATAGGAAAGACACGCGTTACATGTGCAGCGAACGCACGGTCAGTAAACTATACGGTTGCATCATCTCGCAGCTTTTAGACGAAGAAGCGCGCGGGGGAGGTAACAAAAAATGACGTAGCCTCTAGACCCGGCCAGGGCCGGCACTAGACATTTTGCTACTCACTCAATTAATAAACACTGATATAAACGAATAGTATACACTGGGACGACAGCAAACTAGTTTATTACACCGAACAGTGACAGTGCGACGTGCGACAAACAATATAAAAATAAACACACTGTTGTTGTAGTGTGCTAGACATATTGAAAACACGACACGCGGCAACTAGTGCCGGCTCTGGATCTACCTAGACTTTGACCTTGATCTGAATAATTAAACAAATAAAACGTGCAAGAGAGACAGATATCCTATTCCCATGCAAAAGATAGAGACAAAGATATCGGTGGCTACATGACGTAGCCGCTAGACCCAAGTTCCCCTCCCGCGCGCTCCTTCGTCTAGAAGCTACTGGATGAGGTAACCGTTATAGTTTAATGACCGTGCAGCGAACGCACTGCGCCACTTTGTATCATTAATTGTTTCGAACGATACCATAGGGTAAAAAACTACTAATATAGTTGTGTTTCGAAAGTTCCTTTTTCAGTTACCTACATTTATTGCAGTTTTTTTATTTAACTGTACATTCTTTTGCTTCTTTGTAGTTACTTTTATTTAGTTATAATTTATTTTGTTATTTTGTTTGTTTATTTTTTTTTAAATTCTGTCAAATAAGAGTAATACTTTATTTTATTATACTAAATATAATATGTAAATGAAAAACCACTGGTTGTTTTATTCTACCTTTGCCAAACGTAAACAAATCCGGTCCTGAACATATTCGGAAAATCGGCTTGTTTTACGGTTAATTGCTCCGGACGTATATATACACTATGGACCTACGCTGCTCCAGACGTATAAAAACGCAGCGCTTAAATTTTGGCGCACACGGGAGAGCCCGCACATCGAAGGCTTAGCAGTTAAAAAAAAAAAAAAAAATCTTAATAAAACTTACAAATAAAAATTTTTTTTCTTATTCGATTTACATAAATCTTGATACTCGGGGGTTTTTGAGGTTGCTGATTACGAATCTGATATTTAAATTGTCATAAATCAACCTGCAAGATGGCGGATCAATGGCGGTTGTAAAATGCTAAAAAATTATGAAAAATATTTTTGTTAAAGTTTATGCCGAAATCGGCTCTCTTACGTTTTTTGGGAATTAAATAACAAGTATTTAAAAAAAAAATATCCCGATCGGTTGCGAAATAAGTGCTCTAGATAATTTTGAACGAAAAAATCACAATTCGTGCCATTGTGCGTCTGTCGAGAAAAATGTCGTAATTTTTATACCGCGGCGAGGCAGTTCTCGATTAATTCTAGTTAAAAATTATGAACAAGACATGAATTAGTCGAGAACTGCCATTTTCCATTGGCCTAAGTTCCAATAATATCAATCAAAGTTGTATCAAATTGGAGGCTAAAATAATCAAAGCAGCGATGCTAAATTTTTTTCTATTTATAGAGTGGGTTGTATAAAACGGTAAAAAAATACGAACTGCCGTTTTCTGTTGACCGTAGCTGCGGGAAATCGATATAAAATTTAAGAATTTTGGTAGATGTGGATCGGGTTCAATGCCAAGATCACTATTGACCAATCCCTGATATTATTTGCCTCCAATTAACGAATCTCCAACCAGAGCCTCTACTGTCTATCAAACTCTTCAAATGGCATTAAAAATAGCAGATGAATGTGAATCACCATATACCGAAGTCACATATGATCTCGCGAAAGCGATTATCAACGGGAAGGTTCAGGAAATTAGATTACAATGGAACATTTTTGGAACATTGCTCAGTCTTTCTCTGAATGCCCAGGTTGACCTTCAATTTGTTCTTACTTTGTCAATATCCCCAATTGTACTTTCTTTTTGTCACCCTAGCTGAGCACATCACAAGACCGAGAAGGTGACTCTGCTTCAGCTGTTGGAAAAGAGAGTGGATTCTGAAGGCCCCCATTCTCCGGGCATTATAATCATTGATGGGTTTTTTGCTATATTCGTTGAAAGATGCTGGCAGCACATACGGCGATATTTCTAGAACGATACTTCGCCTCTTAGATAATCATGAAGCACAAGAAATTCATCAGATGATGATGTATTTAATGTTTAAAACTACAATAATAAACCTGACAATTTGAATCCTTTTTTTATCATTACTGTATGTACAGAAGCTTGAAATTCAATTCCAATTCCATTTAAACACATTCTCTGAGAGCCTGTACTTACAAACAGCCTTAGTTTGCTTGTTTCTTTTTTTTTGGCGCGGCAGAAATCATTTTTCTCAAATATGAACTGGGAAAAATTTCAGTTCTTATTTTTCTCGTCTTCTTAATGATATTTGGAATAGCCTGAAGTGGAGAATTGCCTCGCCGCGATCACTTGATCAGCCCTCGAAATAAAGCAACATGCGAATGTAACCACCCGTAACTCAACTAGCAAAAAGTTCCGTTCGAATTTTCTTGTGGTCAAGAGACATCGAAACTACTCGATAATGAGCAGAACTGCCTCGCCGCGATGACCAGAATTTTGACAAGGGCAGTTCTCATTTTTTCCTCATCATATTTACTTTCCTCGACAAGAAGACAAAAGAATCTGCCTTGCTGCGAAGACCGAGATGACCGGTTTTTCTTTACATGTTCAAAGCCCGATTTGAACCCCTTAGGACAGGTAAAAAGTTCCAACCTGAACTTTTCTTCTCAGCTCTCCCAGAACTGATGAGAAATGCTGGAATTATCTTCGCTAAAGTAACTCGAAAATTTTGGTAACGGGCAGCCGTACTATAACTAGGGACACCCATAATTATTTCCATATCCAGTGGAAGCAGTATAACGACAAAAAAATTTTAAAATTTTTTTATTGTTTAAATAGGCTTAGAATGTCGTGAAACGTCGAGATTTTAAGTTTGAGTAAAAAAAAATATCTCTGTCGGTCTGTCTGTGTGTCAGTCTGTAACTTATTTGTGCGCATGATTACTCTGGAACCGTTTAAGATATTGATTTGAAATTTGGTACAAGTATGTATTTTAACGAGATCTGGAACTAGATTATATTTTCATCTTATTCTGTTGAAGAGTTGGGGGGTAAATTGGGGTAAATGGGGCTAAATGGGGGTAAATAGGTAAATAAATCAAGCAGGTAAGAGTCCAGAAAATTGGTATTTAGTATATACAAGAGAGGCTAATTGATTGATTGATTTGCCAGCGTGCGGTAGTCATTGCTGCCACTCCTGGGTTATACAGTTGGGCCTGCTCTGTCCACGCTGGGTTTAATTAAGGCCATGCTTGTTGCGAGCAGCGGGAGCCACATGGCGAATGGTAAAGGAGCGTGGGATGGGAGGTGTAGGTATTTGTAAGATGCGTTGCCGCATTGTGTCGTGAGGGAGCGTTTAAGCTCCTTGTTTTGTGATTTTGGTTCTGGACTTCTACCTCTTCTGAGTCTTCTTGTGAAATACGTTGCCGCGTTCTGTCATAATATGGATTGTTTATGCTCCTTTTTTTGTGTTTCTGCTTCTCGAATTTTTTTTTTTTCTGAGTCGTCTGATTCCTCGGTTTCCGATTGTGGTAGGGTACATATCGCTGCGATTTCTTTGTGGTGTTCATTTTTTTATCCCTCTCAGTTGTTGTTCTCCGCTGTAACATGCTGTCTCTATGTTTAGTTTGTTGATGTTTGGTGCTAGCGCTTCTTTCAGTAGATGTGTTGGGTCCCTTCCTAGTACTTTCCTATCCTTTTTTTAATTGTCTTTCCTCCTAATAGTGTCGATGTTTTATGTCGCTTTTTTCGTCTTCTTGTTTTTGCGAGTAGTTGGATGATGTCCCTTTCTGCTCTTCTCAAAAACTTCTTCTGTTGGCTTTTGTTGTTGCCGCGTTTTTTTACTATGTCATCGTTTGACTGTTTGACGGCTATGTACATACATTTGGTAAGGTCCCATGATAGTTTATTTTTCTCAGTGAATATGTGATTGCCCTTGTGACTCTGTATGCCGTTTTGATTCTCTCCTTTATCATTTCTCTCCGTTCCAAGTTGGTTCGTCAGGTCTGTTCCTAGGTACTTCAATTTGTTCATTGTTCTTAGGGAGTACTCATCTATTTTGTGTTCCTCTCCGCTGGTCCAACTCTCTTTTGTCCCACTACCGATGTGGGATAACGTTTTATGGGTTTCTGGAGTAGAAGATTTTAAGTATTATATTATTAAAGTTCTATAAACAATTATTTCCACATACAAAATTTTTTCGTTGTGAGAGACTTGGGGAGCAAATCTGAATGTGGAAGTAGTGATTCCTTGGACAGCGATTTTTTTCTTTTCTATGTCGCGTCTCATAATGTCCCATAACATACATTTTTACGCAGGCAATTCATTTGGTACAACATATTTAAAAATAGTTAAGTTCGACCGTACATAGACTAATTCTGGAAACTAGCTAATACGGCATTAATATTATAAATGAAGAAGGCGACTAGGATTAAGTACCTTACTTGGTAAGCAAGCAATTAAATTAGGATGAAGATCTTCGTATAAGTTGTATTCATTTTTTACAATTAATTATTTTTTATTTATTTGCTTTTATCATGATTACAGAATATTATTCAGGTATTATGCAAATCACAACTTACACACTTTTTTATTTATTATGACTGTTTAAATATGTTGTACCAAATGTACATATGTAAATAAATATGTATGTTATAGGACATTATAATATGCATACAAAAAAGTCATGGATGTCCCTAGTTAGCAAGAATCAAAAAAAAATTTTTTAAAAATAATTTCGAAAAAAGTTATTTTTTATTTAATCGAAAACTACGTTTCAATTGAAACAATGCACGGCTATGATTGAGATGTACGACACAAAAAAAATAGTACATTTTGGGTCGAAAGAATTTTCACCCTATGGAACACGGATGGGCGTTTTCGTTTTTTTTTTACGTAACTTAATAGTAAATATACTAAAGAAATGTTTTTATATTATGGCCTATTTAAGGTGTGACACCAAAAAAAAAAAAAACATTCGAATTGGAATAAAATTAAAAAGTAAATAGGTAATTTAATTTAATTTTTATAGGATTTAAAGTATTTTGTTTATAGGTTCAATAATGATAATAATAACTAGTCTTTATTTAATTTTCAGTCCTGGAGGAACTCAGCATAACTGTTCTAAAATTCAACCAGGACTATAAAATGTACACAAAAATATATCCACACATTTCATACAAACGAATAAGCAATAAAAGTGGACACAAAGAAGAATATGAATTATTAAGCATTCATTGTATAATATAAAAGCTTTAAAACACAAAAGTAGACAAATGAATACTCTCAGTGTGAATCATCATCAATATAAATTAGCACTGCAAAAAAAAATGTTACTGAAAATCACTATTCGACTAGGATTTTTTTTTTTTACTTTAATTTTATAACATGGCATTAACTATAGTTTCAAAAGTATTGCAAACATTTTCGGAAAATAAATTTTACAGTCGTAGCGAGAATGGCGTCCTCCACATGTTTAGTACAGTGCGATTAGGTTTATAACTCGGAACCCAGCCAAAATGAATGAAATTGAATGATTTTTTTTGTTGGATTTCTAATGCCATAAACTAAAAAGTTTACCCGTTGAAAATCACCGCAATTTCCAAAAATCCGAAAATTAAAAAAAAATATATAATTTTTAGAAATCTCAACGAAAAATACAATTATCGGAATTTAAGATAATAATTATTGTTATAGTTTTCGAGGTTGTTTATAAAGAATTTGTAAAAAAAATAAACTTTTTAAAGTTAATTTGAAGATGGCAGAAGCTCCAAAAAGCGAAATAAATGAAAGAAACGTTAAATAATACAAATATATCAATTTTTTATAGAAAAGAATTTATTAACAACGTATGCTAAATAACAATTATTATATTTAATGACATAAATAATTAAAAATTTTTGTTACAAGGATAATCATGTAAACTGTCACCGGCATTTTCGTTTTCGATATCATTCATTAATATCATTGGTGGAGCATTTAAGCAGCTAACTCCCTCACATACTCCCACACTTTTTCTACATCCACAAGCAGAGCCACACCCAGTTTTATACTAACAAAACCTCATTTCCACTAAATCTTCAGAAGCTGGTGGTTGGCTCGTTGTAAGTGGTACTAGTGAATGATCTCTTTAATCTTTGATGAAAATATGCCTTTAGAAATTCGCCAAGAAGAGTTCCTTGCAAACAGCAGTAAAAAAATCAGATTCATCGAAATGTCAAGGAGGAAATTAGCTGATAACAATATTTTCTCGTGTCAAGCAGGAGGTGATGCCGGCACATTAATCATACAAACGGCAATTAATATTGAATCAGATAATGTCATTGTGTTAGTTTTATTAACAGCTTTAATATCTTCTCATAGAGAATTATACTTTCTCAAATCAGCAAAAGGCACGGTATCTGCAGAAATTTATTCTAATAAAGCTTCGAACAAACATTACCAATGTGTAAGAAGCATATTTTGTTTTCATATGCATTAACTGTATGTGGTACAATTTCAGCGTTTTACAAAAAGTGTAAAAATAAATTTGCTAAATTATTCGAAAATCGTACAGATTTACAAGATGCTGCTATTATCTTTAAAATATAATATAAAAAGAGTGTATTTACAACTACAGTTGTGGAAGGGACATGATGAGTTACCAAAAGAATTGGGATATAAAAAAAGATAATTCACTAGTACCAGATACAAAGAACCAACCACCAGCTTCTGACAATTTATTGAAAATGATTTTTTGTTCACGTAAAACTGAGTGTGGTTCTGCTTGTGGATGTAGAAAAATTGGCTTAAATTGTTCTATAGCATGTATACTATGTGAGGGAGTTAGCTGCTTAAATGCTCCACCAAAGATATTAGCGAATGACATCGAAAACGAAAACGTCGGGGAAAATTAGTTTTCATGATTATCCTTGTAATACCAATTTATAATTATTTATGTCATTCAAATTTACAATAATTATTATTTAGCATAAGCATATATTATTTTCTATAAAAAATTGATATATATTTGTATTATTTAACGTTTCTTTCATTTATTTCGCTTTTCGGAGCTTCTGCCGTCTTCAAATTAATTTTACAAGTTATAAATCCTTTATAAATAACAATCATTATTTTCTTTCTAAAAATTTTATTTTTTTTATTAATTTACGTATTTTCGAAATTGCGATAATTTTCAATGGGTAAACTTTTTAGTTCGTATTTTTCCAAAACTATATCTTTGAGTGCACACTCTGTGATCGAAGTTGACACTTCAGATTTCCGACTATGTAAACAAATAAACTGTAAATACTGCTTTACATAAAGATTTATTTATCAAAGTTCTTGGTTGTAACACTGAAGATGATTGTATCGAAACTTTGGAGAATTTTCAATACACTGAATAATTGTCTGCAATTATCTTTGTTTTTTATAAGTTATGAAAAATAAGAAAACCATTAAGATGAACTAGTCACATGCCTATGTCGTTGTGGTACGCATATTTTCATCAGCAACGCCTCATCTTTTATCGTTAACTAACAAACTAAAAGCAACCAGAAACATTTTTACCCGCAACTTTGTAAAAAGGCGGGTGCTAGCACAAGAAGCATTTTTGTAATGATTTACTAAACTGTGCGGAGCTTAGGCTGTAAATCATGTCGCCAGCTACGGCCTGGTGTAACTTATTTTAATAAAAAGACGTAATTGTGTAGATGTAGTAAGTTTGCGCTAAAAACTACTGCTATTCTTGGCTTTTCAAAGTAGACGTAAATAGCGATACTGTGAAAATGTTATTTATTATTTGCCGTTATAAATTTTCATTAGCCACATTTTCCGCTTTGACTACTATGGATAAGATGGCGTTTGAAGAAGTTCAACTTTCGATTTTTTTGTACAGGGGAGTTATTTAATACCTGCCTCAACAAAATCATCACTTTTATTGTCGTTATAAGATGCGATGAATATATGTTATTGGATATTTATTTCTGTCAGTTAGTCGATGTGGTTTTATTATTATTTTCTTAATATCTGTTGAATTGCTTCATGGAATAAATTGTTGTGTTAACGTATCGTTTTATTTTCAAGACGGGATGTCTCAGTTTTACTGACAACTCCTATCTACTAATAAAATATTATCCTCTACTAAAATATTTTTAATTTTAGATTTGAATAAATTGAAATTTCGAATGTAGTACAGAAAAAGATTGAAAAAAATGACCCTAACTCGAAAAAATTTTTTAAACTTTGGTTATAAGTTTAAAATAGGCCAAAGTTCACGAAACAAAAAGGTTCAGGAATTTTACGGATCCGCGGGGACCTATAGGGGGTAAAAAGGTTCATTTTTAATTAAAAAAATCGCTTTTTCTCTATTTTGTCGGAAAATATGGCATTTACAAAAAAATACTTAAAATAAAAGTTGTTTGTGGTAAAATTATCTTTAATTTGGTGTTTTAAATTAGTTTTATAGCAATAATTAACCGAAATACGGGATGATGGATGGAATTTTTTTTTTAAGGGACAAAATAAATTGAGTATCTAGGTGATGATGAAAAACAGCATTTTTGAAAGAAATATTAATTACTGAGCAATTACAATAACAAAATGCCGACATTTTCGTAACAAAAATGTGGAAACGCACATTGAATCGACCATAACTTCTTTATTTTTTTGTGATGTAGAAGAAACAAACAAAAATCATTTTAAAGATTGATTAATTGCCTTTAACTTTGTTTCTTAGGACTCATGATGGAAGTGTCACAGTTTCTAAGATATTCAACATTTTAAACTAAATACTTCAACCTAAAATCGGCCGGATGCCATCTATAAAATTAAATATCTCCGAAACAATCAACCCTACACAAATATATATAAAAAAGTAAATTTATTCTCAGTTTATAAGCCTCATGTTTGATGTCCACCATATTTTCTCTGAAACTAATATTTATTGAGATATTTGCAGAGAAACAAGGATGTTACTTTTTTCTAAGATCCCTTTACAGTTTAAAATGTATTTTTTTTTCAAAAGCAAGCGCTGTAAGCCGATGAAAAAATGTGAGCACCTAGGTCGCACTATATAGCCATACGCCGATTGATAGCACCCCCCAGCGATTCCACTGGAGAGGATGAGGGAGATAGCTGACGCACTCTTTCCCCACAGGGAGGAAGAAAGATGGGTTGTCATGGATGTAGCGGATGTCCCCCCCATTCACAGAAAATGAACTGAAGGGGCAATCGAGAGACTAAACAGCGGCCGATCCTCGGGTCCGGATAACATCCCCCGGAGGTGATCAAAATAGTCGTCGAAGAATCCCCCGAAGCGGTTTTAGGGGTCATGAATCGAGCGTTGGAGAGAGGAGACTTTCCATCCAGATGGAGGAAAGCAAGGCTCGTCCTCATTATTAAAGGGAACGGAAAACCTAAAAAACCATCCTCCTACAGGCCCATCTGCTTGTTGGATGCCTTGGGAAAGGTGCGGGAATACTTAATCCTGGAAAGGCTAGAGCTATAAATTGACCGGAGGGATGGCTTGTCGAACTACCAGTTCGGATTCCGCAGGGGAATGTCGACGGTGGATGCTGTGACCCGCATCACGAGCAAGGCAAGAGAGGCCATGGAGGCAAAGATAATGTGCTTAATCGTCATCTTTGATATCAGGAACGCATTTAATACTGCAGGATGGGGAGCGACTATAGGCAAACTAGAGAGATTGGAAGATTGGAAGTGGCACCTTATATGATTAATATCATTAAGAGTTACTTCAGGGATAGGCAAATAGGGATGGACGCAAATAACACCTTTGAATGGAGAAACGTGACCTGCGGTGTCCCACAGGGTTCGGTACTCGGGCCAACACTGTGGAACATTATGTTCGACGATGTCCTACGGATTCCCCTCGCAAATGGGGTCACCCGTACGGGCTACGCCGACGATCTTGCCCTAGCTGTGACTGGAAACTGAACAGGGCTAATCGAGGAGAAGGCGAATGCCACTATTGAGAGAATAGAGGAATGGCTGCGGAGCGTAAAATTAAAACTTGCTCCGAAAAAAACCGAAGCAGTGATGATCACAAGGAAAAGAACTGTCCAGCCTGTCACCATCAGGGTTGGACAGATGGAAATTAGACCGGGGAATGGACTTAAATACCTCGGAATCTAGCTGGACCCAAAACTAACACATAACAAAAACGGCGGAAAAAGCGGGGAAATCGGCAACCGCTCTGGCAAGAATGATGCGCAACACGAAGGGGCCGAAGGCCAGCAAAAGAAGAATGCTTTGTGGCGTGGTGCATTCAGTCATATTATATGCCGCCCCGGTCTGGGGATACGCCTTAGAAGAAAGGGCTAATGCCAAAGTAAGCCTGGCAAGGATTCAACGGCAGATGGGACTGAGGGTATGTAGCGCCTATCGGACAGTCTCGTACAAGGCAGTGCTGGTGGTAGCAGGGATACCTCCAATGGATTTACTGGTCAAGGAAAGGGTGGAAGTGTATGAAGGAGTCGAGGGAGGAACCGCCAGGGAAAGACTGTTCGAAAGATGGCAGAACAGATGGGAGAACGCCCATAAAGGGAGATGGACTCACCGCATGATCCCTACAGTCAAAGAGTGGGTGGAAAGGAGACACGGAGAAGTAGGATATCATCTCACGCAGGCCCTGACAGGTCACGGCTGTTTTGCCGACTACCTGTTGAGAATAGGAAAGCTGGACTCTCGAGAGTGCGCATATTGTGGCGAAATAGACGATGCAGAGCACACAGTCTTCCACTGCAACAGATGGGTGGAGGAGAGACGAGGCATAAATCGTCTAGGGCCGGATGAGCTTGTGGAATTCATGCTGAAGACAATTGGGCAAAGGCCGAAACAGCTATTACACGTATCGTCGTGGATAAAGGAGAATAGGAGAGGAATCCAGACCTATACCTTTTGCCGAACTAGAGGGAATACAGGGAACAAAGACACGGGAAAAAAAACATCTATACATTGAATAACGATTGACGTGTATCCTGAATAGAAGCGAGAGCGGTTCCAGGATACATCATACACTGAAGAGGGGTGGTTTTAGTGGGTATACCTAGAGGTGTGTCCCACACTACCGTTCAGGTGTCCATAAAGGATTTCCACCTCGGAAAAAAAAAAAAAAAGGTCGCACTATATATTAAAGAGAAACAGTGCATGGGAATATATTTTTTTAATTACTGTCAACTTACGTTAACAAAATTGCGACGTCTTTATTAAAAAATCGTGAAAAAAATACATTATTTCTATCATAACTTCCTTGTTCTTTTATGCTATAAAAATAGGAAAAATCATTTGAAAGCCTAATTAATAGTTTTCATTTTGGTTATTAGCGTTTTTGACTTAAGTGCCATAGTTTCTGAGATATTTAACATTTAAACTAAATACTTCGTATTATAAACGTTCGGACGCCACTTTAAACCAAATCTCAGAAACCGTTAACTCTACAAAAACTAGAAAAAAACGAAATTCATCCTTAATTTAGCAGCTTTCTTATTTGTCCCTAGCTTGTTTTTGCTCAATGTAATTAATACCTTTTGAGTTATTTGACGAAAACGTATTTGAAATAGCACTTTTTAAATCCAAAATATCAAATTTTCTAGTAGTTATAACTTAAATCTATCAATTTAGATGAAAAGATGAAAAAATGAATAATTCTTAAAATTTAATTCTGTCTCAACTCAATGTTTTTGCATTCTTTTTACCCTGTCCTGAAAAGGGTTGGCACCCACCTCTATAAATTAGCAAGACCTCGCATAATACAGAAACTTCTTTTTTTTATGCATTCACTATTAAGCTGCCAAAAATGAAAGACATCTAATTCATATGACATTATTCTGAAGTTAATACCCCCTAATATTTCGGTTAATTACTGAGATAAAATTAAATTTAAACTCACCAAATTAAAGATAATTTTGTCAGAAACAATTTTTATTTGAACTATTTTTTTGTAAATGCCTTTATTTCCCGAGAAAATAGAGAAAAATCGATTTTTTTATTATTAAAGATACCACTTTTCACCGCCTATAGGTTCTCTCGGATCCGTAAAACTCCTAAACTTTTTTGTTTCGTGAACTTGGCCTATTTTGAACCTATAACCAAAGTTTAAGGTCTGCACAAATTTTAAAATGAAGTTTTCCTGTACTGTTTTAACTGATCAGGTAAATAATTGTATAATTTGATACATGACTGAGATTGCAATTTATCATACAATATGGAATTTTGTGTAATTATGATAGGAGGAAGTAATTTTGGAAAGACGCAAATTTCTTTTTACAAAGCATAGACATTTATAATTTATATTGATGGTGTGAATAATTTGTTACTTTTAAAAATTTTAGAATAATTTTCTCCTAATTTTAAGTTAAATATTAGGCCAATAAGATTATTTAGAAATAAAAATCCTGTCTGTATCCGTACCTGCTGATAAGTTATATAGCAAGTATGCATAGTATTTGTTAGTAAAAATAAATATATATAATATCATGTTAGTAACTGTCCCCTGTTGCAAAGTAAATAGAAATGTTGTATGTATAATTTAATTAACAAAGTTGTTTCCATAAATGAAATGGAATAAGAAAAGATTACGGGCCCAGGAGTTATTGAGGAATTGTGTTACCATACCGTAATTGAAGCGTAACATAGAAAATGGATTTGTCAAATATGCAAGCTGTTCCAATTATCTGCCAACAACTTTGATAACTGGAAGTTCAGAGTGAGTTAAAATATTATTTGAAGAAAAAGCAGTGTCGTGTGCACTAGAAGTGAAGATGCCAAAGCTAAATCGATAATGGTGCAATGTGTGACAGATAAGCATTTGGACTGTTTGAAAGACGCAAAAACAACAAAATCAATGAAGGAAATTCTTTGAAATTGTTTGGAGGAAAAAGTATCTTCAATATTTAAAGAGAAAATTATTATCGGTAACATGTAACATGAATGAAAAATTAGAGGATAATTTTCTTAAATTTGACTCCATAATTCGTGTATTGAAAACAACTGGTATGGAAACTAGAAAAATCTGATGTTTGCCATCTTCTATTGATAATGAACGAAAATTATGATCCTGTTCTAATGGCGCTGGAAACCATGAATACATATTTAACAACTGAATTCGTAAAATCACGAAACATATGCCGAATTGAAAGTTACCAATAAAAACCAAGACAAAGGAACAAATGAAAATTCGCTTAAAGACTTTCCTTATAATTATTACGATATTTTTTCAACATAGTAGCCGAAAGCCATCATTAGCAAAATAACTTCATTAGCAAAACAACTTCACTATCATTAGAACTTAAACTTTCATTTACAGTCCACAAAAAAGATTATTTCAAATTATGTACATTATACTACTAATTTCTGACTGGAGACTCACATTATAATTTTAAAAAACTAGTTAATTTCTTTGTGTGCATACGTGTATATTTTCTTACATGTAATAGTGTATTACTCTTTTTTGTGATATTTTCTCCTTATTCAGTAATAGGTTTTTTGACCTGTATTTAAATAAATCGATAAAATAAGAATTGTCGTTAGGACTTTTTCCTCTTATTTCTCGAAATATTCTGTTTTGTACTGAAGCACGATTTTTTGTGCTTCTCTAAAACAACAACTTAAAACTACATGACTTTTTAATGATTTTAAAATTAAAAACAAATAATGAAATTAATAAAATATTAACTTAACTCGATTATAAACAGTTAAATTAAAAAAACGGTAAATCTCTTGAAGCAGAAAATTATTATTTAACTTTCGGAAGACCTCCTTCCTTGAAAACATAACACTTATTTCCTTAATAGCCCAGGAATATTAGGTTTTCACCACGAAAAAAATAATGTAAACCTGACAATAATGTTAAGTGTACTGAACAGCATACTAACAAACCATCTAACTTCTGCGTTCACGTCATCGTTTCTGTACTGTGTTGATGACCAATTAATTTTTTATTATAGAAAAGCTAGATTGCAATACTTCGACTAGTAGGTATTTAGTATTACTGATGATAATCGATATTTTTTAAATGTGCAGTTATTCAATACAATAATATTTTCAAAAGTATCCGCGAAAATGCCTATAATAGATTATAGCTCTGATAAAAATACCTCTATTTTTTTTTTTTAGTAAACATGTTTAGGTGCTACCTTAAGCCAATAATACTCCAATAATGTGTTATTAACTTAGTTAAGTGCAATATGTTTATGTAACTGTGTATGTATAAACAATAAACAATAAACAAAATCAATATCAATATCATTACTAGTATTGAAATAAAACCCCGCTGCACTAGGATAACGTAATAAACAAAACCTCTGCCCAAAAAATCACTACTTCCACATCTAGATTTTCTATCCAAGTTTATGGAACTTTAATCATATAATATTTGAAATCGTCGACCTATAAAACGATATGCCACGTCGGTAGTGGGGGTGGGAAGTAAAAAAAAATTGTTGAGGGCCTTAGTGCTTGTACACACACCAAATCACAATTTTAATTTTTTCACCCCCTTTAATAAAGGGGGTGGCTAACGCCAAAAATTTTTTTGAGACTTTAGCTTCTCTTATATATACTAAATACCAATTTTATGGGCTCTTACTTGCTTGATTTACTCATTTAACCCCATTTACTCCAATTTACCCCCCACCCTACCAAAGGAATAAGAACAAAATATAATCTAGTTCCAGATCTCGTTACAATACATACATGTAACAAACAAGTCAATGTCTTAAATGGTTCCAGAGTAATTGTGTGCACAAAGAAGTTACAGAGAGAACGACAGACAGATTTTTTTGCTCAAACTCAAAATCTCGACATTATGACATTCTAAGCCTATTTGAATCATAAATATTTTCCAAATTTTTTTGCGTTACTATGCTTCCACTGGATGTGGAAGTGATACGTGTAGCCCAGACGACAGAGAACATTTTATAGTGAAACCCAGAAAAACTTTCAAGCTGAATAATTTTTTTTAATGAGTTCGTGAAAGTGTAGAGAATAATATCCTGAAAAGTTTACATTTCGCTCGGATGCAGAACATAAAAAAAAGTGAAAAAAAATTATTTTACCCATTTTTTCAAAATTTTTAAATGTCAGGGTAGAAAAAAAACGAAAAATACAGGTGGATAGACCACGTATTTCCGAACAAAAAATGTCCTAATAAAATTAATCGCTGAAGCCACGGTATTGCAGGAAAGAAATAGTGAAGTAACTGTCAAGCTGTCTTAACTGCACATCGCGCGAGTGAGCGAGCGACGCGATGAAAAATCAAACTGTACAAACTTGTGTATAAGTCCAAATTAGCAGTGAACGCGCGATAGAGCGGTTAGACGTAATCGCGTCGCTTCATCGCATATTTTGTTTTTCAAACCAGTTTGTTTTTCGTCGCTCGCTCGCACGTATGTGTTTGCAAATATGTCAGATCCTCGGTCAGAATTATTAATTTCTGAATATTAGAAACTACCAATTCTGTAGAACAAGTGAGGCCTTTCAAGAAATGGGACGCTTGAATAAAAAGATGCTGAAATTCTCCAAATGTTTGCCCATCATATGACATGTTATGTGTTTAGGAAGCTGCCTCTTTTTTCTATTTTTAATTATGGGTAAATATTTTAAATAAATGTTATCACTTATAATAGTATAGAGTATACGTTCGTACTATGCACATGGTATTTTACAAGTGACCAATTCGGACACAGCAACGATTAATTCGCGAGTTAAAGCAATCATCGCGTCGCTCGTTCGCTCGCACGATGAAACTATTTGTGCAGTTAGGACATAGCCTTACTCTGCGTGGCCAAGCGCATGGTTAAATGGATACTACGGAACTTCTAAAAATTCTTAGCAGTTCTAACTAGTAAAATATAGCTTTTTTCTCTTTCTGATTACACATTTTTAACATTTTTCTTAGTGAATAGGAGGAAAAATAGTGAGTTTGGAGGGAAAATATATAATTATGAACGCGTACACAGACACCACATATAGCCGCTGAATCGCTCACATGAATTTTTACATGCCTTTACTGTATTGTATTTATTACAGGTACACGACATTTCAGCTATATCCAATGGATTCCTTATACATTTTAGGGTGCCCCTTATTATTATATGGCCAGAAAATTTTTCTCACATTTTGGGAAGTGCCGGGTATAATTTTGTTCCAATGGATGTAAAGATAGGTCCTACCAAATTTTAGCTCAATGAAACACTGTTAACCCGTCGCGCTTGACGTCTAACATAATGAGAATCTATGAGCAAGTGTATTCGCAATGCTTTTCTATTGCAGAATCCACAGAACCTTTTAATTAGCTGTGATCTTGTAATATATCGAAGGAATAAAAGGGACATAAAAAATTATCAATGAAAGCCGGCGAATGACATAACCCGGCATAACATAGCTAGGGGTTTAGTGGAGAAAACGATTACAGAATTGAAATTAAACAAGTAATTAATAAATGGCATCGATTATGTATGCATTCATGCATGTCACTACGTATTTATTAAAATAATTATTCCCACTTATATTCAGTAAGATTTGGACAAATAATAATCACTGCGAAAAATAATTTAAAGAAATATTTGCCCTACTTACCCTAATGTGCATTTGTTTATGTTTGGCTAGTGTTGACAGTAATAAAAGAGACGCTCTTTTTTGTCAGATTTTTTATTTCTCCTAGATCCCTTCGATCTACTTATACTGCAGTATATACTGCCCTGCTAAGACAAGAAGTCGTAACTGCAAAAAATTAATTTTTGAGATTTTAATTGCATTTGCACCGTATTAGTGATCCTCACCACTGTATAAAATGTAGAAGTCGTATCTAAAGCAAAACTAGTGAATATACATAACGAATACGTGTCGTATCTACAAAATAGACCTATTCACTAAGCTCAAAAATCATATCCGATTATTACCAGATTTATTTGTCATAACTTAACAACAATGTTTTGTTATATAGTTACACTGATAAAAGAGACACATATTTATTTGCCAAAAAAGAAAATCATGAATTATGAAATGTAGATGACATAACATAATTCAGAAAACAGTTGATTTCTCTAAAATCACATTTTGTCAGATACGACTTCTTGTCATAGCAGGGCAGTATAGGTGTGCCAGATATTCTAGATGCTACCGGTGCTGAAATGGCTTCGGCAGTTTATGAAACGTTGGGAAATTGGGATTTAACAGAAAAGGTAAAAGCATTAACTTTTGACACCACTGCTTCAAATAAGGGTAGAATTAAAAGCTGTTAGAACAAAAACTTGAAAGAAATATATTGTTTTTTGGTTGCCGTCACCATGTTTTCGAACTTATTTTGGCAGCAGTTTTTGAAAAAAGCAAATTCACTATTTCAGGATCAGATATTCCATTAATTAAAAGGTTCAAAAATTATTGGTCTAGAATCAACGTTCAAAGTTTCGTTCCAGCTGTGGTAAACTCTGAAATCAAATAAATTTTTAGCGATCATACTGGAACTATTCTAGAAAGTATAAATGATGCAATTTCTAAAAAATTTCCACGAGAAGACTATCGTGAACTATTGAATCTCATAATAATATTCGTAGAAGGCGTTCCTCCCGGTGGAATAAAATTTAGAAATCCGGGTGCTTACCATATGGCCAGGTAAAAATCACTTCGCCAAACAACATGCTTCATTGTAAAATGCTACATAAAATGCTGGATTTATGAGTCAGAAGCAATGTCTGCTCTACTAATGGATGCTCTACTAATGGATATTAAATTCTTCCGAGAATTAGATCAGTAAAAAGAAATTGATAAAAATATAGCTATTGGGAAATTTGTGAACCATTTGTATTATTTAACTGATGAATGTATCGCCTTCGCACTATTTGATGACTCGATTACTGAAAACACAAAATTGGCACAAAAAATTTTAGAAGAAACAGTAAATGTAGAAAATGAAAATGAAAGTGAAGATGAAACAAAAAATAATCTTAAGAAATTGCCAATGAGGAAAGAAGACATTTCCGAATTTTTAAAGGTGTCTGATGAAGTTTTAATAAAATTACTTAGTAATAAGTCAATAGATTTATTTCACAGATTTAAAATAGACAATTTTTACATTTGCATCCATCCAGATGGAAAAATTCTAATGAGTATAAACAAGGACAGCTAGTCATTGGAGAATTAAAATTAGTAAATGACTCCGCCAAACGGGGAATAAAATTAATTCAAGATTTTAACGAAAAAGTTACAAAATCCGAGGATCAAAAACAATTTTTAAAGCAGGTGGGTCATTTCTTCATTGATATTTTCAAACTCTCTATAAGATTCGTTTTCATAATATCTTTGTCCCTTTGATTTTCTTTTTAAACTGTCCAAGATTACCGCCGTAAACATCCTGAGGCAACCAAAGAAGTATTGCAGAAAACTTTCGAAATGTGTAGAACTTTAGATTATGGACTAGTTTTAAATCTTTGTATTCTTAAATCAAACAATAAATAAATTAATAACTTGACATGTATTTATGATTTCCAAAAAGTAAACCAATTTTAAAAGACGATGTAGAGCTAAAAACAAAATAAAATCAATAAAAAGTTAATTTTTGATAATTTTAGACCACGAGCGACGTGTTACTTCTATTCCAGCTCAAAATTGGTGGGAATTTTTTTTAAACATAATGGAACAAAATTCCGCCCGGCACTCCTCAAAAATTAAAACTTCAAAAATAAGGGGCACCCTAATACATTTGTTAATGTATTGGAAAAGTTCCAGAATTTATATTCAAAACAGTCAAAGATATTTTCATAGCCATAAAGATAAGATCGTGAAAATCTAAATTTCTTATCGTGATCTGATTGATCATATTTTCGAAAAAATGCATAAAATAAACGAATTTGTGTTTGAACATTCGAAAAGTATACATTTTTTTAAAAAATAGTGATATTTTATTTTTTCCAAGGTCAAGTTCTCGGCAAGTTACAGCCTCAAATATATATATATTTATCAAGAAAATCATCAAGCAAGGAAATTAAAATGATTTGAGATGTACTTATTTTTCGAATCCACGTTACTACAACTAAACAAACCATAATAATCATGAAGTGTACATACTTTTTAACAGTTCTCAATGAAGAAAGAATTTTTTTGAAGGACTTTTATTTTTTTCTATATTTTTTATTGCGACGATTGAGTTAGGGCGTGATAATATATATAAGTATATTTTTCCTATCCATTCTTTGCTTGTATTGTTTAAAACAACAAAGCATCAGAAAGTTACAACTTCCATATTTTAAATGAACTAACACTCATATAGATTGAACATATTCTGATTTAGTTACATGTAATTCAGTGCGTCGGTGTCACAGTCATGCGTGTTCAAGAGCGCGCACGCATGGATATCGCTCTCGAGTTATAACATTGCACTTGACAATTTTTTTCCTGGAAAACCGTGGCTTTAGCGATAAATTTTGTTAGGACATTTTTTGTTCATAAATACGTGATCTATCCACCTGTCTTGCAGGTAAATAACTTCATCGACTGGGCGTGAACAGGAGAAGTAATGAACTTTTAGTATTCTTCTGAAGTAGTTTCTGCAAACACCATAGCACTTGAACACTACAATCTAATATTATAATTATTAGATGGCCGTTTTGCATGTTGGCATCATGTGAAGATGATTAAGTTTTAAGACAGTATTTGAGTGTTTTGGGGTCTGTGCAAACAACTTCAGACGCAGCATCACACTGGGCACTTCAGCCCACTCCAGGACTTTTAGTATGTTGTTCAGTACATTTAACTAAGCCCTTTTGCAAATTTTCAGCTTTACATGATTTTTTTCGAGATTTCCATGCCATTTCGACTAGCATTCCTGGGCTATAAGAGAAAAAGGCAAGTAAGCAAACAAATTCCTGGATATAATCTCTTCCACGAAGTTATTCAAAATCGGGTAGTGATTGTTACAACAAATAGAAGCGTCTCCGAAGACAAAGAACAAATACCATTATTTAACAAAGATAAACACTGTGCAATTCGAGTTGTGTAAAGTGTGCGGTTGTCAACCGCAAGCTGACAACTCCAGATGACGATACGCCTACGTCGATGCTGAATAATATAAACTCTTAGTTTTGAATTGGATGGCTTTAATGCAAATCCGGTGCGCTTGGGAGTGTGGGAACCGGGAACTTTCCCCGTTTACGATTTGTTTACAACCTTTGGATATTTTCGCGCAACGGACACCGTTATCTTGACCAGTCGGTTATGCGGCAGACGATGCGCCTATTTATGACATTCGCAAAATGCATATAAATGCGAATTAACTATCTTCGTACCTGCAGGCGACTGAGTCATTTCGTGAAACAATTTTAGTCTGCAATAAATCGTTGTGGTATTGATGGCGTACATTTCCACTGTGCACAATACAGTTATACTTTTAATATAGTATGAGTAAAATGGTTCAAAATTAGCATCAACAAGGAACAGCAAGAGTAGTCTATTTTTTTCTAAATATCTGTAGAAATAATTACCTTTGAAGAAACCGATGTGTCTCCAGCTACGTATTGGGTGGAACATACTTGAGAATAATATGTGTTTTTTTAACTGCTTAAAAAATGATTCAAAAAAGATTTTGGGAAGCAACCAAAAAACTTAAGCTAATATAATTACCAAAGGGTCTCGCCGGTTAAGTATATGGAATTGGGTTCAGCGGCTTATTGGGCTATTCATTCACATAAATGTTGCTTATGACTAGAAATTCTCAATAAAATATACAATAAACCTCTATATACCTCCTATATTACCAGAGTTTAAAATTAATTTCTTTCAAAACTATTGAACATAACACAGCCCCACAAAAAAAAATAAAAGTTCTGTACCAGAGACGTAAATACATAGATTTTGTGTATTTTTTTATGCTGAATCTGAATCCGCAGCCAAAAATATGGATTACTCAAGTAGTTTTTTTAGTAAAACGCAAAAACATCCCCTAAAATAGAGTGATACGGTAAAGCTTTATAATGAAATGCAACAATTTGCAAATACTTTGAGAAAACATTTTAAAATAAGATTTTGAGCATTAGAAAGAAATATATGCAAATTAAATTCATACCCACCCCTACGAGGGAGTTAATTCCACCTCTAAGATCAAATAACGAATGTTATAGTGCAAAACAATGTGAAAAGCCATAGCCTCGTAGTTTGTAATTCCAAATATACAAATGTAGGTTGACAGACAATATACCTAAAAAATATAATATAATCTTATTTTTGAGAGCTTGAAGCCACATCTGCAGGCCTAGGTATTTCTTATCCCTTTGAGTCACATATTTTTCTATTCAATAGTTTGGTCTAAATTTTGTTACCGCGGGTTTTTGGGGTCGCTGATTATAAATCTGAAGTCCGAATCCGAAAATTCCTGAATAATAGATGGCGTATCCAATATGGCGGATGTAAAAATCGGAAAAGCATTAAAATTTGAAGATTATGGCTGAAACTTGTTACTCGGGGGTTTTTGGAGTCGCTGATCACGATTCTGGGGTCTTAACTCGCAAATTCTTAAATTCAAAATGGTGGACCCATTATGGCGGATTAAAAAGTACCATATAAATTGGTATTTACCACCCAAAGAAATATATTATGAATTTTTTAAAAAATGAGGCATTTGAGTAAAAATAGGCAAATGTCTAAAAATGAGAAACAAGGAATATAAAATCGATTTGCAGTGTACGTGTACAGTCTCGCTTAAATGTGAAAATGAGGACGAATGAAATAGGGACGATTTGGAGACAAATATATAAAACTGATCATCGTGGACTGCGGCGGCTCGGCGAGAGAAAGACAGAGGCTGATAACCGTGCCTGGGGGCCCTTATCAACAGACTCGAAGTCTAGGAAGACCATGTTTGGATGGGGAGCCCTGAGGCACACAAAAAAGAGTACTACAATAGACCTTATAGGTCGCAGTGGGGGAAGGCCAATCGCCCGCTCCTTCAGAGTAATCTAAAAAAAAATCGTGGCAATATCGTGGGAAATTATAATTTAGAGCTTGAAAGTACCCCTTTCCTAACGAGTTACATGAGCTGGGTGGAAAATTTGAATGAATAGTACATTATTATTATTAATCTTATGACCACGTCCGGGTAGCTGTCAGTTTGACATCTGTCAAAGTGACGTTTACTCCCTTTGACATCTGTCAAAATAATCCCGTTTGACATCTGTCAGTGTGACATATGTCAGTTTAACATCTGCCAGTTTGACATCTGTAAGTTTGACAGACAATTTTTTTTATAATTTTTACCAAATAGGCGTTCTACAGAGACTCCAAAAACCCCCGAGTAACAATTTTCAGCCATAATCTTCAAATTTTGAATGCTTTTCTGATTTTTTACATCCGCCATATTGGATCCGCCATCTTTTATTCGGATTCGGACTTCAGATTCGTAATCAGCGACCACAAAAACCCGCGGTAACAAAATTTACACCAAACCATTGAATATAAAAATACGTGACTCAAAGGGGTAAGAAATACCTAGGTCTGCAGAGGTGGTTTCAAGCCCCTTAAAAATAAGATTATATTATATTTTTTAGGTATATTGTCTGTCAACCTACATTTGTATATTTGGAATTACAAACTACGAGGTTATGGCTTTTCACATTGTTTTGCACTATAACATTCGTTATTTGATCTTGAGGGTGCAATTAACCCCTTCGTAGGGGTGGGTATGGATTTAATTTGCATATATTTCTTTTTAATGCTCAAAATCTTATTTTAAAATGTTTTCTCAAAGTATTTACAAATTGTTGCATTTCATTATGGTTTAGCGCGTCAAGCGTCAGTAGTTTAGCGCATCTAGCTTGCATACTGGCATACCTAGCGAAGCAGGTTCAATCCCTGCTCATCACGAAATAATTTTAATTGTAAAATTATCCCCAAGAAGTGGTTCGGACTCCACTATAAGCTGTATGGCCTCGTTTCTCTTTACCTAACACAAAACCATTCTGGATTTTCAAGGAGTTACTTCGGTGACTTGAGAAGCGGTTAAGAAAACATTTTAACAAAACATTTTAAGAAAACATTTTAAGAAAACATTATAAAGCTATTTTAGGGGATGTTTTTGCGTTTTACTAAAAAACTACCTGGGTAACAGATTCGGATTCAGCATAAAAAATACACAAAATCTATGTATTCACGTCTCTGATACAGAACTTTATTTTTTTTGTGGGGCTGTGTAATTAACTGAAATTAATATGAGACGTTGATATAAAATAGCTTTATATTTTGCATTTTTTTTACATTCCTATTACTTCATTTCATATATAAAAAAATAATTTTATTTTGCCGAATAAATCTATATTATTTAACAATAACATAATTATCGTATGTAAAAATTACTTCAAGGTCAGATTGGTGGAACATGCTTAAAAATATAAATATAGGTAATGAACATGAAAAAAATTAAGTGCGAAGACTCAGACCACTTAATTCCTACTCATATGGAAGCTAATAATCGAAGAAATATACTACTACTTTCAGCTTGGCTCTCAATTATTTTTTTTTTGCTTAAGAAATGCTGATTTTATTAGACAATATGGTTAGGTCATTTTAATTAATCCACAGTAATATCTCCTCATAAAAAGACACTAGCGAAAAATGTTTCAGACAAAAGTTATTCCGTTCAGAGGGGGGCATCTTTTGGGCAGGACAAAGAAAAAAATGTTCGGTGCAAAAGTTATGCAATTTTTTTCGTCGAATCAGAATACGAATGGAATAACCATATTGTCTAATAAAATCAATATTTCTTAAGCAAAAAAAAATTGAGGGCCAAGCTAAAAGTAGTAGTATATTTCTTCGATTATTAGCTTCCAAATGAGTAGGAATTAAGTGGTGTAGGTCTTCGCACTTAATTTCTTTTTGTGTGTGCCTGTGTTCATTACCTAGATTATTATTTTTAAGCATCTTTCACCAATCTGACCTTGAAGTAATTTTTACACACACTAAATATGTTAGTGGGTGTCACTATAAAAATAGCACCCTCAAAAATTAAATATTTTTTTTATACAGTGTGTTTCACTTGAAATGGTAACACCAATAACTTTTTTATTTTCTTTCCGATTTGAATCAAATTTTACTTAAATATAGAACAAATTAGGATCTACTTATGGTCAGAAAAATATTTGCCTCCTACAAATGCAAAGCCATCTGCGGTTCCAAAATATGCGGAGAGAATCAAAAAATTATATTAGGCTTTTTTATTGGAAAATTTTGTTAATGAATCTTATTCAGAATTGTCCAAAAACCTAATGTCGAAAATTTAATAAAAATTAAAAAAATGAAAAATTAACAACTACCTCGCAGCTTGGGTTTAATTTCAAACAAAATGATCATAGTACAGTTTTCTAAACAAAAAACCCATTAAAATGATATTTTCGAACTTAGACTATATTTTAATCAAAATTTATATATTTTACTTCCACGTCCAGTGGAAGTATAGTAACGACAAAAAATTTTTTAAAAATTATTATTGTCCAAATAGGCTTAAAATGTCATGAAACGTCGAGATTTTAAGTTTGAGCGAAAAAAAAATTTCTGTCTGTCTGTCGGTCTGTCTGTCTGTCGGTCTGTCTGTAACTTTTTTTTGTGCGCACGTTTACTCTGGAACCGTTTAAGATATTGACTTGAAATTTGGTACACATATGTACTTTAAGGAGATCTAGAACTAGATTATATTTTCATCTTGTTCCGTCGAAGGGTTGGGGGGTAAATTGGGGTAAATTTGGGGTAAATGGGTAAATCAAGCAGGTAAGAGTCCATGAAATTGGTATTTAGTATATACAAGAGAAGCTAAGGTCTCAAAAAAATTTTTGGCATTAGCCACCCCCATTACCACCCCCACCTCCTTATTAAAGGGGATGAAAAAAAATTGTGATTTAGTGTATGTACAGGAACCAGAAACCTCAAAATATTTTTTTACTTCATCCACCCCCCACTACCACCCCTCTATCACCACCCCCACCCCACTACCGATGTGGGGTATCGTTTTATGGGTTTTTGGGGTAGAGGATTTCAAATATTATATTATTAAAGTTCCATAAACAATTATTTTCACATACAAAGTTTTTTCGTTGTGAGTGACTTGGATAGAGAATCTGGATGTGGAAGTAGTGATTCCTTGGGCAGCGGTTTTTTATTTTGATAAAATTTTGGACTTAAGGTTTTTAGACAATTCTGAACAAGTTTCATTAACAAAATTTTCCGATAAAAATACGTCTTAAGATTTTTTTTATTTTCTCCGCATATTTTGGTACAGCAGGTGACTTTGCATTTGTAGGAAGCGAATGTTTTTCTGGTTATAAGTAGATCCTAATTTGTTCCATATCTAAGTAAAATTTGATTCAAATAAGAGAAAGAATAAAAAATTATTGTCATTCAAGTGAAACACACTGTATATTAAATGACGTAACAGGATTGTAAAAAAAATTAAAATATAAAGATATTTTATATCAACGTCTCCTATTAATTTCAATTAATTGTCTTCAATAATTTTGAAAAAAAAAATTTTAAAATCGGGGGTTCTTACCCCATAACTCTGGTAATATAGGATGGTTAGGGCTGCTTGGCCATTCGCACAGCGTCATATTGAAGGGGATAGAGGTTTATTATATATATTTTTTTGAGCATTCCTAGTCATAAGCAACATTGCTGGGTCCAATTCCATATACTTAACCGGCGAGACTTTCTAACTGAACACAAATTTGACAAAACTCTAATCTATTCAGTGATTATTTTATTTCCGAATCAAACATACATTCAACGTTATGTGACAATACTTTCAACTATTACGAAAATAATAACCATCCAAATACACTTTTTACGCTGTTTATTTACAGAGCCCATTATCATAGATAGCAGCAGCAACTTGAGATGAGCCATTTTAACACATGAGAAGAATTATGGCAGTTGAAAAGGAAAAACGTGCGATGTGATGCACGTTAACTATCCATTCCCTTGCCAGAAAGTTTGATAGTAAAACCATCTGTGAATACTGAAAATTATTCCTTATAATAGCAATGTGAGCTATCTTCGAGAGGCAATAAATAATTACAAAGCGATTAACTAATATCATCCATTTTCATTTCATGGAGAGTTTATCATATAACTTCGGTAAATGGCAAAAGTTATATAAATTGTATTCTACTATATTACAACTACACGATAACTAATGCCAATTAAAAACATCTGAAATATGTTGATAAGTAGATAATCCAGTTTTATTAAAATTTAATACAGTTGAATTTACAAATACAAGGCATAGCACCGATTTATTTTTATTATAAATTGAAATATTAAACCTCTAGTTTTATTGGCACTCTGGACCTGCAAGGAAAGTTTTAATTAGTTTCCAGATGCAAATTCAACAGCAGCGATAAAATATCTCGGAATTATGGCACCGTAACCTGGATATTACATGGATCTAATGCAATTTATACCTAAGCTATAATTTTAAGTCATTTGCAAATCTAGAATTGGCACATTGGTTATGAGAATACTGGAAATTCGTTTTAATCTACCAAATTGTAAAAATCGATTCCCGGATAATCCTTTAAAAGAACGCGTAACTCATTAAACGCCTTATAGGAACTTGCGGAAACTGATTTGAAATATAGATTACAAAAGTTGTTGATAAATGTCTTCTTTTTGTGCTCGACTCATACTTTAACTCACTCCTCTTCCATAATGAATAAAATTAGTTTGAATAATCGATTTTTGATCATAAGCATAAGCAATTCGTTTAGTTCGCAAATACGAAAACGAAGAGTATTTTGCACTTGATAGGCACATTTCTAAAACCGGAAATATCGTAGACAAAAAATTTGCATATTATTGTGTAAGTGAACGAGTTCTGAACGACTATAAAAATATCCGTTCATCTGTCTGTCTGTCCGTCCATCATGTTTCGTTTAAACACGATAACTTAAGAAAGACAAGTCCGATTGTACTGAAAATTAGACAGTTAGTTAGTGCTAACTAGAGGAAGAGCCATATTTTTGAACAAAATCGAACTAAATAAAAAATTTATTGGGTATTTATTTAAATTTGAAAAAAATATTTTTTTGATTTTTGATTTATGTTTTTATAATTGAATAGAAATCTTCGTTTATTATCTATTTATATATTTAATTAATATACATCTCATAATATAATATCCAACCGAGGAAATGTGATTTCAATTCATCGCTTATAATGTAACATTTTACGTTTTTTCACATGGTAGGTGGTGGTTTAGTTCTTACGTTTTTAACTCGGATCCCAAGGGTCAAGGATTCGAAACCGACATGGATTATTGATATAGTTTCTTTTTTTTTCTTTATTACTTCCACATCCAGTAGAAGTATAGTATAGGGACTGCAATACCGGTTAACCGGTTATCAGGACAAAAAACACATGACGATAATTACCGGTTATTTCGATAAATTCTGAATTTACGATATGTCACGTATTCAACGTTTCTATTTATGTCATTGACTAGTATTCACTAAATACAGAGTGACTGTCCTAACACTGAGCACTTTTAACAATAAATAAATAATATTATAAAAAGTAAAATCCAAATACAAGAGAAATATTGACAATATCTTGCGACAGGAAATTGAATATTTCACTGCCGCAAATATCCGTGGAATAGATTTAGAAGTATGTTATTACCAATTCTTATTAACTTATCGACCCACCAATATTGATTGAGGAAGGGCATCTTCAGCTGGTGGTATTCTATGCACAAATATCAAACGACTAACAGATATAGCTTTGAAAAACTAACCCTTTTAACAGGCTATTTATTTTAAAAAATATATTGTATTTTTAGATTAGGTATTCAGTAAATACCCTATTTGAGTTTATGTTTATAATTTTTGTTATTTAAGTTGTTATTTGCAGAATAATTATTTATTTAAATTTATTTCATTTATATTTTGTCCTTTTGATAAAAAAACCTTTTGTTTGTTCATTATATTAAACATGCGTATACAATAGTATATTATTTAACGAGCATATAATGATGGCTATTATTCACGAGGGGGAAGTTTAAGACACGAGCCGAAGGCGAGTGTTTTAAATCACCACAGTGAATAGTAGCCATTATATGCGAGTGGAATACTATACTTTGTCCATGACTATTAAATATTTTTGGTTAAATTGTTTACTGAAGAAATTAATTAGATCATGAATTAATTATATTATTCTTTTTGAGTAATATGTAAAATTATTGTAAATAACGTTGACGTTTAAATTTAATTTGACAAGCCGTTCTTTGACACATAACGGCCAACTCAATCAAATTTAAAAACGAAAGTGTATGATAAAAGAGGGTCTGTTTCTGAAACGCTAAATAAAGTTATCTCTCATAAATTTGATAATAACAGTAAAATTGTTCACACAATTCTAGATATGACAGGGTTAAGGTTTCAGAAACTAGTCATAAATTCTACTAAAAAGTTGCGAGATTACACTCGAATTGAAGAAGTACCTGCCCGTGACTTCTTATAAACAACTGACTGTCCTCATTATTCACTAGTGAATAATAAAATCATTATTCACTGCAGGGAATAATGGATAGCATTATCCTTGAGGAAACACATACATAATGAGTACATTATTTAATAGTCGTGGACAAAAATGTTTATTGTTAAATTTAGATAATTTTGTACATGGAAATAGACAATTGCCATAATCGCCACCCTATTCATTCATTCTAAAAATTACCGGTAAATACCGGTTAACCGGTTATTTACATTTTTATTTACCGATTTACCGGTTATTAAAACTTCCGGTAAATTGCAATCCCTAGTATAGTAACGACAAAAAAAATTGAAAATTTTATTGTTGAAATAGGCTTAGAATGTCATGAAACGTGGAGATTTTAAGTCTGTCTGACGGTCTGTCCAGTGGCGTCCTGGCAAATTTTAGTTGGGTCCGCGATTTGGGCTTAGGGGGGGCCAATTTTTCTCTTTGCAGTGAGGAGAATTTTAAAATTCAAACTGATATTTTTCGTATCGTCTGCCGTATTTCTTTCAGGCAGGTGAGTAAAGCCAGGGGAGTGCAAGTTATTTCCTTGTACGGTCCTCATGGCGCTCATGCCTTCCAGTTAATATTATTTATGCTTAAAAAATGTTATGTTACTGAGAAAATTGAAATACCTAATTCATATATAAAAAAATATATATTTACAAAAAACAAAAATATATTCTTTGCATTAAAATACATTAAGTAACAAGTAATAAGTTAAAAAATTTGAAGAAAAAAACAAAATATAAATAATTCATTCAAACAAATAAAAATCACATCTCTCATCGTGATCTTAAAATACCCATGTAAAGCTACAACTTACCACCATTATACACATTTCTTGGTTTTGATGGCAGTTTTAGCAACAATTGTATATTTGAGCCGTTTTAATGATCATTTTGATTTGAAATTTTAAGTGGTGATTGTACTTTATAAGAGCTATATTTCTCCAAAATTTCATTGAATATTACCCATTATTTTTGAAGGAACAGTGATTTGTTTCGAAACGCATAATTTTGCAATATTCTTTTTTTTTTTTAATAATAATAACAATTGGAATGGATTATAGTTTATGTACTTTTATTGTACAGCTCATAACGAACATTTTCTTTCTTTTTGTTGTTTTCCATAGGACTTATGAATTTCGAGATATTCAAAGAAAACCGATGGAACACGGTCTAAAAAATTAAATTGTTCAAATAAAGAATACGCCGGCCTTGCAGAAACAGCAAAACGGAACTGTGAACTTAAGTTGATCCCTTGAACACGTTAAAACAAAAAAACTGCCCTGACCAGACAATTCACATTGCGAATGTTCTAGTCCTAATTTGATTCCACTAAAATTTTTCGATTGTTCATTGCCATGTTTTATTGATCGGATAGGGGGGCCCTAAAGGATCTAGGGCCCAGACCGCGTTTGCAGATCCGCGGACCTAGCCAGGACGCCACTGGGTCTGTCTGTCTGCAATTTTCTTTGTGCGCACGATTATTCTGGAACCGTTTAAGATATTGACTTGAAATTAGGTACACGGATGTATTTTAACGTGATCTAGAACTAGATTATATTTTCATCTTATTCCTTTGAAGGGTTTGGGGGTCAATTTTGGTAATTGGGGGTGAATAGATAAATCAAGCAGGTGAGAGTCCATACAATTGGTATTTAGTATATACAAGAGAAGCTATAAGGTCTCAAAAAATTTTTTGGCATTAGCCCTCATTACCACCCCCACCCCATCATTACAGAGGGTGAAAAAAATTATGATTTAGTGTATGTACAAGAGCCAAAAACCACGAAATATTTTTTTACTTCATCCACCCCCTATCACCTCCCACCGGTGTGGGATGTCGTTTTATGAGTTTTTGAGGTAGACGATTTCAAATATTATATTATTAAAGTTCCATAAACAATTATTTCTACACAAAATTTTTTCGTTGTGAGAGACTTGGATGGAGAATCTGGATGTGGAAGTAGTGATTACTTGGGCAGAGGTTTCTTATATTGAGTATTTCACCAAACGAAGTTCTTGTTATAATATTAAAAATGCCTAAAACTAACACTATTTACAAAAAACTACGAAGAGTATTCTACAGAATGTGTAACAATTATATAAAAAGTTCAGTAAATCGGCGAAGAATGCTTCCACTAGTTTTATATGCCGTTTCAGCATATACAAAGCATGGTCAATAAGTTTAATATCTGGGTATTGAATGGTTATTCCAATTACTTCGTTTCAAACGATTGGGTAACAATTTTTAATCATATGAGATTCGTTTTATAGTGGTAGCATATTTTATTTTCTTTATATGCAGTTTCAGCATATCCGAGGCATGGTCAATAGGGTTAATATCTGAGAATTGAATGGTTATTGCAATGACTTCGCTTCAGGAGAGATAAAATTGTGGATTGTGACAAAGACTTTTTAAAAACACCAATAAATTTTTTATTTAAACACCTTATTTTTCTACAAGTTCGATGTTGATACAACGGTTGACAGACTAGATCGGGTCTCAATTTGAAGAGAACCTATATTTATAAGCTTGCTTATCGCAATTGCTGAGTTTGCATATTCAGCATTTTAGTTAGGTTATCTCCAATACTGAGAAATATAACTGGAGATTGAGTAAGAGCTTCTAATTATAAAAGATTCGTTTAATGGTTGTAGTATATTTTATGTCCTTTATATGCAATTTTAGCAGTTCCCAGAATTGGTCAACAGGGTTAATATCTGGTAATTGAATAGTTACTGCAATTACTTCGATTCAAAAGATCAGGTAACTACTTCTAATCGGTGTATTAGTGGATGGTATCGCACATTTAATTTTGAATCGTGAATAATCTGACAAATCGATTTTATTATGGAGGGTTAAAAAAATTGGCGGCCTTTAAAATAAGACATCATTAATACAAAAAACATTAAAATTTCTGTAGAAACAAACTCATTGTTAAATCACATAATTTATAATAATTTTAACAAAATATACTATTTATCTTCGATATCTTCGTTTTCGACTCGCTTATTTCTATAATAGGAAAAGGGTTCGAGCAACTATCACCACTGAATTCGGAACAAGCTGCAGTGCAAGGTAATCCATTCTTTCTGCATCCACAAGCAGCTCCACATCCTGTCATACATGTACAAAAAATAATTTTAAGTAGATTTTCAGGGGCTGATGGCTTATTCAACGAGACTGATTTTAGCAACGAAACTAGCTTCGAAAACAAAAATTTTTTTGTTAGCATTTTTGAATAGATATATTCGTAGGTAATGATAATATCAACATCTTTACCTACAATTTACGTCCCAGGAGCTAATAAGAAGGCTATTAACCTCAAGTTCTCAAAATAATTTTGACGACCAACACGTATTTTTTCAGGTAAAACTCGTATTAAAAAAAATAGTAACCTGGCCCTATTCGGACCGATATTAATCGAAACGGGGGCTCCTTAGCTTTAATTTAAAAAAAAAGCACATCTAACATAGAAGTTAATCGGGAGATAGTCGTTGACGGCGTTTCCGCTGTCAGCGCATTTTTATGTTAAACTAAAATAAAATAAGATCTATTAACCTGGTCCCTTTCGGACCCATTTTAATCGAAAGGTGGGCTCTAACTTCTGTTAGATGTGCTAGGTACTTAATTTTTTTTCTTTTTATTAAAGGAAAGAGCCCACCTTTCGATTAAAATGGGTCCGAAAAGGGCCAGGTTAATAGATCTTATTTTATTTTAGTTTAACATAAAAAATGCGTTAGCAGCGGAAACGACGTCAACGACTATTTCCCGATTAACTTCTATGTTAGATGTGCCGGGGATTTAATTTTTTTAAAAGTAAAGCTAAAGAGCCCCCTTTCGACTAAAATTGGTCCTAATAGGGCCAGGTTACTATTTTTTTTAATACAGGTATTACCTGAAAAATACGCGTTGGTCGTCAAAATTATTTTGAGAATTTGTTATTGGCTCCTGGGTCATAATTTGTAGGTAAAAATGTTGATATTATCATTACCTACGAATATATGTATTCAAAAATGCAAAAAAAAAATTTGTTTTCGCTGCTAGTTTCGCTGCTAAAATCAGTCTCGTTGAATAAGCTACCAGCCCCTGAACATCTACTTAAAATTATTTTTTGTACGTGTAAGACAGGATGCGGAGCTGCTTGTGGATGCAGAAACCATGGACTACCTTGCACTGCAGCTTGTTCCGAATGCAATGGTGATAGTTGCTCGAACCCTTTTCCTATTATAGAAGTAAGCGAAGTTGAAAACGAAGATATCGAAGATAAATAGTATATTTTGTTATAATTAGTATGAATTATGCGATTTAATAATAAGTTTGTTTCTACAGAAATTCTAATGTTTTTTGTACTAAGGATGTCTTGTTTTAAAGTTTTCTGGCCGCCATTTTTGGTTCCACATTTTGAATTTGTAATTTTTTATCTTAAATTTGTAATCACAAACCTATAATACTACTCAGGTACGATTTTTTTGTCTACAGAACAAAAACTGTTAAAACTTATGTGAGTATTTTTTTCAAAGAATTTGTAGAAGATCCCGATAAACTTTTAAATTAAAAAAAAAACCCGTCAATTTCTAATCCATAAACATTTTAGTATTAGGTTTTAGCAACACAGTGCAAAAAGTTTTATTAAAGTTGATTCATAGGAACTGGGTTCTAAGGTTTTTTAGTTTTCACGCCTAAAGGCACTCCACTAATAGCAATATGTTTTATTTATTTAAACAAGATATGTTACAGCGGAAACATTTTCTCAATCTCAATAAGTTTTAAATATGTGTATACATTACGCTTGAAAAACTGAGAGAACCGGGAAATTAAATCCATACTTAATTGGTAACAACCATTGATAATTTATTGTAAACATCGACATAATGCTTGTTTATGATCTTATGTAGACCGACTTTTTGCAGTCTCGCCTGAAATTACTGATAAATAATAATAATTTAATATCACACTTAGTATATATATTATCCTTTGTGGAAACTAGTTCTTCAAAACGTGTTCAGTCGCTTACCACTGACATAAGTTTACCACGATGGCATTCGCGAATCATGTAACTTATCTCCTGCCAACCTGGGATCTATCTAGCTTATGCTAGTCGACAGCGTTGCCGATATTAGCACTTCTTAAACACCTAAAATAACTGCATTTAAACACTCAAACACCTAAAATGCAAATAGTGCATTACCATTTAATAATATTAGTTCATTTTCTGACAATGGTTGAATAAATCGAAACGTAAGAAAGTTAGTAATTTTTACGTAAAAAGATCGAATATCCCAGGATGCACGGTGTCCCAATAAAAATTTCCAGGCTGGATATCTTCTAAACGAATATAGAATAGATATTTTAATTCTCTAAAAGCCAGTTTGTATAGCATAAGAAGGGTATAGTTGATCCATATAATAAATAAATTTTAGAATTTTTAAAGATGTCTGTGTATTTAATAATTTTCGATATCTTTTACATTATAATATTTGATAGTATTAAATATATACATATATAATAATTATTCTGTTATTCTTTCCTGTTTTTTTCATTCGTTGGTTACTGTATAATGGAAACTTATAACAATCTTTTAATCGGAGTAAGTGAGCTGCCACACATTCTCCCCCGTTGATAAAAAGAACAATCAATCAATCAATCAATCAAAGAATCAATGGAAAAATTAACTTTTTTAGTAAGTGGTGGTAAAATATCACATCTGTCAACTAACAAAAAAAGCAGGTTTGCCTCTGTCAATATTGACAGTTACAATTTTATTTTTTTCATTCAAAGTCATTAGCATATCAGTACAGGATAAAACTTTAAATGGATCCTCGTACAAAAGAGAGAAGATAGTTTTAAAACGTTCTCGGTGAACAAATATGAAATCACAAGTGAAAATGTCAGTACTGACAAACGATTTGTGATTAATATGAGGAAGTTAAACTATTAAAATAAGTACGTAATTTGTCGATAAAATAAGGAACATCAGGGCTATCATATGATTTAGTGAAAAACTCGCCATGTAGTCGTAGAGTTTGACGAAATATTAGTTCGGTTGAAGAGCATTGCAAATCTTCTTTGGGAATAGTTCTAAAAACTAATAATATAATAGAAAGTTCATCTACCCAATGTGACCTGCTAGCCCTGGCGATTAAAGTAGTTTTAAGATTTCTGTGGAACCGTTATACTATACCATTGCTCTGGGGATGGAAAGTGGTCGTACGTATTTTATGGAAACCCAAAAATTTTGCAAATTCATTAAATAATTTTGATTCAAATTGAACACCTTGGTCAGTAGTGATATATAATGGCACGCCGAAACGACAAACAAAATTTTGAAATAAAGTGCGAGCTACAGAGGGCTTTAGTTTTGAATATAATTGTTTTTTTGATATATCAGTATGTAGATTGTGTTGGGCTCTAAAGAAATATTTCGATGGGAAGAAATTTGAAATGTGAAAGCAAATTCATTTCTAAGTAGACTATGTTTTATAAAAAAATGTATCATAAATCTAACCGTTTTCGAGATATTTGAGTCCAACTGGTGCCATTTGTCCATATTGAATACTTGTAATCTCTTGAACATTTCAGTTCTTTAAGTGGCACAATCTGGATTTAAGTTACTTTTAAAAAATAATCATATTTAAAGAATTTTTTATGTCTTATGAATGAAATATATTTGAAGTTACCAGAAGTTACAGTACTGTAAGTAAAACTTCTCTGAAACAAGTCCGTCGAATGATGAAGCACAGTAAGCTTTTTTTTTAACATTGTTTTGTATACATGACTTTCGGGTGATGAGTTTATCAACAATCACTTCTGTGAATGGACAGTTTATGCACAAAAATATTAAGATGCAAGGTTCTTCTATTTACCATGTTTAACCAGTGGAGCTTATTAGTTTTTGAGAAATATTATTAATTATTATTTTCTCAAAGCAAATATAAACCTAACGCAAGAATTTTCATATTATAACTATTCTTGGGTGTAAATATCTCAACTTTAGATTTAGCAGAGCTTAATTTTAATTGATGTCGCCTAGATTTTTTTTATACAAGTTATTACGTTGCAACTATTTATGGGTTACCTAAACAACATATTAGTTACAAAAATCGGTAATACATAGAGGGATACAAATTTGTTAATTTTGGTATCATACAAGATACGAAATGGGCCAGTACTTAATAAATTTGACTAAATCAAGCTATAGAACTTAGAACAATTTTTAGGAGTTAGTGGTAAGCTAAGTAAGTTGGTACTTATAATCGAAGTCCAAAAAAACTTTGAGATGATAATGTCATTAAATAGCTTACGTTTAAGGCAAATAATTTAGAACATCCTGATTTTCTCTAAATTATTAGGGGTGTATTTACATTTATATATTTACACGTCTTTGCGGGTGATGTAGCCAAAAGATGACACGAAGCGGAAGAATGAGATGGTTAGAGTTATATTGACAAGAATCTAAAATAAAAAAGCATCCTTTGATATCGTTTCTAATGTCATAAATCACATAGATAATAAGGCAAAACTAGGGAAAAAATTGTCAATGTACCGGAGTGGTTTTGTAATATTTTTCAAACTTTTACACAGAGAAAAGTAAAAAAAATCCAGGATGCTGAGGATGTTTTTAGGGGGTGATTTTTATGTGGAATTCTAAATGTTTAAGTTTATAAAACTGTCTTCTATTCGAAATCGCCTGTAAAATAGCAGAAAAATCAAGATCCAATTGTAACTACTTTGTTTTTTCTTGAGGGGCTAATTATTAGTCAAAATAGCAAACTTGAAGGTTTTTAATTCAAATTCCCTCAAAATCACTTTCAGAGGATGACAAAAGTTTAAAGTCTTCAGAGATGGTTTTTTAAGTATTCACTATTTAGAAGAATATAATATAGGTAGATAATATAATACTTACTACTACTATCGAAGGCAAATATTACAAGCTGATATTTCCTAGAGTTTTCACGTTTCAGATTATGTAGATTACGAATACAAAGGTCTGCCAATCAGATCATCTGCCTGCGGGTCGATCAGATTGTTGTCTGTCTGTTTGTACGAGCTAAAAAAAAAATGACAGACAAATAATATCTGACAGGAGGTTAACTCTAATGACAAGGCAGAATCTGACATAATTTTAGTGAAAAATATTCAGTATTACGTTCTAGAAAAATAATTATCATCTGCGGTTCTTTGAGAAATTTTATATCTACGTTGACACCGCTTGAATCGCTCTTTCCGACTAGTTAAGAAAACACTTCAAGTCTGTAAAATATTACGATTAAACTGTTAGTTCTGAGTACTTTTTACGAGTTTGCATTTGAAAGATATTCGATTACCAAATGTAAAAAAACGTTGAAATCTCGCAACAGAGGAGTACATTTATATTGATCATTCATTAAAAAATTGTAAGAGTATATTATATAACAAGTGGCTAAAATGGTGTTATTTTTTACAAGTGGGGCGTTTATAGTACGAGCCGAAGGCGAGTGCTATAAACCACACGAGTAAAAAAAGCACATTTTAGTCCCGAGTTATATACAAAATTTTTTGTTTCGCATTTGAAATTAGAAAACAATATATTTAGACTAAATTCCATTGCTGTTTCCATTGAAACCAGTAAGTTTTATTTCACACTGTGAAATAATAGTTATTTTTATACGAAGGCCGCGAAATTTCTGTTTACGTACCGAGAGAAAAATTATCGCCGAGGCCGCTTGCGGCCGAGGCAAGATAATCTCGAGGACGCTAAAAAATTTCGCGGCCATGGTGTAAACACTATTTTTTGTGCAACCGTAAATTATAGTTAGTATAGATGGTGAAAACGACACTACCGTTTATGCTACATTTTGCTAAATAAACGCGGTGGCCTTAACGTCAGAGCGTTTCTATGGAAATGGTATTTTGAATGTATACTTGACTCTTCTCAAATAATCGTAAAAATGAAATAATTTATGTATTTGTTGTGAATTTGGAAATAATTATGTACTAATTCTGTTTAATAAGATATAACAATTTTTGTTTGTCATATTTTAGAAATATCAATTTTGAAGTGACTTAAACGTCAATTATTATGAAAGTGACTTTTAGTTTTTCGGTAACGGCCGTGAAATTGAATTTCATGGACTGTTTTGAGAGCGCGGAATACTCTCTTCACGTACGGCTACACAAAAAATGTCTTTATTTCATCTTTTTTCTTTATTTTATACCTGTCAATAATGATGTTGTTTTGATTCATTGAAACTGTCAAATAAATATCATTTTAGGATATGGCGTGACAAAAAAGTATTTATTCAAAACTTCCCCATGTATTTGACACCTTTTATATATAGCCCAGACGACAGAGAACATTTTATAGTGAAACCCACAAAAACTTGCAAACTGAATATATTTTTTTAATAAGTTTGTGAAAGTGTATAGAATAATATCCTGAAAAGTTTACATCCCGCTCGGATGCAGAGCATAAAAAAAAGTGAAAAAAAATTTTTTTCCATCCATTTTTTTAAAAATTTTTAAATTAAGTCAGGGTAGAAAAAAACAAAAAATACAGGTGGATAGACCATGTGTTTCTGAACAAAAAATGTCCTAATTCAGTTAATCGCTAAAGCGGAAAATTCTGGAAAAAAATAACTTTGTCACCCTGCGTGGCCAACCGCACAGTTAAATGCCATACTACGAAACTTCTAAAAATTCTTAGCAGTTCTTACGAGTAAAATAAAGCTTTTTCTCTTTCTAATTACACATTTTTAACATTTTTGTTAGTGAATAGGAGGATAAGTAGTGAGTCTGGAGGGAAAATATATAATTATGAACGCATACACAGACACCTCACATAGGCGCTGAATCGCTCGCATGAATTTTTACGTGCCTTTACTGTATTGCATTTATTACAGGTACACCTATTAACATTTCAGCTATATTCAATGGATTCCTTATACATTTGTTAATGTATTGGAAAAGTTTCAGAATTTATATTCAAAACAAAACAACAACAGAATTTATATTCAAAGATATTTTCATAGTTATAAGGATAAGATCGTGAAAATCGCAATTTCTTATCATGATCTGATTAATCATATTTTCGAAAAAATGCATACAAGTAAACGAATTTGTGTTTGAACATTCGAAAAGTATACATTTTTTTCCGAAATAGTGATATTTTATTTTTTCCAATATGTCAATTTATCGGCAAGTCACAGCCTCCAATATATATATTTATAAGAAAATCATCAAGTAAGGAAATTAAAATGATTTGAGATGTACTTTTTTTGAATCCACGTTACTACAACTTAATAAACCATAATAATCATGAACTGTATATACTTTTTAACAGTTCTCAATGAAAAAAGAATTTGTTTGAAGGGCTTTTATTTTTTTCTATATTTATTATTGCGACAATTGAGTTCGGGCTTGATAATATATATAGGTAAGTATATTTTTCCCATCCATCCTTTGCTTGTATTGTTTAAAACAAAAAACCATTAGAAAGCTACAATCTCCATCTTTTAAATGAACCAACACTCATATAGATTGCACAAATTCTGATTTAGTGACGTGTAATTCAGTGCGTCGGTGTCACAGTAATGCGTACTCAAGCGCGCGCTCGCTCCGAGTTATAACGTTACACTTGACTATTATTCCTTTCCGATAAAACCGTGTCTTTAGCGATAAACTTTGTTAGGATATTTTTTGTTCATAAATACGTGATCTATCCATATCTGTATTTTTTATTTTTTCCTAGCTTGACTTAATTTCAAAATATTGAAAAAACGGATGAAAAAAATTTTTTTTTCACTTTTTTTAAATTCTGCATCCGAGCGAAATGTAAACTTTTCAGGATATTATTATATACACTTTCACGAACTTATTAAAAAAATAATTATTCAGTTTACAAATTTTTGTAGGTAAATAACTTCATCGACTGGGCTAATATTAATTAGATTTTCTCTTTCATGACAATCATATATATTTAAAAAACTAAAATTATAGAAATATATAATAATAATAATAATAATAATAATAAAGCATAAGTCGGAGACCGAGGGATTCATTGTGGCCTATCAGGATGGTGTAATAAACACCTTGGTCTACCGAAGCCGCGTAATGGGTGTAGAGGTCCCTGATACCAACTGCAGGACCTGCCGTCAGGCGCCGGAATCGCTGATGCATTTGTTTTCAGCATGCCCGGTATACGCGATTACGAGTGCTATACTACCACCTACGGCACTCGTATGGGGTAGACCAAACACCAGTGCTGCCTTACATCCCCGGAGATATTGAGTCCGTTGTCGAGAACGAGAAGTGCCGAATTTATTGGAACTATTCGTTCCCGACCGTCAGGCTAATTCAAGCCAACAAGCCTGACATAGTCCTCCTCGACCATCAGAACAAAGTGATGTTTGTAATTGAATTCTCAGCACCTACTGAGACAAACATCGCTTTGAAGGAGGGGGAAAAACGGACCAAATATCGTGATCTCCGGTATGAGCTCCAAGTGCTATACCCAGACTACTCGGTCAAGATGGTCGTCCTAATAATGGGCGTACTAGGAGGGATGAAGCCTTCGCTGCTCTCAGAATTGAAGATCATACCGGCCTGTCAGAATTCGGCATAATGGTTTATCAGGCCAGATGCAGAAGGCGGTTATCTTGGGGTCCCTTCGTCTACTTAGGGCACACGATTTAGGTATTTGCAGTCACTAACTCCACAGGTTGTGGAGAGTGGCTGTAAGGAATTTGCCGGCGCGGCTACCGTGAGGTGTCGGAGGCCACGGAAGTCCTGTCCGGCAGCGGGCTACCCGGAAAAAAAAAGAAAGCATTTATTATTTACCCAAATTCACAAAATTAACAAAAATAAATTTACATTTACACTAGAGGTAAATAAAAGGCGGGTAGTTCAGTTTACTGTCGAAGCCAGTAAACTGTTCTTCCACTACCGCCTATAAAAACATCAGAAGTAGAAAAATATAAGTACATGTAATGTGGCTTTATATTCATACCTAGACAAAACACGATACATAAGAAAATTAAAAAAGAAATACATCAAAGCAGAGCGCAAAAGAGACAGACTAGAGCAGAAGGAGAAAGAAGGCTAGGAAATGAGAGGAGAAAAAAAAATTAAAATGAAGGAAGGAACAACAACAACATATCAAGTTTCAATTCTGGCAACAACAGCAACTACATTCCATTTTGTATATTCTCACTAAATCTATATCATATTTCCTCCTCGGTTAGAATATTATTGCCCTTCGTCTTATTTTTTTTAGTTAGTGATTTTCTAAAGGTGTTTACTTTGTAACTTTTTCACTAGCAGCATAGCAGGTTTCTTCCTTGACAATTACGTTAACTACATGCCACATATTATCGTCCTTCAACACACTTTTTTAATTCTTCTTTTCCTTTTCTCCTTCAGATCGTTCTGTAGATGTAGCTCCAACAGACGGACTTAATTTATTAAACAAAGATTAAAACTGATCATTATCTCCAGATGACGACAACATAGTTGGCGAAACGTGCGCCGGGTAATATCATTTTGGTGTTTCACACCGAAGGCTCCAGTCTCCTCCAGGACAAATGGTGGAGTTGTTAAGCATAACAATAGTTCACTTTGTGATTCTAACATGAAATTTGGCACAAAGGTAAAGTATTTCTTGGCGAACAAAATGTGCTATAGTGCCAAGCGGAAAAATTTTCTCCTCGGCGACCATCTTGGTTTTCCAAGATGGTTTGCGGACCAAATTAGTTTGCGGACAGTTTTTTGAGATTATCTTGAAACATATGTGCTTATGACAAAAATACTCTTAAGTACAATTGAAGAACAAAAAATTCACTACAAAATAACATTTATACTTTCTCATAGACCAAACGGTTTTTCTACAATTAGGCCAAATGATCAGCGGTACGATTTTCAAGCATTATTTAATATGATGCCGCGGAGATCGTCTAGTACGTTACCGATTATTGTTATGAGTCATATCATACATGAGAATAATACATTAGTAACAATAATAATAATATTAATAATAATAATCATCCCGGTCCTGATTCTTAGGTGTGGAGTTTACCACCCTCTTTGGACCACATATCCAGAAGCTACTTCAGCTTGTCAGGGCTGGTTTCTCGTAAATGTCCCGTTATATGTAGTAAAAAATGTTTATGCGCTCGTGCAGAGTTAAAATGTACGGTACTGTGTTTATGTGATGGAGACTGCTGTGAAGCCGACAGTGACAGAAAATTTCACCTTTTAAGCATTTGTTTCTTTGCCATATTATAAAAAAATCACTAGAGTAGAAATATTTAGTTAAAATAAAGCTTACAAAAAAAGTTATTTAGGTACTTTTTATTAAAAATAGAATTATATTACAGCTATACTTAAATATATAATTTCCCCGCTACTGAGAAAACTAATGAAATCAAAAAAAAATTCGTTACATGATTTTTGTAGAAAATTTAGTTTATTTTAATTTGTGTAATCACAAAAATATTGATACAATTCGCCTTTTCGAAATAATGTCGAAGTACTGATTTCTTTGACGATTTTGAAGTTATAACGGCCTAACCAATTTTTTTTTCTGAGTGGTACTATATCCCATTTTGTTCGTCTGAAAAAATTGTCTATGCTCACCCAATTTCAGGTTAGTATCACAATCTGAACGATTCTTAAGAAAATTCGAATTAAGCAACTCCACTAAAAGACATGTATAGTATTTTTTTTTTAATTCACGTATCTTAGCTTCATTCTAAACTAATATTGATGGGATGCGTTAATCGAACATTGAATGGTAATTGGTTATTTGATACCTATTAAAATCCATTATATTTTTTTTGTCTTCTGGTATATTTCATTTATTTGGTAAAAAATCATACATTACAATTTCTGCTGCAGTTTAAGAACTTCAGTAATTTCTTCCGCTACTGGAATATCTGTAAAAGAATTGAATAGTATAATAAATATAAGAACATTTAATAGTATTAAAAGGCATAAAACGACAGCGGCTTCATTTTAAGTTTCTGATTACCTATCGCTTAATGTTACATTATTGACGTAAAATTTGACGCCCACAATGTAATAGGTTGTCTCGTAATTTTGATTCAGTGACCTCACAAGGTAAGACCATCAAACAGGAAACACCAACGTTTGTTTTTGTTTACTTTTTACAGTTTATTTTTATATTTTTAAACGTTTAAATATGTCGTAAGTATTTATGTAGGATCAACAGAAGTCTTACCACAATTGAAAATGCTTTTCATCTTCAGCTCGTCTTAGACTTTTGGCGACCAAGATGTGCATTGTACATACCTGCAAATGATTATTTTTAAAATTCCTTTTTAAGGATATTGCACACATTCATATTTAAAATATGTGAAAAATCTATGCAAAATCTATTGTTCAATGTCTTTTTCTGAAATGTCCTATCGCACTAAAAAAGAATATTTTAGCAACATATTTAAATCACCAAAACAACATTATACAGACACATTTATTTCATCACATTCAAAACATGTAAAAGCGTTTCCACAAAACTTCCCTGCGATACTTCTTATTTATTTCTTTTGTGTAACAACTCTATGTATTTTATTGAGTAGAAGTATATCAGGTAGCAATAATGTCCAAATATTATTGTCCTCCGTCATATTTTTTCTATTAATTATTTTTCTAAAACGTAATACTGAATTATTTTCACTAAAATTATGTCAAGTTCTGCCTTGTCGTTGGGGTTAACTACCTGCCAAATATAATTTTTCTCTGTCAATTTTTTTTTAGATATAGCTCCTACAAACAGATAGATAACAATCTGATCGACCGACAGACAGATCATCTGATTGACAGACCTTTATATTTCTAAACTACATAATTGACAACGTGGAAACTCTAGGAAATCTCTAAGAGCGATTTTTTCACTATTATAATATTTGCCTTCGATAAGCGAGTAAATAAATACAAAGTATTATATTATGTACCTATATTATATTCTTCTAAATAGTGAATAATTAAAAAACCATTTCTGAAGAATATATCTTTAAAGTTTTGTTATCCTCGGGGGTTGGAACGACCTCCTCCCTGAATGAGGAAACATTCCGAAAATACTGCATACAGGCTGAAGAACAGTTTCCTCCAATTTTCGAGGGCGAGTAACACGATAATTGCAATACTTTCCCCCACCCTTCTGGAACTACTGATTTTTCCATACTATGTTTATGATTGGAAATTTTACGGGCAATATTGATAAATCGAAATCTCTTGACCAGAGACGCCAAAACAACAAAAGAACGCCAAAACAACAAAGAACGGTTTTCTTCAGTTTTTGAGGACGAGTAACAGGATAATTGCAATACTTTCCCCCACTCTTCTGGAAATGAAAAAAACTACCCCTTATTCTGGTTTTTCCGTACTACGCTTGTGAGGGCTTTACAGATCGGGTTTATTACAGATGATATTGATAAATCGAACATCTTTTGGCCAGAAGACACCAAAACAACCCCGGAGGTTGTAACCATTCCCCCCCCCCTGAATGACAAAACATTCGGAAAATACTACGAGAGGGCTGAAGAATGGTTTTTCCCGTTATCAAAGGGAGGAACACGATGGTTGCAATACTTTCTCGCCCTCGATAACGGGGGAAACCATTCTTCAGCCCCTTCGCAGTATTGGTTGGGAATGGTTACAACCCCCGGGGTTGTTTTGGCATCTCCTGGTCAAAAGATACTCGGTTTATTAACATTCCCAGTAATAACCTCGATCTGTCAAGCCCTCACAAGTAGAGTACGGAAAAATCAGAAACGGGTGTAGTTCTTTCCATTTGGGGGTAGTTCCAGAAGGGTGGGGAAAAAGCACTGCAACGATCGCAAACGAGAGAAGACTGTTCTTCAGTCCTTTCGCAGTATTTCCGGAATGTGTTGTCATTCAGGGAGGGGGTGGTCTCAACTTTCGGGAGTTGTTTTGACGTCTCCTGATCAAAAGATATTCGATTTATCAATATTCCCTGTAATAACCCCGATTTGTCAAGCCCTCACAAGCGTTATATTGAAAAATCAGAACAAAGGGTCGTTTTTTTGTTTAGAGGTAGTTTCAGAAGAGTGGGAGAAATCATTACTTTTATCGTGTTACTCGTCCTCGAAAACTGGAGGAAACCATTCTTCAGTGCTTTCACAGTATTTTCGGAATGTCTTGTCATTCAGGGAGGGGGTTGTTTAGGCTGGTCAAAAGATACTCGACTTATCAATATTCCCTGTAATAACTCCGATTTGTCAAGCAATCACAAGCGTAGTACGGAAAAATCAGAACAAATCATTTAGGGGTAGTTCCAGAAGAGTGGGGGAATGTATTGCAACTATTGTGTTACTCGCGTTACTCGCCCTCGAAAACTGGAGGAAACTCTTTCTCAGCCTTTTGCAGTATTTTCGGAATGTTTTGTCATTTTGGAAAAATCGGAACAAGGTAGTAGTAATTTTTTTGGGGAAAGAAGTACACCACCATCGTTTCCGTGGTACGATAGCATGTTGGAAGTATGTGACTAGAGCCATTTTAAACGATTCAGAAGTTTCATTTCAACGCGTGTCGTTCTATTAGATTTAATAGCCATTTGACCCCTAATTTAGGGGTCAATTTGCAAAAAACTGAGCAGTGAAACATATATTTTTGATGTGATATTTGGAATCAAAGGCCCAAAAAATATGGGAATAGGTGGTTTTCACCTTTGGAAAATAAACTATATTTTTTGTGTGGCTGTTTGGAACCTGTTTCTCAACTTTTGTAAAGAAAAAGGTAGGTGCTAGAAGCGGAAAGAAACACTGGCTTAAATTTTGACAGATTTTGCATGCAGTGTAATAAAAGCTGAACAAAATATACATGCGGATCTTTCTTCTGATATTGAGTTTAAGGCAGCATGAAGTGGAAAATCTTACAATAAAATAAAAACAAGTTCTGAGGTTTTAACACATTAGTGAACAACTATGATGGATATACTCCCGAAGGTTTACAATGAAGTTACGAGGAAGGTCTGAGACATGGGCATTGGGCAATGGGCATGGCCTGTAGAGGCAGTCTTTGCAGTGCGATCTACCATGAGTGATTCTGGCCGACTTTATGAGTTCCCTCCATCTAAACGGACACGCAGTTTAGAATAAGGGCCTGAAAGATTAAAAAAAAAGTTATCATTAAATGAGGAAAAAGGCAAGGTTACAAATAATACCATTTATTGCATAAAATGTCAAAGAGTATACTTGTAAATATTGGAAAATCACCTGGTGGTTTTCACCTTTGGAAAATAAACTAATTTTTTTGTGTGGCTCTGATAATTACCTGCTCAAAAAAAACCAAAGCAGTTACAATTGGATCTTGATTTATCTGGTATTTTGCCGGCGATTTCGAATAGAAGACAATTTTATAAACTTAAAAATCTAGAATTCTACTTAAAAATCACCCCCTAGAAACATCTTCAGAATTCTAGATTTTCTTTACTTTTCTCTGTGTAAAAGTTTCAAAGCATATTAAAAAACACATTGACAAATTTTTCCTTAATTTTGCCTTATTATCTATGTGATTTATGACCTTAGAAACAATATCAAATGATGCCTTTTTATTTTAGGTTCTTGTCAATATAACCATTACATCTCATTCTTCCGCTTCGTGTCGTCTTTTGGCTACATCACCCGAAAAGACGTAAATATACTCTTATCGATTTAGAGAAAATCAGGATGTTCTAAATTATTTGTCTTAAGCTTAAGCTTTTTAATGACATTATTGAAATAGAAAAAGTTATTTTGGGTTGTCAATTATACCAGAGCAGAATAATTCGCAGGATTAGGTTTTGCCAGGAAGCTTAGAAATAATAGTTATATGCATATTAACTTGATTAATTTTGTCACCAAAACAGTGTATTTCATAAACTAACAATCAAAGAAATAGCTCATTTTCATAGCAACCATCTGGGTAACACAAGTCTTACCTGATAAGACCGACACCTAGCTCGCTAAAATGTTTATTATAACTTTTTATTGTTAATTAAATTCCTAATGAAATTATCTCGTTATAATATATAGATGTATCAAACTTCAAGTCAATATCATAAATCGTTCCAGAGAAATCGTGTGCACAAGAAAAGTTATAGACAGACAGACCGACGATAAATCTCGACGTTTCATGAAATTCTAAACCTATTTGAACACAAACAATTCAATTTCTTTTTACCGTTACTATACTTTCACTCCTCTTCGTGGATGCAGAAGTAAAACAACCTATTTCAACCTGTTTGGAACCTGTTTCTCAACTTTTGTAAAGAAAAAGGTAGGTGCTAGAAGCGGAAAGGAACATTGGCTTAAATTTTGACAGATTTTGCGTGCAATATAATAAAAGCTGAACAAAACATAATGCGGATCTTTCTTCTGATATTGAGTTTAAGGCAGCATGAAGTGGAAAATCTTACAATAAAATAAAAACCAGTTCTGTGTACCTCACATTAGTGAACAACTATGATGGATAAACTCCCGAAGGTTTACAATGAAGTTACGAGGAAGGTCTGAGGCATGGACAATGGGCATGGCCTGTAGAGGCAGTCCTTGCAGTGCGATCTACCCTGAGTGATTCTGGCCGACCTTATGAGTCCCCTCCATCTAAACGTACACGCAGTTTAGAATAAGGGCCTGAAAGATTAAAAAAAGTTATCATTAAATGAGGAAAAAGACAAGGATACAAATAATACCATTTATTGCATAAAATTTCAAAGAGTATACTTGTAAATATTGGAAAATCGCCTGATAATTCTGATGTATAATTATAAGAATTATCAAGCCTGCATGCCGAACATGGTAAGGATGGATACATCCCGTGGAGGATGTTTAATGACAACTACATGCAATGGAAAGTTAGAGTTAGTTAGAGAGTTAGAGTTGGTTAATAATTCTTTACAAAAATTTGTTATACAATTTTGACTTTGGGCTGAAAGGTGTAGTGGCTGATGGTTATAATATATTCACAATGATAATCTCTAAAAGTTATTTTATCATTCACCAGAACTAGTAAATTGAAATGCTTTTTACGACAAACTATTAGTTATAATTGGTTCCCTTGCTCTCTTCAAAACATACCGGTGGCATATATAGCTCCATGAGGGTAATGTAATTTAGGTTCGCTTTCGAGCTACCTTTATGAGAATATCCGTAATTAGGCTTTTTCATATTTTCAATAATTTTGATCAAAATCAAATACTACTATTTCATAAATTTATCATCAACACGTTTTTACAGCAAAATTATAAAATATCTTATAAAGCAGTTAAGAAATTATTTTAGACACGTTTCCGTGACTAAGCTATAAAACGTTTCAGCTTATAAAACTAAACAATTTTATAGCGCTTTTTTAGTAACGTTCGGCAGGGTAAATATATGTTAAAATTATTTTATAATTGTTTCTTATTTTCTTATAAAACAGTAATACTAAAGTACTATTTGGGACAGTTTTGCTATTGAAAGTAAATTGTTGTTCCAGAGTCTGCTACATAATTGTTATATAGTGTTGCAATCTACTGCAATAAAGTAGTTACAAAATAAATTTTTATTGAAGAGTTTTTTGATCGGAGAATTTTACGTAAGAAAAGGTTTAGCCAATTTGACCAAATATGTTTTCACTTGTTATTTTTGGGTCCGGCCCCTTCGCCAAAATTTCTCAAACTTTATTTTTTTCTACGCTATTTTATTAAAACAAAAAATCCTTTTGGTGCAAAATGTTCTAAAGGACTATTAGAAAGTAAATATACAGTGTGTTTCACTTCTCGTGAAGACACCCCTGTATCTTTTTTATTTGTGGCCGAATTCATTTCAAATTTTTATCAGCCATACAACTCCATAAGATGACTTTACTCAACACATAAATGCCGCCCAGATCTAAAACGCCGGCCTACTGCGAAAAAAAGAAAATAGCAATTTTCGAGAAATCCTAGTAGGCTTAAAAATTTTGTTAATAAAAGTTGTTCAGAATCATTGATCTGCCCCCCAGTAAAATTTTGTGAAAATCTGAATATTAAAAAAAAAATGTTTGTTTCACTTCTCGTGAAGACACTCCTGTATCTTTTTTATTTGTGACCGAATTCATTTCAAATTTTTATTAGCCATACAACTCCATAAGACGACTTTATTCAATACATAAATGCCGCCTGGATGTAAGATGCCGGCCTACTGCGATAAAAAGAAAATAGCAATTTTCGAGAAATCATAGTAGGCTTAGAGATAGACAAAAATTTTGTTAATAAAAGTTGTTCGGAATCACTTGATATGGTCCCTGTAATATTTTGTGAAAATCGGAATATTTCCAAAAAAAAATTTTTGTTTCACTTCTCGTGAATACACCACTGTATCTTTCCTATTTGTGGCCGAATTCATTTCACGAGAGAACTTTTTCCAACAAATGAAAGTTGTGAACAAAAATCGGCATTCAATAAAACGCTAAAAGGGGCACTTTATTATTACACATCAACTTAAATGTAATATCGTTTTCTTTTTTTCAGTCGTCTTATAATACTTGGAAATCTGTATGTAAGTATGTATTATGTATGAATGAATAAAATTTACTCACCTTCCGTTATCCAATCGAGCTGAAATTTTGCATACATGTGTAATTAAATAATAAATAATTTCAATAATAATTGTGTATGACTCATTTGCTGTAAAAAGTTTTCTAGTTCTCTTTATGTGTTAGATGGAATCATCTCATGGAGTTCTATAGCTGATGAAAATTTGAAATGAATTCGGCCACAAATAAAAAAGATACAGAGGTGTCTTCACGAGAAGTGAAACAATTTTTTTTTTAATATTCCGATTTTCACAAGGGGCATATCAGGTGATTCTGAACAACTTTTATTGACTATTGTCTATCTCTAAGCCTACTATGATTTCTCGAAAATAGCGATTTTCTTTTTATCGCAGTAGGCCGGCGTTTTAGATCTAGGCGGCATTTATGTGTTGAATAAAGTCGTCTTATAGAGTTGTATTGCTATTAAAAATTTGAAATGAAGTCGGTCACAAATAAAAAAAGATACAGGAGTGTTTTCACGTGAAGTGAAACACACTGTAGAATGTATGAAAAAAAAATTATGAATTCGGAAATTTTTTAACTTGACCGCTTGTAAATTTTTTGAGCTGTATCTCGGAAACTAGACATGGAGTTGAGCCCATGAAAACTCACAAAGTCGAAATCTACAACAATTATCAATTTTAGTAGCTTAAACTGAATGAAAAAGAAACCCCCTAAGCTAGTTTTAACCTCTCGTTAGTAATTCAAAAGTTACTAATGTTGATAAATAGTAAATTAAAAACGTATTAAACTAATAGTGTGCCAGAACCCGTGTAATTAAAAGGTGCGCATATTTATTAAAAAAGTGAAAGTTTTCCCAATTTTAGTAGCTTAAACCTACTTAAGATGAAGAAACTCTTAAGTTATTTTTAATCTCTAATTACTAATTTTAAGCTGCAAATGTAAATAATAATTATAGACCTTCCTATAACCTGCCAACAAACAAGACTAATAGATTAACCCAACCTTTTAATGTAGTACACAGCCTACTAACTAACATAACCTAACCTAATTCAGCTGTCATTCTTATATTTATTATTTCATTTAATTTAGGAGTGAAATTTTCTTACCGTATTCCACGTGCTTTATTAATTAATTACTGGACATTTTTCAAGCACTAGGGAGATTACTAGTGAAAATTTTCATAAAATGAGCAAGGGTGTTAAAATGAAAACTTAATATGCAGTTTAACGGTAATAGTTACAATAAATTATAGTTCTCTTATCAAAAGGTTTGTGATTTTGTCTACAGTTATTTTTCTTCACTTAAGTTATAACAAAAATACATTTTGAAAAAAAATTTGTTATATTGGTTCATTTAAGATACGGCCCAGTCACAAGTCCGTCACATTATTTTATAGATGTTTTGTAGGAATCGCCCATAGTTTAATTATCTTAAAATGCTTGTTAATAACACAAAAGTATTTTATAGAGGGAAGCCATTTTATGAGACCAGCGCTTGAGAGCGTAAATATGACAACGACATAAAAAGTTTAAAAATCACATTTTGATTAATATTTATGGCAGTTAATATGTGCTAATTATAAATTTATGATGATTAAAACAAATTGGCGTTAAATTTTATTGTAAAAAAAATTTTAAATGTGAAATCAATTTTTATAAAATTCCAAAAATTATTAGAAACCTTCAGTAAACATGAGGGGCACTTAAAATTCACTAAAAACACATGGCATAATTCACAGTAAAATTTCCTTCGAATCAAAAATTGCAGGCTGTAAGGGTTAAATGTCTCTAAAATAATTGTTAAATAAGTTCTTATCCACTATTCAGTAAAATCACTGAAAGCTTGGTATATACAGAATCGGAATGTTTTGCTTTTGGGATTGCATAGTTTCAACGAATTAACAGACCGCCCACAATAAAGGCGTCTACCAGTACCCTAGCAGAGGTAAAGTGTGACACACCCCTTAATGTACATCATTGCTTACTTCGCTCTCGCTTACTCTTATTGCCGTACCAAATCGAACACTTTCCGATACTGTATAGAGATCAGTATATTATATATTTGTAAGTATATGTATGCGACTTTCTGAATATATTATGAATCGGTCATTTGAGAAACGACACTAGTCCTTAAAAAATAGAACTGAGAAAATTAAGAAAAACTATCCAGATTCACCATTTCAAATAATCATATATAACAAAAACATAATTCATTTAAAGTAGATAATTGTAGATCAGAATGTTATATCTAGATACACATTTTGGCAAAATCCACCCGGGATTTTCCAAAAGTAAAATTGGACTTGTGTGGTTTTTCTAATGACTCTCTGGACTTATGTGATTTTTCTAGCGACTCTCAATAATCTGAAATGAAAAACATTACTATTGATACATGTGCTGGGGTACTGACCATACCTATCCCTTGTATTTTGAGTTGCTGAACACGAATCTGGCCCGTGTTTTGCCCCAGCACGTCAGGTTTTTTATAACACCAATGGTGGATCGTAATATTGCTTACTCAGCTCATTTGAATTAGACTCCAAAAGTGATTCAACTTTAAAACTTAACGAACCAATAACATTGTAGTACTTCAGTATTGATTACATAACTCAAAGAAATTGTAAAACTCCATAACTTCTTAGCCCCATAATCCCTCAGCCCCATAACCCTGGGAATCCGATGAAAACAGTGGAGAATCTAGATTGAGAAGTTAATGAGATGGTGACCTCGGATCCTTGTGCTTGGGTATCATACATCCACAACTCCATAATCCCATAACCTGAGCATCCCTTGACCCCGTGACTTCTTAACTCTGCAGATCCAACGAGAAAAAATGGAGATTCTAAGTAGGGGAATTCGTGTCACTGTGACATTAGAATCTTGGAATCAAGCACCCTAGCTCTTTCACAGCAAATTCTCTAACCTCATAACCCCATACCTTTGAGGATTCAGTGAAAAAATAGGAGATTCTCGATTGGGGAATCAATTAGATTGTGCCCTCGGAACCTTGTTACTTTGTTACCATGCAAACCTATAGCGCTCCAGCAGCAAACCCTTCTACTACATAACCCAGTAACTCCATAAACCCATAACTACATAACTCTGGGGATATCATAGAAGAATGTGAAGAATCTGAACAGGGGAATTCATGAGATTGTGTTCAGCGTTCTATAGAGAAACAACACAAGTCCGGACTTGTGTTGTTTTAAAATGAACTCATTATTTTAAACGCGCCTTGCTTATGTACTATACGCGATACATGTGTAGTTTATCTATAAAATGATGCGTTTAGGCCTCCAGAATGCATTTCAGCAAAAATGTCATTTTCGGTACTTGGTGGTTTCTCAAATGACCGATTCATTTAAGAAATCGTTTTATTTTACTGGTGTTTTATAGCAATAATAACAAACAGTAAAGTATGTGCTTTGTGACGCAATTAAATGAAGCTTCAATAAAACCGTTTTATAATAGCGATACCGAATTTTCTTAGAGCCTGCTGAAATGTTATAGTTATTTTGTAATGGCTGCAATAGACTTTACAAAATATCAACAGTGACTGAATTATTTCATAAGATGGTGCCAATTTTACACTTATTGCCGTCGTAATAACATTTCTAAAGTGTTTCTTAGAGTAATGTTGTTTTATAATATTTATGTCGGAAACATTTCTGCAACTTTTATAAAATAGCTAATTGCTAGTTGGGGAGGGCTACAAGATATAAAAAATCCAGATAATCTCGCTGAAATCCAATTTCCATAAGGTTCTTTAATTTCGTAGAAGCTGTTAGGAAATTATTTTTGAAAATCAACGGTATTTCGATAAGTACATATTGCTGTTAACAATATTTTTCACACCAAGTTGCTAGTGTGTATTGAGCACACGATGAACATGTGTTTCAAATTGCTTTGTGTCAAAAAAATTTAATCATGGTGAATTTTGGTTAGCCAATATTTTTAATATTATTTATTATTATTATCATTATACTGTTACAAGGCAGAGGGCGTATGTCGTATATCCTATTATAATCTATAATATTAATAACAAGAAAAACAGAATATAGAATAAAATTTTAAAAATGTTTGCAATTCTGTTGTCTTAGCGACAATTATAATCCATTTTAAAATCCGCAAGAAATACACTAGTCCTCGAGAAAAAATTGCGAAGTGGCAACCCCGCCTATTTAATGTTATATTCTAGTGGGGACAAGGCCGGCCAGGGGATGCTGAAGGTCGCAATTACACAGTGTAACGACCTGCCATCTGCCCCTTCACCCACCTTCCACGTGATAAAATGTTTATTGCTCTGCTTATAATTACTATTATTTATAGTGTGAACTTGTCTTGGGTTGTTTTGCTTTTTCGCTCATTAATATACAATCAATTAGAATTTCCTACTTTTAGTTAATAAATTGAAATATACTCCAGATAAAAATTACTATGTGTAATTAAATGGTTAATTATAGCCTCATCATAATGATTAATATTTTAATGGCGACGAGAAACAATTAATATCTTATTTGTTTTCTATGTAGTTCACATATTATAAAACGCTGTATGTGGTGTTTAAAATATTCAGTCGTATCATTAGCATCGCTTTCATATAATAAGAAAAAACATGTTAGCTTCTGGTGTAAAAGTATTTTATAATAGATGCAAATAAGCTGCTCTTCGAAAAATTGGAATATTGGAAATAAATACCCCAGGTTTTTTCTTGTTTATTTATTTCTTACATTTAGTACGTCGGGTACATGGCTAGAAAAGCTAGTAAAGATAGAAAAGCCAAAAAGCTGCTCTTTTTGATTGGAATGTGCCACTTTCTGTGGTCATACTTGATGGCAAAAGGTAACTTTTCAGGTAGGGAGCCACTTGGAAATCCGTGCAGAACACCAAAATAGCGGCCAATAAAGTTGGCCGCCATTAGCCAGACTAGATTTTTTTGTATCTCAGCTCCTAATGGTCCTATTTCGATTTTCTTTCTTTTGCTTGAAAGCTCTTGTGAAGAGGACACTTTTTTTGTTCCTATATATTTATCATTTTATCACTTTATCACCTTAAGGGTTCTGCGCAATTTTAAATAATTTGAAAATTTCACTTTTCTTACGAATTTTATTGATAAGTAAGTTTTTAATTGTGGTCAATATCCATTTCTTTCCTTACAAAAAAGAGTTGATGTTTATGGGATTCCGAATATGTCAAGAAAGACTTGTTTTCATACACACCAGTGATTTTAATTATTTTGAAAACATTTATTACATTAAGGAAACACATTTTTACAAACAAAAAAAAGACTAAATGTTAAGAAATACTCTTGTAAATGAACTGCTTCTATACAGCTCTTATGACTCCAGATCACGCAATCATCTCCTTCATTTTCCAATTCATCCCTGGAACAAAATAATTTATATATTATTATTATATTAAGGCATTGCATCAGCAAAGCAAGAAGAATAGTGGCGTGTCAATAATATTGTTAATCATTTTAAAAAGAAATATTTCAGATAAGCATTCTCATTTACGGAGTAAACTAACGAGTTCTTAGGTCTTCTTCTGGAAAACCGATCGCTGGATGAGTATCTTCAAATCTGAAATACATAAACATAACAACATAAATTTAAGGAATTTGAGTTGAACCGATTCTAACTCGTTGACATGTACAATTGTACAGTATAGTATTGGGTCCAAACAAGTGACGCTTATTGAAGCTCAGGTTTACCATAACAACAATAGAGCATGTTAAATATATCTGGCTTTGAAACGTCATGGGAATTTCTAACTCAGAATCCGCAAGTCTAGCTGGATTCTGAGACTATGCTGTTAATATGTATATTAAAAGTGAGTTTTATCAAGGGTAATGCCCAAGTCTCCTAGTGTTTCGAGCCGGTGAAGTACGTATAAAAGACATAACATTACATTTGTGCGGATTTAATGGAAGGTTGTTGTAGTACACCAATTACTAATTTTGTCTATGTTTTCCTGCAAGTTAACACAATCATCAACGGTATACATCCTGAAAGAGAGCTTTAAATCACCATCATACATTAACCTTGTCTCTTAAGTCGTTATTGAAAAATATAATGAAAAACAGTGGCCCAAGAGCCGACCCTTGTGGCACTCCAGAGGTAGCTACGTATTCGACTTTAATCCATTGAAGGTAACTTATTGAACTTTGTTTGACAGGTAAGATTTTAATATTGTTATCAAATTTTCAAAAAGTCCAACATGTTCAGTTTTTTAAGCAACATAGTATGGTCAAGTCTGTCGAATGCCCTGGAAAAATCACTATAAATTATGTCAGTTTGGAACATAATTACTTGTTTATTGTTATATCGAAAGTTAACCTTTTGTTGGTTAATATTTCTGCTTCATAAACTTTTAGAAAATAAATAAAAACCTCAGCAATTTGAGGTCATGTCTAGGCTTATCGATCCAGTTTTTTTTATTGAATGCTCAATTGGATCGAGGTCAGGTAACATAGACGTAGATAACGTCGATAACGTAGATAACGTAGATAAGTGGTAAATGTCTGAATTCTGATACTTGTAAGTATAATTAAGCAAACCATATCGTATGTGGCCCAAAATTATTCTCAAAATTTTTTTTTCTCACAATTTGACATTATCTCTATGTTTTCTTTTTAAAGGAATATAGTCCCAGAGCTAGCGACAATTTCGAGTACATGTCATACTACTTGAAATATACTGTGAGTCTGTTTGTGGAAAGGGTTGTAAAGTAAGTGGCAGACGTGCTAAGTGTAGACTTCAAGTGCAAAAATGTTTCTGCCTAGTCTTCGGCTACGCCTTACATTTCTGTCATTGGGTATTTCGCTGGTATGAATTGAATTTCGTTCCTTTGCTCACCGTTAATGCTTAAAGGAAAGCAGTTTTAGTACCTATATAAAAAGAATGATGCGTTCATTTAGAGCTCGAACCATAAATAAAATTATTTGTGAAAAGATTACGGCTGAAACAATATTATAACAATTTACTTTAAATATATAAAATAAGCACATAACTTTGTATAATGTATATACAATAATACACATACTTGATTAAACAAGAGAACAAAATAACAACTACTAAAAGAAATTGGCAAGTAGAAGCAATCAGAATTGTCAGACTAATGGAACTCCAACTTTAAACTTTAATTAAGGAAAGAAGGTTGAAGGAACGTCAGAAATTCTGGATAATTAACAGAGTTTTCATCATTTAAAGGTTATGTCCATGTAATCATATATTCTCTCTTCACCTTTCATTTGATTCAATAGTTAGCCTTTACAGAAAGATATTGGCAAGTTCTGCTACTATTCTAATTGCTACTTCTTACTAATTTCTTTTAGTATTTGTTATTTTGCTCTATTGTACAATCAGGTATGTATATTATTGTATACATATTATACAATACTATGTGATTATTTTATATATTTTTTAAATTTTGTCAGGCAAAGTTGTAGAGAATATTATTATGTATAAACTGGAAAAAGAAAATTTCAGAACAAAAAATAAGAAACCACCCCTATTGCAACACCCCCCCCCCCCCAAGGGGTGCGGACTGTGACTTTTTGGTCGGATACTCCATCGTCCCTGAAAAAATCAGCACCCCCTATAGAGAAGGTCTACTTTTACTGTATTATAAAGCTAGCTACTGAAACAGTATTTCTAATTTGATCTGGCAAAAAATTAAAAATTCGACAAACCGAGTTAATGTAGAACTTGTGTGGTATGTTTTTTAAAGAAATTAAATTTCTTCCCCTTGTAGAATATGCGTGGAAATCTCCATTTTGAATAAATTTGTTTCCATTTACATAAATATATGTCAAGGGTTTCACCAAATATATAGATGATATCACCGTCAAAATTTTATGTTTTCTAAATATTTCACGACAAAACTGATTATATTCGAGATCAAAGATTAGCCCAAGTATCCTTTTTTGAATAATAAATATTCTACATATTTGACTGGATTGACTCCACACTATAATATTGTAAGAAATTGCGAAATAAACAAATGAGTAATATACATTCAGAAGTGTATTAGTATTTAAATTATTTTTTAATGAATTTATGACATAAAAACTCTTGGTTAATTTTAGCCCATACATTTTCAATTTGTTTACCCAACTCTAAATGACTATCAACAGTTATTCCTAGGAAAGGAGCTGAATTTTCAGTGTTTATAATTTGATAGTTAAATGACAATCTATAGTTAGTGTCTGTAAAACTTCGTCGATGTTTGAATTCAATGCAAACAGTTTTCGCAAAATTTATTATTAGACGATTTCTGTTACACCAGTAGCTAAATTCTTCTAATTTTATATAAATCTTTCTTTTAATAAACTCAGGATTTGTATTAGATACTAAAATGGTCGTATCATCAGCGTACATAAGAGTTATGTAACTGGGTAAATCGTTAATGAATAATAAGAAGATTAACAGCCTAATACGCTCCCCTGGGGTGTTCCAATATTAATGTCGAATATATCTGATTTAATATAATTTATTTTTACGATTCACAGCCCCACAAAAAAAAGTTCAAAGCAGCAAACCAGATCCATGTATTTTCGGTCGCTGAATCCGAATCCGGGGTCAAAAAAAAATCGTACACCACCAAAATCATTAGCTAGAGCCAAAAAACACCCCTGAAAGGGGGATAAAAAGAAGATTAAGCTACGAGAATAGTTGTTACTTCTTAATCAATCGAATTATACGAATTAAGGTTAAACACCAGCGTACGTACAATAGATATGAAACACACCCCCAGGGAGAGGCGAAAATTAGCCCCCATATATAAAAAAATCGATCCAAAACAGCAATGACTGCTGAAAAAGTACGAAATGTCTAAGTTTTGTTAATGTGTTAAGAAACTACGTCAGGTCCGACGTAATCTTCATAAATTGCCCCTATAGGGTTGAGAACAACCACTCTCAAGTTCAAAGGACACGAGAAAAACAAGAAAAAACGTAAAATCCAACAGGATTTCTATTTTCATGGACGCTATGATTGACTGAAATTGCGTAGTACTCTAAAATAGAACCAAAAATTTACGAACCATCAACATTCTACACTGTCAACCCTCAGAGGGTGTGATAACTACCCCCTATGTAAGATTTAACTATAAAAAATTTCAGTGACTTCTATAAAAATTCGAAACACCTGCGTTGTGTGGAAGAGAGAAGAAACTAGACTATGTCCGACGATGTGCTTGAAAATCACCCCCACGGGTTTGCGAGATACCACCCTTATACCTGTAGAATGCTGGAAGAACAGAGAGAAACTAACCGGATTTACATTTTTATGGATGCTATGATTGGCAAAAATCGTGTTGCACACTTAGAGTTTGAAACTTATGTCCTATAAATGTTATTAAGTAACACCCCCAGAAAGGATGTAAACTACCGTAATTCAATATGTAACGAAAAAGCTATACTGTTGCTTATTCGTTTCATTTCCATAGTTTTTTTTTATAGGGGTGGCGTCTCTCAACCCCGTGGGGGTGGTTTTCAAGCACAGTGTCGAACATAGTCTAGTTTCTTCTCTTTTTCACACAACGCAAGTGTTTTGATTTTTTATAGAAGTCACTGTAACTTTTTATAGTCAAACCTTACATAGGGGGTAGGTTTCACACCCTCTGAGGGTTGACACTGTAGAATGTTGATGGTACGTAAGTTTCTAGTTCTATTTTAAAGTACTACGCAATTTCAGTCAATCATAGCATCCATGAAAATAGAAATCCTGTTGCATTTTACGTTTTTTCTTGTTTTTCTCGTGTCCTTTAAACTTAAAGGTGGTTGTTCTCAACTCTATAGGGGCAGTTTATGAAGATTACGTCGGACCTGATGCAGTTTCTTATTACTTTAACAAAACTTAGACATTTTGAGCTTTTTCAGCAGTAATTGCTGTTTTGGATCGATTTTTGTATATATGGGGTCTAGTTTTCGCCCCTCTCTGGGGGTATGTTTCATATCTATTGTATGTACGCTGATGTTTGACCTTAATTTGTATAATTCGATTGATTAAGATGTAACAACTATTCTCGTAGCTTAATATTCTTTTTACCCCATTTCAGGGATGTTTTTGGGCTCTAGCTAATGATTTTGGGGGTTTATGATTTCTTTTGACCCCGGATTCGGATTCAGCGACCAAAAATACATAGGAATACATGGGGCTGGTTCGCTGCTTTGAACTCTTTTTTTTGTGGGGCTGTGTTATTTTTCTTTCCTATAAAAATGATTTTACCCATTTATTTATAGGTCCATATTGGATATTTTATCACATACAAAATTTTTATCAATAGTGTCAAATGCTCGCGTTAGATCAAATAATATAGAAACAATATGTTGATTGTCATCTAATTTATTATTTATGTGCTGAATTAGCTTTACCGTTCCCGATTCAGTCGAGAGTCCCGGTCTAAATCCATACCTTGGTAGCGAAAATATGCCGACGTTAAATAAATTCAATAAAAAAACACTTTTCTAGAGTGAAAGAATAATTACGCAGTTTATAAACATTATACTTGTTCGCTATTATTAATAACACAGCCCCACAAAGAAGTGGTCTGTCCGGCGGGCCAGACCAGTGTATTATGTATTTTGACCCGCTAAATTTGAATTCTAATCCGAAGTCAGAATTGTCAGATTGGCTTAGTTTTCATATCTAACTCACTCACACTCAAATGAATAGTTTGAATTTTTTTTTAATACGTTTATTTTATAACCTCATATCACTGTAACAATAACCCTACAACTTCATAACACTGTGAAAGGCGAAAATCCGGTTTTTACGGGTGTTTCTTGAGGTTAGAGGCGAAAACTGAGCCAATCTAACAATTCTGACTTCGGATTCAGATTCGGCGAGTCAAAATATGATCTGGTCCGCCGGACAGACCACATTTTTTTTGAGGGCTTGTGTAATAATTTATTTAACATTAAATATTTAAAATTGGAATAAAGTATCTGTCTAAGTCTACATGGAAGTTCAACTAAGTTATTTCCAGCTGGCATATTCGTCGCACTGTAAAATCAGGGCAAGTTTATGTTACATGCTTTTTAAATCATTACAGTTCACACTTTTTATACTATTAATTTTAGAAGCTTCAATACTGAGGTTCTTCGGTTGATTCCCATACACAAGTTAAAAAAGCACATAAAAGTTCGTAGTCCCTTACACAGTACGACTTTAAACTTATAACTACTCAGCAAGTGGCAATGTTAAAAATAAATTGCATTATGCAAGGCATTCCTGAATTTTCAGTTTGAAAGCTCGTAAAGTAGCAATTAGAAAATAATGTAATTACTTTTCATATTAAATTTGGTAAGCCGCGGTATTAAACTTTTAGATGTTTATAAAATTAAGCGGTTTGTGTATGTAAATATGTTGTAGGGCGATGGGTAAGCAAGCAAACGGCGGCAGTTTAGAATTAAAATTAGGTAGCTACTTTGCCATTTTATAATTATTTTTATATATAGCTCTGGGAAAACGAACTGAGTAATGATATTTTTTAAATATTAGTTATATAAAAGAAATTAGAGCTAAATACTCGATTAAATACGGGGTGCATCACGGTAAGTGGCCTATTAGACGTTTTAGAACTACAAATAATTTTAATCTGAAAATTTAGGGGGGGGCGAGGGATTTTCAGCGGTGCATTTAATCAAAATAACGTCACGTATGTGATACTCCCGGTTATACTGTAAGTTGACATCGACTTCCTTATTTTAAATGGCATACCCTATTTTTTATGCCGAATTCGAATTCTATTTATTATTTTAATGTAACTTTCAATATCATTCCCTATCTAAAAAACCAATAGTTTTTGAGATATTTCGATTTTAATGAAATCTGAAAACCAACCATAGTGCCATAGTGATTCGCTATGGTAAATTTCGATAACCAATTTTTCTCCCATATGTCTATGAGAGATGGGGTTTATGTGAGCTTAAGCTACAAATGCCCAAAAATATAGAGCGTATCCAGAAAATGAGGTCACAACTTCGACCTCCATTAAGGGCCGGTACAGATTAAACCTAAGTTTAACTAGAAGATTCTGTTGAGGCCCGAAATAAAAGTAAATAGCGTATTTAGCAAAGTGTATATTAAGCATTTCTTAGTTTGTTGGGTATTTTGCCACTGTAAAAATATTTAAAAATTTTGGTGAAATAAACCTCTGCGCCAAAAGGATCAGACAGGGGCTGGTTTTTATACTTCTATTACAAAGTGTACTTTTATGACTTAATAAAACCAGCCAAACAATTTCAATCTTCGAATTTATATATGATATAAATTACTTATTCATATTTACAGTTGCAAATAAAATTTGATAATATTGTAACAATAAATCTCATTTAATAATTATTAATCAGTAATTTTGAAGTATTAATGATAGGTACTTACGAACACGAGTAAATCAGATTCATCGTAACGGACAAAGGTAATTCTGCGTTTTAACGGGGCATCGGAATTTTTGCGAAATTTTTTCAAGATACACTAATTTGGGGTCGTAGAACACGAATCTGAGATCAGTTTTCGGGACAGTTCTGGGCAATTTTTCACCATAAAACTCTCTCTCCGTCACTGCAAACCAGCAATTTCGACCGACTTCGATCTCGTGTTCACGATGTAATAACTGTTCCTCAGAAAAATACACCTTTTACGTTTCAAAAAATTGCTTTTTCATAAAAAAAAAAAACAGTAAATTATTCAAAACTCTATAAACAGGGAAATGAAAATTCATCAAACTATCAAACTAATGTGCATGTGCCTCACTTTAAAGTTGTGTTTAAGGTATCGAGCAAAATCACTAGGCGATTTTTGCCGCTCTGATTTTGTTTTTTAAACATTTTTTTGCAAAAAAAGGTGAAGGTCGTTTGGCAAAAGTTATTGTTTGGGAATTCTTATTAGGGCAAAAATAATCTTGCCCTCCTAGGAATTCCCAAACAATAACTTTCGCCAAGCGACCTTCGCCTACTAAAAATTTTTGCAAAAAAAATATTTAAAAAACAACTCTCAAAAGCAACAAAAATGAAACAATACATGTCCCTTCTTACATCCATTTACCCACTCAGCACCCCTTGCTATTTACACAATATTTCATTACTCATAAAATGCTTCTAATAAGCATTTTATGAGTAGTATTTACTACATGTCACACAAAAAAAATGGCAAAATACGATGAAATGCCGAATTCTAAAATTATCCCAAAAATGTTACCGTGACATCATCGTTCTCCCGCAAAAATGCAAATATCATTTCAAAATCAAAGAGACAACAATCGCCTGCTGATTTTGCTCGATACCTTAGACACAACTTTAAAGGTGAGGTTACGCATGCGCATTAGTTTGACAGTTTCATGATTTTTCATTTTCTGGTTTCAATAGTTTTGGTAAATAATAATTTACTGCTTTTTTTATGAAAAGCAATTTTTTTGCTGTATTTGTTCTAAAGAACACTTTACATGGTGAACATGATATGAAAATCGACCGAAATGCAGGGTTTTTAGTGTTTACAGTGACGGATAGTGAATGTTATGGTGGAAAATTTCATTTCATTTCATTTTTTTTTTTTGTAAAAACTATGCATTTGCACCGAAAACTGATTTCAGATTCGTGTTCTACGACCCCAAATTAGTGTATCCTGAAAGAATTTTGCAAAAATTCTGATTCCCTGCTTAAATGCAGAATTACCCGAACAAAGTATTGCATCACATATGCGATGTTATTTTCATTACTCATATTTTCTTATTATTTATTTAGTATTTTGCCATTATTTTGCAAAAATAAAGGAAAATTTTAATCAATATTTCTGATCACCACAAAGTGTTTCACACTTGGAAATATATAAACTAAAACTGCATTACAGGCAAATAGTTGCAATTTGTGGTTCACTCGTATTACATAGTAATCCTTGGAAAGGAATCTTAAAGACGTTTTTAAGAACCTAAAATAAATTCTAGTCGAGAAAATGTAACGAGTATAAACCTCAAGTCAAAATAAAAGTTTTATTAAAACATCCATATGTATTGTGGCCTTTCAAATGGAAAATGTACAAACAGTTAAAGACAACTTTAATTGCGTTCTCGATTCAACAGACCACAAGCAAATTTTCAGTATTACACTAACCTTAACCTCCTAATCGATTGGGTAGTCGCTGTAGTACAGTCAATCCGGCATGAGACCATGCATTTTGGGTAGGCAGCATTTCATTTTTTTAAATTTCGTATGGTAGTCGGTCATGACTGTAAAAATGAGGTTCTGCGCCTAGGGGTGTTGTCGTTCGGCCTCCATTACCAAAATAAAGGTGTAATTAGTTTTCTTGATTTATCTCCTTAACCCTGAACCACAAGTGATGAATTTTAATACAATTTATAAATTAGTTAAAAGCTCGTAATAGAGGAATGCTTTTACCGTGTAAATGATTACTTACCTAATTTTTAGTAATTAATAGCATCCGGTAGGTACTATTCTTGCATGTGTGTGATTAAAAATAAGAGTTATTTCAAGAATTGCATTATCTACAAAAATGCCCTTTAGAAATATTTTTTCAGCCTTCCGGTTACGGATATAAGTCAAAAACATAATTGCACCCCCATTTTGAAGGTGTTGTCGAATACAAGGCGCGGAAACTCAATTTTACATTCACTCCCCCTACGAAACCCTCAAAAAAGAAACCCTGTCTACCCAAAATGCACGGTTGTCCATGTTTTAACTACACATTAACTGTACAAATTAGATGGGATTTGAGGTTTTGTCTAAAACTATTACAGATGGACAAAAACCAATATAGGTGTCCTGAGCTCGATTTCGAGAAGTAAACAACCGCGCAAACCGCGATCGTCTTTCTGTTTCGACTACCGAGCTACAGAGTGTTTTTGTAAAATTGACATTTTTGGATTTCAGTTACCAAGTGACGAAACGAAAAACGAGTAACACATTCTTAAGGCACTTTTTTGAGTAGAATCCGTTGCTGATAAGAAGAAAATTATGCACGCCTCAGTTTTCGAGATATAGACATAACTTGTGTTCAATGAAATAATTTACAGGGTAATTATTTCGTAATTCCATCACAACTTGAATTATAATAATAATAATAATAATAATATTTTATTTACCATTTCAGATACAAATGAATATATGGCAAGTCATTCATAAAAACAGTAATGCATAATATAATTTAAATATACATTATATGAATATTGAGTAAAATATCTACACAAAATAAAGAGACTAATATAACGTACACACAAGTCAAGATATATATATATAAAATAAAGCACATTAAAATTATGTACAAAAGTATATATCACAGATTTAATTTAAAGTCCTATAAGGCCACAGATTCTCTATTTAGAAAGTCCTGTATACTATAGAAACCACCTCTAAGTAAAATGTCTTTAACCATAGTTTTATATTTTTGGTAATTTTGCATATTTATTATTTCTACAGAGAGACTATTAAAAAGCAAAATGTAATTGTCTTGTGGAGAATGTTTATAATTGGCTGTGTGGTGTAATGGTATACTAAGTAGATCTCCATGTCTAGTACTATATGAATGACAATCTTTTCTTTGTGTGAATAATGCTATATGTTTCTTAGTGTATGTCAAACATTTTAAAATGAATATACATGGTACAGTCAGAATTTTCTTCCCATTTCTATCCCATTTTAAATATAAGCCTAATAAGTCTTTTTTGGCAAATAAATACCCTAGACCTATCTTTTGAATTACCCCAGGCGATGACATTGAGGGAGATATGAGAATAGGCAAGGGCGTAGTATACATTCAATAACCCCGTTCCATCAAGTGTACTTTTCAATTGTAATATAGCAAAATAGGCCTTGTTAAGCTGTGAGCACACATGATCGATATGTTTGCTCCACAACAATTTGCTATCTAGGTGAATACCAAGCAATTGGGTTGTTGACGAATTTTCAAAAATGGTGAAATATGGTAGTGGAGGACTTAATTTAGTTATATATTTAATTTGGAAGAAAAATTCTTAGCGCAAGATATTTTAAAAAATTGTTAAACTTCGACTATTTGAATGTGCCGCGAAAACGGTAGTGACATCATAACGGCAGTTAGATGTGAACTTATAAGCAGAACAGATGAAGACGAATAAGTTGACATTGCTGACAAGAAAATAACCTCATATGTCAAAAGTAAATTTGACGTTTAGCTAGCAGTGATTGATGTTTGCAGTTATTGTTAATATTTTTTTACAAAACGACTAAGGCAGTATATCTGTAAAAGCTAATTCTGACATTCTACTTGCGGTAGATATATTTATGGTCAGCGAATTTTTAAAAAGAGACGATCGTTTTGACATTGCAATGGTTGGAAGTGCAAAAGCTGCAAGGTACTTACGTTACAGCTGCTATAAACAGTACAAACTATTGTAATTTCTGCAAGAACTTCCTTTATCTTAGCTTATTAATATTACATAATATGTCTAATATGTATTTTATTATTTAATTTAGATGAATTTGTTAACTATGCCTTGTATTTTATTAAATATTTCCTTTTCATTGTTTTATTTCCTATTAACTATATACATGCGTATCTAACTGAAAACAACAAAATAAGTTTATCTACTAAAGAAATTATTTATTATCCATTGATACTCACTTCTAAGAAGAGCCAGAATGATACTTACGAAGATATCAAGAAAGGTCTGTATTATAACAAAAAATAAGAAATAGGTAAGTACTTTATGCTAGTATCTATCTAAGCAATAAACAATGATATGTATTTATAACACACATAATTCAAAGGGCATTTTAACTACAATCCAACGCATTCGTAGCCATTTCCGACTGATTGTGTTCACCGACTTTAGACGACTTTCACAGTTTGTTTCATATAGTTTTTCAACGGCGAGTTTTTAAATTTTCTTTCTTAATTTATTGATCATCCTAGTATCATGGGGCGTCTAGGGAGCTTCATAAATAATCAATAGCTAACAAAAACAACTGCACTTTAGGTATTCCAACATAAACTAGATAAAATACATAAAAGCAATTTCCCTCCTTTTAGGAAGTCAAAGCATGAATAACAACAAGCGTCTAGGGAGACCAGGATACTTTGGCTTCGAGACTTCCGCATGCGCATTACACACTGTTAAAAAGTAGAAGGCGGTAAATTGAGCATCTCGTGTGATCTCGTGCCGTGACGTGCTTCTGTTTCTAACCTCAAACATCTTTGACTGCAACTTGTTGTTTTATTAGTTTGTAGTTTATTTGTTTAACTCTCTCTTGTATTTTAATAATAAAAATGGGTATGTTTCGCTTTGAATGTACAAAATTATTCTCCAGAAAAGTTAAGCTGTAACATGAAAGTAACTCTTACATTGCTCGAAATTGAACAGATGTTTTGTGATTTAGATTATATTAGTATCATATTAACACAGCCGTAGCCGGTAATACACAATATATTAGTTAACTTGAAAAGAAATTTATGTCTATTTCATATAACAGCCAAATTGTTTATTAAGTTATATTTCCTACTTCAATGTATGTAATATAAAAAGAATAATAAGTAAAACCTAGACAGTAGTTTTGAGCACAAAAATTTAAAATACACACTTTATTAATGCCGAATTGCAAATTAGCCTATTACCTATTACATCAGTTACCCTAATCTAAAAAAAAATAAGAAATTTTTAGTTTGCAAATAAACAAATAAATCAAATTTGTTGAACTTATGTTTCCAGAAACTGCCATGGGTAGATTTGCATAAGGAGTTGGCAAGTTTAGGTATAAAGATGCATCTTTATAAATAATATTACTGTTTTGCGAAATAATTTGGATTTGAAATTAATTTTTACACATAAATGCTAACACCTGATTTGATATTTTTCTTGGTAAATCGTAAAAAATAATACAACTTTCTAAAAGTTAGATATATATATTTTTAATACACAAAGTCATTATACAGAAGATGAAGATGGTTTGGGAGGATACAAGAGATTTAAAGCTATATTATTCACCTCTTTGGCATCTGGTTTGGCAAATGGTTTCTTTTTCTTAGGTATGTTTTTTTTTTGTTTTGTATAGGCTTCAGGACTTCCGCATAAGCATTACACTGTTCAAATGTCGCATTTCAGTGCGCATGCGGAAGTCTCGAAGCCAAAGTATCCTGGTCTCCCTAGACGCTTGTTGAATAACATTCTAATCTAGAGCCGTTAAGAATTCAGTAATACACCCTGTTTTATCCACCAGTTTGGCGGGTAATTTAAATTTGTAACAGCTAGAACGCCACACAAGTCTTGTAATGCGGCCGTTTTTCCTACAACATAAACCCATATTAAAAATCAAATTCCTACATTAAGATACAACTTACCGCAAATAAAACGCTTAGAATACATTGTAATTTGTTACTTTACTTGACATTGAAATGGTCTCCACAATAAGAAGACTTGGTCCTTCTCTGGTGGCTTTGAATCATTCATTGTTACGTTCAGCGTTTATTATTGGAACACAACAGTTTTTCTGGTGAATTGGTGGTATTATTTACACAGTACGGCAGAAAACACTTTCTGTACTTATATTTATCCATAACTAGATGCTGTTAAACTATACCGAATTGTAACTTATGAACGTCAGTTGAATTTGACGTCAAATATAATGTCAGATTAAATTGTCGTGATTGTCTTTTTTCTCCGTCGCTATCAGCGAGTTTCTAAATTAGTACGCGTTTCTCGTCGTTTTATAACTAACTTCTCTACAGACTGCCGTTATTATGTCATCTCCGTTTTAAATGGATGTATTTTTGTAATTAATATTATAATATTATAAGACTTTCTTTTCAACTTCTACATGTTTCTAATGATTTTTTATAAATTATTGTTATTGTTTAACATAGATTCTCCTCAAATTTTAACTTAGTGCAACAACCCAATTTTGCATTTTCTGATAAAATAATACTGTCATGCAACATGAAACCATGCGGCAATTGTTTTTGCAAAGTAAAGTTCATAATAGTTGTTTTATTCACATTCAGAATTAGTTTGTCTCTCTGAGCCCAAGTAGTGATCTGTTGAAATGTTTGATCAACGAGTGAATGTAGCTGTTCTATTGAATCCGCTGATAGGGTCACTGTGATATCATCAGCAAATATTGTCAAATGACCAGTTGTTAGGTAATTCGGGAGATTATTTATATATAACATGAAAAGTAGGGGGCCTAAAACAGAGCCTTGGGGTACTCCAAACATGACGTCATGAGTATCTGAATATGCGTCGCTAAGTTGTACTTTTAGGGTCCTACCTTTCATGTAGCTACTAATCCATGATAGTAAATTTCCTCTTATTCCAATACTATATAGTTTGTGCTCTAGGAAAGAATTATTTACGGTATCGAAGGCTTTTGTTAAATTGAACATTATCGAGACTACAACTTTGCCACTATCTAGACAGGTATATACATGGTCTAGCAAATAACAAATTGCTGTCTCTGTCGATTTTCCAGCAGTAAAACCATGTTGGAAGGCCGTAAGAATATTAAATCTTTTTCTAAATGAAATAATTCTATCGTAAATAATTCTTTCAAATAATTTGGAAATTACACACAGTATAGAAATTTGACGGTAGTTTTCTAATTCTTCCGGTGACCCTTTTTTTAATACAGGCATCACCTTAGCTTGTTTCAGTATGTCAGGAAAACAGCCCTGATTAATTGACATATTAAACAGATGAACCAAATACGGTAGTATGCCTTCCCTGATACTTTTTAATATATTTGCTGTTATACCATCCATACCAGCCGATAACTTATTTTTTAAGTTATCTATGGCATTATTTACCTCATCCAGAGAAATTGGCCACAAATATATTGAGTTGTTGTTATAGGGTGAAATGGTGCACGGTAAAGCTAGGTTAGAACCGAAGTGATTAATTAATTTTTTTTTATTGGTACCCTAGTTTGCTTGTTTAAAGTACGCCTCAGAGTGTTTAAATCCAAGTTTTAAAAACGCGCGTGTTTTAAAGTTACCATGGCAACATCAAAGGTAAGCAAGTACAACTCGTTCATCTGTATCTGTTACCTTTTACTCTTCCATCCATTTGATGAACTTGTCGTATTCTTTTTTATAAGCGTCTTCCGATTTTTGCGGTATTAACCGCGATTCTGCTTTTCTGTTTAAGTAATCAATGTTAGAACTCATTTTAAAGCAATATTCAATCAGTGACAACTGTAGTGACAATAATTAATCCTATGTGACAGATTGCAAATTAATTTTTGTTTTCTCATTTTCATGACACTGACAGGTATCCTGATGTCACATCACGAATTCAACCATTTTACATTCTTAATTCTTATTTCCATTTTTTGTGGTAATAATACCAGTATTTATGATTTCAAAGTGTACCATTAAAAAAAAATAGCGTAAAGTATTCGTGGATAACTGGTCTTTAAAACACTTGCTCTATTTCGAGCACTCCGGCTGCGCCGTCGTGCTCGAAAAATCGCGCGTGTTTTAAAGACCTTAATATCCACTTATACTTTAATATACTATATTGGGGACATCTGTGGAGAAGTAATTAGCAAACACGTTGACTACTTCATGTTTATCTGTAATTATTCCAGTTTTAGGTTTATGTTACTGTTTTTCAACTTTTTCCGCCCTAGATTAATATTTACAATATCCCACGTTTTCTTAGTTTTATTGGCGGCATTATTTATTTTATTTTTATAGTAGCTTTGTTTAGTTCTTTTAATGTAGTTTTTGTATAAAAGGTTTTGTTCGTTATATAAAATTTGCAACTCTGCAGATTTAGTATTAACCATAAGCCAGTAAAGGTTCTTAACATAATTTCTTTGTTGCGTTAAATCATTTGTCCACCACTTATTTTTAAAGTTATTATTTTTTATTACAACCTCTTTGACCGGGCAACTAATATTATAACACCATGTAATAGCATCTATAAAGAAGTCAAAGACTCATTTACACTTCCAATATATATACACCCAAAATCAATTTTGCTTAATTAAAAAATGAAATTTTTTATATTGTTTTCATTTAAACATCTATTTTCAAATGTAATGAAGGTGGTGACATCATTTTCAGTTTGGGCGTTGGTTAATTTTAAGACATGCGCGTAGTGATCAGCGATATGTGGGTTGTGCAGTTCAAGTTTGGAATATTTAACGGGTATGTTGAAAACAATGTAGTCTATGCAGCTAAAAGTTGTACTTTTTGATTAGGGAACTGTGAGCCAGTTGTCACTAATAAAAGCTTGTTCAAATAGATAATGATCAATTTTTATTTTAAATGCTTCCGTTTTTCTATTTTTCCATTTGGGTAGAATTTCCACGTCAATATCGCACCCTGGAAATGTAACGTTGCAATGTTTTTTCATTCCTTCAGCACTCGTCCTACATATATCCATGCTTTCCTATTTACAGCTGCTATATCAGGTTTTGTTTTAGTACCTGTACCAAATATGGCATGTGGTCTTTTAACTTTGCTCCCGGGATATTTTGTATTTGAGTAATTATTGTTTTTAGAAACATGTGAGTCATCACTTACGATTTCTCTTGTGTTTGTTTGGTTATATCGACGTTGTTTTCGGTTTTTGTGTACGAGTGTAAAGTCATTATCTTGATCAGATTCAGGTTTTGCGGGAATACTTTTTTTCAAATAATCAAGTCTTTTATCGTGTGATTTTTTGTTATTGTCAATTTTTTGCTCGACAACTGTACTATCTGAGAAGTTCGAGGAATCGGATGAATTTAAATCAACCATTGCTGTTTCCACTTGACGTTTTTGTAAAAATGCACTAGGGGCATTCGTGAGGAGTGCAATAAGGTCTTTATTGGTGTCACTTATAATTTTAATATTCGTTTCTAAATCACGAACTTTTTGTAACAGTTCACTTGTTCTCCTTTCCACTATTCTATCCAGTATTTCTGCAAAAGCAGCACTTTGTAAGAAATGCATTGTCTGATTTTCTTCAGGGTCGTCAGTATTTGAAACACTTCTAGTCAGTACCATTTTAATCTTGGATTTAATCACTTAATACGTCTTTTAAAATAAATTATTGTAGGAGCTCACAGGAATACACTCACCACCCACCCAAGACCCTGCGGGTACCGGACAAACTACCGTCCAGTACCTGTAGTCCCCCTTGCTCCGGGCAGGCCAAAAATGCTACCAAAGCAGTTAGGTCTGCCCTTCCTCGAGCTACACAGCTCATCCTTACCCTACCGATGATCCGGATGACAGAATGCCTCTTGGCATTTTGTGTACCGGCAGTCTCTCCCGCCACAAACCCAAAACACCCAACTGACCGATGACTACCCCCCGGGGGGTAAACAAGCTGGCGAAGAACAGAAGACGAAGAAAGAAGAACGCCAGAAGAGGCCTTAGCCAGCAAGGTCCAACGAGCCAGGACCCAGGGAGGTGGACCGAAATCGTCTGCACCGCTCACATTTGTGAGTGGGGCCGACGTAAAGTAAGTTCGCCCGCCCTGCACGAGGCTGGTCCCCGGTCTACAGCGATGTATTGGGGTAAAGGGCAATAGTCCTGCCCGGCCCCAGTCATCCGAAACCGACATCTTTAGCCAAGAATATTGGCGTAGGAATACACTCGTACGCGTTAATCGTTCGGAGCGTATCACTTATCAAGATTAGCTATCATATTTATGTTATTTATCTCTAGAAAAAGTGGTTCATTTTCGAAAAATTTAATATATTTGTGAGAAGGTCATGGAAAACTATTAACAACAAAAACACTTCTTATAATATAAAATAATTTTGCCAAAAATAGGAAAAACTAAACTACAATAAATGTTCGAATTGTTCTCCATTGACATATATACATTTTTGACACCTTCTCCTTACATCATTTGTTGCATTTCAAATCATGACAGGAGTTATTATCCGAAACGCAGCTAATGTTTTGTTTTCTAATTCTTCTATGTTCTTAGAACGTTCTCTATATATAATATCTTTTAAATAACCCCAAAGCCAAAAGTCGGCAGGGGTTGTGTCGGGAGATCTAGCTAGCCACAAAATAGGACCATTATTTCCTATATTTCTATGAAAAGAGTTTGAAATGAACTATCGTATAAAATTTAATGCAAGAATGTTACGGCGATTTTAGTTTTCCAAAAATTAAATATTTTAAACTCAAATTTCTCGAAAACGCACAGTGGGCCAGAATTGGATTCTAGCATGCTTCGACTTGTAAAAATTATTATTATTCCTTTATATAACCACCGCCAACATTCCAGGAAGAAATAATCCGCCGCGACAAAAAAATTATTACTACCCACTTGGGTGGTAGAAACTGACAAACCGACCGGTATTTACGTACTATTTCGCAGGTTAATCAGTCGTCCGTGCGCTTGCGTTTGTAATAATTGTGTACAGCGTAATTTCAAAGTTTATTATTGTAAATTTTATCCGATATGGTTGACAAAGGTATGTACTTAATATTATAATTTATTTGGAAATTATTGTAATTATATAATTGCCAGAGAAGCTAAATAAAGTATGACAAAAAAATACTTTATTTTTATTAAAGTCGCGCATTTATTAGCCTGCAACTTTTTTGCTATGCGTGTCTATCCCAGTTTCATTACTTTGTTGTAAAGTGTAGTTCTTTAAGACCTATAGGCATTGATTTGAAGTGCAAATTCGTGCGAGTTTAACTTCGAGATTTTTTTTTGCAGGTCAACAACTAGTTCTTTCAAGAAGACTCCTATTTGATAAAATCAAAGGAGACGATCCTCCAGTGATAAAAACTGAGGATGAGCTGCTAAAAGCTGTAAAGACAATTGTGCAATTATCCCATTGCTCACAAAAAATGGAGAACGAACTCAAAATAAAACTGCGCTCTTTCTGGATTATGGTGAATGATAGATGGAAGCGATGTAGCCGGAACAAAAATATTTTTTTAAGCAAGCACCATGACTGGATCTGTGGTGACATTATAATAAAAAACTGGAATCTTCTTCTTCAAAAAGCCAATGAGTCAACCCCTCCTACCCCCGCACAGTGGGCCATTTGCAACTTCTAGATGGACAAAATTCTACAAATTTCTAAATGAGCTTAAAATGGTCGTTAGAAGACCGGAAAAATAGTGAAAAAATTCTAGACATTCAGGGGGTGGTTTTTGAGGGGTTGAAAAATAAATTTGCTTCTAGAATGCCGAAACTCTGTGAGTATGATAAAATTATATCTGTGAAACGGTTGGATTTTCGAATTTTTCTCGTATCACGATATCTACTTGAAATTAAATTCTCTTTAACATAGATACTATTTCTAAGTTCCTGTCATCCAAAAAATAATTTGTACCGCTGCGCTATCTATGCCTTAACATATTGAAAAACTATTTCTATTTAAAACTACAGCCATTTATGTGTTCTAGCAATGGGCTTTTACAGAACTCAAATATCTCTTGTAGTTTCCGAAATATTTCACCTGGGAGTTTTTATTGGCACACCCTGTATAGGTAGATGGACTAAAACCAAACAAACCTAATGAATGGAGATTGTTTTTGGACTCTTCCATGCGAAGTTTAAAAGCTGTACTACTACACAGTAGTAACAAATTGGCACCGATATTGTTGCTCATTCGACAGTCCTGAAGGAAGAGTATTCAAATATAGAATTGGTTTTGAAAAAGATCAAGTAGGAAGAACATGAATGACATTGTGGTGACTTGAAAATATTGTCAATGATTTTGGGTCAACAGTCGGGCTTTCTGAAGTATCCATGTTTCTTATGTGAATGGGATAGTTGAGATCGAGAGAATCATTACATCAAAGAAAAATTAAAAGAAAAGATCTTTTTGAATCCTGGTTCAATGAATGTCATTAAAAAGATAATAGTTGAATGTTCCAAAATTCTTTTCTCTTCTCTTCTTCACATTAAACTAGGTTTAATAAAAAAATTTGCTCTTGACAAAAAAGGAAAATGTTATGAGTATTTAACACGTAAGTTCAGTCGTATATCAGATGATAAATTAAAGAAAGGAATATTTGATGGACCACAAATTCGTACTTTGTTGAAGGATGAAAATTTTACTACTCAAATGACTGACATCAAAAAAGCTGCATGGGGGGTTAGTTTCAAAGAAGTTGTAGAACAATTTTTAGGTAACAAAAAAAGTGGAAGGTACAAAAATATAGTAGCCAACATGATACAGACTTACCACAAAATGGGCTGTCTAATAAATTTGAAATTGCATGTCCTTCATTCACACATTGATTACTTTCCTGAAAACTTAGGAGATTGCAGTGAAGAACAAGGCGAACAATTTCATCAAGATATTAATGAAATGTAAAGACGGTATCAAGATAGATGGGACATCAGTATGGTGGCTGACTTGCTGGGCAATGAAGAGGGAATCGTCGTCAAAAAAAAAAAGAGGAAAAGAAAGCCATTACGCAGGTCATTTGAAGATGAAAGCATCGCCGAATGTAAGCAATTCTTGCTTTAAGTTTACGAACTTAGGGAAAATGCATTGCTGATTTATTGTGTCATTGATTTGTTGGGCAGTTAGGTTATTGTTGGTTTATGGATCATTATGTATATCTTTTTAAGACAAAAAAAGTACGAAAGCATCACTGAACGAGGCATTTTTCTTTTAAATGTACGAACTTTGGTAATATGAATTGTTCATTGATTGGGTTATTGAGTTATTGGGCCGTTGGGTTATTGTTACCACCTCGAAAATATGTATTGGAGCTGTCTTCAATTTATGCCAACGCTGCTGTCAATGATTTTGAAATGTTAATATGACAAATTAATGAATTTTGAGCTTGTCTCCATTATAACTCATAAATTCGTCCAGGAAGGTCCTATTCTGATGCCAGATTCGTGTTCAGCGAGTGGAAATATGTGGATCTGGTGACTAACTCAGGATACTTTATTGTTTTTGTGGGCCTGTGTAATTTTCCATGGTCTCCTCACAAACATATTAAATTAACCACTTTTTTTGGAGATAAATATGACATATGATATATCATTGGATTCAAATTGCCGTCAAATACTGAAATAGTTCTGTTTAAAAAAACACAAACTACGTTTATATCTCGAAAACTGAGGCATGCATAATTTTCTTCTTATCAGCAACGAATTCTATTCAAAAAAGTGCCTATGTTACTCGATTTTCAATTCGACACTTGTCAATTGAGATATAGAGCTCATCCAAAAATGCCAATTTTCTAAAAACGCTCTGTAGCTCGGTAGTCGAAAAAGATAGACGATCGCGGTTTGCTCTATTGTTTGTTTCTCAAAAATCGAGCTAAGGACACCTATATTGGTTTTTGTCTATCCATCATAGTTTTAGAGAAAACCCCAAATCCCATCTAATTTGGTCCACCCTGTACTACTGAGCCTTTAAGAGCTTTCACCCGCTACATAGAAAGATCCAGTCGAAAATATAAATAAATCTTCTACATCAATATCTTAACCCCAAGATGTTTTAGGTTTTCCGCTAAAGTAATAACATATCGGATTTATAAATCATTATGGCTGAACTCATAAATTTCCGTGGCATTCATTCTATCACCTATTTTGCCCCTTGGACACTTCGATGCCTCCTACACCGTCAGCGTAAATTTCAATTTCATTTAACCTGCCCGCAATTACCATTATTACAATTTGTAGTGAGCCCATGTACCTCGTAAATCATTTCAAATGAGAGTTATCACGGGTGTTCTATTGGAATAAATCTTCCGGAGTATATCTTACCTCCAAATTTGGCACTTTTGTAATATATTGCCTTATTCGAAACTACTTATCGTAACACTAATAAAAGCACAATGATGAGTAGGTTTCCGTAAATCTCACTTATGTAGTTAGAATGCAGTTGCATTGTTAATATCAGGCAGGTGGGTAAATCTTGCAATGCGATACAATATTAAAAAATTCACAGAACTTATAGGATATTTGCTTATCATTCTTCAATGTTAAGACCTTTAGCCTCTATTATAATATGAAACTAAAATAAAAAAAGTAAATTAAAAAAAAAAAAAAATAAAAACTGTTAAATAGTGAAAAAAAGAAGAAAATGGAGACATAAAGCTGCCACGTCCACGTTCGTTGTCTCTATGTTCAGCTGAGAGCAGCTATTGTAGCATCCTCAACAGCTCTAAAATATTACGAATATAATATACAGGGTGTTTCATCAATAATTGGTCATAGACTAACTGAAGAACCCTTAGCCCAAAATATGAAGATTTAACTAAAAACACGTAGATAAAATGTGCCTCCTTTCTGAGATACAGGGTGTTGAAGTTAAAAATTAAAATATATTTTCACATATTATTTTGAAATTACTTAATATTTCTTTACCATGTTTGGTAGATAGTGTTAGTGGTCCAAGACGCATATTATCAGCGAAAGAACTGGTTCCTCACTATTTCCAAGTGTCCACAGTAGGTGTGTGTGAAGGAGTTCCCCCAGTTCCCCCCTTTAATTTTTACGCCACTGGCCAAATGTTTATTTGTCTTAGTTTGCTTCGCCAAAAAAGGTACTCTTAATACATTGCTCTAGAATGCCTATTTCTCGAGATATTTGAATTCGAAAAAGCACATACATGATATTTTTTTTAGTGTTACTCATCTCAAAAATAATTTCTAATCACTTTAACATCTAACTAATGCCTTATTGTTTTTGTATACAGTAGGCTGAAACAATAATGCTTTTACTTAGTAGGCTAATGATATTTAGTTTTCCTAGAACTGTCAAACGTTAATTTTGCCGTAAAAGGAGGTATTTAGCAGTTCACAAAACTTATTTATTGACAATGTCCCGTCATAATAATTTGTCGAATACGGAAAAGCGAGGCATTTTATATATTTACTCACAAGAAAATTACATTGCACGTGCTGCTTCTCGAAGATATTTGGAATTATATCCCAACAGAATTCAACGGAATCACAAATCTTTTAGAACTGTTTACGAGCGGTTAGGGGAAACTGGCAAATTTTATGCCAAGCGTGATGTAGGCCGCCTAAAAATAATTAGTGTCGATAAAGGAGATAACGTCTTACTAAGAACTGCTGAAGATCCTCATCTGAGTACAAGGCGATTGTCGGCAACTGTGGGAATGAGCAATGCTTCAGTTTTTAGGATACACAAGAAACAAAAATAGCAACCATATTGTTTCACACCTGTTCAGAATTTATTACTTAAGGATCTTCCTCAGCTAGTGGAATTTTCACAATTTATTCCAAGTAAACAAAGTGAACACTATAATTTTATTAAAATAATTACTTTTACAGGGGGCGAGCGTAGAGGCGACTTCAATGTGAATGTCAGTCGATATTCCGTTGTAGCAACGTCGAGCGCGGTTAGTACTTGGATGGGTGACCCATCTTAAGAAATACAGCGTTCTCGTCCGTCCCACCTTCTAACGGCTTGTATATCAGTGTATACGCGGAAGTTACGTAATTTCAGACGAGGATTATGTAGTGGATATACCATCCTTCGGAGGGGATGTAAAGCAGGCGGTCCCTTGTCTATTAAATGTTAGGCAAGTAAAAGATCCCTACTATTCTTAAGGGAAGAGGTTCGGCAAAAATTTCCAGATTGGGGGTAGCTCGTCTCCTGGCGTCGGTGATAGGCCCTGGTAGCGGAAATAGGCCGACGTTAAATAGTTAAAAAAAAAATTACCTTTACCGACGAAGCCACATTCACCCGCAGAGGAGTTTTTAATTGGAGAAATGCTCATATATGGGATATTGAGAATCCACATTTACCCAGAGAACCACATTTCCAGCATGAATTTAAAACTAATGTGTTGTGTGGCTTTGTAAGAGATCGTCTGTTGGGTAAACTACCAAAAAATTTGAACGGAAATTGATATTTTTTAGAATTTCTTCAAACTGATCTTTTTTATAAGCTGTATGTATGTATCTACAGTGTGTTTCACTTGAAATGGTAACACCCCAATAATTTTTTTATTTTTTTCCGATTTTAATCAAATTTTACTTAAGTATGGAACAAATTAGGATCTACTAATGACCAGAAAAACATTCGCCTCCTACAAATATAAAGCCACCTGCGGTACCAAAATGTGCGGAGAAAATCAAAAAATCATATTAGGCATTTTTTATCGGAAAATTTTGTTAACGAAACTTGTTCAGAATTATCCAAAAACTTTAAGTCCAAAATTTAATCAAAATAAAAACATGAATTTTGATTAAAATAATGTCCGTCTGAAAATATCATTTTAATGGTTTTTTTGTTTAGAAAACTGTACCATGACAATTTTGTTTGAAATTAAACCCAAGCTGCCAAGTAGTTGTCAAGCAATTTATAGTTTTTTTTTTAAATAATTATTTTTAAAATTTTTAAAATTTTAATTTTTCATTTTTTAAATTTTGGGCATAGAGTTTTTGGACAATTCTGAACATGTAACAAAATTTTCCAATAAAGAAATGCCTAATATGATTTTTGATTTTCTCCGCATATTTTGGTACTGCAGGAGCTTTGCATATGTAGGAGGCGAATGTTTTCCTGATCATAAGTAGATCTTAATTTGTTCCATACTTATGTAAAATTTGATTCAAATCTGAAAAAAAAAAATAAAAAAGTTATTGGAGTGTTACCGTTTCAAGTGAAACACACTGTATATCCTGAATATTTTATATTTGTTTCTTTAATTATTGACATTGTAATATTATAAGTTATCTGACACATCAGATATTCTTTTGACGTATTTTACATTATCATGTGAATGATCTCATGGACAAGTAAATTATTATTATTGTTCCGCATACAGCCTAGAGCCGATTTTGTTTTTGACTTCATGACGGATCCGAGCTCTGAAGTAATTTTTTAAAAATTTTTACTTACTTACTTATATATTAAATTTTATTTAATATTTTGAAGGTATCGAAATCCACTATTCTATTTTAGATATTAATTTGAGAACGGAATTATTGAACTCAAATTCCCCAGTATTTTGCCGGATGTTGTAATTCTTTTTTACCCTATGTATTTGTTATTCTTGTAAACCACCAAACATTATCTCCTTGGCAATAACTCTGTCTGTTGTAAATTACGAGAATCTTAGGCTAATTATGTATTAAGAGACCCTCGTAAACAAGATTTAGGGAACGTGAAAAACAACGAACGAGATATTTAGCTCTAAAATTTACCGTAAAATAGAGCCGTTAAATTATTAGAGCCTACCCGCAAGCGGCATCTCACCCATAATAAAGTAAATCTAACGATTTCAATTTTCCCTTTGTATAAAGTAAATAAATTAAGAAATTTTATTTAGAAGTAAGTATGTAAGTCCACCCAGGCTTATATCTACCTTGAATTTAGTCATAGTCCGGGAGGCAGTGAATATTTTTTAACCTGATAAGCTACATGGCTGGAATTTTGCGTACTGATAAAACAAAACACGCCGGTCCGGCGTGGTTACAAAAAGCAGTACCTCTACGTAATGTACAAGATTTTTTAACTTCTCCACAATAAAATTGTGGGAGGTTACTAAAGTTGGTCCAAAATCGAAAATTGAGATAACATCAAATCTTTACGTTTTGAGGCCCCAGGAACCCAAAAAAGTGGTTTTTGAAAAATATCTGTGTGTCTGTGCGTATGTGTGTATGTATGTCAGCACTATTAAACGGATTTGGATGAAACTTTTCATGAGGGTTTCTTTAGTGCTCCAGAAGATCTGAAAAGGTTTCGGTTGAGATCGGATTACCATTGGCGCAACAAGTTGTTTATTTCATGATTACTTTCAATTTGTAATCGAACCATCGAAAGCAGTAAAAATTCTGATTTCAACGATATATCACACTTGCACCCTTTCTATTTGTTTTCCGTAAAAAAGATAAATAACTGGGCCTAAAGCAAGTTTTTTGCCCAAAATGATTAAAAGTGACAGTGACATTAAAAGTCTGAGAAACTTGAATCCATTTCCGGTACAGTGCCTAAAAAATTTCCGGCAATTACAACATAAAAAACATTAACATAACCTAAAAACCAAACCAAGTGCAATACCAACCTAAAAATTTTCAACTGTCAAAAAATAAAATCCCCAGTAAAGTTTAGAACCGGAATTTTTGAAAGCTGTCAGTTTGACATCTGTCAAAAAATCTTCTTCTCCTGAAACCTTTTGGCATCTGTCCGTTTGACATCTGACATTAGTGACAAGCAACCAAACAACAACCTTCCCCGACCGATTTAGTGAAAAATCGGTCGAGGCCAGAAAATAAAAATAATATTTATCAGCTCAAATTGAAAGCACTATGAACACTTCACCGGCCACAGCTGGCAGAGAAGCTGTCCACAAAGAATTAAAAATAAATAAAAAAATATAATTAAATGAGAACGTTCATATTCTTTAGTGCTCTTTTCGGGTTCAAAGATCCACCGAGTGGGTAGGTTCCAGCCGATTTCCGATTTTTTTTTTCAAACAAGACCAGATACGAAGATATACTCATAAATAAATAATTTAAAATTGAAAAATTGATATGATTTGACATTATTACTAATAAAAAAAAGTACTAAACTGTGTTTTGTGAAGTACATGCATTTACCATTTTGTATCCACAATAGGAAAACAAATTTCTCTACAACTAGAAAAACAGACTTCTCTATAAATAGTGAAACTAACTACTGAATAAACCTACAATTGTGTTTGCAGATTTTATCCAACTTTTGGAACTCTTACACCTTCCACGAATTATAAATTTCCCAATGAGTTTTGTCCTCCTAACATACATTAATCGGACCGGAAGGGCACACAGTGGAAAATGTATAGCTTGTTTGGGCAAAAATTGAGACGGGGCTCATTTCACAATCGATTTCAGTAGTTTTTTTTTAAGTAAACGTCAAGAGCTGTGCTCTACCACTGCTAAAATTCGGAAAAAGTCTATTCTTATTTTTACTTTTGACCATTAATGCGATTATCCCTGCAAGGACGGAAAGTCTATTTTTCTTATCATTTTTATCACATTTTTAAAAAGAGTATTTTGATAATTTAAATGTTTAACTTTATGTTTTTGAGGTCGCGAATCAATATCTGATATCAAATTGCCGATATTGACAGATGACAGCTGTCAACTAGCTGTCAAATAGCCATAAAGTATTTAAACATTTAACATCATTGTATGTATAACTTATGTTTTTAAGGTTGCTGGGTTCATATCTGATGTCAAATTGACGATATTTAGAGTTAATTGGACTGAAATCCTGAGTCAATAGGAAGAGGCCCAGGGGGCCAATAATAAAACTTTTAACCCTCTAAAGCCCGATTTTTTTTATTCAGTAAAAAAAATTGAACATGTGGTTAGTATTTAAAAATACTTTATTAAATGTAATTTTTTGTTATAAAATTCCCCTTCTGCATCCCTTGGTACATCTAGGGGTACGTTACTTTGAGGTAACAGTGGGCACTATTGTGTATGAAATTTTAAAAAACAATTTGATGTTGGAGTAAAACGAAAACATTACATTTCATGCATAGAACTTTTGGTATTCCAATACACCCTGGAATTTTGCATCTTCTTCTTTTGTTGCTAAATGTAGGCCAGTGTCAAGTTTTATCTGTTCGAATATCTTCAGTAGGCATTACGACTGTCGGTCCCTTATGTTTCTTATTTTCCATGTGTTGCTGTAATGGAGACGAAGTACTGGGGCGTCCCCTTTTTCGGAAATTTATTGGGTCTTTGCCTACACCACAAAGAGTGTTCGCTAAGTCCGTTTTGAACTGCAACAGACTCATTTGTTTTTTTGTCGCAATGTTACTTCTCTTACAGTCACGTCTGTAAAGAAGCCAAGCATTTAAAATACATAGGTCCATTAGGTGGAAAAGAAATTTATGGTACCACGAATTCTTGTTCTGTATAATGCAATCAGCGAATCGACTAAATCAACGCCGCCCATAGATTGATTGTACAGCAAAATTGCATTTGAACACGGAACATCAATTTTGGAATTTGAAGTTTTATCCCATCTTTTTTAGGTTTCGCAGATTTGTTCTCCGGCCGGTTTGTCAACTCTGCAAGAGGTAGTTCGTCCTCACTATCCCAAATATCTGCATTATTTACGACCTCATTATCTTGAATATTATCCTCATCATCATTTCCACAGAACCCATATTTATTTTCATCGATCTTTGGATCCATTTGAGAAGAAATTACTTTTTCTTCCAACAAATCAGATATACTTCGACTGTCATCATCATCGCTGCTATAACTCAACATGGAATCTTCTGATTTATTCCTGTCCTCAATTATCCTTCTCAAAATCTCAGGGTAATTTTTTTTAGCACTACGGCCATAAAACATTGAAGAGTTCATTTTGAATGCTGTAAATAGACCTACATATCTTAGAATCACTATAGCCCAATGTAACTTTGAAGTAACATACCTACTTTTTGTTGTATTTATGGAGTATCTCAAAATAAATCCAAATATTTTCAATAAATTAGTCTCTGAATAAATAGAATACCACACTGTTATTTATATTTGTCACTTTTATTATTACAACACTGATGAAAATACTTTCAAAACACTACTTCATACAAGCATCTTTAGCCACAATCCGCCATTAGACAATTTCGCGCGCAATTCTCTAATAATCGTTTATATGGCGCCAAATCTGCTATTATTAGACTAAAACAAAGTTACTTCAAAGACACATTGATCTACAGCGGACTCAAATTTAACATAGCTATTTGAAAATTACAATATAGTAGTGTGTTACTTGAAAGTAACGCAGGGCCATAGAGGGTTAATTACGTTTGATCCACTGATTAGTGGTCTTACGATTCATGATAATAGAAAAAAAACAAGAATTAACACCAGGGGCTCCCGAGTTGTTATCTCGTTAATGTAGGTCAGAAAAAAATGTATTAAAAGAAATAAAAGGATTTGAACTCAGCGACCTCAAAAACATAAAGTTAATAAATGATGTTAAGTTTTTTAATATTTTATGGCTATTTGACAGCTGCCAACTGTCAATATCGTCAATTTGACATTAAATCAGAACTCAGCGTCATAAAAAACATTAAGCTATACAATTATGTTGAGTTTTTAATAATATATGGCTATTTGACAGCTGCCAATTGTCAATATTGTAAATTTAACATCAAATATGAACTCAGCGACCCCAGAAAAAAAGTTATATAATTATGTTAAGTTTTTTAATTCTTCATGGCTATTTGATAGCTAGTTGACAGCTGCCAACTATCAGTATCAGCAGGTTGACATCAGATATTAATTCGCGACCTCAAAAACATAAAGTTAGGCATTTAAATTATCAAAATACTCTTTTTAAAAATGTGATAAAATACGATAAGAAAAATAGACTTTCTGTCCTTCTAGGGATAATCGCATTAATGGTCAAAATTAAAAAAGAGAATCGACTTTTTCCAAATTTTAGCAATGGTAGAGTAAGCTACAGCTTTTAACGATTATTTAAAAAAAATTACTGCAATCGATTGTGAAATGAGCCGTCTCTCAATTTTTGTCCAAAAAAGCCAGTGTGCGTCAGGCAAAGCTAGTTTTGCTCTACATCCCTTTGACTGATAAAAGACGACAGGGGATATGATTATAGCTGTTATGAACCTTATGATTATCATTAATATACGTAAGAATATCATCTACTCTGAAAGACTTCTTATCTGAGTTGGAAAAACTTCTCGTGGTGAAGGTATTGTCTACCAGTTCTACTAATATCATTATCCAAATTTTTTTTCAATGGACAGTTCACGATTCAAATATGTTTTACTAATGGATCTTCAATGCTGTGTACCTCTACACGTGGAACCCTGAGACATCATTGTTCTACCGAATACATATCAAACAACCCTTGACAAACAATTCTCAACATTATTTCAGATAATGAAAAAGAAGAGTTTTTTTTTCGTCACAAAATTCACAAAATTTCTTTATTTCATTAATTCATTATTTGTCAAAGTTCATTTTCGCGTACATAAGGTGGTTACACAGGATAGCCACTAGTCTGCAAAGGGATATACAATTCTCTATCGGTGTGCAAAATTTCAGCCATGTGCTTATCACGCAAAAAAATGTTCACTCTCTCCCGGACTATTATATCTATCTTGAATTTAGTTAGAGCATAGCCTACACGACGTTATAAGCCCTAAAACCCAGGCTTTAGAAGCATCCAGCCGGATTTGAAATTCACTTCGATCTCTGATTCAGCGCCTAAGGTTGCTGTATTTCTACTACAGCCAAGTAAACAGGGCGAAAGGCTTCTTTAAAACGTAGCAACCAACCTCACATAACCGAACTGCCGATCATAAAATACTGCTTTAATATTTTACAAGGGAGAGGGTCTAGCAAAGGGAAGGCAAACTTTTGCACCAAAGAGATTATTTAGGGGGTAGTAAAGAACGCGTTAATCATGATTGGGTTTACCTTTTATGCGCTAAGCCTAAAATGAGTTTCTTGCAAAAATGGAGCAGCGCCATTTTGCGCCGAAACACTTTAGAGGCCGACGAGGGATTTTTAATTGAGGCAAATTTATATTAAAAAATTATTAGGGTGATTAAGATGAAAGCAGCAAAATGTAATTTTTTGCCTTAAAATAATTAGTTAAGAAGTTTGAAGGACATCATTTTTAAAACAATCAAGTTTACTGGGGACAGGATAACACAATGATTATATTATTAATCTTCTTAAGCGCTTAAAATTTACCTGAGTGGCATAACGTTTGTCAATAATAAAATATTATACAGGGTCCCGCCACATACGATTATGATATTTGAAACTTTATGTTTTGAAATATCAATAAAATGCACTAAAGAGCCAAAAAATAATCATATCTGTCTACCTCATAAGGGCCTTAGTGTAAGCCGTGTTTGTAATTAAGTATAATATTTGAATATAAGAGCATTTTTCGAACGCTATTTCGAACAGGTTCTATAATTAAAATGCTGAAGACATGAAAAAAGCGCCCTACGATTTTATATTCAAATATTATACTTAATTACAAACACGGCGCACACTAAAGCTCTTACGGGGTAGACGGAGAGATCAGGTTCGATGATTATTTTTTTGCATTTTAGTGCAGTATTTATAACAGCGTGTGAGTAATAGATCTACAATTAACAATTTAACAGTACACAGAGTGTAATTTAAGTACGTTGGTGTTATTTCTTAACTAATTATGAGGAAAAAATTCATACGTATTGTTAGAATTAACTAGAAGACACCATATTTATAATTATCTCAGTGTTTTATTTTATAATCAAAAATAAAATTATAGAATATTATGTGACAGATTACATAAATCAAAATTGTCTAGTTATCTTTTTTATATCACAGTAGGTAGTAGTCACACATACTAACTATACATGATACACTCAATTAATAAAATTGCGTGTGTCTTGAACCCCGAGGAATTGAGACATCGCTGACACGCCCCCTCATGATACACGCCGTGGAGTCCAAGATCATGCACGCATCTCCAATGTGGTGCCTTTGACAATGCTTTGGTGAGAACATCCGCTAACATTTGGTCGATTGGAATATGTTCCAGATTAACTAGTCCTCTCTCTACAGATTCTCGAACAAAGTGATGGCGAATATTTATGTGCTTAGTTCTTGAATGATAGATCGAATTTGACGCCAAGTGCTGCGCTCCACGGTTGTCAAGGTACAATTTTACATCAGACAGTCCCCTATTTGGGCAGAAGCAACGCTTCTTTCATGGCTTCAGACGTGATGATATATTCAGCCTCTGTCGAGGATAATGCAACCGTTCGTTGCTTTTGCGACTACCAAGTTATTGCTGCTCCTCCTAGGATGAAAGCATAACCGGTAAAAGATCGTTGTCAATCACACAGCCTCCCCAGTCGGCATCAGAATATCCGAATAAAGGCTCATTTGTACTGGTATACATTAATCCTAAGTCTTTAGTTCCAGCCATATACCTTAAAACTATTTTACCTGCTGCCCAGTGTTGATTACTAGGTTCATTAGTAAATTGAGCTAGCCTTGATACGGTATTTGCAATATCTGGCCTGGTTCCTACAGCAAGGTACATTAGAGCTCCTATTAGCTCCCGATAAGGCCAATCACCATGTTTCTCTGTGGGTTTACCCACCTTCTTACTTTGAAGCTCAGTCGGTGTTGCAACTGGATTACACTGACTCATTCCACACGTCTCTAGTATATCTAGGACATATCGCGTTTGTTTTACCGTGATAAAGTCCTCTTATTGGTTAATCTCCAACCCCAAATAGTATTTTGCTCGGCCTTAGGTTCTTGATTTCAAATTCATCTAATAATTTCGATTTTATTTCATCTATCCATTCAAGGTCCGTCGATGCCACCAATAGATCATCTACATAAATGATTAGTAACAACATAACTCCTTGGCGTTTTGCGTAACACAAGCAAGGTTCTCCCTTCGTTGGTACTAATCCAATACTACTTAATTTATCTGAAAGACGAGCATGCCACTGCCGACTTGCTTGGCGTAATCAATAAAGGGCTTTTTGCAATCTACAAGTATTTTTTTTTTTTAATCTCCTTATTTATATTAATGTCCTGGCGGAGTTTAGCCGTAGGCTATTCTACCACTCAACCAGGACGGACACACACATGGACAATATCACAACACCCATTCCCTACGACATTGCCATCTGCCGCAGCTGAGACTCGAACTCAGGAGAGGAGAGCGACTAGATTTTGTTATCTCTCACACACCGGCAATCTAGTTCACTGCTATCATCTCGGCAACACATGAAAAACGCCACTACACATCCATACCCTAGCCAGGATTCGAACCTGGGACCCCGTGGTCGCAAGCTTAACACCTTAAGCACTGCGCCACCGAGCCGGTGGCTCCTTGCTCTAATCTTTTCAATATTTCTGCAGCTCGTTTCTTCACTTCTTGAACTGCTCTTTGGCTATCCTCTCGAACATTTCTGGTAACATATCTGGAATTTTCATGAATACTTTTTCTTCCAAATGTACATTTAGATACGCCGTTACCACATCAAACTGTAGAATTGTCATGGCAGATTTTTCAACAATTTCCCAAGTATTATTTTTTACCAGAGACTCACCTTCTGACTGAATAGCTCCTTTCCACTCGTTACTTTCAGGGGACATCATTGCATTCTTTATATTTACTTCTACAACTCCAGCAAATATCTCATCGTTGTCATCATCATTAACCTGACTCATTGAATTTTCTTCTTATCGACCAATTCCTCGAACTGATGAAAATAATTTGCTAGGACGACCTCTGGATCCAGTACGAAGTATCTTTGGTCTTCTTTGTCCTCTTGGATCCTCTTGTATGAATTCATGAAGCTTTTAAATCCCAGCCTGAAAACGATGTAATGAATTTCCAAATTTATTTCTTCAACATATTTTATAAAGTATGTAGATAAGAATCTATATTGTCATTTCTCCCGCTTTTTGGGGGTAGTTCCCACCCCTTCTTAGGGATGCGAAAAACGAAAAATACACATAATCTGATAAAGGATCAAATTATAAGATAAGATAATGCTAAAATGCATATTTTTCGAGATAATGCGAACTGAAAATTGCAATTTTCACCCCTAAAATCAGTATTCCTAGACGTTCTTTTTTAAATTACTCGAAAAACGTGGACTTTAATAAAAAAAAATGCAAGGGTACAAAATTAAAGCTTTTACGAAAACAAATCGAATGGTTTTTTTCTTTTCTTTTCTCCGATGATCAGTTTTTGGAAATATGGCATTTTCAAAATGGCGCCGAAACGTTCAGAAAAAATAGATGACGTTAAAATATAAAATTACTCAAAATCTACAACTATGAGAAAAATTTTTATTCTTGTAAAAATTAGAGGTATTAAATTTTTTTTTTCGATTGAGACATACTACGACCTTTTATAATGAAAACTAAAAAAGTTACAAACAAAGAAGTAGCGCATTTAAAAATTTAGGCTCCATTTTTTTTTTTTTAAATCCCTCCAAATATTGATAATGCATATTATTACTAACATGCTCAAATTTTTTAGAATTTTTAAAATAACTATTTTTCATTCTGTACCTGTTTTCAATAATGAAAGATTTCATAATTTTTTGAAAAAAATCGGATTTTTGGAAATACCTCCGAAGAGAAGCCTGAACCAGAGCCCTCAAACTGGCGCATGTTGGACCGTAAAGCAAAAGCCATAATTAGTTTGGCTGTAGAAGACGACCAACTAATCCACATAAGGTCAGAAGGAACTTCAAGGGACATGTGGAAGGCACTTCAAAAGGTTCACGAACGATCTAATTTATGCAGTAAGTTGTTTTTGCTTAGAAAAATTTATAAGTTACGCTTATCAGAAGACGGCGATATGCAAACATACATAAATAATTGGTTGAAACTCGTTACTCAGTTACGAGGTTTTGGAGAAGAGTTTAAAGATAGTCACGTTGCTGCTTTGTTATTATGTAGTCTGCCAGAATCTTATTCATCGTTAATAACTGCTTTAGAATCCAGACCGGAAGAAGAACTGTCACTGACATTTGTCAGAGGAAAATTAACAGACGAGTTTGATAGATGACGGGAACTGTACCCAGAGACCAGAACGAGTGTAATTTCTAGCAATTCCGCAATGAAAACATCTGGTAATACTGGAATGTCAAGGAACGTCAAGGTGCCAGTAGTCGAAATAGTATTCAAGGTGATGATACGGTTTGCCATTATTGCCAAAAACGTGGTCATCTTAAACGAAATTGTCGGAAATTAAAAGCGAAAACTGATACTACATTTAGAAAAAGTAAACATAAAGCACATATCACGAAAGACGAAAGCGATAATGATGATGACAACTTATTTTGTTTTGACGTAGGAATCGAAAAGAAAACACAAAGTTGGTTCATATATTCGGGAGCAACAGCTCACATGTCAAATGATGAGAAGTTTTTTGAGACTTTTCAGCGAAAAACTGATAATATTTATCTTGCCGATGGAAGATCTATAAAAGTTGTTGGAGTTGGTACAGGATTTTTAAATTGTATGACACAATCAAGAGTTCGTAAAGTGTTTTGTAAAAATGTTTTCTTCGTACCGGAACTGAATGCTAATCTTCTTTCAGTTAAGCGTCTTGCAAAAGAAGGATTCGGGTTTATTTTTGAAAATGACAGATGTGAAATTACAAAGAATAAGCAAGTCGTTGCTGTCGCTACAATGTCATCAAACCTTTACGAGTTAGATCTCAAACATCATGCTCAAGTAGCTCAAAACAAAAATGTTTCTTTTACTGAATGGCATCGTCGTTTTGGTCATCGTGATCCCGAAGCAATCAAGAAATTGTGCAAAGAAAATCTTGTAATCGGGTTGTCAGTTGGGGATGACAGATTCCTACCCTGTGAGGTATGCATCAAGGGGAAGTTGACAAGAAGTTCAGTCTCAAAGCAAGTCCCACAATAAAGTACTGGAGTTTTGCAGCTGATTTACAGTGACGTGTGTGGTCCCATGAAAACAGAAACTGTTGGAGGCAAAAGATATTTTCTGACTTTTATAGATGATTTTTCTCGTTACACGACTGTGTATTTACTACGTTCTAAAGATGAAGTTACTGAAAAGTTTCGTCAATATGTTGCTATGGTGCAAAACAAATTTTCAAAATCAGTGGAAGCAATTCGCTCTGACAATGGAGGCGAATATCTTGGACAAGAAATTCAGGCTTTCATCAAGAAACATGGAATTGTTCACCAGACAACAGCGCCTTATACGCTCGAGGAAAATGGAGTATCAGAACGTAAAAACCGCAGTATTTTTGAAATGGCAAGGTGCATGCTACTCAATGCCGATATGCCATACAAGTATCGGGGAGAGGCAGTGGTAGTGGCAACCTACCTTCAAAATCGTTTACCTACAAAGCCTCGTAATTGTACGCCTCATGAATTGTGGCATGGTACAAAACCTAATATCTCACATCTAAGACCATTTTTCACATACCCGAAGAAAAACGCACAAAGTGGGATAATAAAGCGGCTGATGGAATTCTTGTAGGATATTGCCTTATGACAAAATCATATCGTATTTTAATCCCAGATACAAATAGAATTGTTGTGTGTCGAACTGTTATATTTATTGATTCAGAAAATAATTCTGATAAACAAAACAAACCTCTTAGATGGAGTCTTCATTAAAAGGGGATTGTCCTGCTTCTGAAGTTGAAATTGTGGACAATGGAGCCATTATAGAGACAGTACACAATGAAGATAGTTCAAGTATAAGAACATCATCTCATAAAAACAAGGGTATGCCCCCTAAAAGATTAGGTTACATGATTACAGATTCCTCGATTTCCGAACCTCAAACTTTAGAACAGCTTCACAGTCTTCCACAATATGAACAAGCCTTGTGAAAACTGCAATGGATCAAGACATGAAAGCACTGGATGAAGCAAATACGTGGGAACTTTCTACGCTACCCCCCGGAAGAAAAGCCATTGGGTGCAAATGGACGTTCAAAAGGAAACAAAATTCAGTGGGGGAAATTGAAAGATATAAGGCGAAACTGGTAGTCAAGGGTTTAGGTGTTTTACCCAACACCCAGGAGAAGACTATGATGAAACCTTTGCCCCTATGACAAAGCCACCACCAAGACCATTATTTGAGGACTTGCGTGAAAAGCTTTTCCTTAAAGATTAAGATGAGGCATCGTTGAGTGGGGGTGTTGGAATAACAACTCTGCTATGTGATACCTATTGTTATTTTGTTATTTTTAATATTATTATCATGTTATCTTTTACTTGTCAGTCTTTGATTGAATTGTAATTTAAACTAAATAAAAGTTTGTGTCTAATTAAAAAGGTATCGAACACATTTCAATATTCAATAATATTTCCGCCTTTCCCATGTTTTGACCTTATAATCATATTCAGCGACCTCAAAGATATAAGTATATGGATTTTTGTGATTTTATTCGTAAAATTAGAAGACATTAATTTTTCAGCATTTAAGGGTGATTTCCACTCATAAGTTTTGACTTCACATTCAAATTCACCGACCTCAAAAACATAAGTGTATGGATTTTCGTTAATTTATTCTTAAAATTAGAAGAGTTATTAATTTTTCAAATTTTATGTTGTGGTTTCCACCCTTAAAAATAAAAAGCAGGTAATGCGACAATATAGATTTTGATGTACGTATTTTATAAAGCATATTGCAAAAAAAAATAAGGAAATTCCTTTCATCCTCTTCGGGCCGGGAATTTTACCATTTTTACTGCTTCGCTTACTGTACTATAACCTCTTTTAAGATATTCGCTGTGAAACTTCGATAGGATCGATTTTTACCTGTGCACTCCGAACTACTCCTTTGTTCTGACGCTGTTAGCGCGAAATAGGTGAGGATAAGCTACAAGGTTAATAGGACATTTTTTATGCAGAATTTAACGACAATTTTTTTATTTACTATATTTTTTTCTCTTCCGACGAACGGTTTACAAGGTAAAAATGAAAAAGCAGCTTTAAGTTCCGTTAAGGGTGCTTTTTTGCAAATTGGGGGGAACTTTTCGGGTATCTATTCCTAACCCTATCTAGAGCACGCATCTCAAATATTATTACTTTACAAATTATTTCTTCTAAAATATCTAATTTGCGTGGACTAACCGGTCTGGTCCGTCAGATAGACCACTTTTTTTGTGGGGCTGTGTTATTATAGTCTACCCTAAATAATTAAACAAAATCACATTAAAACTAATGCAAAAAATAAACATGTAAAACCGTGCGTAAATAACAGTTATTTGAATTAAAACATTAATTTAAAATTTATTTGTAAATTAACTACTTTTGCAGACGATTTTCATAAAAGACCAGACCTCGAATTTTCAACAGTTGGAATATTTTACGATCTCAAATAAAATTCTTATTTACTGAGAAAATATAAAACTGTTACACCGGAATAAATATGGTGTGTATTTTTCTTTACCGCGCGTTTTCTTATAAAAATTCATCAACCTTCAAAGGTAAATCATTCCCCAGGAAATGGGAACGATATAGAAACGTCCAGATCGGCGTTCAGATTATTGCTTATATATCTAATATATAATGTGCCCAACGTCTTTGTTTTACTGGACGTTTTTGCAACCGGTCTGGCAGATTTATTTTGCATACATGCGAATATGCAAAAAATGTCGTGAATCAGTGGTTTCAATATGGATCTAAATCATTCATTTCCTGCTATATGTAAAGAAATAATATATTAGGTATTTCAAGATATTAGAAAGAACAGTACATCTTATTTATTCTCACGCTTTACGTGTACGGCCATGAAGAAGATTATATCGATTTGTTATTTAGAATTACATTGTGAAATAAACCAGATCATTATCGATGTAACAAATATCGAGTAATTTTGTAAATCACACATAATAGATGAGGCCGACTAAAAATGTTTTGTAACGTCTGCATTTTATTTATTTGTTCCGGCTTAAGCAAGCTCATGTGTTTATTGATGGTTAGAAAGATAACGCATTACATAGGTACTAATTAGCATAAATATATTTTGTTTACAATTACGGGAAAATAATTTACTGTGACTAATTAAATTTTATTGCCTTGGTTTGACTTCCAGATGTACATTATTTGACGACAAATAGCGTTTTTCTTCAATCACAATTACGTTATATCAATAAAAGTGATACGCGGAAGGAAGGTCAACAACTTCAGGAAATTGCAATCTATTTATGGAGGAACAAGAAGAATCTAAATGAGATTAAGGTAATGGTCAAAATATATTCAATGAAAGTGTACAGAGTGAACCATATTCAGGTACGGAACTAGCTATGCATTAATGAGTGGACCGAGGCTAGGCATACGCTCATTTAGATGGGACAAGAGTACAGGTAGTTTGGTTTTCAAAGAGTGACCGCAAATACACGTCAAAAATCGCCTGTTCCGTAGCTCTTGATATCGAACTTAATTTTAATCCTAAATGATATTTTATGGTACGATATTGATGCCTTTTAAATTTCAAGTTGAGCCTACTTTTAGTTACAGAGTTATGAGATTTTAAAGTTGCTGTTGTGTACCATCAGCCTTGTGGGTTCATGCCAGAAATAACACTAGCCCACAAAAAAACTAGCCTGCGCGAAAGAACTGACTAGGCCAATTTTATGTTTTTGAGGTCGCTTAAATTAGCCTAGTCAGCTCTTTCGTGCAGACTAGTTTTTTTTTTTGTGGGCTTGTTTTATTTCTGTCACCAATCCAGAAGGCTGATGATATGCAACAGCAAATTTAAGATCTCATAACTCAGTAACTAAAAGCAAGCTCAACTTGAAACTTATCTACCAAAAAATATAATTTAGGACTAAAATAATCCGATTTCAAGGGCCACGAACAGGCGATTTTTGCGGCCACTGTTTCATTTCCCTGTTAAATATGATTATTTCCGAAATGTTTTCTTATAAAACTAATTTGTTGTTGGAATTATGGCATTCGATTTTCTTGAGTTTCAATTGCTTCATCTCCAGCTTTAAATAAGGGTGAGATTTTAAAACGACTTTCAATGTCGACAGCACAATCATGTTTGAGAAAATCTGAACCTGTACATTTGAAAGTAATTACCACCGGAACCAAGCAATATCCTTTTTAAAAGCTTGCTTTTTTATATTAGTCAGTCAGTTAGTTAGTTAGTTAGTTATTGTGTTTCTTAGTATGTTTAAGCGGACTTTTGCAAGTCAATTTTGAACCACTTAACGATGTCCAATCGAGCTGAAATTTTGCATAAACGTGTAGTTCTGATGACAATACAATATTATGGCACTATGGTACCATATTGTGGAACCTAACAATAATATAATGGAACGTGTTCGGGTTTCATTATTATTATTATTATTTTTGTTGACAATAATTCAGATTGTCTTCACTTATTTTATTATTATAGCGCGTTCTCATCGGTAGATGTCCCTACCTTTAAATGACCTTTTTTGTACTGACCCCGTGAGGGAGCAAAAAAGGTCCTGATTCATTCATTCGATTAGTATACTCTGCCACGAGTTTGTCAATTAATTTGCATTAAATTACTTTTAATTTTCGCTTGTGTTTTTCCGCTTATTTTTATTATTGATGGTGAATATTTCACGTGCTTTTCATGGTCGTTATTCAAGAGAGTGAAGTTAAAAGAAGTCCTGGACCAGGAGCTCCGAGAAGTACAGAGGATTCCGCCGAGACACGATTAGCACGTGTAAGTCATTTAAGTCATATTTATTAAATTGGAATTAATACAGTCTGCTTTCTCAAACCACGAATCGGCTATCGGAGCCGTAACAGAACGTCTTCGAGACACAACGTCTAATCGAGCTGAAGTTTTGCATACACGTGTTGTAGTTCTGATAACAATACAATATTATTGTACCATGGTACAATATTAAGGAACCTAACAATAATATAATTCTTCTTCTAATTCTTCGAGATACCACGTCCAATCGAGCTGAAATTTTGCATACACGTGTATAGTTCTGATAATAATATAATATTGTGGTATCACGGTATGTTATCGTGGAACCCAACAATAATATAATGGAACTCCTTCGAGATACGTCGGCCAAATGAGCTGAAATTTTACATGCACGTTAGTTTATGTTTAGTTCAAATCTTGCAAGTCAATTTTGAACCACTCAACGACGTCCGTCCAATTGAGCTAAAATTTTGCATGCACGTGTAGTTCTGATGGAAATACAATATTATGGTACCAACGGTACAATATTATGGAACGCAAACAATATTATAATGAAACCTCTTCGAGATACGGCGTCCAATCGATCTGAAATTTTGGATGCATACACCCATGATCGATGTCGTGATAGTATTAAACGTAATGCTCCGCAAGAGGTCAACTAGAATGACGCAAAAGTTCTGCCAAAATGTTCTGTTCTTGTCAAGTGGAAAGTGTTCCGAATAAAGTAGAACTTTTATTTACTGTTTTTTTTTGTGGAAAAATTACGTTACTTTTTAGTCCAATCAATGAATGCCCAAAAGGGGATTGTAGAGAACATTGAGGAGGGGAGAATTTTCTTCTTCAGGAATGTGTTGGGGGATAGTTAGGAGGTAAACATACTTAAAATCACCGCCTCTAGCCCCGCCGCTTCAGGGGGGAGGGGGGTGAAAAGGTTCCTTTTTTCGATTCTTCGCTTATAACTAGGAAATTATGCGTCGTATGGAAAAAGGTAATCTATGCAAAATTAAACATAATTAAATTTCCTACAAGAATATCTGCATTCATTTCCTCCTATGTGTTATAGTTTCTGAGCCAGCCAATTGTAGCAGGCGATAGATGTTAGAAATATTTCAGATATTTAATTAATTTATTCATTAATTATCTATTTTGGCTGACGAATATCTCGGTAACTATAACACATAGGAAAGAAATGAATATAGACATTTTTGTAGAAAATTTAAGTATGTTTAATTTCCGAGTTTCCGAGTTATAAGCGAAGAATCGAAAAAAGGAACCTTTCCACCCACCTCTCCCCCCCTGAAGTGGCGGGGCTAGGGGTGGGGACTCCTAACTACCCCCAACACATTCCTGAAGAAGAAAATTATCCCCTCCTCAATGTTCTCTACAACAGATTCGTTGAGTGGACTATTTCGTTAAAAAAAAAAAGGTTTATAGTATTTAGCAGACAACTAACATAGCTTTTATGAACTTGTGTGAAATATGAATTTTTGGTAGTTCTGTCACTGTACTGTTATGTTACATATTTATGATTTTTAGAGTGGCGGTTGGCTATATGGCCAAATGCCCAAAAAAAAAACTGTAATAGATATCATTTATGAGTGTCAATACATACAAAATAGTAACTGCGAAAAACATTTTTTCACATTTTTCCAAAATGGCAGCCGTAGCGGTAAAGATATTTTCATAGAAAACTTTAATTAATGATTGTGAAACTAAAAAAAAATTGTAGGCACCATTCACAGGTCAAATGACAGATCGACAGTACGATATCTAAACAGCCTATACGGTATCGACAAGAGTACGTATTGGGTTGGCAATAAGAGCAAGCGAGAGAGCGGCAAGCGAGAGCGAAGCATGCGATCATATACATGCCTCTTGATGGGTGTGTCCACTCTTTACATCTGCTAGAGTACTGGTAGACGTCTTTATTGTGGGCGGTCAGTTAATAGCGCTATGCCAAACGAAGGACTTTCTGAATCTGTATATATATATATATATATATATATATATATATATATATATATATATATATATATATATATATATATATATATATATATATATATATATATATATATATATATATATATATATATATATATATATATATATATATATATATATATATATATATATATATATATATATACTAGTATCATAAGGTCCGCTCGCTTCGATGTCGTGCTAAGTTTGAAAACTATTTTATGATTACTTAGGTCTACTGGATCACCGAATGCCATGTTGGCATTTCTGAAAATGGGTCATTCTCCAGTAATACACAAAACAAGATGGCGGATAGGGCGATAGGGTGAAGGAAAATCGTATCTCCGGTAATAGTTGTCCGATCTTTTATTTCATAAAGTAGTCAAAAAGTATATATTTTGCTCCAAAAAATACAAGATCTAAAAATACTGAATACCTAACTGAAAATTTGTCAAAAAAATAAAATTTTGGTTTTAAAAATTTTTTTAATATTTTTTTACTTGAAAAACAATACCTAAGTTATATGAAAAAAAAGTTTAAACAAAAAATGTGCAGATTTTAATGCTGAATCCAGTGATATATAATTTATTGAGTATTGGTTAAACAATAATGCAATAATGACAAGAATTTCGCACTAATGTATTTTTGGAATTGAAGGAATAATCAGCAATACTAAAATCGCTTGTATTATTGGGAACTCTGAACACAACTACTACAGACCTTAAAGACAATCTCCACAAATTTGTATGTTTTTTTTTCCTTATGGGCTGCGGTGCCAAAGCCCCGCTGTACTGAAGCTTGAGCTTAGTGTACCCCATAGTCTCGTTATCCCATTAATCCCATTCCTCTCCAAAAGGAGAGCATACGGTCAATGGGAGCTCTGGCTATTTCTTCCGGGGTCACGGTTAGTCCCCCGAAGTATGAAAACCTCCCAGCCACCAAGGCTGGGCATTCACATAGTATGTGGTGAGGAGTTTCTTCATCCTCACCACACATCCTGCACTCTGGATTATCCTTCACACCTATGTTGGTTAGGTGTCTGTTCAATGTGCAGTGTCCTGTTAGAATTCCCACTGCACATCTCAGCTGTTTTCTGCTCAGGTTTAGCAATTCGTTTGTCTTTGTCTTGGATGGCCCGCTGGTGATGAACATACGTGACTGTCTCATCCCCGGCGCGCCGGTCCAATACAAGATATGTTTCTGACTCAATAGTTCCTTTACCATTCCTCTTGCGGTATTGTATGATATCCCGCAGGATGGCTCCGGTCCCATCAGGCTGTTTTTGCGCCTTCTTTGGCCAGCGTATCTGCTTCATTGCCCTGGTGTCCTCGCGTCCACTCCAGTTGTATACTGTTGTGTTCCGCCAGTTTCGCCAGGGATTCAAGGCAGTCTTTTACCGTTTTGGAACGTATCTTTACTGCATTTAGAGCTTTGATGGCTGCTTGACTGTCAGTGATGATGCGGATTCTTTTGTCAGTATATGACCTCCGGATCATTTCTTGTGCACAGATTCTATGTCTGTGACTTCTGCTTGGAACACCGTTGCGGTGCCGCCCAGGTTCAGACTGATGTCTGTCCTTGGTTGGTCCCCCGTAACACCTGCTCCAGTACTTCTTGACGTTTTCGATCCATCAGTACACCATATGGTATCATTTGGATGTCTTCGCAGTTGCCTTGTTCCTTCCTCTTCCCTATCGGGTATGTATACCCTGAAGGTCTTTGTGAAGTTGTGGCTTGTACTGATCCTATCTGACTGCATATCTAGTAGTCGATTTTTTCTTATTTGTTGGAATATTTCGGTGTGGTATCCTATTCTTGGAATGGTCCCATGTCCGTGTATTTTCAGCCTGTACGCCGCCAACAGTGCCTCACTCTCCACTACTAATTGTTGTGGGGGCAGGCAAAGTAGCGCTTCCATGGCTACAGTAGGCGTTGTTGACATTGCTCCCGTTAAGCCTAGACAAGCCAGTCTCTGTACTTTCCGTAGTTTTCTCATTGCCTCCCCTTTTTCGGCTTTATGCCACCAGATCAGGGAGGCATAGGTTATTATTGGTACTACAATCCTTTGGTACAGCCAGGGCACCATTCTTGGTTGTAGTCCCCAGTTCTTGCCTACCATTCTTCTGCTGGCCCATAAGGCCCACATAGCTTTGGTAGTCACTCTGCCTGGATGTGCATTGAAGTTTAATTTGGTATCTAGAATTAGTCCCAAATATTTCACTTCATTGCTCACCTGTAATTCGTTTCCCCGGAGATATAATCTTCCCAGGTCGAGTTTTCTCTTTCTTGTGGAGGTGACCACAGTGGTCTTCCCTGGATTCACGGAAAGACCTTCCTGGGTATACCATCTGCCTGCCATGGCGAAGGCGAGCTGCATCTTTTCTGATGCAGCGCCCTCGTGCTTTCCTGTTACCAGGATGGCGATATCATCTGCATAACCTTGCGCATATATTCCCCGCTGTTTCAGTCGAAATAGGAGCTCGTCCGCAACCAGGCACCACAGGAGAGGAGATAAGACCCCCCCTGCGGGCATCCTCTGATCATGGATACCTCCTCTGTCGTGGATCCTAGCGTGGACTGAATTTTCCTAGTTCTGAGTGCTGAGTCGATCCATTTTGTTATTGACTTTGTATTATAATTATAAAAATAAATTAAAAATTATAAAAATAAATTAATAACGAAGCTAACTGACTTGCGTTGGTATTTGTTTTCCACCAAAAATCAAGAAGGAGAAAACTTACCATCCACAGTTGATGGTACGAAGTAACATATTTTAAGGTAACGTAGATGACATATAAAAATAAAAGAGATTTGATTGTTATTTTATATTGCAACAGTATGGAGAAGTGCGATTGAAAATATCCAAAATTTGCCAGATGCCAGTCTCTGTGGGTGGAGAAAAAATCACAAATATTTAGAACAAGTTCCCATGCTTAACCAACCCGCCCCAAGAGCTATAAATAACCTTGTGAAATGTAGCTGCAAGAACCAATATATGTTCCTGCAAAAAAATGGTAGTTTGCACTGAAGCCTGTCAGTGTTCTGTAGGAAACTTTTTTGTACAAGTACACCAGATTTAGTAACTCCATCGATCATGGAAGAATATGAAGATAATTCAGGTAAATTGTGGTATTTTTACTTTAAACATATTACTTGAATAAAAATATTTTTTAGAAGATGATGACATGGAGATCACTTAAGAACTATTTTAAGTCGAAAAAGACAATTAAAAAGGCAATTTAAGTTAAGTTTACATTATATAAATTTATGTTTACCGCAGAGTATAAGATTTGTTTTCTATTATTAAAAATATTTAATTTGTTTTATTAATTATCTTTTTTGTTTGAGTCAAATATACCTTATGATGTTAATAATAAAAACACGTTTATTTAATCCGCCATTTTGAAAAAGTTGAAATTCTTTGCTATTAAAAAAATAAAAACATTTCTGGTACGGCCCGAATGAAATTTTTTTACCTGGAGAAGCTATGTTATTATATAAATATGGTATTAATTAACTGTGTGTCTTACCAAAGTCACCTTGCGTACCGTACCGCAAGATTCCTCCACAATACCTGTAGCACACCATAATTTTTAAATTTTGGAGCATTAGTGCTAAACCAATATTCAATAAATTATATATCGCTGGATTCAGCATTAAAATCTGCACATTTTTTGTTTAAACTTTTTTTCATATAACTTATTATTTTTCAAGTAAAAAATATTAAAAAAAAATTAAAACCAGAAATTTCAGTTAGGTAGTCAGTATTTTTACGTCTTGTATTTTTTATAGTAGAATATATACTTTTTGAAGTATTTCCTTTTTTTGAAGATCGGACAACTATTACCAGAGATAAGATTTTCTTTTAAATCGCCCTATCCGTCATTTTGTTTTTATTTTACTGGAGAATGATCCATTTTCAGAATTGCCAACATACCATTCGGTGATCTAGTAGAACAAAATAATCATAAAATGAAGAGTTTTCAAACTTAGCAAGACATCGAAGCGAGCGGTCGTTTTTGAGCCCATGATAATAGATAATATTCAATTATGGGATTCTTAAAAGGCATACTTATCGAAAATAAACAACAAACGGAAACTGGGTTTTACCAAAGCAGAGCCGACCGTCTGCGATTCCGAGTCGTTCTTTGTTTTTACGTGTGTTTACACGCAAAATTTGACCGTCCAAATTGACATATCGTGTTTCCACTAATGATGCCTCGCATTGTTTGCTTTCCACATTCGACAACACTGACCACGACTTCAAATCTATTTGCATAAATCGTGCTAATTTCAATAAAAATCCTAACGGTAAGCAATACTTCCGAATAAAGGATTGCGTCATTGTATGCTTATATTGGAATCTTGTATTACAGATTGACTTTTTTGCCATATGTCACGACCGATACACCTACAATGTTTTCGATTTCCTTGCTCGTAATTAACCTAATGGTATCTACCTCTATAGGTATCGGCCGTTTATGTATACAATTTTTATTATATGGTTGAGTAACCGGATTAGCGAACTGCGGGAGTCAAATGTTTGCCTGAAATAAGTGAGACGAAGCAAATGATTTAAAAATACATTAAGCCATAATTAAATCTATCGGTTGTATAAAACTGAATTCGAATAATCCACGTATTGATGTATGCTTTTGTATACGGGTTTAAACGTTATTAGTAACCACAAATTACGCGGTGGAATGAAAATAACTGATCACCAGGTGATGCGACTTTATTTTACATGCGGACTACATTTTTGTTTTTGATTTTATGATGAAAATTATTCTTGATTATTTCACTCATTAGCAAGGTAGCCAATTTTTTGAAATCACTGCACCGGTCAACCATGATTCACACACCTACAAAGAGTATGAGCGAGTAGCAATGTAAAAAGTACCCCCGCCCCTACCGAACTAAAATGGCTTACATAAGATGCCTCGTATGCTGACTATCTTGTGTACAAAGCTTTAAGCTCGTGGACTCTGCATGGGGTGGAAAAAACAATAATTTACCCCTAAATGTTTTATTTTTTTCTCACCTTCTATTTGACGGATCGCTTTGTAATTTGGCACAAATAATATTAGTGTTAAGAGAGTTTATTGCAAAAAATATTACTCTTCTACGGTGATTTTATGCATTAAAAAAAATTGATGCATTTTTTCAATGGCCTGAAGGGTGACTACCCTGTTTGACAGTATTACCATATTTTGATGTAATATGTATTTAAACTATAACTATAACATATACCAGTTATAGTTTTATTAATGCCGTGGAACAGGATAAAAATAAATAAAAATTATCTGAACTTGCAATATTACGAGTATATTATTTAATTTTTTACAATTAATTATTTTTTTATTTATTTGCTTTTATCATGATTAGATAATATTATTTAGGTATTATGCAAATCACAACTTACGCATTGTTTATTTATTATGAAAATGCCTACATTCTGTATATTGTTGCTTTAATCTGGGCACGCTAATATACTAGTCAGAAAGTGGATAATTTCATATTAAATAAAAATAGTGTGAATGACTAAATGTAAATAAATGATTTAAGTATTTTCAATATTTTTTTTTCTTTAAAATGCTAAGAATCCTATCATGTAATTTAATACTTCGTCAGTATTAGCTAGAAGAGTAATTGTTTTGATTAGTTCTCCAATAATGAGTGTTTTAAAGTATTTACCTGACTAGTATATTAGCGTGCCCAGATTAGGGCAACAATATACAGAAAGTAGGTATTTTCATAATAAATAAAAAAGTGTGTAAGTTGTGATTTGCATAATACCTAAATAATAATCTCTAATATTGTTTAATATTTAGATAGGTAATCATATAATTCATTCAGACAAGAGTAACTGAGTGATGCAGAAATTGGACCATATTGCGAGCAAAAGAAGGGAGAACCCGACCAAAATGGAAGGATGTCTCAAACAAAGTAGTAGGATTGAAGGCTTTGTGGTCGTAATGGGATTCACTTAGAGCATTAGACGGGCTGTTATTATTACATACGAACATCTATAAGACTTATTTCATTAACCATTAGGAACATGATAGCTCACAAAAAACAAAATTATTTATCCAAGTCACTTTCTTCATCTAACTGTGGCAGTAAAGAAAGTTTTATTGGTTGATTCGATTATAGTACCTCCGGTTTTTTTACATATTATACTTTATTACTGTTTTTGCATTTTAAATTAAGTGAGCTGATTTTGCTCTCAGAACTATTGCTATCTGTTGTAGAACTTTCCATTTTGTGCATAACACTAACTACTATCTAAGTTTTTTAAAAAGGGAAAAATTAAGTATTAAGTACAATACAAATAACATATAAGAAAACCACGAGTACGATGCACACACTTAAAATTCCGGAGATAAGATACAATATATGAGAATGTAACAGTATGAGATGGAACTACGAAGATTTGTAAAACAGATGCGGCTGCGGCAGAGCGGGGGCGTGAGTATCCAGCGGTCCGGCAGCCAATTGAAAAATGTCTTATTTTGTATATTTAGTGCCTCTACAACTATCACAGCACGCATTTCTGACCGCGGGGTGTCTTTAAAGGCAGCTTATACTTCTAGGACACGCACAAAAACCTTGCTAATACTTTGATGCCGCGATGTTCTAAGAATTCGCCTGACCTCTTCGGCCCTGATGCCATCTAAAAAGGCTCCTACGGCTAGTTGTTCCTGAAATTCTCTTGGTGCATTCGGACATGCCAGGTGTGCCAGTCTCTCTATCGCAGCTTCGAATTCTTGTAAGCTTTCCCCAACCTTTTGCGTCCTTGATTTTAGCTGAGCCTGGTATACTTGGGCAAGGTGTTGGTTTATCTCAAGTCTAATGCAGCTTTCAAGACTTTTAAGTCCTTTTGTTTCTCGGGATGGTCTGAGGTAACTCTGAGGCTTGGCCTCTTAGCGCCAGAACTAATGTCATAGCCTTTTCCTAGTTATCCCAGTTATTCGCACTTGCAGCCACCTCAAATTGTCTCTTGTACGTTGTCCATGAGCTTTGGTCGTCAAATGAGAGAGATTTTAAATGAGGACATGATGATGCTACCAGCTGGTCTCCTTTCTCTCTCAATTGTCGTTTAAGGTGCTCCACTTCTCCTTCGACCTCACTCGTCTTTTCTTTGATGTCTCTTACTTCCCCTTTGACTTGATTGACTTCTGTCTTGACCACACCTACTTTATCTTAGACCTTGTTTATCTCTTCTTTGATTTCGTTAGTGACTGAATTCCTCTTTTTCTTCTTGACGTTGTCTTTCTTGATCTTTTTTCTCCTCTTGACGCCTTATTTCCAGGTTTTCCATTATTTCCTTCAATTCGTGACGCTGCCTTTCTTCCTCTTGACGTCTTCTTTCTTGTACTTCTTTTTCTTCTCGATCTCGCTTTTTCTGTTCTTCTTTTTCATTGCGATGTCTTATCTAAAGTGAAATAACTAAACATGAATGAATTATATGATTACCTATCTAAATATTAAATACTATACTCGTAATATTGCAAGTTCAGATAATTTTTATTTATATTTATCCTGTTCCACCGCATTAATAAAATTGTAACTGTTATATGTTATAGTTATAGTTTAAATACATATTATATCAAAATATGGTAATAGTGTCAAACAAGGTAGTCACCCTTCAGGCCATTGAAAAAATATATTAATTTTTTTTAATGCATAAAATCATCGTAGAAGAGTAATATTTTTTAAAGTAAACTACCCTAACACTAATATTATGTGTGCCAAATTACAAAGCGATCCGTCAAATAGGAGGTGAGAAAAAAAATAAATCATTTAGGGGTAAATTATTTTTTTTCCACCCCATGCAGAGTTCACGAGCTTAAAACTTTGTAGACAAGACAGTCAGCATACGAGACATCTTATGGAAGCCATTTTAATTCGGTAGGTGCGGGGGCACTTTTTACATTGCTCATACTCTTTTAACTTTTATTTTGTATCGTTAACCAAAAGCACTTATTTGCATTGTTTTGGTCCCAGCTACGTCTAACATAGTCATAAAAAAAATTACTGGTATAGTCCGCTGGACAGACCACTTTCTTTTTGTATTGGGGGTGTTTTTTGGGGTTAGAGGTGAAAAACGAGCCACTCTGACAATTCTGACTTCGGATTCAGTTTTAGCAGGTCCAAATACATAAAGATACATGGGTCTGGTCCGCCGGACAGACCATTTTTTTTTGGGGGTTGGTGGGTGAAAAACGAGCCAATCTGATTCGGATTCGGTTTCAGCGGATCAAAATACATGCGGATACACTGGTCTAGTCCACCGGACAGACCACTTTTTTTTATGGGGCTGTGATCAAATGTCACACTTTGACTCATTCCGAATATCGAAATATTTCCTCTTCTACTTCCCTCTTCTGGGACCGGTTCTTAATTTATTATACGCGTGACGTTTCCTTTACCTCCCACCTCATTTTAATTCATTTTACAAACTCAATTGCAATACTGACCAGGCTAAGCCGGTGAGCCCAATAAATTAAAATTATGCAATGTGGAAGTAGAACCGCTGGAGGGTTTTAAAACTAGCTCATTTTCAATGATATTCAAATCCGTTTTAAGTACTAGTAATAATGGATATTAAGAACGCAGCTAATTATATGACGACTTGACTGGTATATATTCATAGGCATTGAATGGGATTAAATAATGTTACGTAGTCATTTGCACGGAATGGGCAAAGAAGAATAAATAATAGAGTGGCGTGGGTAATAAAAGCTACGATATAGTTTTTGTTCACACACAACTGATGACACAAAAAATAAATTAAAAAAAGAAATCCGAGTCCATAAATATACTTAGAACAGTGATATTAAAAGTAATCGGCATAGTGAGGGTATATATTGTATACAACGTATCATCTTATTCCATTATATATTACATTTAGGTATCAGATTTTTTACTGCTAGGTTTTAATAGATATACACGTGTTGACCTTGTCTTAGTCCATTTTTGCATATAATTTAATACTTCTAATAACTCTGTAGGCAACACAGAAAGTTAGCTTATCGCTGAGAAATCTAAAAAACGAATTTTAACCAAAGAGAAGCACATACTCGAGACCTACCGAATGGCCAAAGGACATTTAAAATTTTCCTTAAACTGAAAAAATTATTCACCCATTTCCAATAAAATTTTTAAGGAAAGTGCCACCGAGCGCGCAAAAGATTCAGTTAATAATCGCGTCGCTGAGAAAATCAATCAGAAAAATATCCAGAGCTAAGTGTGACATTGAGGACTATTAAATGGCCGCAAAAAAGTTCAACTTTTTCTTAAAATAAAAAAGTTATTCACCAATTCTAATAAAATTTTTAAGGAAAATGTCACCGAGCGCGCAAAAACTTCAGTTAATAAACGCTTCGTTGAGAAAATTAAAAAACAAATTAACCAGAAATAAGCCCATCATAGAAGATTAACAAATACCCGCAAAAAATTTCAAATCCTACAAAAACTAAACAACCACATTTCAATAAAATTTTGGACGGAAATTAATCGAAACGAAACGAAAAGTTTTGCATTTGTAGGTATTAACACACATGTGATTTGTTAGGCATCAGCTTAAAAAGTTATCCAGATCTTTTTGAACTTTGAGACAATCGTCTAAAGATTTAATTACGTAATGAAATTTTAGATCATCTGCATACATAAGGACATTACAATTTAAAAATGCGTCAATTGCATCGTTAACAAAAAACAAAAAAAGGACTGAACTGATGTGGGACCCTTGAGGAACTCCCGACGTAACACTTATTATATTAGACACTTTACCTACCACAGATTTTAACATACTGATGTCTGTCCTGAAGGTAAGACTTAATTCATTCCAAGTAAACTCCAGCAATTCCCATACCTTCCAGTTTATACAAGTATGTGACAGACGCTGTCGAAGGGTTTTGACAGATCTGTATAGATAGCGTCAACTTGTTCACGTAGCTCAAGGCTATTTACTAGATAGTGATGATATGTCGCCAGGTTTGTAGTGGTGGACCGCCTTTTGTAAAACCCATGTTGCTCGTCGATTATTGACTTATTAAAGGTGGTGAAAAGCTCATCAGTAGGTATGGATTCCATTAATTTTAGAATGCAGGAAATAATTGTAATTTCTCTATAAATTTCGATTTTGGATTTGTTACCAGATTTAAAGATTGGAGTAAGTGTAGAAGATTTCCATTCAGTAGGAAAAAAGTTTTATCTAAGGATATTTCAAATAGAATTCTAAGTATTTCTGAGAGCGTTGATGAGTAATTAATTAGAAGTACAGGCGGTATTCCATATGGGCCGCCATTTTTATTTTTATCCATTTAAGTTTAGTTTCAATTTCTGCCATAGTAAACAGGTGGTAACTTAGAGAGTGAACATTGTTGTAGTCTGTTGTGACATTCTCAGTAAATATAAACTTATGAACACAATAATAAGACTGAAAGTGCTTAGCAAAAGCATAGCAATGTCCTGAGGATCATCCAAAGATACACCATCGTACTCCATAAGTTTCGGTAAGCCATGTTCCTTTTTAAGAGAATTAATATAAGACCAGAAATACTTAATATTAGTTGGAATCATGAGTTCCTTGTTAGATACATATAAAAGGTAGCACATGTCTATATGGTATTTAGTTTTTTTTCTTATATTGGAATATTCAAGGTAATCACTTTCAAGCCTAGTCTTTTTATATTATAAGAATATTCTTAAGGCATTTCTATATGGGCAACTTGTCGCAGATAGCTAATTAGTTCACAATTGCACTTTAATAAAAGATAAAAATAATTTTTCATCAGTAAAAAATAATTATATGGCAATTCAGCCAAATATTAGTGCAATAAAGCTAGGACCTCATGTCAGAAATGGGAGAAAACTAGCAACTTTGGAATTAAATTTCTAATAACGGGCCCATGGAAAAATTTTATCAAACCCTCTAGAAAGTCTGTTCGATCGGTAAGAAAATAATACACCTACAAGCCGGTATGAAATAATTTACTAAAATGTTCCAGCCCTAATAGTCCAGTGTTTGACGGTAAAAATAGGGTATTACCTCAGAATTCTTTCGTACAAAATCGATTTTGATGAAAAGTAATTAAGCTCATCTAACTCTCCTCTTCAAAAGTTATATGTTCCTGATGTGTCCTTTTTGTTTTTTGGGGGTGAAAACTACCTCTTCTGAGAAATAATTTAAAAACATAGATTTAAGCGTTACATAGATTGAAATCATGTTTAAATACGTAGAATAAACATTATTTCATGTCCTGGAATATATTTATGATGTGTTACCACCCTTTATGACGAAATTTAAAAAAAAATAGTTTTCAACAGCTTGAAATGTTTTAAAGGTGCATTTATAATAAATTAAAATCCCGTCACTGTTTATAATACAATTTATGATTTATTGCAACGTCTCATCCAGTACAAACTGCCCTCGTGATAAAAAAAAAGTACCATATTTACTTTTAATTAAAAACTGAAATTATTGAATGAGTTTAAAGGGGAAAAATACAAATTTTATTTACATTATAATAGCATGTTTCGTTATTGAAAACCTATCGATCATCAGAAGAACTACCATCATTATCATCACTATCGACCTCCTCCTCTTGAGCTGTAATTGTAGGACAATTTTGACAGTTATCACCGGAGCATGTTCCACATGTTGCGTTATAGAAAAGTCCAACTTTTCGGCAGTTACATGCTCCGCCGCATCCTTTTTTGCAATTACATAATATCATTTTGAGGAATTCTCCCGGTGCAGGCATATCCAGCATTTTGATTGGTAGTAAAAATCCTTCATTATTAATCCCCTAATCAGTTGGACGAATATTTTTGTTCCCAAGCCACATCTGAGTTTGTAAATAAAACCTCTTAATGTGCTCATTCAGAGCATCAACTGTCGGAACAAGGGATGATAATCTCACAGCACTGTTTTTAGCGAAAACCTTAACAAAGGAATCATAGCGCATCTGCTCGAGAAATGCTGATAAGTCTTCGACACGGCTCAATTTTTTTAACTGTATCTCCTTAGGAGCTCCGTACAGTAATATTGTGGAGTACCTACCGGCTGCTAAAATTTCTTCCAGCTCTGAAGTACGATCATAAAATATTTCCACCTGATCTCTTTAATGTGTTTACATGTATTTATAAATGTTCCAAAATTGTCGAGAATAAAACAATTTACCTGCTCCGAAAATTTCACCGAAAAGGGCGATTAGTTTTTCAACATAACTTCCTTCATTTTTAAGCGATTCAATCGCTCCAAAAACCATTTTGCAGAGAATTGTGGAGCTACAAGGCTACAAGGCATGTAAAGTAAAGTGTGTGTGTAAAGTTGAACTTCCTTGAACTCTTTGCATTTGAGATTTTTGAGTTTAAAAGGCTCGAAGAAGGTGGTCCTCACACTCAAATGCAAACTTATGACGATGTTATCTCAACTAATTTTTATCCTAGAGAAATTAAATAAAAATAGTAAAATTATCAGCAAGAGAAAAACTTAATTTTGTACTCTAGTATTTTTTACGTATCTTCTTTAGTTTTTGAATTATTGTGAAAAAATGAAAATTTTTTAAGAAATTTCAAAAATAATTTCAAACTTGAATCAAACTTTTTTCAAATTTAGGGATCTCAAACCAATCAAACTTCTAGAACATGTTGTTAGTACTTGAATAAAGTAAATTGTAAATGGATTACGTTCAATTTCAATTCTTGCGGTGAAGCCATTGGTTTTATTGCTGATTTTTTCTCCGAAAAAACGAGACAACCATTTTATTTTCATCATAAATAACTTCGTTAGTTTTTATGCTAACGACTTTTACCACAGCTCATTTTAAAGGTCTCCTCACGTACTTTTAAAAATGTCTTATATATTTTCCTCCAAAAATTTTCTGTTTTTCCGTTATTTAACGTTGAAACGTTCGAATTCAGTTTTCGGCGAACAAAAAGTCACTTTCAACGAGCCATAACTCGGTTCGTATTAAATAAGAAAAAAAACTATCGATTTATTATTTTATAAGCTTCATTTTTGCTTATAATAATTTTTTTGATAAAACGTTATTCGCGAGTTATTCGCGAAAAATCGTTCTAAAACATGAATTTTTTAGATGAAAAATCAACATTTTCAATCAGGATTAACTCAAAAAGTGTTGAGTCATCGAAAGAACTTTATAGGATATTTTTTGCTTAGAATTTATTCCCCTATCGATTTCTGCTGTTATTTTGAAAGTAATAATTTCCACCCCCGAGAAGGGGGTGGCATCAACCCCTAGGGTAAAAGCACACATCGGCACTTTTGTTTCTTGAGCCATTCACTAATTACTGTCGAAATTTTACGTCAATCGGTTTTGTACGAAAGAACTCTGAGCGAAAAACCGCCAAACACTGGACTATAGCTATTCTACTGATTTATTATGATTTCCTTTTTTCCTAATTGGTTTCATATATAACATAATTTCTAGTTATCTGCCTAATTATCAATTATGATTAGGTATAATATTGCGTATTTTAAGGATAACGATAAACTTTACGGCAAATATTTATGGACTTTTCATACGAACTTTATGTATTTTAAATAACTAACTATCGCCTTAACTAGTCAGTACCCAACCGTCTTGGAAAATATAGCATATATAAAAAATTTCAAACGCCGTGTTGAAAGGTAATTGTTTCACATTCTTCCTGGTTTCACGTTGAATGACGGGCGCTTGGAAGCCTCACCAGCAGTAATTGACAGTCAATTACAATTTTGGAAATAAACAGTGATTGATCGGCCAATGAATCCATGGCGGTAATATCTGCTGAAATAGAGTTAGCTCGTGGTTAACGTTGTTTCCATGTTTCAAAGCCACGCTCGGAAAATTTTTTTTCGGCTTTTTTATTGATATCGTACATCTAACTTAACTCGTGTTTACTTGACATCGTTCTCATTATTTGTGTACACCTTTATTTAGGTATATTATAATAAAATGTTTGTATAATAAAGTTACCTAGTTTTTTCGTCATTACCCTTCTTTTAAGAAAAAAGTACAAAAATATGTTATTTTCAGAGTTAATTTTAAGCTCCTTATTTTTAACCAAATTTATTGTATTTGCCTATATGTGCTCTAATAGTTACCTTTTTAATGTTCTTTTCTATCTTGTTAGCAGATATTGGTGAAGAAAACTTTCCATTTGAAAGTTCTCGGAACGAAATTTTGATAAAAATGAAAGTTTTCAATAAAATATTTGAATATTTGAATATTTGAATATTTGAATATTTGAATATTTGAATATTTGAATATTTGAATATTTGAATATTTGAATATTTGAATATTTGAATATTTGAATATTTGAATATTTGAATATTTGAATATTTGAATATTTGAATATTTGAATATTTGAATATTTGAATATTTGAATATTTGAATATTTGAATATTTGAATATTTGAATATTTGAATATTTGAATATTTGAATATTTGAATATTTGAATATTTGAATATTTGAATATTTGAATATTTGAATATTTGAATATTTGAATATTTGAATATTCGAATATTTGAATATTTGAATATTTGAATATTTGAATATTTGAATATTTGAATATTTGAATATTCGAATATTCGAATATTCGAATATTGGAGTATTTGAATATTTGAATATTTGAATATTTGAATATTTGAATATTTGAATATTCGAATATTCGAATATTTGAATATTTGAATATTTGAATATTTGAATATTCGAATATTTGAATATTTGAATATTCGAATATTTGAATATTTGAATACTTCAAAGTTTCCAAAATTCCGGGAAAGTTTCCTTTGGGAGCTTTCGGAATATTCAAATATTTTTCTGAAAACTTTCATTTTTATCAAAGTATTCTTTTTAACTGTTAGATTAGGGAAGTTAACTATCAAATTTAATTACCTCTGCATTCTAATACTTATTATTATTATTATGTTGATCGTGATTAATCAATTATGTATGAGTTATGTAACATAATGTAGGCCTGGTTGGCATTTGTTATATATAGGTACTCTTTAATATCATGAAGAATGAATTTTAGTAAAATTCTGGATAACTGAAATGGTAGGTTCTGCAAATACTGTCTTTGGGAGCGAGTTGTAAATAATAAAATGTGATTAAATTGAAACATCACAGTATCCAACGAGAAGAAGGAATTTAATGTGGCCTGATCTCATCTTATTTTACTTCCACACCCAGAGGAAGTATAGTAACGCAAAAAAATATATAATTTTTATTATTTAAATAGGCTTAGAATGTCATGAAACATCGAGATTTTAAATCTGAGAATGAAAAATTTTATCTGTCGGTCTGTTTGTAACTTTTTTGCGTGCACGATAACTCTGAAACCGTTTAAGATATTAACTTGAAATTTGGTACACGTATGTATTTTAACGAGATCTGGAACTAGATTATATTTTGATGCTATTGCGTTGAAGGGGTAACTTATGGTAAATAGGTAAATCAAGCAAGTTCATAAAATTGGTATTTAGTGTATATAACAGAAGATAAGGTTTCATTTTTTCTTTAGTATTAACCACCCCCATTACCACCCCACCAAAAAAATTTGTGATTTAGTGTGTGTACAAAAACCAAAGACCTCAACATTTTTTTTACTTCATCCATCTCCTACCACCACCCCCACCCCCACTACCGTAGTGGCATATCGTTTTATGGGTTTCTTGGGATCGACCATTTTAAATACATAATATTTTATTATAGTTGCATAAACCACATAGTGGAGTGCAAATATAGTATAATTTTGTTGTTGTTGTTAGAGACTTAGATAGAAAATGTGGATTTGGAAGTAGTGATTTCTTGGGCAGCGGTTTTTAAGTTTTTTGGTAGCGTATATAGCTTAATTTTCAGTTAATTTGTAAATAGTAAAGCATCAACAGCAATGTCATTATAAATATTATTGTTTCTATTTCTAATAAAAGACAGATAAATACTGGTAAAGAAAGTGCAAAAATTATTAACAATGTTGAATACCGGGATTATTCGAAAATTTTTTTGATGATGAGATTGAACTGAATTTTTATCTTCAATCTTCATTCAAATTCTCAAACGTGAAAAACCCAAATATATAACTGTTGTTTTGTATTGGCGAGTTTAAACGATAATAATACTTTTATTGTCTTTAATTCTGTGCTACAAGTAATTTATTGTTTATTTTTGCAATAATTGCAATACTATTATTTAGCAATTCTGATGAATGAACAAACAACTGATATAATGTTTCCACTTCCAAGAATCTGTGTTCAGTGATTAAGTACCTACATACTTGAACATAACAAGCCACGTAAATAAAAACAAAAAATTATATAAGAAATAGCCTCTTTGTTAAATCATATTGAATACAGTTACGCGAACTATTACGGTCGAATTATATCTATAATTGTTAATAAAGTTTTCAGCTTAGATGAAGCTAAAATAAAAATATGAAATAAAATAACAACTGCTTTAATAATCCGCTATATAAAACTGTGAATAAAATCCCGCGTGTTAACAAAAAGATATTGGAATTTTATATTTAATATATTATAGCGATTATTTATAGGAGTTTTTATTCATTCTGTTCTTGCCTCATGACAAAGAACGTTTCATTTTTATATGAAATTGGTCATCGTATAGTGGGTGTCTGGTGGTTCTGATATGCTTGGTCAAATCCTAACAGCGCGTTGTACTCATCAATAAAAAAAAAATAGAAATAAATACACATTATTTTTCTAATATCAGTTATTTCTTAGTGAGACACCAATTATTGAGTGGGTATCATACAGATACACGATGACAGTTTGTGTCATTGGCTAACCAAGTAATTTTGGCAAAATCTGAATTCAGTCAGATAACGCTTAAAAGTTTAGGAAAAGAAAATGTTGTAATTTCAGAACTCCGTATTTTGAAAAACACAAACTCTTTATAAAGATGCCATGATTTAATACCAAATGTTATGCGTAAAGAATTGACTGCCAACTGCAGTGAACTGCTTGTGAAACGTTTAGTGTTCTCTGTCCAGAATGTTTTAAATCCGTAATAGAACAGGTTAAGAAAATAATTCAGATAGCCAAAAGACTAGTTACTTTACCTTTCTTTTTACGAAATGACGTTATTGCAATGTACAAAATTATTGTTTTCCATTCCGTATGCTGACATGCTTGTCTTATATATCTTATTGATAATGTAACTTTTCTGCTCCTTGAGTCGCTTTTTTATATATCGTATAGTATGACTAATGTTATAGCATCGCAGTCAAGACAATTCAACCCTCTCCAGTTTTTGATATTTTTCAGATTTATCCTTTAAGAATAAGTATTTTTGCTAGTTAAATATATTAATCTTGCTATGCATTATTTCATTTAAATGACACAATATTTTAGTAACTTAATTATTTGAAGAAGTTCGCTGTGGCCACCTGCAAGTGCAATGAATGTGGTGTAAACAAGAAATAATTACCTGCTGTTACTTCCGTGGAAGGTTCTGTCTGAATACGCCCGAGTTCTATGGTAAAGTGTATTATAACTCATGAACTATTTACATAGTTATCAGCTGTAAATAAGGTATTAATTTACAGTCTTGAAACGATTCTTTTTCGTCGGGGATATATCTCGATAAGTGCAGTTACAACTGGACTGCAATTCATTTCCCAACTTCTTGTACGTTTATATATAACAGCTTTGGTGCTGCAAATTTGTTCATGTTCTAAATTTTTAAAAAGTTTTATCCATATAAGTAAGTGGGTTGATCAAATAATAAGTCAAGTTATACTAAGAAATTCTGTAAACGTATACCTTTGCGTATTACTTTGCGCCAGAAAACGTGGCAAGTACATGCTGTTTATGATTCGATATTTTATGATTCGTCTCAGTAAGGAATATTATTTTCTATCCAAAAGGTCTTTCTACTTTTATTAATAAGGGACACAAGCGATTTACCTTCAATTAAAAAGTGAAAAGAGGTTCAACATTGTTGATAATTTTTTGTGTTCAGCACCTAGGTCGGTTCTTCATATTGCCTTGACAGACTTATCTCGTGGTAGCTGTTTAGAGAAGATATCTGCAAGCTGGTTTTCACTTCTCACAAATAACACTGACACAATGAATTTTTTTTATACAATTCAAGGATGTAGTGAAGCCGAACGTCTTTATCCTTTGGGATGAAGTATTTCAGGGTTCTGGATCAAACCTGTTGCATTATGGTTATCAATGAAGATTGGAGTTGGTTCGTTTTGTTGTTCTAAACTGTCTAAGAGCAAATATCGTAACCAGATAGCTTCCCCTGATCCTTCACATACGGCAACGAACTCAGCTGCAGTAATGGATAACGATACGGTTTGTTGCCTGTGGCTTCTCCAGGTGATTGTTCCTCCAGTAATCATAAAAATATACCTTCTGTAGATTTCCTAGTGTCTACATCTCCAGTAAGATCAGCGTCTGTGAATCCTTGTAATGAGAATAATAATTCTGATCCGTATTCAATTCTTAAGTCATACTTTTCTCTAAATATTTAAATACTCGTTTCACTGCAGTCACACGACTTTCATTGGAATAATCTAACAACGACTAACTTCTCTCCCTGCTTAGGAAATATCTGGACCTGAATTTATAGCTACATATATTCGTGAGCTAGCAGTTTGTCTATGTGAAAATTTACAGATAAAGTTATCATCACGTGATTTTTGAAGTGTAACATTGGATTTTGTGAAGTGAGGTACGGTACTGGTTTCAGTAACTGAAACTCGATCGGGGAAGTTAAGCACGTCAGGCGAGTCCGTCACTTGGATGGGTGATCGTATCTCATCTCGTTGTCCTGAAATCATTGAGAGAACTATTTTAAACGTGTTGGGGCTAGAGGGCAAAAGTAATCTGTTGTTCACATAAAGAGCTAGATTAACGTTAACATCATCAATGATACTATAATATATACAGATATCTGAGGAACAAGGTACAAAGTTACATGATTGAAGGAAGCTTGAAAATATTGAATCCAGACTCTTGGCGCTTGCTTCAAGCCATAGAGTCTGTTCAGACGAGGCACAAAACCCTGCTGTTTTACCACAAGACTCTCTGGTAAACTCATGAAAATTTCTTCGTCTGTGCCTCCATTCAAAAATGCAGTCTTGATATCCAATTGAACAATATCCATATCTTTTACATCTGTTAGGTTTAGCAATGTTCTGACTGAATCGTATCGTATACTGGAGATATGGTGTCAAAATAGTCGATTCCTTGTTTTTAGGAAAAACCTTTTTCTATAAAAAGTGCTTTCACTACTCTATCAACACCCTCAGGTTTAGACTTCACTTTAAATACCCACATGCTTCTGATTACATCACGATTCTCCAGGTTTATTTTTGTGATTTCAATTTTTCATCTACAGCACTATTTCGTTTATTGGCATTCTTTGATCTCACAGCTTCATCAGAAATACTTGGTCCTAAAAGAATTGCTGGGCAACTCATCTCATCAAATATATTTTGTTTTTGAACATATTTGCGGAGATTGTATCTTTGTGCATAGCCAGTTGGTCATTATCTACTCTTGGCCTTTCACCTTCTTCTTTTGTAAATTTTATAAAACTCTATAGGATCTTCGCGTCTTTTAAGAAAAATTAAGTTTAAAGTAAAATTATCAGTGACATGCGATGTTTCAGGTAGTTCTTCTGCATTTGGCAATAATGGGTCAATGGACACTTCTACATTTTTCACATCAGCATTGACTTTTAATGGAGTCAGATTTTTCCTCTCTTTTTACTAGTTTATACGTTTTTACATTTGCATTTATATATTTACATTTTACATTTGTATTTACACTTACATTTATTTTTTCACAATTACGAATGTGTTAGAATTATACAGTGGTCAATAAGGAAAGAACTTTGAACGAGAGGTTTATTAACCCTTTTATAAACATTCAGTAACAGGCAACATATATATGTGTAACTATTCTACCGAAAAACAATATTACTAACATGACAAAAATACAAAACACTATTCTCGAATGTAATATCCAACTGTCATATAAAAAAGGAAGTAGACGGGTTGACAGGATTCAAAAAATTAATTAAAAAAATGGGAGATCAAGTTGAAATGAAATACACAATAGGGTGTTTCCACTTTTTTTTTAAGTCGAAAAATACGAAATACTTATGGTAAATATTACAGCTGAAACAATTTTTCGGCAAAAAATTTTTTTTTTATAATTTTAAAAGAAATATAAATTCAAATTAAATATTTCCCGCAAAAAAAGACAAATCTAGTATTACTGGTCATCTGTGACGTCACTGCCTATATATGTCAATGATTATAAAATCTAACCTTACTTAATGATTTTTGTTGTTATTGTAAATAGTAAGTCAAAAACATGACTAGTGCACCAAATAAGTGGTGTTTTGTGGCAAGGTGCAGAAATACTTCAGTAAATGCTCCAAATAAAAAGTTCCCATGTGTTCCTATAGCGAATTATTCACGGAAAGTGAAATGGTTTAAAACAGCGAGGCGCGATTTTCCCAAATCAAAATCGACATATTATTGTTGTGAAGATTATTTTAATGTAAGTATAGGTAATTTATCTTTTCTCATCATGGTAAAATTTAACCGATGATAGCTAGCAGCTAGCTATCATCCAGCTAGCTGCTAGCTAGATGGATAATTGCCTTCAATATTATAAATAGATCATATATACTTACCGTAAAATTATGCTTGTAATGGTATGAGATTTATTTTGAATTGAAAGTAATATATTATAGCTTCTAGTATTATTGAACATTTATAATGAAATTTTGCTAGGTTATGATTATTAATTAAAATGACCAAAATATCAAGCGATGCATGTTATGGCTAGTGATACTTGTTTATTATTTTCAGCTTGAAGAAATCATGGAAAATTACATCCGATACAAAATTTTGGGAGGAAAAATTATTCTGAAGGAAGATGCAGTTCCACACATATTTAACTGCCAACCAGACAGAAAAGGAGCAGCGTCTACATCAAAACGATCTCTTAAATATTTAGAATCTCACTGTAAAAGATCATAATTTGATTGCCCACACAGTGTTATTGTTATTGCATGTGCTGTTATTAATTTACAACCTTCCATCATTAAATGAAGTATTTTGTGTAGTAAATATGAAACTGTAGTTTTCCCCTATAAAGAAAAAAATCAATATACTAAAAATACAAATTTTGGTTTTTATTATTCAGATAGACATATCTTCAATATATATAATTTTAATTGTCAACAACAGTTATTTATAGTTATCATAATCCATGTTTAAAATGTCCACAATTTTGGTTTTTTCAAAATTTGAGTTCGCAACACAGAAAAGTCCTTTTTGTTGATTTGCACATAACATTTGTAAATATACTTGCGCTTTAAATTTGTCTGTAATTTGATCATTTTTTATTTAGTTCTCCATATACTCTGAAATAATAGGTACCGTCAGGTAAAGCTGCAAAAACGAGATATAATGGCGACAAGAAAAGTCCACAATCTTTCACTTTTTAAGTTTCAATTTTTCCTCCACAACGGCCACCACCTTCTCTAAATTGCGGCCCCTTTCCATATATTTATTATCCCTTATTTTGTATGCACCTACTATATACTCGACAGCTAGCGAACGATTAATTTCTCAGCTTCCTCACACAATTTCTCTGACATTTTATTTTTAACAAATTATAAAAATCACTGCACTACTACTATCAGAAGCAAATTTCAACAAAAGTTTATAAACTGACAAATTTGCAAATTTGTCTTGAACCATACATCTGAATTATATTTCATTATTTGTACACCGAGAAGATTTTGTATCCCAATATTTAATAATTCTTGTCTAACGGTGCTCTGGGCAAATTCTTCCTTTTATAGTGCATAATGAGTCTTCTGGTTTCAGCTTCACATACCCAAAAGCACTATTCACGTTGTTCTCGAGATCAGCTGCAAATAAACATTTAATTATATCTCTAGCACAGACTATTAATTCTACTTTCTTTTAAGGTTATGTTGTTAATATAAATAATCGTAAATAAACCAAATTAAATATAACAATAATGTGTAATAATACAAAAACTAAATCATAAATTTAATAACTCTATTAGGCTCAAGCTGCAAACAACTAATTCATTAATTTATTTTAAATACTTACGCTGCTGTTTTTACGCCCTTCAACGCGGTTGAATGAAATCGATCATCATTTTTAATACATAAAAATATTTAAACTAGGTAAATTGTTTGTAGAAGCTTTCACAAAATTGTCTGTAACCATTGTTAACTTTCTTTAATTTGTGAGAAACACTAGGAATATCCAAGCCAAATATGGTAAACATGTAAACAATAATAGGTCCGTTCGCAATAGCTGCACTAGTGCAATTATTAGAAGGGGATAGATTGTGACTCTACATAAGTTGAAGAGAGACAGATTTTCACTGGTGCAGATAGTGGAGAATTGTTGAACAGAAAACGAACAAAGCTATTTTGTCTTTCGACTAGTGATGGGCGATATATCACGAACTGTGATTTAATCACTGATATTAAGAAATCACAGGTAACAACTGTTAGTAAAGTTGGCAGAAAAGCGTGACGTGATCACGACTTTCCTTCCGTATTTCGTCGTTCCCTTGCCATGGTTCAACCAAGACCAATATAATAATTAACAATTTCTCCCGAACGTCGTATTATGAAAGTCGTGATCACATCACGTTTTAAATTCACTGATATAAGAAAATCACAGTAACGATTTACGTTGTGATTGAAAAATCACGATATCGCCCATCACTACTTTTGACAGATATATGAAGCGACGTCACCAGGATCATTACTCAATAAGGTGACGTTCTCGAAATTAGTCAAATATTTGAATTTTAAGTCGATTTGTTTATTAAATATTTATTTTAATCTGACGATATAATTAATATGAATGCGTTTAGGCTCTCATATTTATGTATTACTTCATATTAATGCATCATTTGAAGTGAATTGTTATATATGGAAAACACCCTATTCCTTTGTTCGACGGAACTAATTTCAGAAACTGGAAATTCCGAATGGAACCTCTTTTATTGGAGATCAATCTGCTTAATCTGGCGAATGAACCGTACATGGAAATGGTAAAGTTGAAAAAAGCAGATGAACCAATGATCAAGCAACTGAAAGAGAAGCAACTTGATGATTTAAAGAAATGTGATCGTAAATGTCAATCTCAAATTATTCAAAGAGTGGCTGATAGTCATTGTGAATAATATGTCAAGGATAAAAACAAAGCATTTGAAATTTGGTCATCACTGTCGGAAACTTTTGAACGAAGAGGAATTGCTACGGTGACTTGAGAAGCGGTTAAGAAAACATTTTAAGAAAACACTTTAAGTGGTTGTTGATTCGGAAGGCACTTCTGACTCTAATATTTGACACTGTGAATGAAAATCTAGCTAATCATTATCTCAAATTTCCCTACCCATCTTTTATATTTTTTCACCTGAAAGTAATTTGAAATAAAAAAATTGCTCTCTTCACTCCGCTAGGAGAGGTATGTATAAACAATTTCGTAAAAGAATATTACAAAAATGAGTGCGCACTCTGGTTTATGTTATTACATCAACAAATTTCTTACAAAAAAAAATAAATAAAAGGAGAGTGTTCTTAATTCGATCAGAATGTATGTTTTCTATGTGTTCGTACAATCATTACTTTGAATTGACTTAAGAGATTCATATTTCAAACTGTAGGGTATGGCACGACGATAACGATACCATAATAGATTCATTAAGCCATGAATAGTGAAAGGAAAGCAAAATTTGGAAACAAGTTTTTTTTTAGTCGCACATTGACGTAATAACGGTTCAAATTTCATCTGAATTGCATTAAAATTGGTAGTTAGATATTTTAGGAGTTGCTGATAACCGAGTCTGATGTCAAGCGTTAAAAATTCTAAATGTAGATCCCAATTTGACTGAACTTTGGATTATTTGGCGGGGGATGAGCTTGCGGTCACGTACACTGAGGCCTCATAAGTAAGCCCATTGTGCTACCCCCGTAGATGGAGACATGTCCACCGAGCGCCTCATTGCTCAAACCAACCAACATTTGTAATGTATTTGAGGAGAATGCCAGACGGGGCGCCAACCATACTGGCCATATAGAGCCAGAAGTCCCCCAGTATGGATACTCTTTTCGTTAAGTTGGCAGTTTCGTCATCCAGATTACACCAGATTACACTTGGGATTGTCTGCATGGAGGTGTTTATTTAGTCTGCAGTGCCCCGTTAGAAATTCTATAGATATGCAGACATCTGGAGGCAGTGTTAGTTTAGCTTAAGACTGGGTGTGGCCAAAGTCTTTGGGCAGCTTAGACCACTATAACTCCGCGTGGAATTTGAGTGTACAGAGGACTGTGGACTGAATCTAATGGCGCTATTGCAGGTTCCTGAATTCCATCGTGCCCATTCACTCAAGGGAGCTGGACACTATGCGAGCACATCTAGACCCTTTCTAATTTGCAGAACCAGCCCAGAGCCTGTCATACACTTATTCAGGGCGAGCAGGGTTGCTCTACTGTCCACTGATACGCGCACTGCCATAATTGTATTATTTTTGTAGATTTATATAATTTTTAACGACCTTCTTTGAAAATGTTTCAGTATTTTGTTTCACTTTTTTAAATAAAGGCAATTTCCAAAATTTCTCGACAGCTGGAATTGTTTCCAGAATTTAACAATAAAAATCTTTCAAAAAGTGTTTTCTACCTTTGACTTAAATCTGAAAAGTTTATAAATAGTTCCCACCATGATTTCGTCCATAGATTTTTGTGTTTCATTTTTTGTCGGTGAGTAGAAAAACCATCCCTATACGAAACTGTCCCCAACTAATACCGGCTTTCACAAAGAGTTTGTTTTATATGCAATCTTCATTGTGCCATATATTTAGCGGAAAGTTTTGCATTCATTTTTGTTCCCGAATGATAATTTCCTTTTATGAGAATTCTTTTTAAAAACCGGATGCTTTTACCTTGATTATTATGTAGCTATTATTTCAGAAGCATTTCACATAATGCAATAATCGTTATGAGTTTTAGCAAAGACTGTTAATTGTACTGTTACCAGATTTATGTTCTCAAATTCAATTATCACATACTGACGTGTTGCGCTGTTTATTCTTTTTGAAATTTGTTTCTGTTTATTTCCGTTATAGGCCAGTCAATCTTGGGAGCTAGGTAAAAGAAATGAGATCTGGTCTCATCTAATATTTACACAACAACGTCCTGCCGAAAGTTCTATTTGATCCCAGTAGGGGAAGTTCGAAAAAAATGGCCGCCATCTTGGCTTTGTCTGGTTTTTGAGATATATTCGTAACTATGAATTCTATGAAAAAATTCGAGAAATCGTTTTTATGGAGAATTGAAGAACAAATGTTTCATAATGCAATATTTTTTTTCTAAAATGATAAAGAAACTTACTGAGCTTTTTATACAATTGTTACACATTCTATAGGATACTCTTCGGAGTTTTCTTGTAAATAATGTTAGTTTTTGGACATCTTAAATTTTGTTGTGAAAAAAAAAATATGAGAATATATGAGAAAATATTGAAGAAAAAACATCCAATTTATTAACAGTCATATATACATATGCGCCTCCCCGAAACCTGTCCTAGAGCAAGCCAGACAACCACAGCGTTCAGCGCCGTTGTGATTGTTATTGTGATTGGGTGTGCAGGTTCGGTTCGGCTTGGCGACAATGATAAAAAAAAGAACAATTAAAACTCCTACCCACCTAGCGTGGGTTTAAAATTAATAATATGTTTAAAAAATAATGCTGCTCACAAAGGCCTAAAACTAAAAACTTAGAACTAGTTACTGGTTGTAGTACTGAATAAATTTTGGCTGTTGACTTGGGTGAAAAGCTAAACGAAAAAACCCGTACGAGAACTGCCGACCTGGTGGTCTAACTGACGCCAGGAAAATGTGATGGAAAAAGGATAGGGTTTAAAATGTTTGAATTTTCTAAAGGTTTATCGGTCAAAATGGAATTTTTGGTGACAAAAAGAACAAAGAGAATAAAAAAAGGAACAAAACCAGAACATATAGAAAATAGAAATGATTGAAAAGATAAAGTTGAGGAAAGATCAAAGGTGGAGAAATGGTAGGTTATGATATAGGTATTATAGCTAGGAAAGAGGTTGTCGGGAGTAGGCAATCCTAAGTATGGTAGGGGGTGTTTGATCAGGAACGGGGCATTATACATTCTGATTTGAGTTATGTTGCTGGTTGGCAGACTATCGCCCAATTTGAAGGTGTATAATTTTTGGGAGATTTCTTGGACGTAGTCTGCTAGTGGGGTTATGTCGTGACATCGCGTGTATAGATCGCTGAGGGAGGTGTATCTGCCAGAATCAGAAATGAGGCGCATAAATTCGTTTTCGCATTGTCGTGGCCGAAATGCTGCACCACACAATGTGTATGTTAAACGTCAGTCATTTGTTCAAATTAACCCCTAGATACTGCACGCACCGTTTGATTGGAATTTGTTGTCCCCAGATCGACATTGGCGTTAATATGCGGTTCTCTGTGAACCGGCAAGTGAAGAGGATCAACTAGGACTTCTCGATCCGAATCTTTCACTTGTCGTAATTTCAGCAGCAGGTTAGCCGCCTGTGCGTTGTGCAAATGTGCATACATGGCCGTGTCATCGGCGTACTTTGCAAGGTTCGTATTCAAGAATGGTATGTAGGAAACAAAACAAGTTGTACAGTTTCGCTGACAGGCACGACCCCTGGGGGACACCCGCACGAATGTCCCCGCCGTGTTGATAGCTTATCATTCACCCTGACCTGCAGTGATCTATCTGACAGGAAAGAGTGAATAAGTTTGGTTGTTTGCATGGGAAAGTCCAGTGCGTTTAGTTTGTGGAGCAGCCCCGAGATCCACACGATATCGAAAGCTTTCTCAACATCGAGGAGCACCATCACGGTGCTCTTTCCGAGGTTGCGTTGCATCTTGACGTCATTTACGATCCTAACGACCTGCTGTACAGTGCCCCTGCACCGTCTGAAGCCGAACTGGTACTTGTCGTGGATATTTGATGCCGTCTGAAACCGGGGCTTTGTTGTTAGGCAAAAATTTAGCCACTGGACCATCACACATTACTACGAAAATTGTATGTCTGTAATATATATCTATCGAGAATCACATTTCAACGCATTAGGTATATTATTATGAAATATATATTAGTAAAATGTATAAGCAAAAAAAAATATATATTGTAGAGATAACATTTCGCAAGATTTCTATTTAAGTATAAGTGACAAAAATTAAGGAAATATATTTTTTAATTAAATGACTAATAACTTTCTTATTTACTGATTGATTTTCTTCAAAAACAATAGGGTCCTTCCTCTAGCTAACACTAACTTACTTTTCAAATTTCAATACAATCAGACTTTTCTTTCTTAAGTTATCGTGCTTACAAGAAACGTGACGGGCGGACAGACGGACATTTTGAAAGTTGTTTAGAGTTGGTTCACTAACACAATGATATGAATTTTTTTTCTCTACGAGCGATATTTACGTTTTTAGAAATGTGCCGATCAAACGCAATATACTCTTAGTTTTTGCGAAGAGTATAATAATATATATTAAGAAAAATATGGTCTTGAATCATTTGGTATTGTTCAAATATCTTGCTAAATATTATTATGAAAAAAATGTGCTCTTATTATATAGGATACAAAATTATATGTTTTGTTTCTAGCTTTAATACCAAAGGATATATAAATGTTTACCATTTAATAAATATTTGTTAACGTACATACATAGATTTTTTAACATCCGGTTAAATAGAGAGTAATAAAGCTTTTCCAATAATTTTTTAACTTAAAGAATACATTATTTACAGAAAATAGCTTCAGTGGGTCTGAAAAGGCCACACCTTGAGTAGGTTGAATAGGAATAAGATGACCACGGTCATATTTTTTCCACACATACTTTAAGGGATCGAGATAGCTGCCAATCAATTTCTGACATATATTATAATTTTAACATATTATTGCGGGAAAATCACCACCATCATACCTGAAAATATTTCCGGGGAATATGTTGCTCCACAGAGTTTTAAATAGAAGACAATTTGGTTACGCCAAATTGAATTAGGATTTTAGTCCTTGTCTCCACGCAGTTTTATTGTACAAAACATGGTTTAAATGGTTGATGTGTTTAATATTTCCTGGGACCGACAAACTTTTAAAATAAACCCTGACTTCTGTTTTCAGATATCTCAGAAGTTTTATTTAAAGGCACCTCGATCTGTTGACGGAATTCTTTGCCTTCTCTCAGAAGAGAAAGGCAATGTCTTTGATTTATTGAAAACAAAAGGATATGGTAATCCTGATATGGAATGCAAAAACAAGATAAAGATGTTCCAATTTGTCTTGTATGCCAGATATTTTGGTTACCTTGTCTCCTTTTGCCGCCTTGTCCGAACAAAACAAGCAAATATTTTTTTCTTTAAAATGGTAAATGAATAGAACCATTAAATCCATATCGGTTGAAGTAATAAGCAAATAAAATTATCTTTCTGTTTGGTATATAACATACATTTTCACCTGCGCGTGCAAATAAGTTAGAAGGAGATTGATTTTGTTTTTATTATGGCTGTTTCATTAAAAATATCTTGTGGCATAATGACCATAACCTGTGAATGTATAAAAATTTCCGCGCTTTCCATATCAGAAGAACTGGCCATAATAATAATAAAATAAATCTTCTTCGAACTTATCTCCACGACGCAAGTGTAACATATACTATATATCAGCCTTCTTTTAAAATGTATCGGTCTCAAGAAATATTGAACAAATCAACCAACTAAGATATGTCTTGTACAATAAAACTACGTGGAAATATGGATTAAAACCGGCATTCAATTGGGATACCTTGTCTTCTACTGAACACTCTGTGGAGCTAAATATTCTCGGAGAATAATTTCAGGTGTGATAGTGGTGGTAGATGATACTTCCTCAACTAATATATTACCATTACCAGCTCATCATACCAGTATATTATAAAAAGAAAAATTTTGTTTTCTCTGTGCTTTTTAATAGTTCTTGGCTTTGAAATGTAACAAATGTTTGATTACAATGTAGCAGAGCATAAAATAACGAATAAAGTAGGCGGCACTAGTGCCGCCTAGTGACGAGTTTGTGCCGCCCAGTACCACTCGGTTGAGCCTGCGGCACAAAAGCTAAAAATAAAAAATATTTCACATTTATTATTTCTGAGCACTCCAGTATGAGAACTAGACGTGCTTGTTGAGGGTAAATTTTCGTTTCTAAACTTTTCGTAGTTTCTTTTTCTTTCTCTATAGTTTTCTTACTTGCAATTATATAACACGCAATAAATTGGATCCAAATGAATTGGATATGTACCTGCCTGCGATATATCAACAAAGACGAAAATTGTTTAAGCAATTTCAAAAACCATTTTATTTAAGGCAATTCTTTTACGAGTCAAAATTGTAACTTTTAATTTTAGACTATTTTACATTGAAAAATTCAAAGTTTTCTCCTTCGGCGCATTTTCGATTTTACTTATATTACTGTTATATACGGGTCGGCAAAATCACCTTCCAAAAGAAATTCTGACTATGGGCTTGAGTAGACATATTTTTCAAGCTCTAGTGCCGCCTAGTGAAAATTACTTAAAATATACTCTGTAATTGAGTATGCTCTAGGGCTAGAGATTAGGATGGAGCTAAATAAAGACAAAATTCTTTTTTTGAAAATCGACCTAGCACTACTGCTGAAAACTTGCATTTTCTAGTCTACATTACTTTTATGTTTTACTTTTTGAATTCAAAAAATGTCCTGAGGGTCCGTCCCACCCTTGAATTTTGATTCTTTTATTTTATTTAAATCAATCTAGCACTAGCACAAAAAAGTTGATTTTTGTGATCTAAATCACTATTATGTTTTACTTTTTGAAATAAAAAAATTTCTCTCCGCCCAACCCTTGAATTTTCGCAGTATCAATATCTGAGAAAATTGATTGGTATTCTTAGCAGTTCCTCGCTTATCCTGATTAATTTATCAAAATCACCCAGAGCTCACTACGTGGAGGTGACTGCTAATCGAGCTCCTCCTTACACCACCCAACCTCCCACCAATGCTGGTGTAGTCTTAGCATTTATATTCTTTTTTGGTTTCAAATTTTGGCCGTAAACTCTGGGAATGAATTTTGGAGCGAATAAAGCCGTCTCTTCTAATGTGGCCACACACTGATGCCGAAGCCTGCGTCACAAGCTTAATATGTCTTTCCACAGTTTGTGTATGACACAGAAACTTCGGACTTTCTGGCGATTCTCCAGTTTCTATAAAACCTTTTAGCTCTTCGTCTGAGTACTTTGGCAATGCTGGTGGATCGGTTACGTCAATGTTTTGCCATTCTAATATTTCGGTGTAGTCTTCAGTCTCAAAATTGAGCGGTGGTATTTTGAAGATTCTTATAGCTTTTCGCTTTAGCGCTTCTAACTTTTAGAATACGGCGTAAGGCAAGCTCCCTAATATGTTGGCGTTGATCATTAACCATACAAAGAAGTACATTTTCTGCATGCGCGAAATATGCATTTCTTTGAATCGCATAGTCTACGTGTTTTCTGTCACACTCATCTAAATATCTCGTAAGTTTTATTAAATGAAACAGGTTATTTGCACCTTATGTACATAAATTATTTTTTTTATACGGAACCAAATAGGAGCATACACTATTACCATATATGTCTCAAGTTTCTTCAATTTTTCGCAAGGATCATTAGTGGCAATACATAGTCGTAATATTCTATTGGCGAAAGTAACCGAACGGGCCAACTTGCCTGGATTTCTTTTCTCTAGATCCTCAGACACAGTTCCACTTGTTACAGCTTGACTGATCTCTAGTAAATATTTCTGATCAGAACTTAGATTTTTGCGTCCAAAAATGGTATTTCATATTCAATTTTATCAAATGCCACTACAGGTAGTGTCTCACAAGTTTGTAGTAGAGTTCCAATTGGACCTGAAAAAGTTTTTGGTCCAGTCGTTGTACCATTTACGCTATAAAACAAGTGACGAAGGGGAAGCTCATTACCATGTAGTTGCATACAAACCAATGTAAGTTTCGTTTCAAATCTAATTCAATTAGTCGCAAATTCCCCCTTTTATACCAGTATCAATAACAGTTCCATCACATCCTAATGTGACGAGCTGTGATAAGTCAGCATTTGACTTTAAGTAATTTAGTATACTTTTTGAGCAACTACGTGACTTTCCGGATTCTGAACTTACGTGGCCCATATATTTGGAATTGGGTTCTTCAATTAATACAATATGCTCGTTCACAACATTTACTCTATAATATTTTTTACCATGTCGTTCCATTTTTAACGTCCTGTCCTTTCTGCCATCAAAATAAACTGACTGAGGGTATTTGCTTTCACGTTTTCCAGCAATTTGAAGTAGGTTCCTCTGTCTCTTTCTTGCCCTTCGAATTTTTGATCTATCTATTACATTACTTTTTGCAAATTCCGACGCGATGTCAAAATCTTTTAAAACAGCAGAAGCAATTCTTACTGCTGCACTATCAGAAATAGATATCGTATCACATTCTATAGCCAGTGTGGGTATAGATTTTCGCATCTGGGATGACTTGATCCCTGAAGAAGTAGACGGTTCATTTTGTATTTTACAGATAAACTCTGTTTCTGTTTCTTGTTCAGGGATTAATTCTTGGTCTTCTTGTTCGATGTCAACATCAACTTCAACAACTTCTTGAGTAACACTTGCGTCTACTTTCAATTTTGTAACCCTTTGTTGCAAACCTAATTTTCGATTTATTCTATTAACCATTTGTTTTGTTGTTTTAATATCAACTCTTCCAATAGCCATTTTCCGAACTGTCCTCTGATCGACAATAAATTCTCGTTCCAATTTAGGGATTTTCTTATCTTTATTACAACTACAGTTTAAAAAATTGTTGCACTTACAGTAAGATATATCAAAAAGTGTTGATTTTGCATGGTTTAAAAAAGATTCTGCTTTTACTTTGAAAAAGTCTTTTTTGTGTGAAGATTTTTTTATATTCATATACTTTTTGTGATAGTCTTTTAACTTTGTTACTATTCTTGGCTTACTGAGGGTCAGAATTGAAGCCGTATCCCATTGTTGTTGTATTTTCTGTATAAGAATCTGAGAAATATCAAGAAAAGTTGCTTCCTTAGAATTAACTTCAGTCATTAGATTATCACGAATATGTAAGTAACACTTCATAATATCATAATATGTCGGTAAAACTCTTTTGACCAAATCATTTCCTAGTCCAAATATAGGACAGGCAATTTTCTTCCTAGTTTTTACAGTACTTGCACTTGCCATTTTCTGCTTACTATTTCTACTAATATACAATAAAATTCACTAACTATAAAAACACCGCTTAATATTATTTGCATCGCACTACCACCTCGCATAACACTTCGCAAAGAACTAAGGGAATAAAAGACGCATGTCGCATAGGTCGCCTAGCCTGGTCAAGGTCATAATAAATACCAATTTTATGGACTCCTATCTGCTTGATTTACCCATTTACCCCAAATTTACCCCAATTTACAACATGAAAATATAATCTAGTTCCAGATCTCGTTAAAGTACATACGTGTACCAAATTTCAAGTCAATATCTTAAACGGTTCCAGAGTAAACATGCGCACAAAAAAAAGTTACAGACAGACAGACCGACAGACAGACAGACAGACAGACAGACAGACAGACAGACAGACAGACAGACAGACAGACAGACAGACAGACAGACAGACAGACAGACAGACAGACAGACAGACAGACAGACCGACAGACAGACAGACCGACCGACAGACCGACAGACAGACAGACCGACAGACCGACAGACAGACCGACAGACAGAAATTTTTTTTCGCTCAAACTTAAAATCTCGACGTTTTCTGACATTTTAAGCCTATTTGAACAATAAAAATTTTTTAAAATTTTTTTGTCGTTTGTTGTTTTTGCCGTAGATACCAAAAACATCCAAGACCTGATTAATAAGTTAAATTCTACCCTACTCAACATAAATGACTATTTCACCTCAAAAAAATTGGTAATGAACCAAGAAAAAACATTATCGTTACACTTTCATCCTGTTAAAGCTCATTACATATCAAGTTTGCTCCTACAGCTTAATGGTAAATCTATTGAACAAGTGTCAACTTTTAAACTATTAGGTCTCTATATTGACCTATCACTGGATTGGAAGTCACATGTCTCCTTTATTTCCAATAAATGTTCAAGTCACTGCTTTGCGCTGAAAAGATTACGTCACTTAACCAATTTAAAGACCATGAAGATATTTTATTTTTCTAATTTAGAGTCCAGACTGCGCTATGGTATTATTTTTTGGGGTAATTCGCCGTCATCAAACCGTGTGTTTTTACTGCAAAAAGAGCTATTCGTAATATGTTTAATTTAGGCTACAGTGAATCATGCAAGCAGACATTCATCAAACATAATATTTTTAAATTACCTTGTCTGTACATATATGAAATTTTAAAATTTGTAAAAAAAAAATGTATCGACCTTCAACTCCTTAAATGCTAATCACAGTTATCCTACACGGTATGGATCCAACCTGCAGTACGATATACACAGACTTGAACTATATAAAAAAAAAACCATATTATATGGGATGTACACTTTACAATAAGTTGGCTTTTGAAATTAGAAATATATCTAGTGTAAACAAGTTTTTGTCAGAGTTAAAAAAGTTTTTGTTAAAAAATGCATTCTACTCGATAGAGGAATTTTTAATGTATTAATATGTTTATCTTTTCTGTAAATGTATTTGACGTATCCTATATCATTGTATGATCTACTGGATAAATAAAGCATTATTATTATTATTATTCATTTTCGGAAATAATTATATATAAAAGAATATAGTATGTTATAGGTAATTCATGCTACATTTGCTTTTTAGATTTTCTCATGGCTTTAACATTAGGCGCATTTTCGAAAATGCCACCAAAAGTAATGAAGGGACTTCGTTACCTATTCCTGTTGTGGTGCAATTTATCAATGTTTCTTTCTGTTTGCTACTCCGCTGGCTTGACAACTTCGCTACAGTTTCCTTGCTACTTTGGTCGAATAGACTCTATAGAAGATATGGTAAAATACCAAATAAAATGGCGAGAGCCTAATGTAGAAATGCGAAACTGGTTAATCAACACTAACGTAGACCTTTACAAGAAACTTGCCAGCAACTTTATACTATCTGAGAAAGTTGGCGAAGAAAACTTAATTAATAATAAATTTGGAGTTTTAGCAATCACAATACAAGATAAACGTTTTGTTCAAATGTCTGAGAAATTGGATGATTATGGACAGACGCAACTAAAAGTTCTTCCAGAGTGTATAGTACATCTAAATTCAGCTCTTGCACTTCAGAAAAATTCGGCTTTTACAAAAGTTTTTGATAAGTATATAAGCAGACTGGTATCACAAGGTTTAGTGAAGTATTGGTTAGACGTTTATATACGGAGGCCGCGTTTTAAGCACATGGAGGAATTTTTTAGAACTGAAGAGAAGGAGTTGCCTCAGTACATCACTTTTGAGAAGTTGGAGGGTATATTTTATTTTTTGGGATTTGGTTATGCTATGAGCTTTGTGATTTTCATTATTGAACTCATATATTTTAAAATTAAGAACACATTTTAAATGATGTGAGTTAACATGAAATATGTGTTGTAATATTCTTACACATAGTTTTAGATAGATAGATGCAACACCTCTTATAACGGTACCAATTGATGAAGAAATATCTGTGTAGAGTTTCAAGTACAACCAAATCAAGAAAAACCACACCTCCTCAACTAAAATCTTCAAATAAGTGAGATTAAGCAATTAGTACAGATATTTTTCGATAAGTTACTAACACTATCAATAAAAGTTTAATTCAAAAAAGTTGTAGATTAAGTAAAGTGCATTCTATATTGAATTAATTTTTTCAAATCGTTTCCGACAAAAAATGCAAGTGACGAAGGGGAAGCTCATTACCATGTAGTTGCATACAAACCAATGTAAGTTTCGTTTCAAATCTAATTCAATTAGTCGCAAATTCCCCCTTTTATACCAGTATCAATAACAGTTCCATCACATCCTAATGTGACGAGCTGTGATAAGTCAGCATTTGACTTTAAGTAATTTAGTATACTTTTTGAGCAACTACGTGACTTTCCGGATTCTGGACTTACGTGGCCCATATATTTGGAATTGGGTTCTTCAATTAATACAATATGCTCGTTCACAACATTTACTCTATAATATTTTTTACCATGTCGTTCCATTTTTAACGTCCTGTCCTTTCTGCCATCAAAATAAACTGACTGAGGGTATTGGCTTTCACGTTTTCCAGCAATTTGAAGTAGGTTCCTCTGTCTCTTTCTTGCCCTTCGAATTTTTGATCTATCTATTACATTACTTTTTGCAAATTCCGACGCGATGTCAAAATCTTTTAAAACAGCAGAAGCAATTCTTACTGCTGCACTATCAGAAATAGATATCGTATCACATTCTATAGCCAGTGTGGGTATAGATTTTCGCATCTGGGATGACTTGATCCCTGAAGAAGTAGACGGTTCATTTTGTATTTTACAGATAAACTCTGTTTCTGTTTCTTGTTCAGGGATTAATTCTTGGTCTTCTTGTTCGATGTCAACATCAACTTCAACAACTTCTTGAGTAACACTTGCGTCTACTTTCAATTTTGTAACCCTTTGTTGCAAACCTAATTTTCGATTTATTCTATTAACCATTTGTTTTGTTGTTTTAATATCAACTCTTCCAATAGCCATTTTCCGAACTGTCCTCTGATCGACAATAAATTCTCGTTCCAATTTAGGGATTTTCTTATCTTTATTACAACTACAGTTTAAAAAATTGTTGCACTTACAGTAAGATATATCAAAAAGTGTTGATTTTGCATGGTTTAAAAAAGATTCTGCTTTTACTTTGAAAAAGTCTTTTTTGTGTGAAGATTTTTTTATATTCGTATACTTTTTGTGATAGTCTTTTAACTTTGTTAATATTCTTGGGTTACTGAGAGTCGGGATTGAAGGCGTATCCCATTGTTGTTGTATTTTCTGTATAAGAATCTGAGAAATATCAAAAAAAGTTGCTTTCTTAGAATTAGCTTCAGGCATTAGATTATCACGAATATGTAAGTAACACTTCATAATATCATAATATGTCGGTAAAATTCTTTTGTCCAAATCATTTCCTAGTCCAAATATAGGACAGGCAATTTTCTAGTTTTTACAGTACTTGCACTTGCCATTTTCTGCCTACTATTTCTACTAATATAGAATAAAATTCACTAACTATAAAAACACCGCTTAATATTATTTGCGTCGCACTACCACCTCGCATAACACTTCGCAAAGAACTAAGGGAATAAAAGACGCATGTCGCATAGGTCGCCTAGCCTGGTCAAGGTCATAAACAAGCAATTATCAGAAACCATAATATACAAAACAACTGGAAATATGCCGACAACAGATACGGCCAGGCGGTCATGTTGCCACATGTAATTGTGCAATGTTTAATTGTATTATGGTAATCTCCCAAAAATACGATTTTTCAGATACGCGGCGGACCCTGAGGATTACCTTTGTTCAAGTTGAATTTTTTAGGGAGGTTTTAGATACTGTAGAACTCCTTAATTATTAATAATGCAAAATAAAAATACATGTTGTAAGAAGCAAAAATATACTTTTTGAATAGGATGAAATTTACGTGATTTTTTTAAGTGTCGGGCGGACCCTGAAAAAGATCTTTTATCAAAAAACTTTTGACAAGTAGTGCCTAAACGATTTCAAGAAAAAAAATTCGCCCCACGCTACTAGAGATACTAGAAAGAATGCCTAGTAAGGAAGGCTCTTTATAATATATTGGCATGATCAGACTTGGATCATCAGTATATAGAAAGAATGGTTATTTTCTTGGTTTTCATTCTCAAGATAGATAGATATGGTAAGTGAATGAAAAAAGTTGAAAAGTCGGTTCGTATTTTTTTGCTTTAAAATGCTAAGAATCCTATCATATAATTCAATAGTTCGTCAGTATTAGCTACAGAAGTAGTTATTTTAATTGATTCTCCAATAATGAGTGTTTTAAAGTATTACCTGACTAGTATATCAAAGTGCCCAGATTAGGGCAACAATATACAGAAAGTAGGAAATTTCATAATAAATAGAAAAGCGTATGTTGTGATATGCTAGCACGGTCAGATTTAGATCAATGGCATATGAAAGGAACAAATGGTTTCTCTGAAAGTTATCTGCTGAATACCCAAAATAATATTTTTTAGCTACTAAAATATCTCAAAAAAAAAATAGACAAAAACCAAATTGGCGGCCATTTTTTTTCAAACTTCCTCTACTGCGAACGAATGAGACTTTTGATAGGTTAAAAAAGACGTTATTGCTTATAACTAGTTTTTCTACCTCGACCCCTATATCTGTCAAGACTTACCGAACTATTATCGCGAACCTTGGATTCTGCTTTCGCTGGAGGCTGCGGTCTTCATTTCAGATGAATGAGTTTGATGTGTTTAATAGAACATGACCGACAAAAAGAGTTTTCAATTATGAGGGTATTACAATTGCTTTAAATTCCACACTGAACTCGTGGAAGAGTATTCTTAATTAATTTCTCACTAGCTAGTTTATTTGTCTAAGTAACTTATTCTGGTAAATATAAATGGTAATTACCAACTGGAAAAGTCTGTTTAATGTGCAATGTATCATCTACAAAATAACTAAGTACAACGACGCCAGAGTCACGCAAATAGGGTAGTTTTATTTTTCAATTTTTAGTAAATTAATAAGCAATTTATTTAAAAATAGGAATCTAGTAAATAAGCACTTTACTGTTACTGTTACCACAGAAGAACACAAATATGAAAAGAATTAGGGAAATATACAATGCCGGAAAATGACAATAGTTTATAAAAGAAATAATATTGATAATTCCTTAATATGCTTGATCGAGTTATATTTGAACAGTTATACTCTAGGACTTTTTTATTTCACAAGATAATTGCTAAGTTGATTGATGTCTTTGAATAGCGAATTCATAGACTTTTTTTAAGTGTGTTCGATTTAAATGCAGATTATCTCCTGATTTTGTGAGAGGATCATGAGCTTCATTCAAACATAGTCAAACAGGTATCGTATATACTGATTTTTTCAAAGCGTTTGACAGTTACTACTTAATAGATTAGAGAAAAATTACTTTTATTCATTCCTTTTTTTAATATAAATATCATTCAATACCGACACGGTAGCGCAGTGGATTACAGCGTATTGTGTGACAACATCCCAACTCCTTCCTAACATCCAATTCCCTCAAAAAACCCTTAGGGTACTCTGCAAAGAAACAATCGGCACAAGCACAAGCAATAAATTAACAGATACTCTTTTGTTATTCTGACAAAGCTAATTATTTAAAGTAGGCTTCTGGTACTAGTTTTCCTGTATAATTATAATTTAATTATCAAGGAATTTACAAAAAAAAAATTAAAATTTTGAATTAATTAAAGCTATCTGTAAAAAATTAAGCTAATAAGCATAACTGTTGCGGAAAGCATCATAACACCCCAACATCAAAATACAAGGCGCTTCACGCTTCTCGCGTAATTGTAGTATCTTGGCTCTGGCTCATAGATAAATTACTATTGTTCATAGTCAAATACTCTCAGATATTCAATGTTGACTTGTGAGAATGTGATTATCAATAAATTACTTAAATGGTAAATGTTAATCAATGGTGATGTGTGATGAGTACGTTTGGTTACACTGTCTATCGTGTATTGCGTTCGATCCGCAGCTCCAACATCGACAATGTCGGTAATGGATTGTGCTCGCTTTTTCTCAAATGTGTAACCCCCTTTAGGATAGTCTTAGCTTTGAATTAGGTAGTTGGCTACTATGTGTGGTACGTTTTTAAATAAAATTAAGTACAATGACCTCAATGGATTTAAGTCGAATTTGTTGCCACAGGGATCCATTTTCCAGCTTTTATTTCTTAACATATTAATGACACAACAGACATAATTGAACTGCCTTACCTGTTTATTGATGGGGGTCTAAAGATGTTTGTAGTTATAAATAATATTGTGATTGCTTTTAACTTCAAACTTATTTTAATAATATAATCAACTGTTCCATAGTAAGTAAATTATTTTTGAATGCAATAATTGTAACGTGTTAATATCCTCTTGATTAATAACATCACCAATTATTTTCAACCATCGTTTGGAGGTCTACTGCATCTGAATCCTTAAAAACTGTTGATTCATAATTTGTATGAGTGATGAGTTTACTATTACTGATATTTGCAATGAAATGAAAAACATTTTTTTTCATCCATTTTTTCAAAATTTTGAAATTAAGTCAGGGTAGGAAAAAAATACAGGTAGATAGACCATGTATTTCTGAACAAAAAATGTTATAATAAAGTTTATCGCTAAAGCCACGGTATTTCTGAAAAAAAAAGTAACTTTGTCACTCTGCGTGGGCAAGCGCACGGTTAAATGCATACTATGGAATCTCTAAAAATTTTTAGCAGTTCTAATGAGTAAAATAAAGCTTTTTTCTCTTTCTGATTACACAATTTTAACATTTTTCTTAATGAATAAGAGGATAAATAATGAGTAAGGAGGGAAAATATATAATTATGAACGCATACACAGACACCACACATAGCCGCTGAATCGCTCGCATGAATTTTTACGTGGCTTTACTGTATTTTGGTTCAAATCAGATGATACCCATCCAGATATTGGCTAAATATTGGCTAGACGTTCTTTATGTATACTCTTGAAGACAGGCGAATGTATAAGTAATACTTTAAACAAGAGTTTCAAGTATTACAAGATGATTTTGACGCATTTGAAATAATTTGCAAATTAAATTTTAAATTTTATACATTAACTTCTCATAATTTACAATTCCCTATTTATCTACTCCACATACCAGTATATTAAAAAATTAATCTTTATTATAGTCTTCGTGAAAACGAAGAATATATAGAATTTGATCGGCACATTTTTAAAACCGTAAATATCGCTTGTATATAAAAAAAAAATATCACATCACTGTGTTACTGAACGAATCCTGAACAACTTTCTGCCTGTTCGTCTGTCTGTGTGTCTGTCTGTCCGTCCGTCACGTTTTTTGTAAGCATGATAACTTCAGAAAGAAAAAGATTGTACTGAAATTTGGACAGTAAGTTAGTGTCAGTTTGAGTTTTTGAACAAAATTGATTATTAAATAAAAAAGTTATTAATCATTTAAAATTACAAAAAGTGTTTTCTGATTTTTTTTTGCTGGTAATTAAATTGAAATCTTGCGCAATGTTATTTTCTATTATTATTATTATTTGTTTATACATTTTACTAATATACCTACATTTCATAATAATATAATATCGAAGAGTTGTTGGAATACAATTTTCGAATAATATATCTTACAGACATTAACATTGCCTTGCAATCCAAGAGTCGTGGGTTGGAGACACAGTCAGGTTGGATGTACTAGTTTTTTTTTTACTTTACTTTTATACAGGGTGTTCCTTAATGAAGTGCTAATATTTCAAGGTGTGATTCCTTAGGTCATTTTATGAAGAAAAGTTCATGTGAATACATGATACTAAGAAATAGAGATACGCTCTCACGCATACCTCCCATTACTGCAGTTCCCGCTGTTACGTCACGTAAAAGTCAACTAGTTCAGCGGTCAATTTTTGTTTAGATGTAAACCAAAATTACCTTAACCGAAGTGTTTAGAAGCTTATCCTTCGATAAAATAAAAAATTACGACTTTTTTGGTTGTTCGAGACAAAAGATAGAGCCAAAAATGTGAGAAAATTGTAAAATAATAGATACAATTATTTTTTCCTTTAACTCGTTCTAACTAAAAAATGGGACAACGAATTAATCTCAAATTTTTACCATGTGATGAATCCATATCTGTTAACAAAATGTGTTAATATGAAAGTCAAGTTTTAATAAGTATATAAAATATGATTTTTTTCCAAGCTATGTCGATAAACTGTGAAAATTTACAGGTGGGAATACAACAACGGGAAACTTTTTTGTCTTTCGAAATAGATACCAAGTATATCGAGGGCATATGAAGATAAAGGATGGAGCTAACTTTTTTGTTTGAAACTTTTTTTTCTAGGATTAACAGTTTTCGAGAAAATTGCAATTAAGTATACGGAACCCCCTCGCGAACGATATAGCGCAGAAAATGCGGTGTGAGAACTAATGTACGTTAGTGCTGTTTAATGAAATCGAATTCAGATTTTCTTGAAATGTTTCAGCAAATCAGTGGAGGTTATTAAATATTTGTAATAATTACCATGAGAGAACACATTGATATATCCCTCGCTATTGAATTAAGTCATACTGCGAAAACGCAATTTGGAGATGCAAAATGTTTTTCATAATAAAAACATTAAAGAATCCGGCAATTTATCTCGAGATAATAGAATAAATATTTCTCATAATTAAACTAATTGAAGTAGTATATTATTTTTGCTACTACTATTTATTGTGTTTAATTAAATGAATTAAAATTTGATATTAAATAAAAACAAAATAAATAGCTTACTTACATGTTGAAAAATCAACAGTGCAAAAGATCAAATGTGCAGCACCAATTATTTTGGAGGTGTTTTCACAAACATTTAAATCCACAACGGCCTTATGCGAAATGAAAAATGCTGACAAAAGCAGTCATAGAATTCTATGATATTAAAAAGTAAAATTGTCTGCAATGAGCTAGGTCTAATATTACGATTTTCGGTGTATTTTTAGGTGTATTTTTAAGTAGATGGTCGCCGGCGCGGGCTCGATTTGAAGTTGACTAGAGGGTGACGCTATGCGCACAGCAGGTCGAAAGCTGGTACTCGTACCGAGCGTATCTTATATTTCATAGTATCATGATGTGAATATATGTCCGCAACGCCTTACATTTTTTGCTACAGGCTGCTGATTTTTTTTTTTTAATAGTTATTTTTTAATATCTCAGAACCTGCTTTAGATATTATTTTCAATTTTGGTATGTGTTAGTAGAAGATAAAACTACATATTTTAGATGAAAAAGTTATTTAATCGCTCCACCAGTGGCGTTACTGCAAACATGTCCTCTGATAATATTTACCAATAAAATGGTACGCCACTGACATTTTTCCTGCATGAAAACGGTCTTTTGGGTTTTTTTCGTCAGACGCACAGTTCTTGATTAAAAAAATTGAATTCAAATTGCTTCATTTAGCAGTATTGACTAATAATATTTGAACAAAAAATCTAGTTATCCTAGAACAGCTGACTTCTTTACAAACATATTGTTAACATAAATAAGCTGTTGGTATTCAAAACCATCTCATTGTATTATTTCTTCCATTTTTAGTGTTTCATTGAATTTATTTTATTTTTTCACTGTAAAATATCTCAGTAAATATAAATATCATTACAGAATCTATAGATGAATCTACAAGTACTGCAAAAATCAAAAGAAATAATATTAAAAGGAGTCCATGGGTCACAAGTGGGTTAATTCAATCAATTAATAAAAAAAAATTCACTGTATAAATTAGTGAAAAGAAACCCAGAAAATAAGCATATGTTGAACGAGTTTAAACAATACGTAGATTAAAAATTTTAACAACAAGTGCAAAAGAAAAGTATTATAAAAAGAAACTAGAAGAAAATAAATCGTGTGCAAAAAATATGTGGGCGTGTGTTAACGAAATTAGCAACAGAAAGATAAGCAAACCAGACATCAAACAAATAATTAGTGAAAATGATGAGGAGATATCTGATAAACAACAAATAACAAATGAATTTAACAATGTTTTCAATAGTGTGGGAATAAATTTGGTAAATAAGATAAGAGCTAAGCAAGTAGTACCATATTGTCAGAGACGAAACGAACAGGGTATACAAAATACTCTATATTTAGAAGAAACTACGTCTGTCGAAGTTAAAAACTTAATCCTGTCACTAAAAGACAAAAAATCCCCCGGGTTTGATAACGTAACAAGTGAAACGTTGAAACAAATAGTGGATCAAGTGTGTGTTGCATATATTGTAAACTTGTCTATTCAATGTGGTACTTTCCCAAGAAAGCTTAAAATGGTGATAAAACCTGTATACAAATCTGGAGACAAACTGAAAGTCAATAACTACAGACCAATATCGCTGATATCTAATTTTGTGAAAATATACGAAAAGATTTTAAAATCGAAAATAATAACATTTTTAAAGAAATATAACCTACTTTCTGATGGGCAGTATGGATTTCGAGAGGGCAGATCTACACAGGATGCTATTGCAGATTTAACAGAAAGAATTTATAATGCTTTGGATAATAAAAAAAAGTCGCTGTGCATCCTTGTAGATCTGGCGAAAGCATTCGATTGTGTAGATCATGTAGATTTGTTGGATACCTTAAGTGATATTGGTATGCGTGGTGTAGTCAAACAATTTCTGACTAGTTATCTCACGGAGAGACAACATTGCGTAGAATTGGAGAATATACGCAGTAACTTTCAAACTGTCCAGTGTGGTCCAGGGAACTGTGCTTGGTCCACTACTCTTCACTATTTATGTAAATAAATTATTTGAAATACCTCGTGCTGGTAAAATCATAAGTTTTGCCGACGATACAGCAATTTTCTTTGAGGATGAATCATGGGACGCATTAAAAAAAAAGTAGAGCTAAATCTGCCTGCGGTGATAGACTTTTTTAATAGGAAACTCTTATCCATAAATTTTCAGAAAACATTTTATCTACCATTCGCCAGCTATGAAAATAATTTACCAAATTTTAATTCACTAGCAATTCGTGGCGCAAACACAGAGATTCTGATTCAGTCAAAGCAAAATATCAAATATTTAGGGATAATATTGGACTGTCGTATGAGATGGGATGCTCACACCGACAAATTAGTCAAACAACTGAGGTGCGTGTTACCAAAAATCAAATTATTAAAAACTTTTTTAGATGAAAAACAGTTAGTCTCAGCATAGTATGCATTAGTCCAATCACATCTCTCATACGGTATAATAGCATGGGGTGGCATAACCAATAATTATTGCAAAAAAACTTGAGGTTATTCAAAAATGGATATTAAAAATCATATTTAACAAATGTAGAACTTACTCATCAGATCAACTATACAATGAAACAAAAATATTTGACATTAGACAACTATTTTGCCAAGCCCTTCTATTACACTGTTTCAAAAATAAACACAAAAAAAATATAATTAAACACATAAAACGACAGACAAGGAAAGACATTAAAAGTATGATTGTTATAAAAACAGCTACATATAAAACTACTACATATTAGATTACTATATAGATTAAAAATGTTTCGAACGGGTTTATTCGTTGATTTTTGTTTTCCCGTGCCAACAATTCTATTCAAAATTTCCATAATAATCATGTGTGGGCGAGCGAAAACCCCCATGCCATAACCGAAACATATTTCCAAGAGCAATTATTGGTTAATGTATGGGTAGGAATTATTGGTAATAATCTTATTGGCCCTCTTTTTCTGCCAAGACGCCTTACCTGCTTTTTCTCCAACAAGAACTACCTGTGTTGCTTGAAGATGTACCAATTGCGTTAAAAAATCAAATGTGGTACATGCACAATGGAGCTCTTGTTAGTTTTAGTGTAATCATTTGCGACCAATTACATGTGGTTTATTCTAATCGTTGGATAGATCATGGAGGACCTCAGCAATGGCCAGTAAGATCCTCCGTTATCAATAGTTTGGATTTTTTTTTTGTGGTGCTATCTTAAAACCCTGGTGTATAAAACTCCCATTAACACCTTAGAAGACTTAAGAGAGCGAATAGTTGCCTTGTAATGAAACAATACGAAATACTCCGGGAATATTTGAACGAGTGCGTAACTTGATGCGAAGATGGGCGGAAGTATTGCCTATTAAGTAAAGGTGGCCATTTCTATAAAACTAAATTTATCATTAAGATGTTAATAATGTAACGTGTTTCCATCCCTAGGAAACTACCCTTGCAAATTCCGTGGGTTCCAAAAATTATAACAAGAGATGTCCACTAACACACTTTATTAAATAATTTACTGGATACTTCACAATACTGATATTAATTTAAATGTACTTTACTGACTAAAAATAATAATGTTCATCACTTTGTTTTCACTTTGGAGTCTTATCCTCACTTGGCAAATCCAAACTTCTCTACTTTCTATACTTTCTGAACTAACCGCCGAGAATACGGTCTTTTATACCTAAAAATGACAGATCTCGATTTTTCTGTGATGACGCCACCATTCTCTAGATAATTCCGAATGTCATCACTCTAGAACTTCTGGTAGGTTCTTTCTCGAGTAGGTGCAAATATATCTGAATTAATTGAAGGGGTTGCAACACATCACACTGCCCCCTCCTTAAGCCTGAACATCCCGGTCAGGCAATTTGGAATCATCGGTGTATTTTGCCAGTCTATCCAAATGTACTATCTTCATCTTGGACTTTTTGCTTCGTTGAATCCGATAAACGACATCATTAATTCGGGTAATAACAGTATACGGTCCATCCCAAGGAGGTTGAAGTTTCGGGGGTCTCCATTATTTCCGCTGTGGATTGTACAGCCAAACCAGATCTCCCAGCTTGAATCCCCCTGTACTGGCATTCTGATTATAACGAGCCTTCAATCGGTTACTAGTTTTGTTCATCTGCTCTCGGTCATTCTTCGGCTGTTCTCGACATCCATTTCTGTAGTTGCTCATGGAAAATGGTTCCCCACGGGCAGCACAATTCTTTCACTATTAACCCAATAGAACTGTTCCCGTGCTCTACTCAATGTCTTGCTTATGCCGACGTTTCATTATGCGCTTCCTGGAGTACTTCTGGTACACGACACCTGGGAATCACTAGACGCATGGCAACCTGCTTCCCATCTGGGCTTTCCCATGCTCTCCTCAAAAGCCCGTCTACGACCTTAAGTGCATCCCATTGTGACCATAAAGCCTTCAGCCCCACTTCTTTGTTGGAAACACCCTCCCATACTGGACGCGTCCCCCCTTCTTTTGCTCTCAACATGGGTCCGATTTCTACATCGCGCAATTGGTCTTGCCTCAGAGTTTTCTTTGTCCAACTGTCTGGAAGATCGACCTTGACAATGTTGACTTCAACCATGTTCGGCAATTTTCCCACCTGAGGGTAGCGCTTGCGATCTTCCTTGTCTGGTTTTCTGGATAATGCAGGAGTTTTGACTGCCTGCGTTGTCAACAGCCTGGTTTTCTCGCATTGGTCGTTCACTTTTGACAGAATAAATTGTTCGTTCCCAATCCTTAAGACTCGCTTTCCTATGTCAACAATAAATCCATACTGTTCCATAATGTCCAGTCCCAAAATGAAGTCATCCGTGATGTCAGCCACGATGACCCTGTGGTCGAACCTTAAATGCCCAATCTGCAAACCCAGGTCTACTTATCCATGAACCGTAGCCCTGTCCCCCGTAGCCGTCCGGACGATCACTTCATTTTGCCTCTTGGTAATCTTTATATCCGATATAAATCCTGGCCTTACTAATGATGACGTAGTACCTGTGTCGCTGGTAAACAAACATTTTCCTCCATTCACATAGCCTTGTAACAGCAGACTATTCGAAATTTCTCGAAGGTGGGAAATCTTTATTTCTCTGGGGGTACTGCATTCCCTAGCCAGCACAACCCCCCTGGTGTAGTTTTCCTGCTTCTCTTCAAGATTCGCAGCATTTATTCGATTCTCCGAGTTCTGCTGTCGACAGTCTCGTTTCATATGTCCTACTTTGCCGCAGTTGTAACATTTAATATCACCACTCGGATTTCCTTTATTTTGTTGTTTTGTCTGCTTTCCGAGGTCATCCAGTTTATCGAATAATTTGGTAAACATTTTCTGCATTTCGGTCAACATGGGGTTCTGGTTCGTCTCTGGTTTCGATTCTTCGAGAGTCACAGCTCGCACTCTCGACCTTGGAGTATCTCTGTAAGCGGCTTCTACTTCAAGTGCACGCACCAAAGCTTCGCTACTACTTTGGTGTCTCGCCTGATCTCTTCGTCCCTTATGCCATCTAAAAAGGCCCCTACGGCTAATTGTTCCTGAAATTCTCTAGGTGCACTCGGATATGCCAGGTGTGCCAGTCTCTCTATGGCAGCCTCGAATTCTTGTAAACTTTCTCCAGCCTTTCGTGTCCGTGATCTTATCTGAGCCTGGCATACTTGGGCAAGGTGTTGTTCGCCATATCTCAAGTCCAAGGCAGCTTCCAAAACCTTGAAGTCTCTCTGTGTCTCCACTGGGATAGTCTGAAGTAATTCTGAGGCTTGGCCCCTTAACGCCAGAACTAATGCCATAGTCTTTTCCTCGTTATCCCAGTTATTTGCCGATGCTGCTGCCTCGAATTGTCTCTTAGGTTGACCATGAGCTTTGGCCATCAAAGGACGGAGGTTTTAATCGAGGACCCGATGATGTTACTAGCTGGCCTCCTTTCTCTCTTAATTGTCGTTTAAGTCGCTCCACTTCTCCTTCGAACTCACATATCTTTCCTTTGATCTGACTGACTTCTGTCTCAACTACACCTACTTTGTCTTCTACCTTATCTACTTTTTCTTCTACCTTGTTTATCTTTTCTTTGATTTCACTCTTCAATTCTTCATTGGCGGAAATTATAGCGTCCTGTTGTATTTTGATTTGTTCATTTAGAATTTTCCTTAATTCTTCCTGGCGTCTTTCTTGCTCCTGTTGACGTTTTATTTCCAAGTCCTCCATTTTTCTCAGTTCGGCTTTTTCTTCTTGGCGTCTTATTTCTTGCTCTTCTTTTTCTTCTTGACGTCGCTTTTCTTCCTCTTGACGTCTTCTTTCCTGCTCTTCTTTTTCTTCTTGATGTCGCTTTTCTTGTTCTTCCTTCTCCTCTTGACGTTTTTTCTCCTGTTCTTCTTTGTCTTCCTGCCATTGCTGCGCCATCATTTTTTGGAATTATTCGAATAAATCCTGTATTTGTTTATCGGATGCCATACTTCTAGTTTTTATAGGCATAAGATTATGTTCAAATAAAATAACTTTAACTGTCACGTCAAAATGTTCTACAATATCTCAAAAATGGACTTAACACTATTATTTTCCTGTTCGAAAATAACCCTCAAACAATGTCCAGTAAATTAGTCGTCTGTGTTAGCACTAACCCTCGAGAATACTTCTCGAACACTTCAGCACAACTTCAGAGCTCCTCTTGTCATAAAATTCCGCTTCTGACACCAATTTGTAACGTGTTTCCACCCCTAGGAAACTACCCTTGCAAATTCCGTGAGTTCCAAAAATTATAACAAGAGATGTCCACTAACACACTTTATTAAATAATTTACTGGATACTTCACAATACTGATATTAACTTAAATGTACTTTACTGACTAAAAATAACAATGTTTATCACTTTGTTTTCACTTTGGAGTCTTAACCTCACTTGTCAAATCCAAACTTCTCTACTTTCTATACTTTCTGAACTACCCGCCGAGAATACGGTCTTTTATACCTAAAAATGACAGATCTCGATTTTTCTGTGATGACGCCACCATTCTATAGATAATTCCGAATGTCATCACTCTAGAACTTCTGGTAGGTTCTTTCTCGAGTAGGTGCAAATATATTTGAATTAATTGAAGGGGTTGCATAACATCACAATAATAATTAGTTTCAATTTAAATTTAAATGTTTTAATCAAGAACCGTGCATTTGACGAGAAAAACGCAAGAGATAGTTTTCATATAGGCTAATCAGAAAAAATATCCACATGGAAAAATGTCAGTGGCGTACCACGTTTTTGGTAAAAAATATTAGAGGACATGTTTGCAGTGACGCCTCTGGTGAAACGATAAAATAACTTTTCCAACTAAAATATGTGATTTAACATCCTATTAACACTTACCAATATTGAAAATAATATCTAAAGTGCTTTTTGAGATATTAAAAAATAGCGATTAAAAAAAAATTCAACACCCTGTAGCAAAAAAATTAAGCCACTGCGGACATATGTTCATATGAAATTTTCTTCATAAAATCGTCATTACGAAACGCCATTAAGGAAAACCCTATGTACTTTTCTTATACTAACAAGTGTTGTTTCACTAAGTTAGTGTCACAAAAATTAAAATGTCCAAGAATTTACAAGAAAACTGCGAAGAGTATCCTATAGAATGTGCAACAATTACATAAAAAGTTCAACAAACCGGCGAAAAGTATAATGTTTACTCTAGTTTACGACCAGTAATAATTTTAATAAACTGTGTAACGAACTCGATATTTTTAATTGCAGCCTTAATGAAATAAAAGCAAAAGTTTTAAATTAAGTGCTTAGCGATCCATTTTGTTTTTTAAATCTGTCTACAATCTGTAATTATTTGTTAAATGTAGTATTTTACATATCATATTACTTGACCTATTAAACATCATTAGTTCGTATTTACCAATTGTTATTTTTTGTTGTTCTCTTTTTGCTCTCTCCCTATTTTGTTGTATATCTTGTGTTACGCCTAAATATTGTATCGCATTCCCTTGTTCCTATTTTGTAATTGGATACTGTACGTGTTGAAAACATGCAATAAATAATAACCCAGGAAATACAGATATTCAGCCTCAGAAATATTCGCATAGAGCTAAAAGTTGGTACAGACTTTAAAAACATCATTACAAATGAAATATCAAAATTCCCAATCAATTCCACTTCTCTAAAATTTCATTCAAGGTCAGATGTCAGAAAATTGTTTTTTCGCAAATATCTCTTAAACGGTAAGCAGTTCACTCAATCCGGCTTTAAAAAAGGTCAACCGTGCATTTTGGATAGGATGCGATTTTGTTTTTTTATTACGTGGAGGGGTTATAAGGGAAAGTTCACAACAAGTGTGCTCTACCACTTAACCCTTGCAATACATTGAAAATAAAAATAATGTATTTAAGTAAGTGTACAAAAAATGTAAGGTACTTGGTATAGAATATTAAGAAAGAAATAATACATAAAGAAGTAGGTAAACGAACAAATAAATAAATAAACAAACAAACAAATAGGCACATATAACTATTCTGTCTGTCCTAACAGGATATCTTTTAAATTTCGCAGCACTAAATGATTTGGCACCAAATGAGATCTTGTTATATAATTTATAAATGCAGTATCTGAAACCTCTCTCATAGAACGAAATTCTATGCATAGGTGGACTAAATAAACCTTTAGACCTGACATTGAGATTATGAACATCACTGCGAAAAATTATTTTATTATACAGATAAGATGGCGCCTTAGTTGTGATAATCTTGTGAAAGATACAAGTTGAATAAAAGTTTCTCCGGTCTTGCATATTTAGCCAATGCAATTCTTTCAACTTATGTGACACGTGTTCAAACTTACGTATGCCATAGATAAACCGAATACATGAATGTTGCACATATTGTATACGATTGCTACAATCTGTGTCCAAACAGGGACCATACACTGGGGCGCAATATGTGAACTGCGACAACACTAACATTTCACAAAGGGTCTTTTTAGTGTTTATAGTTAAATAACTTCGGTGAGGATAGAGAAGTCTTAGGGCGGAGTAAGCTTTTTGTATAAATTTACGAACCTGTTCTCTAAATCTTAGAGTTGTATCTAAGATTAGATCCAAATTTCTGGCAAGTTGCAACAATTCCAAACGACATCCGTTTAATTCGATGTTAATTAAATTTTGCAAATTGGCACAATCGTGTTTCTTACCAAATAAAAGCATAGCTGATTTCGATGGATTTAAAATGAGCGAATGTTGTGTGGATATATCTGATAAACTTTTTAGGTCAGTGTTGATTTGTTGCACAGCAGCCTCGTAATCCTTAGCATAAAAAGAATAATAAATTTGGGTGTCATCCGCGTACATATGAACCGAACAGGATTTAACAAAATTTACAAATTGTGAAGTATAAATTGTGAACAACAGGGGTCCTAAAATGGAACCCTGTGGAACACCTTTATTGATCGCCCTTGGTTCAGAAAGTTTATTGGATATTCTTACAGTTTGTTAACGCCCTTCAAGATATGATTGGAACAGTTTACAGCCTCTATCATCAATACCACATGATTTTAAAATTGTTAGGAGTAGTTTTTGATCTATAGTGTCAAAGGCCTTACTAAAATCTAGTAGTATTAAAACAGTATATTTACCTTGATCAGTGGCCTCAACAATATCATCAATTATATGCATTAAGGCTGTAAGAACAACTATAACCAGCTCGAAAACCTGATTGGGTAGTTGGTAGTATGTTCAAAGAGTCTACGTGTTCCCTAAGCTGAATCTCAATTATCGGTCTCAAATTTAAAAATGTCTTTGGCTCAGTTTTTTTCTGAACTGGAGTCACTAGAGCAACTTTCCAAGCAGTAGGGAACCGACATTCAATAAACATTCTGTTAATAATATGAACCAAGAAATTAGTAAGTGCAGACAACATAATTTAATAAAATAAATACTTAACGGATCAGATCCGGATGTAGAATTATTTACGTTACAAAGAACTCTTTGAATAAGTTGAGGGGAAACTAAGCTGAAATTGAAAGTTGAATTAGTGATTTTATTTAAGTCATAATAGTTTACTACATCTGTAATATTGTTATTATTTTGTGGGATGCTGTCTATAAAATAATTATTAATAAAGGATCTAATAAATTGGTGGGTATTTGTGGTTTGTTATTGGACGTAATATTTATTGACCTAAGTTCGCCCCAAAGCTTTTAGAATTCTTGTTTCTAGCGATATGATTAAAATAAGCACGTTTTTCAGCAGTTTGGGCATGGTTTAAAGCATTTCGTATCTGTTTATAATAGTTCCATTTTGCGAGTGAAGGATTTTTCTTGTATTCAGACTTAGCTTTATCTCTTTGCCTCATCAATAACTTTAGATTATCTGTCAACCAAGGAGCCTTATTTCTACTTATACGGACTGTTCTCAAAGGGACGTGCTTATTGAAAAGATTTAGTAAAAGTGTTGTTAAATGATTTACTTTAGCATCAATGCTATTCATGTAAAACATGTCTTGTAGGGGGAGCCCTTGCAAGTCAGTATAAAATACATGGTCATCAAAATACCTGAAGTCTCTATAAGTTATATAAGTTGGTTTAAATTTAGAGCTATTCGTTATTATTTTATATTGGACTAGTTCATGATCAGATATGTCCATGTCTAGGCCTCCCACTTTTAGAGACGAGACAGATTTCAGATCATTGCATAATACAATATCAAGTAGTGATAAATTATTAGAAGTTATATGAGTGGCTTCATCGACAATTTGTTGAAAATCGAGTGATCAAACATTGATGTAAAATATTGAGTTGTACTTAGGTCTATGTCTAGTAAATTAATATTAATGTCTCCAAAACAAAAAAATTTATCTACGTACTGCATAGAGACTGATATTGCTTCTTCTAATTGATCTGTAAAATATTTAAAATTCATGTGAGGTGGCCTATTACAAACACCAGAAACAAAAGAATTAATAATAATTATAGAAACAGAAATCCACAGTTGCTCAATGTTATCAATTAGATTGAAATTATATGAATTATTGAGATAAAATGCTAAGCCGCCACCCCTGGTTTGCCCATCTTTACGAATTGAGGTATAATTATTAATTTTCATAGATAAATTTGAAATAGAAGAGTTTAGCCAGGTTTCACTTAGTGCAAATAAGTCATATTTATTATCTAAAATAAAGCTTTTTATATTGTTAAATTTTGATGATAATGATCGAATATTTATAGGTGCCGTATTCAAAAAAGAATCTACCATTTATTAAGAAGATTACAATTACTAATTAAGAAATAAAGTAAAAAGTAGAATATACGGTAAACCGTTTAATTTATTCTATGCCTACAAAAAAGTTACAATCAGTTACAAAGTTACATTTCGACGTACTGAACACTAATCAGGTGTCTGTTTAGCTTCATCGCCCATTTTGTAGAGACGATCCAGCTGCTGGGACCTGACATTGTCGGTACGCTTTGAAGATAATTGGAATTCCAGCGGACTAGTTCACTTTTACGAATGAGTTCAAAACATGCCGACAAGGCTGGCTCCCTGCCGCTGGATCGTGTGTAGACCCCTTATAAACCCTAGTTTATGGGCGGTCCTATCACAAATAACAGGTAGAATTAGAATTCTACGAAAAATGGACAGACTAACTACCTACCTCTTTATTTGTCACTAAAATTAATATTCATTCTTAGGTAGTCGTATTTGTATCTTGTGCATGATAATCGTTCATTTTCGAAAGTAAATAGTGCTATTTTGAAAATATGCCACGAGACTGTGTAAATACACCTAACAACTTTTGTTATATTTGTGGTGAAGTGACTTTTGCGCATCAAAAACGTAATTTTACTCGCAAAATTAAGAAGGCGTACCAGTTGTATTTTGGTTGTACAATTGGGGATGAAGGCAAAAAATGGGCACCTCATATATGTTGCAGCAATTGTGCAAACAATCTTTGCAGTTGGCTAAGTGGAAGAGGATGTTCAATGGCTTTTGCTGTGCCCATGATCTGGCGAGAACCTACAGATCATGATACCGATTGTTATTTTTGCGTGATACCTCCTATTAGGCAGGTATTAACAAGAAAAAAAAGGATGGTAATACAATACCAATTTACCATCTGCCATTCGCTCGGTTCTCCATAGTGATGAACTACCTATTCCTAATCCACCTCAAGAATACAGCCTTGATTCTGACGAAGAATCGGATGATAATGTAGATGACGACAGCCATCAACATCACAAAATCCCGATTTCTCTGCAGAAGTGTCCGGTGGTGAACCACACAAAATTAATCAACGCGAATTAAGTGATCTTATAAGAGACCTTGATCTGTCCAAGGCAAAAGCGGAGCTTTTGGCACCTCGATTACAACAATGGAATTTACTACAAGAAAATTTAAAGTTTCCATGCATTGAAGTCGTCAAAAAGATCTTATACCTTTTTCAAAATGGAAAATGACTTGGTTGCCTACAAGGACATTGACGGTTTAATGAGTGCTTTACACATTCCCCATGATCCTAGTGACTGGAGACTTTTTATTGACGCCTCGAAACTTAGTCTAAAAGCTGTGTTACTCCACAATGGAAATAAATTGCCATCAATTCCAATCGTCCATGCTGTCCACATGAAGAAAAATTACAGTAACATGAATGTATTGCTACAAACTATATAATATAACAAGTGTAAGTGGCAGATTTGTGCAGACTTAAAAGTGATAGCTATCTTACTTGGTATGCAGCAAGGGTATACCAAATATTGCTGTTTTCTTTGTGAGTGGGACAGTCGAGCGCGATTAGAACATTACGAAAGAAAAATTTGGCCGCCAAGACTGGGTTTTGAACCGGGAGAAAAAAATGTTGCTAACATTCCATTAGTTAATTTACAAAAGGTAATACTGCCACCACACCACATAAAACTGGGGCTTATGAAAAACTTGGTAAAAGCTATGGACAAGGAAGGACGTGCTTTCGGTTATTTAAAACAAAAATTTCCCAGACTTAGTAATGTGAAAATTAAACAGAGAATTTTTGTGGGTCCTCAAATCAAGAACCTTTTCAAAGATGCTGAATTTGACAACATTCTAGAAGGTAATGAAAAAGCTGCTTGGAATTCCTTTAAAATGGTAGCAACACACTTTCTCGCTAACAATAGAGCAGAAAACTATAGAGACCTTGTTGGGAATCTTCTTTCTTGCTACCAGAAATTAGGATGCAATATGTCATTAAAAGTCCACTTTCTACATTCACACCTAGATTACCTCCCAGAAAACTGTGGTGCAGTAAGTGATGAGCATGGAGAGAGATTCCACCAGGATATTCAAAATATGGAAAAAAGATATAAGGGCAAATGGACTTCTACGATGTTGGCAGACTATGGTTGGACATTTATAAGAGATGCTCCAAAAGTAACTTATAAGAGACGGGCTAAGAATCGCAAGAAGAATAATTAATTTTCTGATTAAAGGGCTTATATTCTAATTAAATATATAGTATATAACATGTATTTGAAATATATATCAAAATGGCAAATATTTTTTCGCATGATGTAATTAATTGCTCTTTTTATTAAAATTATACTATAATATGTGAGTTAGGTCAGTTATTACAATTTTTAGAGCCAACAAATTTTTTTTATGACTATGTTAGACGTAACTGGGGCCAAAACAATGCAAATAAGTGGTTTTGGTTAACGATACAAAATAAAAGTTAAAATTTGTAGGTGTGTGAATCAAGAAGTTATAAGTGAAAATTAATGAAAACTTATAGCTAGGGAGGGAGCTGGTAGCATACATTTTTATATGATCTTACTATGTGGCTGAACATGAAAAATGTAAATACGTCATAATAAAAAGCCAGAAAAACCGTTTCAGTCATTACGGCGTTGCTGAGTTTTTAATTAACAGTTCATTAAAAACGCAATAAAGAAAACGGTCCTATATGATTTTATTGTATCAGCCACTTGTTTTAAACGTTGTTTGTCAATATGACATTGATATAAATGCAGTCGGCTGAAATCTATGTGTCTGCGTTTTTCTTGCAATTGAATTTTTTTTATCCATTTATGGTACACTAAAAATTAGGTGAATTTATTGTCGGTGTACATTATATCAAAAGTTTTGCAAAGTTAGAAGAAACAATAAAATAAACTTCAGTCACCTGTCTACTGCTGCGTTTAACGGGGGTCAATTTTCAAAAATGGGTTAAAAAAAACGCGTTTATATTATTTTACTGTGTCAACCACTTTGCGGGAAGCTTTGTTTATTTGTAAAAAACATAAAAAAATAGTGGCTGAAATCTGCTGTTCTGAGTTTTCATTGTCTGACGTTTCTTAGTAATTACACAGGCCGACAGAAAAAAAGGCTGTTCTTTTGATCAGAATTATCTTATACTATGTTTTTTGACATGCTGAAACTGATTTTGATTTAAAAAAAAATATACCACATCGGTTTTTGTCTAGGTACCACCCTTTTCATCCCCTAAAAAGGGCAAGAAGAAAGGTCTTGTTCTAAAGGTTCTGATCTAACTTTTCTGAGGAATCTTGACGTACTGAAGCCAATTTTTGACAAAACTATTTTGTCAGTTTCCCTCTACCACCCCCTTTTATCTCCTAGGGGTGGCAAAGATTAGATCAGAAACATAGGACAAGACCTTTTTTTGTCCATTTTAGGGGAATTTTTTGTCCAAAATTAGCTTCATAAAAGTTACATCAGAACCTTAGGACGAGATAAGGACAAGGTTTTTTTTTGCCCTTTTTAGAGGATGAAAGAGGTGGTAGACAAAAACTAATGAGGTAGATTTTCTTTTACTGTCAGAATCGGTTTCAGCATGTCAAAAAAGGATAGGACGGTTCTGATCAAAAGAACAGCCTCCTTTTTTTTTGCCGGCCTGTGTTATTTTTATAAAGCTTTTATCGCTATCTAGGTAGTCCCAAGAAATATTCTAATGTTTTTTACAATTATTTTCTTTTTTCATTTGCTTGTATATACAGGGTATTCCATAATACGTTATGTCGTAAACGTACATTATTTAATAAAAAAATGTTCTTCTTCTTAAATCCATGTTAGACTTACAATAAAAATTTAAATATAAAAAATGTAGGAAGTTTTGTTCTCTTCAGTTAGGTCTTGAACATTTTTCTCGTAGGATTAAGCGAATTAATTTGAAAATTCAATTTTTTGCACCTTTAATTCAAGATGGCGTCCCCCCCCCCCCTCCCCCACAAGGTCGAAAATTTGTATTTTTTATCAAGGCCTCAAGTTAAACAGCATATATCAAAATCATTACTACTTTATTTTCTTTCAGGGCAAAATCCCTCACTAATTATTTCTTTGTAATTTCTTACTTTGATATTTTTTGGAGTAAATTAGGAATATTTCTGAAAATCAGCAACGTACAAGTCACGGCGGCGGCTTTTTTAAATCCCAAAGGTTTTACTATGATTTTGGTATAGATAGACAGACTTTAGTTCTTTGTGCCAATTTACATTGAATAGAACAGGTCAAGAACGTATAGATAAAAAAAATACACTACAAACATGATTTAATATGTGACTAGATTAAAATTTCAAGCAAACATATTACGATTATCTAGCCTTATGAAGCCCATGTGATCTTCGCTAAGTGCATTTGCGCCTGCGTAAGGAATATGTTATTATTGTTATTATTATTATTATTATTTTTTTTTTCGGGTAGCCCGCTGCCGGACAGGACTTCCGTGGCCTCCGACACCTCACGGTAGCCGCGCCGGCAAATTCCTTACAGCCACTCTCCACAACCTGTGGAGTTAGTGACTGCAAATACCTAAATCGTGTGCCCTAAGTAGACGAAGGGACCCCAAGATAACCGCCTTCTGCATCTGGCCTGCCAACCATTCTGCCGAATTCTGACAGGCCGGTATGATCTTCAATTCTGAGAGCAGCGAAGGCTTCATCCCTCCGAGTACGCCGATTATTAGGACGACCATCTTGACCGAGTAGTCTGGGTATAGCACTTGGAGCTCATACCGGAGATCACGATATTTGGTCCGTTTTTCCCCCTCCTCCAAAGCGATGTTTGTCTCAGCAGGTGCTGAGAATTCAATTACAAACATCACTTTGTTCTGATGGTCGAGGAGGACTATGTCAGGCTTGTTGGCTTGAATTAGCCTGACGGTCGGGAACGAGTAGTTCCAATAAATTCGGCACCTCTCGTTCTCGACAACGGACTCAATATCTCCGGGGATTATTATTATTATTATTTTTTTTTTGTTAAAAACCAGTCACCCTTCTCTGTGGCTCCGACCCTCACAGAGGGGAGCTGGTAGTACCGGCAGCCACTCCCCACACCCGTGGGGTAAGTGACTACTGGGTCCGGGAATCGTGTGCCCTGAGCAGACGTAATGAACCAAGAATGACGGCCTTCTGCATTCTGCCGACTAAGACCTCTGCCGAAATTCGGCATGCCGGTATGATCTTCAGTTCCGAAAGCAGTGTGTATCTCGTTCCACCGAGGGCTCCTATAATCAGTACCACTATCTTAACAGTATGGTCTGGATACAGTCTGCGGAGTTCGAAGAGCAAATCTCGATATTTTGTCCGTTTTTCCTCCTCCTTCAAGACAATGTTGTTCTCCGCGGGAGCCGAGAACTCCACGACAAACATTGTCTTGAGTTGGTGGTCGAGGAGGACTACGTCAGGCTTGTTGGCTTGTATTTGCCTGACTGTGGGAAAAGAGTAGTTCCAATAAATTAGACACTTCTCATTTCCCACAACGGACTCAATATCCCCCGGAGCGTAAGGCAGCACTGGTGTTTCGTCTATCCCATACGAGTGCCTTAGATGGTAATAAAGCACTCGTAATGCTCCGTCGTGCCTTTGGATATAGGCCGAGACTGCATATGTCGGGCAAGCCGACAGCAAGTGCATAAGAGACTCTGGCGCCCTGCGACAGGCCCTGCAGCTGACATCAGGGACCTCTATACCCATGACACGACTACGATAGACGAGGGTGTTGAATACACCATCCTGGCAAGCCATTATGAATCCCTCGGTCTCAGACTTCATCCCGGCTGACCTTAAGAAGGCAAAGGTCAGCCTTTCGGATAAGCCAAGGTTTTCTATATTTATAGAAAACTCCATGCATTGGCTTATCCGTGTGAAGCTGCAGAAAGATGTTGTGTTCTGCAGCTTTAATTTGAGCTTTTCGTCGAGCAGGTTTCAACTCGGTGACAGAGTCGGGATTTACCCGCTCGACGTCGAAGGAGAGACCAAGTTCATCGGCTGCTCTCTGTGCTGCCTTAAACAGAAAGGCTCCTATTCCTGCACTTTCATGGTCTCGGACCATGCAGAGGAGGGGATCCGAACTCCTGATGACCTTACAGGCTCCATCCAGAACCATCCTATTATGGAGACTCTCCAAACTCAAGAGTCCACGGCCTCCCCGATGTCGTGGGAGGTATAGCCGAGGAACGGACGATTTAGGATGCAAACTCCTATTGAGATGCATCTTCTTGCGGGTTCCTACGTCGAGTTGACGCAACTCTTCTTGAGTCAATTTCACTACTCCAAAGGAGTAGAGAAGGATCGGAACGGCAAGCATGTTGGTAGCAGACACCTTGTTCTTCCCCGACAGCTCTGAAGACCAGATCTGTCGGAGTCGGTGCTGATACTTGCCGCGGAGAGCGTTTTTCACTACACTCACTTCTTGGGTGGAGCGTTGCACCCAAGTAAGTGTACGACTCTCCGGCATCTAGATGATGTAAGATGCTTCCGTCCACGAGCTGCGCGTCCTCTCCGTAGTCCCCACATCGTCCTCTCTTGAGATGGACCAGTGCACATTTGTCCAGCCCGAACTCCATACCGACAGCCTGCGTGTACTCCTGTACCACCCTGAGGGACTGGTGTAGGTCCCTCTCTCCGGAGGCATAAAGTTTAAGGTCATCCATGTAAAACAGATGGGTGACCTTATGCCTCCTATCGCCGGGGGTACCGCAGTTGTATCCACGGGTTTTCCGGAGCGAAACGGATAATGGCAGTAGTGAGATGCAAAAGAGAAGGGGGCTGAGGGAGTCTCCCTGAAATACTCCCCTTCTGAATGTTACCGACTCCGTCTGGACTCTATCGTTACCCGATGTAATAGTAAAGCGAGTCCTCCAGAGCGGCATCAGTTCTTCGATGCATCTCACTACGGGACCGGGTACCGCAAGACATCGGAGCAAGTGAACAATAAGCTCATGTGATGTCATATCAAATGCCTTGCGGTAGTCGATCCAGGCCATGGAGAGGTTCCGCTTATACTGCACGGAGTCCTGCGTGACACATCTGTCAATCAACAGGTTCTCCTTGCAGCCAGCGACACCTCTCTTCGACCCTCGTTGCTCATATATCCGTTCGTAAACCGGTTCAACTGCGTGGAGCACTCGCATGTACAGGATGCGCGTAAACACCTTGTAACATGCGTTTAAACAGGTTATCGGTCGGTAGTTCTTTGGGTCAGACAAATCTCCGTTCTTCAGCACTGTCCGCCCCTCGACAACCCAAGAAGGAATTTGCTGCTCCCCATTTAGCCATGAATTGAAAATTCTGGCCAAATGGTGGTGGGTACTGGGTAATTTTTTCCACCAGTAGTTGTTTATCCCATCGGGACCTGGAGCAGCAAAGTTCTTAGAGCCTTCAAGAGCTCTTCGAACCTCTTCTGGAGTTATCGGTTGGCACACCTCGTTTGGTTGTTGAAGCCTTTGACAGAAGCTTCAAAGTGTGCCAGGGCTGGAGAGTCTCGGTTGAGTGGAAGCTTCTCCTCGTAAAGTGTTTTCCAGAAATTTTCCACCTGATCTACAGTCGGCGGATTCTCTGCAACACGTGGAGGCGGTTCGAAAAGGCGCGAGGGCTATTATTATTATTATTATCATTATTATTTTCGGTTTCCCGCTGCCGGACACCTCACGGTAGCCGCGCCGGCAAATTCCTTACAGCCACTCTCCACGACTTGTGGAGTTAGTGACTGTAAATACCTAAATCGTGTGCCCTAAGTAGACGAAGGGACCCCATTACATTATTATTATTATTATTATTATTATTAAAAGTACAATATTCTAGGCCATTACTATTACTAGAATATATAGTTTAATGGGAGCACAGCAAATGACAAATTAGATTTTATTTAATTAGCCAGCGATATTTTCTTGTTATAAAAGTATTCAAGGTCAATTCCACAATGGCGATTATTAACAATTTTCAATTTTTCTTTGGCAAATTAACATACAATCACAAAAACCACCTGAAAATGATCCTAGGAACTGACAAGTAGCCTATTTCTTTATTTGCTGATTAACTCGTCTACCGAAATTTTGTCTAATTTTTTATGGATATTAGGTATTCATCATAATTTCTGGGGCGCGCCTATTTTTTTGGGCCTATTTCTTGTAGTTTTGACGATAAACTGACATTGGTTTGAATTTTCTTGTCATAACTAATGTCTTTTTAATTTTTTCAAAATCGCTCTGAAATTAGACTTTTTTCTACTCCCTTATGCAAATTTGTTGTTTTCTGTACAGTCTGTAGAATGGATAAGTAGGCAATTCTAGTTAACTGAACGGATATATTTCATATCAGTTCTAGGATGGATATGAAATTAAACCGACCAATCACAGTTCATGTATTAAGTACATAGACAACTCTTCGTTTTAAAATCAAATTAGCGCGTAAGCTGTCAAAGTAACTGTCAGTGTGTACTGTCTGTGTGTACTGTCAGTGTGTACTGTCAGTGTGTATTTGTGTAATATATTAATGTTTAATAAATTTTGTAGTTTTTTTAAGCTGGTCGTAGAAAAAATATACTGTACAACTTGAGTGGATTATCCATATCGCACGCAGAAGATTTGAAGTACTCCGCCTACGGCGTCAATGGTAGTTTGTGCAACAAGAGTGGATATGATATCCATATCGCACGATAAAGAAGTTTGAGCACGACGCGGTAGGCGGAATGCTTCAAATCTTTTGAGTGCGATATGGACAATCCACTCGAGTTGTACAGTATATTTTTTCTACGACCAGCTTAAAAAACTACGAAATTTATTAAACATTAATATATTACACAAATACACACTGACAGTACACACTGACAGTACATACTGACAGTTACTTTGACAGCTTACTCACTAATTTGATTTTAAAACGAATAGTTGTCTATGTACTTAATACGCGAACTGCGATGGGTCGGTTTCATTTCATATCCATCCTAGAACTGATATGAAATATATCCGTTCAGTTAACTGGAATTGCCTACTTATCCATTCTACAGACTGTACAGGAAACAGCAAATTTACATAAGGCAGTAGAAAAACTTCTTTATCGTGCGATATGGATATCATATCCACTCTTGTTGCACAAACTACTATTTTCTACTCCCTTATGTAAATTTGGTGTTTTCTGTACAGTCTGTAGAATGAATAAGTAGTCAATTCCAGTTAACTGACGGATATATTTCATATCAGTTCTAGGATGGATATGAAATTAAACCGACCAATCACAGTTCGTGCATTAAGTACATAGACAACTATTCGTTTTGAAATCAAATTAGTGTCAAAGTAACAGTCTGAATTTGTGTAATATATTAATGTTTGATAAATTTTGTAGTTTTTAAGCTGTTCGTAGAAAAAGTATACTGTACAACTCGAGGGGATTATCCATATCGTACTCAAAAATTTGAAGCACTCCGCCTACGGTGTCGTGCTCAAACTTCTTTATCGTGCGATATGGATATCATATCCACTCTTGTTGCACAAACTACTATTCTAATCTAACAAAATATATCCTTCATTTTTTTTTATCGATTTATTTTGGTGTTTTAAAGAGAATATTAAAAATCGAGAACGAGATCACTACGGTATAAAAAATTATTCAAGGTAAAAATTCAGAAAAAAACGGCTTTTTGCGAATATCGCGCTTTCTATGACTCGGAGGATAATTCAAAATGACAAATAATGAAATTCCGCACAAAATTGATCTCTTCCAATTTTTATGTACAACGAACGGTTTAGGCATTGTACGTAAAAAACGAATAAAGTATTTTTTGTTCAAAATTTGTGTATAATGTGTAAGAGAAATAAGGTATATACTGTGTACCAATCTACTTTTATTAGTTTCAAGTTCATTTTTCTTCGTATTGGTCCAGTGTTTGCTTAAATCAGTTTAGAATTAATAAATGTAATATTAAAATTATTTAGATTTCTTCATGGACATTTCATAGCTTTTCACTTCTGATATCGACTTATAAGGGTTTTAGAAAACAGTTTTAAGGTGGCCTTATATGTGTTTTCTGGAAATGCAGGAAGATCATAAAAAAGTCCATCTGGCTTTAAAATTTTGATAAAGGTTTTAAAAAAGCCTAGACAAGGTTTTCAAGAGTGGTATTATGTCACTCTAAGGGGTTTTATGAGAAAATTTAAAAAAAGGTCTTAACAACCTTCATAAGAAAGGGCCCTTTTACTCTAGAAGCTGCTTTATGATGATGTTAAGGACGTTGTTACAGCAAAATAGATTTTTCAAGGCATTTTATTAATAGTTTTACGGCACCCTTGTAGATATTTAAGAAACCAAAATTGTTTATTAGGTTACGCAGGCAAACACACAAACACTGCAGCGCCTGGCGATGACAGGCTCGTGTATAAATCTGATAATTTTGGCAAATTTGGAAATATTGATTGTATTTTCTCATATACCTTCAATTTTTTAGCGATTTTTTTAAGTACAAATTTTTATATCCTTAAATTGATGAAGCGAATTTAAACAACGCTTCCTCATGTCTTCGTTTACTTTTGGATTGTTCATGCCACATGTGGTTTGCTTTTCACATGTAATACCGATGTTTTATGGAATAAAGATGTAGATACGTATCCAAGTCGTATCATGTAAATGTCGTCTGGTCTGTGTGAGCACCGCTCGTGACGTTATGATGGATGGTGGCGGAAGTCTCGAACCAAAAAGCGCACAAGTGACATCTCGTTCATGCATTCTGATTAGAAATTATGTATTTCTATCGTTAACATTTGCACGGCCCGGTGATTCATGGGGACTTTGATCAGTTGTTGTATTCAGACGAACATAAGGAGAAGATGAATTCATGTTTGTTTGGTACCCTAACGGTATTGTGATCATGAGATATCAATACTACTGCTCTGTGTAGTGGGACTGCAGGAATGCCGACTTACTACGTATATTACTGCACGATGCTATCTTTGATAACAGATGGCTTTCGGAAAACCGAGCCGATTCGAAAAGGACTAACTTACGTCTGGAGGCTACTGTTTATATCAGGGGCACCTTAATGATTACATTCTTTTTTACATAACGCATTGTTCGCCAGTTTTAGACTTATAGCAAACAATACGGTATATTTTTATGGATAAATAATAGTAATAATAATTTTATAAACCATTTAATAATATAATGGGTCCGGAAAGGACGCTATTAGAATTAACCTCATATTCTCTCTAAAAAAAATTTAAACTCAGTTTTAACCATTAGGTTGTGTGGCGTCACCGGTGAATATCAGGTGCGAAAATTATTAACTTACCTGAACTTAGTAACAAGGGTAATAATATATGTCAAATTAAAGTGTAAACATAACTAATCCTTTATGAACGTTTTGTAGTATCATTTTAAATCTAATAATGGTGTTTAAATAGCGAATGTAACTTTGCTGTTAGAACAAGAAAAATAATCCTACCCTTTACCAAAAAATATAAAAAGTCCAAAAACATTTGTCGACATAAGATGTATTGGTATACTTCCTGCGCTGTCTAAAATTCTATAAAGAAATATGTATAGCCAAATTTATAATTATATAATAAGTAAAAAATTTGTCCCAGGTACTCATTGCGGATTCCGAAAAGCTTTTAGTACTGCAACAGCACCGACAAATGTAACTAGTGATATTATGGAATGGGAAGAGCAGTGTGCTGGTGTTATTGAATTTTTCTAAGGTTTTTAATACTGTTAGTCACCAGGTGCTTTGTGCAAAATTTAAATACCATGGTTTTAATAACTCAATCAGAAATTTAGTGGATTCACACTTAACTGAAAGGTTTCAAAAAATAGAGTGTAATAATAAAATGTCATCTAGCATTAATATTTTATACGGAGTACCGCAAGGCTCAATACTGGGTCCACTGTTGTTTTCAATTTTAACTACTTTTAACTTCTGTAAAGTATTGCAAACTTAAAATGTGGATGATATAAAATTTTACTTATATTTCTCGTTTATTGACCATCTCCATGCGACTAATATTGTTAATGATGACTTGAATATCATAAATGAATTATCTAAATATCATAATTTGAAACTAAGCTTACGAAAGTCATTTGTAATGCTATTTGGAAATAAAAATTATATCAACATTCTGAAAAATAATATGAATATTAATATAGCGTGGGTAAGATTACCGATAGTAAACTCTGTAAAAAATTTTGGTGTAACCTTAGAGATCTTTTTTAGATTTGGACAATATGTGAAAGTTTTGTAACGATGAATTATTTCTTTTAGTTATCAACCGATCGTTTCTCAAATCGGTTAGCACATACTAACAACGTTAATTTGAATTCATCGTTACGAACAAACTCTTCCAGGTATCTGTATAGTAGTTTGGTATTTCGTAACTAAGAAAATTGTTTTGGACCTAGCAACCGTTTACTATATAAAGAGCCGCAGGAGCTCATTTATTCATTCTCTTCCCAGATAAGACTGAAAAGGTTCATGACTTCTTAACCTTAAATAATATTGTGACATCGCATAAATAATACCGGCTAGATAGCGGATAGTCTTTATTCTCGGCATAGTCACCGACATAGTCTGAGTGAGACTACCTTTATCATAAGCTAGTATAGTTTCTGCGTTAAGCAATCTATTATTTACCGTAAAGACGTCACGAACTTAATTAATTGTTTTGCATCGCGTTAATTCATTTCAAAGCGACAAACGCTGCGTTAACTGAACGTCAAAGTGACACATAAGCATTGATTGTTGAAGCGCCAGTTGTCAGTTAATTTTCAGACAAATATTGAACTAACTAATTGGATTGTTGAAGTGACAACCGCCGATTAAAAGTCAAAGTGTTGAATGTCAATTATATCCAATACCAACTGTCTGTCAAAGACAGTTTATCAAATTAGACACTAATCAAATCTCAGTTGACATATCCATTGTCACATTAATTATTTTATCTTTGCATTTTTGATTCAAGAACTGTCTATAAATTCTTATTTTATATGGTGAAGGTTGCTGGGTTTACTTAAGGTCAGGTTTTCAGTATTCTCTTTATGTGTTAACACGATAATAATTTTATAATATCATTTTAATAGTTGAAAATATCACATTTCAACTATTGTGATTTTATTTATCGACCATGCCATGATCAAAATGACAAAAGTCGAATTCAAAAAATGCAAAATTCCTGTTGTCGACTAATATTCGGATTACGTAAGTATGATCATGTATCGCATACCTTTAAATATCTTAATTGGTTAAATATGGAAAATCGACGTACTTTTTCATTTAGGCAGTTTTGTTGTGAATATTCTAAATAGGCAGAACTGCTCTACCCCCATTAAACAGAAATTTGTATATAGGTCGAACATTCATTCTTTAAAAATACGCAATACCCGTAAATTAACAATACCACATCATAAAACAGCTGCGTTTAAGAGATCTCTTTTATATGAAGTCAGCAAAATCTACAATTCCTTAGAGCCTTCAAGACAACGTTATTCTCCGCGGGAGCCGAGAACTCCACGACAAACATTGTCTTGAGTTGGTGGTCGAGGAGGACTACGTCAGGCTTATTGGCTTGTATTTACCTGACGGTGGGAAACGAGTAGTTCCAGTAAATTAGGCACTTCTCGTTTCCCAGAACGGACTCAATATCTCCCAGAGCGTAAGGCAGCACTAGTGTCTCGTCTATCCCTTAGGAGTGCCTTAATAATAAAACACTCGTAATGCTGCGTCGTACCTCTGGATATAGACCGAGACTGCATATGCTGAGCAAGCCGACAGCAAATGCATTCATGTCTTCGGTGCCCTACGGCAGGCCCCACGGCATGACTTTGATAGACGAGTGTGTTGAATACTCCTGGTACGTCATTAAGAATCCCTTGGTTCAGCCTTAAGAAAGCAAAGGTCAGCCTTTCAGATAAGCCGCGGTCTTATATATTTTCATAGAAGACTCCGTACAATAGCTTATCCAAATGTAGCTGCAGAAATAAATAAATTTCTGCAGCTTTGACTTGGGCTTTGTGTCGAGCAGGTTCTAACTCGGTGACAGATTCGTGATTAACCCGCTCAGCGTCGAAGACCAGAGTTCATCGGCGCCTCTACGTGCTGTCTTAAATAAAAAGGATCGTACCCCTGCACTTTCACGGTCTCGGACCATGCAGAGGAGGGGATCCGAACTCCTGATGACCTTACAGACTCCATTCAGAACCATCCTGTTATGCAGACTTTCCAAACTCAACGGCCTCCCCGATGTCGTGGGAGATATAACTGTGGAACAGACGATTTAGGATGTAAACTCCTGTAGAGATGCATCTTTTTGCAGTTACCTACATCGAGTTGTCGTCAGAGCTCCTCTTGACTTCATTTTATTACTCCAAAGGAGTAGAGGAGGATTGGAACGGCAAGCATATTGGTAGCAGACACCTTGTTGACCGGACAGTTCTGAAGACCAAATCTGTCGAAGGCGGTGCTGATGCTTGCCGCGGAGATCATTTTTCATTACTCTTACTTCTTGGGTGGAGCGTTGCTCGGCACCCAAGTAAGTGTACGACTGTAGTATTCTGTTTTACTGCTGTATGTGTAAGAAAAGTCTAATTTTCCATTTTTCGAACCACTGGACATTTCCGTTTCTCTACTGTAGTTATTCAAGTCATGCTTCACTGGTTTTGAGGTTAGTGACGTTCCTCCTCTTAAAAAAGGAAACTGGCGCCCGAACAAATAACACAGTTAATTATTTTTTATTTATTTGCTTTTATCATGTTTAGAGAATATTATTTAGGTATTATGCAAATCACAACTTACACACTTTTTTATTTATTATGAAATATACAGAAAGTAGGTATTTTCATAATAAATAAAAAAGTGTGTAAGTTGTGATTTGCATAATACCTAAATAATATTCTCTAAATAACACAGTACCACTGTTCCCAGGTTTCAAAATGACATTTCTCAGCCTCACCGTGGAGAATATCACAATAATATCCATAGATTATTTTCGGTAGTGAGTAATAATAATGACGTAAGTAATAATAATAATAATGACGATAATTAAGTAATGTTTTTCTAATGCTTTAGTCGTGTCCCATTAAACTTTGTTTTTAGCATCAAAAACTTATCTTTCTGTTGCTCTTTTTTTTTGTAAATTGAATGAATGAATTAATATAAGATTTAATAACAATGAAAATTTCGAAGCTCGTACAAGTTGTATAAGTTCACAAAAGGCACCTCTCATTTAAATTTGTTTCAAATAACCATATAAAGTGCCTTTTTAATAATTTAATGACTGAATTAACAATAATATGCTAATTATTAATAATAAATTCATGTAAAATTCAACTTTTGATTAGAACGGCACTGGAATGTATTCAGGAAATTTTGTTAATACGATATAGCGACGGTGTATTGCTGGTTGCCTACATTTTGTAGTCACGTGCTTTACAGCATTTATGAAAACCCCGTGTTATTTTGTTGTATTTCGAATCAGGGGAATATATCACATTGTATGTGACAAGGTCAGTTATAATTTATAATGTTCAAATGAAAAAATACCGAAAAATTTTCAGAGCGTTAACAAGAATAAAGGAAACCGAGCGGGGGACAGCCGACATAAACCTATGATAGATTTATGTGGGACTCCTTTTCAATTGACAAGTGAACTCGTTTATTCAATTACCTTAGTCATAACAGAAGGCGATTGATTGAGTGCCGCTTCACTGGTGCTTATCAATCATGTCACACGAACCTTTCATGCGACTTTTAGTGGAGCTTTCGCCATCAAAAGGGTGTGATTAACTCAGGAGCGATCCGCCGATATTAGTCATTCGATTGTATAACCTGCGATACGCTGTTGCGATGAAAACTGAAGAATTTATCTGGATTAACATGCAAATGAGGGTGTTGGCGTTTTGTACAAGGTGATTTTACAATCAAGGGAAATGCGTTAGTAAAGGAGCTAGCTCACGTCACGTGTACAGTCTTGTCTCCCAAGTTTGATTGCGAGAACATTCCATACTTATAGGCATCTTAAATGAAATTGGTCACATGGTCCAGAGCATAGTCGTTTGGCAGCTATATTGAAAATTTTGCTAAATTTTGTTTTAACGTATCCCCGTAACTGCTGCACCGGCTAGCGGGACACGTTAAAACAAAATTTCACCATCGTGGTGGTCCAATATTAATTATCTTTTTTTCGTTCTACTCCTTATTAAAAGTTAAACACATTTTGTCCTTATATATTTTTGTAATAACTCGTGGTTTTGGGGATAAAAGGTGGTTTCTAAAAAAAATTTGAAAAAATGTTCGGCGAGTTGATACAAAAATAGCTAAAAAGGACTTTATTTGCAAATAAATGAAGCTTCAAGTATGTAAAATGGAGTAGATAGACACATTCTTAAAACCTATAATATGGTAATTATTATACAAAATAAATATAATAAGGATTGTACATATTTTGAAATCAACATTTCAACAGGATTATTGATAGGGGTTTTTGCACTAGTCCAGATCGTTTTCATTGCATTTGCAAAAGTCACAGCACATGATTTTCAAGTTTCTACAGGGGCACTCATTTTCTCTGAAGCACTTCTGGCAATTACAGGATTTGGGAAAATCTTCGTGTTCCGATGGATACTATGTCATTTGTGGAATTAAGGTTCCTTCCATTTTGGGATTGAGCTATGCGGCCATCTCCAAGGCGTGAATCCATTTGTAACATTGGAAGTAGCTTCTCTTTATCTGAACATATTTGGATGTAGGAGCTAAATCTTGAATGTTCCGTACTTACTTGTGATGGTATTGTTGGAAACGCAATACATTCATTGTACGTAAGTTTGAACCACGTGCACGAATCAAAATCTCTTCAGCTCTCTTTTCCATGTCTTCATTTAAGTGGTTCTTTACAAAAATCGAATAAAAGATCTTCAGTATAAGATACTGCTGCCCTCAAAGCTGTCAATTTCGTACTAATTTTGCTTGCGGTGTCACAGCCTGTTAGAGAATAAATAACGGCGTGTGGTACTTTATGTCTAGTAAAAAGGAAGTGAAGTGGAATGTACCTGGATGTTCATCTCATTCCATAGGCAACCCAAAGTTCTTTTAGCACCAAATTTTTTTACTTCTCTTGGTAATGATAAAATTCATTAAGTAATACATCAGTATCAGTAGAACAGATAACTACTTGGTTCGCACTTGAAGAGAAACGTTGCTTAGGATCCTGTCATCTGTTTCTTCATGACCAGATGCCAAACTCAGGTCTTCTTTAATGAATATATTTCTTGTAGTAAAGCATCTTGGCTAATTGTCCTTGAGTATTTCACCAAGATAAATAACAAAGGATCTTTTAGCAGAGGTTTCTTTCTTTAATATCCAGTCAGTAAAGCGTGACTGCAACAATTCTTTATTTTTAAGCAAAGCTCAGTCAGCGTCAATATCTACAGGGAGCGGTGTACTGTCACTTGGTGCTTCGTATTCTACTGGTTGCTTATTTAAACGCCTTTCAAACCCCATTACACGATTTTCCTTAAAAATGTCGAAAATAATGTCTACGCGCTCGCTTTTGTTTCAAGTTTGTTAGATAATTTTCTGGAGGTTATCCACGTACTCTCCATATGTCTTTAGCTTCGCAGATTTAACTGGCAACTTCCTTGAAAAGGCCATAAAGTCTACAACAGTTGCTTTACAAGTAGATTGAGGAGCTTCAGTATTTGGTACGTTTTTTATTTCGAATCAAGTTGGTGAGTTAGCTGGAATGTCTCAGATTTTGTTAAGAATTAATTTCTGGTCAAAAACAGGAATGTAGCAGTTAGTTCATAAACCAAAAGGCAGCTTATGTCATATCCTCGGCACCTTGCAATGTCAATTAATCATAGAACGTGGGCAGTTTCTTTTTCCACGTTAACTTTAATAAGATTCAATGTTTTTGCAGATTTCTTGATCTATCTTTTGATAGCTTTCATTACATCGAGTGACTTTTTCTTAAAGCTTTCATTTACGAACCGAGTATAAGCCGTTGATCCAATGCGTATGCAGTTCAAAAGATCACTGCCTATTTTACGGTCAGGTTTCAGCTTTGTAATTATATTTTGTACAATTCGAAGCGTTGAAGGGGTCGTTTTTGAAGGTAACTATTTTTCTTACGCATTGCTCATCAATAGTAGTAGTTAGTGTGATGGGAACACTCTAAATTCCTTTGTCAACAGAAAAATCAAAAACCTTAAAATATTTCAATAACTGTTGGGTTTATCAAAAAAAGGAAAAGACAATTTGTTTGCCGTTTAACGTTACGGAGATATGTTAAAACAAAATTTAGCGATTTTTTTCAATATGGCGGCCAAACGACCATGATCTGGACCACGTGACCAATTTTTTTAACACCCCTATAAGTATGTAATAAGGTCCCACAATCAAAAATAGGGAACATAAAGTGACATGACCTAGCTCATAGACTACGTTTTTCTTGCTAACTACTGAAAAAAGATATATTTTGTATAAAGTGTAATATTTCTACTGCCTGTCGCTCAAAATTAGGGTAGAAAAATTTAAAAAATATGCATGACTGTGGGCGTCGCGATATTTCAAACATTCTTTTTCTAGCAATGCACCAGTTTTATTACATCAATGAAAAGGTCTTTTAATTTCCAATCTTTTTTGTAAATGCCATTTTCTTCTATTTTTTTTTAAATGATCTAATTGATGTCATTTATATTATACGTACTACTTTTTAAAATATTTTTATTGATACTTGTCGTTTTGAAGAATTTAAGTATTGTAGTTATTTAGTGAAAATTAAGATCAGGTGAAGAAAATAGGTATGAAATTAGAGAATATTATTTAGGTATTATGCAAATCACAACGTACACACTTTTTATTTATTATGAAAATACCTACTTTCTGTATATTGTTGCCCTAATCTGGGCACGCTAATATACTAGTTAGGTAAATACTTTAAAACACTTATTATTGGAGAACCAATCAAAACAACTACTCTCCTAGCTAATACTGACGAAGTATTGAATTACATGATAGGATTCTTAGCATTTTAAAGAAAAAAATATTGAAAATACTTAAATCATTTATTTACATTTAGTCATTCACACTTTTTTTATTTAATATGAAATTATCTACTTTCTGTATATTGGTACCTTAACCGGGTCACGCTAATATACTACTTAGGAAAACACTTTAAAACACTCATTATTGGAATACCAATCAAAACAACTACTCTTCTAGCTAATACTGACGAAGTATTGAATTACATGATAGGATTCCTGGGATTTTAAGGCAAAAAAAAATATATTGAAAATACTCAAATTATTTATTGAAATTCAGTCATTCAAATAAAAAAAGTGTGAATGACTAAATGTAAATAAATGATTTAAGTATTTTCAATATTTTTTTCTTTAAAATGCTAAGAATCCTATCATGTAATTCAATACTTCGTCAGTATTAGCTAGGAGAGTAGTTGTTTTGATTGGTTCTCCAATAATAAGTGTTTTAAAGTATTTACCTAACTAGTATATTAGCGTGCCCAGATTAGGGCAACAATATACAGAAAGTAGGTATTTTCATAATAAATAAAAAGTGTGTACGTTGTGATTTGCATAATACCTAAATAATATTCTCTAATCATGATAAAAGCAAATAAATAAAAAATAATTAATTGTAAAAAATAGGTATGAAATGTTTACACGCAGTGAAAAGGTGAATACGTTGCTGATTTATGGAGAAGCCAAGAAAAATTCTGTTGCTGCAGTTAGATGTCCATAACGAAACCATCCAGAACATAAAATATTTTCCATGTTAGCTAAGAACTTACGTGAACATGACAAGTTTTTTTATTAAAAAGTTGTAGCAAATGATGAAAATGTGGCTATTATTTTAAATTACTTTCAAAATAATCATGGAGCATCGTTAAGAGAGATATCAGTAGAGATGCATTTAAAATATAGTGTGATACAAAGAGTTTTGTGAGTTAATAACTTTCATGGCTATAAAAAATTTCAAGACATAGCTTAGAAATTTTGTGTGCCAGTTTGCCAATTTTTAGTGGCATCCAATGATCATTGTATAATCACATTTTAAGGACAGATGAGAGTTTCTTCATGGGTTACCAAACAGAAAAAAGGGTCACTATTAGTCAGACAAAAATCCAGATTGTATAAGAACAACTGGAACAAGTGTATGGTGTCGCATAGCAGGACGCCATTAAATAGGTTCATATTTTTATGAAAGCAGGACAAAGATACTTATAATTTTTATATTTTCCCTGAAAACATGCCACTTCAGATTAAAAGATATTTGTGGCTTCAGCTAGACAAGCTCCTTGCTATAATGCCATTACTGTTCGAAATTTTTGGAATACTGAATATTAACAAAATTTTATAGGAATTTTTGGATTTTTAGAATTCTCTTGTAGTTCTCCAGATTTAACACCCGTGGATTTTTCCTTGTGAGTGAATTAAGGAAACGTAACAATTTATGTTTAAAAAACAATAGTGTACATATTGAGTAAGACTCTCAAGCCAGATGTTGCCGAGGGTAGACGTCTCTCCGCTGACTTTTTTTTATGTGCCATCACATAAGCTAAATACAAAGTGTATAATTTTAAGTTGCCAAGTGGGTGGCAGGTGTTTGAAAAGTAATGCATATCTCGGTGTGTGTGATTTTCGGTTCTGTGAGAAATATAGTTAGTCATTAAATACATACATGATCTAGAACTCTACAGTGTTTTCAGTGTAATGAAATAACCAAACCAAAGAGGTAAACGAAAAGATGAAGAGAAGTAATAACGTATCAGAGATAAGTATTGTTAATTTTTAACGTATTATTTGTAAATAAATTGCTTAGGTCTATCAAACCTTTAAAAGTCGTCAGCTGTTGACAAATTTATGGCGGGCAATAAATTACTAAAGTATGGCCCCTATATTTCTACGTAAACCTTCAAGTAAATTATTTTTCATGATTATTTTAAAAATAATCAAAGGAATTTAATGTAAATTATACCCGAAAAAATCAGTAACGCATTGTTCTTAAAGGATGGTATTATAGATTTCTTATGTAAACCTTCAATTAATTCTTTTTTCATAATTATTAAAAATATTCAAATGAATTTATTATAAATTAAACCAGTAATATTAATAACCGTTACTCTTGAAGTATGGTCATAATATAAATTTCTTAAGTAAATTTTCAAGTGAGCTTTTCCATAGATAACTACAAAAATGATAAACAAGTAAGCAATGAAGTACTGGGGACATGTCCAAAGAAGGAACCCAACACATCTACTGAAGAAAGCGCTAACATTGAACAGCAGCAAACTAAAAATAGGGAGACCATGTTACACGTGGAAAACAACAATCGAGAGGATTGTGAACAAACTGGGAAAGGACCAAACATACTGGGAAATAAAAGCGAGGTCAAAAATGAATTTCACAAAGAAATCGCAGCGATATATACTCTATCAGAATCAGAAACGGAGGAATCAGAAGACTCGTAAGAAGAAGGAGATTTAGAGAAGCAGAAATACAAAAAGAGGAGCATAACATAAATTAGATCATTACTTTTAAAAAATTTAAACAGAAAAAATGTTATTTACAAGAAAAGAGTGGAAATTAAAAAACATTTTCAATGATGTAATAAAATGGTGTATTGCTAAAAAATATATTTAAAGCATCGCGACGCTCACCGCCAAGCATATTTTTTTATTTTTCTACCCTAATTTTGAGTAACAGACAGCAGAAATATAACAGTTTATACATAACATAATTTTCCTCACTAGTTCATAAAAAAATTCATTTTCGTTGATAAAAGAATCACTCTGAACAAAGCGGATTAGCATTACCTCATTAATACGCGCACACCTGTGCGAGCCATTCTGTCAACACTGTCGATACGTCTACAATTTCGACGAGTAGATAGGCTCTAATTGCTTTCGACCGACTGTTACTCGTGTTTTGTTTTGTGGAGGATTTTTTAAAGAATTGAGTGTGTACTTGTTACAAATTCGACCATTTCAATGAAAAAAATATGCGGCACAATTTTGAGAAAAGTAGTGTTCAGGAAAGTAACTAATGGAAAATTCACTCACAAGTAACAGCTATTATATTTTATGATTTAGCAAGTTTAGAAAGATTATCAAATGGTTATAATTATATTACTAGAGGTACCCGTTGTCAAAAACGTTTCAACTTACAACAGGCCTGTGTAGACAATGTTTTACGTGTGGTATGTTTCATTTGACAAAATATTAATTTAAAAATAGACCGATATGCATTTTAAACAGTGCTTTTTTAATCAAACATGAATTCATGAAGAATAAGTCCACAGATACTGCTCTTTTTAACTTTTTTCATGAAATTATAAGCGCCTTGGATGGTCGGAAAATTACCTGTGGATTACTTTTGGCTTATCTAAGGCGTTTGACACTTTAAACCATGCATGCCTACTTGGCAAGTTGAACAAAATTGGTTCAGAGGCACAGCACACAAATGGTTTCCTTTCTACTTAAAAAAACTTACTCAACAAACATAAGTTGTGTTTGATGGACAAAAATACGTTTCTGATTATGTTACTAATAACACAGGAGTGCCACAAGGTAGTGTACTCGGGCACCTTCTGTTTGTCTTTTATCTAAATGATCTATCCAACGTATGCCCAAACAACAACAACAACAACAACAACAACAAAAACTTCAGACTAGTGAATTAGGTCGATGACATCAATATCCTCATTAGAGGTAAGAATATCTCTGACAGAACAATTTGCTGGTGATATTTGGCAAAATTTGAGAGACTGGTTTTATATCAATCAACTGATATTCAACAAATTCAAATCCGATGGTATGTTTTTCAGAACTGACAAATTGAATTTGAACTTTCTTTCCGATTTGTTATTAGGGCATTCATAAATACCTCTCAATGATAGCGTAAAACTCCTTCGAATAACTCTAGATTCAAAATTAAAGTGGAACGACCATATAAAAAATTTAAGTAAGCAGATAAATTCCATTTGCTGTGCATTAAGAGTACTTTCAAGGTCTTTTGATATATCAGTGGTTAAAACCATTTATTATTCAAACTTTTACGGCAAAACAAACTATAAAATAACCATTTGGGGTAGTTTTTCTAATCTTGAGGAAATTTTTACTATACAAGAAAGAGCAATTAAAATCATATATAAAATGGTTTTTTTAGCTTCCTCCTGGGGAGTTTTCGAAAGTAAAAATTTACTAACTATACCGGGTTTATTTATTTAGGAATACATTTTATATGTAAAAAGCCACAGTAACCAGTTCCAACGGCATGAACAACATCACCTCTATAGTACCAGATGCAAGGGCGTCTATGCATTACCCATTCATAGTCTAACACTTTTTGAAAATTGTCCGCGTTATCAGTGTCTAAAATTATATAATGCCCTTCATTTACTACGGGAGCCCACCCTAAGTGTCCGTGCACCCCCCCCCCCCGATCCTTTAGGACAACGTTTTTCATAAAGATAAAAGCTTAAGGAACAATTTAAGACATGTCCTAAAAAAAAATTGGCTGCACTTTCAAAATGGCGTCCGTTAAAAAAACTTGCAAATATGGTTTTTGTCATTTAACACAAAAACTAAAAAAGATGGAGAAAAACTTTCTGTACAAAAAATAAAGTACATAAAATTTTCTACAATTTTGTTCCTATACAATATTTGCATTGGAGTTACCATTTTCCAGATAAATGATTAATCTCTTAAAATAAAATATAAAATTCAATATAAAACGTAACACTACGGAAGCCCACCCTAACTGTCCGTGCACCTCCCCGATTCTTGGGGACAATATTTTTCATAAAGATTAAAGCCTGAGGAACAATTTAAGACATGTCCTAAAAAAAAAAGCTGGCTGTACTTTCAAAATGGCGTCCGTTTAAAAAAATTGCAAATATTGTTTTTGGTCATTTAACACAAAAACTAAAAAAGACGGAGAAAAACTTTCTGTACAAAAAACAAAGCGCATAAAATTTTCTACAATTTTGTTTCTATACAATATTTGGATAGGAGTTACCGTTTTCCAGATATCACTGTTACCGTTTTCGAGATCAATGTCTGCAAATTATAATATTATTATTATTATTAATTTTTTTCAGTTTATTTTATTTAATTTTTATGTTAATAATATAAAGTTATATTATACGCCTTACAAAAATTGTCACAGTTATTTCCTCTAAGTGATTTACCGATATATGAATTTCCATGTTTTCCTAATTTTGGACTCATTTATCTGGAAAATGGTAACTCCTATCAAAATATTGTATAGGTACAAAATTGTAGAAAATTTTATACACGTTGTTTTTTGTGCAGAAAGTTTTTGTCATCTTTTTTAGTTTTTGTGTTAAATGACAAAAACAACATTGGCAACAGTTTTTTTTAATATATAGCCGCCATTTTGAAAGTACACCCAGTTTTTTTTCTTTTAGAATATGTCTTAAATTGTTCCTTAGGCTTCAATCTTTATGAAAAACATTGTCCCCAAGGATCTGGCGGGGGGTGCACGTACAGTTAGGGAGGGCTCCCCGACTAATTAAAGAGTGTATAAATTGTAAAACGTTTAAAAATCATACCTTTGATTATACAGAGTGATTCAAAAGAAAGTACTTTAAATTCGACTATTGATTGGGGTGGGTCAAATATTTTTTGTCTTGTGTCAAATTAAGAATCTTGATAATTTATTGAATGTCTTATTAAATTTAGAAGCTTTTTTGATTTTGTGATTTTTCATCCAGTTAGGCCGGTTTAGAGCAAATTGCAAAAAACCAGAGACATGCTGAAGCAATTTTATTGACAATTTTATTCAAAAACAAAAGGTAAAGTTCAAGGTCAATGTACAATTTATTGCTTTTTATTCAAAAAGGAATTGGGTTAACAAAAAATACACAGAATAATTGAACATTAACTTTAACATAATTAGTGCTAAGAGAAATTTAAAAGTTATCAGCGAATAAACTGCTGTTCTATGCAAAGGTTAAGCCGTTTAAGTGAATTAAACCGTAATCTTGAAAAAACATTATGCCCATTTCTGGTAGTGTTTGCGTCCCGCAACTGGTCAATATTGTCAATTGAAACTGAATACACAAGTTCTTTCATATGGCCCCTAAAGAAAAAGTCCAGTGGTGTGAATTCTGGAGTTCTGTTTGGCCATTGAATAGGAGCATGAGGTGCTATTCTGATCCATCTTCCGGGAAGTATCCTATCCAAATAATTTCTTGTTGAAATTACATTATGGATCGGGACCACATCATGCATGAACCACATGCCTCTTCGGATCGCGTTCGATACATCATCTAGGAGCTCCGGCAGGTTTTCTTCCAAAAAATGTATGTATTTTTCTCCATTGACTCTACCAATTAAAAAAATGGACCAATCAAGTTATTACCCAAAATTCCTGCCCAAACATTTACAGAAAATCTTATTTGACATCTAAACGTTTCGATGTTACATGGATTTTCTTGAGTCCATGTATGACGATTACGGGTATTGAATACACCGTTCCGAGTGAACGTCGTTCCAAAGAATCTTCTCTAAGAAGGTGTTGTCACGGCGATGTTTTTGTGATAACCATTGGGCAAAATCTACTTTTAGTTGGAAGTTTCTGGGTAACACTCTAATGTGGTGATAAGGATGCTACTTCTGATCATGTAATATTCGCTACACAGAGGATTGGCGAATTCCCAGTAATAGATCCAACCTTCGAGTGCTAATGTTCTCAACTGTCTCCAATCCGCTTCTTCAACTTGTGGGGTTCGGATATTCCTTGACCTTCCTAGTCTAGGCGTAGTTATTAATACTTGTCCGGTTTCACGTAACCTTCTTTCAACCTCAAGAGAAGTTCTTAAATTTGGGGCATGACGGTTGGGATATCGTGTACGATACTCCATTACTGCATCTGCTGCGTTCCCTTGGCACGATGTCAAGATAAAAAGCATACTGGTATAATCTTCGGCAGTATAGCGCACCATTTTCACATCAATAACTCTCAAAAAAATTGCACTACTTTAATTAGACAATTCAAGATCTAACAACTTAGAATCTGACACACGCTGCCTTTGTTTCTGAATAAAATAGTCAATAAAATTGTTTCAGCATATTTTTTTGCAATTTGCTCGAAACCAGCCTAACTGGATGAAGAATCACATACAAGAGCAAAAAAGTTTCTAAATTTAATAACACCTTAAATAAATAATCAAGATTCTTAATTTGACCCAACACAAAAAATATTTGACCTTGAACTTTACCGGGTATGCTTTTAGAGGGCAGAATATTTACTAGTAAAATATTTTGTCGAACTCCTCTATACATGTCCTTAAATATATAAAGAACAAAAAAAGCGTTTTGTGGCAATACATAGTTATCGCACTAACGCGGACAGGCTTGTAATACGTAATTCAGCACTCGGCGGGGCATTAGTCCGGAGAATAGCTGTTGGTTGCAGTCTGGTTTTATTCCTTATATATTTAAGGAAATGTATAGAGGAGTTCGACAAAATATTTCACTAGTAAATTGAACTTTACCGGACCACACTGTATACGACACATCTTGCATATCACTACGAACTTGCTCTAATGAGCATGTAGCCCATCAAAATAAAGAGCCGGATCCACAATTTGACCATCGTACGTCAATACGCTTGCAGGTTATAGGAGAAAACTGGTTGCCAAGCACTCACTCTAAGGGGCTGTATCTCGATTAGGAAGCGCGGTAGGAAAAAAAATTATTAGGAAAATCTTCATCTCTGGGGCACCCCAATCTACAGTTGAATTTACTGTACTTTCTTTTGAATCACCCTGTATACAGTGTGTCCCAGGATAGATGTAACAAGAGGTGTAATGGACCAAAAATTTTGGAATTTTGGAATTTTGAAATGGTATTTGGGGATTGAGTCCTGCTTGTTGTAAAACTAAAGTATACCAGAAATGACTTGATTTGGTGTTCTACAGGGTGTTTTATAAGCAATGTTGTAAAAATCACCACTAATAAAGTACCTTTATTTTTCAAAGAAAATTCCATTAAGAAAAGTTATTTAGAATGCAATTTTATACCTCTATACGAAATTTCAGGAATATAAAATTATTTTTTTGAAACTTCCCATTTTTTCAATAAATTAGTATTTTATTTTGAACCATTCAATTAAAACTGCATAGAAATTATTTTTTGTGAATTAATATTTAAAGTTATGTAGAAGCTAAAAGTAGGCTATGAGAAAAGCAGTGGATACACATTTATCATTTATTATTGACATATCTGTCAAACGTAGTCAATATTATCCTTAATTTCTGTTTCAAATTAACGAACCAAGCATAAAAAATTAAGTGAAAATGGTACTCACAGTGCGTGAAAAAATTTATATTGTGCAATGCTACGGAATTGGCGGTGAAAACTCGCTAAGAGAAGTGGTAAGCCAATTTAATTTGAAATTTCCAAACACTGCTTTGTCACGTACTCAGGCTACGAGAATAATTAAAAAGTTTCTGGCTACTGGTAGTGTTCTTAACATGAAAAGAAAAATAAAAGCATATGATGAAGACAACGTTAGGGCTATTATAGCTCACGCCTCTGTTATAGAAAATCCTAGGATGCCACTAAGAGAGAGATCAGCTCTTATTAATATTAGCAAGTCTGAACTCCAAAGAATTTGCAAGGCAAAGAAAATTAGGGCATATAAAGCAAATTATAAACATACGCTTGAAGAGGGAGATGACGGCCGTAAGTTGGATTTTTGTTTGACAATTGGAGAAAAAATCATGGAAGAGAGATTTTTTCATCATTTCATAGTTTTCTCAGATGGATCCACATTCACAACCAATGTTGTTGTTTCATCTCAGAATTGTCGGTTTTGGGCTTCTGAAAATCCAAATTTTAGAATTCATTGTAGAAGACAATATTATAAAAAAGTGAATGAGTGGTGTGCCGTTTCTTATCACGTTAGAATTATTGGACTTTATTTTATTGAGGGAATGTTAAACCAGCACACTTATTTACAGCTTCTTGAAAGAGTTTCTGTAGAACATTTAAATATTTTAAGAGATATGCCTTTAGTTCTTTTTCAACATGATGGTTGCGCTGGCCACTTCACAGAAATGGCTAATCGGTGGTTGAATTTAAATTTTGGAGAAAATTGGATTGCCAGGAATGGACCGATCAAGTGGCCGGCGAGATCCCCAGACCTATCAATATTGGATTTCTTTTTATCAACACAATAAAATCAAAATATAATCTAGTTCCAGATAGGATCGTAATCCTTTCCAGAGTAATCGTGGCACAAAAAAAAGTGAGTTACAGACAGACCGACAGACAGAATTTTTGTTCTCAAACTTGAAATCTCAAGCCTGTTTGAACCAAGAAAAAATTCAATTTTTTTTACACATATCTATTATTTTTCCACTCCACCACGTGGATGTGGAAGTAATTCGCTTGGCCCTTTTCAATTCACCAGCAGTTTATTTAAAATGTTTAAACAGAAACAAGCACAGCCCCAGTAATTGCATCGATTCCAGGCTATACACGACCTATCGGAACCGAAGATCTCTTGAAAATTGATGAAACATTAAAGCGCCAACTGAAATACGAATCCTGTATATACATTAACACATTACACGAAGCTGGTGGCAGTCAAGCCATGAATTAAGCGCCGCAGCAACGAAAGTGAACGATTCCCATCTCGGACTCGAAAAACAATGGATCAGCTTGGCAGGAAATTAAAATAATAAATCCTGCAGACGTGCAGGATGTAAGGCCGCAACAGTGACCCCTGCTGCATATGTGCGCTTAGAGTGGCTTATCTCTTAATGTTAGGTACGGCAATGTTATGCTAGTCATATTTTTTGTTTCAGCGATGCCAAATGAAAATAAAATATAAAAAGGAGAGAGCGATTTAATTTCGTCCTAAGAAAATACGGGTTGGCGAAGCCATAGTTTTATTCATTTTGGAATATTAAATCTTAGAAGACTTTGAAACTCCAGATATATTAATTTCTCTTGACGCTGCTGTAACATCTTTTGGATAGTCTCATTTACTTTCAAAGAGCCGGAGTTTAATAAAAAGGTATAATTTACTTTATATCACAACGACAAAACCTTTGGTTATATGGAAACGAGCTTCCATATTGAAATTCAAAATGGCATTTGGATACGGACCACAGTGTCACAAGCCTTATAAATATTGTAAAAATCTAGCTACTATTTCAGTTCAAGCTACTGCCAAATTTTGTTTTGCGAATGTATATTGCTCGTTTATTTCATCTAATTAAATTATTAAAACATAATATTTTAAATGTATTAGTAAATGAACAAAGCCGAAAATAATTTTAGATTTTGTAAATTGAGCATTTCTGTATTTCTTATATGAATTGAAATTAAACAACACAGGCAATACCAATAATAATTGTTTATGGAACTTTAATAATGTAATATTTGAAATCCACTACCCCAAAAAGCCATAAAACGATGATCCACATCGGTAGTGGGGTGCGGGTGGTGATAGGGGGGTGGTAGTGAGGGTGGATGAAGTAAAAAAATACTTAAAGGTTTCTGATTCTTGTACACACACTAAATCGCAAATTTTTTTCATCTCCTTTAATAATGGGGTGGGTAATGGGAGTGGCTAATACCAAAAATTTTTTTGAGACCTTAGTTTTTCTTATACATACTAAATACCAATTTTATGGACTCTTACCTGCTTGATTTACGTATTTACCTCAAATTTACCCCAATTTATCCCCCAACCCTTCGACGGAACAAGATGAAAATATAATCTAGTTCCAGATCACGTTAAAGTACATATGTGTACCAAATTTCAAGTCAATATCTTAAACGGTTCCAGAGTAAACGTGCGTACAAAAAAATTACAGACAGACCGCCAGACAGAAAATTTTTTTCTCTCAAACTTAAAATCTCGACGTTTCATGACATTCTAAGCCTATTTGAACAATAAAAATGTTTGAACATTTTTTTGTCGTTACTATACTTCCACTGGATGTGGAAGTAAAATTTCCTTAGAAAAAAATAGACAACATTCTTCAGAACTATTATTCAAACAATTTAAAGTATTTAATCTGCAACTCTTATATACCAAGTCTGTTCTTATATTTACACACACAAAAATATATTAAACATAACACAACATGAACACAATACAAGGCAAAAATATAGTTTAAATGTGATAACGCCTCAATTCAGATATACAAACACCAAAGGTTTGTAACTTACTATGGCCATAAATTGTCTTTTACGAACCCATTTCAAACAATACAAGAACATGGGTTTATCCTGTAATAAAACATCTGAACACTTAAAAAATAATAAATATAGTTTTATGAGACTATTGGTAGGTGGTTAAGAAGAAAAAAATATAATTAACAAGTTTATATAATATATGTATAACTTTTATTGACTGCACATATTCACTCTTGATATTATATTATTATATTTATCATTATTATATTTGTATGTGTATATATGAATACAAAATGGATGATATTTATCAACATTGTCATTGGTACACACACACAGGATGTTAACAGGTACTCTAAAGGGAGGAATAAATAACATAGCACAATGAGATAGGTACAAGTTTATTTGTTTTAAATTTAAAAATATTTCTATAGTATATACAGGGTGGATCATTAATAATACGCCATAGTTCAAGGACAGATTCTTTCATCAAAATATGAGGATATAATCAAACATGCTTTAGTAAATTGTTGCTGAGGAAAAACATATACGAATTTTGACATCTTGTATCTTTCTCCACTACAGAGCAACAATTTACTAAAGCATGTTTGGTTATATCCTCATATTTTGGTCCAAAGAATCTATCCTTGAACTATGGCCTATTATTAATAGTCCACCCTGTATATGGTATGGTGTGTATTTAGTTAGTATTTGGGAACGAAATGCAATAAAATTTGATTTAATTTGATCCACTCTGATCTCCTGTCTAGCTCTTTCTTTCGCCTCTTTGGTTTTCATAATATTCTGCAGGGTTTTTGTTATATTTTTCCAGTTCTCTGGACTATCTAACATGATCTGGGTCATATCTCTGCCGTAACCTCGTGGCCCACTGTCGCATTCACAATCTCTCTCCTTTGCTCCCATTTTGTACAGTGGAAAGTTTTATGTTCCTGTATGTCTAGATTCTGGCAGTACACACATATATTAATCTCGGCTTTGTTCATTTTTTTAAGGCATTTCTAGAAGCCGAATTACCTGCGTGGTGGGGAAATCTAGTTGATCATTCTTTCTCTTTGCTCAGTTCTCTATGTTTGGAATTAGTCTCTTCACCCACTAGGCAGTGTCCCTATTAGCCTCCCATCTCATCTGCCACTCAACTTTATTTCGCTTGCCGTTTCCCTTCCTTTGTCAGTAAATTGGTCAGTGGGACACCCGCTATAGCTTGCAAGGCACTAGTAGCCGCGATGCGATAGGCTCTGTACATCGATATCAGTGCTTTACTCTGCACACTCTCGGGCATCTCCCTATATATCTTAGTCACAAAGGCTTCTCCCTAGATCAGGGCTCCATAGAGAACAACCACTGAGGCCAGTATTCTAATCGTACCACTAGAGGATCCACCAATGTTCTCCCCAGCGCCTTCGTCGATATTCCGCCTTCTTAGCGGACGTACGTACGTAGATACTTCTTCATTATCCAATATAATGGGGAACTTGCCCATTTTATTTTCTATTTCATTAAGTGTGTGCGTATGTATAAAAACAAGCCACACCGAATATCAGCTCTTAAATCGAAGTACTTACTTTGCAATAAATAATTAAACTTGAAATCCTCGCCACTCCTCGCGAAAAGCACTGTGACGTCAGATTGGGAAAGCTAGTCTCGCGTCGTGTAGCACAGATGGCGTACTTTAGCCGAGCGGTACGTCTTCACCCTAATTAACAGACTGGGCGGCGGTTGGCTCTGAGACGTCGGCATATTCGGTTACAAGTCTTTTCTTTTTTATGTTAGAGAAAAAATAAAAAAAAGCGTCGGAAAGCTCAACTAATTTTTTTTACATAAGCTACCTTTGTTTCAAAGGGCCGAGATTAACGGAGCGTCAAAGTAGTACATGATATTAAGTGAACATCGTTTATGAGATCGATTTCAGTTAATTACCGATTAATTACGGCGACAAAATGGAGAAATTTTACCGAAAAAAAAAAAAAGTCCCAAATCCCATTTTTATCGGAATTCAAAAAATAAAAAAGAGGTTTTAGCAAATTTAATTCTATTTCAATTAGCTAGAGTAGTATTTTGGCGTAGGAGCCAAGATTAAAAAGATGCCAACTGTAGAAGCTCAAAATTTGCGATTTTTTGCCGTACATGGTCGACATTTCAGTAGTTATCTCCGAAACGAAAAAAAATCAAACTTCTGATAGCAACAAAAGATTCGCAGTAGAAAATACTCGTTTGACCTCATTTTTTATTTCGAGCTAACTCTCACCGTTTCGGGAATATGTGCGAAAAATAACAAAAAATAGTTTACATTTCGGAGCCGAAAAAATTGCAAAAACATGTAATTTTGACACGTTCATATTTTTTCGAAAAACACCATTGGGATGGCCATACGATGTCGCATCGTAAAGAGGAAGTCTTCCAGATAAACCTGATCGTAAATTGCATGGCGAAATTCAAAAATTCGGCCCGGCACGAACGAATCAAGTAGCATTTTGGGATATTTCAGAATATTGAAGATGTTTTTCCAACGAATACGTTTAAATTTTAGGTTAGATTGTGTTCACTGCTAGTTGTTTCTGACAAATGAGCACGCGCTTGCGGAATTATCAAAGTGAAAGCAGAATCGGTGTCGTTTGACGCCGTCATCCGACTTTCTCCATCTGACGTCACGTTTCAGGAGTGGGTAAAATCTGGCAGATTTTAATCGCTTATATTTCTGGAAGAGATTTTTTTATTTTATTTTTTGTTGTCTATGGGGTTTTTAATAATGATAGTTTGCGATTTTGAGTATTTTAAATTAATTTTATTTTTTGGGCAAGTTCCCTATTCCTAGTAGGCCAGTGGTGTAAAACCAAAAAATTAGACGAATCGAAAATAATTGCTACAAAAGGATTTATTGTTTTAATGGCTTCATTTGTTGCCTAATATGACTATCCTAGGTTTACCCTCTCGGCGAAGTTGTGTTTAAGTGGTGGGGGGTAAAAATGTACCCCCAGAAGGGGTGTTTTGCGATTTTACGGTTATATCTCGTAAAGGAATCACAATATCGAAAACAGAGTCCTATTAAAAGTTGTAGAGCATTAAATTCTGCATTGAATGAGACCAGACGCAAATTTGGACCACCCGTTCCCATACTAGTGCTCATCAAAGTTGGAAAAATTTTACATATTTATGAAAAATTTTCGTTTTAACTTTTGATAATATCATATAAACTAACCCATATATGGGGCGACGAAAATGACAGACTTTCAGGAGCCGAGTGATGGGGCGACGGACTCCGTATCGGAAATTACAGACTTTGAGGAGCCGAGTGGCCCAACGAGAATCAAACGTCGACGTCTGTGAAATTTGTGTACCCACCTATTTTTTCTCCTTTTCATCTTTATACCTTTAATTACAATTTTTGTTATTATAAAATATAATCATCACTAATTGATTTCAAGAATTGTGTTTCTTATCCTGCCTCCATCTTTATATCAGTTGAATGGATCTCATAATATTCTATATGAAACCATTTTTTAATATTATCTCTTTATATATTCTACAATTTTAATATTTTATATATTTACTAAGTACAAGACAATGGAGTGCTATAGTACTATGTTTAATATAGTGTAAATAACACAAATGTAAAATTTGTCCAACTTTGATAAGCACTAGTATGGGAACGGGTGGTCCAAAAATATGCGTCTGGTCTCATTTAATGCAGAATTTAATGCTCTACAACTTTTAATAGGACTATGTTTTCGATATTGTGAGTCCTTTACGAGATATAACCGTAAAACCGCAAAATACCCCTGTTGGGGGTACATTTTTACCCCCCACCACTTAAACACAACTTCGCAGGGGGGGGGGTTGACCTAGGATAGTTATATTAGGCAACAAATGCAGCCATTAAAACAATAAAACCTTTTCTAGCAATTATTTCCGATTTGGATTTTAAGCCCACTGGCCTATAGGTATTTTATGCTCTTCTTGGTTGTTACCTCCACTCCTTGAATTTGAAGTGTTGTGTTTTTCATGGTTCTCCTACCTTCCAGCATTTCAACCTCAGTCTTGTGAAGAAGTAGCTTTAACTCCTTCTTTTCTATCCAATTTACGTGTTTTCTGGTTCGCCTTTTCTACCAGTTTTACCTCAAATCATACCCTCACTACGATAGCCAGGTCCTCGACATACCCATTAAAGTGACTCCCCCCCCCCCCTGGTTTCGGGATCCTTAGAACCCCTGACCACAGATGTGGCACTAGCAAAGATCTCCATATGTTGTTGTTCAATAATTATTTTTCTATCCTTGTACGATTGCACCGTTAAGGCACAACGTTTCTTCTCTCGAGCCCCTTGATTGTTCCTAACCTAACCTATACCGTTTAATTTTCCAGGAAGGGGATCGCTTTCTGCTTTGTAATTTAAACCCTCAAATAATATACAATATATTATATATTTTCCGAAATATTTCAAATCTTTATGCCAATAACAGGTCGGATATCTGATTTATTTAATAGATGTGTAGCGAGTATCCTACTCGCTACACAGCTACACTCTTTCCATACGGTTCAACACGCTTGCCTTTAATTTTGAGAATGCTTGTGCATTATACAAAAAAGTACCTTTATTTTTGGATACCACAGAAATATCAGGAGACAATTTTGGATCATCATGTATGTGCTATAGATTTTTAATGGTATTTTACATGAAAATCATTACATCTATAAAAAATTAAATGCAAACTTTTCCAGTAGAAATCTCACATGACATCGGCACTGGACTAATACATATTCGAGGTAAATTATTTTTTAAAATGTAGATATTTAGACGCTTCTCTATTGAGAGCAAGGCGAACGCGCGTCAAAGGATTACCCCAGACCACTAACACATTCCTTACTAATACTAGGCTATTCCAAAAGTATGTAAAGAGGCACAGACCATATGCTTTAGCAAGTTTAGTAGTCACTAAAAGCCTGCTAAAACCGTGTAGCATGTGCAGCATTTTCATTGGGCCCATTAACATGGTTACGTAGCTTGGGTACAGGATTCTTACAATAACGGAAAGCTGCATAGATATGTTCCAAGTGGGGAACAAGTACATAAATCCAGTCACCATCTAACTAAAACCTAACACCCGTACAGAGCGTGCATTAGACACCAGAACGGGATAAATGATGCCATACTCTGTTTCCCGATAAGTTACGGACGGCGGCAAAGAGTCCGCGTATTTATTAAGGATAAAATATCAGAGCGATGCTCCGCCGTTACCTCAAATTTATTTTGAACCGCTGTTGCTATTTATTTGCTTCAGCCTGCTCTCGGATGTGGAGTTGTCCATCATTTCTGTAATGGATATACATACGCTGGCATTCGGGCGTTGCCAACAGTGAATATTAATTTTAGATGATTTTTTAATTTAAACGAAATTGTAATAATTTGAGGTAGTTCTAAAAAATATGAAAATATGTTTAATAGTCCAACCATATTAAATATTTTTGTCTCCAACTACTTTCATCAGGCTGTCACTATAATAAGTGTTAGATATGGTGCACAATAATTGATAAAAATTAATTTGTCGAATTTTATCAAAAATTAGTCCATTCCCGTATTGACACCAGCTTGGTAATTTATTGATTGATTGATTGATTTACCAGCATGTGGTAGGCATCGCTGCCACTCCTAGGGTTATACAGCTGGGCCTGCTACGTCCACGCTGGGTTGGACTAAGGTCATGCTTGTTGTCAGCAGCGAGAGCTACATGGCGCATGGTAAAGGAATGTGGGATGGGAGGTGTAGGTATTTGTGAGATGTGTTACCGCATTGTGTTGTGAGGGAGCGTTTAAGCTTCCTTTTTTTTTGTTTTTGGACTTCTGCCTCTTTTTGGTGAAATATGTTGCCGTGTTGTGTCGTAATATGGTCTTCTTTCTTTGTGGCGTTCATTTTTTGATCCTGTTCCTTTCAGTTGCTGTTCTCCGCTGTAGCATGGTCCCCCATTTTTAGTTTGTTGATGATCGGTGCTAGCGCTTTCTTGAGTAGTTGTGTTGGGTGCCTTTCTTGGGTATGTCCCCTGTACTTTATCGCGTACATTTCTATACTTTTTTTTAATTGGCTTTCCTCCTAATAGTGTTGATGTTTTATGCCGCTGTTTTCGTCTAGTTGTTTTTGCGAGTAGTTGGACGATGTCCCATGCTGTTATTGTCGAAATCTTCTTCTGTTGGCTTTTGTCGCTGCCGCGTTTTTTGACTCATCAGCTAAATACATTTGGTAAGGTCCCATGCTAGTTTATTTTTCTTAGTGAACGGTATGATTGCCCTTGTGATCCTGTATGCCACTTTGATTCCCTCCTTTATCGTTTATTTCTGTTCCAGTTAGTTCGCCATGTCTGTTCCTAGGTACTTCAATTTGTTCGTTGTTCTTAGGGAGTATTCATCTATATTGTGTTCCTCTCCGTTGATCCAACTCTCTTTTGTTGACAAGACGCTTCATTATTAGGCTTTTCTTGAAGTTTGTTTTCAGTCCAGATGTGTCCTGCGGCGATTAGAAGATCATCGGCGTATGTGTGTGTTTTCTTAGAAAATACAATTTTCCTGAAAGAAGCCTGTACCACACTTACCTCTTGAAGTGCTGTGAGAATTCAGTTTTGACGCAGTATATCAACAATGCCTCATTGATTATTTCAGGTTTAATTTAAATTAAATTCGTTTGAATACTTTAATAATTACACAGGCAAACAAAATAAAAAAGTGTAAGTTTTATGAGGTTTCGCATATATACTCCCATGTATTTAAAATATAAATTTGAAATAAGTAGATCATCGATGTATTTTTGACCGCTGAACATGATTCCGATGTCAGTTTTGCTCCATCAGGTCAGGATTCTCTTTTAACCACGAAAAACAGGGGAAAACAGGCCAGAATGGGGTTTAAAATATAAATTAAAGATATTAGATAGATAGATGGATAGATGTTTATTGGTGCAATATACACAAAGGTGTTTACACAAGTCAAAAAAAATTATACATGAGCAAGAATATTATACTAACATATGATAATAACGCGATACAATATAATATAGGAAATTAGTAATAAGTGTATAAAATTAAAAGAATGTGTAAAACATATAAGTACAAAAAATCATTGAACAAATTTAGGCATAAAAACTTATTAAGTATATGATACAACATAAATAACATAAAATACAGTTAATTTATAAAATATGCAAACAAACATACAGATATAGCTTGAATAAACGAAACAAGTAAGATTCTTGAAAGTAAAATTTGATTGAGATTGCTGTTTAAGAACTCATTAGTGCTGTAAAAGGCGTTTTTGAGTAGGTAATTTTTTATTCTAATTTTGAATTGGATATGGCTTAGACACCTTAATGCAAGAGGAATAGCATTGTAGAATTGTATTCCTTGGTAGCATGTACCAACTCGCGTTCTGTTTAGACGATGAAAATGAGTATGTACATTTTTGTTATTCCTGGTGTTGTAAGAATGAACTTGACTCCTAATGGTAAGTGTTCGTTATTTTTTACGTATAATAGACAATGGAATATGTACGTGCTTGGTACAGTCATAATTCCAAGCCTAGTGAACTGTTCCCTACAGTCGTCTCTATATTTTAAGACGGAGATTACTCGGATGGCTTTCCTTTGTGCCGAAAACAAGTTGGTGGAAGATGTTGAATGGCTCCGACTAAAATGGCATATGATATGCTGGAGTGAATCAGACTGTGGTATGCTGTAATTAATGTATGTTGAGATTACTTTTTCCACAAGACTTCGTAATAAGTGTATTTTGAGATTTTGCTGAAGACATGGAAGGTATGGTTCCTCCAGGATAGTATGGGGTCAAGGTACACTCCAAGGAAGCGAAAAGAATCCGGGTTGGTTATATCGTCCAGGTTGCGTAAACTAAAAATCATTGTCTCGCTTTTCGTTTCATTCAGACAGAGATTATTTGAGGTGAACCATTCTTCAGTGCTTTGCTCGATATTTGGGATTTCATTTAGGAGATCTTCAATACCACTATTAGATAGGGTTAAATTTGTTCCGTCTGCAAATAAGATGGGAACGGCATTGACTTCAATGAAATTAGGAAAATCATTTATATAGATTAAAAACAATATGGGCCCCAGGACCGACCCCCGAGGCACACCAAAATTTATTTTACGCGTTTCTGATTTGGTCCCATTATAGAGTACAAATTGTTGTCTGTTGGACAGGTAGGATTTCAGAAGACATGTACTGTCTTCTGTGAAACCATAAAATTGGAATTTATCAATTAATATCTCGTGTGACACGCAATCAAAAGCTTTGGTGAGATCAAAGAACATAGAGCGAACATAATTTCCTTCTTCAAAAACGGTATTTATTACGGAAGTTAAATTATATCTATAGCAAGGGTTGTATACATTTCATTTCTAAACCCATATTGGTTGGTGTATTTATTTCCATGTGCACTGTAATTTGATTTTTTAGAAGTAATTCGTAGATTTTTGCGAGACAAGGAATCACTGATATTGGTTTATAATTAGCGGGGTCATTTATGTCATTTTTTTTATAGATCGGCACTATTTTGGCTATCTTTAGACAATCCGGGAAAATGTTTTTTGATAAACATAAGTTAATTAGGTTTGTAAGAGGACTTAAGATAGAATCCTTAATGCCTTTTATTATTTTGACAGTAATATCATAGGCGTCTTTACTTTTTTTGTTTTTGCGATTCGAGATAACTTCGGCTATTTCACGACTTGATACCTGGTTGAAAGAAAATTTGTCGTTCTGACTAAAATCTTTCAGGTAGTGAGTGTGTCGGACATTACATGGGGGCAATTTGTCGATAATCTTTTCTGCAATATTTACAAAATATTCATTAAAGTCATCACAGGAAATTTTGTCGGATGAGTCTCTGGAGGTTCGTTTGTGGTCGTTTACTATTTTCCACGTTGCCTGTTGGGGGATGCCATGATTTTTTATAAAGTTATCATTTGAATTCTTCTTGGCTGCATTAATTGCACAACGGTAGGTGGATCTAAAGTTGTTCAGTATGGCCTTGTTGTCATGGGTAGGATTTCTTTTGTGATATTCGTGCAGAAAGTGTAGGTGTTCACGCTTACGCCGAAGATTGTTATTGAACCAAGCTGTAGGGGTTTCATTAGACCTTTTTACTATCCGAGATGTTACTGGAAAAACAGAATCTATTGCATTTGTTATGATACTAATGAAATAAAAAAACAAGATGTTGACATCTATATTTTGATTGAGAGTAAAGTCCCAGTTTAAATTTTTTAGGTAATCATTTAATTCAGTGAGTCCATTTTCATGAATGGCTCTATACGTTATTTTTTTTTGGGTGTATTTTGATATCAATATTGGTCTCTAGATATATACCTAAATAATCTGACAATTTTGTGTCGATTGAAAAAGTATTCAATTTATGTGAGCTGATATTTGTGAATATATTGTTAAGACAATGATTTTTCCTAGTAACTCCTCTGAAACTAGGTGAAAAACCGAATGATTCAAATAGATTTATAAGCGTTGCAGCATGTTGATCAAATTCGTTGTGGAAGTGTACATTGAAATCACCTGAAACAAACATTATCCCCCAGACCTGCAGAAAATCTCAAGTGCAAGGGTAAGTTTTTCTAAAATTGCCAATAGGTGATCTATATATTGTCATCAGTCTAATGTGGTCAAGTTCAACGGCAGCTATCTCACAATCCAATTCGACGGATAGCTTATTTACCTGTTCTATTTTTTATGGCTAGTTCTACAAAACTTGGAAATAAGACTATAACCATTAATACTTACATACTCAATTTCATCGTTAGAACACCAGTGTTCAGTAATTAACAGAATATTATATTTATATTCGTTAGAGAGGATCTCTAGCTCACTGATTTTATTGCGGCTGCTTTGTATGTTTGAACTTTGTTCTTTTGTTATAACACATCGATTTGCGCAGAATATTTTGAGCTACAGTTCGCCAGCTTTGTCAAATTTAATGCAGTTTTACCCGGTATCTTCGCGTTTTAAATGGGAAAGTTTCACATGCACACCCGTTCACTCAGACTTATCTTATCAATTCTATTGACACCAGCTTGGTAGTCTTCCCAAAATTGAAAAACATCTAGAACTTCGAGGTACTGATCTCAAATAACAAATTTGCGTTTGGCGCTCTGGCAAACTTTGAAAAAAATATATCTCTTTTATTTTTAAATGGTTTTTAAAAAACAGAAAAAGAAAACCTGGCTGTAAACTATTCTTCTTAAAAAGAAACACCCTGTATGTATATGTATATAATATGTCTGCGAAATGATCTATTACACACTTATAATAAGTATTACACACTGTATAAAGTACTCTTTAACCTAACTTACACAAACTAACTTTCTAAGTTCCCTCGTTTTGAAAAAAGTTTATTCTAGACTTGCAACATTAGTATAATTTACATAACAACACTAGAACTCCACAAACCACACAATGAAACTAGCAAACATACATTTATATATATACTAACTATGGACCGGACTAGTTTTGAATGACTGTCAGGAAACGCTATATTTCTTACTACAACTTCCGAATTGACCTTTATTACGAAATTAAAATGAAATGAGTTGAATTTTCAATCAGAGCTGTTGTTGGGAGTTAAAATTTTCTGGTCGTTTATCTCAATGATGATATTGGAGGTCAAACAGCCATTATTTAATTGAGATTGGACAAATAGCTGAATTCGTTGTTTGTTTAGATCATTTACAGAATTAAATTCAATTGACTTTTGTCGTTGGAGCCATGTGAAGGAAAATATTTACCAAAGAACATACAGTAAACCAGATGTATATATTAAATCCTGCGCCTGTCTATCGAAGTTTTTATATAAATGAAGAACATTCCTAGGATACCTACGCTTTATGAATTTATTAATAACTTAATTTTTCGATATAATTGAAATATTTATAGTTTTAGTTATTTCCTGATGATGCCAGTTCGGTTAGCGACACATTAGTCCATGTAAAGTGCAGTATACAGTGTGTCCCAGGATAGATGTAACAAGAGGTGTAATGGACGAACAATTTTGGAATTTTGGAATGGTATTTAGGGATTGAGTCCTGCTTGTTGTAAAACTAAAGTATATCAAAAATGACTTGATTTGGTGTTCTACAGGGTGTTTTATAAGCAAAGTTGTAAAAATCACCACTAATAAAGTACCTTTATTTTAAAAATTCCATTAAGAAAAGTTATTTAGAATGCAATTTTATACCTCTATACCAAATTTTAGGAATATAAAATTATTTTTTTGAAACTTCCCATTTTTTCAATAAATTAGTATTTTATTTTGAACCATTCAATTAAAACTGCATAGAAATTATTTTTTGTGAATTAATATTTAAAATTATATAGAAGCTAAAAGTAGGCTATGAGAAAAGCAGTGGATACACATTTATCATTTATTATTGACATATCTGTCAAACGTAGTCAATATTATCCTTAATTTCTGTTTCAAATTAACAGTGCGTGAAAAAATTTATATTGTGCAATGCTACGGAATTGCAGTTCACCGAGACTCCGAAGCAAGCAGACCACCTAGTGTAGTAGTGCAGTTTCCAGTGCAAGTGAACAGCGAAGTGGCAGTCCCACAGTGCAAGCTGAGCGTAGCGTTCCCGGACGTTACTAGGCTAGCAGATTGAAGAGGAGAAGCACTAGTTGTCTTTTTCAAGACACTAGTGTACAAAAGATAAATAAAGTCCCCCGCCTGGGGACACTTTGTTTCTTTCCTCTCCCAAACCTTTTTTTCCCACAATTAATACTAATAATAAATTTATTTCAGGCCAGGACAACATGGACAACATGGAGGACAGAATGTCCGACATGGACACCGACGAATCATCCAGGGGGTCCACCCCAGACAGGGACATGACGAGGGCCCAACTTATGGAGGAGAACAACAGGTTAAGAGCCCAAATACAGAACCTGCAGAGCGAATTACAGCAGCTCAGAGCGGACATGGCCCTACAGAGAGAACAGAGCCAACACCAGCACTCTGAGCTTATGGCAGCATTGAGGACGAACCAGGCCTTCCAGGCCTCCCTGATACAGCCCCGACCCGAGGCCCAGGCCCAACCCCAGGCCCAACCCGAGGCCCAAGCCAAAACACTGGTCCCTCAACCCCAGGTGCAGCAAGCACAACTAAAAGAGGCGGCCAACAAACGCAAAGCCCAAGAGGACAGCGACGGAGAATCCCCGGAGCAAACCAAGGCCAAAAAGACGCCCCAGCCCACCCAAATACCAGCCAAAGAAATGCCGTCCACCAGTCAAACGACCAGTCAGGATGCCACCACTCAGGAGAAAACACCCAAAATTCCCCCCGTTATCCTGAGACAACAGAATACCTGGTCCGAGGTCAGCCACAGATTGAAACAGGCCAAAATACAATATACCAAAGCCAAGGTGGTAGGCGAAGGAATCGCTATCACCCCGCAGACAGCCGATGACTACCGCCAAATGACAAGGATGTTCGCACTTGAAAAGAGAGAGTACCACACCTACGCACTACCCGAAGAAAGGCTGTTGCGAGTAGTGATCAGGGGTATTCCTAGCGGCGTAAGCTGTGAGGAGGTGAAGGAAGACCTCCAAGAACAGGGATTCACACCCGCCACTGTCCAGAGGATGACTTCCAGAAGGACTAAAAAGGAGATACCGCTGGTACTAGTGCAAGTACCACTCAACGAAGAAAAGGTCCTAGACGTAACCCGCTGCTGCTCCCTGGTGGTGCGCACAGAGAGACAACGAGCAGCCCTGGCAGTTACCCAGTGCCACCGATGCCAGAGATTTGGACACGCCCAAGGCAGGTGCACGGCGCAGGCCAAATGCGTTAAGTGTGGTGACCCGCACCACTCAGGCGAATGTAAAAAACCAAGGGACGTTCCTGCCAAATGTGCCAACTGTCAGGGGGCCCACCCTGCCAGTTACCGAGGATGCCCGAGATTCCCCAAGAAGACTGCCGCGACCCCCCCCCAGAAGCAAACACCAAGAGGACAACAACAGCCGACAGCCAGGACACCAGCCGCCAGTGGAATAAGCTACGCGAGGATAACACAGGGCAAGACGGGGCCAACCAACAGCCCCGTCAAGAAACCACAAGCACCCACTGAGGCCCAAAACCTCACTGCGGTGCTGGCACAGATGCAACAAATGTGCTCAGCAATGAGCGCATTTTTTGCACAAATGCCAAAATTTTCTAACCTATAATGTCTTTTCAGGTTAAACCAGGCTTCCTGCAGATCGCCTCATGGAATGTCAATGGACTGCTAGGACGCAAGCTCGAGGTGGAGGAGCTCCTAGCCAGGGGCGACATAGACATCATGGCACTGCAGGAAACGAAGCTGCGACCAGACCAGGCTGTCAACTTCCCAGGCTACCACGTATACAGGAAGGACTGGACGAGGCCCCACAGAAGGGTAATGAGAGGAGTAGCCCTGCTAGTTAAGACGAGCATCGCACACCATCCGATCCTGCTCCCGGAGACGGAGAACCTGGAGGCCACAGCCGTAGTAGTGCCCACGGCACGAAATGGCGACATCAGAGTGGTCTCCTGCTACCAGCCACCCCACAACATGCTGCGAGACGCAGACCTGGACTCGGTCCTCCCCCCAGGGACCCAGACGGTTGCTATCGGCGACTTCAACGCCAAGTCCCCGGAATGGCACAGTAGGATCACAAACACTCGAGGACGAGAGCTACTGCGATTTCTGGGTAGACAGGATGGCAACCTGCTGGTCCTTGGGCCGGAGGCACCGACCCATGACAATGGTGTAACCAGGCCGGATGTGCTGGACATTGCGATGCTGAAGGAGATGACCCTCGAAGCCGAAATCACCGCCATGATGGAAGGTTCCACCGAGCACAACCCTATTCTCCTAGAACTAGGAGAAAAGGACGGTGAGAATGTTGTAGAACTCTCCAAAATCGTCCTAAGTTGAAGACATAATCAAAATTCGACTTAGGCAAAAAATTTCATTTAAAGACATTTTCGGGAGTCTGCAGAGGCGCAGATCAGTCCACAAGGACCGTTTTGGGTTCTATAAGGCGTTGGAAATGACCAGGCGAAAATTCGAAGGAACACCGAATTTTCACTTAGGAAAAATGTTTTTGGTTCAGAATATCAGAGTAGAAGTATATAATGACAAAGATTTATGAATAATAAACTTTTTCAAAGGTACCATAAATTGGACTTTGAAAAATAATATTTTTGGAAGGGCGTCAAAATTTGGCCCAAGAATCGATTTATCGAAAGTACGCCAAAGTTTCACTTGCAGGCTAATTTTTCAAAACTGCGTTGAAATTTGGCTTGAAGATCGATTTTTCAAAAGTACGCCAAAATTTCACCCGCAGATTAACTTTTCAAAAGTACCTTGAAATTTGGCTTGAAAATCAATTTTTCAAAAGTACGCCAAAATTTCACCCGCGGATTAACTTTTCAAAAGTACCTTGAAATTTGGCTTGAAAATCGATTTTTCAAAAGTACGCCAAAATTTCACCCGCAGATTAGTTTTTCAAAAGTACCTTGAAATTTGGCTCGAAAATCGATTTTTCAAAAGTACGCTAAAATTGGTCTTAAACTGGATTTTTCAAAAGTACCACGAAGTCAGTTTAAAAAGTACCACGAAAATATACTTTAAATTATTTTTTATTTTTTATTCCTCAACCAAAGACATTGACCTTTGAGGTACGATCATTGAAAGCCCAATTCTAAAGTATGAGCATAAAATTTTAACGATGCACTGCATCCAAAAGGCAAAATAGAAGATTTTGTCAAAGCCGGCGTAGTGCCGATAAGCAAAAATTGATAAAAATCAATGCACATGTACAAGGCCGGTTTCTCGCATGGAAAGAGTTTGGATTGACCCAGCGGCTCGCAATTTGATCGAGCGCGTTGAGTAGTCCAGACAAAGCGATGGTAGAAAAGCCAATAACGGGGCTTTTCAAATGACAAAGTTATAGAGGAAAACGCCTTGTGCATAAAAATCCAAAAATTCAATTTTGCCTAATAGTCGCTCGAAGGTGAGACGCTGCCAAATCGATATTATTAATCGACTGTGATAAGGGTTAGTAAGTCGTGGACTGATCGAACGCCACTCAACTTATGCAGTAATAAGTCCTCTGAATGTGTTTGAGTACGTGAATCTCCACGATACAAGAACTTTAAAGCTAGGTAGTCTCTAGCGAAACTAAATTCATTTAGTAAAACTTTTTTAAGTTAATTTCAGTCAGCCTTAATTATTCATTTACCCAGAGTCTGAAATGATTCTAAAAGCTCGCATTTTGATTCTGAGAAGGTACGTATGAATCTTTTCTACCTAATCGATCGTTAGCGCGAGCGCTCTCGCTTGTATGGTCTGAAAGTCACTACCTTGATTGGGGAAGGCACGATTCTTTCTTGAGAATTTTGTATAACCAATTCTGTTAAATAAACGGATTCTTTGAACTAATATTTCTTAATTGATCTTGAGGCCTGTTGACGGTCTATAATCCCTGGAACTTTCGTATAGAAAACCGGATGTGTCGAGTTAATTCGCATTAACGTTCGACCTTCTGGTTGTTGTACGGAGGTTCGATAGGGATTTTTTTATGCGTTTTTTGAGAAATATATTCCGTTATTAATGGACCAAAACGCGATTTTCGCGTACCAAAACTAATCCCTCCGCAGAGAAATTCTTCGGTTGGGATTTTTTTATGCAAAAATTCAGGAAATTAAGAGGTGCCTAAACCCCTAACGAGGGAATTCGGGTCCAGAGAGAGCGTAGTTTCCGATCTGTGGTAGTGCAGCCTTGGTCCCGCTTTTCGGCTACCGAAGTCATCTTATCTCGAACCCGCCTGGGAGGTAGAAGAACGGGGTAATACGCGACTGGCGCCCCCTGAGAAATAAATTGGTGTCGCGTCATTTTGACGCCCGGTAGTGCGTTCTTCTACATGGCGCCCAACGTGGGGCGTTGTTAGTCAGCAGGGCTTTCTGGAAAGGATATGGATGAATCAACGCCTTTCCAGTTTTACGACGAGCCGACATCTGTGATGGACAACGTCTCTAGAGGGTTAGAGAGGCCGTGCGCGGAGGATGTACTGGGTAGTTCGGGGGTTGGCCCGAGTACCACTGAAGGAGTCATACAGCCCTCCTCAGAACAAGTGTTCGCCCAAATGGCAGCAGGTCTTGCCAAAGCTCTAAGCGAAGCCACGCACGAGCATAAGTATCGGTCGAAGCATCCAAATGCGGAATTTCATGGCTTCGAACACGAAGACCCTGAAACCTTCATTTATCAAATGGAGGAATTTTTCGTCCGAGTACGAATTACGCAGGATAACGACCGACTATATAAAATATCAGAACAGCTCAAAGATGATGCTAAGAAATGGTTCGAACAATATCGAACCCTAATTACCACGTATCCTCTATTCCTCGAGCGGTTCAGAAGCCGTTATGATTCAGGTGAAGTACTCACCGAAGCAGTAGCTAATTTATATGGCAAGAAACAAGATGCCGAGGAAAATACGTCAGTATTTATTTCAAGGAAGGTATGCCTCTTCAAGAGGATCGATCCGTTTAAGCCGGAGGCGATGAAGGCGGCTACCATCTTCAATCAATTGAGACCTGATATGAAAATGCTCCTAAAGAGTGCCGTCATACCAGATACAAATACACTAGTGACGATGACCGAACAAATGGCTAAAATCATGGATGAGAATAAAGAATTCGAGATTCTGCAAAATGCAAAGAAAAGCAAAGACCGAGAAGCGTCCACCTCTACCGCTTCAGCTCAAGGGAATCAGCAATCGAGCAGTAACTGGAGAACGGAACCCTCCGCCTTAACGAAGCCGTCCTCCAGTTCCTTTGGTGCATCTAGGACACCATTCAATGGATCTCAAAGAAGAGATAATCCGCCAGCACCAAGGGTGCATTTTGCAAATAGTATTTCCTCGCTGCCTAGAGGGGATATACCGAGAAGGGGTACTGGAGACGTAAGGAACTCCCGAGTCCCGTATCGCCCTTGCAGATATTGCCCAACGGAGCAGTGGCATTTTCATGCAGAATGCCCAAACAATCCCTATCGTAATATGAATACGGGAAACCAAGCGGGGGTCAGAGGCGATGGCCCAGGCCGAACTGTACCAGCCCCGCCTACCAGGCCCCAGCAGGCTCGAAGCGACCCTCGGGGAAGCTCCGAAGCAAGAAGTTTAAATTAAAAAACTTCGATGACCTTCCTGACCTTAATTACCTGTTTAAGGATCAAGAAGTCAACCTATCTCCCCACCGATTCACTCCATTAGAATCTATCAATCAAACCAACGACGCTTTCCCTCTGCCTCGCATTAAGATTATAATTAATAATCGAGCGGTTAACGCTTTATTGGATACAGGTTCGACAAGGAATATTATCCAACCGAAATTTTTGAACGACATTGATCAACTTACAGCTCCCCAAACTTTTGTTATGGCTTGTGGCGATGGTTTAGTAGAATCCCTCGGGACTACGACCATAAACGTTAATGTACTAGATGTACCCTTTCAGACCACGTTTCAGGTCATTCAAAATTTAAATGAAGAGCTCATTCTGGGAGCCCCGTTTTTATATGCTCACAATGTCGTATTCGATTATCAACGTAAATGTGTCTACGTCGGCACTGAAGAGCGAATAACCGTCTTCTGGAATCAAGCAGCACATCAAGCAAGGAAGCAATGCCGGCTTCCCGAAGAACTGATCATCGGAAACGATAATTTAAAACCTCTATTCGAGGAATTCGCTGAATTGTTCACCGCGGTGCCTACCCAAGCTACCACGGTGACAACGAAACATAAAATAAAAGTTAAAGACGACCGCCCGTTCAATATCAAACCCTACCCCATGTCTCCTTCTAAGAAAAAAGTTATGTACGATCAAATTGAAGAGATGCTGAAAGCCGGGGTCATAGAACCGAGTACCGCTCAGTACAGTTCGCCTCCTATTATAATTGAAAGGCCCGGCAAGAAGCCTCGCTTCTGCATTGATTATCGTCATTTAAATGAAGTAACGGAAGACGAAGCATCCGTCTTACCAAAGATATACGAGAGTATAAAGGATCTAGGAAACGCCAACTTATTTACGGTGTTGGACCTCAAGAGCGGATATTGGCAAATCCCTCTTGAGGAGTCGTCAAAAAACTATTCTACGTTTACAACATTAGATGGAGCATCTTACCGATTTAACGTGATGCCTTTCGGATTGAAGACCGCTCCATGTACATTCCAAAAATTTATGGCAAGAGACGTATTGACCGGCTACTTGCATCATTTCTGCAAAGTATATCTCGATGATATTATCATCTACAGCGAAAATATAGAACAGCATGTAAACCATCTGAGAGCCGTCTTTGAACGCCTGCGTTTGCATAATTTAAAGGTGTCACCGGAAAAATGTGTGGTAGCCACGTCAAGCATAACCTATCTCGGGCATCAAATAAATGCCAACACCACTCAACCATTAGAAAAACACATATTACAGATACAAAATTATCCGGCCCCTACGACAAGGCGCCAGCTTCAGAGTTTCCTTGGTCTATGTAATTGGGTACGTGAATATATCCCTAATGTTGCAATAATTACAAAGCCCTTGACCCGACTACTCTCGAAAGACTGGCGCTTCAAGTGGAATCCGGAAGCCCAAGAAGCTTTTATTTTACTAAAAGAAGTATTGAATAAACCTCTAGGACTGCACCGGCCAGATTTCAATAAAATGTTCATACTGCAGACGGACGCATCCTTAATAGGATTATCTGCAGTATTATATCAATTGGGGGATAATGACCAGAAGCACATCGTCTCTTATGCTAGTAATACGTTATCTCCGACGGAGAGAAAATACCATATTAATGAATTGGAATGTTTGAGCGTCGTTAATTATATAAGGAAATACAAAATATATTTGGCAGACCGTCCATTTATAGTCAAAACCGACAATCGAGCTTTACTATGGTTAAATAAGCATAAGGACGAGAAAACGAAATTTACTCGTTGGTCATTATTACTTCAGGAATACAGCTTCACCATAGAACATTGTCCCGGCAAGGAAAATATATTGGCTGACTATCTTAGCAGGAATCCTCAAGGCCCAAACGTCGAAGCAGACGACGAAGAGGAGAGAATGTACCCACCAAAATTCTCGTACAAGGAACGAATATCAGTAATTACCACATTGGAATTAAACGATCAGGTCAGAGAAGCGCAAACGCACTCCAGAGATATCCAAGACCAAATTGAACGATGGAATACTCTAGTGCGACAAGCAGATAAAACCGAGGCAGAGGTGAAATTCGTCAATACAAGACAAGTGATAGGCGGCACACTTTGGACAAGAGGCGAAAATGTTAAAGAAAAATTATACGTACCAAAACGTATGGTCATGAGAGTAATATCTCATTTTCACGACCGACCGGAAGTAGGTCACCCCGGCCGCGATGAAACTGTTAGAATCATCTCGGGCCGCTATTATTTTAATAATTTGTCGAGACTAGTTAACAAATATTTAAATGAGTGCATTATTTGTAATTCCGTAAAAAGCAGACAGTCACAACCGAAGGCTCCTCTCAGAAGCCATGCTCCATCGCATCCGTTCGAAGTTTTAAGCGTCGATGTAATCGGACCACTTCAGCGAACCAAAGATGCAGATAACCGATATATATTAATGGTAGAGGATGTATTTAGTAAGTGGGTCGAAGCCAAGGCGTTCACCCAAGTCAGTGGAAAAACAATAGCACAATTTATCGAAGAGGAACTAGTGGCGAGATATGGCGTTCCGAGGGTCATCATTTCCGACCAGGGAGGCCACTTCAATTCCGGCTTTTACGATACGTTCTGTACACGTAACAATATTGAAAGATTCTTCACAGCAGCTTACCACCAACAGGCCAATCCAATAGAAAGGAGGGTGCAAGAAGCTAAGAAGATCTTAAAAACCTTATTATATGGTTCACCCAACGACGAGTGGGATCGACATGTTAGTCAGATGGCATATATCTTGAGAACAAGAAAAAACGCCGCTACGGGGCATACGCCCAGTTTCGTAGTACTCGGCTATGAATTACCACAGATTGGTGATTGGAATATGTTCGCTTATAGACAAGAGCGTCGTAATCAAGCGGACGTTCCCCGCCTTGAAAGAGTCAAGGAGATTCGTAAAAATCAAACAAATTACCAATGGCGTTACGCGCCCAAAGTGGCGGTAACGCCGGTCGTATATAAAGTGGGAGATATGGTAATGACTAAAAGGATCAGGAAGGATCATACCTTCACACCGTCGTGGAGTGGGCCACACAAGGTTTTAAAGAGATTGTCCAATGAAGTTTACCTCATTCACAAGGGGGTAACTTCGACGAGATTACATGTCGATGCCATCAGGCCGGCACCTAAGGGAGACCCCGATGTTGAATTGGAATTGTCTGAAGAATCAGAAGATAGTCCGGATGAAATTCATCTTAGTGACGACGCTTCCTCATCAGACAATGAGATCGCGCCCAGGTCAGAGCGACGTAGCGATACCACACTAGTTCAAATCAATGTTCCCGCAAGTGCTCAAGATGAGCCGGATGTAATAAGTCGAGATCCCGAAGATGCTCGAGATGAGCCAGATATAGAAGAGTCACCTCTAGATATTTCTGAGGTCGACCACGGCTAATAGCCGTTTTCGCCTTTTTTTTATATAATTTCTCAAAATTCTAAGTGGCGATTTTGACCTGTATGCGGTCGAATCGAAAATTTAAAGTCTACCCCATGAGCAGACATGGAAAGACGGCGAACCCGACGCAAGAGCGCGATCCGGTAAGCCTAGCTTCTCAAGAGCGAGAGCCGCCAAGTTCGAGTAATGGACGTAGGCATAAGTACGAATCAGTACGAGTTTCGGAAGCTGTTTTTCTTATGCAAGAAGACAACTTCAATTTTAATCATTTTAAGTCAACAAAATTAACGTATACCCCAAATGGAAACTACGAGTTTCAGAAGCCGTCCTTCGCTCAAGAAGACGCTTCAATTTTTTTTTTATACTTTTTTCACAAGTCGTGATGACCGCACGAGTATCGTAAGCCGATTCAATCTACCTTACGAAGTAGAAACTACGAGACGAGTTTCAGAAGCCGTCCTTCGCTCAAGAAGACGCTTCAATTTTTTTTATACTTTTTTCACAAGTCGTGATGACCGCACGAGTATCGTAAGCCGATTTAATCTACCTTACGAAGGAGAAACTACGAGACGAGTTTCAGAAGCCGTTCTTCGCTCAAGAAGACGCTTCAATTTTTTTTTATACTTTTTTCACAAAGTAGTGATGACCGCACGAGTATCGTAAGCCGATTCAATCTACCTTACGAAGAACCAATTTCTAACCATTATAAGTTAACAAAATTCATGTTAGAAAAATATTTCATTAAAAACAACACATTGTGTTTGTTAGTCGACGCGTTCCAGTCGACGACTTGCTAAAAAGTCAATCTAGTTGCAGAACTGCATTTTCCATGTGCAAAAATGGAAAGATGACCCAGCCTGTCGCAAGGGCGCGGCATGGTGAAGTCTGGAACTCAAAGGCGAGGACCGTCCAAGCTGCGGCATGGAGATATAGACAGCCTCTTCTAGAAAGGACCGAAGTTAAGCAAGAGCGAGACCAAGGCAAAAAAGCGAGTGCAACGAGTTAGTGAGAGTGGACGCTAATCAAAATTGTGCTACGCTTCGCTTCGCTTCGCACCTCGACGCGGGTGTAATTAAGTTGATAAAAATGTTGTATCAACTTGTCGTATTGTTTAAAAAATGTATTTATTTTAAGTTAGATAGGCGAATCAGCCGTCTGCCCCAATTAAGGCCGTTATTTTTAAAAACATCTGTACCATAGGTCAGACCGTCAAATGAAGGCATACAGACATACAAGTGAATATGGAAATTAAAGGCAATCGATGAGTAGAAAAGATTCAACCAAAGGAGGGGAGTGTTGTAGAACTCTCCAAAATCGTCCTAAGTTGAAGACATAATCAAAATTCGACTTAGGCAAAAAATTTCATTTAAAGACATTTTCGGGAGTCTGCAGAGGCGCAGATCAGTCCACAAGGACCGTTTTGGGTTCTATAAGGCGTTGGAAATGACCAGGCGAAAATTCGAAGGAACACCGAATTTTCACTTAGGAAAAATGTTTTTGGTTCAGAATATCAGAGTAGAAGTATATAATGACAAAGATTTATGAATAATAAACTTTTTCAAAGGTACCATAAATTGGACTTTGAAAAATAATATTTTTGGAAGGGCGTCAAAATTTGGCCCAAGAATCGATTTATCGAAAGTACGCCAAAGTTTCACTTGCAGGCTAATTTTTCAAAACTGCGTTGAAATTTGGCTTGAAGATCGATTTTTCAAAAGTACGCCAAAATTTCACCCGCAGATTAACTTTTCAAAAGTACCTTGAAATTTGGCTTGAAAATCAATTTTTCAAAAGTACGCCAAAATTTCACCCGCGGATTAACTTTTCAAAAGTACCTTGAAATTTGGCTTGAAAATCGATTTTTCAAAAGTACGCCAAAATTTCACCCGCAGATTAGTTTTTCAAAAGTACCTTGAAATTTGGCTCGAAAATCGATTTTTCAAAAGTACGCTAAAATTGGTCTTAAACTGGATTTTTCAAAAGTACCACGAAGTCAGTTTAAAAAGTACCACGAAAATATACTTTAAATTATTTTTTATTTTTTATTCCTCAACCAAAGACATTGACCTTTGAGGTACGATCATTGAAAGCCCAATTCTAAAGTATGAGCATAAAATTTTAACGATGCACTGCATCCAAAAGGCAAAATAGAAGATTTTGTCAAAGCCGGCGTAGTGCCGATAAGCAAAAATTGATAAAAATCAATGCACATGTACAAGGCCGGTTTCTCGCATGGAAAGAGTTTGGATTGACCCAGCGGCTCGCAATTTGATCGAGCGCGTTGAGTAGTCCAGACAAAGCGATGGTAGAAAAGCCAATAACGGGGCTTTTCAAATGACAAAGTTATAGAGGAAAACGCCTTGTGCATAAAAATCCAAAAATTCAATTTTGCCTAATAGTCGCTCGAAGGTGAGACGCTGCCAAATCGATATTATTAATCGACTGTGATAAGGGTTAGTAAGTCGTGGACTGATCGAACGCCACTCAACTTATGCAGTAATAAGTCCTCTGAATGTGTTTGAGTACGTGAATCTCCACGATACAAGAACTTTAAAGCTAGGTAGTCTCTAGCGAAACTAAATTCATTTAGTAAAACTTTTTTAAGTTAATTTCAGTCAGCCTTAATTATTCATTTACCCAGAGTCTGAAATGATTCTAAAAGCTCGCATTTTGATTCTGAGAAGGTACGTATGAATCTTTTCTACCTAATCGATCGTTAGCGCGAGCGCTCTCGCTTGTATGGTCTGAAAGTCACTACCTTGATTGGGGAAGGCACGATTCTTTCTTGAGAATTTTGTATAACCAATTCTGTTAAATAAACGGATTCTTTGAACTAATATTTCTTAATTGATCTTGAGGCCTGTTGACGGTCTATAATCCCTGGAACTTTCGTATAGAAAACCGGATGTGTCGAGTTAATTCGCATTAACGTTCGACCTTCTGGTTGTTGTACGGAGGTTCGATAGGGATTTTTTTATGCGTTTTTTGAGAAATATATTCCGTTATTAATGGACCAAAACGCGATTTTCGCGTACCAAAACTAATCCCTCCGCAGAGAAATTCTTCGGTTGGGATTTTTTTATGCAAAAATTCAGGAAATTAAGAGGTGCCTAAACCCCTAACGAGGGAATTCGGGTCCAGAGAGAGCGTAGTTTCCGATCTGTGGTAGTGCAGCCTTGGTCCCGCTTTTCGGCTACCGAAGTCATCTTATCTCGAACCCGCCTGGGAGGTAGAAGAACGGGGTAATACGCGACTGGCGCCCCCTGAGAAATAAATTGGTGTCGCGTCATTTTGACGCCCGGTAGTGCGTTCTTCTACAAGAACACGACAACTTTCGTCAAAAGGAGGACGGACTGGGAAGTGTTCCGTGCAGAACTGCAGAGGAACATCGCACACATTCCCAGACTCGAGACCGAGGCAGACGTGGAGAGGGCCATCGCCTCCCTGGAGGACCAGATCCAGGCGGCACTAAGGGTAAGTACCACCGAGACGGAAACGAGGCGAGCACCAGCTCCCCTGGCAAACCTCCCAGAGGAAACCAGGCAGCTGATAAGGGATAGACGAAGTGCCAAGAGACGAGCCCAGAGAACCCGACTCCCGGAGGACAGGAGGCATTACAACACCCTGAGCCGGAGAGTCAAGGCCGCCCTTCAGGAACACCGACAAGAAGGGTGGCAACGCCACCTGGAATCCCTGGACACACAGGACAGGAGCATCTGGACCACCCAACGGGCCCTGCGGAACCGTCGGACCCCCATGCCCCCGATCCACGGAGAGAATGGTGTTGTCTACACTCGCCAGGAAAAAGCCGAGGCATTTGCCGACAGCTTGGAACTGCAGTGTAGGGAAAACCAACTCGATGATGAGGACGAGGACTGGGAGGACGACGTGAGACGCAGGGTACGTAGGATGAACCGTCTGCCAGATGAGGACCACATCCCCCCGACCACCCCCGAGGAGGTCAAGGAGATCCTAAGGAGTCTAAAACCCAGGAAAGCTCCAGGATGTGATGGCATTGGGAACATCGCCCTCAAGAAGCTGCCCCGGAAAGGAGTAGCGGCGATGGTCAACATCATCAACGCAATGTTGAGGTTGAGACACTTCCCATCCAGGTGGAAAAAGGCCGACGTCATAGTCATCCCAAAGCCAGGTAAGAACCTAACGTTTCCTTCCTCTTACAGGCCCATCAGTCTACTCCCAGCGATGAGTAAGGTAGCCGAACGAGTCATACTCAAGAGGATAGCCGAGAAGACAGAAGAGCTGGAAGTCCTCCCAGACGAGCAGTTCGCCTTCAGGACAGGGCACTCCACCGAACTCCAAGTGCTCCGCCTCACCGAGGAGGTCACGAAGGGGTTCAACCAACGACAGGTCACGGCAGCGCTGTTCCTGGACGTTGCCAAAGCCTTCGACAGGGTCTGGCACGATGGTCTCCTAGCCAAAATGATGAGTATGGGTTACCCCATTGCACTCGTCAAGCTAGTGAGATGATACCTCCACAGGAGACAGATGAGGGTGAAGATCGTGGACAAGGTGTCCACGTACAGAACAATGGAGGCAGGAGTCCCCCAAGGCTCAGTGCTGTCCCCCCACTTGTTCTCCATCTTCACATCCGATCTACCCCGGACGGAGAGGACCTCCATGGCCCTCTACGCCGATGACACAGCCCTGACTGCCAGATCCTGGAGTGCCAGACTAGCCACCAGAAACCTCCAGGAGGCGGCCACCCTCCTAGAGGACTGGTGCAACAGATGGAAGGTAGCCGTCAATGCCGAGAAGAGCAAGGCGGTACTCTTCAAGAAGGTAAGAAAACAAAACCCCACAGGTCACGTTTCCATGTTTGGAGAGGACATCCAATGGCACGACTCCGCCAACTACCTTGGCGTGGTCATGGACAAAGGCCTAACATGGAGACTGAACACGGAGGCCATCGTCAAGAAGGCCAGGAGGACGAGAGCCCTAATCTACCCGATGACGGGTAGACAGAGCAGACTCAACCTGAGGAATAAGCTCACGCTTATCAGGTCCCTCATCCGGCCTCAGCTGACGTACGCTTCGGTAGCTTGGGGCTACCAAGCAAAGAGCTACCTCCATCAGATCCAGAGAGTGGAGAACGTCGCCCTCAGATCGGCCGTCGACGCACCCTGGTTCATCCGCAACGAGGACATCTACAGGGACCTGGAATACACCCCGGTCACTGAGATCATCAAGCAGAGAGCCAGAAAGATGTACGCCCTTGCCGAGGAGCATGGGAACCCACTAGTCAGGGAGGCAACTGACTATGACCCAGCAGATGCTCCGAGGCACAAGCGGCCGAAGGTGCAGCTCCTGGATAACGGGTGAGTATGAGAAGTACCACCACCCGACGATCCACCCCCACGGAAGAGACATGACGATTACCCAACCACCCACCCAAGACCCTGCGGGTACCGGACAAACAACCGTCCAGTACCTGTAGTCCCCCTAGCTCCGGGCAGACCAAAAATGCTACCAAAGCAGTTAGGTCTGCCCTTCCTCGAGCTACACAGCTCATCCTTACCCTACCGATGATCCGGATGACAGGATACCTCTTGGTATCTTGTGTACCGGCAGTCACTCCCGCCACAAACCCAAAAACACCTAACAGACCGATGACTACCCCCCGGGGGGCAAACAAGCTGGCGAAGAAAAGAAGACGAAGACAGAAGAACGCCAGAAGAGGCCTTAGCCAGCAAGGTCCAACGAGCCAGGACCCAGGGAGGTGGGCCGATATCGTCTGCACCGCTCACATTTGTGAGTGGGGCCGACGTAAAGTAAGCTCGCCCGCCCTGCACGAGGCTGGTCCCCGGTCTACAGCGATGTATTGGGGTAAAGGGCAATAGTCCTGCCCGGCCCCAGTCATCCGAGACCGACATCTTTAGCCAAGAATATTGGCGCTACGGAATTGGCGGTGAAAACTCGCTAAGAGAAGTGGTAAGCCAATTTAATTTGAAATTTCCAAACACTGCTTTGCCACGTACTCAGGCTATGAGAATAATTAAAAAGTTTTTGGCTACTGGTCGTGTTCTTAACGTGAAAAGAAAAATAAAAGCATATGATGAAGACAATGTTGGGGCTATTATGGCTCATACCTCTGTTATAGAAAATCCTAGGATGCCACTAAGAGAGAGATCAGCTCTTATTAATATTAGCAAGTCTGAACTCCAAAGAATTTACAAGGCAAAGAAAATTAGGGCATATAAAGTAAATTATAAACATACGCTTGAAGAGGGAGATGACGGCCGTAGGTTCGATTTTTGTTTGACCATTGGAGAAAAAATCATAGAAGAGAGATTTTTTCATCATTTCATAATTTTCTCAGATGAATCCACATTCACAACCAATGGTGTTGTTTCATCTCAGAATTTTCGGTTTAGGGCTTCTGAAAATCCAAATTTTAGAATTCATTGTAGAAGACAATATTTTAAAAAAGTGAGTGTGTGGTGTGCCGTTTCTTATCACGTTGGAGTTATTAGACCTTATTTCATTGAAGGAAGGTTAAACCAGCACACTTATTTACAGCTTCTTGAAAGATTTTCTGAAGAAACATTTAAATATTTTAGGAGATATGCCTTTAGTTCATTTTCAACATGATGGTTGCCCTGGCCACTCCACAGAAATGGTTAATCGCTGGTTGAATTTAAATTTTGGAGAAAATTGGATAGCCGGGAATGGACCGATCAAGTGACCGGCGAGATCCCCAGACCTATCAATATTGAATTTCTTTTTATGGGGTCGCCTCAAGCAGTTGGTTTACGCTGAACCATTTCCTAACGATGTAACAGTATTGAAGCAGAGAATTACAAATGCCGTAAACTGCATACCGTTAGATCATATTCGAAACAGTTTTAAGGACTTCAGGCGAAGGATCGAAATGTGTGTGGATGTGGGTGGTAGCTACGTCGAATAATAAAAAAATTGTAAGCATTGCTTTGTATTTGTCAATAATTAATTGGCTTTTGAATCTGTTATGTTTTTGACATTTATTACTTATTATAATTTTTAAACCTCATTAATCTTAGCTCTGTTAGCAATTGTTTCTTGTTTTACAATTAGTTCGATTAACATTATACCTTCTTACATCTCGTATATTTAATTTTTTATTTACCAATAGCCTACTTTTTGAGATGATTAACATTTGCTCCTACACAACTTTAAATATGAATTCAACTCTTAATTCGCAAAAAATGGGAAGTTTCAAAAAAATAATTTTATATTCCTGAAATTTGGTATAGAGGTATAAAATGGCATTCTAAATAACTTTCCTTAGTGGAATTTTTTCATATTTTGAAAAATAAAGGTACTTTATTAGTGGTCATTTTTACAACTTTGCTTATAAAACACCCTGTAGAACACCAAATCAAGTCATTTTTGGTATACTTTAGTTTTACAACAAGCAGGACTCAATCCCCAAATACCATTCCAAAATTCCAAAATTTTTGGTCCATTACACTTCTTGTTACATCTATCCTGGGACACACTGTATATGTATAATTAACACATTTTTATAACATATCGTTTTCATTGAATGTTTTTATTTGGTGCTTCAGAATCTAGAAGTGTTCAATTGTAAAGTAATATCACGCAGTTATATTAACAAAAACAAGATTTTAACCTTTTTATTTCACATACCTATTAATAATTACAAATGTCATTAAAAAAAAGATTGAGTGAATTTTTTCCATTTGTATTTTTCGTCTAGTAGCAAATATTTTTTATTTTGAAACTCAACAATGCCTGTTTCACTATCATCACATAATGAAATATACGTTCAGAGAAATTCGAGATTTAATTTTTTTTTCTAATAAACAAATGTATCGAAACGATGGCATTGCACAGCTCTGTTGTGCTTTTTAACAGCTTTTTTGACGTATGATCTCTTTTATATTTTCGTCCACATTTTCAGAAATACATAATTACATGTCGTGAAATGCTTCTAACACATTTGTTACCATTCATTGACTTTTTTGGAAACTGTTTTATGGAATTAAGATTTGCCTTTTAGATTTATAGATGCCTTTTTTCTTTATAACGGTTTTATGAAAATGTTTATCAAGGATGTTTTACAAGACTAAGTTTCTAATGGCCTTTGATAAGTACTAATAGCCTAGTTTTAAAAATAACTTGAAATATATTTACTACATACTTGTTAAACCATAAAGAATAATTTAAAGTCTTTTTAAATCTTAATGGAATTTAAGAAGATAATAAAACCATTCAGCTTTATGGAGAGTTTTGTGTAAATATGATAAACCCATTACAAATACAAATAATTCTAGCAGCAAATTAGTTTTATAATTAAGTTTTACAGAACGCTTTAAAACTTACCTTATAAGAGCAAATATACTTGAGGTCTGAAAGTTCTTAATCACATCATCAATAAAGCAATAGACTATTTTATAACCCTGACAAGACTTTCTTAAAACCTCTTCAAAACCAAATGACTTTTAATTTGTTTATTGGGAGCGATTCCTTGGGCAGCAGTGTATCATTTGTTATAAACTAAAAACTGCTGCAAAATATTCGAAAGTTATAGACTAAAAAGCAAATTAAAGGTGAGGTATTGACTCAAGTAACAATTTTAGTTTTAATACCCCCTATAAGATATTCTGAAAGGTTATTTCTAAGACTACTTATAAATATAAATGGTCTGGAAGGACTCTATAAAACTGACTTAAAACCTCTATAGGAGTACAGGGGCCCACCTAGAGGGAATCCCACATATCTCTTTTTAAAACTACTATTAAAGCTTTCAAGTCATCTAAATCTCTACTCGTAGAATATTTGAAGAGTATTATAAAACTATATTTGGTTTAGGATAAGCACTATATTAAAATTTAAAAGGCAAACCACAAACGCATTGAGAAAACGTTTTATATTTAATGAAGTAAATATAAAAGCAAATAAATCTATTGCCACACTCGCATCATCCACACAATATATGGGCCGCCATGCATTTCTATAAAATGAACATATGGCGAATACTGAGAGAGAGTATTTACAAATAAAGTACTGGGAGCCCTCATAGTGGCCTAAAATCTTCAACGAGACTAAGTTTACTGTAAAACATGGTTAGAGAGTTTTTAAAATTTCACGCGCCCTCTAAAAACACAAATTAAAAAGTATATGGATAATTAATGTTTTTTTTCGGTGACTTAAAACCTTCACAAAACTAAAACTTGGAACCTCCCCAATATGGCTGACCTCTATACATTACTTGGACATTACTTGGTTGCTAGAAATAATGGCGGCTGTAAGCATAAACCCTACTAGTTGTGAATAATTGTACTTCTAACGTGTTTTGTATTAAAATGTCTATTAAATTACCAATTGCTCTTTAAGTACGCCGATTTGTTCCTGTAGAAATATATTTTAAGTCTCATTGGTTTTAAAATATTTTTTTAAACTTCTAAGTTATTTTAAAAGCTATTCTCTTATGGCGCCTGTAAAACCTAACCTAAAAATTCGGTTTGATTTTAAGATTTTTCCACATTTGCAGAAAGTTATTGATAACCTTGTCTTTGGATTTGAGGGTTGTCTACTATGTGTGTTGTGTTTATTCGTCCATATATACACGGCATCCGCAAATACATGAAATGCTAACGAGTATTTCTTAATACAGCTTTAAAACTACCTACTTTAAAACACTATGGTCTGGACAAAAAGAAACTAAATTCTTTTATGGTTAAGCCTGACTTATTGTAGGTTTCTGCCCATCTCACTAAAACTCTAATAAGATGAATTTATGAAGGCTCTGCTCGAAACTTAGCGATTTCAAAGCATATTAGATTTATAGGCAGCATTAACAACTACCCCAAGATAATTTTATAAAGCGATTATAAAACCTCAACATTTCCTAAATTCTTCCATAAAACTCGATCCTCCTAAGTTGGACTTAACAACTAGAGAGTTTTATTGAAGGCTTGATAAATACCTTGATAAGTTAAGTCATAAATCAATAAAAATTACAAGATAATTTAGTTTTAATGTAAATTCTCGAAAGACTTTTTAAAACTTTCTTTAAGACAAAACTATATTTAAGGGCATTTGACATTTATTATATCTGGCATAAATCACTGGTTTATGAGGTGGTCATTATAAAGCAATAATAAAACCTAAATAAACCTAAAAGGAATTTAAATTGTTACTTGGGCTTTAAAACTGTAATAATTAATGTATTGGGTGTATCCCACTTCTGTATTCATAAGCATTAAAGAGCTGCGTCAGCTTTGAAATTTGAAATAAATTAATAATAAGCGGTGGCGTTAATGCAAAATTAATTTACTGGTAGCCATCGTTGATGAGAATGTGTGTTCGTAAGCCTTTTAGATTTATCTCGGAATACAATGTCGATGTGAGAACATTACAGCTCCTATGAGGACCAGGTACCAAGACTTGTCCGTTCTTACGCAACATAAACGCCTTACAATTATAAACGATATCTTCTACAGATTAATAATTTTCGTGTGTTGCTGGGAGGTCGAAAGAATGCCGCAATTATAACTAAACAAACATGCGTCGAGACCGTAAAGAACTTAAGCAAGTGGTAATCAAGCGCAGGTAATGATGCAGGTAGGCAATAATAGTGTACAATTAGCCGATATCAGTTTGCAGGTACCCGCCCACCTAGAGCTCGATATCGGTTCACACTCCCCAGGCGACAAAACAAATGTCGGAAGTGGGGTAAGATCTATTTATCAATAGCTAAATTCTAGAGGCGGCGACCGACCGTGAAGCGATTGCATTGTCGTGTAATTTAAATCACCCTGATAGTGTCGGATCACTGTTTGCCGTCTGCATAGGTAGTTGGATCGGTAGATGCGGATGCGATCGCTATCCACCATATTCCTTATTCTGCTTGTTTGCCAGCTACAACTAGATATTTCTTTCGATCTTTACTATTCGGAATGCCAACCGAACAGATTCAATTTTATTGTTGCGGCGCACCATTAGTCTCAATCAGGGCATAATCTTGCCCGGTGATATAATTAAAATATAATGGGGCTAATTGCGAGCTCTTGGGAAGCTGATTACTGCGAGGAGTGAGTCACGCCGACCTTGGCGATTCGTTATAAAAGTTCTTCATAGTCCGGTCGCAACATTGTAACTATAGAAATGTAGGAAAATAATTTGTTGCGTTGTGTCTTTTCTTCAAACCTGGTGTTCCAAAATAATCCTGGATTGAGGCAGGACTCTAGATACTCAGATAAGTATATGTACATAGTTAAGTTTGTTACACCCCAGACAAAGGACTCTGCATGTTTTGTAGGTAAATTTGTGGAATGTTTTTGATGAATTTTTGATATGTTGCAGTTCAACTGATTCTGAACAATAAGTTCCTCTGGCAAGACTTCTAGCCCAGACGACAGAGCATATTTTATTAGCACAAAAATTTGCAAACCGAATAATTTTTTTTTTACGAGTTCGCGAAACTGTATAGAATAATATCCTGAAAAGTTTACATTTCTCTCGGATGCAGAACACAAAAAAAATGAAAAAAAAATAGTGAAGTAACTTTCTCACTCTGCACTGCCAGCGCACGGTTAAATGCATACTATGGAACCTCTAAAGATTCTTAGCTGTTCTATTGACTAAAATGAAGCTTTTTTCTCTTTCTGATTACACATTTTTAACATTTTTCTTAGTAAATGGGAGGATAAATAGTGAGTATGGAGGGAAAATATATAATTAAGAACGCATACACAGACACCACACATAGCCGCTGAATCGTTCGTATGAATTTTTACGTGCCTTTACTGTATTGTATTTATTACAGGTACACTTATCCACATTTCAGCTATATCCAATGGATTTCTTATACATTTATTAATAGATTGGAAAGGTTCCAGAATTTATATTCAAAACAATCAAAGATATTTTCTTAGTTATAAGGATAAGATCGTGAAAATCGCAATTTCTTTTAATGATCTGATTAATCATATTTTCGAAGAAATGCATACAAGTAAACGAATTTGTGTTTGAACATTCGAAAAGTATATATTTTTTCCGAAATAGTGATATTTTATTTTTTCCAATGGGTCAATTTCTCGGCAAGTTACAGCCTCCAATATATGTATTTATCAAGAAAATCATCAAGCAACGAAATTAAAATGATTTGAGATGTAGTTTTTTTGAATCCACGTTACTACAACTTAATAAATCATAATAATCATAAAGCGTACATTACTTTTTAATAGTTCCCAATGAAGAAAGAATTTTTTTGAAGGGCTTTTATTTTTTTCTATATTTTTTATTGCGACGATTGAGTTCGGGCGTGATAATATACAGTGTGTCCCAGGATAGATGTAACAAGAGGTGTAATGGACCAAAAATTTTGGAATTTTGGAATGGTAATCGAGGATTGAGTCATGCTAGTTGTAAAACTAAAGTACACAAAAATGACTTGATTTGGTGTTCTAGAGGGTGTTTTATGAGCAAAGTTGTAAAAATCACAACTAATAAAGTACCTTTATTTTTCAAAATATGTAAAAATTCCACTAAGAAAAGTTATTTAGAATGCAATTGTATACCTCTATACCAAATTTCAGGAATATAAAATTATTTTTTTTGAAACTTCCCATTTTTTGCGAATAAAGAGTTGAATTCATATTTAAAGTTGTGTAGGAGCAAACGTTAATCATCTCAATAAGTAGGCTATTGGTAAATAAAAAATGGAATATACGAGATGTAAGAAGGTACAATGTTAATCGAACTAATTGTAAAACAAGAAACAATTACTAACAGAAGATTAATGAGGTTTAAAAATTATAACAAGTAATAAATGTCAAAAACATAACAGATTCACAAACAGATTAATTATTGACCAATACAAAACAATGTTTACAATTTTTTTATTATTCGACGTAGCTACCACCCACATCCACACGCATTTCGATCCTTCGCCTGAAGTCCTTAAAACTGTTTCGAATATGATCTAACGGTATGGAGTTTACGGCATTTGTAATTCTGTGCTTCAATACTGCTACATCGTTAGGAAGTGGTTCAGCGTAAACCAACTGCTTGAGGCGACCCCATAAAAAGAAATCCAATATTGATAGGTCTGGGGATCTCGCCGGCCACTTGATCGGTCCATTCCTGGCAATCCAATTTTCTCCAAAATTTAAATTCAACCAGCGATTAACCATTTCTGTGGAGTGGCCAGGGCAACCATCATGTTGAAAATGAACTAAGGCTCTTAAAATATTTAAATGTTCTTCAGAAAATCTTTCAAGAAGCTGTAAATAAGTGTGCTGGTTTAACCTTCCCTCAATGAAATAAGGTCCAATAACTCCCACGTGATAAGAAACGGCACACCACACATTCACTTTTTTTATAATATTGTCTTCTACAATGAATTCTAAAATTTGGATTTTTAGAAGCCCAAAACCGACAATTCTGAGATGAAACAACACCATTGGTTGTGAATGTGGATTTATCTAAGAAAATTATGAAATGATGAAAAAATCTCTCTTCCATGATTTTTTCTCCAATGGTCAAACAAAAATCCAACCTACGGCCGTCATCTCCCTCTTCAAGCGTATGTTTATAATTTACTTTATATGCCCTAATTTTCTTTGCCTTGTAAATTCTTTGGAGTTCAGACTTGCTAATATTAATAAGAGCTGATCTCTCTCTTAGTGGCATCCTAGGATTTTCTATAATAGAGGCATGAGCTATAATAGCCCCAACATTGTCTTGATCATATGCTTTTATTTTTCTTTTCATGTTAAGAACACTACCAGTAGCCAGAAACTTTTTAATTATTCTCATAGCCTGAGTACGTGACAAAGCAATGTTTGGAAATTTCAAATTAAATTGTCTTACCATTTCTCTAAGCGAGTTTTCACCGCCAATTCCGTAGCATTGCACAATATAAATTTTTTCACGCACTGTGAGTACCATTTTCACTTAGTTTTTTATGCTTGGTTCGTTAATTCGAAACCGAAATTAAGGATAATATTGACTACGTTTGACAGATATGTCAATAATAAATGATAAATGTGTATCCACTGCTTTTCCCATAGCCTACTTTTAGCTTCTGCATAACTTTAAATATTAATTCACAAAAAATAATTTCTATGCAGTTTTAATTGAATGGTTCAAAATAAAATACTAATTTATTGAAAAAATGGGAAGTTTCAAAAAAATAATTTTATATTCCTAAAATTATAATATATTCCCGAAATTTGGTATAGAGGTGTAAAATTTCATTTTAAATAACTTTTCTTGGTGGAATTTTTTCATATTTTGAAAAATAAAGGTACTATATTAGTGGTGATTTTTACAACTTTGTTTATAAAACACCATGTAGAACACCAAATCAAGTCATTTTTGGTATACTTTAGTTTTACAACAAGCAGGACTCAATCCCCAAATACCATTCCAAAATTCCAAAATTTTTGGTCCATTACACCTCTTGTTACATCTATCCTGGGACACACTGTATATAAGTATATTTTTCCTTTGCTTGCATTGTTTAAAACAAAAAAGTATCAGAAAGCTACAATTTCCATCTTTTAAATGAGCCAACACTCATATATATTGAACAAATTCTGATTTAGTGACATGTAATTCAGTGCGTCGGTGTCACAGTCATGCGTATTCAAGCGCGCGCACGCATGGATCTCGCTCCGAGTTATAACGTTACACTTGACTATTTTTTTCCGGGAAAACCGTGGCTTTAACGATAAATTTTGTTAGGACATTTTTTGTTCATAAATACGTGATCTGTATTTTTTATTTTTTTTTAGCTTGATTTAATTTGAAAATATTGAAAAAATGGATGAAAAAATTATTTTTTCAATTTTTTTTTAATGTTCTGCATCCGAGCGAAATGTAAACTTTTCAGGATATTATTCTATACACTTTCACGAACTCATTAAAAAAAATTATTCAGTTTGCAAATTTTTGTGGGTAAATCCTTTCATCGACTGGACTATTCAAATTATGGACAGTTTCTCCGATAGATGGCTCCAAAGATTGGATCTACCAATCGATACTATATCAACGATTTCTCAAAACGTACTGCAGCTATTGAAATGATAACTGTTGGAAATGAATAACCAAACTATTTACCATTATTTGGTCTTAGATTGATATGCCTGAACTTCCGGTTTTGCCGGAAGTGACGTCAAATCACGTTTTTCGAATGCACAACACCCGTTCACTTCAGTTTAATACATCATATACATAAGTAGCTTTATTAAAATTCACTATCTAAGTACGTGCATTGATTGGTAGATCATTGATGCTAGCTTGATACCGGGTACATCGTCATCTTGGCACAAAACAAAGTTGATTTTATTTTTCAAGATATAAAATTGCAGTTGTATCTAGGCAATGAAAACTAATTATTTGTAAGACTTTTAAGTAGAATAGGCAGTTTTTGTTTATTTATAATACATTAAACTTTACTGTTTTTAGCAAAAGTTGCATAGGTAGCTGGTTATTTGTAATTTTTTAAATATTTACTTATTTTAATCATTCATTAATAGAAATGAAACTAAAAAAAAAGTTATTTCAAATTAATTAACAAAAAACAGAATTCCTCCCCTAGCGCGTGTCGGAGCCAGCCAGATATTGTGTATAAAATGAACAAGATACATAGAAAAAGTAACTTAAAATGCAAGCAAAAGGCGCCATTGTAAATGTGGCAGTGAACAAGGATTTAAAAGGACAAAAACAATGATTAATAATATAAGTTTCGTCTAACTATAATCTTTAAATCTAGCCTAGTCACTAAACTTCGACAACGTCCAATGCATCACGTCTACAGCATCTTCAATTACCCTTAAGCATCGAAATTAATAACAACCTAGAACGCGTAATCAATGCCTTAGATATACGAAATGACTGAAGCAGAAAAAGAAACTCGTGCGCACTATTCTGTCCTTTCCTGACAAGATTTAATTGGTTGGAGGAAACGTCTGATTGGTTAAAGGATACCAGAGGGAGAAAGCGTTAACCGTGTTTACGCAAGCGGAAAAAGAATGGAATAGTGCACGCAGGTTTCTCTTTCTGCTTCACTTTCTCTAGTCGAGTATGCGTTCACGTATGTTATTAATTTCGATGCCCTTAAGATATGCATGGATGAATATTTTACTAGTGCGTCGTATCGTGCGTATCCTAAACATATCCTACGTATACGTAACAGATTGAATGCGCAACGATACAATATAATTTAAATAGTGGGGGCTCGATCGAGACGGGTATTACATGCTAAAACCCAGTCCGTTGTAAGTACTTGCCTATCGCTATCTGTATATGCGTACCGATTGTAAAGTAATTCATTCTTATTATAAAACCTAACATGTCACACGTAAGATTTATTTTCCGCAAGAAATAGGGTTTAATTATCTTGAAATAAAGTTTCTTTTGTTTGATTTATATTAATGAATGCTTAAAATAAGTAAATATTTAAAAAAATAAAAATAATCAGCTACGCAATTTTTGCTAAAAATAATAAAGTTTAATGTAGTATAAATAAACAAAACTGCTTATTCTAAGTAAAGGTCTCACAAATAATTAGTTTTCATTGACTAGGCACAACTGCATTTTTATATTTGAAAAATAAAATCAACTTTGTTTTGTACCAATATTATGATGTACCCACTATCAAGCTAGCATCAATGTTCTACCATTCAATGCACGTACTTACTTATTTACTGAGGTAGTGAATTTTAATAAAACTACTTATGTATATCATGTATTATATTGAAGTAAATGGGTGTTGTGCATTCGAAAAACGTGATATGACGTCACTTCCGGCAAAACCAGAAGTTCAGGCACGTCACTCTAAGACCAAATAATGGTAAATAGTCTAGTTGTTCATTTCCATCAGTTATTTCAATACCTGCAGTACATTGACAAAGTATAGAGAGGTAGGTCCAGTCTTTGGAGCCACCTATCGAAGAAACTGTCCATAATTCGAAATTTTGCCAAAGGAACTTGTTTAGAATCAGCTGAATAGACCTACGGCCAAGAGGCAAATAAGTTACCTCATCGGATACGAAAGGTTTGAGTTTTTGTAGTCAAAGTACCACATATATGTAGTAAAAAACCGACCGTCTGCCGGGGATCAATGGTCAACTTAGCGGCGAGCGTAGAGGCGACTTCAATGTGAATATCAGTCGATATTCCGTCGAGCGCGGTTAGTACTTGGATGGGGTCCCATCTTGGGAAATACAGCGTTCTCGTCCCACCTTCTAGCGGCTTGTATATCAGTGTATACACGGAAGTTCAGACGAGGATTACGTAGTGGATATACCATCCTTCGGAGGGGATGTAAAGCAGGCGGTCCCTTGTCTATTAAATGTTAGGCAAGTAAAAGATCCCTGCTCTTCTTAAGGGAAGAGGTTCGGCAAAATTTCCAGGTTGGGGGTAGCTCGTCTCCTCGCGTCGGTGATAGGCCCTGGTAGCGGAAATAGGCCGACGTTAAATAGTTAAAAAAAAAGGTCAACTTCTCATTATAAGAGCTTGTCAAAAAGGCGAAAAAACTCGCTAAAGTTACCTCATTGGGTACTTGCTTAAAAACGTGACAATTCACTTGGAACGCCATTATAATTTTTATTTTGTGTGGTAGACATCAGTATTTGAACGCATACGTAGAGCAGACGCCTGTCGCGACGCCCAAAATTCCGACGTTTCTTACCTCATGAGGTACATGTACAAACCTGGGTTCAAATCAAAGGTCTTTTTATGTAGATCATAAATATGTTTCAAAAAGATCGGCAGACGGTCAACTATAAAGAGCAGACACTCTGGAAAATGTAACCTGAAAGAATAATACCCAAGCCGGTACAGGGTTTTATTGAGTACATGTTCGGAAATTTGACAATGCACTAGGAAAACTATTACAATTATTATTTTGTTTGTCAGACTTCCGTGAATATGTAGGCAAAACAACTTCGTAAACAAGAAACAACAGCAACACAAAACAATAGTAGTGAATAAAAATAGCAATAGCAAAATAGTTTTATTGAGTACATGTACGGAAATTTGACAATTCACTAGGAAAACTATTACAATTATTTTTTTTTTCAGACTTCCGTGAATATGTAGGCAAAACAACTTCGTATACAAGAAACAACAGCAATACAAAACAATAGTAGTAAATAAAAATAGCAAGGTTTTTTGTTTATTTGATAATAAATCCAAAGGAAAATAACTATTCGTCATCTTCGTCGTCACATAAATCATTAAAACCCTTTTCATTTTCATCATCAATATCCCTTTGCTCCATGCCGGTTTCGCGTATAATCATTTCATCTAGGGCACTAGGTAATTGAGGTTCATCAAACCAAATCAGTGAAAACTTATTATCATTTAAATTCCAACCATTTTCTGAGGGGTTATAAAATTTTGGTTGTTTTTCGGTGGCACTATTTCATATGGCACATATTTGATTCGTTCTTTGTACTTTTAAAAGGAATACATTCTTGCATGGAGATAACATAGTACTATCAAACTTTTTCAGGTTATCGAATGGACTCTGATTTGGTTTTGGTTTAGAACGAGAGTAGAAAATGTCGAATCGAGCTTCATTGACATCACATAATGTGGATTTCCCATACATAGCACAAATTAATTTTTCTACATACGTAATCTGATCTTTGGAAATGCTTTCATTGTTGCCAAATGTACCAAATAATTCCTGCATTTTTTGTCATCTTTAAGGAGTTCAAAAGGTTTTAGTTTCCCTTTCCTGGAGAAAGCTGCCATGTAGTCACACCCTGTTAAAGAATGAAATGCTGGTAGAGATTTACAAACATTAAATCCTAGTGCATTGGAAATTGCATTGACATCTACAAATCGACAAAAAAATATTATTGATTTTTTAGGGTTCTTCTCCCATGCATATAGAATAACAGCTCGAATTTAATGTATTTCACTGTTTGAGATAAAAGAAATTTTATTTTTACTCCTGCATAATTTCCAGAGCTCTTATAATGAGAAGTTGACCATTGAGCCCCGCAGACGCTCGGTTTTTTGCTACATATATGTGGTACTTTTACTACAAAAACTCAAACCTTTTGTACCCGATGAGGTAACTTATTTGCCTCTTGGCCATAGGTCTAGAACTACAACACATCAAAAATTCATCAAATTTGACCGGCCACCAATTTACCTATAAAATGTGCAATGTCCTTTTTAGAACAAATTTCAACGTTTGACGAAAAAAAACTGATTTAGTTTTGAAACTTGGCAAAGATGTTCAGTAAGGTTTACTGTTAAACATACTAAAAGTCCTGTTGCGCTTGAGCCGATTGGAAAACTGACGATTCGATTCAGTTTTTTGCTTATATCCCTATAACTATTAGCGATACCGAAATTATATTTATATAAAGAATAAAGCTTATAACGTTCTCTACAAAAAATGTTATGCGCATTTTATTCGTATCTATTATCATACTCTTACGAAAGCAAAGAGTATATTGTATTTCATCGACACATTTCAAAAACTGTAAATACCGCTCGTAGAGAAAAAATATCATATCATTGTGTTGTGATAGAATTCGCAACAACTTTCAAAATGTCCATCATCTTTTTGTCAGTCCGTTCATCTGCCCATCTACCTCTCCATCCGCCATGTTTCTTTTAGGCTAAATAACTTAAAAGAGAAAAGACTGGTTTTATTCAAATATAAAAAAACAAAATTAGTGTTAGTTAAAGAAAGAACCCCAGCGTTTTAAAAAAAATCGATCTGTAAATATAAAGGGTATGAAACATTTTATGAAAAACATACATGTGAAGTATTGTAATCTTTGATAAGAGATAATCGTTAGAATTAACCCTCGGTCATTACATACTATTTCATGCGTAGGTAATACCGATCACGATTATCCTTCTAACCGATGTAATTTAATAAAGCCTTAAAATATAATTACCTAGACTTGGAGATCGATTATAGAGGCAAGTTTACGAGTACACTTTCACTAAGGCATAAAATGATGTAATTTATCTTGGTATGCAGGACAAATAAACGTCCTTACACTTGTTATGTGCATTTCTGTACATCAGCACAGAAAAACCTTACACCTTGCTAGGCAGTTGAGCATAGTTAATAAATAGTTTAGGTGCAAAAACACAAACTTTAATTTGATCCTAGGATTTATTATAGAAGTAACTAATTATATAAATGATTAATACAGTAATTTATTATCAATTACATAATTAACCAAGAACGAAAAGAATTGACTCTTAAGAATCATGAAAACACTTATACACCTGTTTATATTGAAAAATTACAAGACAAAAATTGAAAGACCTAGTGACAAGACTTATAACAGTGTTTATAATCACCTCAAGATAATTTAGCATCCAAGCCAAGATACTTCAGACGTATGTTAACACCAAAAAATTATCTAGTTGATATTAAGTATCATAATAACAATAACACCACCTTATCCCTGAATGACTGAAGTGACTGTTCGGGAGGAGGTTACACATTTCTAGACAAGTGATACACACCCAGTGTCTGAGTAAACTAGGATTAATTCCTTTTGAGGAGAATATTTCAGTACCACGGTTGGGAATCGACCCATATCGTGTCTGTTCTTGATCTCTAAGTTGGTGGAGAAGGTTGTTCTTAGTGGGATTAATTCTGCACAGAAATGATTTGACATCGACGAAGAGCATTAATTTGCCCACAAGAAGGGACGCGACATGACACTACAGAATAGTTAACGGTGTAACACAACCTCGAAAAGGACACGACAATGGTCCTTCTAGTGTTTGAAAAAGCGTAAGGATTATCTGGATTTCGAGATTGATATATAAACCACATGAATATAATACAGGCACACAAAAAATAAATACATTTCTGTGTCAATTTGTTCTTCAAATATCCCTTTATTTGAGGATTAAATTTATAGTCGGAAAAAGTCTTGATATCTTTTTTATCATCATATTTGGATTCAGCGCACCAAAAAAACATATAAAATTATATGTCTGGTGATCAGTTCAGACATTTTTTTGTGTGCCGGTGTTATTTTCCTCGCTCGAATTGGAAATCTCCATTAACCAAAAAATAGTAACCCACAATTGTTTTCCGATATAAGTCCAATTAGTACACTTCAGAAATGTCAAAAATTTTAGAGAAACTTTTATATAATCTAATAATAAATAATACGGTTATGTTAATAAAAATTGTCTATTCAGTCCTTATCAGTTTGATTTTAAGTCTGCAGTGAGCACGGTCTCAGAACTCACTTAGGTTACTGTTGACATGATCAGAGCTTGTAATGAGAACTAGTGATACACCACTGTTTTGATTGTACTAGACTGAATTTGAAAAACATTTATTCTGGGTAAAATTAAATTATCATTGATGCAGCCACCCAGCTTTTCCATTATAAATCTTTTATATATTCAACAATTTGTCCTCGGCTGCACTTCAACAGGATTCCTCAAGGTTCAATATTGGGACTACTGTTTTCTCTTCCACAGATTTTTACTAATAATGATATTTAATTGGTTGGTTGACCATCCTCTTCTCGATCGAAATGGTTATGATACCATCAGAGCTAGGCAAATACTTTGAAAAAGTATTTAAATATTAAATAATAAATACTTTCAGAAAATTGAAAGTATTTAAATATTAAGTATTTTTAAAAGATAAAAGTATTTAAATAATAAATAACAAAAGTAATTAAATAGTTTAAAATTAGTATTTAAATACTTTCTGAATGTTTAAATACTTTGATAACACTGAAATATTTTGAAGCATAGTTAAGTGTAAAAATAGCCTTTAATGGCTAAACTTTAGCCCAGTCGATGTAGGTATTTACCTACAAAAATTTGCAAACTGAATATATTTTTTTAATAAATTCGTGTAAGTGTATAGAATAATATCCTGAAAAGTTTACATTTCGCTCTAATACAGAACATAAAAAAAAATGTGAAAAAAAATTTTTTTCATCCATTTTTTCAAAATTTCGAAATTAAGCCAAGCTAGGAAAAAATAAAAAATACAGATGGTTAGATCACGTATTTATGAAAAAAAATGTTCTATCAAAATTTACCGCTAAAGCCACGGTTTTCCCGAAAAAAATATAATCAAATGTAACGTTATAACTCGGAGCAATACATGCGTGCGCGCGCTTGAATACGCATGCCTATGACACCGACGCACTGAATAACATAATTACTAAATCAGAATTTGTTTAATCTATATGAGTGTTGGTTCATTTAAAAGATTGAAATGGCAGCTTTCTGATGCTTTTTGTTTTAAACAATACAAGCAAAGGATGGATGGGAAAAATATACTTATATATATTATCACGCCCGAGCTCAATCGTCGCAATAAAAATATAGAAAAAAGTAAAAGGCCTTCAAAAAAATTCTTTCTTCATTGAGATCTGTTAAAAAGTATGTACACTTCATGATTATTATGGTTTATTAAACTGTAGTAACGTGGATAAAAAAAAGTACATTTCAAATCATTCTAATTTCCTTGCTTGATGATTTTTTTGATAAATATATATATTAAAGGCTGTAACTTGCCGAGAACTTGACCTATTGGAAAAAATAACATATCACTCTTTCAAAAAAAATGTATATTTTTTCAATGTTCAAACACAAATTCGTTTACTTGTATGCATTTTTTCGAAAGTATGATCAATCAAACCATGATAAAACATTGAGATTTTCACGATCTTATCCTTATAACTATGAAAATATCTTTGATTGTTTTGAATATAAATTCTGGAACTTTTCCAATACATTAACAAATGAATAAGGAATCCGTTGGATATAGCTGAAATGTGGATAGGTGTACCTGTAATAAATACAATACAGTAAAGACACGTAAAAATTCATGCGAGCGCTTCTATGTGTGATGTCTGTGTATGAGTTGATAATTATATATTTTCTCTCCAGACTCACTATTTATCATCCTATTCACTAAGAGAAATGTTAAAAACGTGTAATCAGAAAGAGAAGAAAGCTATATTTTACTCGTTAGAACTGCTAAGAATTTTTAGAGGTTCCGTAGTATGCATTTAACCGTGCGCTTGGCCGCGCAGAGTGGCAAAGTTACTTCACTTTTTTTTTCAGGAATACCGTGACTTTAGCGATAAATTTTATTAGAATGTTTTTTGTTCAGAAATATGTGAAATATTCTTATTTTTTGTTTTTTCTACCACGACTTAATTTTAAAATTTTGAAAAAATTAATGAAAAAAAAATTCTTTTTTTTGTATGTTCTGCATCCAAGCGGAATGTAAACTTTTCAGGATATTATTCTATACACTTTCACGAACTCATTAAAAAAATATATTTAGTTTGCAAGTTTTTGTGGGTTTCACTATAAAATGTTCTCTGTCGTCTGAGCTACTTCACCAAATTGTATTTTCTATTTTTGTAGAAATCAATAAAGACTTATTATTATCATTATCATTATTATATTAAATACTATTTGACCATTTGAGATTGTTAAAATTTTAGGTTTCATGACTTTCATGAACTTATACAACACTATTTTAATACCTCTAATCAGTTCTAGTTGGGTATTGGACTTTTAATTATACGTAGAGCTAGACTTTTGCGTCTTCCGCAAATACCCAAATAAAGCACAGAGACTATGGCACTGGTTCGACTGTTCTCTATCACAATCACAAAACGTGTGTTAATATTAACAGTTAACACTTACTGTCTATGTCTGCTCTCAACCAACTTTCTGGGAATTATTAAGACGTGAATGACCTGTCTCCCTGGCGTATTTGATTATATTTGTTGTATTTATTTAAACACTTTTGAGATTCAAATACTTCTGAAAGTATTTAAATACTATCAGAAAAGGATTTAAATACTTTTTTAGAAGTATTTAAATACTTCCCAATTATTTAATAGTCTAAATATTTATAAATACTTTAGGATCATTTTCACAAATACGAAGTAGTAAATATTTCAGATAAAGTATTTGCAAGTATAAATACAAATACTTGTTGCAAGAAGTATTTAAATATTCGGTATTTAAATACTTTCTAGTATTTAAATACTTATGAGGTATTTGTAAGTACATATTTGCCCAGCTCTGGATACCATATTGTTCCTTTTACTATATAATGTAATTTAAATATGGCACAAATTTTGACGTTTGACATCTAGTACTTCAAAATTTTCCTCAAACCTATCTGTGCTCAAGAATCGCTCATAGCAAATCTAAATTAACAAGTTTTGGACAAATTTCTGAAACTTGTCCTGAATAAGCTAATAATTTAACGCTTATTTCTAATGAAAAATTTAGTTAAATCAATAACATTAATTTTGAATTCCACAAATAGCTTATAGGAAAATTGACTTTATAAATCGCATTATTGACTTGGGATGGTTTCTAAGGTGGTTCTTAAATAAGTAAAATTATGAAGTTTTGGGTTCGTATAGAACTTGACCACAGAATCAAAGCAACATTAATTTCTTTGATGAAAAAGGGTAGTTTCAATAGGTGGAAATCGAAAATTCTAAAGCTTCGGATTCATATAGTGTTCGATCTCCTAATCATAGAAAATATAGTTAAACCGTTCCTTTGATGAAATAATAGGATGGTTTTTGTGGTTGTTGCAATATCAATTGCTTTCGAAATCGGGGGTTTTTCATCTGTATCAATATGTTCGAGACGTTATTGTTCAAAACATAATAGTTGCTAGCAGCTGTAATTTATTTTTCTTAGTTATTTTTACTTCCACTTCCTAAAAACTATTCCAATTTATCAATAGGAATTTTTAAATTATTTTTCCTATAGTCACACTTATTTTGAATCGGTTTCAAAGGTTTCAGAATTTTGGCCAAAAATTATGAATCTGAGCTTGTTGCGAAAACTCGGAGAATAGATACATAAGTCGAAAAATAGCAATAAATCGGCTTAGAGAATTTCGCCGAAAAAGACGTTTTAGAGCACAGTTGACCATATTTCTGGAATCAAAGCCTAAATTTAGCATAAAAGGAATATTACACGTCCTCGTGTGGTGCCAAAAGTGAAATATCCTTAAGTGCGTCAAATTTCGACTTCATGTCACATGGTGAAATTAAAAAGTACTATAAATGCGGACAGAAAAAATAAAAATTTTGAAAGTTGGCAAAATATTTTAAGTGGCAGAGTGGAAAAGTGGTAAAAGCGTATACTCTCTAAATGTAATTTTCGGACAAGAAAAGGTGAGAAGTGCCAAGGCCAGTTTCTCAAATAAGAATTCTAATCCGACTGCTTAACCATAGACAGAAGTACCGGAGGCTCATTAGAAAAAGATAGTTTCATGCCCAAAGGTAGATTTTTAGTTTTAGCGAAGACGGGGGTAAACACCAATTAGCCAATAAATAAGTACATGCGGGCATCTCCATAGAGGTCGCTCGGAATCGAAGTCATGGTACAAAACTTTTATTGGCTTACATGCCGTCAGTGCGTTCTCGCAATTGAGCAGGAAAACCTCATATAACTTATATGCTGTCGTAAAACGCATTTACAATTGACAAGTTCTTGTGAATCATATAATCACTATTGGAACTATGAAACTAGCGCATGAAAATTTTAGTAAAATATTTTTGTATTAAAATCACCAGTTCCAAGTCAAAGTGCTTTCATACATTTCTAGGATTTCGTGATTTTTTTGTGCCAAGCAGATTGTTACTACACACTCTCCATTGTATGGAGGTTGAGATACGCGTTCTTAAAGGAGATGTTCGCCCTTGCCATGTTTGGCAGGCAGATTCCTACAAATATTAGATAGATTCTTGCACATTCACTGTACATTTTCTCATCTTTCGGGAGCTTTTGTGGGCTAGGTCGACACTGAATGAACGGAATCCTCAAAGAAGCCCCGCGTTTGATATTCAGGGCATCGATCAGATCACAGAAGCTAAAGATAGGAAGATAGGAATGTAATTAGAGAAGCGATAAATAATTACACAGTGTTAAATATAAGACTAGTGCCTCGTAAGAAGGCAAAGATCTTCGACAGAGCAGTTAGTCCACGGTAAGTACGAACTTATAACCTTTTTCGTCTATTATAGGACTCCGGTCTCAAATCATCTCTCACAACTTTACCGAGTAGAAAATAACCACCCAAAGTCAAAGGGGAGGCGTCGCTAGTGCCCAAAATAAAATAAATAATGAGAAAATTCGCTCGACAACTGAATTCGCAACAAAAGCTAACATTTTTTTTAATTAGATAGGTTAATCTTAAAATCTTAAAACGATTCCTTTTAATCCTTTCAGTCTAGTCAGTTTTGGGTACTTTTGACGTTTTTATCAAATTATTTCAAATAGAACATATCTTTGCTACAAAATTCAATAAAACTATGTTTTTTTGGTCGCTGATTACGAATACAATAGATATTTTGACCAACATTGGACATATTTCGAGATATTGGCCATTTCTGGGTATTTTTTGACGTTTTTGTCAAACTATTTCAAATATAACATATCTTTATTTCAAAGTTCAACTATGTTTTGTAGGTCGCTGATTACTAATACGATATATTTTGTCCTATTAATTTAATTGGATTTTGCAATTACATAGATATGTTGTCGCTACAACATGGTGCTATTACAAAGTGACTGAAATTAAATTTGACCTGCAAAATCTTAAAACATTTCAGTCTAGTCAATTATACCCAACATTGACTAGACTAAAATGTTTTAAGATTTTGCAGGTCAGATTTAATTTTAGTCACTTTGTAATAGCACCATGTTGTAGCGACAATATATCTATGTAATGTTAACATATCTATGTAATGTTAGCTTTCGATGCGAATCCAGTTGCAAATTTTGTCCAAATAGATAAAATTATTCAGCACTGCATTAAATGATTACTACATTCCTATTTTATTTAATTTGAGTAAGTAATTTGAAATTCTTAACTGGCAATACTGGCCTTATTGGATTAGCATTATTCATATTCCTAGCTTCCCTGTATAACAGAAAACAAATTTTACTTGTAACATGTCGTCACAATGGTATATTATTCACCATTGGGACAAGTATATTAATTATCCTTATCTAGATGTATTTGTCATTCTTATCTAAAGGCTCCTTTCAAGGTCTGTCCTAGTTGTGAATCCCAGGTGTTTCATCTACGAGGATCGTAATTTCAAATTAAAGCCATGTATATTTTTAATGCGTTAGATAACACGACCATTGTCTAAATTCAGCAATAAATTATTTTAAAAAATGGGTTCAGGCATCCTGAAACCAGTTTGTAATTATTAAGCAGTTAGTATATATGGTGATATATAAGGAGAGATAAACAATAGTAGTCGTTTCCCGTGTGCTTTAACAGTTAAACGAGATGCAATTACAAAAGTTGGCCTTGCTCCATGTGTGATAAGCGTCTTGGAGTGGGCTGCCTCTGAAACGCACAAATCTGGTGGCGAACACAGGTTCGCTAGCGGAATCAAAGGCCCGGAATGCTGAGCATTTTTACCACTTGTCCGCATCAATTGAGCTGCTCGTTTACCAGATTTTTTAAATAAATAATTATTGTCAAAATAGTCTTGAACGTTGTTCTTGTAATATGTGGACCAAATTAAAATTATGCACCAATCTTCTCAGTGGACATTTTGTGTCCCACGTATTATTCTAATCGGCCTACCTTTGTTGGATGGTAAGTCTAGCAGAATCACGCCACCTGTTGCGATTTGTCGTTGATTCCCATCAGTTCCTTGGCAACGGTAATGAACCATGGAGAATCCATCTAGGCGTACAAAGACAAAAATTTTAATTAAAAAATCTCCCCATCTTGAAACAGGTCTCAATGCATTTTTTTTGGAACTACGCTAAAAGTTAACTTAGAAAATAACACAGCCACACAAAAGAAAAAAATGCTGTGCAAACGACCAAAATGTAGTATTCCTATGTATCTTGGGCCGCTGAATACGAATCCAATGTCGAAATTCTCGTAGCAAATCACCAGAATTTTCTAACCTCAAAAAGCCGCTTAAAATCGTCAATATTATGAAAAAAGAAATATTGTATTCCTAATCCCCTGCCAAGTGTACAAAAATAGGCTCCCATGGGCTCCTTGATGATGCAAGTGTGGTAGTAGTCTGAATCTCTTTGTTAGGCCTTGAAGAAACATAAGTTCGATGTTGGCACTGTCAAAAATGATGCGCATGAGTACTGCGCGTGAAAAACAAAATGGCCGCCATCACAAACACTTTTTCCAATTTATCTAAGTAACCATTGGGATTATGAAAAAAAGTTTTATACAAAAAATATTGCTAAATCAATTTTACACAAAAAAGGTTACTATAAGTTTTTGTACAGGACTAACCATTTTCCCAGAAACTTAACTTTTAAAATTATTTCATGGCTTTATATTTATTAATAGTTATTTGTTTGAAATTATCTTTATCTTTTTTTATAAAAAGGCAGCGAGAAAAGTTTAGTATTACCCTCAAAAACAAATCTATAGCCATAAAGACAGATTTATCTCTTATTTCAAGATAATTGATAGTATCCAGAAGCAGACCTGACGTAGATTTGAGATACTATTTGCGCAACTGCGAGTTCTTAACATTACCGAAGTCATTATTTGCAGTTGATGGGAGTATGCACCATTGTTTAGCTAAGTACAAACTTGTGGATGCTCTTGAATCAATGCAAGGTATACCTGCCGAAGAAAACGATGATAATCATGCTTCCACCACACCTGCAGTTTTAGAAGAAAATGAGGAACTACAGGAAAAAGCTGCGATAATAGATGGCATGGCGCTTCTTCACACCTACCACAAACCTAGCACAGTGAAAACATGCCGTGACCTCGGTTTAAGCTTCAGCAAATGGATCGGGCAAACGGATCGGGCAAAAATTCAGCAATTACAGTAAGGTCCATGTTGTTTTCGACTCTTGCAAAGAAAACTCGTTGAAGAAAGCCATGAAAGTGTTTCGGAAAAAAGGCGTAGATCCAATCCAGTACAAAATTGGACCAGAAACGAAAATTTTTGTCCCACGATAAGACGAAGGATGAACTGACAGAGTTCCTTTCCAGTCACATTCTTCAATTTGGTGTGAACAATAACAAAAGGTTTGTAATCAGTTGTAGGGACAAAGCATTTTCATCACATGGCGATGATGTATCCAGTCTTTCAAGTACGCAGGAGGAGGTGGACACAAAGATCATATTACATGCAGTATATTTAGCACAGAAAGGAATTAAAACTACTCATGTATTCTCCCCCGATACTGATGTCCTAATTTTGGCACTAAAACGATATCCCCAACGTTCAAAAGAGTTTGCATTTTTCCTTGGCCATGGCATGAAAAGGTTTGTTCAGCTTCAATTTACAGAGCACTTGGACCTCTGAAAGCCTCTGCACTTCCTTGATTACACGCACTTTCAGGAGCAGATGTAACAGGATCATTTGCTGGCAAAGGTAAAATAAAGTGGTGGGAAACTTTTATTTCTGCAAGTGATAAGCTGCTAGAAGCTTTGACTACATTGGGGACTACACTGTCTCTCACAGAAGATGTCAAGGCTGACTTGGAAGCATTCATTTGTCAGCTTTATATCCCCAAAATAACACTGACCGACATAGGAGCTGTAAGATGGTTGTTGTTCACCCAGAAATAATGTCAAGATGAAAACCTTCCTCCAACAAGATCTGCATTGGATCCGGATTTGCTAAGGGCCCACCTTCAGTGTTTTAGTGAAATCAGGACCTCTTTCAGCATCCCAATAACCCACCACCCTCAGATTTTGGATGGAAGAAGTAGGGAGCACATACGAGCCAGTTGCTTGTACCAAACCTTGTGCTCCAGAGCTTATATTGGAACTTTGTCGCTGCTCATGCTCCCAAAGGCGTTGCTCTCCTTCATGTATGTGTCAGTCGAATGGACTCTGGTGTACCGAAATGTGTAAGTGCGAAGGTAATCTCGACCGATGTGATAATATGGGAGAGTGCGAGCAAGGCGATGATGAAGATTTGGGGTTAAGTGAGATTTGCATTGAAAATGACTATGATTTTAATTAAAAATGTCATTGTAGAAGTGAAAAGTATTGCTTGTCTGTACTTTGTCTATATAAATCTGTAACTACTGTATTTCTATAAGTTTCTTCATTAAACGTTAATTTTTTTTTCCTTTTCTGGCCTTGGATGGGTTCCATCAGCCAGCTACACAGATGGTGGAAAGAGAAGGAAGTAAAAAGGAAAAAGTTAAAATTATCTAGATACTCTTTCTTTCAATTTCCTATGCCTACCTACACTGTAAAACACAGGGGAGATAGAGGTATTTGTTAATTTATTTATGTTTGTAATGTTTTAATTATAATTATTGTTTCCAGTGGCCCGAGAAATGGTGTCAAATATGTTAATATGCATTGGCAAATCTCTCATCATTGGACATATTAATATTTATTATTGGAAACTATAAAATTAAGTTTTTTGAGAGAACGGTTAGTTCTACATAAAAAATTGTAATAACCTTTTCTCTGATTTAGCAATATTTTTTATATAAAACTTTTTTTCGTAATCCCAATGGTTACTTAGATAAATGGGAAAAAGTGTTTGCGACGACGGCCATTTTGTTTTTCGCGCGCAGTACTCAAACGCACCATTTTTGAGAGTGTCAACATCGAAAGTATGTTTCTCCAAGGTCAAACAAAGAGATTGGGACTACCACACTTGCATCATCAAAGATCCCACGGATGTACATTTGATAGGGGACTATCCTATGAATTTTTAAGCGCTGATATGAAATCAATGTCGGAATTCCCCTAGAAAATTACCAGAAATTTCTAACCTCAAAAAATAGCTTAAAATTTACAATATTGTAAAAAAAAGAAAATAGATACCTACGAAAACGTCTAAAATATTGTATACCCATGTAACTTGAGACGCTGAATACGAACTTGATGTCAGATTTCCCCCAGCAAATCACCAAAACTTTCTAACCTCAAAATAATAGCTTTAAATCTAACATATTGTCAAAAAAATGAAAGAAATCCTATGTAGACGACTACATCTTAACACTTAACGTAGTAATTCAAGATACCTTTTAAAATTTTTAATAGAGTTGAGAGTTTGGGTGTCAAAGGGTTAAAGATCTTATTTCCTTTTGTGGTAGGTAACGAGCTCTTTTACTATCAAAAGTTCTATGCAGTGGATTTCACGCTTGTTTGACATCATTTTTTTTGACTTCTCAATTTAACGTCCAACAAAAAGTTACCATCATATTTATATCCCATCTTCCTTGATAACGCCGCTCCATTTTCATAATGCCCTGATGGAATCTTTCTACCTGTTCTTCTTTATAATCCCCAAGGTTTTCAGGAAAGTCATCAATATGAGAATCTAAGAAGTGGAGCTTCAGACCGAAAGATATTACCAATATTGCTGCCTCAGCAGTTCTCAGGTTTTCTTGTTTTAATACCTGTGGGATAGCGTAGATCCGTGAAAATCATTATAAGAAAAAGGCATGGTCGAGTAGAACTTCCCTTGGTCGTGGCTCATATAGCGTTCTTTCAAGTTCTTCAGTTGATCCAGAAAAAGTACTACTCCCACCACTTCACATCAAACTTGGTCTTATGAAACAGTTTGTGAAAGCTTTAAATAAGGAAAGGGAAACACTCAAATACCTAGAACAGAAATACCTATTCAGATGTTTCATATGCAAAGTTAAAGGAAGGAATATTTGATGAACCTCAAATAAGTCAGAGATAAATTTTTTGTAACAAAAATGAATGATACAGAAGAAACAGCTTGGCCTGGTTTTATAGCAGTTACTAACATTTTTCTTGGGAATCAAAAAAGTCATTTCTACAGAAAAATTGTCGCTAATCTAGTGGAAAACTATCGTAAGCTAGGTTGCAATATTAATCTGAAGCTCCACTTCTCAGATCCTCATATTGACGACTTTCCTGAAAACCTTGGGAATTATAGTGAAGAACAGAGAGAAAGATTCCATCAGGACATTATGGAAATAAAGCAGCGTCATCAAGGAAGTTGGGATATAAATATAATGGCAAATTGTTGGACGTCAAAACGAGAAGTAAAAAAAAAGAGTTCCACTGCATGGAACTTTTGATAGTAAAATAATTCCTTACCACAAAAAGGAATAAGATCTTTAACGCTTTGATACTCTTTTAAAAACTTTAAAAGGTACCTTGAATTACTACTTTAAATGTTAAGATGTGGTCGTTTGCATAGGACTTCTTTCATTTTCTTGACAATATTGTAGATTTAAAACTATTATTTTAATGTTAGAAAATTCTGGTGATTTTCTGGGGGAACTTCGACATCAGATTCGTATTCAGCGACCTAAAATACATAGGAATACTATATTTTGGTCGATTGCACAGCATTTTTTTTCTCTTTTGTGTGGCTGTGTAATTTTTAACACATCAGAAGATACAAGGCATTAAAAGTAAAAAAATTAAAAGGATTCGATATTTTTACTAAAAATAGAAAAGTAGCTAGAAAGTACGCCTAATCTGGCATAGAATCCAGAATCCGGAATCCGGAAGTGCGCCAAAAGCCCACTTCGTTTTACGACTTTAGAAATATTCACGTATAGTCTAATCAATAGATACTTTTTCTTTGTAAAAATAGCGTAATCAATTTTCTTTTTTTAAAGAATTAATTCAACGAAAGGTACTTTTCGTGTAGTTTTGTTGAAAAAATCGTGCTTTGAGAGAAAATGTGGGGCGAGCGTAGATGCGTCTTGACTGTGCTGTATTTTGATACTCTAGTGAAGCAACATGCAGCGCGGTTAATACTTCGATGGGTGACCCACCCATCTTGGAATACACAGCGATCTCGTCCCACCTTCTAGCGGCTTGTATATCAGCATATACACGGAAACTATGTAATTTGAAGACGAGGATTACGTTGTGGATATAATATCATCCTTCGGAGGAGATGTAAAGCAGGCGGTCCCTTGTCTATTAAATGTTAGCAAGTAAAAATCCCTACTCTTCTCAAGGGAAGAGGTTCGGCAAAATTGTCAGGTTGCGGGTAGCTAAGAAAAGTAGCTAGAAAGTACGCCTAATCCGGCATAGAATCCGGAATCCGGAAGTACGCCAAAAGTCCACTTTGATTTTTTTTATATTTTTATTTTATATTTTATGTCGTTTTACGACTTTAGAAATATTCACATATAGTCCAATCAATACATACTTTTTCTTTGCAAAAATAGCGTAATCAATTTTCTTTTTTTAAAAAACTAATTCAACAAAAGGTACTTTTCGTGTAGTTTTGTTGAAAAAATCGTGCTTTGAGAGACCATTAGATTCCTCATCGCTAGATTCCATTAGAAGAACCCCAAATTAATATTCAGAAGATTACATCTCTTCTGTGATTCACCATCAACTGCCTGTATCCCCGACTGAGCATTGTTGGCATTTTGTCCCCTCCCCGAATCTCCAGTTGCAATCCACCAGACTAAAAGTTTTCTTTTTTTATACTGCAAGTCAGTTATATTTCCATTTCCATTGTTGGTTAAAGGAACAGTGAATTAATTAATTATGGTACAACCAACAGATAATATTTTAGTTGATAATCCCGTGGTGATGCTTCATAATCAATATCACAAACGTCAAACTTATTATTCGAAATTATTATTTTCGAAATTTTCGGTTATTCGAAATTCTAAATAATAAGAAGGAGACCCTCCTTTTTCTAAATCCGTGTATATGAACTTTTCAATGTAATAGCCTAGAAGAGAGGACTTTTCCAGTTCGTATCACTGTATAAAATTTGGTGTGAAAATCTTCAAAATTTGATGAGATATCCGAAAATCGCCTTTTGTACGACATCTTTATAGAGCTGCAGCTTTCTTCCATTTTAGGACATACCTTCATTAGAACTTTTATACTTGAAATTGGCCATCTAATCAACTCATGAATTTTCTTAACTTACTTAGGAAACACCCCGTATATTTTTAAATAGAAAATTGTACACACTTATAAATTTTTTAAAGTGTTTATCAATATTGACAGCTGCTATCTGTCATCTGTTATAGTGTCAATTCCATATTACGAAGAAAACATTTAATAAATATGAAAAAGCGCAAAAACTCACTTCTACCATTTTTTTACTCCCTACGCCCCGCCTCGCAAGTGGTAATTCCGTTAAACAATTTTCCTTCATAAAACACATTTTAATACTTATACCACTGCAGAATTTGAGCCATCCATATATTAATATGTTATTACAGCAAATTTTTGATTTTACATCTCGTATAAAAAATAGAAAATAATTTGTTCATCTACCACAATATTTTTAGATTTATATGATTAAAAATAAAAGTATTGGGAAAAGTTTTTACATATTTTAGTTATCCATCGATAAAGTTACGTGAGAGAAAAGTTAAATTATATGGCGAGCTTTTATTTTTAATTATATAAGCTCGAAACTACTGTAATTGATGAACAAATTAAATATATACGATTTATTATTTTTGTATGAGTTTTTGATGAAAGTTTGTTTTTAATTTTTTTTTAAATTTTTATTTTAAAATCCGAATGTAAGTTTTCTACAAAGAAATTAAAGATTTTTTTTATGTTCTCAGTATCTAGTTTTTAAAAAAACATTACAAACTCAACAAACAGATTCCTATTTAGGTGATTTAGACACCTAGTTTTACTTCACTAGAACCTAACATAAGTTTTCGATGTATCCACTTTGTGATTCACGTCTTTGCGAAATATGTAGGACAACTTCATAAACAACTATCATTTAGATTTATTTACTGACAATGTATAGTGTTTGTTTTTTAGCTTGCAATATTTTATTTTAAATGTTTTTTCGCGGAAACCTTCCAATCAACTAATTAAAATAATATTACATTTTAAGAAACAATACCAGATACATTATTAACCCATTAGAAAATTAAACAATACCTTATAGAACTGTAAGATTCCTGGCGAGTAATTATAAGTGGAATGTGTAGTTGCATTTCTGTGACCCGCAGGCCTGGAGAGAACTCTTTTTCAATTAATTGCGGGACAAATAAGGAAAGCCACAACAATTCCTGGCGAATAAATTACATTTTTGTGCATCCCTTACTGAGAGTCCGGAAAATAAACCAAACAAAGCCCGTCTGAATTTATAGACTTGTTCACCTATTTGCATAGGCTAATTACAGTCCAAACATAAAAACATAATGACCCAATTTTATGTTGGGTAAACGCAAACACATAAAAGTTGTTAATTCAAGTCGTAGTTGAAATGTTCTTCCATATAAGCAAGACAAAAGAACAAGTCGGCTCTAAATGGATGACTTGTTTGTTGAATAGATAGAACATATTTGCGCAATTCGCGGCCTACAAAGCTCCATGCTTAATTTTCATTAACATAAGTGTGGCGGGCTTCATGAGCATCTGCGTTAAATAGCATATGGCTCTATTTACAGACATTTCTTTTATGGTCCTGCGATGTCTTAGTTTCCAGCAAGTACCTTAGTTGTGAGCCGAAGGGGAAATAAAAATCGTTTCCAGTAAATATGCTCAATTGCTTTCAAATCGTTATTTTCTGCAGTCTTACTCATAAGATAAAGTAAATCAGAGAGGGCTTCTATAGTTTACTATACAGGGTGTACGACGTTGATATGGCACTGTGTAGCAGCACTTACCTCAATTAAAAAATTAGGTAACCAAGGATATCGAAAACAAGAAAAAAACAAAAAAATAGTATTTATAATAATATAATAATAATAAACTTTATTTTCCTTTTATGGCAATATGATACATTATTGTATAGGAATAGTCAGTCTTAATATCTAAAAGAGAGAAGAAGAAGAAAGAAAAAAAGAAGTAAATCACAGAGCACTTTACATATTAAAATATTCTTCTAGTTTGTAGAAGGTTTTGCTAATTAAAAATATTTTAAGTTTCTTTCTAAATAATTCAAGTTTATTGCAATGTTTTATTTCCACAGGGAGGTGATTAAAAACCCTAGGTCCTAGACAAGTGGGTGAATTTACAGAGACATTTAATTTACTGAAGGGCACATAAAGATCGTGTTTTTGCCTGATATTTACATTATGTAGATGATTGTTAGAAACAAATTTACTCTTGTTTTTAAAGACGAATAAACATAGTTCAAAAATGAAAATTGACGGAAGTGTCAAGATATTATAGTCCTTAAATATATTTTTACAGGTCTCTCTTGTGGATAAGCCTACCATACATCTTATCACACGCTTTTGGGCTAAAAATACATTATTTGATAGGGTGGAAATCCCCCAAAAACAAACACCATATCTTAACCGAGAATCAACCTCGGCAAAATATAAATTCCTTAGTTGAGCCATGTTTAGAACATTTTTTACATTTTTGAACTGATAAACTACAGAATGTAATTTGGATATCAGTAATTCACAATGGCTTTTCCAGTTCAAGCAACTGTCAATATTCATACCTAAAAATTTTACATTGGACGTCCTTGTTGATATTGACGTATTATCAAGTTGAATATTTGGATAATCACATTTCTTTTGTCTATTGTGAAACACTAATGCCTGTGTTTTCTCAACATTAAAATAAAGAGAATTTTCACTAAACCAATTACTAAGGTTTTCCAATAAAACATCACATTTCATCTCTAAAATATCAACATTTTTATCTGATAGTATAATGGATGTGTCATCTGCATAAAAAGTAAAATCTGCTAAAGCACTCAAACCATCCAGATCATTAATATATAATAAAAATAATATGGGACCTAATACCGACCCTTGTGGCACGCCCATATTAATTTCTACAGATGCCGAGTTAACAGAATCAATTGTATTGTGCGTAATATTGGTAACTGACACATACTGTTTGCGACATGACAAATAACTTTCAACCCAGTCTAAGGCTAGGCCCCTTACCCCGTACTTAGAAAGTTTGGAGATAAGTTTTTTATGATTAACGCAGTCAAATGCCCTGCTTAAATCGCAAAAGATACCAACAGGACATTCACCTGCTTCGACATACGTTATTATCTTTTCATAAAACGATTGCATTGCACTATGAGTTGATTTATTATTTAAGAATCCGTGCTGGTTATGTGAAAGTGTATTATTTTTATTCAAAAAAATCAGTAATCGGTTTAAAAAGCAATATTCAATAACTTTTGAAAACCCTGAAGGTATGGTAACTGGTCTGTAATTTTGTAACTCTTGTATATTATTTTTTTTATGAACAGGAATAACTTTCCCAATTTTTAAAATTTCTGGAAAAGCTCCAGCAGAAAATGATAGGTTTACAATATAAACTAAGGGTTTGATTATTTCCATCATTACTCTTTTAATGAGAAATGAGGGTACATCGTCATGTCCTGATGAGTGTTTATTTTTTAGTTTATATCTTATTATATTACACATTTCTGGTTCTGAATATGGTTCTAAAAATATTGTGCTATGCTGATTATTTATATTATTACTAAAGCAAGCATTTTCATTATCCTTATGTGGTATTTTGTTGATAATATCAAGTGGAGCGTTTTTGAAGAAAATGTTAAATGCGTTAGCAACATCAGATTGATTATCGACTATTTCACTATTTTCTTTAATTATAATGTTCTTGTTTTGTTTAAATTTATTAGACAATTCAGAAACAATATTCCACGCCGCTTTTGTGGGGTTGTCAGAGTTATCAATTTTACTTTGATAATATCTTTTTTTTGTATTTTTAACTAAAGTATTGTGTTTTTTCTTTTCTTTTTTGTAAAAAGAAGTCAATTCGGGGTATACATTTTTTAAAACGTACAAGTCCTTCAGTTTGAGGCTCGAAATCTGAACTTCGTTATCAACCCATTTTTTATTTTTGCTTTTATTCACATAATACTTACGTTTAGGAAAATGTTTATTGAAATAAAACAGAAATATATTTAGAAAATAATCAAACGCCAAGTTTACATCGTTAATGTGATAAATTTCATACCACTTCTCTTTTTGAATATCAGACTGAAAGTTACATAGACTATTATCATTAAAAGATCTTTTTACATAACACATATTAGAATTTTCACTAGGTTTATCTAGACCGAAGTCAAACAAAATTGTTCTGTGATCAGAAATGTTATTATCCACAACACAAGATGTACCATTATCAGTAAAGTTACTAAATATATGGTCGATTCCGGATAGACTGGTATCTAAAAAATTTAGAACTTCTATTATATTTTGAAACCCATATAAATATATAATTATAACGTGAATTTAATTTTAAATTAGGGATAAACCATAATTGGTGACCCCGATGTGATGGTGGGCATTTCAATGTCAGCTATATTAAAAACAAAAGGAAAAAAACCTGCGTAAGTTCAAATTAACTTTTAACAACTTCTTTCCATATGTGTATATAAGGGAACCATTAGCTGTGGTTAAAACTGTATCAGGGTTTTTTTGGAATCTATAAAAAGATTGCGTGGTTTAACGGGTAAATCAGCTCCGGTATCAATAAGAAAACGCAAATTATTCGATCGATCATCAAATTCTAAGACTATTTTCAATTTAAAGAAAATTGGAAATCTAGATTTAGATGAGTTTATTTGGTGCTATATTTCTCACCCCAAACTGCGCCCCTATGTCTCAGTTATTTATAGGAGAACGATATTTGATATTTTCCATGGTCTATCTCATCCTGGTATAAAGGCCACTAGAAACATTAGTTACTACTAATTATTTCTGGCCTAAAATGAATACGGACTGCAAATTGTGGGCTAAAACATGCGTCAACTGTCAGACTGCTAAAGTCAGTCGTCATACGAGAAGTCTAGTAGGTCGTTTTGAAGATGCCGGAGATGGCCGGTGGCCTATCCTCTTTCTGATATCCCGGCAAAGACCGTTGCACGCACTTTACTTCAAAACTTTGTTTTTCGTTTTGGCGTACCTTTATATATTACTAATGATCAAGGCGTCCAATTTGAATCAAAATTATTCAATAAATTTGCAAAGTTTTTGGGGTTCCATAGAACTCGTACCACCACTTACCATCCCCAAAGTAAAAGCGTGGTGGAACGGTTCCATAGAATTCTTAAAGCTGCATTAATTGCTAGGGCTAACACGTCATATTGGGTAGATGAACTCCCTGTTGTATTATTAGTTTTTAAAACTATCCTCAAAAATGATTTGCAATGCTCTTCATCCCAACTCATGTTTTGGTCAAACTTTGCGACTACCAAGCGAATTTTTCACTAAATCATATAGTTTTAGTATTCCATATTCTATTGACATATTGCGCACTTATTTTAATAATTTTACTTTTATTTTTCCAGTTCCTCACATTAATCATAAATCGTTTGTCAGTTCTGACATTTTCACTTGTGATTTCGTATTTGTTCGCAGATAACGTTTTAAACCTACTTTCTCTCCTTTGTACGAGGGCCCATTTAAAGTTTTATCCCGTACAAATAAGTTAATTACTTTTAATAAAGGAACTGTCAATATTGACTGAGTCAAACCTGCTTTTTGGACAAATGCGATATTCCACCAACTCTTGTTAAAAAAGTGCGTTTTGTCATAGATACTATAATTGATTTATTGTTCTTTTCATCAATGGGGGTGTGTGTGTAGCAGCTCACTTACCTCAATTAAAAGATTAGGCAACCAAGGATATCGAAAACAAAAAAGAAAAACAAAACAAAAACAAAAAAAAAATGTTTAAAATGTTTAAAAATTTAGAGAAATATTTTTGAAATCTAAATAAATATATAATTAATACTTTGAATTTCATTTTAAATTATGGATATACCATACATAGCATATTATGGTAGCTTAGGTAGTTTAATATGCAGAGTGTTTATGAACCCTCATCATTAACAGCCGGTTTTTCAGTGATAGGTTGAAACTTGGGATTACTAACCAAGTTTGTATTTTAACAAGCATTTTAAACTAGGTTAGTCCCACGTGTGCTTTTTAATATCTAAGTTAAACCCCAGTTCAAAAAATTGGTTAACTAAGCCGAGAATTTATGTAATTTGCATCTTGATAAATACATATTTTAAGAATATTGGTTATTTGAAGCTGACAAAATCATTTCGATTTGATACGTATCAATCGGACGTTTCTAGAAAAAAATTGAAACCATTTAAAGTTGGACAAAAACTGAATTTTTCCCTCCCAAAAATAGTTCATATTTAAACGTTGATATATATATTTTTCAGTCTAGATACTGAGGAGCTATTAGGTACAACACTTACGTAAATAACATTAAAAACGTTTTTTTCATTTGACATACACGAGTAGTTTGAAAAATACTAAACACGCTGTCAAGCGCGACAAACCACGACTCTAGTCACACTCACACAGGTGCTTAGAAAATTCAATTAATTTGAAAATGGAAGGATCTGCGTAAAAAATACCTACTGCAAAACTTATATTTAACATATTTAACATCACTATTTTGTCAGTTTGTGTTGAAAATTGTTCTTGAACTTTAATTATAATAATAGGTCTCTTATAATAATCTCTTTTTTGCATGATGTCCTTATTCCATTAGTGATCCATGTAATTTTGATATTTTTTTATTTTCTATACCTATTTTTTTTTACAACGTCTCTACTCATTAGTTCAAGTAACTTTCCTTCAAAAACAATATATGCTGTGTTTACCTCGATGGACTTTATTACTTTTTTTCAGTCTTCTCTCGAAACTGCTGAAGCCTGAATTTTAATAAACTATTTTTGTTGACCACCTGTCTGCAAGCTCATTGTTTTTATTGTTTGATTGTATTATTTCTGCATAGTGATCGAATAGATCAGATTTTATTATTGCCATAATAGTATAAATTTACAAAAATATAATGTAGCTTTATGTTTGGTATCTCTCATCGATTAGAAAACAGTGAAGTTCATGTTGAAGTTAAATAAAACATCTAGGAGTGTGCTTCTCTGCATCAAATTTAAAATCCCAAACATTCCTCGAGTTATACCTATTATTTCATCCATCACCTTAATAAAGACATCAAAGCTACCCAGATTTACGCGATAAATACGTAGTACAACATATTTAAATTTCTTGCTTGACACATACGCAGACTCTATATGTCACTGTAGATACACAAGATATATCATGTATAGTAATTTTGCTTGATAAACATGATTTCATCTCATAACTTTCTATTTTTATAAAATCCTCTTCTTCCGATTTTAGGTAATATTATGTGCAAGCCAGTAGACTGGGCTTTTATTTTAGTATATTTAAAACGTGTTCAACATTCAGTAGCTGGTTTACAATGCACTGCACATTTTGGTGTACGATGTGAAAATTATTTATTAGTTTACCTTCATTTCTACTTATCTGCATAGTTTCATATTTTCTTTTAGGTTGAGAAGATTTACTTGTGCTTGGACAAACATGATTTAGTTTTTTGGTCTGTCAATAATTTTTATAGTTTTTGGAATATATTTCATATATTTTCCTTAAGCTCTCTTCTCCTTGATCGATGATCTGCTGTGTGGTAGTATAGAATGGTGTACGGTTTTCACTCCATTATGTAATATTCAGCGCGACTATTCGAATAGGCTGAAATGGGAACCTTGAGGTAGGCTAGTAGATCGAGGATCATTTCTTGGTAGTGATATACTTTGAAAGTAGACCCGTAATAAGAGCACAGGCACACACAAAAATGTCAATTTCCTGAGGTTTCACATGTATATTTTTGACCGCCGAACACGATCCCGACATCAGTTCTGCTCCATCGGGTCAGGATTTTTTGTTAACCATGAAAAAAGGGTTAAAACAGGACAGAATTAAATATAAATTAAAGATTTTAAATAAGTAGACCATGTATTCGATGTATTTTTGATCGCTAAAACAATCCCGATGCCAGTTCCAACCAATCAGGAAAATGTTTTGAATATTTGTGAATACAATTTCCATAGATAAGCGAAGTCAAATTGAAAGAAGGCATTTTTAATGGTCCACAAATAAGGAAAATGTTAAGAGATAAGAAATTCATCACTACAATCTCAGATACGGAAAAGGGAGCTTGTCAGAGGTTTAAAGAAGTTGTTGATACATTTTTAAGGAATTTGAAACCACATTTCCTGCATTCTCGTATAGACCAGTTTCCGCAAAATTTAGGTGATAATAGTGAAGAGTATGGTGAACGTTTTCACCAAGACATAAAGGAAATGGGGCGTAGATATCAAGGTCGATGGGATGTCAATATGATGGCAGGCTACTGTTGGACATTGAAAAGAGATGTGAAAATTAATGGAATAAAACAAGAAAGAAAACCATTACTCAAATCATTTGAAGACAAAAGAGTACGGTACTGCAGAAAAGAATAAATAACGGTCAGACCTGATTCATTGAAACTGACATCGGTATCGTGTTCAGCGGCAAGAAATGCATCGAATACATGGTCTACTTATTTAAAATCTTTAATTTTTATTGTAAAGCTATTCTGGACAGTTTTAGCCTGTTTTTCGTGGTTAACGAAAAATCCTAACATAATTTTGTAAAACTGGCGTCGGGATCTTGTTCAGCGGTCAAAAATACATCGAATACATGGTCTACTTATTTAAAATCTTTAATTTATATTTTAAACCCTATTCTGGCCTGCTTTAACCTATTTTCCGTGGTTAACAAAAAATCCTGACCTGATGGAGCAAAACTGGCATTGTAATCGTGTTCAGCGTTCAAAAATACATCGAATGCATATTTAGTATCTTTAATTTACGTTTTAAGCCTTATTCTGGCCTGTTTCCACCTGTTTTTCATGGTTAACAAAAAATCCTGACCCAATTTGGTAAAACTGACATCGGGATTGTATTTATCGTTCAGCGATCGTATTCGGGGTCAAAAATACATGGGAATTTATAGGACATCCTGTATATATGAAAAGTTTATTTTAAATCTTTTATTAAAAAGTGACTACGTACACCGCTTTTTTCCAAACTAGCGCCTAGCCTAGCGCCTGTACACCGAGTTAAATGAGGCGTACCATGCTTCCTCGTGTAACTTTCCGAATCCCACAAAAACTAAATTAATGAATGTTTAAGTATTATGTTATATCTTTGTACAAGATAATAAATACGAGATTTTATAATAAAATCCTGCGAACGTTTTAGCGAAAACTTTTGGCGACAAATAAAAACCTAATGAGCTTTTTTTTATTGCAAACTTTGTCAATCAAGCTTAATCGTTGTTTTTACGCGAGGTAATCAACATTTCCCCGTTCTTGTGAATTGTTCTCGGAAGGTTTTTGTCGGGCCGTTCGCTAATAATGTCTACCCTCCCATTTATATCCTAAACTGTAGGAACTATGAAGTTCATATTGAATTTCTTATGTATTGTTCCCTCTGCCTCGAGAGGTACACTCCGCAGATCTCAGTTACTTTTTATGTGTACGTAATAAATCAATCCATTGTCCTTTACAAAATCGATTATTGCCCAGGCTGAGTAATGTCATGTCGGTGCAAACAACAACTAAAAAGTTACTATTAATCTAGAGACATCGAAGAGGTATTTCATTAAAACTTCTGCAGCTTTGTAAGTTGGAAAGTAAACTGCTTTTAAAAAGTTAGAGATAAGGGAAATTAAGTATATGGTGGTTTATTTTAGTATTTTTCTCATTGAATATGACGCTCTACTTCGCTTTGCCGAAAAATGTCGAGAAAATGCGGAAAAATTAAGGAAATGCTTAAAACTTCACAAATTCAAGCCTATAATATTTAAAATTTAAACTTTTTAAGATTCAGAGCTTATTACGCGAAATTCAGGTGGCCTGTTGTGGTACTTTCTTTTGCAGGAAAATGTTAAAAAAAATGTGAAAATAAAAAAAATGTTCACTCACAAACTCTAGTCTGCGTCATTTCCAATTGAAAGATATTAAGAACCAATATGATTAACTTGAGGTTATAGTGGTTTTATTTCGTAGTGATTATCCAGTAAAATGAGGAGGTTCACTCAGCTTTACGGAAAAACCTCTGGAAAATCTGGTTAAATCAAGAAAATGAATAAAATCTCACAATATCTAGCTTGCAATATACATAAATGAAACCTATTAATGCTAAATATTGTAAGTCCTTATGCACTTTTTTAATTTTTCCGAATGACGCATACTAGATACTGTGAGTAATCGGATATTGTCTTGATTTTTCTACATTTTTCCGGCATTTTAACGTAAAACCTATAGACCATCGTATTCCAAAGGAGAAATACTATGAGAAATCACTTCAATATATGGTTATATACTTTGCCTTTTAAAAGATTCTATGGAATGCGATAAATAATGCTGCTACAGCTTCCATACCTATTAAGAAACCTTTCGTTCCTTTAACGTCGCGGCCTATGTGGTGGGTCGACGAATGCACGTTTATACAATGAGCGAAAAAATGCTCTTAATAATTATTAAATAATAGCTAACCTGGAAAACTATCTGATCTACAGAAATATCGAAGCTAAAAGCAAGTATATGTTCAAGCAAAAACGCAAACAGTGCTGGAAACATTTCTTAAACAACTTAAATAAAAACACTTCTCCTTCACAAATCTGGTCAGTAATAAAAAAAATAAACAACTCAAACGGGGCCTATCCCAAGACCTTTTTAAGTCAAGACTTTATTGAAGAAATGTTTAATAAATTAGCACCCTCATTTGTACCTAACCAATTTCCAGTCACCGGCACTGAACTAAGTAATAGTGAAGATAGTTTTCTAGGAAGAAAATTCTCCTTATCAGAGTTGGCAGATGCAGTTAAAACAACGCAAAGTACAGCTCCTGGGAACGACAATTTTACATACACAATTATTGAAAACCTATCCACAACTGCACAAGGAATTCTGTTACAAATCTTTAACAATTGGTGGTTGAATGGAAATTACACTACACAGTTAAAAGAGATTATTATTTGCTTATTTCTAAAACCTAATAAAGACACTTTAAATATATCATCATACAGACCTATCTCCCTCATGTCTTGCGTTACTAAAACATTCGAAAGAATGATTAAGGCAAGACTTGAGTGGTACTTGGAATATCATGCATACTTACCTAGATATCAATATGGATTTCGACGTGGCCAAGGTACACTGGATGCGGTAGCTCAGTTAGTTACTGATGTTCAGTGTACTCTTTCCGAAAATAAATATATGGCTTGCCTTTTTTTAGACCTACAGCGAGCATATGACTCGGTGGATTTAAATATACTTAACGATAAATTAGCATGCATGGGTATAAGTAGAAAAGTAGCTAGAAATATAGTGGAAATATATACAAATCGGGAGATATATATTCGCGACCACAATAATTTCCTTCATGGCCCAAGAATTGTATCACAGGATATTCCACAAGGGTCCGTATTAAGCCTCTACTATTTAATGTTTACACTGCCGACTTTCATAAAGTTTTCGATGATACCGTACACGTCACGCAGTATGCAGTTGACTTCGCGTTTTATTCTATCCATGGTTCTTATGAAGAATGTCTAAGATTCTTACGATACATAATGTACATCATTAAAATGTATACTATAGAGCACGGCTTTACTATCTCTTCGGAAAAGTCTGCTGTGATGATTTTCACCAGACAGATTGAGAACACCAGAAACTGTGAACATATGTGGCTATACCATACCTGTAGCCAATGACTATAAATATCTAGGCATCGTAGGGATTAGATAAAAAACTGTTATAGACCAAGCACATAACGCACATTAAAAATAAATGTCAAAAAGCTAAAATGCGTTGCAAAAAATAAATGTGGAGTAGCCCCCGAAATAGCTCTGATGTTCTACAGGTCGTATATACGCTCTATCTTAGATTATGGACGTACACTATATGGATCTGCATCCAACACAAATTTACTAACCTTGGATCGAATACAATTCAAAGCAGTCAAAATATGCATTGGCGCTATGAGGTCTTCCCCATGCCCTGCAATTTTGGCTGAAGCACAGGAACCGCCTTTAAGTTTGAGAAGGCAATATTTAGCAAATAAGTTTTTAATTAAAATAAGAGGACTTAATACAAATGTGTTAACTAGAAGAATTTGTTTGCTTACATCCGAATGCCTGGCTTACTAACAGATTTTGAGCTTAAAAAAATAATCCACCACTTGTAGATACTTTTTTAGACACAAGTGAGTATAATGATAATTTAAATATCACATCCTCATAACCCTTTAAACCCACTCTCATCTTCCCTAAGTATGAAGAACACCCAATAGAAAATCGTATTATTATGAAGTCCATATTGAGCTCTCATAATAATAAATACGTAATATACACAGACGGATCTAAAAATGAAACAGGAACTGGTTGTGCTGTTTACATATCAAACACCAATCAAACTTTTACATATAGAATTCTTGACCAAAGCTCAATCTTCACAGCAGAACTATACGCATTAGACTGTGCTCTTAAAGTTATTATAGAAGGTAATATCGGAAACTCTATAATAGTATCAGATTCACAAGCTGCATTGTTGTCTCTCTCAAGGAATCCAATACAACATAATAATTATCTAATTTGCAATATAAAATTAGTTACTCTAGCTAAAAAATGTGTTGCCGTCACATTTATTTGGGCCAAAGGACATTCAGGGATCGATGGAAATGAAAGGGCGGATCAATTAGCAAAAGAGGCTATCACGAAAACTGAAATAAATAACATTATTCTAAACTCCGATTTCAACAATCTATTTAAAGCAACCATAAAAGAAAACTGGCAAAAGTTATGGGCAGAATATGTTAGATCTTCGAAAAATCACTATGCACTTATCCATCCTTCTGTACCCAATTCAATTCCTTATATATTTGATTATTATGTCCCAAGATATGTTTCCACTACTATAACTAGGTTAAAGCTAAACCATGGTTCCTTTCCGTCACACCTTTATAAATAGGAGTCGTAGAGTCGCCGTGCTGCACGTATGATCACATTTCTATAGGGGATTTAAACCATTTATTTTTTGCTTGTGGTAGCCACCGGCAAGCTATAGCAAACCTACATAGTGAATTGAGATTTTTAAATATTCAGTTTCCTTTTTAGTGCAATTATAAACTTTTTGAAACAAGCTAATTTGAGAATATAAGAAATAAATAATACCCCCTTTTTGTCTTTGGTAATTATTCTGTGGCAAAGAATTTTTTCGGATGCCAACCCTCCCCCCCCCCCAAAAAAAAAAGGTTAAAATTTTTATTATCTTAGGCTAGATTTTGTGAGTATTCTACGGGAAAAATATTACAAGAATCCACCTAAATCTCGTATAATAACCTCTGGATCTTGAAAAGAATATTACAGACTAGAATTTGTACATTTTTGGGCATTCTCCTAATTTTTCCGCATTTTCCTGACATATCTCGACAAAGCGAAGTAGATAATCATATTCTACGAGAAAAATACTAAAAGAAACCGCCATAATCTAAAGTAAAATATAATGGATCTTAAAAGTTTAACTTGTGAATATCTCAGACAGGACTTTGTAAATTCTCAAGCATTTTCTTAATTTTTCCACATTTTCCCGCTATTTTTTCGCAAAACCGAACACATCATCGCATTCTACGGGAAATATGTTATCAAAAACCGTGTTCATTTTCCGTTTCCCTGCTTAGGCCAAATAAATTATTTTTGACGTGGGTTTCTCCCAGCTGCCTAGCGCATAAACAAGTGGAAGCATCACTTTGACGCCGCACAGTGGGACCGAATTCATTTCTAGCCGGACAAAAGTGCAAAAAAAATTGCCGCCAAACAAAACAAAACTTGTCTTAACGTACTCGTTAGAGGTAGCTAAGTTTATTGTATACACGACGCGTCGCTGGTAATTAGATTCAGAGTGTAAGGTGCAGTGTAAGTTGCACGTTATTTGCGTACGAAATTCTCGTAATAAGTAGCACCTCTGAACGTTTGATATTATCAACATAGCGTAGTTGACTATCGGTTATTTGGTTGTTTTTTTTTTTAAATAAGGTAAGTGTATGTAGCCTACATTCACATTTCCCAAATTAAGATTGTCTATTGAATAATAAAGTATCACCAATTGTCGACTGAAAAATTTAGTTATAGTTATGTTAAATAGGACCGCAAAAAAAGAGGGGGCGAGGGGATATTTCTCTATTTTATTTTTCTTTTCTGCGCAGTGGTTACTTATGATTTCTTAATAGCTGATGTGCCAAGTTGCGCCATAACTAATGTTTTTAAGCATGAAATTTGACACATACCCGCCCATGTGCTCTATCGATTAAAATAATTATTTTTTTCGTTTAACTCGCCCTAACACAGACAAATTGCGATGCGCAGAGAGTTTCCCCGAGTACTAAGGATGCACAGTGGGTTCCTTCGAATACTATGAATGCGCAGTGGGTTTCCTCGAGCACCATGGATGCGCAGTGGATTTCCTTCAGTGCTGTGGATGTTCCGTGGATTTCCTCGAGCACTATGAATGCGCCGTGGGTTTCCTCGAGTACTATGGATGCGCAGTGGATTTCCTTAAATGCAATGGATGTGCAGTGGCTTAGTATCTCAATGTTCTTAATTCCACGCAGACGAAGTTCCACGCGGACGAAGTCGCAGGCATCAGCTAATATTGTAATATAAATATTTTACATTTAATAAATTAAATTATTTATAAAATGTGTTTTTATTTCCTAATACCTATCCTGACATGATGTTCATGAGTGAGACAGGTGAGACATCTTGAACAGCTGTAACAGGTGTAACAGGTCCGCGGACCTGTTCGGTCTAGCTCTTTATATATACATATACATGTACGTATATTATGTATAATCAGCCCGAACAGCTAGAACAAGTGTAACAGGTGTTAACAGGTCCGCGAACCTGTTACTCCGAGCGGTTCAAGATGTCTAGCTCTTTACATATACACTAGCTGATGCCCGCGACTGTGTCCGCGTGGAACTTCGTCCGCATGGAATTAAGAACATTGAGACACTAACCCACTGCACATCCATTGCATTTAAGGAAATCCACTTCCCATCCATTGCATTTAAGGACACCCACTTCCCATCCATTGCACAAGAGGAAACCCACTGTGCATCCATTGTACTCGAAAAAACCCACTGCGCATCCACAGTGTCCGAGGAAATCCACTGCACATCCATAGTACCCGAAGAAACTCACTGCTCAGCCATTTTGGGGGAAACCCACTGAGCCTTAATAGTACTCGAGGAAACCCACTGCGCATCCTTAGTACTCGGGGAAACTCACTGCGCATCGCAATTTGTCTATTTTTGTGTTAGAGCGAACAAAAAAAATAATTATTTTAATCGACAATAGAACACATGGGCGGGTAATGGTCAAATTTCATGCTTAAAAACATCCCTCTCTCTGTCCTCCGTTCGGGGGGGTGGGGTGGGGGTCTCTTTTTGAACCGTCGAATGCGTGTCTCCTTATTTCCTCAGAAGAGCCCGTCACTGGAATATCACGTTTCTGACTTACGCGATTTCAGAAATATGGATATCCTTTAGACCATCTACCACCTCCGGTCTTACCCTTCAAAAAATGAAAATCGAAATTTCGTCTCACTCGTGTCTAATAGATTCAAGTAAAGATTATTTCTGCCAAATTTCACGCTTCTAGGTCTAACCATTTCTGAAAAGTTTAAAAAACACCCCCTCCCCGTTTACCTTTCGGGGGTCTCTTTTTGAAAATCCGTCGAATACGTGTCTTCTTCTTATTTTCTCAGAAGAGTTCATCGCTCGAATAATCACGTTTATGACTTACGCGATTTCAAAAATACGCGCTTTAAACCATCTACTACTAAGAGATTTCAACAAAAAATATTTCTGCCAAATTTCACACATTTAGATCTAACAGTTTCCGAAAAAGCCTAAAATTTCAACCGCCTTTTTTTACCCCCTTGGAGGTCGAATTTCGAAAAATCCCTTCTTAGTAGATGACATTCATATGACATTCGAGGAACCTCTATGCAAAATTTTAAGTTTCTAGACTCAGCGGTTTGAGCTGTGCGTTGATAGATGGGTCAGTCAGTCAGGGTATTCTTAATAATAAAAGCGACATTACTCAGTTTGGTTTTATTTATTTTTGGGGCATTTTACTACACTCAGTATGTGATATTATTTAATGTACTTAGCTCTACAGTCAACAACAACATTGATTTTATTTATTTCAATAATATGTATTCACTAGAGGTTATCATTACGTAAAAACTAATTTTGACCAGATAAAAATTGAATTGGTCCCACTGTGCGCCGTGATCTACTTCGGTTTCATTTACAATTTTTACGTGGGTCAAAGGTCCCACAATAGCCTCTTAACACAGCCTGTTGCAGTAAGGCTGGGATATACTCAGTGAAGAAACAGAAATGTCCAGAGGTCAAAACGGCAGATTAGATTTTCACTCACATTCATCAGTTAAACAATAAATGTGGCAAAATAATAATGTTTATTTTACAGGTAAAATTGACAACAGCAGTAGAAAAAAAAAATATGATCAATTGACGGAGCAACTCACAAGGAGTTCATCATATATAAATTCAACTTAAAATATGTCATTTAATATATCATTTAATAATTTACAAAATTATGAAAATGACTAGACTTCGACTAAAGTTTGATTAAAATCTGACTACAACCAAACGGAGAGAAGGTTTATTTTTTTAATTACTTTGCCGCATTAAAGAAATGTTAATCGAAATGCTTTGGTTTCGGAAAATACTACTAATTACAAATTAACAGCAATTCGGAAGTTTTGTAACTTTATTAACAGCGGTGGCAAGCAAGCAGTTTACAAAAAAGCGGATGCGCAAGCATTAAATTAACCACTTTTTAACATCCTCCTTTGTAATACGTATCATCTTCAACAGACCTCAAAAAATTTTAAAAAAAGCCGAGGTTCAGAATTCGACCCACATGCACAAGCACGTTTCTTTTGTTTATTCAACCATTGTTCTGGATAGGATCAAGGGATTTCTATGGAATAACAATAATAAATGATTTATTTTCCAAAGAGCAAAGAATTTTTACAATGTAAATATACACTGCTTCATATTTTAACTTAGCTCTCTCCGCACCTCAGCACCAACAGATACTACAGAAAGATAAGGCGATTAGTATATAAAAAAAAGGCGAACAAGTACTTAGAAGATGTAGATTACACATTACTAAGAAAGAAAATGGTATAAAGTTGCATATTTAAGTTGTAGTTTCACCCTCAAAAAAGTACCTATGCATGTATTTTCAAATACTTTAAAACCTTTATTGATTAAGTTATACATATTATATGTTGTATAATTGACTACAAATTTGTTAAGCGTGTAAAAAATATCGGCGTCTCTTGGGGTGCGGTGCATTGCGGTGCGGTGCGTTGCGGTGCGGCGTGTTTGATGGTCAAAGGCGCCGATATTTTTTGAGTGCTTAGACATGAAGACAACAATATAGTGCGTCCCGGAAGTGAATTCAAATGAAATGAGGTGATAGGGAAGGATACTTCCAATCAAAGTAACTACTACATTTTATAAAATCTCGAAAGTTATGGTAACTTTGTCAGAAATAAACTTCAAATTTTCAATAATTGTTCAAAATCTCTACCATGTGTTCTAACACATAATCGGCATCACTGAATAAACAGGCCATGGCAGGTTAAGATAAGTGTCCGTGCCTTTGCAACCGTTTTGCGTGTGGTTCCTTCCAGTGATGTATCTGAGTGAGATACTACCACAAAAAGTTTTGACCTCGTAATATCTGGGAAAATATATTTTTTTCAAAAATCTGAAAAATAATTTTTTTCTTAATAAAGGAAACCAATCTGTTTGTATTTCACATATATTGTAAATCTACTCAAGGCAATTTATTAATGATATTTTCAGGAAATCTTTTCATGAAGAAAACAAAAATTGATGCTTTTGATTTTTTTGAAAAATTTAAATACGTACTTACTCGTTAGCGATACCACCATTTTTTACTAACGATATACTATACAATAGGCTATAACATATATTTTTTACAATACTCTATTGAAGGGGTAACGGTAATTGGCAAAGATAATGTTTCGTGCTTACACCCCCCCTTAGTAAACACCCTGTATCGTGGGTTCAGAAATTATAACACCAGGATAACACTAAACAATAATGTATTTACTTACGTACTAATTGCAACAAATAAAGTAAAAGAGTATAAATTGGTTAGAAACTCGATATATTAATAAATATATAAATGAGCAACAACTGCTTGGATTACCCGTACCGAAAATTTTATGGAGCAGCCTGCGTATTTTTTTGAAATAACGATATGTAGTTTTCATAATACATATATTTTCTACAAAGCTCCATCGAAACGGTAATATATAAAAAAAATATGTGTTTAATAATAAGAATACATAATAAAAAAACATGGTATGCTAATGATATATGATAATAATCGTCTTCACCACTGTATTGTGAAAAATACGTAGGCTTCTCCAAAAAATTTTCAATATGTGTAATCCAAGCAGTTTAGTCGTAGTGGCAGAACCCAAATGTAAGAAAAACGTTTCAAATAATGATAGAAGCAAACCACTTGGTATAGGCGGTCTATATACATAAACAATCGATTTGACTGGCAGCACCTTATTTCAAGTGGCGTCAATTTCAAAATGGCGACGTATTTTCAAAAGTACTGATTTTAAATGTTTTCTAAGTGATTAACTTAATAAATATACTTTGAAATCAAATAATAATAATAAAAATAATAATAGTACACTATATAAGATTCAAGATGGCGGCATTTAATCATATTTTAATTAATAGTTGCGGGCTAATTCCCTATTATCCACGCGCGAAAAATTTGTTTCTGTTCGAATCAAAAATATATCTCAAGATCACCACTACCCACTACACTACGACTGGCATACCAAAAATATATCGAAGTAAATACTTAACGCGAATTTTTAACCTTAGGTCGTCCTCAATGGTTTAAAATGTTGTAATAAGAAGGAAGCATAAGCCAGAATAATATTACATTAAAGGACATGGTGCGGCATGGGTCTCAGAATGCAGTAGTGCGGACAGTTGATACTATGTATAGCTTTTTACTCACGACTTAAATCCCTTGGTCTCCAAAATCAATGGGTTCTCTTTGGTACAAAGAGACGATATTTATCAGCACACCTTATGGCAAGTAAGTCCCTCTGACAGACAAAAGACCATTAATACACTTGGCTTCAATAAATTCATATTTTAGACATTCGAGATAAGGCTAGCGTTCTTCCTGGATTCCATGCTTTTTTTTTCTTACAAAGGACAAAATTCTGCCTGGAAAATATGGAATTCTCAAATCAATAATGCAACTAAAGCGTTTAAAGCGATTTCATGCCTTCCATCCCGGATGATGTCATAAAAGATCTTGGCAGCTTCACTGTCCACATGTATGACTCACTTAGCATGGCAACCAACACAGACACAACAAGAAAAGAATTATTCTGTTCCCAAAACAAGCAATTCGTTTGATACCTCCGACTTCCGCAGCATTGTATTAACATATTCTAAGGGCTGCTTATCAAGTTGGTCAAGTCTTATGATATGGATGATGTAACGTCATCACCAAAGGGATGAGCTGGGTTGAAAAGGGTGCAATAAGTTCTCCTCTATGGTCTGTTCTTCCAAATATATGGCAGACTTGTCAAGAGCTAGGTAAATGCTCTTGTAAAACTGGATGCAGCAGTAACCGCTGTAAATGCAAAAGAAGTGGCCTTCCATGTACTCTGCAATGCACTTCCTGCAAAGACATGTGCACCAACAACATAATTCAGAAGTTAGTACTTTTAAATATTTTCATTTTAAATTATAACAAATTCTTATTCATTTTTATTTTGTTATAGTTTAGAAGATTCGGAAAACTAAGGAATACTATCCGTCTAATTATATCTATGTTCCTGCTTATTACAGTTATTATACTCTTCGTAAAAACGAAGAGTATATTGTATTTGATCGGCACATTTCTAAATCAGTAAATATCGCTCGTAGAGAAAAAAAATTTATATCGTTATGTTAGTGAACGAATTCTGAACAACTTTCAAAATGTCCGTCTGTCCGTCTGTCCGTCTGTCCGTCTGTCCGTCCGCCATGTTTCTTGTAAGCACGGTAACTCAAGAAAGAAAAATCCAATTGTATTGAAATTTAGAGAGTAAGTTAGTGTTAGCTAGAGGAGGAACCCTATTGCTTTTTAACAAAATAGATTGGTAAATAAGTTATTAGTAATTTAAAATTTAAAAAAATAATTTTTACATTTTTCTACGGTTTGTAATAAATAGAAATCTTGCGAAATGTTATTTCCTATCACTATTTTTTTTATACAGTTTACTAATGTGTGTTTCCTAATAATTAAAATAAATTTACTAATAGTATATATTACACTCATTAACAATTTTAGTAATAAGGAATGGTGGTGTAGCGGCAAGAGTTTCGTCTCGCAATCTAATGGTCGCGGGTTCGATCCCTCACATTTTGAAGTTGGTATCAGAAAATTTAGAATGTCCAAAAACTAACATTATTTACAAGAAAAATGCGAAGAGTATCCTATAGAATGTGTAACAATTATATAAAAAGCTCAGTAAATCGGCGAAGAGTAGAATGCTTCCACTAGTTTTATTTCAATTCATACAGTTATTTTATTTCAATTCATAGCACAGAACCTGTTAATAGTTTTGAATACGGTGTCTTATATAATATATTAAAACTAAAAATCTTAAAATGTTATGTGTCTTTTTTTTAAAGACGTCATTTTGTGAGAAACTACGCCATTTTGGATTTTTTTTAAAACGTTTTGCTTTTAAATTATAAAAGTTCAAATTTGGTATTTTATTTGATTTTAATCCCATTATTCGCATAAGAAAAAAGCGCCATTTTGAAAAATTTCGCTATTTTGAATCTGATAAGGTGCTGCGGGCCAAATCAACTTATTATATGTAAGTAAACTTTCTGCTAAGCGGTTTGCCTCTATCACGATTTGAAACGTTTTTTTGTGTAGCGCTACGACTAGTTGTTGTTCATTTATATATTTATTAATATATCGAGTTTCTAACCAATTTATGCTCTTTTTCTTTATTTGTTGTAATTAGTACGTAAGTAATAGTAATTTACGTTATAAGTCCGGTAGGTGACTTATTACAGTACGAGTTGTTTTACTGACGAGGCGACACAGGAGCCGAGTCCGGAATATAAACGAGTACTGTAATGACACCTACCGGACGTGTATCGTATAATATTTTATTTCATACTGTCTTTATAATCCTTTTTAAAATGAATAAAAAGTTATAATTATTGAAATTTACGTTATAAGTCCGGTAGGTGACTTATTACAGTACGAGTTGTTTTACGGGCGAGGCGACGCAGAAGCCGAGTCCGGAATATAAACGAGTGTTGTAATAAGACCTACCGGACGTGTATCGTATAATATTTTATTTCATACTGTCTTTATAATCCTTTTTAAAATGAATAAAAAGTTATAATTATTGAAATTTAAAAAATATTTAGTTCGTAATCTAACAATCGCATCACCTTAACGATGTTATAGCCATTGTTTTCCCTAGCTATTTATGATTGTCCTTAGCTTGTCACTGTCAAATAAATAAAACCATAATTTTTGCATTGTTTTGTATTAAGGAGATATCGGAGGAGATTTTAAATAAATCTGTAGAAGCAACGGGAAAATTTATCCCGAAAAAATCATCAGACAGATATCAAATCAAAAAGAATATGGATTGTTTTGTCAATGGAAACAAATAATATAATAGTGTTGCTAGGTAACACATTACAGTATCAGATACTGTAATGTTCGCTGGTAACACATTACGGTATCAGATACTGTAATGTTCGATTTACCGGCCGCAAATGAGTCCGAGAAATAGTCATTTACCGGACAGTATGAAATAAATACATTATTGTTTAGTGTTACCCTGGTGTTATAATTTCTGAACCCACGATACAGAATTTTTACTAAGGGGGGTTAAGCATGTAACATTACCTTTGCCAATTTGACTACGTTATTCCTCCGATAGAGTTTTGTGAAAAATATGTCATAGTTTATTGTATGGTGTATAATTAATGAAAAAATGGTGGTGGTCGCTAACGTGTAAGTATGTATTTAAATTTTTCAAAAAATTCAACAGCATGAATATTTGTTTTCTTCATGAAAAGATTTCCTGAAAATATCATTAATAAATTGTCTTGAGTAGATTTACAATATATGTGAAATACAAACAGTTTGGTTTACTTGATTAAGAAAAAAATTTTTTTTTTCGAATTTTCGAAAAAAAATTTTTCCCAGATATTATGAAGTTTTTGAGGTGAAAACTTTTCGAGGTAGTATCTCACGCAAAGATACATCATTGGAAGGGACCACATGCAAAAAGGTTCCAAAGGCACGGACACTTATCTTAACATGCCATGGCCTTTCTGTTAAGTAGTCCGTATTTTGATCAAATACAAGGACAGCTGATTTAGCAGAATTAAGGATATGGATATGCTCTCGTGATATTCTAAAGATAGTATTTAAGTCATTATTGATTTCTTCTGCTATAAGTACTCTCGAGCATGGAAATAATGAATTATCTTGGTGTCATAGGCATATTCTACTATGTTCGACAAATTTAACGAACTGACTAGTATAATAAATGAAAGTGATCCAAATATTGACATACCTCTTGTAAAATATCTCATATTGGAAATATTTTCTCATATTGTAGTTTCTTGTGTGCCAACCTGTAAATACGACAGAAAAAGGTTACTGTCTCGTTTACTTACTCCTCAAGACTTCAAAGTAAATAACAAAATAGTGTGGTCGATGGTGTCAAAGGCCTCGCTAAAATCTAAAAATATTAGGGTCGTAGACCCATCAGCTGCTTGAAAGACGTCATCAGTTACATCTGTAGTGCCGTACAGCCGAACAATTGTATCCCTTTCGGAAACCTGATTGTATATTAGGTAAAATATGATTTGCATTTAATTCCTTTAACTGCATTTCAATAATTTTGATAATTCCGGAAGGATACTTACAGGCCAAATTATGAGAGATTGTATATACCTTTATTTTTCTGTATTGGAGAGACACAAGCAAATTGCCAGCATATGGGAAATTTGCAATCGAGAAGTATACTCTTTATTATGTTCACCAAGAACTTCATAATGTAAGGACAACATAAAACTGTAATGTATGCCTTGACGGTGGTCCCATCATAGTTTCGTCAAGCTATTTCTACTGCCTAGTGTAAGGTGAGCAAAAATTAGAAACAATTTTTTTTTAGGCGTAAATTTGGCAAATTTGATAAAAATTCAGATTTCATAAAAATTAGGAGCAACTAATACCTAATCTGACATCAACAACTGAGAATTCAAAATAGTGAATTCAATGAAATTTAATACATGAAGATTTTAGAATGATCTCATAAGCATGATTTTAAAGGTTAAATATTCAAAACGATAGATATTTTATTTTACCACGTAGAAGCTAAATAAAGAAGTCACTAAAGAGGGTGAAAAAAAATTGAAGAAAAAACTGAATCACCTTCAAAAAAGATCGCAAAAAAGTTATGAAACTAAATTTTATCGTCGCTCAGTTACTTTAACCTTATTACCTAATACCGAGATTGAGGTTGGTGTAAAAATGAACAAATGACTTTAATCGTATTTTTAAGCCAAGTTTCTACAAAAAATTAGGTTAAAATGGATGCAAATAAAAACTTATCTCGCAGACATGAAAAGTAGAACGCACTATCATGTACCTAGTTTTTTATCTAGTAGTTATTTATTGAAAAATAAAATAGCTTTGCGCGGCAATCCCAGCCTTAAAACTTGTTAACTGTGACTTTGCCAACTTTAACATTTTCCTCGTCATTAACTATTAATTTATAAATTACAAAAGCTGTGCAAAGTACTAAAAATTCCCAATCCACTTAAATGTTGAGTTAAACTCGTTTACCTTTTAAAATGTCCTGAATTATGTATTAAAAGCTATTTTTTATGACAGCTTGCGACTTGTGGCTTTAATTACCATTTTATATGAACTGTCCCAGTTTACACATTAACCTCTCAACAAAAGGGGATTGTGTGAGCAGAAATAAAATTCGGCTTTTAAATCAACCGTTTTTCATTATAAAAAAAGTTAGTGACGGCATATCTTCGAAGATTAGGTAATAGGTGAAACAATGATTAGTATGTTGTACTCTGTGGATTCCTAGAAAATGGATTCAATCCTCACATATATCAAAATCTAGTGAATTATCCCCAAGTGGTTCGGATTCAATTATAAACTGATAGACCTAGGTTCATTCTCAAACAAATCTGTATCTCCTAGATTTAAGAAGATCATTGAGATGGCGGAAAGGCGGTTAAAATATCTTCAAATAATACATTCTTCTAAATTGAAATGAAAATATATAAACAATTTTAAAGAACGTGGGGCTTTCATAATAAAATTTCACTTTTCACTCACGTTGCTTTTTCGATAGATAGCCAAAAAAATATGTTTTATTTTGCAGTAGTTACCTGATGAAAACTTGTTTTTAAACATTTTATATGTATTTTTACTATTATGCATTATAGTATACTTTTCTATTCTATTCAATCAAATGATGTATCACTATCAAAATAATATTTATTAAAACACTTTACCTGTCCTCCAAAGCATTCAAATTTAAAGCCGGACTCTCATATGATAGCTCCATTTGTTAAGGAATAGTACATACAATAAGCCAACTATTTCCAATGAAAAAATTGGACATATTTTGTGAAAAATATATAGCGGGCACCCTAAAATAATGAAGAAAATATCACGAATAACAATAATATTTGGTATGTAGTTGACACAATTGACCTCTTTTACGTTAGAAAGTTTAGTAAAAAGTGTCACGGCGAAAACTAGCTTGGTATCACTAAAAGTAGTAAAAACCGCTGCCCAAGGAATCACTACTTCCACATCCAGATTTTCTATCCAAGTCACTCAAAACGAAAAAATTTCGTATGTGGAAATAATTATTCATGGAACTTTAATAATGTAATATTTGAAATCCTCTACCCCCAAAAACCATTAAAACGATACCCCACATCGGTAGTGGGATGGGGGTGGTGATAGGGGGTGGTAGTGGGTGTGGATGAAGGAAAAAAATATTTTGAGGTTCCTGGTTCTTGTACACACACCAAATCACATTTTTTTTCATCCCCTTTAATAATAGGGTGGGGGTGATAATGGGGTTGGCTAATGCAAAAATTTTTTTTGAGACCTTAGCTTCTCTTGTATATACTAAATACCAATTTTATGGACTCTTACCTGCTTGATTTACCTATTTACCCCAGATTTACCCCAATTTACCCCCCAACCCTTCGACGGAACAAAATGAAAATATAATCTAGTTCTAGATCTCGTTAAAGTACATATGTGTACCAAATTTCAAGTCAATATCTCAAACGGTTCCAGAGTAAATGTGCGCACAAAAAAAAAGTTACAGACAGACAGACAGAGCGACAGACAGACAGAAATTTTTTTTTCACTCAAACTTAAAATCTCGATGTTTCATGACATTCTAAGCCTATTTGAACAATAAAAATTTTTAAAATTTTTTTTGTCGTTTCTATACTTCCCCTGGATGTGGAAGTAAAAGTGACTGCACATGTTGACAAACAACTCTGATTTCCAAACTTTGTAAAAATGAGATATCTAACTTCTATTCTGACAGCTTTGAGAAAGTGATTGTATAATTTGATTTTTTTTTAATTTTGAATATTAAAAAACAAACTAATGAAGATGATTTCGAATCAATCAAAGTAGACTCATCATTAAAAATAATGAAAACAATGAAATGATTATTATATTATTGGTTTTTAATTTTTACAAACTTTGAATTTTTACAAACTTTGAAATTAGACGAGTTTGTCAACATGTGACTTTTTACAATTTTTAGTGATGCCAATCTAGTTTTTGTCACGACACTTTTTACCAAACTTTCTAACGAGAAATAAATCAATTGTCAAGAACGCAAGCTGCCATATTTTTAGTAAAAAATGTACAGTGTCTGAGAGCAGAGAACCAGACCTTAGAAAAATAATTAACTAAAAAAATTTTACGTACAACAATATTTCGCACATAGCTAACATAACTGACAAGGGAGAAACCTGATATCTTCTTATTCACAATGCCAAACGATTTCTGATGCATAACTTATTTTGATTAGCCACTCTTTGACAGCATCACGTCTTCTTTGGGCGTTATACTTTTAATAAAAAAAATATTCAACAACTTTTTTTTAAATACGAGGCAAGATAAAAAAAATTTCAAACTTCAACATTTGAAGATGCAACGAAAAATATACATTTTAGGTAGTTGGAAGTTTTAACATCGATAAATATTGGCTAAACTCACTCCTTTTACCAAATTCGTAAAAATCCCTATTTTTTGTGCTTCTGGTTGTTTTACTTTCACATCCAGTGGAAGTATAGTAATGCAAAAAAAAATTGAAAATTTTTATTGTTCAAATAGGCTTAGGATGTCATGAGCAAAAAATAAATCTGTCTGTCGGTCTGCCTACAACTCTTGTGTGCGCACGATTAGTTTTACGTTTAAGATATTGACTTGAAATTTGGTACACATATGTATCTTAACGAGATCTGGAACTAGATTATATTTTAATCTCATTCCGTTGGGGCAAATTGGGGGTAAATAGGCAAATCAAGCAAGTAAGAGACCATTAAATTGGTATTTAGTGTAAAGGTAAAGTCTTCAAAAAAATATTTGGCATTAGCTACCTCATTACCACTTATTAACAATAAAATAATAAAAAACAATAAAATTGTGATTTAGTGCGTGTGCAAGAACCAAAGGTCTCATTTTTTTGTACTTTATTTTATGTAGGAAGAAACTTGGTATACTTATTGTGAAAACTGCTGCCCAAAGAATCACTATTTCCACATCCAATCTCACAATGAGAAAAATTTGTTTAGGGAACTTTAATAATATAATATTTGAAATCGTCTACCCCAAAAACCCATGAAACGATATGCCACATCGGTAGTGGGAGTGGGGATGGGGATAGGGGGTGGTAGTCGGGATGGATGAAGTAAAAAAATGAGACCTCTGGTTCTTATACACACACTAAATCACAATTTAATTTTTTTCACCCCCTCAATAATAGAGTTGGTAGGTAATGGGGCAGCTAATGCCAGAACATTTTTTGAGACCTTAGCTTCTCTTATATATACTAAATACCAATTTTAATGGACCCTTACTTGCTCGATTTATCAATTTACCCACATTTACCCCAATTTAGCCCACAACCCTTCAACAGAATAAGATCAAAATATAATCTAGTTCCAGATCTCGTTAAAATACATACGTGTAAAAAACTTCAAGTCAAAATTTTAAACGATTTCAGAGTAATAGTGCGCACAAAAAAAATTAGATAGACAGACCGACAGACAGAAATTTTTTTTTTGCTCAACTCGACAAATCTCGACGTTTCATGACATTCTAAGCCTACTTGAACAATAAAAATTTAAAAAAAATTTTTTGTCGTTACTATACTTTTACTGGATGTGGAAGTAAAATATACTGATTGGTCATTCTAAAAATATATTTTTCGTCATACCTCCCTCGAAAGTATACTCTAATTCCATTGTTTTGTCGATCGTAAGTGATGCCTTGTGTACCAAATACTTGTCGGGTCGTTATTTTTCATAACGTCCCTAGGGAAAAAAAGTAAATTTGGGATAATTTTCTCTTTCATATTACTATAATACGTACTGAATTAAATATTTTATGTTGAATATAAATAATAGTAATGCTAGTAAGCTAATTTAAAAAGAACAGTGCTATACAAAACGATATTTTTATTATCCAAAATCATCCTATTTATTTCTATTAAATACCAAAGAACAATTTTATTGAAACAATGAGAAACTTGAACTATATTTATTTATATTATATTTATATTATTTATATATGTTTTATTTATTTATATTAACTACGAAAGAACAGTTAGAACAATTAGATACTTGAACAATCGACTTATGTTTTTCTTTATTGCGTCTTATATTCTCATTTCTTTCTTGTTGTTCACCAGTAGTAGGATTGTTGATAGGTTGTATCGTTGAAGATGAATCAGAAGCCAACTCTCCTGACGTGTTTTGATTACATAAAATTCTATCGTTGACGTCTAATTTATTTCTCATTGAATCCGACACATAGCTTTCCACAACAGTAGAGGATTTCCATCCACCATGTCTTTTCAAACCAAGAACTTCGATTCCTGTATTAGGCAGAAAAGTGACAGACGTCCTTCGAAAAGAATGGCCTGTATAAGTACTGGGATTTTCCAATCCCAAATATTCTGCGATCTTAGCAGGGATTTTTGCAAAAGTATTTTTGCCTACTGGTTGATTCATACATTTACCTGCGTGGTATTTTATAAAAAATCTACGAATTTCTTTATTTTGTCTAGCATTAATATATTTTCTATTTCAACAAAATTGATGCGTTGTTCATCTTTGTTAATAATCGTAAAAGAACGCTGCATTCCATTTTTTTAATCCGGTATTGTTATTATTATAACAGAATTTTTGTCTTTAACATCTTCAATTACCATTTTACACAACTCGTCCTTCCTACAGGCGCCAGCTATTCCCATAATCATAATAACCAGAAAAAGTTTAATTTAGTATAAGTGAACAACGACCTAATTAATCATAATAGCTTACCTTCATCAACAAATGTGTATTATCTGGTACTTCGAGTAAAAATTTGTTCATATCTTCTCTTGTAAATATACAAGATTTTTTAGGTTTAAAAATAATCATTTTTTCTCTTCAAGAATGCCCTTAACTTGGGATACTGTGATATATTCTCATTGTCATTAATAAATACAGTGCTTTTTAGCATCGAATACTTAGACCAAAGACTACCTGGAGACTTTAACTTTTCAGATCTGTTCACAAAATAAGCCAGCAACACATTTTCTGTTATGGTACTTACACCCTTCTGGCGACACCAACTTTTAAATATTTTATATGTGTCTTCGTACCGCTTTTGAGACTTTCTTTGAAGTAAATCCATACAGGCCTTATTTGCTAATTCTTCTATATTCGACATTATAATATTATTGTATTGCTATTATAATAATACGGCTTATATTGACAGTAGTTGTCATTTGAATAGAAGCCGCGTGCTAAATTTATTTTATTGATGGTTGCCATGGATATTCCAAGCATCGCTACCTTTACTAATACAAATATGAAATCTTACTCAAATAACTATAGTTTTCCATTAGTTTTTCTCAAGTTTTTTTCCAGTTTAATGAGTCATAGGTATGACGAAAAATATAATATGCACCGCGGGTCGTACAGTGCGATTTTTTGGTCTCAAATACTTACAAAACTCGGCCCTATGGGCCTCGAATTGCAAACTGTATTCTCGCCCAAAAAAGTGCACCTTACGACCCTTGGTACATAAATAACTATAATAAACACGACGAAAGAAAATATTTGGAATGTAGTTATCATAATGGCAAGAAAGAAAGTCTGTTTAGTAAAACAATGTACAGTAGGGTGGGCCAAAAAACATGAAAATTTGACTTTACAAATAGTTTCTAATTTGTTACTATGCATCTAAAACTAATTAGGGTAAATTTTTAGCCAAATTGGTTAGCCGCCTCCCCACGACCTTGAAAATGAAAGAAAGGGCCAATTTTTCGAGTTTTAACATTTTCCAAATTGACATTTGAAATTTTTTTATGACTTTTCATTAATGTCTAAACGCGCGTGGCATAAGGTTTCCAAATAAAAAATATGTTAGTATAAAATTTCTAATTTCCCTGGAACTGAAAAACACTGTATTCGGAAAACTTCTGCGTTTAGACATTAATAAAGAGTCTTAAAAAAAATTTCAAATGTTAATTTGAAAAATGTTAAAAATCGAAAAATTGACCTTTTCTTTTATTTTCAGGGTCGTGGGGGCCCGGCTGGATATTAACCGATTTGACTAAAAATTTACCCGAATTAGTTTTAGATACATAATAATAAATTAAAGACTAACCCATCTGCAAATCCAAATTTTCGTGTTTTTCGGCCCACAGGACAGGCAACCAACAGAAAAAATAATTAATAAACATACGGCAGCAAACAGTGAGGGAAGTTTAGTGTAAATAACTTCACAGTTTTATTGTCGAAACACCAGAGGTCTGCAAATCTGGATCCCTATAATTTATTATTATAATAGACAAATTGTAAACATAAAATTATTCGAATATCCAACCCCCAAGCTCATCAATACATTCCTACGGCAGTGAGAAGCTCCCATTTTAATAACGCCAGTTCTGCTTATTCCTAGATAAGGGCTAACCAGTTAGGTGTAACAATATTTCCCCACATTCCTTATAGCTGCAGTTTATTGTAATGAAGTTAATATGTAAATTTAATCGGCCGATAATCCGTGCCGGTAAGTTATTGCAGTCGAAAGGACTTATCTAAATCACTGCAGAATTTCCACTATCAGTAGAAGTCTCCTAGTGGGCGGGTGGTCGACAAACTAATACGCCCCAGGTGACGATCGGTAACCTGCAGTGGCGTGGAAAAAATATGGTGTCAGGCGGTAGGGTATATTAGAAATATTAAAAATGTATGTATATATTGTGTTGTATGTAATGTAAAATATTATTTAGGGATTAAGCAAAACACAATGTGATTTGCATAATATGTAAATAATATTTTCTAATCATGGTGAAAGCAAATAAATAAAAAATAATTGATTGTATAAATTAAAAATTAATGTTGCAATCGATATATAAATGGATGTATTATTCTAGCATTTTAAAGCCTAAGGGAACAAATGTTTGAAACTCTCATGATTTAATTTTTTCCAATTCCTTGACTGTTTTACAGGCTAAGGGACAAATGTTTGAAACTCTCATGATTTAATTTTTTTCCTTGATTTACTTGGAGTTGCATTGCTGAGGTTCAGTGGGATAGGTCGGAGTGAACAGATGTGCGTCTGAAACGCTTCCACCTAAAACTGCGTTAAATTTGATAAGGCTTAGGTGAATTGTAGCTCAAAAAATTCTGCGTAAATCGATGTGCAATAACAAAAGAACATTGTTGAAATAGAACTACTTTTTGAAAACAACTAATACAGAGTTATTTAGTGGCAATCAGTGCGGCGCATACAGAAACGAGCTTAAAAAACGAGTATATAAACAAACGACCAAGGACACAGGCAATAAATAACAGGAGTATAAGAGCTAAGAACCTTTTCATTTCTATGTACCTATTTATTTCAATCTTTTCAGTTAAATTTATTTATGTCTTAATGACTTACAAGTGTCTGCCGCATAAAACCATTGAAGTGTTTATGTCCAAATTCTTAAAAAGTTGACATCTGTCGACAAATTTATGGCAGAATAATAAATTATTGAAGTATGGCCATAATATCTCTGTGTAAACCTCCAAGTAAATTATTTTTTAATTATGAAAATATTCAAATTATTTTAATTTAAACTATACCAGAAATAATCAATAACGTATTGTTCTTAAAGTATGGTCATATAAATTTCTTATGTTAACCCTCAATTAATTCTTTTTTCATAATTATTAAAAATAATCAAACAAATTTAATATAAATAAATAAACCCGTAATAATGCGTTGCTCCTAAAGTGTGGTTACAGCATTTTCTTAGGAAAATGTGACGCTTTTCATAATTATTAAAAGTGTTCAAACGAATTTAATTTAAATTAAACCCAAAATAATCAATGAGGTATTGCTGATATACTGCGTCAAAACTGAATTCTCGAAGCACTCCAGCGGGGTATGCGTGGTGCAGGCTTCTTTCAAAATGTGGTATTTTCTAAGAAAACACGCACATATGCCGATGATTTCCTAATTGTCGCAGGACACAACTGGACTGAAAACGAAGTTCAAGAAAAGCCTAATAATGGAGCGAGACTCGTCAACAAAAGAAAGTTTGACCAGCGGATAGGAACACAAAATAGATTAATACTCCTTAAGAACAACGAACAAATTGAAGTACCTAGGAACAAACTTGACGAACCAACTGGAATGGAGAGAGACGGTAAAGGAGAGAATCCAAACAGCATACAGGGTCACAAGGGCAATCATATCATTCACTGAGAAAAATAAACCATCATGGGACCTTACAAACGGCCAACGATGCCATATGGAGTCAAAAAACGCGGCAACAACAAAAGCCAACAGAAGACGTTTTTAAGAAGAGCAAAAAGGGACATCGTCAACTACTCGCAAAAATAATAAGACGAAAACAGCGACATAAAACTTCAACACTCTTAGGAGGAAAGACAATTACAAGAAGGATAAAAATATACGTAATGAAGTACTGGGGGCATACCCGAGGAAGAGACGCAACACGTCTACTGAAGAAAGCGCTAGCACCGAACATCAAGAAACTAAAAATAGGGAGACCATGCTACAGTGGAGAACAACAACTAGAGGATCAGGACAAAAAGGATATATGCTCTACCACAATCGGAAACAGAGGAATCAGAAGACTCAGAAAAGGATGATTCGAAGAAGCTGAAACACAAAAAGACGAGCATAAACACTCCATATTACGACACAACGCGGCAACACATTTCACAAGAAGACTCAGAAGTCCATAACCAAAAACAACAAAAAAAAAGGAACTTAAACGCTCACGACACAATGTGGTAACGCATCTCACAAATTCCACATTCTCATCCAACATTCCGTTATCATGCGCCATGTGGCTTTTGCTGCTGGCAGCAAGCATGACCTTAGTCCAACCCAGCGTGGACGCAGCAGGCCTAGCTCTATAACACTGAGAGTGGCAGCAATGCCTACTGCAACCAATCAATTCCTTGATTTACTTCTTATTCATAATGACTTGCCAGATGTTGCATTACTCTAGTCGGCCTCCGTTTACTGCATAGCACATCTGATGACATATTCCCCAAAACTGTAATCTAGTTTCTCCTGAACTGTCAGCCATCCTATATTTCCCTTTCTCCGGTTGATGTGGCCAAAAATAAAATGATTCTGGAAAACATGGTGCTGGAGAGTCGCTGTTGAGGAGGTATTTCCTGGAGAATCGAGCTATTTTAATATGGTGGGTTATTCAAAGAACTTGTAGCAAAGGTCTTCAGACCTACAGACCTACATCTTGTTGGCACTGGGGCATTAACCAGTCTGATTCTTATGCACTTCGTGATATTTCTGTCAATTCAAATTTTACTGAATTGGCAAGTTGCCGATTTTGCCATCAGCATTCTTCACCGAATGTCATATTCGTAATTGCCAGTAGTGACCCTAGTGGACAACACTGGTAACTACCATTCCCTTTTATTTACTACCTTACACTCTTAGGCTTAGGTGACCTAGTCTTTCATCCAAGAAACTGTTGCGAGGGTTACTAGGTAAAAAAATCATACCAGTGCAACTAGGCTATTGAAGCGAATAATCCCTCCAGAAGAAATTTTCACCATAAAAACAACCCACGAAGATAATATCCCAGCCATTCCAATAGGCACAATTACTGTAAAGAATAGTGAGAATTACTTCTTCTGGAAGATCCAGCATTGAAGCAAATATTCACGAACCCACCACCCACCAGGAAGAAAGAGTAAATAATGAAAATCAACGCCTACTTCGAACGACCAAATATAATATAGCAGCTGATTCCAAGAGAAGGCGTTAAAGTGTCATAAACTATTTGGTTTAATCAAATCCGCAAAATAGAAGCGTGGCATAAGGTTAATTATTTCTATGTCCTACCGAATAACGAAATATCTTATCAATCGTAATGAGAAGAAATATGTCATGCACAAATGTATCTCCAAAAACCAATATACTGCAGCAAATTATCATTTACGACGTGGTATTTTTCCCATTTAATAACTAGAATTGGACATAAATCAAAAGAACATAGCAGCAGACGATCAAAGGGAGTTCATTAAGAGAAGTAAATTTGTGAGCATGTGTCCATCAGGAGATATTAGATATGATAGTCATCATTCTTTTAGTATACATGTTACATTAGCTGCTTACTCTTCATATATTTACTCAGAGCTCATATCAGTGTTTCACCGAAACATTTAGTATCAAACTTATATTTTTCTCATGAAAATCAATGATCTGCCACTGCAACCAAAGTAGATGGGTTGTAGTTTGTACCAGTCCTAGAAAAATTTTCATGAAAACTTTGGAGAACCGAGCACTTGATTCTGAATAAAATCGGAGCTAAATCTCATATGTACGAAGTGTTTTCTGCATTTTACATGAACAACAAATGCTCTGTGAAATCATTCCACTCGTAGAGATAGTGAAATACCCGGGTGTTACACTAGACAAATCACTGAACTGGACATAAGACCAATGGTAACATATGCCTCCATAGTTTGGCGATCGAAAGGGCTACAACAAACGACCAAAGCCAAACTCTCTGGTTTACAGAGAAAAGCATGCCCGGCAATAACTGGTGCAATAAGTATCACACTATCAGCTGCTCTGGAAATCGTTCTAAATTTACCTCCTCTCCACATTTATTTGCTAGGTGGGCAACATACAGAGTCCAACAAGCGGTTATTAATATGCCGCAGGCTAGCATCATGGAAGCATCATGATGATGCTCTCAGATGACATAGATAATCACGACATCCTTGATGGGAATACTTTCAGATGTGATACCTACCATGACCAATTATGAATTGCTTATTAACATCTTGTTTCCTAGAAGAGACGAATGGGACCGGAATAAAACCGACCTACAGAGAGTGGACAGTTGGTTCACAGATGATTCTAAAACCCCTGACGGAACTGGAGCAGAAGTATACAGTTGCAACCCAAAGGAAAGAATAACCTCGACCTAGGTAACAACGCAACTGCTTTTTAAACGGAAATTCATGCCATTGAACTATGTACATGTGTACAAGCTGGCTTGAACAGACGCATCCTAAATACGGATCAATAAGAATTTTTTCAGACAGCCAAACCGCTCAAAGCTCTTTGTGCGTCTTATTGCAACTTTAAAACGGTCTGGAATTGCTAAAAGGCTCTGACTCGATTGGGTAGAAATAACAAGCTAACTGTGGTCTGGATACTGGGCCACTCTGGCATGAAAGGCAATGAAATAGACGATTCCTTAGTTAGGAAAGATGCGGCATCGAAATTTATCGGACCAGAACCAATTCAATTCAATTCAATTCAAAAAGATTTTCTTTAAAGTAAAAATATACATGCGCCTAGTGTGAAACCCAGCCCGGAGCTAACCAAACAACCACGGCGCGTAGCGTCGTGGTGAGTAAGGTTGGACGGGGCAGGTCCGATTTGGCTAAGAACGATAATGGGATGGTAAGTTGGAACTGCCATTCGCTTGGGGTGAATTTAAAAACAATGTCCTTAACTATACTGCTCACAAGGGCTTAAAACTAACTAAAATTACACTCAAAGTTGTCGCAATGTGCGCGCACAGATCACTAAAAAATTTTAATTACTGCCACGGGAAAACAGAACACAACGAAAAAACCCGTTTGAAATAATCTCCACCCTGGTGGTCTTCCTGCCTCCAGGAAAATAGGGGAAGAATAAAAGTTATGGTTTTAAAAGTTATAATTTCTAAAAGGTTACCGTCCGAGAGGTAAATTTTGGGACAAAAAGAGAACAAAAAAAGGGTAAAACAATGAACAAACAGGAAACGAATAGAAGGGGATTAAAATTGTAAAGTTGATAGGTAAAGATAAATACATAGTAAAGATAGGTTATAGTAGGGAAGAAGTTGGCTAAGTTGGAAGATGCCTGAAAATAGGCAACGTCTGGTATGGTAATGGGTGTTTCAGATTAAATAGAATTGCATTAAGCTGTCTAATGTGTGTTATGTTGCGGGTTAGCGGAGTATCGCCCAGTTTGAATTCATAGAATTTTTGCGAAATCTCTTGGACGTACTCGCCTAGTGGGGTTATGTCGTTACAACGGGCGTACAGACAGAGTGGGGTGTATCTGCCCGAATCAGAAATGAGGAGTATAAATTTGTGTTCTAGAACACGGAGTTTCTTCATTGTCGTGACCGGGATGCTGCACCACATCGGCGCCGCGTATGTGATGGCCGACTTGATCACTATCGTATATAGCAATTTTTTATTGGTCCTGTTTAGTCCGCTACCTCTGGCCAGGAGCAGATATAGTCTCCTGGACATGGAGTAGACTTTTCGTATGGTCTCGTTGATGTGCGTGTTGTACGTCAGTCTCTTGTCTAAATTAACCCCAAGGTACTTCACGCACCGTTTAATAGGAATTTCCCGACTTTTCGGGTAAATCTTACACTGAGCGTTGTGTCGGAGACGTATAGGTTATACAGTTTAGGTGACAGGCACGACCCCTGGGGGACGCCCACGCGAATATCCCGCCGCGTTGATAGATTATATTATCCACCCTGGCCTGCAGCGATCTACCTGATAGGAAAGAGTGAATGAGTTTCGTTATGTGTATGGAAAAGTCCAGTGCGTTCAGTTTGTGTAGAAGGCCCGGGATCCATATGGTATCAAAGGCTTTCTCAATATCGAGGAGCACCATGACGGTGCTTTTACCGAGGTTGCATTGCACTTTGACGTCATTCACGATCCTGACGACCTGCTGCACAGTGCTCCTGCTCCGCCTGAAGCCGAACTGGCACTCATCGTTGATGTTAAGTTCATCCTGAGCAGAGTCTAGTCTGATCAGGATGACCTTCTCCACCAACTTGGAGATCGCCGACAGTAACGAGATCGGTCGATAACTGCCGGCGAGCTTCGCGTTCTTGTTTGGCTTCAAGATTGGTACGACCACGGCGCATTTCCACTGACTAGGCCAGTGTTGCAGCCGCAGGATCGCGTTAACAATGTACGTCAATGGGCTCATTTAGCAATTTTTTTTTTTTTATAATCGGACAGATCTTATCATTTTAAGACCCTGTGCAAAAAAAAAAACAGAATTATGTGAGACCTATAAATCGTGCAAAAAAAATCATAAAAATGGGCCGCACCCGCGGTCGAGTATCGGCCGTGACGTCACTTGATAGGAACCCGCTAGCCGAAGCGGCTAGCTGCAGCGCATTATTATAGTTTCACAATCGTTAACTCAAGCAGGGTGTTTTGAAACTTATGTGTGTTTATGAAGAATTTCAGTTTATCAACTATTTTCACCGATTTATATTACTATTCTCAGACGTCATGATGTTGGTCGCTCCGTGCTCTTTAAAAGTCGTATATTTCGAAAACCACATATCGGATTCATCTGAAATTTTCAATATCGTCTAATTTTAAGTAATACTTTATCCACAAGAAGTAACAACTACTAAATGAAATTCATTAAATGAGTCCATTGTACAATGCCTGTTATCGCGAGATATTTGAGCAGCTTATATTCGATACCGTCTTTCCCCGGAGCTTTGTTGTTAGGTAATGTTCGGACAATGCCAGCTACTTCAGAGGGCTTGGCCATGATCCTTAGGAATTCTCGTCTAGTCAAATGAACGTCATGGCCAATCGTTTCGTTTATGTTGTTTTCAATGCGGTCATGCTCAACGTTGTTGGTATGTTCGTTTTATGTATATTTTCAAAGTGGTCGCTTTCTGCATGTCCTGGCCTGAACTGAGAGTAAAATCCAGGAGGTACTGGCAAACCAGGATTCATTCATAGGAGTTTATTACATATCCATCAAAATCAAGAACTAGAAAACTTTAAGAACTAAGAACTCTAGCTGGTCTATATACCGGGCACTGCAGACTAAATCACCACCTCCACAGACTTGGAATAGCGGATAACGCTGAATGCAGGCTGTGTTTGGAAGAGAATGAAATGGCAGCGCACGTTCTATGTACCTGTCCTGCTACAGAAGGAACCAAGTTCTCACTTTTTGGCAAACGGCAACTGCTGCCAGAGGTCCTGGACAATCTCTCATCTAATAAGGTAGTCGGCTTTATTAAAAAGCTGAACCTATTGGGTGAAATATAATTAGGAGCGAGTCACAACAGACCAGATGGTCCCAGTGGATGGTCTATATATTAGCCCACTCACATGTCAACTTAACCTTACCTAAGAGTAGAAGACACCGTCAAACGTGGCATGACGCATAACCGGTACCAACAATTTGTAAGTTTCGTTGTCTACTTCAGATGAACGCCGACACCAGTAATTCTATAATTATTTTGTGGATAATAAATGGAACCCACTGTATGTGGAATACTGTACGACTGTGCGAGTAATACAAATTGAATTCTCCAGACCTGTCGTTAACTAAATTTTGGCTCCGCCAATGGCAACCTGTGTTCCTGACCGGGTCAAAGCTCTCGTGGAAGAAAATCGCAGGGCGGTACGAAAACCATCCGACTAAATCGGAAACGTTGTTGGCCCGGGGCTAGTTTAAATCGAACGATGTAATATTTTATGTTTTGACACAGTTTGTTACTATAACTAATATGGAACATGGAGAAAGTGGCTCTGGGATAATATCGAGGGCTTATTTTCACCGTACCTACGTCAAGGAATAATATTGACGTTTCCTTTGTTTGTATTTTCAATAAAGTTGTTTGTTTATTATTTTTGATATTGTTTTTCTGTTCGGCAAATGGGGTATTGGCTACAAGATATTCAATTAAGGAGGGAAAGAGATTCTACAAAAATATGTCATACGGGTACCTACTATATAAAAATCTTATAATAATTACAATAGATTTTTGCTCAATAAATAGTCCAATTACAGTGCAATATAAATGACAAAATAATGGTACATAATACAAATACAAAGATAAAAATTATAATATGAGTAAGTACTGCCTTACCAGTAGCTACTAAGTTTATCGAAGGCTTTACTGTTTGTTCGTATTTTGGGGAAGAACTTAGCGATACACCAGAAAAGTTCTACACTTTACTTTATTTAATGTTTTGTACATGTCAACTTAAAGCTACTGCTCTCTCTTTCTTCATTCTAATAATTAAATCTAATACTAACCATTACCTATTTTGCTTACCTATTATTTATATAGACACAAATAATAACTAATACATAATATTTTGAGCTGCACTGGACTTGACCTACTTATCAAACACTTTCACCATTTGTTTGCATTTCTTCGTCCAGCACATTACTATGTGGTAGTTTATTATCACAGAAATGAAGAAAACCCCACTATGTTTTTTACCACTATAGTTATATACCCAAAGTTGCGACTACAGTTTCGACAATTAGATCATTATCAAACGATTCAAAAAATAATTAAATACAGAAGCACTCTATAGTGCTTAACACTTATAAAATTTATTAGACAGAACTAAAGTTAATCACATAATCGCTACCGGAATTCAATAGGCTTTCAGTATATGCATCACTCAAAATTATTTCCAATTCAACAATCAATTCTACACTCAAAATGTGGTCTACCTACGAGATCACTATTAAACCCCCTGTTAAGGGGTATATTTAAGTCTAATTTAGAAGGACATATAGTAAATTTCCAAACTTGTAAAACTCATATTCATTTTTGGTATACGTATGTGGATGATATTTTAGCATGCTTTAAAAATACTACTACACAGATACATAGTTTTATGAATTTCTTTAATAATTTACATCTCAATATCAAATTCGCGTCAGAACTGGAAACAAACAATAAAATAAACTTTCTCGACCTAACCGTAACACACGAAAATAACGTTTTCAAGTTTGACAGATATAACAATCTCTTATAACTCCTACCACTCTCAGTCACATAAATTAGCCGCATATGACTGAATGCTACACAGGGCGTTTTCCTTTACCTATATCAGAAACAGATATGAAAAAGAACTAGGCACAATACAAAATATAGCAAAAAATAATGGTTTTCCCAAAGAAATAATGTCTAAATCAACAAATAAAAGACAAAAATAGTTTGCATTTAAATTAATATACCCAAAAACAAAATCCTTACGCCAGTATCACATACTGCGAAACATTATCAGTAAACATTGCAAATGTCCTCTAGAAAATAACATTAACGTAGTATTTAAACCTCATTATATTTAACAATTTTACCCTTCAACAATTACATAATACACAGTAGTTTCCTTCTTTTGAGAGATTGAGTCACAATGTTTAAAGTAAGTTTTTTCCTCTGATCCCCTCTCAGACCCTTACCAGTCGTGTCGTCGCATCTCACTTAGTTTTTTTGTGCTGTGCTAGTTAGACGTGTATTGATAGTTAAGTTAATGTGTTAATGTTTATATAATTTGTGAAGAGATTCATATCAAAGCATATCTATGTTTATGTTCTGAATTGCAACACACACACATTGTATCACTATTAGCCTGATTCAGCCACATGATTCATTTGTTTATTTGTTTATTTATTGTAAACATATACACAGGAATTCCTAGTTATAGATATTTGTGTAAAGTAAAACAAAATAAAATAAGGAGAAGGAATGTTTGGGGTTCCAATATGGACTTACATAATGACATAAGTTTTGGAAAGACTTATTGCTACGGTCGAATAATACAGAGTAGAAATTTATTTTCCATTACTAATATTATTTATAATAAAAATCATTCAAACATTGCCCAGTAAAATTACAAACTGTTAATGTTAACAGATATAATTATTTTTTATATCGTTTCAGAGTCTATTACTAAAGAACTCAAATATATGAAAATTAACACTTAATAATAATACGCTCTTAGAATAGATCACGTTTCTTTAAATATCTACCTGTGTTTTATGTAATTGTTGAAGAAGAAAATTGTGAAGTATAAATGTAAAATTAATCGCGTTACCTGTAGATTAATTTAAATTTTATAAGCAATTTTCTCCGAAACAATTACACTCCATCCTTCCTTTACGTTTGTAAGGGAGAGTGGGGTGTAAAGTTCTATTTTAGCACAACACAACAGAAGTGAGATGCAACATCTCGACTGGTAAGGGTCTGAGAGGGGATAAGAAGAATAAACTTACTTTAAACATTGTGACTCAATCGCTCAAGAGACGGAAGCTGCCTGTGTTTTATGTAATTGTTTCGGAGAAAATTGTTCATATTATTTAAATTAATCTTCAGGCATGTCGATTAATTTTTCAAATATAAATTATCAAACCTAATGTACAATGCTAAAGATGAAACTGATAAATATGAAAAATCAGGAGTTTATAAATTAAAATGTTCAAAGAACAGTTGCATATAATTTGGACAAAGTGGCCATCATTTTAGAACTATGTACTTAGAACACAATAGATGCTTTAGATTACAAGAAACAAACTCCACGTTTGCAAACTATGTATTAGAAAGTAGTCATAATTTTCCAGATGGGTCGCGTGCGCGTGACGTCACAGGTTCCAGACCTTAGGAAAAACAAACCGCTGTCATTAGCTGTCAAATGGAGACTGACTGAACCTCAGAATTAAATTTTTCGTAATCCTAGAGTTTTTATCGATATTATATCATACAAAATGGCTAGTTTTTATTGTATTATTAATTGTGGAAGTGTGGCAATCCGAAACAACATCAGTTTTTGTAAAATAACGTCGATTTACAGCCAGAAGAGGTTAGGTTAAACAATTCCAGGCATTTAAAAGAAATGCTTTAAGTTAATGCATAAGAATGATTGTGATAGTAATAACTGCTGCTCAAACAAGCAATAAACAATCCATGGTAAAGAAAATTTACATTTTATATTGGTTTGTCTCTATTTTTAATAACTATTTCTCATTTAAATTTTAGTTGAGCGAAGCATGAACTGCACGGAGGGAGAGTATATTTAAGAGAATACAAGTCATAATTAACAATTGACCTACATAAAATAATAAAATACATGTTAAACATTTTATATAATATATTATAATAAAAATTTACAAAAATTACAACGGTTTGCGTAGTCCAATCTATAGGTATATAAGGTATAGACGAGGGGTTAACCGCTGGAAGAAATTGTGTATATCTTATTACATACTTCAAACAGTTTACAGTAGGTACGTCAGTCTTTCATTGTTTATTTTATAAAGTGTATTTTTCGCAAAATTTACAGCGGTTAATCTCCAACCATAGCAATGTTCAATGTTCATTGCTAAAAAACTAAAAAGAAAGATTTCCTGTTAAGTGGTGAACATGTTTTGTCTAGACTGGCAACACAATCCCAGTGAGCATTAAGGAACCATCTGAATCTGCAATAGTCCAAGGAGTTAATGGCTTTTATTCATGAGGCCTAAGAGTTCATATCTTGAAAAATTAATTTCTGCATTAGTAATTATTTATAAAACAACATTTAATTAGGCAAGCATATATGAAAAAAATGGTTGATAACTAATTCTTACCGTTGTAACAAGCTTTTATCCTGCAAATTTCTTGCAGAGTACTTCTTTCACCTAACCACAAACAGCTTCAAGACTTCTCAATGCCTTGAATTCATCCTTCTGTCTACGTAATTCTTTCAAAAATCAAGTAATTTGCAACATCCCTATGTGTAACATTTGGAAATACATCAATATTTGTACTAAAGTATTTTTTTCTCAAAATATAAGGATTTAATTCGATGCAGCCGTATACCTAACCTCTACATCAGGAGACAATTCTGCAAAATACGAACTAACCGTCATCCTGACGAACAAAGTTGTTTGTATAACAGTATTAAGAATAGTTGTAGATGTTAAATAATCCAACAAGTTCTTAAATGGTGCAAACACTGAAAAACTCACTTTAAAGAAACACGCTTAATCGGCGGATTTCTCAATGACAGCTGTTTGTTTTTCCTAAGGTCTCAAAATCTGTGACGTCGGCGCACGCGACCCATAGAAGTCCTACATTTTGCCTAGAAATTTATAAATATAACCGTAGTTTTTTCCTGTTTCTTATTGGAATGCTCTACCACATGTATTTTTTTCTGCCCGTGAAATCACAAAATAATAAAATTATCCAGTATTTTACTTTTAAATAACCTGTACGCCTGTGACTTTTATATCACAGGAGCAGTTAGAGGGCATTTTTTGACGAATAATGAATGAGAACAAAAATATAAAAATTACGTATTTTGCTGACGTGTCGGAAACTGAATCTGTTTACTTTCCCAAAGTATATTATAAGTATTTGTGTGCTATGTATATTAAATACATAGCTTTAAGAATATATGTGTTATATTCAGTATCCATAGATACTTACTCCTTACACAGAACTGTTAACGTATCTAACTGATAGCTTTATTTTAAACAATGTGTAGTTTGTTAAGTTCTTGTTTTAACACCGACAGCCAGGTTGTGCAACGCATTTATCCTCATTCAATAATATTATAGCTGACCTTTAATTTTTCTTTTCTTGCTATCTGTCTCTTTTGTTAAAATTTTTGCCGAGTCCCAGTTTATTCTATGTCCGTTCTCCCAAGCGGGAGAATCTCATTCTTCCTAATGTAACCCCTGTGCTCACCTAATCTAACACTACATGGTCTGGATGACTCATCCATATAATGTTTATTACACTCACAAGAAATGCTATAAATGCAGTCTTTTGAATTTTGTTCACGATATAGCGGTTTTGTTTTTGTTAAAATAGATTTCAACGTATTGCCCGTTTGAAATATCGTCCTAATATCAAATCTATTGCCTACTCGGCGGCGTAGCTTTTAAGATAATCCGTACACATAAGGAATTAACAGATGAACATATCTGCTGACTTCCCCTGTTCCGTGGAGGTCGCAGACTAGATTTTATAAGGTTTGACCCATGAAAACTTTTAACCAGCACCGCCTAAACTGCCTTCTCACAAAGTTTCAGCCAAATTCGCCATAAGGACTTGGCGGGGGTCTTTTTTTTCAGCGTACTTTTCTGCGATTTAAAAAAAAATGTAGTGCACTTCAAGCCGGGTTGCCCAGCCACGCGATCGGTACCTTTTTCAGATATGGAAAAAATACCTTTCTACAAGATTTCGATGGATATAAAACATTTTAAACCAATCGTCCACTAGCTCTCTGTCTATGATGTATAAGGAAGCAGAAAGGTCACAAAAAACGCGATATAAAATGTTCTTTAATTAACTCAAATACACGTAGAGTATACACAAAGATCGAGAATACTTTCGTTTAAGTACCTTGGTCAGGGGCGTCTTAAGGGCAGGGCAACCCGAGCGACTGCCCGGGGCGCCAGCTCAGAGGGGCGCCAAACTGAGGGCAAAAATTGTATTTTTTTGTACCCTTTTTATTAGTTTTCTTTGGAAGATAATATCATATAATATCAGTATCTATGTCAGTTAAAATGGTAATAATGCAAAACAGTCGAATATCATTAAAACCGCCTAAATAATTCAAAAATGCACCACAAAACATTTTTGTTCAGCTATGAGATAACTCACTATTCATACCTCAAGCTTCCCGCCCTATTATTGACTGACACGGAGTCGATCATTAAAGATTTTGCATAATAATCCAGTGAAATTAGACTTTTCTGATCTAACAAAATATATCCTTGCTTTTTTTTTTGAAATCGCCACAGAAAGCACGATATTCGCAAAAACCATTTTTTGTGAACTTTGAATATTTTTTTATGCCGTAGTGATCTCTTTGCCGATTTTTAATATTTTCTTTGAAACACCAAAATAAATCGATTTCAAAAAAAATGAAGGATATATTTTGTTAGATCAGAAGCCATATTTTTGTCTAAAATGACTGGAGTATAAACAAAGGCCGGCAACATGCACTTCATTCAGAAAAAATTCAGAATACTCAGAAAATTGTTATACCAATATTAGCTGGTTGTATTTCATATCTGACATAATTTACTGCTTATAAATAAATAAAATAAATAAACGACAATTTGTTTGGTATGTAATATTAAAACAATAAAGAAGAACCTTCCTTACACATAGACTGGACAACGGAGAGTAGGTTAAACCACAAAGGTTATAAAAAACAAAGGCATATTGTTAAACAACTGTCCCACACTGAGATAAAAAATTATCGATTAATCGATATACATCCATTTACATTTTTGCTTGAGAGAACATAGTTAAGATTCATTGGTAGCTGAAAACCCAAATGTCTGAGTTCACATACAAGCACCAATGATTCAGAGTCGTGCGCAACCAAAGAAAATATGATTAATGTCACCTTTTTGTCCACAAGCATATAGATCATTATTTAAGATTCCAATTTTAAATAAGTGATCTGGATATCTACCGTGATTGAGTTGTAAACGTGTAAGTAGAGTAAAAAGGTCTTGAAATAGGGAGCCTGTCATGCCATCTCGACTCAGCAATCAGGGGGTTTAATTTATAGTAATTTGTACCTCGCTCCGTGTACTTCTGGTCATATTGTCGCCCTGATGGACCCCTGGGCGTGAAATGTGTCTATCCCTATTACTTCCTTCCCTTTCCCCCATCTGCGTAGCTGGCTGATGGAACACATCCAAGGCCAAAAACTAGAAAAAAAAAGAAAAGAACCTTCCTCTAAGTAAACTTGTGACGGTGGTCCTCTCATTATAATAGCGTTCAGATGCTGTAGACAAAAAAAATTATATTACAAATTAATTACACGGGTCTACAAAAAAGGTCTTGTTCTTAGGTTATCATCTAATTCTTCTGAAGTATTTTGAGGCGCTGAAGCCTATTTTGGACAAAAAAAAATTCTATCGTGACAGTTTTCCTGTACTGTCGTGCGCAAAAAGTCTTATAACGTATTTTTGCTAAAATCTAGTTGTGTGTATCTAACTTTAATTTTTGTGACATTGTCAGTTATTTGTCAAAATTCATTGCAAGTGTGCAAATAGAGATAGATTTACATTAGAAAAAAATAGTTGTCCTATTTTTTTTGCTTACGACAGTACCATCCCCTAAAAAGTGCAAAAAAAAGGTCTCGTCGTAAGGTTTTCATCTAACTTTTCTAAGTATTGTATTGACATGCTGAAGGCAATTTTGGACACAATTTGTTTTTCTGTCGGGTCAGTTTCCCCATTCCACCACTCCCTTTTATCCTCTAATTTGTTTTTGTGCAAAATTGGTTTCAGCACGTCAAAATACTTCAAAAACGTTAGGTCAGAACCTTTGGGACCAAGGCCTTTTTTGATATTTTTTTTAGGGGATAAAATGGGTGGTAGAGGGAAACTGACACGATAGAAAAAATTTTTGTGTCCAAAATTGCCTTAGGCGTCTCAAAACAATTCAGAGAAGTTAGATCAGAACCTTACGAAAAGATCTTTTTCGCCCCCCCCCCCCCACTTCAGGGAATAAAAGGGGTGGTATAGAAAAATTGACATGATGCAATAAGAAATTCTTTTTTTATGTCTAATGATCTGAAAATTATAAGAAGCAGAAGAGTATAGAGTAGTAGAGTATAGAGTATAGACTGTATAAACTGATATCCAGACGGGCTATTTCTAAATTTAAAATATGAATTTTATATTTTAAGGCGGTCGGAAGATGTTACAGAAGAACTGATATTTATTGTTCCCTTTTAAAAGGGTATTATCTCCTTATTGTTCATTGAGGGTATCATTAGTTTTGGATGCACTATCAGCCACATAAATATCGAAGGACATTTTGTGTTAACTTAAAAAGTAGTGATAGGGGGGGGTCCGAAGGGATATCTTTGGACTTTAGTACGTAGTACGTCTGTCTGTGAAATTTCCGTGATTATCTCATGGAGGGGCGCCAAAAAGTGCTCCCGCCCGGGTGGAAAATTTATCTTGAGCCGCCCCTGACCGTGGTTTACCAGCGCTACGTTTCGTCCTTTGCGTGTGCATCCAAATCCTTGACATTGCCCGGCTAAGCCGTATCAATTAGAGCACGCGAGAGCGCCGGTCTCGGTCGGTAATAGATACGGAAGCCGCATAGTCTGCTTCATCTGTCTGTAATCGCCACTTTAATTACTTGTACCTGTGACATGGTGCTATCTCCTGAGAATATCGAATCACATTAAACTTTATATTTTAATGAGGCATCGGTTATGTCGTGCAGGTATATAAAACGCGCTTTCTGCGCTATACCATTGTTGCTACTCCTGCTCCAACTTCCTGATTAGTTCGCTTTTAATTGTGTCGTAGGTTTACTACCGTGCAGCCTATCGATATCGAGATTTCTACACGTCCTCTGAGCTGGGGTCTTTATAAAATGCGTTCAAGTGGCCTATTAGGGATTTGTAACGCGGACTATTGTGGGTGTGATTGCAGTAATGTCTCGCCTGCCTGCGAAAAAGTGTTATTTAGATAAGGGAATTTAGTTGTAAAGCGACGAAAAGAACACTACGCGGGTGGAACGGCGGAAAATGTTCGATAACAAGGTGGAATATAAAGTACTGGTATATTTTGCGTCAGAGCCGATCCTAGCATTTTTGTGCCATAGAAAAAAATTAAAAAATATGCCCTATATTTTCACATAGTTAAAGAAAATTATAGCTAAAAGAAAATAAAAAAATACTATTTTCTTCTAATTAAATGTTAAGAAGTAACTAAGGTGGCTTTGAAAACAATGAAATATTTAGCTATTCAAACATTTGTTGATTTACCGGTGTTTTTATTATGTCTTTAAAAATTGTTTAAAATTCTTGTTAATTGTCTTCAAAATGCCGCAAATTTATACAAGAGATGAAAAAGTGGACATGTTAATTCACACACCTACAAATTTTAGCTTTTATTTTGTATCGTTAACCAAAATCACTTATTTGCATTGTTTTGGTCCCAGCTACGTCCAACATAGTCATAAAAAAAAATTTGTTGGCTCTAAAAATTGTAATAACTGACCTAACTCACATATTATGGTATAATTACTTCCACATCCGGTGGAAGTATAGTAACGACAAACAAATTTTTAAAAATTAGGCTTAGAATGTCATGAAACGTCGAGATTTTAAGTTTGAGCGAAAAAAAAATTTCTGTCTGTCTGTCGGTCTGTAACTTTTTTTTGTGCGCACGTTTACTCTGGAACCGTTTGAGATATTGACTTGAAATTTGGTACACATATGTACTTTAACGAGATCTAGAACTAGATTATATTTGCATCTTGTTCCGTCGAAGGATTGGGGGGTAAATTGGGGGTAAATTTGGGGTAAATTGGTATTTAGTATATACAAGAGATGCTAAGGTCTCAAAAAAAATGTTGGCATTAGCCACCTCAATTACCATCCTCACCCCATTATTAAAGGGGATGAAAAAAAATTGTGATTTAGTGTGTGTACAAAAACCAGAAAACTCAAAATATTTTTTTTACTTCATCCACCCCCACTACCGATGTGAGGTATCCTTTTATGGGTTTTTGGGGTAGAGGATTTCAAATATTATATTATTAAAGTTCCATAAACAATTATTTCCACATACAAAATTTTTTCGTTGTGAGTGACTTGGATAGAAAATCTGGATGTGGAAGTAGTGATTCCTTTGGCAGCGGTTTTTTAATAAAAAAAGCAATTAATTACATCATGTGAAAAAATATTTGCCATTTTGATATATATTTCATATACATGTTATATACTATACACTTAATTAGAATATAAGCCCTTTAATCAGAAAATTAACTATTCTTCTTGCGCTTCTTAGCCCGTCTCTTATAAGTTACTTCTGGAGCATCTCTTATCCATGTCTAAGAGTAATCTGCCAACATCGCAGAAGTCCATTTGCCCTGATATCTTTTTTCCATATTTTGAATATCCTGGTGGAATCTCTCTCCATGCTCATCACTTACTGCACCACAGTTTTCTGGGAAGTAATCTAGGTGTAAATGTAGAAAGTAGACTTTTAATGACATATTGCATCCTAATTTCTGGTAGCAAGAAAGAAGATTCCCAACAAGGTCTCTATAGTTTTCTGCTCTTTTGTTACCGAGAAAGTGTGTCGCTACCATTTTAAAGGAATTCAAACCGGCTTTTTCATTACCTTCTAGAATGTTGTCAAATTCAGCATCTTTGAAAAGGTTCTTGATTTGAGGACCCACAAAAATTCCCTCTTTAATTTTCGCATTACTAAGTCTGAGAAATTTTTGTGTTAAATAACTGAAAGCACGTCCTTCTTTGTCCATAGCTTTTACCAAGTTTTTCATAAGCCCCAGTTTTATTTGGTGTGGTGGCAGTATTACCTTTTGTGAATCAATCAATGGAATGTTAGCAAACATTTTTTTCTACTGGTTCAAAACCCAGTCTTGGCGGCCAAATTTTTCTTTTGTAATGTTCTAATCGCGCTCGACTGTCCCACTCACAAAGAAAACAGCAATATTTGCCGCATACCAACTAAGACAGCTGTCACTTTTAAGTCTGCACAAATCTGCCACTTATACTTGTTATATTCTATAGTTTGTAGCAATACATTCATGTTACTGTAATTTTACTTCATGTGGACAGCGTGGGCGGTTGGAGTTGATGGCAATTTATTTCCATTGTGGAGTAACACAGCTTTTAGACTAAGTTTCGAGGCGTCAATAAAAAGTAAGTCACTAGGATCATGGGAAATGTGTAAAGCACTCATTAAACCGTCAATGTCCTTGCAGGCAACCAAGTCATTTTTCATTTTGAAAATAGGTATAAGATCTTTTTGACGACTTTGATACATGGAAACTTTGACATTTTCTTGTAGTAAATTCCATCGTTGTAATCGAGATGCCAAAAGCTCCGCTATTGCCTTGGACAGATCAAGGTCTCTTATAAGGTCACTGAATTCGCGTTGATTAATTTTGTGTGGTTCACCACCGGACACTTCGGCAGAGAAATCGGGATCTTGTGATGTTGATGGCTGGACTATGTTGTCATCTACATTATCATCCGATTCTTCGTCAGAATCAAGGCTGTATTCTTGAGGTGGATTAGGAATAGGTAGTTCATCACTATGGAGAACCGAGCGAATGGCAGATGGTAAATTGGGGTATTGTATTACCATCCTTTTTTTCTTGTTAATACCCTGTCTAATAGTAGGTATCACGCAAAAATAACAATCGGTAACATGATTTGTAGGTTCTCGCCAGATCATGGGCACAGCAAAAGCCATTGAACGTCCTCTTTCACTTAGCCAACTGCAAAGATTGTTCGCACAATTGCTGCAACATATATGAGGTGTCCATTTTTTGTCTTCATCTCCAATTGTACAACCAAACTACAACTGGTACGCCTTCTTAATTTTGGGAGTAAAATTACGTTTTTGATGCGTAAAAGTCACTTCACCACAATTATAACAAAAGTTGTTAGGTGTATTTACACAATTTCGTGGCATATTTTCAAAATAGCACTATTTACTTTCGAAAATGAACGCTTATTATGCCCAAAGTACAAAATACGACTACCTAAGAATGAATATTAGTTTTAGTGGCAAATAAAGAGGTAGGTAGTTAGTATGTCTATTGTTCGTAGAATTTTAATTCTACCTGTTATTTGTGATAGGACCGCCCATAAACTAGGGTTTATAAGGGGTCTACACACGATCCAGTGGCAGGGAGCCAGCCTTGTCGGCATGCTTTGAACTCATTCGTAAAAGTGAACTGGTCAGCTGGAATTCCAATTATCTTCAAAGCGTACCGACAATGTCGGATTCCAGCAGCTGGATCGTCTGTAGACCCCTATACCTGCGTTACATGTTGTTACCTGTATTGGGAAAATCAGAGCCAACTTGAACTTTTGTTTTTATATTGTTATTTAGCATGACGAAGTTACTGGATTATTTAACCGATAAAATACAAAATATTGGTCACAAGAAAATCAACATTTATTACGGGAGGGTAACTTTCAAGTGCGGTTCGGTTTCAACATTTGAAGGACCCTTGACTGGTGCCAGATTGGAGACATTTTAGATGAGTTACTTTTGGATTTAGGACAGGGAATGTATTTCCAACAAGATGGCGGTCCGCCCCATAATTCAAGGATAGTAATTGATTATTTAAAAATCTTAGAATCTTGACTTTAGTGAGTATTTATATATTGGAGATCTGTACATATGTTTATAAAAACAAGTCTATGTTCTTAAACAATCGAACACGGCATAAGGAGCAGCTTCAAACCAATTCTTTTCGGACAACAATGTTTCAAAAAAGTTTTATATATAATGGTTGTGTTTCAACATTTTAACAAATGAAATTAAATCATCTCCAAATGTTCAGATTTTTAAAACAAAACTCAAAAATTTTCTAGTAAATAAAGTTTGCTATACCCTAGACGAATTTTTTGTTTAATGCTGATATTTCGTCATTTTACATTTACATGCTTTATGTTATTTATTTGTTTTTAATCTTCTTCGCTGACAATAATTGTTGTGTTTTTTTTTTTATTGTTTGTTACTACTCTTATATTTACATGTATGCATTAATTTTTAAGAGCTGACGTATTCTACATTTTATTGTAACAGTTACATTTTAAATGTGGAAATAAAAAAATATTATTATTATTATTATTACCTTCAACGGAGATTCGGAGAAAACGTAAATTCGACGAATGGTCCTGTGTGGTAGCATCCAAGGTCACCTGATTTAACACTCCTTGATTTTTTTTTGTTTGGGGTCATTTAGAAAATATTGTTTATGCAACCGCCGCCGTTACAACTCGTGAAGACTTGGAGCTACGAGTAAGACGTGCAATTAATAGCATAACGGCCCAGCAATTAGCGAACGTTCTTCGAGAAACAGCTATGCGAGTTCAGAAGTCTATTGACGTTAATGGACAGCATTTTGAACAATTGTAATGTTTTGTGTTCATTTTTTATATTCCAAAGCCATCTTATGTATAACAAGATAATTAGAACAAAATTGTATTTCCTTATTTTCTTTTAGCTGTAATTTTGTTTGTATTTATGGCATATTTTAATACGACATATGAATAAATTCCTTATTAATAGTACCAATAAATGGTACCACGGAACCAATACGGTTCCATTTGAAAAAAATGAGTTTTGCCCCAAAAACCATTTTGATGAAATTTATTGGCTCATAAATGACGTAATTTAGTATTTTTGACAGGATTTCGATTTTTCTAGCATCACACAGGTCATTTAGAATAAATCAGAACCATCATGGTACACTTAAATGGAACACTAACAATTATATTATAAAAAATATTGACACTTAAAATGTCATTTATTTGGTATCGTTAGATTCAGAAAATTATACAGAATTCAAAAGTGCAATAATATACAGGGCGTTCCATTTAAAAATCGAAAGTTGGTGTCACTTCCGGCGAAACCGAAAGTGAAAGGAAAATAACCTGTATGTCAAAAAGTGCCGTTTATTATGTATATGGGATATCCCAAACTTCAATCAATTATTTTCAAAATTAAAGGAGACCGTATCTTGATCTTGTTACACCCGGTATGGCAAGAAAGCCTTTAAGTTTTAAATGTACATAATGTTTAATATTTAAATAAATAAAATGTGTCTGTATAAATAAATAATAAATAAAATAGAAAACATGCAGACAACAAGATATACTGAAATCAAATGTAGAGTTTAAAACTGGAAATAAAAAACTTTTTGACGTACAAAAACTCGAAATATTTCATCTTTGTTCGATGGTGGAGAAACATCATACACTATTGATAATAATCTTTGTTGACTCATTATTGATCTGAAATAAGTTTTTATGAGTGGACAAGGAGCATCAAATAATGATAAAATCAACTGAGCAAACAGATTATTCACATTCAGGAAGTGATAAAATAAGATCTGAGATACCTCAGGGATCAGTCCTAGGCCCACTTCTATTGCTATTGTACGTAAACGATCTGCTATCTTGTGTGTTATATTCTTCGAAATCGCATTCCGCTAACGATTCACTTTCTTGGTAAAATGCGACTCTCCTGCAAATGTTCTACCTTATGTAAATTAACGTTTAAACGATATACGCAACTGGTGTGAAATCAATAAAATCAAAATTAATTTCAACAAAATATGTTGTATAAACTTTAACTAAAGACAACGAGCGAATATCATAACTGTAAACTTGTTGTTAAAGTTAAAGTTGCGGAGGTTCGCTCGGCTCTAGTCAAAAATTAATTGTAAGAAACATATTGCAGCACTAAATAAGAAATTAAATAGTTGTCTGAACAAGAATATTCTGAAAATACTTTATCACGCAGTCTTTGGTATTCTTATTTCACATCGCAAAATTCTATTGACTGAATAACCAGATCTACTACAAAAGAACGTGCTATCAGAATTATTTCTGGATTAAAAAGTTGTCATAAATCTTGCAAGTCGCATTTGGCCAACATAAATATTTTAACTTTTTATGTATTAAAAAAAAGTTCTATTTGTATATGAAAATAACTCAGCTTACGTTGAGTCAAATCAGTAACTTATTAATATTACCAAAATTCTCTATATTAGATTAGATCTGAAAAAGGAGCTGGCTGATTGGCTTTGACCACCGCGACCCCCGTGGATCTATTGAGGTACTGCTTGTCTAATTTTACTTAGAGCTCTTTATACAGCTTTGTCTTTTGTATCAGACTCCAGGCTTTGATGAGGGCTCCCTTGTATAGCTATCTGCCCTTGGTTTCTCTTCGCCAAGTAGTTGGAACCTCAGTCTGGCTAGGCGTTCGCAATGGTACAGCAGATGTACCGAGATTTCCTCTTCCTACTGACAGAATCTGTATGTTGCATCCTCTGCCAGGCTTATTAGACTCATATGTCTATTAAGCCTACAATGTCCAGTTAGGAGACATACCATTATCCTAATAGTCTTTCCATTTTGGCGTAGTAGATCTTTCGTGAATTTGGCCGATCGTTCTTTAATGAACTTTTTGGTCTGTCTCTGTCGTGGGAAATTCTTCCACCACTCTAGAGATTTATTTTGTACCCATTCATTAATGGATGTTCGTATGCGTGACTTAGCCACACCGCAAAAGAGTTCGGGTCCTACTAGGGCCCTAGATGCGCCTTCCCGGGCCAGTTCATCAGCCTTCTCATTTCCTCTGTGTCCCTCGTGTCCTGGTACCCATGCCTCGGTCACTTTGTTCTGACTTCCTTGGTCTTGGTCCGTAAGGGCATTTATACAATCCCATCCCTGAATCGAACTGCATGGAATCGAGTGCCTTTAGCACTGTTTGGCTGTCGAAAAAAATGGCAATTGACTGGTTTACAGTTCCTTGCCTTATTATTTCCTTTGCACACTACTGTATAGCGGCCACGTCACCCTGAAATATTGTTGCGTGTATTCCTAGACTTATCGGAATATTCGTTTTCGACCTTATCCCGCAAATCCCAGCTCCGACCTCCCTGTTCTTGGAGCCGTCCGTATACCAGATCGTTTGCGCCGATATTGGAGGACCGTTTTTGCAGTCCTCTCTGTCTGGTATTCTCTATATGAAGAACATTGTTATTATAGAGGACCAGACCTGTACAATACATTACTCAGAGAAACTAAAATGTTGTCACTTATAATATCACAAGAGCTTAAATTATTTCCGAAAATTTTCTTGAGGGCACGAATATTTTGAAAATTATCCCGAGTCGCGAAGCGACGAGGGATAATTTTCTTAAAATATTCGTGCCCGAAAGAAAATTTCCCGGAATAATTTAAGCTTGCCTGGTATTCGGTAAGAAAATTTCACACCACTTAACACCATAATTTGGAAAAAAATTATTAATCCAACCTGACATTTTAAATTAATTTCACTGCTTGTCAAGTTGGCCAGGGTATTGTTGTTTTTGACATATTATGTTGATTTGTCATTTTTGTTTAACCGGTTCTGTCACAAAGCTTAATAATTACTAGTTTAAAAGGTCTGTCGTTGAGTTTAATAAGTGTATAGCGAAATGTCGCGATCTGGTAAAGAAAATCAACAAGTAATTAGACAAGAAATTCAAAATATAACACCATATAACACCCGAAAATCAAAATCAAGTGTATGAAAACAGTTTGTTGAATTTTGTGACGAAAAGTTGTATAATATTCATGAGTGTATGAGTGTAGTACAGGTGGCTACTATACTGGAGGACTACGCATTTAATATGAAAAAGAAAAATTTTGAAGATTATAAGGAAAGTGTGGTCAAAGTGATGTGGAACTCTACTGCTAAGCAGTTACAAGAAGTTTATTACGAAAAATATAAAATAAAATTTAATCCGTTTTCTGATGTGGAATTTGCGACCGCCAGAGCTGCACGCGATGCTAAGTGCAAAAAATTACAGAGAGACCCATTAAAAAGAAAAGTGAGTGCTTCAGCCTTAATCAGCGACGAATACAAAAAAAATATTGAAATGTGGGATAAAAATACTCCAGATGGATTGCAGCGTAAATTTTTTCACATAGTTTCACATGAGCTGGCATGGAGAGGAGGGGAAGGATAGTCTGCGTGTATCCAATACTTCAAAGAAGAAACTGATAATTTTGGAAACCCAAAAGGTCGGATAGAATATAATCCAATATTCTCCAAAACCACACAAGGTGGTTCTAAAAAACTGTCGGATAGTAAATGGTTGATTACAAATTTCGATAATCCACAAATGTGTCCGGTTCGTTTGTTTAAGAAGTTGATGGAAAAAAGGGTAAATCTTATTCAGACCGACAGATTATTCTTAACACCAAACCCATACTGGAGTCAACCCAATTCGAAAGGATGGTACAAGAATAGCCCAGTTGGTAAGAACATTGTATCTTCATGGTTTAAATCAGCAGCTTCTGATATAGGAATTGACACTAAAAAAGTAAAAATAACTAATCATTCTGCAAGAGCATCAGCTGTTTCGAAATTGGCCAAGGAAGGAGTTGGTGAACAACAGCTCATTAAAATTACTGGACACAGTAATAGTCAGTCAATCAAACCTTACTTACAATTGTACGTTGAACACCATCATCAGATGATTGAATCCATGAGAAGAATTTCATCAAGTACTAGCAAGTTTAATCATGATCAGAGCACAATGAAAAATTAAACAGAAAGTACCCAGATTCAACCCACCAATTCAAGCCAGCCCACAAACATTTATAATAATTGTGTTTTTAATATTAATAAAACCTATAATAATTAAATTTATTTCGTTATTATTTTGCTTATTAGTCGATATCATTAGAGATTTGCCAATGAGAAGATATTAGTTCAACATGAAATAAATTCTAAAAAAATCATATAGGTATATCCACCATATTTCGTTAAATAAAAAAAAATTGCCAACTTTAGTTACACCAAATGCTAAAACTCAGATGGGTATTAGTTCAGTCTATCGCTCTTTCATAATTTTAGGTTACTAAAGGTGGTAGAAATGTATTTTTTGTTAAAGTAATCCATAACACTTCTAATTTAAAAAATATAATATTAACATGGTTTGTTGCAGTAGGTGGCCGTGATATAGGCGGCCATGCTTTTGACAGATGAGGTTTATATTGGTAAATTACATTAGTTACTGTATAGTAAACCAGCAAACAAAGATATTTTTATGTAAAACATTTCTTGTAAGCATTTGCGTTAAACAATTTGAGAAAAATGGAATGCTTTGAAAAGTACAATTTATGTAAATACTGCAAAGAGTTGAGTCAAGCGCAAATATGTCATCCAAGATTAATATATTTAACGAATTTAATGGAAGATTGCGATCAGTAAGCGTTAGAGTCGAATGGTTTGTTTACGAAAATCCAAGAAAGTCTTCTGCAGATGTCAAGTAAATATGGCCTTTTGCGTAAAAGAGATTTGAACAAAATTGTTTCAAAATATTACATATATGTCTTAAAACACAGACATCTAATTAATTCGTCACCTTCTTATTCACCATTAAGAAGAGAGGATGAGTTAGAATTCAAGCAACATTTAAATCTTACTATGTTTGTACATCCTACGTTTTTTGAATTATAAATTGTTAATGCATAATAATTTAACAAATTTGTGTTTTCTGTTTAATGAAACTTTATAGCGAATAATAAATAATAATGTTAATTCCGAAATTTTGCATTATTCACAGGTATATCTACATTATTTAATGGTTGTAGATCATATGTTTACCTTTTCAACTGTCAAAAAATTTTCACTTAAATATCGTGGCGCCTCGAAAAAAATTCCGGAAATTTTTTTAATTGCCATGGTAACTAGTCAAAATTAAGGTATCTTATTGGTTAAAAAGTAGAGGTGTGAAATTTTCAGTAAAAAACTTAGAAAAGTAAACAAAAAAGTTACAGTAAAGTTTACTAATCTGTAGATAATTTTTTAGAAGATAATATATGAAACCAACAAATTACAGCATTTTTGTGTTATAAAATGCATATTTTATTAAATGTTGATTATAGTTAACAATTTAAATGCAAAATATTATAAATCTATAACTGTATCACATTTTGTAAAGCATGTGTGTTCTCTCAAGAATTAAATTTTTGGTATATAACACCACACCACTCATCCAACACATTTCCACACATGTAATCTTGTTCTTGAAATAAATTTATTATTCTCTTCTATTTATGTTAGTCAAGTTATTAGTTGCATTCGGCACCTTTCGGAGGCATTTTTAACGCCAGTCATTATTAAATTTTTTATGGTGCACTTATCCTTCGCAGTTCTATCTGGCGTTCCTCAAGGTTCGGTCTTAGGTGAAAACTGCAATGTACAAGCATATACAGATGATACGCAAGTGTACAATAGCTTTTATGTTAGCGACTCATTATTAGCTCAAAATAGTGACCTACATAAAATTAAAAAAATATCTCAAGAGCACAACCTAAAGTTGAACCCTAGTAAATGTAAGTTAATATTATTCGGACCTAAAAAGGATTTAGCTGTTTCTGAAAACTTTAATTTAAAAATAGGAAATGTGGTCCTGTCGACGAGATCGCTGCGTGTGGGGGTGAATTAGGGGCGGCCAGTCCGGGGGAAGGACCCCGGATCGAACGGTAGGAGGTCACAAATTTATTTAGTTGAAGTCGGGCGCCAGCGCCTACCTACCTATGCGTATCACGCAGCTACTGCCGATCTCTCAGGGTCAGATCCTGGTGAGCTTCGGGGCAGTTAGGTCCGTGGAGGACGGAGGACCAACCACCTATCCGTCAATCACGAAAGTCGGCGCGTTATGCGCAATCAGTGAGGATGCCTCAGGTCAGAGAAAAAGAAAGAGAAAAAAAAAAGAAGTAACGACGCGACGAACACAATCACCAAGCTTAAATCTACCTGGCTCTTAGGAAGGTAGTGTTCGTCGTTCCTTCCCGCGAAAAGGGCTACTGCGCCCGAGACTCTAAATTGTTAGGTATTCTGACCTACGCAGGGATCCCCAAAGGTGGATGGGCCGACCGACAGGGCTATAGCGGCGTACCACGGATTGCAAAAAGCGGCAAAGAAAGCTCACCATGGTATGGGTAGACTACAAAAAGGAATTTGATAGCGTTTCGCATACTTGGATTGTTGAATTCCTCAAAATAAACCGTGCACGCATCACACTTAAAATTTCAGAGCCTACTTTATGATATTACAGTATATATTTAAATATCAATTTTATTGTTTTTAATACTCCCCGCTAAATTATATTTTATATATGACTAACAAATAATAAGAACAATAAATGGGTGATTATACCAAAAATCACCCAATTCTGGTTATTATACTCCCTCGTGTACCAGTCAGAAAATTATGCATGAATCAGTCTGTCTGTGCACATAAAAAATGCCATAGAGACCACTATGAAATAAGAATAAACAGACGCCGTGCCGTAAGCAATCAAAGTAAAAACGGGTTTTGTGGAATTGTGTTTGATTTTGTTAGTTTTGTGCTTGAAAGAATGGAAAGTGATTCAGAAGATACCATCCCCTGTACTTCACCAGAAAGAACTGAAAGAGCAAAAGCAACAGCATCTAATTTACAACCACAGAAATGAAAAAGTTTTTATGATAAAGCGTACCAAAGTTTCATGGACTGGCACATTCAGAAAAAAAAAACTAACTCGCTTTCTGAAAAGTAAACAAAAAAGTTACAGTAAAGTTTACTAATCTGTAGATAATTTTTTAGAAGATAATATATGAAACCAACAAATTACAGCATTTTTGTGTTATAAAATGGATATTTTATTAAATGTTGATTATAGTTAACAATTTAAATGCAAAATATTATAAATCTATAACTGTATCACATTTTGTAAAGCATGTGTGTGTTCTCTCAAGAATTAAATTTTTGGTATATAACACCACACCACTCATCCAACACATTTCCACACATGTAATCTTGTTCTTGAAATAAATTTATTATTCTCTTCTATTTATGTTAGTCAAGTTATTAGTTGCATTCGGCACCTTTCGGAGGCATTTTTAACGCCAGTCATTATTAAATTTTTTATGGTGCACTTATCCTTCGCAGGAAATCTCTTTGAAGCAATTGGGGTATTCGGTAGGTTAAAGTTAATATAAATTCACAATGTGGATGCAACGTTGCGTTTCCAGTGAATAAATTTAAAATTGTGGCCGCAGCTTCTAATTTAGAGGTGCATGAGCGAACACAGTGAAAATTTAGTTAGTTAAATTTACTCCACACTTTATACTGAAGCAATCAGAAAGATAGCGTAACTAGGTCAATTATTAGTCTATTGAAAACGTCGTAGACTGTCTTCGGTAGTCATAATAATGTGCATAAAGTTCTATCTGTGTTAGAAATGTACAAATGTAGTTATACGAAATAAGAAGACATATTATTGAATAAATGTATTCAAATATATATTGCTCCAACCGGGTAGGGGTAAGAAAACTTTAAGACTTGGGTCTCGTTATGTTAAGGAATACAATTAATTGTTAATGCCATTAGAATTTATAAAACAAAATACTGATTACAATCTTCATTCCATAGTAATTTTAATAATAAATATAAGTTGTATTTGATATTCTATTACTTGTTTGTCTCCTGATATCGCATCTGAAGTGGTGAATATCCAAGGTTATAAACTCTTTAGATATGATCGCTTAACTGGAGGTGAAGGCATTGCAGTATATGTTAATATAGACTTAAATATCCAAATTATTCATATTAATACGCCTAATGATGGCAGTTTAGAATATTTGTGGCTAAAATTGAAACTAAATAATAAATTATATGCAGTAGGAACTTTTTATAGGCCTCCTAACTGTAACTTGCAAAATAGTGTAGATGTAATCGATCAAAAGCTCTCTGTCATTGTACCTACAGTTGATGGAATTCTCTGCCTAGGTGATTTCAATTTAGATAATTCGTCAACTAACTGTTTCGATGCCTAAAACTTTGAGCAGCTGATAGACGTACCAACCAAAATAGGATATAATAGCACCGCCACTCTTCTGGATCCTATATTCTGCTCCGATGTAAACATTATTAAAAATAGTGGTGCTCTTAATGTCAATCACATTTCTGATCATAAATTAGTACAGTGTGAATTGACCCTTAAATGTCCCAAGTTTAACAAAAGTTTATTATATTTCGTGATTTCAAACATTTTAATTATGACCGTTTTCTGACCGATTTACAAACTGTCCCATTTCAAAACATAACATTGAGTCAAAAATTGAATTGATCACTTTATATATAACTACACTATTTGACTACCATGCACCATTAAGCACCACAATATAAAGAGAATGATTAAGGAAAAAGATAAAGCTTTATCAACTTACAAACGAACACAAAATGTTGCTGACTATCAATATTACAAACAACTTCGAAATCATACTTTAACATCAATAAAAGCTTATCTAAATAACGTATGTAGACAAAGAAATATAAAGAATACTTGGAAAACGCTAAAAATGTTTAATGTGCAAAAATGTACAGTACATGAAATTTCGTCTTCTATTGGCTATGCATCTGATATTAAAAGCCATTTTGCCTCTGCATTTTATAATCAAACCAATAGGTTACTCATTGACCATTACAGCAATAATTCACACGGTGAAGCATTATTCAATTTTAAATTATGTTCTATAGAAGAGGTCAGTGACATTATAGGAAATTTTAGGACAGATGCTTGAGGAGTAGACGAAATCTCAGTGACAATGCTAAATTACTGTTGCCCACTTATCGAACCTTACATTACCCACATAGTAAATTGTTGTCTTGACCAAGGATACTTTACAGACTTTGAATATTCCTTTGCCTAAAAATAATTATGTAGAGTCTGTGACTGACTTAAGACCTATAAATACCTTACCAATTATATCTAAGGTATTAGAAAAAATTGTGCATAAGCAGCTTTTTGAGAATGAGAATAATATCTTGCATGAAAATCAATCAGATTTTAGAGGGGAACACAGCACCTCAACGGCCCTTACTAGAGAGTTGTTGATGATATAACAATAAGCACTGATGAAAAAAGAGTAACTACTGTGGTGCTGATTGACTTCTCTAAAGCTATTGATACGATCAGTCATGAACTTATGTCTGCAAAACTCAAATATTATGACCTTGATCACAAGGCCATATTATTCATATTTAAATAATAGGTAGCAAAAAGTGTCTTTTAATAATTCAATTTCCTCTTCTCTAAAAGTTCTATCTGGCGTTCCTCAAGGTTCGGTCTTAGGTGAAAACTGCAATGTACAAGCATATACAGATGATACGCAAGTGTACAATAGCTTTTATGTTAGCGACTCATTATTAGCTCAAAATAGTGACCCACATAAAATTAAAAAAATATCTCAAGAGCACAACCTAAAGTTGAACCCTAGTAAATGTAAGTTAATATTATTCGGACCTAAAAAGGATTTAGCTGCTTCTGAAAACTTTAATTTAAATATAGGAAATGTGGTCCTGTCGACGAGATCGATGCGTGTGGGGGTGAAATAGGGGCGGCAGGGCGGGGGAAGACCTCGGATTGAACGGTAGGAGGTCACAAATTTATTTAGTTGAAGTCGGGCGCCAGCGCCTACCTACCTATGCGTATCACACAGCTACTGCCGATCTCTCAGGGTCAGATCATAGTGAGCTTCGGGGCAGTTAGGTCCATGGAGGACGGAGTACCAACCACCTATCCGTCAATCACGAAAGTCGGCGCGTTATGCGCAATCAATGAGGATGCCTCAGGTTAGTGAAAAAGAAAGAGAAACAAAAAGAAGTAACGACGCGACGAACACAGTCACCAGGCTGAAATCTACCTGGCTCTCAGGAAGGTAGATTCGTCGTTCCTTCCCGCGAATAGGGCTACTGCGCCCGAGACTCTAAATTGTGAGGTATTCTGACCTACGCAGGGATCCCCAGAGGTGGATGGGCCGACCGACAGGGCTATAGCGGCGTACCACGGATTGCCACCTGACGATTGCAAAAAGCGGCAAAGAAAGCTCACAATGGTATGGGTAGACTACAAAAACGAATTTGATAGCGTTTCACATACTTGGATTGTTGAATTCCTCAAAATAAACCGTGTACGCATCACACTTAAAATTTCAGAGCCTACTTTATGATATTACAGTATATATTTAAATATAAATTTTATTGTTTTTAATACTCCCGCTAAATTATATTTTATATATGACTAACAAATAATAAGAACAATTAATGGGTGATTTTTGGTATATAATGCCATAAATTAATCCCACAGGAAACTATGATGAGGGAATTCTGGTTATTATACTCCCTCGTGTCAATTTTATGGGATTGTAAAAAAGTACATGGATCTTCGGCTGTGGCACATGACAATAATGTGATGTGTTTCCACCCCCAGGAAACCACCCTTGCAAATTCTGTGGGTTGCAAAAAAATTATAACAAGAGATAACCACTAACACACTTTATTAAATAACTCACTGGTACTGGATACTTCACAATACTATTATTAACTTAAATATACTTTACTGACTAAAAATAACAATGTTTATCACTTTGTAGTCTTAACCTCACTTGTCAATTCCAAACTTCTACTTCCCGCCGAGAATGCGGCCTTATATACCCTCCATCGATTGCTTCTAGAACTTCCAGAATGACGCGAACATCATCTAGAGCAGTGTAGAAGTTTCCATCTCCTTCTCCAATGTTCCAGAACGTTTCTAGTGTCTCACAGATGGTGTAACATACATGTATTTAGTGCTGCCTATCCTCAAGTATATTTACTCGTAACAATAAGCTCATTTTTTTTATAATTACCAAAGATGTAAACGCACCATTCAACGAATTAGAAAAAATAAGTTTACTGTACTTGGAAAATAAACAGCAACTTATTTGAATTTGCCAAATCCTGAACTTTACACCGGTCATTGCCTTCAGAAATCTTCGGCTACACTATACGTGGATGGGGGTGACAATGTTACGGGGTTGAAGCGCTACGGAGGCTGGAAGTTCTCATTCGCGGCTGAAAGATACATCGACCAATGTGTTAAATATAAAATGATAACAGCCGAAACTATTTCGAAGCAAGTGAACAATGCTACGGCTTCTACTTCTACAGCTGCTAGAGTGGTTAATGCTGATAGTATTACTACCGTTGAAAATAGTGCTAATCATACTATAATACAAAATATAGCCTGATCAATTCAGTTTATTATCTAATAAATTCACTTACATTTTGTTGAAAAGAAATAAATAATTTAAAAATTAACATTTTTTATGCGTTTATGTGTTATGTATGTATCACTATATTTTATATACAGGTTAGTCGTATATAAAGTATAGTATACAACTCACTATAATGGCTATTATTACTTCGGATGGTTGCAGCACTCGCTCGCTGTGCTCGGTCGAGTTGTAATCTACATCCTCAAAAATAATAACCTTCATTCTAGCATCGTTGTCTAATATACTATAATTACTCCATTTAATTATTTTAGTTTACTGGATCTAGATACTGGAAGTGATTCTTGAGCAGTATCTCCCAGCATGTCTTCTATTGAGCAATACTTACAAATTACATTATCACTTTGAACATGATCCTTAATAAAAAGCGCGACAGTGTGCTTTGATCGATTAGAAAATTTCTCCTTCTGCATTTGCTTAGGCCAGTTCTGATTGCCCTCAAAAATTTGAGTCTAATACTCACATATATCATGAAGATCATTCATTAAACATTGAATCCGTTGAACTCCAAGGCAGGCCTCAGAAATAGCAATAAATTGAGCATCTGATGACTATAGAGCTAGAGCATGTAGCTCTAACTGTTTAGTCCATTAAATAGCTGGAGAATACAGCCACTGTTTGAGTCAACTTTTGTTTCTATTTTCTGCAAAATTAGCATTACTGTATCCTTCCAGCATTTTTACACTTTTTCCCACGTCCAAATTTTAAGCACATATTACTGGCTCTTTTAAAATACTTTATTGCTCGTTTAAGTTTATTTCAATTTTCTTGATTCGGTTTTTCCCTTTTTTGTGCTCATGCAAATATTCATAATTGATTTCCTATTTTTTATTGAAATATTCCACATGTTTGACTGAAACTTTGTGCCGTACTTTTTACCATCGTTATCCATCTATATTCTCAATATTTGTTTGGATACTATTTAACTATATTTCAAATTTTACTTTTTCCTTATAGATGCATTTCATCTTGCATCGTTGCAATTCACGTTTTCTTCTGATCACGAAGTCAATAAACTCGTTTCTAAATTATTGGGCGAGTTTTGAGCTCATAACTCATTATTTTTACACGTCACACTATTCACACTATTCTATGATGTTAAAATTTAAATATCGGTTAATGATTTCAACAATAACATAAAATTTTTTAAAAAAATTAAGCAGCACAATCACACTTACCATCTACTTGTCGTAAGATTTAAAAGATAGTTCATTAAGTTAGCTACATGAGTTGCTGTATTATAATCTTCTCAAAAATCACTTTGAGAGTCCGGTATCAAAAGAGTTATTTTACAATATTGATAAAGTGCAAATTTTACATTTACTGGATTCAGTGTTATCGATTTTCACCAAAGTAAAATTTTCTTGACATATTGGCGAATAACGAAGACCAGATGTCTGGATTTGCCAATAAAGAATAGAACAATGCACAGTACATTCTGTAGTGTTCCATTCAACATTGTCAAAAGCTTTACGGTAGTCTACGAAACAAAGGAATGATACTGTGATTTACATCTTTATAATTGATACGCTTACACCTTTAAAAGATTAATTAGTATGCACATACACAACACAGTATGTCGTAGACAGCTACCAACTTGTAAATTAAATTTTGGAATTGAAAGAACGAATAGATCGATACAACATATATGCAGTTTATTCCATTTTAACTCGAACTATTCGCATATTTTGGTCAATATTAAATATTTTTCTTTACATGTTGAGCACTAGAATACGTACATGCGTGACACCTCACACTTTTATGCAGCTCATTAGGATCAAAAGAAGAAAGATGCCAAAAAAAGCGAAATACATTAGGCATTTTTTATCGAGGAATTTTACAAAAGTTGTTAAGAGTGACTTTCAATAGCTAAATATGAATTTTCAAAAAAAATAGAAGTGTCGAGTTTTTTTTGTGGATTAATATATTCTTACTTTATTAACCAATCAAAATGAACATTTTCAAAAAAATTGACCAATAGGATTTTTAACGTGAGAAAAAACGGCTATTGCTCAGTGGAAAAAAATCTAGAAAAATGTACGTAAGAGTCGTAGTAGTGTCAAATAATCCACTGCATTTAGTGAAAAATGAGCCGTATATTCAGACCAATTCATACAAAAGCAAATGTTGGTTTTTCAGTTAGGTTCTGGTGTCCTTAATAAGATCTCAAAAGTCCCCGAAGTGGGAGTGTAAGGACAAAATTTGGCAACGCTGTAAAGGGCCAAAATCGTGCTCGGAAACGAATTTTTCGAGATATCTCGGTTTTCGTTGCCTCTACGACAAAAATACATTAGGCCAAAAAGAAAGTTATGGAAATTCTCTATTAAAAAGATAGAGGGTCTTTTTTTCGTATACGCAATAGTTTTCAAATGCTTCCATATTTTCACGCAGCTAGACATTTTCTTTACGCATAATCTGCACATTTATACGTGCAAGAGATGGAAAATTTTAAAAATTCAATGGATAGCGCAGCTTTCCAGAAGTTCACCAACGATTTTTTTTCGGTTAAACGTTCAGATAAATATTTCCGAGGGGGCAACCGCTGAGGGGAGATAGTGTACACATCGGAGGAATTAAGAAGGAATAAGGAAGGAATTGAAGGTATTTAGGAAGGAATTATTAGGTATTAAGGGAATTACAGGGCAACAATTTCTGTGATATTAAATTCTCACGTGCAGATAGAGTGCTTCCACTATTAACTGTCAATAGCAATGTTAAAGTCCATGATACCACAATGCCCATTGATCCATTATTGTTGTTTCAAATGATTACTGTCATGAAGAGAACAAATGAAGAGCTTCGCACCTACTTGGAATATGAATTAGCTCCGTATCCGGTGTCACTCTTTGACAAAGTTGGTATGCGCAAGACGAACGGGTGAGCTTTCTGTGACAATTTCCAGCCATCTGAATCTGAACCAGATCTCCAAAATGCCACTTATATCGTTGATGGGGGATTTCTCTTGCACCGAGTTATATGGCATCAACATGAAACCTACGGTGCTATTTGCCAAGCATATGTTAATTATGTGCAAAATCATTTTGGCTCGAACTCTATTATTGTTTTTGATGGTTATTAAAATATTAGCAACAGTGTGAAGGCTATATAGCAGCTTCGCCGGTCCTCAAAAGCTTCATCTGTTGACATTTACTTTGATGAGCAGATGGTTGCAACTGTAAGCCAAGAGAAGCTCCTTTCCAATAATAAAAATAAAACCAGATTAATTTCGATGTTGATAGAAAAGTTTGAGGCAAATAATTATATTGTTAGACATGCTGAAGATGATGTTGACATTTTGACAGTCGAAACAGCGCTTGAGGAATCATGTAAAAATACTACGGTTGTGGTTGGGGAAGATGTGGATCTTCTTATAATTTTAACTGCTCGTACACCTATTAATAAAGAAATTTTCTCCTCAAACCAGGCAGAGGGAAGGTCCAACGAAAAATTTATTCTTCACGAAGCTTTGATCGCCATAAAGATATTCGAGATCACATATTGTTTTTGCACGCATTCTCTGGGTGTGACACTACATCTGCTCTGTTTAATAAAGGCAAGACTGCAGCTTTGAAAGTGATGAAAAAACGGCAGGACTTGAAACTTGTAGCTGAAGTTTTCAGCAAGACTGGTACTTCTCCTGACATAGTTACTTCGAATGAGATAAAATTTCTCCTCGCAATCTATAAAGTTCCAGTTAAAGAAGTTTCCATCGATAACTATCTTCTTGCTTTATTAAAGCTGTGAGCAAAAGCAAACCAGTGAAATTGAATTCATTACCACCCACTCATGACGCAGCTCAACAGCATCTATTTCGTGTTTATTTTCAAGTACAGAAATGGTTGGATAATATATTGAATCCTAAAGAATGGGGATGATGGATGTTGAAAGATACCATATTGAGGCCAAAAACAACATCCCAACTTCCTGCGCCTGATTGCCTTCTGATGACGATTTTCTGCAACTGTACGAAAGGTTGTGGACCATTGTGTGGCTGTCGGAGGTTGCTCACCAGTTTACGGCAACTGCCATGGAAAATCTTGCTTGAATGCTGAACCGATTGAAAACTCGTCAGAAATAGAAGCCGTCACTGAAGCAGAGACTGAAAGTTCTCAGATTGACTCGGATTTCCTCGAACGAATCGATGAATTTATAGAAGGAGAAAACGAACAAGAAGGAAATTATTAATTTGACAACATTTTAATAAGTATGACAGTCGTGGATTAGGCCTACCGAGGAAACCACATAAAAAAACGCGCCTAGTACTCAACCTCAAGGGTGGTGTGGAATAGAGTACTTAAATTATCCATAATATCCCATAAGTTCAAATTCAATGCAAGATTTTCAAGAAAACTATTGCATATACGAAAAAAATACCCTCTATCTTTTTTATAGAGAATTTCTTAGCTTTCTTTTTGGCCTAATGTATTTTTGTCGTAGAGGCAATGAAAACCGAGATATCTCGAAAAATTCGTTTCCGAGCACGATTTTAGCCCTTTACAGCGTTGCCAAATTTTATCCTTACACTACCACTTCGGGAACTTTTGAGACCTTATTAAGGACACCCGAACCTACCTGGAAAACCAACATTTGCTTTTGTATGAATTGGTCTGAAGAAAAATCCTAAATGCAGTGGATTAAAACTAAAAAAGTCATTGAAATAATTAAAATCTGACATTTCGCGTTTTCATCTTGATTATTGTACACAAAATGAATGAGAAAAAGCGATTTGGTGATGTTTCAAAGGAAAATATTAACGAAGCTATTAATGAAAGTGTCTATTTTTAATTATAAATAAACAGTATTGTTTTTGTAATAATAATTATTTTAGATAATATTTTTTAATCATATATTAATCTTCTGTAATACACACGAGGTTGATTTTCTACTCGGGTAAATTTTTTTTGAGTGACACAAACCTATTTTCCATGGAAATTTTGCTCGAATAAGGGACAAAGGGAAAATCGCTCCACCTCGTGCTGCGATTTAATTTTCGAATAATTTTCATAGGAAAACAGGTTTTGGTCCAAAAAAACAATCTCTTGTGTATTAATAATTATGTAAACACCAAGATATAAAATATTTTTATAACGTAAATAGTGCTGTGAGATAAAATCCCATCGAGATCCCATGGAGTAGGATGTTTGAAAATGTATCCCAGAAATTATTACTTAAAGGCCCTTTTGAACTTAATTCTGTAACTCTGAAAAGGAACAACACCATTGCTCTCAAATATTGCCACATCTGAGGAAAGCACATATTTAAAAAATGTATATTATAAAAATACAGCAACTTCTAAATGTTTTTGGAAAGTAATAGAAAAATTAACAAGATGTAATAATACAAATCGCAATCTTTTCACCTCGAATACGGTACCAAAACAAACTGTAATTTTTTTTGGCTACAGGAGATAAAATTGAGACAGAAGAAATAGAGAAAGAAATTATATAATTCTCGCGGTTTTTCTGAGAGTTTAACATATATCACATTATTTAGCACTTTCGTGCGTTAAAAATTCGAATATGCAAGTTTGGTAGTAGTCCATGCTCTCATATTGCCAGTATTGAAAATATACCGAGAAAAATTTTAAAATTATTAACTTATACTATTGATCACGTTTACCCACCTATTGGCTTTGAACACAATTTGGTATTAAGATGCTTTAATTTCACGGGTTTACAAGAACGAAGAGATATTAATAGTGTACTATTTCTTTTTAAGTTATTAAACAATAAGGTTACCTGTTCCGACATATTGGGAAAAAAAATTCGTGTCCTTTCAACTCGATCCACGTCAATGCTATACAGGGTGTTTTTAATATTTCAGAAAGGAATTTACATATTATTTTCAACTTTGGTATGTGATAATAGGATATAAAACCACATATTTTAGTTAGAAAAGTTAAAAAGTTATTTGATCGCTTCACCAGTGGCGGTCTGCAAACATGTCCTCTGATATTTTACCAAAAAAGTGGAACGCCACTGAAATTTTTCCATGTGGATATTTTTTATGATTAGCCTGGTCAATTCTACATGAAAACGGTTTCTTGCGTTTTTCTCGTTAGACGCACAGTTCTTGATTAAAACAATTAAATTCAGAATGAAACTAATCGTTATTAACATTGATAATGATAAATTCTGTTTAATAAAGATTGTTGGAAATGCCACCTTCACTTAAAAGGTGTACTTCCGCCCGTCTTCGCATGGAATTGCGCACTCATTCAAATATTCCCGTCGTATTCCGTATTGTTTCGCACGAGGCAATTATTCGCTCTCTTAAACCTTCTAAAGTGTTAATGGGAGTTTTATACACCAGGGTTTTAAGATGGCCCCGCAAAAAGAAATCCAAACTATTGAGATCGGGGGATCTTGCTGGCCATTGCTGAGCTCCTCTGTGACATATCCAACGATTAGGATAACCACATGTAAATGATCGCGAACAATTACACTGAAATGAACAGGGTCTCCATCGTGCACATTTGATTCCTTGATGCAATTAGTACATCTTCAAGCAACACAAGTAGTTCTTTTTGGAGAAAATGCAGGTACGATTGTCCATAAGATGTCGTCTTGGCAAAGAAAGAGGCCTATAACATTATTACCAATAATTCCTACCCATGCATTAACCGACAATTGCTCTGGAAAATGTGTTTTGGGTTATGGCATGGGGGTTTTCATCCGGCCACATATGATTATTATGGAAATTTTGAATAACATTCCTAGAAAAATTTCATTCGTGAACATAATTTCTGACTCAAACTGCGGATTTAGTGTAATATTCTGTAGGTACCACTGACAGAAGTTCACACACTGTGGAAAATCCCTTTGAGGTAATGAATATACTCTTAGAATATGGTACGGATACGACAAAAAATCAACCAAAATTCGCCAAACAATTTGATGACAAATATTCAGATCTGTAGCGATCTTCCTCGTACTCGTCTCAGGATGTTCGTCGATTTTCTGCAGCATCGCTTTCTCAATTTCGGATGTTCTGACAATTCATGGTCTACCTTCCGAAGTACCTTTTTGGAAACTACCAGTTTTACAAAGACGGCGACGAATAGTCGAAAAGAATCGGCTATATGGCAAGGCACAATTAGGATAACTTTCCTGATACATGCTTCTAGCTTTTGTTACATTACCATCTGCGAGATCATATACGTAATTCATTGTCGTCATTTCCATATTCGTATAATTCACCATATTTACTGAGATATTCGAATAAAAACATCAAAAAAATAAAATAAATACAATGAAACACTAAAAATCGAAGAAATAATACGATGAGATGCTTTTGAACACCAGCAGCGCTTACTTTATGTCAGCAATGTTCATATGAACTTTTCTTCTTAAGTGACCTAAGGAATCACACCGTGAACTATTAGCACGCGCCATTAAGGAATACCCTGTCTTTAAAAAGACTTCGAACAATCGTTTTAAAATTTTCACCTGTATATAATATGTTTATAAAGTCTAACAGAATAGAGCCCAATGTAGACATTTTTTCTGTACTATCAATGAAATAAAGTCTAAGTGGACTAATTTGTAGTAAGTATTTAAGTACTTATTTATTTATTGGGAACACTGTTCAACAGGTAGATAACCCAATTATAGAACAGGAGAGTAAGCAAAAACAATAAAGTTAAATGTAGGTACATTAAAAAAAAATTGAACATACTTAAATATGAACATTAAAACATGTGGTAACATAAAAGAGAAAATATGGTCACAGACTTACAAACATAACATATATATACACATATATACACATATATATATATATATATATATATATATATATATATATATATATATATATATATATACACACATATATAATACAATATAATGTGAGCTAAAACAAAAAAAAAATGTGTACAAGTATAAAAAAAAAATAATATTAAGTGAAAGAAGTAGGTAACAAGATGGGAAGAAGAAAAACAAATTATTTATTTAAGTAAAACGTTTTTATGTCATTAAGGCTGCAACTAAATATATCATGATTATTACCGGCTGCATTGCAATTATTACAAGTTGAATATAGAGGTGAATGTTTAAGAATATTAGTGCGAGGTGTCAGTAGATAAAACGTTAAGTTCTCCCTAGAGGTTATTCTCGGTACGATGAAGTTCAGTTGAGATAATATTTCTTGACAATCTGTGATATTTTGAATGATTTTAAAGACAAATACATGTGAGAAATATTTACGCCTAATTTCCAGACTTGACATAGAGTGTCTCTCGAGCAAGTCCTGCTGCGGAAAGCCGATAGGTGGATAAACACCATCAGATTTAAACAACAAAAATTTTAAAAATCGACGTTGTACGGATTCTACGGTATTGATGTGCGTATTGTAATATGGAGACCATACAGGAGAAGCATACTCAAGCTTGGGTCTGACAAAAGTAAAGTAAAGTAATTTTATTGTATCGCTGTTCGTGAAATCGCGACAATTCCGCGCTATAAATCCATACGTCTTAGTAGCCTCTGAAACGATGGTGTCTATATGTGACGTAAAAGAAAGTTTTGAATCAAAGATAACGCCAAGATCGCGAAATGTTGTGGGACGAATTTGATTGACAGTGTCAAGATTGTAATCAAATATTATGTGCGTGGATTTGTTTGAAAAAGACATTATGTTACACTTATTGGCATTTAAAGGCAACTTATTTTCCTGGCACTAGGCATTCACGTTCTCCAAGTTTCTTTGTAGATGGAAACAATCCTCGATACTATTAACAACACTATAAATCTTTGGATCATCAGCATAAATGAGACAATTGACATCTAAAACATCTACAATATCATTGATGAAAATTATAAATAACAAGGGACCAAGTATGGATCCTTGTGGGACTCCGGAAGTTGCCAAATATTCGCCCGACTTAAAACCATTAGAAACAACATATTGCGCCCTGTTATATAAGTATGACTCAAACAGTGTAATTAAAGCATCCGACATGCCAAAGTAACTAAGTTTATGTAGTATCAAATTGTAATCAAGCCGGTCGAAAGCTTTGGAAAAATCTGTATAAATTACATCCGTCTGAGTCCGTGTATCGTAGAGATTCAGCTATAAACTGAGTAACACAAACCAAATTCGTTACTGTAGAACGGCCTCGCATAAAGCCATGTTGGAAGACCGATATATTCGTAGAGACATGGTGATATAAAATTTCTAATGCTTTGCAAAAGTTGCAAATGATAGAAATCGGTCGAAAGTTGGTAATATCAAACCTATCCCCTTTTTTGTAAATTGGACACACTTTCGAGCATTTCCACAATTTGGGTATTTCACAGTTACTGATACATAAGTTGAAAAGTATTTTTAGGGGGTATGCCAGCACATATGCACAATCTTTCAACAGAAATGCGGGTATTCTGTCAGGGCCGGTTGTCATTTTGGGTTTTATTTTCTTTAGTGCAGCCGTTACTTGACTCTCATTAAATTCCCGTAAGTGAAAAGTTGAGTTAAATCTTGGTGCCTCTACCGGTCTCTTGGAGAAGGGAGATGAAGATAAATAAGATTTACAGAAAGAATCAGCAAAAGCATTAACAATATCATTCGGGTCATCTAACTGGCGTTCGTTATAGGACATTTGACTGGAAATGCTAGACGTTCCTTTTTTGTTATTAATGAAACCCCAAAATTTACATGGATCAATTTTTATATTAGTTTCAGCTGTTGGAACGTGAACGTTATAGGATATATTAATGTCCGATTTTATTCTAGATCTCAGTATTTTAAATTCGTCTAATGTACGCGTATCCCCGTTTCCCTTATATAAACGCCAAAGTCTAGCTTTTAACTTGATATTATTTATAATCCGAGAGTTGTACCATGGGGGATATTTTTTCTTGTTGGTAGCTGGGAATTTGGGTACACAGAGATCAATAATGAAGTAAAGTTTATCATAAAAACAACTACTTGCTTCTTCCACATTAGAAAGTGTTTCGAGAAACTGCCAATCGACACTTGCGATTAAGTTATATAAGGCCGGAAAATTGACTTTCCGAAAGTTATAACAACGATTATTTTCGTTAGCAGGAAAGATATTTTTTAACTTGGTACCAACATTTCACTGAAGAGAAATGTGCAATGCCGGGTGATGCATATCCTCATTTACAAATGGATCGACAGACCGTTCTACAGTACAATTTTTGTTATACAAAACCAAATCAAGCAGTTTGTTATTGTCGTTAAACACAAAATTATGCTGCGAGATATTCAGAACATTCAAAAAGTTGTTTAAGATAATAGTTTGACGGTCAGGCTCCGAGTCATTCAAATAAGCTGCGTATTTAGATAATAAGTGTGTCGAACCCGTACAAACAATCCAGGGATTCAATTGATTCGAATAGTTTTTCATATTCCGAGACTGCAGAGTTTGGGGGCATTGAAAACCGGTTAGATGTAATTTTCACGCATAAAATATCTATAGAAGGTATATTAGAAAGACCGACGGAACTAAGATCTAATGACGATGAGGTAAAGTTATCATGTACTGCAAGCAATACACCACCACCTCTGGTACGATTAGTAGCTAGGAAATTTCTATCGGAGCGATAATTTGCACCGAATAGTTCACTGTTGTACACAGACGAATCAAGCCACGTCTCGGTGAATGCAATCACCGAATATTTGGACATGCATGTGGAATTATACACATCATTTGTTTTGGTTTTGAGACCGCGAGTATTCTGATAGTAAACGCTGAAATTCGATAGGTAGTCATCGCTATCTAAGCTAGCGGGTAGTACTCCTTCCGTGGTAGCATTGCTGGTGGGTGATGTGGATATGATTGACGCGAGTGATTGCTATTGATTAGATAATATATCACTCCTAAGTTTGTCACGGGCGCGAATATCAGCTGAACACTTCGCTTTATCCCAAACTGCATGATCAGTAGGCACATCAATATTTTGGATATTTTTTAAATTAGCACAATTGGTACAATGAGATACCTTCGATTTGCATTGTTTAACGTCGTGGTTTTGACCGCATAAAGGACATGAAATAAGCTTATTACAGAATTTTGAAGAATGGCGAAATTCATTACATTTAAAACATCGATAAACTTCAACCGCATCAAAAACAGCACAAATCCTACAAACAAGTTACCAGCCTTAATGTCGTATGAATATCTGTCAAGTTGTAAGATACATTGAAAAATATCTTTGTTTTTCCGTAAAGGAAAAAGCTTAATTAATTTACATTAAGAATTATTTAATAAGTCAGAGTTACATTTTATAATATATCATTCTTACGAATTTGTCGTTATCCTCTCTATTTTTACACTCAATTAAAACACCGCCGTTTTTCAAATTTTTTACTTTAGCCAGCTGGAATTCGGATTGAGAAGGATTGAAACTATGAGTAATATCAGATTTGGTTTGGCTGAGAGGTTGCTCCAGATTTTTTGGCTGAATGATGATAGCAGGGTGAGTATTATTTTTAAGAATATCAGAATAACTGGCTTTTACGTCTTTGGCTGGTACAGTGACTTTAGCAGTCTTGGCTATATCAGATTGAATTAAAGCAATTTTTTCATTGACACCTGATAGTGCACTCTCAACTTTTTCCTCCAACAACTTACCAATATCTGCATGATTAATTGAAATGCAGTTTTCTAAGCATTCATTGCATTTCCAGGAGAGGCCTTTTATACTGCCTAGCAGTACAACTAGATCGACAGTCTCAGTCACACATGTAGAGTGAGCATGCCTCTTGCATATCGAACAAGAAACGGTCGGCTTTCTCTTAGTCGCATCCGAACAAAAAACACACACAGACATGATTAGCTGTAACTCCAATGGGATGATATAATGTGTGTATTCCTAAGTCTATTGATATAGGTCACAATCCTTAAACTGCAACATTTAACATTTATATGTAACCGGCACTTGACAGTGTCCAGATGTTTACCTCTCAATAGCCTGTCCCTTTTTTATTGCACCAGCTACATAGGCCACTTATTTCCGTTGAACTGTCTATACACTTTAATGCACTACACTAGATTAATAAATTATTGTTTATATCTTAATCAAAGTCCTCTATTGTGTAGCACCATTTTATGCGGATTTTTTCATATTACTGCCTAGGTAATTTACGTCACATTCGTTAATGTTTATATCAGTCTTTTGCGAGTTTAACACTGGAGTGGCACGCCGCACACCCGACCTCCAGTGTGTCTTAGCGCATTTATGTTAGTTTTGTATGTCAATTTACGTACCTATGTACCTACACTGTAATTGGAATGTAAAATCTGTTGGGTTTGTAAAATAAAATAAATTAAAAAAATTTGCAAACTAAAAAATAATAAATCTACAGGATTAGATCACATAAAACAGGAAACTCTAGTTCCAATAGCAATTTATGCAACAAGTGCATAAAGTGGTACTTCTTTCCATGACTGGGAAGTTTGAAGCACGAGCCGTAGGTGAGTACGGCATTCCCATGAATGAAAAAAAAAATGGCACTTTATGCATAAGTTTCATTTAGAGAAATAAATTTCAAAATTAGGTTAAAAGTCAAAACACAAATTCATAATTTAACGTTTATAAAGCGAAGACAGTGAGATAAATTCAATTGTTTTTAATGCATTCATGGTTCCGGCTATACATTAGGGTGAAATAATGTTAGGTACTTTTTTCACGCTTCTTACTTTTTGTTATTATTACCATAAACATATGTTTACGCACTAAAGATAATGAAAAAAGTACAGTTAACAGTCGTAGAAAAAAATACATTATTGCGTCCTTGCATATATAATAAACAAATATTTAAAAGAGTTAGATTGTAGCCACTGCCTTTACGAAGTTAGTTATAACACCAATCTATAAAAATAGTGATAAATCCCATGTACAGAATTACTGAGCAATTTCCTTAATAACAACCCTAGGTAAAATACTTGAAACGGTAATTAAAAGTAGACTTAATTCACATCTTAATAAATTCAACCTTTTATCTGATAAACAATAAAGAAGGAGTCTCCACACAACATGCAATAACAGATCTCATAATATCTATTTAGCCTTATAGGAAGGAAAGCCTTGTTTATGTACATTCATTGACCTTAGTAAGGTGTTTGACGCGGCCAGACATGATTTACCATACAGATGCTTCGCGACATTAGATTTAGACACACTTTCCGCTTTTGATTGTATTTCTCATCAAATTCTAATAGACAAATTAAAATTTTATAAATTTGACATGATCAGCTGCAACTTAATAGAATCATTTCTATAGTATAGACAGCAGTACATAAGCCGAAGTAATACTAACTCGACATCCCAGTACATAAGGAGCGGAGTACCACAGGGATGGGTCTTAGGACCAACCCTATTTTTAAATAAGTCTGTACCTGATGATAACTTGGTATTATTTGCAGACGATACCACTCTCCTGGTATCTGACAATAAATTGGATGTTGTTGAAAGGTAAATAATAGGTGAAGCTAAGTTAAGTGCTTTAGAATGGTTCTCATCAAATAAATTGTCACTAAACGAGCATAAAACTACGAATATGATTTTCAGTCATAGACCGCTTGAAAATTATAAAAACCCAGAAAAAGTTAAATTTCTAGGAGTTTTTCTTGACCCAAATCTCAACTGGTTCCACCATGTTGATTAGACAGCAAAAAAATATATAAAAAAATATATTCTTGCTAAAAAACCTAACAAATATTGTAACTTTTAAAATTTTATTAACGGCCTATTACCCGCTAATAGTGTCCCATATGACTTATGGTCTGATAAACAGAGCCCATGCCCCGCAAGCTAACAGAATTTTCGGGTTATAGAGAAAAACTAGCAGGATAATTACAAATTGTGGATATAAAGCGGATGTAAGAGATACATTTATTGAATTGGAAATTTTAACATTTTCATCACTATACATTTTTCATTGCCTAATATATACTTATAAAAATATACACCAATACAAAAAACGTGAGGATATTCACAAGTACAATACGAGGAGTCAACACAATTTAGTGACAAAATTTAATAGACTTAAGTCAAGTAATTGGGGCTTCAATTGCTACGGCTCTAAATTTTTAATAAAATTCTAAATTGGGTGAAAACCTTACCAGAGGTGAAATGTAAACAGTTAATAAAAAAAAAATTAATGAAAGAATGTTTCTATATTATACATGAATTTTTAAATTTTAATGGCACTGAAACCAAAATAATGGACAACAATTTTACCTAAATTTTCAATATATCTTAATGTATATATTTGTGTATATATATATGATTATGTATGTATATTTTTAAATATTTTTAAATCAGCTATTTTACAAGTAATTTTTATTACTATGTTTCTATTATTATATTTTATAATATGACATATCTCTATTTGACTCGTGTAAAATTTTATTGTAAAAGCACCAATAAATTTGATTTGATTTAATAAGATTTATTTTACCAATAGACTTCTGTTTGAGAAAGTAAATGATATACTTAGCGAGTCATTAAGTATTCAGCATACCACAAGGCACGGTGCTAGGACCGTTATTATCTTTGATTTTTATAAAGAGAAAAGAAATTTAAGTAATTTTCTTTAAGCTGATACCTGAAGTGAGCTAAAAAACATCGTAGAAACTGATTTCACTACTATAAAAAATTGGTTTGATAAACTCTTGACATGTAATTTTGAGATACCGTATTACTTTCCTTTTTCCTATAACAAGGGCCGGGAAGGGCCCCCATGCTTTAAAGAAGTAAATGTTTATTAATACATTGAGAACTCGACAAGCCATTTTACCGACAACGACAATAAAATACATCTCAGTCTTTCGTAGAAAGTCATTTAAATGTTGCTACATTAACCTGGAGAAAAGAGAGCACTAAAAGTGGCTTATTTTGTCCACTATCAGGTGGCAGATGCAAGTCTACGGAATTACGTAATGTGGCCGCTGCGTTAAGAAGAAAAGTCAGCAAAGATTCCAAAAATATGACTGAAGTTACACTATTAGGCCAAAGCCAAAGTTTTTGATGTTTTGCTATACCTAATCATAATCTTATTGTCAGACATTTTTATTGCCGCAAAAAAAGAAGGTAGACGCGTTGAATGTGCGTAGAATTTGACATCTTCTAGGGCGAGCGTTTTTTCTGGCTCAATCGTGTTGGCAGACACGGAAATGTATTAAATTTGTTTATAAAAACTTACAAAAATCCATTTGGCCAATCTAATATCTTATAGAAATCTTCAACACTTTTTTAAAATAGTTTTTCATCTACCATTAATATATGAATAGTTTACTGATGCGAAATAATCGAAAATTTCGATTGGAAAGAAAACTGGGACACTTTCTTAACCCTATTTTGCATGAATTTTTAAATTAAAAAGAAAAAATTATTTTTTATACAATTTTGTGTCTAGAACCAGTAAACATTAGTAAAAAAAATCCCCTGCATTTTTAAAAAATTATTTTTGGGTTTTTTATTTTGGTTTTCGTTTGGGAACAATATCCGAATAATGTATTAATGTTAAAACGTCTTTATTACTTTAAACCTAAAAAGCAAAAAAATTACATATATATATATATATATACGTACCCGGTTACCAATACCAAGCCCGGTACGTTGCACAGGCACTCAGAAGTTCTTTTATTGTAGTTAGACGCGTGTATATTACCAAATATATCATGGAAACATTTATATACACCGCGCAATAGAAGAGGGGTAACTTTATTTAACATTAACAAAAATTTATATTTCTCAGGTTATCCGAAGCCCAACACACACTAATATCTATACGAAGCCCGTTTGTATGTATGTATGTAGTTGGTGCATTTTACGAAGCCCGGCATCGTTGCCAGCGCTTCTATTAGAATATTCAACATTTTAAAAGAACCGTGCAGGCGTTCAACCAGAATCGAAAAAATTCGATAAGATAACAATATTTTTTAATGATTAATACTTTTAAAAATCAAGGTATTTTGGGATTCTTTTCTTTTAATCTGTTCTAATGATACTTTATTCGTCATAGGCCAATTTAGTACAGTACCTAGAGGTAAAAAATATGCAAAACTTCGGAATAATCTCATATTGAACGGATTTCGTTCATTTTTGGCAGTATAATTGTAAATGCTGCACAGAAAAGTTTCTATATTGTGCGAAGGCTTGCTAATTTATAGGGGGTGGATGCCATCCCTCGACAGGGGGTGGCGCTTGAAAAATATATATATATATTTATTGGATCTGAAGTAAAATCAAATTTTAAGAAGAAAAGGTTCTATGCAATTTTTCACATAAATGGATAGTTTTTTAAGTTATAACGACTTCAAAATTGCGATTTTAGCTTAAAAAAAGGTATTTCCAAACGGCTTTCGTCAAGTATCTCGAAAAGTATTACTTTACCGAGAAAATGTTACAAACCAATTACAGAAATTACAAACTGGGAATTAATTATATTTTTTGTTTATTGATGTAGGATTAATAATTTCGAAGATATTTAAGTTTACAATTGGCATCCAAATCATAAGATAATTATTTAGAGTGAGAGCTAAATATCTCAGAAACTGTGACACCTACGTCAAGAATGCTAATAGGTAGAATAATAGGTTATTAATTAAGCTTTCAACTACCTTTTTATTTGTTTCTGTAGCATAAAAAACAAAGAAGTTATGACCGAAACAATGTGCGTCTACACATTTTTTTAATAACAACGTCGCCATTTTGTTACTGTAATTAGCCAGTAATTAAAAAAAAGGAATTTCAAACACTGTTTTTCATTAATATATAGCATGACGTCGATGCTCAATTACTTTGGTTTGTATACAGCACTTACTTTAGAAAAAAAGGTATTTTCGATAAAACGTAATTTTTTTTCATTTTCCAAGTTTTATTGAAAAATGGGTGGAGACCAAAAATAAAGCTCATAAACTGATAATGAATTTCGCTTGTTTATTTATTTACATAGATTTAATAGTTTCGGAGACATGAAAGTTTACAAATGGCGTCCGAACGTTTATAAGATGAAAAATGCAGTTTAAATGTTAAATATCTCAGAAATTGTGACACCTACGTCACGCATGCTAAGAAATGGAATTAAAGACAATTAATTGCGCTTTCAAATTATTTTTTACTCTTTCCTGTAGCATAAGAAATAAAGAAGTTATGACGGAAATTTATAGGGGGTGGATGCCACCCCCTCTAAGGGGGTGGTACTTAAAAATATATATATATTTATTGGAGCTGAAGTAGAATCAAATTTTAAGAAGAAAAGATTCTATTCAATATTTCACATAAATTGATAATTTTTAAGTTATAACGACTTCAAAATTGCGATTTTAGCTTAAAAAAAGGTATTTCCAAACTGCTTTCGTCAAGTATCTCGAAAAGTATTACTTTATCGAAAACATGGTACAGACCAATTAGAGAAAGTACAAACTGGGAATTAACTATATTTTTTGTTTATTGATGTAGGATTAATAATTTCGGAGACATTTAAGTTCACATTAGGCATCCAAGTGTTCATAAGATAATTGTTTAGAGTGAGAGTTAAATATCTCAGAAACTGTGACACCTACGTCAAGGATGCTAATAGGTAAAATAATAGGTTATTAATTAAGCTTTCAATTATTTTTTTACTTGTTTCTGTAGCATAAAAAACAAGGAAGTTGTGACCGATGCAACGTGCGTCTACACATTTTTTTTTAATAACAACGTCCATTTTGTTACTGTAATTAGCCAGTAATTAAAAAAAAGGAATTTCAAACACTGTTTCTCATTAATAAATAGAATGACGTAGATGCTCAAATTTTTTGGTTTGTATACAACACTTGCTTTAGAAAAAGATACAGTTTAAACTATAAAGGTATTTTCGATAGAACATCATTTTTTTCCTTTTCCAAAATCTCGATAAATATTAGTTTTATTGAAAAAGGGTACAAACCAAAAATAAAGCTCATAAACTTGAATTTTGCATGTTTAGTTATTTACATAGCTTTAATAGTTTCGGAGATATGAAAGTTTACAAATGGCGTCCGAACGTTTATAAGACGAAAAATGCAGTTTAAATGTTAAATATCTCAGAAATTGTGATACCTACGTCACTCATGCTAAGAAATGAAAAAAAGACAATTAATTGCGCTTTCAAATTATTTTTTTCGTTCCTGTAGCATAAGAAATAAAGAAGTTATGACGGAAAAATGTGCGTATTTATATTTTTTTATATAAAAATCTCTAATTAGCCAGTAATTTAAAAAAATTATCTCAAATACACTTTTTCGTTAAGATGTAGCATTACCTAGATGCTCAATTTCTTTTGCTCATGTAAAGCACTTGCTTTTAAAAAAATGCATTTTGAACTTTGAAGGTAATTTTGAAATATTTGGATACCAAATATAAACTTAAATATCTCCTAAATTATTAGTCCTACATCAATAAACAAAATATATAATTAATTCCCAGTTTGTACTTTCGGTAATTGGTCTGTAACATTTTTTTCGAAAAAGTAATACTTTTCGAGATACTTGACGAAAGCCGTTTGGAAATACTTTTTTTTATTTTTTAAGCTTAAATCGCAATTTTGAAGTCGTTATAACTTAAAAACTATCAATTTATGTGAAAAATTGCATAGAACCTTTTCTTCTTAAAATTTGATTCTATTTCAGCTCCAGTAAATATATATATATATTTTTTAAGTGCCACCCCCGGAGAGGGGGTGGCATCCACCCCCTATAAATTAGCAAGCCCCCGCACAATATAGAAACTATTCTGTGAACCATTTACTATTATACTGCCAAAAATGAACTAAATCTGTTCAATATGACATTATTCCGAAGTTGAAACATCTAGATACTGTACTATGCGTCTAATGTGTTTCTTTTTACTATTTTCATTTAGATCAAATGTATTGTAATTGTTTCAAACAGAAGAAATAATTAAATGTCTTTGATTACTATTTGAATTATTTTTCTTTTATTCTCCACAATTTTTTCAAGTGAACAAAAAATAGCAAAATTGTAGACGTTTATTTGTTGATCCCGTAGTTGAAAGTGTCACTGGCACCGATGGAAATTTGAAATGGATTTTTAAAGTACAATTGGCGCTTTATTGTTTCCAATATGTTTCTTTTCAATGTTTTGGCTGTAATTGTAATTGTTTGAATTAGATGAAATAATTGTATTTGATTATTAGTTAAAATTAACTTAAATTTAATTTACTTATTCCACTTTGATTTTAATAAAAGCGAATTTAAGAGCACCTTCGATTTCTTTCATAATAAGTTCCTTAAATATCATATTATACCATGATCTTTGAGTTCCTTTATCAGATACACTGTTGTCAAGTTTACGAGCCACGTATAGTGCGACTAAAATACGGGGCTTCCGATAATCGGGCTTACATCCACAGTGTATATACAGCTCTCGTACACGCCCTTAGTGCGGAATTTCTTTGAACTAAAACTGTATCTTTTGAGGGACACAACGACTTTAGCGGGCCCTTCTAAATATCAGTAAAAACGCTAAATTACTTGTACTGTAATTTATTTGAACTGAAATTATATGTGGAAAGGTAAGCAATGACTTCAATAACCCCCCCTAAGAAGCGAGATAAACTGTCAATGACCCATACTATATTTTATCGCTGAATATACACGTAAGTTTTACTAAGCCCGAAGTCGGGCCACGTAAGTCGGTCACGGGCTTCCTATCAACTGGAAAACATACAATTTCGGGCTTCCTAATGCCGGTAAATACGTATATATATATATATATATATATATATATATATATATATATATATATATATATATATATATATATATATATATATATATATATATATATATACGTACGGTACGCATGAAACGAAGCCCACCACACACTACAGGGTACCAGAAGCCCAGCCTTATTTGTAATTTAAATAGTGTGTACAACTGTTAATAATGTTTTAAGTGGGAATAATAACGCGAGCAACATGAGAGGGGGGAACTTTTTTGGACATACAAATTAAAAACAACACGACATGTCATACGAAGCCTTTTATAATTATGGTACATTACGAAGCCCGTTGTATAAAATGTATAGATGTTTCAGATTACACGAAGCCATACATAGTTGCCACTTCTCTTCTAATTCTTTAACTAAATGATATAACTGTGTGCGACAATATAATTGCGTAGTCGATGTGTTAATAATATAATTGCTTTGTTGTAGGTCACGGCCGCATGGCACCAAAGGGGCCGCCCTAATATAAATAATTATGTTTAGGGTATGCATGTTAAAAGTATTTTCATTGATATAATTTATAATATAAATAATTATGTTTAGGGTATGCATATTAAAAGTATTTCCATTGATATAATTTATATTTATTATAATGCAAAATAGGTAACAGATATAAGGTATTCATTCCATTATTGACGTTTGACTAAAATAGGTTTTTTTGTACAAACATGAAGCCTCAAAATAAAGCCCAAAGTAGCATATTCCTCGCTTACTTGAAGTCCACACCCTGCCTATGCTTGTTACTACATTTTGAAAAAAAGATGTAGTATAGGTTTTGCATTTTTCCGGTGGACCATCGAAACCCGAAAAAAACGTCGGATCGAAATGAAAGTCATATCTATCGACTTGAGAGCGAATTTAGAAAATTCCGTCCGTCGGATTTCGATGAAACTTGGGTGGTTGATAGGAGGCCTTCAGAAGACCTTAACGCTGGAAGCTTGGCTCAATTCGGAAACCGGAAATACCCGATATAGACGTTTCAAGTTTTTCGGGAAAAATTGAATAACTCTGTAATGGGCAGTCAGATCGAGATATTTCAAAATGGTGCCGCTGGCAACGGTCTACAGATAAGTATACCGGAGACTATATCGAAAAGTAAATGGAAATTGAATTTTTTTGCAAAAAACTGGTTTTCTCGAAATCGGGCTAGGAAGCACGATAACTGTCCAGGATATTGATTGATTTCGATAAGACTTGGCGGGATCGAAGGTACACAGCCACAAATGAAGCCTATTGCTTGAGGCTCGAATCCGTTGACCGTAAGTATTTTTTCCAAGGCCGAGTATGATTTTCCAAAGAAATTAATAACTCCCGAAACGAAGGTCCGATTTTGATTTTCAAAAATGGCGATTGTAGGGCTCGATTAAGTCTATTAGGTGACGTTTGTGAGAAATTTGACAAAACAAAAGCGAATCTACAAATCCTGAAAAACTTTATTTTTTTGATAAATTCTACAAATACCGAACAGTTTCCTAATAAAAATCGAAAATTAAATATTCCGTCGATCAATCTCTATAACCAGTATAAGGCATGGATCTTTTTGTACAAAAAATTTGAAATGGAGTTTTTTCGAAAAATTAAAAATAAACGAGTTATTTACAAAGATGGGCATGTTCACGCCCGGTATATCAGAGTAGCAGTCCGCCCGAAAATAAAATTGTAAGTCCGAAATCACTCCCTTCTCGAAAAAGTCTCTATTTTGATAATACACGAAATTATCTATAGGTGTCCAAACCAAAAAAAAATAAAGATCATAACGGGGGAAATTCTATCTTTATAAATATTTGACCGATTTTCATTTACTAAATAACAATATAAACGATGTCCTTTCTGTATTTCAAAATGTAGTTAGCCTTTACTTTAGTCAATACAAAAAGAAAAAAAAAAAAGAAAAATGAAACATGTCAAAATGTACTGAGTCATCCTACGACCCTCTGCTAAAAAGGTACTGAATCATCCCAACAGGGATAAAAAGCATATCAAAATGTAGTTTTTAGCTTGTCTATAAACATTTTTCATTTTATGAGTATTATTAAATTAATTATTTTATGTACTTGTTCTTTTAGACAAGTTAACACGTTCAAACACATGTTAATTCTTGATAAAGCTCTTAAAAATATGAGTGAGGTCTCATTGGATTTAGAATGACGTCTAGAAAAATGTGCAAAAGTTTCAAACCCGCACATAAACCATTGCAAAATTTATAAACAAATTCAAATTGAAAAATTGTTTTTTTGCAAATAACTCGACTACTATTAATATATAAGAAATTGAAAAAAAGGATTCTTAAAGAGGAAGAAATTTCCAATAGAGAACTCCTGACTCCCGGAACTCTATCTCTATTCGATAGAGTTACTTGCCAAGGTCGGTTTCAGAGCATCACAACGGCTTTGCGTTCTCCGCGCGGAGCGAAAATAGGGCTCCGCGCGGAGAACGCAAAGCCGTTGTGATGCTCTGAAACCGACCTTGGCAAGTAAAAACATTTTTTTATGTTATTAAATATATTTTTTTTACATGTTTATGTATAAGGTTGTTTTTGTTTTTTTTTTTCTATCAAAAAACATATAAACACGTTCAGCGATTGTTAATAACAAATTGTTTATTAATAAATAAACAAATAAATTAACAACGAAAAAATTTTTTCCCTTGTAGAGAATTGCGAATAATAAATTTTAAGAATCATTTTTTTTATATGTTTAAATAATGAAAAAAGGAAAAAATTGATTATAAACAGTTAAAAAAAATTTTAAATCACCTAATATTTTATAACAAATAAAATGGCAAAAAATGTTTTTCAAAAATACGTAATTTATCTATTTGTCTATAAAATTTGTTTAAGCAAATAGCACTAAAAATTTAAAGTTTATGTAATCTTATAGTATTTTATTTCCACGTCCAGTGGAAGTATAGTAACGACAAAAAAATTTTTAAAAATTTTTATTGTCCAAATAGGCTTAAAATGTCATGAAACGTCGAGATTTTAAGTTTGAGCGAAAAAAAAATTTCTGTCTGTCTGTCGGTCTGTCTGTCTGTCTGTCGGTCTGTCTGTCTGTCGGTCTGTCTGTCTGTAACTTTTTTTTTGTGCGCACGTTTACTCTGGAACTGTTGAAGATATTGACTTGAAATTTGGTACACATATGTACTTTAACGAGATCTAGAACTAGATTATATTTTCATCTTGTTCCGTCGAAGGGTTGGGGGGTAAATTGGGGTAAATTTGGGGTAAATGGGTAAATCAAGCAGATAAGAGTCCATGAAATTGGTATTTAGTATATACAAGAGAAGCTAAGGTCTCAAAAAAATATTTGGCATTAGCCACCCCCATTACCACCCCCACCTCCTTATTAAAGGGGATGAAAAAAAATTGTGATTTAGTGTATGTACAGGAACCAGAAACTTCAAAATATTTTTTTACTTCATCCACCCCCCACTACCACCACCCTATCACCACCCCCACCCCACTACCGATGTGGGGTATCGTTTTATGGGTTTTTGGGGTAGAGGATTTCAAATATTATATTATTAAAGTTCCATAAACAATTATTTTCACATACAAAGTTTTTTCGTTGTGAGTGACTTGGATAGAGAATCTGGATGTGGAAGTAGTGATTCCTTGGGCAGCGGTTTTTGAATTTAATAACAGTAATAATAATTAAAATTAATAAAAACTCCTCTCTTTTTCATTTTTTAGTTTTTTGTTACCTTAAATAATGAATAACTAATAAACCATAACAATTAAAATCATCGCAATGTCATAATCTCATAAAGTTTTAGTGGCTTTTGTTTAACAATTATCCGACTTGAAATATAAACGCAAACTCTAAAAAAATTTATTAATTAACAATATGCTCATTTTATGAAAAATCGGCAAAAAATTTTTTTTCCAACGAGATATTGTTCCTTTAAGTGTCTAAATAATACCATAATTTTTTTTAATTTCTAAATTAATATTTAAAAATATAAAAAAATGTTTCTACTTGCTACGGTTGGTTTCAGAGCATTGGAGCTCTATTTTCAACATTAAATTAAAATTATTAATAATAGAGATAGTGTTCCGGGTGTCAGGAGTTTTTATTGGAAATTTCTTCCTCTTTAAGAATCTTTTTTTTTAATTTCTTAAATATTAATAGTTTTCGAGTTATTTGCAAAAAACGAATCTCGTTATTTTTTCAATCTTAATTTGTTTAAAACTTTTGCAATTGTTTATGTGCGGGTTTGAAACTTTTGCACATTTTTCTAGACGTCATTCCGAATTCAATGAACCCTCACTCATATTTTTACGAGCTTTATCAAGAATTAACACGGGTTTGAACTTGTGAACTAGACTTTGAGAAGTTTGAAAATAGAACAATGTTATATAAAACGTTGAAGAATTAATGTAACTGTTCTTTTTTCTATTGGAACTACCCACATGATAAAAGTCAAGGTCAATAGAAAGCAAAAATAAATAACTGAATGTAAATATTGTTCGCCAGTTTACTGAAGTTTTTATATAACTGTTAAACATTATATATGACCTTCTACAGTTTGTTGAAAATAAGTTGATTTTTCTAGATATAATTGCTATATTTGTAATTCTAATCGTCTCCTGATGATGCCAGCTTGGTTGGCAAAGAGCTTCTAGCTAAATTCTATAGAATTTTTGTTATTGTCAGACCTTATCAAGAGTTACAACAGTTTATATTTGCATTTTTTGCTTAAGATGTCTTAACTGTTGTATTTGCAGATTGGAATTTTTTTAATAACAACGTGGCTCTTCCTCTAGCTAATTTTAACTTATTGTCCAAATTTAAATACGATCGGACTCTTGGTCCTTCAGTTATCGTGCTTACAAAGCATATGGTGGTTTCGTAAATAGTCCAGTAAATGTCAAATGAACTGTTGGCAATGGTAAAGCTACACCTCTTTGAAGCAAGGCAGTACTTAGTCATAAATCTATCTAAAAAATTAATTGTCCTATTATTATGACGAAAAAAATGTATAAATAGAGCAGAAAAATTATTTTATAATTCGTTAAAATTAATAACCAAAACATTAGGATATGAGAAATACATAATACTGCGTATTACAACAAATTACCTGATCAGCTGGAAACTTAAAATAACATGAAAGTCATTGTTTATAAGAATGTTTTAGAGCAGAAAAAGTAATTCTCAATTACGTAAAAATACATACTTTACGAAAAAAATTGTTTGTAGATGATACAGTTATCTTCAATTTTTATTTTCTTTATTATTTGAATAGACGCACGATATTTTTAACTTTATTATTTTATCAAAAAAAAGTAAGTAAACATAACTTGAAAAATAAATCAATAAATGGCATAAATTTACCCCAGTTATACAAAGAGGGCAATTTTTAATGTCTATTTTTATTCAAAATTAGTTTTTTTATTATTTGCGATATGAAGACTAAGACCATAATAAGAAATATAGCAGAAATTTAATATTGCTACATAAATTGTTTTAATTTTTATGAAGCAACCAAAACTGCAGTCTTGTGTTGATGACTCGTCGATTTTGTGCGTCGGCCTTGTCTATAGGTGGTGTTGACAGAAGACGCTGTAATTAGGGTAAATGAAATCGGTTGGTCCCAGTTGAAAGGTAATTGAATAAACTTTATTTTCCAACAAAAATTTCTAATATTTTGTTTCATTATAAATGGATAAAATGTTGTTTTACAATAAGGTTGGATTTTTTAGGTTATAAATTATTTTTAAGGAAAATAATGTAGGCATCTATACTATTTAATTAATCATTTAAAAAGCTAAAAAAAAAAACTTTAAATGAACTTTTTTATTAGAACGCAATTTAAAGGAGAACCGAGAGGAAAACATTTTCGCAAAATTCGATTTTCATGTAAACAAATTTTTGGACAAAGATAACTTATAGAAATTGTAGAGAATTAAAATATCTTTCAACATTGTGGTCAACGTTCTTCTTCTCAAGCGTTAATTACTTCCACATAAGTATAGTAACGACAAAAAAAAATTTGAAAATTTTTATTGTTCAAATAGGCTTAGAATGTCATGAAACGTCGAGATTTTAAGTTTGAGCGAAAAAATTTTCTGTCTGTCGGTTCGTCTGTAACTTTTTTTGTGCGCACGATTACTCTGGAACTGTTTAAGATATTGACTTAGAATTTGGTACACGTATGTATTTTAACGAGATCTGGAAATAAATTATATTTTTATCCTCTTCCGTCGAAGGGTTGGGTGGTAAATTGGGGTAAATGGGGGATAAATAGGTAAATCGAACAGGTAAGAGTCCATAAAATTTATATTTAGTATATGTAAGAGAAGCTAAGGTCTCTAAAAACTTTTTGGCATTAGTCACCCCCATTACCACCCCCAACCCATTATTAAAGAGGATAAAAAATTTGTGATTTAGTGTGTGTACAAGAACCAAAAATCTCAAAATATTTTTTACTTCATCCACCTCTATTATCATTGCCCTATCACCACCCCCATCCCACTACCGATGTGGGATATCGTTTTATGGGTTTTTGGGGTAGACAATTTCAAATATTATATTATTAAAGTTCCATAAACAATTATTCCCACATACAAAATTTTTTCGTTGTGAGAAACTTGGTTAGAAAATCTGGATGTGGAAGTATTGACTCCTTGGGCAACGGTTTTTTTGAGTTAATCGCGAAAAACGAGCGTCGAAATTTGACTTTTGAAGGGCAGCAAAAAAACACTAAACCTTAAAAAAAATCACTTCTCGGTCAATTTTTTACCATATTGGAACGGACTAAAATTTTCTTCCCCCTTTGATTGACATCCTTTATTTATGAATTATTTTTTTCTGTTGGATGACGACCCTGCATATTTTTCTTATATCAGATTTTTTCCTGGCAATAGCGACTGACAACTACATTTCAAATATCATTTTACTGTGTCGTTTCTTATTTTTTAAAGTGGTCACCCTGTAAATTTTTCATATTTTTCTTCTTTGACAGTTATGTTACCTACATGCGAAATCTCCGCCACATCTTCTTTCATTATTTTTTTTAGGTGACAACCCTGTATATTTTCATATTTTTCTTACTTGGCAGTTGTGTTGTGATATCTGCATGCGAAATAATATCGTCCTTCATCTCATTTTTTATTATTATTTTTGGGGCGACCATCCTATATATTTTTTCATATTTTTCTTTGACAGTTGTGTTAACTATATGAGAAACATTATTGTCCGCAATCCATTTTTTCATTATTTTCTTAGAGTGAACACCCTGTACATTTTTCATATTTTTCCCCTGACAGTTGTGTTAACTACACACAAAATATAACTGTCTTTTGTCACATTTTTTCCTCATTATTTTTTTCAGGTGTCCACTGTTCTTCTTTGACAGTAGCGTCAATTAACGACCAAATATTTTTCTTCTGCGTCAAATGGTTTTGTAATATTTTCCCCACAATACATATCTTATAAACTACAATAATTGTTATGTGTACACATGTATTGTTAGAAATAGATAGAATAGTACTTCTGGCTCTTGTAGATATAGTTGTAGATATAGCGCCAACAGACAGACACCAGACCGACAGACAGAGAGACTGATGGAATTAAATGGCTTTAATTTTCGTAATCTGCAGAGTCTGAAATGCGAAAATCCGAAGAAATCTCGGAGGGTAATTTTTTTGCGATTACAATACCCTACTTCCCTTCGGTTAGCGAGGGAAGTAAAAAACGAAATTTGATCCATATGGCAATATTTCTAAATGCTTTAATAGTGGATTTTAACATTCCGTAAACAAGTGGCACTGACCATTTACAGGTACCTAAATTTAGCGGGAAATGGATAGAGAGTGTCGACCTACCCCAACATCTGTGGGTCAGACACAACAATGGGCTGTTATAGTTAGTAATTTTAAATATGTGACTTATACTTTCTCAATTTGCTGTAATGTACAGTATTATAAATTTTTCACGTTCTGACTTTTTAGTTATTTAATTTAGTTTTTAAATATGTTGACATTTTAAATCACATAAAGTGAAGTCAAATTAAGTAAGAAAATAGGTGAATAAGGAATTCTCTGGCTGCAGCAATTTTATTATTTTAATTTGTCGTAGATATAATAAGTGCCACCGAGAAGTTTTTAATTAAATCGGTCCAGCGTAAAAATTTTTTAACAATTTATTTTTCAACGCTGAAATTTTCTGCTCTTTTCCTATTATCTTCGGTCCTAATAATCGTATCGCAAAAATAAAAATAGCGAGTGGCTATGAAAATACTTTCTGATAATTTGTTAATTTGTAAGAAAATAAAAACCACCAAAAATTGCCTTTTTTGACAATTTAAGAAATATAACGTAATAATGCATCCATTTTAACGAAAGTTGGAGAAACTGTGCACTTTATTGAACTAAACCTTCGTGCCAAATTTTAGCATAAAATATTTATTCAAACGGCTAAAAATAAAAAAAGATTTCGAAATTTTAATCGCTTATTGTTTAAGTGCATCGATTCGTAGAACATTTTTTTTTTCAAAATGTAGGTTTTTTACATCTATTTTACAATGATATTATCTTCATTTAAACCTTTTTTAAATATGTTTGTAATTTTCAAAATTATAGGTATAAACATATTCAGATAACTGGATTTTTTTATCAAACCAAGAACAGGTAACGAATTATGAAAATAGATGAAATATTTCTTAAAAAAATAATGATCTATTTGCATTTGGGGCCGATATCCGTCAGTGTTTGCGCCTCAGTCGCTTATAAATAAGCAAATTGATATATGTTCTTAAAATTTGGACTGGTTATTCTTCAATAATATTAGTCTCACCTAGTTGAGAACAATCCAGAAGCACAATTGTTAAAAAAGATAGAGGCCCGATAGTCGGGCTTTTAGCGATTATGTTAGAGATCCAAAAATCGCCAAATAGTCTAAATGTGATATTATGGTTTTACAGATCATACTTCACTCGTAAGATAATTCAGTGTGTAAGGCGACCAACACTTTTTTTTTGGATGCAACGTCTCTGGTTCAAATCCTAACTGCGATTTTTTTTTATTGTATCAGTAAAATTAAAAGTTACAAAGCTGTGTACATAGACATAAGAATAACTGTTCAAGTTAGGTTTGTTTTCCCTTCCGCGACAAAAATGAATAAGAAAGTAAAAAAAAATTGACTAAGTGTGTTATAATCTCAAAGCCGCTTTATTCGATGTAATTTTAAAAAAACGCTGCCCAAGGAATCACTACTTCCACATTCAGATTTTCTATCCAAGTCACTCACAACGAAAAATTTTGTATGTGGAAATAATTGTTTATGGAACTCTGATAATATAATATTTGAAATCCTCTACCCCAAAAACCCATAAAACGATGGGGTGGGGGTGGTGATAGGGGGTAGTAGTGGGGGTGGATAAAGTACGAAAATATTTTGAGGTTTCTGGTTCTTGTACACACACTAAATCGCAATTTTTTTTTCATCCCCTTTAATAATGGGGTGGGGGTGGTGTTGGGGGTGGCTAACGCCAAAGTTTTTTTTGAGACCTTAGCTTCTCTTGTATATACTAAATAACAATTTTATGAGCTCTTACCTGCTTGATTTACCTATTTACCCCAAATTTACCCCAATTTACCCCCCAACCCTTCGACGGAACAAGATGAAAATATAATCTAGTTCTAGATCTCGTTAAAGTACATATGTGTACCAAACTTCAAGTCAATATCTCAAACGGTTCCAGAGTAAACGTGCGCACAAAAAAAAGTTACAGACCGACAGACAGAAATTTTTTTTCCGCTCAAACTTAAAATCTCGACGTTTCATAACATTCTAAGCCTATTTCAACAATCCACTGGATGTGGAAGTAATTGTAGTTTTGACTCATTTTCAAACAGCGGAGACAAAAATATAAGCATCGAAAAACAATCAGTCCAAATTTCTAGAAAAATTATCGACTTGTTTATTTATAAGTGACCTAAACACAAAAATTGACGTTTCACGGCCCCAAATGCAAATAGATCATTAATTTCTTTAGAAAAATGTTAGATATTTCATCTATTTTCATAATTCGTTTCCCGCTTTTGGTTTCATAAAAATCCAGAGTTATTTGAATTTGTTTACAACTGTAACTTTGAAAATAATAAATAAATTTCAAGCAAAAACCGTTTAAGTGAGTATTCTTTTTTCTTAACACTGTTGGAAAATACATGTAAAAACCTACATTTTCAACAAAAATTTACCGCACACGAGTCACTGCACTTAAACAACAAGCGATAAAAATTTCGAAATTATTATTGGTTTTTAGCCGTTTGAGTTTTGTTCAAAAATATTTATTTTGCGCTAAAATTTAGCACAGGTTTAGTTCAATAAAAAGCTTAGTTCCACGGACTTTCGTTAAAATTGATGCATTATTATGTTATATTTTTATTAAATTATTATCAAAAAAGGCAATTTTTGGTGTTTTTTATTTTTTTTACTAATTAACAAACTATCATCTAGTTTTTGCATAGGCCTAGTCTTATTCAAGATTTTATTGCGAATAATTCGCTATTTTTATTTTTACGATACGATTACTAGGACCGGAGATACTAATGAAAATAACAGCAAATTTCAGTGTTTAAAAATAGGTAAATTGTTAAAATATTACAAGAAGCAATGGACCGATTTAATCCAAAACAGCTCATAGCACTTGTTATTATTCATAAAACAAAAATTACTGCAGCCAAACAGTTTCATTCAAAATTTATTTTCACTCCACTAATAGTGGAAAAAAGTTATTAGAAAATCGATTGGATTTGAATGAATTTCCCTGAAAACTTTTTTAATGGCTTTCTAGAATCAAATATGAAGTTTTCTACCACTTTTCCTTGTCCGCAATAAATATAAAATAAATATTGTCAATTTCCTTTCAAATAGAATTTTTTTTCAAATAAACTTAATTAAAAATTTAAAAATAAAATAAGTACATGTTGTATTTTGCTATTTGTTCTCACCTCACTCCACCATATATCTAGAGACAATACACACCTATAAGATAATAGTTATTTAACAAACAAGTATGTTAATGAGAGCGATTGATAAATTGAGACATTTTAACGTGCGAGCGCTAGCGAGCGCATTATTTGTCGAGATTATTAATCGCCGATTAACACACGAGTAAGTTACAAAAATTTTCCGTTGATTGTATCTAGGAAAAAAAACCGCTGCCCAAGGAATCACTACTTCCACATCCAGATTTTCTATCCAAGTCACTCACAACGAAAAAATTTTGTATGTGGAAATAATTATTTATGGTACTTTAATAATATAATATTTGAAATCCTCTACCCCAAAAACCCATAAAACGATACCCCACATCGGTAGTGGGGCGGGGGTGGCGATAGGGGGTGGTAGTGGGGGGTGGATGAAGTAAAAAAATATTTTGAGGTTTCTGGTTCTTGTACACACACTAAATCACAATTTTTTTTCAACTTCTTTAATAATGGGGTGGGGGTGGTAATGGGGGTGGCTAATGTCAAAATTTTTTTTGAGACTTTAGCTTCTCTTATATATATACTAAATACCAATTTTATGGACTCCTGCCTGCTTGATTTACCTATTTACCCCAAATTTACCCCAAATTTACCCCAATTTACCCCCCAATCCTTCGACGGAACAAGATGAAAATATAATCTGGTTCTAGATCTCGTTAAAGTACATATGTGTACCAAATTTCAAGTCAATATCTCAAACGGTCCCTGAGTAAACGTGTGCACAAAAAAAAGTTACAGACAGACAGACAGACAGACAGAAATTTTTTTTTCGCTCAAACTTAAAATCTCGACATTCTAAGCCTATTGAACAACAAAAAAATTTTTTTTAATTTTTGTCGTTACTATACTTTCACTGGATGTGGAAGTAATAGGAAAAAAATCTAATTTTATTTTATGACACAAAATTGAATTCTAAGTGTTACTTTATTTATTTAATTATGGTAACACATATGGAATTTAAAAAATATCAAAAATACAATTACAAATTCATTAGGCCTCTTTTTGTAACATCGGAGAAATATGCCAATAGCACCGATTCCGAATAGCGCGATACCTGCTTCTCTTTTATTAATTATAAAAGTTTCATACGCGTTTTATACGTTTGACAATTAGAGTTTTGACATTAATTGTCATATTAACTGTTTTTAATTATGTCCTTAGTTACCTAAACTAAAATCGTATATTAATAGAAAATCATTTATTAATGGGGGTTATTAATGAACGATTTTTTATATATTTATCAATGCTACAAATACACGATGAACGGAAAAAGTAATAAATAAAATAGGTAGGTATAATTTATTAATTATTTGGAAACACGCGATAATAATTGTTTATGTAACTAAGCACTAAAGTTAAACATTTTATCACGATGTAGAATTTAGTTAAATAAACCACATAAATGATAAAAAGAAACTTTAGTGCCAAGGTGCATAACTAAGTTTTTCTTGAAATTGTGAAATTAAGGTTAATCAACTCTATTTAATGAATAATTTTAAGTGACATTAAGAAATGTCAATTATTTAAATTTCAAATCTCAATAATTTTTTGTAATGTAATTATGTCACAAGCAATGGACAATTTATGTTGACGTTTACCTGTCACCTCCTCCAACTACAAGAAATCGTACAATGTTTGATTACTTTAGTGACTATCTCTAACACTTCAATGACAATTTTGAGGTTTTTCCGATTTCAAAAAAATCTATTTTTTGTACGATCGGGCTTATTTGTTTATTTACAATATCTGTTGCCAAGACGTCAGGTTATATTTACTGATTGCTAAGTCGGTAAGTAATTTCCTTACCGGTAAGTGAAATTAATATAATATATATTACCGATATTTCACAAAAATAAGTACAAAAGATAAGGTCATTTCTATGTATTAAAAAAAAAATAACATTATTTTCTGCACGATTGTTTTTAATTACACTTCAATTATAGTTATTAAGGTACCAATGGTGTTATAAGGATAATAACGCACCGAGGTCGGCAGTGTACAATCCCGAGGGCCTCTGGCCCGAGGGAGTGTACGTCGACCGAGGGCGTCATTATCCTATAACACCCGTGGTGCCTTCAACGTTTAATGTCCTGCAAGTCTGTTATTTAATTCAAATTTTTTTTTTTTGACATTTACGATTTATTATTTTGACATCTATTATGTTCAGAACGATTTGATTTAAAAGAGAGTAAAAATCAAAATTGTTTGTAAACGCCGCCGTTGCATAGCAACGCATTTTGTTTGTCAATAACGCTATCATAATTTGCTTTCTTTGGGTTGTATTATAATTTTATAATGCCCTAGGGCGTTATAGATATTCATAACGCCCTAGGGCGTTATTTTTCATTTAACGTATCTCAAAATAGGGTGGTTATTGTAAAATAACAGACTTGTAGGACATTAAAATAATTTAATTTCTAGTAAATAAACGAAATGTCAAAATACAAATATCTTATTTGACAAGTTGTACTTGCCACGAAATATAAACGTGACTTTTGACTTTTCGTTTATTTAGTAGAAATTAAATTATTTTAATTGAAGTGCAATTTAATACGATTGTACAAAAACAGTATAAGCATCGCGAACCTTATAATCTCCGGCGGTAAACGTCCGTTACCGTTCTGATGATACTTAATATACTATTATTTCCACACTACGGAATAATATATATCTACCATATATTAAGTAAGTAACTAGATTACTTGACAAAAATAAAGTCGGATCTTTCATATGAAGTTTTTTAAAATTAGCTTTTCCTGAATAATTACGCCCTTCTGTAAAGCGTGCATTAAAATAATGTTTGAAATATTTTTTTCAGACTCTTTATAGTGCAAGCTTTTATCAATAGTTTTTACTCAATATGATATTTATGCAAAAGTCTTTTCATCCTCCGTGGCATCCCTTAAATGTATCAAATAAACCACCCTTTATGACTTTTCAACAGTTATTAACGGTTGAAACTTAGCTTATAACTTCATCAGAAAATTTTAAAACTTTTTGCTTCTTGCTTAAAAAAAAAATAAAATACCCTGACATGCATAAAAAAACCGCTGCCCAAGAAATCACTACTTCCACATCCAGATTCTCTTTCCAAGTCACTCACAACGAAAAAACTTTGTATGTGGAAATAATTGTTTATGGAACTTTAATAATATAATATTTGAAATCCTCTATCCCAAAAACCCATAAAACGATACCCCACATCGGTAGTGGGGTGGGGGTGGTGATAGAGGTTGGTAGTGGGGGGTGGATCAAGTAAAAAAATATTTTGAGGTTTCTGGTTCCTGTACATGCACTAAATCACATTTTTTTTTCATCCCCTTTAATTAGGAGGTGGGGGTGGTAATGGGGGTGGTTAATGCCAAAAATTTTTTTGAGACCTCAGCTTCTCTTGTATATACTAAATACCAATTTCATGAACTCTTACCTGCTTGATTTACCCATTTACCCCAAATTTACCCCAATTTACCCCCCAACCCTTCGACGTAACAAGATGAAAATATAATCTAGTTCTAGATCTCGTTAAAGTACATATGTGTTCCAAATTTCAAGTCAATATCTTAAACGGTTCCAGAGTAAACGTGCGCACAAAAAAAAGTTACAGACAGACAGACCGACAGACAGACAGACAGACAGAAATTTTTTTTTCGCTCAAATTTAAAATCTCGACGTTTCATGACATTTTAAGCCTATTTGGACAATAAAAATTTTTAAAAATTTTTTTGTCGTTACTATACTTCCACTGGACGTGGAAGTAATAAGCCGTTTTCTTCCATATGTATTTAATACCCTTCTCTCAAAATTATTCAGATTAAAAGTAATGTAAACTAAATGAACGGAAATAACAAAGAAGGTGGGAAATATTTAACAAATATAAAGTAGAGGAGATTTGGACTCGCCCCTTTAAGAGGGGGTAGCTTTCCAGGGAGGGTTAATTTTGGAAAAGTTAATACTAGAAACTTTCCTTAATTTTTGCCAAGGAATCTACTTAGAAATATCCTAAACATTTTAGTTAATACCCTGTATAGGTGTACTTAAAATCACAAATTAATTATATTTATAATTACGATTTTTGCTGCTGAACGCACGGAAAAGAAAGACAGTCTATATAATCTTAGTGAAGTAAAAAAGTAAAATGTATCAATAGATTTTTTGTTAAATAACAACAGTTCTTTTGTCATCTTATAGCAGATATAAATATTATTTAGTTACGAGTCCGGTTCTAAGCCAGCCATTAGATAAACACAATTAACATAAAATATTTAATTATCATAGCCAAAAATTATCATTGCCACAGCAAAAATATTGCAGATACAGACATATTAGTTGGCTGCATAATATTTACCAAGCAGATGTACAGTGTTGCCAAGACTTAGGGATTCGTATAATGCATCGAATAAAATAGGGCATTGCAAAATGCGTCAAATATATTCACTGTATATATCGCTTATACACCGACAACTGTAGCGCCATCTGAACATCAACTCGTTGAACTACATCGCGTATGTTTTGAGAGAAAGAAGGTGCAATTTGATGCCCGGGCGAAATTTTGCCAATTGGCGGGATTTATTGAGAATAACATAGTCTAGGTTTTATACACGCTTATTTTTACGAAGCCCGAAGGCGGGCTTCGTATGTGTGTTGTGGGCTTCGAGTAAGCGGCAGAATATACTGTTTTGGGCTTCGTATTGAGGCTTCATATGTCTATATATATATATATATATATATATATATATGTATTGAGGCTTCATATGTCTATATATATATATATATATATATATATATATATATATATATATATATATATTTTAATTTTATGCACTTTGTTTTGTTCATTATATATATATATATATATATATATATATGAACAAAACAAAGTACATAAAATTTAAAATTCAAAACTGATATGTTGTGAACATGAAATAATTTAAAACAATTTTTTTTATCGTATAAACATAAATGAATTTTGCATTTTTCACAGTAAATTCTGCTTTTACCCGTACATCCGGCTAGTTTGTACCTTTCTCTTTCTCTGAATGAATTGGCCAGTGATTTGTATTATCTCTCTGAACATCAAGAGGTGGAACATTTTCCCTAGGGGCTCTACGGGTAATTAGAGGTAGATCAATAGAAGCAGAAGACGGCCGTCCTCTTTTTGGAGTCCCATTTATACCAGATCGTGTCAGAACCTGAGCCAACTCAAGTTTGAACTGGTATAAAGTATATTTTTGAAAATGGCTTTCATCTCCCTGCATCCTATTTTGTTATAGTATTTTCCTATATAAAATCAAGAAATTGCAAACTATGAGATCTAACATATGAAATGCTATACGATGATACCACTTTTTGCTGCGAAGTTTGATAGGATAGAGGCCTAAAATTGAGTCTAGTAGGTCGACATCACCCATATTATAAATTCCAACTAGATTTGGGCATGCTATATCTTTTTTTGTGTTTTCACTTTTGAAAAATCTCTTGACCTTATTTTCAGGAAGACTTCCCGCAAAATTTGACGCAAGTAAAACTACTTTATTGTCAAACCACTGTACTGTTCTTATTGTGCAATTTCCAATTTTTTACTTGCTGCTCCTCACAACTTCCGCGACCTCTTTTTTGAAATCTTTTATCTACTTGGAACTTTGCAATCTAAAAGTCTGTTTGATCTTACAGTAGCAACACTATCAATACCTTTGTTGTGAAGGTAGGAAAACAAATTCAGGCTGCAGAAATAGTTGTCAAAATATAGTTTGTGGTGTATATTGTCAGATACAATTTGGCACATTCGGACAACAACATTACTTGCTGCTCCAAAATCGACATTAGGATCAGGATTGTTCTCTTTTCCAGTAAAAAGTTCGAAATTGTATGAGAAGCCACTTACACCGGAAAGAACCCACATTTTATATCCCCACTTGTGGGGTTTCTTGGGGTTATAAGTTTTCAAAGAAATTCTTCCTTTGAAGGATATTATCTGCTCTTCTACTGACAGATTTTCTTCCATTGGAATACTTTTTGTTACTGATAAAATTTGATGCAGCAGTGGTTGAATTTTATCAGTATTTTTCGAAGATTGCATGTTATCATTGAAATGTAAGAACCTTTTTAATTCTTCAAATCGATTGACACACATGACATCTGCAATTTGTGGTATCCTGGTATCAGCAGCCCAGTACCTTCTACCAGAATTTTGTCTTATCAACGACATCCAAAATAATATACCAAAAAATCTTTCAATTTCCTCCTTTGATGTAACAATAGGTTTATTTGGTCTCTTCTGGGCACTATATAATTGAGTCATACCACAACTTTATCCAAAAAATTTTCATTTAAAAATAGTTTGAATATCTGATATGGTGTGGTACGTTGGCTAATATCTTCTGGTAGGATTTCAGAACCTAAGAATTCATTGATTGCAGTGTCAGTCGTACTCTTTGTCCATTTTAGTGGAATACGTTTCGGTTTTTTTTGTTTCTTTACCCGATCACCTGATTCTAAATTAGTATTTTTTGCATTAATTTGCATATTTCCATTATGATTGCCACTTGAAAGAAAGTATTGTGACAGGGGCAAATTATCTTCTTCAGAAAAATATTCATCATCGGTCAGAATCTACACCTCCTTCTCACAATGAACAGCCGTTATAGGTATTTGAACGTCGCCAGTATCATCATCTAAGAGAAAGTCTTCACTATCGGATGGGATATTTCTTACGTGGAGAATGGTATTTTTCCTTCCATAAAAAGAAACTGGATTTATTTGTGGGACCTCATTCTACAAAAATTCAAACTGAAAATACGCAGATTGCATGGTGTTCCCAATTGGGAACTAAGATAATAATATCATATTTTATAATGTGGCTGATATTATATTCCCTAACAAACTCATGTGAAGGCTAAAATAAATTCTAAGCATCATACATACCATTTTTGCAACCAAATTACACAAAAAATGATACTTGAAAAACAGGTGATTCGTATAACTTTCAACTAACTGACAGCACAACAAATAAAATTCCTCAGCCACCTGCTATGAACTTTCAACACCACTATTCTTTCATTTATGTTATCATAGGGTAAAGGAGATTGCTGTAATGCTAGATACCGTCCAAAATTTTGGTTTTCAATTCATAGATGGCATAATTTCAACGATGCTCCCGTTTGGGAACTATATGCGTAATAGGGCTATGTAAATCTATCGTTTATTGACTGATATTAGAAATGATCTTTATATTATTATTTTAATAATAGTTAGTTAGTTAGTTTAACAATAGTTATCATTAATTAGTCAGAATTTCGATTAAAACGTTTTGTAGGAAATTAAAAATCTGCTTATATTAAAATTGATATTTTATATTAACGAGCCTGTGCCAGCCACACTTACAAATATATGTACCAGGAACCGAAACTGAAATTTATTTCGGTTTGGTTTTGGTTACGGTTACCCAACGTACACCATTTTCGGTTTTCGGAGCAGCGACAATTTAGTTTTCAGTTATGGTTTCGGTTTTCAAGGCAGCGACAATTCGGTTTTCGGTTACGGTTTCGGTTTACAAATCAGCGGCAATTCGGTTTTCGGCTACGGTTTCGGTTCTCGGGGTAGCGACAGTTCGGTTATCGGTTTCGGCAAAAAGAATTTTAATTACAGTGCGGTTTTTGGATACGGTTTCGGCTTGAGATTTTGAGGTGACTATACTTTCAACAAGATAGGGCTCCTTCCCATAATGTTGCCTAAATACTAAATTATTTGACACATTGGTTTGATAAACGGGTTATTGCAACCAATCGCTCTATACGTTAGCCCCCACATTTTCCAGACCTTATATCTCTAGATTTTTTTTCATATGGGACTATTTAAAAGAACGTGTATATTTTCCAGAAAAACTGATTTGGATGGAATCGCAAGTACTTCAAAGTTTACATGGTCCGAATGTGTGCAAATTGTTTATAAATTGTCATGAACAAATGATTGTCAAAATACGAGGAGTGAATTCAATTTTTTTTAATTTTAATGAAAAAAAAAAGTTCTAGGGTTTTTTTTGCAGTCACAGATTTCGTATGCCAAGCTGAAAATACATGAGAAATTATTATAAGTAAATTTGCAACAATATCGCAACAAATTAGCAAAAAATGAAATAATTCTATTTGGGAAAAAAAAGTGTTATGGGGGTTTCTGAGGACGGGGATCATAAATATAATGTTTAGATTTAACAATAACTCGGAAAACTGGCAACAAATTAACAACAATTTAGCAAAAAATTAGCAAAAAAATTAAATAATTCTATTTCGGGGAAAATAGTGTTAAGGGGGTTTTGAGGTCGGGGATTATTAATATGATGTTTAAATTTAACAATAACTCGGAAAATTGGTAATAAATTAGCAACAAGAATCAACAAATTCTATGAGGTCTAAACATTTTTTAAGGGTTTTTGAGGTCAGCAACTATTAATAAGATGTTCCAAATTGACACTATAAGTTAAAAATTAGCAACAAATTAACAACGGTGTAAAAACAATTTAGCAACAAATTAGCAACAGAAATGGACTAATTCTATTTAATTTAGAAAAGAAAAAACGTTAAGGGTGTTTTTGAGGTCAGGTATTGTAAAAATAAATATATTGATTTTTTGAAGTAAAGAGAACGTGCTTAGAGAATATTATTTAGGTATTATGCAAATCACAACTTACACACTTTTTTATTTATTATGAAAATACCTACTTTCTGTATATTGTTGCCCTAATCTGGGCACGCTAATATACTAGTTAGGTAAATACTTTAAAACACTTATTATTGGGGAACCAATCAAAACAACTACTCTCCTAGCTAATACTGACGAAGTATTGAATTACATGATAGGATTCTTAGCATTTTAAAGAAAAAAAATATTGAAAATACTTAAATCATTTATTTACATTTAGTCATTCACACTTTTTAATATGAAATTATCTACTTTCTGTATATTGGTACCTTAACCGGGTCATGCTAATATACTACTTAGGAAAACACTTTAAAACACTCATTATTGGAAAACCAATCAAAACAACTACTCTTCTAGCTAATACCGACGAAGTATTGAATTACATGATAGGATTCCTGGCATTTTAAGGCAAAAAAATATATTGAAAATACTTAAATTATTTATTGAAATTCAGGCATTCACAACAATTATTATTGAACCTTACATTCTATTTCAACTCTAGAAAAGTTGTACAAGTTTTTTCGAACTCGTTAGTTCTCATCAGTAGAGTATAGAAACATTCATTCATTATTTACAAGCCTATTCTTGATTTATTTTTTACACTTAATTATTTTTTATTTATTTGCTTTTATCATGATTAGAGAATATTATTTAGGTATTATGCAAATCACAACTTACACACTTTTTTATTTATTATGAAAATACCTACTTTCTGTATATTGTTGCCCTAATCTGGGCCCGCTAATATACTAGTAATACTGACGAAGTATTGAATTACATGATAGGATTCTTAGCATTTTAAAGAAAAAAAATATATTGAAAATATTTCAATCATTTATTTACATTTAGTCATCACACTTTTTTATTTAATATGAAATTATCTACTTTCTGTATATTGGTACCTTAATCGGGTCACGCTAATATACTACTTAGGAAAACACTTTAAAACACTCATTATTGGAAAATCAATGAATGTTTCTATACTCTACTGATGAGAACTAACGAGTTCGAAAAAACTTGTACAACTTTTCTAGAGTTGAAATAGAATGTAAAGTTCAATAATTGTTGTGAATGACTGAATTTTAATAAATAATTTAAGTAGTTTCAATATTTTTTTTTCCTTAAAATGCCAGGAATCCTATCATGTAATTCAATACTTCGTCAGTATTAGCTAGAAGAGTAGTTGTTTTGATTGATTTTCCAATAATGAGTGTTTTAAAGTGTTTTCCTAAGTAGTATATTAGCGTGACCCGGTTAAGGTACCAATATACAGAAAGTAGATAATTTCATATTAAATACAAAAAAAAGTGTGAATGACTAAATGTAAATAAATGATTTAAGTATTTTCAATATTTTTTTTCTTTAAAATGCTAAGAAACCTATCATGTAATTCAATACTTAGTCAGTATTAGCTAGGAGAGTAGTTGTTTCGATTGGTTCTCCAATAATAAGTGTTTTAAAGTATTTACCTAACTAGTATATTAGCGTGCCCAGATTAGGGCAACAATATACAGAAAGTAGGTATTTTCATAATAAATAAAAAAGTGTGTAAGTTGTGATTTGCATAATACCTAAATAATATTCTCTAATCATGATAAAAGCAAATAAATAAAAAATAATTAATTGTAAAAAAAAAGAGAACGTGCCTTTTACTCATAAATTTAATAATTATTCATTATTTGCTCCATCTTCTTCTTCATCGTTTTCCGTACTTGGAGGGTGCGATGAAATTTAAAAAGCATCATAAACCCCCTTTCAACTTTTGTAAAAAACGTTAGATTTAATGTTATTCTTGTTAAATTTTATATGGATATTTTATATTTGTGATATTTCTTTAATTTACTAATACTTGATTTTAAATTTTAAACATCATATTAATAATTCTCGACCTCAAAAACCCCCTCAACACTTTTTTCCCCGAAATAGAAATCTTTCATTTTTTGCTAATTTGTTGCTAAATTGTTGTTAATTTGTTGCTAATTTTCCAAGTTATCGTTAAATTCAAACATCATATTAATAATCCCCTACCTCAAAAACACACATGACACTATTTTCACCCAAGTAGAATTATTTCTTATTTTTGCAAAGTTGCTAAATTGTTGCAAATTTACTTATAATAATTTTTCACGTATCTTCAGCTTTACATATGAAATCTGTAACTGCAACAACCCCCTAGCAGCTTTTTTTCATTAAAATTAAAAAAAAATTAATCCACTCATCGTATTTTGGTAATAATTTGTTTATAACAATTTATAAAAAATTTGCACAATTTTGAACCATGTATACTTTGAGGTACTTGCAATTATGAATGGAATGGCGTTGGTTTCATCCAAATCGGTCTTTCTTAACTGGCGTCTGAGGTTTGACCTCTTTTTCGTCTTTATTGACTGGACTATAAAGGCCATTCTTTAATTGTCAAACAAACAATTTTCATTTTGTATGACTTACTTTAAAAATCACTTATTCTGTTTTTCTATCATAATGAAAAACGAAAAATAAGTTTTTTTTAAGTTACTGAGGGGGGGGGGGTGCTGCAGGGTTGGTGCCGTTTATAAAAAAATGACTTTTTGCAAGAAACTAATTTCGAAAGATTACAATGTACCTGGTTATTAGATTTGTTCGTTAAAAGTCAGATTTGTATTTTTCCATTATTTTCTATGTCATTTATGATGATTTAATGTTAATCGCAGCACTCTAGATTCAAAACAAAACTTGGCTCTAAAAAAATTAAATGGTCGTAAAACCCACCAAAATATTTCAAGCATACTCATAATTTTCGCAGTATTCTGAAAATTCAATGATATACAGGGTGTTCCATTTGAAAATCAAGAATTGGCGCCACTTCTGGCATAACCGGAAGTCCGAAAAAATCTTCAAAAACGTCAAAAGGCAGCATTTTACGTTTATATTAATTATGTCGAGTTTCATTTTGATACCTTGAAAAACAAGGGCAAAAGAGATAGTGATACCGTTGTTAATCGGTATACTGGGTGGACCATTAATAATAGGGTAGATTCTTTGGACCAAAATATTAGGATATAACCAAACACGCTTTAGTAAATTTTTGCTGTGGAAAAAGGTACAGGGTGTCAAAATTGTAATTTTCTTTTCTATTTTTTTGCAATATCTCAACTACCTCTTGATCGATCTTCTCTCAGTTTGGTAAGGAAACATTTTTTAACCTTTATAGACCTGACCGGGGTCCAGCCAGACCCCAACAACACATTTATGCATGTAACTTAAAAAATAAAAATTATAAATTTTTGTTACTCCGTGACTTTTTACATTTATTTATACTTTAAAAGTGATACATAATTATAATTTGCATTTTTTGTTTGTAAATATTGGATATTTTGCAAGTGGGGTTAGCCTGGACCCCATTCAGTCTTTACTGCTAACATAAATTGTTGCAATCGTAAGAGACTAAGTGGGGTCTGGATGTACCACCACTGATTTCATTTGATAAATTATGGTCTGTACTGTACCACTACGGTCAGCGATTTCCCAGTTTCAGTATCATCGAGGATAGATGTAGTCTTTATACGGATTTATACGTTACTGTGTGTTATAGTAGCAGCTTCGCAATGAGTGTCCCGGAGTTTCGTAATCCAAAAAATCTCACTGAAAATGAACTTTTGTGGTTACATGAACATGACGATGAAATATACGATTAGTTAGAACATAATGAGAATGCTAGTGATATTGAAGAGGAAAATAACGTAAGCGAGAGCAGTGATGAACCATTGGATGAAAATGTTGATGAACAATTGGATGAAAATATTGACAAACAACTGGATGAAAATATAGATGAACAAGGTAATGATAATGAATATTTGCATTTCCCGAAATTCAAAGGCAAAGATGGGTCAAAAATTCCATTGCCTAAACCAAGGGACAGACGTTCTAATAAAGATATTATAAAAAGAACTCCAGGGCTTACTGCTTACAGTGCGAATTTACTCAGTATGGTTGACGCTTTCCATTTATTTTTTTCTTCAGATGTTATTAAAATAATCGTTACCGAAACAAACCGAAAAGCCGATGCTTTCTTGTACCAATGGAATATAGATCATCCATATCAGCGAAAAAAGTTGCTCCTGTAGATAAAGTTGAAATAGATGCTTACATTGGATTGCTGCTCATACTTGGAGCTTTGCATGCTAGAAAGGAGCCAATAAGCATGTTATGGAGTCAGGATCCATCATTTTGTCGACCAATAATAAGTGCTATAATGTCACGTGATCGCTTCAAACACATATCGAATTTTATAAGATTTGACAATGGCCAAACTAGGGAAGAAAGAAAGAAGAGAGACCGATTAGCTGCAATTAGAGAAATATTTGATATTCTAGTAGCAAACTGTAAATAGGCTTACAACCCCACAGAACATCTATGTGTCGACGAACAACTAGTGCCCTTCAGAAGAAAAGCTCCATTTCGTGTACACATGAAATCGAAACCTGATAAATATGAAATGAAAATTTGGGCTTTAGCAGATAGCAGTAATGCATATACTGTAAATATGCAAGTTTACTTAGGTATATTATTGTTATTATTTCTTGAATTTTAGATAAATATATCTTTTTCGTTGCAGGAAAACAATCAAATAAATCGGAAAAAGGTCAAGGTATGAGGGTAGTATTAGATATGACTCGAAATTTACCCTCTGGACATGGAATAACGACAGATAATTTTTTCACCAGTCTGGAATTAGCCGATAAACTCTTGCAGCGAGATTTGACTCTTTGTGGTAGTGTTCGTAAAAACAAAACATTTCTTCCAAAGGAATTACAACCTAATACGTATAAACCCGAGTTTTCTAGCATGTTTGCTTTAAAAAAAATCACACGTTAGTTTCCTATGTTCCAAAGAAGCGGGCTGCAGTAATTTTGCTTTCCACTGAACATTTCGATGATCAGGTTACTGGAGAGGACAATAACCTCAAACCGGAGATAATATTGCACTACAATAAAACAAAGGGAGCTGTTGATACAATTGACAAATTGGCTAAGGAGTACAGTTGTCAGAGGAAAACAAACAGATGGCCTATGGCGATGTTTTATCATCTTATAGACATTGCAGGTATAAATGCGTACAAAATATGGAAAATAGCTAAAGCGGATAGGGAAAAGCAGCGCCTCGACAGCCGAAGACACTTTCTGTTATTGTTGGGTAAAGAACTAGCTAGAACGAATATGATTCGTCGATATCAGAATAAGTATTTACGGTCTGATATAAAAAAAAAATATTTCTATAGCTTTGCCAGATTTTCTAAAAGACCGGTAAATACATCATCTTCCTCAGCGGGACAATGTCATGCTTACCCAAGAAAGAAAGATAGAAAATCAAAATATAAATGTACCCAGTGCAATAAATTTGTCTGCATGGAACACTCAACTAGGCAGTTCTTATGTAATACTTGCAATATACAGGGTGTCCCGAAACTCCCGCCTTTCCCTTTAGGTGCTAATTCTCCATGCAAAGATAGTGAGAAAAGTTCCTATAAACATGTGTCCGAAAATGCTTCCTAAGGGAGCTACGGACCTCTAAGGATGGCGCCAAAATGTTTTTTACTAATTATCTCGGAAATTATTTGGGACAACTTTATGAAACTTGGTTAACTTTTTTCGATTAATAAAGGTTATTGTTTTATGCCTACTTTGAAAAATAAATAATGCGCATTTAGCAAACGAATACGCAATATTTCGTTTAGACCGCTTTTACTCGAAAACGGCTTGCCATATGGCTAATTGTAAAGAGGCCCTTTTTTATGCAAAATTAACTAGGGAATCATAATCAGGGATTAAAATACTAAAAATGTTAAATGGAAAAATTAATATGTAGGAACAAAGAACACCGACCCCTCGTTTCTCCGCCCCTGGATAAAATTAATTTTGGCTAATACTGTAAAACAATAACCTATAATAATCGAAAAAAGTTAACCAAGTTTCATAAAGTTGTCCCAAATCATTTCCGAGATAATTAGTAAAAACCTCTATTTCTGCAACATTCTTAGAGGGCCGTAGCTCCCTTAGGAAGCATTTCCGGACACATGTTTATACTTTTCTTTCTATTTTTGCGTGGAGAATTAGCACCTAAAGGGGAAGGCGGGAGTTTCGGGACACCCTGTATAGAGTTATGAATTATTTAGTTGCTATTATATCAAGCTTTTCTTATTCTACAGGAAATAAATACTGCTGATTTTCCACATTTTTATTTACTGTTTTATTTACTCATATTACTAAAATAAACTACCTAATGTGTTACAATTGACAAAATAAACAAACTACATAAAAAATAAAGAGGTCTGGCTGAACCCCAGTCAGTCACATTTGTAATTTTTATAAGTCAGTTCTATGAAGGTTAAACTAAGAAACAATAATTTATGTATTGCATCACGCTGGCCCGTGGAGAGCGTCTCATGAGCTTTACCAGATGATGAATATTTTTTCTCTTTTTTTTTTTACGAAATGTAGTGGCACTTTTGACTAGAAAATCTCATGCAGGGGTCATCTCTACGTAAAAAAGGTACACTTAATAGAAATTGGCAATTCCAACCGTTTTCGAGAAAACTGCCGTATAGATCTCAAGAGTTCTTTGAAAACAAACTCAATTTGAAAAGGATAAATTGTATTTATTGAGTGTGTGCTTGAAAGTGTGTGATTGAAAGTGTGCTTTGATGACATCTTAGATCTGTCATTTACGTATAATTTCATTTGACATTTTGACAGAACTAAGACGTCACCAAAGCACACTTTTCAATAAATACAATTTGTCCTTTTCAAATTGAGTTTGTTTTCAAAGAATTCTTGAAATCTTTGGGGCAGTTTCCTTGAAAACGGTTGAAATTATCAAGTTCTATCAAGTGTACCTCTTTTACGTAGAAATAACTCCTGCATTAGATTTTCTAGTCAAAAGTGCCACTACGTTTCGTAAAAAAAAAGAGAAAAAATATTCAACATCAGGTATAGCCCATAACGTGCCCTCCATGGGCTAGCGTGATACATAAATTATTATTTCTTAGCTTAAAAAATGTTTCCTTGCCAAATTGGGAGAAGATCGGTCAAAAGGTAGTTGAGATATTGCATAAAAATCTTCTTTTTCCACAGCAAAAATTTACTAAAACATGTTATATTCTCATATTTTGGTCCAAATAATCTACCCTTGAACTACGGCGTATTATTAATGGTCCACCCTGTATAAAAATGTGACTAATACAAATGCAGTACGCGCTGATAGAAAAATCTGACTGTATTTGCAAATGGAAATGCGGAAAATAACTATTGAAGGAAAATAGCGTGCTGTTATTTTGGTTATTGCATTACCTTTATCGAATGTAGCTGAAAGTTCTATGCTGAAATGCTTGAGCGTATTCCGAAATTGCAACTTTGCGTGTTAACGTGTATAAGCAGGTCGTAATATTCCTAATGCTCTAAAGACACACAAAGTTGTTTTTTAAGTCGAGGTAAACGATTTGTTCTTAATCACCTATCCTGATTAATTATGTGGAATGCAGTAACAAATGATATTTATAACAACGGAAGGAGAATCAATTAATATAACTTATGGTAGCGTGCGTGATTACTTTTGCAGCTATTAAGCTTATATTTAAAGGTAAATTGTCATGCCAAATCGATGTTGTTAAATTATTAACTTATTTACTATTTAATAAAGCTAAAAAGAAATATATAATTTATTTCTTATGGACAGTCATTATGACATGGGCGTGTATATTGGCTGTAATCGGTTTATTCATGTTTACTGCAGTTTGCCATGTAATGAAGCTAGACGACTTTTGGTTGGGAGTCGAAAAATATGAAAGTTAAAAATATTTTTCGCCTCTAGAGGGCCTCAGGAAGTCTTAAGGGAGAATTTTTCTTTTTTATTTAATGGCCTGTGATGGCCTAATGTGATTTTGCCTGCCTAAGCAGGAAAAGTGACACTTCCTGATTGACATTTTAGTCAGCAAAATTAGTGTTTGGCTGTCAATCGGTGAAAAATAATTGATTTAAACTTTAATATTAAAATAATAACAAATTTTTCATCATGGCAGAATAATATTAAATATGGAGCCAGTATACTGCAGTATATGGAATGAGGGAATATGTGGAAGGGGTGGTGTTCATTTAGTGAATGCCGTAATTAGGGTTTTAAAGGAAGTGGTAAAAGACAATATGGCAACTGAAAAAATCATTTATTGTTGTCGGACAGCTGCGTGCCTCAAAATAGGAATTCATTTATGTCGTTGGTTCTTCAGAGCTTTTTAGTTTCAACCAACAATCTGCAGACAATAGAGCAAAAAGTGGTCATGAAAATATTCAGGAAATAGATTCCACACATAACGTTATAGAAATGCATGTAATGACCTTGGATATTCATAGTCCGTTAGGTTTAATAAAAACAGAAAAATCAATTCCAGCAGGAAAGTTAACTTTTAAAATAATACAGTTGAAGCCTACAGAAAGCTTAAGTAGTAAGTAGAAGCTTCACAACTAGAATACAAGAAAGTGCTTTACACTCAAATGAAGTACTTATAGTATAATAGAAATGATCCTTATATTGTATATTACAGAACGGGATTGCTCCGTGAATTTACTAGTGTACGAACAAATGAAGAAGTTAGTCTTAGAAACCAAGAAAATCCTATTGTAGATTGTAAGGTTATTTTAATATTACCGGTCAATGACTTAACAAGTTCTCTAAGCGATACTGAAATGAACACCATAAAATCTGTGCTAAATACAATGCCAGATAAAAGCTTTTATTTGCAAACGTTTTTCAAGGCTTCCGATAATATACCAACAGCCTCAAGTGCAGAACCAAGAAAAACATTAATTAGAAAAAGCAGAAAACGAAAGATCATGAATGCCGTATTGGTCAAACAGAACCAACCTCAGAGTAATAATCACGCACCTACAAATATTAACTTTTTTTTTTTTTATTTTTTTTAAATTGTGTATCGTTAACCAAAACCACTTATTTGCATTGTTTCGATCTCAGCTACGTCTAACATAGCCACATAAAAAATTTGTTGGTTCTAAAAATTGTAATAACTGACCTAACTCACATATTATGGTATAATTTTAATAAAAAAAAAAACAATTAATTACATCATGCGAAAAAATATTTGCCATTTTGATATATGTTTCAAATACATGTTATATAATATATATTTAATTAGAATATAAGGCCTTTAATCAGAACATTCATTATTCTTCTTGCGCTTCTTAGCCCCTCTCTTATAAGTTCCTTCTGGAGCATCTCTTATACATGTCCAACAGTAGTCTGCCAACATCGCAGAAGTCCATTTGCCCTGATATCTTTTTTCCATATTTTGAATATCCTGGTGGAATCTCTCTCCATGCTCATCACTTACTGCACCATAGTTTTCTGGGAGGTAATCTAAGTGTGAATGTAGAAAGTGGACTTTTAATGACATATTGCATCCTGATTTCTGGTAGCAAGAAAGAAGATTCCCAACAAGGTCTCTATAGTTTTCTGCTTTTTTTTACCGAGAAAGTGTGTTGCTACCATTTTAAAGGAATTCCAAGCAGCTTTTTCATTACCTTCTAGAATGTTGTCAAATTCAGCATCTTTGAAAAGGTTCTTGATTTGAGGACCCACAAAAATTCCCTCTTTAATTTTCGCATTACTAAGTCTGGGAAATTTTTGTTTTAAATAATTGAAAGCACGTCTTTCTTTGTCCATAGCTTTTACCAAGTTTTTCATAAACCCCACTTTTATGTGGAGTGGTGGCAGTATTACCTTTTGTGAATCAACTAATGGAATGTTAGCAACATTTTTTTCTCCTGGTTCAAAACCCAGTCTTGGCGACCAAATTTTTCTTTTGAAAAGTTCTGATCGCGCTCGACTGTCCCACCCACAAAGAAAACAGCAATACTGGGTATACCCTTGCTGCATACCAAGTAAGACAGCTATCACTTTTAAGTCTCCACAAATCTGCCACTTATACTCGTTGTATTTTATAGTTTGTAGCAATACATTCATGTTGCTGTAATTTTCCTTCATGTGGACAGCATTGGCGATTGGAATTGATGGCAATTTATTTCCATTGTGGAGTAACACAGCTTTTAGACTAAGTTTCGAGGCGTCAATAAAAAGTCTGCAGTCACTAGGATCATGGGGAATGTGTAAGACACTCATTAAACCGTCAATGTCCTTGCAGGCAACCAAGTTATTTTCCATTTTGAAAAAAGGTATAAGATCTTTTTGACGACTTCGATACATGGAAACTTTAACATTTTCTTGTAGTAAATTCCATTGTTATAATCGAGATGCCAAAAGCTCAGCTTTTGCCTTGGAAAGATCAAGGTCTCTTATAAAATCACTTAATTTGCGTTGATTAATTTTGTGTGGTTCACCACCGGACACTTCGGCAGAGAAATCGGGATCTTATGATGTTGATGGCTGGATTAAGTCGTCATCTACATTATCATCCGATTCTTCGTCAGAATCAAGGCTGTGTTCTTGAGGTGGATTAGGAATAGGTAGTTCATCACTATGGAGAACCGGGCGAATGGCAGATGGTAAATTGGGGTATTGTATTACGATCCTTTTTTTCTTGTTAATACCCTATCTAATATGAGGTATCACGCAAAAATAACAATCGGTAACATGATCTGTAGGTTCTCGCCAGATCATGGGCACAGCAAAAGCCATGGAACGTCCTCTTCCACTTAGCCAAGTGCAAAGATTGTTCGCACAATTGTTGCAACATATATGAGGTGCCCATTTTTTGTCTTCATCTCCAATTGTACAACCAAAATAGAACTGGTATGCTTTCTTAATTTTGGGAGTAAAATTACGTTTTTGATGCGCAAAAGTCACTTCACCACAAATATAACAAAAGTTGTTACGTGTATTTACACAATCTCGCGGCATATTTTCAAAATAGCACTATTTACTTTCGAAAATGAACGCTTATCATCAATGATCGGAATTTGGGTTTAATTTCAGTGGCGCACATAGGCATATAAAATTTTACATCAAAAAATTAAATGTATGTTTGTTCTTTCTTATAAAATAAATCAAAATTAAATGTAATACGAACATACCTTATGAGTTTTTCATTTATTTTGGCATAATAGAATACATCTATAGATATGTACAACTAAAAATGTATGCATATTTTAATAAATCCTTATAACGATGCACCTGAAAATTAAACCCAAATTCTGATCACTGCTTATCATACACAAGGTACAAATACGGCTACTTAAGAATGAATATTAGTTTTAGTGACAAATAAAGAGGTAGGTAGTATTTCTATTTTTTGTAGAATTCTAATTCTACCTGTTATTTGTGATAGGACCGCCCATAAACTAGGGTTTATAACACGATCCAGCGGCAGGGAGCCAGCCTTGTCGGCTTGCTTTGAACTTTTTTTTTTTTTTTTTTTAACTGTTTAACGTCGGCCTATTTCCGCTACCAGGGCCTATCACCGACGCCAGGAGAAGAGCTACCCCCAACCTAGAAATTTTGCCGAACCTCTTCCCTTAACAAGAGTAGGGATCTTTTACTTGCCTAACATTTAATAGACAAGGGACCGCCTGCTTTACATCCCCTACGAAGGATGGTATATCCTCTACGTAATCCTCGTCTGAAATTACGTAACTTCCGAGTATACACTGATATACAAGCCTCTAGAAGGTGGGACGAGAACGCTGTATTTCCCAAGATGGGAGCCCATCCAAGTACTAACCGCGCTCGACGTTGCTTCAACGAAATATCGACTGATATTCACAATGAAGTCGCCTCTACGCTCGCCCCTGCTATGAACTTATTCGTAAAAGTGAACTGGTCCAATGGAATTCCAATTATCTTCAAAGCGTACCGACAATGTCGGGTCCCAGCAGCTGGATCGTCTGTAGACCCCTATACCTGCGTTACACTTTATTACCTGTATTGGGAAAAGCAGAGCCAACTTGAACTTTTGCTTTTTATATTGTTATTTAGCATGACGAAGTTACTAAGAATTTGCTATTATTACTTCCGATACATGTAGGCTGTAGAATAGCGAAAAGCACACTGAAAACACGGGCACACAAAATAGAAAAGTGGTCTTTTTCTGATACTCGATTGGGAAACCCAATATGTATTTCGACGTGCTGAACACGAATCAGGTATCCGTTTAGCTCCATTTGTAAATCAAGAAAATAACCAAAAAAAAACTTATAATTTAGGTTATTTTCTCGATTTACTAAAAATTGGTAGCTAACGGAGGTAAACAGGTATCTGATTAATATACAGCATGTCGAAATACATAGAGGTTGCCCAATGGAGTCCCAGAAACAGACCTTTTTTTTTGTGTGAGTGTGTCTGTGTAATATACAGGTGTCTTGCCAGGAACTACATCGATCGATATAGGGAAAACTATGCACCAGAAAATTTTGATAATTTAGGGAGCTACTAATGGCAGTGTGGCCAATCCAACTAAGGTAATTACAAGCATATGGCCCTTTCGGTTCAGTGATGTGAATGGTAAAATGACAATTTGTCACTTACATAAATTACTGTAAAATTACCGTAATATTACATACCTCGTGAATTGTGGTGCAATTTATGTCACTTATGAAACCTCTGTAACAACATAAATTACGTAAGTTCCTATAATTATTGTTAATTTACACGTAATTTTAAATATCGCGCCAATTTTACTCTGGCAGTTAATGTTTCATAACCTCACTTTTATTCATACTTTGAGTCTTAAGGCGGTTAATGTGTACCGTGTGGTTAGTGTCCTTTTATTAGACTATTTAGTTGTTAAAAAGTGAACCAGATATCCAGACCAGTTAGGTAAGCTGTAAAAACAACGTTTTAACTTTATTTACTAAATTAAATTTATAATAATATTAATGATTGTAATGAACTGTATTGTTTTTTTTTAATAGTACACAATAACGAGCAGTAAATTTTAAATTTCATAAATTACATAAATTACAAGCAAATTTGTAACTTTCGAGAAATGTTACCGCGTATAATTACATTTTCATAAATTACACGTAATTTAACATCACTGTTCCGGTTACACCGGAAGTCGATACCAACTTGCTTATTTTAAATGGAACACCCTATATATTTTAAGGTTTTCGAAAAGAGCATAAAATTCTGAGACAAAAACATGTACAATACATGCCTAAACCCCGCAGTTTCAGAGGTATTTGACATTAAAAAAAATTTGGCAAGTCTATGTTTAAAACCTTTATAACTTTCTTCGTGTAAAAGATACTCATTAGCTTTTTAGCATATAAAAAGAACACAAGAACAGCTGCATTCTACAATTGAATTACATTCAATAATAGTATACCAAGTGTTCCATTTTTAACGTTACATTTTGTAAACTTCAAACCGCGAAAACTTGTTTAGGCCAGATGGAACACCCTATATTTTTTACGTCAAGTTATGTAAAATTAAATTTCTTTTCTTCTAATATCAGCATTGTGGGGGTTTAAGTTACAACTCTTTGAAATATTTGCGATTTTCTTAGAAATTCAAGAATTGTTAGTAAATATTTTATCAAATTAGCCATGATTAGAAACAATCAGTAATTTCAGTCATGCTCTTATTTCAAAAAAATGCCATCGCATTTAAATTACACCCACGAAGACTTTTTGAATTTGTTTCTTATTTATGGAGAATGTGATAAAGTAATATCAAGAACTTGTAGTACATTTGCTACTGGATATCCACAAAAACGGAAACCGTCACCAAACACTATAAAACGCATACTGGATAATTTTTAAAACTATGGCTCTGTCAAGGCAAGAATTCAATAGCGGAAGACTATTTTGATGATGAAAACGTAGAAATAGCAATTCTGGGATATTCTCATACATTTCCAATGATGTCATTAAGACAAGCTGCTCTGGAATCGGAACTATGCAAGATTCATTTCACAGAATCTTAATTAAACATAAATTTCACCCGTTTTCGTTCCAAATGGTTCAACGATTAAAAGAATAAGTTTTTCTAAGAAGAGAAAATTTTTGTGAATTTGTTCTAAGGTAGGCGACGATTCTTATTTGGAAAATATTATGTGTATGTGGTCAGATGAAGCTAAATTTACCAAAAACGGACTTTTTAATCAACACAATTCGCATTATTGGAGTGACTCGAATCCTCATATATTCAGGGAGCGAAATTTTCAAGAAAGTTGGTAGTTTAATGTTTACTGCACCATAAGCAACGATAGAGTGGTGGCATTAGAATTTTATCAAGAAAATTTAAACAGTAAGTTAAAAAGATTTCTTTTCTGCTAATATGTATAACTAATTTTTTTTGTGAAAGATGTTTTACAAAATTTGAGTAATAACTATTTAGCAAATTTAGTTCTCGCCGAATATAGAAACATTTTTTATCAGCACGACGGTGCTCTCCACATAACGCGTATTTGAGAAATAATTTTTTGCAAGAAACTTTTTACGATCAATGGATCGCCAATAATTAACCTTTCCTATGGCCTCCTCGCTCGCCCGATTTATCAATTCTAGATTATTTTATTTGGGGAAATATTACAAATAAAGTTTATGAGAACTCATTAACAACTATTGAAGATTGTATGCAGATAGTAAGAAATGCATTTCAAAACTTATCACAGGATTTAATTAGGATAGTTACCTATGAAGAACTAATCCGAAGGTGCGAAAAATGTGTGAGGTTCGAGGGCGGAATTTTGAACAATTATCAAATTAAAATGGAATCATGTTTTTAGTTGATTTCATCTCAGCTGTTTTAGTTTATACAAAGTGTCTTCAATCCAATTAATAGGCATGTTATAGTGTTTAGTGTCATTTTCCATTTTTGTGGATATCTAGTAACAAAGGTACTACAAGTTACTTTATCATTTGAAGTAAAAAAAATATAGGATGTTCCATTTCACCTAAGCAAGTTTTCGCGGTGTGAAGTTTACAAAATGTAACGTTAAAGATGGAACACTTGGTATACTATTATTAAGTGTAATTCAATTGTAGAGTGCAGCACTCCTTGTGTTCTTTTTACAAGCCAAAAAGCAAATGAGTATCTTTTACACGAAGAAAGTTATACAGGTTATTGTAAACCATTATACCCCAAGTAACAATTTAAGTTTTATCACAATCTACAAGAGGTTATTAAGTCTATATAATAAAACTGATCGTAAAACTGTTTATACTAGATAACCTCTTAAAAGAAACAATAAACCCGGCATAAAACCAAACAAGACTTTTTATAAAGGTTATAAATATCTTCCTTAAAACTATCAATAAAACTAACAGTACTTTAGAACCCAAATCCGTAAGATGTTTTCAAGTCTACCATCAAACGTTTTATAAAATCTTCTTAAAACCGTTAGTACTTGCAATCAAATTTTAAGCCTGCTTTGAGAACATTATAAATAATTGTGTCTTTAATAATTCTGTGTCTAAAACTTATTGCACTTAAACTGTCTAAATCAAAAAATGTCGCCAAGTAATAAAATATGTCTGCCTCGATTGAAATATCTGCATGTGCTATTAATAAACAACCTAGTAACAAAAAATTGTCAACGCAGACCACTTTATTGATAATGTATATAAAAAAACTCTTAAAAAAATCACGCGCCTTTCATTTGTCAGCTTATTGTTATTATTTACAATTAATTAAAAACTAGCAGTTTTAGCTTACTCAGTATGATTTTGGGCTTTTTATGGGTTTATATGACATATTGACACATTTTAGATAGTTGCAAGCTAAATGTAAACAGTAAGAATAAGAAAAATATAACTAACCACTGTTGCCTCAACTTTGTTCAAACATGTCTGTCATAGTCAACAGAAAAAAACATGGCTGAAAAATTAATAAAACCGTTTATTTTAATAGAATACACTATTAAGAGTTTGTGGCTTTAGGAAATATTTTTATAAAACAAAAGGTTTTGTTAAATTCCAATTGCTCCACTATATTACTATTTTAAAGCCTGTGAGACTTTACCCAGCCTTACTACTCTTCTTTAAAACTCTTAAGATTTATCTCTGACAATCTAATCCAAATGTACTTAGCTTAGATAATATAACCTAAAAAAACATTATTTATTTCGTGTGTTTTTGAGTGTGCGATCACAAAATGGCATTTACTATGCGTTAATTTAAAGGCGTAAGTGGGGGAACCAAAAAAGTTTTAACGTAGCTTAATAAAGCTACTAAAAAACTATTGGGTTTTAAGGTACCTTTACCAATTATCGTTAAAAGCAAATAGTATTTATGATAACATATATTAAGGGTAAGACTACCTAAAAGTTATTAGTTTTATTGCTTGATCATAAAGAGTACTTAAAGACCATATTTTAAAACTCCCATAAAACCTAAAGATTTATAGTGTCTATCACCAAACTTAAAATATTTAAAATCCACTACAAAACGTAATGAGTTTATTGTGGTTTTGAATAATGCAGCAATTAAGTGGCTATAAAACCAATAGGTCTTAAAGAGCAAAGAGGTTTAACAAATTGCTTTAAAGATAACTTGAAGGCCTTTTTATAAGTACATATCTGCAGATAAATTGGTATGCACTAAAGAAATAATAAAACCCAATTCGGTTTATTTACCTTCTTAAATCTGTGACAAAACCCGATAAATACTTGTTGGCATTTAAATTGTTACTTGGGACCTGACGAATTTTCTTTTAATGTCAAATATCTTTGAAAGGGCTGGGTTTAAGCATAGGGTATCCTTTATGTTTTTGACTCAGAATTTTATGCTCTTTCCTAAAATATATTGGGTGTTCCATTTAAAATAAGCAAGTTGGTATCGACTTCCGGTGTAACCGAACGTGCCAGATGCTTGTAATTATTTTAGTTGGATTGGCTACACTGCCATTAGTAGCTCCCTAAATTTTCAAAATTTTCTGGTGCGTGCCTTTCCCTATATCGATCGATGCAGTTCTTGGTGAGACACCCTGTATATCACCGTTCCTCCGCCATTTTCTAGAAAATTGCGTATGCAAATATATGTCAGACACACAAAAAAAGTGAAAAGTGATCTGTTTCTGGGCCTGCATTGGGTATTTCGACATGTTGAATACGAAGGTATCCGTTTAGCTGCGTTACCCACCAATTTTTAATAAATCGCGAAAATAATGGTTTTTTTGGCTATTTTCGCGGATTACAGAAAAATGGTGGCCAATGGAGCTAAAAAATTATTATACATGGATTCAGTGTTTCATTGTTATCCACAATTTCAGCATAGTTCTATTCCATCCCAAGTAACACAAGATGCTCTATAATTGGTCTAAAACATATCCATGATATCTAATATCCATCTACGCCAATTTTCATCTAGGCAATACACAATATAGACGTTTTTTAGATCTCTATTTGTTTACCGAAAGAACCAATAGTATATATACGACGTCTATTAGCTGTCTAATTTACATGTAACTATGAATTAGATTAAATATAGACATTTATCTCACGAACATTTAGACGTATAGACATCTGATGAAAAATAAACGGATATTTGATTAATGTGTGTTGCTTGGGATGTCCTTAAATTTTATTCTATCTCAAGTCTATTAATCCACTAGTAATGCCAATAGTGCTTACTGTTCTACCTCCAAACTATTTATTTCAAATTATGAGAATTTAACTTATTTCTAATATAAGTCTTCTTAAATTGCAAAATAGCATATTTAGTCCGGTGATATCAGGAAAATGTCTCGGAAAGTTTTGGGACAAGCCAAAAATTAGTCTACCCCCTACAGAATTTCCTCAGGAATCCGAAAAAAATAGTGTTGACCACTCAAAATGGCGGCTTTAATGGTTATTCAACTTTTTGTAAACATAATGAATTTTGCAACTTACTTCTTTGCTTATATCTTCGCTTCTAAAGGTCATAGAAAAACGTTCGATCCATCAATTTCTTCGCCATGGGTTCCCCTATAAGGGAGGTATATGCAAAGAACTAATTTTATATTGTTAATAACATTTTATGACAAGACACTGAAAAAATTGGATTTTTCGATTCTCGAACTTTGAAGTACTGTAGAAACAAATATAAAATCTGCATGTTAACGATATTATGAGAAGTAGTACATATTTTTACCCTTAATGAAATGCACTTTGTTCCGTTGCAAAATATTAATTATTTTTTTTGCAATTAATTTATAAAAAAAAATAAACTGTTATACTAAAAGATCATATTAATATTTTACAGTTCAGTTTCGGTAAAACATTGTATTTGACGTACATTTACATAATCAAAAAGAATTTTGCAAAAAAAATTTAATTTGCGACTTTTTTACGCAAAAAATCAATTTTGCAACTTAAACAAATGTAAATATCTCAGTGGATTTTGCACAAAATTTATTGCAACTAACGGCATTTTAATTGTCTTAAAAAACACGAATTTAAGAAAAAAGAATTTTTGCTCCGATGCTTTGGAGCCGAGATATGAAGATTTCACGTTTTTTGTGATTACGGCGAAATTTGAAAATATGTTTACTTGAAAATTTAACTGAATATACCTCAGAGTGTGTGTTATCACTTACATAAAGTGCCATGTCTATATATTTAGACGGGCCATGGAAAAAAAATCGAGAAAATTGCATCCTTGGCGCTCGCGCTCACACTAGAAGCCAGATCCCCCTCCCCCTTTACTGCTAGTGGCGTACTTGGACAGTTTTACCGCGGCGGCAGCTTCATTTCTCTTTTTCTCGGGTTCAGGAGTGGCTAGATGGACGTTTTTTTTTTTATTCAACTTATTTTTTTTTCTCAACTTTCCGATTATTCGATTATTTTTCAATCATTCAATTACGTTGCTTCATAAAATAAATATGTAAAGATTACATACAATCTATTTGATAAGACATTGATGAGTGACTAGTTTTTACTCTTATTGTGGATAAAAAAGTTATACATTTTGTAATTTATTGAATGTACACACTAAAGCTTATTTTTCTGTCCTCGTTTTTTTTTTTTAGGGTGATTTCCTGTGTCAGACTCGCTGTCCGTTTCGTCTCGCATTTCTGCGTACAGACAATCATTGTCATCATCGTCATTATTTATATCAACATTCCCAATAACTTCCTCATTTTCTTGCATTTCATTAAATTGAAACTGACAGACATCAATATTGATTTAATTTGTTTTAAACAGCGAAATAAACATCTAATTCATAACATAACAATAATGCATGATTGCTTAAGTTATAGAATGTTTGTAAAATTGTAAAAAAAACGCTGCCCAAGGAATCACTACTTCCACATCCAGATTTTCTATCCAAGTCTCTCACAACGAAAAAAAATGTCACATCGATAGTGGGGGTAGGAACGGTGGTAGTGGGGGTGGATGAATTAAAAAACTTATTTCTAATATAATATAAAAAACAAAATTGAGGCCATTGCTTCTTGTATACACACTAAATCATAATTTTATTTTTATCACCCTCTTTAATAATGGGGTGGGGGTGGTAACGGGCCACGCTCTTTATTTAAAAAGGATAGTAGCTTGAGCACGGCAGCTTTTTAAGTCGGGAGCGGGCATGGGTTCAAGTATTTCGATTTTGTTTATAACAGGTAGTTAAGCAGTTCATACAAGCCCTTTAAGTAGACCAGAGCAGGCGCCAGTCTATTTGATCTTATTAAACAAACAAATAATAATGAAACAGCAGCAGGCAGAATGAATAAATAATGAAAAGCAGGTTTACTATTCAAAAACCTTATATTACATAAATTAATGAAGTTAGTTAGTTAGTATGTATAACAGTAATGATTGATATGACTTAATCTAAAAAATGAAACAATAAAACAATATGCAAAAGCACTAAAAATATGAACAATATGAAATATGACACGCGACTTCTCATAAACAAACAATAAAATAAATTTATCAACCACCAGTTTTCTTTTTTTGTTACTTTTGATCCAATGGCAATTATGTACACTGGTCGTTATGCAATACGCCCTTGCTCTCTATCTGACTGAGAACGGCTGTGACATAACCTCAAAGGTTCAGTATTATGGTTACATCAGCGTTTACAAACAATTTGGATATTAATCTACATAAAATACTACTCCAAGTAAAAGATGGGTAGCTACATTAAAAAGGAATCAACATAAAGTAGGCTACGCCAGTTAAAAGCTCACAAATAGTAAGTCCTTAAATATTATTGTTATTAATTATATATTATAACACCTATTTTATTTCTTTTTAGCAATAATTCAATGAATACCAGGGACTCAATAAACAGCTGTTCTTTTGAGTTTACATTAAGTCAAAAAGGTAATACTTCAAAATATGGATATTTGTAAAAATGTACCCACAGTTCTCTTGACATTAGCTGTCTCGTCTACTGGGTGTAATTCATTTTCGTAGAAGTTGCAGCTACTGATGCTGACCAGCGGACATGGAATTAAAAAGTCTAAAGCGTACTTACAATTGCCTTCCGTAGTAGATAACGAGCAAGCTAGAGTACCTCGATACTGTTCGGTACAGCTACGAATGGACAACTATTGGTCCTGGGGTTGATAAACAGGAAACTGTGTGCTACCAAATAATCTGCAGGCTATGTCTTCATAACATTTCTAAACTCCGACATGAAGTTCCGGCTCGACCATGTGATTACGTGAACTATCTCTCCGAGAGCCTCGAACGGTCAGGTGTGATACAATAGACAGGTACAGGTAAAATCTTATTTTGGGTTGCTAATGTTGCAAATTAACCATAGCAAATAAAAAAAAAGGTGAAGTGAGGGTAAAGTTTAAAAAAGCCTAAAAATATATTATCGTCTAAGAAACGGTAGATATGTAATTTATATAAAAATTTGTAAGAATCATGAAGGAAAATATTTACCTGGTTGTTATTGGGCCTCTTCACCAAAAACAAAGTCAATACCAGGAGAAATGTGCTACACCTTTTACTAAATGCCAGTATGGCTGATTTTTCTCCCACAAAAAAGAAAAGAATTTAATTTATTTTTTTGTAGGCACACATTCTTGCCAATCTAATATCACTAAATGAACTTGACAACTTGTACACTCATTTGAATTTGAATTTTGAGGCAATATATTCACAAATATACTTCTTCAAGATTCTGGCTTTTCCTTAACACTCAGTTCACTTTATTTATTCATAAATTCAAAACATTATAACCAACAAATTATTTTGATTTCACACATTGTATGACAAATATATCTCCCAAACTAACTGTGGATTACACAAATATTGTAACCAATGTATAGTTACATACTTAATTAGATTTTACTGTGCTTAATTATTACATAATTAATATTTCCTCTTTGTTCTCAGATTTTGGACCAAACAAGGAGATTGATAAAGAAGTTTTTCTTATGTATTTATCACCAGTACAACAAATAGAAAATTTAGAAAATATAAAAGATGACACAAAAGTATGTTGCTTTATTTTGAAATTTAATTTATATATTAACAAATGAATTTAAAATTTTACGGTTTTTCAATACAAACCAATCATACATCGACGTGTACGTCTGGTTGCCTAAACCACGTATCCAGAATCTTTAGTATACATACATACAAGGTGTCTCAAGAAAATCATTATCTTGGAACGATAAATGTAACCGCTACAGGGGGTGGCTAATACCAAAACATTTTTCGGGACCTTAGCTTCCCTTATTTATACTAAATACCATTTTATGGACTCTTACTTGCTTAATTTACCCATTTACACCCATTTCCTCCAACTCTTCAACGGAATAAGATCAAAATATAATCTTCCAGATCTCGTTAAAATACATACATGTAGCAAATTTCAAGTCAATATATTAAACGGTTCCAGAGTAATCGTGCGCACAAAAAAGTTACAGACGACCGACTTTTTTGCTCAAACTTAAAATCTCGACATTTCATAACATTCTAAGCCTATTTAAAAAATGAAAATTTTTACAATTTTGTTTTTGCGTTACTATACTTCCACTGGATGTGGAAATAATTATAAGATGTTTGATTATAAACTACTGAAATTATTTTATCTATAATAATAAAATATTAAAGCCGCTGTATTACAAATTCTTTCTGCGGAGCAACGTAATTGAATAATTGAAAAATAATCGAATAATCGGAAAGCTGAGAAAAAAATAAGTTGAATTAAAAAAAAAACGTCCATCTAGCCACTCTTAAAGCCGAGAAAAAGATAAATAAAGCTGCCGCCGGAGTAAAACTGTCCAAGTACGCCATTAGCAGTGAAGGGGGAGGGAAATCTGGCGTGTAGCGTGAACGCGAACGTCAAGGATGCAATTTTCTCGATTTTTTTTCCATGGCCCATCTAAATATATAGACATGGCCCTTTATGTAAGTGACAATATACACTCTGAGGTATATTCGGTTAAATTGTCAAGTAAGAATATTTTCAAATTTCGCCGTAATCACAAAAAACGTGAAATCTTCATATCTCGGCTCCAAAGCATCGGAGCAAAAATTTTTTTTTTCTTAAATTCGTGTTATTTTACGACAATTAAAATGCCGTTAGTTACAATAAATTTTATTCAAAATCCACTGAGATATTTACATTTGTTTAAGTCGCAAAATTGATTTTTTGCGTAAAAAAGTCGCAAATTAAAATTTTTTTGAAATATTCTTTTTGACTATGTAAACGTACGTCAAATACAAAATTTCTACCGAAACAGAACTATAAAATATTAATATGATCTTTTAGTATAACAGTTTGAATTTTTTTTTTATAAATTAATTGCAAAAAAATAATTAATATTTTGCAACGGGACAAAGTGCATTTCATTAAGGGTAAAAATATGTACTACTTCTCATAATATCGTTAACATGCAGATTTTATAATTGTTTCTACAGTACTTCAAAGTTCGAAGATCGAGAAATTCAATTTTTTTAGTTTCTTGTCACAAAATGTTATTAACAATCAAAAATTCGTTCTTTGCATATACCTTCCTTATAGGGGAACCCGTAACGAAGATATTGACGGGTCGAACGTTTTTCTACGACCTTTAGAAGCGAAGATATAAGCAAACAAGTAAGTTGCAAAATTCATTTTGTTTACAAAAAGTTGAATAACAATTAAAGCCGTCATTTTGAGTGGTCAACACTATTTTTTTCGGATTCCTGAGGAAATTCTGTAGAGGGTAGGCTAATTTTTGGCTTTTCGCTTTCCGAGAAATCGTTATTTTTGAATCTAAAATCACCGGACTAATTGTTATAAGAAACTCCATAGCAATATGTAAAAAAACAGAAAAGTAATTCAAAACGAAAGTTTGAAGTGCGTTTATCTCGTAATTAAGATTTGGAACATAGAACAATGCAATACTCACATGATGAAATATCGATAAACGTTCTGTACAAGTGTACAATGATTAATACATATGATTTTATATATTAAATTATGGGTGTCTGGGTTAGCACCTTTGTAACATAATACCTTAATTTATCTTATCAGGAATGCAAACTTTAATGAAGCAATCGATCACAAGTGCATCGTGTAAAAATTTACCAAAAAAAAATTAACTGACCGACATTTGTGTTTCAACCTATCAATAATACTTTAATTTTTTTTTTCATTTTAAACATGGCTAATTGATTTGATCCGTGGTTGTTGAGAGTGCGTTGACCGTGGTTGCAGCTCCAATTGATTACTAATTGGGAAGAATAATACATATGTGAAACATTTTATTCTTGTTTTGGACTGTTAGGACTGAACGTGCCGCAATTTTCAGTAAAATCATTAATCGTCTGCTGATTTGTATTGGACCCGTTAAACGGTTTCCTATTCATTTAACGAAAAACGAATAATGTGATTTACTGGTAACTATTTTTGGCACGAATCTTGAATTATTCACGGGATTTTTTGTTGTGAACGTTTAGTTTTTATGACAACTCGATTTTATAATGTAATAAATTGAGTGCAATTAACTTTTTCACATGGCTATCCGATGCGACGAGTCGAAATTTAATTAAGTTTTTGCAAAAGTGCACTCTGTGTCAATCCTTGAAATTATAACTTTTATATTCTCCGATAAAAGTCTATGTGGCGCTGTTTCATTAAAACTTTCATCGTGTTTAATTATGGAACAATTTATTACTGAGGGCATGCTAACTTTGTCCGAAGTAGACGGTATTATAATTAAACTTTCGTCTCTTCTTACGGTGTCAGTTTTCCGTTTGACAGAAACTGCCATTGTGCAGTAATATTAAATCTATGACTAAATGGAATATAGAATATTTCAGACTAAATTAACGATTTCGCCATATGATATCGGGTGCTTCCAAGAGTAATTGTAATATTTACAAGCATATTGTGCCTACATCGCGCACACTATCGTCCAGATTCTGGAAACGTTTATCATTCAGTCCTAAGCACCTGCCAGACATACAGCTTAAAAGTGTCGTATTCGATGTAAAATTGTCTGCTGAATCCGAATCCGGAGGGCGCATGAAAATCGGGGATTGCCTTAAAATTTAACTTGCGTTTTCTCCCACAAAACATAAGCTAAAAATCTATTCTTTTTTAAATTGTAGCTAACAATGCACTTAATGTAACAATGTAGTCAAAACGCATCTAATATTTATAAAAATTTTAGAAAAAAATATCACGTGAACCTCTACGCAGTCGGCACATTGAAAAATGTAGCATGCGAGATTTTTTTTTATTTTGAGAAATTGATAAAAACTGGATCATACGAAATTACAAGAAAAGACCAAAATTATTTTTAGTGATTGATTTAAACTAATATCTTAAGTAAAACGGAAGATATGATTTTTTTTAATTTGGTCGTCCTGTGATCGAGCGCGCTACGAATCGATACCGACAGATGCGGGCATTCATTTGCGTTATATTTAGTTGTTTGGTACTGTTTTAGTAGGTACAATATTGCTGTGTCAGGTTTTACCGGCTTTTTTTGTTTAAAATATGTAGTTATTAATATAGTTTTAAATACCTTAGGTTTAATTTTCATCATAACATTAGAAACACTTAAATTATTATGTATGCAGGTATCTAACCTGTCTAAATGAAATTGTCTCTAAATATGATAGAAATGAATGTATTTATATCAGCTTAGCAAAATACAAAACAATTAATAATTAGAAATTACTATAATTAGAATCAGCTTATATCTTGAAAATGCGAAGATTCATAACCGTGAGGAAGCCGATATAGTTATATTCTTCATTTTAAAATTTTGTGTTTTGGGAAGATCAGCAATAGTGGCAAGTAACAGATATTTTTCTGTTGTCATTATTTTTGTAGAGCAAAATGAAAGTAAAGTTGTGGCTTTAAAAGTTCGATTCGTGTTTTTTCTGCAATAAAATAATTGAAGACGCAGCAACAGGCACTCATACCTCTCCTCCTTACACCGACCCTTTTTATGTCTACCTATGTACTTAGTGGGTGGGGTAACACAAGCTACACATTTGGGAAGGGGAAAAAAGGTAGAATTTAAAACGGAAATTGAAAAATGAGAAACACTCAATCCTCTGGCAAAATATACAAATGACGTGGACGATTGCAACGTCATGGAATTTATAAACATTAGGTCCATATTCTTTAAATGCCTGTATGGCCACACATATTTCCACATAAGCCCTAAAGAACTAAGGGCACATTTATTTTTAAACGGCAAGAGCGATATAGAGTTTTACCATCTACTGAACACGCATTTTATGAACATGCCAAAATATGTGCCTATACACTTCTTATTTGGAAAAAAACAGATAACATGTCTCCAAAACTTCCAGATGTTCTTCAGTATGATTAGACATTGACAAAAGGTGCACTGATACCTACCATGTGTAAGAAACAATCGTAGCCAGTCACTTCTAAGTAGTTGTTTGTAAGTGTAAGAATAATACTTGCAACAAGAGGTGTTCCTGCAAGAGAACTGGTGCTGCATTATTATTATGTTTAGGTAAATGTACTGATGAAAACTTATAATTATAACAATTTCTAGTTATTAATGTGGTAATTAATTTGGTGTTTGAAGAAGGCATGCAGGAAATGCTGCAGCAGGCCATGTCATGTGATTACGAACATGATGTCCTTTTGTTAGCTAAGACTGCCAAGTTAATGCGCAAAGAAATTGCAAGGGTTATGAGATCACCACCTTCTAATGCTGTCAACAACTGGGTTTCTTGCAGTTCTGTTGCCATTTTTCGTATGCTCGTATCAGCTGTTAATGTTCGAAATTCATGGAGGGATCCATCGCTTCCACGACATAACAAATACGCCATTTTGTCACTCGCTTCACGCCGGGATCGTTTCTCCACAGTTAGGGTTCATTAGGAAAACTTTTTTGATTCATGTTCAATTGTACTTATTTTAACAAAGTATAACCACAATATTATAATCATTAAAGTCACACGACACAAATCTTTATTTTGCAATGGCATATAAACAGTAAATTAGTAAAGTGTCCATGGGAAAGCTACATCGCCGACGTATTAGTCTAACATGTCGGGAATTTACCAGTAACATCATACACAAATACGAAAATTTCTGAACTGCTAACATGTCGGCGATTTCCCAATATGCGACAGGGAGGTAGCGACAGATTTGATTAAGTCATTTGATTAAATTTGTAAAGCTAATTTTTGTGTTATGTTTGTACATCTAATGGGCGAATTGCAAGTGCCATGTGAGTAACAACGCGACAACGCTTCACGGGGGTATCTCAACCATGTAAAACAAAAAGCGTCGTTGACTGAAAGTATTAATTAAGGCTGGCGGTGTCATGCTTAAGAATATTATTTTGAAATTTAACAATTTATCTTACATCCCTGAACTGATTCAAAATTTTTTTTGATAGGCTTTTGGAGACAAGTTTATAGAATGGTACTAGGCTATTGAAAACTAAAGAAAAGAATTTTTTACTTGTGCGAAAATCAAAAAAAAAATTGTTGACTTTTCAATAGCCTAGTACGATTCTATAAAATTTGTAGAATTACGTTCACGGCACCATCCACCATAATGGTGATTTTTTATGAATGAACATAATGAAATATCCGAAAAAGCCGTCATACCTGCTGGACAAAATGATTCTGCCACAATTATGTCAAATAAAACGAAGTAGTTTGAGTTAAAATATTAACGCTGAAACTTCTTGTACTAATATATAGTACAAAATGTAAGAAAAACGTAATCTGCCAGTGTTCCAGCGGGACAAATGCCATCTGCCAGCCGTCGGAAAGAGTGGATGCATTGGCGCGCTACGAGCAGTATACTGCACTGGTTAACTTGGAACTTGCGTAAATTGCGATGTTCCTTTGACTTCTCTTGTGGTAGAGGGATGGTAGTGGGGGTAGATGAAGTAAAAAAAAGTTTTGTGGCCCTCGATTCTTGTATACACACTAAATTACAATTTTATTTTTCTCACGCTCTTTAATATTGGGTTGGGGATGGTACTGGTATGTCTAATGACAAAAAAAAATTGAGACCTTAAATTTTTTTATATACACTAAATAGCAATTTCATGGACTTTTACCTGCTTGATTTACCTATTTACCCCCATTTACCCCAACTCTTCAACGGAATAAGGTCAAAATATAATCTAGTTCCAGATCTTGTTAAAATACATACGTGTACCAAATTTCACGTCAACATCTTAATCGGTTCCACAGTAATCGTGCGCACAAAAAAAAAGTTACAGAAACCGACAGACAGACAGATTTTTTTCTTTGCTCAAATTTAAAATCTCGACATTTCATGACATTCCAAACCTATTTGAACAATAAAAATATAAAAAAAAAAATTATTGTCATTACTACCACTTACAGTTTTTTTAGAAATGCTGTAACTAGTGAAATAACTAGTCATCGTAAATGAATAACAAGCTAAAAACGTACTCTTCGCCAATTTACTGAGCTTTTTATATATAATTGTTAAACATTCTATAGGATACACAAAGAATATGCAAGATAATAATAAGGAAGCTTATACAATGCTATTTACGATGTGTATCAAGTATGGAAGATAAGATGGTGTCCATCGCGTTGGATGCAGTTTTCGACCCTCTTCATGAAATCGTCCATAACACGCTCCAACATCGCTCCATCAATAATCATAATTTCCTGACGAATGGTATTCTTCAAGTCGTCCAAATTACGGTATTAGTATGTATTAGTAAAATTCATAAACGAAAAAAAAAATATATTATGGAAATAATATTTCGCAAGATTTCCATTTCAGTACAAGCGACAAAAATTAAGAGAATATTTTTTTTTAAATTAAATAATTAATAAGTTTTTTATTTACTGATCGATTTTCTTCAAAAACAATTCTTCCTCTAGCTAACACTAACTTACTTTCTAAATTTCAATACAATCGGACTTTTCTTTCTTAAGTTATCGTGCTTACAAGAAACGTGACGGACGGACGGACAGACGGACATTTTGAAAGTTGTTCAGAATTCGTTCACTATGAATTCACTAGAAATGTGCCGATCAAATACAATATACTCTTCGTTTTTGCTAAGAGTATAATAAGGCTATTTTAGTATTTCAAATAAGTATTAGCTCCAGCTTCATCTTACCAGTGCTGCTGCGATACCTTTTCTCAACATGACGAATATTAGACTAAAATTGTACCAAGTTTCAGTAAAAGGTGCTGATAGATGGGAGATTTAAATTTTTATCGATAATAAGACAAATCAAATTAAAAATGAGACACTTAATTTACTGCAAAATAAAATCAAAACGTATTTAACTAAATATAATTTTATGTTTAATGTAAATAACCAACAAAGAAGGATAAAATGGATATAACTTCCTACGGTCACACTGATTCAAACATTTACATAAAACCAGCAAACAAAATGAACACAAAACACAAAAGTAAAAATGATAAATGGAAGTATGTCAGTGCGACAGCGCGATATCATCAGGATTATCTGACGAGATCGACAGAATTTTGAACAAAATGGTTTTGCTCTCTCCTATCAGATGTCGCTAAAAGAAACACTTACAGATACTTTGTATTTGAAAATAGCTGGAAATATGGAGTTCGTACCAAAAATGGCTCTTTTTAAGATAGTAGTACCGACGTATTGAATAGGAGCGTTTTTTCTCTTAAGGCTATGTCGAAAAAATGTGAAAATTTGGAGGGATAAGTATAGCCAGCAATAATTTATCTTTCAAAATAGAAACCGAGTAAATTGAGAAGGAATGAAGATAGACGATGGAGATTTTTATTTGCAGCTTTTCTCTTTCACTTTGGTGAACGGTGGCCCGGTAATGCAATTAGTTGCTACTATATTTCCACGTTCCTCGTCATTAAACAAGTTTTACATATATTCCCTTTACCGTTTTACCTTGCCTTCAGTCGTCAATAGCACCACTCCCTCGTTGCTGGTAAATTTTTTATGATAAAAAATTAATTACAAAGGACGTTTCCTAGGTAAATTGGTGGCCTGTCAAGTTTGATGAATTATTGATATGTTGTAGTTCAACTGATTCTGAATAATAAGTTCCTCTGGCAAAGCTTCAAATTATGGACAGTTTCTTCGATAGCTGACTCCGAAAACTGGACCTACTCCTCGATACTGTATTAACGATTTCTCAAAACGTACTACAGATATTGAAATGATAACTGCTGGAAATGAATAACAAGACTATTCATCATTATTTGATCTTAGATTGATGTGCCTGAACTTCCGGTTTTGCCGGAAGTGACGTCAAATCACGTTTTTCGAATGCACAAAACACGTTTACAATTTAATTCATCATATATACAGGGTGATTCTTTTGAGGCGGCCATTAGAATATTTCCCACTTGCAGATGAGATAAACATTTGAGATTTGGTATCCTACCATAATCGACCATTGTGAGTCCGAAAATAATAATGATCAAATTATGTTAAATTAAATTCCCTTTTTTCTAGTATAAGCAAGTTACAACTTTTCGAAATATTGACGATTTTCTTAAATGTCCAAAAATTTTTAATAAAAATTGCCATCAACTTACCTATGATTAGAAACAATCATTAATGTAAGACATTCTGTTATGTTAAAAAACGCCAGCATATTTAAATTACACTCACGAAGACTTTTAGGTTTGTTTATTATTTATGGAGAATGTGATAAAGTATTACCAAGTACATGTAACACATTTGCTACTCGATACCCACAAGTACAGAAACCATCCACCATACACTGTAAAACGCATATTGGATAATTTTAGAATATTTGGCTCTATCAAACGTGCCAAATTTTATTATGGCAATCGATGTAGAATTAAATTCGAGGTGGACTTATATCAGCATGTTCTATATCTAACACATGTACTTTTTGAATTATTCGCAAGTTTTTGTTGAAAATTATAATTTATCAAAAAAAAACGTAGAAGCCTATGAAACAATTGAAACAATAAAGTGGGTGTCGAGTAGCAAGCAAATGTGTTACATGTTCTTGGTATTATTACTTCGTCACATCCTCCATAAATAATAAACAGATCTAAAAGACTTCGTAGATGAAATTTAAACGTGCTGACATTTTTTTAACAAAAGAGAATGACTGACATTAATGATTCTTTCTAATCATGGGTAAGTTGACGGAAATTTTTACTAAAAATTCTTGGACATTTAAGAAAATCGCCAATATTTCGAAAAGTTGTAACTTTAACCCCTGCTGCTTGTACTAGAAAAAAGGGAATTTAATTTAACATAATTCGATGTAAAAAAAATACAGGGTGTTCCATTTGAAATAAAAAAGTTTTTGAGGTTTGAATTTGACAAAATGTAACGTGAAAATAAAACACTTGGTATACTATTTTGGAATCTATTTTTTTTGTAGAAAGTAACGCATGTTGTGTTCTTTCTATGTACCGAAGAGCAAATAAGGATCTCCTACATGAAGAGAGTTATAACGGTTCTTGCAAACCGCTGCACCTGTCAAATTTTTTATAAAATGTCAAATATCTCCGAAACTGCTCGGTTTAAGTATAGGGTGTGCTATATGTTTTTCCTCAGAATTTTATGGTCCTTTCGAAAAATCGGAAATATATAGGGTGTTCCATTTAAAATAAGCAAGTTGGTATCGACTTCCGGTATTTCCGGAAGTGCCGCCATTTTGAAATTATTATTTTCGGACTCACAATGGCCGACTAGGGTAGAGTACCAAATCTCAAATGGCTATCTCATCTGCAAGTGGGAAATACTCTAATGGCCGCCTTAAAAGAATCACCCTGTATAAGTAGCTTTATTAAAATTCGCTATCTTAGTAAATAAGTAAGTACGTGCATTGGTTGATGGAATACTGATGCTAGCTTGATACCGGGTACATCATAATCTTGGTGCAAAACAAAGTTGATTTTATTTTTCAAGATATAAAATTGCAGTTGTGAAAACTAATTATTTGCGAGACCTTTAAGTGTAATAAGCAGTTTTTGCTTATTTTTAATACACTTAACTTTACTATTTTTAGCAAAAATTGCATAGCTGATTATTTTTTTTCTAATATTTACTTATTTTAATCATTCATAATAGAAATCAAACAAAAAAAACTTTATACGGATTCAAAAGGACAGAAACAACTATTAAGAATATAAGTTTCGTATAACTATAAGTAACTAATTTAAATCTAGTCCAGTCACTAAACTTCGACAACGTCCATTGCGCTATGGTCTCCAGAATCTTCAATTACCCCCGAGATATTCATGGAACGATATTTTACCTCTGCTTCGTATCATGCATATCCTAAACACCAAATCACACTTACTACATGGTAACAAGTTCCTACTGTGCGACTTCGTCTTGCAAGTACAATAATAGACATAATTTCTTCTTGACGTACAACAACTTCTCCTACTTGTCCCATTTGTTGGTCGTAATTATAATGCACCCGCAGTTGATACTTAATCGCATTGCGATGCACGAATTCTCAACAATCCCGGCTCATTCATCATATTCGAAAGCATTGTTCCCTTCTCCTTCTTGGTTGCCTTGAACGTATGATGGAGCCATTCGCCAAATCTCTTAAATAATCTAAATCTAGTACGTGATAAGCAGGCACATAATTCTCCTCAATAATATATCTGAATCGCAGCCTTTTTGCTTCTACTCGAGCTTGAAGAAGGAATTACATATACAGATAACGGTAGCCAAGTACGTACACGTAGCAGATTAAATGAACAACGATACAAAGGTATTTAAATGGTGGGGGCTCGATCGAGACGGGTGTCGCATGCTAAAATCCAACCCGCTGTACGTACTTGCCTGCCGCTATCTGTATATGCGTTCCGATTGCTTTTCTAAGTTTCAAAGTAAGTCATTCTTATAAAATATTATTTTGGGTATTCAGCAGATAACTTTCAAAGAAATCATTCGTTCCTTTCATATATTATTGATCTAAATCTGATCAAGCTAGAATATCAACGAGTAGTCCTCTTACAAACAAACTTGTCAATTTCTTTATATATTTACTATGTCTAACATTCAATATGAAAAACAAGAAAATAACCATTCTTTCTATATATTGAAGATCTAAGTCTGATCATGCCAATATATTATCAGAAATCCACCCTTGCGAGGAAATCTTTCAAGCATCTCTAGCCCTACCTAGAGGATACTACATCACAAACAAACATTAGTTACATTTCAAAGCCAAGAACTACTGAAAAGCACAATGAAATATAGGAATAAAATTTCACTTACATGTCATAACAAATAAAATATTTCAATCAATGTTTGATTGACCAAACCTCTGTAAAAATTAAGAGGACTACTCGTTGATATTCTAGCTTGATCAGATTTAGATCAATAATATATGAAAGGAACGAATGATTTCTTTGAAAGTTATCTGTTGAATACCCAAAATAATATTTTATAACAATGATGTAAGCAGAAATACAAGATATTTATTTTTTAAAAACTACACGAGCTATGGGGCTCTAAAAAAGAGTGATTCTTTTTTATTTTTGATATGTGTCAACTAAATAAATATTTCCTATCATTTTTTACAAGAAAATTTTCCTATTTTTTTATAGTAATTATGTTTTTGAATTGAACATATATCTCTGCTGATGAGTTCTAAAGAGAATGAAAAAGGTTGCGCAATTTTTACAGAGGTTTGGTCAATCAAACATTGATTGAAATATTTTATTTGTTATGACATGTAAGTGAAATTTTATTCCTATATTTCATTGTGCTTTTCAGTAGTTCTTGGCTTTGAAATGTAACTAATGTTTGTTTGTGATGTAGTATCCTCTAGGTAGGGCTAGAGATGCTTGAAAGATTTCCTCGCAAGGGTGGATTTCTGATAATATATTGGCATGATCAGACTTAGATCTTCAATATATAGAAAGAATGGTTATTTTCTTGTTTATCGTATTGAATGGAGTATCCTCTAGGTAGGGCTAGAGATGCTTGAAAGATTTCCTCTTAAGGGTGGATTTCTGACAATATATTGGCATGATCAGACTTAGATCTTCAATATATAGAAAGAATGGTTATTTTCTTGTTTTTCATATTGAATGTTAGACATAGTAAATGTATAAAGAAATTGACAAGTTTGTTTGTAAGAGGACTACTCGTTGATATTCTAGCTTGATCAGATTTAGATCAATAATATATGAACGGAACGAATGATGTCTTTGAAAGTTATCTGCTGAATACCCAAAATAATGTTTTATAACAATGATGTAAGCAGAAATACAAGATATTTATTTTTTAAAAACTACACGAGCTATGGGGCTCTAAAAAAGAGTGATTCTTTTTTATTTTTGATATGTGTCAACTAAATAAATATTTCCTGTCATTTTTTACAAGAAAATTTTCCTATTTTTTTATAGTAATTATGTTTTTGAATTGAACATATATCTTTGCTGATGAGTTCTAAAGAGAATGAAAAAGGTTGGGCAATTTTTACAGAGGTTTGGTCAATCAAACATTGATTGAAATATTTTATTTGTTATGACATGTAAGTGAAATTTTATTCCTATATTTCATTGTGCTTTTCAGTAGTTCTTGGCTTTGAAATGTAACTAATGTTTGTTTGTGATGTAGTATCCTCTAGGTAGGGCTAGAGATGCTTGAAAGATTTCCTCGCAAGGGTGGATTTCTGATAATATATTGGCATGATCAGACTTAGATCTTCAATATATAGAAAGAATGGTTATTTTCTTGTTTATCCTATTGAATGGAGTATCCTCTAGGTAGGGCTAGAGATGCTTAAAAGATTTCCTCTTAAGGGTGGATTTCTGACAATATATTGACATGATCAGACTTAGATCTTCAATATATAGAAAGAATGGTTATTTTCTTGTTTTTCATATTGAATGTTAGACATAGTAAATGTATAAAGAAATTGACAAGTTTGTTTGTAAGAGGACTACTCGTTGATATTCTAGCTTGATCAGATTTAGATCAATAATATATGAAACGAACGAATGATTTCTTTGAAAGTTATCTGTTGAATACCCAAAATAATATTTTATAACAATGATGTAAGCAGAAATACAAGATATTTATTTTTTAAGTCATTCATATTATAAAACCTAACATATCGAACATAGGATTTATTTTCTGCATGAATAAGGTTTAGAAGTTTAATGTATTATAAATAAACAAAAGCTGCCTATTCTACTAAAAGTCTCACAAATAATTAGTTTTCGTTGACTAGACACAACTGCAATTTTATATCTTGAAAAATAAAATAAACTTTTTTTTGTATCAAGATTATGATGTGTTCGGTATTAAGCTAGCATCAATATGCTATCAGTCAATGCACGTACTTACTTATTTACTAAGAGAAAATTTTAATAAAGCTACGTATATATATGATGTATTATATTGAAGTAAACGCATTTGAAAGGCGTGATTTGATGTCACTTCCGGCAAAACCGGAAGTTCAGGCACATCAATCTAAGACCAAATAATGATAAATAGTCTAATTATTCATTTCCAGCAATTATCATTTCAATACCTGTAGTACATTTTAAGAAATCGCTGATACAGTATTGTATCAGTAGAGGTAGGTCCAGTTTTTGGAGCCATCTATCGGAGAAACTGTCCATAATTTGAAGTTTTGCCAAAGGAACTTATTGTTCAGGATCAGTTGTACTATAACCAGAGCTGGGCAAATTACTTTGAAAAAGTAATTAATTACAAATTACAAATTACTAATGTTAAAAAGTAATTTGATTACCATGTAATTAAATTACTATTAAAAAAATGTAATTAAATTACTAATTATTTGGTAATGGTAATTGAATAAATAAATTACTTTTATAATTACTTTAGAGCTTCTAAATTTGTTATATTGGAAATGGGAGATGTTTAGTAAATTATAAGATCATTTGTTGGTGTACAAATAATTATAAATATATACAAATACTGAATAACACAAATTTTTTAGTAATCAGTAAAGACAGTAATCGCAAAGGAATGAAAATCTATAACTAAAAGCAAATACAAAAACCGCTGCCCAAGGAATCACTACTTTCACATACTGATTTTCTATCTAATTCTCTCACAACGAAAAAAATTTTGTATGTGGAAATAATTGTTTATGGAACTTTAGCAATATAATATTTGAAATTGCATACCCCAAAAACCCATAAAACGATATGCCACATTGGTAGTGGGGATGGGAGTGGTGGTAGTAGGGTGGTAGTGGGTGGTGGATGAAGAAAAAAAATGAGGCCTTAATGGGGTGAGGGTGGTAATGGGGGTGGCTAATAGCTTATTATATATACTAAATACCAATTTTATGGACTCTTACTTGCTTCATTTACCTATTTACCCTAAGTTATCCCCCAACCCTTCAACAGAATAAGATCAAAATATAAACTAAATTCAGATCTCGTTAAAGGTGGCGGTGCCGTGCTTAAGAAAACGATTTCATAATTCGACAATTTCTTCTATATACCTGAACGATTTGAAAAAATTCTTTGATAGGCCTTCAGAGAAAACTTGATAGAATGATACCAGACTATTAAAATCAACAAAAACTTTTTTATTTTCGCACGAGAAAAAAAAATGTCCTTCTTTAGTTTTCAATAGCCTAGTACCGTTCTATAAAGTTGTCTCTAAAAGCCCAACAAAACTTTTGTTAATCGGTTCAGGAATGTAGAAGAAATTGTCGAATTATGTTCACCGCACCCGCCCACCTTAAATACATGCGTGTACAAAATTTCAAGTCAATATCTTAAACGGTTCCAGAGTAATCGTGCTCACAAAAAAAAGTTACAGATAGACAAACAGACCGACAGACAGACATTTTCTTTTGCTCAAACTGAAAATCTCGACGTTTCATGACTTTCTAAGCATTTTTGAACAATAAAAAATTTTAATTGTTTTTTTTTTTGCGTTACTATACTTCCACTGGATGTGGAAGTAAAATGACACAAACTATGAAATATGAATAATATTATTTGTTTATGTTTCCTTTTAATAGGAATGTAAAGTAATATAAATACTCTAATATAATTTAATTACGGTAAAACAATTAAACTCTACAGTATTCAAATTATTCTAGATATTTGAAATTATTGAGAAGTAATTTAAATTACTTGAAGTAATTTAAATTACTAGAAATAATTTAAATTACATGAAGTAATTTCTATCGGTAATTAATTACTCTGCAAAGGTATTTTCAGAGTATCGCTTGAGGAATTAATACTTTTTAAGTACAATTACTGCTTTGAAAAATGTAATTCAATTACAATTACTTTTTTTAGAAAAGTACTTAAATTAGTAATTTAATTACTTTAGTAATTAATTACTCCCAGCTCTGACTATAACATATCAAAAATTCATGAAATTTGACACCAATTTACCTATAAAATGTGCGGTGTCCTTTTAAAAATAATAATAATTTGATGAATGAACTAATGCTATACGCGTAGCACTTATCGGATAAAACAACTAACGACTTGTGCCTTGGTTTTACCATAGACTTTTTATATCTTTGATAATAAAAATCTACATAAGTAAGAAGTTTCCAGGAACCACTCGGTAAATTTATTAATATTCCAATGAACCGTCCTAAGTTTATAATACTAGCCATTCCTACTTTAACTCGTACAAAATCACTGACATATCATGAATGCCTTACATTGTACCCACCAAATGAAATCATATGATGTAAATTGACGTCAGAATACCAAACGACAGACATTTGGTGCAACTGCGAATAATCAAAAGCCGTGTGCAATTTTCCCGTCTACAGAATGGAATAATAAAGGTCGACGAAACAGAATCTCTGCAACATCACTGAAAACACTATCTTTGTTATTCCATTAAAGCAATAAGGCAATGGTGTTAGTAGTAGTGAGGACAGGGCCTTCAGTGTACTGAAACTGAATTGCTATCTGCTGTAGCATCGTAGTCACGAAAAGTTAACATGTTATCTTATTTGTTTTATTGACTGGTAGGCACGAAGCCTTCCATCAGATTTCGCATGATGTAGATATCAAACCATAAAATAATGTGCCTGAATTACCTCAAGCCATAATATAAACGATTACCCACCAATGGCGTAACCAAATAAGTAATACAGAGATGCTGAGAAGTTCATATTTTTTAGTTTTCGAAGCTTCATTGGAAATCGTTTAAAAAAGGAGAAAAATTCGGTCTCATTACTCTATACAAATTCAAATTGAAATTCTCTATTTGTCTTTTCAGTGTAATTACACTAGATACGTCAATATAATATACAATAGTTAAAATGGTAATATACATTGTTACATGCATAAAAATATATATAAAACATAAAAATAGTAAAACAACCCTTGGGGGAGTAAATTACATGACTACAGGTAACAAACAAATGACAATCATAGATATATATACCGATGGCAAAGTTAAAATTTTGAAATCCCTAAATTTTTCCCTAACATCCTCTCTAAAACCCATAAAACACATAAAGTGAATGGCATGGCGCTGTATAGAAAATACTCGATCAGTATGTGCCGAATGACCCCAAGTTATTATTGCAAAGCTGATTACCGAAGGAAAAAGACTGAAGTAGGCTGTTTTTACCACGCGACATGTATAAGATTTATTATTAATAATCCAGCCAAATTGGAACAAATTTCGACGTTTGACGAAAAAACTGTTGGCCATCTTGGTAAAATGGCGCTCCGACGCGATTTTCGTATATTAGAAAATGCTAAAACAACAACAACAACAACAACAACAACAACAACGACAACGACAACAACAACAACAACGACAACGACAACGACAACAACAACAACAACAACAACAACAACAACAACAACAATTCTTATAGCTAATACTTATGAAGTATTGAATTACATGATAGAATTCCTAGCATTTTAACGCAAAGAAATATATAGAAAATACTTAAATCATTTATTTAAATTCAGTCATTCGCACTTTTCAATTTAATTTAATATGAAATTATCTACTTTCTGCATACTGGTACCTTAATCTGGTCACGCTAATACTACTTACGTAAACAATTTATATCTCTAACTATTATACTTATATTTACATAAAAATAATGCTTATAAAATTATCTACTAAGTGTCATGCATTTTTTTTCTATTATATTGGCAATACGAAAGCAAAGAGTATATTGGATTTCATCTACACATTTCAAAAATTTTAAATATCTCTCGTAGAGAAAGAAAAAATTCATCATATCATCATTAAATTCGCAATAATCTTCAATATGTCCGTATGGGTCCGTCTTTCTGTCAGTCCGTTCGTCTGTCCATCTACTCCATCCGCCATGTCTCTTTTACGGTAAATAATTTAAAAGAGAAAAGCCCGATTTTAATGAAATTTGGATAATAAATTACTGTTAAAAAGCACATGTGAAAATAGTGTTGCAACCTTTTATAAGATTCTAAGTTTAAGTGACATACTTGCAATTTTAATGATCTCCCGATAATAGGTAGATAGATAGATAGAAATATTATATTTCCCACAATATGTATCTTACAAACTACAATGATTGTTATGGTGTACACATGTATTGTTAGAACTAGATACATACTTCTGGCTCTCTGCGAGCCTTAGAGAAAATATCGCCTAGTTTGACTGTGGTTTATAGAATAATTGTCTGTCTCAGATAATATACTACATTATAGATAACATACTACAATAAGGTAAGAATAGTAATAGCAACAATAATAAATGGTACGTATTTAAGCTAGCAGGCTGAGACCTGCAAATTTTAAATGATATTCAATGAAATTCAATGATATTTAATAAAATCTAAGCAAATTATATGATGTAGGTATATAGTGCCATTCATATTTATTTGTTGTGGCTACCCGGATTCCGAAAATACAAATGACCTGTTGTTTTAGTTGAGATCATCCACATTGGTTTTTAGAATATTTTTCAATTCCTTTTTAAATAGATTTAAGGACGGTTTTTGCTGAACTCTTTCTGGAAGATGATTAAATATTTTTACACCTGCATATACGGGTCCTCTTCTGTTTACATCCAAATTGTATGAGGGAGTTCGGTATATGTTTCTGTATCGTGTATCATAATTGTGGATATCAGATGGTGTGGAAAGCCTTTTTTGTTCTTTGTAAATTATTATACTGATTTTATATATGTACAAATTCGTTAAGGTAAATATTCTGTGCTTTTTAAAGTAATCTCTACACGAGTCCCGCGTATTTAGATTAAATAGTGCTCTTATGGCTTTTTTTTGTACTAAAAATGTTGTCTTAGCATTGGTTGAATTTCCCCAAAATTCTACTCCATATTGCATAGTAGAGTAGAAGTATGCATAATAGACTGTTTTACCAACATTGAAACCGATGTTTTGTCTGATTGTATTTATGGCATAAACTGCATGGCTTAATTTTTTATCTAATTCTATAATGTGAGTTTTCCAGTCAAGCTGTTGGTCCAAATGAATACCTAAAAATTTAGTGGTAGACGTGGGGATGACATCTCCACCATTTGTTGAGATAACAGTATGAGGTTGTGTTTTGTTTGGTTGGAATAGAATATTAAAAGTTTTATTTACATTTAAAACCAGCTTATTGGCTGCGAACCAATCGCATAAATCGTCTAATAAAGTCTTTGTTATACCGATTAGATCGTCTAAATTTTTGTGCTGTAGCGTGATGCTTGTGTCGTCAGCAAATTGTGAGAATTTCGCGAGTGGGAAATTTGCTGCTACGTTATTTACGTATATTAAGAATAAAGTTGGTCCCAGGATAGAACCTTGCGGAACCCCACACTTTATGTAGCCCGGGTTTGTGGATACTTTGTTTACTCGCTCCTCCTCGTTTGATGTTATTTTCACAGACATGGTGCGATCACTTAAGTAAGATTTAAACCAATCATGAACAATGCCCCGTATTCCATAATACTCCATCTTGTCCAGCAGAATTTTGTGGTCGACGCAATCGAATCGCAGAAGACAGTAATTGGTATGTCTTTATTTTCTAGTATTTCATTTACATTACCGATTAAGTCGAGACTAGCTGCCGTTGTATTTTTCCCACTTCTAAAGCCGTATTGTCTATCTGAGAATGTTTTATTTTTTTCAAAATATTTGGTAATTTGCTCCTTAACTGCAGCTTCCAGAATTTTAGAGATAACTGATAAAAGTGAAATTGGTCTGTAGTTCGATATTTCGGTTTTCTCACCTTTTTTAAATAGTGGTTTAATTACTGCATGTTTAAGGCAACTTGGAAAAGTTCCTGTAATTAGAGATAAGTTAATTATGTAAGTTATTGGTTTTATAAGGTAATCTACTACTTCGCTTATTATTGTTATTGGGATATCGTCTGAGCCTGTACTGTTTTTTTGTTTAAAATTTTTTATCAGTCGTTTTATTTCTGCTTCTGTCATTGGTGAAAAGAAAAATGAGTTATACTTATACGATTTTACTGTCGTTTCGTAAGCCATAGCTTCTCTTTTGCTGGTTATGTTTTTGTTAGTTCCTCTCCCACGTTTAAGTAAAATTTTTGAAATTCTGATGCCACTGCGAGTGGATCCCTGATTATTTCATTTTCTTGATTTAGGATATTAATGTCATTCTGTGTCTTAGCCGCTTTTTGTTTTATGTTTGAATCAATTAATTTCCAAGTGGATCTTATTTTGTTTGATGAGTTTGTTATATAATTATTTGCATAAATTTGTTTTGCAATGATTACGAGTTTTTCCAGTGTTTTACAATAGTTGCGCACGTAATTTTTGAAGAATATATTTGTGGTAAAAAATTTTTTAATATATAATAAAGAGCGTTTATTACGGCATGATGTTTTTATCCCCTCTGTAATCCATCCCGGACATTTATTTTCATGATTGATCTTGATACATTTAACTGGAAATGCCACATTAAAACAGCTGATGAAATAATCATAAAAAAACATCGCAAGCTAGATTTACATCAGTTTCTGTGTAGAGTGTACTCCAGTCTATTTCAGAAAAGTTTTTGAAAAGGATTTTATTTCTAGGACTGAATATTCTTTTTTCTATTTTTAGGGGTTCAGGACTGAGGGATACGTTTTGAAGAGTAATTTTTTGCCCATAATGATCACTAAGACCGTAATCGTCATTTGAAGTATTTAGAAGTATTTCTGTATCATTGATCAGTATGTTGTCTATTAGAGAGCTTGATTTGTTTACAACCCTTGTTGGAGTGTTGATGGTGGTGGATAAATTAAATACCTTTAGTAACGTTACAAATTCATCTTGATTCTCGAAACGTTGGTTAATATACCATACAATATATTTGTGTTTGTAGAATCTTATCAAAAGCACTACAAAGTGCATTTTTTTAATAAAATGTTTCATAACTTTTATATTTGCTAATCGATTTTTTTTTTAAATCAACACTAACTTACTCTCCAAATTTCAATAAAATCGGACTTTTCTCTTTTAAATGATCGTACTCACAAAAACGTACCGTACAGAGAGACAGTCGGACAAACGAACATCTTAAAGCTATACGGAATTCTAGAATTAACATAATAATATGAATTTTATATTCTTTACGAGTGCTATTTACGGTATTAGAAATGCGTCGATCAAATGCAATTTTCGTATTTCCGAAGATTATAATAGGCACGAAAAAAGTGTATATCATATTTTTTTTGTGGACAATTTTATAAACTTTTTTTTTATAGAAGACCTAATTTCGATAACTCTAATGGTTAACGAGACATAAGCAAACACTTAATCTGAGCACAATTTTTCCAAGATCGAGGCGCCACCGCAAAAGATAGAGTTGGGGACTCTTAGTATGTTTAGCAGAGAGTCTTAATGAATATTTCTGCCAAGTTCGAAGATTTTATCAGTTTTTTCCCCCAGGTAAGGAAAGGATCTAAGAATACTGTAATGAATCTTGTACACTCCGTATTTTTGGCGGCATCTAAATTACGGTATGGGAATACCATGTTTATTGTCTTCTCATTGTTTAGGAGTAACTTATTTGCTGTGAACCAGTTTTGAAAATCTACTGCTTTACCAGCCATCATGTAGTAAATACTTTACCATTTTCTTGAGTGCTGATTGTGGTATCATCGGCATAAATACAGTACAATTTACATTGGCGTAAATTAAATCACTAGTATAAATAATGAACAACACTGGTAACAGTATCGATCCCTGTGGTACACTGTGGTTGATTGATAAAAGGTCGGAGTTTTACGTACTTTGTATTATTTGACGCCATTGAAGCCTTAAGAATGTAACTTGCCTAATAAAATATAGTAAGAAATACAATCAATCGCAAAAAATAGATTCTACATAGCTTGTATTTTCGAATTAATCCACAATGATGTCTATTAATTTTAAAACAGCTATTGATGTTGAGCGATTCTGTCTGAAACCAAACTGATCATCAATTAATAGGACGTTTTTTTTTCAAGGTATTCGCAGATTTGTTTCTTCGGAAGAATTTCAATTGTTTTTGTAATTACTGGTAACAAAATATTGATCGGTAGTATACTGAATCGTCTGTTGAATCCTTTTTATATATTACTGGTATTATTTTAGTAATTTTAAATCAATCTGAATATGTACCTTCTCTAATACATACGTAAAGTAGTTTATTAATGGTATAATCGAAATGCTCTCGACATTAATTGTTTTATAATTCACAACATATTTATTTATTTTTATTTATTTATATTTTGTCATCTAGATGTACCGGGTACATATATGAACGTCATACATAATAAAATACACAAAAAACAATTTAAAAATGCACAAAATACAATTTAAAAATACACAAAATACAATTTAAAAAACATAAGATAAAAAAACTATACAGACAAATTGTAATGCAACTACATACATTATAACTTTAGGCTTTATCACAGATGATTAAACATCACTGTTACACTCAAAATATTCATCAACGGAATAAAAACTATTTATGATGAGGAACTTCTTTAGTTCATTATTTATTTATTGATGTCATGTTTTTTATTTCTGCAGGTAACTTATTATATAATTTAATTCCAGCATAGTGAGGTGATTTTTCATATGTTGATGACTTATGATTAGTCGTTCTGAGTAAGCTACATGTGAGTGGATATTAGTATTTACATTGAATTTATAAAGGTTTTTTTTTAATAAACATTATAGTCTTTAAAATATAGATACAATGAACTGTTAAGATTCTGTATTCCCTAAAGCAAGCTTTACAAGTTTCTCTAGGGCCCAGGCTAAATATTAATCTGATGAGTCTTTTTTGCAGTATGAATACTCTATTTATATTTGTCGCACGTCCCCGGACTATAATATTGTACGAAAGATGGGAGTATGCCAATGCATAGTATATATTTACCAGGTATTTTGTATCGAATAAATTTTTTACTTGTCTTATAGCAAAGTACGCAGAGTTAACCTTTTTACATAAGTAATCAATATGTTGTTCCCAACATAGATTTTCGTCTACTATAGTTCCTAAAAATTTTGTAAATGGTGAAAATTGTCCTGTAGGAATGATGTTATTCAGATCACTAAGAGGTGTCCTCCGTTTAGATAAGTATAAGCATTCTGTTTTATCAATATTCAAGATAAGAGTATTTTTCGCACACCATTCCTTGTAGATTGTCAAAATTTCCAAAACTTTGGTGTTAAGTTCCTCAGGATCTGGAGCTGAGATCACAATGGAGGTATCGTCTGCAAACATAATAGTTAGGGCATTTTTAATAGCCGATGGAAGATCATTGACGAATAACAGAAATATTAGTGGTCCATGCACAGATCCCTGTGGAACACCAATATTTATGTCATAATCGTTTGAAACAGAGTTAGATACTTTCACACGTATTTTTTGATCAGTTAAAAAATATTTGATCAGATTCAGCGCAGACCCTCTGATACCAGAACTCTGCAGCTTACATACAATGAAATCAACTAGACTAGTCTATAAGCTTCAAAAGGTGTTAATTCTACATACTATTATTACAATTATGTGGTTTAGCTCATTCGATCCGGAATGATGTCTAGATCATTGTGCCAAATAATTAAATTAGCCCATAAAAAATTCCAAAAGTTATAAACAATTAAACACCTTCAAAAAATAGTGTTTGGTTTATAGCTAATTATTCGTAAATTATAAATATTTTAGAAATTTGAAAAAAAGATCCTTAAAGAGGAGGAAATTTAGTAAAAAAAAGTTCCAACTCCCGGAACTGTACCTCCATTATTTATAATTTTAATTTAACGCTGAAAATAGCCCTCCGCGCGCCATTGTTAGGTTGCGCGCACGGCCTCGAAAGTGAGTACGTCACTTAAAAAAATTTTTTTTAAGTACTTAAAGTTAATTGAAAAATCTAAAAAAATTATAGTATAATCTAAACACTTTAAAGAATTGATTCCCGTTGGAATTTTTCATAAAAACAAATTTTTCAATATGCTAGACGATTGTTAATTAACAAAATTTTTTCAAACTTCCTTCATCGTTCTAAACTAAAAAAAATGTTAAAATAATTGCCGTAAAATTATTTCGCTTTGTGGAGCTCTTCTTATATACATACAAAACAAGATTGCATTATCAAAGTTTTAAAAATGTTAATACTTTGTTTATAATAATTTTTTTAAGTTAATAAAAAAAGAAAAAACACAATAATGTTGTAAAGAAAATTTTTTTCTTTATTTATTATTATATTTTCGTTTTTATGTCAATAAAAGACATTTATTAATTAAAAAAAATAATTTTTTTCTCCATTTTTTTATAAAAATTTTATAAACAAATGGACTATTTTTATATTTTAAAAAAAATTTTTTTTCTAATTTTATAGAGAACTGTCAATTATGATTTTTGAAAAAAAAATTTTTTCTTAATAATTATTTTTAATTGTTTATAATCGTTTTTTCAATATATTTGTTGTTTAAATTATTAGTTAAGAAATTTTTTTTTTTCTAAAAATCATAATTGACTTTTCTCTACAAAATAACAAAAAAAATTTTTTTTTCATTAACAATTGCATTGTTTATTAACTTTACAATTTGTTATAAACAAATTCTCAACTTTGTTTTATTTTTTTTCTGAAAGTAATAATAATTACAAAAACGACCTCGTGCATTAAAATACCGAAAAAAATTTCATTTTCTTTTTGTAGCACGTATATTTTCAAAATTACATAAAAAATAAAATGAAATTTTTTTCGGTATTTTAATGCACGAGGTCGTTTTTGTAATTATTATTACTTTCAGAAAAAAAATAAAACAAAGTTGAGAATTTGTTTATAACAAATTGTAAAGTTAATAAACAATGCAATTGTTAATGAAAAAAAAATTTTTTTTTGTTATTTTGTAGAGAAAAGTCAATTATGATTTTTAGAAAAAAAAAAATTTCTTAACTAATAATTTAAACAACAAATATATTGAAAAAACGATTATAAACAATTAAAAATAATTATTAAGAAAAAATTTTTTTTTCAAAAATCATAATTGACAGTTCTCTATAAAATTAGAAAAAAAAATTTTTTAAAAATATAAAAATAGTCCATTTGTTTATAAAATTTTTATAAAAAAATGGAGAAAAAAATTATTTTTTTTAATTAATAAATGTCTTTTATTGACATAAAAACGAAAATATAATAATAAATAAAGAAAAAAATTTTCTTTACAACATTATTGTGTTTTTTCTTTTTTTATTAACTTAAAAAAATTATTATAAACAAAGTATTAACATTTTTAAAACTTTGATAACGCAATCTTGTTTTGTATGTATATAAGAAGAGCTCCACAAAGCGAAATAATTTTACGGCAATTATTTTAACATTTTTTTTAGTTTAGAAAGATGAAGGAAGTTTGAAAAAATTTTGTTAATTAACAATCGTCTAGCATATTGAAAAATTTGTTTTTATGAAAAATTCCAACGGGAATCAATTCTTTAAAGTGTTTAGATTATACTATAATTTTTTTAGATTTTTCAATTAACTTTAAGTACTTAAAAAAAATTTTTTTAAGTGACGTACTCACTTTCGAGGCCGTGCGCGCAACCTAACAATGGCGCGCGGAGGGCTATTTTCAGCGTTAAATTAAAATTATAAATAATGGAGGTACAGTTCCGGGAGTTGGAACTTTTTTTACTAAATTTCCTCCTCTTTAAGGATCTTTTTTTCAAATTTCTAAAATATTTATAATTTACGAATAATTAGCTATAAACCAAACACTATTTTTTGAAGGTGTTTAATTGTTTATAACTTTTGGAATTTTTTATGGGCTAATTTAATTATTTGGCACAATGATCTAGACATCATTCCGGATCGAATGAGCTAAACCACATAATTGTAATAATAGTATGTAGAATTAACACCTTTTGAAGCTTATAGACTAGTCTAAACATTAAGTGTATCAAAGGCTCTGCTTAGATCAAAAAATAGACCAATAACATGTTTTCTCTTGTCAATTTCATCACACATAAACTGCAAGAGCTGGCAAGTTGCTCTCTCAACAGGTAAAGATCTGTCATTTTTCAGCTCATTTATAGTTTCTTTTACCTCAATAGATCCTACTTCTCTGAATTTAAATATATTCAACTGTGGGTCTTGTGCTGTATGGTATATTTGGTAGCTGTTTTAATATTTTTTGCAGCCTCGACATAATGATTATAAAATCAGCTGCATTATCTTTATTTTGCCTATTAACATTGGGGGACGGTAGCTCAGTGGTTTAGCGCGTCTAGCTTGCATACTGGCGTACCTAGCGAAGCAGGTTCAATCCCTGCTCATCGCGAAATAATTTTAATTATAAAATTATCCCCAAGAAGTGGTTCGGACTCCACTATAAGCTGTAGGGCCTCGTTTCTCTTTACCTAATACAAATTCATTCTGGATTTTCAAGGAGTTACTTCGGTGACTTGAGAAGCGGTTAACAAAACATTTCAAAACATTTTTTTTAAACATTGTTGTTAATAACATTCCACATTCCCCTTTAGGGATTTCCGCAATTTTTAATAGAGTTTGCATTTGCTTCTTTTTTGACATAATATTATTGCATTTTATATTTTTTCGAGCAATTTTTATTTCTTGTTGAATAAAGTTGATGGGTTTTCTAATAGTAGCCTCAGATGTCCCGGTGTTTTATTATTCCAGTTGCTTTATCAATGGGATTGTTGTTTTCGCCCTTAAATTGCTGTGATCGGACAAGAAATATTTAAATCACGTACGAGAATGTCCAATTTGACACAATTATTATTTAAGTCTATATTATTATTACTCAATAACACAGACCTGCAAAATTGTTTTTGAAAATTGTTTTGCATTGATCTTAGTACTGATTTCAAATATAAGCTCCATTTTTCTGTCACGTTAGGTTTTTTCAAAATAAAGGTATTAAAATATGTAAAAAATACACAAAATGATACTTTTGTTAATTAAACCTTTATTCTAATACAAAGTGTTTTCAACTAAAATCTACTTAAATATGATTCAAAAAGCATTCAAAATTCACTGAAAGTTATTATCAGTTCTTGTAAGCTTTTTCGCTGATCTTCAAAGCTCGTTTTGGTACTTTTCCTCTCAAGAACGTTCTTTGGGTCGTCTGTTTTAAGCGATCTTCAGTGGTATCTTCTTTCCATTTTTTTAAAATCTTGATGAAATGTTTCACTTACTGCTCAAGGTTTTCCGAAAAATAGTCTAAATACAAATCCAGTAAATCCAGATAAATCCAAATCTAGTAATTTTATTGGGGTACGGATTTCACAGCAAACGTCTCTAAACCCAAATTATACAAAATGTTATACAAAATTATACGCTTATTACCAAGACTTAGTCATAAGAAACCTTCACAGGTATATCATACTACATGATAACGACTTCTCTTATTAATCGCTTATCTTTGATATATTATGTTTCACCTTTGTTTCTCACATTTTATGCTGAAGGTTGAATTGCATTTCCTTTGTTCTTTATTTTGCTTATGTAGACTCTGTATGTTATAAATACGACTAGGCATGCTTTGTAAAGTCAGTTATTAATTTCACTTAGAATGAAACACTTCTAATTATTATTATATTCCTTCTCCAAGAGCTATCGTTGACTCCGTTTAAGTAAATAAAAGTTTTTAAAAAGTCATTCATGTGAACCGTGATCTAACATTGGCGCAGTCGGTAGGATCCGTAAACATCATCAGAACAAGAAGCCTAACTGGTAGTGAAGCGCAAAAGAACAAGGACAACATCTGCAGAAGGTGCCTAACTAATGCGTGTACATCTGCGAGAACAAGGAGACCTTCCTCACTGGTGGTGGCGGATCCCAATCCCTTGACGGACGAAGAACCTACCCATGGAGATGAAATTGTTTCTCCTGCTGTTGGGATCAGCACTCTATCGATACAAAATTACCCCGATCAATAACACTGTTGGTGTATACTAAAACCAAGACACAGACATCGTGGTGACAAATGACAAATGGACTCTGCTAGTGCATAAAAATATTTCATCCCTCAAACTAGCTTTTGACAAAAATCAAAATATCTTAGACAAAATCTTGTACACTCTCAATAATGGTGATCATAAGTCAATTATTTTTACGAGTGAAATTAAAACAGACTTTAACCTTTTAACACAAGTATCCAACCCTATAAAAACGAAATTCGACGAAATCTTTTCAGATACAAAAAGATATAAACGAGGAATACTTAACGGTATTGGTACAATATTCAAATCCATAACTGGAAATCTAGATGCCGAAGACGGCCAGTACTATACTAATTGTATAAATAAACTAAATAATGACGAACATCAATTGGAAAACTTAATCAAAAATCAAATTTCAGTTACAACTTCTGTTATTAAAACTTCAACTCGACTATACAAAAATTACAAATTGACGAGGAAACATTTAACAAAGATCTCGAAGAAATCGCACACACAATTCAAACCCTGACTCAAGCTATTAAGGCTGCTCACATAAAACTAAAATTTTTATACATTTCCGAACAATTAATATATATCGAAGATAATTTGAACGACATTCTGAATTCAATAACATTTGCCAGATTAGGAATCATTCACACATCAGTCATAACCCCTAATCATTTGGTAACAGCATTACAAGAAATTTCACAGAGCTTACGAAGGAACAATTTGCCACTTCCTATTAAATTATTGGCAGTTGCTAAGTATTTGGATATTATTGAATTACAGGCATTTCAAGTTGATTCTAACTTAGTATTTGTTTTAACAATACCACTTGTTGAACCTCAAAATTATAACACCTATCGTCTATACCCTATCCTGATACTTGATAACAGAACTGGTCTACATCACATTTTATCTATCTCACAAAAGTTTATCGAGAGAGACGATGATTCTTTAATGTACATACCTATACAAAATTTGAAAGAATGCAAACCACTTTACTTTGGAACCAAACTATGTTCGAACCTGTTTGCATATCCTATCGACCAAAATGCCATATGTGAAGCCAGAATACCAAAACCATTGCCGAAACTGCCAGAGAACTGTCAAATTTCCTTCATTATTAGTCAAGGATACAACATTCAAGAAATTAAAGACAACACATGGCTAGTAATTAATTCCGAACCACTTCACATCACCATCAACTGTCCAAAGAGAAAATCCACAACAGAGTTAATCAACAAAAATTCCATCATCAAACTACAACCAGGATGTTACGCCTATGCAGACATTACTAAAATACAAGCCAGTGCTAACGATTTTTCCGAAATTAAGGACAATTCACATCCTATCCAAATTCCCTTTGAATGCTGTAATCACATGCCTGACAAAATCGAAATTCCAAAATTAAAACCTCTCAAATTAAACAGTCTCGACGTAGAAGATCTAGATGTTGCTAAAAGCAAACTAGAGCAATATTCCAAAGACCTGGATGACCTCATAAACGAATCTTTTGTGACCAAACATGTATCTTGGTTCACATATTTTATAATCACTCTCATCACTCTCATCAACTGATTTTTTGTTGAAAAAATTAGCTACACATTGCTTCGTATTATGGCAAATGAGAAGTAAAGTTAACCTAGACATTTTGAAGTCATATTATTTTGCACATATACACTCGTCTATTAACTATGGTATTATATGCTGGGGAAATTGCTCTAGAGTTAATGAAATCTTGATAATACAGAAAAAAATTATTCGCACGATGTTATTTAGACCTATCACTGCATCTTGTAGAGGACTATTTAAGCAATTAAATATACTAACAGTATCTTCCCTATATATATTTAACTCATTAGTTTTTGTGAAATCTAATCCAGAGAATTTCATACAAGCTCGAGATGGAAGTTCTCGTTATGGGCTTAGGATGAATTTTAACATAAGTATTCCGCATCATCGATTGTCTCTGGTTACTAATGGCCCCACTATAATGGGTATAAAACTTTTTAATAAGCTCCCTGCTAATATTAAAAATCTTGAAAGATTAAATGAATTTAAGGCCGCTGTAAGGAATTTATTAATAAGGTTTAGTTTCTACTCTGTCACTGAATATTTTACTGCTGATTTTAATAATTAATTTTTAACATGTATTTCACTCACTTGTATGTGTGGCTATTTTATTTTTGTATATTTTAAGTCCTTTATTGTTGATAAAGCGATTTTATATTTGTTTCTATTGACAATATTCTATACTTGTGTAAGCGAGTCTCATGAAAATAAAGCTTTATTATCATTATTATTATTATTATCATTCTATTAGTTCTACTGTACATAACCTGTAAATGCAGAAGAAGAAGATGTAGAGCATTGCAAATGCAACCCTCGACGATAACCCTCCTTCACCTCCTTCAGAGCGAAGCAGAGTATTCACCAAATTTCCTAGACTTATCCCTCCAAGAAAGCGACCCGGTATTAAACCTCAAGAAGAAGAGAACATCGAGTTAACATAGACTTTCATATGTGGTGTTTTGTATTTTATTATTATTTATTATTTTATTATTACATTTATGTAATGTATTACTCGCTTATTATTATTATCGTTTACCAATTTTAACTTTTACGTATTTCATTATTTTGCTTTGTATTCATTCAACATTGTTTCAATTTATTTTGCATTATAGTCATTTAACGTTTCTAACAATTTTCAAAAGTTGCTGCACAACATCAACTTTTTTATTAAGGGGGAAGTTGTTATATAAAAGTATATGCTTATTACCAAGACTTGGTCATAACAAACCTTCACAGGTATATCATATTACATGATAACGACTTCTTTTATTAATCGCTCATCTTTCACCTTTGTTTCTCACATTTTATGCTGAAGGTTGAATTGTATTTCCTTTGTTCTTTATTTTGCTTATGTTGACTCTGTATGTTATAAACACGACTAGACATGCTTTGTAAAGTCAGTTATTAAACTCACTTAGAATGAAACACTTCTAATTATTATTATATTCCTTCTCCAAGAGCCAACGTTGGCTCCATTTAAGTAAATAAAAGTTTTTTAAAAGTCATTCATGTGAACCGTGATCTAACATCAATACATCGTCGGTTTGCTTTCCTAACTTACATGTCTCAGTAGTATAGAGAAAATGTAGAAAACTATGGCTTTAGCAAGTCTGATTTTTGAGATTGTCCTTTATGAAATTCCTACGGTTCCAGCTTTGAATTTGGAGGTTGTCTACAATATGTGATGTGGTTATGTTTTATAGCAGAAAATTGATAGATTGTATTTGTCTGATCCTCATCAATTTGTTCATTTTAATGATGCTAATTCTTGTAATACTGTTATTAAATTTGGTGTCCCTCAAAATTCTGATTTGGGACTGGTTTTATACATGAAACTTCATTAATTACTTCCACGTCCAGTGGAAGTATAGTAACGACAAAAAAATTTTTAAAAATTTTTATTGTCCAAATAGGCTTAAAATGTCATGAAACGTCGAGATTTTAAGTTTGAGCGAAAAAAAATTTTCTGTCTGTCTGTCGGTCTGTCTGTCGGTCTGTCGGTCTTTCTGTCGGTCTGTCTGTAACTTTTTTTTGTGCGCACGTTTACTCTGGAACCGTTTAAGATATTGACTTGAAATTTGGTACACATATGTACTTTAACGAGATCTAGAACTAGATTATATTTTCATCTTGTTCCGTCGAAGGGTTGGGGGGTAAATTGGGGTAAATTTGGGGTAAATGGGTAAATCAAGCAGGTAAAAGTCCATGAAATTAGTATTTAGTATATACAAGAGAAGCTAAGGTCTCAAAAAGATTTTTGGCATTAGCCACCCCCATTACCACCCCCACCTCCTTATTAAAGGGGATGAAAAAAAATTGTGATTTAGTGTATGTACAGGAACCAGAAACCTCAAAATATTTTTTCACTTCATCCACCCCCACTACCACCCCCCCTATTACCACCCCCACCCCACTACCGATGTGGAGTATCGTTTTATGGGTTTTTGGGGTAGAGGATTTCAAATATTATATTATTATAGTTCCATAAACAATTATTTTCACATACAAAGTTTTTTCGTTGTGAGTGACTTGGATAGAGAATCTGGATGTGGAAGTAGTGATTCCTTGGGCAGCGGTTTTTTTAAGATGACACAGCATACCCACAAAGATAGTAATATTTTATTATTAAAGTCTCAAAACAGTCTGTCTATATAGAGTTCATAACTAGTATTTAAATGATAAGCTAGTATTAAATAATGATAAGAGAGAAACCATGATTATCTGTTTAATATAGCGTTAAAGTTTTGGGCATTATTTTGGACAGTAAGTTAACATGGGAAGAACATTTTTTTACTATATTTTGTATCCATTTGACGTGTCAAAGAATAATTTGTGTGTATATGACCAACAAAGATCTATCTATCTATCTATTATGCTACGCTGTGCTGTGCTGTGATATTATGTGATTACTGTTCTCAAAAAATGTGTAAAATTTTTGTGCTATACTTTCTGAATTTTTTTGGTTCAGTGATGAAAACTGCGAAAGATACATCACATTACTGAAAAATTTTAAAACAAAGATTTAGCAGGAAAGAACGACATATTTTTATTCTTTAAATTCTAGATACATTAGCTCTCACCATGAAAAACACCTATGGCTACATTTAAACAAAATTATACCCAGCGCCTACGCAGAATTTATTCACCGCTGATTATGACATTTCATATGCCCCATAAAATATGTTCCCTGATTACACCATCGCCTCACTCTCGTCTTAGAACATAAGTTCGAGTGCAAGCCGGTAGATTACCTTTAACTTTCATTACCTTAAAGATACACCTATGCAGAAAAAGCGGGCTAAATTATATAACGGGGTAAAAAAATCCACATTACGTTCATTAATGTTGAACTTTCTTTACGACTAGAGGTTAACATAGCGTATTATAGCGAAAATAAAAGTGCATTTTATGTAATCGTCTTCCCGCACACATGTAATCTGAGCTGCATGCATGATAGTAAAAGTGAAACGTGTGTTCTTGAACTTGTACTAGCTCAGGCAATTAAACATTAATGTTTCTTTATTGTCAGTAATTTCGTTTCATAAGCTCACAGGAAACTGTTCATGGCGTTTCTAGAATTAATTTTAGCAATAAACTCCTTATGTTATAACTAATTAGAATTTCTGAAAGACAGGTGTTACACGTTTTAGATTGGTTAATATATATAAATATATATCATTTACGTCTTTGAAAATTATTTTTCATGTCTAAATATGTTCATATACAGAGTGTTATACAGGTCGATACAAACCTTTTATGAGTTGGTAGAATACGTCATCAAGAACCCATTCATCTACACTTACCTTAGTGCAAAGTATTACAGTTTTCGACTTATTTTTTTTAAATCACGCATTTCTAAATAGATTTACGTTCTATAAAAATAATTATAAAGCTAATAGCCAAGGAGGTAGCGACAGATTCTTCGCGTTAATATCTATAAAGCTAGATTTTTTCCCATGATAGCTTAATGATGAAAGTGCAATTCTACCAAACTATACGTGTTGCAAAAATGAGTAAAAAATTAAACAACATTATGCAAAAAGAGATATCGTTTTTCTGAAATGTCACAAAATGCTACTTCGTGTAAAGAATAATTATCGAGATATTCGAGGAAATGTAAGAAATTACACGTTTTCCTATAGAGTGTATGTAAATCTTAAAAAAACAATTTTTCTCGGAGCGTCAAAGTAGTACATGATATTAAGTGAACATCGTATATGAGATCGATTTCAGTCAATTACCGATTAATTACGGTGATAATATAGAGAAATGTTACCGAAAAAAAAAAGTACCAAATTCCACCCCCTCTAATTCTTTCATTTTTGTAGGAATTTAAAAAATAGAAAAACGGGTTTTAGCAAATTTAATTCTATTTAAATTAGCTAGAGTAGTCTTTTGGCGTAGGAGCCAAGATTAAAAAGTTCAAAATTTTCGATTTTTTGCCGTACATGGCCGACATTTCAGTAGTTATCTCCGAAACGAAAAAAATTAAAAAATTCTGATGATAGCAAAAGATTCGCAGTGGAAAATTCTCGTTTGACCTTATTTTTTATTTCGAGCTAACTCCCACCGTTTCGGAGATATCTGTAAAAAATAGCAAAATACAGTTTTTATTTCGCAGCCGAAATAATTGCAAAGACATGCAATCTTGACACGTTCATATTTTTCTAAAAACACCATTGGGATGGGCGTACGATGTCGCAACGTGAAGAGGAAGTCTTCCAGATAAACTTGATCGTAAACTGCACGGCGATATTCGAAAATTCGACTCGGCACGAACGAATCAAAAGTAGCATTTTGTGACATCTCAGAAAATCGATATCTCTTTTTGCAACATGTTTTTTAGTTTTTTACTCATTTTTGCAAGACTTATAAATTGGCAGAATTGCACCTCCATCATAGATACTATCTAAACTTTATAAAAAAAAAAATCTAGCTTTATAGAAATTATTTCACAAAAACTCCCTGGCTATAACCGTTTTCGAGATATTTGAGCCGAAATGTTGCCATTTGTTCATATTGAATAATTGTAATCTTTTGAACATTTCAGTTCTTTAAGTGGGACAACCTGCATGTAATTTACCAATTTAAAAAGATAATCATGTTTAAAGAATTTTTCATATCTTATGAATTAAATAACATTTGAAGTTACCTTTGGAAAAAATAACAAATAATATTATTTATCATGTAATTTCAACATTTAAGCAATAAAAAACAATGGGTCTTTCCCACGTTTTTTTTTATTGAATATTTAAAACAACTCACCCGTATTTTTTCCTTTTTTAAGGAATTTGCTTCTTTTCTACAGAAAAAAATATTATGTTATATGAATTTAAAATTGGCGGCATTATTTCTCCACTAATGACGCATTCGGCGGACGGACCAATCAGTATACTCTAGCACCCTTAATAGAGGCTACATATGAGCAGATTGTACGTATAAGTGTTTGTCTCTTTCTAACTTTACCGAATTGACAGACATGTCATCCACGGTCAGTAAACTATACGGTTGCATCATCCAGCACCTTTTAGACGAAGGAGCGCGCGGGGGGGGGGGGGTGACCGAAAATGACGTAGCCTCTAGACCCAGCCAGGGCCGGCACTAAACATTTTGCTACTCACTCAATTAATAAACACTGATATAAACGAATAGTATACAATGGGACGACAGCAGTCTAGTCTAATGACGTGTGACATTTTCGATACACAACATAACCTCAGCAAATTAGTTTTATGTACTTTTGTTTTCTAGTGTTTCGTGTTTTTATTTGTGATTGTGAATCTTATTTGGACTATATATAAAAATGGTTGTAAAGCATTGTATTGTGTCATCTTGTAAAAATACAATTGTAAACGTTAGTTCTAAATTATTTATTTCAATACCCAAACACCCAATCATTCGAAGAGCATGGGCTATGGCGTTGAATATAAACAACTTATCGTATTCAGGAAGACAGAGTTTGTGAAGATCATTTTGATGTAAGAATACACCTTCTTGTAAAAAAAATGTATATACGTACACATTCCAGCATAATTGAATTTAATTATATATTTTCAGCTTAAACAAGACAGTGTCAGCTTTTAAATAATTAATAAGAAACACAGTTATAAAGTGAAAATTCTAGATACGTATGATCACAACGTAAATAAGAGAACATAACCTATATATTTCTCTAATACCCATTTTATTTCCATCAGTGTTGCCAAGTGTCAGTTATTTGTTGAGAGCCGACATGTAAAGTGCGTTTCTTCTGTTAATTATTATCATTTTTATTATAATAGGCGGTATTATTTAACGGAAATTCATTATTTTCAAAAGCGGAGATAAAAGACACTTTAGTGAAATAATTAAAGCATTTCCTCTAATGTTAAACATCCATGTACATTAAGCAATATGGAAATAGTCTCATCGGCAGGTTTCTAGACGAGATGTAAAATTCGAAAATGTCAACAGACTCGGTTAATGTTCGTATGAAGACGGAAATTGTTTAATTTTGATTGGATGTAATTGAGCGAGTTTACTTGTTTGAAATATGGAGTAAATTAGACAATATTTTTATTTTTAAAATATCCATTTAAAATTAAAATATTATACGATATGACGTGTATATACAATATTTATTAGGTGTTAGTAAATGATTTATGACAAAATAAACATCAAGTTCAATTACGTGGGAAAGGCTCATTACGATCATAAAACAATAGCAATTTTCGCAACTAATGAAATTAAAATAACTACCGTAAAAGGTGTTCAAAAATTATTGCCGTCATTAACACACATTGTAAATCTATTAAGTAGTTTAGATCTACAAACTTTTAATAATGTATGCCGATTAATGGCCGTCACATTACCATAAATTTTATTATAAAGATCTGCCATGTCTTCTATTGATTTTTTGTCAACTTCACTTTTTAAAAATCCCCTTAAATAAAGTCTAATGGAGTAAAGTCAGGAGATCGACCGGGCTACCTAAGTACTATAACGAGGTTATTTCTTAAAAGGAATTTATTTATAAAAGTCTTTAAAAAGAGAGAAATAGCATAGCCCTACCATTTTATTAAAAAACTATATTTTAAAGGTAGAAATTAGCAAAAGAGAATCTATTAATTTAAATCAAAAACTTAGTTTATTACTTCAAAGAAAATAAATCCTAGTTATTCCGTGGCAAATAATTTTTTCGGATGCCAAACCCCCCCCCCCCCGCCTCTCCCAAAAAAAAATACCAGTCCGGGATATAATAAGGTAAAATTCGTAAATAAACTAAAAGACTTTTGAAATAAAAAAATAACTAATTAACAATAACAAAGGACACCGCACGTTTTATAGGTAAATTGGTGGCCTGTCAAATTTGATTATGATATGTTGTAGTTCAACTGATACTGAATAATAAGTTCCTTTGGCAAAACTTCAAATTATGGACAGTTTCTCCGATAGATGGCTCCAAAGACTGGACCTACCTCTATCAACGATTTCTCAAAACGTACTACAGGTATTGAAATGATAACTACTGGATATTATTAACTAGACCATTTGCCATTATTTGATCTTAGATTGATGTTCCTGAACTTCCGGTTTTGAAGGAAGTGACGTCAAACCATGTTTTTCGAATGCACAAAATCCGTTTACTTCGATTTAATGCATTATATATAAAAGTAGCTTTATTAAAATTCGTTATCTTAGTAAATAAGTAATAGACGGAGAGCTGGCGGCCACGGAGGTACTACGATATTACCTCCTGCTGGAATTTTGAGAAGTAGTTGGGGGGACTATCAGGAAGTGCCATCTGCAAGGATTTTGCTCAAAACCCATGCAAAGGACACGTCAGACGACTCAAAAATGAAAAAAAATTTGCTCAAATAATGATCATACCTCCGGCTGAAAAGGACCCCGGAACAAAACCCATGAAAATGTTGATTCGGTGGAACGGCTGAAATTTTGGTATTTTGTAGTTCAAGTCATGCTGATCAAAAGTTCTTATCACATCAAGCCAATCCTATGGACAGTTTTTGAGATACAGCTTGTCAAAGTTAGGTCATTTGCATCATTTTAGACATTCAAGAACTTTCTACTCCTAAACTATTAACTTTAGCAAAAAATTGCAAGGGTCGAAATATTTTTGTTCTAGTCCAATAAAGCTCAAGAATTTTTTATCAATTTTTAGATTAGGTGAAATATACATATGATATATTTCAGCATGCTTCGGTGGGATTGGCTGAAACTTTGCTATTTTGTAGTTAAAGTCATGCTGATCAAAAATTCCTATTGCACTGAATCTATCCTATGAGTGGTTTTCGCTCCAGGAGTGCCTGAAGGTCTAACAATGAGGTAACGGGTAATCTATATGTACGTATTTATGAATGGCTTCCAGCGTGTTTGTGTACTGTGTGTATGCGTTTGTGTGTATGTATGTGCCAGTGTATACAGAGTTCTCCGGAAATATCGATGACAAACTTCTGGTGAAGATTCTACATGCAAAAATATGTTCGCAAGTACTTTGAGCTACGGCCCTTTGAAAATGGCACCCAAAAATTGATTATTATATTTATTATTATTATTATATTTCAGAAACCTTTTGATTTACAGGGACGCGACTTTATACATTTTTTGAGGTTAGGAAATCGGGGTTTGCAATTTAGGCAGTATACTCTGAAAGTGTATCCAATAACCTACATTTTAAGCCAAGGTAGATCAAGATTGATTAAGATTCGACTTGTAGATTTTTGTCCAAAAAAGGCTTTTTTTCCACTGTGCGCCTGAGAGGTATACTTTTTTTTCGAAAATTTATTTTACGAAATGAGGCTAGCACTCCACCCTTAATGTGGACACACCGGACAAAACCACCAAATCTTTTCCAGGTACTAGTTAGGTACGTAACCTTGGGGTCAGGGAATACAACTACACAATTTTTAAATGTATCACACTATATATTTATTCAGTAATATATGTACCAGTTACAAACCATTCACCAATAAACTGTTTTTTCCGGTGTGTCCACATTTTCTAATATGTAGATTGGAACAAGTGCATGATCTGTCAGAAAACAACTTCAGAAAATCTAAAATGTCCACCCAATGCACATAGAATCGAAGACAAGACAACATCATACCGGTCTTTCTTGAACAATATCATTGAGTTTAGAAGCTTGGAATTTTGGAAGCGACATAAGTGCGGATGAACTGGTGCAAAACTATGGTGCATGGCACAAATCTTCTTACGTCAAGTTCAGCAATTTAAAGTTAGATAGACCTAAAAAGCGGAGAAATATTTCAGAAGGCAGCACAACTGTGGAGAAACGACCCCGGCGTGAAGTGAGTGACAAGATGGCGTGTTTGTTATATCGTGGAAGCAATGGACACCTTCATGAATTTCGAACTTTAACAGCTGATAACGAGCATACATAAAATGGCATCAGAACTGCAATAAACTCAGTTGTTGGCAGCATTGGGAGGTGGTGATCTCATTGCCCTTGACGTCAAATATCATCTGCAATGTTATACAGCACTGACAAATCGCTCCTGGTCTCGCCTAAGAAAATAAAAGGACATCATGTTCGTAATCACATAAAATGGCCTGCTGCAGCATTTCCTGCATGCCTTCTTCAAACACCAAAACGTTATACTTTCCCTCACTGTGTTCTTGCGCTTGTAAAAAGTAAGCTAGCACTTTCTCCTTCAATCTGGTTCTGTCAATCTCCTTCTCAACGCCAAGGATTTTTAATCGGTCCTTATACAGTTTATGCAACTTTGAAAATTTAAAGTAGAAGGTCCCATCTTACACACAGTTCTCTATATAAATATAAAGTTCCACAAGTGCTGTAGCCTTTATCTGACTTTCCTCTGCAGATACTCCCAGAAAATCCTGCTCTAGTTTCCTTAGGTGAGACCGGTAGCAATATCTCAGTGCTGTATAACATTGCAGATCATGTTTAGCGTCAAGGGCAATGAGATCACCACTTTCTAATGCTGCCAACAACTGGGTTTCTTGTAGTTCTGTTGCCATTTCTCGTATGCTCGTATCAGCTGTTAATGTTCGAAATTCATGAAGGAGTCCATCGCTTCCACTACATAACAAACACGTCATCTTGTCACTCGCTTCACGCCGGGATTGTTTGTCCACAGTTGTGCTGCTTTCTGAAGTATTTCCCCACTTTTTAGCTCTATCCAACTTCAAATTGCTGAACTTGACGTAACAAGATTTGTGCCATGCACCAAGGTTTTGGACCCGTTGAAAGCAACATCTTTCAAAAGTACTTTCACTGGCAATGACTCCAAGCTTCTAAACTCATTGATATTGTTGAAGAAATACCGGCATGGTGTTGTCTTGTCTTCGATTATATGTGCATTAAGTGGACATTTTAGATTTTCTGAAGTTGTTTTCTTGTTCCAATCCATCTTGTATTACAATTCAATCTGAAACAAAACAAAAAAACATATTAGAAAATGTGGACACACCGAACAAAACAGTTCATCGGTGAATAGTTTGTAATTGGTACATATATTAGTGAATAAATATATAGTGTGACAAATTTAAAAATTGTGTAGTTGTATTCCCTGGCACCAAATATGTATTCTTAGACACCAAGTTTGTGGTAATAAGCAATTTAGAAGCCGAGATATTGATAATGTACCTATATTTCAAAATTGCCGCTATAAAATCCAAGATGGCCGACGGAGGAATTGGTTCCTATCAAAAATTGAAAGCTACGTACCTAACCAGTACCTGGAAAAAATTTGGTGGTTTTGTCCGGTGTATCCACATTTTCATGATAAGCTACCTTACTATTAATGACGTTGTGATGGTTATGTGGGCCTGCTCTATCCTAACGAAACCACATAGCATCTAACTGAACAGGCAAATTCCTTAGTAGTATTTGCAAATCATTTCGCAAAGATTTTAAATATCTTTCACCGGTTAAATTCTCATGGTAGAGGTATGGACCAATAATGCAACCACACAATACCACACCAAACATTTACTCCAAAACGATTCTGCGATCTGGTATGTCTCATTCACCTAGGATTCTCTTAAGACCAGTAACTACAATCATGTCTTATGATTACTCCATCGTTGTGAAATCGACTTTCATCACTCCACATAATTTTATCCAAAAAATTTTGATTCTCTTCTAAGAGAATGGAAAGCACCAAAAAATCAAATCTACGCTCATTGCCTCTGGAATCAAATAATGAACTAAATGAATTTTATATGGAAAAATTGTGACATGTTAGGGTTATTTTCTACTTCTTGTAACACTAAAGCAATGTTTTCATCAGTTACAGTTCTTTTCCTTCTTGTTGTTTTTCAAACTTCTATAATTTTTCAAATTAGAACACAAACTTACAAAAGTTTTACGATGTGGTAAAGGTCTGTCAGGAAAACGTATTTCATATAAATTTACGGCTCTTGAAGCATTTTGACGAAATACTCCATAAATTAAAATCATGTTTAATTTATCTTGATTTTTATGAGAAACCATATTTAATAACACCCATTCACAAAGAAAACAACAACAACAATTCGGTGCTACAGTTCTACAGATATACCAATAAACAAAAATGTGACTGACATTGAGAAATGTCAAAACTATTTGTTTTTTTTTGTTCAGGAGCTGTCTAACTTTCGTTTCCGGAATCACTGCAGCCTCTTGGGTTTATTGTGATATTCTCCCAATTGTATTATGATAACCAATCCAGTACTCTGGTCCCTTGCACTAGTTTGTACAACCCCATCGCTGGTTTGGTTTCATATTCTTCTGGACTCATTCTTGGTTGTCCATATATTGCCTGTCTTCTGTGATCCAAAGCCTCACAGTCGCACAGGATGTGGTAGGATGTCTCCGTTGTCCTATTGCACTGTCTGCATTTTAGGTCCCCGTTGAATAATCCCATTTTGTGAAGGTGTCCTTTCTGGGCGCAGTGCCCCGTTAGAAAGCCAGTGATTATGCGGAGCTGATTCCTGCTTAGTGACAGCAGTTCTTCAGTCTTCTTTCTGGATGGTTCTTTTACCATGTTATTGCCCGGTTATTTTATCCCAGTATTCTTTGTGTTGGTTCTTGATCCGGTCCCTCATTTGGCCCCGTACTGCGGTTTTAGGCACTCTCCGGGCCGGTTCTGGGTCAATATATGGAGTTGACGATCCCCTTCTCGCTAGCTCGTCAGCTTTTTCATTGCCACCGATTCCTGCGTGTCCCGGCACCCACTGACGGGCTACCTTGTTGTGATCCGCTAGGGCTCTTAGTTCTTCTTGGCATTCCCATACCAGCTTGGACGTCACTTCAGGGTGCCCCTAAAGCCTCCTGGCTGACTGTTAGAATACTGATCTGCCTATTTCTATAGGCTCTTCTGTTGTTTTCTATTGCGAAATCTAGTATTGCGTATACTTCTGCCTGGAAGACAGAGGTGTATTTTCCTAGCGATGTGCTGAACTAAAAAACTATTAAAAACTATTTGTTAGTCCAAAGGTAACTTAAACTGATTTAATTTATAAGGCATAAAGGTTACTAAACTTCCTAGATATCAACTATTTAATATTAATATATTTAACCTAATAACAAAGTAATTATATGAAAAATTCTTTAAATATGATTTTCTTTTAATATTTGTAAATTAAAGACAGATTGTCCCCTTAAAGTACCGAAATTTTCAAGATATTACAATTACTCAATATGGACAGACAGCAACATTTGCACTGAAATATCTCGAAAACGGTTAAATTTATGATTTTTTTTATAGAACATAATTTACTTAAAAGTGAATTTTGTTTCACATGAACCTAATTTTATAGTTTCTCCCATCGAAATATATCTTTAGAGCCCATACATACTAATATATTCAAGAAACAATTATATTCCAAACTGAAGTCCTCCTTATGCTCTACAAACTGGCTTGTACAGAATTAAAATATCTCTATTCATTTGGAAGATAACCGGCTTGGTTTTATTGGGATACCCTGTATAAGGGTTCTCTTTAACTGCAATTTTTAATACTTAATAAATTACCTGCGTTATAGCAGTAGTCATATTAATGTGTACAAAGCAGGCAATAATAAATTATTAACGAATTATCGGCCAATCTCCCTTATTAATAATTTCTCAAAAATCTTTGAAAAGTGTCTAAAAACAAAATTAAACAATTTTCTAGAAAAAAAATAATAATATTAAACAAGCAGTTTGGATTTAGACAAAATACGAGTGCGGAAAACGCAACTATGGAGCTAATAAGAAACATTATTAGAGGTTTAAACGATAACAAATTGGTAAGTGTTCTTTCTAAATGTGAGTTCCAGGTAAATCTATGATCCAGAATTATGTCTAGATATTTAACTTAACAGGAAAAGTTCACCACTGGTTCTTTTAGTTTAGGAGTTCTTAAACTTAGTTTTATCCCTTTGGTAAACGGAACAATAACTGTTTTGCTCAGATTGACACTGAGGCCCTCTAGCGAGCACCATTTGGATATTACGTTTATGGCGATTTGCATGAGATTTGATCATAACTTCATGCCTGCCTCTCACAGTAATAAGGTTATCAGTAGAACCCTTAACGTTGAAGCCAATAATGACTCAGCTTATGGAGGAGGTCATATACCACCATTGACCACAACAATGGTGATGGAACTTCACCTTGTGGAGAACAATTTATTTAGTAAGTTATGTTAATGTTTCTACAACTACTGTCAACGATTCACCTAAGATCAAAAGATGTAATATTCAATAAATGTTATTTTCAGTTTCGTTAACTTTAAGAAAAAATATACATAGTCGCCTACGATCTAATATATATTATATGAACTGAGCATAATCATTTTAAGTAAATAACAAGAAAGCTAAACAGTTTTTCGAATAAATATTGACAAATCAAATAACCTGAGTCAAATATTGAATTTTCCTCGAAAAAATCCAACCGCTTGTGTGCCTATCACACAGAAATCGTCGTATTTGAAAATAAATTACCGACTGTCAGCAACCATTAAAGTTAAGCCTGTGAGAAAATAATGTAATTCATGCAATCTATTTAAGCGAGTTAAAAGGTTATAAATTATTACCGTTCTTCCGCGCAATAATAACAATACTTTCTTTCTGGGATTGAAAGCAGACCGGCTGGGCATTCCTTATTAACATAAATTCCTAGCGCAGTCCAATTTTATTTACCCAGCTCATGTAACCCAATTCTCAGACGCTTTGTTAAAAAAATTAGGATGCTCGGAGATATTCTTATTCGTGACATATAATACACAAACGATACTGCTCGTAACCGTTATGAATAATAGTGTGAGAAATATCAATATATAATGTGTTTGCGATAATAATTAATAATAACCGTCCTCGTATCTAATATCCATTATTTTACTTGCAGAGATACAGATAAGGCATTAAAATAAATTTGCGGATTATAGTCCCAGAGCGTGACCTCTGAATTCGACACATGCTATGCATCGAACATACATAAGAACAGACAGTTTATTTATTTATTTATTTAGATACATCATCCAACAATCGTACGACCAATTACATAATGAGAACACACTACATATTTAAATAAAAGATAAACAAAAAAATAACAAATAAAAATAAAATAATAAAAACAATACAATAGAATAATTTTTTTTTGGCGAGGCGGGGAAACCCACACGGGCTGCCTATCCCAACTAGGAATAGGTCTGAGTGTCAGGCTCCAACTGACTAAAACCCCTCCTCTTAGGGCTCGTCTGTATGGAATACTCCGAATGCACTGCAGCCTCCTGGGCTTATTGTGCTTACCCTGTTTTTTAGTTTTTAGTTTACACTTGTCCATTTTAGTATTCCTGTGTCACTGACAAAGTGATACAGGTCTGAAAATGGACAAGTCTTGATGGTTTCCGGGTCTGTTTGTGTTTGCCCGTAGATATTATACCTTCTGCGGAGCAGTGCCTTGCAGTCATGTATAATATGTTCCACAGTTTCTGGTACCTTACCGCACAGTCTGCAGTTAAGGTCGCCAGCAAACTTTCCAATTAAATGCAGGTACTTCTTGACGGGAAAGTGTCCCGTCAGAAGACCTGTTATGATTCTCAGCTGAGTCCTGTTCCTTGTGAGCAGTTCTTCAGTTTGTTTTGAACATGGTCCATTGATAAGTGTTTTCCCATGTCGATTCCCTGGAATGTTTCTCCAGTAGTGGTTGTGTTTACTCTTGACCCAGTCTTTGATTACCTTTCTGGCTGAGCCTTTTGTGATACCCAGCGCAGGTTCTGGGCCATACAATATATTCGCTGCTCCTTGTCTAGCAAGTTCGTCAGCTTTCTCGTTGCCCTCTATACTGGTATGTTCCGGCACCCAGAGTAGTCTTACTCTGTTCCGCTCACCCAGGATTTTGAGCTCTTCGTGGCAGTCCCAAACCAGTCTGGAAGACATTCTGTTAGAGGCTAGTGCCCCAAGTGCGGCCGGACTGTCTGTTGCGATTGAGATTTGCTGGTTCACGTATTGTCGTTTAACATTCTCGCATACACACTCGAATATAGCCAGAATTTCTGTCTGGAATACAGTGGAGTGCCGTCCAAGGGAGAGAATTATACTCTCTTTCGGCCTCACACCATGTATTCCTGCTTCAGCTCCTGATTCCATCCTGGAGTCGTCAGTATACCAGACCAGGCCACTGCATAAAGCCTCAGGAGCACCTGTCATCCATTCCTTCCTATCTCCAATGGTGATAGTGAAGGGCTTATTGAATGTAATTTTTGGTGTCATGTAGTCCGACCTCATGCTCAATAGAGGATCCACTACATTGTTTATTATCCTCATGTGCCCCGAGTTGTCTCCAAGAGGAGTCGGGTTCTGAGAATTTTGTAGCCTGTAGGCCCCCATTCTGGCCTCCCTCTGAATCACAAGACTCAGTGGAGGGAGGTCTAGTAGGGTCTCCATGGCTGCTGTTGGGGTGCTTTTCATTGCACCTGTAATTCCCAGGCAGGCCAGTCTTTGCACTCGGCTCAGCATGTTCGCTGCTGTGGTTTGAGTGACCTTAGGCCACCAGACCAAGGCTGCATATGTGATGGTGGGTCTTATTACGCTGGTATAGAGCCAGTGCACCATACCAGACCTAAGCCCCCATCTTTTGCCATACAATCGTCTACATTTTGCCAGTATGGCAACAGACTTATGTATTACTCTGTCCAGGTGTTGGTTCCAGGTAAGTTTGGAGTCTATGATGACTCCGAGGTACTTTACCTGCCCCGACGTCTGAAGTTGTGTGTCTTGAAGAACGAGAGGACCCAATCCCTCCAGGTTTCTCCTTCTGGTGAATGGAACGATGCTGGTCTTTTGAGGACTGATTTTCAGCCCCTCCTTATCGGTCCATTTATTTACCATCTTCAGGGCCTTTTGTATACGGTCCCTGACTATGTTGTTGAACTTCCTCCTAGATATGATGACTATGTCGTCCGCATATCCTTGGGCTTCGAATCCCTCATTTGTGAGTTTCTTCAGTAGGCTGTCAACTACAAGGTTCCATAGCAGAGGGAACAGTACACCCTCCTGCGGGTATCCCCCAGCAACTGACACGCCTAAGGTTTCGTCCATCATTGTGGTAAATACCACCCTGCTTTTGAGCATAGTGCCTGTCCACCTGCAGCAGGTGTCCTCAGTGCCTCGCTCTCTTGCAGTTCTGATGATTGAGTTAAAGGAGGTGTTGTCGAATGTCCCCTCTATGTCGAGGAAGGCACTCAGTGCCACCTCCTTGTGCTCCAACGTCCTTTCCACCTTCTGAATTAGATGATGGAGTGCCGTTTTCGTCGACATGCCTGCTCTATATGCATATTGGCCTTGATGTAGTGGACTTCTAACCAGTGCATCATCCCTAATATGTCTATCAAGCATTTTTTCTATTGTCTTAAATTGGAATGACATAAGACTTATGGGTCTTAGGGACTTGGCTTCATTATGGGAGTTTCTCCCAGCCTTTGGTATAAATACCACCCTAACTGGTTTCCAAATTTTTGGTATGTACCCTAGCGCTAGGCTGGCCCTGTAAAGTGTACAGAGTTTTGATGCTAGCAAGTCTATGCCTTGCTGTAGCGTTATTGGCCAAATTCCGTAATAATAAAATAATAAAAACAATACAATAGAATAATAGTACAACACAAGTAAAAACTACAAAACGTATACAAAAATAATTACAAATGCAAGCGATACAGAACAGTGAAATATATCGAGCTCATTTTGAAGTTGATTGTAAGTGTTACATATGTAGTGTACGGGGGAAAAATTCAGTATATTCGCTCGTGGTCCAGCAAGATAAAATGTATGATGTCGTGTACTGGCACGTGATACATGGAATAACAGTTTTTCCGTTATTTCCGGGCAACTGATTTTATCATTTATTAACATGTAAAAATATGACTGCCTGTTTTTCCCTCCGAGTGTTTAGACTGTCAGTTGAAAATCTACCCAAAAGTGCATCATGAGGATATCCAATAGGAAGATATACATCATCAGTTTTGTAGGACAAAAATTTCAAAAAGCGTATCTGGATACTTTCGACCATATTATTATATGTGACATATCCCGGGTATTTATTAATGATGCATACTCTAATTTAGACTTTACAAATGTGTTAAATAATAAGGTTAACAAGTGAGAGTCAGTAAAACCTGACGAGTTTCTGATGAGAAATCCCAGACTTTTATTTGCAGACAAAACTGTGTCTTCAACATGTCTATTAAATGTCGGTTTGTTGTCAAACATGACACCCAGGTCTTTGAAGACTTCGACTTTTTTTAGTGATGTGAAGTCGAGATTGTAGTCATAGAGAAACGTTTCTTTCTTTCTAGAAAACGATATCACGTTGCATTTATCAGGGGCAGATCATTATGGTCACCCCAAGTTTGTATTTTCAGAAGATTGTTATGAAGTTTTTTACAGTCAGCTGAAGTGTCTATGGCAGAAAAAAGTTTGACGTCATCGACATATAACAAGACATCGACATTCAGGTCAACCGCGATTTCATTAATAAATAGTGCAAACAGAGGTTCTAAGAACCACTCCTGAGGTGGAATTAATATCAATTGACCTGTGACCACGGTATTCTACATATTGTGTTCTATTATCAAAATATGATTTGAAGAAGTTGATAAGAAACTGAGGAAAGCCCACAGTTTGAAGCTTATTTAACAATATGCCATGATCAAGCCTGTCACAGGCTTTTGAGAAATCTGTCTCTAGTATGTCAACTTGGATGCCAAGATATTGTGAAATGCACATTAAATTAGTAAGAGTGGATTTATTTTTTACAAATCATCTATCCCTCAACATGGGGGTATATGACTTCATATATGGCAATCTCCAGGACTTTAGTGAAATTACATATAATTGAAGTCGGGCGATGATTTTCTATTACCTGTCTATCATCCTTTTTGTGAACGAGACAAATTCGGGATCTCTTCCAGATGTTAGGAAATGTACTCGTTTTAATAGATAAATTATAAATTATTTTAAGAGGTTCCACAAGAACATCAGCGCAGTCTCTAATAATCAATGCAAGTATCTAGTTTGGACCATTTATACATTTAGGTTTAAGTCGTCGTAAGGTAGTAAGAATGTCGTTAGAGGAAAATTCGTTAAAGTTAAGATTGTGCAAAAAGTGTTGTTAATATAAAAGAGGATTTAAAAAATTCAGCAAAATCATTTTCAATATCTTTTGGGTCTTCAAAGCATTGATCATATAGGTGATCAATCTGCAGTACTAATTTTTGTGTACAAAGTGTGAAAATCAGCTTTGCGAAAGTTTATTTTTATGTAGAAACATCTCACAAACCATATTTTTGAGGTCGCGATTTCATTTGAAAATGCAAAATTGGAGAAATTAATGAATTCTTTGAACGAGAAATATTATTTTCACATTTTTCATGTTCCCACCCCTCTACATATGTTATCTGTTATCGTAGAAACTTGGTATTTTAATATTACAGTATTTAAACCTATTTATTTTGATATGAGTGAAAAATAAATAAATATCAATGGAATCGTTCATATTTCTGTGAAAAAGATTGGATCGTGGTAACTTTTTCACTTTTCAAAATAATTGTATACTGGCTTACTGTTAACTTAGATAAATTTTCCCTTTTTTAATTGGCGTCAGTTTGATTTTTGCAGCAAATGTTTTACAACTATTACTGTACGGAGAATGGTTAGTGACACAGTAGAGGGCCTTGAGGAAGGTAAACATGTAGCCCTTACCTTATGTGACCTTTCCAAGGCCCTTGACTATGGAATCATTATGGAATGTCCTAGTTTACTCCATTTCTATTTGCAAAATAGAACTCAGTGTGCGAGATTTAGTAATAATAATAGCTCAAAAAATATGTCCGTTTCCCATGGCATGCCTCAAGGCTCTATCTTGGGCCCGCTCCTGTTTATTTTATATGTCAACGATTTTTTTCATTTTATGTTGCCTCAAAAATGTGTGGACTAATCTTTTCCACGCATAGCGACCTGGTTAAGGACAGTTATGATAATGTTGTCGATGACAGACTTAATTGGTCCCGTCATGTAGATAACTTCAGCCATAAGCTATCAAGTAACACATTTTTAATCTGTAATTTGAAATTATCCATAGAACCTGACACTTTAAAATCTTGTTGTTTCTCATTATTTCATTCCCATATAAGCTGCGAAAAGTTTTCCGTCTGCAGAAAAAGGCGACAAGAATTCTAGCCCGAGCAGCTTTTTATGGTCACTGTCAACTTCTTTTCATTCTCCTTAGCATTATGCCTTTCCCCTCTCTATTACAGTCTTCTTGAAATCCGTAAAAATAAAGAAGATTACAATGTTAACTCTGACTGCCATAACTATAACACTAGATTTGGCTCTCTTCGGGCTCACCAAAAAATTCTTTGAATATTAATCTCTAAAACATTCTTCCAAATTACATTAGAAATACTTTAAATTGCTAATTAAAAAATTCATTTTAAAATTCTGTTTCTAGTGTTATTATGACTTATACACATTGTATCATTAGATTAGAAACAAAGTTATGGGATGAGAAATGTAAAATATCGTCTTTCCGAGAAATTTCATAAAAAAGTGTATTTTTTTCAGATTTCGTAACTCTGAATTGAATTCGCGACCTATAGTCCCCGGAAATTAGACTTTTTAGGAGAAAAAATTCATATACAAATTATATTTGGGCTATGTATAGTTCATAGGAGTAGAATTAAGGATCCGAAGAGTTCCCACCTTATCCGCCCCTCTTTGGGGCGAAAAACCACCCCCAGACGGGACTTAGTTACAGTTATTCTCATTTCTCTTCGGATCTGTCATTCCCACGAAAAACAGGTATAGGAACAAAAATATTCTTCATTAAATTCTACATAAAAAAAGTTCTATGGTCGATTTGCGTACTCCTCACAGTTTTCTCGCTATCGACGTTCATAGTAGGGGGTAGTTTGGAGCGCTCGGCTAAAAATCGGTGGTACGCGATTTTTCACAGCGAATATCTCCGAAACGGCTACTTTGACGTCAAAAATGATTACAATGAAACTTGTAGAGCGGATTCTCCTCTACAAGATTCTTTTTTTTTATAATTTTTGTTGAATTTTGTCACTTTTTTCGAGGATACGCACTTTGTAATATGACCTCGTTTCCACACCACCAATGAGGTAAAGGTCTCGGTGCGTTTTTTTTTGTAAGTGGTTTCCCCTGTAGGCCTATTCCACTGTCGTCATTGTCGGTTTCAGTCGATGATAGGGTTTTCTTCAATCAACTCATCTTCGGTAGGTGAATTTAAGCAGCCTTGTCCGTGACATGACAGTTGGAGCACATGGTTGAGCAGCACAATCCTATTTTTACACACCCGCATGGTTTTCCGCTGCCCATCCTGCAGTTGCAAGATATAAGTTGTGGAACGGAAGACGGAGCTGGTGCCTCAGGTGTAAAAATGGTGTAAAAATGGTGAAAGAACGGTGTCAGTTTTCTTCCAACCCCATTGTGTCGGATCAAGGTTTATTTCTCTCCATAACTGAATTTGATGAAAAAGCCTATAAGAATGCTGATGAGAAGCGGCAGACGTTGGCGGTAGTCTCGATAATAGTACAGCGTGAAAGAACGGTGTCAGTTTTCTTCCAACCCCATTGTGTCGGATCAAGGTTTATTTCTCTCCATAACTGAATTTGATGAAAAACCCTATAAGCATGCTGATGAGAAGCGGCAGACGTTGGCGGTAGTCTCGATAATAGTACAGCGTTATTTGATTTCCCAACCAATTTATTGAATGTGAGAAATCTATATCTAAAGATTTCTCTTTCTTTGGAGCTTTATATAACGCCATCGTGAAACGCTCTCCAGCAGTTGCGACTTCTTCTTTTGTTGATTGAGGGTTGTTAAATATAGGCACAATGTCATCCAAATCTCTTCTGTTAATAAGTATAGTTACAGTTTGTGCTTTTCCTTTACCGAACAAAGCAGAAGTAGTGTCGCAACCACTAAATGCACGTGCAAACAGCACAGTTTTCTTACAGTTTCTCAAGGCATCCGAACTAACACGAAATACGCACCGAGTCTAACAACGGTATTTCACAACTAAATATTCGACTCGTACTAGTATGCGCAAATTGCTGAGGTTTCCATCTCTGTTGATGCTTTCCTCAATGTATAATGTTGTAAATTCTTCTTTGCTCAGGGCTGGCTGTTTACATGCGTTGTTGTGGTTTTTTTAATGTTTCGTTTATGTTATTAGGTTAGTGTGTATTGGTTTAATTATGTATGGTTGGTTCACAGTGTAGTTTGTTTTTGTTATTTTGGCTCTTTTATTTATTTAAATTGTTTTGTATTTATTTGTTTGTTTGTTTGTTTTTTGTTTTATGGCTCTTTTGTTTCTGATCTTCATGGTAGTGATTTTTTTTACCTTTTTTCGATTTTTTTTTGTTGTTTTTTTTTATCTTTTTCTGTTTTTTTTTTTGTATTTTTTGTATTTTTTCAACTCGAGTTTTACAATAGATTTAAGGGGTGTAGATGAAGTTAATGGAGGGGAATCTAGGAGCTTGTCCGAATTTGGGAACGAGGGAGTTGGTTAGTGTGGGGTTGGTGGATTTTAGGAGTGTTTCGGCAAAATTGGGAATTAGTCTTAATAAAATAAATAAATCGAGTTTGGGAGTTCCTGTAAAGTCGTGTAATGTCTGTATGGGGGTGTATGTGGGGAGGAATGCAGCGACTCTAAGGATTTTATTTTGTATTACTTGTAGTGTTTTTTGTTGAGTAGGGGTTATTAGAGGGTACCATACTGGTGAGGCGTAGGTTAGGATGGGCCTTATATATACTTTGTAAAGGAGGGTGGCGATGTGCATAGGAGAGGTTTTAATTAGTGGATAGAGTTGTCTAAAGCGCGCCCAGCATTTACATGTTATGTTATTGATTTGTTTATGAAATTTAAATTTACGGTTCATGTTTATTCCTAGGTAATCTATATCTTCCGACCAATCCATGCTATGATTGTTTATTATTATTTTAGGTGAGGTGGTGTTTAGTATTTTTCTAGAAAAGCAGATGCTTTGTGTTTTGGTGGGGTTTACTTTTAAGCCCCAATTTTGGTAAAAGGTGGTTGTGATGTCAGTTTGCGTTTGGAGTAATCTAGCGGCTATGTCGGGGTTTTTAGATGTAGTTAATATTGCCGTGTCGTCGGCATATAGGCAGAGGGTGGTTCTGTGATCTAGAGGTCGTAGTATGTCGTTGATGTATAAGTTAAATAGTACTGGATCAAGGGATGACCCTTGGGGGATGCCGGACAGGATAGGGGATGTTGGAGAGCACTCCCGATTGACTGCGACTCTGAATGAGCGGTTTGACATATATGACTGTATTAATTTAATAATGCGAGTCGGGATGCCCGCGATATGGAGTTTGTAAAGCAGTCCAGGGTGCCAGACTTTGTCGAATGCCTTTTCGAGGTCTAGGGCGACTAAATATTCGAGCGTCGAGAATGGACAATTCATACATGTGCCCCTTCCTCACATTCCCCAAACCGGAATCTGTCGAGCAGCTTCGACAGAATCCGAAGGTGAAACATAACAGTGCCGTGACGTTTTCAAAGAATTTGGGCGAAAAGAAATAATAAATATTAAAATTATGATAAAAGCGAGAAAATTAAACAAAAATAATAAAAAAAAAGAAAAGTAGAAGATGAATCTTGTAGAGGAGAATCCGCTCTATAAGTTTCATTATAACCATTTTTGACGTCAAAGTAACCGTTCGAAGATATTCGCTGTGAAAAATCGCGTACCTCCGATTTTTAGCCGAGCGCTCCAAACTACCCCCTACTATGAACGTCGATAGCGAGGAGTACGCAAATCGACCATAGAACTATTTTTGTGTGGAATTTAATGACGAATATTTTTGTTCCTATACCTTTTTCGTGGGAATGACGGATTCGAAGGAAAATGAGAATAATCGTAACTAACTCCTGTCTAGGGGTGCTTCTTCCCCCCAAAAGGGTGTTTCCATCAAAGGGTAAGGTGGGAACTTTTCAATCCTTACTTCTACCCCTACCCATTCAAAACTCAAGCAAGCTATGAACTATGCATGGCCCAAATATAATTTGTATATGATTTTTTTCTTCTATTCGCTATTTTTTTGTCTAATTTGCGTGGACTACTACATTTTCGAATTCGGCAGGTTACTTTACATACCATGACTTCAGTTTTTTGTATATTCACGGGTTGTGTTTATTTGTCCATATTTCGAGGGTCTGCTTTCGGACTATAAGGCATTAAAATACACTTGGCGGATTATTATGTTTGACACACACATACACACTTGACATTTTGATCTCACATCAGTAAATTACAGGTTTCGATGGAGATTCTATCTCATAATTTTTGATAAATTGTCGATAATGGTGTAATAATTTGTTTTGTCTACATTAATACACCTTATTAACAAACGGCTGCCCGCAATGCTACGGTAATAGTAGGATTAAAAATAATTAGTAGGTACAGTTAGGGTCACTTTGCATGCGATGACTTTTTCTAATAAAGGATTTCCTAGTGACTTGTAATCGTGGGCGGGTAATATTTTGATAATTTTTGCGACGATTATTATGTTCATATTTATGGTAGGTAAATCACGAATCTTCATAATAACATTACTGATATTTTTAAGCTATTATCTATCTTGAGAAAACGTATCTCTGTTACAGGTGAAATATTAACTTTTGTTCAGTTATAAATCCAAGTAAATATTTTATGATATATGAACACTATGAACAGTTATAAGGCCATTGATTTTTATAATTCGCCTTCGTAGAGTAGCCTATAACTTTCTTATGCAATTTATTTGGCAGGATCTATCGTGGAGTCAAATTAGAACTAAAAAAATCGAAATATGAATTGTCTGGCATTTAAAAATAATATCTTTTATTTCTGCTTAAACGTTTATTGAAAAACACAGTTTTGGGTGTTTAACAGATAATTTGATCTATACTGAGAAGCGGATGTAAAGATAAAGGAACTGATATATAGCTAATCATGTAACTCGAAGATAGAAAAATATTAGTGAAAAATTCGAAACAAGAGAGGGAAAAACAGTATAACGCAAAAATCCATAAAAATAAACTAATTATAAACGGTGAGTTTTATAGCGTAAAAAATTTACTATGTGGTGAAAACCAGATATCAAGCGATACTGATGCACAAGTACTGTCAACAAGTGTAGACAGAAATACAAGAAGTGCCCCAACTACACCTATTTACACATAAAAAGTAGGAGAAAAGATCGCATTCCAGGAAAACTGTGATGAAATATGTAACGATGAAAGAAGAGGAAGGACTCTGAGAAGCAACATTCAAAACTCAAGCAACAAATTTACAGATAAGAAAAGACCAAATATAACCCTTTGGAGACTGAAAACGTTTGTGTCAGATTTTCCAGTAATTAGAAAGAATTTTTATTTTACCATTTTTGATCCACGTTAATAAGTTTATTTATTTATTTACGTATAAATACATTTACGTTAATGTGGTGATATTAATCCTGATAATTTAACTTAACAACTAAAAAGAATATTAAAAGAAAAAGCGAAATACAAAGATAAGATTAAATCTAAGTAGTAAAATAATAAACAATTACTTCAGTAACGCACGTTTGGCATGTTTTTTAAATCCATCAAGAGATTTACTAAATAAATTAAGTGCAGTACAAAATTTATTGACTGTTGAGTTTATTCTATTCACCGGCCTGAACATTGCGTAAGTTGTTCGAGAATAAGATACGGATAGAATGGATATATTTCTAGTGTTAGAGATGGTACATTAAAATGCATAGACCCCAAGCAATCAGAAGAACTGATGTAGTTATTGATAACTTTGAAGGCGAAACAAAGATCGTAATATTGACGCCTGCTGTGTAAAGAAATAATTGCCAAATATGATTTTGCTTCCTCGCAGGTTAAGAATATACCCCTCGTGCTTAGTTTATAGCACATAAATTGCACAAATCTGTTTTGTACAGATTCAAGTCTATTGATATACAGATTCGACGACTCCGCAGTACCATTCCATTTTTAAATAATAATAAACGTTCATCGAAAGACATGTATAATATTCTATGTTCTGATATAACTGAAACATCTTCCAGACACATTTTCATTCAGTAAGGGATTTTATTTAAAATACGATAGTATGATATACATAACCTCTCAATGCATACTGGGTGCTTTCCATCAATTAACTAATAATCACATTACATTCTCTTGTCAATAGGAAGATTCTAACACTCTATCACTTTCGAATACCTCCCACTCATCTACCATATTTTTCAATCATTGAAAGGTGTGTAGCGCTCCCTACCGTAGAACTGTTATTTGCAATACCCAGACAGAGAGCAAGTTACTGCATTTGTAATATAATACTTGCAATATGATATTTGTAATAGAGTATTTATTAATACCACTAAAGGAAGATAGTGGTAAAAGCTGTGGTGATAATGATAATACTAAATCTATACCAGATTGGTCAGTGGATATTGTGATTTATTATTACATTCAGTAGACGAGTTATTCAATTTAATTTTTTTCGGGGCACTATGTTCATTGTTCTCTCTGTAGGGACCGCTTTCACGGAGATGACGTGATAAAGACCTTTTTAAGAAATAATTTTTCTGACACTGAGAACACTGCATTGTAGGACACTACATACCGGATGGACTAGATTGATTTTGAGATTCAGTAGATGAATTATTTAATTTGATCCTTTTCGGAACACTATGTTCACTATAGGGGCAGCTTTCACGAAGATGATGTAATAAAGTACTTCTTGGAGAATAATTTTTCTGGCACTTAGGACACTGCATTGTATATGATTCGATAAGAAATAACCGTATGAGAAGTCAGAGCTTGTACTGTTAACAATTGCTGCTAATGCAGTAGCTCGATGCAATCTGTATTTATATATATCATAAACATTACGTCATTCAGAATCAAGGTCATAAAATCTATTTTAAATACTTATCATCAGCAGTCAGCAATATCGAAAGGTGAATGAACTTCCGCCCATTGCTCTTGTAATATGATATATGCAATCATTGGAATTTATTAATGAGTGCAAAGGTGAATGAACTTCGGGTCATTGATCTTGTAATATAATACTTGTATATTCATCAGTTATGCTCCCCGTGGGATTTATATCTGTTTATTAGTTCATAAGTTATCATTATTATACTTATTTATATATAGTTGTATTTATACACTTTTGTCAAATATTATCATTATATTTATATACCTTTGTATGCATCTTATGGCAAATAAATAAATATTATTATTATTATTATTAATGAAAGCAATGGTGAACGAATTTCCTGTCATATCTTCTATAATACGACACTTGCGCAATATGATATATGCAATCATTGGCATTTGTTTTCACGATTGTAGCTAATCACGTGACTATATCATTACGACATTCATATTCAAGGTCATAAAATCTATATGAAAGGCTTTTAGTAAGTGTGGAATTATTTTAAATGTAAATACTTATCGTCAGAAATATCTGAAAGGTGAATGAACTTCCGGCCATTCCTCTTGTAATATGATATCTGTATATCCATCAGATTTTATTACTGGTGTGAAGGTCGATGAACTTCCTGTTATTGCTTTTGTCATATGATATTTGTATATTCATCAGAATTTTTTAATAAGGGCGAAGGTCAATGAACTTCCAGCCATTGCTCTTTTAATACGACACGTGTGTTATAATATATGCAATAATCAGCAACTATTAATAAAGATAAAGGTGAATGAACTTCTGGTTATTTGTATATTCATCAGATTTTATTAATGCGGTCAAAGGTCAATGAACTTCTTGTTATTGCTTTTGTAATTTGATATTTGTATATTCATCAGTATTTATTAATGGGGTCAAAGGTCAATGAACTTCCTGTTATTGCTTTTGTAATATGATATATGTAATCATTGGAATTTATTAATGGGGTCAATGAATTTCCTTTTATTGCTTTTTTAATATAATATTTGTATATTCATCAGTATTTTATGAATGGGGTCAAAGGTCAATGAACTTCCTGTCATTCTAATATCGGTGGATCGGATCGGTACGGCGGCTGTGCAGTGCGGTGTCATAGAAACTGCATTTGCTCTCTACTAATGTAGTTTTATATATGGGTTCTGAGAAAACGAGTGCAAGAAAGAAAGAGGATTAGTAAAAGAAAGACGGATACTTCCACTACAATGCGCACGTGGTGGGAAGTGATAGATACCGATGCCCTGCGTTGATAAAAGTATAAGATTTCACGAAGTGTGGAACGCGCTGAAGCAGTATATTTCTGTTCTCTTTCTTGTACCCGTTTATCTCAGGATATATAAAAGTACATTTGCCGAATCTGTATATGTCGTAGTACGGTGATCAAAACAATATTGCAATATTTCATAGTAGATCTAACCAGAGAAATATATAAAAATAGTTAATGCACGAAGATCTGAAAAATCCTGGGACATTCTTTGCCTTCCCGATCATTTGTTGGAAATGTTCAGAAAAAGAAAGTTTAGAGTCAAATATAACGTCCTGCTAGTGAATGTCATAGCATTTATCAACATTAAGAAGCATGCTGTTGTCTTCACACCATTAAAAAATTGAAACAAGATTTTTTTAATCTGGGCAGTCATTCAGAGAATAAATATCGCTAAATGTTTTCAGGTCGTCCGCAAACAGTAAAAATTTACGATCAATATTCATAACAATATCATTGGTGAATAAAATAAACAATAAGGGACCAATGTGGGAACCCTAAGGCACTCCAGATGTTGCAGTGAATACCTCTGAAATATATTCGTTAACAAGAACCTGCTGGGCCCTCTCGAAGAGATAAAACTGAATCCAAGATAATAAAGGAGGACCAACTCTAATTTTATAGTTTCTTTATTAGGAGAGAGTGGTTTACCTTACTGAATGCTTTGCTAAAGTCGCACGTTCTATAACTTGTATGACATGACCTGACGAAGCAATTATGTATATGACCTAATAGTTTAGTAATTTATGTTGTTGATCGAAATTCGCATTAATAACAGCACAACGGGCACTTATGTTCATATCAGTGCCTAATAGTTTTCGGTTCCTGTTGTTCTGGGACCTTTAACAAACAAACCGTAAAGTTAGAATTACACCCATTGCCGTAATAGGTAACGGACAAAGCATTGGATATAGTTTATGTGAGCTACTGTGATACTATGAAATGACATCCTGTAACATTACGATTATTAAAAGTCTCAAATATTATATAATAATATGTTAATTATTAGTACGTAGTCAAATCCATTACAAAAATTATGATAAACAGTTTTGTAATATGTATCATCAAGTATTTGCGTTCATATAAGTTATGATTTTATAAATATGCTTATGAATCGTTCTGTTAACTTTGAATACCATAGCACTACTCTTTCATTTGCAATTAAGCCGAAGACGTAAGTAGGTAAAGTATTTCACTTAACATATTTAAAAGTTTTATTTCAGTTTCAATTACAGTTTGATTAAAATGCACTAACAAGTAAATAAAACAAAAACACATTTTAGTAAAAATAGATGCATATTTAGAGAGATTAAATAGTTCGTTCAGTTACTACTTACAAGAAAAATAAACTTTTATATCCTTAGGTGGATACTTTAGTTGCTTGAATAAAATTCATATTAACAGAAAGCTTCCTTCTCGTCTGTTTTAACAGTCGTCTATCTGATTTTCGCATTTAATATAAATGCAATTCTTTAAATTTTTTGTTAATAATAATTAGTTTCGTCAATCAACTTATCAGAATATATTTGCGATATCTAAAAATGAAATAACAAATAAGTAAATGAATAATAAGTGATATAAAAATCGTATAAGACATACAGAATACAATACATAGATAAACATTCATATATACTATAACATTATCTTGATGTCAATATAATTTAACCGTTGCTGCACATTTATGAAATCACCTAAACTCTCTAAGGGGCTTGTGCGTGATTTTCACAAACAACTATTTAGACATACCGCAGGCTGTTTAGTAAGACTAGAGGTCTAAAACCGAAAATAATCTACTGGGCTTACCTCTCGGTTATAAGACCCATGATCACCTATGCATCATGTATGTGGTGGCCAAAAATTGAAGAAAAACTAACACAGGGAAAGATACAGAAGTTGCACCGCCTTGCCTGCTTAGGGATTACAGAAGCAATATGCTCCTATCCCATAGCAGCTATGGAGGCAATGCTAGACCTACTTCCTCTACATCTACATGTGAGGAAGTAGGCAGCACTTAGTACCCTGAGGCTGCAGCAGATACTCTTGTTCAAACCAGGCGATCAGGTTGATCACTTATGGATTCTGGGGTCAATTGAACTGGAATCGATGGCCAATCCCACTGACTCAATGCCAATCAAGTGGGACTTTGGCACTCTGTTTGATATGCTAATTGAGAACCGTCAGACGAGCAGGGTCGAAGTCCTGCAGTTGGAGAAGGGGTCACTCATCTGGTACACAGATGGATCAAAATGACTGAAAAGGTTGGCTATACCCCAACCATCGTCCAAGCAGAATTCTATGCTATAGGCCTATGTGCTCAGGAATGTGTAAATAAAGGCATTCGAAGGACGAAGATCTATATACTTTAAGACAGCCAGACAGCATTAAAATCTCTCAGGTCCTATGACCTCGAGTCTAAAACCCCTTGAACAATCTACAATCTACAAATAAATTGTATACTAACAGTTTAAATATTATCATAAAATCCATTTATTTCCTCTGCCAATAAATTCAGTTGATCCAAATTTTCAGCTGAAAGTTAATTTAGGTAATTTTAGTAATTTGCGTTATTGGTAAATGAGGTTATATCTCCTAAATTTCGCTTAAAACATAGAGTGCCTTGAATTGTCTGCCACAGCGGTAGTTGAATATTCTGACTCGGCGATTATTATTTTTTTTTTTTTAATTATCATATTACATTCTTTTACAAAGTCCTCAAACTTCATTTTGTAAGTTGATTGATAAACTCTTTAATAAAACTATATTAACTGAATGTAAATAAAATTGCAAAATATCTATCAGTACTCACAGATACTCTGGAATGATGATAAAATAAATTATAAGATAATATTTCTAGAAGTTATTTCTCAACAAAAAAATAAGTAAATTAGATGAAGGTTCAGAACAACACACAACTAATGTGCTAGTATCAAATTTAATTAAAGCCAGAAATATTAGTTATGAAATAATTCACATGAAACGGTTCTAAAATGAATGAGGGGCAAGGCTGTTTCTATTATCTTTTTAAATATCCGGCGCGAAAGACTAAAGATATTTAACCTTCGACTTCCCACGTCAGAAAAATTACACAGATTCCCACATGGGGTATATTTATACCATGATACTCCTAATAATTAAACATGTTTTTAATTATACTAAAAAGTAATAATATATAAAATAAACAGAGTACAACTACCAAAAAATTTTTTTTTTTCAATTAAATTATATTAAAGAAAAATGAACTTAATCTTCTTTGCATCGATAACACTTTACTTTCTTCACATGGTGTTCTGCACATACGAAGTTTTGACACTCCATGCAAATTTGCCTATATTTTCGGATTTATTTTGTGTATATAGATAACAACGTCCACTTGCAACTCCTTCTCTTGGTGTTTCAACTGAGGCCGATATCAAGTCTGGAACAACATCCCACATATACTGCTTTAGTGTGTTGCTCAAGCGTCCTCGTTCATTATATCTCCGTATAATATTTTCTTTTACCAGATCTTCTCCTAACTGAAGTTAAAAATACCGTCGGCCATCCGTAGTTTCAGGCTTTTTTGGATACTTGATGCCCCATAAAATGCAAAAGTTTAGGGACGCAATATCTAATAATTGGCCAAAAATTACCATTGGTCATCGATTGCATATTTTGCGAGCAGAGTATTGCTTTACCATTTTATCTGTGGTGTCTACAGCACCCTTTGTATGGTTATATAGTAGCCACAGATTCCCACCATGGGGTACAAATGTACCCCACGCTATTCAAAAATTAATATTTCTAAAAAATTGAAAGAAAAATCTTGTTTGACGAGCAGTAATTATTTGCAAAGCCCTTGTTGACACAAAATAAAATTAGTCACAAAAAATATTGAGAGAAACTGAAATGAGTTGCGGTAAAATGAGGATGATATAAACTAAAATACCTTGTGTACTTGCAGCACTTTCCTAATGTAGCTTCCTTCAGCAATCCTTCCTTCAACAATCTCCAATGACGGAAGGATTACAAGGCATCTACGGTATGACATTTGATGTTTTTGTATATAAGCACACGATTGAGTTGTATTTAATAAATACTTGTAAACCCACGTAGTGGAGTGGTAGTAATGGTAAAAAAAATATATATTTTTTTGTACAGATAGGCTTATAATATCATGGAACATCGAAATTTTAAGTTCCAAAACTTTATCAGTTATTTCTGTTAAACGTCGAAATTTATTCCTATTTGATTGTAGTATATGTATTATAACGAGATCTGGATGTAGATTACGTTTTGACCTTATTTCGTTGAAGGATTGGGGAGTAAATGGGGATAAATAGGTAAAGTAGGCAAATAGAAATCCTTAAAATTGGGATTAAATATACGGGGTGGTCGCGCGAATATTAGAACCTCGCTTAACTTTGTTATTTTTAGAGATACGTAAAAAAGTTCAAAAATAAAAGTTATGGGAAATTACACTTTCCAAAAATTACTTCAGAAAAACAATTCAAAATCGAATTTCGGAGATATAAACTTTACCTCGTTTTTTTTTAATGGAACACCCATATATTCTTACACCGTCTGAAAGGCCATAAAAAAATATTTTTAATGATATATAAAACACATTATTTTTTTAAAAAATATGCTATATATTAAATTTTATATTTTGTTACCATTAAGTCATGGTAGTCCGAAAAGTACCTATATATGAAACATTAAAGTTCTCCATTAAAGCTCTATTTAGCAGGGGTTGAACGGTACCAAAAGCTCCGTAATGTGTAGTCGTTACCGGCAGGAATGACAATTGTTCTTAAGAAATTTATGATTTATATCTAACTTCAATTAAATTTTGATCAACCCTGTATATTTGTGTTAATATTTTATATATGCCTCCCTCCGCAAGAGACAGAATGGGCCTCTGGCTTATTCTTGTTGCACATCATAAAATATTAATACAAATATACAGGCTTGATCAATATTTAATTAAAGTTAGATATAAATTTTTTCTTAAGAAAAATTGTCATTCCTGTCGGTAACGATGACACATTACGGAACATTTGGTACCGTTTAACCTCTACTAAATAGAGCTTTCGGAATATCCGGGTGGCCCATATCATAATATTTAAAACAAATGAGTCATTTTGAAAAATATGATTTTAATGACTTTACAGCTCCCTGTATGATGTATTATTAGACATATTGACGTTTTCGTATTTTTTATATGAATTACATTGGAACAAAAATAATTTTAACATATTCACAGCCATCTAGATTGACAACTAAAATTCGAATTATTTTTCGTGCAACACTGTATAAATTATTTAAAATAGTATAAATGTATCCAAAATTTGATCTTTATTTAAAAAATGTAAAAACATACAGGGTGGTCCATTTAGAAAAGACTATCGGGGCCATTTCCGGTGAAACCGGAAATGATAAATATGGCGGATAGGTCTCAAAAAGTTGGAAATCTTACCTAATTTCACCATACAAAATTTCGTCCCGATATCTTTAAAAATAAGGAAGTTACAGGGATTGCCCACTATTCGTTTACACCCGGTATATCCGTTATTTGTTATTCTGCGTGGAATTTTTGACAAAAACCAAAATCCAACTAGGGTTAACGAATTCATTTAATTTGCTAGGTAAAATTAGTTTTTAATTCTCGGGTCATAAATGACTTTGATGGGCGTCGTAGGGGCGTCGTTTTAAATGCTGGTAAGACATCAAGAATTTTATATATTGGATTTTTTATATAAATTTTAACAAATCCGTTTGACTGAGGATAATATGGACTGCTTATAACACGTTTAAAATTGAATTATTGTGCAAATTATTGAAACTAGTCATTAATTTATGATCTTAGTAAAAGTTCCTGCACTTTTTTGTGGTTGCTGAAGACAGCAGGTTCTAACAATCTTACCTTTTCTTCTAGTACATGTATTTTTCACCCTCTGTGTATGGAATGTTTAGGAAAAAACACATTAATTTCTTTCCACATCTCTGGGATACTACTTAGCGAAGCGGGTTCGAACTCAGCTTACTGGGAAATAATTTTAATTGTAAAATCATTTTCAAGAAGTGATACCGACTTCCCTGTAAAGTGTCCCTTTAAGTAACACAAAATCTTAAATTTTCAAGAGGTTACCTCGGTGACTTGAGAGACGGTTAAGAAAACAGATTTTTAAGGTAAAAGTTGTTTTGTCCACACTGTACAAAAGGAAAATCGATCTAATACTTCACAATAATAGTACCGAACAGTATTATTGTTGCAATTACATGATGTCTCTGCAACTTTCCTCTGAAACAATTACAATACAATGTACTCATTTTGTCCGATTCATTTGCCGGCTATATATGTACTATAAGTATATAATTGCTTATTAGATGCAGTATCATAAATGCATTTAATAAGCCGACGGAATTTTTTCCAAACATAAGAGCTAGCAAAGGAACACAGCAGAACCTGCAGGGATAGGTACTATGCAAATTTCTGCATGTACATTATGCAAGACCGCTGGCTTATGTTGCAGATATAATGAGCTGTAGCCAAGTAGGTGTTCTCGTTTATAAATATTACACAATGCAGAAGTTGACAAATGGTCTGCGGATCTAGTCGAACAGCATCATTCCTGCTGAACGCCGGCGGGTCGGTTATGCTTTTGTTGATGGTCTCTCAAAAGAACTGCATTGTATCGGATTCGTTCAGAGTTCAGAGGTCTCCAGGGGATGTAGGTTTGTAGATTCCACGGAACAACGGATTTCTTCTTCTAGTCGTGTGATATCGTTTACAGTTACAGGAAGAAATTACCGTCGGTCTGTTCGGATTTGCGATGAAACCTAAGCATTTTGCATAGCATTACTGCGCCTTATTAGCTTTTAAAGATGATTGCCGGATTATGTCCACTTCCCTTATATTTAATCTAAGTATACTGAGTATCGTGATAATTACGTAAAATATATAAGATTATTAAACACGGTTATAGAATGTCTAAAGATGTGCTTTGGTTTCATGATTATAATAAAGCTAGCTAATAATTATATGCACTTAAATTGCAAATGTTAGAAATAATGAGTTAAATCGAATGAATTTAAATCACTTAAATTCGTTATTATGCAACACTCAAAATTATAATGCACACATAGAGAGTGTAATTAGTTTTATGTCATTAAAAAAATCGGTAATAGGGACCGAATGGGCAAACAAAAAACCTAAGTAGGTATATTCCTTTTTTTTAGGGACACTAAAAAAATTTGAAAATTATCTACTAGAAGTTTGCGAACCTTTGTCCACTGGGACCAATGGATGTATAGTTGTGAAGTAATATATACAGTTTACATTTCCCAAATTGGCACAAAATGCCAATCGTTTTTTTTTTTGCGGTTACGGCAAGACAACTGGGTTGACCGGCCGGCGTGAAGATTAGAATATGACGGCGGCAACAAAAAAAGTCGGTGATTTTTACAACTTTTTAATAACTAAGTAATATACAGTGTGTTTAACTTGAAATGGTAACACCCCAATAACTTTTTTATTTGTTTTCCGATTTGAATCAAATTTTAATTAAGTATAGAACAAATTAGGATCTACTTATGACCAGAAAAACATTCACCTCCTACAAATGCAAAACCACCTGCGGTACCAAAATATGTGGAGAAAATTAAAAAATCATATTAGACATTTTTTTATTGGAACATTTTGTTAATTAAACTTATTCAGAATTGTCCAAAAACCTCATGTCCAAAATTTAATCAAAATTAAAAAATGAAAAATTAAAATTTTAAAACTAATTATTTAAAAAAAACTGTAAATTGCTTGGGTTTAATTTCAAACAAAATTGTCATAGTTTAGTTTTTTAAACAAAAAATCCCACTAAAATGATATTTTCGGACTTGGACATTATTTTAATCAAATTTCAGTATTTTTCTACAGAGTTCCACCTGATTTTGGTATTGCTAAGTCAGGATATACTTGAATATGCACTAGCCAAACAAATGGAACGAACGTGGAGCAGCCCCTACTTGGGCGACTAGATCATCAGATGTCAATCTTATAGATTATTTTCTATGGGGATATATCGAATCTACAGTCTACAATGTTTCTATAAATAGCAAAGATCAGATAGTTCATTGCCTGCATCATTGTGACGAATTTACCGGTCATGTGTCGTCAACTTGATTCATTTTGCATTAGAATGAGTCAGGTAGTATACTGAATTAAAGTACAGGGTGTGTCACTTAAAACTCCCCAGACTTGTAACTTTTTTATTTTTGAAACGATGACCATATTGGGCACATCAAATTGTAAACATTTTTAAAGCCTTTAAACAATATATATATTTTTTAAATTGTTAAGAAAGGAAACTTAATTTCTTTGAATATTTTTTTACCTCATCCTGTACATGAACTGTGTTAATGTTTCCTTATAAAGATTTTAATTAGCTACAATTTATGTTCTTAAAATAAAAAAAATTAAAAAATAAAAATTTTGCATTCCTATTTTGTTTTTAAAAATATTTATTTCTTTTGTTTCTTATTGCTGTTTTATTACGTTGAATATTGTTTTTGATCTGTCTCTTACAAATAAAGCATAAAATTATTATTTACATTATTTTCAAAGTTATTTAAAAAAAAATCAGTTTGGAATCCGAAAGAGCGTTTTCAATTTCTTTCTCTAAAACCAAAAATAATTTCGAATATGACGAAATAACATAAATTAAAGCTAATTAAAACCTTTATAAGAAAACATTAACGCAGTTCATGTACAGGGCGAGGTGAAAAAATATTCAAGAAAATTAAGTTTTCTTTCTTAACAATTTTTTAATTTTTTTTTTAATCACTCTGTTTACACATGTTTAAATGCCTTAAAAATATCTACAATTTGATGTGCCCAACATGGTCGTCTTTTAAAAAATAAGAAAGTTACAAGCCTGGGGAGTTTTAAGTGGAATATGGAAATATTTGTAACACAACCCAATTAGACATTTTTGTGTAGACTGGAAATAAGCTACTTGTTTTCTTGTGATTTTCAGGAAACGTAAATAAAATTTATGTTCATATTCTAATGCAGTTTATATTTATAGTTACTTATATCATATTCCTAATCCTTATCCTGATGAAACATGTGAGCATATATGTATTTATATGCCTGTATTAATAAATATGTATATAAGTGCGTGTATAACCATAGTTCAAGTAAATGTATGTACACAAAGATATAATAAATAATTTTGTTATTTTTCAAGTCACTTTATTTATTTTTTAGTTTCAACCATGAGCGTTATTAGCTACGGTGCGTTACATTATTGGCTTGAAATTACATTGTAGGATATTGCATAATATGTTACTGTGCTCTTCACAAATTCTAATACGAAGTGTATATTGCATTGGATCGATGCCTTCTGAAATTGAAAATATAAGAATGTTTTTAAGTAATTGTGTTAGCGACCGAATTCAGAATTCTGAATTCACAAAGTTGGTCTGCCTGGTTGTCCGCCTGACCGTCTCTCCGTCTGTCCATTCGCCTGCCCATTCGTCGCGTTTCTTGTAAGCACGGTAATTGAAGAATGAGAAATGCAATCGTATTAAAATTTAGGAAATAAGTGTTCGCTGATGGAAGATCCCTATTGTTTTTTAATAAAATCGAGCAGCAAAGAAATCTTTTTCATTTTTATGTTTTATAATTGAATATACATTTTGCAAAATATTCCTTCTTATCACTATTTGTTCTTATATTTTACTTCTGTTTATTATCTGTCATCTTCAGGTACTCGCTAAAAGCTGTCTACTGAGCAGCAATAGACAAACAAACTTGTAAATTTCAGACAGTGATGCAAATCCTGAAGAACATGATAAAAAATAAGGTAGTGTTTGAAAGTTTCTATTATTCGGTCATATCTCGAGCACAGACAATTTTAGATGAAGTCGCAAAGAAGGAAACAGTATCGGTAACCAGTAATCAGCTGTTGGCTGTGGAGAATTTGAAAAGGGACATAAAGTTTTCTCCTATCAATCTTGGAACGTTCGATCCTTTCAAAATTGGTTATTTTTTAAGGACACCTTTACTTCTCTCATTCACAACAACAAACATATTTCTGACATTCATAAGATTCATTATTTAAGGTTAGCACTAAAAGGTGAAGCGGCACAGGTAATTAGTGCACTAGAAAGATTATCCGCAAATGATAACATGGCTTGGCAGCTACTCCATCAGCGCTTTGAAATAACCACGTTAAATCTATCTTTAATTTATCCAACATAACAAAGGAATCTTTTGCTGGCTTAAGGTCATTATTCGATAATCTTACAAATCATTTTAGAGCCTTGCAAGTTTTGAAATTATTTGTAGATCAATGGGATATATTGCTCATTCACTTAGTAATGTCTAAACTTTATCAGAAAACTAGTCGAGAATGGGACGAAAAGTGCACAGGACAGAATTACCCAAATTTAGCGAGTTAGTAAATTTCCTCAAAAACAAATTGGAAGGAGTATAAAAATCTGGATCAAGAAGTAACGTATCATGTCATCTGTTGCATTTCTTACACCAAATTGATTTGCAGAATTTCTGTCCATCGTGACTTAATAAACAAACTGGAGAATTTTGGACAAGAATTTATTACATGATTTTTTTTACTTTACACACATGAAGTATCATGTGTCCACACATAATACACATGATGTAAAGAAAATCTTGTAATAAATTCTTCTCCAAAATTCTCCAGTTTGTCTATTAAGTCACGATGGACAGAAATTAAGCCTCTGAATTTATGTTAAAATTGCTTGAAAGAAAATTGCGATGTAAAATTCTGCAAATCAATATCTTGTAAGAAATGCAACAGACGACATGATAACGTTACTTTTTGATCCAGAGTTTTAAACAAATTTTTCTCATGGTAGTTCAAACCAAACAAATACGAGCAATATAAACCAATAACAAAAAGTCTGAAATCAATCAAGGGGCACATGATGATGAATACCTCAGACAACGCATGTTTTATCAAATACTCTTATTTACTACTTTTATACAAGTAACAGATCACAACAGTAAAATCCACGAAGCCAGATCTGTGCTTGACAGCGGCTCATAGTCTAATTTCATAACTAATTATTTGTCAAAATGTAGGGGTCAACATTTTACTCCCCCATTGCCACCCCCGTAATCGTGGAAACCCCGAAACACTTTTATGCGACGCAGGAAGGTCCAACCTACACAACGATATCAAAATCACCCCGATGGGACCACCCCACATTTTTCATGTTTATGCCCTCCTATACACAGGACTTATATACCGTATATAGCTTCCACTGTTCCCCTATTAGATTCTACATATTTTCATTACATCTTGTGTCGCACTACCATTTTCAATGTTGATTGATTGATTGATTTACCAGCGTGCGGTAGGCATTGCTGCCACTCCCAGATATACAGCTGGGCCTGCTACGTCCACGCTGGGTTGGACTAAGTTCATGCTTGTTGCCAGCAGCGAGTTCCACATGGCGCATGGTAAAGGAATGTGGGATGGGAGGTGTAGGTATGTGTGAGATGCGTTACCGCATTGTGTCGCGAGGGAGAGTTCAAGCTCCCTTTTTGTGTTTTTGGTTCTGGACTTCTGCCTATTCTGAGTTTTCTTATGGTAGAGTACATATCGTTGCGATTTCTTTGTGGTGTTCATTTTTTTATCTTGATCCTCTCAGTAGTTATTCTCCGCTGTAGCATAGTCTCCCTGTCTTTGGTTTGTTGATGTTCGGTGCTAGCGCTTGCTTCAGTAGAGGTGGTGAGTCCTTTCCTTGAGTATGTCCCCAGTACTTCATTGCGTACATCTCTACCCTTGTTAATTGTCTTTCCTCCTAATAGTCTTGCCTTTCTGCTCTTCTCAAAAGCTTCTTCTGTTGGCGTTTGTTGTTGCCACGTTTTTTGGGTCCATTTGTCATCATTGGACATTGTGATGTGTTGTGGTTTCCTTTACGTCTTTTCTCCTCTTTTATTTCCAATTTTCCGCATAGAATTCTGAGATCTGTATTGACTTCTGCTGTCCTTTTTGCTTTAACGTATTTGACCCTTTTTCTTATCTCTCTACCTACTAAACATTTTGCTCCACTTGTTTGTTATTGTTATTTGTTATTGTTAATCAGATATGTGTGCTTGATTTTCCAGCGCGTGTCAATTTTCGTAAGCCATGTGTGGGGTAGAGTTTTTCCAATGATGCTTTTATATTCCACCATCTGGTCGTCTTTTCCTATATATGCGTTGAAGCCTCCTAATATTATAATCGGCATTTTTCTTTTTTCATTTGGGAGAAAAATTGTATCACATGAATTTCCATTATCCATTTATGCAATGTAAAGAATTCAGTTTTGGAACGGTATACTAGTAAACTAATAGAACGCCACTGACCAGTAAATAAAATAAAGTTAAAATTAAAAATTATTAAGAAATTATTGACCACTAAGAAAATGTGTTTATTTAATACAAGTTAAGAATATAGGCACTTATTTGATCCCTTAATTCTTGATCGAGTTTCTGCAGGTATGATGTTGAACCCACTTGAGTATCGAGGGTTGGATTGCACTATTTTATGGATGCATGTGTTTTAGGGTGGTCCTTAAAAACTAACTTTTAAAATTTACCCGGGGCACCCTCTTATTTTGTTCTATGATAGAAAAAAAGACTCCCATAAAAATTTCAGATTTTTAAATAATGTTTTAAGGGTCGCTACCAAGTCTTGAATTTTCAAGGTAATCGAGAATTTTTGCAAAATTTTTTTCAAAATAAATCAAATGAACATCAAAATGACATTGATCATCAATTGAATTAATAAAATAGGACAGTACATTGTCCCCCACTTTCATCTCAACTCAACTATATTTTATTAACAACTTTTTCATTTATATTATTTTATATATATAACATTGTAATTGCTTTACAGTTATACATATTAATTATGTTTAATGAACATAATTTCTTTTGTAACTGAATTTAATTAATAATTCCTAACTAGTTTTTTTTTATTTTTAAACTTTACGGTGCGGTAGCGACCCCTAAAACTGAGTTAAAAAATCCAAAAAAATTACAGTAATTCTTTTTAATAGTGTAGATCAAAATGGCAGGGTGCCTCAAAGAAAATTAAGAAAAAAAATTTTTACTCTAATTTAAGGACTACCCTAATGTGTTTACTTACTGATAGCTTTAATCCATTATTATTGCCTTGCTATAAATTTATGGTGTCAGCGGTCGACATTTTCAAGGGTTTAGATGTATATGTATAATCACTTCTTAAATTCTCTAAGAAAGTCGTTTGAATCAGCCTCTCAGCAGTTTGTTACAGCATTTATGATGCAAAAAATATGCAACACACCACAAAAACACACATTTTTTTACAAATACAGATTATGTACGAAATTAATCACTACTCACAGAATCACTAATTGCACGCAAGATATGTATTATTCCTCAAACCTATCTCACTTGACACCTTAAAATTATATCTTTTACACTTTGTATTTGGCTAGGGTTTGGACCTAAAAAAGCACTGCAATGGTTTTATGGGGCATTAGTCATTAAGACATCAATAAACTTGGATAAATAAACTTGGGTGGTACTTTAATAATGAGAGGATACTTAGTATATTAGGTTTTGAGTTTAGCGCGGTAGCTCAATCGGTTAAGGCGTATTGAGTGGCGAATATGCTGATCGACTGCCTACCGCGCTCTGGGTTCGACCCCCAGTCCCGGTATTGACAACACCGGTGGGTGTGGATGTATGTCTGCGTTTTTTCAAATGTGTAACCCCCTTCCGCACAGCCTTGGCTATGGATTTGGGGGTTGTCTACTATCTGTGGTGTGTTTATGTTATGTTAATAAATTAGGTTAATAGAGATTAGGTTGATAAAGTTATTAAAGTAATTAAATTCAATAAAATAAAATAAATTAGTTTATAGCTTAGTTTTCTGTGGCGTCTAGCGTTGTGATTGCTATTTTTATTCTCTCTTCTTTTTGGGCTTAGTATACTTAAAAAACTTTCCACTGCACTCACAAATTTATTATTTATTTATTTTCACTTTTACGTCTAGTATGTCTGTACCAGCTTTGCTTTATAAACACGTGTTGTTCACTTTTGACACTGAATATTTATTGCTTTCTTTAACGCAATAAAGCACTTGAAAGGGTTTTTTAGGTATATAGATAGGCCTATTTCCGTCGACCCTCAACTGAGGCACAGCTTTACACTTTATTTTTGGTACTATTTAAAAAACACTAATAGTAATTTTCAGTTTATTAATTGTATATGAACTTTTTTTCCTATTATGACATGTCACGTTATGCAGAATTTCTTGGCCCACCTGTGGCTTAAATTCGATTAAGTTTGCTGGGGTATAAACCGATTTTTTAGTACTTATTTCGGGAGCGTCTTACGATGCGTCTGTACACGCCGTTTTTTCAACTTTCGAATCTGTCGCACTGCCATTTTCAATGAATAAATTGTAATGGGCCTTTCCCAAGTTTTTTTTATTGAATATTTGAGAAGTTCTCTTTAAAACAACTCACCCGTATTTTCTCTTTTTTGCGAAATTTGCTTCTTTTCCACAAAAAAAAATATTATGTTAAGATATTTTTAAATGAATTTAAAATTGGCGGCATTATTTCTCCACTAATGACGTATTCGGCGGACGGACCAATCAGTATACTCTAGCACCCTTGGTAGAGGCTACATATGAGCAAATGGTAGATAAGAGAATATAGCCTATCTATTATAATTTAATACCCATTTTATTTCCATAGTGTTACCAAGTGTCAGTTATTTGTTGAAAGCCAACATATAAAGTGTGTTTCTTCTGTTAATTATTATCATTTTTATTATAGTTGGTGGTATTAATTAATGGAAGTTCATTATTTTCAAAAGCGGAGATAAAAAGTAGACATTCTTTAGTGAAATAATTAAAGCATTTCACTGGAACGCTAAACATTCATATACATTAGGCAACATAGAAATAATTTCATCGGCAGGCTTCCAGACGAGATTTAAAATTCAGAAACGTCAAGAGGTTCGGTTAATGTTCGTATGAACATGGAAATTGTTTAATTTTGATTGGAACGTCCGCAGATGATTTGAGTGCATGTTGAAATATAGGGTCAAGTAGACAGTATTATTATTTTTAAAATATCTATTTAAAATTAAAATATTATACGATATGACGTGCATATACAATATTTATTAGGTGTTAATAAATGATTTATGACATAATAAACATCAAGTTCAATTACGAGGGAAATGCCCATTACACAACAGAAACTTCAGAACAATCCATTGTTCTGTTTTTAAGTCACAGCGAGTTAAACGAAAAATTAATTATTTTATTTTATTTTTAACTCAGATCAGACCAGATTATGGTGCATATGACAAAACAGTTTGAAAAACAATATTTTTATCGTTTCACTCTACTATGCAACGTTCAAGAGACCTGTTGGAAATACCAGTAAGTCTCTTTAACAGAAAGTTTACTGTCTGGAAGATTAAAAAAAACTCCGAAGCATTTTGGAAGCAGTCACGCATTGGGAGTATATCTCCATGCAACTTTTAATTTCTTTATGTACCGGCTGGGAGCCTTAGGTATACCGAGCTGTCATAGTCATTTCAAACCAGCTTATATCATATTCTAATCATTGACATGACAACTTAATATTAGGTAATTAAGTAGCGAGAGTGCACATTTGCAACAACAATGCATTTCTGCTGCATAGCTGGAAGATGCGAGATAACAAACACGCATGGGATCCCGGTTTTTATTCAAAGTTTTTCTCTCGTTTACGAGTACAGCAGCTAGAGATTTTAATTGGTTGTTACGAATATAAACTGTGAGGATCTTGATTAGTGAGGAAGAAACTTACGTTGGATTTAATTATGGCCATAGTAATAGTTTATGAATAATAACCGTAGCATTACATGCGTATTTGTTGTTTTTTTTTTTTAATTAAATGCATGAATGAAGTGAGAAAATTCCTTCTTGTTTGAAAACGGGTAAAGTGAAATCAAATCATGGCGTGTGCATACCGTCAATATACTAATCAAAATTAAGGATTTAGAAGTTCAGTTACAACGCCTCAAAATTATTTTTAATTTTAAGTTTTCCCAAAGAGGTGGTTCGGTTTCCACTAGACACTGTAAGCAATCGTAAAATAACTGTCTAGAAAACACTTAAATCGCTAGGTAATCAGTAACTAATTGTTAAGTAATAACTAGAAGTTAATCGCTTTATTTTGTTGCAGATATGATCATTCTACAAATGCTCGTCAGTATGTCCGAAGAAGTCGACAGTCACCCAACATCAGCGAGCTTTTGGGGGTCATTGGTGAGCGTATTGGTGAGCGTATTGGTGAGTTGTCGGCGCGTTGAGCAGCCGGGACTTGCCATCATCTTGAAAAAAGAGTCTTTTTCAAAATCTCAGCTTCAGTTAAGGTTACTTAAATAAAAACATAGGGCGTCTTAAAGGGCGTAAAATTGTTTATGTTTTAAAATGTTTTATGCGGTATTAATTTTTTCGTAGGACTGAACTCTTTTTCACACCATCCCGGAGATAAAATTCTAGGAGCGTTTTTTTTAACGTGGTTACCCAGATTAGTCTAGGAAATAGCGTGCAAATTCGACGACGAGTGGTTACCGTCTGCCAGTCGGTAATCGAAGAGACCATATAAATACAAAATTTTTTTCTCTTTGGAACTTTTTGGTATGGTGGGGGGATAGGGAGGGGGGGACATTTATTTTTAAATCGAATGATTATCGATATCTGTCCACATAGGTAGTTAGTATGTTTACTTCACATACGCTGGCAGACGAAAATTCCGAACGACGCGCGCGCTAACCGGAAAAAGAAACTAAAAATTTTTTTCTTTTTCCGGTTAGCGCGCGCGCCGTTCGGAATTTTCGTCTGCCAGCGTAATTGGAGTATGTGAAGAACACAGTGGCCGTACCATTAATGTAAAGCATTTTTGCTTTACTGTACAGTAACTCGCTGACATGCCGTCTTTGCGGCGCCCTGTATTATTCGAAAATAAAAATTAAAAAAACAGATTGTAGGTTTTTCCTGCTCTACAATTTTCATTTGGAACAACTTTTTCCTAGAAATTACCTACATCCAGAAAAATGCGGGAAACCGCGTGTCGCGTGTTCATTTCAAACTTTCTCTCGCAATAAACAAAAAACTAATATTAGTAATACATAAAACATAGTAAATTTTACGAGCTTTAAGACGCCGTATTTTTTACGAAGCCTCAGAAGAAGCCGTGATATTTGGAAAAATTGTTCTTAACACCTTTTAGTACACAAGCTGTTCCGCAGTTTCCTTTGCATCTGCAGGCTATTAATTTTAGAAGTTCGTCAGGTGCAGCTTTCCTTGTGGTGGTTTTGTGATCTAGCCCACAATTTTGCCTGGTTCATCCCCATTTCTCCGGATCGTGAAAGTTTCCAAGCCACGTTTGCACTTGAAGGTATGTCATCATAGTATGTTGTCGGGCCACATCCGATGTCGGTGGAAGTTGCAAGGTTCCTTTTTGATTTTGCTGTTGCTTTCACAAAATGTTTGTGATGTAGCGAATTTAACTTGTCTTGTGCTTCGTTTTCATTGTAAAAAGCAAACAATAATGTTTCTCTTGCGGTAGCGAGAAGTTCGGGTCAATTTTTTTTTTTAAATATTTTCAGAGATGTTTCCAAATGATCGTTGTTCTTCAAAGTGTTTTTGCATGTTGCCCCCGCTGGAGACGAGTAGAAACAGAATGTTGTCAGTTAAGACATCGTTGTATAGAAGGCTTGATGTTGACTCGCTGACATGCCGTCTTCGCGGCGCGGCGCCCTGTATTATTTGACAATAAAAATAAAAAAAAAAAGATTTGTAGGCAATTTCTATATGGAACAATTTTCTCGTAGAGATTACCTACATCGAGAAAAATGCGACAAACCGCATGCCGCGCGTTCATTTCAAACTTTCTTTCGCAATAAACAAAAAACTAATATTAATAATACATAAAACATAGAAAATTATGCCCTTTAAGACGCCGTATTTTTTTAAGTAGCCTCAGCAGAAGCCGAGATATTTGAAAAAACTATTCTTAAACCTTTTATTTCCCTCGCCGAAGGGAAGTATTTTAATCGTGAAAAAATTACCTTTCAAGATTTTTCCGGATTTTCACGTTTCAGTATACGTAGATTACAAAAATTAGAGAAATTTAATTCCGTCAGTCTGTCTGTTTGTCTGTCGGCCTGTTGGCACTAGATCTACAAAACCACTTGACGGAGAAGGATAATATTTGGTAGGTAGTTGACGTTACTGCCTACGAAGAAATGAGAAAAATTCCGTTGAAAAATATATATACAAAGTATAATTTAGGAAAAAAAAATACGGTACAGAAATATTTGACATGCAATTAACACAACTGCAAAGGGAGAAAATTTTTTAAAAAATACTGAGTAGTCACTCAAAAAAAAATGTGAGGGAAGACGATCATATTTACCATGTAGTTAACACAACTGTCGAAGAAAAATATGAACAAAAACTATACAGGGCGGCCACCCATTTTTTTTTTTTAAATGTGATGGGGGACGATAATATTTTGCATGTAGTTAATACAACGGTCAAAGAAGAAAAACATGAAAGAAATATACAGGGAGGTCATCTAAAGAAAAATTAAAAAATATGAACGAGGATAATATTTAGCATGCATTTAACACAACTGTCAAAAGTGAAAAATACGAAAAAAATATATAAGGAGGTAATCCTAAAAAGATAATTAAAAAATCGGCAGCTACTGGAAGCGGCTGGAACCTCCCCATACGGTGGATCTTTATAAGCTGTCTTTGGATATTACATCGGAAGTCAGAGCACTGAGCAAACAGATAAATTACACGTGACTTTGGAGCCATTTATTTCATGAACAAATATCGAATGAACTGAAGTGGACTCCAAGCAATCTGTTAAAACATAACCTCTCATGTTTGTTTATGTTGCATGTTAATCAATTGCCGGATATTATAAGGGTATTAACAGATAACGTTTCGAAGATTTTGTAGAACATTGGATATCGAAAAAAATAACAACACAGAATTTAGCCAAAATGACACTCTAACCTCAACAAGTCAATAACATTATGAACAATTCAAGCAGACTACGCATGTATCAAATTAAAATCCTCCTGCTCGATCAAAAAGGTCCGGTCGAGCTTCGTCCGAGGCCTTTATTTTGTAATATTCGAACGTTTAAGATTTAGCTCAGTTAGCTCGATTTGCAATGAACGATTGTGACGTGTCCCATCAATCAGACGTAATATCCGAACACGGCTATAAACAATTATTATCTTTAAAAAAACCAACTAAAATAAGTTTTGACATTGTCAAAAATATTTGGGTTGGTAACCTTTTCGAATGTTGATTTTTAGGTAATGAAATATATTTAGGGACATAACATGTTTAAGTTTTTCAAGTTTATTCTCATTTTTTATGTTTATATACGCATTTTTAGCTTGGAGCCACAGTGGCTCCAAGCAAATATTTAAAAATTCATGCAAATAATTAATTTTTCTATATAGACCATCTTAGGATGACGTCACGATAAGTCGACCATATTGCGGGATAACCAAACTTTTTATTCCATTGTAAACAACGAAGTAATCTCAGTTTTAAATGTGAAATAAAAATAAAATACCATATTTTTTGCGATAAGGTGCGATTGTGAGATAAGGTTTATTTTGAAGGTAAAAAAAGCTTAAAAGAAAGGTAAAGAAATCACTTTCTGGCAGAGTCTATTGAATGCTACATACGGATAATATAACAGGCTTATCACTGAAATCTAGCACTTAGTTATTTAAATGTAAACTTGCCTTGGCCATAACAATGAATACATTTGAGTTTATCTTTCTTGCACAAACTTCTTGCACAAATCCAGCCTCATAATATTTATATGCTTGTAAAGATTTGTATGCCTTTAGCTGCTGATCTGCGTAGAAGCTGTAAGTCGACACTAAGTAATTTACCATATTAATTACGGCTACACAAGGTAAAATAGACAACTCTGCAGAAAGGTCTCCAGTCTTCACTCCAAGGGTGTATGGGTCAATATTGTCTATTATTTTGATTTTCTCATCTTAGCGACACTTTACATCACCCATAAGGGTTGGATAATATTCATTATATGACATTATTACGAAAACACACACAGTTTCTCAAGAAAACTAGAAAAAAATATATAAAACCACACAAACTGCGTTACGTTGTCCATCAAGCAAAATGTCAAAATTGTCAAAACCATGTGACTATAAAATGGTTGATTAATTAAAATAGATTGCTAATTACAGGTTAGATTTCCAACCTAGAAAAAGAGTCCTATTTTATTAGGACAAAGTATTTAGGACTTCATAAACATTACACTGTACTAGATATTAGTTGAAAGTACGGGAACCAGGCAGAAATCTTAATAATAGCTACGTAATATTCTTAAATCTTAAGAAATATATATTTTTGAGGTTAGCTGTGACGTCACGTACCATAACCTATAAATCAACATTCACAAACGTTACCAACCCAAATATTTTTGACAAATGGCAAAATACGTTTTCCCCTAACAATAATACCAATAATATTTTTTGGATGCTGTCATATGTGCACATATAACGAATTATTTTAAATTTTTTTAACGGAAACCAAATCGAAAGGGTGCAAGTGTGAATTGGAATTTTTACTGCTTTTCAATGGTTCAATTACAAATTGTAAGTAATCATAAAATAAACAACCTGTTGTACCAAAATGGCACTAAACGTAATCCGATCTCAACCAAAACCTTTTCAGATCTTCTGGAGTACTAAAGAAACCCTCATGCAAAGTTTCATCCAAATCCCTTTAGTAGCTTCGCCGCTATCGTGCTAACACACAGACATTAGTCACAAAGCACTTTTTTGGTTTCCTGGGACCTCAAAACGTAAAGATTTGATGTTTTCTCAATTTTCGATTTTGGACTAATTGTAGTAACCTCCCACAATTTTATTGTGGAGAGCTTAATAACCACAACACTATAAAAACTAAGTTCGTAGGCAAGAGCACTTAATAATTTTGATTATTGATACGGGAAACAACTAAACGAAAAAATCCATTCGTTGGTAATGGGTGGTAGGAACGGCCATCTTTTGGAAAAACCATATAACTCTTGGTGGACAGCTTCCCTGCCGGCTGTGACCGAAGTAGTGTTCATGGTGAATCGTTTAAGTTGATATATTTTGTTTTATCTTCTGGCCTCGACCGATTTTTCACTAAATCGGTCGGGGAAGTGACAGCTGTCAAATTTTTGTTCCAATGTTTCTCTGGGGAATTTGGTTTTTGAAAAATGTTTAGGTTGGTACCAATGTCTTAAATTGTTTTTAGGTTATGTAGTAACATAACCTAAAAATATTAGGTTATGTTGCCGGAAGAATTTCCGGCGGGATGCCGGAAGTAGTGGAAATAGTTTTTAAAAAATAATGTCACTGTCACTTTTAAAGTTTTATTGGAAAAAACTCACCGAAAGCGTTCCGGTGAGATGGCTTATACTTGTAGGGCTTGTGAGCGGTTCACGAAGGCCTCTCACACCTTCCGTGGGCTTTATGAACGTCGAAAAAACTTGTAATGTCTCGATGCACTTGACACTCAAAATTACTCAGCATACAGTCTACACGCTTTAACACACTAGTCTATTGAACGTTAGGTTAGACCACAGAGTGCAGTAACTATACAGAGGCGAAGGCAAGCCTTCCCGCCAAAACCAAATTTGTATACTAATCGCCATTTTTTAATTGTTTAACAATAAACCTCACTTTTATCTTGACACTGTTGACGTTTATCGTGTTAAGTTTGGATTTGTTAATTTTATTTCCACTCATTTTGGGATACTGAAAACATTAACCGATAATTAAAATTCTCATAAATAAAACCTAGTGTACAACTCAATTGAAAATAGGCGCCGATTATAAGCAATTCAAATGATAATATTTTTCAATCCAACTCGAAATACACTGTTTTTTCAGTGTATCTTTAAATGGGGATCTGCACGTGACGTCATAGCTAACCTCAAAAATATATATTTCTTAAAATTTAAAAGTTTTACGTAGCTATTATTAAAATTTCTGCCTGGTTCTCATACTTTCGACCAATGTCTAGTTCAATGTAATGTTTATAAAGTGCTAACTAGTTTGTCACAATAAAATAAAACGCATTTTACGGGTTATAAATCTAACCTATTAAAATAAATAAATTAACAACATATTTCTCTCAGTTTAGACGCAACTGGTACGCAAGGTCACAGAAAACGAGCCATCAAAACTCAAAGGAACCACCAAAGCCTTCGCCTCTGTGTAGTTACTATACTCTGTGGTTACACTATAAAATATATCTTACACAAGAAGCGTGTTATTTGGTTTTTTTATTTTTTTCACGGAAACCAAATCGAAAGAGTACAAGTGTGATATATCGTTGAAATCAGAACTTTTACTGCTTTTCAATGGTTCAATTACAAATAGTAAGTAATCATAAAATAAACAACTTATTGTGCCAAAACGGCAACAAACGTAATCCGATCTCAACCAAAACGTTTTCAGATCTTCTGGAGCACTAAAGAAACCCTCATGCAAAGTTTCATCCAAATCCGTTTAGTGGCTTCGCCACTATCGTGCTAACAAACATTTTATTTTACTAGTTAGAACTGCTAAGAATTTTTAGAGGTTCCATAGTATGCATTTAACCTTGCACTTGGCCGCGCAGAGCGACAAAGTTATTTCACTATTTTTCTCTGGAATACCGTGGCTTTAGCGATAAGTTTAACTATATAACTATATAAGTCTAACCCCTCTATTTTTAATTTTTTTATTTTTTCCTACCCTGACTTAATTTCAACATTTTGAAAAAATTGATGAAAATAAAATTTTTGTGTTTTGCATCCGAGCGGAATGTAAACTTTTCAGGATATTATTCTATACACTTTCACGAACTCACTAAAAAAAAAAAAAAAAAAATTATTTTGCAAGTTTTTGGAGATTTCACTATAAAATTTTCTCTGTTATCGGTTCTAAAATGTCGGTGCATTTGAACGCCTATATACCTAATTGTTACATCATTTTCCTTTTAGTCCATTTAAGAGCTACATTTATGCTTTTGTAAATACTCCTAATCCATCACTCAAGCCTGTTGAAGAACGTAATAAATAAACTCTTAAATAAATAAAGAAAACAATGATACAAATATAGACTAATTAATAACGCACAGCGACACACTCTAGGAACAAGCTAGAGAGCTATGACGATGCGTTGAAGCAACCTCCCAGGCATTAAAAATATATTATTGTCTTTACTCTCCGTGTTTGATACTTCACTGTCGACTCACACAAACTCTCGTCAGTGTCTGGATGAGTTTGAACGACCATCGAAGGACAAGATGTGTTTTCTGGTTGGCTGTGCATCAACCACTTGACTTCTATGTAGTACTTTGTTAGGTATATCAAAATGCACCAGACTGAAACCACTCGGACAGTGTTTATTTGATAATTAAGGTATTATTACTACTTTATATACTACAAGAGTGGCTCATCCGCAATTAAAGATACCGCTTTTTCAGTTTATTATATTACTTTATGCTAATTAGTGAGTATACTTTCATTTGATTGCAATTCAACGATGTGTTTTCTAGGAAAATATGCGCTCGACACGCATGGGAAGACAGAGTTTTTTTAATTATATCTGGAATTGCTGAAATAAATGTAGGTGGGTTTTAAAAACCGTCTAAGAAACTGACAAATTGTAGGCGACGTAGTTAAGATATGAAACCTAAATGTAAACTTTATACTTCTGATTTATTGAAGTTTTTATATAATTGTTAAGCATTCTATATGACATTTTCGAAAGTTTGGAAAATATCTTTTCTGTTCATAAAAGGGGTGACAAGTAGCTAATTGAAAACTATGGCTTAATCAGTATTTTGGGCATATTTTGCTAAGGTATTTGAATCTTCAGTGTATGAAATCTTGTACTCGAATATAAAGCCCCGTATAATTCTGCAATGGCGTCGTTAGGCCATGACCCACCTAAAACAGGCTTGGCCTACTCTGTCTCATTCTTGGAAAACCATATATTATATATAAATCAACTCGTGATTACCTAAAATAATGAAATAAAATAATGTTGGCCCACTTTTAGAGCACCATGTCTAATGCTGACCCTGGCCCACCCGATCAAAAAGCCCGACGACGCCACTGAATTTTGAACCAGCACGGATTTATGCCATGGCGACACTCTTTTCTCAATATGCTGTAGAACAATTTGATTTGGTTGGTTAGGTTTGTACAGACTTTTCAAAAGTATTTTACAGACTGGGACATGCTATCCTACTTCATAAATTGGCTGGTTTCGGTGTCATTGACAATTTCTTGATATGGTTTATGTCCTATTTGACTAAGCATCAATGTGTGCAATACCACGGTTTCCAGTCTGTCAATGTCAGCCACCTCGGGGGTGCCCTAAGGTTCTATACTGAGGCCTCTACTCTCTCATATTTTCATAAGCAAGCAGTTACTATCTAATCAACCTGTAATGTAAGACGTTAGTTCACACTGATGGTTTAAAGTTACATGATGCAATTTATACTGTTGATGACTGCCACAAGCTTCAACAAGATGATCTTAACTTACTAAACGACTGGTGTTTATAAAATAATCTAACCAAGTGTAATGTTGTTACATATTCTCAATGACAAATTCCACATAATTATTTGTATAACGTAGATAATGTCAGTACAAACGGATGTAGTACATTTGAAGATGTAGGTATGCGATTCGACTAAAAACTTACTTCTTCGAGACATATAAATAAAGTCGTTGTAAGAGCTGTTAAATGTCTGGGCTTCATAATGTAAGCTCCAGGTTGGAATATGCATCAGGGTACCAAATATATGCATTAGCTATTGAATTAATTCAGAGGTGATTTGTAAATTCTTTATAGTACAAGAAAAATGCTGTTTATTAAATCATTGTTTTTTCCCAGAATGAACTTTTGACAATACTTAATATTATTGACTTAAAAACGAGGAGAATTAACAACACAGTAGCTTTCTTATTTAAAATATTAACTGCACGTTCGTGTAATTGTTTTGCTTGTCTAAAAACTGCGAAAAGGCTAACGATTTATATTCATCATTATGTCTAAAAATTAAATATAAGATATTTGGTGCATTATTAAGTATGCGCAATAAGTTAGTGTTTGAAAATCATTTCATTGTAAACTATCCGTTGTATAATGTGTGTTAAAGATTATATTATTTTATCTACTCTTATTAGGTTATATACTAATTAATGAATTGCTTTTGAACAATTAATATTATCCATAAACAAATGAATGTGTATTATAAATCAGTAGGTACCAGAGCTGGGTAATTACTTGTAACTTAAAAATAATTACAATTACAAATTACTTTTTTTAAAAAGGAACTAATTACAATTACAAATTACTTTTTTAAAAAAGGAACTAATTACAATTACAAAGTACAAGTCTTTAAAAAAGGAATTAGCAATTACTTTTCTAATTACTTTTCTAATTATTTTTATTATAAAGTAAATTATAGTGAGCAAACAGACAAAAGGTAAGTTAAAAATTTTATTTAAAAGTGTTGTGTAATATTGCGTTTTAATATTTATTAGAATAGTTATTAGAATGTTTGACCTTAAGAGTAATCAGGAAAAATTAAATAAATATATAGAAAAGGCAGCTTAATAGTGAAGTCGGTTTAGGAAAGGATTGGGAAAATTTTTAAGATAGATGCAGACCCTGCGGAAATTGTTTGTCATGACGAGTATAATAAAACCCTAAAATTTTAATTTTCATCCTTTTTTGGTCGAAAAGGGGTATTTTGGACATTTTAAGGGTCAAATTTGTTGTTTTAATTTTGTTTTGATCACGCAAACGACTAGTTAAGAAAAGAAAATGGTATCCTTTTATTCTCAATATTAAAGGTACCATTTTAAATTAGGGGAAGACATCTGACCATCCCCCCTCCTGATATTAATATATTATATATACGAAAAAAACTGAGAAAATCAAATTTCGGCTATCTTGATCAGATCTCAACCGATTTGGCAGAAATTTGGACTGGAAGTAGTCTTTATCACACAAAAACTGCTAAGCAAATTTCAGCCAAAAATGCTAAATAGTTTGGCTGAAATTGCAGTTTCAGTCAAATTTTCTGAAATTTTCAAATCGAAATATCTTCGGACCTAAAAGTCGGATCAAAATTTGCTTTGTGGCAAAAGGTACGCGAGGTATAATATCAAAATACTCGTTTTGAAAAGTAAAAGATAGACCACGGTTACCCTTCGATTATACATGAAGCGGCTACCTGAGTCACGTAAAAATAAAAAAATATATAAAATTGTAACACATTCACATACTTACAGAAATAAATACACGCACGCACACACATATATAATATAATATACATTTATCTATACCTAGTCAAAGCAGTAGGCACGACTATACAAATAAAAAAAAAAAAATATATATATATATATATATATATATATATATATATATATATATATATATATGTATTTTTTAAAGTTTTATAAACAATAAATACAATTGTTTTCTGCTTTATACCAGTGCGCGCACACATAGTCACTGAGTACATATATATTATGTATATAATGCAAATGACTAAAAAACGACCGAATGTAAAAAAAGTGATTCTTGACTTATATCATATAAAAGTACATACAATAACCTACCTTTTGCCATAAAGCAAAATTCGATCCGTCTTTTAGGTCCGGAGATATTTCAATTTGAACATTTCAGAAAATTTGACTGAAACTGCAATTTCAGCCAAACTATTTAATATTTTTGGCTGAAATTTGGTAATTAATTTTTGTGTGATAAAGACTACTTTTATTCCAAATTTCAGCCAAATCGGTTGAGATCTGATCAAGATAGCCGAAATTTAGTTTTTTCAATTTTTTTCGTATATATACGAGGGGGGGTGGTCTGATCTTCACCAAATTGAAACTGGAGGTTCCTTTAATATTAATAATAAAAGGATACTATTTTCGTTCCTTAACTAATTGTTTAAGTGGTAAAAAAAATTAAAACTGCAAACTTGACCCTTAAAATGTTCAAAAACCCCCTTTCGGTCAATAAAACACGGTTCCAACCAAGATTTAATAGAAAGGTCGTCCTAATATAGCGATTTCTTGCGTCAGCGCAAGATTTTAGGGTTTTGTTATACTCGCCATGACAAACAATTTCTGCCATTTCTGCATCCATCTTAAAAAATTTCCCAACCTCGCTATTTTATTGACTAAATCGACTCCACTATAATAACAATGCCTAATAATAATAAGAATGATAATAATAAAAAGTAAACACATTTAGTTTTTAAAAGTTTATTGAACAAAAATACAAAAGCTTGTGTACTTAATAAAAAAACATAAATGTGCAGCAGACCACGGCAAAAACTCGTTTTAGTCAGTAACTTTTCTTGAACTTTTCAGATTCATTTTAAACTATGCAACTGTAAAATTCTGCTTTAATGTATTCTTGTTTGTTAAACCACATACGCATGTTCTTAAAGTAATTGTAATTGAAAAAAGTAATTGTAATTGGAGAAAGTAATTGTAATTGGAAAAAGTAATTGTACTTATAGAAGTAATTTGTAATTAGATGGTTCAAATAATATAATTACAAATTACAATTCCTATAACAATTTTCCTGCAATTACAATTCCAAATTACTTTAATTAAAAAAGTACTTAATTGGTGTATACAAGAGAAGCTAAGGTTTCAAAAATTTTTTGGCAGTAAAAATGTGATTTAGTGTGTGTACAAGAACCGAAAGCCCAAAATATTTTTTACTTCATTCACCCTCACTACCATCACCTTATCATTACCCCACCCCACTACCGTGTGGGATATAGTTTTATAGGTTTTTGAGGTAGACGATTTGAAATATTATATTATTAAAGTTCTGTAAACAATTATTTCCACATACAAATTTTTTTCGTTATGAAAGACTTGGATAGAAATCTGGATGTGGAAGTAGTGATTCCTTGGGCAGCGGTTTTTTAACAAGCAATGCATACAGTTTTGAATTATTACACATGCACACAAAATAAAAAAAAGTGGTTCCTTCTTCTGACTAGACCAAGTTATCTTTAAGTATCTTGACGCGCTGAATTCGAATCCTGAGTCAGAATTGCTCCATCACCCACCATTTTTTTGTAAGTCCAAAAATAATCTAAAAAAACTCATAATTTAGGTTATTTTCGGGATTTACAAAAAAAAATTGTGGGTGATGGAGTTAAACAGATACCTGATTCGTATTCCGCACGTCGATGGAGTCTCAGAGACAGACCATTTTTTTTTGTGTGTGCCTATGTAATAATTTATTAATATCACCGGATCCTCCACCATTTTCAAAAAAACCGCGGATGCAAATATATTACACATACACACAAAAAAAGTGAAAAGTGGTCTATTTTGTCGTCAATGATTTGCGAGATATTTGCGTTTGAATTTTTCGCAAAGATGGCGGCCAACGCCAACCCCCGCCGACCCCGAAATATGTTCAGTAGGCACACCACAGTATTTTAAAAAAGGAAAACTTACGTACGCTTTTTAGAAACTGGACCCATCGATTGCACTATTCGAAAAAATAATAATTGGAGGTGTGTACATTTTTTTGTAAATGCTTTCCGTTTTTATTTCCTATTAACTTGCTTTTTTCATCTAAGTGTGCTTCACTAGTGTGAGAGAATTTATGATAGTCAATAAAATAACGAACTGAATCTCCCTTTCGACCCCACAATATCTATGCAAAAGAAATCAATGTTTCGTAAAGTGCTTTATTACTCCAAACGAAAAGTAAGAAAGCTAAAAACACGTATTGTCAAGCAAATGATTTATTGGAATTAACTCGCAAAGTTTAACACAGCCAGCATAATCCAGGTATATTTTTTCTCCTCCGGATAAATTGGATACAGAAAAACAGGCGCGTAGCAGGAACGGGCACAGTTCCGCAGGACGCTAGCGATGTTCTTGATTTATGTAACGAGTTGAGAAGGTCGCACCGCGTGCTACTGTAAAATATCTTCGCAGCAAACAAAAACGACATCGTCTGCCTATCCTTTATACTAATAAGGGTGTAAATCCTTTGGTGGACTAGTGGCTACCGCCGACATCGCGCCCGCCGCTCACAGAACGTGTCATGGGCAAACGATTTATTGATATCGTTTATTACAAAATTGCTCTGTTTTTATATCATCACTCGGTAACATTCCGCCGGTTTTATTAAACCTTCTGTTATCGAAGATGTTCCCTGGCTAGAGATCGAATTTTTGTTTTTTTTTTCATCGGAGAGAATCCGAGAAATCTGGGTCAGTTTTGTTCTAGGCATATACAGTTGGGTTGTCCAGTATTTATTAATTTGTTAGAAAAACGGGGATCCCGACATTACAAAATAGAAATATTTGATGTGGCCGGCACAGACTTTCTATATGAGAATGTAATATAGTTCTCCAGAATATACAGTGTGTTCAATTTATGCGTAAATTTTCTACAAGGTGCTTTCGAAATACATTCGTATATTTGTGGGTTTTAATTATTATATTATTAGTTCTATGAACAATTACTTCCACATAATGGAGTGCAAATATAGTGTCAATTTTTCGTTGTAAGATACTTTGATAGGAAATTTAGAGGTGGAAGTAGTGATACCTTAGGCGGTGGTTTTATTACAGCTTTGCGACATTTGCTCATAGTGGTCAAAATAGAAATAAAACTAAAAATATTCACACAAAGTTGATATTTTATTTAGTTAAAGTATGTGATAGCTGTCGGTAAAAAATGTCCATAGACCCTTAAATATTGCATTGCCTATACAAAGGTTAGTTCATCAGGAACACACATATTAGGAAGCCGTTACTCGTAAATTATATGAGCCAGACAAACAATTTTCCTAACGCACCATAACAAAACACAATGTTTATCTACATAATGTTTCTGAAATTCGCCATTGATAGGAACGTAGAAACAAATAAATTCACTATTTTGTAGATATTAGACAGTAGATATTTTGACAGAAGAAAACATTGCTGCTTCTGCTTAACTGCTGCATTTGTCACCTGCGCAGAATAATGCGCGACAAGGTCAGGATTAGATGCAAAAAAGGCGTTACATCATTGGCGAACTCGATAATTGTTTACAATATTCAAAATTTATTTTCTCGGTTATTTTTGTGTATTTTAATAAATTAATATTTTCGCGAATACTAGGAAGATGTGAGGCTTAATGGATTTGAAAATGTGGATGTTCTTAAAATACCATGTATAGCTGTTTAATTTGACAAGACTGAACATACTTATATAGCATGCAGAAGAGGACAGTTTGCATTTCGACAACCATGTTGACATCATCTGGAGATCATTAAAACTCTAGTAAATCTAACAATGTATAATATGTTTGTACTAAACCAATATTATAGTCCGACGAATTCAACCAATCCTGGCATTGCTAGCACTACCTAAATCCACCCATCTTTATATGCGTGTTATATTTAAGCTTTCAGAGTTAAAATTACTGTAAGTATAGCAGGAATGACCTTGCCAATATCATAAGGATACTTTGTTCATAATCTGTTAGGTACATTTCATTTAATCCCGCCTTAAAATAGAAAATAAATGGCAATTTATTTGTGGGCCCAGTTTATCAGACGATATGTCATATGGGACACTGTTAATAAGCCGTTAATAAAATTTTAAAAGTTACAATAATTTTTAGGTTTCATAGCAAGAATATATTTTTCTGATATTTTGTTGCTGTGTAATCAACAACAGCGGTAGAGGTGGGTAGTAACTCGTATGATTCGTATACGAATCCCTGCAGTGATTTTGCAGTGATTCGAATCGTACAAATCCGACAAAAGCAAAGGATTGTATAGTTCGTATCGACGTTGTAACTGTATCTGTATTTGTACAATTGAGACAGTTCGGATTCTTGAAAGAATCTTTCAGTACGAATTTTTTCTTGATACGGATTCGTTTGGTATGAATCATTAAAAAGAATCGAATCGCCCATCTCTAAACAGTGGTGGAACCAGTTCAGATTTCGGTCAAGAAACACGAATAGAAATGTTACTTTTTCTGGATTTTTTAAATGTGACAGTTTATTTTATAAGAACCATTCTACTACATACGTATATTTAGACTGGCTTTAATTCCAAATTGCTATATGACAAAACAATGTGTTATAATTGTTTACTTACACTTACTCTACTTGATAACTCCAAAATAGTTGAGAATCAATCTGCAACTCAAGAAAAGTCACTTTTATTTGCTCAATAGTATGCATATTAACTCACAAGTTGTGAAAAGTATTAATTTGATTTTTAAATTATTTAAAACTAAACAATTTTTGCGGTAATATTTTTACATGCTAGTGACAACATAATTTGCAATTTGACTTATCTCTTTGAAATCTTTGCCAGAAACAGAAGTAGTAATATGGACTGCAAATATTGATGTGTATAAATTCTTTTAACATTAAGTAATACCATTGATGAAGATTATAAAAGCTAACGCTCCCAAAATACTCCCCTGAGGTACTTGGTAGTACAGTTTGGATTAAAATGACTTTCCTACTCTTAGATAAGAGAAGAAAAAAGGAATATTATAAAGCATTGTTCGACTTATTTTAGTTTTAGTCATCCTCGGTTGAGATCAATCTGGTTAGCGAAATGTTCGAAGTCGAGTGTAATGTTCAAATGTTTTGATGTTTGGAAGCTATTTCATCATTGGTGTCGTACCAAAGGTTTTAACTTTATCTCCACGACAATCTCGCCTGCGTTAATTTTTAATAGTCTAGGTTTATTCCTTCACATTCGAATGTTTAGAAGCATATCATATTAGTTTTCGCCAACCTATGTTTTTGGAGTAACTCGGCCCCGCTGATTCCGAAAATTTTGGTTGTCATCTCGAATTCGAGGTTGAACCACCCCGAAAAAGTACATTTTTTCAATTTATCGAAAATATCTTCGTAAGAAGTGAATTGAGAGAAAAATGTCAAGAGAGTTGAAATTTAGTTTATAAAATTTTATCTAAAATGATGTATATAAAGTTATAATTCCACTAGCTCATTGGCGTGCTATGGGGGTCAAAAATTAGACATATTTAAAAAAAAAAACAAAATAGTTCATCTTAGTTGTTCAGTAGCATATTACTTTACGTTATGTGTAAAATATATTTAGAATTTCATTACCAAATATTTGTTCCATACATCGCTTGATTGGAACATATTCAAAAAATAATATGATGTTATAATACTACCTAATTTCACAACAATATACTTATAGAGCGGGAGCTAGGTGGCTTTTTCGGCAGCTCATCGTTTTATGAACTTTGAGATATTTTTATGGTTTAATGGATGATATCGATTCATAACATCGACTTCTGGCGGGGCACCTAATGTCAGAAGCGCCACGAATACTGTTTAAAAATCAGTGAAATCATGCCATCGTTACAAGGCTCATTTTTTTTGTGTGTGCACATTTTATGTTTAGAATAAATAAAATAAGATCGCCAGAAAATGTGGGCCATCAGGAGGCGCAGCCAGAAAGGTAATAATGATACAATACATCTGAGGCACGGTACGGACTCAAGTTAGCCGAAAGTGTCAAATTACTGTATATTTAAGAGCCTATGGTACTTTTGTTGACACTGAGAACTTTACGGGGAGGCTATTCTATTGTTGGAGGAGCTTATATTTACGTTTTAAAAAGGAGCCAAAACTTGTAACGATTGAGTTTAGAGTTCTGAGATGATGAAATATGCGAAAAAAAATCTAATTTTCTTCAAAAATCCTAAACATTTTCTTTCTGGCTAGCCTTACTGACGGAAGTTTCTTTCTGGGAGTTTTTTTCTGTATTCAAAACATTTAAATAAACATGCTCAACCTTAAAAAAGTTTGTAACGATGATGATGTTTTTTTACTCCTTTGACCTTTCTGGTTGAGCCCCTGATAGCCCACACTTTCTGGCGATCTTATTTTATTCATTCTAAACATAAAATGTGTACACCCAAAAAAATTGGCTTTGTAACGATGACACAATTTCACTGATTTTTATATCTTGAACCATGGCCAACTCGACATATGCCAGAAGTCTATTTTGTCGTTATTTAAGTTCGATAGAATTAATCAGCGCATAGAAAATGATTGTAACGATGAGTGTCCGAAAAAGCTACTTAGCTCCTGCACCATTGCATGTCCTTTATTTGCAGCAGCAGTAAGTTCGAAACAAATCTGAACGAAAGCAGCGTTGCGTGTCACTTCGGAAGGCAAACATTCGATTTTCTTCGCATTTTGCTGGTTTTTCACTAAACAGCTGCTGTGGTAACGAGCCTCAAAAGCTATTAGATCTGACTTACCGGCGATATGGAGGCGAAGTTCGTGGAGTTGCTTTATTTTGTTCTCTATATTAAATAACATGTTTGTTTGTTTAGATCGCTCCTATGTTTCACTCTGGCAAAAAATCCATCATTTGCAATCAGGCACATTTCTTCCTTGTTGCCTCAAACATTTTCTTGATTCTCGATCTACAGTTTAGACATTTCCTGAATCAGCAGCGATATGAGTTCTTTTCTTCCGAAGGCGCTCTATCATAGTTCTGTTAGTGTATTCCGAGTAACATGATTTATAATATTTAAGATTTTCCGCGACATCACTTTGTAAAATATTCTCCAGTTTAATGATTACACTGGTCCATTTTTTATTTGTAGTATTTTCCAAAGATGTCTTACCTCAGATAAGCGGGACAGTCCTTTATCTTCAACCGCGCTTAAACGATCAGATTTAGTTTTCTGACATAACACACACGCACTAAAATCAATAACTTCTGAGCTAAAACTCTCAAGTGAATTAATTCTAATGTCTATTCTGAAACAAAAGGAAATATTAAAACTCACACATGATAGTTGCTTACCCCATTGGGACGCCCATGGAATTTCAAACTTTACAAAATTAATATCTGAATATATTTCACACAGAATGTGAAGAAATATCTTCTGAACAACTATGATGAACTGTTTTGTTGTTCTTTTGAAATATGTCTCATTTTAGATTCTCATGGCACGCCAGTGAGCTAGTGGAATTATAACAGTATATACATCATTTTCAATAAAATTTTATAAACTATATTTCAACTCTCTTGACATTTTTCTTTCAATTCACTTCTTACGAAGATATTCTCGACAAATTGAAAAAATGTACTTTTAGGGGTGGTTTTGGGGTCGTTCAACCTCGAATTCGAGATGACAACCAAAATTTTCGGAGTCAACGGGGTCGAGTTACTTTAAAAAGATAGGTTGGCAAAAATTAATATGATTTGCTTTTTAGAAAATTGAGCCTAGACTATAACCAATGTTTTGGTATTTTAAATCAACTCCTTCTAGGTGTATTTTCAATGTTGTTGAGTATAGTTAATCATTATGAGTATTACTATGAGTTCCTGGTTGTGTTCATATTGAGCTGATTAAGATAATTTACGAGGGTCGTATTTATCTATCCATATAAAATAAGTGTGCTATGTAAGCAATGCCATTAATCCATAATTATGTTTCCCCTCAAAACACGTTACTATGTTATTAATTATTATTGAACCAGATAAATATTCCACTGTTAGCAAACGGTATGTCTTCCTTACCTCGCTACTGTGTCTTCTGATTTAGATCCTATAATTAATCTGCATAGAGAAACAAGAACATACAGTTATACCCGTACTCAAGAAATGCTTTAATTATATTTAAATTTAATTATTCACTCGCTCCAGTAATGACGGAAATGTCAATTTTATCGCTGCTTTGATGTTACAATAAAGACTGTAATGCGACGGTGCCTCTTCGAACCAAAAATTAAATTAATTATTTCTTGTTAACTCGACGAGATGTTCAAGATGCTAATGCCTTCGAACAAAAAGAGTAATTGAATGTATGTTCAGTACTGGTATGCCGTCGTTACGTAAACTTATTTTTCATTTGATAAATAAATTAATATAAATACTAGTTTTCCACGGTATCTAACGGCATGACATGACAGAAATCCAAGATGTGATACTATGTAGTAAAGTAAATTAAATATTTTATATGGGCATGTCTTCTCGTGTGAACCATTTTATAGATATTGGGCGTTCAAATTTCATAGAATCTTTTTTATCATGATTTTGCCAGATTATTTAAGTTCTAAGAAATATTTTTTATTTTTCCATTTATTTTTTTTTTTACTCTACTCCACGAATTAATAGAATAGGAAAACAAATACAAAAAATATAATTTATCAACTATCAATTAGATTGTATAAAAACAAAACAAAAATAATAGTCCGGGAGATAGCGTCAAATTTAATCACATCATTTCAACAAAGCTGATTTTTTCAGTACAGGTTGTTTTTTCATTGCTTGTCGAAGAATCGGGTGTCAGCTACTTCAACCGCGGAGATGAAGGGCGTGGGAGGATGCCTATCCGGTAAAATATTTTCGTTTTTCGCGTCAATCCAACAAGGCTACTAAAGTATAAATAGTTGATTTATGTAATGCAAATGAAAAAAAAATGTATCAGCTGCATGGGGTAAGGAGCGAAGGTTGTCAGCTGCCCTAGTCAATATGTATGAAAAAAACGTAAACATTCGTTATTTCAACAAAGCTGAAATTTATTTATAATGATAGTTTACGACATAAAAAAACAATTAAAAAGTGTCAGCTAACAATATCAAGGGACAAAACCTGTCAGCTAGGCCTTTTAAGTGTACCGCAGCGTCCAGGCGCTCACCACGCGCGGTATCTTTAATGCCCCAGCTAACATATTATATCATTTTTTTTAACCACCTGATGACCAATTTCAAGTTTCTCTCAACTAATGAAATACTCTACTTCACGCCTGCTGATATCGTTTTCCTCTCATATGAAACTTGAAAAAAAATCATATTTGTAAGAAATATTAATAATATTAATCATATTATGCACAAATAGTAACAAAGTATTATAGTAATACATTTATCGATGCTCAAATGTCGCTATTCTGTATTTGAAACAACAGAAGGCATGCAATTAGGTATTGCATTTGATCGTTACTTTTTCTCATCCATCAAAGATAATGTGCACTTATTAAGAGGAAGAGTGCAAAGCAACAGATTTATTATCAGTGGCTCAGAGCAGAAACGTCCTTCAAATTTCGCTAATGAATTGAGAAACGTTTATTTCAAGGAAGCATTGGTGAAATTCATTTATGATCATTGGGCAGAAGATTACATGACACCTTTATTCTCCAGAAAAACTCTTTACATAAATTATGACTTGTGCTATAAATTCGAAGTAATCGACGGCAAGGTCGTGAAAACGGTCGTAGAAAATCTTTCTTGTCCTTCACACGAAAAAGCTGACAGCAAAATCGTTTTCCACGTGTGCCAACAAGGTTTTGATGCTCGAGCCATAATAAGATGTTCCGACACAGATATAATGATAATCATGCTCGGCAACATGCCTGCCCTCCGAAGAAATGTACATATAAGAATTCTCACTGGTACTGGAAACAATAATCAACGATACGTTGACGTTAATAAAATATATGAGAAATTAGTTCAGCAGTTGTGTCTAGCACTCCCAGGTTTTCACGGCTTAACCGGCTGTGGCTTCAATCCAGCTTTTTATAGAAAAGGGAAAAAGAAACCGCTATAATTATTACGGAAATGTCCGTCGTATATACAGGCACCTGAAAACTTGGAAGAGAATTTTACTATTCTGGAGGAATTTGTTTGTCATATGTACGGTTCTAAGAGAATCAAGAATATTAATCTCGGACGCGTAGCTACTTTCATGAAGGCGTATAATGTCAATCAGAAAGAGGATGTCTTGAAGATTGACCAGAATTTCGAAGGATTAATGTTACCTCCATGTAAGACAGAATTGAAACAACATTTTTTGCGAACTTCTTACATTGCTCAATTGTGGAGTCATGCACATTTTCATACGCCAAGTTTGTCTTTGCCAACTGATTATGGATGGGAAGAACACGATGAGAAGTATATTTTTAAGTAATTTCAAAGCGATCAATTACCGAACATTGAAAAATATCATAAATGAGAACGAGGAAATTCCTGGTATTCTATGCATATAATTTTTTACTTCTACATGAATTCTCTTTTATTTACTTCAATTATTTTCAATATTTTTCAGCAGATATTTGTGAAGACGAAAATGAGAACGATGACGCTCGAGAATCTAGAAAAATCTATATTTGGAAGACCATTCAGATAGCACTTCCGAAGGAGATAATTTAGAATACAGCAGTGAGAATGATTCAGATCATAATTGATTTGTTTTATTCGTATTGAATGTACCAAAATAATGGAAATATTTTTATATTGATTCTCATTATTTAATCCTCACTATTCTTAATCAATGATTGCAATCTCTAAGTATTCTCTAATATGTATGTCTAATATTTCATAAAAATATGATTATCTTTCAAGTTTCATACGTTAACTGGGGCATTAAAGATACCGCGCTCGCTGAGCACCTGGACGCTGTGGTACACTTAAAAGGTCTAGCTGACAGGTTTTGTCCCATGGCATTATCAGCTGACATTTATTAATTGTTCTTTTAATTTTCTTTATATCGCAAACTATCATATAAATGAATTTCAGCTTTCTTGAAATAACGAATTTTCACGCGTTTTTCATACATATTGACTAGGATAGCTGACAACCTTCGCTCCCTACCCTATGCAGCTGACACTTTTTTTCATTTATATTACATAAATAAACTATTTATAGTTTTGTAGCTTTGTTGGATTGACGCAAAAAACAAAATTATTTCACCAAATGCGCAGCCTCCCACGCTCTTCATCTCCACAGTCGCGTCAGCTGACACTTATTTTAGTTATTTTTCGAACGAAAACTAACATTAAAAAAATAAAGGAGTCGTGTTGAAATGACGCATAAAATATTGACGCTACCTCCCAGATTATAAGCGTCATTACAAGTTGATGCTGAAAATATCGACAGAACTATGTGAGTTCTTGTAAAATATATACATGTTATGCAAAGAAGGGTACTTTTCTATGTTGGTTTTGGCTGCAGGCAGTTAAAAAGCATTGTTTAATCTCTGAGAGGGTCTGGGCACGTGATAATTCAACATACTTAAAGTTTGTTGACAGTCGAAGTTATCATGGAACAGGTTAAAGTATATTCTTTTCCAAGATGCAGTGGATGTAAATAAGTGCAAGTGAATAATACTTGGGCAGGGTCGCCTTAATATGTGACTCTATAAACCATATTTATTTACAATTAAAGTTTTACAAAGTTGAATGGTTATATAATATATCTTCCTCCTGCTTCTTTCCTGGGTAATGTGAGTCTATATGTATTTGAATGAATGTGGTGTGTTCTGTATTTATGACATGTTGCGCGTGTGATTCTATTTAGGGCTTCAAGATCTATGTGACTCCATTTTGCAATGCTGAATGAATGTGAGTACTGGTGCTAGCTGTGTACATGTTAATTGCTTTGGTTTTGTTTCGTGTAGAAAATTCATTTCCAAGCATCTGTTTTATTTTCTTTTGATATTTGGCTAATGCGTTTTTTATTTCGATTTGAATATGTTGGTTATATCCTAGGTACTTGTAGTATTTATTTTCTTCCATTCTTGTTAATACATTTGCATTATTTTCTAAACAGTGATCTTTTTGTTCTAATTTTTCGTTGATGATACTGCATATTTTTCATTTCGATATACTGAACTCCATGTGCAGATCTATGCTAATTTGTTTATGTCTTCTAGTTGAGGTTCTGTTGCTGAGGATAATTTGAGATTATCCAAATAAAGTCATTAATTTTGTATTTGTCTCTTCGTGTTGTGAGATTGTATTCCTTATTTTTTATCATTTAGTATTTATGATAACGGGTTGATTATCAGACAAAACCATGACACAGTCAATGTACCAACTTCCAAGTTTCTTTTTCTGATATGTATGTTTAATATTTGCAATACAGTTTTGGATGTTCTCAAGATGAGTGTTGTGTTCCTGGTGGTCATACTCCATTGTAGGAAAGTATTGTCAATTTTGTATAGTTTAATTATTTCTATGAGTGTGGTATATTATTAAACGTTGTTCGGTGCAGTCCTAGACACTTTTCTAATAGGTTTTGTTGGTCACTTTTTATGTTTTACTGGCTCAGGTGCTTATTTATTTTTCTTGGTATAGTCGCTGCAAAGATTTTGTATATAGTTAGAAAGCATTTAATGAACCTCTGCTTGGCTGGATTTGAGTTGCCGTTATCTTTAGCTTTTAAGTATTTTATTTCTGTAATCAGGAACTCGGGCGGGATGTTACGTGTTTCTGAAATATTGTGACTATTGTTTTGTGTGATGACCAAAATTTCTTCTACTAGAAGGGTTGAATTTTGTTATTTCCTGGTGCTTTCCAACTATGTGTGTTTTCGATAACCTTATATATATCCTGTGTTTGTCATGTGTGCAATGTTGGATGTTCTTGCTCGTTCTGTGTTAAGCCATGTTGCGCTGTTGTTTTTGTGCAATGGACCAGATATTTTTCCAAAATTCTACTTACTATTTGTCTTGGTTTAATGGTTTCGGTTGTGATCTGTTTATATTATTGTGGTTTAAACTTTAGTAGAAGAGTACCTTTTTATTTTTCATGAATAGGCTTTTTTACTTTTAATGTATCGTTTTTATCTTTTTGCTACAGCATTTAGTGTGTTTCAATATGTTTAGCATGTCTGTTTGGCTCTGCTGCCCTGTCTTGTTGTTACTTTTCCTTATTTTTAATTGTTGTGGTTTTTACATATCTATTAACCATTTCTACGATTTGCTTTTGGAACTTTAGACTAGTGTCTCCTTTTGTTACTGTGTCAATTTTCCAGTTTCTTTTCTTAATTTTTCCACTTTCTTCTTCTCTAGCCTAATCAGCCAGGAGGGTTTCCAAGAATTCCTTCCCTGACTATTATTTTCTGTCCGTCTGTCAGTAATACCTTTAATTTCATTCTTTATAATCTTGTTGACTATTGATATGTATGTTGCCTTATTCGCTTCTTAATGTGGTATTGTAGGTTTTACCTTGGGGGATAGAGTTTTCATGTATATTATATATCTGTGCGGATGTTTCTTTGATTTGGTATTTATTTACGACTGATGCCTGCTTCTATATTTTTCTGCGGAGTGGTATGTCTATGTATGTTGGCTTGGGTAGCTTTGTTTGTATGTATATTTGATGTTTAGTTATGCCCTTCTGACTCTTCATGTATATTCTGTTTCTTGGGTGTAGGTCACTTCTTTTACTGTCTGGGTGTTTGCGCTAAGTTGCGTGAGAGCATTTTGTTTTATGCCCATTCCTGGTTGTGGTATTTTATCGTTTTAGACAATTACACGTTTTTAATCTGAGAATCTCGGTTTGGATAAATGTGTTAATTCTGGATATATTTTTACAATTCTCCGATGTAGTTCGGAAATGTATCCAGGGGTGTTTTAATGCGTGTTTTAATAACACATGAGGTTTTCGTTCATTTCGTTACTTCATTCCATACGTTTTACTTTGCTTACCTTAGTGGTTACTGGTTGGGCTGATAAAACATACCACCACTGTTGGTTTGTAGTAAATTAGGTTGCTGTTGTTCGGCAGCTGTAATTTATTCAGATTCCTTTATTATGCGCCCACTTGTTCAGCGATATGCCACTCGCGGTTTGCATGCTGCATCATCTAGCGTTAGCTCCAGATGAATTCTGACTTTCTTTAAGAAGCGGCTGTTTTCTGAGGTTACGGTTATTCTCCATTGTTTTTGGGTAGTGCTTCATCTTTCATTTTGGGCGGGGAGGAGCGAGAGGATAGCACACCGAACGGGAAAAGTTGCAGGATTGACAAGTAGATACTAAAGTGAGTACGTTGTGGCAGAGACAGGAAAAAGGATAGCATAGCTGGCAGCTAGACCTGAACCATGGTGGCGTGGTACAGTCTTATTTTTTGGACCTTCTTGGAAAAAATCTGCCTAGTCAACAAATATTTGGATTCGAAAATACTTTAATGGAATACCAAAATTTCGGGAACATTGAACATAACTTAAAAAAATCGGTAAATGTGTTTACCAAAAACTCCCCTGTCTGTGTATCATACTTTTTCATTATTTTTTTTAGGGTGGCCACCCAGTATATTTTTCAAATGTTCCTTCCTAGACAGTTGTATTAACTGCATGTGAAATATTATTGCCATCCGTCAAAATTTTCTTTATTTTTAGGTTGACCACCCTGTATATCTTTCATATTTTTCTTCTTTGACAGTTGTGTTAAATGCATGCGAAATATTATCATCCTCCGTCACATGTTTTTAATTTTTTTTGGTGACCACTTTGCATATTTTGCTTTTCATATTTTTCTTTGGCAGTTGTGTTAACTACCTACGAAATACGATTCTACACATTTTTCCATACATTTTTTTAATGTGACCACCCTGTACAATTTTTATATATATTTCTTTGGCAGTGATGTTTAGTAAATGCCAAATATTATCGTTCTCTGTCACATTTTTCTTATATTTTAAGGTGACCTCATTGTATATTTTCTTCATAGTTTTAATTTTTGACAGTCTTGTTAATTACATGCGAAATATTATCGTCCTCCATCACATTTTTGAAAATTTTGTAAAGGTGACTACTCTGCATATTTTTTTCGTATTTTTCTTCTTTGATAGTTGTATTAACTGCTTGCGAAATATTATCGTTCTTCGTCGCATTTTTTATTTTTTTTTTTTTTTTGGGTGACCACCTGTATATCTTTTTTCATATTTTTTTTCTTCGACAGTAGTGTTAACTATATGCTAAATACTATCGGGCTCAGCCACATTTTTTTTATTTTTCTTTGGGTAACCACCCTGTATATATTTGTTTCCATATTTTTCTTCTTTGACAGTTGTATTAACTGCATATGAAATATGATCGTCCCCCGGCACATCTTTTATTTTTTCTTGGGTGACCACCCATTATATTTTTTTCTTTTCATATGTTTCTTCGACAGTTGTGTTAACAGCATGCGAAAATTATCGCGCTCCACCAAATTTTTTGATTTTTTTTTTAGTAACCACCCTGTATTTTTCTTCATATTTTTGTTTCTTGACAGTTATATTAACGGCATGTGAAATATTACTGTGTTCCTTCGTTTTTTTTTTCCTTAATTATATTTTTTGTGAAGTCCACCCTGCATATTTTTCAGCGGGACTAGACTTCCAGTTGTTGGCAGTAGCGTCAACTACCTACCAAATATTATCCTTTTCCGTCAAGTGGATTTGTAGATACAGCCAACACACAGATAGACAGACTGACGGAACTAAATTGCTTTAATTTTCGTAATCTACGTACTCTGAAACGTGAAAATCCGGAGAAACTCGGAGAGTGATTTTTTCATGATTACAATACTTCCCTTCGGTAAGCGAGGGAAGTAAAAATGGACGAAATGCATTGAATTCGAAATATTTATATCATGTTGGAGGAGAGTTTTAATTTTCGTGGAAACATTCATGATGAAGAACAATGAAATAAGAATAATTAAAATAATAATAATAATAATACATTAGTTTTAAAAAATTTAAAGGAAAGAAGTTTAGGAGTTGCTGCTTCATGGGTTGGTTAACGAATTTCTGGTTTAAGGGTTTGGAGTTTATGGGTTTTGGGTGTACGGGTTTACGGTTCATAAGTTTAGCGAAAGTTTGGCAATGCTTGTTTAAATTATGATACCTTGCGAGTGTTTAAAAAAAATATCGAATCCGTTAAAATTTAATGAGTAGGCCGACTTCTTTTTCAAAAAGGTCCAAAAAATTACACCGAGTTTAGTCTCCTATATACTTTGACCATTGCCATTACCATTACTATTACCATTGTCATTACCACTGCCGTTACTAATACCGTTACCATAACCATTACCATTACTATTATAATTACTATTACTATTACTTATTATTATTGTTATCGTTTAACCCTTACTAAATGTAATAATACTAATTGTAATAAACAATCTGTTGTAAGGAAGTGTCTTATCACCTAGAAAGAGAAAGCTTCCAGCTTTTATAGCTTTTATAAATATAGCTTGTAATTTTTAATGTATGGTTTGCATCAATAATTTTGTTAAATTTTATTTGACATTAATAGCTGAATAAAATAAAACAACCCTTTGCAAATTTGTGCTATTTAGTCGATTTTATGCACCATTAATGAACATTTTATTTATGTATAATATGCAAATTATATAAAATTAAGTTTATAGAATCATAAATGTCGATTTTATGTTCCCGATCCTACCATGTGTTTTAAATAGAGTCATCTCTACCTTTGGTTAAACTATTTTTAACAATTTAATAGTGATATTTACATAATATTTTCTATTATAAATATGCGATCGTTTTTAAAAAAATTAATCAAAATATAGATCAAAATACACTACACGAATAAAGTCTAAATATACAGGGTGTTCTCTAATTAGTGATATTCCTTGTAATTGTGAATATTATTCAATGAGTGGAACAACTTGGCATTCTTCTCATAGAAATATTTGAAAACGAAAGTTGAAATTAGAAAATAATTAATGTGGCAACATAGCAAAAGCCAGAACCAGAGCTGTTGCACTATCTAAACGAATATGCATTCCTTTAAAACATAAAATGCATTAAACATTCACCAAAATGGCCTTCATAGAATTTAAGTTTCACATTTAATTAACCCTAGAACGCCAACCTTCATTTTGACAAACAAAAAAGGTAAAAGTACTGGATAGTCCCCATAGTCTAGAGTATGAATCGAGAACTTGGTATGCAAAATGTCTTTAAGTATGAAAGCAGTTAACATCCTCCAAGTCTATCTTCTGCTGGACACCTTCGACATGCAATTGTGACGGCAGATTTACTCGATTCTCTTAAGAAATGTTGAATGAAGAGGAATGCTGATTCAGGCACATGTGATACCATGGGGCATGATGTAGCTGCTTTCATTCCCTAAATCAGCCACGTATATTGCGTACCTATGAATATTCAGTGCGTGTCCGCTAAGAGGCTTGACATGGTTTGGGATACGTGATGCTAAAAGTGAAGTAAATCGACACCAAGTTTGTGTGCCTTGGAAGTGATGTGAATATATAAGAAGTAACAACAAGGAAGATCTTTTACTTTCTTAGAGAGGCATCTAGTTGAGAATGTGTGGATCATCACTAACATTGCAGATGTTAGATATGTCCGTTCTGAAACCGCTTCAACATCTCTTACTTCTACTTCTACTGAGGACGCAGATGAGCAGATTATAGTGTATATAGGAGATGCAGTCATCCGTTGGTCCAAAGTCGTTTTCATAACAATCTTTGACACTCACTCATGTTTTGGTCTTTGTTACATGTTTTTTTTGAGTTGAGGATTGAAAAACTATGAGTTTCAATTAACTCTGGTTCGAAACAAAGGTACATTTCACCTCACAGCATTATCCTGGCGCTTGGGTGAGAAAAATGTTGTCGCTCTGAGGGACTTCAAGGCTCTCACAGGATGTGTCACTGTTTCAACATTTGCAATATATCCCCTTTCTTGCACAGGATACGGAGGTGCATGGGTTTTAGATTTAATTTTTTTTAAGACACTGCAGATTGTTAAAAATATTTCACATGGTTTCACTGGAAAATAAATTACAATTATTTGCTAATGAAAGTGGGGCGCCCTTTGTTATGTTGTTAGTGTTACTGTTACCGATGGTTGACTTTACAAAGTTCCAGATACATATGGCTTTATTGTTGGAGTTGACTTTTCTATAGTATTCACTCTCAATTATTTTAAAATTTTGTTCATAATTTTGACATGAGTGTATACAGGTTTATAGTCGCCATTTATATTACTCATATTTTCTATGATTTTTAGTTGGTTTCTCATCTGATGTAATTCAGGAATAAACTAATCTAGCTTTCGAATCTTTCTTTTGCTTAATGGAAAATTAGCACTAAAACTATCTTTTAATGTTTCTTTTACAGAACAAACGCTATACCGGATGACTCAGCCGATAGGGACACTCTTGTAACTTTTGAATAGGCTGATGGATTTTTTTCAAAGGTGCAGTGATATGGAATGAAATTTTCAATTATATAATTTAAAGAACCAAAATGGCCGACTTCCGGTTTCGATGCAATTGACATGAAAATCAAAATCATATATTTTTTTTAATTTATTTTTTATAAAAAATGAATAACGCATACAATTTCTCACATTTTGGTATCATACACTTTCTTTTAATAACTCTGAACGGTTTTTGAGAAATATTTTTTTTCGCAATATTGAAACTAGCCCAACAATTGCTCAAAATGTCCCACCATTTTGATTCACGCAACACTGAAGTTTCTTGATAAATGAACGCCTAACATTGTATAATATTGTAACGTGTTTCCACCCCTAGGAAACCACCCTCGCAAATTCAGTGGGTTCCAAAAATTATAACAAGAGATTGTCCACTAACACACTTTATTAATTAACTTACTGGATACTTCACAATTCTATTATTAATTTAAATGCACTTTAATGACTAAAAATAACAATGTTTCTCACTTTGTATTCTTAACCTCACTTTTCGAAACTTCTCTACTTTCTATACTTTCTGAACTACCCGCAGAGAATGCGGTCGGTCTTTTATACCTAAAAATGACAGATCTCGATTTTTCTGTGATGACGCCACCATTCTCTAGATAATTCTAGATGTCACTTTAGAACTAACTTCTGGTAGGTTCTTTCTTGAGTGGGTGCAAATACATCTAGGGGTGGCAACACATCACACTGCCCCCTCCTTAAGCCTGAACGTCCCGGTCAGGCAATTCAGCCTCTTTCACATACTTCGCCAGTCTATCCAAGTGTACGATCTTCATCTTGGACTTTTTGTTTCGTTGAATCCGATAGACGACATCATTAATTCGGGTAATAACAGTATACGGTCCTTCCCAAGGAGGTTGAAGTTTCGATGACTTCCCTTTCTTTCGCTGTGGGTTGTACAGCCAAACCCTGCCTTGAACCCTTCTGAACTACCCTTACGGTCGTATCGAGCCTTCATTCTGTCACTGGCTATGGTGATTTGGTCTCTAACCAGCTTATGAACATTTCTTAGCCGTTCACTCATTTCATCTACATAGCTGTTCACAGGAAGCTGTTCTCCGCTTGGTGTTCCGAAAATAAAATCACACGGCAGTCTGATCTCATGTCCAAATACTACACGGGTTAGTGTTTGTTTCGTAGACTCGTGGATAGCAGCTCTGTATGCCATGAGGAAGAATGGTATGTGGATATCCCAATCACGTTGATTCTTATGAACCACTTTAGAGAGATGTTCATTCATGGTCTTGTTATGTCGTTCTACCATTCCATCTGATTGCGGGTGAAGGGCTGTTGTCCGTGTTTTGTGTATCCCCAATAACTTGCAGATTTGCTGAAATAACCCTGACTCAAAGTTCCTCCCTTGATCTGAGTGCAGCTCCAGGGGTACACCAAACCGACATATCAAATTATCTACCAAGACTTTGGCGACAGTGACTGCTTCTTGGTTTGGAATCGCATAGGCCTCTGGCCACTTACTAAAATAGTCCATGGCAACTAGTATATACTTGTTACCATCCTTGGTTACTGGGAATGGGTCGGCTGTATCGATTGCGATCCTCTCGAAAGGAGCTCCGACGTTATATTGCTTCATTGCACCCCTACTTCTAGTCTGTGGTCCCTTACTGGCTGCACAAATTTTGCAATTGCGACACCAAGCTTCCACATCTTGACGACTATTTACCCAATAAAATCGTTCTCGTACTTTATTCAGGATCTTATTAACGCCGAAGTGCCCACCGGATGCTCCATTATGCACTTCCTGAAGTACTTTCGGTACCCGACACCTGGGAATCACTAGACACATAACAACTTCCCTGTCATCCGGGCTTTCCCAAGATCTCTTTAGCAGCCCGTTCATGACTTTAAGTGAATCCCATTGAGCCCACAAAGCCTTCAATCCAACCGCCTTGTCCGAAACATCCTTCCACGCTGGTCGAATTCCTTCCTCCTTTGCTTTCAATATAGCCCCAATCTCTGTGTCATTCAGTTGTTCTTGTCTCAGGGCTTCGGTTGTCCAATCATCCGGAACCTCTATTTTAATAGTGTTGACGGCCACCGTACCCTGCAATTTGTCAACGTGGCGGCAGTGCTTGCAATCTTCCTTGCACGGTCTTCTAGATAAAGCGTCTGCGTTCTTATGAGATCTTCCAGGTCGATGTTCGATTTTGAAATCATACTGTTGCAGCCGTTCTATCCAACGAGCTAGTTGACCTTCAGGGGTTTTCAACTGCAACAGCCATTTTAATGCAGCATGGTCGGTCCGAATCTTGAAATGTCGTCCATAAAGATATTTATGAAAATGGTCCACTGATTTAACAATGGCCAGTAACTCTTTCCGGGTTACACAATAGTTTCTTTCCAGTTTGGACAGCACCTTGCTGAAGTACTCGATCACTCTTTCCTGCCCATTCTGGATTTGAGACAGTACACAACCGACCGAAGAATTGCTGGCATCCGTGTCTAAAATAAAAAGTTCTTCCCGTTGTGGGTACGCTAGCACCGGACCAGTGCATAGAGCTGCCTTCAATTTTCTCCATGTCGTTTCACATTCCGGTGTCCATTGGTACTGCACTTTCTCTTCTGTCAGCCGGTGTAATGGCTTCGCAATTTCTGCAAACCCTTCCACATAGCGCCTATAATAAGTGCAGAGGCCAAGGAAGCTCCTTACTTCATGAACGTTACATGGTCTTGGCCAATCTCGTACAGCAGAAATTTTGTCGGGGTCTGTTTGTATTCCATCCGAAGACACCACGTGACCAAGAAATTTGACTTCTTTCTGGAATAGCAGGCACTTCTTCGGGTTCAACTTCAGAAGGGCATTCCTGACTCGCCCAAATACTTCTTGAAGATTTTTTAAATGTTCTGTCCCTTAACAAGCACGTCGTCAAGGTAAATCAGGCACGTCCTCCAGGTTAGCCCTCGCAGCACGAATTTCATCAGTCTTTCAAAGGCAGCTGGCGCATTGCAAAGCCCAGAGGGCATCACGGTAAACTGATAAAGACCACAGCCTGCTGAAAACGCTGTCTTTTCTTTATCTTCAGGATGAAGCCCCACTTACCAGTATCCACTCCTAAGGTCTAACGTAGAAAACCAACGTGAGCCTGCCAACGTGCTTAATATGTCATCAATTCGTGGTAATGAGTAACTGTATTTCTTCGTGACATCGTTTAATTTTCCATAATCGACACAAAATCTTAATGTTCCGTCCTTCTTGGCAACCAAAACTACTGGCGATGACCAGGGACTCGTTGACTCCTCAATGACTCCATTTTGTAGCATCTTGTCTATCATTGCCGAGGCATCTTCTTGTTTTGCTAATGGAAGCCTCCTAGGTGGTTGTCGAATAGCGGGTGAGTCGCCAGTATTTATCCGATGCTGGACTATGTCTGTTTTTGTGAGGGCCTCTGTATTCTTGGCAAATACTGAACTTTCCTTTTCCAGGAACTTGATTGCCTCCCTTCGTTCATCCTCAGATAAATGCTCCAACTGGATACTCAGCAAGGTCAAAACTTCCTGGTCTATTTTCATAGATGAACTTCCCTCTGTTTTTTCCTCGCACCTCGCTACCCATGTGACCGGTTCATAGGAGCCAATCGGTTTGCCTTCCTTAATTGTCACTGAGTGGGAATTTAAATTAACGACTCTAATTGGGATTTTGTCTTTAGTCCGGGTTGAAGTTTTCGCCACAATAATATTGGGTAGGGACTTAATCGATTCGTCATCTTCAACTAGGCCAACACGGTACCCTCCAGGATTTTCTTCTAAGGCAGCATCGATTATTTGTTCTGAATGAGCAGGAATCTGGATCGTCTGTGTTGTTAACAACCTCGCTTTATGGAATTGGTCATCTGCGGTTGCCAGAATAAATTCCTCATTTCCAATTTTTAAGACTCGCTCCCCTACGTCAACAATAAATCCCTGCTCTCCCATGATATCTAGACCCAAAATAAAATCATCCATAATGTCAGCCACAATGACCTTGTAATTAAACCTCAACCGTCAAACTTGCAGTTCCAAGTTGACCTCTTCATGGACCGCAGCCCTGTCCCTCGTGGCTGTCCGAATGATTAATCCATTTTGCTTCTTGTCAATCTGCAAGCCTGATATAAACCCTGGCCGCACTATTGATGACGTAGCACCGGTGTCAATAGTAAACACGCATTTTTTTCCATTCACATATCCCAGCAACAACAGACTACTTGGAATTCTTTGGAGCTGGGAAATCTTTACTTCTCTGGGGGCACCGCACTCCCTAGCCAGCACAGCCCCCTTGGCGCTGGCTATCTCTAATTTTCCTGCTTCTCTTCGACATTCACAGCATTTACTCGACTCTCCGAGTTCTGCTGTCGACAGTCTCGTTTCATATGTCCCACCTTGCCGCAGTTGTAACATTTAATACAACCGCTCGGCTTTCCTCTATTTTGTTGTTTTTCTTGCTTTCCGAGGTCATCTAATTTATCGAATAATTTGGTAAACATTTTCTGCATCTCAGTCAACATAGGGTTCTGGTTCATTTCTGGTTGCGATTCTTCGAGAGTCACAGCTCGCACTCTCGACCTTGGCGTATCCCTGTAAGCTGCTTCTACTTCGAGTGCACGCACCAAAGCTTCGCTACTACTTTGGTGTCCGTCAGCCTCAAAACTCGCCTGACCTCTAAAAAGGCCCCCACGGCTAATTGTTCCTGGAATTCTCTAGGTGCATTCGGATACGCCAGGTGTGCCAGTCTCTCTATCGCAGCTTCGAATTCTTGTAAACTTTTCCCAGCTTTTTGTGTCCGTGATTTTAGCTGAGCCTGGTATATTTGGGCGAGATGTTGGTCGCCATACCTCAAGTCCAATGCAGCTTCCAAGACTTTGAAGTCCCTTTGTTTCTCCACTGAGATAGTCTGAAGTAATTCTGAGGCCTGGCCCCTTAACGCCAGAACTAATGCCATAGCCTTTTCCTCGTTATCCCAGTTATTCGCCGATGCTGCTGCCTCGAATTGTCTCTTGTAGGTTGTCCATGAGCTTTGGCCATCAAAGGAGGGAGGTTTTAATCGAAGGCCCGATGATCTTACTAGCTGGCCTCCTTTTTCTCTCAATTGTCGTTTAAGTCTCTCCATTTCTCCTTCGAACTCGCTCATTTTTCCTCTGATGTCACTTACTTCCACTTTTACATGACTGACTTCTGTCCTGACTTCACCTACTTTGTCTTCGACCTTGTTTATCTCTTCTTTGACTTCTTCCTTGACAGAAATGATTGCGTAATGATGTATTTTTATTTGGTCGCTCAGGATTTTCCGTAATTCCTCCTGGCGTCTTTCTTCCAAGTCTTCCATTATTTTTTTGAGTTTGTCTTTTTCCTCTTGACGTTGTCTTTCTTCATCCTCTTTTTCTTTCTGACGTCTTGTTTCTTCATCCTCTCTTTCCTTTTGACGTCTTCTTTCATCATCCTCTTTTTCTTTCTGACGTCTTATTTCCTGATCTTCCATCATTTTCTTTAATTCGTCCCTTTCTTCTTGACGTCGCTTTTCTTCCTCTTGACGTCTTTTCTCCTGTTCTACTTTGTCTTCCTGGCGTCTTCTTTCATGTTCTTCTTTTTCTTCTTGACGCCGTTTTTCCTCCTCCTGGTGCTGCTGTGCCATCATCCTCGTAAATTCTGCAAGTAGGTCCTTCATTTGTTTCTCCGTAGCCATGCTTCTTGTTGTAATGGGCATATGATTATGTTAAAATAAAATAAATTTAATTGCCACGTCAATATCGGTAATGGAACTTCCCAGAATCTCGAAACAGCACGAAAAAGTCTTATCCAGAGTCTTGTCACTATCCAGTTCAGAGAATTTAATAATCTCCACTAATGTCCAAATAGAAAAGTTCTAGAAATTTTTCACGCACTAACACAATTGAGTCTTTTTCAGTGTCTCTGTCACTACTCAGTTTAAAGGATTTAATTATTACACTAATGTCCTAATTAAAATGTTCTACAATATCTCAAAAATGCACTTAACACTATTTCCCTGTTCGAAAATAACCCTTGTCCAGTAAATTAGTCCTCTGTGTTAGCATTAACCCTCGATAATACTTCTCGAACACTCCAACACAACTTCAGAGCTCCTCTTGTCATAAAATTCCGCTTCTGACACCAATTTGTAACGTGTTTCCTAGGAAACCACCCTCACAAATTCAGTGGGTTCCAAAAATTATAACAAGAGATTGTCCACTAACACACTTTATTAATTAACTTACTGGATACTTCACAATTCTATTATTAATTTAAATGCACTTTAATGACTAAAAATAACAATGTCTATCACTTTGTTCTCACTTTGTATTCTTAACCTCACTTTTCGAAACTTCTCTACTTTCTATACTTTCTGAACTACCCGCCGAGAATGCGGTCGGTCTTTTATACCTAAAAATGATAGATCTCGATTTTTCTGTGATGACGCCACCATTCTCTAGATAATTCCAGATGTCACTTTAGAACTAACTTCTGGTAGGTTCTTTCTCGAGTAGGTGCAAATACATCTGAATTAATTGAATTCATTCTAGGGGTGGCAACACGTCACAATATATCAACATTTATACGATTAAAACACTGACGAATCCTTTCCATCATATCTTCTCGAGCCGTTGGTTCTACTTTATAAACGTCTGACTTCACAAATCCCCAAAGGAAAAGGAAAAAATCCATTGTCAGTTCGGGTGACCTAGGCGGCCATGCAATGGGACCTAATATAATTTAATAAAATAATAAATTAGATATACTTTAACAGTTTATTAAAATATTAGACCTTCTCTTCCTATCCACCTTTCAGGTAACTGGTTACTAATGGCCTGACGAACAATTCTACTAAAATGTGGTCGTGCACCATCAAGTTGTAACCACATATTGTTTGTAATATAATCAGGAATATGCTCGATCATTTGTGGAAACGTATTTTGAATAAAATCCAAGAAGACCTCCATTCAGATTTATCTCAAAAAAGTGGGGACCAATAACATAATCCTGTACAACTCCTTCCCAAACATTTAAACTCGAGTTATGCCGGTAGTGATTTTTCTGTACAACATGAGGGTTTTGTCTGTCATAATAATGGAAATTGTGCCTATTCACTAATCCATCGCGATAAAACGTTGATTCATCCGTGAACAACACAGATTTGAAAAATTCTTAATTTTCTCCAATTTGGTTTAGAGCCCACTGGCAAAAGTTTTATCTACGATTTAAATCCACATCCAAAAGCTCTTGATGCAGCTGTACTCGATAGGGGTGGAACTTATTTTTTCCGAATACATAAAGAAGCACTAGATTTACTGACCTCTGTTCGCTACTTAACTCCCGAACACTTTCCGTAGGATTTTCTATTTCTGTAGGATTTTCGATTGCCGCTAAAGTTATAGCCAACTCATTTTCTTCACTTAATATATTTCGTCGTCTCGCCTTCTTTTTATGTGCAACACTCATTACGTTCAAAATGTTCTTTCAAATTTTCTAGAGACCTCACATCAGGACCTCTTTTATCGGGATATTTTTGATACACTCTTGATGCCAATAAACAATTTCCATCACATTCACCAATAACATAGACCATATATCAAATCTTGTTAACAATAATTATAATTCATATTACTTCCACATCCAGTGGAAGTATAGTAACGACAAAAAATTCTTATTGTTCAAATAAGCTTAAAATGTCATGAAACGTCGAGATTTTAAGTTTGAGCGAAAAAAAAAAATAAAATAAAAATAATATAATATTTGAAATCCTCTACCTCAAAAACCCATAAAACGATACCCCACATCGGTAGTGGGGTGGGGGTGGTGATAGGGGGTGGTAGTGGGGGGGGATAAAGTAAAAAAATATTTTGACGTTTCTGGTTCTTGTACACACACTAAATCATATTTTCTTTCATCACCTTAAATAATGGGGTGGGGGTGGTAATGGGGGTGGCTAATGCCAACAAATTTTTTGAGAGCTTAGCTTCTCTTGCATATACTAAATACCAATTTTATGAACTCTTACCTGTTTGATTTACCAATTTACCCCAAATTTACCCCAATTTACCCCCAAACCCTTCGTATAGATAAAAATATAATCTAGTTCTAGATCTCGTTAAAGTACAGTAAAGTAAAGTAAAGTAAAGTGTATCAAATTTCAAGTCAATATCTCAAACGGTTCCAGAGTAAACGTGCGCACAAAAAAAAAGTTACAGACCGACAGACAGGCAGACAGACAGACAGACAGACAGACAGACAGACAGAATTTTTTTTTTCGCTCAAACTTAAAATCTCGACGTTTCATGACATTCTAAGCCTATTTGAACAATAAAAGTTTTAAAATTTTTTTTGTCGTTATTATACTTCCACCGGATGTGGAAATAATTTTATTAGAAAAACTTGCTCAGAATTAAAAAATATGACGTTGAACCAAATTGCAGAACTAAAAACATTTTTTTTAATTTACAAAATTTTAATTTTTTTTAATATTATAAATGTAATGATAATTTAAACTCATTTCTTCTACCCATGTTCCTCCATTTTCAGCACATATCTCAACTCTGTTCTTAAGTTCTTTGTAGCTATTTTAGATAGTTACCATAAAATTAATATTTGTTCTCTAATACCGCGTTTATTAACAAACCCTGCATGCTCATGAGGCATTTGCCAATATACTTTGTTTTAAGGTAATAAAAATATGTTCAAAATAAGCTAATAAGGATATAATCATACATGTTGAAGAAAGTTTGGAACCATGTATAAAACACCATCCAGTTTAGGTGCAAATAATCAGTTTAACGAAGCAGGCGCCTCCCTTGAAAATATGTCGTTAATGATTTTAGTGAAAGGCCACCCTCATTAAACTTTTCACTTATTTATGTAACGAGTTCCCTCATAATAACATTTTGTTAAGGCTAGAGCAACTTTTAAATTCTAGTTCTGTTTAACAAACTATAAGTTTGCAAAGTTCAAGCTTTTTTGTACAATAAAACAGAATATATTTTAACTATCTCTAAGCGACGTAAAATAACTTTATATCGGCATTCACTTTTGTCGGAAACTCCAAGGAAACTTCTTCGATAAATTATTTTGTTGGGTGCTGCTCTGTATTTATAAAGTTGCAACAGGGAACATTAGATATTATAAACTGTGCCGAGTGGATAAACAATAATTAATGATAACGGGAGAATTAAAACGAATAATTTAATATCTCGCGCCGAACATGTACGTTTGTAGTTTGCGTTTATTAAAATAATTTATTTAGATATGTGCATTTGATTACGTATTGGGTTGGAAAATAGGTGCATAAATCAGATTGCCTACGGTGCATTTATTTCGCTTCCTAGTATTGTTGAACATACTAGTTGGAAATATAATTCGTCACATTTCAAATTGGCTGCAAATACAAAATGAATTATCTTTTTTCATATCTGCTCTGCTCTTGGAAATGAATGTTATTTTGCCATATAGCTGATAACTTTCATAAACCTACGCTCCAACATTCCTGTCTGTGACCACACTCATAATAATAAGAGTATTAATAGTCCACAGAACAGCTCCCTTTTTTTTAATGATTACTAACAGGCTGAATTTTCGTAAGTAGCTTCGTTTTGACGAGAGAAGCGTCCCCCACCCCCAACATGTCCAAATAACGAGGTCACAAAAAATGATTACTAACCAGCTATTTTTTTTCTATTGCTTAATACATGTCTTTAAAACTAAATGGCCACATTGTCCTACAAATTGCATGGTATGTTTTTCCAGTCCTACGCTTGGAAATTGTCAATTCTATAGTAACATTTTTCTCATTACTTACAACCAAATTTTCGTTTTTTTCTCTTGGGAATAAAGTGTTGAACATGATTTTACTAATGTTCTACAAAAAAAGTGGTACATATTGATAAAAAAATACACTACTAGATGTTTAATATTTTATTATATAAATGATTAAATAAGTATATAGAAGGATATACATGTGTGTATGTGTGCGCGCACGCGCGCACACACACATGCACAGACACAGTTAAGGAAACAATAAATTTCAAAACTGCCGCTTAAATTAGAATCAAATGGGCTACTGGCCCAAGCTAGTCTAGGCCATATAAGAGTACCTAGAGGTAATTCCATAGACATATACCAGGTGACACAGGAAATATGTAACACCTCGTAGCATGTTTATTTAAAGAGATATTATTTTGAAATTTGGTAGACTCATATAATGCGTGAGGACAATCACGCATAATAAAATTTGAACAATCACCCAGTCGACATAGATACTCAAACGCAGTTTATATAGCTACGACTACCGAGAATTTTCGCAGAGAGAAAAGTTGGGCGTCTCGTTAATACGAAACTACTCACGAAAATTCAGCCTGTTAGTGATCATTAAAAAAAAGGACCATGTACTGTGGACTATAAATTATATCATTTAGTACAGGTTGTATCGCAGCGAATTAAATCTTGGATCATGTAACTAGAAATCTGGAGATAATCGTCGATCAACCTGTATTCGAGTCAAGGTTGGTTCAAGAGATCAGCGAATCTATTAAAATGTTATGCTATTGGCAACTCTGAAATCAGTCAATACAGGTCATCTGCACATAACATCACAACTATCTTCAAGTAGTTATTAATGCAACAAGTAAAGTGATACTTTACGCACTCACCTATGGCTCGTCCTCAAACATTTTTTTTATTATAGTTTGATAGAGGAGAGCTAGTGCACACTTGCGCCCTTTAAGTCATCGCTAGCGTACTAACCTTTAATTATATATTAGATGTCAAAGCTGGTGATGGCTGGAAGCAGCGGGTACGATATATGCTTAAACTGCTGAAACTAGACATTAGTTTTCGTTTTAATTTGATAAGTTCTACAACTTTAATATGGGTATAATGTTAATATAGGTATGTTAATGTAGATATAATGTTTTGTAAACATTTATTTATAAATATCTTAATCACACACAAGCGGGACTATTCCTGTTTCAGTGATTTTTTTTTGTTTATTTATAACTTTTTTTTGTAAACTCTATTTTATTGTATATTGTTATTATTGTTACAATAAACAGTTTATTATTATTGTTATCATTATTATTATTTTTCAGGCTGCCCACTGACGGACAGGACTTCCGTGGCCTCCGACACCACACGATAGCCGCGCCTGCGAGTTATTTACCAACACTCTCCACGACCAGTGGAGTTAGTGACTGTAAATACCTGAATCGTGTGCCCTAAGTAGACGAAGGGATTCAAAAATATCCGCCTTCTGCATCTGGCCTGTCAACCATTCGGCAAAATTCTGACAGGCCGGTATGATCTTCAATTCCGAGAGCAGCGTAGGCTTTATACCTTCGAGTACGCCTATTATTAGGACGACCCTCTTGATCGAGTAACCTGGGTACAACACTTGGAGCTCGCACCGGAGATCTCGTTATTTGGTCCGTTTTTCCTCGTCTTTCAAGGCGATGTTTGTCTCAGCAGGTCATGAGAATTCAATATCAAGCATCACCTTGTTCTGATGGCCGAGGAGGACTTTGTCAGGCTTGTTGTTGTGAAATAACCTTCATTTTTGATGTCCGCCATTTTTTCGTTAAAACTAATATTTATTGAGATATTTGCAAGGAAACGAAAATGTTTTCTAAAATTCGTTTACTATTTAAAATGCATTTTCTTTTAAAGTAAGCGTTGTAAGTGAACGAAAAAATTTGAGAGTCTAGGTCATACTATATTTTAACGAAAAATAGTATATGGAAATACATTATTTTAATAACTGACTACTTATATTATTTAAATGGCGACGTTTTTATTAAAAAAATGTGAAATAGAACATAGAACATTATTTTTGTTTTAGTTTTTTTTTCCCTCCTAAAAAGGGATGGCATCCAGCCCCTGTAAATTCCCACATAAAATAGAACCTTTGCTTTGATGAATTTACTTTTAAGCGAGCTATTAAGTTACCAAAAATAATAGAAATCTACTTCATATGATATTGTTCCGAAGTTAGCGTTACTTTAAACAGCCGAGAATTTGTGTAGTTGGTAGCATATTTAAGGTAAGTTTCGCCGATTTGACAAAACAATTTTTTAAGCTCCCGAGTGGAGAATTATTTGAAGTTGTCATTTGTAATCAGCGTTGCACATGAGTAATCGAAAAAAAATGATTTAACCATCAAGTAAACCCAGTTAACCTTTGCGTTCAAGTAAAACTTGTTTTGCTTTTATCACGAACTAAAAAATAGTTTAATCGAAAATAAAAGTTTTAACCAGAAAAATTTGGTTTAAACCACCGCTGAAATTCCAGCAAATTACGATACCAAACATCCAAAAATAACATTTTCTGAAGAGTGCACTATTGTTTATACTTTTAAATTTTAAATAACTAGTTTATTTACGTAAATGTCAATCACTGGAATATGTCAATCATTGACTTTCTTGTCTTAAAAATATGAGTTGTATAAAATGTGTTTTCTGTTGATGTGTAGAAAAAATTTAGTCGAAGATATAGTTATTTTACACATGGTAACATTCATAGCAAGCGAGCTAATGTTAAGGATGGAAGCAAAATATTTATGTATCGCAAATCATTGTTCGATAGAATATACATATAGATGATTACATTTGTCATATTTATGTCGGCTAACAATGAATTGATAGTTTACATAGTGCGAGCATTGAACTGAAAACGCCATGTCTTTGTGCATACAGAACTGCGGAGTGCATTCCATGTATAATACTTTATTATGATTCGATTTACACGTACTTCTTCAGGCTCTTTTTATGCCTCTTAAGGTGAAATAATGTGCTAATGATTACAAGATGTTATTGTAACGCTTTCTCAGCAGTGCACGTCTCACATATACGTATTTTAATTTAATACAGTTCATAAAATTTCAAACGAATGCGAAATCTTGGAAAACTTGAAATTTTTTAAAAATCTAGGAGCTTGATTCAATTTTTGATCATATTTTAACATTGTCGACAATCATTTAAAACTGAGGTTAAAAAAACCGCTGCCCAAGGAATCACTACTTCCACATCCAGATTTTTTATCTAAGTCACTCACAACGAAAAAATTTTGTATGTGGAAATAATTGTTTATGGAACATTATTATATAATATTTGAAATCCTCTACCCCAAAAACCCATAAAACGATACCCCACATCGGTAGCGGGGTGGGGGTGGTGATATGGGGTGGCAGTGGGAGTGGATGAAGTAAAAAAACATTTCGAGGTTTCTGGTTCTTGTACACACCCTAAATCACAATTTTTTTCATCCCCTTTAATAATGAGGTAGGGGTGGTAATGGGGGTGGCTAATGCCAAAATTTTTTTTGAGTCCTCAGCTTCTCTTGTAAATACTAAATACCAATTTTATGGACTCTTACCTGCTTGATTTACCTATTTTCCCCAAATTTACCCCAATTTACCCCCCAACCCTTCGACGAAACAAGATGAAAATATAATCTAGTTCTAGATCTCGTTAAAGTACATATGTGTACCAAATTTCAAGTCAATATCTCAAACGGTTCCAGAGTAATCGTGCGCACAAAGAAAGTTACAGACAGACCGACAGACAGACAGACAGACAGACAGACAGACAGACAGACAGACATACAGACCGACAGACAATGTTTTTTTTCGCTCAAACTTAAAATCTCGACGTTTCGTGACATTCTAAGTCTATTTGAACAATAAAAATTTTTAAAAATTTTTTTGTCGTTACTATACTTCCACTGGATGTGGAAGTAATAAATTAAAATCGTAAGGTCCGGCCAGTATTTTCATCCATAGATAGTGATATTTAATCTGTAGAATAAGATTTTTATTTTCACCTACAAATAGTGATATTGATATTCCTTGAAATTTCAACTTTTTTGCCAATTTTTATTTATCATAGTAGGCGTATTTAATTTCGAAAAAAAAATTTTTAAATAACTTTTTAATCACAATCTGAAGCAAAAGAAGTGTACCAAATTTGATCTAAATCGATCAACAAATGGCCGAGATATTTGGGTGTAGTGATGAAAAGTGAGACACACTGTATAACATATAGCGAACACAACTTCAGTCTTTAGAACCCTTACAAAGAAGCTGACCGCATGATCAGCAAACCTTTAAGTGAAATTCGACAACCCCGGCAACACCTGGAAGAAACCACTAAAATGTGGAGTGTTTAAAATAAAAACCTGTAAAATTTTTAAAAGAATGTTAAGTACCTGTATGGTAGTTGCGATTTTTCCCATTTCCATTGTAGACGAGTATAGCCGAGTTCAGTTCCCTCCAAAGCTTGGTATTTGACTAATCAATTAGTTTACTATAGACCTGCTATTAGTTGATTGTTTAAGATCTCAAAGAAGGTTAATTCTAATAGTTACCAATCGTAGTATCTTTGACCGGCGCCTTCGCCATTTACAAAAATTTTCATTCAAAATAATAAAGATGATGTTTTTAAATGTTTAAAAAAATAACTATGTTTGGAAACTCTTCTGTTCCATTTTTCGTTGTTAGTAAAATAAATAAATCGACAAATTTTGAGGCCATTTGAGACAAATGTTTCGAATTGTAACTTACGCATATACAGGCTGTCCATTTTATCAGGGCCCTCGAGAATATCTCACTTAATAATGCAAGCAAATCCAGTTTTGAGTATGAACTATCTGGGGACAGCTATTTATTTATCGAAATGGATAGCTTTATTCATGTAGAATGAGGATATAAAAGTCCCGAAAAATCCCAATGTGAGCTAAAGCCACCATTTAGAAAAAATGGCCGCCAGAACCGTTTCTTTTAGAAGGACATATCTCAGTAACCATTGCTCCGATTTTAGATTTTTTTTTGTTCTCTTCCCCTTTTTATGTACAATCGAAAGTGTTATTACATCTTTATTCATAAAATAGAAGATAACTGAAGAAAATAAGACTTGAGTTCTTGGAAATATACAAGGTGTCCAGTTAGTGCTTCCTCGGAAGATTGTGCAAAAATGGGTAACTTTATAAAAAAACTTTTTTAACAAAACTTTCAGTGTTTCATCTCTACTACAACGTGAAATTACTTTCAATTATACAAGGTGTCACAACAAGAAAAATGTATAATTTTTTTAATGGAATACCCTCTAATTTTTTGGCGCCAGTTAAGCCTCTAAGGGTCGTGAATTACGTCCTAAAATTTTTTGCCAATCGGATGCAGCGTTGCCAAGTTATAATTTTTTTTCCTGTTTTTTTTTTTGGCAAATTACAAACATTATTTTGACTACCATATCTCCGTAATTTATTAATTGTTTTTTTCTAAAAATGTAGGGTGTTATTCGATGATGATACATTTACTGAAAAACATTTTTGAAATAAATTATTATTATACCGGGTGTCCAAAATATTTGTTTACATTTCTTGTTATTTAATTATTATTTTTCTCAAATTTTTTAAATGGTATGCCTATATTTTTTTAAATAATATCTAATTTATTATTTTATTAAATTATGTTAGGTCTCATTACATGGCCGCCTAAGTCACCCGACCTGACTTCAGTGGGTTTTTATCTTTGGGGATTTGTGAAGTCAAACGTTTATAAAGTAGAACCAACGACTCGAGAAGATATGATGGAAAAGATTCGTCGGTGTTTCAATCGTATAAATGATGATATGTTACACTGTGTAAGGTGCTCATTTATCAAGAGACCTCAGTGTTACCTGAATCAAAATGGTGGATATTTTGAGCAGTTGTTAGGTTAGTTTCAATATCGTGAAAAAAAAATCATTGCTCAAGAACCGTTCATAAAAGAATGTGAGAAATTGTAAGCGTTCTCATCCATTTAAAAAAATTATATGCATTCCATTTAAAAAAGTTGAAAAAAATGTAAAACAAGATATAGATTTTAATGCTAAAATAAAGAGCACCTTAATTTACGCAAAAATTATTTGATATAATCATATCTCAAAAAACGTTTGAAATAGAAATAAAAAGATATTCAAATGTGAGGAATTGTATGTTTTATTCATTCATGTAAAAGAAGTATACCTAGGCATTCTATTAAAAAAAAATGAGAAAGATAATAATTAAATATCAAGAAATGTACGCAAATATTTTGGACACACGATATACTAAAGATTTATTTCAAAAATGTTTTTCAGTAAATACATCATTATCAAACAACATCCCACATTTTTAGAAATAATGATTAATAAATCGCGGAGATATGCCAGTCAAAAATGTTTGTAAGCTTCCCAAAAAAAACAGAAAAAAATAATTTTGCGAAATATTTTAGGCTGTAATACAGGGCCCTTTGAGGCTTAACTGGCGTTAAGGAAATACAGGCTGTTCTATTTAAAAAAATTATAATTTCTTGTCACTCGTTTTTGTGACACCTTGTATAATTGAAAATAATTTAAGTTGTAGTAGGGACGAAACATTGAAAGTTTTGTTAAGAAAGTTTTTTTATAAAGTTAGCCGTTTTGCACAATCTTCCACTGACTGGACACCCTTTATACCTTAACATTATTAAAAATGATTACAATTTTATATATAAATAACTATTACTCCGTTAATATTTGAGTTAGTAACATCGATCAAAAACAAATGAAAGCTAATTGTGTGCTCTAGAACTTTTATTAATATTATTTTTTCAAAAATTTACTAGAAATTTCAGTACAAACTTCTCGAGTTTACAAAAGTTTAAATTTCCGTAATATTTAAATTATTTTTTAATTTCCTAAGTTTATCGTTTAATTTATCGTAACATATGTAATCATACTTTCTGTAAAATGTGAAGTGAGGAATGGAACAGAAAAAAGAAATCTAAAATCGGAGCAACGGTTACTAAGATATATGATTTTAAAGAAAATGTCTCTGGCGGTAATTTTTTCCAAATAGCGGCTTTAGCTCACGTCGGGATTTTTTGCGACTTTATGTACTTATTCTACATTAATAGAGGTATCCATTGCGATAAACAAATAACTGTCCCCAAATAGTTCACGCCAAACCCATTTTACACTGATATGCCTGGTCTATAATATCGGTCGCGCAAAAAAATTGTTTCTACGAAAATTGTGCCGATTTTTGTAAGCTATAAAATGGTTTAAATATATTTGAAATCCATGGCCTACTTTAGTTTACTTTATTATTTGTAATTGTCTTAATGTTTGATTATAGTAAATATTTGAAAAACTTACTGAATTTTTAATCGTTTTATTCAATCACACTTCTCCACGGCGCGGCAGGTATGATGATAGTTAAAAATAAATTATTGGTTTAAAAAAGGTTTTTATAATAAAATTACTTGCTTACTTCCAATGAATAAATATGGCATGTGCCATATCGTTGAAAAGGGAAGAAAATACTTTATTTAATGCCGCCATTTCCACCCATTTCAAAAAAAAATTAACGCCCTGAAGAGTAAATCTCAAAATACAGCGGTTCCGAAAAAAAATTAGATAAAACCTCGTTGAAACACCCTGTTTTCAAGAAATTTTCAACTTGGAATTTTCGTCGTATCTCTTTAAATAACGGAGGTATTTTACTTAGACATATTCCGCATTTTCGATATTTTCCGTCATAACTCTTAAAATAGGACATGGATTTCAAATATCTTTAAACCATTTTGTGGCTTATAAAAATTGGCACAAGTTCACAGCCCCACAAAAAAAAAGTTCAAAGCAGCGAACCAGACCCATGTATTCCTATGTATTTTCGGTCGCTGAATCCGAATCCGGGGTAAAAAAAAATCGTGCACCCCCAAAATCATTAGCTAGAACCTGAAATGGGGTAAAAAGAATATTAAGCTACGAGAATAGTTGTTACATCTTAATCAATCGCATTATTCAAATTAAACAGCAGCGTACATACAATATGAGACACATCGCCAGGGAGGGGCGAAAACTAGCCCCCATATAAAAAAATCGATCCAAAACAGCAATGATTGTTGAAAAAGCTCAAAATGTCCAAGTTTTGTTAAAGTGATAAGAAACTGCATCAGGTCCGACGTAATCTTCATAAACTGCCCCTATAGAATTGAGAACAACCACCTCCAAGTTTAAAGGACATGAGAAAAACAAGAAAAAACGTAAAATGCAACAGGATTTCTATTTTCATGGATGCTATGATTGGCTGAAATTGCGTAGTACTCTAGAAACTTACATACCATCAACATTCTACAGTGTCAACCCTCAGAGGGTGTGAAAACTACCCCGTATGTAAGTTTTGACTATAAAAAGTTACAGTGACTTCTATAGAAATTCGAAACACCTGCGTTGGGTGGAAGAGAGAACAAACTAGACTATGTTCGACGCTGTGCTTGAAAACCACCCCCACGGGGTTGAGTGGCGCCTAAAAAAAATATGGAAATGAAACGAATAAGCAACAGTATAGCTTTTTCGTTACATCTTGAATTACGGTAGTTTACATCCTTTCTGGGGGTGTTACTTAATAACATTTATAGGATATGGAGTTTTAAACTTTAAGTGTGCAACACGATTTTTGCCAATCATAGCATCCATAAAAATGTAAATCCGGTTAGTTTCTCTCTGTTTTTCCAGCATCCTACAGATATAGAGGTAGTATCTCGCAACCCCGTGGGGGTGGTTTTCAAGCACATCGTCGAACATAGTCTACTTTCTTCTCTCTTCCACACAACGCAGGTGTTTCGAATTTTTATAGAAGTCACTGTAACTTTTTATAGTTAAATCTTACATAGGGGGTAGTTTTCACACCCTTTGCGGGTTGACAGTGTAGGATGTTGATGGTACGTAAGTTTCTGGTTCTATTTTAGAGAACTACGCAATTTCAGCCAATCATAGCATCCATGAAAATAGAAATCTCGTGTCCTTTGAACTTGAGGGTGGTTGTTCTCAACCCTATAGGGGCAGTTTATGAAGATTGTGTTGGACCTGATGTAGTTTCTTAACACTTTAACAAAACAGACATTTCGAGCTTTTTCAGCAGTCATTGCTGTTTTGGATCGATTTTTTTATATATATGGGGACTAGTTTTCGCCCCTCCCTGGGGGTGTGTTTCATATGTATTGTTTGTACGCTGCTGTTTAACCTTAATATGTATAATTCGATTGATTAAGAAGTAACAACTATTCTTGTAGCTTAATCTTCTTTTTATCCCATTTTTTGGCTCTAGCTAATGATTTTGGGGGTGTACGATTTTTTTTGACGCCGTATTCGGATTCAGCGACCAAAAATACATAGGAATACATGGGTATGGTTCGCTGCTTTGAACTTTTTTTTGTGGGACTGTGTTTTCGTAGAAACAATTTTTTTGCACGACCGAATATTAAGTGAGATATTCTCGAGGGCCCTGATAACATGAACAGCTTGTATAAATGTTTCACGTAGTACCTCTAGTTCCCTTCAAAGGTTTTTTCGTATTTCTAGTTGAGCTAGTTGAAATTCGGCTTGGAGTCCCCTGCAAATGCGAGAAGGTTACGAAAAATCTTAAAGCTGAAAATTTAGAAAAGGTCCGAATTTGTAACAAAAAATTCTCCATACTCCATACTTAAAATACTAGGAATTCTATCATGTAATTCAATACTTCGCCAGTATTAGCTAGAAGAGTAGTTGTTTTGATTGGTTCTCCAAGAATGAGTGTTATAAAGTGTTCACTTAACTAGCATATTAGCGTAACCAGATTGAGGCACCGAAATACACAAAGTAAGTAATTTCATATTAAATAAAAAAGTGTGTAAGTTGTATTTTGCATAACACCTAAATAATAATTTCTAACCATAATTTATATAAACAAAAGAAATACGATGATATTCAAAACATCGAAACTGCAATATACAGTGTGTATCTCAGGTTCGAACGAACTTTACGTACATTAGAATGTCACATATTTTTCGAGTATTATGTCTTGACGAGTAACCAAAAATAGCTCTTTGGAATAGTAGATTATTCAGAGAGCGTGTAATGATGGCTATTACTCGCGAGGGTGATGTTTACGTCACGAATCGAAGGCGTGTCGTAAATCCTCCGACCGCGTAAGAGCCATTATACGCGAGCCGAATACTATAATTTATCCACCACTATCGTATGTTTTAACTGTTTTAATCGATTAAAAGTGAAAAAGTAAAGTTCGTTTACAGTGAAACGTGCACGAAAACATGGAAAAAATGAACTCGCCGTTTCTTTATGAAATTGCTCATTCCTGATTAGTCAAAGGTGCGTTAGAATTAAAGCAACTGGTTCCTGGTTGGTCAACGATGCGTTAGAATGAGATTACCTTCATTATACGTTAGGTTGGAATAATGACTATCATTATTTGTCAATTGTTAAATGTAGAATGCGATGATTATATGATAGTCAGTCATGGATAAAAATATTTTTATTCAATACCCACGACAACATGTGGTTTTGAGCGCTGACATGTTTAAATTCGCACGCAACACCGACACCTGTACGACTTCCTCGGAAACGATTTTTTTTTATACATTGAAGCGCTTGATGGACCAGTATAAATTAACTATTATTTAAAAGCTTAAATCTCCGATTAAAGAACTTATATCTAGATACATAACAGCCTATCTTTTCACTATATACCTTGTTTGCCCCTAACATAGTAACATTATATGTCCATTAAAATGGATATATGAACATCACATCCCATAGGCAACAGTGGCGTTGTGTGTGTAGAATGGTAAATATTTTCATTAAAATGAATTATTGCAATTCCTGCATTACCGGCTTTTTATACAACGTGATGTAGGCATACGATATTATAGTAAGATAGTACAGTAAGATAAATATGTATTGAAAGGATATTAAAATTTAATTGGTATTCACTTTATAACTGTAAACTGAATTTCATCATGTTACGACTATGGAACGATCGATTTTCTTCTTTTCTAAACTGCTTTCTGCAAACGGCACAGCACTTTTCACTAAATATATTGTCACTAAACTGTGTAAATATGAATAGAGAATATTATTTAGGTATTAAGCAAATCACAACTTAAAATAAAAAGACTTCTTCACCACATTTTGATCGAAAAGCACTTATTAACATTAATGGCGGATACTGTCAAAAGTGTCAAACTGAGATTATGATAATCGAACTGAACCGATCGTACCCGAATTGGCCGCGAGTAGATCGACTAGCCAATCAAGAACTTATGGGAAGAAATGCCTTAGATTGTAACTATGTCAGCAACATATAAATCAGTACAATTATGTATCTAGATATAAGTTCTTTAATCGGAGGCTTAAATACTCAACAATGAAATGGGTTATACATTTTCTTGGCTCATCGAGCGCATCTAACTGAAACATACAATGAAAGTTCGGAAAAACGTCAAAAATTATAAATAAACTGCAAACATGCTTACTTTGAAATGCTATTATTAAAACTTACTGTTGTTTTCAAATGTAAAACGCATTGAAGCATAAAGATCATATGTTCAATTATAAATAAATAACGTTTAATGATTTTAAGGACAACTTTTCATTTTTATGAAATTAGTGGGAGAAAATATATAGGTTGTTTTTTACCGATAACTTCTGTTACTACACTTTTTATTTCATATTTGAAACACGCGCAAAATGTCATGGTAGAATACTTTCTATTAAAATCGTTCCATATCCCCGTCATACAGAATGATCGTCAGAGGAGTGTAAATCAGAAATTTGTTAACTATGAACCTACTGTTAAAGACGGCGCACAGTGTGAAATTATTGAGTTTTCATTTTCAAAATTCCGCTCCACGCTCAATTTTTGATCAATTTGGATGAAACCAGGTGCAAAATGTTTGTGAAAGCTGGCTTTTTATCAAATAATTGCTGGTTTTACAATTAAGATATTATGTGCCAACTGTCAGCTACCAAAACCCCGCGAAAATTATAAAAACTGTAAAATTTTTATAATTCGTGTACTCTATGTTTTTTAAAACGGATTTTTATGACTTATATGAAAGTTTTTTGGGTCGCTGATTACGAATTTCGGGGTCGAATAGCCTGAAAATGTGCAAAAAAGGTAAATGTATTTTGACTTCAAGAATAATATTAAAATTTCAGAAAATTCTCTGCTAAATTTTTCTCCTGAACCTCCTTAATTTAATTAATAAAAAGCTTTTTTCTTTGAAGCTATTTAAATTTAACAACGGCGATTAATAATTAAAAGTGTAATCTACATTCTTTATTTAGGCTAAATGATGGTAAATGACTAATTGGATTAAAAATATATATTTGTTCTTTTTTTAGGGATACTTTTTGCCGTAGGTATTGGTAGTACTCTAGGTACTGTAGTACTCAATGTTACAAAGAATAAGGGGCTTAGTTGCATTATTTTCAGAGATTAAAAAAATACAAATGTATAAGTCTTAACTATAATATTGTCTTAGATAATAATAATTATATTATCGTGAAAATAATTTTTTTAAATAAAAGTAACGAATGATATTCGTTACTCAGTTCAAAAACAAATAGTTAAAAAAAATTATATCATGTTTTTTTCATTTTTTTTAATTTAGGGGTAATTTTAACCCTCCCTAGTTATCCTTCCTATAAATGTTTAAGCTCAACTAAGGATGGTTTCAACTCAATCCTTGGTAGGGTGAAATTCTGTTTCTAAAGTTTTTGTAAGCTGACTCATCCAAAATCATAAAATAATACTGAAAGCCCTTTCTGCAACTTATTTTTCAAGTTAATTATTAGTTAAGGGTAGTTACACCCTAAGGAGGTGAATACATTTTTTTTTCAGTGAAAATGCGTCAAAATTTCATCCGTTAATTGGTTTAAGGGCAAAAAGTTTTAAAAAATTATATCATGTAATTTTCATTTTTTTTTATTTAGGGATAGTTTTTGCAGCTTGTAATTAACCCTTATATTAAAATTTTGCTAAATTATAAACCAACCTAATGAATTTTCAAATTAATAGTAAAAAAATATGGTTTTGTGATAATTTCAGACTCGCAGTAAGAATATTGCGAAAACAGGTGTTTAAAAGGGGTGTTTTTTGCTAATTTAAGGGTGCTGCGCACATTTCCAGGCTACTCGACCCCGAAATTGGTAATCAACGACCCAAAAAACATTCATATAAGTCATAAAAATCCGCTTAAAAAAGCTTAGAGTACACAAATTATAAATAATTTAAAATTTTTATAATTTCTGCGGGGTTTTGGCAGCTGACAGTTGGCACATAATACCTTAATTGTAAAACCCGCAGTTATCTGATAAAAAGCCAGCTTTCACAAACATTTTGCACCTAGTTTCATCCAAGTTGATCAAAAATTGAACGTGGTGTGGAATTTTGAAAATGAAAACTCATTAATTTCACACTGTGTGGCGAATTTATCTTTACAATCAGGAGGATCACACTTACCAAGTGTCTGATTGCCAGTGACACATTTATGACACTCATGGAATTACATGGGTAACCAGTACGTGCGATAGGAAGCTCAGATACGCCGTCAATTGTCGTGAAAGGCAAGACCTCTGTACCACTTGTCAAAAATTGCGCACGTATTTTCGCACTCGGGACGTTCATACTTACCAAGAATCTGATTGTAAGTCGTAAATTTATAATATTCATCGAAATACACGGGTAACCAATATATGCGGTAGAAAGCTCCCATTCTCCATCAATTGGAGGACTTAGTTTAGTTATATATTTAATTTGGAAGAAAAATTCTTAGCGCAACATATTTTAAAAAATTGTTAAACTTCGACTATTTGAATGTGCCGCGAAAACAGTAGTGACATCATAACGGCAGTTAGATGTGAACTTATAAGCAGAACAGATGAAGACGAATAAGTTGACATTGCTGACAAGAAAGAAAATAACCTCATATGTCAAAAGTAAATTTGACGTTTAGCTAGCAGTGATTGATGTTTGCAGTTATTGTTAATATTTTTTTACAAAATGACTAATAAAGGCAATATATCTGTAGAAGCTAATTCTGACTTTCTACTTGAGGTAGATATATTTATGGTCAGCGAATTTTTAAAAGGAGACGATCGTTTTGACATTGCAATGGTTGGAAGTGCAAAAGCTGCAAGGTACTTACGTTACAGCTGCTATAGACACTACAAACTATTGTAATTTCTGCAAGAACTTCCTTTATCTTATCTTATTAATATTACATATGTCTAATATGTATTTTATTATTTAATTTAGATGAATTTGTTAACTATACTTTGTATTTTATTAAATATTTCCTTTTCATTGTTTTATTTCCTATTAACTATATGCATGCGTATCTAACTGAAAACAACAAAATAAGTTTATCTACTAAAGAAATTATTTATTATCCATTGATACTCACTTCTAAGAAGAGTCAGAATGAGACTTACGAAGATATCAAGAAAGGTCTGTATTATAACAAAAAATAATAAATAGGTAAAGTACTTTATGCTAGTATCTATCTAAACAATAAACAAAGGGCATTTATAACTACAATCCAACGCATTCGTAGCCATTTCCGACTGATTGTGTTCACCGACTTTAGACGACTTTCACAGTTTGTTTCAAATAGTTTTTCAACGGCGAGTTTTTAAATTTCCTTTCTTAATTTATTGATCATCCTAGTATTATGGGGCGTCTAGGGAGCTTCATAAATAATCAATAGCTAACAAAAACAACTGCACTTTATTCCAACATAAACTAGATAAAATACATAAAAGCAGATTAAAGCCATTTACTTCCTTTTAGGAAGTCAAAGCATGAATAACATTCTAATCTAGAGCCGTTAAGAATACAGTAATACACTCTGTTTTATCCACCAGTTTGGCGGGTAATTTAAATTTGTAACAGCTAGAACGCCACACAAGTCTTGTAATGTCGCCGTTTTTCCTACAACATAAACCCATATTAAAAATCAAATTCCTACATTAAGATACAACTTACCTCAAATGAAACGCTTAGAATACATTGTAATTTGTTACTTTACTTGACATTGAAATGGTCTCCACAATAAGAAGACTTGGTCCATCTTTGGTGGCTTTGAATCATTCATTTTTACGTTCAGAGTTCATTATTGGAACACAACAGTTTTTCTGGTGAATTGGTGGTATTATTTACACAGTACGGCAGAAACACTATCTGTATATTTATCCATAACTAGATGCTGTTAAACTATACCGAATTGTAACCTATGAACGTCAGTTGAATTTGACGTTAAATATAATGTCAGATTCAACTGTCGTGATTGCCTTTTTTCTCCGTCGCCATCAGCGAGTTTCTAAATTAGTCCTGTTTCTCGTCGTTTTATAACTAACTTCTCTACAGACTGCCGTTATTATGTCATCTCCGTTTTAAATGCATGTATTTTTGTAATTGATATTATAATATTATAAGACTTTTTTTTCAACTTCTACATGTTTCTAATGATTTTTTATGAATAATTGTTATTGTTTAACATAGATTTTCCTCAAATTTTAACTTAGTGCAACAACCCAATTATCGTAAAAGTCAAGAAACTTGCACCACTTTTCAAAGATGGAGAATGTATTTTCGCACTCAGGAGGTTCATAATTACCAAGTTTCTGATTGCCAGCCGTTTATGATACTCATCGAATTACAAGGGTAACTAGTGCATGCGGTAGGAAGAGCCGATACGCCATCAATTATCGTGAAAGGTGACGTTCACCACTTCTCAAACATGGCGAATATATCTTCGCACTCAGGAGGTTCATACTTACCAAGTTCCTAATTGCCATTCATAAATTTATAAAATTTTTACCTGACTTTTTTTTTCAAAATTGGGCAAGCATAGCGCCTCCTTGTACCCAAAATGAATGGGAGTCTGGATTCATGATTTTTGGAGATAAATTGAGAAATCTCCCCAGCCCCCATACGTAAATCTATGACTTATTTGTCACTGTTTTTTACTTTTACAAGTCATATTTCTTACACATTTTGGGGGCTTGCCGTACGCCCCTGTACCAAAAAAAAGGACATTTCTGTGCTCTACTACCACGAATTAACAACAATTCACATATTTTGGAAATAAACTTATGGCACACAATTAGTAGTCGGCGGGCTCCTGGTCTATCACCTAGCAAAACCAATACGTAATTAATAATATTCGTTATATAGCCCTTGCCTTGGTTTGGAGTAGTGTGCCAGCGGGCGTTGTTGCAGCACGTCTGTGATGAGAATCTGTGCGGTAATAAAAGCAAATGTGGCACAGCGACGCAATACATGTGCCTCAAATCGCTTTGCGTCGCCAACTTACTGTAATAACTTACAACCATAACTCGTATTGCCCATTTTACATCCACCGCCCAGAAAATTAATAATACAACATGCAGCCAGGCCATAGAAATTGAAAACGAGAAATATTGCTAATTATAGTTTATGCTAGATTAGATTTAAATTGCTGAATCGTGATCCTTTGGGAAGAAATTCGTGTTGGATATCTAGTGACCCATCTCGCTGGATTACTTGAAACGGGAAATGCAGTCCGCTGCAGCGGGTTCGAGGGAAGAAGAGGCAAGGCGTGTTGACAGTTATTCTGCTAAATACGGTGGGAGCTGAGTTGAGCTTGTCTGAGATCTTACAGGAAGAAAATCTTTGTATAGCTGATTACGTTTTTAAGACCGATGTAAATATAAAAATTGTATGTTTTGGAGAAGCTGCATGAAACACAAAAAGTCATGTATATTGTTTTAGTGCATTATACGAGGTGCTATTTGAAGTGAAAGCAAGTGAAAAAAGAAAAAATGGAAATTGTATAGAAGTTTGTTGAAAAACTCCAATGGTAGAATTTGTTCTATAACTTCTTCTTATCTGAAACGCTTTCATATACATTTTGTGATCCATATACTACACTAATTGGCCTTCTTAAAACTTTGAATCTTGGATGGTGCAAAGAAAAATGAAAAAAACTAGGTACTAGGCATTAGTAAGTTTGACTTTTGTGCGTCTCGTGACATTTTTATCAGGTCAAAGGGTCTAGCATGATAACCATATGAAATGCTCCCCCAGAACCGAATAAGATAACTACTATTTTCTTTAATAGGTTATCCACCTCTACTATTATTTGTAGCCCAGAAATTTTAGTTTTTGACCCGGAATTAATTATTGTAAGGCTGAAAATTTCCAGGATTGTAGTTTTCGTCAAGGACAACACGTACCAAAAGTCCCCTACTCTCTAGCGTCGGCCTACCTGTTTTTACAGAGCAATAAGGGCCTAAGTCGCAGAAATTGCAGAACTGGCTATAAAGTGCAGCAGAAAGGTGTTACTGGTCCAATGTGGATCGAAATGATCATAAAGGCTTCGGAGAAGCATATCCGTTCGTATTTCAGATGTTCAACGCATATTTTGTTCATAATTTTCTGTTCTAGTGCTGTCAAAATTTCATTGAAAAAAATCCTAAATGGCGCCATTGCGGATAAATGAAGACTCGGAAGGGAAAACGTACCGAATAAACATTTCTCTTCATACTTTGGGCTTTCCATTGGTATATCTACCTTCTCTGTAGTGTCACCCGTTACGGAGCTACGCCACTTCGAGTGTCGCCGTTCGGGGACACTTGGACAATTGTCAGAGTGCGTTCATTGTTGCATCGATCACGTCTAGTCTAAACAATCAAGCAGGCGCACGGCGAGCTACGCCTTCTTAGTTCAGTAACTGTGACAGTCCTCGGAGTGTGTGCATCAGTTCATTGGCGCGGAAAAAATGAGTGATCTTAGTTAAGGCGTTTATGTTCTTTGTAAATTTTCTCTTGAAAATGGAAATGTTGTGGTGGTTCAGGGTGGGCTATCAACTTTGCTTCGGTCTAGTGTGGAAAGAGGAGTTGTTCAATGATCTCGTGAAGAAAAATCATCTGCCATCGTACATGTGACATGCAGGTAAGTCCTACGATCCTCGCTAGTTTTAATGTGCATGTGTTTTTTTGCAGGTTTAGCTAGACGTCAAACTCAATCCGGAGGACTGGAGATAGAAATCAGGACTCCAGAACCTGATTTCTGTTCCTACCACAAGGCAGCCAGTTCCTGATAGCCTGCTGCGGCTAATTTCCTGCGCGTGCAAGGCGAACTGCACTGCTCAGTGCGAGTGCAGGAACTCTGGTTTTAACTACAGCATCATGTGCAGGAGCTGTAGAGGATCCAGCTGCACAAATATTATAAATTTATAAATTAATAAAAAAATACAAAATGTATTGAAAATTATCGAGGAAAAATGAGCATGAGGAAAAAGATATATAAATTTATACAGGTCTGCTTTCTGGTTTGTGTTAATAAAAAGTGAGTGGATAGTAGATGGTAAGTAAGTGAATTAAATGTAATGTTTAGTTTATAAATGTTTTGTATGATAACATAATTTTCATTTATAAACTTTTATAGATCTTTTTTAAACATATATGTACTTTTAACATTTTTTATTGCTACTATTAATAAATTACATAGCTTTGGCCCGTAATAAAATATAAATCTTTGGGCATGACATTTTCTAAAAAGTGGTATATGAACGCACATTATAACTTGATGGCACCAACTTTTAAGAAATCCAAGGGCTAAATTGAATCAGACTAAAGGTACTGGATTCATGAAATTAGTTGTAAAGATTGTGACTTGAAGTATGTTGAACGAACAAAAAGGCCAATAATAACAAGATTCAAAGAACACATTATCCTTCTTAAGAATGGAAGAACTAGTGTCAGATAACACTGGCCGACAAAAAAAAAATGTTCTGTCTTTACAATCAAACGTATCATTTCCTATGTATTTTGATGCGCTGAAACCAAATTTGGCAAAAAAAATTTTTCTACCGTGTCAATTTTTCTCTCCACCCCCATAAATTCTTATAGAGGATATTTTTTGAAAAAATTTTTTAAATTATTTTTTATGATTTTTGTATGGATTTTTTGTGTCGTTTTACGTTTTAGTAAAATTTGACAGTTTTTTGACAGCTGTCATTAAGTCATAATTCATTTATGACTTCGGATTTGTATTTAGCGACCTAAAATACTTATGAATATACAATTAATATCAACTTTTTACATTTTGGTGAAACTTGACAGCTTGTTGACAGCTGCCATTAAATCGAAATTTATTCTTGACTTCAGATTCATGATCAACGACACAAAAAATCCATACAAAAATCATAAAAAATAATTTAAAAAATTTTTTCAAAAAATATCCTCTATAAGAATTTATGGGGGTTATATGGGGGTGGAGAGAAAAATTGGCACGGTAGAAAAATCTTTTTTTGTCAAATTTGGTTTCAGCGGATCAAAATACATAGGAAATGATATGTTTGATTGTAAAGACAGAACATTTTTTTTTGTCGGCCAGTGTAATAATCGTTGGAATGGAAATCAGTAACTTAACGTCAGTTCGAAATGTAGTAAATAATAAACAGCCGGATGCTTTTGAAAAGAGTGACCCAAAATTTCGCCCTTTTTGGGGACCTCATGAATTCGATTCAAAAATAGTCTAAATGATAGCTTATTGTGATACTAGGTGATAGTAGGCAAAATTTCAAGTTGAGCATAGTTTTTGTTTTGGAGATATGACGACTGTTAATTCACCTGTTCACGGCAAGATGAATCCAACATTTCGTTTATATTCAAGATTCTCAGATACCCAAAATGTATCATTTTCTATGTAAAATCTTTCGTTCTTTTGAATCTATCATTGTATTTGATCCAAAACGTTGTTCAAGTGAGGTATAGCCAATTTTACAGGGAAAAATCAGGATCTTTGCTGATAACACTCGATTAATCGGTATTTTTATACTGGAGAATCTCGATAAATACTTCAAACCTTGTAACCGACTGCATTTGTATTAAAAAGTAAATGTATATTTCTAAGAAAGATTGGGTTTGGTTATATTACTGAAATGTATTTCAATAATATGTAAGCCTCTTCACCACGTCACGATACTAATCCAGGAAGAGGTTTATATATTTTTTATTTTTTTCTCGTTTTGTTGCTTTTTTTAATTTTTTTTTAACTTCTTATCTTTTTTAGCCTCTTTTCATTTTTTTTTAAGTCACAAATGAATTAATATCTGAAGCAAATTGTTACGTGTTCAAATGAAATTAAGCCTTCAAAAAAACTAAAAGTAAGTACTAAAATGCTCATTTAACTCAAGGTTGGCTAGCTCCAGCAAGAGACTTCATTTTTTAAAGATTTTATATTTTGCCAAAAAAAAAAAGGTTTGAGCGCCAGGTAATTTCCAATAAAATTTCACCAACCTGAAGCACCCGTTCGACACACTGATTTAAAATTACCAAACTCCGTGTTTATTCAAATACTTGAAGTCTCCTTTGACTACATAATCAATAAACAGTAGAGTCAATTTTAAGATAAAATTTTATTACAGAAAATAGGACAAGTATATCCAAATAGGAAAAAAAATATATAACAAAATGGTGAAAGGTTCAGTTATAGGGTGACTCCCTCTGATTTACTCTAAAAAATTCGTACAAAAAAAAATTCTTAACCGATGTTAAATAACTTCTAATTTAAATAAATTCGGTATACTGTACGGACGTTACTATCATCCAACATCTTTCTAGTATCCTAAGATATGTGCATGTACAAGACAATTAAAGATACGTATATAACTGCGCAGTTACTCACATTAATTGTAAAAAAAATAAGTATACATGAGTAACATATCAAATATTTAGGTACTCAAAATGGCCATCGTTATAAAAAAATTACAGGAACAAAAAATTTAAACGCAACAGGGGGTCCTTTATTTTGGACATCACAATTAAAAATAAGCCACCGACCTTAAAAGACCTTAAAGGTGATGAATGATACCGGAAACTCCAGGCTCTGCAGGTGAATTCCCGTCATGTAACTTGATGCGTGACTGAAGCCTACGTAATTAAAGTCTGACCTAGTAGCGTCCTCACAACCACAAACTCATAAATTCGTAACCAGCAAATTCCAATCCAAAATTCGGCACGTGGGCCTCCAACAAAACTTCCATAATAAGAAAAATCTAGCTACCAAACTTGAAAGTAAAGACTTAAATCTCCAATAGGTTTAAAAGGATAAAACGTTTAGAATTTGATATTCTAAGAAAATCGCAAAAGTACTCTTACCCAACAAAACCGGAATGGGCTCACACAAAAAACAAGGATCCGATAGCTTTGTTTTCTACCTATTTAGAAGTTCCACAATAACCATAATCGGCTTCAAACAGCTTAACAAACAATCAGGCACTTCTAAACTTTAAGACTTTCTAGTATAATCCCCAAAAGTGAATATCGGGATGTTTTTTTTGTAAAAAAAAACAGTCAGAAAAATCTCGTCTGAACGGGGGAACGACGCGCTACCCAATGAACAAGAAACCCACGTTTTTTTTCCGGTCGACCACATGTTCTCGAGCACCAATCACAGCTGGCCATTTCATTAGGAACCTACCCATAATTCCTCTTCGCGTACTAATTTATAAATACACAGAAAATAGTCCTAACCATAGAATGATCAAAGCAATTCTTAAAATAGAGACTAATAAGCATAAAACCCATGATCGAACCATATTTACAACAAAAATAAATAAAACTGGGATTAATAATTTAAATGCCATAAATTTTCCTCCATAACCAATGTTGGTAACACTTTTCCTCAAACTGAAATATGACAGCTGACAAAAAGGAATAATAAAAAGTCTTATTTATTTAAATAAATAAATAAATAAGAACTTGTTAACTACAGGTAAGAGAGTGTGGTTTTGTTGTAACTACTAGAAGTGTAACTAAATCTTTCTTCCAGCCTATACGCCCTGAGATGTGCATATTTGCCTACATTACAGACATACCCAAAGATGTTTACACACTTTGACGGAACCGAATTCCAGAGAAAATAGCAAGGAAAAATAATAGTATTAGCTCAATCCAACAGTAAGTCATACAATATAAACTCTCCCTGGTAGCTATTACTAACTTGTGTTTTGTTTATCGTTTTAGGTTAGGCAGCCAAAACACCTCCTGCCAGCGACCAAAGGAAAAATATATAAAATAAAAACTATTATAACTCTCCAGACATGACAAATCCATGAACCTAAATTATAATGATGATTCTATGAAATAAAACCCACAAGGTAACAAGAAGGTTTCCAGAGTATTTTTATTTAACGAACGAGACACAAACAAGTTACCTTCTCTATCCACTTTGCTATCAACAAAAGTAAAGAAGCAAATATAAATACCCTTTTCCTCAGGTATCAACTAAAACATTTGAAAAAACAAACGTAGACTCACTTATTTTTAAATTTACATCCGCATATACAACTATAAGATCGGAACTAATTTAACGTTACAAAATCTTAATGGCGAGTATATTTAAGTACGCGAATCTACTTCTTTGCGAATAGAAATAGATACATCACAAATATCTGGATTAGGTATATGAACTCCTTCATACTGTGCATGACAGATATACCAAACGATTGTCATAACATGCTACAACAACCGACGGTCCGTAAACCACTTTCACAAATCGAATCTATTCCAGTCTTTGCCTCATCGACTAGGATAAAAATGTGATGATATTTCCAACAACGTTAAAAATGTTACTGCTTGTATCTGTTGAGAATTTTAAGATAACGCAAGAGGTCAACGAGAATATCAGATTCGCCCTGGCGTGGATGAATCTAATGACGATTCTAACTCGTCATATCTCCAAAACAAAGACTATGCTCAATTTGAAATTTCGCCTACTTTAAAGTATCACCATAAACTATCGTTAAGACCACTTTTAAATAAAATTCATGAGGTCCCCAAAAGGGGCGAAAAATGAGGTTTTTTTGGGTCACAAATTACAAAACTTAAAATTAATCAATAGTGAAAACGGGCCTATCCCAAATAATATGTTTAGTTAATAACCAAGATTTAGTTAGTTAGGGATGACAGGATTAGTTCAATGCGCTCAACCATGATATTATTTTAGTATACATTAGGAATATTTCTGTACTTTGGAATGAAAAGGGCGGGTGTCCAATTTTTTGTGAATTTTATGTAAGAACTGTTTCTAATAAAGAAAAGCCTTATATTTCTATAATTAAAGGCCAGAAGTTCATATATTATGTAACGTTTTAATATATTTCAACTTTAAAGGATGGTTGTCCAATACTTGCTCCACATGTCTTACAAAAATGGCCGTTTCTCTCACAAAATCATATTTTTTGATTTTGTGACAACCGCCTTTTTCATTCCAAAGTACAGATTTTTAGTTTTAATCATCTCCACATGTTGCCAATATGATTGGCGAAAGTTAATCTCTATAAAAGTATTTGATGACTGAAATATGTGGAGCTTGGCCTATTTCCAGTAAACACCCTCTATAGAGTAATATGATTTAACAAAATATTCATTCAGTTAAATAAATAACGATTTTCATTAGATTTATTTTGTGGTGCTTAATCAAGTTTTATAGATTTCATACGCAAATAGAAAATTTGCGTAAATTTGTGAATTAAAAAAATCATGCTGATTTTTATCATATATGCAACAATGTTTCATAGTTCAAAGGATAAACGATATTCCTGCTAACAAAACAATATTGTTCGAAATTGTTTAATATGGCCGCGCCGGCAACGTATTATTTTTGTAAATGCGGTAGTAATATCGAATAATGTCGCGATAAATTTTACATTCAATATCCCATTTTACGAAAACCAGTATATATTATCGCACTGTCAAAACAAACAGAACAAACATTATTGGATGTAATGAGAGAACGGCTCTTGTTTCACTGTTGGCGTTATGCAAATCCTAAAGGAACAGGAAGTTGTTCGACAGTCAGCCACCATATGGTCGTAGTCACAGTATAAGGGCAGTGAACGAGGAGCACTACAATCGGACATGTTTGAATATTCAGGCGATATGAACGACTTTGCAAAACAATAAGTAGCGAATGGCTTGTGCAGATGACGCAGACTTTATGCGATGCCATTCTGAGATGGGTGCACACGGGTCTGAGGCCGCTGCGAAGGCTGCATTGGAGAAAGTAAGGAAAAAACACTCGGCGCTTGAAACTTATGTAATGGGATAGTCGAGGATATCCAAGATCGTAACTTCTGCACTTTCCACGAGGACTTTATTTTATAATGTGAGAATGGCGCGGTAACGCACTTCGTCTTTTATTTATCTCTGTCGCTTTCTCAGGAGTTAATAGACCGTCCTGGTATTTAAATCCGTGTGATGTTCCTTATTTATGTGGTAAGTTTCCAGGCAGTATGTCTCTTTAATTGTCTTATTTTTCATTGCGTCAGTGTACATCGTCTTCATTATCCAATATGCACATATTGTCTCTTCTTATAAACAAGGCGATGATAGTCCGTTTTGAATACGTAATCCTGTGTGATGCAATATTATAATACGGTAAAATATATTTATAAAAAAAAATGGAAATCAATGAAAAGGTTTTTTTTAATATTTCGAAAAATACTGTTTTGAAAAGAAATTGTCTTTTTTCACTGATAGCTAAGTTAATTACCTTCAATTTGGTGTATAGCTAACCTCTGTAAGATGAAAATTTTCTGAGATACACAGACTTGAACGTGGGATACCTTTACACCCCCATTAAAAACTAAATTTTTTAGCGAGTTGAGATTGGGGTGAGTATGTACCTCTGTGCGTACGGGATTGCATGTATTGGTGTATGTACGCGCGTATCTCTGTGTATGTGTTTTATAAAATATTAGCTACTAATTTAGAGGTGTCGTGGTTTGTCTTACTTTAGGCTCTCAGAGAATAGTACACTTACTACTTGTTTAATCAATACCTGTTACACAATTCGTGCTGGAAAAAGGAGGGTTTATTATAGCAAGTGAAATTTGGGGCGCCACCTGTAGCACTTAAATTGATTTAAATTAATCCCCTTTTTCTACGACGAAACTCCGACAGGTGAATTCAGAAATATAATGAATTAGATTAAAAATAAAAATGTAAAAGTTTCAAAAGGATAACATTTAATTAAAATTAAAGAAACGTGTCGTTACGACTGCGAGCAGAAAAAAAAATATAAAATGGATATCAATTAAATTCAACAAGTTGCGTTTAATTCTTTAGAACTATCAAATATCGCTTAAATGGTAGAAATTTGTATAATTCTTAATGATAAAATAAAATCAATAAGAAAATATCAAACAAGAAATATAAATGTCGAACATGAAAAATAAAATCAGGTACAAATGGGAATAAGAAACACTAAATGGTTTTTATTATTCACTCGCAAATTTTACGCAACACAGAACTTAATAACTCTCACTAATCCTGTATTAAGTTGCTAGACCTGGTGGACGACATCGCCTCGATTCAAGCAGCATGGAATGATGTACAGGGTTATTCACTATATATTGACCCCCCCTTTCTTTCTGTTATTATTGAAAATAAAACTATGTTTTAATTAAACGTGATAAAAAAAAAACAATATCATGTATAGGTCACGTGATACGAAATAAATATATGTTTTTTTAAATGGAACACCCTATATATTATTGCATTTTCGAGAAGCCCTTTTTCTCCTGATTTCAAATATGTAACATTGTATAGGTCTATCTTAGATACTTTTTGACATATTTGGCATTCAAAATTCAAATAAACTGCTTTATTGACAGATGATTGAGACATGCGTGTCAAAACACAAGTGAAAGAAAAATAACAAGGTAGGCCACGAAAATAATTATTTTATTGTTTATTCAATTTTGACATTTCAAACCGTCATCATTAACATTTATTTAATCAAAATGGGTTATAGTAAGGCTGAAAAGGTCGAAATATTTTCTCTCTATGTGAAAAATAATAGAAATAAGTGTGCCGCAAGAGAATACTTTTTATTTTCTAGTGAATAAACAACTATTTACGGTTGTTGCTATGGAGTTGCTATGGAATGATGGTTTGAAATGTCAAAATTGAATAAACAATAATATAATTATTTTCGTGGCCTACCTTGTTATTTTTTGTTTCACTTGTGTTTTGACAGGCATGGCTCAATCATCTTGCAATAAAGCAGCTTATTTGCATTTTGAATGTCAAATATGTCAAAAAGTATGCAAATTCTCCTTGTGAGAATACGAATAATTAATTACGTCAATAATTAAATTTCACTAAGTTGCACATTAAACCAAATTAACTAAATGGTTTTGCAAAAATATAAATAGCTCAAGTAGATATGCAGCTATGTGGGTATGTACATGTTTGGATCTGGATATGTAGCTGCCAGAACAATTGGCTAATAAAAAAGGAAGCAAACGAACAATTAGTATTTTCAAAATATTCACATGGTCATAGCTTGAGAATATTGTGCTGAATATAAAATTAAAATCAGATTACCTCAATCAGTTATGATGAATTAGATAACAGTCGATATAACAAAAGTCTGTGTCTGGTTGATATCGAGTAAAAATGAACTTTACTGGTTTATGACAGTACAGAACTGAATCTTCTAGGTTTCCTAGAAATAATGTAAACTCTCAATAGCTAAACTCTATTCTAAATCAAACGCATTACTGCCCTCTAGTTGTTGCTAAAATAACTTTACTTATTTATACTCAAACTTTAAATTTAACTAATTTTCTATGATGTGAATTATTTGAAAATCTTTACAGAAAGCGATAATGAAATATTTATATAGTACAGTGATTTATCAGAAGATATTTATGAATTTAAAAATTAACAAAATGAATCAATGTTGTGATATACGTTTAACACTATTACTTATAGCTAAAATAATGGTAAAAAATTGGAAAGTATGAAATTACCTTTAAATTTACAATTTGATTTTTTTCAATGACAAAAACTGTAACAGGTACATGTTCAATTCACACATTTTGGGAGTAAACCTATGACCCACTTAGTGGTCGGCGGGCTCCTGGTGTAAAACTGGTACGACCAATATGAACTATTGATCTAGATTTTAGCTCTTCTAAAAGGAAAGTCAAGGAAATATGTTTATGATCAGACACCATATCGCAAGTACAAGTACAGTTGGTACTTGTACGTGCACAGCTCTGCCCTGTAGTTCGATAAAAAAAAGGCTTAAACGTTTTTTTCGCATTTTGACTGATATGCTATTTCACTAAATTCAAAATCGTTTAATAAAGTGGCACTTTACCACATGAAAATGTCACTTTAATATATAATAATGTCAGTGTTAATAAAAACACTTTGACAGAAAGTTATTTATTTAAATATTGGAATATGTAGACCATAAACTGGATGCCTTAAGAGATTTTGCCTAAAATAACGAAAGACATTGTATGAAAAACACTAAAATATGTATAAAAATAACCTTCTCAAAAAAATACTCTGGCATTACACATTCATCAGTTCTTAGTGCGTTTTTTGTCATGCTCCACTTACAAAATATTTCATATAACTTTTCGTATTTTTTCTTGGATTTTAAAGGAAGTAAGCTCGAAGATGCTTCTCGAGCGGCATTTGAGATATCTTCGGAACAATTTTCTAAATTGTTTTCAGTAGAATCAATTCGACCCACAAAAATTATACTTAACTGTTTTTATATAAATAAACAAAGCCGTGTCAGTTACTAGGTTACGGAAATCCTATACAAGTACCTGCTATGAAATTTTTTAAATTTCAAACTGTAATGCTTTTATATCTATCACTATTTGCTTATAATTAATTACCTACTAACACAAAATTCGAAAAAATAGTATAAACAAATCTCATAAGAAAAGCAGTTTTACTAAACTCATATAGTTTTTGAAAAACTTTGCTTTTCTAAACTTGTTGTTTAATGTACTATTAATAGCCATTTCTAATTCACCAAAATAAACACTGACTACTATAATAGTATGTCCCTTTCCTCGTGAATCACCCCATAGAGAGGTGTAACAGGAAAAATGTGAGTAGCATTTTATGTAAAAAAATTAAAAATGCAATTTTTTTTCAATTTCACAATTCCAAATCAAGTCGCGACCTCACGAATATGTTTTGTGAGGTATTTTTACATACAAATCAACTGCCTCTTTTTGTAATTTCGAGAGTTGCATAGCACGTGTCGAATTCAGGGGACTCGCTCTACGACTATATTACGGCGAGGCAGGGAACCACAGTGATATATTTTTCAGTAAAACGCTTTATATTGTTTTCCGTAATATGGCATTATATTTCGCTGGTAGCGTGTGAACAGCACGATTACGAAATAATATTCCAGTCTCCCACGCAGAAGGAATAATCCTCACGGCGACAATAACCTTAAGTTAGTTCTTGTTCGCCCGCTTACAGGTAATTTCCAAAAGAACCCTTGGCATTAACTGCGGTGAAAACACTTAACTGTAAGTCCTGTTGGTGAACTGAGATTTTCTCGGATTTAGCCATGAAAGTAGCTAGGAATGTAGCCAGGTATTCCACTAAGGCGACTTAATGAATGTCTAGCCGAGGGAGACTATTAAGAATAAGTTTTACTCAACCTTAAGTTCATTAATGTTGATTTTTGTCCGTAAAAGAACTAAGTATACTAAAAACACTTGTCTATAATTGTTTTATTGTATACAACAGTGCCCCTCAAGCTTTTGATAATAATTAGTAATAATAATAATAAACTTTATTGGTGTTTTAGGACTGAATATTTACACAAGTGTGCAAGGTACAAGGAAACCTAAAACAGTAGAATAGTTCACTTGCATTGATATTAAGTAGAAAATAAGTTATTCAATAAGTCATAAATAAATAAAACTAATACAAAACGCTAAAATTAAATTTGAGGAGACAGTTGCAAAAATTTTAACAAATGCTATTATTTTATTGACAAATATGAACAATCAACAATTACTTGTTCAGCCTCATGAGTTCCGCTATTGAATAAAATGCATTCCTAAGCAAACATTTAACGGAGGTTTTAAACTTTTCGAGTTAAATTGCTTTACCTGCATTAGCAGAATATTGTGCAACAATATACTATACTAATTTATTCCATTTTGTCTTTCACTTAACCATGAAAAGTTGCCATTTATTTTGTCCCGATTTCGTGTTGGGCAACTCTGAATTTGTTTGTTGGTAGTGAAGTTGTCCTCATGATTTTTTAAATATAATTGTGACAGCATGATGCGGGCACACGGTAATGTTAATGCTATAGCTGATATTTTTTATAATACTCTGTGTAATTGCATGAAGCAATTTGTACCTCCATGAAACAGAAATATCCTATCTGATTTAGGGATTGCAATTTACTGGAAGTTTTAATAACCAGTAAATCGGTAAATAAAAATGTAAATAACCGGTTAACCGGTATTTACCAGTAATTTTTAGAATGAATGATTAGGGTGGCGAAAATGGCAATTGTCTTTTTCCATGTACAAGGTTATCTAAATTTAACGAAAAACATTTTTATATACGTATAATTAATATAATGAACAAACAAAAGGTTTTTTATCAAAAGAAAAATATAAATGAAATAAATTTAAATAAATAATTATTCCGTAAATAACAAAAATATCAACTTAAATAACAAAACTTACAAACATATAAACTCAAATAGGGCATTTACTGAATACCTGAATATCTAAAAATATAATATTTTTTAAAAATAGCCCGTTATAAGGGCTAGTTTTTCAAAGCTGTTTCTGTTAGTCGTCTGATATTTGTGCATAGAATACCACCAGCTGAAAATGCCCTTCCTTTATCGATATCGGTAGGTCGATAAGTTAATAAGAATTGGTAATAACATACTTCTAAATGTTTTCCACGGACATTTGCGGCAATGAAATATTCAGTTTCCTGTCGCAATATATTGTCAATGTCTCCCTTACTTGTATTTATTAGGACTTGGTGTTTGAGTTTGACTTTTTATAATATTGTTTATTTATTGTTAAAAGTGCTCAGTATTGGGACAGTCACTCTATATTTAGTGAATACTAATCACTGACATAAATAGAAACATTGAATACGTGACACATCGTAAGTTCAGAATTTACCGAAATAACCGATAAAAAATTAAAATAATCGGTAATTATCATCATGTGTTTTTTGTCCTGTTAACCGGTAATGCAATCCCTAATCTGATTCAGTGCCGAGCTGATCTGTTTAATATTTGCAAAACGAAAACTCATAGCCAGTTCAAGCAATCAGGCAATCCAGATGTGTATTTGGTATTTAGCGATATTCGTAGAAGATGTAAATTATTGACTAAACAATGTTATGTTGAATATGTGGGAACTACTGAAAGATCTATTCCGTATAATGTTAAATGTTTCTGGAATTTCATTAAATTAAATGGAAAATCTGATTGTTTACCCCTGTCAATGTTCTATGATAATTCCAAGGATATACCAAATTTTTTGCAAGCTATTTTTCTTCAGTATACAGTCCATTACATGATGTGGAATGAAATTTTGCTCCCATTATTACTGACGATGTGCATAAGATATACATCAGTCCTTTAGATGTAGAAACTGCCCTTGATTCAATTGATGTTAGTAAAGTAGAGGGTCCTAACAAAATTCCACAAACCTTCTTAAAGTCCTGATCCAAATCACTCTTATTCCCACTCTTTCTCATATTTTCAGTATCCTTAAGAAAGGGTATCTTTCATGTTGGAAAAGTTCATACGTAACTCCGATTTACAAATCTGGTAACAAATGTCTTATCAATACCTGTGTGAATTTTGTCTGCAATTTCGAAATTATTTGAGTCGTGATTTGAAATAAATATATCTGCTTCCTTAAGTAATATCATCATTTCAGAGCAGCATGGATTCTTTCAAGGTCGTTCTGTGGACTCCAATTTATATACTTGTACCAACTACATCGTCAAATCTACCCAGCATATTTAATTTGTGTGGAACTAAAAGCACAAGTGCCAAAAGCATCTGAGAAGTCAAATAAAACAACTTCTATTAAATAATTTTTTGTACCTAGTTCTTCATATACAATTTGAATTAATTCATTTGTAGCAGTTAAATTTACTTCTAAGCCATGGTGGACCTATGATTATTGTTTATTTATTCCCATTTCCCTTTTTAATACGGGTATAGTTAGCACCGTTTTTAAATTAACTTGTTAATGATGCAGGTAAAACATTGCGCACATTTGTGTATACAATCTTTTACAAATTTGACTGGAACCTCATCAATACCAGTTCATTTTTTTTCGGCTAGTTGCGAAATCTTTGTCAAAATCTTTTACCCTCTCTATTTTTACTTGACTCAATACTATTTTGTTATTGGACCGGTCATTATCTTAATATTTCTGTGTATTATTTTCCAGTTTATATTTTACCAATATTTTAAAAATGAACACCAAATAGATCAGCTATCGTCTTGTTAGTTAGTATTATTTTATTATTTTGATTCAGAGCTATTTTGTTGTAGGATAATTTGGATAACATTTTTCATCCTACAACTAGTGAAAGATTAAGTTCGGAAGCTTTTTAACTTCCCTCTTTGAGTTTGAATGTATAATTTGCTATAATATTTTTATTTTATCCAAAAACATCATATAATGACCTTGAATATTTTAATACTTTTATGGAGGTCAAGAAGAAAGGAAAATGATGGCGATCACGATCGGCATGCAAAATTATATGTTCAATATATACGCTAAGCGAAGCAATAAATAGCAAAAGGTATAAAATCGAGTAATTTGACTATAATTCGTACTTCAGTGTCAAATAGCACACTATTTTTAAAAGCTTTTATTTAACTTGCAATGTTTGTATGTTTGTTTAGGTCAAATCTTGCAATCAAAATTTCGGCTATTTCTGACTAAGCTAGAGCTTTGAAATTTTGCACATGTGTATAACTCCGGTGACAATGCAACATAGTATAGCCATTATCGGTCTAAATCCAATATGACGGACGTCCCAAGATGGCGGATCGACTTTTTAGTCACAACCCCCTTGTGTAGGTGTCAAATGAATGGGTTTGACGAGCAAAATATGATAAACAATGTGACGTCATTCTAAATTCAATATGGCGGACGTCCCAAGCTGGCAGATCGCCTTTCTCTTCACAACCCCCTTGATATGAGTGTCAAATGAAAGGGTTTGACGAGTAAAATATGATAAACTATATGACGTCATTCTAAATTCAATATGGCGGACGTCCCAAGCTGGCGGATCGCCTTTCTCTTCACAACCCCCTTGATATGGGTGTCAAATGGAAGGGTTTGACGAGTAAAATACGATAAACTGTGTGACGTCATCTAAATTGAATATGGCGGACGCCCCAAGTTGGCAGATTATCTTTTTCTTCACAACCCCCTTGATATGGGTATCGAATGAAAGAGTTTGACGATTATGTTTTCTTAAAATGTTTTCTTAACCGCTTCTCAAGTCACCGAAGTAACTCCTTGAAAATCCAGAATGGTTTTGTGTTAGGTAAAGAGAAACGAGGCCCTACAGCTTATAGTGGAGTCCGAACCACTTCTTGGGGATAATTTTATAATTAAAATTATTTCGCGATGAGCAGGGATTGAACCTGCTTCGCTAGGTACGCCAGTATGCAAGCTAGACGCGCTAAACCACTGAGCTACCGTCCAGATATAATACGATAAACTATGTAACGCCATTATAATTCCAATATGGCGGACGCCCTAGAATGGCAATTATCTTTTTCTTCACGACTTCCTTGCCATTTGTATCAAATGAAAGTCTGTCTGTCTGTAAAATAAGTAGACTAAAAAGTAAAAAATAAAATTATATAAAAAATTTTTTTTAAGAAACAGCTTTTCAAATAAAAGCTTTTTCTTAAAAATATTTTTTTTATATAATTTTATTAAAAATATACGTGTTTCAGTCACGTAAAAAAGTGGAAAAGTGCGATTTTGTCTGATTTTGCAATTCCGAATTCGGCAGATAATTTTGCATTAATACATAACTTTAATTTTTGTATTTTCGCGAGTTGCATAAGTCACTTTTATTTTGCATATTTGGAGGATCTCGCTCTCCAACTAATATTACGGAAAACAATATAAAGCGTATAACTGAAAAATATATCATTGTGGTTCCCCGGCTCGCCGTAATATGTTGCAGTAATATATTTGCCTCTGCGACGCAAGGCTTTTTTCGCGTTAGTTTCCACGGCGATTTTAAAATGCTCCTGATTTCACCCTTAAGCGACGTACACGCAATAATTCGTTTTAGTGGCTCGAATTAAACTCGAAATAAAAGAGGGTTTTATGGCAGACAAAGGTAATAAATAAGAACGGTAATATCTCACTTTTCACCCACATCAAAAGCTAAGTCTGAGCGATTCGGTTCATCTTATGACGCCTATACTCGTCGAATTCAACTCGTTGTACTATATAGATAGGCAATTTAAATCTGGAAGAGGAATTAGGGGAATTATAGCAATATTATCCTTAGAAAATAAATACGGTCAAATTATTACAAGATTTTTTTTTGTGTTGGAAACTTGTGTGTATTTACAAAAATATATCTATACGGCATGTCGCATGTTTCATGGAGGCACTCTTGTATTTTAGAAACTACTGATGCGATCTTGCTGATATTTTGGTGATTGACACTGGTCACCAATTCGTATAATCTTTCTGGATCTTACATTTAAAAAAATATTTTTACAGTAGTGGAAGTAAGTGCTAAAGTTATGAAACCTACCCCCCCCCCCCTCCGTTTCCGAGGGTGCTGAAGACGAATAACAGGGTGAAGAAAATTTTTAGTCATGCGTCGTGGACCGAAAATGCATTAAAAAATTCAAATACATTATTTTCTATTCTAATAGTCCAAAAAAGGTACCTTATGAGTCTGTCATGAACTCCCTAAAAGATTTTTTAAAACAAAGTATTTCTTGAGGGGGCGCAGTCACTTTGAAATTTATTATCATATTATATAGTAATTTTTTTTATTATTTTGAGCATTTTGCTTGTTACAAGGCAAATCAATAGTAATAACCCAAAACTCACCACGGGGAGGTGGCTGCATATCAAGTTTCACCCATCCCAACACCTAACCATCCAACCATGTTAGAATTTTACGGCTTATAATCAATTTTCGAATCAAATTTAGGCATCTTATTGCGGGATGCTATCCGAAATCTAATAAAACCGTCTCTAGCTGCCAACCCACAAACAGTAGTTGAAGCTTCTGTAACTAATTTTACTCCCCGTTCTATACTTTGCGTGTGGCACGAAAAACGTGGAAACTGCAAGGCCTCAATTTTTCTTTTGGGAACCGTATCATGTAGTTCTTCATCAGCCAAGGTTGTAATGATTTGTGATTCTGTCAATCATATCTACGTAATCCTCACAACTAAAAAGCTGTGATATTTTAAACCATCTTACATTTTATGATTTATTTTTCCTGGTCTTAATAATTCTGCGCGCAGTCTCAATTCACGAATACGTTTTCGCTTATCAGTAATCAACCCCAATATAATATTTTCGGGATGTGCGAAGTATGCGTTTCTCTGTATGAGAGGGTCTATAATTTCGCGTAGGTCTTCTGTAAGATAGCGGGAATTTTTAATCAATGTAAAGAGATGTCTTATGCCGTCTTTAGAGGATAGTTTGGCCTTAATCTCAAACCATGTCGGAGCATAAACCTTGACAATGTAGTCTGCTAATATTTGTAAGTTTTCGCTTGGATCCTCAGTGACAACATATTAGATTAGGATGCGATTAGCAACTGTTAACCAACGTGGATGTCCTAATTTTCCAGGATTTTTTAAAGCAAGACTTTCTGAATAATGACCACTTGTCACTGCTTTACAAATTTCCAATAAATAGCATTAGTCTGTACTGAGATCGGATATTGCTTCTATGTCACTGTGGTTTTGGGCGTCTATTTTCTGATATTTCACAACTGGTAGTTTTCCACATTCTGACAACATTTTGCCAATAGGTCCAGAGAAACGTCGCTGTCCATTTGTATGGCCGTCCAAATTCTGTAACAAATGGCGCAATGGCAACTCATTTCCATGCAACTGACACATTAGCCATTGCAATGGCCTATTCAGGGAAGTTTCAATAATTCTAATTACATCAGTGTTAACTGCTGTTCCATCACATCCAGTTGCCAAAATACTTTCTGATTTTATATTATTTATTATCTTGCAGATATTTTAAAATTGCCTGAGAAATATTAAGTGCTGAACGAGTTTCTTGAAACACATGGCCAAAATAAACAGACCCTGGCTCTGAAATAAGTGTAACGTGCTCCTCTGTTATAGTTTTTCTGCAATAAGTTTTTTTTATTTGGTATTTACCAAAGTTTCATCTTTACGGCCGTCAAAATAAAGACTTTATAATAACCTCGATAATAACTCAATTCGTTAGAATTAGATAGTGCGGAGGCATTAGAGGGGATTGCGTTGGCGCACAGCACGAATTACTATCAATGTCCTTGATGTCTTCGTAGTGTACGAAAGACGCTGGATACAAGTAAATACTAAATTAGAATAAAACTTCTTTTAGCTAATGGCGTTTCATATTAAAGAATTTTAGAAAATTTCAAAACCTCAAAGACTTTTTGGAATTGAACCAAATTTTTTTTGGTTAATAAGACTAACTAGAGAAACACTTTTTTGGCTATCAGAAGTTGAAAAAAGATAATCGATTTTTTGGCCCACCTTAAATTGCACACCCCCTGAAATTGCCAAAAACCTTTTTCCTATTTCTCATGTGACAGCTTGGCATCGACTATTTTTGCAGGGATTCTTTTTTTTTTTCATGGGGATATAACAGATGGTGAAAGGTAGTAGACCGCAACCGCTCTTAGGGTTGGATCTACTCTGTCAGAGGGTGTAAAACTGTTTCTTTTTTTTTCTTGTTAAAGACGTTTACTCCCTGTTTCGAGGATGCTGATCAAGAAAAAAATGGTTTTACCCTGGTTCGACCTTTCATTCACCCTTAACCTGTCCGAAATCACCCCTTTCATAATTATAATAATAGGTAGCGACTTGGCTGATATTAGGGACTTGTACTATCATTTCATTTGTTTTTGCCGCCTTTACTGTTTTCTTGGTAAATCTTGTGTCCTCGATGTATCCGTATTCCATCAATTTCAAATTTTCAGAAGATCAATTTGTTCCTCACTTCTTTTTTAAAGACTATAATTGTAATTGTACGGGCGGATGTGCGAAACGATGCGGATGTATAAATTAGATTTACGATGTAGAGTTTTTGTCACGGTAAACTTTGTGAAAATTGTGCGCCAGAGGACAAAGATGATGAACCAAGCATAGAAACGACCGAATCCAATGATAATAGTTATGACAATGCTGTAAACTTCCTAAATGTTATACCCAAAGTGTATATTTCTCATCATGAATCGGAAACGGACGATACGTGCGATGAAGAAGGAGGCAATCACATTGAATGTGATGTTCATTCCGAGGAATATGAACCATCTAATCCTCTTTGTAAGAGCTCTAGTTATATTAATCTCTTGTAAAAAATATTATATTACTACTCAAAATCGTGTCCTGTATATATAATTTATTAAAAACAGACATTTTTATCAATCGTACTCTCTTCCTTTCATTCCGTTTTAAGAAACATGAATTTCAAATCCTTGCGAGGATAGGTTCATTTTTGATGAGGATGTAAAATGGATAAATGGTGACTTTGAAACCACTCCCACTTAATAAACAAATTAGACAATAAAAAAAATCAATTTTCCACCTACTGGGGAGGGGGGAGCAACCCCATGAGGTGGTCACAATTCACTCTTACCATTGTCCTTGATCAGCATCCTCGAAAACCGGGGGTAAACGTCTTTAACAACAAAAAAAAAGAAACAATTTTACACCCACTGACAGGATAAATTCCAGTCCTAAGGGCGATTGTGGTCTACTACCTGATATCATCTTTCACCATCTCCATGAAATAAACAAAGAATGCAAAAATAGTCGTTTCAGGGAGAGTGCATGACTAAAAACTGTTTTCACCTTGTTATTCGTGTTTAGCACCCTCGAAAACAGGGAAAGGAATAGATTTCATAACATTAGCATGATTTTGCATACTTTCTGACTCCTTACCTCCACTAAGGTATGACTTTGCATTTAATATAAGAATAAACGTATTATTAAAAAAATTCAAAACCAAATAAATTTAGTGTAATATATTATTCTGAATAAAAAATAAGAATACATTTCTTCCATTTGAGTACATAACCGTTTGGCAGATGAATAACTTACGGCATTTTATTTTGGGAATCTTCAAATATTTGTATAAAGATCTTTAGAATGCAGAAAAGGGAGTTACGTAATATAGCAGCTGTAAACAAATTTCATTCTTGCAAAAATTTGTTCAAAAAATATAAATTATTAATGGTACAATGTATATACATTTTTGAAATAGTAAATTTTGTTAAATATAATTACTCTTCATTTTTGACCAACAATTTTAATCATCAGTATGACACTAGAAATTTCAATGCCTTAGTTATTCCGCAACATAATTTATCTCTATATGTAACAAATCCTGTATATGTAGGTATTAAATTCTTTAATAAACTTCCTAATCAAATTAAAAGCATTAGAAGCGTGAAACTATTCAAAAATAGTCTATTTAATTTCTTGTAGTTATTTTTTTTTTTTTTTTTTTTTTTTTTTTTTTTTTTTTTGTGGCACTGTGGAGCTAGTCCAATCAGCCAGAAACAAAATATTGAAGGTAAGACCAATACTTAATCTTGTAGTTATGTCTTAACGATAACTGTTTCGTATGTCGCTTTTGTATATCCTGACTAGTCCTACACTACATGTACATTGTATTGGTATACTTTTGGGACAATAAATATATTCTTGTTCTTATTCTTCTTATTTTTTTTCGGTCAATTTTTTTTTATCCTATATGTCAAACACCTTTGACCCGCGTGACGTAATCTTCCACAAAGCTAATCCTAAAAGTAACTGATGTTTACTAATTAAAACTCCCTAGTTACACGATGCACACAGAAGTAACCTCTTCTCCCTTTAATAATGGGACGTGGGTGGCTGACGCAAAAAAAAAACAAAAAATGAGGTCTTTGGTTCTTGTACATGCACTAAATCAAAATTTAATTTTTTTACACTCTTTATAATGAAGTGGGAGTGGCTGATATCAAAACAAATTTGGTTCTTGTATACACACTAAATCACGATTTTATTTTTTTTCACCACCTTTAATAATGGGGAGTAGAGGGAAAGATGTCAAAAAATATAAAAGAAAATGTCTTAAATTTTATTTATTGCTTAATTTTAATGCTTGATTTATTAAAAAATCGTACTCATCCGGGAGTAACCCTCCCCCCCTCTGTCAGAAAGCTAAATCCGCCCTTGCACTGAGAGTAATACAGTACAAAGAGTAAACGGATAATCTCTAAAACTAGTCCAGTCAACAAAGATTATGAACTTGATTAATGATGAGAATTATTCTAAATTAAATAAAGATCCAACAAAATCTTTAGAAAGCAAAATATATAAAACTCTATTTAAACACAAAAGTGAATTTAACGATTTTGAGCGAACGATTCTAACTCCACCTCATAGTAAACCTCCTCGTTTTTATGGTTTATCAAAAATACATAAACCTCTTAGACCGATTGTGAGCTCAATTAGTTCTCCATTTAGTAATCTCTCCAAATTTTTATTAAAAATCTTAAATCCTTTATGAGGTTCCTCTGAGTCTTATATTAAAAATAGCAAACATTTTTTGGAAAAACTATTTGAAAACAATTTTAATAAGAATCATCTAATGGTGAGTTTTGATGTAGTAAACCTTTTTACAAATGTAGATAAAACATTAAAAATAAATTGCAACATGATGGGGATTTGGCGAATAGAACTAAATTAAGCATAGAAACTATAATGGAATTACTTACTGTTTGCATTAAAAAGACATACTTTCAATTAAATAATGACTTCTATCAACAAAACTTTGGTCACTTTGGTCATTTGGTCACTTTGGCCATGGGTTCTTCTTTATATCCAATTTTAAGTAGTATTTTTATGGAGAATTTTGAAGAAAATAATATTAATAACTTAATTTATAAACCTGTAGTGTGTTGGAGATATGTTGATGATATTTTTGCGTTATGGCCTTATAGCAAGGAATATTTAAATAATTTTTTAAATCAGATTAACGAAAAGGAATCTTCAATTAATTTTACAATAGAAGTTAAGAATAATAATGAATTATCTTTCTTAGATGTTTTAAATAAAAAGTTAGAGAAAAAATATGAAACCAGTGATTATCGAAAACAAACACACACAAACAGATATTTGAATGTCAATTGAAATCAACATATTAGCGTTAAGAAAGGTGTTGTAAAATGTTTGTATGATAGGGCTAAAGTAATTTCTTCAAATGATGAAAGTTTAAAAAATTTAAATATTTTTACAGTGGCAAAATACTCAACAAACATAAGAAATTGTCATGTTAATATTTCCAATTTTTTTCTACAATTGTTTATGGTATAATTTTCTGGGGCTCCTCTCATCATACAGATAATGTATTTATAATACATAAACGGGCGGTTCGCAATATAATTGGTCTAAGTAAATATTCAACTTGTAAAAATGTATTTAAAGAATTTAAGATATTGCCTGTGACGTGTGTCTACATTCTTGAAATTGTTTTATTTGTTTAATTTCACCATGATGATTTTTAAAAACAGACCATAATTAAATTGTACAGTTTTACAATTACATTTTACAATTTATTGTAATAAGTTGACAGATAGTATTAAAGCAATTAGCATCATTAAATTGTTTAAATGCTGTAAAACTTTTAGGGCTTGAGCATTGTTTTTATGGTGTAACTGGCTTTTTGAATTATTATATGTTTTAACCATTCATTCATTCTGCAACTGATAATAGTTTGTATACAAATTTGTTCATTATTTATTATATCTTCATTTTATTAATTGTAATGTTTGTAATTTACATTGTAACTTTATGTTGACTTTACCTTCTTTAATATTGTTTGTCTTTGACCTGCTCTATGTCATTTTCTTATCTGATCTAACGGACAATAAAGATTATTACTTAAGTCACAAATAATCAAAAAAAGTGTTCCACAAGGATCCATCTTGGGACCCTTACTCGGCATTTTATACACAAACGAGGTACCATCACTAATGACTCACAAGACGATATTATTCGCAGATGACACATCTGTCATAATTAGAGATACAAAATTCCCAGCTTTGGAGAAGGAAATTTTTCGTACATTAAACTCTTTGAGTAAATGGTATGAAACAAATAATCTGATGTTAAATGTAAATAAGACTCTAGTAATGAAATTTTCATATCAAAATGCCACTGACGACCTGGTTTTTAGAAATGGTAACCAGGAGATACTTGGGGTAAAGGCAATATCTTTTCTAGGAGTAAATATAGATGCGAGGTTGGATTGGAAGCAGCATAGCCAAAAGTATGGCTCAAAATTGAAACTGCAATTATGGTCTATCATGCCTATGTACACTCAGTATGGCTCAAAATTGAAACTGCAATTATGGTCGTTCATGCCTATGTACACTCAAGATTAGGGTATGGGATAATTTTCTGGGGAAATTCTACTCACGCTTCTAGAATTTATATTCTACAGAAGCGAGAAATATTCTAAATCTAAAGCAAACAGATAGCTGTAGACATGTTTTTAATTAAAAAGATATCCTTACCTTTATAGCTCTTTTATTTATGAAGCAACATATTTGTTAAAAAAAAATGAATCACTTTTTGAAAAGAGATCGCATAATCATGAAACAAGAAACAACCATTTGTTAATAAATACTAAAAGCAATTTCTCATATATCCAGAACAATGCACCACATACTATAATCAAAATATTTAACGCCAGAACCGTTAAAGAAATCTTCCAACTAAATCATTAAAACCCAGACTAAAGCAAATACTTACTCAGAAGGTTTACTATACTATAGATAAGTATTTTTATGATAGAACCATGATATAAACACGCCATGATCATACAATTTCCTTTTTTTTTTCTTAAAAAAAGAAAGAAAACGGTTTTAACTATTTTGAACTGTATCTCTATATGTAGCTATTTTAAGTGTCTGTTGATTATGTTTCTGTTGTTATAGTGGTGTACACTTCTGTGCAATAAAATCCCGTACACTTGAAAAATCAAGTAATCCAGTTTTAACTAATATTAAGTGGTGTGAATCAGTCTTCTTGGAATTTAATTTTTTTTATCATATAGGTTATAAAAGACTGACATTGATTGTGAAACGTCATAAGTAATGTATTTGAATAATATTAATCTAAAAGAAAAACATACCTACGTATTTTTGTTTTTGTTTTACTTTTTTAAACCATTCGATGGGAATGATTTCGATTTATAACAAATGTAAAAATTGACTTTGAAAAATTCATAGATCCGACTGCACATAACTGCGATTGTATTTATTGTGTAAATAATGTAACATAATATTTTGTACATATGTCCGTCATTACAAGACTGAAAAACTTTTTCATCGGTAAACACAACATTGTTCTAAAACTCTAACGGGCGATAGACACAATTTAAACAAAACATAATGTGTACATGCTTCGGTTCTTCTAATATGGTCTTCTTAGCACTTGTACAGTTTTTTATTTCCGATCTTCCTATCCTTCGGCTAGCTGTTGACCTCGATGCTCGAAAATTTGTCATGAACACAGCGTCTCCTGCTGTTTGAAACGGATTTTTCCTCAAATAGCCAAGCAGTGCTTCATCTTGAACGAGATTTGAACTTCTCTATCGGCCTGAACCGTCTTTTCTCTTTACGCTACCTTCGTAACCACCTATTCTTTAAACTCATGACAGTACTTCTATTCAATTGATAATGGTTAGCAACTGCTCTGATAGATCATCTCTCTTCAATTTTAGAGAGAATTAAAATGTTTTCATGTTTAGTTAATTTTGGCATTGCAAAAATATGACACTGACACTGACAAATAAATAAAGAATGATTTAATATAGCGAAAAATAGGTGTATGGGATTTTATTGTACATAAGTGTACTTAAATTTTTTATAAACTAAGACTAGGTTTTTAAAATGTATTACATAATTTGAGACGTTCAACATCCTATGGGTTTTTGTAAAATTCTCTCTTTTCTATGAACAAATAAAGACATAAGTATCTATCTATCTAACTATTGGTTTTCAGAAAAAATGTATGTCCCTTGATTACTCCACCTCGTAACTCCATGTCGATTATCGTCTGAAGAGCACTTTTCTGGTATTAGTCGCTAGTGCGAAACCTCGCGTAATAGTTCGGTGTTTGGTAGCAAGTCGTGATTCTGACATATCACATGACATGAGTGGCTCCGCATTAGATCGGAATTCCTCACTTATTATGCACGGCCGTATGTGAATTATGAGGAATTCGATTTCAGATGGAATACGTGTGAAACTGAGAGTGGAATTCAATCTAATAACAGCCGCCACTAGAATCGTGAAGAGCGTAGAACGATTACAAATAAAATATGTGCGAATCAGTGAGAGTGAGGCATCGAAAGCGATATTTAATAAAATTATTTCTGGCTTTGATTGATGCTTACGAGGAGAACGCTTACGGTTCTACCGTGCGGGGATTCGATGGAAATGGAGACTGTGGCCGAGAACGCTGATTTGCAAATTGCGGGAAAGGTCGAAAAACAAAGAATGCCATTTGGGTTGCTGGTGTTTTATTACATTGTGGCAAATGATCAACGATTTCTTTGGAGTTTCGAAAGTTTTAAAAACCACAACGAAAGAGGCGTAATATACTGGGTGCAGTCGCGGCTTGTGACATGACAAGCTGATGAGGCAGGGCTCTAGATACTCAAATAGGTCGCGTGCGCTTGACGTCACAGATCTCAGACCTTAGGAAAAACAAACTGAAATTTTTTAAATGTCAAATGGCAACTAACATTTCGTAATATTATTGCTTTTATGTATATTATGCACACAAAATGAGAAGTTTTTGGTTTATTATTAATTGTGGTGAATTAATTAAGTGTGACAATCTCCCAAGAATTTTATTAGTGGTACGTTGTTGCATATTAATGTAAGAATTTGATTTTTAACCTGGGTTTATGTTGTAGGAAAAACAGCCGTATTACAAGACCATGATGATGCATCCAGTTTGAGCATCCTCTCTTAATAAGGGATATAATTTAAAACCCATATGTGAAACTGACAGTGCTTATAATAACTGCTGCTCAAATAAGCAACAAACAATTCATGGTAAAGAAAATTAACATTTTATATTAGTTTGTTAGTATTTTTATAATTAATTCTTGTTTAAATTTTAGCTGAGCGAAGGTGTGTACCGAGGGAGAGAACAGTGCAATGGTAGAAATTGTTTTAAATAAGGTACACTCTAAGAGGAAAATTTGCAGGCTTCATAAAGATATTTGATGAAGTACATAAATTAAGAAAGGAAATTCCAAAGTACCTACCGCTGTCAACAAGTGATGCATTGTGCCCTTTTAAAGTATATCGTGTGGTATTTAAAAACTCAGTGTTGGACTATTGGACATTGAAAAAGTACAAAATTAAAATTTTGAAGCGGTCTACGGTCAGTGAACACATAAATAAAGTCTGAATTGTCTGTAAATGTTGAATTATAGCTATAAAAGCCCTTCGAGTTATATATAAACTGCAAACGTTAATTATTGCTTAAGATATAGATATAGAAAGTATATGAATTGTTATATTACAATCATTTATTTTTTGTTACAATATTAACCTCTCTTATAAATTTCTTGTCGATTCTTCTTAGAAGTATTAAATGACCTTGGGCAATAAATAACTTTTTTTTAGTAAAGATATTTGTTTCTCCTATTGTATAGTTACTTCAAATAGTTTATAGCACCTCAATCTTCATTGTTTAATTTATATGGTGTCTTTTTCACAAAATTTACAGCGGTTAATTCCTCGACCATAGTCATGTTTATTTCTAAAAATCTAAAAGGAAATACTTCTTGTCACTAAGTAATTAACATGTTTTGTCAGCAACACATTCACAGTAAGTACTAAAAAACGATCTGAATCTGCAATAGTCCAAGGAGTCAATGGCTTTTGTTCATGATGCCACGAGTTCGTAACCTGAAAAATTAATTTATACGTTAGCAATTACTTATAAAGCAACATTTAATTAGGCAAGAATATATGAAAAGAATGGTTGATTATTAACAATTCTTACCGTTGCAACAAGTTTTTATTCTGTAAATTTCTTGCAGAGTACTACTTTTAACTAACCACAAAGAGATTCAAGACTTTTGAATGCCTTGAACTCATCCTTCTGTCATGCACTTCTGTCAAAAACCAATTAATTTGCAGACTCTATGTTTAATATTTGGAAATACATTAAAATTTATACTAAAGCATTTTTTTCTCCAAATATAAGGATTTCATTCGATGACAGCTAGCAGCCTACACCATGAGACAATTCTGCAAAATACGAACTAACCGTCATCCTACACGAACAAAATTGAGGATATAAAAGTATTAAGAATAGTTGCAGATGTTAAATAATCCAACATTAAGCTTTTAAATGGCACAAACACAGCAAAATTCACTTTAAAGAAAAACATTCAATAGGCGGATAATTCAATGACACCTGTTTGTTTTTCCTAAGGTCTCAAAATTTTTGACATCAGCGCACGCGACCCATAGGTATCTTGATGTTGTTCTAAATACTACATCGTTTTTAGTTTAGTAGGTAATTATGAAAGAGTGCCATATCAATTAGGAAGATATATCTAGTACCATCAAGATGAGGAGCTTTTATTTCTTAAAAATATCTGATATCAGCATTTTCTTAAAAAGTGAATTGAGAAAACTGTACCACCTAGAATGAGTCTCAAAATTTCGGAATTTAACACTATTAGACTTTCACTTATGATAGGGAGTTGATTTTAATATCTCATACTGTTCAATGAGTGAACATAGAAGGGTATTATCTAGGAAATCTGGCTTCCAGAGATTTGCTCGAAAAATAGTGCGGATGGAAAAATGTATTCGAGGCGAAGTTAAATAATAAAAAATGAAAAAAATTTAACCACCTTCAAAAAAAGATCGTTAAAGATTATAATATAAAATTTCACCGTCGCCGTCGCTCAGTTAATTGAACCTTATTAACCTTTTTAGTGGCCCGCTTATTTTGCTTCTCTCAGTAAAATATCCGTCGTTTTGACTTTTTAGGTTTAACATCGGGCTCATTATCAGAGACTTCTAAAATCACCATGTATTAAATTTCATGTAAGTCGGCAAAAATATTGCAATTATCGCGGCCATATTGGGCTTATCATTTTGAATTTTTTACTTTTGACATCAGATTGGTTATCAGCTCCTCCTAAAATACTTAACTACCAATTCTAATTCAATTCCAGCGGAATTTGAAGTTTTTATCATAAAATTAAATTTAATCAAATTAAATTATTATTAACGACTTTTTCTCCAAATTTTTGCTCACCTTATACAAGATCTAGCTTGATGAAATTAATACGGAACCATCGCCTAGCCATACCTAGCAATTTGAGAAATATTTCATAGAAATAGCCAATCTCGAGTAATATTTGTACAAATATAAAAAAAACTACATACATAGAGTCAACTGTAATGTAAGTTAATAACCAATAAATTTTGCGTATTAAAATCCAGCCCTGTCGTTTATTTTCGTATTCGTTTTTTATTAAATAATGGTGATTTATGAACAACAATATTAATTGTTATTATATTATATATATTTATATGTTCTGTATGTGCCCGCTCTGTCGTTTATTTTGCCAAAAAGGCGGGAGCATGAAAAATTTGTTGATTGTTCATTTGTGAGAAAATTTTTGGTGTTTTTGTCTCATCAATTTTCATTGTTAAGTGAAAAAAAGTGTTGGTGATTTTCTCCGCCTCCACTCATCAATTTTCATTGCTGAGCGAAACAAAATTGTCGTGATTTTCTCCCCTCCCCCACTCATCAGTTTTCATTTCTAAAAAAATGTTTGTTCTCTTGAAGGGGCGCATTTTTAATGGTTGCGCCCTGTTAATTTATTCTGGATCCGCCACTGTTTCTGCCGTAAGAGCTAAAGATCGAGTTTTCGCCTCCCTGTATAGAAAAAACGAACAAACTCCTGGAACTTAAATTTCGATATGAGTAACAGATTATTCAAATAAACACTCCAGCCGTAATGTGGTAAGTTTTATGACTTATTTAGCCCCATGTCCCTTCGGTTCACACTGCAGCAGGATAACTTTCATCCATTCGCCAGTGGAGATGTTCCATTGGTAACAAAATATCTGCAGCGTGCGATCTACCGACAGTGATAAAACGAAGATCGGGAGTTGTCACATAAACATCCACCGGAGATTATGTGGCGTTTACGACAATCCCTCGAGCACAGAAAATGCATCATTACTGAAATATGCTGGGAAGCCGTCGACGTTCATGAGCGTTTATCTCATATAAATGTAAATTGTATATACAGCGGGTTGATAATGTATGGGACAAATTCAAAATCTTGGAAATACGTGGTTGTCAAATTATTGCTCCTCTCGATTAAAATTTTTGCTCATCTCTTAATGCCACACAGTGCTCACAATGCTCACAATGAACAATCTCGGTATTCATAAATTGTAAATGGTAAAATAGGCAGGTAAAAGTTGTCAAAAATTCTGAAATTTAGCAAATAATCCGCAAATAGGCTCAGCTTTATAAAAAAATTTAAATATTTTAAAAATAGCACCTTAGAAAGGGATAGGGGATGGGAAATATATCATCAAGATAATATGAAACCTTCCTTTTTTATGCTGGTCGAGTGAATGGATGTGCGACCGAAATACTCCCATGTAAAACGCGAAAATACCGGGTAAAATTCCATTAAATTCGATAAAGCTTAATTGAATTGTAGCACAAAAAATTCCGCGTAAATCGATGTGTCATAATAAATGAACAAAGTTGAAATAGTACTAATATTTGAAAATAACTAATACAGAGTTATTTAATAGCACCGTTCAGCTATCAGCAAATAAACAAGATGTGTTACCATAAAATAGGATCGACCAAGTACAATACAACCCTCAGTACTCAAGTCAGTCCAACATGTGGCAAATTACAAATTTCATATACGAGAAATTTTTGTGTAATTGTGAGTTTAAAACAGGTCTAGATATGGTGAATCCAAATACCGAAGTCTGCCCACATAAAATGAAATGAAACAAATGGCATCTTATACCTGCAGAAAAATAATTCTTTATATTCTTAACTTGTATTATTAAACGTATATTTTCTTACATGTCAATAATTTCCTAATAATTTTTTATTTTTTACTTTATTTTATTTACTGGTTGGCTGTGAATATTGAATCTGAACTGAGGTCGAACTGGTCAGTGGCGTACTATTAGTTTACTAGTAAAAGGAAAAAAGAAAAACTCCCATTATAATATTAGGAAACTTCAACGCATATATAGGAACAGACAACCACACAAAAGAAGATAACAGTGCCATAGGAAAAATTTTACTCCACACATAAACACACCACAGATAGTAGACAACCATAGCCAAGGCTGTGCGGAAGGGGGTAAACATTTGGAAAAACGCAGACATACATCCACACCCACCGGTGTTGTCAATACCTGGGCTAGGGGCCAGAGCGCGGTAGGTAGTCGATCAGCATATTCGCCACTCAATACGCCTTAACCGATTAAGCTACTGCGCCGTTCATAGTCTAACGAGAATGGAAACGTGCTGAAAAATCTAGCACGCATGTTTGACTTAATAATAAGAAACACGTAGAGCAAACGCCAATCCTGTCTTGACACTTGAAGTAATGGAAACTCAATCTCACTTATAGATCGTACCCTGGTAGATAGAGAGATAAGAAAAAGGATCAAGAATATTAAAGAAAAAAGGGCAGCAGAAGTCAATACTAACCAAAAAATCCTATACGGAAAATTGAAAGTAATAGAAAAAAAAGACGTAAAGTAAACAATAAAACACCACACAATACCTGGAATAACTCTCTACTACACCACTCTCTACTACAGCACGACTGAACATCAATTCGTTGAAAAATAAAAATTACGACAGGGAGGAAAAAAATAACAAGCACGAATAGCTAAAAGAAGACGAGGGCTACAGACAATCAACACCCAACGTGAAACATGGAAAACTAAAAGAGGCATTGGAAGAAAAAAATATGCGGAGAGAAACTACGACGAGGAAAAATGTAGACCATTCTTTGAAAACATAGGAATACTTCCAACAAGACAACGACTAAATCATACCTTCAGATGTCTGGAAGAATATAGAAGAAACAACAATACTCACAAAAGAAGATTTGTAGAAGAGGAGCATAAACACTTCATATCACGGCACAATGCGACAACGCATTTCACAAACGTCTACACTGCTTATCTTACACACCTGTACAATGCTTCATGTGGCTCTCGCTGCTGGCAACAAGCATGACCCAAATCCAACCCAGCCGGCCTAGCGGTATATCCTGGGAGTGGTAGCTGCTTACCGCACGCTGGTAAATCAATCAATTAATCAACTCAGTCATGTTAACAATGGGAAAAATAGTTTTTAAAAGCTTTCCTTGTTTTACGAGGAGAGAGAGAGAATGATTGAAAATACTTAAAAATTATTTTATATTAGTTTTTAAAGAAAATATTATTAATTAAAATATTCTTTTATAAAATAAATATTTTATACGTGAAAACATAGTAAACAACTAATTTATTTAATCCGGAAGTGCCCAGAACCTACCTATCATTGTAGGTGTACTTTCGGATTTGAGAGTTTTCATTAATATAAATCCATTGAAGGAGTAATGAACTGTAGGTGATCATTTGATGACAAAAATAATTCACAGATAGACCAGAGTATAAATTATAATAACTGACGATAGGCAAGGAGTCAGTTTTCACCTAGCGTGGAACGGTATCCTTCATCAGTCTTTTCTTAACGGACTTTCATAGAATTTTAAACTAGTCTTAAAAAGAAACAGAGCATTAATCGCCATTTTTGATTTATGGCGTTTTGCCGTCTTTATCTGGTTTTGACTCACATTTAGTAAAGAACATACAAGGTGTTCCTGCAAAAAAAAAACATAATTAATGAGCAAACAGTGTCAAATAAATATAGGAAAGTAGAAGAAAATAATTATGAAACAAATTAAAAATATTTTTTGAAATATATTTGGTATTTAAAAGTTCGCTTTACTTTAATAAAAATTGTATATTTAAAGGAAATATATATTTTACTTCACATGTTAGAGCAACTAATATTTATATTAATCTTCAATATACATAAACCAATTTAAATATATACATGTTAAATATATAAAATACAACTGAGCATTCAAGTTGTTGACTACTTTACGTTTCTTGGTATCCTATTTACCCGATCTTCAACTGTCTGTAAAATCTGAGAATATCAAAGCATATGAATCTGAGGTTCCCCAAGGGTCCAATTTGGGTCCCCTCTTATTTGTTTTATTTATGAATGATACATGATTGTATAGTTCCTCTAAATTATTATTCGTGAATAAGAATTATAACGAAGCCAGCACCATTAACAAACACCAACAATTGCCTCATTTTTGGCTAATTATATTTAAGCTTAACATCTCGTGCAATTTTGCGCGTTGGATCTGTAATTGAGTTTATAGGTATTTAATTAGTCCCTGACATCTGTTCAGGATCCCGATTATAGCACGGAAATTAACGAAGCAAATCTATAAAAGTGATTAGAATTAAAACACATCAAGAAAAATGCAAAAATGCATTACTTCAGCGAAGACAAAGGCATCGGAAAGTATCAGGTAGGAATCTGTGGTAGGTTGAAAATTTTATCTTTTTCGTTTATCGCAGAACTTAGGTCCCAAATATTCTCTTATTTCTGCACATTTACGTAAAACAAGCGTCATGCAATGCCCTAATTGCATGTATGGCGAATATGGAGATCTAAATCATATTTTCTTAACTATCCAATCAACCAAACGCATATTGAATGGCTTTCTAATAAATTAAGAAGAAAAGAAATAGTAGACCCTATGTGGCTTCCTTCAATATTACTTACAAACAATTTTTTTATTTTTAAATTGGTAATAGAATTCTTGAATAAGATTAATGTAAAAATATTTATAAGTAGCATATCAACTGAGGTAAGTTTTAGCTTAGCTTCGTCTTTCCTACCATCTAACATGTGTTTCGCAATAACCTGGATAACTGTGTATGTCTAAAAACGCCCAGAATGACCCCTGGGAAAGAAAAATGTCTCTCTTGTCATAAATTCTGGTAGTTGCTCTGGTTTTAGGTTCCAGTTTCGTTGTGGTTAGGAAGATAGGTCTAACAGAAAAAAAATATAGAAAAATATATATGTGTATACTAGATAGATAGACAGACCTTTATACACAAATTATGTTTTGACACGTCAAATAAATAAAAAAAAATACAGGAAAAAATACGAACAAAAAAGTGGTTGTCTTAAATAAGAAAAAAAAATACACAATAAATAAAACAAATAAATAACAAACTAGACGAAATAACAATATAGTACATAGAATAACGAACAAATAATCATTATCACACATAGAGTAAGTTTATAAAATTAAACGAGAAAAATCAGTTGACAAAAATTCGTCAAAATAATACAATGCATTTTCAAGGAGGAATCGTTTAATCATATATTTAAAGCGAGTACAGACAAGTGTTTGTACAGCAATCAGTAACACGTTGAAAAATTTTACTGCATAATAGCAAGTGCCATTTCTGGTTTTTGAAAGTTGCAAAAAATCCAAATATATATATATATATATATATTACGAGTTGAGTACGCATGCACACTTCACGTATATACAGTATGTGTATATAAAAAGACTAGTTTCCAAGCCCAGAAATTCAGAGTAAAAAAAATCGTCTCTTAAGAGTTATAACGAATCACTCTGAGAGTAGAGAAATGCCATCAAATGTTGCAGAAAGCACGACTGGCTCTCTCAGCATATAAAATTTTGTTGTATACTTCAGAGTGTACATTGAAAATGTACTTGTGCTCCTCGAGTTCCTTATTAATATTTCGACCAGCTTGACCAATATGTAACAGCTTTACGTTAATTACAATTCAACTGATACACTGCTGTGTTTTTTGTAATTTCAGTGTATTAAATATCTTTGTGTGACCATAAAGAGGATTATGGACTGTGCACTGTACACAACCCACTAATAATAATTAACCATCACGTTAAAAAAGTGAAGTCATTTATCAGACATAGACGACGTCACTGATTTGTCGATGACGTTAACATATGCGAACTAATTATAGTACGAGAGCCATCGACCAAAATTCTCGTCATCGCGACATGGACAAATCCATAAAAACTGTTTAGTTTACGGGCAAATAGGAAACTTTGTTGTGTAAAGCAAAGCTTGGGCGCGTTGTGGATGTGGTACAAAAACATTTTCCATCGGTAAAAAAAATCGTGTAATTTTTTTTATAGCACCTCGCACGTTTTTAATGGAATCCCATTCAAAATATAAAAACAAACAGCAATCCGTAAAGAACGGAAATTTTTAGCCTTTTATAAACCTGATAAATGTAGTATTAGTGGTTAGAAAAAATGGTTTGACCGAGTTACAAAGGTTGATCAAGATCTATACATCCTGAAAAAAGTCTAAACGGACATTTTCCGTGTTGCGCGGTTGTACAAAATGAAATGGAGTCATCGCTTACACTACGTGTTTCAGTCATCACGCGCTATAGAGGTATAAAGATAACTGACCGCGGGAGAAAGATAAAAATGATCCAAACTACGTCCGACATCATTGAGATCCGTAAATTTGTCTTCTTTCTTTCTCACTCCCTTGGTCTAGCTGCATACATGTCTTTCGCCCTCTTTATACCCCAATGTCTATGCCTTCACCTTTACAGCTATTCAGCTATACTAGAATTCATTCTATCTCTTGAAGAGGATATTTAGTGCTTCGCAAGAAACCATCCTACCAGATTCGCCCCTCCGGACCTTACAAATTTTGTCCGAAACATTTTTTCCCATCATCCTTCCCCGAAGAAATATCCGGCTGGTTAGTTTTTCAATTATCACCCTGTATACGAAAAAAGTTCACGGGAGAAAATGTTGAAGTTTGAACCCAGCTAGCAATTTAGGTGTTATTCGACGTCGATTCGATGTCGAAAAGGTGACGCCACCAATTACGATACGTGAAATAGGACATAAATTCGACTTCGAATCAACCTAAATGGTGTTTTTTGACACGTCGATTCGACGTGGAAAACAAGCTGAATAGGTGTTATTGAATCTATTAGGTTAGGTTGTCAGACACCCATTTTATGTCGAAAATACATTAAATCTACGTAGCAGGTTACTTATTTGCTACCTTTCATACTTGCTTTAAAACTGCTTCGTCAAAAAGGTAAAACTATATACCTATATAATGGTTGATAATAATAACTACTTGTTAACTACTTATGAGACATATTTTTATCCTTGACTATTGTTTAATTTGTACTGTATATACGCGAGAATTTACTAGGGAATGATTTTTTTCTGTTGAAATTAGGCATTATACCTTGAAATATTACTAAGCCCTTTAAAAATACCTATAATTATAAAGAAAAAAAAATTATAGCTATATAAAATTTTTATTTTCAATTTTTGACTTGGTATTCTATTTTTTCAAAATTATAATAATTCAATAATTCTCAATATGTTCAATGAATACTTATGAATTTAATTATTTCCAAAAACAAAAGTTTACATTTTCATGGCGAGTTTTCGGCGTTCCGTATTTTCGAATAAATATGGCTACTTCCTTGCAATGTTACTTAATAGGTGTAAGAACTTAATTTCCACCAATATTTTTGACTTCATCTTTAGAGATTAGTGAAAAACAAGCTATTTTTGCCATCTATTAGGTAATAAGTGTCTAATATTACCAATATTTGTTCACATAATTCTAATTATTTCACCTAATTACGTTATTAGAGAATATTATTTAGGTATTATGCAAATCACAACTTACAACACTTTTTTATTTATTATGAAAATATCTACTTTCTGCATATTGTTGCCCTAATCTAGGCACGCTAATATACTAGTTAGGTAAATACTTTAAAACACTTATTATTGGAGAACCAATCAAAACAACTACTCTCCTAGCTAATACTGACGAAGTATTGAATTACATGATAGGATTCTTAGCATTTTAAAGAAAAAAATATTGAAAATATTTAAATTATTTATTTACATTTAGTCATTCACACTTTTTTATTTAATATGAAATTATCTACTTTCTGTATATTGGTACCTTAACCGGGTCACGCTAATATACTACTTAGGAAAACACTTTAAAACACTCATTATTGGAAAGCCAATCAAAACAACTACTCTTCTAGCTAATACTGACGAAGTATTGAATTACATGATAGGATTCCTAAAATAATAAGTGTTTTAAAGTATTTACCTAACTAGTATATTAGCGTGCCCAGATTAGGGCAACAATATGCAGAAAGTAAGTATTTTCATAATAAATAAAAAAGTGTGTAAGTTGTGATTTGCATAATACCTAAATAATATTCTCTAATCATGATAAAAGCAAATAAATAAAAAATAATTAATTGTAAATAATTACGTTATGTTACACCAATTGGTCCCCTGTTTTAATGTATCTACTTAACACTTAATATGTCGTTAATTCTACGTAAATCACTAAATTCACCTATTGGGGGTTATTCTACAACCTAACAAGTCTCGTTTTGGTGGCTACTTCATACATAATAGGTGATTTCACCTATTAGATCTTATATGAACCAACAGGTTACTTTATTCGATTGTTAGTGTTTATTTGTGCTCAGACTATTCCCTTAGGGCCGGTACTTTCATCTTCAGTTAAATCTATTCGATAGCTGAACAAACTGAACACGATCAGTAAGCAACTAATAGAGATCGAGGATTTCAAAAATTCCTCGATTTGATTGGCTGTTTAGTGATTGAATCAGTTCGTTCAACACGAAAGAAAACAGCTTTTTACGTGGAAAATAGGTTTCTATACATCAAAGTATAAAGTTATATTTATTTTATAAACCCATGGTCATGCATGTAACATAATGTATATAGTGTTCATACAAATTGGATACTTCGGAAAATACAAACTGTTTTAAAAAGTGCTTTGATAATTCAGTTGATTTACCGATGAAACCAGTGCCGGTTCTAAGGCAGGAGGCAGGGCGAGCGGGGCGACCGCCCCGGACGCCATAATACAAGGGGCGCCGAAGGTGTCAAAAAATTTAACAATGAATCAACTTGAAACCAAAATTATTACCTGTTCAGAGTAATTTTTTTCTAATTTTAACTAGTTTGCTTATTTATCCGAACTGCGATTTACAAAATGTATGTCTTTTTTAGAGCATAAAATGATGGGTACAGTAGGCGACTAGTGAACGGGTTTGTGCCGACGAGCCGCGGCGCGGCGGCATAAAAACGTAGATGTAGATGGATCTTCAATATCCGAACAAGATGATCAAGCATGTGGATTTTCTGCAGTTTGTCCTATCACGGTTTCACGGATAACTTTCATGGCTTATGTACAAGAGACGTTAACAGAATAATTATTGCTGCGCACAGTTTTTCACTGTATTTCATTTGTACTTCTTATTTTCTTAGCTTGGCGATAAAAATCGGTCGTGTATGTCACTTTTCTTTTACTCATAGTGTTTTAAAGTTATTACAGAGAAAGTGAAATGAACGAAATGGCAATACAATCACACTGGACCACAGAAAAATGAATAATGACAGCAAGTTCTTAATACTATACGCTATTTCCTGCGCGCCACTTATATTGGTAAAATTCGACAAAATAAGTAATTAATAGTTTTGACCAATAGGTGCAAATAACTTATTGGTTGAATAATAAAGTCATTTAGACTTTCTGGTGGAAATATAAGTATTTTAGGGTCCTTATTAGGTGTCTAAGAAGCTTTCTTCAAGACATACCATCACCTATTTAGTCATTTCAATGCACTTCACTAATATCTCCTATTAGGGTATATTGATAACGTCAACAAAATTACTTAATAAGTTATTTAACGAACATATTACTTATTAAGTCACAAATATCCCCTTATTTACATTACCAAATTGTTTCAAATAGGTCACTTTTTACCTACTCCTCCCTATTGGGTGGAAATAGTTACTAAAATATTTGTCATAACCTATTAAGGCATTAATTTCACTAATAATTTACCTGCACCTAATAGGGAACACATCGACTTAACCAATTAAACTTTAAAATTACCTAATTTCGACCTTTTTTTGGTCGAATTTCCTTTAGCTGAAGTCGTCGACACCTAAATTGTTAGCTGGGAACTCAAGGGATTGTAATGTTCCCTGCGTTAGGTAGATCCGCTTCTTTGCTTTCCCTCCGTATCTACCTCTTCCCCCGTAGAGTTTGGTACGTTTGGTTCTTCAGTTTCCTTTCCCCTGCTAGTTAGATATGCCTCTGTATTTTTCCTTCCTATCTACCCTTCTACGTATGAGAGTAATTATGTGTGTGTATATGGGTCTATTCAAGCACCCGAGTTGCAAGATTCCGACAAATTACAGAACATAAAAACACAAAACACTCATATTGCGACTTTCTAACGCAACGGAAAATTGATTTTCTGGGAACAATAACGCAGACAACGTCCGTTCCAATTTTTTTTACGTATGTCTAAATCCTACCAATGATTTAATCAAGGAAACGGACGATACCTCGCGAGAACCGCAAAAAATTACATTTTTCAAATTCATTCACTTCCACCAGCAACGTTCAAATAGTCCGTTTTTATTTTTTCATGATTGTTTTGAGAGGAAATTCTCAAATTACACTGAAAACGGACAGGTCGCGATGACAAAATTTTCTACTTTCAAATTTATAGGGAAATTTTCCAATTTTCTCTTCATTAGCCGCTTGCACAAGGCGGAAAATGTCCGTTCAAATCTTTATAGAGTTCCAGACACCGTACTTCAACACAAAAACCAGGAAACGGACGTGTCGCGATAACAATTTTAGACCATTGTTTTACATGTTCATTTTTGTTTTTCGATCGTTTGGCAACATTGAAGACTTCCGCCATAAAGAACTTTTTTCTTTATTTGGGTATAACCTGTCCGAAAAAGTTTAAAATTCTCATGTCGCGATGAGGCTGAAAATCCTGGTCGATGGCTCCCGTACTATTATATTCAAGTTAGGTGTCGCCAGTTTTCTTCCATAATTTCAAATTTATTTCATATTTTATCAACACCCTGTATATATAAAGTACGTGCAGCTACTGCGACAAATGCAATATGGGGAATTGAAAACCCAATCACAGTTTTCGTATTACGAAATAACGTGTTTTCGATATTTATCGTTTAGTGGCAATTTGCAATTTCTAACATAATATACAATTTTTATTGGACGAACACGCTGTGACGGCGCAAATAAGCACTATTAGCCGCAGCCAGGAATGGACTATAAAAAACTTCAATGAAATCATTGTGTGCCAGCATACAGTTTAATTACTCTTTTACGATATATCTTGGCGTTCGCATAAATTTCGTACACCGTTAGTTTCGAACGCATTGTATTAGCCTGATCGCCGTGTAATTAAATTAATGCTGACTGTGAATGGGATAAAAATAGAAGTTTATACCTATGTCGTTTCAGGATTACTAATTATTATTGCTTTACAACTCGGGTTAATTATATTAACTTTTACGTGCTTGCGTTCCCTTTAATACACTGTCTAGTGTTTGTAATGGTTACGCTCTAAGGCAACAGTCAACGGAACAGGAGATACAAACTAAATAAATGTTTATATAAGATATTACGCAATTACGATTAATCGGCCACTGGAAATTGTTTTGTGGAGCCCAAATACGTTCTGAGTTCTAATACTGATTGTAATCAGTATTAGAACTCAACGCATTAGCAATAAATAACACAGGCACACAAAAAAAAAGTCGAGTGCGAGAAGGCAGACCTACGTATTCCCATGCATTTTGACCCGCTGAACACGAATCTGATGTCAGTTTTGCCCGATTGGCCCTTGCATTTTTGCTAGTTGCAAAAAACACTTTAAAAATGCCCGAAAAATCCCAAACAACTAAATAAAGCTGATCACTGTATCTATACGTAGTTCGGGGCGCTGATAATGAAAATAAGATCAGAATTAGCCGATCAGTTAGGAATTTTGACATAACCTTAAAAAAATCCTAAAAAATGCCCAAACATCCAAAACAAATAAATTAGAAGCTTAAATCAAGAACTTTAAAACTAACATAACCTAGGGCAAGAGCTCACTAACCTCACATAACCTAAGGCAAGGGCTTTAAACCAAGAATTTTAAACTAAGAATTCTTAACCCTATTACCGGCGCTATGACTACATTAATAGAAAAGCTCTAACTAAAAATAATAGAAAAATAATATACTTATCGTTATGGATACCAAATAAAATTTTCTAAAAGACACTTATATCAAATTTCCATCTAGCAACAGGCTGCCAATAATAAAATAAATTTAGTTTTTAGTGAGTGGCGATGAAAGCCACGCTCTCCTGCCAAATAGTCGGCGGGGGAGTGAGTAAGAGGGTGGTAATTGTTTAACTGATTGCAGTTAGATATGTCACAAAAAAGGTTGGCACTTAACTGGAATCCTACGGCGTAGAGGGTAGGTTTCCCCGCTTCGTCGGCGATCCCAAAAATATCACGTAGGACGGCGACAGCAGGCTGGAGGCTATGATGTAACAATCCTGCCTGGGCGGTCTTGAACCATAATCTTATTGCATAACTCCAGGGGCAATAATTTTCACATAAAATCGGCACGTAGATTGATCAATCCAAGAGGGAAAAATCATACAACACCAGGGAAAAGATGGGAAAATAAATAACCCAACACCCAAAAAAATAAAGCCCTGAAATAAAAAAATAGAACATCGTTACATAAGAACAACGGCCAAAAACTGATACTCACTTCTACACTCCGTAGAAGGCTTCTTTGAATACATGGACTTGTCTGAGGGCTGGTTTCGGGATACAGTTCTGAAAGGAAGTAAAAGAACTTCGTAGGAATCTTCTAATTAAGATGGTGGAAAGAAAACGTACCATGAGCTGAACAATAATCCGTATGAACGATAATTGCGGGAACAAAAAATACACAATTCTCAACAGAAAATATTCCCCACAATATTTAATTACTTAGTGAAACAACTCCCAACTGAATGGACACACACGATTTTCACTAGGGTAAAACAGCTCAAAAGTTAACAATCCTAACTATTTAGCACCTCAGACGAAACAGAACTCTAGAAAGCGAGCGAGGATCTCAATGAAAGGACACATCAAAAAAAACGTTATCACCAACAAATTCATATAGACGTGGTAAAAAGGACCTTAATGCTAAAGTAAACCTAACACACAAATACAAGATAATCATAAAATTTATCTCATATCAACTAATTGGCAAATACTTTACTATTTATTTCGGGACTACATTTCGGTAGAGGAAAGGTGCTGTTTTTGCTAAATTTCTTATATTACCGCAATTTAATTCAAATAGTGAACTATATAAATCTATCCATATGAGGTGACTAGGTAGGCAACCAATTATTCTCACCATTAAAAGGTCGTATTTTATTTGAAATAGTTGATTGTTCCGATTAAAAAGGTAATTCTTTTTCTAAGGGAATTTAACACGTAACAACCCAATATAACATGAGACAATAACTTTAAACCAAGAACTTAAACCTATTATAAATTAAGACAAGAACTGTTAAGTTCCTAAGGCAAGAACTATTAAAGTTTAGAGTTATTGGTTTAGAGTTCTTCGTGTAAAATTCCTGTCTTAGAATATGTTACATTTAGAGTTCTTCATACAAAGTTCTTTATGTAAAATTCTTGCCTGTTTTTTGGTAAATTCGATATTCCCAAATGTCGAAAAAAAAATCAACGATAAAATAAAAAATATTTATCTAAAAATGTTATACCTAGTATGGAAATAGTGGAAATGGAAAGAACGTTAAAAAGTAAAATATAAAAATCCAACAATATGAAAGGAGCCTAGAATCCGTGAAGAGTGTTATTTTTTATCAATACAAATGTTTCCGGAATTAATGGTAAAAAAGGGTTAATGGAAACTGATTGTTCCAAAAGTCAAGAAGATGACAGTGAATATGAAGATAGTGAATGTAAGTGTTCGATAAGAACTAAAACTCCCAATATTTGGTGAAATGATAAACTTAATAATGTTATTAGAAATCTTAGTCTATCTAATGATAGGGAAGAATATTTAGCGGCGATTATGGAAAAAGATAATTTAGTATCAAGCGATGTTCGTTCTAGCTCATGCAGAAAAAGAGAAAAAGACTTTAGAAAATATTTTACACAAGGAAAAGAATACTTGCTCTTATATTGTCATAATGAAGACGGGTTGATGAATATACTTAAACCTATCATATATACATTTTAGATAAATATTTTTTATTTTATCGCTGTTTTCCTCGATTTTTCGGAACCTCAAATTTACTACAAACAAAACAGAAGGAATTCACATTATTTACACAGTTGTGCAAATTTCTTGTAGCCCTATACTCATAGGAAGCCAAGTTTCCACTTCACTAAAGCTGCGGTTGCATGATGACGCCCGCGGTTTCGCTTTCCCAACCTGACCGGCCGCAGATACGCGGGTTTTCCTCCTGTACATAGTAAACTCTTTTTCTACTTTTGCCATGACGGCATTTTTTTACCTAGGAACTTAGCCGGAATAAATCGTTGACCACGTGGAGTTGTCCTAGTCGCAAAAAGAGGAAAAGAAACAAATGGCTATGACAATCAAACAGAATAAAAAAAACTATGCAATTCTAACCAGCTCTAAGAAAAAAAAAGTAAAAAATCATCAAGGGAGGGTGTAGGTAAATGTTAAGTCCAGACGATATTCCTCTCTCAACAACACTGTTCAGTAATATTTTCCTTTAGATACTTGAAAATTTAAAAGTTACCCATCGCCGTTTACTAGGGTTGATGAAAATATATGCTGAAATGATATTTCTCTATGAAATTCACAGATGGCGCTTTAATTCTGACTACGGTGTTGTGTTCAACTCGTGAAAATACATCGAAAATTGTATGTTTAGATATTATGTAGAGCAAAGTCATTTTTGGGTACGTATCCATCTTAAATATAGATTTTACAAGATATTCGATCGTCGCGCATAAATTTTGACCTTGGATTCGGCTTCAGTGCCCCAAATTACGTATGGATATAGTGATCAGTTCATGTAAGTTTTTTATTTACTTGTTTGGGATTATGCGGGCATTTTTTAGGTGTTTTTTGAGGTTATCTCAAAATTCCTGAGTGATCGGCCAATTCTAACCTCAGATCCGGTCTCAGCCCCCAAAATACATATGGAAATGGTGGTCAGCTCATTTAAGCTTTTTATTTAATTGTTTGAGATTTTTCGGGCATTCTTAAGGTATTTTTTGAGGTTAGGAAAAATGCAACAGCCAATCGGGCAAAACGGACATCGGATTTTTATTCAGCAGGTCAAAATGCATCTGAATAAATAGGTCTGCCTTCTCGCACTCGACTTTTTTTTGGTGTGTGGTGTGTAATTATTTATTACTAATTTCCTTTTAGGAAATCATTGAATAACACACAGTGGGACAAGAATTTGAATACCTCATCATAACCCAGGGTGCATCTATGCCTGTCTGGCTATTTTCTTATATTCTGTTCTCTCTTGAGTTTCTCTTCTCCAATTTCTAATATTCATAGTTCTCAGGTCACCTTCTACATCATCTATCCATCTCATCCTAGGTCTTCCTCTTCTTCTTCTTCCAGCAGGTTTCCACTCATATATTTTTTTAGTTACTCTCGAGTCTTCCATTCTGTTGACATGTCCCAGCCATGTTAGCCTCTGACTTTTTATATATTTAATGATCTGATTCAATTCAGCATTCATGCGGATTCTACATGTTCCATCAGTGTTCTGGACTGGTCCATGTATCTTTCGCAGGATCTTTCTTTCGAATATTCGGAGTATTTCCTCGTCTCTTTTTGTCATGGTCCAGGTCTCACATATGCTGCTACAGGTCTAATTAAGGTTTTGTATATTTTTGTTTTCGTATTTTTATCTAATAGTCTACTTGTCATTAATTTTTTGTGGGCGTAGTAACATTGATTTCCACTGACCCCAGCCCATATTTCCTCCAACTTTTTCTTGAAAATTACCTTGCCTCCAGGGGTGGACAGACCCAACGGGACGAATCCCGGTGGCCCAGTCCAATAGTGCGCCGCTGGCGTCGGCTGCTTGGCAAGATGACCGGCTAATAGAGTAATAAGTGGCCTGCCAGTTCTAAGATCCAGCGCCGCTAAACTGTTGTCAGTCCGCCCCTGCTTGCCCCATTAAACGTTGATTTTCCTGCCGCTCAATATCTATTGTTTTGTTTATTGGACATTCCATTGTTGGTGAATCTCGACTCATCAGAAAACAATATCAAAGAAACAAAATTATTTTTAGCGGTATTGTACTGAAGTAACCAGTCACAATAACCTAATCTTCGGTTGTCATCATCTTCGTACAAATGCTGATGCACTTGATATTTAAACGAGCGGTAACCATATTTTTTGAGAATCTTTCTTGCTAACTCATGACTAATTTGCACCTCGTGACCAATTTTTCTAGTAAAAGCAGTAAGATTCACTTCTACAAAAGAAAAACACGTTAATTTCTGTCGCTTCATCAACGATAAATGCTGCAGAAATGTTATCAGTTCCCCTTTCCATATTTGCGTTAATAACAAACTAATTTTCGATTTGAAGGTATCAATGCATTGTCGTGAAAATTAGTATTCAACTATTGGGTGTCTAAAAGATGTCGCCATTTGAAAAAGTTGGCATAATTACACATTAGTAATTTCGGAAATTTTGGTGTGTCGTGTGTTTTGGTAATCTGGATTTTAATTGTAGCGCAGCAATTTAAAAACACCCTGTAGATGCTTTACACTTCTTCCTGTGCCAAAAATCTCTTCGTCTGAAGTCAGTTAGCGCCTTCCGGTGAGCCGGCCCTGTACATATGCATACAATCACAAGCAATTTATCAAACCTCTTGATAACTCACATTCCTGATCGAAACGACATAAACCACCTTTTTATAAAGCATTAAATATGACCATTTGCATAACAGCTTCATATACAACGTTTAGTTGTTATGTCCATTTAAATAAATGGTGTTGCTAAACGCATATCTCTACCATGTAGTGAAAAATTGTTGTAGAGTAATGACGACATAATTGGCGTCACGTCGCGATCCAATAAACATATCAAAATAATTTAGCTTATAAGTTCACATCATTCTGAATGCAGCGTGCTCTGCCGTTACCGTTAGAGCTCACGACTGCCTTAATTCCCTTAATTTGACTTGAAAATAACCATTGTTTTCCATAATTGTTCATGTTTTTACTAAATTAAGTGATTGCCTGTTAATAACGCTGTCAAGCCGGAGCACCGATTTGGTCAGAGGAGAATTAAGTGAGGTTGTTTATGGTAATACCGGATACCGCGCGGAGCCTATTTTAGAGACGTGTTTTAGATTTTTGATTAATCACAACCAGTAGATTTGAAAGATGATTTTTAGCTTCGGTAAGGTAGGAAGAATGTGTTATTATGCATCGGTGTTCCAATTACGCCCCACGGGGCAAGCATTCTTGAAGACTAGCAATCAGAACATTGTGACGAAATCATAGATAATCTTCTCACACCGATTTTAAACTGGAAGTTTATTGCAACGAATTAAAATAGTTTATGGAAGTATCTTGACGCAAATGATACGTTTTTGTTAAAGGTATTTGAGTAATTACCCCAGTAAATCTGGATTTTAATCTAGAAAAAAATAACATAAACCAAATTTTTGCATAGTTGGTACCTAAATAACAAAATATAAAAGTCTCTGAGAATCTCATGTCTACTTCCTTTTTTTTTAACTTTGTTACAGGGCCTGGTCCAACTTATAAAAGGGGGCCCCAAAAGCTGCTAAACCTCGAACGCAGAGTAGGGTAGTCACCCTGTGCCCTGAACAAAATTTTAATACTTTACTTGCAGTACCCCCTCTGCAATACACTAGTGAGGAGGGAGTCTCACACGGCCAACTAGTCAGGCCCTTGGGGGTGGCTTCGATAATTGGGGTGGTGTAGGTGGTCAGATATAAAAGACAACGTCGTTCTAATTAAACATTTAATAAAGATCAGGGTACGTAGTACAAAATATTTCACAATTAGGTATCACCGATAACTCGGTACGCAGTATAATATATCTCAATATACCCTAAAAAGTGCACTAGTAAGTGGGGCCCACACGCTTAACCCAATATATACAAAATATCTTACAAAATAATAAATCTTTGAAAAATGTACAAAAGGTCATATGCCAGAAGCGTGGCAAAAAAACTACAAGTGACCCAAGGTATGGTAAAACATAAAATAGTAGCGTAATTCAGGTGATAACAGCCGCAGGTGGTAGACCATCTACGTGGAGTCTAAGGTAACGTGCCGAGGTCCCCAGTACCATACATACACAAGATGTCAGTCAATAATCCACCATCTAGACACCAAAATCTGGACTAGAAGTTGAAACCAGAGTCAGGCTGGAAGTCCCTCGTAAAGTGTAGAATGTGACATAAAAGCTCAAGTAGAATACGAGTAACTCATCCAAGTAAATCATAAGGTATTAATCCAAATAGCCATAAACTAACAAATAGATCCCAGTACTTGTAACATACTCAACAAGGAAACAACTAACGAACAAACAATCAAACAAACAGCCCTGCAATAAAATAAATAACCTACATTACAAATCTATTTCAACTTTAAGTGGGTTTTCAGAGACCTACCTGAGATGTGATGTGGGCTGAAAGAGGTCCTCTACCGTCAAAATGGCACTCCAAAATTTTGCATTCAGATGACGCCACGTGCTTTGAAAATTGACTTTATCCGGAAATCCGTAGCTGTATTTCCCCAAAACGATACTCAAAACCAAATGAAAATACAACTAATCTTGTCGTGATGAATACTAAATCCCATAAATGGAGCAAAACTTACAATATTGCTAAAACTCGTATTCAGACGACTCAATCTTCTAGCAGCAAAAGGAAAAATGACCAAGAAAAATGTCCTCTATCAAAATGTCAAGTTCTTGTCTTCCATCTCAGTACGTTCAGAATTTCCCCTTCACGGAGTGCCCCACAACTAGAATAGATTTTCCTAACTTCGTTTATATCCACAAATATTATCATAATATACTCTGAAAGCCGTCCCTTCATAAATCTACCCACCAAAAGAAATTTAATCAACAATACTAGCCATTGTAGAAGCTTTAAAAGGGCGTTTTGCAATGCACTCTCTCAATTAATATCTGAACGCACTCACCCATACTACCTGTATCAAAGTATATTTAATGACCGACGTGAACCAGCATTGCCATTATGCAACCAGTTATACTCTATTAATATCTATTGGCGAGAGACGGTATCAATAGGCTCAAATGCACAATAAAATTTGGGAAAATAACGAAAATTAGTACATAAATTTCTGGACATTATTAAATGTGAAAATCGACCGTAACAACTTTCAAACGAAATTTTTAAATAATAGAACACTTTGATCAAACCTGTTGTCAAATTTGTAGTGGTATAAGAAAATATACAAAAAACATTCAATTTTTTGTTTCACGAAATCGACATATTTATTGAAAAGATGGCGGCGATTAAACCTTGAAACTGTATAAACCGGTTTAATCGTTATACTGGACTATACTTTTCGTAATATTTTATTGCTAAAAAATAAGAAAAAATTATTTTGTTGTCCATGTAAAAATCTAATCACATTTATTTTCAAATTCAAGAATAACAATAACTTTCTGAACCTTGGTCCCCTAACCAGCCAATTATTCACGGTGTCGGGGCTTCGTGGCAATAGAAGGCCAGTACCATACCAAAATAATAATCCGTATTGATACTTCTACGAATCTCATTGCTTCTGAAATATTAAGTGAAAACCTACTCTAAGGTTCCATCTTCGAAGGGCCACAACTCCCTTAAGAAGCATTTGCGAATATTATGTTTATACGAACTTTTTCTTATATTTTTACATATACAATCTGCACCAGAAGTTTGTAACCGGTATTTGTGGACACTCGGCGTAATATATATATTTTTCTATGACAACATCGACATGTGTCCTTTAAACTATCGTAAATTCAATCATAAACAGCAACATTTTGCACAGAATATCATACCACAGCATAGAAAGAGAGACAGCAGGGAAACTTGAATGGCGGGAACGGTTTGCGCAGATCGCGCACGAACCATTTGGGCTTAAAACCTTGAAATACAGTGCGGGCGACTAGGTAAAATTTATTTAGTTCATAGACGTACTTTTAGTGCAGTGTGTTATTGTGTTAATTATTTATTGTTTAACATTTCTCTATTATTATTTTCAAATATGGACTCTGTTTGTGTTGCAAAATATTGCCAGAACAAACGTTATTTGTGCAAAAAGTCTTTTTTTAGATTCCCTACTGATCATAATAATAGGTAGGTAAAATTAACTAAATTTTTAATAATAAATACTCGTAGAAAATTAAATTTTCTACAAAAAAGAAGGTGAGTGCATACGTGTGTATCTTTTTTAATACTTATGTTCACAGGAAACGTACAGTGTGTGGCTTCATGCGAACTGAACGAATTTAAATGCATATATATTTCCAAAACAATATGAGTATATATAAATATATATTAACCACTCATTTTTTCATGAGAAATTGTATTCTCTACAACTTTGTTTATAGTTTTTCACAGCTCTTGCCATTTTGGCGGCGTATCAATTGAAGAGGTGGATGGATAAAGGTGTTAATTAACAAATTAGATAAAGGTGTTAATGTTACTTATTAACACCCTTATCGACTAGAAGCATTATATTATGCTGTTCCTTAGCGCTTTTATCAATTTGGTATTTAAGAATATAGTTATAGAGATGAAGCGAAACGTGGTGATAAGTTGTATCATCACTTAACAGCTTCATTGAATAGGATAACTGAATTTTTGAGAAAATGTCAATTAACACCTTTATCCATTCACCCCTTCAATTGTAAGTGGATATTATATCAAGATATTTAAACCTATATACTCTTTACCTGTAACTGTAAATAAGGAATTATCGCAGGTAGAAAAATTTCGATGCGTTTTGTTTTATTTACAGAAAATTACTTAATTATAAATTATTATTAATTCCATTCTATTCTGTTCTATGTACTTAGTTTATTTACTTTTTACTCTGTTTAGTTCGCAAGATGCCTCGACGTAGTAATAAAGTCATATAACGGCTATATCTGTTTGTTTTGGCGTTTCCCGGCGTGCTAAGAACATGAAATTTTGCAAGTAGATGTACTATAAACTCTCAAGAAAAATAATAAAATTGGAAAGTCGAAATGGCCGGCCCAATATAGCGGCCTAAATTTGGGTTAACTTTTTAGGAACTTCCTATGTTGGATAATTTATAGATTGTCATATTATTTGATAGTCTGATTTTTATAATAAAAATTGGATAGAGGGTGTTATATTATTCATTATTTTTAGTTATATTAATGAATCCGTAGTGGAACACAGGCATATTCTACTATTTGATAGAGGATAATTATCATCACTTAACTCAAGTAACGAAGGCCCTTCTGTTTTTAAAAAAAACCCAAATGAAACTATAAAGAAACTATTGTTCTATTTTTTTTGAGCTATTTTTATTTGAAAAAATACTCAAAAAAAATTATATCAATGTATTTAAAAGAAAATTGTGTTTCATATGCTTTTATTTCCTATTTTTACAAGTTGGAAATAAAATTACATATGACTTTTTTAGCTATCTAAAATTATTGTTTATTTAAAGCAATCTGAGTTGTCTGTTACTTTGTGATATTCCATTACAACAGGTAACGAATAGAAATTTTTCTTGTTAAATATCACAATATTTTTTCAATTTATGACTACAGTTTCGTAGTTTCTAGTCTACATTTTCAAGCACACACACTGTGCAGAAAAATATATTGTTAAATTTAAATTGAAGAATACGGTCCTATCGAAAACATTTAAATTGTTTGGAATCCAACTCTGACTTTTAAGCCGAAATGGCGACTTCAAGGTGAATGATTTTAGTCACGCCAACACAAAGGAGTTGACGAGAGTTTCTTTGCTGTCTCTCTATCTATGCTGTGATCATATTGCATAGCGAACCTGACACATTATGATTGACACTGTTTGTTGCCTAGCAACTTGCCATTATGGATGAGGACGGTCGGCTGTGGCTAGTGCGACGACTAGAGCGATGGCGGCTTTGAGAATCTGACATTATCGACGGGATATTCGAATACGTCATCAGTATTTCTGTCAACATTTTTGTGTTTATTAGAATATTAAACGTGAGTAGTAGGTTGTCGCGGAAAAAGTATAGTATGCAACTCGCACAAAATGGCAATTTTGCACTTGTATGAATTGAAGTCCTCGCCTTCGGCTCGTGCTGCAAAGTTTCAGACTTATGGAAAGTTAACCTCATTTTGTGCTTATTGCATAATACACTAATGTATATCTTGCTTCATAATGTAATTATGTCTTGTTGCATAAATAACGTGATTATTATTATTATAACTGGAACAAGGTGTAACGTCTTTACTATCCTCAACGCAATAAAAATAAATTTATTCTACTAATTTCTTCACTTCGAGATAGATACTAAAAGTAATTACCAACTTTTCGTGTTTGTGTTTTTGCAGAGTGACCGCTCGGCTAGTCGTTCGCGAAAAAATCGAGCAGTAATGCAGACTTACGGAATTCAGTCGTGCACGACAGAGCAAATGTTGCATAATCACGACATGTAGGAGACATTATCGGAAATTATGAATGTGTTGACAAATCTAATGCGACTCCTTGACCCGAGAAATGGCATTTTATGTTAAAACGAAATTTTAATGTTGCTATTTGCATGTAGAACTCTTAAAGTATAATTGCCCTCGGAATATTATCCGATTTAGCAAATTGAAGTTTTTAAGCGATTGCTGCACTTCTGAAAACGATTAAATTAATGGAAACCAAAAAGTAGATGCTGCAAAACCAACGAATGCATGTACTGATGTGATTGAATCGTGGGTCAAATATTAAACTAGTTTAAATTAAACTTCCGCCATCCTCTATATTAGGTTTATGATTAAATTGTTACTTAAAATAATTTTTAATAATGAAATTTATTTGCTCAACCGGTTCGGCAACAAATTACACAAGCATTGTCAAAAATTACACTATGCTTCATCTAAATTAGTTACATAAGTATGCAAAATAAAAAAAATGTTCCTTTCAGAGACCAGAATACCATATATCTGTGTATTTTAAACTGCTGAACACGAGTTTAAGATACAAACATCATATTTAGGCATTTTTTGCAATTTTTCCGAAATAAGAAACATCTGAAGGTTTAAACAAATGTCATTAGTATTTCTTTTTAACCGATTTCATACGGCTTGGAGGTGGATGATTTCGGCCCACCTCCCTGGTTCCTAGTTAATTGGACCTTGCTGGCTAAGGCCTTTATCTTCTGGCGCTCTTCTGTCTTGATGTTCATTCTTCGCCAGCTTGTCACCCCCCGGGAGTAGTCATATGTCTGTTCGGAAACTTTGGGGTATTTTTGGCTGGGATTGACTGCCGGTGCGCAGAATGTCAATTGACATCCCGCCATCCGGATCATCGGTTAGGTAAGGATGAGCTATGTAGCTCGAGGAAGTGCAGACCTAAGTGCTTTGGTAGCACTTTTGGTCTGCACGGAGCTAGGTGACTACAGGTACTCGACGGTGGTTTGTCCGGTACCCGCAGGGTAGTGGGTGGGTGGTTGGGTGATCGTCATGTCTCTTCTGCAGGTTGTCTTCATCGGCGGTTCTCATACTCACCAATTATTCTTCTCATACTCACCCGTTATGCAAGATCTCTACATCTTCTGGATATTTGTCATAATACATGTCACGATATATGTCAGATATTTTTGGACTGATATATCCACAATATGCACGAGCAGCGCAAACATAAATGTGTGGCATTCGCGATGTGATACGACTGATGCGAGATGATTCACTATCCCATGGTTGAAATTGACTATTTTTCTTATTAACCAACAGTCAGGCTAACTCTATTCACTTAAATATGGAAAAAACGAAATTGTCAAATGATAAATAGTACACTAAATAACTATAAAAAGAGCTATAATTGAAAGGTGTAGTAAGGGGTGTAAAGTTGGCCAAAACCTCTTCCCTCGTGAATTTAGTGTTATTGGTCCCTAAAGAAGCCCCATACAAAATTTCAAAGCTTAAAATGAACTGCATGTACACTTAAGTATTTTTAAATTTAGCCGCACGCGCAAGTTTTTCAAGTGGTTACTTTGGCCAACCCTATGGTGCGCCTCGCCCAAAAAGTCTTCCACCTCAATTTCGTTTGTATGGGTGTCATAATAAAGTAAAAGAACTTAAAAGTAAGCATATATAAGACGTATTTTTTTTGTTTTTAAAGTTTTGACAAAAAATTTTCAATTTTTTTTTTGTGCAAATGCGCCTTGACCAAAATTCCTTCCGCTATGTCAGACGATAACTGATCACTTTTACTACAGATTATCCAAGTGGAAGACATATATATAACGCTAAAAAAATTAAAGAATATCTTGGACGCGCCCTGCCCAAATTTAAAAATATTTTATATTTGGCGTCTTTGAGGTATATACTTTCACTTCAGAAAGCGGAAGACATATAGCTCTCATCGCGTCTCAGAACCCGCGGCTATTAGATGCGCTCGATAAACCAAGAAAGTCTATACTTCATTTCAATGTTGATTATTTAAGGTTTTAAATAATGGTCAATTTATATTGGTTCATCAAGCGCTTCAGTGTATAAAAAACAAAATCGTTTCCATGGAAGTCGTAGTGGTGTCGACATTGCGTGCGAATTTGAACGTGTCAGCACCCAAAACCACATATCGACGTGCGTATTGAATAATTTTTTTTTCTGAAATCGGTCAAGAATGTCTACTTTCTCGGCGCAATTGTAGATTCCAAAATACGCTATTCTATTTATTAGCCACAATGTACTATTTCTGAAATCGATTAAGAATGTCTATTTTCTCTTCGCGATCTCAGATCCCAAAATACGCTATTCTAGTATTTTAGACCGTTGCTAAGAAACTATGAGAAAACAGTCCGGGAAAGTTACTTTATATATATATATATATATATATATATATATATATATATATATATATATATATATATATATATATATATATATATATATATATATATATTGGACTGTAAATAATAAGCACTGAATCTCTGACTTTTTCTTTTATACATTGGCCTCGACTAAGCCCCTCAGCCATCAATTTATATCGTCGTCCAGGAATGTATTGCTTTTACTAATAGATGCACAATGTAATATTCCAAAGAATTGTTTTTTATTACTTATGAAGACATACTACTCGGAAAATATCATGACATATGACATGGCCGATGCGATGGCCGGAAAAAGGCCCTTATCTACTCTTGTCCTTTGTAAAAACGAAATCGAAGGCTCTGAAATACTCTTTGTTATGGCTTTTACAACAAAGTCTGCCTCATTTCCAAAATACTTATTTTCGAACAAGGAATCCTATGACATGGTGGAAATCAGTTACAATTTCTGATTCAGAATGGCCGAAACAACTTTTCTTACAATTATGTGAGCAGTTATTCAGTGCAGTAGCAGTTACAACAGTTTCAGAATTATTCAACCCAAATTGCGAAATCGTTTGGAAAACGGAAACGTCAGTAAACTTGTGTTTATGTTTAAATATTTGAACTTAAACCAACAGAACATTTATAAAAACAAATGATAATTTGGACTGGATCTGGTCAAATGATGTAGATGCATCAATTATTACAAGAAGTGGCGAATTGTCGTCTGACGATGAAGATATGGCCCCTCTTTTCTTACTTCTTTGTTAAAAAATAAATTGCAAATTGTGTACCTGAATTTTTTGTACTTTAGTTTCCTTTAGTAAGTTTTTTTTAGTTTTATTGCCTAAAAACCTATTGAGAATTTAGGTAACCTTCCTTACTTTCTATGAATTTTTTTAAAGTTAATAAATAAATTCATTTTTCATTACATAAACATACATAATATTTTGGTTAAAACTTTTTTAACTTTTACCCATTTTAGTTTAGTAATATTATACGACAGTCGCGTTCTATGGTTTTTGCTTTATTTATTTATTTTTTTACATTTTTATCCTTTAATGGAAAAATAATAAAATTTAGGGTAGATATCTAAAATATATCATTATAAATATCCGATATTATGATATTTTGATATATATAAATATCATGATATTTGCCAACCCTGGAAGGAATGTCACTTCCGTGCAACAGAAAATTTAGCAAATTTAAGATGTTGGTATGGAAATAATTGAGACTTTCACAGCAGTTTCCTGCACTTTTGAAATTTTTGTCTTCGAGTTATTAACAAAAACATTAATTTATGAAAAATGCATTCCCAAATTTTCATCAAATCTCAATATTTCCATAAAAAACAGTTTTACAACTCTGCTGCTCTTTTGGATTTTTTTCCTTCAAATTATTGTAAAATTACGTTTTTTGCGATTGTTCCGGACTTTGCAAACAGCAGGAAAAATTAATTCTATTGTTTTCATATCTTACTCAATCATTTCTCAAAATTTAAAAACTTTTGTAATTATTAATAGGTTTTCGACTTTTTATATCCTCACTGACTGGACTATTTGGCTCTACCTTCGAAGGGCTCTAGTTCTCTTAGAAAACAGAAGTTTGTAACAGGTATTTCCGGTCAACCCTTTTTTCCCCTGTCTTCGGTGTTTCCTCATATCCTGGAACCGCTCTCGCTTACCGTCAGAATATCAGGCCAATCTTAGTGTTAGGAGTTAGAAATGATCTGCCTTCGCAGTGATGCCCTTCCCTTACTTCCCAACTTCGTTGAAACGATTAGTGGGTCAAGTTTCTTGGCTCTACTTCCTTGGTTTTCATGACTGATGTTGTCATGTCCTATTCTCCAGCGTAAGAGAAGTGAATTGGGGTATTTTTTCTCCTTTATTTCATTATGTTTCCTATTTCTTTCTCTTTCCTTTCCATCACTAATTCTACTCTCTCAAGTCAAGAAGGTCCCTACAATAGTTGTCAGTTTTTCCCTGATTCTAGCATCCTCAACACCATGTCATCGGGTGTAACTGAGTCGCTTAGCCTATCTATGCTCGTAGCCGTTTTTCTTTCCACCTGCTACATCGAAACACGGTATGCTCCACGTCGTCTATCTCCCCACCAGTACATGCATTCTCGATCTTTGATCTTTCCGATGTCGTAAATGTACCCTGCAAAGCATCCATGCCCTGTTAGGGCCTGTGTAAGAGTCCGTGTCCTGTCTCCACTCTTTTAATATCTGGAATGAGTCTCCTCATCCATCTTCCCTTACTCGAGATATTCCATATCTCCTGCCACCTCTGATAGAGTCTACCGTTGGCCTCCTTCCTGCCAATTTCTTCGTATTTCTCCCACCTTTCCTTTGCTAGAAGGTCGATGGGGGAGATCAATGCCACTATTAGCACTGCCTCGTAGGAGACCATCCTGTAGGCAATACAGACTCTCAGTGCCGCACACCGCGTTCTTTCCACTACCATCACACTTATCCATATCAGGGTCGCGTACAAGAGAATGGTGTGCACCACGCTGCACAGCACCCTCCTCTTGCTGGCCTTCGATCCGCTAATGTTATGCATCAGCCTGCCTATGGCCGTTGCCATTCGCCCAGCTTTTTCCTCCATTTTCGTCACATGCACCTTGCATGTCAATTTCGAATCAAGCCATATGCCCAGGTACTTTACTGCCTGATTCGGGACGATTTCCAGCTCCCCTTATTTTCACGACAGGGAGATTCCTTTTACTGGTTATGACCACCAGCTGGGTTTTTCCAGGGTCAAGTTCCAGCTTCTTGCCCCTTACCCATCCTCTATTTTTGCAATGGCCTTGTTAGCCGCCTCCTCGATTTCCTTCGCCGTTCTGGCCGTGACTGCTATTGCCAGATTGTCGGCATATCCGATCACCTCAACGCTCTCCGATTGGGGTAAGCGTAATGCATCGTCAAACATTATATTCCACAAGGTTGGGCCCAGGACCGATCCCTGTGGAACAGCATAAGTATCTTCCTCCATTGGGTAGTGTCCTATACCTCCAGCCCTATCCACCTATTCTCGAAGTAGCTCTTTACTATCCTGAGCAGGTACGGGCTATTCACAACTTTCGTAACTCCTTAATTATCTCGCTCCAATCCGCAGTGTTGAAAGCATTTCGAACATCCAGCATTACTACCGCACATATCTTTTTGGCCCGCACAGCCTTCCCACCTGTCTCGGTTAGGCGCCTTATCGCTACTACCGTGGATCTCCCTTTCCTAAAACCGAACTGGGTGTTCGATAACCGTCCCTTCTCTTCAATGTCTGCCTCCAGCGTCCCCAGAAGCAGATATTTCATTAGCTTGCCCTATTGTATCCAGCAAACATACCGGCCTATATGAGGACGGTTCATCTGGTGGTTTGTCCCCTTTCTTTATCAACACCAGTCTTGCCTTCTTGCATCTCTTGGGGAAGTTTCCCCTTTCCAGTGCGCGGTTCATAACCCATAGGATAACCCTAGGTTGTTCTTCCGCAACCAGCTTTACTATTTCCGGGGGATTTCATCCGGTTCCGAAGTCTTTCCGTTCTTGAGTCTGCCATACGCCCCCGATATTTCCTCCTCGGTTAAGCGGGGAACCTCTCCCACCTCCTCACAAATCACTGAAACAAAGAAAGTCATTCAAAGTTATGAGATTCCAGCACTTGGATAATAAATTATTAATATTATTATCATTCAAACCAGCAATGAAGAGATCAGGAATTTCTATATTACGTAGATATTTTAAAACTGAAACGGCAAGCAATTATTCAAAATATAATCCTGTAGTTACACTTTTAAAACAACTTACTAGAGCTGCTGGAACTACTGTTTTACATTTTAATATTAACATAATTGAATCGTAGGCGTTGCATGTACAGGGCATCAGCTTCTGGATAGCTTTTCGCATTTATTAAGCCACTTAAACTTACAAACTTTTTGATTAATTCTAGAGGGCTGTTGACCTTTTACTAGCACGTGTATATATTCTCACATTTATTTATTTTGTAATTTAAATACATGTGCGGAGAAACAGTTAGAAGAGGGAAAAATTAATACAGTATACATGTGCGTGGGCGAACTTACACTCGATTTTTTTATATATTGACATTAAAAACATACAGAAGATATATCTCAAATTATCAAGTGTTTATATTAATACATTGTTCGAGTAATAGTCCAGTCAGTATGTATGAAATAACTATGAATATGTCGACGTCAGCGAACTTTTGCGGCTTGGTAGAGGAGTCATTGGTAAGTGTATTGTCGGTACGTTACGCAATCGATTTCTTTTTCAAATATTTCAGTTTCTGTTGAGGCTACATAAAAAACAAATACGGCACTTTAAAGGGAGTAAAGTTTCCCATATTTTATCGTTATGGGTAATTTCTACAAGAAAATTGTTCTACATGAAAATTGTAGAGCAGGAAAAAAATTACAACTTCGTTTGTTTAATTTTTGTTTTCGAAAAATAGTTTATACTACAACGCACCGCAAAGCCGACATGTCAGTTTTCTTGTGTGTGTGGAGGAGGGAAAATTTTCATAAGACACCCGCCTAGATGTTGTGAGGCAGGGTATTGTGAGATTTTTAGTCACTAAGACCCTCTTCTCAGCGACACCGCGGAATCAGTCGAGCAATACTTTGCGACTTAATCCATTGTCATTGTCGACATAGTCTATTGAAATAGTTGACATTTTCAATAAAAGAACCCTTCCTGAGTTATTTGATGGTAAATTTTAAATATAAAACCAATAAATACTTTGAAATTTTTCAATTTTATTACTTGCTAAATTGATCCTATAACACAGATATTCAAAGAAAAAACTCGGCTCCAAGGACTAAACCTTAATGCCTTAAGTATTTTTGTGTGCTGAATCCGAATTTTCAATTTAAAAAATTTTCTACCTCGTAGATTTCGAGTGAATTCCGGTTTTTCTTGTCAAAAAACGGTATTTTGATGATAAAAACCGGGCTTTACTCCAAATCCAGGCGGTAGAAATTTTTTTAAATTGAAAATTCGGATTCAGCATACAAAAATACTTAAGGTATGATAGGTTTAGTTCTTGGAACAGAATTTTTTTTGTAGACCTGTGCAGAGGTCTACAAAAAAAAATTGCCTCCTTAGTAAATGGTGAGAATTTGAGAGTTAGTGTCGTCAAATTGAAATGCAAAATGGAAACTAGAAGTAGTGGAAAATTGTTTCTAATAGAACATTAGTAGAGTAAAATCTGGAAGTAAAGTCGCTTAGTTTTCGAGAAAACAAAAACCGGCGTAGAACCAAACCAGACTTAGTGGGATTCTTTAGTAAGATAATCGTGTACACGAAATCATTTTTTACGACATTTTTTGGTGGTCGAGAACTTTTTTATTTCGGAAAAACTTAAAAAAAATTATTTTTAATGAAATATGTTTTTTAACGTCTCCACCGCTATATCTCTGAAAATATTTGTGCTATCAAGCTATTTTTTTTTAGATTAAAGTAGACACAATAGCGCTTCGAACAACGTCCCACGTGAACCCGATTTATTTTTTTTTAAGTTGGTAAAATAATAGGAAACTCAAACTTGTTATTTTCAGTAGCGTAATTTTAGGCAATCGAGAAAAAAATTTATTTATGAAAATTTGTATATACATGCTACGTACAAATTGAAGCCAATAGTTGAAAAAAGTTTTTAGGATAAAAATTTTTCAAGTTCCGTTGATAGTATTGAATCAGCGATTTTTTTAACGGGCCAAAGTCATATTCTTGCGCGCTCGGCTGTAGCAATCCGGCAGGCTTGCTACGATCTGACGGTTCCAGTCGGGGTGTATGTAGTAGTTTAACTTATATCAATAGGTACAAAACCAGTAGTGATCAAAAGATCTAGGGGATCAATATTATTGTTCAATATTTTATATATTGTACAGTAGTATTAACCATATGTTGTTAATATTAAGAAATTGTACAAAAATATTAAATAGTCTCCTTTTAATAATAAAAAGACGATATAAATACCAATCAGTGTTACTAACTATCCATCTAATTAGTAAGTTTATTAGACATTTTTAAATGAATGAAAGTAAAAACGTACGCATAAAATGAGTTTTATTGTTGAAATAAATTTTCTATTTGGATAGATAAATATGTAGTATGTAGTTAATGTAGGTCCTACATTAATAGCATTCTAATTCGTTCATATCTGCCTCGAAATCTTTAATAATGTTGTTACAGGAACGACATTTGCACTCGTTGCAACATTTTAGGCCTTCCTTAAAACAAGCACATTTTCGATTGTCAATTTTTATCCGAACAATGAATACTTAATGATTTTCGACAACCGCCACTTCTACGCGACTAATCTGACCAACCCTGCATACTACAGTACCTAGAGGTAAAAAATATGCAAAACTTCGGAAAAATGTTATATTGAACGGATTTCGTTCATTTTTGGCAGTATAATAGTAAATTCTTCACAGAAAAGTGTCTATATTGTGCGGAGGCTTGCTAATTTATAGGGGGTGGATGCCACCCCGTCAGGGTGTGGCACTTAAAAAATATATATATTTATTGGAGCTGAAGTAGAATCTAATTTTAAGAAGAAAAGGTTCTATGCAATTTTTCACATAAATTGATAGTTTTTAAGTTAAAACGACTTCAAAATTACGATTTCAGCTAAAAAAAAAGGTATTTCCAAACGGCTTTCGTCAAGTATCTCGAAAAGTATTACTTTATCGAAAAAATGTTGTAGACCAATTACAGAAAGTACAAACTGGGAATTATTTATATTTTTTGTTTATTGATGTAGGATTAATAATTTCGGAGATATTTAAGTTTACATTTGGCATCCAAGTGTTCATAAGATAATTATTTAGAATGAGAGTTAAATATCGCAGAAACTGTGACACCTACGTCAAGGGTAAAATAATGTTATTAATTAAGCTTTCAACTGTTTTTTAATTTGTTTCTGTAGCATAAAAAAAAGAAGTTATGACCGAAGCAATGTGCGTCTACAAATTTTTTTAATAACAACGTCGTCATTTTGTTACTGTAATTAGCCAGTAATTAAAAAAAGGAATTTCAAACACTGTTCCTCATTAATATATAGCATGACGTAGATGCTCAAATTTTTTGGTTTGTATACAGCACTTGCTTTAGAAAAAAATACAGTTTAAACTATAAAGGTATTTTCAATGAACCGTATTTTTTTTTCCTTTCCCAAATATCTCAATAAATATTAGTTTTATTGAAAAATGGGTAGACACCAAAAATAAAGCTCATAAGCTGATAATGAAATTCGCTTGTTAATTTATTTACATAGATTTAATAGTTTCGGAGATATGAAAGTTTACAAATGGCGTCCGAACGTTTATAAGACGAAAAATGTAGTTTAAATGTTAAATATTTCAGAAATTGTGACACCTACGTCACGCATGCTAAGAAATGAAATTAAAGACAATTAATTGCGATTTCAAATTATTTTTTACTCGTTCCTGTAGCATAAGAAATAAAGAAGTTATGACGGAAAAATGTGCGTATTTATACTTTTTTTATATAAAAAGGTCGCCATTTTGTTAATCTAATTAGCCAGTAATTTAGAAAAATTATACAAATACAGTTTTTCGTTAAGATGTAGCATTACCTAGATGCTCAAATTTTTTTGCTCATATAAAGCACTTGCTTTAGAAAAAAGTGCATTTTAAACTTTAAATTTAATTTCGGAACACTACCAAATATAAACTTAAATATCTTAAATTATTTATCCTACAACAATAAACAAAAATATAATAATTCCCAGTTTGTACTCACTGTAATTGGTCTGTAACATTTTTTCGATAAAGTAATACTTTTCGAGAAACTTGACGAAAGCCGTTTGTAATACCTTTTTTCGAAGCTAAAATCGCAATTTGGAAGTCGTTATAACTTGAGAACTATCAATTTATGTGAAAAATTGCATAGAACCTTTTCTTCTTAAAATATGATTCTATTTCAGCTCCAATAAACATATATATTTTTTAAGTGCCACCCCTTGAGAGGGGGTGGCATCCACCCCCTATAAATTAGCAAGCCCCCGCACAATATAGAAACTTTTCTGTGGAGCATTTACTATTATACTGCCAAAAATGAACGAAATCCGTTCAATATGACATTATTCCGAAGTTAAAACCTCTAGTTACTGTAACTATGCATGCATGCGAGATGTATTAATTGCGTCCCAATTTCGCATTTAGCGCTGATAAAAAAAATCGCTGTTGCCAAACGGTACACTTTAGGAAAAAATATATTGTTTCAAAAACTTTTGTGATTATTAAGCTTTATTTTCTTCGCTGCATGTATGTAAATATTTTCAAAAATAAAAAAGTTTATCGATTGGTGAAGATTTCAATACATAAAATATATATTTTTAGTTTATTTGATTTTTAGAGAAATGAAAGTGCAAATTGTACCCAAACCGTTTATATTGGTAAAAGCGCTACAGTGTGACCTTTAATTTGATACAAAACAAATTTCGGTACCTTTAATAGTTTTAAAGATATGGCGGTGGAACCAAAAAAAAAAACAATTTTCTTTAAAAATACATTTTTTTCACTTTTTATTGATTTAAAAAGTTCGAGACCACAAAAAAATGTCGTAAAATATGATTTCATATGCCCGGTGACATACTCAAAGGAACCTAACATGTTTGACCTGGTTCTACGCCAAAAAAAAAAAAACGACACGATAGACTTACGAAATCGCTGCTCTACATGCCGAATCTCAAATGGTTGGTGCTAAGTTACCGTTTAATGGTCAAGTTTTGCGGGTTCTGTTTTATAATTTACGTAAAGTGAAGTTGGATCTGCATTCTAGCGCCCATTTAGCTATAAAAGAAGCTGAAATTTTCTGGGAAAAGGCGCGAATCCCGACAAGAAAATCGTCACGTACCATAAAAAAGTTGGAGTTATTATATGGTGAATGGAAGACTTGCAACTCTGCAGTCTCTGCACACGCGATCCAAACTTCAAGTAAAACTTCTCGACAAATTGGACAATTTTTTCGACATCGCCGACGCAGTTGCTTTAAATATGTTAAAATTTGAAGAAGAAGATATGTATTTCCTTCTAAATCAAAGGAAAAAAGGGAGACCTGGCGCGATGATTGGAACCGATCGCGTTTTATTAGAGAAGGAGATGAGACAAACGGTTTGTAAAGAACGAGAAGAGAGGAGAAAAATCTCGGATTTTTATGGCGGAAGAAGTAATAGAGTTAAAATCATCTTCATCTTCAGAGCAGTAGGAGGAATTTGTGGACGAAGAAGAAATGGATATCGAATCATCTCTTGAAATCCTTGCAGATGAGTCCAGTGGCATACCGAATTCGAAAAAAAGGAGCATAAGTCAGATAATCACAACTAAAGAGGAAGACGAACCTGTGAGCTCAACACGAAAAGAAAGAGAAGCAACTGAACTAGTTGCGATCTTTGACAAATGCAAAATAAGTGACCGAGACGCCGTCCGCTGCAACTGCTCAAGCCCTTGACCACGGCTTGGAAGATTTAATAATCCATCGTCGCTGTCGCAAAGTATTACGAGCGAAACACGCCGCAGAATTACGTAAAGGGTTTAACAAAATGTAGTTTGCAGCAGTAACCGTTCATTGAGACGGAAAGATGCTACCTGCTCTGAAGAAGAAAGAACAAGTTGACAAATTGCCAGTCGTAATAACGTGCAGGGGAGAAGAACAACAAGAGCAACTTGAGTTTGTTTTTAAAGATAGAAGTTCTATTAAGTGTACCTTTTTCATGTATAAATGACTCCTGCATGAGATTTTCTCATCAACAGTGCCACAAAGTTTCGTAAAGAAAAAGAAAAAAAATATTCATCATCAGGTATAGCTCATGAAGCGCCCTCCATGGGCTAGCGTGATGTGATACATACATTATTATTTCTTAGCTTAAAAAATGTTTCCTTACCAAATTGGGAGAAGATCGGTCAAGGGGTACTTGAGATATTGCAAAAAAAAAGAAAAAAGTTACAATTTTGATATCCTTTATCTTTTTCCCCAGAAACAATTTACTAAAGCATGTTTAGTTATATCCTCATATTTTGGTTCAAAGAATCTACCCTTGAATTATGGCCTATTATTAATGGTCCACCTTGTATAAGTATATAAACGATAATAAAAAATAAGACTAAAATTATAATAGGTTAGAAGTATATTCATGGCATTGGCAAGTAAAATAAAATTATTATTATTATCATTATTATTATTCTATAAATATGTTTATACTCTAGATATTTTTAAAAATACGTAAGATCATGGTTATATATTTATTCCTTTTGTGTATGTTATGTTCATGAAGATTCACCATATTGACCATATATTATGTTTTCCTATAATAGTCGAGGTTACTATTATAATAAACAAACTGGCTTGTCTCAAATACTTTTAAATCGCTAAAACTAGTTCTATCGAGTAAGTTTTCTGTTCATTAAGCATTCATTTTATAAATCTCTTTTATAGGATATCAAGTGGTTTGATATGGTTAAGATGACACATAATTTTGACCTAAAGCTTGGCAGATTGTTTTTGTTTATTTTTATCTAGTATGTTACATAAATACCAAAATTTATATAAGGCAGCTTGAAGTTACTTTGTAACGTATGCTTTATGCAGATCCTATCGTAGATAACTACTATCGATAAACAACCCTAGGTTGTGGTTTCAGGCAGTATAATAGTATAGATGTTTCCATCAAATTCGATATTTACCGACTCAAATGATGGTTGAGTTAGCTTGTTGCAACTGAAAGGTATCTAGTTAGTTTTATCTGTGTTAACCATTAATAGTTTATCATCAAACCAGTTATTAATGTTTTATAAATCATTTTCCACTATCGCTTTTAATTCCTCCCACATATTAACTTTATAGAAAACAGCAGTATAATTTTCAAATCCAATAATATCTCCTCTGCTCGTTAGATTAGATAATTTATTGATATAGATGGAAAGCAGTGCATTACATTAATTGTTAAATCCAAGTTAAAATTATAAATTTATAAATATATTGATGCATTTCATTCAATAAATTAATTCAAACGTTCTTCTACCCGAAGTACTTTTACGTTATAGATCGTAAAAATATTTGGCGCCCTGTTTACGAAACTGGCTCACTTAGTCCATTGAAAACAGAATAAAAATGTTTTACAGTTTTCAAAGAATGTGGTGTGGTTCTAAATTCTTCGCTGAAGATATATAAAAAGACATTTTAAATCATTGGAGGACACATGTAGGACTAAGCTGCAAGAAGAGTAATATGTTTGAACCATCTAATGAAAAACGTATGAAGATGATGAATCTAGCTGAAACCTAATTTCATGACGTTTTTAAATTTTGTCTCAAGATGGTGAACATTTGTACTTTCCTCTCCTTTTTAACGGACTTCGTAAAAATTTAAAAAGGAGCAGGTTTTCAATGTTGTATATTATAAAAAGTATGTAAAAACTTATCTATAAGTTCCGACACAGCTACATGATTTTATATTGGAATAAAGTCAGTATATCTCCATCTGGTGTTTTATTAACATGACATGGCGCAGTCGTTAATTTTTTAAAAAAATAAGTAACTGATTTTGGAAGGTGCAAATAAAGTATCCAGTACAATTTGTAAGTTATGTAAAATTGGTGAAAGTGAAGTTTACTGGTTTAAGTGAAAATTGGAAATTATAGCGTCAAATTTTCGAAAATTATTTAGTGGCTTCCGAAATTGGCAAAAAGTATGAAAGTGTACAAGTTGCACAATTAATTCATTATATTGATGTAGAAGGTATACGTATTTATAACATGTTTAGGTTGAACGAGGATGATAGCAAGAAATTAAAAAAAGTGCCAAAGTGTTTTGAAAATCATTTATTGTCGAAAAAAAAATTGTTGTATGAACTTTAATTTCACATCAAATACCAACAACCCCATGTTGCAAAATAAGTTGTGATATTTTGTATTCTGGTAATATTATGTACCTGTTAGTTACAGATTATTATACTAAATGAATAGAACTTATTTTACTGGCAAACAATGCCCATTCAGATACTGTAATTAAACATTTGAAATTTATATTTGCCACGTTCGGCATACTTGCGGTAATAATATCTGATGGCAGCCTACAATTCAGTTCATAAAATTTTGACAAATTTGCTAAAGAATGGGGATTTTCACATATTAAATCTAGCCGCCGGTATCCCCAGTCAAATGGTATGGTTGAGCGAGCTAAACGAACCATTAGAAAATGCTACATAAAGCTCTGGAGGATAAAAAGGATTTATTTTGTTAATGTGTAAAAACACACCAATTGACATTAATATCAGTAATGATAGTAGAAAACTTAAAGATATATTACCATCAACCGCAAATATTCTGAAACCGAAATCTATTATCTACACGAAGTTCAATAAAAATATTAAATTTAAACAACAAAAATAACAAGTTTATTATAACGAAAATAATTAGGTTCCTCTCTATAGTTTTATTTAGTTCTTTGAAAATATACATATTCACGAATGGATTAAAATTATTTCTTCTCTTTATATTTACATTGTATTATAATTATTTCTTGTATATAAAATAGTTTGTAGTTTAAAATACTAAAAACAAAGGGAGAAGTTCTATATTATAGAAAGTATGTAAAACTTATCTATAAGTTCTGACGCACCTACATGATTTTATATTGAAATAAAGACAGTCTAGCTCCAATCGGTGTTTTATTAACAAGGCACTCAATTTGACCAGTATGTTTTAATTAAAGAACATTTCTTAAAAAAACATATTCCTGGAACTTTTCACGTTTCCTGTATATTGGTGGCAAATCGAAATTTTGTATCTCACTTAAAAAAAAAGATACCTGGACGAGAAGAGAATGCCCTTGTGAATCATTCGTGTATTTTATACGATTGTGTTAGGTCAATTTAGGGAATTAGTTATACAATAAATATACAGTACGTCCCTGGATTGAATTTAAAGAAAGGATTTTTAAAAATTTTTAATTTTACAAAAAACTGCCAAAGGAATAAAAATGTTTGCAATTGCAGATTTGTCCGATTTACATCATGCCAACGTGTTTATTCCTTGGAATCTTTTTTTAATAAAATTAAAAATAAAAATTTGTTTTGTTTTATTTTCCGATTTTAAAAACACACTGTATTAATAGTGAAGTCTTAACCACAGATTCGTCCATTTTAAATCAAGAAAACATTTTTACATTTTTTGTAAAATAGAAATAAAATTTTTGTTTGTTCTATTCTCTAATTTTCCGATACGATAGATCAAATCTGCCAAAATTTGAGACAATTATTTACAGCATTTTTGTTATAAGGTAAATAGGACCAGGACTTGTAGATTTTCTATTTGGTAAACTCATTATTACAAATTCGACATCTGCCACAGTTATTGGAGATAAAAACATCGAGTGTATTATATTATATTTGTTATCGAGTTTTTCATCGCTAACTTCCTTTCTCAGCCAATTTAATTTTTATAGTACTATTCGCTCATTTTTAAGTTTCTCAGATAAAGTATTTTTTTTGTTTGTTTGTTTCATTGTATGATTGTATGATCCATTTCAGGAAAAGAAGCCAGAAAATACCAATGGAAGTGTTCAAAAAACGATTTGAAATCTTCATCTATATTGATTGATCTAACATTCAGTATGAAAAACAAGAAAATAACCATACTTTCTATATACTAATGATCTTAGTTTGATTTTGCTAGTATATCATAAGAGGATACTCCATCATAAATAAAAATTTGTTAAATTCTAAAGCCAAGAACTACTAAAAAGCACAACGAAAGTACAAAATTTCACTCACCGTATGCATGCAAATAAAATATTTCCTACTACTTTCGACTGATTAAACCACTCTAAAAATTGATCAACTTTTTTCATTCTCTTTAGAAATGATCAGGAGTGGTATATATTCCATTCGAAATAAAATTATTATTAGAAAATAATAAGAAAGTATTTTCATGTAAAAAAAAAGACATGAAACGTTTATTTGACTCTATTAGAGCTATTAGACTTTTCTATTTTTACTGCTTATTTCCAGGTTAGCTGACAGCGGAAATAACAATTGTTATATAAAATGATTTAAGAAATTCATACAAAATAAGTCTTTCTTACGTTAACTAGAAAACCAAAAAGAATTCCCTATATGATGTTAACTTAAATTAAAGTTAACTGAAATCTTTATCAAACAGCTTTAACAAATTTCATGTATAGGGTGAAGTAAAAAGATATTCAAGGAAATTAAGTTTAATATCTTAACATGTTTTCAAACACATTTTTTTGGATTGATCTGTACTCACATTTGAAGGACTTTAAAACACCTATAATTTGATATGTGGCCGTTCCTTAAAAATAAAGAAGTTGTGGGCCTGGAAAGTTTTAAGTGGCAGACCCTGTATCATAAATTTAAAATAAAGAATTTAAGCCCAATAGAAATAAACGTATTTAGAGAAAACGATATACACACATATAGACGCAAACACATTTTTTATTAGATGTTGGAGTTCAGGGTGTTATTAAACTAATTATTGAACAAATATTTTTTCCCTTTTATGTCTATTAAAAGAATATGCCCGTTTATAACATACCTATTAGATTAAATCTAATAGGTATAATAAGCATAGCTGGTGACATTTAAATCCAGTAATTAAATCTAGTTTCCCACTTGTATGAATTATTTTAAATTCATGAAAAGATACGTGAACGTTTTACCGAGTAAGAATGGAGTATTCATTATTCTAAATGTGTATCCTAATATTCTTATTAAGGCAAAATTAATAGCAAGAGTTTCCCATACGACCATTTAGCCATTCTATTGCAGTATATGTCCGCCCACTTTAAATTCACATTACATAATTAATCGAGAAAACAATAAGTTTTACTTTTAACTGTACATAATAAATAAAACAGTTGAACAATGCGCAGGTTGACTAGACGGATGAGCCTAATTGGCCTTTGTATTATAACAATTGCATTGTAATTGTAGTGTGAAGCCAGGATTACTTTACTAAATATTGCTTACCGAAACTGTACCGCTATGCTAGGAATTGTTATCTTAATTTCAATTATTTAATTTCGTGCGTTGTTTCCTGTTACAAAATCATCATCGCATCACCGAATCTAACACCCAACGTAACAGCTGTAATTACCTTTTTTTATGGGTAATTTGCAGGATTATTATAAAACTACTGCATAGAAAGTGGTTATCCCTCTTACTCTGACGTCTGTTATTATACCTACTTGATTTAATCAAATAGGTATATTATAACAGCACATAAATTTGTAATAATCATGGTACAGATTTTTTTTGTGCGGAAATCCGTTTCATAATACGATGAACTCAAATATCGAATACAAAATGTCTGTGTGTCTGTGTGTGTATGTGTATGTGTACGTATGTATGTATGTGTGTGTGTGTAGACCGTTTCTTGCAAATACGGTAACTTCTTGTGGTTTCTGTTAGTATTTTTCGCATAGAATATGACGCTCTATTTCGCTTTGCCGAAAAATGTAGGGAAAATGCGGAAACATTACGAAAATGTTTAAAAATTCACAAATTCGAGCCTGCAATATTCAAAATTTAAACTTTTTAAGATGCAGAGCTTATTAGGCGCAATTCAGGTGGTTTCTTCTAGTATTTTTTCCCATGGGATATAAAGGTCTACTCCCCTCTGCAGGAAAATGTTAGGAAAATGCGAGAAAATTAAGAAAATGTTTGAAAACTCACAAAATCTAGTCTGCGTCATTCCAAGTGAAACATATTAAGAACCGACATCATTAACTTGAGATTATAGTGGTCGTAGTAATTATCCAGTAAAATGAGGAGGTTCACTCATTTTTACGGAAAAATCTCTGGAAAATCTGGTTAAATCAAGAAAACAAATAAAAACTCACAATATCTAGCTTGCAATATACATAAATGAAACCTATTAAGATCTAAAGTATTACATACCACCTCCATTACCGGGGTGGTAACCCCGGTAATGGAGGTGGCTAATGCAAAAGAATTTTTTGGAGGTTCCCTTGTATATACTAAATGCCAATTTTATGGACCCTTACCTGCTTGATTTACCTATTTACCCCCCATTTATCCCAATTTGCCCAATTATTTAAGGGGATGAAAAAAAATGTGATTTAGTATGTGTACAATAGGGTGGAGTGAAATTTTTATTTTTTTAAAATATTCTTATACATAGGGGGGATGACGGCCTTTTGCATTCAGAATTATGGAAAAAAAGTTTCAGCTAGAAAAAAATATATTTAGAGGGTTCACAACGATCTTGAAAATATGATTTTTATTTTTTATTATTATTATTTAGGGAAACGGAAGACACTTGTATTCATAATGATGAAAAAAAATCAGCTTTATCAAAAAACATTACCTCGAACATTTATAATGTGTCATTTTAGAATGCATCCGCATTCGGCAAGTGACTAATATACCAAGTGTCCCCTCCAATACCTCCGCCATCAATTCTGAATTATTCGTGGTATATAGAAGCTACAACGAAAAAGACAACTGAATGAAACAAATGTTTCAATTGACGAGTCTCATGTAGAACCTCTCTGATGGATCTGAATCGCCTGATAAAACTGACAATGATGGTGATTTTGTTACTAACTCACCAGTGAAAAAAAAAATGTTGAATCGTGTGACTACAAAACAAATGCGGTTAAAATTACCTAGCATAGGCCTTGCATGTGATAGAACGGCTGATAGAAATGCTGCTCTAATAGCAAGTTGTGTTTTGAAAGACGTTAGTATTATATCAACCAAGGATCAATCGAAGGTTGTTGACAGATCCAAAGTAAGGCGACTAAGAACTGGTGTCAGGCAAAAATTACAGAAAAATTTTTCTTTAGAAAGGACCCACCTTGAAAGACTTTATTTTGATAGTAGAAGAGATCGGACTAAAATATTAATCAAACGCGGAGGAAAAACATACCACAACATTGTTGTGAAAGAAGATATTTCCCTTATTCAAGAACCGGGGTCACATTATATAGGACATGTTTCTCTTTGCGATAGAAAATTAAGAAGCATTAAAGACGCTGTGGGCAGGCCTTTGCAACGGTGTATTTGCTTGTGACATTGTAACGAGCTGCCTCTGAGACACCTTTTACAACATTTAGATGGCTCCACAGCAGGACCATCTAGTTTCTCTGGACCAGTTGGAAAAAAAGATGGAAGCTGTGAGAACACAGTACTGGCGATATTCGAACCAATTCCGGAAATGCTCACAGTTTTTCCAGATATATCAAAAATTAAGGACCTTAGTTGCGATCAAAAATATCTATATGATATATGTCAGGCAGTAGCCACTGGGAATTGTGCAGAATCATTATTATCGAGAAGCCCAGGAAAATTGTCACACGCTTCTTGGTTGACTGCAGCAAACATAATCATGAGACTATATATTGGAATGCAAAATTCATCTCATAATTTGGTTACTCCAGCGAATATTGTTGGTCGTGTTTATACCCTGATGTGGTTCTCAATTAAATATCACCCCTCCAGCACCGATGGGGCACGCCACTTGTGGAAAATGATATCCAGCTATCTTGACTCGGATATAAAAAAAGTGATTGATCCTGTCATTGAAAGAAATTCATTTTACGCCCATCTGATAGATCTGAATCGCCTGATAAAACTGAAAATGATGGTGATTTTGTTACTAACTCACCAGTGAAAAAAAAATGCCGAATCGTGTGACTACAAAACAAATGCGGTTAAAATTACCTAACATAGGCCTTGCATGTGATAGAACGGCTGATAGAAATGCTGCTCTAATAGCCAGTTGTGTGTTGAAAGACGTTAGTATTATATCAACCAAGGATCAATCGAAGGTTGTTGACAGATCCAAAGTAAGGCGACTAAGAACTGGTGTCAGGCAAAAATTACAGAAAAATTTTTCTTTAGAAAGGACCCACCTTGAAAGACTTTATTTTGATAGTAGAAGAGATCGGACTAAAATATTAATCAAACGCGGAGGAAAAACATACCACAACATTGTTGTGAAAGAAGATATTTCCCTTATTCAAGAACCGGGGTCACATTATATAGGACATGTTTCTCTTTGCGATAGAAAATTAAGAAGCATTAAAGACTCAATAATGAATTATCTGCGTAAAAGTAAAATTCCTTTGTCTCAGTTAGTGCCCGTTGGCAATACTGGTATAAAAGGTGGTATTGTAAGGCTGATAGAAGAAGCTGTGGGCAGGCCTTTGCAACGGTGTATTTGCTTGTGACATTGTAACGAGCTGCCTCTGAGACACCTTTTACATGTCTCAGAGGCCATTTAGATGGCTCCACAGCAGGACCATCTAGTTTCTCTGGACTAGTTGGAAAAAAGATGGAAGCTGTGAGAACACAGTACTGGCGATGTTCGAACCAATTCCGGAAATGCTCACAGTTTTTCCAGATATATCAAAAATTAAGGACCTTAGTTGCGATCAAAAATATCTATATGATATATGTCAGGCAGTAGCCACTGGGAATTGTGCAGAATCATTATTATCGAGAAGCCCAGGAAAATTGTCACATGCTTCTTGGTTGACTGCAGCAAACATAATTATGAGACTATATATATGGGAATGCAAAATTCATCTCATAATTTGGTTACTCCAGCGAATATTGTTGGTCGTGTTTATGCCCTGATGTGGTTCTCAATTAAATATCACCCCTCCAGCACCGATGGGGCACGCCACTTGTGGAAAATGATATCCAGCTATCTTGACTCGGATATAAAAAAAGTGATTGATCCTGTCATTGAAAGAAATTCATTTTACGCCCACCCAGAAAATGTGCTTCTGGCTATGATGAACGATTCAAGAAATTCCATACGCGAATTAGCGTTCCGACGAGTGATTAAAGTGTGATCAGGAGGGACTATTCGAAAGTTTGTGGTACCAATATTGAATTTTGAAGCAAATGATTTACTGATTTAATTGATTGGCAAGGTATTCATGTAACAGAACCTCCTGTAACTAAATTTGTAGCAGATGAGATAATTAGGAGGTAATTACAAGTGGTGATTGCAGCAACATCAATATTGCTCGGTTCCTATGTTATTCACAAAGCGTGGAACGTTGTGTCAAGTTGGTAACCGAGACATCAAGTGAAGTTTTTGGGATGCAACGCAGAGATGGACTTATCAGATCGAGACTTGCAAGTAGAAAAATAATGCCCAAATTTAATACAAAGAAACAATTTCGCATAAAATAATAATCGCTGTGAACCCTCGAGAATTTTTTTTTTCGACCTAAAACTTATTTTCCATTAATTTGGATCCAAATATAATCCATAACCAACATGTATTAGAGAAAATATATACATATTTTTTTATTTTTGTTGTTTCACTTGTGAACCCTCAAGACATTTTTATATCGAGCTGAATTATTTTCCCATTAATTTAAACCCAAATGGCCACCATCCATAGTATGTATTAAAAAAAATAATTTTTTTTTTTTAATTTTTAATATTTCACTCCATCCTAGTGTACAAGAACCAAAAACTTCAAAATATTTTTTTAATTCATCCACTCCCCACTACCACCCCCACCCCACTACAGACGTGCGATATCGTTTAATGGGTTTTTGGGGTAGACGATTTCAAAGATTATATTATTAAAGTTCCATAAGCCATTATTTCCACATACAAAATTTTTTCGTTGTGAGAGACTTGGGTAGAAAATCTGGATCTGGAAGTAGTGATTCCTTGGGCAGCGGTTTTTTAATTTCATTGCAAGAATAATTAATTGTTACAATCATCTACTCTTGCTGTTGATTTAACTACAATATAAATCAGTCAAAGTTACTAAATCCAATTACATTTTTTGGAATCTATTTTCAAAGTGACCACCGCTAAATTCAGTACATTTTCATTTGACTTATACATTTTCTAACAATCTCTAACTTGTTTTTAACTTCATTGCAAACGTGCTCAATTCTTGCAGTCAGCTGCTCTCTGGTGTTTATTCCTTTTTTGTATACTTCAGTTTTTAAATAGCCTCATAAAAATAGTGTGGGATCTGGTGATTTCCGGGGCCATGCCACGGCACTCAACTGCACTTAGCGAGTAAGGTTAAGTAACTGGAGGTCATGCTTGACCGCGTCCAAAATATAAAGAGACATATGAAGCATGTGCAGCCTTCTGGCAGTGCCGCAGGGCAGTCGGTAGGTCCTGGGATTTTTCACCCAGGTTCTTCCTCTGGCTGTATGTTGCTGTAAGTAAAAAAAACAGCAGCTTCTTAATTAGAGATGCCCCAAACATTGACGTGCCTACAGTTGCAATGGAAACCATACTCTGCGTTCCTCCTTTCAATCTATCTACAGAGTAGGTGACGTTGAGGACAGCTCTGAGATTGCAATCTATAGACCAATTGACCGATTCAGTGGCGCAGTGCTTACGGTGTTAGGCTTACGACCAGGAGGTCCCGGGTTCGAATCTTGGTAAGGGTTTGGATATTTAGTGGCATTTTTACGTGTTGTCGGTATGGCAGCATTGAGCTAGACCGCGATTGTGTGAGAGATAATACGGCTAGTCGCTCTCCTCTCCTGAGTTCGACTCTCACGACAGATGGCAATGTCACATGAAGTGGTTGCTGTCTTACTGTCTGTATATGTGTGCCTTAGTCGAGTGGTAGAATAGCTATAGCTAAACTCCTCCAGGACGTTGATATAAAAAGGCGTTAAAATAAAATGGATAAATAAAATAAATAAATATAAAGGCCACGCCTACGAGACATGCCCATATTCTGGAAGAAGCTAAAATACAAATTCCTCTTCTGGGAATGCGGTCCGGTTATATAGATAGATAGATATATTTATTAATTCTGTATGCCAATTACAAAAATTGGATAGAATAGGTCAATATACAAAAATAAATATAAATCCTCCTATAATTCATAACAAGAGCTTCGAGGTAAGTTTGAACGCATCCAAAAATGATGAGCCTGACTTTAATCTACACTGATGGTTCAAAAATAGAATGTGGATCAGGGGCTGGTCTCTACGCAGAGGATCTAGATTTACACTCTACAAACCACTGACCACACACACCACTATATTCCAAGTGAAACTAGTAAGAATTTTGCAAGGGTAATAGAGATTACGAATGCAAACGTCGGTGGTAAAATGGTACGCATATCAATGGGCATCAGACCGGCCATGTCTTCTCTAAACAACTGTAGGACTGACTCTGGACTGGTTATATAACACAAAATAACTGTGTATAGTTTCGCTTGGTCTTGGTGAAAGGATTTGAAAGAATTCAGAGGAAGCGGATGCTTTAGCCCGCAAGGAATCTGAGAGCGCTCTGTATGGTCCAAAACTTTCAATAGCGCTCTCGTTTTCAGTCCACAGTTCCCTGTTAAAGAACCAACACTCAAACGCCACGTGGACTTTTGGAGTGGTCTAAGCAGCTACAAACACAGTAGAACGGCCACACTCAGTCGTAAGCTAGGCAAACACTGTCTTCAAATAACCAGGAGTAATTTGCGTATCTATGTAAGATTAGTAACAGGACACTGCAGATTAAACAAACACCTTCATACACTGAGAATTATAGATAACCCAAAGTGTAGAGGGTGTTATATGCAGGACGAGGTTGCTGAGCATGCCACTACCCTACTGACCCATCGAAAAGAAGATCCATACTGGGAGGCTTATTTCTCTTCGGCTCCTTGGTGACATCATCCCAACATTTAGGAGAGTCTCTTCTTCGCCTTTTGTTACATTTCATGCTCCTAGAATGTTCATTACTAGAAAATATTCCAGTCTATGTCAAAACTTAACAATAAAAGCCATTAGAGATATTCCATCCTTGGCTTTCTAAGCAAGATGCGAGATGCGTCAGGTTTCTTAATCACAAATACTTACTTACTGTAGACCTATGAGCTCAGGAATGCATGAATAAAGACATTCGAAGGGCAAAGACCTATACTCTCAGACAGCCAGGCAGCGTTAAAAACTCTCAGGTCCTACACCTTTGAGTCTAAAATTGCCTGGGAATTCAGACAATCCCTGAAGCAACTGGCAAAAAACAACAAGCTTACCTTGATGTGGGTGCCAGTGCATGAGGGAATAGAAGGAAACGAATTAGCTGACGCCCTTGCAAAAAAAGAAGGTGCCGAAGCCCCGTTCTTTGGACCCGAACCGTTTTGTGGCTTATCCATAACGGAGGAAGTTCTAAAATGGCAAAAGGAAGAGAAGAGTCCTACTGGAGGAGTACTCCGGGCCAAAGACAAGCGAAAAAGTTCATCACTTAGTCGTCAAAGAATGCCACGAGGCTTCTCGAACTGGAAAAGTCCGACTTAAGTCTGATGACAGGCCTTTTAACAGGTCAGTGCCCCTTAAGATTCCATCTTAAGAACATGGGCAAGGCAGACAACGATACGTGCAAATACTGCGATACTGTAATAGAAACTGCGGAACATATTCTTTGCGAATGCAAGATAGTATGCACTAGTACGCTTATAGAAAAGGTGGAACTAACGCCTGAGGACATAGGGAAATTAGCGTCCAGGAAAATCACAAGCTTGGGAGTCCTGAGCAACAACTAATTGTAGGGTAATTCACATTCACATTCACAGATCTTTTCAGGTCGATGTGAAGTGGGGCTGAAACAGCCGAGCGACTCATTGAACAATCTACAATCTATTTACTGTATGTTCTGTTCAAATTTTGTTACTACTGACTCTATTAATAGCTCTATTAACAGTTTGTACGTTATAAGCAAAAAACCTTTATCAGTGCGAATACCTTCGAAAGGGGTCGTTTTCCAAAAAAATATATTTTTTTTGTGATATGCTCCATACTCCTGGAGCACCGTGTATACGAAAGCATAAAAATATTTTCTATGCTAACTAAAAACATCAAAGTTTTTTCGGACAGTTAAGAAAGATGATTGCTAATACAATGTAACAATATTAATATAAATAATTAAGCTGTTTACTTCCTATATCAAAATCGTTGAATATATATTGAAAAATCTTTAATTAGCCGAGAACGTGTTGTTGCCCATCTATTACGCAATTATTGTGTTAACTGTAGCACCGGTATTTTACTACTATTATTGGAGAACCGTTATTGAAGATTTGCTGTTGAGTAATGTATAGATATTAACATATTAACTATACGTTTTGCAGTAGCAGCTTATATCCTCACATATTATCAGAGATAAGTCACGTATGCCTGCGTTATCACAACACAGAAGTGCTGCGGTTTATTATTATTTTCCCCTATGTAATAACATTTGAATACTAGTGAAAACAGATTATTAATGTTTCCATGAAATGCAGTTTTTCAGTTGTCCAATTAAATGTAATTCAACGTAATTTTCCGAGAAGCAAAGTAATTATTCATTAACACTGAAGATAAATGTTACCCTTTATACTTATTATGCATATAAAACACGGCAACAAGTATTTCCCGCATAATTAAATATAAATGCTGTGCACACTGCACAGCATGAAAAAAATGTACCGGTCTGGAATAACAAAACGTTGATCTTGGAATTTTGTATAAATATTGGGGTTTATTGAAATGTTACATTTAACCTTGAATTTCGGGTAGGACAAGGTTTTTTCGTTGTGTAGGGGGAGGCCGCCATCTTGAAAAAGAGGGTACTAACAGTTTCTACATCTCCGTAACGGTACATCTTACAAAAACAAAACAAAAAGAGGTTTTTTGTTTAGAATCGAATTCTCTACAAGAGAATTTTTTGTTGGAAGTTAAATAATTAAAAAGTTATAACCCTTAGAAGACAGAAATTTCCTTTTAAGCGCTAAAACTTTTTTCATCAATTTTAACAAAAAAATACATCACAAGTTGTTTCTAGAGGATTTCATAACGAATAATTTTCATTTATACTTTTTTTAGTATCCTTAATTCAGAAGAGTTTTACAGTGCTGCGAAGGGATCAAAGTGACAGATCATGGCTTACAAATCAAAAGATCGGCTGTTCGATCCCTACACACTACGATTTTTTTTTTTTTGTTAAAAACTTTAATAATAATTTTAAAATATATATGTTGTTACAAGATTAAATTACATTATATATATAATTCCTTAAGCTTACAATTATTCAGAGTTTGAGGATTGGTCACTAGATGGCGCTAGGGATGTCTCAGCGACTGTAGGAGAGAAACAGGTTGACGCAGAGTGACGTTATGTTGGCCCCACCGGAAAAGAGGCCCAAAGGTGAAGAAGACTACAATGGGGTCTGAGAAGGGGGCCGCAGCGAAGCCCTACGGGGGCCACTTGAGAGTGGGACTCCCTACGGGAGTCCTATTTTGGGACACCTGTCTGAAGTCGCCCATTACCACAGGTAACTTTATTTCTATTTTTCTGCAATTATTAATAAAGTTTTTAACGAAAAAAATTCGGAGTGTGTAGAGATCTCTCAATTTATATGCCATGATCTGTCACTTTGATCCCTTCGCAGTGCTGTAAAACTCTTCAGAATCAATTAAAAAAGGTATAAAACAAACTTTTTTGCTATGACATCCTCTACAAAAAATCATGTGATGTATTTTTTTGTTAAAAGTGAAGAGAAAAAAGTTTTAGTGCTTAAAAGAAAATATTGTAACAAATTTCTTTCTAACTTTTTAATTATTCAATTTCCGACAAAAAGTTCTTCTAGTAAAGTTGTAGAGAATTTAATTCTAAACAAAGTACATCTGCAAATTTTTTTGTACGATGTACCGTTATGGAGATATAGGGCAAAAACTGTTAGCACCTCTTTCTTCAAGATGGCGGCCAAATGGAGAGGCCGTCGACCCCAAAAACTCAATTTTAAACTTATACCGCCCCGCCCCCCTACACAACGAAAAGAAAAACATTGTCCTACCCAAAATCCAAGGTTAGAAGAGTTTTACAGTGCTGCGAAGGGATCAAAGTGACAGATCATGGCTTACAAATCAAAAGATTGGCTGTTCGATCCCTACACACTACGATTTTTTTTTTGTTAAAAACTTTATTAATAATTTTAAAATATATATGTTGTTACAAGATTAAATTACATTATATATATAATTCCTTAAGCTTACAATTATTCAGAGTTTGAGGATTGGTCACTAGATGGCGCTAGGGATGTCTCAGCGGCTGTAGGAGAGAAATAGGTTGACGCAGAGTGACGTTATGTTGGCCCCACCGGAAAAGAGGCCCAAAGGTGAAGAAAACTACAATGGGGTCTGAGAAGGGGGCCGCAGCGAAGCCCTACGGGGACCACTTGAGAGTGGGACTCCCTACGGGAGTCCCATTTTGGGACACCTGTCTGAAGTCGCCCATTACCACAGGTAACTTTATTTCTATTTTTCTGCAATTATTAATAAAGTTTTTAACGAAAAAAATTCGGAGTGTGTAGGGATCTCTCAATTTATATGCCATGATCTGTCACTTTGATCCCTTCGCAGTGCTGTAAAACTCTTCAGAATCAATTAAAAAAAGTATAAAACAAACTTTTTTGCTATGAAATCCTCTACAAAAAAATCATGTGATGTATTTTTTTGTTAAAAGTGAAGAGAAAAAAGTTTTAGTGCTTAAAAGAAAATATTGTAACAAATTTCTTTCTTTGAAGGGTATAACTTTTTAATTATTCAATTTCCGACAAAAAGTTCTTCTAGTAAAGTTGTAGAGAATTTAATTCTAAACAAAGTACATCTGCAATTTTTTTTGTACGATGTACCGTTACGGAGATATAGGGCAAAAACTGTTAACCTTTCTTCAAGATGGCGGCCAAATGGAGAGGCCGTCGACCCCAAAAACTCAATTTTAAACTTATACCGCCCCGCCCCCCTACACAACGAAAACAAAACATTGTTTTACCCAAAATCCAAGGTTAGCATAAAAAAATGTAACATTTCAATGGACTAGTTAGTTGAGGCCACTCTTAAGGTCACTCAGAAATAAAATTTTATGAGCGGTGGGGAGAAAATCTAAAAAAATATTTCTTGCCTTGCCAACTTCCAACTTCCAACTCTTGCCCAACGTTTGCCAAGTCTGACGAAGTTGGGGAGGTAACGTATTCCCCCATACCGCCCCTTGGCTATCACCCTGTGTGCAGGTAGAAATAGACCGACGAAATAGACTCAAGTGGAAGCTGTGCATAACTAAACGTTCGGGTGCGTTTTCTTTTTACTTTAATTGAAACTCGTTCGATTGTTACTTTATTCTTATTGAATTATTATACTCTTCGCAAAAACGAAGAGTATATTGTATTTGATCGGCACATTTCTAAATCAGTAAATATCGCTCGTAGAAAAAAAAAATTCATATCATTATGTTAGTGAACGAATTCTGAACAACTTTAAAATGTCCGTCTGTCAGTACATCCGTCCGTCCCTCTGTCCGTCCGTCCGTTTTAGAAAAAAATCAATAAATAAATAAAAAAGTTATTAATCATTTAAATTAAAAAAAAGTGTTTTCTTAAATTTTGTTATTTGTACTTAAATAGAAAATCTTTCGAAATTTTATTCTTTATATATTTTTTTGTTCATACCTTTTACTAATACTTATATTGCATAATATATATAATTCGTTGAAATATAATACTGGCACGATATATACTACAGAGATTCAATCATTGTAGTGATCTGTGATGGCGCAATGGCTTAAGCTTTGTCTGGCTAGCCACACCGCCTTTCTCTATCTATGAAACTCTCAAACACAATTTCTGATCTTTAACTCTCTTCTACTCGTTTCTTTGTTTTTTTTTTGTTGTTTTTGTTTGTTCTGTCTCTCTAAATTATCTCTTCCCAATCACAATTTATTTTTGAATATCAAAATCTTTAGAAAACCAAATATTTAAAACCATAAATTGCGCAGACTTACATAGCCGTTCGCTTTGACTACATTGCTTAGAACGGGTTTTTTGGTTAGTAATTTTCCCGTGAAGACCAGCCATATATATCTGTTATTTTATTTACACCAGCCTCTTTTGTATTGTATATATCAATTATTTTAAGTTTATTTTTTACATGTTTTACCTTATGCACTTTTTAATTCGCCTATCCTGCGAAAGGAGATTGTGTTTATATTTTCATTTTATTTTTAATCCAATCCGGACTCGCTCCGTCCAGTCAATCAATTACCATGACGATTCACACCATGAATGTATGGCTGGCTCCGGATGAGTGCGCGGGGAGGACAATATTTATTCTTAATTTAAAATAAATTTGTTCTTGCTTGCTCTTGCTTTGTCTGGCAATCCAAAGGTCTTGTGTTTGAATTCCCAACAGGGTAGTTTTTTCCATTTTTTTTTCATATATTTTTTTTTTCACAACAAAGTTGGTATCACAAAATTTAGAATGTCCAATAACATTATTTACAAGAAAACTGCGAAGAGTATCCTATAGAATGTGTGACAATTATATAAAAGGCTCAGTAAATCGGCGAAGAGTATATGCTTCCACTAGTTTTGTTTATAACGTTTTTGTTTCACGGCTGAAAAATTATAGCTAGGGATTAAGGGTGAAAATGTACCATTAAAAGAGAAAATTTGGAAGAAAATAAAAGATGTTTTTGTTTCAAAAGTGGATAATTCGTGCATATCATATCTAGCAGAATCTAAATCTCAAGATCCTCTGTGTCTACAGAACTTCAAGATGCATCATTTTAGGGTTTTGAGAAAAGCGCATTTTCTGTGGCAAAATCATAAAAAAAATTCAAGGGTCTAGAAGAAAATCTAGGAAAATGTAAAACTGTTAAAGTGGAAAAGTTTATCAAACAAAATAATATATGTAATTTAGTTCTTTTGGTGTTCCAAACTATATACAGTTTAGCCGCGATTAGGCGTGAACTGTTGAATTTTAAATTAATTTGAACGTAAAGTATCCAAACTAAATAAAACTAAAACCTACTATACCTACTAAAACCTACTAAACCTAAAAACCTACTAAAACCTAATTAAGCTTTACAAATTTTTCATGATATTAATTTGATGATAAAAATAAATAATGCTAATTTTATGGCAAAAGAAATATATTTTCTTGCAGAAGAAATTACGTCAATCAAACTAAATTTGAAGGAATTGAAACTTTAGAATCATGCAATATCGTAAAAGATAGTTTCATCTACGAACAGCGTAAAAAAGGTTTTGCAAAAACTGTTGTTTGTGTGAATGAGTACATATTAATACTGGAAAAGCACATATTTAACGTTTGACGCCATTTTTATACTTCCAGATCTCCAAAACAATTAATTCTACCTAATATTTTTTTCAGGTACTACACCCTCAAAAAGGGATGACATCCACCTCTATAAATTAGCAAACCAACGCATAATTTAGAAACATTTCTGATGCATTTACCATTAAATTGTCAAAAGTAACAGTAATTCATTAGCCCAGGAATTTTAGTCATTAAATAGCTTCTACCCGGAATTAATTATTGTAAAGCCGAAAATTTGCAGGATTGTAGTTTTGGTCCAGAATAACACGTGCCAAAAAGTTCCCTACTCTCCTCGTTGACTTCCTTATGGCTATAAAGTGCAACAGAAAGGTTGTTACTGGTCCGATTTGGATCGAAATGATCAGAAAAGCTTCGGAGGAGCATATCCGTTCGTATTTCATACGTTCCATGCATATTTTGTTTATAATTCCCCGTTTTAGTGCTGTCAAAGTTTAAAAATTTGGAAAATTTCCGAAATGGCGTCACTGTGGGTAAATGAAGACTCGGAAGAGAAAACGTACTTGAATAAACATTTCTCTTCATACTTTAGGCTTTCCATTGGCATGTCTACCTTCTCTGTAGCGTCACTCGTTACGGAGCTACGCCACTCCGACAGTTAAGTGCGTTCATTTTTGCGTCGATCACATCTGGTCTAAATAATCGAGCAAGCGCACGGTGAGCTATGCTTTCTTAGTAGCTGTGGCAGTCCTCGGAGTGTATGCATCATTGGTGCGGGAAAATTGAGGGATCGTAGTTAAGTGGACACAGGCGTTTGATTTTTTTCTAAGTTGTTTCTTGAAGATGGAAATGTTGTGGGGGTTCAGGGTGGGTTATTAACTTTGCACTCAGCTAATATGCATAGGCTTTTTTGCAGGTCCAGAAATGGCTAGACGTCAATCTCAACCCGAAGAGGTGGAAATCAGGACTTCAAGGCCTGGCTCCGGTTTCTACCACAAGGCAGCCAGTTCCTGATAACCTGCTATGGCTAATTTCTTGTGCCTGCCAGGCGGTGTCCGGTGCGAATGCAGCAACTCTGGTCTGAACTGCAGCAACATGTGCAGGAGCTGTAGAGGATCCAGCTGCACAAACAGCCAGTCAGTGGATATGGATGATGATCCGGATGACCCTACTTCCCAGTAGATTAATAATGTCAATTGTCTTGCCGAATAAAGTCATTTTCTCTGAAAAGTTAAATTTCATTCAATAAATCTTAGAAAACACAGCCAGGGTAGTCCCACCGGGCGTATGACAGGCGCGGCCGCCGAGCGGCGATACTCGGAGTGGCGTAGCTCCGTAACATACCAATGGAAACCCGAAAGTAAGAAGCGAAATGTTTATTCTGGTACGTTTTCCCCTCCGAGTCTTCATTTATCTGCAACGGTGCCATTTCGGAATTTTTCAATTTTTGAAATTCTGATAGCACTAGAACTGAAAATTATGAACAAAACATGCAAGGAACATCCGAAATACAAACGGATATGCTTCTCCGAAGCTTTTATGATCATTTTGACCCGAATTGGATCAGCAGCAACCTTTCTGCTGCATTTTATAGCTAGCTCTGTAATTTTTGCTACTTAGGCCCTTGTTGCTCTTAAAAAACAAGGAAGCAGATGGTGGAGAGTAGGAAACTTTTCGATACGTGTTGTTCTGGACCGAAACGACAGTCCTGTAAATTATCAGCCCTTTAATAATTAATTCCGGGTCAGAAACTAAAATTTCCGGGCTATATATGACATTATTCCGAAGTTAAAACCTCTAGTTGCTGCACTATCTAGAAACCCTTTAGCCCTTACTAATATGTTAATATTTATAATAAATTTACAATGATACAGCTCCATTATTTTATATTGCTGTAATTTTTTGCTACAGTAAATGGACTGACCACGATATAAGGCACACCCCACATACTCCGTTTGTTTTTAATATACAAATTTGAATATATATTAGAAATCATAAGTTTAATACACCTCGGTGATGCCAGAAGTGACCCCAACTTCATTATTTTAATTATTAATACATATGTATATCTAGATGTTGTGCTGTGTAAAATATTTCTATATATATGTTGCTCATTTAATCATATTGGTGTCCGAAGTTATGTTAAAAGTTTCTTTTAAATTCATCCGAAAAATTAGCAATTCAGCGATTTTTAGGTCCATAAATTGACAAACGCACCATTAGAACAAAGAATGCTAAATGTGCTAAAATGTATAAATTAATGCAACAAAATTTTTTATATGATTTTATACAGGGTGTTTCTGTAGCTATAATACAAACTTCAAGGGATAATGCCTTTCTCAAAATTAGTCTAAAAAACTTCTCCTAAAATGCTTCATTACTGAGGTAATAATTTGGTAATAAAACGAGAAATATATTGTTTGATAATATCTCTAGAATAACAAAAGAAAAAAAAATTTTTTGTGTATTTTCAAAAAAAAATTGGGAAAAATAGATAAATCAAGCAGGTAAGAGTCAATAAAATTGGTACTTAGTATATACAATAGAAGCTAAGGTCTTAAAAAAAATTTTGGCATTATCCACCTCCATTACCACCCCCACCATTATTAAAGGGGATGAAAAAAAAATGTGATTTAGTGTGTGTACAAGAACCAGAAACCTCAAAATGTTTTTTTACTTCATCCATCCCCACCTCGCTACCGATGAGGGGTATCGTTTTATGGATTTTTGGATTAGAGGATTTCAAATATTATATTATTAAAGTTCCACAAACAATTAATTCCACATACAAAATTTTTTCGTTGTGAGTGACTTGGATAAAAAATCATCTGGATGTGGAAGTAGTGATTCCTTGGGTAGTGGTTTTTTAATTAATTTTGTTCTATTCTATAACAGGAGCACGGTGTTAAAAATCAAATACGTTTTAATAATTAAACTAAATCATTTGCAATGATTCATCAGATATTTCTACCATCTTTAATAATAAGAATTATACTTTAATTATTAAAAACACCTTTCCATTTTCCAGCTTGTCTTGTACTACCTCACATCGCGATGCATATTAATATGTAGCAGCAAATTATGCCACTTTTAATAACCGCGTAATTAACTGAACAGATATAATTCTGCACCAAGGTCGTCTACCTGTTGCGAATAAACAGCATCTGCCATACGCACAATCAAACATGTTTTTATTAGAAAATGAATGAACGCTATACAGTTAAGCATAATTTATTTTTTGCATCTGCGCTAAAGCAATTACCGTTGTTTGCATAAAACTGAGAGTACAAACACTTTCTACGGTATACTTCCTACAAGAATGTTTCTACGCGAGCATACAGGGTCAGGCAGAAATATTGCTGTAAGATTATTTTGTTTATTAATAAAAATCATTACTCTGTAATTATAGTTGATGAAATAAGTATTAGGAAACGTCAAGAACAATGTTCAAAAAAGGGCTTTTTTGGCCTAACCGTGGTAAAGTGTGCTACTCATCTTTTTTTACTAATTTTGGGGTGCTGAAAACGAATCCGTCACCGGTTTTTGGCGAAAATTTCGGGAACACATTGAAACAACTACATTTATTTGAGTGCCATAAAGTGAAGATTCTCATTTTCCCAACCAAAAAGTCATTTAAATAACATAGCCCCACAAAAAAAAAATTCTGTACCAGAGACGTGAATACATAGATTTTGTGTATTTTTTTATGTTGAATCCGAATCCGCAAAAAATATGGGTTATCCAGGTAGTTTTTTAGTAAAACGCAAAAACATCCCCTAAAATAGAGTGATACGGTAAAGCTTTATAATGAAATGCAACAATTTGTAAATACTTTGAGAAAACATTTTAAAATAAGATTTTGAGCATTAGAAAGAAATATATACAAATTAAATCTATACTCACTTCTACTGGGGGGTTAATTCCACCTGCAAGATCAAATAACGAATGTTATAGTGCAAAACATGTGAAAAGCCATAGCCTCGTAGTTTGTAATTCCAAATATACAAATGTAGGTTGACAGACAATATACCTAAAAAATATAATATAATCTTATTTTTAAGGGGCTTGAAACCACCTGTGTAGACCTAGGTATTTCTTACTCTTTGAGTCACATATTTTTCTATTCAATAGTTTGGTCTCAATTTTGTTACCGTGGGATTACAAATCTGAAGTCCGAATCCGAAAATTCCTGAATAAAAGATGGCGGATCCAATATGGTGGATGTAAAAATCGGAAAAGCATTCAAAATTTGAGGATTATGGCAGAAATTTGTTTCTCGGGGGTTTTTGGAGTCGCTGATCACGATTCTGGGGTCTTAATTCGCAACTTCTTAAATCCAAAATGGCGGGCCTATTATGGCGGATTAAAAAGTACCATGGAACCATTAATATATACCTCTGTATGATTGATTATGTCCACTGAATTATACTTATTTTTTATTATCATGAATTTTGTTTTCTCTATGTTTACACTTAGGCTACTCCTGTTTATCCAGTCTTAGAATATTATTAGTTCATTGTTTATTGTGTTTACAACATTATTCACATCTTATCCGACAAAATACACTAGAGTGTCGTCTACAAAAAGCTGGGTTTTACATTTATCTGTATATTTCACTATATCATTGATGTATAATATGAATAAAGTAGGTTCCACAACTGTGCCCTGCGGGACTCCATATGGACTGACTTTAAGAGATGATAAACTATTATTGTATTTTACCAATTGATATCGGTTTTTAAAGTATTCATTTAGTACTTTTATGACTAAAGGTCCCATTCCATAGTTCTATAGCTTCAATAATAACAGGTCTCTATTAATAGTTTCAAATGCACGACGAAAATCAAGAAAAACTACGCCCACCACTTGCTTTTTATTTAATGCACTTTTCCAATTAGACAATACTGTTTGTAGCGCACTTTCACACGAGTTCTGCTTTCTAAACCCTGCCTGGTAGCTAGTCAATGACTCATTATTCTCCACGTATTCCACAATTTGTTCATTCATCACCAATTGGAGCATCTTTTCATATGTTGGTACCATGTTTACAGGCCTGCGCTCCTCACATTTCACAGTATTATTTTTCTTTTCCAATGGAATAATAGTTGAAGTCTTCCAAGTTTCTGGAAAATTTCCACTTTCTGTAATTATATTTATCAACTGTAAGAATCTATTTCCTATTACTTCATATGAAAGCTGTAATATTTTTGTTGTAATACCATCTACAGAACTTTTTTTTTATTTTTCATTTCTTTAACTATTCTTTTTAATTTAGTGAAATCTATTGTTGCAAATTTCTCTAGTTTAATATTAGTTTTATCCATTTTGTTCAAAATATCTTCAATTTGCTGTTGAGTTGGTTGTATTACTACCTCTTCTATGCTTTGTAAAAAATATGCGTTAAATTTGTTTGCTATTTCATGATCGTCCTTTACTATAACACCGTTGAATACAATACCATCTTTGCTGGTAATTTTTCTGTCATTTTTAACTATTTGCTTTAGGGTTTCCCACATTTCCGTAGTATCTCCTTTTATCTCGTCAATTTTCTCATTGTAGTATCTTTTTTTTTTTTTTCGGGAGCCGTCAAATTTTCGTTCCGGAATCACTGCAGCCTCTTAGGCTTATTGTGATATTCTCCCATTTGTATTATGATAACCAATCCAGTACTCTGGTCCCTTGCACTAGTTTGTACAACCCCATCGCTGGTTTGGTTTCATATTCTTCTGGACTCAGTCCATATATTGCCTGCCTTCTGTGATCCAAAGCCTCACAGTCGCACAGGATGTGGTAGGATGTCCCTGTTGCCCTATTGCATTGTCTGCATTTTAGGTGCCCGTTGAATAATCCCATTTTGTGAAGGTGTCCTTTCAGGGCGCAGTGCCCCGTTAGAAGGTTTTACCATGTTGTTGCTCGGTTATTTTATTCCAGTATTCTTTGTGTTGGTTCTTGATCCAGTCCCTCATTTGGCCCCGTACTGTGGTTTTAGGCACTCCCAGGGCCGGTTCTGGGCCAATATATGGAGCTGACGATCCCTTTCTCGCTAGCCCGTCAGCTTTTTCGTTGCCACCGATTCCTGCGTGTCCCGGCACTCACTGAAGGGTTACCTTGTTGTGGTCTGCTAGGGCTCTCAGTTCTTCTTGGCATTCCCATACCAGCTTGGACGTCACTTTAGGGTTTGACAGTGCCCCTAAAGCCGATTGTAGTATCTTTCTTTCTGTTCCCTTATTAATCTAACCACCTCATTTCTGCCTCTTCTGTAGTTTTCCCAGTCCGTTCCCTCATTTGTTATAACAGCTCTCCGGTACAGTTGATTTCTTTGTTCTATATGTTCACCCATTATTGTTGGTCACCATTTTTGTTAGCCCAATCACTATTAACAAGTTTTTCTTTGACAGGAGCATGTCTATCTAATGTGTCTTTGAGACTTTGTACTAATTTTTCTACTATTAACATCCATATTATTTATTGTCCAGTCTGTGTCCATTATATCTAACTGGAAGTCTAACTGTTTACTTTACTTTATAAACTTTATATAAAGTCTCTATATATTTTTTTATATGACCTATTTATCTTTTGGTCAGAGAGATCTACAGTTATAATACAATGATTTGATATATTCGGTGTAAGATGAACCTGATGCCGCAGCTCCTCGTTAGTTATTTTTAAATCTATTGAAGCAGATTGTTGTATGATTCTAGTAAATGTTTCTATTTTTTGATACATTCCATTATTTTTTATAATATCTTCTAGTTTCTTAGAATAGTAACTAATTTTTCTCATATCTATATTAAAATCTCTTACCATGAGGAAAGTACCTGGTTTTGCTGCATATTCATCAAATATCTCTTCTAATCTCTCTAATAAAATATATGGTCGCTGGCATTTGGGTAATGATACACATTGAAGATAATATCGATCTTATTTTTTTCTAAAATTTAATTACACAAATAAGTGCTTCCAATGGTCTTTTTGTTTCTATCGATACTTGCTTATTATTTTCTTTAAACAAAACAATGAACTTATTACTGGACTATTATTTCGCTAAAAGTGTACTCATATTTTGACTAAGCGACAAACTTTTTTATTTTTGAAAATTTTTATATACGTGCAGCGAAGCAATTGAAGCCAAGATACACGAGAAGTTTTTGAAAAAAAAATTTTTCATCTAGGACTAGTTTTTTATTTATGAATATTTTTGTGATGCAATAGCATATGGCATACACCCAGCAGGCGTACGGCGTAAATTATAGGATTGATCTTCGAAATCATCTTTTTCAGACATGTTTAAAAAGCAATTTAAACCCTTTAAAATATGGTACACTTAAATACACACTATAATTTAATATCAGAGACCGAATACAACTAATAATTTTAGGAAATAACCGCAAACTGCACGAATTATATATCCGAATCATTGCAGGCGCAGAGATATAGTAATAGATGACGTCAAGTGAAATATGAGTGTGTCTTCAGTTATGCTCCTACTCCCGGATATTAGTCGGTGATTTAAATACTTTCCAGATAGAAATTACGCAAACAGATTTGATAATTGCTAACGTTTATTGATACTATATTAATATGTATAAATTAATTTAAAATATACGGCACATACAAAAAGCCTATTGCATCAAATTTTTGCACAACCCTGTATTTAATAGATGTATGAAAAGCAATAGTTGGCAGTGATAGTGTAACATAAAAAAAGCAGTAAAAATATAATTAGCAAGCCATTAGAGCTAAAACAACAAGCCACTTAGTAATCAAAGTTCCGATATTAGATTATAGTTTGATATTTATTGCATTTTAACTGCATTATTCGAATAAGTGCATCATCTCATTAAGCTGTTTCTTATAACTCATTATTAGTTGAAATGCATCGCCTTTGCTAGTAGTAATTTATTAATATCGAGTTCGTTGACTTGGCACATTTTAATAAAAACGATCTTTTAAAACCGGGAGTCGAAGCATAGATATTTGGAAGTTAGTGTTTCCACTGCGGCGCTACTTTATAAGCTAAGATCGGATAATAATCAAAGGGTATCTGGAAAGTATATGCAGTTCATACATCAAAGACGTACTTCAAAGTTCGATAAGTGAACCAAGAAGAAATAGTTCGGCACATCGCTTCGTGGTATATGTATATTCTGCACTCTCGTAACTATTTGACAAGCATGTAAGAAAAATATTCGGGATTTGAACCTAACTCCCCATTCCTATAATTCATTATAGTCTGGGAGGTGACGTCAATATTTTATGCGTCATTTCAACACGACTTCTTCGTTTTTTTAATGTTAGTTTTCGTTCGAAAAACAACTAAAATAGGTGTCAGCTGACGGAGAGTGGGCGGCTGCGCATTTGGTAAAATAATTTTGTTCTTTGCGTCAATCCAACAAAGCTACAAAACTATTAATAGTTTATTTATGTAATATAAATGAAAAAAAAAATATGTCAGCTGCATAGGGTACGGAGCAAAGGTTGTCAGCTGCCCTAGTCAATATGTATGAAAAATATGTGAAAATTCGTTATTTCAACAAAGCTGAAATTCATTTATATGATAGTTTGCGATATGAAAAGACAATTAAAAAGTGTCACCTGATAATACCATGGGACAAAATCTGTCAGCTGGGCCTTTTAAGTGTACCGCAGCGTCCAGGTGCTCACCGCGCGCGGTATCTTTAATGCCCCAACGTATGGGACTTGAAAGAACATCATATCATTTGTATGAAATATATATTTTTTTATCTATTTATTTAACGTCGGCCTATTTCCGCTACCAGGGCCTATCACCGACGCCAGGAGACGAGCTACCCCCAACCTGGAAATTTTGCAGAACCTCTTCCTTTAAGAAGGGTAGGGATCTTTTACTTGCCTAACATTAAATAGACAAGGGACCACCTGCTTTACATCCCCTTTGAAGGATGGTATATCCACTACGTAATCCTCGTCTGAAATTACGTATCTTCCGCGTATAGACTGATATACAAGCCGCTAGAAGGTGGGACGAGAACGCTGTATTTCGCAAGTACTAACCTCGCTCGACATTGCTTCAACGGAATATCGACTGATATTCAATCAATCAATCGATCAATTAATAACAATTTATTAACAGTTTTTATACATTTATGTGCCTCACCGGATCCTAGCCCGGAGCCAGCCAGACAATCACGGCGAACATCGCCGAGGTGGGTGTGAGGCTGGGCGGAGTAGGTCCGGTTCGGCTTGGAACTAAATTCGAGGGGGGGTCGGGGTAGAATCTCCTGTCTGCCACGTGCAGACTTAAAAGCTAGATTACAATTTTTATGTGTCCACATGGACCTAAAAGTAGTTAAAAATAAACACAACACTGAGAACACTAAAATCGTAGGCGAGCGTACTTCGTAATTTTTGATTGTTGATACGGGGAACACAACTAAACGAATAAACCCGTTTTAACAAATGACGACCTTGTGGTCTGATCGCCGACAAGGAAGGTAGGGTGGAAATAAAATTGTGGTTTAAAAAATAAGGATTTAGGTAAGTTTTCGGCCTAGAGGGGATTTAGAGAGACAAAAAATAAACAAAAATAACAAAAAAGATAAAAGAACAAAATTGTACAAACATAAATGGGGAGAAAGAGGGACTGGAAATATGTAAAGTTGAGGAAAGATAAGAGTAAGAGGGTAGGGGTAAGTTATCGTAGAAGGAAGTGTGGCTAGGGGAGCTGACTAGTCTTGGGCGAATTCGAATTAAAATACTCGGTTAATCCGAGTATCAAAATACTCGCTTGATTCCGAGTATTAAAATTTCATCCGAATAAAATATACTCGGATTAATTTTAAGTACAAAACAAAAAAGAACTGTCAATCGTGCACTTGGATAATAAAATGTTTTTTAGATTTCTCCCCCCCCCCCGCTAATCGATTCTGAGATCTGGGGAGAAAAATTACTAACCTCAGTGCTACTTGCATTCACTTTAACCACGATCGCAATTACTGTTGACAGAGTGATTGAAAAATCGCGATATCACATCACTAATACCTATAGTGAAAATTTAATTCGACATCGGATGATAAATCCGAATATTTTGTCATCCGATTCCGTGTAATCCGAGTACCGAAATCATCCGAATATCTGCATCACTAGAGCTGACGGAAGATAGGCAACGCCTGGTATGGTACGGGGTGTCTTATATCGAAAAGTATGGCATTATGCTGTCTGATTCGGGTAATGTTGCGGGTAAGCGGGATACCGTCCAGTTTAAACTGGTAGAATTTTTGTGAGGTTTCTTGGACGTAGTCCGCTAGTGGGGTTATGTCGTGGCAACGTGCATAAAGATCTCTGAGGGAGGTGTACCTACCGGAGTGAGATGAGGCGCATAAATTTGTGTTCTAATACTCTCAACTTCCGTATTGTCGTGGACGGGATGCTGCACCACACCGGCGCCGCGTATGTGATGGCCGGCCTGATTACCATCGTGTACAACAACTTTTTATTAGTCCTGTTTAGTCCGCTACCCCTTGCTAGGAGCGGATACAGACTCCTGGACATGAAGTAGACCTTGCATACCGTCTCGTTAACGTGTGTATTAAACGTCAGTCGTTTGTCTAAGTTCACCCCCAGATATTCCACGCACCGTTTGATTGGAATTTCTCTACCCCCGATCGAAAGTGGCGTTAAAATCCGATTTTCGGTGAAACGGTGCGTGAATAGAATCGATTTCGACTTCTCGGCGTTAATCCGAATCTTCCACTTATCGTAATAAGCCGTGGCACGGGCCAAGTGTGCCTTCAGCAGTACATTAGCCGCTTGCGCGTGACTGATATTCACATTGAAGTCACCTCTACGCTCGCCCCTGTATAAAATATCAGACATACATATTAGATAGATTGCGATTGCAATCCTTGATTGAGAATAGTGAGGATTAAATAATCAATATAAAAATCTTAATATTTGTATTATTTTGGCACATTCAATATGTATAAAACAAATCAATTCTCATCAGAATCACTCTCACTGCTGTATTGTAAATTATCTTCCTCTTCGGAAGTGCTATCTGTATGGTCTTCCAAATCTAGATTTTCCTAAGATTTTCGAGCGTCATCGTTCTCATTTTCGTCTTCAAAAATATCTGCCAAAAAATATTGAAAATCATTAAAGTGAATAAAAGAGAATTCATGTAGAAGTAAAAGATTATTTGCATAGAATACCATGTATGACATTTTCAATTTTCAGTTATTGATCGCCTTGAAACCACTTGAAAATACACTTGTCATCGTATTCTTCCCATCCATAATCAGCTGGCAAAGACAAACTTGACGCATAAAGATGTGCATGACTCCACAATTGAGCAATGTGAGAAATTCCCAAAAAATGTTGTTTCAATTATGTCTTACATGGAGGTAACATAGATCCTTCGAAATTCTGGTCAATCTTCAAGACATCTTCTTTCTGATTGATATTATACGTCTTCATGAAAGTAGCTACGCGTACGAGATTAATATTCTTGATTGTTTTAGAACCGTACATATACAAGCAAATTCTTCCAGACTAGTAAAATTCTCTTAGAAGTTTTCAGGTGCGTGTTGAGAAATATTATGTATTAAAAAGCATGCCTCCTGTTGTTTCAAATACAGAATATTGACATTTGAGCATCGATAAATGTATTACTTATAAAATACTTTGCTACTATTTGTGCACAATATGATTATTTAATATTTCATACAAATATGATCTTTCAAGTTTCATATGAGAAAAACGATATCAGCAGGCGTGAAATAGAGTATTTCATTAGTTTGTATTGAGAGAAACTTGAAATTGATCATCAGGTGGTTTAAAAAAAAAATGAAATAATACGTTAGCTGTGGCATTAGAGATACCGCGCGCGGTGAGCGCCTGGACGCTGCGGTACACTTAAAAGGCCTAGCTGACAGGTTTTATCCTATGGTATTGTCAGCTGACACTTTTTAATTGGTTCTTTATATCGTAAACTATCATATAAATAAATTTCAACTTTGTCGAAATAACGAATTTTCACGTGTTTTTCATATATAATGACTAAGGCAGCTGACAAACTTCGCTCTTTACCCTATGCAGCTGACATTTATATTACATAAATAAACTATTTATGGTGTAGTAGCCTTGTTGGATTGACGCGAAAAACGAAATTATTTTATCGGATGCGCAGCCTCCCACGCCCTTCATCTCCGCGATTGTAGTAGCTGACACCCAATTATTAGATAAGCAATGAAAAAACAACCTGTACAGAAAAAATGAGCTTTGGTGAATTGATGTAATTAAAATTGACGCTGCCTCCCAGACTATTAGTGACAATATGCATAAAATTATTTTCACACGCCAAAAAACTGGCTAAGGATAAACTAAGTAATGTAAAATAGTCGGGGATAATATAACTAGTGTTATGATTATCATCGGTGATAGCCCGAGGTAAAACCGATGAAAATTGACCGAGTGCGAAGCACGAGTTCAATTTTCTATAGGTTTTAACGAGTGGTATCACCGATTATTAATCATAACACGTGTTATATTTGGTGAGAGAATATAATGAACGTTAACAGAAAATAATTTTTTTAAAAAGTCAAAAATTTTAAACGATCTGTCAGTTTGACAGTAAATATTACAATCAATACAATAATTATTGAACTGGTTCCACTGAGATTCTTTATTAATTTTGGTATTTTTTGGTGTTTTTTTCTCAATTAACTTTCGAATCTCTTCCTCGCTAGCATCTCCCCATCGACGGTGATCTACTCGTTGAAACATTTTTCTGCTTAAGAGCACTATTTTCTGATTTGGACGCGTCTATTGAAACTTTCTGTCACTTTGACAGTAAATTATTTTATTCATTAAAAACAACTGACAGTCAATATGCGGTGATAAAATTATCACCGATTTGATAGCCTATTATGCTCTTTTGTTTTTGTATTTTAACCAATGAAATTAATCAAAAATGTACCATGTGACACGTGAATTATATTCTCGGAGTAATAAAATGTACGAGACTAAACATTATAGTTCAATCAACAAAGAAAAACGAAGTTATACAGTGTGGAAAAATTTAAATAAACACTAACAGATATATCATAAAATTAATAAAATATATAAAAATCACTACACTGTAAACTACAATGTGAACAATCTTAAATTGGTAACAAATGATAAATGAACATTTAAAGGTTTTTTTTTCACATAGTTTATATATGGAGGAAATTATGAGTAGCAATTGATTTCTAGAATAATGCTTCAACATACATAAAGTACATAATATAAAAATCTATTAATTCTCATATAAAAGCTTCATCAATCAAATATTGTTTTATCTGCGCTTCGAATTGTCTAATATTTAGAGGCCTTACACCATCTAATAATATATTGTAGAATTGAAGTCCTTAGTAGGCAGTGTCATTTCTAGTTCTAGTTAAACGTAAGATATTATTGTTTAAATTATCTTTTAGTCCAAGCAGCGACCTAACTAATCATATATCAAACAAATCAGATCTGCATACCAAACATGGCAAGAAGGAATACATCTCGTAGAGGATGTTTAATCCCAACTACATTCTATGGTGAAAGTGGTGGTATCGATCGACTGACATAAGACATTCAAATAGTTCTTTAGAAAATGTATTTAACAATTTTGGTTTTGGTACTGAATGGATTGGGACTGATAGTAATAATATACATCATAAAAAAATTGATTCGTTTTTTCAAGCTGTATAAACTCTTGTTTGGTGATTATATAATGGTGTCGACATAGCACTTTAATTTTAGACACCAAAGGGTTGTTTCAACTAACAAGTTTTCCGAATTCATTGCTATAAATAAGGGTGTGCCTCAGGGTAGTATATTGAGACCCTTACTGTTTCCCTTTTATACTACAGATCTATACAGGCATTTAAAATTCTGTCAATCACATCAATACGCTGATGATAAGCAAGTATATTACCATTTGCTTACGATCAGCTTAGTTCAGCCATTTGTCATATCAGCTCAGATTTAGACATAATTGGTAGATATTCTGGTGCACAAGGATTAATCCTTAATGAGAGAAAAATGCAGATTTTGGTGTTTGGTCGAAGTCGTGATTCCATTGTTAATCATCCCCTGTTTAAAATTGTTCTTAACAATGTTGAACTTGAGAAAGTCAACAATTGTAAAAATCTCGGTCTTAACATGGATGTTGACCTTAGATTTACCTCTCTTGTATTAAATATAATTCAAACTTCTATTAGTAAATTAAACAATTTATATATGTGTAAGTATATGTTTAGTATCGAGGTCAAGTTGAGATTAAGTAATTCTTTGATACTCCCACACCTTGAATATTGCAATATTGTAGATTGGCCAGCTTCACTGCAGAGAGACAAAAATAGCCTTCAGAAAGTACAGAATATATGCATTAGGTTTGGTCATAATATTAGAAAATTCGATCACATATCCGGGGCTTTGCAGGATTCTAAGTGGTTTTAAGTTTTAATGGCACTTTCTAACTGAATCTTAATCTTTTGTAAGCTTAGTTTGTAGAAAAATGTTCAGGTTTCAGCGCTCTTCCCAAAATTTGTATTGTTGCACGACATACAAAACTTTAGCATGGTTTTCATAATTCAATTTCGTCGTTGTGAGTTACCCCACAGAATAGTTGTATAGCAGATATGACTGTGGAATAAGAACTTCAGAACTTAAAATATTTTTTATTCGACGGAGTAACAAGATCATACTGGACAGCTTCTTGTCCAACTGATCCATATGAGCAGACCAGTTTAACTTGTCATTCAAAGTGAGCCCCCAGTAAATTTACACCACTACCTTCTATGATATTAATATTTGAAGAAAAATAGGATTCTGTGTTTTTTCTCTGTTTAATTTAAGTTTATGTGCTGTGAACCAATTCTCAGCTTTTTCGTCCGTTTCTTTTGCAATTTTAGTTAGATTTAACTAACTTTTTTCAGAACTTAACAAGGTGTGGTCAGTAAAGAGAACACACTTTTTGGGACGCAAATCAAAATACAAGTCATTAATATATATTATAAATAATTTGGATCCAAGGACGGAACCTTGAGGCACACCATACATAACAAAATCGAATTCAGATGTGGTCTTATTAACTGTAACGCATTGTTTTCTAATGTTTAAGTGAGAACTGAAAAGTAATAATGGAACGCCTCTAAAACCATAGTATGACATTTTTTCCACCAGAATGTCGTGAGCGACACAGTCGAAGGCCTTGGTAAGGTGACACAGTGTAATCACTGTGTGATTTCCCTCTTGAAGGCCATCGACTATGTCACCCACGATTCTTAATATAGCTTGTGTGATTGAGCAATTTTTACGAAATCCAAATTGATGGGAACACAGAAGGCCTCTCATCCAGGTATTTGATTAACCTGGTTTTTAAAATTTTTCCCATAATTTTCGAAAAAATAGGAATAATGGAAATAGGACGGTAGTTGTCTATAGAATTTGGATCTCCTTTCTTAAAGAGAGGTATAATTTTTGAAATTTTAGAAGCGTCAATATTGTTAATATAGGTGCAATTATGTCTGCAGTTTCTATGAGAGTATTGTGAGACTGAAAATTTACACTTTTGGAGTAGTTTAGAATATCATCAGTTTTGTTTTTATAAATAAATTTTATATTCTCTACATTACGACAACAGAGAGACAACAAACAGACAATTTAAAAAAAATACTATTTAGGGTTCAGGGGACTCAAAAACGTGTGAATTTATCAAAAAATCAAAATCAATTTTTTACACAATCACAGGACTTCCCATAGATACTCTGTATATTATTATGACAAACTAAAAACGATATTTAGAACAATGTTAAAAATTAATTATTTTAACTGTTTAATTATAAACAGTGGGAACGGACACTGTATTTGAAAACAAACAGTTTCATGGTAATTTCGCTAAATCGATTTAAATTTAGTGGTAATAACTTACATTTTATTGTGTCCATTACCATTACAATAACGATCGTTTTAATAAATGAATCCATAACTTACTAAATCTACATAAGATTTTGTTCCTTTAGGTGCTGGGAATTTAATATTTTTATGATTCGAAAGATAAATTACTAACTGGAGGCTAGAAAGGGACTAATTCTAAAGAGTAATGCACCGTTAGCGGAACAAGTGAAGTTATATTTTTACTGTTGTTCAAAAATAAACAAAAATCACGCCTTCTTATTAATCATTTATTTATTTATACAAGGCAAGTCTTGCAACAGATATACAATTTTGCTTTATTACAGGGTGACACGAAGTTAATCATATGTTTTGCTATTCCCTAAATGTTATTATTTTCACTGTTATCATTTGTTCTAATTCTATATACGAGATAATTCAATTTGTCTTATTGTGCATTTTTCGTTTTACATTTTATGGGATATAATTCAAAATTCAAGTTCAAAAATATTTATTGTATAAGAGCATACAATAATTTTACACCAAAGCGTGGATACAAGATATTTTGATACAAAAATAGTTTTTCTTGTTGTCCGTTTATTTAAGGCATGAGTAGCCGATATTTACCATCGGAGACTTTCTAAGCGATGTGTGGTACAAGACATTATTTTTAAATATTATTTCACTTCAAGGTCTATCAGGTTTTTAATTGAGCAGTTTTTTTTAGAGCATAAGGATGATGATTACACATAGAAGGCTTACAGTGAGTACCACCACAAGTATATAATAACTCTTAAAACACAGCAGCTATCATGGAAAAAATGGTCATTTTATAAGTTACATATATTTTACTTAATTTTAATTCTTCCACATCAACATAAATTTCAACGTGATTTTTAAGAATGGAGATGGTCTTTATAGCATTCAAATTATTTCGGGTGATGCAAATCCTAGAATATTGTTGACTAGATTGTCTGCGTTGTTAGTAATATAACAATGCATTTCAGAATGTTTTGGAGATTTATCTAACTGCCACGTCGGTGAATTTACAATAAGGTTAAAAAATGTAAGTGCAAGGCAAGAGCATAATCTCATATTTTTTAAACAGGTCGAAAGTTTTTTACAGGGCAATATTTTCCTATTAAATTTTAATTTCGACGTAAACAGACGTAGCCGGCCCAGCGGAGTGTTTCCTAAAAGTGGCAGAAATGCCTACCGCGTGCTAGTAAATCAATCAATCAATCAAATCAATCAGTACCTGGCATGGAGTTCTATAAGCCGCACCTTCGACAGCACGAACTGTCGCTTTTTGCAAAACAAATAATTTTCGAACTGTACTGGAGTTGCCCCATAAGGTAGTACCGTAGATTAGGTGACTATGTATTGTCGCAAAATATACAATACATAAATCATCAGAACATAAAGATCGTTTTAAATGACTTTTGCAGAAAATTTGAGATTAAATTTTAGAACAAAGATAGTCCAATTGAAGTGAACAATCTTAGCTACGTCAAATGTAATCCCAAGCAATTTAGATTCAGACTTCTGCGTCAATTTATCACTACAAAGTACAATATTAATAGTCCAGACTAAGTTCAAGTCATGAAATTTATATATTTTAGAAGTGACGGTAGTTATTCTGAGGTCGACTTCGGCAGCAAGAATTATTTGATAAGTACTAAGTATTTTAATACTTGAAAACAGGTGGCATTTAACTGAAATACTGAATAATACAAAAGGAAGATACAAGAAGATATAAATAAATTAATTTAGAATATAAAAAATGTCTCCCAAGTTGGCAGAAGGCGGTATGGTGCCCAGGATTAACGCGGCATTTCCTCTCTAAATCGACAAACTGATTCTCTGTATCAGGTAGCAAGTGCTTTTCTTTTCATTTGAAATGCCGCGAATTTCCTTACCTATACAATTAGATACATTTCTTAGCCTCATCGCCAATGGATCCAATGTTTTAACAGAAAATGGCAAAAAAACGCGATTCTAGTTATTTATAGTTACGTCTCTTAGTACCTTCTCCGATGCGAGCAGCTTCTCCAGGTTTTTGGGATCTGTATTTAATATAAGGCGATGCCAGTGTATTACGACATTTAGCGTCCCATAGAGGGGCCTTTTCCACGTCCATGGTATAAGGGACATTCCATCTGCCCCCTTCCCGTCGCTTCTGGATCACTCTACTAGTTCGATTATTGAAGGAATTTCTGCCGAATCCAGAGCTTTCTTAATGATGTCGTTTATAATTCCATGATGAGACCACCTCCCTGTACTTTTGCGGTATGATAGGCCATGATGATCAAGAATGTCTACGGGTTCACCACAACTGCAGTTGTGGGATTCGCAAAGGGGTTGACCAGGCAACGGCAACACGAAAAGATGAGTCGTCTAAGAGAGTTTCTATTGAAGGCGATGGAAAAGTATTCAGCCAGGCGCAGGATTCTTTTTGTTGAACTGCGAGCAAACGTGCTTTTCCTTTTAGGTCTTGATTTTCAGTCAGTAGGTTGCTGAGTGAACGTAAACATACTTGCTTATCCCAATCTCGCTGATAAACGCTGGCAATTTGATCTATGCAACTTAGAGTGGACCTATTTTAATAGCCGTAGATGCATCTACAAGCCTATTAATAACGATATTCATGCACAAGACTTTTTTTTCCTAAATTAAATGTCGCCATGCCCAGAACAACTTCTTGTCACAGTAATGTATTTTATCTGTCTACCCCATGAACAAATGTATTAAAATTCCCTCCCATTCATAAAATTTGTGAAATTGACTATATATGCAGTAATATTGACATTTTCAATGACAGCTTTGGCGTTCTAAAAACTTATTACTAAAGTGTCTATACACGAACCGGACCCGAACCATTTTGCGATGTGGCTAAGCCACGCATTAATGAATCGGTACAAAATAAATCTCTAGAGTGGTGGAAGAATTTTCCAAAAGAGAGACAGGCCAAAAAGTTCATTAAAGAACGATCGGCCAAATTCACGGAAGGCCTACTACGCCAAAATAGAAAGGCTATTGGGATAATGGTAGGTCTTCTAACTGGACCCTGTAGGTTTAATAGACATATGAGTCTAATGGGCCTGGCAGAGGATGCAACATGCAGATTCTGTCAAGAGGAAGAGGAAACCTCAGTACATGTGCTGTGCCATTGCGAAGGCTAGCCAAACTGAGATTCCAACTACTTGGCGAAGAGAAGCCAAGGACAGATAGTTATACCTTATCAACGTTATGGAGTCTGATAGAGAAGAAAAAAGCTGGATAAGGAGCTGTAAGTAAAATTAGACAAGAAGTGCCACAAATAGATCCACGGGGGTCGCGGTGGTCAAGATCAGTCAGCCAACCCCCATTTCAAATCGAACCTAATCGAAAACCTTCACATTTGCTTTTTCTGTATTTATTAGATATTTTATAAAATATGTGCCTTGTTTATATTGTTGTATTAGTTAATTTTTGTTTTAAATTTGTAAAATTTATTTATATTCATTTGTTATTAATTTCTAAGTCTGTCAGAATCCTTCTGCTTTATAGTTGGGTCTAGTGCTTATTGGCTAGTATATGAAATAAATAAATAAAAGAAAGAAGAAATCTACTCGATTGAGCAGATGTATATTTTCGAATACATTTAGCGGTTTGTTAAAACTTTAATGTATAATCTTCACGATATGCTTTATAAAGTCTTATTAGTTTTTCCAATTTAAATGCAAAATTACCTTAATTTGTTACACCGAGTGGGTTGTATCGTGTTTACACGCAGTCTACAGATACATATTTTGCATGTTCCTACGTGAAGCAAAATTGCATCATAATCAAGTCAAGTAAAAACACTAACATTTATGTTCTAGTACAAGTTTTATAATCGAATATCGATTCGTCCTTTACATGAATTGTTGCTTACGCATTCAGAAATAGTCTAAGAGCTGGTGAATGATTTGTTCAATATGTTCTATACCCGCTGAAATTTCGTAAAAAGATAGTTTTTTTGTTTCTGAAGAAGGAATCTAATGCCTGACTAGACAACATCAGTTCGAAGTGCACTCATTTTTTTTTTTTAATTTGCAGAAAATAATGCTGAAAAAAATAAAGTATACCGTTTGAAATGTTAATGCAAAATAATTTAAAAATGTAATATTGCTAGTAGGTAGTTTGAAAAACCTAGTAACCAAGTGTACACAGTATAGACTAGATTACTCATACTTTGAGGAGTTTTGTTGCATTTGTTTGCTTTAATATGTTTTGTTTTATTGTTTAAATCCAATGTGACACAGGAAAACTCACCTAAACAGTTCTGGGTGAGTCTTACTGAGAAACTGCACAAGTAGTCTGTCATTGTTACACCATTAATACTGATAATAAGCCAGCTGTTGGTCACTTGTTACTGATTCATACTCCTGAAAACCACTGCAGTTTAAATCTAACTGAAATTCAGTTTCTGAATCCACGCATTTGCCAGAGAAACTTGTAAACAAATTAGGTTTTGTCTCACTATTCTAGTTTACACAGCAATGTTATTTTTTGGATAATACGCGCATTCAAATACAAATGAATTAAACTCATTCTCTGAAATTGGATTAACTTGACTTGAATTTTCTTTTACTTTTGCTCATATTCACCTAGTAATTATTCTTTGCATTATTGCGACGATAGATGGTTGTGTATCTACAACAGTTTTTCTTTTCAAAACTCGCTGAAATCTGGCGCGTTGTTGCTTCGTTGCTGAACTCGAATTTCTTGTATTTTACAAAAAAAAAAAACTAACCTAAATGTTATTTGCGTAAACAGGACAATGTACATATAAAACATCCATTTTGTTTGCTGACACGATGCCTTGTTCTCATAATTGTTGTAATGAGTTTTGACGATAAATTACGTTCAAGCAGCATGAGTATTTGAAAGCTGACTACCACTAAATAATCCATTTGCTTAATATGCTTCTGTATGTCATCCATTTACCAGAGATTCTCCCCTTTAGGTATTGTTGGTAATCGTGTAGTGATTGAAAATAAATTGGGTGACGTGGGTGAATTGGGTCTGTGCGAATTACCATTTTGGAAAATGGACGCCATCTTTGATGCTTATTGGAAATGCACTGCATTACCATGTGAGGTATCATTTAATATGTTTTTAAGAGTGCTGAATACGTTGAAGACATTAAAAAAAACATTTTAACAAAAATAGAAATATATATTAAACAGAAACCATACCTATTATGTCAAATAATTTTTAGCTGATATGGAAATTATTTCTGCTTGCATTGGTTAATTTTGTGTTTCTATATTTTCAGGTCTATTTTCATAACACTTATTTTAGTCAAGAGTGATTAAGATGACAATATGGAGCCAGAAGTTATATCGTTAATAAGAAGAATAATTTCAGTTGCTTCTGAACTATGTGTAATATGCCAAAAAACTGTTGAAGTTGAGCCAGTATCAACGGAAAATGTTCGAAAACGTCTGGAGGCTGGTGATATTCGCCAAAATGAAACTTTCAACAGACTCACGCAAATGGGTCGAGGTAGCACCTTTAAGTACAATGTAAATAATACATGCTATACATTCACAAGGATCAGCTAGAAAGGATTATCGATAAGAGTAGAAAACTGATAAATCAAGAATCATTGCAAACAGATAACACCGCAGTAACAAGCGAAGTAAGACAAACTCGCTTATCAATAAATCCTGTTCCTGCATCAATATATATTGTGTTATATGCGGAAGCAATAAACATCAAGGAGATTATAGTAAATGCAAGATTTGCGAAAGTCTAGCGTTTAAAGATGATGTGTTCACTAGCACTGCTAAACCGTAGTAATTATAAAAATGTTATGGCGAAGGACCTTTTCTATCATCCCGCTTGTATACGTACATATTTTAATCATTCTGAAAGTCACTTTAACTGAAATTAGTGCAAAACTCAATGAAATTTATAACGACAAACTTTTCAAACAGAAATGTTAAGAGTTGCCTTGGAAGGAACTTCAGCAATTGTCTATTCAGCAATTGTCTATTCCAAAAGAGGCAATGTATGGCCAAATATGCAGGTCTTGTCTGTAGTGCAACATCTTTTCCTAACCCACCAACATGTATGTCCATACAGTAAACCCATTTAAGACAATACCAAGAAGAACTACAATTCGCCATGTTAAAGGAAATAGTTCTCCGTATTATGCAGCATATTAAACATGCAACAAACAGAGGGTACCAGAGAGTGATGGTATTATCGAATGATACAATTCTTGAATTTCTTGTTATTCTGTTATATCATTGGACTACCTTCAAGAATCTTGGATTGAAGGAATTGTGGATTCGTCTAGGTGTTGGAGCTACGACGCGCCAAGTTCCCGTTCATATAATAGCTGAACGAATTGCAATATGTCATGTACTTCCAGCTTTACACTTCCTAACTGCATTAGCAAAGTAAATACAAGACATGCTGGAATGGCAAGTACACCCGAAGCATTTCTCACAAACTTAGGAATTCCTGCGAGTAAAGTAATGGAGCAGTCGATACGATTGACAGAAAAATATATCGTACAAGTTTTGAAAAAGGGATCAGTTTGTAAAACAATGAACGAATTATTACGAACGTTTCTTTACAAAAACATTTCCATAGAAGACCTCCCACCAACTAATGCATCAAGTAGATCACACATTTTAAGGGCCTGCTACAACACACATTTATATATAACAGGTTTGAATGATGACCTCATGCAACTTGATTCTATACAGTTTGGTTACGAAGATGTAGGTGATTGTCTACAGCGCTTACGTACAACTTCACTGTTTCCTCCCAGTAACGAATTTGTACCTAATTGCTCATGTCTAAAGTGTGCAAGAGATTCATGTTTATGTTTTTCAAATGGAATATCTTGTTGCATTTACTGTCATTGCAGACGTGTAGCCATCATTGATTGTCGTAATAAGTATTCTAATATTGCAATGTAAATTATTATTTCTGCTGATTAAAATTATAGATATATATATATATTGTTTTTTGCTATATATTAGTCATGTCATATACTTAAACTTAAAAAACATGTAAAATGACCTCACATGCATATGAAGTGCATTTTCAATGAGAATCAAAGACGGCGTCGATTTTCCAAAATGGCCACTCGCATAGACCATCACCCAATTTTTTTTAATCACTGGACAATTACCAACAATATCCAAATGGGTGAATCCCTAGTAAATGAATGACATACAGAATGCTCAGCGGTTTTATTAAAGATTTTAGTCATCGATGGAGGCGCTAGTTACAAATTCGCTCAGTGAGTGCAACTTTGCAGTCACTTATCTAAAAGTATTGCCCAACCAAGATGTCTGGCATTTTTTTATTTTCAAAAAAATATTGTGTACTAAAATTTCAAGAGGTATATTTTTCAGCGTTATATTTTTGCAATTTAAAATAAATAGGTGAACTTCGGACCGGAGTTGCGGATTTTTCAGAAATGAAAAAATTGCCTTTCTACAAAATTTCAGCTATTACAAATCATTTTGAATAAATTGTTCTCAGCTCCCCGCTTATAATAGTAATAGCGGATTGGCGGCTGTCGGACTAACTATGTTAAAAGAAACAGGAAGTTCGACCGCACCTGTATTACACCGCATTGTAATTTACTGACTTGTGGAATCGGTGGAGAGCTTGAGAAGGTCCGACGGGAACATAGAGCATGCATGGGAGCAAGTGGCTACTCCGTGGGACGCCGCACCAAGATGATATTTGCGGAACCGTTCTCAGGCCTTCCCTCGACCACATTGTGTAATGACAAGCAATGAATGATGAGTACCAGGAGCACTCGTTGGACTTTGTGTTGGAATTCCTGTGCTTTAATAATAAACCTATACTTCGGATAGCGAGAGTGTGGTGTATATTTAAATTCTTAAATTTAATGATCACGTGAAATCACGCATGTGTGTGTCTGATTTTACGGGAACGGCATTTAAGCATTACACGAAAATCGTGAGCACAGGAATGTGCGAGATTATTTAGTTTTCAACCTATCGAAGAATACGATGTGGCTAAGATAATAAATTCTATTAAAACTGCCACGGGGGAAGATGACCTCTCAATTTATAATATTAAACTTTTCATGCCACTTTGTCTTCCTGCAATAACACATATAATAAATTTTTCACTTTTACATGGGAAATATCTTTCACTATGGAAAAAAGCCGTAGTAAAACCTATAGCTAAAAAAATAATCATGTTCAAAGATCTAAGGTCAATTAGTTTACTCTGTGCGATATCAGAGATAATTGAGAGGCATCTGCATAACCAAATCTATGAATATCTGCAAAAAATAAATTATTGTCGACTTGTCAGTCAGGGTTAAAAAAAAATCATAGTACTACTACAGCATTAACACACATAGTTGATGATGTTATCAGAGAAATAGATAATGGAAAGTGCACTTGTGTGGTACTGCTGGATTTTTCAAAAGCTTTTGACACCCTTGATCATTCACTAGTGCTATCAAAATTACATTATTTTGGATTTTCAGACATTTCACTGCAGTTAAAGTCAACTTATCTTAAAGAACGTAATCAATGTGTAGTTATACATAAAAGAGCTCAATTTAAAATTTTAAAGGCAGGAGTGCCACAAGGATCAATCCTAGGGCCACTATTGTTTTCACTATAAGTTTCAGATATAACTAAAGTTAAAGTTAAAAATACCATTCTACATCAATATGCCGATGATTCGCAAATTTATTGTTCATTTGATCTAGCAGATAATAACTCAATGCAAATTTAAATAATGTATATGTATATATATATATATATATATATATATATATAAATATATATATACATATATATATATATATATATATATATATATATATATATATATATATATATATATATATATATATATATATATATATATATATATATATATATATATATATATGTATATATATATATATATATATATATATATATATATATATATATATATATATATATATATATATATATATGCATGTGGCCATAATCTAAAATTAAACGAATGTAAGTCACAAGTCATTTTAATAGGAACAGTGCCAATGAATAAAAGATTTCAATCAATGAATTTAACTTTCAAAGTAAATAATGAAATAATTCCAGTGGTGAATGAAGCAAAAAAACTGGGCGTAACTCTTAATTCATTCCTGCAGTTTTAAAACCATATCAAAAATAAAATAAAGCTGGAATAATATCGTCTAAAAAAGTTTATACCATTTAAAACATAATATTTCTCAAAGATGTAAACAAATATTTTGTAATTCATTAATATTATCTCTACTTGAATAAGGAGATGTGGTTTATGGTAATAAGCTGTCTTCTTTGATGGAACATGCTATACAAAAAGTTCAAAATTCCTGTATGAGGTACATTTATAATATTTCCTTCCGCAATCATATCATCCCTTATCTAAATGAGCATAAAATGATAAATGCGGAAAACAGAAGACTACATCACATGTATTGTTTCATATGGAAGATCATTAAAACAAATGAGCCAACTTATTTAAGTTTTAAATTAATTACACATAACCACTGTCATGATATCAGAAATTTAACCAACTTTGTAACAGTCCCTCACAGGACGGCTATCGTTCAAAAGTCGTACACGTATATAGCAGCCCATTTGTGGAATGAACTCTCAGATGAAATAAAAGTTGAAAAACATAAAGAAATTTCAACATATATTGGAACTGGAAATTGTTGCTAATCCAACATCAATAGTTCTGTGTGCCCCCTGTAGCTTTAGTTGTATAAGGGTTGTGTAGGATATTGATCAGAGACGCGCACACCCCTATTAGTTTGTCGTACGTCATTATCATGAAAATGCATATTTTAGTTTTAGTTTTAATTTATGTTTAAGGTGGGCAAATGGAAGGGAGCAGTGTTCTTGAATTTGTACCATTTCATTTATGAATAAATGTATTTATTATTATTATTATTTAATTGAATTCACTTCTTGAGATCTCTTTTTCTCCGTATGACAACTGATTTCAGTTATTCTTTTTAAATTATTACACTAATTTGTAACTTCAAAATAATTCTCTGCGCTACCCTAGTGAATGAAAGTTGTTCAGTCATTAATAATGCAGAAAAAGAAGTGCAACTTCCTCATTTTATTTACAAGTTGGCAGATGGTTTGTAATTCATGCATTATTCTAGTTAGCCTCCTTTGTTGTGTGGCACGTCTGACAGCAATACGCCATCTGTCGCGGTTGTCTGTTTGGTATACGGCCTCAATCAACGTATTTGTATTCGGAGGTTTTTGAGGTCGCTAAACAAGAATATAATATCCATATTTCAAAATTAAAAATGGCGAATTCAAAATGGAGAATGCAGAAAAATTCATAAAAAAAGTTCAAAAGCGGTCTAAACATTATTTACGATTTTGAAGTCGCTTAACACGAATATAATATCGAAATTCGGAATGGCCGACTTAAAATTAAAAATTATGCAAAATTCACTGAAACTAGTTTAAAACTAGTTTATATATTGTAGATATAGGTAGCAGGTATCATAATAAAGCTGGAAGACGAAGAAGAGAATATACATCATTTTATATCCAAATCGGCCGGCTCCTAGTGAAAACACATTCGTCATGTGAAAGAAACTGATAATTTTAAAAGAAAAGAACGTACCAATAGAGCAAATGGAAATGAAGAACGTTATATTTTGAATTTTTGTAATTGTAATTTTACTATAATTTATTTCATTAAAATTAAAAATCAAAAGCATATTTGAAGTTTTTATTACCGCGTCCGAATTACTATTAGATTTACTGTGAAACAAAGCCTTTATGACCAAAATTGAGATGTTTGACTATGTAAAAATTTGTCTTAGAAAATACTGAAACTAGTTTATGGAATGCATCACGTGAACTTGGGAAAAGTTACTCAAAAATTCAAGACTGTAAAGAAAAATGACAATAGGTCATATAAATATACCGGTACCGGAGCTTACAGAAAATCACAAGCGAGAACGGTTAGAATATGGTCTACAAATGCCTCAAAGACTTGGATGCAAACCCTAATTTTCTTAAATATATCGTCGTTAAATTTACAAAGTGGTGTATATGGGTTTTAACAACTTTTGAGGAGACACATTTAAAGTTTTACCGGTTTTTCATTTTGCCACTAGCGGAGAAGTATTACACCATTTGTATTGAGTTTTGAATACACTTACAACTTATTGTAGGTGATTAAATTCCGATATGGACAAAACCAGAAATATCAGCTAGAAAGAGTAATTTTGAAAATAATGATATACGCCTTTTAGTAGTTTTTTTTTTATTAAACATTTTCATATATGTCCATTAAAATATTGGAGAAAATACAGAAGGAATCATCTATTTCTATAACAAAACGTTAAATTAAGATGAATCACAGGAGTCGGTCCTTCGTAAAATGACATCAGAGATAAATATTTCTCTGGAAGCATAAGGCGAGCATGATTGGTTTTATAAAAGATCTTATTTTTCGTTTCTTTTTCTACCTTTATGGCGGACATTTTTGTCCAATTTACGGAGTTATCAAATTCAGAATTCATTTCGCCCGATTGTTGCACTGTTAAAATCCGCATATATCGGGAAGAGTTTTAAAATCCAAAAAATCACTATGTCATTTCGTGGACAATATACTTAGGGATATTTTCTACGAACTAATTTTATGATCGGTATTAGTTGACTGGGCATGAAGATGTCTCCAACCTGTTTAATAGCTGTAGTTGAATTTAACCATGGCATGAAAGGTTATGTGTTTAATATTTTTGCTGTCATAATGTAAGAAGTAAGCAAACATTGCGGGAAGGATTGAATTTCTGATCTTTCCATAGCAACCATCAAAAAATAGTTCTACAGATTCAACCCCATTTTCCTCACTATTTTTCAAAAGTATAGATAACTTGACATTTCCGATGAACCTTGTTTGCTATGAGTTTCATACCAAGTGTAACAGTGAAAATCTCTTGAAGAAAGATTATAAATAGTAAAACTGAAGAAAGCATGGCGTTGCTTATAAAATACGGCACTTTTACTTGAAATTGGTAATTGAATGACTTGCTGCAAGTCGAAAACAGCTCTGATAACTTTACTATCTTTTATTGCTTGTTCTTTACTTTTGGCTTTTATTTCCCTTACATATTTTTTTCTGATTCGTGATTTAAATAATTCTCTTTTAGTGATAACTTAACAGATTCATCGCCGTTGTTGTAAGTCATACATAATGTGCATTGATCCTTTTTTTGGACGATGAAAAGAGAGATTACTTATCGCCAAGTTCTTCAGTAACAATAGCTTTTCCATAATACCAACTTTTACGATGTAGCATCTTAACTTCTGCTCCATTCTGTATAATTTCACCTTTTTTACACAAATAAATTCACTGGAAACCACTACGTTTCGCTTTCCATATTTCCACTCTACTACAAATCCATATTTAATAATAAATACGTTTTTTCAAGAGCCGACATGAATAGTGCTCATATTAAAACAATTAGTTTTCGGACTAAAACTTTTTAGTTAACTTCACAATAGTGCGAATATGGCATATATATGCCACGAGATGGAGCCTTAATAAGCTTGAACATGTTTAGGAATATCTGATCACATATGGGTGTATATTATATTCGCCTGTTTCTTCAAAATTTATTCATTTTATATATACACCTAAACTAAAAAACGTCATAACATCTAAACTATTACAAATTGAGGAATATCACTTTGTGAGCCAATAGAGCAACTCCAGTGCCACTTAAAATCCCAAAAATCACATTTTCGCCATTTTTTGATATACGCCACTTTGTAAATTTAACGACGATATATTATGGATAGATGAATCGTCGTTTCCTACAACAAGGGTTTTCAATAGAAAAAAATAGACGTTCGTGGGAGAAAAAAAAAGTTGTTGAAATTAAAAAATCGGGTAGAAAATCGGTTAAAATTTGGTGTGGAATTTTTAGAGATAAAATTTTACCCTAACACGGGAAACATATTTAGAAATAATTTTGCCAGAAGTAGCAGAGCTTTTAGAGAAACACTTTTCTGATGAGGAACTTAATGAGCCAATGTAGCTTTTTTGTTTTTATTATTTTTAAGAAAAAGGCAACAATATATCAAACTTCGTCGTCAGTGTGACTTCTTTTAAGGCTTAGAATAAACTGAAGAATATCTTAGCAAATACCTCTAGAATATTTATTAATGATTTTTAAAAAAATATCATAATTGTAACAAGTGTTACTGTACCTACATAATGTGCATATTTTCTTTCTCTTATTAGAAGGATATATGTTTATATTTATCTTTGATAAGATATTTGTAACAGTTAAAACAATTGCTGATATTTTTTATAAATTAAAAATCAAAAGCATTTATTACTTATTCTATTATAATTAATCGTTTTCTGGTCACAAAAATGACCATGTATCAACTATTTTGAAGCAGTTTAAAAAAAACTGTTAATCCTATGGCATTTAACAAAGAGGACCTTTTCTGTGCAAATTTGATCAGAAAATCATATACCGGTGCCAAAATTTGAAAAATAAATGAAGCAAAAAAAAAATAATTATAAAGGAGGCCCTGTTTGAATGCCATGAAATAACAGCTCTTATTGATATTAAATAACACAACGAATCTCGTCACTATAACATAAAGAAACACTTCTGAAATATTATATAAAAACCTACGCTAGGGCCCCACCTTCAAAGGGCAGTAGCTTATTAGGAAGCACTTTCGTAAGCATGTCTATAAGATGTTTTATAAAATGTTTGCAAAAACTACCACCATTGATAGGAATTTCCAGACATCCTGTATACTTATAACGTATATACTTCTAAACCGCTGTACAAATATTATTATGACATCTATTCTGTGGGCATATTATACAAACATTTTTCAAACATGCACTATTGTTTCCATGATATTAAAAAAATATTATTAATGTATCGAATTAATTTACTCCAATGTCTAATGAAATAAGTATCGGCATGTAGACCGTCCAACATTAGCTTTAACTTCTTGGAATCTGTTACTTATTGTTTATTTACTTTTCGTCGGATATAAGCCAGGCCAAAATACATAGATTTAATAACCAATGAACCTCAGAGTTATGCAACCAACTATTATACGAAGAACTACTATAAAGATGATCATATTGAAGCAAATATACGGTGTAGGCAAAACTACAAATATGATGTGTGTTTACTGAAGTAACTATACAACAGAACAAATAATGCTTACCAAAATATTAATATTTTGTGTACTGTGGGAAACTTCTTCATCTTTCGAAATAGCTACTAATATGGAGAGGAATAAGAAAGGATAAGGGATGAAGTGTTTTTTTTTTATTTAAAACTTTTTCTATGATTAGCAGTTTTCCAGAAAATCGTACGTAAGTCTATAATTTCGGTGATTGGTGGCAGTGTGCTGCAACTAATCGCTACTAGATTTCCAGGTTACTTGTCATTAAACAAATTTTGTATATATTGGAGGGAATTTCCAAACTATTTTATTTGAAATTTGAACATTTTAAAATTAATAACTGTCGTACGGGATAATTCATGTAGGGATCAGGGTTAATTTTTGATTGTGTAGATTTTAGACGAGTTTTTGAAAAAAATCGTGCCAGAGGAACGATGTTACAGGGATAAAAAAGAAGTAAAGAAGCAATACAAAGAAGTAGAGGAATGATATTATTGGATAAATTTTCATATTCTATGTTTTAAAAATTATAACGATTTTTATGAAAAGACAACTGAAATAAACAGTTTAAGTATTCAAAGCAAGATCACAACCAAAAGAAAAATATATAATACACATTTTAATTAAGGGTATATTATACTCAAAATTACACAGCTACACAAGAAAAAATGCTCTACGAGAAATTAGACCATCATTTTCCTATGTATTTTGACGTACTAAAAACAAACGTGATGTTCAAATTGTATTATTTTCATTGTTTCTTGAGTCCTTTAGCGATATTTTTTCTTAGCATGTTTGTCCTTGTCAGTCAGTTGACTAAAGAGCTTTATAACTTTCGCTTTTCTCTTTAAATGTATATTAAGTATTACCTTTCTTTTTGTTTCAATCTATTTCTACCTTCGGGATACTTCAGCAGCTCATTCCTTTGTTTTTCGGCTTCCCGTTTTTTCTTTTCAAGTCGTCTTCGTCATTACATGCTATTTTTTTTCTTTCCATGAAAAATTGTGCTATTACATAATCTCATAGCAAACAGCAAACAGCCATTTTCGTGAAGGGAAAAAATTATTGCCAAACTATAATCATATGTTGCAAAACTAGTCTGTCTGTAGTTGAATATTTACTATAAAATTATCAATCCATTCAATTAATCGAATATGGAAATAATTCATAAAATAAGTTGAGAATGTAAAATTAAGTTATTCCACTTAACAATTTTTCACTTCACATAGGTACAAGAACAATCAGTTGGTAGAAATTTTATTCTTCTGGATATTAGTTGTTCCTCTGGTCTACAAAAGGCCAGAGGAAAGACAATTTTTAACAGTTTTCGTGAAATATACTATCGTACACCAATTTTTATTGACACAGATCAATAAAAATCTTTTCAGACAGCCAAGCAGCTCTCAAAGCTCTTGGCTCACATCGCTGCAATTATAAATTGGTCTGGAATTGCCAAAAGGCTCTAGCCCGATTGGGCAGATACAACAAATTAACTCTGGTTTGGATACCGGGCCATTCTGGCTTGGAGGGCAACGAAGTAGCCGACTCCTTAGCCAGGGAAGGTGCGGTATCAAAAGTTATCGAACCGGAGCCAGTGCTTGGCACATCGGCAAGTACTGCGAAAACAACCATCTTGGCCTGGACTGAGGGGAAAATCCTCCAGTACTGGCAAGAACTACCAGGATTAGTTCATTCAAAGGAGTTCATCACATACCCTTTGAAATCAAGAACTAAAAAACTATGTGAGTTAAATAGGTTACACCTAAGAACTCTAGTTGGCCTATACACTGGGCACTGCAGACTTAACTACCACCTTCACAGACTCGGAATAGCGGACAACGCTGAATGCCGACTGTGTCTGGAGGAGGATGAAACGGCAGCGCACATTTTATGTACCTGTCCTGCTGCAGAAAGAACCAGATTCTCACTTTTTGGCAAAGGGCAACTGCTGCCAGAGGATCTGGACAACCTCTCACCCAATAAGGTAGTCGACTTTATCAAAAAGCTGAACCTATTGGGTGAAATATAATTAGAAGTGAGCCACAATAGACCGGATGGTCGCGGTGGAGGATCTGTTACTAGCCCACTCACATATCAACCTAACCTAACCTAACACCAATTTAATAACATCACATCTTTCAAGTAGTCCAATCAATAAATGCCCAAAAGGGGGTTGTAGAGAACATTGAGGAGGGGAGAATTTTCCTCTTCAGGAATGTGTTGGGGGTAGTTAGGAGGTAAACATACTAAAAGTCCCCGCCGCCGTTTCAAAGGTGGAGGGGGTGGAAAGGTTTCTTTTTTCGATTCTTTGCTTGGAACTCGGAAACCATGCATCACACGAAAAAGTAATCTATGTGAAATTAAACGTAATTAAATTTCCTACAAGAATATCTATATTCATTTTATTCCTATGTGTTATGGTTTACGAAATATTCGTCAGCGAAAATCGATATTTAATAAAAAAAAATCAATTATGTACCTTGAATATTTCTGTCAAAGCGGTTTACCGTGGTCTGCTAATAAATCGCAGTCACAAAACAATCTTTATTTTACAACGCTCGACGTATTTACTAACGTAATATTTTGTCGAAATCTATACATTTCCTTAAATATACAGTGTGACTCACTTACAATGAAGATACCATTATAACTTTTTTATTTTGTTTCCGATTTGAATCAAATTTTATTCAAGTATAGAACAAATTAGAATCTACTTATGACCAAAAAAACATTCGACTGCTACAAAGGCAAAGCCACCTGCGGTACCAAAATATGCTGAAAAAATAAAAACATTTTTAATGTTAAAAATTCTAAATAATGCACCCGAACAGAACCACAGAGGTACATGCTGCCCTACTAAGCACAGAGGGGGTAACTGCATTTTTTTGCAAAATGAGATCATGTCTTCAAGTAACTCTAGTGTGTTTTTACACCTAATATTAAAGGTTCTAAGCCGTATCTGAGCTGGAAATACTTAATTTTTAATAAAAAAGTTGAGATACTATTATATTAAACAATTTACATAAAAGTACAATTATCTGGACAAAACACAAAATGCAGTTACCCCCTCTGTGCTTAGTAGGGCAGCATAAACATAAACATAAACACACCACAGATAGTAGACAACCCCCAAATCCATAGCCAAGGCTGTGCGGAAGGGAGTTACACATTTGAAAAAACGCAGACATACACCAAAATTTGATTTGGTTATTGATGGGGGATTTCTCATGCATAAGCTCATCTGGCAAAGGGGATCCTCAGTTTCTGCAATTTGTGGTGGCTACGTGAAATTCGTCAAGACCCATCAATATGATTTTCAATCTTTTTCCTCATATTTTGGTACTGCAGGTGGCTTTGCCTTTATAGCAGGTGAATAATTTTTTGGTCATAAGTAGATCCTAATTTGTTCTATACTTGAGTACAATTTAATTCAAATCAGAAACAAAATGAAAAAGTTATAATGGTATCTTCATTTTAAGTGAGTCACACTATATATTTAAGGAAATGTATAGATTTCGACAAAATATTACGTTAGTAAATACGTCGAGCGTTGTAAAATAAAGATTGTTTTGTGACTGTGATTTATTAGCAAACCACGGTAAACCGCTTTGACAGAAATATTCAAGGTATATAATTTATTTTTTTTTATTAGTTATCGATTTTTGCTGGCGAATATCTCGTAAACTATAATACATGGGAAGAAAATGAATATAAACATTCTTGTAGGAAATTTAATTATGTTTAGTTTTGTATAGATTACCTTTTTCCGTGTAACGCATGGTTTTCGAGTTCCAAGCGAAGAATCGAAAAAAGGAACATTTCCACCCCCCTCCCCCCCTGAAGCCGCGGGACTAGGGGCGGGGACTTTTACCTCCTAACTACCTCCAACACATTCCTGAAGAGGAATATTCTCCTCTCCTCAATGTTCTTTAAAACTCTTTCTTCGACTGGACCAAAGGAGATACCTGTTGCTGTAATTAATCTGTCGATAATATTTTAACATTAATTTTACATAAAGTATGTCTAAAATACACACCAGAGGAATTATATTTCCAAGTGTGACTTACCGCGATTTTCTGTAACATGCACTATTACCAATTGACTATGGCACTAGTTTTTTAAATAAAAGTATCCATGAAGTCACAAAACGTCAAATGTGCTCTGCTTTCAGCAACTAGGATCGTACGCCATCTTATGTAAGATTAGTGAATTTTAAAAATTTGGTAGAGGAATGGCAATACATATTTTACCAAAAATCTGAAATGAAAATAGTACAATAATTGCTAAAGTTCTTTTGCTCTCTAAATGTCATTATTAATACTTCGCTTCTATGAAATTTCTTAATATATACCGTAAGTATACTAATTTATATTCTACATAATACGAATGACAGTCCACAGGAATAATTTTAGAGCACATTTCTTCCTCAAATCAAATACTTATTATCAAAATTTGTCCATAATTGTGAGCAGGTATATCACAAAATGTTTAAATATTATGCCGTAACCATTATTTTCTGGAAATTAACATTTTTTTTACTTGCGGCGCGCGACGGGGACATCAAATATGATAGTTTTGAAATTTTCACCCATATTCCCTCCACTGTTTTACCTTGTCTGATAGTGCCCCTCCTTCACTGTTCGTAAATTGTTTATAACAAGAATTAACTACAAATTTAAAAATAATAATTTAACTAATGAATGTTGTACACAGTACCTGAAATATTTCTCTACTACAGCACGAAGACTTTCGGAAGAAATTTGGTGAAGAAATAGAAAACCAACTGACAGGAGAAGAATTAGACTGAACATCAATGGACGCAAAAATAAAAATTGCAGCAAGAAAAACGCTAAAAAGGGACAGATTACCTATGAGCCCGACAAGAAAGAAACAAAATAACAAGTATGAACAACTAAAAAAGATGAAGGCCACAGGCGAACAACAGCCGACGGGGAATATAAACGAAAAATTAAAAGAAGCACTGAGGGAAAAAAGAGAGGCGGAGAGAAATCACGACGAGGAAAAATGCAGATCATTCTTCGAAAACATAGAAACACTTCCAACAGGACAACGACTAAACCAAACCTTCAGATATCTGAAAAAATATAGAAGAAACAACAGTACCCACAGGAGAAGATACATACCAATGCAACATTGGACCAAGAAGCTGGAGGAAGAAGAGAAAGCAACTAAAGAACGAACAAAACTAATAAAAGAAACATACCACTGGCCCTTGGATAAGCCACCATCAAAAGACCAACTGCTAGAAATAATAGCCAGAGCTAGAAGAAACACCGCACCTGGAGTAGATAAAATAAACAACGAGTTAATACACTACGGCACGGAAAAGCTAAAGGAGCAGAAACCATCACCAAAGTATGGACAGAAAACACATCTCTGCCTACGGAATGGACCAAGACTATACAAATATCCCTTCCCAAAAACCAACTCGCCACAGACCATAGAAGACTACAGAAGAATAACACTCTGCAGCATAGGATACAAATACTACGCACAATTCCTGCTCGAGCAACTAGAGAAGTACATTGGAAGACCGCCAGACTACCAGACAGCATTCATCAAAAGCAGATCAACGGACGACCACATGTACACCACCAGAAGAATACTGGAAGAAAAATGGAGAGATGGGACAAAACTGCACACAGCCGCTATAGATCTACAAGAGGCATTCGATACCATCAGTCACGAAGTCATAGTCAACACCCTGTATAACAAAGGAGTGCCGCACTATCTAATAAACAAGATAATAAAGGCCTGCCTTCATAAAAAAACTGTCATACAATGGTTCGGACAAATGACGGAAACCAGACAAAAGAACAGGAAACATCAAATTTTAACGAAGACACGGAAACACTGAGAACCCTAGAAAACACGAAACCGCATTTGGATACATCTGGGCTGAAAATAAATTTGAAGAAAAGTCTAATAATGGAGCGAGACCCATCAACAAAGGAGGGTCGGATCAGTGGAGAAGAATACAAAATAGGTGACTACTCCCTAAGAACAACGAACAAACTGAAATACCTAGGAACATATCTGACGGACCAACTGAAAAGGAGAGAAACAGTAAAGGAGAGAGAATAAAAACAGCATACAGAGTCACAAGAGCAATTATACCGTTTATTGAGAAAAACAAACTATCATGGGGCCTGGCCAAACGGCTGTACATTAGACCAACCAAAAAAAACAAAATCTTGTCATATTTTATGTCTCACCCTGTAAAAATGTTCCTTTTTATGTAAAAGAAGAAATGCTCTTGATTAAAAAAAAAATTAGGCTGCGGGCTTCATCTAATATATGTTTTTTAGTGCCAAAGTGGTTTTTCACTCTAAATATTATATAAATAATTGAAAATTATTGAATAAAATTTTTTTGTAAGAAAGCCGACAAAAAAAAACAACTTTAAAATGTTAAAAAATGGACAAAAGGAAAATCTCATATAAATCTGCTTTAGGCCTGCCGAAAATACTTTTTCAATATGTTCCAAAACATATCTAAACCAAAATTTACTATAATTACTTGCAAGCGAGCAGAAACTAGAGTGCGAAAATTAAAGTTTTCAGGGTGTATTTCACAATTTTACTAATAAAAGCACCAAAAATATATCATTAAGATTGTAAATAACTAATGAAGTTACTTAAATAATATTTTTTTTCCTGGAAAATTATATTAAACATAGAAAATATTGTTTTTTTAATGCCCCGGGTTTTTAAGGATAGGCTTGAATTTGTTTAACTTATTCACCATTGTAAATAATTATTATTAATAATAAATTTTTAATTTATTATATATATTTTTTGTTTTTGTACATTTCTTTGTTTCCTCACTTTGTGTTATCAGTAAAGCTTGTTTTTGTTCTTCATCTATTGTAATAACATTATTAAATCGAGAAGTCAACACAATTTGACATTCAGCAGAATCACTGACAACTAAGATTTATGCATAAGTACATTTTTTCTACACACATAATGATGGCCTGAATTCCATAGATCTGGATTTTTCTTTAAAGAGTCAACGTTTATATTTGTAATTTTAAAAAAATTTAAACTTTTCTTTGATATAAAATCGGATAAACCTCTAACATTACTTTGCGGCTCCCGTAAACTTTCTTTTGTTTAACTTTTGTATCATTTTTATTTTTATTTCATGAGTCACTTTATCATCAAAAAATGCAAGGCTTACGAGTTCCTTCGATACCAGAGGTGAATTTACTTAATAATAATGGAGACAATTTTTTATTTATTTTTTCATATTCATATAAATCTTCTAATAAGTTCATGACGAGGACAAGAAATATTATTATTATTAAATAAATTCACAAATCACTTCTGGTATCTTTCGGAGGAACTCGTGTGCCTTGCATTCTTTGATGATAAAGTGACTCATGAAATGAAAATAAAAATGATACAAAATTCAAAAAAAGAAAATTTACGGGAGCCGCAACGTAATGTTAGAGGTTTTGTAGATCCAAAAAAAAATGATTCGGGTATTTGTTTATCTATGGAATTCAGGCCATCATTATGTGTGAGGAAAAAATGTATGCATAAATTTTAAAGTTGTCAATGATTCTGCTGAATGTCAAATTGCGTTGACTTCTCGATTTAATAATGTTATTACAATAGATGAAGAACAAAAACAAGCTTTACTGTTAACACAAAGTGCAGAAACAAAGAAATGTACAAGAACAAAAAAAATATATAATAAATTAAAAAATTATTATTAATAATAATTATTTACAATGGTGAACAAGTTAAACAAATTCAAGCCTATCCTTAGAAACCCGGAGCATTGAAAAACAATATTTTCTATATTTAATATAATTTTCCAGGAAAAAAAAAATTATTTAAGTAACTTCATTAGTTATTTACAATTTTAATGATATATTTTTGGTGCTTTTATTAGTAAAATTGTGAAATACACCCTGAAAACTTTAATTTTCGCACTCTAGTTTCTGCTCGCTTGCAAGTAATTATAGTAAATTTTGGTTTAGATATGTTTTGGAACATATTGAAAAAGTATTTTCGGCAGGCCTAAAGCAGATTTATATGAGATTTTCCTTTTGTCCATTTTTTAACATTTTAAAGTAGTTTTATTTTGTCGGGTTTCTTACAAAAAAATTTTGCTCGATAATTTTCAATTATTTATATAATATTTAAAGTGAAAAACCACTTTGGCACTAAAAAACATATATTAGATGAAGCCCGCAGCCTAATTTTTGTAGATAACGCAAAATGATTAAAATATCGTACTTTAGAGCGTGGTAGCACATTTTAAAATTCATTTTTTTTTTTAATCAAAGGAGCATTTCTTCTTTTACATAAAAAGGAACATTTTTACAGGGTGAGACATAAAGTATGACGAGATTTTTTTTTTTTGGGTTGGTCTACTGTACATAGCCATCATACTGCCAACAATGACATATGGAGTTAAAAACGCGGCAATAACAAAAGCCAACAGAAGAAGTTTGAGAAGAGCTGAAAGAGACAATCATCCAATTACTCAGAAAAACAACAGGGCAAAAACAACGACATAAAACATCAACACTACTAGAAGGGAAGACAATCACAAAAAGGATAGAAATGTACACAATGAAGTACAGAGGACACGTTCAAAGAAGGGAACCAACACATCTACTGAAGAAAGCACTGACACTGAACAGCAGCAAACTAAAAATTGGGAGACCATGTTACACGTGGAAAACAACAATCGAGAGGATCATGAACAAACTGGGAAAGGACCAAACATACTGGGAAAGAAAATCGAGGGGAAAAAATGAATTCCACAAAGAAATCGGAGCGATATATACTCTACCAGAATCAGAAACGGAGGAATCAGAAGCCTCAGAAAAAGAAGAAGAAAACTTGTAGAAACAGAAGTACAAAAATAGGAGCATAAACAGCGGCTAACAACGCGGCAATATATCTCACAACAAGACCCAGAATAGGTAGAAGCCCAGAACCAAAAATACAAAAAAGGGGGCTTAAACGCTCCCTCACGACACAATGCGGTAACGCATCTCACAAATACCTACGCCTCCGATCCCACATTCCTTTACCATGCGCCATGTGGCTCTCGCTGCTGGCAACAAGCATGACCTTAGTCCAACCCAGCGTAGACGTAGCAGGCCCAGCTGTATAACTTGGTAGTGGCAGCAATGCCTACCGCACGCTGGTAAATCAGTCGGTCAATCAATCATATTCCCTCCACTGTTTTACCTTGTCTTCAATCTCCGATAGTGCCACTACTTCACTGTTCGTAAATTGTTTATAACAAGAATTAACTACAAATTTAAAAATAATAATTTAACTAATGAATGTTATACACGTAGCACTTATTGAATAAAACAACTTGGAGGTGTGCACTTTCGGTTTTAACAATGATTTTCACTTTGTTAGTGCTTTACCGGTCCTATAAATTTATATATTTACGTTGTGTATTATTCTACTTGACTCGGTAGCAGAAATAGGCGAATATAAAATAAGTAAAATACAAAGAAGGATCATTTCATATTATCCGTATAAAAATTTGATCGCACAGGCAAGTCAAATTTTACAGTTCATTTCAGGGATATAAAAATATAAAAAGTCTCAAGGGACGCCGCCAAGTAGCAGAGGGGGAGAGTGGGGTAATATAATCAAGAGCATTTCAGGAACAATTAACAATGAGGGCCTTTTTGGATGGCATAAGGGATGAAGAGGTCAAGCAAACTCTTAGGTTGACGCGACACCAAAGTAGTGCTTTGGTGCATACCCTCGAGGTAGAGCCGGACTATGTTATTAAAGGCATAGTGGACAGCACTAGACTTTTCAGTAATTTCACTTTTGAGATGGACTATATGTTCCTAGAATCTCGTTACAATTGAACGTTTTGTTTGTCCAACATACTTCAAATTATAATCCTTGCAACTAATTTCGTAGATTTCGTTTGAGTCAATTTTATGTTTTGTTGTACTAAGAATTGTTGCAAGTTATTCCCCGCTGGATGAACAACTGTCGCATATAATTTTTTTTAATCCCAGTTAGACCACGGAAAAACCAGGGTTTACATGGAAAATTGATATAAATTTTTAACTCCGTTCGGTTTAATAGATGAAGAAATTATGAAGGATTTCCGTAAACCTTTGTTTCCTGATTAATTTATTAACTAAATTTACATTGTATCCATTGCTCTTAGCTAAATCCTTAAAGCTTTTCTTTGGCACATTTCTGTTTATTCAATATACGATGAATCAAGAAACTGAATCCTCGTATTTATTGTAAGTAATTACAGACAGGTAGTATAAAAAACGTTCAGAACGCAACAAAATAAGAACAAGTTTGAAGGAGTCGGTACTTGCTGTTGCATTTGTAATGTGGTTATGAAATGACAAATTATAGTCTACTAAGTATCATAATTTTTAATTTTTAATAAGTTATTGTTTCATTGCCTATATTCCAGAGATATCATATATAAATGTGTTCGAACTAGTCAAACTGCTAAACTAATAAACTGACGCCCAAGGGCACTAGAAGTTGTAAAATACAACCACATCATAACTTTAAATAAAGCATTATTCCGAAACTGAGTACAACCTGAAATTTCCATTACAAATGAAATTAAATTTTCCACTACTATTCTTTGTTGCTACAAAAAGGGAACTGGAAGCTACTTCCCTACCTTTTAAAATCTAGAAGACCAATCCTCGGCTACGAATATTATGTACAAGGGAACTGAAATACTGAAAGCAGTGACTTAATTACTTGATATTGCCAAAGGGCAAGATATTTTCATGTCAGCATGTGCCCTTACAAAATAATATAAGCGTAAAATTAATTAGAATAATCATCAAGTTATAGAGGAGGGGAGCTTTTTTAGTGCGTTGCCTAGAGCGGTGCTTATATGCTAGAACCTTTTGTCGGCGTCATGCTCCGACGGTGGTAAAAGTGATGCATATGAATAAATTCACGATTATAGCGAAAGTCTTTCTAAGTTGACTTCGGTGTGAAATTAAAACTGTTGCATAGCTCCTATTTAATTTAAAAATTATTTTTTCTTCAAACGTCAGAAAAACATAACATTTCTTAACTCATTTCATGACATTAAAGTTTGTATTTTTAGGCGGATGTGCGTTGCTATTAACAACGGAGGTAATAGTTATTTGCATTACTAGATGCGAAAGTTTGCTTTTAGGTGTGAGGTGAATTTTGAATGGTCGAGGCGAAGCCGAGACCTTTTAAGAAGCACCCAACACCTAAAAGGGCTTTCGCATCGTATAATCTATTATATTTTTTCTACTATCGAAGGATATTATGGGATTTAATAATTTGTGTGTGTGTGTGTTATGTTAAATGGCACTGGTCATAAACCAAATAGCCAGACATTTGTTGTCTATTCAACGGATTGTTAAAAATAATCAAGAGAGAGTGGAATAAAAATTACACCTATTAAAATATGTAATAAATAAAATTAATATACATTTTCATTTAAAAATTACAATCAAATAATAATTATCAAGTATAAACTGAATTGTTTTCAAACATTTTTTACATAATATTTGTTCAGATACATACATATATATACACAAATCTACATACATGTACACATATAAATATTTTTTTTGTTTAAACTTTTTTTTTTTTTTTTTTTTTATTTTTTTTATTTCTTTATTTTTTAATTACCCTTCATGGCCACAGTTGTTACCTATTAGTATATTCCCTTTTTTTGTTTTTTTTTTGTTTTTTTTTTGTTTTTTTTTGTGCCTTCTTTATACTTTTATTATGCTAATATTTCCCTTTTTTTTATTTTATTTTATTTTTTTTTTTTTTCAAAACACCTACGACAATTACTATCCTAAAATATAATATATACACTATATACATACATACGTATATATTCACATATATACACATACTTACTTATATACTTTTACCTAACTGGTTTACAGCTCTATTTTGTTTTTTATTATAAATTCATAGAGTATTTTATACACATATTTGTTTTCTAATGCTAATAAGTTGGGGAGATTTGTAGGTAGTGAAATATTGTTGCGGGCAAGTTTAAAAAACATTTCACTTATTTCCTGGAACTTTAAAGGACATTCCATCAAGCAATGTTGTAAATTGCCTTCTTCTCCACAGGTGCAGTACGGATCTTCTTTGAGATTCAGTTTGTATTTGTATTGAGGGTAAAGACAATGTGAACTTCTAATTCGACACATTACTCTTACGAAATTTCGATTAATTTCACCATTAAACCAAGGATTTCTGATTTTAATTTTTGTCTGAAGTTTTTTGTAGTTTTCTCCTGCTGGGTAATTTAGATAGTGCTGCTGCCAATTTTCTCTAAGTCGTTCCTTTATCAGCCTATTAATATCTGTGCTGGGAATTTTAAAGTTAGGGATGATGTTACCAGTTTCAGTTGCTTCCTTTGCTAATTTGTCAACATATTCATTTTGTGTAATACCTGCGTGTCCCTTTATCCATGTTAGTTCAAGGGTCTTGTCTCATTGTACTAATTGGTTGTAATATTTTATAATATCAATTATTATATAGTTTGCGTCAGACCTTGGGTTACAATTCTGTATTTTCATCGCCGCACTCTTACTGTCTGTGAATATAACAAATTTATTGTTCTTCTCATATTCTGAGCAATATTTAATTGCCTCCTTGATTGCTACTAGTTCTGCTGTGTAAATAGACGAGTTGGTTGGTAAGAGGTACTTTTTAGATATATTTTCGTTTTCATGGTAAACAGCACAGCCGGTTTTGTTGTTTTTGAGTGAGCCGTCGGTGAATATATACTCGTAGTTGGTCCAGTTAGTGTTTAGTTTTGATTTAAATATTATGTTGTTTAACAGTACGTTATCTTCAAGATCTATGAATGATGTTCTGGGTAATTTTTCATAATTTGAATATTCTGGTGTGAAACAAGGAAGAATGTCCGACTGATGTATTTCTTCTTTAAATTGAGATATCCATGTATAGCTTTCCACTAATAACGGCAATTTTTTCTTTTCCCAGTACTTTGCTGTGTGGCCCAGTATGGTTAATTTGTGTATATTTTCAACAACATCCTTATTCCTGCTGTAGATTTTCAGTAGTAGGTTATCGCTTAATTTTTGCCTTCTGAGGTGTAAAGGAGGTTCAGCGCATTCGGATTCTAGGATGTTCAAGGGGGTGCTTTGAAGAAATCCAACACACAGTCTGAGACTTTTGTTTTTAATTTGTTCAATTTTTTGAAGGTGAACTTTTGCTGCTGATCCGTAAAAGACACAAGCGTAATCGAAGATAGATCTTACTAGAGAACGATAGAAAGTGAGACATATGTTGGGGTCAGCTCCCCATTTTTGGTGACTAAATACTCGTAAAATATTAAGTGCATTTTCACTTCTTTTGCAGATATAATTTATATGTTCTTTCCAGTTCAGTTTCTTGTCTAAAATGACTCCTAGATATTTAACTGAAGTTTTATATTTAATTTCGAGATTAGATATTCTGATAGTGTTGGGCGGTTGAAATTTTGTTCTTGTAAATGTACATATTGATGATTTTTCTTCGGAGATTGGAGATCCATTTTTCTCAAACCATATTTCTGCTTTTCTAATGGCATTTGCTAGATTTCTATTGCAATAGTTGATGTCATTGCCCCGAGCTCTAATTGCATAATCATCGGCAAACTGATACACTTTAATATTGGTATTGGTAAATAACAGTTCGAAGTCATATGAATATATTATGTATAACAAAGGGCTTAAAATACTTCCTTGAGGTAGGCCTGTTGATGTCTGCCTTGGTCCAATCAGTTCGTCATGGGTTTTTATGAAAATACTTCTAGTGCAATAGAGCTTATGGATGTGCAAAATTAGCTTGTTGGGTAGTCCAATTTGCTTCATTTTTTCTGCGAGTATATTAAGGTTGACGTTATCATATGCCCCGGTGACATCTAGGAAAACCACACTGGTTGACTCGTTCTTTGTGAATTCCAACTGAATGTCCGAAATTAAACTAGCTAAATTTTCTTGAGTCGAACAGCCTTTTCTGAATCCAAACTGCGATTTCGGAAGTATATTCTTACTTTCTAACCAATATTCTAAACGATTCTTTATTAATCTCTCGTATGTTTTTAATACGCAAGAAGCCAATGCAATTGGTCGGTATGAGTTACAGCTGTCTTCCGGTTTGTTAGCCTTCAGGATAGGTACAATAATGTATTCATACCAGTCTTTTGGGATTTGAACATCGTTCAAATATATGTCGTTGAATATATTTAGGAGGGTGATTTTAGCTGATCTAGGTAAATTGGAAAGCATCGAATAGTGAATGTTATCTTTACCAGGAGCCGTGTTGTTATTTTGTTTTAGAGCTCTGTCTAGTTCTTTAAGAGTGAATGGATTTGACAAAACGTTTGGTTGGTCTATGCTGTCCAGAAGAGGGCGTTGTGGAGTTACAGTTGGGGGGGCTAATTTACAGTGAAAGTTTTCCAACCATTCTGCTGAGGAATCTATGAGTACGGTGTTTTTTTGAGGTCGATTTTTAAAACGGTTAAGTTGTTGCCATATGTGTTTTATTGGGACATTCTTATTTAAACTTGAACAATAAGAACGCCAGCTTTCTCTTTTGGTTTCTTTTATTATTCTTTTAGCAATAGCATCAGATTTTTTATAAGTAGTTATATTTGCTATATTAGGGTTATTCTTATATTGTAAAAAGCAATATTTTCTATGTTTAACAGCATTTTCACATTTGTCATTCCACCACGGTTTTCCTTTATTTTTTTTTGGTATTTTCTGTATTGTTATATCGAGGTATGGATTTCTCAGCAGACTGGTTGATAACATTTGTAAGATTTTCGTAGTTTACTACATCATTTCTTATATTATCTAAACACTCAAGAGAGTAAGAGTCCCAATTAGCTTTTTTTATATTCCACTTTCTTTGATTTTTAAACACAATCCAGTTTGGCACTAATTGACAATTAATTAAAATCGGAAGATGATCCGAACCACAAGGATCTGATAAGGTAGACCATTCTAAATTGTGGTACACTTGAGGAGTACATATTGTTAAATCTATAGCACTTTTCTGTCTAAAATAGTTACCTATGTATGTTGGGCTACCGTCATTTAGAATTGTTAAATTGTTATTATCTAATGAATCTAATAATGTTTTTCCATAAGTATCACTATAATCACAACCCCACGCAATATGGTGGGCGTTAAAATCTCCACCTACAATAAAAGGTTTTGGTATACAGTTAAAAAAGGAATTCCAATCATTTGGATTGATTTTTGATTGCGGTGGGATATATAATGATACCAATGTCAGCTTACTATTTTTATCCAGATCTATTGTAATGCAGACTTGCATACAGTTGTTGATTGTAGGTAATACTATTTCCGAGTATTTTATTTGTTTTTGGACGAGGATTGCAACGCCTCCCTTTCCGTCTGCACGGTCCTTGTGAACATTATTAAAATTATGAAAGTTGGTATATACATTGGGTTTAAACCATGTTTCCGACAGTAAGGCAATGTTGATGTTATTAGTGGACAGTAAATTTTCTAAATTACCTTTATTTGCTACTGCAGAGCGACAATTCCATTGGCAAATTTTTAAACCGCCTTCTTTTATATTTAGAGAAAAATGAGATATATATTTTTTTTTGTCCATAACACATCAAATAAAAGTATTTATGTTTAAGTGAATGTAAACATTAATTAATTTGTTTTAAGACGATCTTTTATAATACTAAATATTTCAGCTTCTTCTAATTCTTTAAAATTATTTTGTTTAATAATATCTATTACGAAAATAACCAATTCTAAAATTTTTTGTACAGGGAGTTCATTTTCTTTTTGGGTAGTGTGTGTTTGTTCTGATTTATTGTGTAGATTTGAATTATATATGGGACTGTTGAATATTCCACCAGAAGTTTGAGGAAGGTTGAGTGGTGATATTATTAGATTTCTTTGTGTTTCTGTGATATCTGGTGTATTGGGTCGTGTTTTTTTCCTTGGAGTGGTTGTTATCTGTGTAAAGCGGTTTGTTGTTCTTTGATGTGAATTACTGTTGTTATATAATAAAGGGGTTATATCTACGTTATGATTGTGTTCATTGGAAAGAATAGAGGCGTATGTCATTTTTGGGACATTTTTCTCAGCATCCTTATAAGACGAATTTGAGTGTGACATATATTTTTTAATCTCTTTCTGTCGTTTAAATTCTTGACATTCTTTAATTTGATTAGCAAAATGTTTTCCTTTGCAATGAAGACATTCTGGTTCATCTAGAAATTTTGTACAGGTTTCAGAGTTGTGATTGTCTCCGCACTTAACGCACCTGGCTTTACTTTTACATTGGCTACCCATGTGACCATATCGAAAACAATTATGGCACAAAATGACTTTTTGTACATACGGTTCAACATTAAATATAACATGATTGATCGAAATATATTTAGGTAATTCTTGTGCTTTAAATGTAACAACTACTGTTTTCGTGGGTATATATTTAGCTTCGTTATTTTCCATGATTTTTTTATGAATGCGTCGTATTGATTCTACTTCAAATTTGCAATGTAAATCGTACGGTTTGATTTTTTCTTTAAGATAGTCAACAGAATATTCGGCATCTATTCGAAAAACCCCTTGTCTATGTAGTATAAATTTCGGTATATAAATGTCTAAATTATAAACTCTTAAAAAGGACTGAGCTTTGATCAATTTATTAGCCGATTCAGAGGTTTTAAATACAATTCGTACTCTATTCTTTCCAATTGATTCAATTGTTTTTATTTTATTGTCAATTTCTGGTACTACTTTTAAAACAATGTCACCTACCTTCACTGGATTTAATTTTCCATTAAAATCTGATATATTATTTTCAACGTAAACATGAAATGGTCCGGTATCGGTTTGTCTGTATATATAAATTGGTCGCTCTGCTCGTTTTTGTGCCGGAGGTATCGTTGAATTATCATCGGATACTTCACGGTTATTTTCCGTTTGTCCAAAATTATGAATAAGATTACTTACTACATTATGTCGATTTTGTTTTTGTTTTAGACTACTACCCTGTTCTTGTGTATATTGGATGTCTTTTGAACTCGTGTTGCCTTCTTCTTGTATATTTTCCAGAGATTCGCACACTTCCATAGTTATTAACTGGTTAGTTTCATTGGGGGGGTTACCCCCCTTAAAGACACGATTTTAGTCAATGCCGGTAGTTTTTTTAATAAACACTTTGTTTAATAAGTAAACTGAACCACTAATAATTAAACTTAACACTACTAAATTCACTAATTCACTTATGTAACGCACTTATTAGTAAACGCTCCGACTTGTACGAGGTCTACTATCGAACTGATTTAATAATTTAAAAGTAACTATTTCATGAAATTATTTGACATTTTTAATAAACTTTATAGTTCAGGAGACTGTCTGTGAAAATTGTTTCCATGCCAACGAAACATTTACTATCTGTCATCGAGATTTATGTTAATAATTTCTATTGGTTTCAAACTAAAATAAGCAAACATTGGTGGCGATGAAAATGGGATACAAGAAGCAGCCAATATTTCTTGTGCCTTGTTTTACCCCAAGAAATTCAAAGCAAGGTATATACAAACTTTTGAAGCGGTAAAATTTGATTTTTTTATTTTTTTGTCCTGACCACGAAAATTCTACTTTCGCAGCTAGCAACGCATTAGCAACCGGTACCTCGAATGTTTACTTTCGTTATCGTGCGTGTTGCTAGGGTTGCAATAGTTCTTAGTGTATAATTATAGAGCATTTATAAGATAAGTGCTAATGTTGCCCTATAAGTTTGTACAGTAACACAATTTTACAGCAACGGTGCTTATAGAATCAAATTGCTGTAAAACCGATGTAAAATAGTGCCTTATAGAATTATGCCATCATTTGTGACACTCTTATAAAATTATTCCGTAATGTCGCTTATAATTTCTTTATAAAACTATTGTGTAAGGAGTTTCTAAGTTACAATTCTGCTGCGGACAACAAATTACAAATATGGAAGCTGCTACCGAACTTAAGGGAAAAAGCTCTTTAAAGCAGTTATAGAGAATAATAATACAGTTGTTATAAAATCATTATAAAGTAAATAAGTATTAATACAAACCTTTTTTTTCTATACAAAATCGCAATAGAACTACCATGCTCTAATTGACGCCATGTTTTAAGAGTTTATTTTGTTGTTGGTACACGAGTTTTGTGCAACATATCTTGTTGAAAATAATGCCATTATGTAAATGGAAACAAGTAAGAAAATGTGAAGCGTTTCAGAGGAAAACGAAAAAAAAATTTTGACTTTATTTAACGACATACTTCGAAACGAATGTCATATCTTCCTTGTCGCTTTTACTCCTCTGCATCAATTTCATTTTTGAAAGTAAGAACATATGGATTTTTATATAATGTTTCAAAAGCTGTATGGGTCCGCAAATCAACGACGTACTACACGTATACTTCTAGCGTTAGTAATTTAGGTACTTCCCATAAGAAAGAATGTGCTAAATTGAGACAAAAATAATATAGTCAACCTTAAGGTTCAGAAAATATCGTAAAATATGACAACACTGTGGATATTAAATGGCATAGATGTGTTCTAGTAGCTGTTTACAAAACAGATTTGCTCTATAATCATTGTAATCGACACAAAAATATCATATTAGTGAGAATCCATATTGGAAGTACAAGATAAGCCTTTCTTTCTGTCGTCATATTGTGATGCAAGAAGAAGAATCTTAATTAAAATTATATAGAATATAAATAGGTGAAATTATATCAATAATGTGGATTATATTTACTTTCTGACTATTTTATAAACTGCTGGTTGCTAAATTCATCAATTTAGATTTTTTTTATTAATAAATTTCCAACATCATAGAAAATATAAGGTAAACTGAGGGCGCGTCAAAAAATTTACCATATATGCACCACATATTTCACAATAAAGCTTTCTCCGCATTAAAACTTACTGCTCCCTGGACTCTAAAAACCAACTAAGCAATTCGTAATGATGTGAGTACTCTTATGCAGGTTGATTATTTTATGGTGTCCATCCATATTGTTTCTGACATGTGCCAGCATTATGATACGATACAGAAACACTTTTGTTTTTAAAAGATACAATTAAACGATTTTAAAGTTCTCTAAATAGAACACCATGCAACACAAAAATTGTATACCGAAACAATATGCGCTGCTAAAGAATAATTATATAAGAGTCCTTCACAGTAGGCTAGAACCACCTTTAAATGAAATATGCATGCACTCTCTCAATTCTTACGGGAAATGGTAGCTGTATCTGTCCCGAAACAGTTCCCGTAAAATCTGAAATCATTCCCTTGGCCGTTTTCTAGAGAATTCACTTTTAATTTTTTTTTTAACTGATTTTTTGCATGGATAAAAACAAGAATCTACTACATTTTTGAAGTCTCTGAATACCCGAACATATTTCAAACAACCTATCAGTTAAATATCAGTTATCTTCTTCAATCCCTGATTCTTATGTTTATACAATAGAAAAAGATAATATCTATTTTCATCGTGCGTTTTTGCATGATTGCTTTGATTTTAATCATGGTCACAGAAAATTTTCACTCTTGGGTTCTTGGATTGTTTGCCTAGTGAATTCTAAAGAACTGACCCAGCGACGCCAATATTCTTTGGCAATGATGGACTCAGATATCTAAGGTCGAGCAGGACTACTGCTCTTTACCCTAACACTTCACTGTAGGCCTGGACCGGCTTCGTGCGTGGTGGGCGAGCTTACTTTACATTAACCCCATTCAAAAATGTGAGCAGTGTGGATGATTTCGGCCCACCTCCCCGGATCCTGGCTTGATGGACCTTGCTGGCTAAGTTTATCTTCTGGCGCTCTTCTGTCTTGATGATCTTTCTTCGCCAGCTTGTCACCCCCCGGGGTAGTCATCTGTCTGTTCGGAAATTTTGGGATATTTTTGACTGGGACTGACTGCCGGTACGCAGAATGTCAATTAACATCCTGCCATCCGGATCATCGGGTGAGGGAAGAGCTATGTAGCTCGAGGAAGTGCAGACCTAAGTGCTTTGGTAGCACTTTCGGTCTGCACGGAGCTAGGTGACTACAGGTACTGGACGGCGTTTCGTCCGGTATCTGCAGGGTAGTGGGTGGGTGGTTGGGTTATCGTCATGTCTCTTCTGTGGGTTATCTTCATTGGCTGTGGTATGGTTCTCATACTCACCCGTTATCTGTCTGAGCGAATGGAAAGTCTACTCAGACGGCCAGTAGAGGCGCTCGGATTTCCCTAGCAAATCTAGTTACGCAAATAGTAATGTTATTCATTGGTTACGGATATATTGGTAGACAAAAATTGCTGTCATTCAAAATAACATAGGAATAGATCTAAATGATTTTGTCTAAATTGACTACTTGGAAGGTTTATATAACCCGATTATTATCAAAACGTATGGAGTTGTCCAGCATGAAGGTTTCTTGTATGTTATTTTCCCAAACTTGCCTTAAGTTTAAATTTGTATTGGAATGATTAATTTTACTTTCTTGATTGACATTTTAACTACATTATCAATGCAAAAAATCAATTTTCAAAAAAAAAAATTAAAATTGGGGAATTGTTTCAGGGCAGATATAGCTACCATTTCCCGTAGGAATTCAGAGAGTGCATGCATATTTCATTTAAAGGTGGTTCTAGCCTACTGTGCCTTTATTTGTTCTATACCATAATTCAAAGACAGCATTTTAGAACTGCTATAGAATTTTTAGAGATTGCTTCGTAACTGTGTTATAAAAATTCTTTAAGTCCTGTGAGAACGTTTATTCAACAATTCTATAAGTGATTCATGCAGACCTTACAGAGCAGCTTATAGAACTAAAAAGTTCTATAGAACGGTGCCCATTTGTATGGTATAAGCGTTGCAAGAACGTTTTGAAAATGTTCTTAGAATAAACATTGCTCTATAAAATTTGCTCTGGAAACGTTCTTACGATTTTTATAGAACATGAAATTGTTAGCTGGGTAGTGATTTCGGAAATTTTGGTTTGTCGTAGCTACTAAACCAATTCGAAAAATCTTACGTTTACATTTTCCTCTTATTGTTTTGGTCTTTTGGATTGATTTGAATGCATTAACTGTACTCTAGTCTCAAAAAATTTTTAAAACTACGCGGTCGTACTTAAAATCCTAACAGGAATCCAAAAATGTAAAAATATACCATATTCCATTTAAAGTTTCAAGGTTGGAGTCATTTCCGAGGAAACCGGAAGTGATAAAATTGTGTCAACTTATGAAAAATTTGCCGTTTTTGGTATATATTACTCCTGCCAAATTTAAAACTTATTTATATCTTGAAAACTCCGAAAACGATGGCTTGTCTAATAATTCCGTTGACACCCGGTTTAGAAAAACGATTTAAATGTTTTCGGAGAACTATATATGCGAACGGATTCGCTTCCAATTTAAATACTCCACAGATTTTAAACATGCAGTGTGATTACCTCTTTCAATCTACTTCCCATGAATGAGTTAATTTAATTCTTTTTCGTCCTGTTGCGTCGTTTATTCGCCAACCGCGCTCTAGTTACTATAATTGTAATTAATACTTAGTTTTCACACAAACTGACTCATTATCAGAAGCAATTTGATTATTGATTCTGCGTCTGGCAATTGGTTCAATGAGCCATCCTCCTGACTGATTAAATCAAGCGCAAACTCTCGACGTCCCGCTGCTATTAACGCCATGCTTACTCTGATCCACCCCAACTTGGAATAACGTAATTATGCCATCACAATCCATAGATCCTATTATGTGTGTAAGAAATAGTGGGGAAGTTCGCCTGGAAAAGACAAATATGTATTTGTAGATTACCACTTAAAGTAGCGACGTTTCTAATCTCACTTTGTTTTGCATTTTTCGAAATCAGATAGCTCTTTATACACCAAAACATTTATGAGCACATAATTTAGGGCTAATTCCTTGTAATGGATAAACATTAACTTAAATTATACATTACCATACCAGGCGTTGCCTATTTTTCGGCAAGTCCCCTAGCCATACTTCCCTCTACGATAACCTATCTCTACTCCACTTTTTATCTTTCTACAACTTTACATCTTTCAATCCCTCTCCCCCCCCCCCCCTCTTATATTTGTACATTTTTGTTTTATTCTTTCTATTCTCTTGTCAATTTTTGTCTTTCCAAATCCCCTCTAGGCTAATAACATCTCGTAAATTAAAACTTTTTAAACCACATAATTTTAACAACCCCATCTTCCTCGACGGCACGGTGGCCAAACCACGAGGTCGTTATTTGCTCGCACGGATTTTTTCGTTTAGTTCTGTTTTCCCCTATCTGCAATCAAAATTTCATAGTGTGTTTGCCAACGAGTGAAGTTTAATGTGTTATCTTTTAATTAGTTTTAGGCTCACGTGAGCATATTTTAAAAATGTTAAACAAAATCTTTTTGAATTGAGTTTTTTTACTTAAATTATACAGGATGAGAAATTATGGTTTATACAGGGTGCAGCTAGTTTTATGTCATTAAAAAAACTGATGGTGGGCATCGACTATACAAAGAAAAAACTATATAACATGTGGTCTAAAGCCCATAGTTTTGGAGAGAAAAAATAAATAAATATTTCGAAAATTTAAAAAAATATTGTTTGAGAACTGCTGGAATATTGGGATATGCTTTATATCGTCGCGTCTGGTCTCGCATGATACTCTGACATTTGTGCAGATAGGTATAAAATGTCGGCGTCTTTGACGGTGCAGTAAAAATCAAAGATGTCGACATTTTTTGAGTATTTAGTAGATATAAAGACAACTATACTCTCCTTTATGATATTCTCAATCAATATTTTAGTTCATGTCCTTACTTGGTTAAGTACGTACACACGGCCTTCCCCTTCTTTGTATTTGTATGTTGCTTTTTTTCTTTCTTAATTTTGGGAAACTGTCTTTTAGTTAAGATTTATTTTATTGGCTTACCGTTCAAGTCGTTAAGTACTTGGTTACGTACAGACACAACTACTTGTTCGTTCTTTTTGTGTTGCTTTGTGGATTGTGCACCAAGTTTTTCTTTTTTTTTTCTTTCTTTATTGAGAACGTTAGTTGACGACAGTTTAGTGTGTTTAGTATTGAACGGAGTGGAGTGCGTATGTTCGACGTGCCGAAATATGTATAGATGCAGATGGAGGTCATTTCGAACAATTTATTTAATCAACGATACCCACACAGCACAATCGGGATATGGGATGACAAATTGACGTACCTGGATATCCCGGTACGTAAAATGAATAGAGAAGCGGATGTACCTTTTAGGATATCCTATTTTAGGACGTCCTCAAGACAGCCCATTTTAGTACATCCCAGGATATCCTTTTATGGACGTCAATGGGCTGTCCATTTTGGCATTAACTATGACGACTAACATCGGGATTAAGAACGGACATCCAATGAAGAGCCCCGAATCTCCTTAAAATGTACCCTAATATTAGGTCTCTAATATATTTAAATAAAGCGCCATTTTGATTTCCGGCCGGCCAAACTGGCCAGGCCAAAGCAACTAGATAATACCCCAAACACACAGCAACCATGCTTTATTAGTTTTTATTTTCTCAAATATTTAAATAATAATTATTGTTAGTGGCTGTATGAAATATTTTAAAGTTGTATCTTTGTGTTTTATCTATTTAGTTCTGCTTTATCTTCATTCCAGATTATAAAAAGTGAGTATCAATGTATAAAAATATAACATAACCTATTAAACTTCATGTTATGAAAAATTTATATGATTATTCTGATTATGATTGAATATTTAATTAGTTATTAATGTCGAAACCACGAAAATTTAATATGATTTTTTATAATTTCAGAATGCCAAAGGAAGCTAAAACAAAAATGAGGATTTATACTCGCATTCCCGTATTTTAAAATTAAGTACTGAGAAACCTACAAAATTAATTTGGCTCAAGAATTGAATACTGAAATCAGCTTGGAGAGAAAATGTGAATCACGTGAAAGTATTGTCAAATCTATAAAATTGATGATGTTGATTTTACGGACATTGTTCTAGAAGAAAAGCCAGAGGATCCCACCAAGAAACAGAAAAATTAAGTTGACCGTGGATATCTATTTGCAGTCCGTAGGATATCCTGGGACATTTCAGTATGTAATTTGTACAGCCTATTCCTAATACTTAGGACATCTTGAAATATCCCAGGATGTCCTGGTATGTCCTTAGTACAAGCGCCGATATATCCTTCAGGACGTCCCTCGTACTACTTTTATCTGGTACTGAGTTGTGACATTGGGATGACCAAAACAGTGCCGAAAAGCATACAAACCGGGATATTAGGATGTCCATAGGCAAGCCCAAATACTAAATGGGATTTGCCATAGTACGTCCCTCGGACAGCCTTGTGTTGTGTGGGTAATTTATTGGTAAGTTCTCAAATAGACTATCCACCACGTTGTCACATTATTATTGCTACTGGGTTAGGAATAAATTTTATTATTATGAGCAGCTTTTGTGGTTTTATGACAAATTCTAAAGAGTTGTTGTACCTGTTGAGCAATAAAGACATTAATATTATTCTTTCTTTTTTTTATCGGCATAGACTATTTAGGTCATTAGCCGTCATCATTTCTGTTGTGTCAATTATGTTGATTCATAATATACTTTATAATAGAGCTCACAAGCCTTCAGGTAAGTTATTAATTTATCGGTGTCGTTATCATTTAAAACATCTTTCATTTTATGGTAAAAACTAGGAACATTCGACCAGCAGATGATTTACTTGGCGAATTTTTATATCTCGGGACCAATCTCTCTCGGTGGCTATCGTTATTCTTATTCACTGTTTTGTTCTGATCTGTTTATTATTATTTATATTGATTTCCATAGTGACCAAAGACTCGATTTATAGCTTTCGATACCTGATTGGAAAAAATTATGTGCGCAATTCGTTAAAAAAAGCAGATTTTTCCTAACTTAAAGTACACATAAGTATTTTCTAATTGTGCGTTTTCCAATTTCATGAAATAATTACTCATTGTTTGAGCAATAACACAATACCTATTTATGTTACAAATGTTAATAAATCACATCATAATAAACAGATCCACTGTTTAACCTCATACCCATCCTACGTGGTTATGCAGAAAGAGATAACGAATTATTTACATTTTTATAATTGTTGTAAAAAGTTTGATTGAAGCGGTTACATGAAACCGCGCTTCTTGCTTTGAGAGCGCGCGGCGGCGAGTTACACACAATAGCGACTTGTGATTCGGAACTATACGTCCATTGACCCAGAAAATGAGTGGTTTTCAAATGTCTCCTACCTGTACATTCAAATTTTTGACCTAGGTAGGTTTTCTTCAAAGTACCCCTAAATGAAAAAGTCATAGGTTTTTTGTTTGTTAAGTCGATCCCCATTACCAGTTTTTCTTAATGGCATGAAACCAATTACACCTTGCATACTACTATTCAATTTTGACGAGGAGGCTAATAACGAGTAGAAGTTACAGTCGGGCGTGGCCGACGGCGAATACCTACTTGAGTAACATTTAGCTCGAACACACCACAATTCAAATACTTCATAGAAGCCTCGACTAGGCAAATTTTACTAAAGAAATAATAATACAGAGGAACAGTAGAGAAAATATACAATGTTGCCCTATTCCTCTTCGTTTTCTACTTCTATGATTAGGATGTATGTTCTGAATAATATTGTCATCGTTATTAGAAACGTAGAGCTTGCAACAAATGCTGCTGAAAGGAACTATGTTTAAATTAAAGGAGACTCGCCGCTTCGGCAGGTGTGCAGAGTCATTAGCGGACCGGTTTCGAGCTCTTTGGCTCTCATCAGCTCGAATCAGACTCATACACCTTTGACGCTGCGGGCTCCTTGTTCTTGAAAAAATCGAGCAATACAAAGTCAGTGACTTGTAAATAGTGTGAGTAGGTCCCTCCAATATCATCTACTGCAAACACTTTATAGGAAGCCTCTACTAGGCAAATATTAGTAGTAAAGCCAAATAGTAATGTTGACAATATTATTCTGAACGCACATCCTAATAATAATATTAGGAATACGACGAAATCCTGCATTGTGCATAATTCATCTACCATTTCTCTATTTGACCTTACTAGTAGTTTTTTTTCTTGTGGGGTAACTTTCTCAACCCCATAATCAACGGTCCGGTTTACCAAAACTAAATTAGTTACAGCCCGTGATTTTTTTGGGGTGTGGTTTAGTCTAAATATCTTTATCTCCTTATTTTTGGCGTCACGCGGCTGCTTCTCGATAACCATTAGCTAAGCAAAAGAACAAAAGCAATTAGAATTCAATTTTATAGATAGATGCCGGAAGACATGACATCATGATATTGTTCTGCTAATTTCCGTATACATATATACATATATATTACGATAAATGCCATATTAACTGTGCTGCAGAACGCACGTAAAGTCCAACTTCAGAGGGCTATATCTCAAAACCATGAGTTTTTAGGACTTAGTGCCCTCAAGAACTTTTGTTCTACACATTAAGAACTACTAAAATCCAGAGTTTCAAAGAGTTTGACCGAGAGCTATTTCCCATAGAGATTTAAGTATGCTGCAGAATGCACGTAAAGTCCAACTTCGGAGGGCTATATCTCAAAACCATGAGTTTTTAGGATTTAGTGCCCTTGAGATCTTTTGTTCTACACATGAAGAACTGCCAGAATCCAGAGTTTCAAAGAGTTTGACAGAGAGGCCACTTCCCATAAGGATTCTGCGGGGTCCTTTGCAGATAGCCATGAAAATGAGAGACATTCGCAACAATTGAATTATTCTTGCACTGATTATCTCAAGTAAGTGTATTGAATTTGTTATAATGAAGTAAATTAATTTAAAATGGCTCAAAAATATTCAAGAGATGAAAAAGTTGACATGTTGATTACTTATGGAGAGACTCAGCGTAATGGAACTAGAGCACAAATTCTGTATGGATAGAGATACCCAGAAAGAAAACAACCTCCGAGAAATTATTTATCCGGTCGGAGATTCAATTTTGGACTGAACTTGATACAGAAATTGAAAAAAATGTATTTTGGATGCAGGAACGGAAATTAATGTATTAGCTTTAGTGCATGTTGACCCAACTATTTCGATAAGACAAATTGATCATGAATTACCAGTTTCCAAAGAATCAGCCAGGAAAATTTTAAAGAAATACGGATATCGTTCTTATAAATATCAATTGCATCATTTTTTGTAAAAAAATGAGAATTTTATCAAAAACATTTTGTTCCCTGATGAATCGAGATTTACAAACCTTGGGTTATTTAATCGGACCAACGTTCGATATTGGGCAATTGAAAATCCTCATATTATGAGACAGGGGCGGTTTCAGGAGCGATTTGGCTTCAATGTTTGGTTAGGAGTACTGACCATATCATAGGTCTAATAACATTTCACGAAAATCTAACTGGACTAAAATATCTAGAATTTCTCCAAAATGTAATCATTATAAAGATTATTCGAATTCCCAATACTAATATTGACGAGGTTCACTTCCAGCAAGACGGGTCTGGACTACTTAATGCTATTATCGTTAGGGATTACCTAAACGAAATATTTCCAGATCGTTGGATTGGGACCCATTGGTCCAGTCAGATGACCTGCTGGGTCTCCTGACTTAACCCCAGTCGATTTTTTTATTTGTGCGCATTTGAGAAATAGAATCTACGCGACTCCAAGACTACAAGACAAGACCTGGAAGAGAGAGTTAGACATGAAATTGCACAAATAACACCTCAACAACTACAGAATGTTGGACGTGCAAAAATAAGTCGCACTACTCTGTGCATTAATCAAAACGGTGAACGGTTTGAACAATTTTTATGATGGTTTATTATAATTTAAGAAAATTAACATTAATGTCTATGCCACCTCTGCAAATAAATACCTATCATGATACATCAATGAAAGATAATTTAATGCTTCATCAGATAACATAAATGAAAATTGAACTTTCTATTTGAAAAAATCGAGTTATGGAAATTTTTATTAAAGAGAAAATTTTTTCAGGACCCTGTATAACATTAATGGTAGTAATGTTATGCACCCTGCTGTTCCTTAATATGCTCAATACAACAGTGCATTCAGATTTTAAGATAATCTCATGTATATGATAACAACAACTTGCCAGAAGACCTCACTTTTTTGAAAATCTGCGTTTATTTCGGAAATGGTTTGTTTCGAACTCAAACGTATTTTTAACCGACTTCAATATCGATATTAGGTAATAATGTTCAAAGTAACTGGGCGACGCAGGAATTCGAAAACGTGGCATTTAATCGTAAAATGAAACGATCTAAAGGACTACATGTTGTTGACATATTGCGAGAGAGCATACCAGTGTATCATTTGCGCCACTATCTAACTTCATTCAAGGTCACCTCGCCTACCACCACCTTCATGAAACTGTTGTTGTTAAGTAGTATTTGCGTATGCTCGATGCGCTAAATTAGATACAACTTTTAAGTGGGTAAACTCATTTATATCTCTAGTTTTTACTTAAATAACTATGGATCCAATACAATCAGGTATGTACTCAATATATATCGTTATGCTACTATAATTGTTTAAATTATACAGTAATTATAATTTCAAACACAAACCTATGCAAATATATCAATAAACTAAATATATTTTGTAACTATAGGAAAAGTTTACTTCCGAATACGTCCCGCCCCCATTGTGAATATGATGTATTACACAGGTCTGCGAGGTTTTGTTGTTGGGCAGATGAGGGTCATTTTGAAATATTTGAGGTTAAGTACTTAAAAAATAGCTTTTTTGGCAACTTTTGAAGTTATGTATAGAACTCAAAAATTTTTTCAGCTTATTTCTGATAAATACATCCTTTAGTACCATCCTTTATCTTTAAAATAAGCTTTCGAATGGTCGTCTTCGACGTTTTCTCGCAAAGTTGTAACCATTTTAATGTGACATGAATTTGAAACCATGATTCCCTACAACCTCTACAACTCAACAACTTTAACCAAACGTTTGTTTAAGATTGTTGGATTATCTCTTGTGTTGTGTTAAATCTTGATTCGTTTAGAGTCGCTTGGTTAAGATTGTTGGGTTGTAGGGCATCATGGTTTCAAATTAGTGTCACCTTAAAATGGCTATAACTTTGCGAAGAAACATCATAGATGACCATTCGAAAGTTTATTTTAAAGAGGAAAAATTGTACTAAATGATGTATTTATTGGAAATAAGCTGAAAAAATTTTTGAGTCTATACATAACTTCAAAAGTTGCCAAAAAAGCAATTTTTTAAGTACTTAACCTCAAATATTTCAAAGTCCTGACGCGATGGGCCAATTCTGAGACCAGATTTGGATTCAGTGCGAAAAATTACTTCAGAAATGACCCTCAGCTGCACAACAACATTCATGGCCCCTTTATTCGTTATTATAGGTAAACTATTCTAGTTTAAAAAATTAATTTCAAACTAGTACTCACGTGTACTCCTTAAAATTAATTAAAATTATATTAAATTATATTACATTAAAATGTACTCCTTAAATTCATCAAAGAGTTGGTAACGTCTTCAACAAATGCAGCAATGCTTTGCCGTACTGCATTTCTATCCATATCAGGTGGTGCAGCAGATAATCCGTGAATGAGGACCTCTAAATGTTCGCGGCTTAAACTCAGGGCAAGCAATAAGTAAGAATAAGACTATTGTGGGTGAAAATAAAGTTCACATGCAAAAAGAATTTAAAAGTCGAATTGGATTGATCAACCTAAACCTGGCTTTGGAAATTCGAATGACGAGAATACTGCAAGGCATTTTTTTGAAAACGCTGACTTAGCATCTGAAATTACAGGGGTAGACAGAAACCTAATAAAAAGGATGGATACGATATTAATATTAACAACTTTATAAAGTACACACTTGATATTGCAAAGTGTTTCGTTGAAATGTATCCTAGGTTTTATATGCCTCCAACTATACGTAAGTTACTTATTCACGGGCCAGACGTGATTACTTTTTCATTGCTTCCAATTAGCCAATTATCAGAAGAGGCCCAGGAAGCTCGGAATAAGGATTTTAAGCGATATCGTGAAAACTACTCCAGGAAATGTTCTTGCTATACATGTAATGAAGACGTTTTTAATTTAATGTTAATTAGTTCTGACCCGGTGATCACTAGTTACAGGAAACTTCTCACAAAACCATTAAAACGTTTTCCTACAGAAGTTCTTGAGTTACTAATTGCTCCGGATATTTCAATATCAGAAATTTCAAACACGGAAAAAGATGATGTTTCCTCATTAGCAACATCAGATGTTTCATCAAATGATGCATCAAATTAACAGCAGTTATTAATGATTAGGTACTGTCGTGCGCAAAAAATGGGACAAGTCTTATAACGTATTTTTGCTAAAATCTAGTTGTGTACATCTAACTTTAGTTTTTGTGACATTGTCAGTTACTTGTCAAAATTCATTGCAAGTGTGCAAACATAATGTTCAAATAGGGACAGATTTACATTAGAAAAAAATAGTTGTCCTATTTTTTTTTGCTGACGATAGTACTATTGCCAAAAGTATTAAAAGTTTGCTTTCTTGTATGTTTGTATAAAAGTATACAGGGTGCCCCTAATTGCATATGCCAATTTGACAAGGTGAAAATTTACATTGGTGTTTCACTGTTTATAGATTAGAGGACAAAATAATAACTAAAACCGAAACCCTCCAGTTTACCTTATGAAATTTGGATTATGCAATTTAGGATACCCTGTATGATATATTAATAAAAAACCGCTGCCCAAGGAATCACTACTTCCACATCCAGATTCTCTATCCAAGTCACTCACAACGAAAAAACTTTGTATGTGGAAATAATTGTTTATGGAACTTTAATAATATAATATTTCAAATCCTCTATCCCAAAAACCCATAAAACGATACCCCACATCGGTAGTGGGGTGGGGGTGGTGATAGGGGGGTGGTAGTGGGGGTGGATGAGGTAAAAAAATATTTTGAGGTTTCTGGTTCTTGTACATACACTAAATCACATTTTTTTTTCATCCCCTTTCATAATGGGGGGGGAGGTGGCTAATGCCAAACATTTTTTTGAGACCCTAGCTTCTCTTGTATATACTAAATATCAATTTTATCGACTCTTGATTTACCTATTTACCCCAAATTTACCCCAATTTACCCCCCAACCCTTCGTCGGAACAACATGAAAATATAATCTAGTTCCAGATCTCGTTAAAGTACATACGTGTACTAAATTTCAAGTCAATATCTTAAACGGTTCCAGAGTAAACGTGCGCACAAGAAAAAGTTACAGACAGACCGACAGACAGACAGACCGACAGACAGACAGACCGACAGACAGAATCTTTTTTTCGCTCAAACTTCGTCGACGTTTCATGACATTTTAAGTCTATTTGAACAATAAAAATTTTTAAAAATTTTTTTGTCGTTACTATACTTCCACTGGATATGGAAGTAATTAAGATTAGGAGCATTATTTTGTACTTAAAGAGACAACAAAATGTGAAATTAGTTATAAATCGTAAAAAGAAATAGAAATAGAAATAGTAGTTCAAAAATACCTCATACTTCAGTCACCATATTGCATATATACATCATTTTCAATTTTTTCATTCAGAACACACACATTTTTGTTTTGTTTTCAGTAACACCAGAAACCTGTGTTTATTAAAAATGTTTCAATTAATCCCGAAGTAAACGTTTTACGCCGTCGTATTGAAACCGCCATTTTTAATTTCTACATTCAACGTCAGATTTAAAATGTACACCCTCAAAAACCCTTATACATGATTTTTTTAAGGATTGTTACGGAAAATAGAATTATTGCCATGTTTTCGAATTCTTGCCCACTTCACTGTACGACGGTGAAAATTTATTTCATAATTTTTTGCGACTGTTTTTGAAGGAGGATTAATTTTCTTTTCTGCTTCAACTTCAACTAATAATGGTTGGCTCCTTAAATGATTTCCTTTGATACAATAGTTTCTTATAGTATAACACTTCTAAAAATCAGCGTAATGGAGTCCGAAGAATACGTATTAATGAATAAAATACTAAAAACAGAAAACCTCTAAATCTTTTACACGGAGAAAGCAAGGCAAAGGCGGTGCACCACATTAATTCCCAAGATTAATGAATCACGTTAACACCTGCTAATTACCTTATTCTTAAATCCATTGCCACCATCTACTTAACTCTCATGGATTCAATATTATTAATCATAAATCATACGCTATCATGTTTGCGTTTTTATTAGGGTAATTATATCTCGAGCAAAATATGTAGAAGCCTAACTAGATTTGATTAATTACCCAGGCTCATCTGACGACATGTGAACTTATTATCTGTCTACCAACAATATGCCTCTAGTGTACCGATATCACGTTTCTAATTTTCTTTATAAATTGCATAGCCGGCCGTGTTTTTATCAGAAAAATCCCGAAATACAGTTAGGATAATTATTTATTTATTTGCACTTCTCAGGAGTGAGGTCAAAGAAGTGGCACAAAAGCCAGAATACGAGAAAATGCTGGTTGATAGTGGCGAGGAATGAGAAACTTGGATCATAAACAACAAAATTCATGTCGAAGTAAAGGTTAAGCGTTACCACAGATGTAAATTTAAGATAGTACAAGCACGTTCTTTTAAAATTAAAAAATCATTAAAGCATGAATGAAACCATTGAGAATTACCGATCGGTAATGCAGTTACAAATGAGAGAAAAAACGCGAGACTCTTACCCACAGTCATTCTAATCGAATCCAAAGTTCTGGTACTACGCACCAGTAAGATTACGGTTCATACTTTTTCATCTTAGTACTAATTATTGTAATTTAGGATTTCAATATATTCCTGCACATATATTAAATGGAGAATCCGCTATAGTCGGATAAGATGGGTGAATTTGCCCCCGCATGGATTATGCTCATGGATTGTTGTAAAATCACTTACATTTTGGCAAATTTTTGCCCTTAATATTAAACCGCTTTCGAGTAAAAAAAAATTGAAAAATAATTTTTATCTATTGAACGGCACAACCGATTCAAATAAAATTTTAACCAATTATAGATACTACTAGAGCATAAACGTGGAATAAATTGGAACAGAATCTGGCAACGGGAACATTGAAAAAAAATCATGAAATTTTTTAATCCCTATAAAGTTTCGGCACAACTACCAAATTCTTTTCGTAGAATCTTTTCTAAACGATTAAATGGGTACTTCGTACAAAATAAAATGTTCTTTTTTAAAACATCAAATCAAATCAAATATACTTTATTGTTTAAAAAAATACAAACGATTTTTATTGACAAAGCCAGACCTTAATCTACATGTAAAACATTCTATTATAAAATACAAATATAATAATACATAATAACACAAAACAAACGTTCGTTTTAAATTATGATATGCTGATGTTAAAATTGTCATATATTTTTTTCTAGCATCTTGGGATAGTACTCTATGATCTCTAATTTTTTGAAGTAGGTGGTAATTAATAGAAGGTCCTTAAAAAGAATAATATGTACTTTTTTATTTTTTTTAAATTATGATACTCTGATTATGAAATTATCATATTTCTTTGTAGCATCTTGGGATAGTATTCCTAATTTTTACTTCCACGTCCAGTGGAAGTATAGTAACGACAAAAAAAATTTAAAAATTTTTTATTGTTCAAATAGGCTTAGAAAGTCACGAAACGTCGAGATTTTAAGTTTGAGCGAAAAAAATTTCTGTCTGTCGGTCTGTCGGTCTGTCGGTCTGTCTGTAACTTTTTTTGTGCGCACGTTTACTCTGGAACCGTTTGAGATATTGACTTGAAATTTGGTACACAAATGTACTTTAACGAGATCTAGAACTAGATTATATTTTCATCTTGTTCCGTCGAAGGGTTGGGGGGTAAATTGGGGTAAATTTGAGGAAAATAGGTAAATCAAGCAGGTAAGAGCCCATAAAATTGATATTTAGTATATAAAAGAGAAGCTGAGGTCTCGAAAAAAATTTTGGAATTAGCCACCCCCATTACCACCCCCACCATTATTAAAGGGGATGAAAAAAAAAATGTGATTTAGGGTGTGTACAAGAACCAGAAACCTCAAAAAGTTTTTTTACTTCATCCACCCCTACTACCACCCCCCATCACCACCCCCACCCCGCTACCGATGTGGGGTATCGTTTTATGGGTTTTTTGGGTAGAGGATTTCAAATATTATATTATTAAAGTTCCATAAACAATTATTTCCACATACAAAATTTTTTCGTTGTGAGTGACTTAGATAAAAAAACTGGATGTGGAAGTAGTGATTCCTTGGGCAGCGGTTTTTGAAATCGGTATTAGCAGTAGAAGGTCCTTAAAAAAATAAAATGCGTTTTTCTATTTTTTCAAATTATTATACGCTAAAATCAAAATAGAGAAGAAGAATTATGTTGCCTTGTTCAAAGATTTTTAACTTCCAGTCACTCTAATTCTGCAGGTAAGGCATTAAATCAATTTTTTCATATGACATTTTTTGTTCGAAAGCCCTTGGACTGTCGATTCCCAAAGTTTGAAGAAAATTCCACCCTAATGATTTTTCCAATTATTAGTACGTCGAAATTAGCATTTTTGGTCGATTTTTTTAGTGCACCGAATTGAAGGTTTTTACATTAGAAACAAAACTGTCACAACCCGCAGTCATAAAAAAGGATGATTTCCGAGAAATAGACATATACAGGGTGTCCCACTTAAAGCTCCCAGCGCCATTTTCTCGATAACCAAAAGCAATATTTGAATCCTGTAAAAGGTATCTACTAGAATATATAAATGACTTCAGTTTTGAGTAAAAATGGTGTTTTTACATATTGAGATATAGATGGCGTTGCGATGCAAAGAAATTTTTCGATCCTAGGAACGATGAAATGAGTTGCATGAGATGGAGAATATATTCTGAACTTTTAAGACATGAAGAATTTTCGAAAAATCACTGGTTCTTGAAATATTTGAACTTCAATATAATTTTTTTGAATATAAAAATCGTCATAACTTTTTTAAAATACATTTTAGACAAGTCCTTTGGGACATTTTTCATAGTGAATCAGGCTCATTTATATGGCAATGAACCATTTATTTTAAAACACAAAATTTTTTTTTTTCCAAGTAAAACAGAGGTGGGGCTGAAACTGCTATTTGGAAATTAAAGATTTTGACATTTTTGTTTATTGTGTATTGTCTAATTTTTGCGTCATGTTTATGTTGTATATTCTACTAAATTTTACACTGTAAATTGTATACATGAAAAAAAAAAATGGAATTTTTGTTACTTGAAAAATTACATTGAAGTTCAAATATCTCGAAAACCAGTGATTTTTCGAAAAGTGTTCATATAAAAAAAGTTGCTTAGAATATAATTTTCCATCTCATGCAACTCATTTCATCGTTCCTAGGATCGAAAAATTTCTTTGCATCGCAACGCCATCTATACCTCAATGTGTAAAATATCCATTTTTACTCAAAACTGAAGTCATTTATATATTCTAGTAGATACCTTTTACAGAATTCAAATATCGCTTTTGATTATCGAGAAAATGGCGTCGGGAGTTTTAAGTGGGACACAATGTGTATATTATTTTTGGCGTTTTTCGCCTTTTTTCACATTTTACTCTAAAACTATGAATTTTAGAGGAAATATTTAAGAGACAAAAATTGTAGAGCGGAAAATTTCTGATCAACAGGATATTTGAAATTTTCCTTTAGTAGTAGGTTTTCCCGTGTGAGCACGCTGGTGCATGTATGTATATAATATTTTTTTGCATTTTTCTTCTGCATTTTGAGCACAAACAATGCATTTTTATGAAAAATAACAACAGGCAAAAGTTTCTGAAAAAAAAAAGTTTTGTTTGAAGAAAAGTGCAAAAGCATATTATATACATACATGCACCAGCGTGCTCACGCGGGAAAACCAACTACTAAAGGAAAATTTCAAATACTCACGTCGATCGGAAATTTTCCGCTTTACAATTTTTGTCTCTTAAATATTTTCTGTAAAATGCATAGTTTAAGAGTAAAATGCGAAAAAAGGCGAACAAACGCGAAATATTATATATTATATGCCTATTTCTCGGAAATCACCCTTTTTTATGACTGCGGGTTGTGACAGTTTTTTTTCTGATGTAAAAACCTTCAATTTGGTATAGGTCACATTGCTGCACTAAAAATATCGAGAACTACCCTTTTTTTGTATAATTCCGACGGACTAAATGCTAAATACGTCAAGTAGTACTGGGGCAGGTGTTACGGCGGATCAACCAGGGACAGACATCAGTCTGAACCTGGGCAGTACCGCAACGGTGTTCCAAGCAGAGTTCACAGCCATAGAAATCTGTGCACAAGAAATGATACGGAGGTCATATACTGACAAAATAATCCGCATCATCACTGACAATCAAGCAGCTCTCAAAGCTCTGAATGCAGTAGAGATACGTTCCAAAACGGTAAAAGACTGCCTTGAATCCCTAGCGAAACTGACGGAACACAACAGTATACAACAGGAGTGGACGCGAGGACACCAGAGCAATGAAGGCAACGAAAAAGCAGATAAGCTGGCCAAAGAAGGCGCAAAACAGCCTTGATGGGACCTGAGCCATCCTGCAGGATATCATACAATATCGCAAAAGGAATGATAAAGGAACTATTGAGTCAGAAACAAATCTTGTATTGGACTGGCGCGCCGGGGATGAGGCAGTCACGCATGTTCATCACCGGCGGGCCATCCATGACAAAGACCAACGAATTGCTAAAGCTGAGCAGAAAACAGCTGAGATGTGCAGTGGGAATCCTAACAGGACACTGCACACTGAATAGGTGTAAAAGATAATCCAGAATACAGGATGTATGGTGAGGATGAAGAAACTCCTCACCACATACTATGTGAATGCCCAGCCTTAGCGGCTGCGAGGTTCTCACACGTCAGGGGACTAACCGTAACCCCGGAAGAAATAGCCAGAGCTCCCATTGACCGTATACTCTCCTTCTGGAGAGGAACGGGATTAATGGGATAACGAGACTATGGGGCACAATAAGCTCAAGCTTCAGTACAGCGGGGCTTCGGCACCCCAACCCATAAGGAAAAAAAAATGCTAAATAATTTTTCAAAGATTTTTAATTTCCAGTTACTGTATTTCTGCAGGGAAGGCATTAAATCAATTTTTTCATATGACATTTTTTGTTCGGATGCCCTCGAACTATCTATTCCCAAAGTTTGAAGAAAATTCCTCCAAAATGATTTTTCCAAAGCTAAATAATTTTTCAAAGGTTTTTAACTTCCAGTCACGGTAATTCTGCAGGGGGGTGGCATTAAATCAATTTTCTCATGACATTTTTTGTTCGGAAGCACTTGAAATACCATCCCCAAAGTTTGAAGAAAATTCCACCGAAATGATTTTTCCAATGCTAAATAATTTTTCAAAGATTTTTAACTTCCAGTCACTGTAATTCTGCAGAGAAGGCATTAAACCAATTTTTTCATATGACATTTTTTATTCGGAAGCCCTTGAGCTACCTATTCCCGAAGTTTAAAGAAAAAGGCTTTAAACTAAATACTTTATAATCGCTAGAAATATACAAATACAGTAATAATAAGGATTATAATTCTTTAAATGATCAATTAGATCTTATATATTCACCTTTATTTACAGCCGTACAACCTGATTGAAAAAATCTGTTTATTATAGTCATCTACCTACCTTACTCTTTGCAGCTTCTATGCCTATGCAGGGTGACCAGACAGTGTTCCCTCGAAATATTGTGCAAAAAAGGCTAACTTTATAAAAAAAAAACTTTCTTAACAAAACTTTCAATGTTTCATTTCTACTACAACGTAAAATTATTTTCAGTTATACAAGGTGTCACAAAAACGAGTTACACAAGACAGTATAATTTTTTTAAAAGGAACAATCTGCATTTGTTTGGCGCCAGTTGGTCCTATAATGATGTATTTACTGAAAAATATTTTTGAAACAAATTATAATTATAATAATTATACCGGATGTCCAAAATATTTGTTTACATTTCTTGATTTAATTATAATTTTTTTCAATTTCTTTAAATGATATGCCTATATTTTTTTTACATGGATAAATAAAGCATACGATTCCCCATATTTTACTATGATGCACTTTATTTTTATTTCAAACGGCTTTTGAGATATGATTATTGCAAATATTTTATTTGTAAATTAAGGTGCTCTTTATTTTAGCATTAAAATCTAGTATGGTTTTGGTCTTTTGTTTTACATTTTTTTCAGGTTTTTAAATGAAATGCCTATAATTTTTTTACATGAATAAATAACTCATACAATTTGTCACGTTTTGATATCATACCCTTTCCTTTCATAAATATGAACGGTTTTAAGAAATATTTTTTTACGATATTGAAACTAGCCTAACAATTGCTCAAAATGTCCACCACTTTGATTCATTCAACACTGAAGTCTCTTGATAAATGAACGCCTTACATTGTATAACATATCAACATTTATATGACTGAAACACTGACCAATCCTTTCCATCATATCACTTGTTGGTTCCACTTTATAAACGTCTGACTTCACAAATCCCCAAAGGAAAAAAGGTAGGGTGACCTAGGCCCTCATACAATGGGACCTAACATAATTAATAAAATAATAAATTAGATATAATTTAAGAGTTTAATATAAGACCTCCTCTTCCTATCCACCTTTCGGGAAACTGGTTACCAATATTTCTACTAGTTGTAACCACATATTATTTGTATTATAATCAGGAATATGCTCGATCATTTGTGGAAACGTATTTTGTATAAAATTCAAGAAGACTGCTCGATTTACATTTAACTTAAAAAAGTGTCGACCAATAACATTATCATATACAATTCCTCCCCAAACATTTAACCTCCGGTTGTGCTGGTTGTGCTGGTAATGATTTTCCTGTACAACATGAGGGTTCTCCAATTAGGTTTTGAGCCCAGTGGCAAAAATTTAATCTACGATTTAAATCCACGTCCAAAAGTTCTTGATGTAGCTATACTCGACAGGGGTGAAAATTTTTACGAAGACATAGGAAATACTAGATTTGCTGACCTCTAAATCCCTACTTAACTCCCGAACACTTGCTGTAGGATTTTTAAATTAGTAAGTTTGATTCACTGTTTGACAATGACTTAGTGAGATGAAACTGCAATTACAGATTTTTGTGAATATATAGTGGCAGAAAACATAAAAGCGTGTTTTATTTACTTGTGAAAGATGATTAAATACCACAGAGTAATGGCTTCTTCAATCGTTGTTTTACAATACCACATTTCTCAAATAAATTTCATAATACAACGATTTAAAACGTAGTATTGGCTTTAAATAAACTAGAGTTATACCTCGTACAATACGTAAAATATATATGTGGTGCTTTAATTTGAAATAGGAGACACGAAACAAAGAAAATTATGAAATCTCTGGAAGCGTTATAATCCCAATCGCTCCAGGCACCCACTTGTTTTCTTCACAGTAGGTTTTAATTAAACAACACGGACGTTTATTACGGGAGTATGTTTTGTCCGCGAACGTGTCGCTATCTTAGGCAGGCCGTGACGGCGATTACTCAACTAGAAAATTCAATTTAAACATTGCTATTAGGAGTTCATTTGCCTATTAGGCTGATCATCACTCAGGCTCTCTTCTATGGACAAACGCGCATTGTCCTGCGAGACACGTAGCTACTCTTTCGTCTTTTGTCTGTTTCTCGGAGCTACCAGGAATGATTGTTTTCGTATCCAGCTAACGCCGAACGCTATAATGCCTTTTAAAGGAGCACCGTTCTTCTATGAAATTTAAATAATTTTTGTTGTATTTTCATTACCGACACAATGTTGCTATTGTTGGTAATAATTGCTAAAATGAGGAAACTTGCGGTTTATGATTTTCTTTTAAGCGATATTTTTAACAGCATTACAATAGCAAAATAAATACGATGGACGATTATCTCGCGGATATTGAATGGTTTCGTTTCAGGAATATATCGGAGAGTAAATATTGTTTTTTGTGGCATTGGATTTTTGTCATTAGCCAATTGCGAAGTATATATCTTAACACAACAATAGAAAATAACAAGCTAAAAACGTACTCTTCGCCAATTTACTGAGCTTTTTATATAATTGTTACACATTCTATAGGATACTCTTCGCAGTTTTCCTGTAAATAATGTTAGTTTTTGGACATCTTAAATTTTGAGATACCATCTTTGTTGTGAAAAAAATTGTACGAATAAAAAATGAAAAAAAATCCAACCTGTGTGAGATTCGAACACGGGACCTTTGGATTGCAACGCAAAGCAATCAATCAATCAATCAAGTATTTATTTAGTATTAAGAGTACAATATGTGCCTCTTCGGAGCCCAATCCGGAGCCAGCCACACGACCAGGATAGGTGACGTCGAGGTGGGTATGGGGCTGGGCGGGGTGGACCCGATTCAGCTTAGAGATAGTTCGAGTGGGGGGCTAGAAGCTCCTGTCCACCGCAGGTGGACTTAAAAACTAGGTTAAAATATTTTATTGTCCACATGGACCTAAAAGTAAATTAAAAATAAACACAACACTAAAAACATTGGCGAACGCGCACTACACAATTTTGGTTATTGACACGGGAAAACTGAACGAAAAAATTCGTTCGAACAAATGACGGCCTTGCGGACTGATCGCCGACAAGGAAGGTAAGATGGAAAGATAAAAGCTGTGGTTTAAAAAATTAGGATTTGGATAAGTTTCGGCCTGAAGGGGATTTAGGGACAAAAAATTACAAGAACCAACAAAAAGGATAAAAGAACAAAATTGCAAAAAACATGAAAGGGAGAAAGAAAGAGGGTGAAAGATAAAGATAAGGGAAAGGTAAGTTATCGTAGGAGAGAGTGTGGCTAAGGGAGTTGCCGGAAGATAGGCAACGCCTGGTATGGTAGGGGGTGTTTTATATTGAAAAGTATGGCATTATGCTGTCTGATTCGAGTAATGTTGCGGGTAAGCGGGTTACCGTCCAGTTTGAACTGATAGAATTTTTGAGACGTTTCTTGGACGTAGTCCGCTAGTGGGGTTATGTCGTGGCAACGTGCATAGAGATCTCTGAGGGAGGTGTACCTATCAGAGGCTGAAATGAGGCGCATAAATTAGTGTTCTAGTACTTTTAATTTTCGCATTGTCGTGGCCGGGATGCTGCACCACACCGGCGCCGCGTATGTGATAGCCGGCCTGATTACCATCGTATACAACAACTTTTTATTGGTCCTGTTGAGTCCGCTACCCCGCGCCAGGAGCGGATACAGACTCCTGGACATGAAGTAGGCCTTGCGAATCGTCTCGTTGATGTGAATGTTGAATGTCAGTCGTTTGTCTAGGTTCACCCCCAGATATTTCACGCACCGCTTAATTGGAATTTCTCTACCCCCGATCGAAAGTGGCGTTAAAATACGGTTTTCAGTGAAGCGGCGCGTGAAAAAGATCGACTCGGACTTCTCGGCGTTGATCCGAATCTTCCACTTGTCGTAATACGCAAAGCTTTAGCCGCTGCACCACCAGCTATTGCTAGAAAAACTGATTGTCTGTGATATATATCTTTCGACAATCATACATAGGTATTTCAACTCGTACTTCTATGAAATATATATTAGTAAAATTCATAAACAAAAAAAATATATATTATGGAAATAATATTTCGCAAGATTTCCATTTTAGAACAAGCGACAAAAATTAAGAGAATTTTTTTTTTAATTAAATAATTAATAACTTTTTTATTTACTGATCGATTTTCTTCAAAAACAATAGGGTTCTTCCTCTAGCTAACACTAACTTACTTTCTAAATTTCAATACAATCGGATTTTTCTTTCTCAAGTTATCGTGCTTACAAGAAACGTGACGGACGGACAGACGGACAGACGGACAGACGGACAGACGGACAGACGGACAGACGGACATTTTGAAAGTTGTTCAGAATTCGTTCACTAACACAATGATATGAAATTTTTTTCTCTACGAGCGATATTTACGATTTTAGAAATGTGCCGATCAAATACAATATACTCTTCGTTTTTGCGAAGAGTATAATAATAAACGGACTACTATGGTGATTTTACTTATAGAATATGATATATTACTCACTAGTGAGAGAATGTAAATAATTCACTAACATTGTATAATGAATGTCCTTATTAAGCTTCAAGTTGCTTTTATTAGAAATTCATAAGTAGATATTTCTAAAATATATATTCTGACAAGTGTTAATATTTTATACTCACAGAACAAGTCTTTACATGAATGAGTCTTTGGAATATTTCCAATATAAAGCAAAACGCGGTTTTGTACCTTAAAGGCGTCCTAAGCCATGGTGAAGTTGCCCCACAAGGAAACACCATATCACAACGTAGATTCGACCTGGGCGTAATATACATTTACTAATTGATGCTTATGCAAAACTAATCGTAAATTTCTAAACATATATGTAATAGAACTTATTCCATCTACACACTTAATAAAATTTAGGTCTGAATAATTATTTTGAAAAGTAGTGTTATTAACCTTGAATTTGAAAGGTTCAGTCATATTTGATTCAAATCGGAAACAAAATAAAAAAGTTATAAGGGCATCTTCATTTTAAGTGAGTCACACTGTATATTTAAGGAAATGTATAGATTTCGACAAAATATTACGTTAGTAAATACGTCAAGTGTTGTAAAATAAAGATTACTTTGTGGCAGTGATTTATTATCAGACTACGGTAAACCGCTTTGATAGAAATACTCAAGGTATATAATTGATTTTTTTTATTAATCTTCGATTTTCGCTGGCGAGTATCTCATAAACTATAACACACGGGAAGAAAATGAATATAAACATTCTTGTGGAAAATTTAATTACGTTTAATATTGCATAGATTATCTTGTTCCATACGGCGCATCGTTTCCAAGTTATAAGCGAAAAATCGAAAAAAAGAACCTTTTCACCCCCCTCCCCTCTGAAGCGGCGGGGCTAGGGGCGAACACTTTTAGTATTTTTACCTCCTAATTACCCCCAACATATCCCGAAGAGGAAAATTCTCCCCTCCTAAATGTTCTCTACAATAGCCTTTTGGGCATTCATTGATTGGACATCAGGTATGTCAAAACAGTACAAAGGTTGTCAGTTTTCCTATATTCATCTTCAACGCGTCAATTAAAAAAAAAAACGTTACTTCTATCTCCTAAGCTATTATCTTTATCAAAAAAAAATAAAAAAACCAACGTTTTCCATATTTCATTGCCATAATTTTTTGACTCTAGTAACATTCAGGTGAGATGCTTTCCTGCTAAGTAAAAGCTTAAAGCCAAAAAAAATATTGTTAAAACAGATTAAGTGTAAATCTTTTAGATAATGCATCCATCGTGGTCAAAAAAATGTGAGTGTATAAATAATGGTTAGCACTGAAAGAAAACACGATTTGTATTTTTTTTTTTCAATTTGGAATTTACTGGAACCAAAAAACGGGAACATTTTTGTATAAAAAAATTAAAATTTTGCCTCTATTTTCCTTGTATCATTTTTGATTTTGCAGATATCAAAATTTGCCAAAAGAGATTGTTAAGCCACTATAACAAACTTTAATTTGGTTTAAGGTACATGTTAAAATGTTTTTTTAAACCAGAGTTATGACTGTTTGAAGAGCGCATAGTGGTCGGAAAAGCGAAAAAGCTGGTCAAAACTAGGATAAGTTTCCGAAATCAGCTAAATCTTGGAAGTTTTTGAGATCGCTGAATATGAATTTGAAACCAGAATTCAAAAATTCAAAATGGCGAACTCAAAATGGTCGACGAATTTTGAAAAATAATATTTGATTTGAGTAAAACTTTGTATACTTTTGTTTTTGAGGTCGCTGAATACGAATTTGAAACCAGTATTCCAAAATTAAAAATGGCGGACCCAAAATGGCCGACGAATTTAAAAATATATATATTTGATTTGAGCAAAACTTTGTACATTTTAGTTTTTGAAGTCGCTGTAGTTATTCATTATCGTCATTCGAATCATCGGCATGAAAAGGATCACTACAAAGAAATCATTGGAGGAAAAGCTTTTACTTCGCTTCGGTAACTGTTTTCCTATGCTCCATATAAATGGGTCTAACGTAATCAATAAGCATTGAAAAACATCCCGCATCGTATTCTGCCTAGAGCTTTTTCTAGAAAAATGTTCCAGATATTTTTTAATATCTTTATTTCTTGCTTCCTGGGCATCTTCTGACATTTGCCCAATTGGAAGCGGGTCCATTCAATAATCTGAGCACCGTCTATCAAAATCTTTTACGCGGTCGTTGGCATAACAAACCAAAGGTATAAATTCATAAACATTTCAGCAGTATCGAGACACTATTTTCTAAATTCTTCAATCTTGACAGCAGACCCACTGCACATTACTTGCAGTATGATATGAAATTTATGGATTAAATTTTCATCTACCCCCAGATTCTAGCAGACACTGTCGAATTCTCAAAGAATCGCCTCGCCGTGTAACCATCGTTAGTGGTCCCAGAACCTGGTTTCGGACAGTCAATTTTCAATTGCAATTCGTCCTTAAAAGCTTTCTGAATAACAAGTTTGCGCTGTTGAATTATTTCTTTGTCAGTCTCTTCACGCGTTTGCCATTTATGGATATCAATCTTATAACCGACATGTAATAAACATTCAAAGCATCGTATCCATGCGTGCAAATTTGACAAACCCATCTTTAAGTACCCTTCTCGAATGGCTTTTTTTTTTTAATTGCTTTATTATTATTAATTTTGGAATTCTGGTTTCAAATTCGTATTCAGCGACCTCAAGAACTAAAGTATACAAAGTTTCACTCAAATCGATTTTTTTTTCAATATTCGTCGGCCATTTTGAGTCCGCCATTTTGAATTTTTGAATTTTGATTTCAAATTCATATTCAGCGACCTCAAAAACTTAGGTCCAAGATTTGCGTCATTTAGGAAATATCCTAGCTTTCGCCAGCTTTTTCGCTTTTCCGACCACTGTGCGACTACATAACATGACATGACACGACAATAATAAAGCGAGTAGCCAAACTTGGTAAAATTTGGTAAATTTCTTTATAAATTCACTGAGTATGCACTATTAACTGTACTCTGAATTATAAAACTTTTCTGGATCTCCTGGGCTCACAACTTTTTCGATGATAAATGGTGCATGTGTTTTTCTTTCCTACAAACCAAGCTAGAGGAAGGAACTCCCAATTGGGGTGGAGACGAGGAAGATATTCTACTAATAGTAGACGCCGATGACAAGGGAGAAAAGGGAATACTGAGGAGAGCGAGGGAATCCTGCCCAATCGCCAGGGAGATACTCAGTACTCAGCTAACAGCAGGGAAAATAGTGTATGGAGCTTCTAGTACACGACTAGAGATTAACAGGAATGGGACCCAGAAGGAAGGTAAACGGTATACCTTTTTGCTACCTCGCAGCCCTACGGGAGAGATACAGGATACTCGAGTAGCGTATCAAATGCTACAGGAATGTGCACAAATCGTAATAGAGCCGGAAAGAAAAAAGCTGTGCATCATAGCGCAAGAAGGAGTAGACAGAGTATTGTTAAGGAAGACAACTGAATTTGTCTTCAAAGGCCAGGACAGGGAAATAAGAGTGCTATTTCCCCCAGGGAGGATGCCAAAAAAGAAGAATGATGCGGAGAATGGGAGGACTTGGGCAAATGTGGCAACCACTCCAAATGAGGGTGGTTGTAGAACGGATACGATCCAACAACGGGCTCGTACTGGTGGAAGAGGGAGAGGAGGAGAAGGAGGAAGGGAAGTTCTCTTCCTCAACGAAGAGGGAGTCTCGTACAAGGACCTTCTCACGAAGATCAAAAAGGTTGATATAAAGACTATAGGAGTAGAGGTAGCAAGTCTCAGAAAGACTAAAAAGGGAGAGATGCTTATAGAAGTCGTAGGGGGCAGAGGAGTATCGGACCCATTGAAGGAGTCTATTGGTAAAATCGGCAAAATTGATGTGAGAGCTAAAAATGATGATATGATCATAACAATAAGGGACCTGGATGCTGCGACCACCGAGGAGGAGGTCAGACATGTCATAGCAACGGAGGCAGGCATCAGAGACGGAGAGATCTCAATACAAAAGATGAGAGCGGCCTTCGGAGAGAGCCTGGTGGCCACGGTTAGACTCCCGCGGAAGGCTGCAGAGGTTGTGCTAGGGAAGAAACACCAAAGTGGGATGGCTTCGATGCCGGGTCCGCGAAAGGTCAGAGATTGAAATATGCCACAGATGCTGGAAGGTGGGGCATATAAGATTTAACTGCAGAGGGGTGGACAGGATCAAGGCCTGTCTGAAGTGTGCCAAAGAAGGCCACACGGTGAAAGACTGTGGGGCAGCTGCTTTCTGCCCTAATTGTGACAGAGTAGGGCATCGCGCTGATTCGCTGGACTGCCCTATACTGGCAGAAGCGATAAGAAAGTCGAGGCGAATGCGGGAGGAAACTCCGGTGCATTCACCAGAATAAGGCAAGCAAACCTTAATAGATGCCGGGCCGCTCAAGATCTGGTCTGGGCTACAGGGAAACGGAATGGGGAGGACATCTTAATAATAAGTGAACCTAATAAGAATATGGTGAAAAACAGGCCTGAGTGGTTTGTCGACGAAAACATAGATGCCGCGGTGGGGATCCTAAACCCCAGGCTTAGCATACATGGAACTGGTCGAGGGAAAGGGTACGTCTGGGTGGAGCTGAAGGAAGTGGTTCTCTTCAGCTGTTACTTTTCACCCAACGCTGGTATAGCGGAACTGGAAAATTTCCTGGAGGAGCTCGGAAGAGCTGTGAGAGTGAGTAGGAAGAGAGAAAGAGAGGTGATAGTAGCTGGCGACCTCAATGGCAGCTCCCCCAGAATGGGGAATGGACCGCATAAATGGGAGGGGGAGAGTAATCAGCGAGGAGCACTACCCATTCATAGTTATTTTAGTCAGTTGTTTAACACAAATTAAAATATATTCAAGCGAAATTCAGAATTAAAACATATTGCATAGAAATATTCTACATACTTCCAGAAACACTCTTCATTGCACGAAATTGAAAGCACACACTCCAGTAAGAAGTTATTATAATATGAATACCGCGTAAGATTACATCTGCTGAGAAAAACAGCTCAGGCTAATCTAACATCGGTAGGTTCGAACTGCTGCAAAGAAGCAGGTACAAAAGGTAGCTCTCTAACCTTTTGTCGAACTATTCACTAGCTCCTTGTGTTGATAAATTCTTATTCTACGACCATCCAACGTTTTTTAAATTTTGGCCAGCTTTTTCGCCTTTCCGTCCACTGTGGAACGTGGCCTCAGGGCTACGCAATGCACATAACACTAAGTGTATCCCGGCAAGGATAAGCCTAAACAGATTTTTATTTCACAGATTATTCTTGTTATTTCATAAGCTAACTTTTTTGTTATAACAAACTTTTTCGAAAATGTGATCCTCTTTGAGTAATTTGCTTAAAATGTTTGAAAAATTAGTGTGTTTTGCTTAAAAATCAATGTTTTCAACTCCCTGTAACTCGGCGTGTATTAAAACAAAAATAACGTTGTAGGGGGTATTTTGGAATAGAATTCGACGATCTACACGTTCCAATAGTCACTTTTTGTCGAAACCTTTGAGGATGGAACTCACCCCCAACGAAAAAGCACCGTTACTGCTCAATCGATCAATCAAATGATAAAAAAATATTTGAATTTAAAACTGCTACAGAATTAGTCCGAAGTGGGATCACCAAGTTACTGTACAATATAGTTGAATTTTGTACTAAAAGTTCCGAAAATTGTAACAAGCATATACATGGAACTATAGGTTTCATATTATGAGTTATATTTGATACTCTGAAGAAGGAAATCTGTCTTAGAAGTATTTTGATGCGTTATTGACGCACCTCAAACTATTACTAAAATATTGTGTTATGATTGTAGAAAATGGCGAATGCGCAAATTTCATATAAATTATAGTTTTAAGTTTTGAAAATTGCAATTTTAACTTCTGGAAACATGTATCTCAAAACAGTGATTTAACTCGAAAGCGTTTCATTTAAAGAAAAAAATGCGTTAAAAAGAAACCTAGTAAACTGAGGTTTTTGTTTCTTTTATTTCTGTAGGATTGATAGCTTCGGAGATATGGAATCTTAAAGTTGGCGCTTGAACGTTCATAAGACGAAGTACTTAATTCTAGTGTTAAATATCTCAAAAACTATAGCACTTACGTCAACAATTAAATGTTACCAACTTCGCTTTCAAATGATTTTTTCTCGTTTCTGTAACATAAAATTAAATAATGTCCGCCTTCATATTTTCTTTTAAGTCGTCATTTTGTTATTATAATTAGCCAGTAATAAAAAAGGAAATTTCTAAAAATATTGTTTGCCGACAATATATAGCATTACCTAGATGCCCAAATTACACCTGTTTGAAACACTTGTCATAGAAAAAATTGCACTTTAAACTATAATAAAATATTTACACAATAAAGAAACATAAAATTAATGCAGATAACAGAAACAAAAATAATAATAATCAAGAACACAACATGCAACAATTATGGGAACAGTATTGATATTATGCGTTGCACAGAAAGTTAAAATATCTTTTCTAATCAATTTAAGAACCGTAATAAAATCAAACAGAAATTGGTGGAACAACAAAGGAGCACTGAAGATGAATATGAACACATAACGCACTGTATAAGGGAAGCTGCTATGGAGTCACTGGGGAAATCGGAAAAAAAAGGAAAGCCATATTGGTGGGATAGATAGATCGAAGAACAAATAAAAGAAAAAAGCACATCTATAAAAACTTATCCAAACAGGGGGTCCAGAGGTCAAAGAAAAATATAAACAACTAAATAGGAAAGTGAAGCAAGAAGTCATTAAAAAGAAAAACAATTCGTGGCTCAAGAAATCTGAATACTAACTAAGAGAAGGCCACAGTATATGAGGGAAAATATGCCAAATAACGTCGGCCAAGAAGCAATAGAACTAGAAATGTCCCAGGTAAAGGAAGCTATCAAGGCCACCAAATTAAGAAGATCTCCAGGACCTGGAGGGATACATCCGGAATTTATAAGATATGGTCCAAACAAACTTATGACCATGTTGAAAAATCTATATGAACGATGTCTAAATGGTGAAGAGGTTCCAAGAGATTGGAGAACGGCATATATTACACCTATACATAAAAAGGGAGCAAAAAATGATCCACAGAATTTCCGGGGAATCGCGGTTATCCCTACGATAGGCAGAATATATTCCCGCATACTTAAAACCCTATTGGAACAGGACATTAAAGACAAACAACCTGAAGAACAATCCGGATTCCGAGCAGGCCGTTCAACAATTGACTTATTCACCCTTAAAATAGCCCTGGAGAAACGTATGCAACGAGGTAGAGAGACACACATAGCCCTGATCGATCTAGAAAAGGCATACGATAGCGTCCCTATATCTCAACTATGGGAGAAAATAGGGGAACTGGAGGTCAGACCTACTCTGCTGCAGGCCATCAAGAACTACTACAGAGATAACTCGGCAAGAGTGAAGCTAGGAATAGACCTGACTGATAGCTTCAATTTATTTAGACCGAACCCTCATAGGGTGGACACGAAAGTGTAAACAGATGGGACTAAGAGTGGGAGACGACGCGCTCTATAGCTTATACTTTGCCGATGGTCAGATTGTGGTAGCAGAGGACGAAGACGATTTGGGGTATATGATTAGGAAGCTGAAGGAAGAATATGAAAAGGCAGGCTTAACTATGAATATGAGTAAATGCGAATACCTAGCAATAGGTACAGACAACCGCAATGATCTCAATCTAGAAAGTGATGTTATAAAAGGCGTGGAAAAATCTAAGTACCTCGGAGTCATATTTAATAAACAAAGAAATGGCAGGGATGAAATAATAGAAAGGAATAATAAAGGTAGAAAAGTCATAGGTGCCCTAAATTCAATCCTTTTGGATATTAAAAGAACAACAAAAAAACGATTATACGGAAGTATTGTTCAAAGTGCGATAATGTACGGAGCTGAAGTATGAGATATAACTAAAACAATCAAAAACAAATTAATGGCAACAGAAATGGACTTCCTAAGAAGAAGCTGTGGATTATCAAGGAGAGATAGGGTGAGAAATGAAGAGATAAGAGAAAGAATGAGCATGGAAAAAAATATCTCGGAAGAAATTGAAAGAAAACAGCTGACATGGTTTGGTCATACGAAAAGAATGGACGAAGGCAGATGGCCCAGAAAAGTATTGGAATGGCAACCACCGGAAAGAAGAAAGAGAGGAAGGCCTAGAAGGAGTTGAAGAAATGGCTTGGACGAGACGATGGAAGTAAGAAACCTAACCGAGGATGAATGTCTTGAGAGGAGAATATGGAAACTGGGGACGGAGAGGCGGCGCCAGCCGTAGAAATCCGTTATATATAAAAAATAAAACATGATACATTCATTAGAAAACCATTAATTTATTGGGAAATGCTCCTGTAAATTAATTGTTCTTTGCATGGTCCTTCGGTAATCCATCTTTATTGAAAATTACGTTAAAAAAGTCATTTTTCTGTATTTCGTGTTATCTACTACACTATAATTTCAAATATTTTAAATTTATAAAAAAACTTCACATTTGTGACAGATAGGCTAATTGGGTTTCAAAATTGTTTTTAACATATGTATGGTTAGGTATTTTAGACATCAATTTAATAGTCGCCTATCTTTATAATGGTCACCTCTTGGGAAAAGGTACCTAAACTTCTGAAAAAGAATTTGATTTGAATTCTTAGCTAACCTGTCTTCCGAGGAGCTTCTATGTCATCAACAAGATGGAGCTCCTCCAAGAATTCTCAGATTTTCTTGGATTCTTTAGAAGAAATCAAAATTCAAAAGGATAGGTATTAATGAATTCATTCGCTGCCAATTGACTGTTTTCTACGGGAATAAAGATTAAACTTATTTTCAACTACACCAAAATGTAGACGATCTGAAAGCAGTGGATATTTGAATACTTGATATGACATTTCAAAAATTATTTTGAGAATTAGACGTCTGTGTGCTATACCTGATTATTGTTTTTGTTATCTAAGCTTAGTGTATCCTTGTTATTTGCGTCAATGTTTTATTATAGTAAAGATAGAAGCAACTTATTAAAAAAGTTGATAAAAGTACGATGTTAGTTAAACAAATTTACAAAAATTGGTTTTGCAATTTCTTACATATTAGTTTCAATGAACAAATATGGCATGTATGTGATATAATCTTGAAAACGAGGAAAAATACTCTGTATAATGCCACCATTTCTCTCTAGTTTTATCATTAAAAGACTGACTGGTGTCTCCCTCTATATTTCCTTTATTTTTTAACTTATCCATTTGAAATTTGGGTTGCATAAACCACCTGTAAAAATGGATTTTTGGACATAAAAATCGGTATGGGATCATCTCCGGTTTACTCGGAAATGACAGCAACTTTCGATTTTTAAATAGAACACCCTGTATATTTTTACATATTTGGATTCAAGACAACATCCTGAGTAAACCCTGAGATTTTCGCGAATTTTTGAGTCGATGTTCAGTTTTTTTTAAGCATTTTAAGACACTCGTCTAGAGTGCTTTGGAATACCAAAATTTGTTATACGGCAGGTAAAGTCCAAGGCAAAAATGTAATTTTTCATTTAATTTCATTAATAACTATTTACGAAGCCTCCAAAATTGAACAAACCACTTTTATATCGAAAATTTTTTTTTCTCAAATCGGAAGGTGATGGACTCATATTGTTCAATAAATTATAGATTTTTTTTTCTGAAGTCATTGATATCCATTTAAAATATGTGCTAGTTATTTTTCCAATTTATTGAATTTATTTAAAAATAAACAATCACTTTCGATATAATTTTTCTTGAACATTAACGTAGCTGCCTTTGCAAAAATCATATGTCTAATAATGAAATGTGAATAACTACCATTTTTTGAATAATAGCCTTTTGGTTCTCTCTTCTTTATTTTGTTTCTTAGGTATAAGTACTAGTGCATAAAAGTATAAGGATCAATAAAAATTATTTTGAAAGTTATTTGACTTCCACATCCAGTGGAAGTATAGTAAGGACAAAAAAATTTTTAAAACTTTTTATTGTTCAGGTAGGCTTATAATGTCATGAAACTTCGAGATTTTAAGTTTGAGAGAAAAAAAATTTTCTGGCTGTCTGTCTGTAACTTTTTTTATGCGCACGTTTACTCTGGAACCTTTTAAGGTATTGACTTGAAATTTGGTACACATATATACTTTAACGAGATCTGGAACTAGATTATATTTTCATCTTGTTCCGTCGAAGGGTTGGGGGATAAATTGAGGTAAATTTGGGGTAAATAGGTAAATCAAGCAGGTAAGAGTCCATAAAATTGGTATTTAGTGTATACAAGAGAAGGTAAGGTCTCAAAAACGTTTTTGGCATTAGCCACCTCCCCTTATTAAAGGGGATGAAAAAAAAGTGATTTAGTGTGTGTACAAGAACCAGAAACCTCAAAATATTTTTTTACTTCATCCACCTTCACTACCACCCCCTATCACCACCCCCACCCCACTACCGATGTGGGGTATCGTTTTATGGGTTTTTGGGGTAGAGGATTTCAATTATTATATCATTAAAGTTCCATAAACAATTATTTCCGCATACAAAATTTTTTCGTTGTGAGTGACTTGGATAGAAAATCTGGATGTGGAAGTAGTGATTCCTTGGGCAGCGGTTTTTTATTTTTAAACAAATTTAATAAAATAGAAAAACAAATAGCATAGATTTGGAATGGATATCGATGAATTCAGAAAAAAATCTATAATTTATTGAACACTAGGAGCCACCACCTTCCCATTCGAAAAAAAAACAGTTTTCTATTAAAAAATGATTTGTTCAATTTTGGAGGCTTCGTAAATATTAATGAAATTAAAGGAAAAATTATATTTTTCCGCTAGACTTTACCTACCGTGAAAAAAATTTTGGTATTCCAAAGCACTCTAGACGAGTATCTTAAAATGCTTAAAAAACTGAACATCGACTCAAAAATTCACGAAAATCTTATGTCGTCTTGAATCCAAATATGTAAAAATATACAGGGTGTTCTATAGGGTGGCCCATCTTTTTCGAAATCGAAATTTTTTATTTCTCACCCCTGCAAATGGTTCCATTTGAAGAAAAAACAGTCCCCTCAAAATATTATTGAGGCAAATTGAAGGCAAGGGGTGCCGCAGAATGCATTATTATGCAATAATAAAAGTAAATGGAATTATTTACATTCTTTGGTTGATGCATTGTTTTCTTTTTAATTAGCAACATTTATCTTTAGAATGACTAATCAAGTCATACAAATATCAAAGACATTATCTGTTGTGACTATGACATGTGTCATACTACTGTGAATTAGTAGTCTAAGAAAACTAGACTAGAAGTTTTTGAAATAAAACTCTCATTTTATCTTTGTGTATTTTATTATGAAACGTTTTTTTCATACATAGTACCAAATATTATCCTAAATCTACAAGACATATAGTAATAAAAACAATATTTTTTGCACTAGGCCAAAGCATGCGACAGGGTTTCTTTTTTTACATTTGGAAACTGTGATTTATAATCATTTACAACTTGGAGTAAAAACTGTTATTGGTCTTCATTTTTTGTTAAAATGTCATTATAGTCAGTAATAAGTTTGATTCCTCTCTCAGCGGCATCATTTACAACTTTAATTTTGTTTACAATATTGAAACATCGGGTATAACTTTCATTTTCCCTCCATGTTGTTGGATCATTTTCCAAAAATTCCATAGACAAACCTAATTTTTGAAAAAACTGTTTAGTGTTCTCGCATATGAAGTCCTGAATTTCCTTGTTTTCAACGTCAGTAATGTTACTAATCATAAGTCGTTTAATACCCTCTTGATTTGGTGCTTTACTATTCAAAGCTTTAACCATTTCTCTTTTAGTGGTAACTGAAATATCGTCATCAAAGAAAGATAAGCCAACATTTACTGAATTAAGGTACCACAAATGGTTCACTATTTTCCTACTTGCGGCTTGAGATATTTCTTTGTCAATATTTTGATAATTAATGAGTTCTTTACAAAAGTCTAAGTCATGAAGCGGTGCATTACTAGCAAATGACGCTGTAAACCAGACCTTTACATAAACCTTTACAATAAAGAGACATATATCTTCAATACCAATTTTTTCTTTTTTAGTTAGTTGGAACTGATCTTGGAAAAAAAATATTTTTAGACAGTAAATGGCTTTGGCCATCCAACGTGCATGATGAAATGCCCCTGGTTGATAGAATGTCGTGTGAGTGGGCTCTTTTTCAACAAAAAGTTTAGAAAGCATTAAAAATTCTTTATAATCATCACGAGGCTGTTGCAAAGTTAAAGCTGCATTTAGAAACTTTACAATTTCGGCTTTAACTGGTTGTAAAATGTGTTTAATTTTTGATACCTGAAATCCAGTTTTTAGTTTATTTTGATCTATTTTAGGCCAAAATTCCCTAAAACGTTTAAATAGTGGCACATTTGGACCAGATGAGGAAGGCATTTTTGTGTCAAACACACTTCTCAAAACCACTTCAAAAATATGATGTCTACAAGGAAAATATAGAATATCTCTTTCTAATTTTTGTTGCAATAGTGTGGCTGTCCCATTTATATAACCCATATTTGATGCTGTTGTATCACAACACAAAGCTATTACCTTTTCGTCCAAATTCCATTCACAAAGCACATCATAAACTGCTTCAGTCTGTTCTCTTCCAGTTGAATTGGGCAAAGCTGGTACTCCAAGTAGTTGTTCAATATCTCCACTAGTAACTGAGATAGCAAGTCTATCGATATTTCCCATTCCAGTGAGAGAAGGTAACAGTTTTCCATCCCAATGGATGACTGGGGCCGGCAATTCAGAATTACCGAAGGCAGTTTTCAATATTTCAGCTCTTTCTTCGCGGATGCGTTGTCTAGAGCGCTGAAGTGTGGTTCTGCTGATGGACAAAGAAGTGGTGTCATGTCCTAGTGCTTCTGCCACTGCCGTCAAAATAGGGACTCCATACCTGTCGCTTATTTTGCAAGCATCAAATGCAGCGGCTATTTTTGGTGTGATGATGTAACATGTTCCATACAATCTCCTCTTTTTTGGCTTTGACGGGACAGGCTGGTCTTGTAACAACTCTTCTTGGGCTTCGATTATTTCATCTTCATTTTCGTTGGAGTCGGCTGAATTACTACTTGATGATGGACAGGTGACTGTTTCCTCTAATCTAGCTTTTTCTTGTTGTCTTCGTTGCATTCGTTCGGATAATTTCTGTAATTTCTCCTCAGCTGATTTTTCTTGAGAAGCAAGTTGGTAATCAATACCATGCATAAATCCAGGACGTCCCTTTTTTCTTTGGTTAATTAAAAACTGCTTATCTTCATCTATTTTCATCAACTCCAATGCATTTGCATGAGAAATGTCAAAGAGATCGTCCAATTTTTCAACGAAATTTTTTTCTTTACTCCCGCACTGGCCCTTTTAGCCGATTTTTGTAAGTTCCTCCACTCTGCATAAAGTTTATCTAGTTGTTTAACACAATGAAAATCCTGACGTGTCGGAATGCGAGCTTTATCCCAAAAAACTGACACCTCTTTTATTGTTAATTTAGCACTTAGCACTTTATGTGCACTTATGTGCACTATGTACACTTAGCTTCACTTCACGAATGTTATAAAAGAGCACTTGTAATACTTGTCTATTAGACGGCAATTTATTGCCAATGATTTGTGACGAATAGTGTCCAACTAAGTAAATGAAAGTATCCTTTCGTAAGGATCTAACATCAGCCATCGTTAAATGTTTTTTCAAAAAGGAACGTATGCTAGAACTTATAATGTCACCACTGTAAAACACAATTGCAAACTGACATAAAAACCTACTGTAGGTGCATTATATTTCCAAACTTCCAAAACAAATAATTTCTAGGAAATAATTACACCAATAAAACATTATGAGAAAAGAGGTAGATATTTGTATTTTAAGTAAAATTTAAGTGTATTACCGTAATAAAATCTTATCTACAAATTTCTACCTGAATGCGGCACGGGTTACCGTAATAAAATCTTATCTATAAATTTCTACCTGAATGCGGCACGGGTTACCGTTCACCGAATTATCTGAAACTTTGACATAAATTATTCCTAGTATAATAGTATATTTTTGTGGGGTGAGACTTAAAAAATACGCAAAAAAAATCACCCCCTATAGAGATGGGTCACCCTAGTGTTCTTCTAGTGTTCTATTTAGAAATCGAAAGTTGTGATAATTTCCGGGTAAACCGGAAATGATCTCATACCGTTTTTTATATCCAAAAATTCATTACAGGTAGTTTATGCACCCCAAATTTCAAATGAAAAAGTTAAATAATAAAGGAAATATAGGGGGGAGCCACTAGCCTGTGGCACCCGGTATACTGCAAAGAAGTTTAGAAGATTTTTTCGTATCCTTTCATAGAACAAGTACTATATTTGTATCGATGGTGACAGTTCTCGATGGGACACCCTGTATACAAAAGCCAGACGAAAATATAAAAAAGGCAAAATAAACATCAAGCATTAATCAAAAGTTTCCACGTAGGAAAATACATTGTTACACTTACTTACCTTTGTGAGAACAAAAATCAAAACTTTGCTTAATTACTTTCAAAAGCAAGATAATTATGTTAACTCTTACGTAAACAGTGAAGACTTCATTTAAAGTCAGGCAGTATTAAAACAATAGCTGTTATCTAAACAATTTAATTAAAATAAAAAAAATAACTGAAGCAGCCTCCTATCTGCTTTACTAGTCAGCATTAGTATGTTATTATCATAATGAATTTCATGTATAAAAGTGAGAGAACAATAAGCTGCTGCCGTAATACTTTATATTATCTCGCGAATGCCATTTTAATGCCTACTTATACTCGATGGCCTAGAGGTTTCCTCAAGATCATAAAATTCATTTTGCATTTTCTCATAATGTATAATTATGTTCTTTTAAGACATGTAATTATTTTTTCATATCTTTATAAAAAATACAATTGCATGTGGCTGGAAGTTGTGTACTCCATAATTATATTAAGTAATCCATCTCTTTGCCCCCCATGTGTAAAACAATTCTTCATGAAATAACACACGTCGTGCTGTAATTGCTGAGGTGCTACACTGTTGGACGGCACACAGTGGCGAGAAATGCCAGTGTTCCACCCAAATTACTCTAGAGGTCGTAAATTTTAAGTTATTGAGACATTTTTTTTTCAAATGTTCGTCTTGAATTTACTTATCGATCCCTCTAGCTGGATTTTGAAATTTCATTTTTAATTTTTTTTTAATTTTTAATAAAAGATCATATTTTTACAAAAAGATACTGTTTTTTCTATTAAATTTATTCTAACGGGCCGTAAATTTGAGTTTTCATAACAATTTTTTTTTTAAATCTTCGTCTTTTAATCTTTGATCTGTCTAGATGAATTTTTGATTTAGTTGTTGGCAACTTTCAAAATTACTGTCAAATATAAAAAAATACGATTTTTAGATAAATAAATCATACAATAATAGATTGGTGTTCAGAAAAATATATATATTGTTTTCAATTTACCTGGTTCCGAAGTTGACAGGAAAATATGTATTTCTAAATTTGGCAGCTGCCATAATTGTTGTCAAATTTACAAAGATAGATGGAAGAGCTTATTAATTTTAAAAATACCCTGAAAATGTATAGAAAAATAGATATATATTGTTTTTGATCTGTTTGATTCAGTAATTGACAGGAAAATATGAGTTTTAAATTTGGCAGCTGTCATAATTGCTGTCAATTTTCAAAATGTAGATGTAACAGCTTATTAATTTTAAAAATGCACTATAAATGTATAGAAAAATAGATATTATATTGTTTTGAAACTGCCAGATTTAATAGGGAAATATGGTTTTTAAATTTGGCAGCTGCTATAATTGCTGTCAAATTTCAAAAAATAGAAGTTAGAGCTTATTAACTTTAAAAATACTCTGTGAATATATTTAATGTACCTGGTTCCGAAGTTGACAGGAAAATACGATTTCTAAATTTGGCAGCCCGGAACCCTGTTTATCAAAAAACAGGGAAGGAGGAGGAGGAGCAACACCTCTTGAAAACCTCATCTACACACTTACACAATAAAGAGGTACTAGAAGACCTAAATTACAAGTAGTTTATTCTAAGTATCTATTCTAGGGATTTTTTTATGTCGACATATAATCATCTATTATTCTTTATTAATAATATTTCATAATCATTTAACACAAACATAGATAATATTGCAACAGCTAAACACGGATATTTCTTATATAACAGAATATAAAAATCAACAGAATATAACAAAATATTTCAAAAGAATATAAAAATCAAGTTCCCGTCAATTACGGAATCAGATACATATATCTATTTTTCTTTTCATTTTCAGGGTATTTTTGAATTTAATAATAATAATAATTCTTACCTCTATATTTTAAAATGAGACAGCAATAACGACAACTTCCAAATTTAAAAATTATATTTTCCTATCAGTTACGAAATCAGACAGATACAAAATAATATATATCTATTTTTCTATACATTTATAGGGTATTTTTAAAATTAATAAGCTCTTACCTCTATATTTTGAAATGAGACAGCGATTACAACAGCTTTCAAATTTAGAAATCATATTTTCTTGTCAACTACCAAATCTGGCAGTTTAAAAACATTATATATCTATTTTTCTATACATTTATAGGGCGTTTTTAAAATTTATAAGCTCTTACCTCTATATTTTGAAATGAGACAGCAATTATGACAGCTGCCAAATTTAGAAATCATATTTTCCTATCAACTTCAGAACCAGGTACATTAAAAACAATTTGTATCCGTTTTGCTATATATTCACAGGGTATATTTAAAGTTAATAAGCTCTAACTTCTATTTTCTGAAATTTTGAAATTTGACAGCAATTATGGCAGCTGCCAAATTTAAAAACCATATTTTTCTGTCAACTACTAAATCTGGCAGTTTAAAAACAATATATAGTGCATTTTTAAAATATTTGGCAGCAATTATGACAGCTTCCAAATTTAAAACTCATATTTTAATGTCAATTACTACATCAAATAGATCAAAAACAATATATATCTATTTTTCTATACATTTACAGGGTGTTTTTAAAATTAATAAGCTCTTCCATCCATCTTTGGAAATTTGACAACAATTATGGCAGTTGCCAAATTTAGAAATACGGTATTTTCCTGTCAACTTCGGAACCAGGTACACTGAAAACACTAGATATATTTTTCTGAACACCAACCTGTTATTGTATGAATTATTTATCTAAAAATCGTATTTTTTTAAATTTGACAGTAATTTTGACGGTTGTCAACAACTAAATCAAAAATTCATCTAGACAGATTAATAGCTGATTAAAAGACGAAGATTTAAAAAAAAATTGTTACGAAAACTCAAATTCACGACCCGTTAGAATAAATTTAATAGAAAAAACAGTACATTTTTGTAAAAATATGATCTTTTATTAAAAATTTAAAAAAATGAAAAATGAAATTTCAAAATCCGGTTGAGCAGCAAAATCAGTTTTCTCACTTACTAATATTAAGGTCTATTAATTCACTCTCTGTATGTCTGTGTGTTTGTGTTGGTCTGGTACATGTCTGTCTGTTGGCGCTATATCTAAAAACTAGAGGAAATCATTGACCAAATTTTAATTTGGTAAATGGTAAATGGGATATTATACTTCTAGTGTAAACATGCAGGGTAGATCATTTAAAAAATAACACAGCCATACAAAAAAAATGTTCTGTGCAGCGGACCAAATTATATGGATTTGGTGTAATTTTCGACGCTGAATTCGAATCCGTAGTCCAAAAAAGGATCTATCCTGTTAGTTTTGTTTTTTAGTCAAAAATATCCCTTAAAATGGTGTAAAATCATAGAAATAATGTAATAACTCTTAATCAAATGTGAAAAATGGTAGATGTTTTATAGTCGAGAGTAGAGAATATAAATTCGAGCCACAGTATGCTATTTCTGTAAATCAATCCGAAATCCGTCATTATGGAAGGTGAAAACTACCGCTAAAACTCAAAAGACGCAGGTGAGTGTGAATAACGTCCGAGCTTTATCGTTTTTACTATATCAGCATCTTCATATAATTCGTACAATTCGAGGTTGTATGCTTCTTCATACCGACACCCCCAACAAACAACCCAGTAACTGTAGATACTTCCTTTTTGTGATATTCACATATGCGCACTCAGCAAAGAAAGACGATTTTTTCTGTATTGTTGATAGTAGAGTAAAATCTGAAAGTAAAGTCGCTTAGTTTTCGAAAAAAAAACCGGCGTAGAACCAAACCAGACTTAGTGGGATTCTTTAGTAAGATAATCGTGCACATGAAATCATTTTTTACGACATTTTTTGGTGGCCGAGAACTTTTTTATTTCGGAAAAACTCAAAAAAATAGATTTTTAATGAAATATGTTTTTTAACGTCTCCACCGCTATATCTCTGAAAATATTTGTGCTATCGAGCTATTTTTTTTTTAGATTAAAGTAGACACAATAGCGCTTCGAACAACGCCCCACGTGATCCCGATTTATTTTTTTTTAAGTTGGTAAAATAATAGGAAACTCAAACTTGTTATTTTCAGTAGCGTAATTTTAGGCAATCGAGAAAAATATTTATTTATGAAAATTTGTATATACATGCTGCGTACAAATTGAAGCCAATGGTTGAAAAAAGTTTTTAGGATAAAAATTTTTCAAGTCCCGTTGATAGTATTGAGTCAGCGATTTTTTTTTTAACGGGTCAAAGTCATATTCTTGCGCGCTCGGCTGTAGCAAGTCTGCCGACTGCAATGATCTGACGGTTCCGGTCGGGGTGTATGTAGTAGTTTAACTTATATCAATAGGTACAAAACCAGTAGTGATCAAAAGATCTAGGGGATCAATATTATTGTTCAATATTTCATATATTGTACAGTAGTATTGATCATACGTTGTTAATATTAAGAAATTGTACAAAAAATATTAAATAGTCTCCTTTTAATAATAAAAAGACGTAGGTAGATATAAATACCTAATCTATAAATACCAATCAGTGTTACTAACTACCCATCTAATTAGTAAGTTTATTAGACATTTTTAAATGAATGAAAGTAAAAACGTACGCATAAAATGAGTTTTATTGTTGAAATATATTTTCTATTTGGATAGATACATATGTAGTATGTAGTTTATGTAGGCCCTACATTAATAGCATTCTAATTCGTTCATATCTGCCTCGAAATCTTTAATAATGTTGTATTACAGGAACGATATTTGCACTCGTTGCAACATTTTAGGCCTTCCTTAAAACAAGCACATTTTCGATTGTCACAATTTTTATCCGAACAATGAATACTTAATGATTTTCGACAACCGCCACTTCTACGCGACTAATCTGACCAACCCTGCATACTACAGTACCTAGAGATAAAAAATATGCAAAACTTCGGAAAAATGTCATACTGAACGAATTTCGTTCATTTTTGGCAGTATAATAGTGAATGCTTCACAAAAAAGTTTCTATATTGTGCGGAGGCTTGCTAATTTATAGGGGGTGGATGCCACCTCCTCAGGGTGTGGCACTTAAAAAATATATATTTATTGGAGCTGAAGTAGAATCAAATTTTAAGAAGAAAAGGTTCTATGAAATTTTTCACATAAATTGATAGTTTTTAAGTTATAACGACTCCAAAATTGCGATTTCAGCTAAAAAAAAAGATATTTCCAAACGGCTTTCGTCAAGTATCTCGAAAAGTATTACTTTATCGAAAAAATGTTGCAGACCATTTACAGAAAGTACAAACTGGGAATTAATTACATTTTTTGTTTTTGATGTAGGATTAATAATTTCGGAGATATTTAAGTTTACATTTGGCATCCAAGTGTTCATAAGATAATTATTTAGAGTGAGAGTTAAATATCGCAGAAACTGTGACACTTACGTCAAGGGTGCTAGATAGAATAATATGTTATTAATTAAGCTTTCAACTGTTTTTTAATTTGTTTCTGTAGCATAAAAAACAAAGAAGTTATGACCGAAGCAATGTGCGTCTACACATTTTTTTAATAACAACGTCGTCATTTTGTTACTGTAATTAGCCAGTAATTAAAAACAGGAATTTCAAACACTGTTCCTCATTAATATATAGCATGACATAGATGCTCAAATTTTTTGGTTTGCATACAGCACTTGCTTTAGAAAAAAATACAGTTTAAACTATAAAGGTATTTTCGATGAAACGTATTTTTTTTTTCTTTTCCAAATATCTCAATAAATATTAGTTTTATTGAAAAATGGGTAAATACCAAGAATAAAGCTCACAAACTGATAATGAATTTCGCTTGTTAATTTATTTACATAGATTTAATAGTTTCGGAGATATGAAAGTTAACAAATGGCGTCCGAACGTTTATAAGACGAAAAATGCAGTTTAAATGTTAAATATTTCAGAAATTGTGACACCTACGTCACGCATGCTAATAAATGAAATTAAAGACAATTAATGGCGATTTCAAATTATTTTTTACTCGTTCCTGTAGCATAAGAAATAAAGAAGTTATGACGGAAAAATGTGCGTATTTATACTTTTTTATATGATAAGGTCGCCATTTTGTTAATCTAATTAGCCAGTAATTTAGAAAAATTATCTCAAATACAGTTTTTCGATAAGATGTAGCATTACCTAGATGCTCAAATTTTTTTGCTCATTTAAAGCACTTGCTTTAGAAAAAAGCGCATTTTAAACTTTAAATTTAATTTCGGAACACTACCAAAAAAAAAAAACGACACGATAGACTTACGAAATCGCTGCTCTATGACGTAACTCTGAGACCAATGAATCCAGAAATATCCGAGAGGAACAAAGAAGTATCTAAGGCAACTTTCGTCAATTTTATCTTAAAAAAGTGGTATCTTAGTTTACGTTTATCTTAGTAATTCTCAAAACAAGGAGAAGAAAAAGGCAGTTACTCAACACGTCATACTTCTTTGTTACACAAACGAAAACTGCAAATTTTTTGTTACAAATCAAGTTACTTCCTTGTATTTGATGTTGGCAACAGAAGTGTTGCAGGGCCGTACGGTAAAGATGTTTTAGATCTTTGCCGTATGGACAGTATCGAAAATAGTCGACTAGATTTACAACAGTGAATTAAGTGAATTAAAAAATTATTCAGCTCCTATTCTATTTTGTAACTTTTTAAATAGGACTTGATGTTCATAAATAATTAAACAATCCATGGTATCTAACAGTAATAAATTCAATTATTGTTGGATTAAATTTGACGTGTTTACGTGACACGAAAAACATTTTATTGTATTACGGGTTGCCAGAATTATTTGCAATGTTTGACCTTGATTATAATAATACACCCTAGCTTTGGTATGTATTTGCATTGCTTTCATGCAAAAAAATATGTCGAGTCGAGCAAGGTCGCCTTTTGCTTTATCAATCACCAAACATACGCGACTAGTTTCTGTCTGCGTCTTTCTCATTACAATGGCTTTGTGTGCATTGCATTTCAAATTGTACGCTGTTTATTATTTTTTGTTTTTGTCATATGCATTTGACTTTTCATAAAAATACAACAATACGTTTTGGAGTTTATGAAAATATTTTCAATACTAACTGAGGTACAACGAATTGAAATATTGTAATTTGTTAAATTATAAATTACAAAATTGCAGTATTTCAGTTAATAATGAAAATATTTTCATAAACTCCAAAACGTATTGTTGTATTTTTATGAAAAGTCAAATTCATGATAAAAACAAAAAATAAAAAATGGGGAGGCTACCAAATTTTCAAAAATTTTTTCGCAAACTGCTTTTTCAATATTTTTTAGAGGTCATTAGCGAAGTGCTTCTCTAGATGTATTTCCCATATTTCGTATGAAATTTCACCAGCCGCCACTGATGTTCGGCATGTTCGTACCCTTATACTTTTTGATCTAACTAAAAATTGGAACATCACCAGGAAATGAACATTTTGTTTAGGTTTGAGTGTAATATAAGTACAAAGTATTTTCAGTTATAAAAGAGACATTTTACTCTTTCAAAATAATTATTGATTATATACACTAAAAAAGTGTGTGCAGAGATAGTTTGTCAATATACCACAATATAATTCTTTTGTATCCCTTGTGACATTGATTCTTCTCAGTCGGAATTAAAAATAGGTAAATTTAGTCCTTTGATATAATTCTAATCACTTTTTATAGTAATGATATTTTGTTAGATATACTAATAAGTTATTAGCAAAATTACTAACAAAAAGTTATTGAAAATGTAGAATAAACAAGAAATGTAGAACTTCAGAAAAAATAATAGAAAGTAAAAAAAATCTCGATTTGTGCAGTAAGGCTGAAATTATATGCTCTAATATAAAGAATACAACTTCGTGTAGCAATTTTATTATTAAAAAATTGTAATCATAAAAAATCGTAATGGCTACTTTGTTTTTACGTACAGCCTGAGACAGGCCCGCGCCTAACGGGCGTGCGATGAGTGCTCCGCATGCGGGCGCATGCTTCTGGGGGCGCATGCTTCTGGGGGCGCATGCTTCTGGGGGCGCAAAATTACTGCACAAAAAAAATTTTTTCTTGGATTTCACCCCCCTCCCCCCCCTTCGCTCTCCAAAAATGTTTTCGAACCAAAAAAGTTTTTGTTGTATTTCTTCGTACAGCCGCAGTGCCCCCCAGTAACCTTTCTGAATCCGCCCTTGGAGTAAGGTGAGCCGAATGAAGACTTGCACACGAGCGCGCATATCCTTAGGCACGGGCCGGGCCTGAGAAAAAAAGCCGTGCATAAATAGCCATTGGCAATTCTCTTTGTATTGTAGTAAGTATATGTACCTTAAGAGACCGAGCCCTATCAATCATAATAAATAAAAATAAATTAAACAATCTTAAAAACGTGATCAGTAATAGATAATGTGGACAATTCAATCGGTAAGTAAATTAAAATTCTTTTAAAATCTATTTCAAACACTAGAGAAATGAAAAATAAGTCTTTTTAGTATTATTATAGCAGTGTTACCACTTCGAACGACGTCTGTCGCGGCATTTACTAGCAAAACGTCAAACTAATATTGGTATATTTCGGCAAATTTTTCTAAACAAGTAATCTTTTATTGTAGCAAATAATATGCGGATTTTTAACTTTTTTTTACGCTAAATATATTTATTCTATTACGTATGGCATTTTATTTAAATATTTGAGTTCCATTAAAAAATATAAAATCATTATAGATGAATTACGGACGATTGACGGGTACGTTCACGTTTAATAATTCAGAGGAGAAAACTTTGGAAACTTAATTTCAGTTAGTATTCAAATATAAGATATATGGTACGTAACAGATTTAAGTTAACCAGTTTCAATAATTAAATCAAATCTGAATTCTGTTGGTTCGTTTTTAAGAATAGTTTCCCCGAAATAATTACAAAATGACGAATTAATGAACGCATATTTGACCTTGGTAACACAGCCTTAAACTTAAACACTTAAAATTCTCGTTTTATGGAAATACAATACTAGAAAAAAGAAAAGAAAAAAAAACACAATATAATATATTATTATGGTCCACTTAGAAATTAATTAATACTGTAATATGCATACTGAACAAGTATTTTTTTTAATTTCAGTTTTATATTTTGACAGGTGAAGATTTCTAATCTCATCAGATAGGCTGTTGAATAATATAATTGAGTTATATTGTAGCGATTCCTTAAATTTAGCTGTTTTGTGGCGAGGAATTGCCAAGAGCTCTCCATGTCTAATATTGTATGTGTGATTCTTGCCTAGAGTAACAAATTTCTGCAAGTTGGTTTTCGCATATATTAAACATTTGTATATGTAAATACAAGGTGCCGTTAAAATTTTCTTTATGGTAAAAATTTTCTTGCAACTTTCTCTATACTTTAGATTAAACAACAGTCTAATAATCCTTTTTTGAAGTACAAATACCCTCTGCAGTTGACTTGATTTACCCCATAAACAGATATTAAAGGACAAATGGGAGTATGCAAGTGCATAGTAAACATCAACAAGTCCTGCCTCATCCAGTGTGTCTTTCAATTGTGTTGTTGCACTAAGTTAAAATTTGAGGAGAATCTATGTTAAACAATAACAATTATTCATAAAAAATCATTAGAAACATGTAGAAGTTGATAAGAAAGTCTTATAATATTATAATATTAATTACAAAAGTACATGCATTTAAAACGGAGATGACATAATAACGGCAGTCTGTAGAGAAGTTAGTTATAAAACGACGAGAAACGCGTACTAATTTAGAAGCGGCGACGGAGAAAAAAGACAATCACGACAGTTTAATCTGACATTATATTTAACGTCAAATTCAACTGACGTTCATAGGTTACAATTCAGTATAGTTTAACAGCATCTAGTTATGGATAAATATAAGTACAGATAGTGTTTTCTGCCGTACTGTGTAAATAATACCACCAATTCACCAGAAAAACTGTTGTGTTCCAATAATAAACGCTGAACGTAATAATGAATGATTCAAAGCCACCAGAGAAGGACCAAGTCTTCTTATTGTGGAGACCATTTCAATGTCAAGTAAAGTAACAAATTACAATGTAGTCTAAGCGTTTTATTTGCGGTAAGTTGTATCTTAATGTAGGAATTTGATTTTTAATATGGGTTTATGTTGTAGGAAAAACAGCCGCATTACAAGACTTGTGTGGCATTCTAGCTGTTACAAATTTAAATTACCCGCCAAACTGGTGGATAAAACAGGGTGTATTACTGTATTTTTAACGGCTCTAGATTAGAATGTTATTCATGCTTTGACTTCCTAAAAGAAGGAAAATTGCTTTAATCTGCTTTTATGTATTTTATCTAGTTTATGTTGGAATAAAGTGCAGTTGTTTTTGTTAGCTGTTGATTATTTATGAAGCTCCCTAGTCGCCCCATAATACTAGGATGATCAATAAATTAAGAAAGGAAATTTAAAAACTCGCCGTTGAAAAACTATATGAAACAAACTGTGAAAGTCGTCTAAAGTCGGTGAACACAATCAGTCGGAAATGGCTACGAATGCGTTGGATTATAGTTATAAATGCCCTTTGAATTATGTGTGTTATAAATATACATATCATTGTTTATTGCTTAGATAGATACTAGCATAAAGTACTTACCTATTTATTATTTTTTGTTATAATACAGACCTTTCTTGATATCTTCGTAAGTCTCATTCTGACTTTTCTTAGAAGTGAGTATCAATGGATAATAAATAATTTCTTTAGTAGATAAACTTATTTTGTTGTTTTCAGTTAGATACGCATGTATATAGTTAATAGGAAATAAAACAATGAAAAGGAAATATTTAATAAAATACAAAGTATAGTTAACAAATTCATCTAAATTAAATAATAAAATACATATTAGACATAAGTATTATATAATATTAATAAGATAAGATAAAAGAAGTTCTTGCAGAAATTACAATAGTTTGTACTGTCTATAGCAGCTGTAACGTAAGTACCTACCTTGCAACTTTTGCACTTCCAACCATTGCAATGTCAAAACGATCGTCTCTTTTTAAAAATTCGCTGACCATAAATATATCTACCGCAAGTAGAATGTCAGAATTAGCTGTTACAGATATACTGCCTTAGTCGTTTTGTAAAAAAATATTAACAATAACTGCAAACATCAATCACTGCTAGCTAAACGTCAAATTTACTTTTGACATATGAGGTTATTTTCTTTCTTGTCAGCAATGTCAACTTATTCGTCTTCATCTGTTCTGCTTATAAGTTCACATCTAACTGCCGTTATGATGTCACTACCGTTTTCGCGGCACATTCAAATAGTCGAAGTTTAATAATTTTTTAAAATATGTTGCGCTAAGAATTTTTCTTCCAAATTAAATATATAACTAAATTAAGTCCTCCACTACCATATTTCACCATTTTTGAAAATTCGTCAACAACCCAATTGCAGTATTGTGAAATATGCCTTGTTTAGTCTATTACAAACCTGATTTGCCTGTTGTTCCCAAGACAACAAGTTATCTATATATGTACCCGAAAATTTTGTTGAAGGGCTCAATTTAAAAGTATTTAATGATGGTTTTTTATTAAAGCATATAAAAACAGTTTTTCTTTCATTTCGACTGCACCAATTATTCATATCATCAACAACATCCTCAACAAATTTTTGTAAGTCATTACAGTTAGGGGCAGATACAGTGACTGTAGTGTCGTCCGCATACATAAATATTTCTCTATTACTTATATGACAGGGAAGGTCATTTATGTAAATAGAGAATAATAGAGGCCCTAATACTGACCCTTGCGGAACACCTAGGATACTATCATGTATATCAGACATATATCTTGTACTAGTAATCGAATGGGAATTTTAAAAATACTTGCTTATTTAAAACAATTCGATATGTATTGGTCAATCCGTCATCTTGTAAAAAAAATAAAAAACACCAAAAATAGCCGAAAAAATCAAAATTGAATATCTTTGAAGATTGTAAAAATGCACTTTTTGAACGTAAAAAAAATTAACTCTATCCCCTAAAAGTACATAAAATAACGTTCAATCGAAAAAAAGCGATGTACAATGCCTCCTTGATAATTGACGAAGAATTAAAAATTTTATTTCGTCCGCCATCTTTGACCGTTCTATTTGACATACGGTGCAGTGTCCGGAATTGGTGCATTATATTTGACCATAAATGAGTTTTATTTTTGTCAACTTTGGTGAAATTACTCCTTCTTATAGAAAAGATATTGAATTTTGATTGTTTCGGCCATTTTTGATGTTTTCTATTTCTTTCCAAGATAATGGATTGACCAATACATATCGGACACTACTATTTTTTAAGAATTTTATTTCAAATAAACCAGTATTTTTAAAATTCCCATCCGATTACTAGTACAAGATATATTAAGCAGATAAGTTGAAAATCGGTGAAAGCACGTCAAAATGTGCATATAACTTTTGACGCACAGGGAATTCTTGAGGGCATATATTTTTTTCGTAATCAGGAGGTGATACACTGGGGCGGCTCACGATAAATTTTCCACTCAGGCGGGAGCACTTTTGGCGCCCCTCCCTGAGATAATCACAGAAATGAGGCTCGGGCTCGTTTAAGTTTAGGGGGGCCGGTTTTGAAATGTTGAAATTTTTTTCTCGGATTTCCCGCCGCTCATCAAATAAAAAATTTTCCACCGAGTTCTTATTTTCTCTCCACAGCTCTGCTCAAGTAATTTATGTTTACACATCAATGTGCATTTACAACATATTATTAATAATAATTAATTTGTAATAAGGATTAATTTTTTTGTCTACTCCATCTAAACGCTATTATAATGAGAGGATCAACGACACAAGTTTACTTAGAGCAAGTTTCCCTCTTTATCGTTTTAATATTTCATACAAAACAAATTGCCATTTATTTATTTATAAACAGTAAATTATGTAAGATATGAAATACATACAGCTGTTTAGCAATTTTTCAATATTCTGAATTTTTTCTGAATGAAAAGTGTATCGTCGGCTTACTATCAAAACCTCCTAAGCCGATTTGTAAGAATTTTACAGGAAAGAAGAAAAACGAAAACTCCTAGCTCTTATATGGTTCTACAAGAATAATACATACAAAACCTTCTAAGTCTATTGCTAAAATCAAATTGAAGATAAGTAATACAATTTAATGGGAGGTGTAAAAATTGTATACATTACAGAAAAATACACTCATTCTTACCTTATTTCTTTTGTCCATTTTTGTTTAATCTTTTCTAACTAATTCGAAATAAACCAAGAGCACAACGCTAGATCAATTAGAAGGTTTTGAGTTTTAAATGCGATCGTAGCGACATAGAAGGTTTCAAAAAACGCCGATAGAAGTGGACATATTCTTGTTAGACTTCGCAGATTTTGCAAGTTTGTGTATCAGCGTTTCAAGAATATGAATAATCCAAAACCCCCAAAGTCTCAAATAAGAGACTTAGGAGGTTTTGATAGTAAGCCGACGGTATGTTGCCTGCCTTCATTTATACGAAATCTTTAATGATCAACTCTGTCACGTGTCAGTCAATAATATGGCAGGAAGCTTGAGGTATGAGCAGTGAGGTGTCTCATAGCTAAACAAACATTATTACAATTTTAACTGATATAGATTCTGATATTATTTTCCAACGAAAACTATTATTAAATTAAAAAAAGGTGCATTAAAAAATTAACAATTCTTGCTCTCAGTTTGGCGCCCCTCCGAGCCGGCGCCCCGGGCAGTCGCCCGGGTTGCCCGGCCTTTAAGCCGCCCCTGGTGATACATAAGAATCAACAATAAAATTTCAGGTGGAATGTTGTCGTCGAAAAAAATCAATTCAACTGCATAGATTTATTATAATTGTTGTAGTTCCAATTTACCTTAACCGTTTAATTTTTATAAACAAAACATACTTTTACTACATTTACTGTATTATTTAACCACACCACTATAAGATTTTCTTTTACTTTTCATTTAAGAATCAACGCTTTACATTTTTAGTCCAGTCAATGAATATATTGTAGAATGCATGGAATATGCGAGACTTTTTGACTTCAGAACTTTGTTAGGAGTAGTTATAGACTGGCGGTACATGACCAGTCAGGTGCAACGTTTTTAAAATGTATGCCAATCATATATATATATATATATGAATGAAATTACCATTATACATGCCAGAAACGCAAATTTTAGGCAGTCGTCACGTGCAGAAGGGTGTGCAAATCGATTTTTTTTGTTTTTTTTTTGTTTTTTTATAATTTTAAAATGGATGCCAATAGTGCCAAAGGAAAAGCCGTGAAACTGAATTCAGTGGAAATTCATTGGCATGCAGTTTCCGCGCGCAAAACAACCTTTGATGTGCAAATTAAATCGTAAAATTTTTTGGTGTTCTTGATTTTGGATTTTTTTCAGGGCTTTTCGTTTGGCACTATTGGCATCCACTTTAAAATAAAGAAAAAAAGAAATACAAAAGAAAAACAAAAAAAATCGATTTGCACATCCTTCTGCACGCGACGAATGCCTAAAATTTGCGTTTCTGGCATATTCATGGTAATTTCATTCATATATATGACTGGCATGCATTTTAAAAACGTTGCACCTGACTGGTCATGTACCGCCAGTCTATTAGTAGGTAAACATACTAAAAGTCCCCGCCCCTGGGAGGTGAGCTTACGGAGGGAGGGAGGAGGGAAGGTGCCATTCTTGGATTTTTCGATTATATCTCGGTAACGGTGGACTCTAGAAAAATATGTTTTAAATAAAAATGAAAGCTAATTAAATTTCCTATAAAATTGATTCCACACATATTTGTCGAATTTCCAACGGTATTCGAGATATACGTTATTGAAAATCGATAATGTTCGAAAAACTTATTTTTTAAGTGTATATCAAATTGAAGGAAATTTAATGCTCTACAACTTCGTTTCTGACAATTTTTCTGAGAAACGATCGTGGGAGGCACTAGAAGCAAATGTTTGACAAAAAGAGTTAGGTAAAAATGATTTTTTCGAAAAGTATCGATTTTCAATAACGTATATCTAGAAAACCGTTGGAAATTCGACAAATATGTATGAAAACAATTTTATAGGAAATTTAATTAGCTTTCATTTTTATTTAGAACATATTTTTTCTAGAGTCCACCGTTTCCGAGATATAATGAAAAACCCAAAAATGGGACCTTCCCCCCCTCCTCCCACCGTAAGCTCACCTCCCAGGGGCGGGGACTTTTAGTATGTTTACCTGCTAACCACTCCTAACGAAGTCCTGAAGTCAAAAAGTCTCGCATATTCCATGTACTCTACACCCTTCTTTTGAGCACTCATTGACTGGATTATTTAAAGTACTCATGTTACGTCACTATTATGGGTTAATAACAGGTAAGTATAATTGTTTGAGCTGTAAAAATGTATTATATATATTTACCACCTTGTTCTTTGGAAAATCGCTTATTTTGCTACGGTCGTAAGTAAGCCTAAAAGCGGTTTCTAGCAACTTTTGAGTTATTATGATTATAATAAACAAAAGAAAACATATTTTTTTAATATTATCTTTTGAAATTACTAGCTTATTAACTTTACTTTTTCCAAAAAAATATTTGAAATTTAAAATTTGGCTTAATTGGATCTCCTGTAAAATTGCTTAAAATGAGATACTGCCTTGTTCGTTGGGGGTGTTGATACTTAGTTTTCTTGACAGGGGCCAAATACTTTTCTTAATATTTTTCTTTCAAAGATTTCCAGGCGGTTTTCGTCTAAGTTGCTTAGGGTTACGTTTCGGAGGCATACATTAATACTGGTCTTGCATAATATTATAACTAATATAAAGCGAGATTCTAATACAGAGGTAATAGAAACTGGCTTATCTGATCATCGAGGTCAAATCATTAAATTTCACAATTTTAAAGTAATGGTTGCTCCTAGTTTTTCAAAGAAAATAAGAATATTCAATGATAAGAACCATAAAAAATTTGAATCTTTAATCAATAATATTGATTGGTCCCCTATATATAGCGAAGATAATATCCAGAATGCCTTTGAATTATTTCATAGTTATGTAAACTCGTGTTTCGAGGCTAGTTTTCCTGAGAAACAAATTAAAACTACTACAACAAAATGCATAAAAAAACACTGGATGTCCCAAGGAATTCGTATTTCGTGTAAAAATAAACGGAATTTAATATATCTCAAAAATCAAACTGATGACAAAAATTTTATCGAATACGTCAAAAGATATTGTAATACCCTCAAAAAAGTCATAGAGTCTGCAAAAGCACTAAATTTCTCAAATGATCTCTCAAATTCAGACAACAAAATTAAAACTACCTGGGACTATATAAACTCGCTCACAAAAAATCCTGTGCAAGAACTTGAAAATATCACAACAATTGACGAAAATGAAATGATCTGTGATACCAACAAAGTGGCGAATAAATTTATATCTTTTTTTTTTCCAACCAGGCTCTCACATTAACCTCAAACCTAAAAAGTAACGTGAGTCATACAGGTAATTTAAACAACGTTCAATATCATAAAAGCAACTCATTTTTCTTTCAACCAGTTAATGAATACGATATATGTAATGTAGTTAAATTACTTAAAAATAAAAAATCATCTGGATATGATAATATTCCTATTACCCTAATAAAAAAATATATTGATTCACTAAAAAAGCCTTTGGCGTATCTAGTAAATCTATCACTCCAATCAGGAATTTTCCCCAGGCAACTTAAAATCGCGAAAATTAAACCATTATATAAAAAAAGTGATAAAACATTATTATCCAATTACCGCCCAATTTCCCGATTAATAACGTTTTCGAAAATTTTTGTAAAGGTAGTTGAAGAACAACTGGTTAGTTACCTTACATCCAACAATATTCTTAGTGAGGCTCAATATGGCTTTAGGAAAAAAAGAAATACTAGCTACGCCACATATTCATTAATTAATCAAATCCATAAATTATTAGAAAGCCAAGAATATGTGATTGGCATATTTTGCGATTTGTCAAAAGCTTTTGATTGTGTTAATCATGAAATTTTACTAGAAAAATTACAATTTTACTCCTTCTACAATGGTTTGCGTTATATTTGACAGATCGCAAAATGTACGTCGAAATAACTGAACATACTAATAACATGCTTAGAAAGGAATGCTCAAATCATGAAATAATAAATTGTGGTGTCCCACAAGGATCTTCTTAATATATATATAAGCGACCTGATCTCTAATTTTCCCGAATTGTACTTGTCACTGTTTGCTGATGACACAAGTATAATTGTTAACAATAAAAATTTTCCCTCGCTCATTACACAGACTGAACAAAAATTAAATGAAGTAGTAGACTGGTTTCATGCAAATAAGTTAGTGTTAAATATAGACAAAACAAATAACATATCATTTCAAAAATCATACATTACTATTCCAGATGTAAATCTTAATACCTCATTTGGTGAAATCAGTTCTACAAGAAATACTAAGTTTTTGGGGGTGTACATTGACAAATACTTGAAATGGGATTTTCACATAGAGGAACTAAATAAAAAACTTTGTAAATCAATTTTTACACTAGCAAAAATAAGAAGAGAACTAGACCTAAAATCGACAGTGAGCGTTTATTATGCTTATTTTCATAGTCTGGTTCAATATGGGATCGAATTCTGGGGATCATCTACGCTGACCAATACTATACTGGTAACACAGAAACCAACCATACGAATAATTTGTCGATTGCACCAAAAAGAATCATGTAGACCATATTTTTCAAAATTAAAAATATTTACTATTCCATATCTCTACATATATAACGTGAGCTTGTTGATATTTAAAAACAGGAATTCCATACAAACTGCATCTGATATACACAATTACGATACAAGAAATAATAAAGAGCTTCTATTACCAAACTACAAATATAACAAAATTAGGCAAGGTCCGTTGATTCTGGTATACAATTTTTTAATCACTTACCGTCCAATGTAAGAAAGGCCAAAAGCATATCTTTATTCAAAAAACACTTAAAAGCGTTACTTCACGTGAACGTTTTATAACGCCCTGTCTCTCTTGGGGTTATTTAAAATGAATTCTAAATAAATAAAAATACGAAATTAACAATAAACTAATTTATTAACAAAGTGGTAGAGCAAATGAGAATAACACTACAGGGTATGGGCGAATAAATTTGTGCTAACGAATAAAGAAGTATAAACAAATAATCAAACAAATTCACAGGTGTACGGAGAGACAGACATAACTGTACACAAATAAATTATATACATATTTAAAGGTAACAAAATACTCAAAGCAATATACCTAGTGGATATTGGCCAATTCCGTAATTATTCAAAGGAAAAACAGCTATAAAATTGTTCATTCGCGTTTACTAAGAGAAAATTTAAAACAAACCGTTTTCGAATGAATAATAAAATATTTATCACATGATGAATCTAAAGATAGTACAATAAAACTTAACTAAAAGACAAATATGGTGTATATACACCAGTGATTAGTTACATATTTTCTTTATGAATAACAAATATTTATATCAAGCAGTTAAAATTGCATCACACGAGAACAGTGTGTATATTTATGCGAAAACGAAAGAGACGCAAAAGATAGTTTTCGCAATGTCGCTTAAAAAGTTAAGTGCAACCAAAAACACTGCACTAAAGAGTTAATTGTTGGATCGTTGGACGGAAGATAAATGGTTTATTCTACTTACAGAACTCCCGATGAACAGAAAACACTTTCACTGGATTGCAGCACACCTCTATAATTGGGCACCAAAGTATACGTAGGGTTACAACACTATCATTTTTACGTAGTTTTACATAAACAAGAATATTATTATATTCTATTTCTCGAAAAAAAACAAACATAACCAACCACTTGACTAATTCTTGTTAACAAGGTATGGTTAAATTCTCGAGACAAAAGACAATAAACGTAGTATAATAAAAACTAAACATTTTAATACTGGAACTATTACTTTAGTTCCTCAAATTCAAGTTAAAATGTTATGACTGTGGGCACGCTTACAGCGGCCGTGGAAGTGTAATGGCTACCGCTCGGCTCGGTATTTATCTCTTCCCCCACTAGTAGTCAAAATACCTCACTCCTTAAACCCGCGAATTTAAACTATGGTTTCTCATTGGAGGAAAGGCATTATTTTCAAATGTTTACCACTAAGGCCGAGAACTAGGCGACGGTTACGTTACCTTTTAGAACCTTACAGTAACAAAATGAGAACAAAAAGAGGTAACAAAATAGGTAATTTATGTACGGAAAATACGAAATAATGTAATTTAAGGGCTTTTATGCCTGGAAATAAAAATGACCGTTACAGTTTCCTATAGTATTTCTGAATTCCTAGAAATGCAGTTTTCATAGTCCTTTTTCACCATCTCTATTTCCATTTCATGGATTTTCACCTGCTATTCGATATTCGATAATACATTTATATGTCAGCTTTGTTTAATTTGGCTGTTCAAGCGGTTGGAGCTGTATTGCACATGCGTAATATTATAACATTTCTAGCATTTTAAAAGTTATGCTGAGCTGTCAAATGGAACAAAGCCATTGCGTTTGTGTGCAATATGCATTTACGTATGTGCGTATATGCAGCACACTTACGCAGTTCCCTTTTCTCTACACCTTTATATAGGTTCTATTGTACTTGTCGATATAATAAAGTAAAAATTGATATAAGATTTTATATAAAAATGCATCTATTTGTACTCATGTTTATATATATATATATATATATATATATATATATATATATATATATATATATATATATATTGTTATGTTTTTTTGTATTATTTTTTTATTGTATAATATATTAAAAATTTTTATTTGTACTTACTTAAAAAAAAGACTAAACTCTCTCTCTCAGGGTCTCGAGTAGGTTCAACAGACGAACAGAGCGAATGTTGAATGATTAGACATTTTAAGGATAATACTTTCTTTGGTTCAATTGACAATTTATTCTGTTGAGCGCCAGGTGACCTCATGTCAACCAAAATTAATTAATCAATAAAACACCAAATGTAAAGAGAGAAATAACAAATGAATTTATTTTATTGCTGCCAAATTTGTTCACTAGATCAAAACTCCCTGTATATTTTATGAAATTGGTTTGACAAATTTGTTATTAAGTTACTTAAATTTAATTAAAACTATTGGCCATTTATATTGTCTATTGCAATTTTTGTATAGAGATCTCAATATTAAAATAAAAGTCAGAATTTCTTTATTTTTGTGAAGACGAAACGAAAACGTAGTAAAAGCTTTTACCTTACCAAAGATTCGGTTGCGTTCGGTGTCACGTACCGGTTCAGACGCACCTTTACACTTGACAGATCTCTAACTGCAGTTGCCACTCTTGAAACTCGACGACTTCACCCCAGACCGCTGGCTTGAGATGTGTTGTTTACTTTGGACCTCGATATTTGGAATTTCCACACTTAATTCTTTCTTCTATACCATCCATTTACTCATGAAGCACTATTTTCAATACAGGTAAGTACCTGACATTTATTTTCGTTGCACAGTTGAAATTTGTTTACAAAGCCTTCTTACAATTTTGTTATTTACAGCTTTAACACGTTCAATTTACTTGAAATATAAACTTATTTTCACATATCCATGAATATTGTTGAGTCATTAAAATTTCGTTTTATGTTTATCAATTTTATGCAAACTTAGTAATTAATTTCTCATTTTCTACTTTTTTTAAAAAGTTAGGTTATGTGTTCGCGTTCTAAAAACGCGTATAGATTCTTTAAATGCTTGTTAATGACTCAATTACGAATTACGGCTTTTAATTGGCCGTAATCGTTGATTTTTGAAGTTTACTACCCACTTGATTTTAATTGACATTTATTATTTTTTTGAATTTGAATTTTTCTTTCTTATTTAATAAATTTGATAACTTTTGCTAATTGGGTTTTATTCTGCATGTTTCATAGATCATTTCGGTATACAATACCTAGGGTTTTACAACCTATTTAATATGTTTCTCGGTTATGTGAAATTAGGTTAAATTTTGTAAAATTCTCTCTTACAAGCTAATTTACATATTATTTTCATATACATGTCGAATCTATATACTCTAATGAACATTTTGGCATATATTTTACTTAACCTACACTTAATTTTACTTTGCTAACACAACATGTTTTTTCAGGCTGTCGCAGGCACTACATTTTGGCCCCATTCTATGTGAGCTTCAACCTGTGTTCAAAACTACTACACTAAAAGGTTGTCCCTTATGAATGTCCACAAGAACAACGTGAAATTTTGTTACTACAATACCAGTGAGAACTGAAATCTTTTAAAACCTAAGAAAACTAGTGTCACCCCAATGTTTTCACCTGAGTGAGTCCTTTTTCACAGTTTATTCTTAGAGTGCACACTACAAAAAGTAAGTTAACCTATTAATATTTAAAGCACACCACTTTTAGTTAGATTACGATTGTTGTTTTTATCACTTTTTCTAAAAGTTTGATTTTGGACGAAGCTTCTCGCTCTGAATTTTTATTATTTTATGTCCTGTTTATGGGATATATTTTCCCTAAATAAATCTTATCTAAAGTGTTACAATATGATATTTACATAGTTTATTTAGTGTTTTATTTAATTTAATTATGAATAACTTTTTTACTTAATTTATGTTTTTCGAGAGTGATTATGTCTCTATATGTGTTCTTGGCACAATATTGTAAATTTTATTATGAGAAACAGCTTTTAGCAATTTCTGAGATTATTTTGCACTTCTCAAGATTCGTGCTTACTGAAAGTATCATCAATACCCTATATTAAACAACAATTTCTTAATAATAACATTTTATTTTAACATTTGATTCAAACATACATGTGTGTTTACTTTGTGTTTCAAATATTTCATTTGTCTGTACACAATTACTGTATTTATTACTTCATAATGTTATATATTGCTACAATATATATATTTTCTTTTTTGTACTATTCGCCTTGTTATACAAGTGTATTTGAGAAATAAATGTTATTATTATTATTATTATTATATTATTAGTGTCTTGTATAGTATACATTTAGATTTTCGTGACCGATTTGGTGACTTTAATTATTTTTCAACTCCAGAGTAGCATCTATTAGCTATAAGTATTCTTCGCTTTACCTCATTCGGTTTTTCTTTCATTAATATATATAAATTTTAATGACATAAATAATTATAAGTTTTTATTACAAGGATAATCATGTAAACTTACTCTCTCCGACGTTTTCGTTTTCGATGTCATTCATTAATATTATTGGAGGAGCATTTGAGCAGCTAACTCCTTCACATAGTAAACATAATATGGAAAAAAGAGATAATTCACTAGTACCAGGTACAATGAACCAACCACCAGCTTCTGAAAATTTATTGAAAATGATTTTTTGTTCATGTAAAACAGGGTGTGGCCCTGCTTGTGGAAGTAGAAAAAGAAGCTTAAATTGTTCTATAGCATGTTTACTATGTGAAGGAGTTAGCTACTTATATGCTACCACCAAAATGATATTAATGAATGACATCAAAAACGAAAACGTCCAAGAAAATTAGTTTACACGATTATCCTTGTAATAAAAATTTGTAATTATTTATGTCATTAAAATTTATAATAATTATTATTTAGCATAAGTTGTTAATAATTTTCTATAAAATTAGTGTATTTATATTATTTAACGTTTCTTTCATTTATTTCGCTTTTTGGAGCTTCTGCCATTTTCAAATTAATTTTAAAAAGTCTCGTTTTTTTGCAAATTTACAACAACTTCGAAAACTATAACAATCATTATTTTCTGAAAAGAAATATTTAAAAATTCCGATAATTGTATTTTTCGTTAGAATTTCTGAAACTTTTATTTTTCTTCTTTCGAAATTGCGGTAATTTTCAATGGGTAATCCTTTTGGTATATGGCGTTAGAAATCCAAAAAAAAAAAAAAAATCAAAACCATTCATTATAGCTGGGTTGCGAGGCATAAACCTAATTGCACTGGACTAAATCACTATCAAAGCATTTCTACTCTTCCTAGCGCATAGTGTACATTGTACATATTTATAGTCAAGCATACATATTAAATTATGCTGAAGCGTTAATAAATCGCATAATATTGTCACAGTAAATCAGATGGAGAAATAAATTTAATTTTAATATTAATCGACATAGACGAATGTGTGATGTTCATAACAACTAAAATGAGAAATGTGTACAATGAATAGTGAAGTTATTAATTTCGGTAGTATTCGCAGTGTGGCACAAAAGGGTGGTATGCAGGATGCAGATAAGTGCTGAAAAATGTTAGTCCGTAATTTAATTTAAAATCAATTTAGCAAAGTTTAGTGACACGATAGTGACACGAAAATTTGTGGGGGACATCGATTTCTCCAACGGAAGCAGGCGTGTGCCCTTCCAGGCTACAATAGAGGGACTCTCGAGTTACGGCAACTTTTAATCTGCTGTCGAAGGAGGCAAAGTAGAGTTTTCCATAAATTATTGTCAATTTTACCATTGCAGCGTTGAATCGACAGGGTTTATAATTTTAATAATACAAAAAGTTTTCGCTGAATTTATACTTACAACGTAACCTTGCATATAACTTGCTGTACAGGGTGGACCAAATTAGATGGGATTTGGCGTTATCTCTAAAACTATGGCAGATAGACAAAAACCAATATAGGTGTCCAAACAATGGCGTAAACCGCGATCGTCTATCTTTTTCGACTACCTAGCTACAGAGCGTTTTAGGAAAAATGTCATTCTTGGATGACCTCTATATCTCAATTACCAAGTGACGAATCGAAAATTGAGTAAAACATTCTCAAGGCACTTTTTTGAGTAGAGTCCGTTGCTGATAAGAAGAAAATATGGATGCCTCAGTTTTCGAGATATAGACATAACTTTTGTTTTTTTAAATAGAACACCCTGTAAATTATTTAATTATTCGATCGCAACTTTTTTTACTATGGCCTTCTCAATAATTATTAGACATGAGATAAATATGCATAGATGTCAATGGAAGACAATTCGAATATTTATAGTAGTTTAGTTTTTCCTATTTTTGGCCAAATTATTTTATATTATAAATCTTGTTGTTGTTAATAGTTTTCCATGGCCTCCTCACAATATTAAATTCTTCGAAAATTTACCAATTGTAATAGCTAATTTAAGTTGTAATCGAATGTAATTGTAATCGAATGAAATAATTTACAGGGTGTTCCAATAAAAAAAAATGTTATATCTATATCTCGAAAACTTTCTTCTTAAAAGCAACGGATTGTAATCAAAAAAGTGCGTTAAGTTACACGATTTTCGATTTGACACTTGGTAATTGAGATATAGAGGTCATCCAAAAATGCCAATTTTCCAAAAACGTTCTGTAGCTCGGTAGTCGAAAAAGATAGACGATCGCGGTTTGCACCATTGTTTGTTTCTCGAAAATCAGATCAGGACACCTATATTGGTTTTTGTCTATCTGCCATAGTTTTAGAGAAAACCCCAAATCCCATCTAATTAGGTCCACCTTGTATACCCAAACCACGTATTATTCAAGATATTTGCAAAAAATTAAAAATATTGCAAAATCATAAAAATTCTCACAAAAAAAGTAATTTTCAAACAAATTGATAAATAGAAATGGAGAAAAGAAAACCCTCCGTGATCGTTTAGCTCTGACTCTTCTTAAATGAACTACAGTGGTACCTCCATAACTCGAAATCCTCTATATCTCGAAGCCATTCAAAGCAATAAATATCTATTATGCCTCGTATTATGCTTACTAAAAAGTTCCAATAACTCAAAGTTTCTCTATCTCGAGCTCATTTTCAATCCCCTTAGGGTTCGAGTTATGGAGGTTCGACTGTATATGTTTGTGTACGTAAAAAGTTGTTTCACAATATTTTTTTACGTAATTTTTATCAGATTCAGGCGGCTATAGAAGACACTGTATTTAAGATAAATCAATATAGTTAGTCCCATTTGAATAATAATTGAATAAACTTTATTTCATAGTAGAAATTTGTAACATTTTGTTTGTTTAAAGATGATTCATTATGACAAATTGGTATAAAAACAATTTTTTTCCCAAAATCTTAATTTTTTTTAAGTCGCTTAAGAATAAGCAAACTGATATTTCGCCTTGAAATTTGGATTGGTTGTTTCACAATGCTTATATTTTTGTATGAGCTAGTTGATTACAATCCAGAACTACAGTTTTTAAAATTGCATCTATAAGAAAATAACGCACGTTTGACACGAAGAATTTCCTTCCCCCACTCGTTGCAAATAGGCAACTAGAATAACTAATGCAATATCTCCCTCAATTTTCATAGTATCAAGAATTTTATGTTAATCATCGTCTTTTTTCGTAAATTTTGATTACTTCGTTTATTTTAACATGAATTGGTTAGTTTGTTTACAAAAAAATGCAAAGAATTATTAGTTTCTCTATATATTTTTCAATTTTTGTCTTATTGGAATGTTCTTTTTTAAAATTTATTTGTTTTTTGGGTAGAGTTTAATTGTTTAACATGTTTGTAATTTTCTTAATTTTTGTTTTCCTTATTTACTTTTTGCGTAGTTTTTTCTTGTCATCCATGCGTTATGTTCTTAAAGACGTTTCATTCGATATAGGTTTTAAAAGGCCGTTGCTAGACGTTCGAAAGTCGGAAATTTAGTGGAACCACTAACGGTTCGCAAGCAGGAATTTTAACAAAGTTGCTTAAGATCCAACAGTTAATTTTATCTAGTGACATACTCACCAAAAAAGATAACTAACTTACAATAAAAAAAAAAGTTGCCGCTATCTCCATTTGAACTCGAAACATCCGTATCTTGAACATCATCATCATGATCAATAAGTTTACTATAAATATCAATTACATATTCAAAAACTATTTAAGTGATCGTGACCAAGTTCTAAAATTAAACAACACTCTTAGCAATCCTCAAAAAATAAAAGTCGGTGTACCCCAAGGTAGTATATTAGGACCAATACTATTTATTACATATATAAACTCATTGTTGAGTATAAAAGTTAAAGGCAAAATTATATCATACGCAGATGACACTGCACTCATTTTCACGGGTAATACTTGGGAAGAAACCAAAGAAAAAGTCATAGAAGGCTGCAAAATGGTAAAAAATTGGGTAGACTCTTTCAAACTATCCCTCAATGTTAAAAAAACCAAGTATATTGCATTTTCTTTAAAAAAAGTAAATAGACCAGACTATAATAGTATAGCAATAAATGATAATAATAAAAGTGACGAAATCAAAGAAGTAGAGAATATAAAATACTTAGGAATCATTATAGATAAACATCTAAAATGGTCAGAACATATTGACTATTTAACAAAAAAAATACGAAAATTCTACATATTAAAAGAATTCTTAAATATTAAATTACTCATATTAGTGTACAAATCCTTAGTAGAATCTCTTATAAGATATGGATTAATTGCATGAGGCGGGACATATAAAAAGAAACTACAACCACGGACTGTTATACAAAATACAATTGTAAAAATAATTTACAATAGAAATAAATTATACCCCACGAGCATGCTCTTTATTGAGGACATTTGTAATATAAACACACTATATATACAGTCAGTTTGCTCATACATTCATAAAACAGAAAAACTCCAAAACTATGTCAGCCATCAGTATCTGACTAGAGCTAATGAAAATAGGCAAATAATTATACCAAATAATCGAAGGGCTATAAACCTAAAATTTATCGATTATTTGGCCCCAAAGTTTTACAACTTATTACCAACGGATATAAAACAAATAAGAAATAAGAAAAATTTCAACAAAAAAAGTAAAGCATACATTATAAAAAACTATGAAAAGTTTCTCAGGATTATGACATAATGTAGTAATGACATGAATATACAGGTATAAGTATTACATTCTCAATTTCGAAGATTCCAATTTTCTATGTTAGTAATGTATTATTTTCCATACAAAATTAATATAAATAAATAATATACCCACTAGGAAATTTATAAGGGCACATACAGATATTCCAACATCTAGGTGCCCACCAAATCATTCGTTTATTGTAAATTATCTTATCGAAATTATAACATTTGTACCTTTTTATAAATTGTATATAAATAAATAAATAAAATAAATATTAATACCAACACCTAGTCCTAAGTCAGCTAGACATCCACGGTGCAGTAGTGCCGTGACAGATAATAGACTTGACAGGCAGAGTTGGGGAAACTTAACCTAATATGTATAAATAAAATGATTGTTTTCTTAAAATATTCCAAAAGGAAAGATAAAGCAATAGAGATAACGTAGAACTAATTTAAATTTGTGGTTATATTTCTTACTTTGTAACACAGGCTTGGCAAGTAAAACCGTAATCCAGTGTCACTGATACAAGCAAAACTCAGATCTTTCATAGTTTATCCCAACTCAATTAAAAACAGAATAAATTATCCGTAAATATTTTTATGAAATCACTCTAATGCTTCCTAATTATTGATATGTACACTAGGGTGGGCCAAAAAAACACTTTTTATTTTAATTTTTCTATCGATATACTCCGGAAAAGTTGCCGATTGCCTAGCTAAACAAAATGAAAAAAACAAAAAAACTTTCAAATCAAAAAATATCTGCCGGTAGCGCATCACACTCAAATTTTAAAGAATGGCGAAATTTTGCTTTTTTTCATCAATTTCTTATAATTACTAAACTCACTATTATCGAAACCCTATATGTCCTAATGTGAAGCTTGAGGCATGAGGAACACGAAAAAAATTTAAAACCTGTAATTTCAAAATATTTATTGTTCGCCCAAGAAGCTCAAAATTTTTTTAATAGGAATGGCAACATTTCGTAATTTCTGCTAATTTTACTTTTTTCATTGTTAGTAAACAAACGGTGAATATATTTATCATTTCTAATTTTGTTATTCAAAAGAACGTACTTTAAAGTCAGAGTTTTGGGAAAAATTTTTCATGGAAGGTCGTCCTAATGAAGCTGTCTCTTACGTCAGCGCCACAGATTTTGGTTTTGGTCACAAGTTTGACACACCGTTCTACAACCTTTTTTTTTTTGACGCTTTATGCACTGACTGAGGTACTTGTTCTGCCTTTTCCCCAGTACTGTGTGAGACTTCCACCCCTTTCGTCTCCCCTCTCTAACCCGGAACCGCTTATCGCATAACGTCAGATTAGGTGGTGTCTGTTCATCTGCTTCCTCGCCTATTCTAAATTCTACCTTGTTGCAGTCGCCTTTCCTCCGCCTCTTTTTCCCTCATTATCGTTCTTATGAATAAGTGTATCCTCCTCCACTTTTCCTTCCTCTATCATACTCGGAATCATGTTTTCTATATTTACTGTCATCCCTAGCTCCTGATTGGTTTATCTTCGTTCAACCTGCCATCTCTCGCACTCGACCAGAGTGTGAGCTGCAGTATCCACCTGTCCGCAGTACTCACAATTGTCGTCTACCGTTTTTCCAATCCTCTTTGTGTACGCTTTGAATGAGTCATGCCCCGTAAGTGCCTGCGTTAGGAAATAGTCAACTTCCCTATGTGTACATTTCACCCATTCGCTCAAATTTGATATAAGCTGCTTTTTCCATTGTGCTACATCTAATGTATCATTCCACATCTCCTGCCACCTCTGATTTGTGCGTATTCTTTCTAGTGTTTTAACTTGCTGTATGTTTTCCTCTCTCCTGTTATGTCCAGCCTTCCTCTCCTCTGCTAGTAAATCAATGGGTATTATTCCTGCAACCATTTGCACTGCTTTCGCCGAAACCGTACGATAGGCACTTGTCACTCTGATAAGCATTTTCCTTTGTATCCTAATTACCATCTGCCTGTATTTCCTCATTTTAACATAATCACACCAAATAGGTGCTCCATATAGTAGGATTGATTGTACCACGTTATATAGCATTTCCCTTTTCTTTGACCCTGGACCTCTTATATTAGGGGTAATTCTGGTTAAGGCGGTTACCTTCTTCTCCGCCTTTTCAACCGCTGTCTTTATATGCTGCCCAAAACTCTGTTTTCGCCTAGGGTAATACCAAGGTACCTTATGCTTTTCTTGTGATGTAATTGGGCTTCTTCACATTTAAAAAACACATCTTCCCTATTTCTTTGCCCTCTAAGTATAACTACTTCCGATTTATGGGGGGCGAATTCTAGCTCCTTATTCTGCATCCAGTTATTTATTTGCCGTAGGGCTTCGTCGCCCTTCCACATCAGTTTATCTTTGTTCCTAGCATTGACCACTACTGCTAGGTCGTCCGCATAAGCTAGTGTATGCACTCCCTCCGGCATTATCTCCCTCAGAATATCGTCATACAGTACATTCCACAGAGTAGGTCCCAGAACCGACCCCTGTGGAACTCCAGCTGTAATCTCCATGAAGGTGTCCTTTTCTATGTACAGAGATCTCTCCTCTAAGTAGTTGTCGATTATGTTCAGTAGATAACTTGATATCCCCCTTTTTTGCAGACTCCTTAGTATATGATTCCATGATGCTGTATTGAAGGCATTTTTCACATCAAGTGTGATCAAGGCTGCCCACTTACACTCTCTTCGCTCCCTAACTATGCTTATCACTTTCTCCACTGCTTGTATAGATGATTTTCCTTTTCGAAAGCTATACTGATTATCTGAAAGTCCTCCAGAATCCTCCAGTTCCCTTTTCAGCCTATCTCTCACAAGACCTTCGTATAATTTGCCAAAAGAGCTTAGAAGACAGATTGGTCTGAGATTCATATCCTCCGGTTTCCCTTTTGGGATCAGGACTAGCTTTGCCTTCTTCCAGTTTTTTGGGAAGCTTTGCTCTTTGAGGATCCCATTCATTAGGTTAAGCAGTACTACTGGGGCAATCTCCTCTATTTTTTCACTACTCCCATAGGAATCCCATTCTTATATCCTGTCCCCCATATGTCTTCCTTCAGTTCTTTACACAGGTTTTCCCAGCATTGTTGCTTTGTTTTGTTAATTAACCTCTGCAGCTCTTTCTTATTTCTTTTATATCTTTCCTGGGCTTCATTTTCAGTTCTTAGTCGCTGCCTCGCCGCACGTGTAGCCTCTCTTCTGCTTTTAAGGCACTCTGCTCTCTGGTCTCTTATTTCATTGTTCCACCAGAAGGGTGTTTGTAATTTTTCAGTTCTTACTTGGCTGCCTTGATATACATCTCTCCCCGCAGTCTCTAACTCCTACATGGTCTCTATCCCCTCTTCCAGTTTCCAGGTCATAAGCTCCTTAAATGTGTGCCAGTCACAAATCCAGTTCTTGCTCTTTGATTGTTGATTTTTCCTCTCTCTGAGGGAGATCTCAAAGTAGATATATTGGTGTTGGGTGGACGTTTCGTCGTCTAGGACCTGCCACCTAGCTATTTCCTGTTGTATCTTGCAGGTGCAGCATGTTATGTCTATAAATGATTCAGACCTTCCCCTAATAAAAAGTTCTACAACCTGGGTGTGACAAGGCAAGCTTTGGTAATCCGGTTGTAGTGGTGTTCCAGTCTGTATTAGATTCTTGATGTCCTCATCCGTGATGCTCTTAAAAAGTGGAGGAGGAGAGATACTGAAACTATCCCACCAAATCATGTAGACTTAGTTTGTTGCTTCGAAGTTGAGTTTTGGCGTGGTGAAGTTTCAGATAGTCTCTCCCTTGAAAAGTGATCGAGCTTTCAACACATGGCGCAGAACTGATACGCCTTCTTTCATCCACAGCCAATGCAAGGATCAAATTGTCGGGGTGAGCAAAGAAAGCGTTTCGCTGAATTACTGGGTTGATGACAGTAAATTTTGAGTTAAGTACCGTGATGTTCTAATGGCTTCAAAAACTATCTCTGGACCATCTATGAAATTTTTGCTGGCTCTAATTTTAAATCACATAAACATGTCATATTTCAAAACAAAATGTATCAACTGCCTAATTTTGACGAAATTAGGTAGGTTTTTCTAACTCTATTTGCTGTCATCAACCATCTTGAGTGTGAAAACGGGCCAGGATCACGAGGTGCTAAATTTTCTAATTTTCTAAAATTGTATATGACTTTATGGCAGCAGAAATATCACGTAGGTATAATTGATCCTTGATCTTTTCTATCAACTTGAGAAATGGGAATCTAATACAGACTGGCAGACTATTGCAACCGGATTTCCAAAGCTTGCCTTGTCACATGCAGGCTGTAGAACGGTGTGTCAAACTTGTGACCGAAGCACCTAAAAAAGCGTGTGGCGCTGACCCAATAGATGGCTTCATTAGGACGACCCTTATATCAAGATCTATTACTCCAGAATTTTCCCAAAAATCTGACTTTACAGTGCACTCTTCTGAATAACAAAATTAGAAATGATAAATATACTATTACTAAAAATGAAATGTTTATTAAAAATTAAAAAGTTAAATTAACAGAAATTACGAAATATTTCCGATCCTACTAAAAATTGCGTTTTTTGAGCTTTTTGCTCGAACAATAAATATTTTAAAATTACAGGTTTTAAAATTTTTTCGTGTTGCTCATGCCCCAACTTCACATTAGGACATAAAGCGTTTCGATAATAGTGCGTTCAGTAATTATAAAAAATTGACGAAAAACAGCAAAACCTCGCCATTTTTCAAAAATTTGAGTGCGATGCGCGACCGGAAGATACTTTTTGATTTGAATTTTTTTTCATTTTGTATAGCTAAGCGATAGGCAACTTTTCCTGGCTACAGCAATAGAGAGTTAAAAAAGAAAAGTGTTTTTTCAGCCCACTCTAATGTACACTAGACACACACTGTATAATAATCATTTTATTCTAAGGACACCTTTACCTCAAAATTCTAAACCTTTCTAGGATTTCGTGTTTGAAGACCATTCCGCAGCCCGAATGCATCGGAACGCTATTATCTATCCTAATATGTAATGTTATTGCTTTCCTCAAAGCTCAAATAGACATGCTCCACTTTAAACAGCAATACCGATCGTGATCGAGTAGATTTCCAATCTTTGCGGCAATCAGCTTGTCAACGTCAGGATGATCTTATTGGGTACAAGACATCGATGTGCTGATACATGCACGGTTTACAATATAATCTAATTCTTCAGCTGTCCTCTATTTACAGCACGAGCTGACGGGGCACTGCGGCAAGGTGATGACTACTAAGTTTCCGGAAGGAGATAACGGAGGTGGCGGTGAAAGTCACGATCTGTATCCTCGAATTTGTCGATATGCGTGAAGGAGACGCATTTTTAGAGAAGCTACTACTTAATGATACTTACATGGACATATATTCTTCTGCTTAGTAACATAGGTGAGAAGATTTTTTTACAGCATAGTGGAGACAAATTAAGTATAACAAAAGGTGAATGTGGAATTCAATTGCCGCAGCGGTTTTGTTGTTCTAGTTTGTTTCTGATGTGATAACAAGTGCAAAAAGAAGCTTTAGATTAAATCTGACCGTTGCTACATATAAAATTTAAACAATATATGTTGCAACAGTAAAATTTTCTGTTATTTTAAATAAAAAACTAAATTATTCCCAGTAAAATTTCAGAAACTAGGCCTACAAAAAAACCTTCTGAAAATTCGTTAACTTGCAAATAAATAAAAACCATTAAAAACTGCCCTTCTTGTATTATTAGGTATATTATATTACTTTAATTTATCTTAACGAAAGTATACTTTTTATTGAATAAAATTTCAATCGCTTGTAGTTTAGATGGGGCGATCCGTAGGAGGCCAATTTTTTTTAAATGCAAGTTTTTACATTCATTTTGCCGTGGATTTGCATTTGAAGCCCAGATAGGTTACTTTTTGGTTTCGGTCGTTTATAAATAAACAAGCCGATATCTCGTCTTGAAACTTGGGCCGGTTATTCCTCACTGTTAATATTTTTGTTCCAGTTTGTTCAAATAATCTAGAACTGCAATTTTTAAAAGAGAATGGACCATTGGAGTATGGAGTATGGAATTAGCAGGAGGGTGGTCAAAAACCACAGCACTTAGGCCCCATTGGATCCCTTGTACATCCTCTCTCTAGGCAGACACTCGCCTAGGTCTTCAACCAACCTAATCTTTCGAAGTAGGTGGTGATGTTGCCTAGGGGCATCTCCCTTACATTGGCCAAGGTAGGCCAACGCTCTCCCAAGATGGATTCTCTGATTGATGAGACGGCTGAACAGTCACAGAGTATGTGTTGAACCGTCTCATCTTCTTGTTCACAACCTCTGCAAAGAGATGTTTCGCTTAATCTCATATTGTATAGATGTTTCCTTAGCGGACAGTGTCCAGTCTGGATTCCTGTTATAAAACGTAGATTCCTTCTGGTCATTGCCAGGTAGTCCATTGCTGTTTTTTTGTTGGGATACGTGAGTAGTTCCCTAGCGAGCTGACAGCTGCTTGTTTCATCCCACAGCTTCGTAAATTCGTTGTGGGTGTTCTCCTTAATTAACTGTATTTTCGCCGTAATCGGTAACAAACTGGCCGGGCCTGGTCCAAAGATAAGTTGACCTGCTGCCTTCTTGGCCAGTTTGTCGGCTTTTTTGTTGCCACTGCACTGTGCGTGTCCTTTCACCCAGCATACCGAGATGTTGTTCGTACTGGAGGCACCCACAAGTGCTTGATGACATTCCCATACTGCTCCTGTGGTTATTTTGTAACTTCTCAGGGCTAGTAGTGATTGTCTACAGTCTGTGTAGATCCTGATTGTTTTGCCCGTAGTTTGTCTGCGGACAATCTCTTTTGCGGCTATGGCTATGCCCGCCAGTTCAGTTTGTACTATGCTGGCTCGCTCATCCATAGTCCATTTATATTGGATTTGCAGGCTTCTGGAATATATTCCACATCCTGCCCCCTCCTTCTTCCTTGATCCGTCTGTGAAAATGTTTATAACACCTTCACCAGCGGTCTCGTTTTCACGATTTGTCTGTATTGTTTAGGGTCTGTCAAAGACAAATCGGGGAGAGATACCATCTGTGCATGCCTGTAGAAGAGGCGTCTTCCTGACAGCCTCATTCCACAGGCGACTTCTGGTCTCCCCACAGCCTACATTTGGTTGTAGGCCAACGGCCTTGAGGCGTGCCATTGTTATTAAGGCCACTTCTCCTAGATATAGATCCAGTGGTGGCAGACACAGCATTACCTCCATTGCTCTCGTTGGCGTTGTTCGCATAGCTCCTGTTATGCTTAGGCAGGCAACTCTCTGCACTTGGCTGAGCTTGGCTCTCGCTGTAGTCTGTTTACTCTTAGGCCACCAGACCACAGCTCCATAGGTTATCATTGGTCTTATAATGGCAATGTATATCCACATGACCACTTTGGGTTTCATTCCCCAGGTTTTCCCCACGGTCCTGCGACACTGCTCATAAGAAATGTAAGCCTTTTTTAGTCTTCTGTCTAAGTGAAGATTCCATGTTAGTTTGACGTCAAAGGTTAACCCAAGGTATTTCACTTCTGATGCAAAACTTAGTGTTGTGTCCAGGAGAACTGGTGCTTTCAGTGCTCCTGGTTTCCTTTCTCTTGTGAAGAGAACCATCTCCGTATTAATGGGATTAACAGACAGCGAGTGTTCTCGCTGTCTGTTACTGTCTGTTAACTAATACAAAAGCCGGTTTAACCCTATCAATATTGACAGTTATGACTTTGTCTCCTTTCTTAAAGGTAAATAACTTATCTGAACGAGATAAAACTTTAAACGGTCCTTCATATAAAGGAGTAAATGAACGTTTTAAACGTTCAATGCGAACGAAAATAAAATCGCAAGAGGCAAGATCTGAACTAACAAAAGTTTTGTAATTGCCATGCGAAGTTGGAGGAACAAATTTTAAATTATTAAAATAAATGCGTAATTTGTCAATGAAATAAGGAATATCTGGGGAATTATACGATTCAACGAAAAATTCGCCAGGTAAACGAAGGGTTTGACCATATATGAGTTCAGCAGGTGAACATTGCAGATCTTCCTTGGGAGTTGTCCTAAATGCTAATAAAATGATGGGTAATTCATCTGTCCAATGTGATGTATTGGCTCTAGCTAACAAGGAAGTTTTAAGTGAGCGATGAAATCTTTCAATTAAAGAGTTGCCTTCTGGGTGATATGGAGTTGTACGTATTCTATGAAAACCTAAAAACTTTGCAAATTCATTAAATAATCTTGACTCGAATTGTACTCCTTGATCAGTCGTTACTGACAAGGGAACACCGAATCGACAAACAAAGTTTTGAAATAAAGTACGCGCAACTGTTTCTGCTGTGATGTCGCGAAGAGGGTACGCTTCCGGCCACCTAGTGAATCGTTCAATCACCGTAAGAATGTAAGAGTTACCTTTGGATGGAGGTAATGGTCCTACCAAATCTATGTGGATGTGGTCGAATCTGATTTTCGGAATGGAAAAGTTCCCGAGAGCACTTCGCGTATGTCGACTGACTTTGACAGCTTGACAGTTAATGCACGATTTTGACCATAAATTGCAATCTGTGTTCATTTTCGGCCAAAAATAGTTATTTGAAATCAACAGTCTAGTGGCTTTAATACCAGGATGAGATAAGTTGTGAAAAATATCGAATATCGTTCGTCTGTAAACAAGTGGAACAAAAGGTCTGACTTTTGCACGAGAAACATCACACCAAATAAAATCATTTGAATCTGGAATTTGTATCTTTTTTAAAATGAAATTGGTTTTAGTTAGTGATGATTTATCTGACAATAAATAGTTGAGATTTGAATCTTTCTCCTGAGCTTCACTAAGCAACTTTAGGTCAAAGTTAACATTAAGGAAGGGAGAATTTTTAAGTTGAAGTGGTAAAATATCTTGTTTTAAGGAAGAAGTGTCGTAAATACGTGACAAGCTGTCAGCTATTACATTATGTTTTCCTTTAACATGTTGTATTTTACAAGAAAATTGAGCTATGTATTCTAAATGACGTATTTGACGAGGAGATCTTTCTGCTTTTGTGAATAAAGCGTTGATTAAAGGTTTGTGATCTGTAAAACAATTAAACTTTCGACCTTCAAGTATAAACTTAAAATGTTTAATTGCAGTATATAATGCTAAAAGTTCTTTGTCAAAAATGGAATAATTGGTTTGTGCTGTGGTTAATTTACGGGAAAAGAATGCTAAAGGAGCAAGAAATCCCTTATTATCTTTTTGCTCTAAAACTGCACCCATGGCAAGGTTAGAACAATCGACTGAGAGAGATAAGATAGTATCATCATTATTGCAAGGATGAGCTAAAACTACTGCATTACTTATTGCGTCTTTGGCTTTCGAAAATCCGTCTAAACATTGATCAGGCCAACTATTTATCTTTGTAATTTTATCATGAGATAAACTGTTACAAAGAGAATATAGGGGAAGTAATATTTCAGCAAAATGAGGTATGAAACGATGATAAAAATTCACCATACCTATGAAACGTTGTAGTTGTTTGAGAGTTGTCGGTAAAGGGAAATTATTAATGACTTCGACTCTCTCAGTTGATGGTAAAATACCTGATGAAGAGATGTGATGACCTAAAAAGGTTAAATTGTCAACTCCCAAGATACATTTAGATGGTTTAATGTTAATTCCGTATGTGTCTAATCTCTTGAAAACCTTTTCCAAATGTTCCAAATGTTGTACATCTGATTGACTTGCGATTAATATATCATCCAAATAGACGAAAACGAAAGGTAAATTGACAAGTACTTCATTCATAAAACGTTGGAAAGTTTGACCAGCATTGCGTAGACCAAAAGGCATGCGGGAAAATTCAAACAGTCCGAATGGAGTTGTTATAGCTGTCTTATAAACGTCATTTTCAGCGACAGGTATCTGATGGTACGCTCGCACTAAATCAATCTTGGAGAAAATAGTGCAGCCGTGCAACTGAGAGCTAAAGTCGTGGATATGAGGTAATGGATATCTGTCTGGAATGGTAATCGTATTTAGTTGTCGATAATCTCCACAAGGTCTCCAGTCATTCTCTTTTTTCGCCACTAGATGGAGTGGAGAGGAAACTTGAGAAGATGATGGTTTGCAGATACCTAATTCTACCATGTTATTAAATTCTGTTTGAGCTATTTTAAATTTAAGATTGTCTAATCTACGAGGTCGTGAAAAAGGTAAATGACCTTCAGTAACTATATGATGTACAATAGAATGTTTAATAGGTAAATTGTAATCTGGGGAACTAATTAAATTAGGAAATTGTAAAAGTAATTTGTTATATTTATCTGTCAAAGGAAATAATTTAAGTGAATCTAATCTACAATTGTCTAAAGGACTATTTTTAATAAAACAATTAACTGACAAATTAGTCTTGTTATCAATTATTCGAGCTCCTTTAAGATCGACAACTAAACCAAAATGAGACAAGAAATCTGCTCCGACTATCGGTATGTCAACGTCTGCTATATTGAAAACGAAAGGAAATAATCTACGTAAGTTTAGATTGACTTTTAACAATTTCTTACCGTATGTAAAAATGGTTGAACCGTTAGCCGCGGTTAATATCGTATCAAAATTCTTTTTTAAATCTGTGAAAGCATTGCGTGGCACCACAGATAAATCGGCACCAGTATCAATTAGGAAGTTCAGGTTGTTAGATCTATCGTAAATAAAAAGTCGACGACGTTTGCTGTTAGTAATATCAAAATCAGACGTCATAAAATTATTATCAAACTTCAGTCATCTTTGAGAATTATCAGATTTTTTACAATTCTTACTGAATTTGCACCATTCACCTCCACAACGATAGGCATTGGCACCATAAAGTTGATGGTAGTAACAAATAGTATTGTCTGTACGATCAAATTTATTGGAAACATTATTACGGCTGGGTGAACGATTGCGATTAGTGGTACGAGTTTGTGAATTGCTTCTACTTTTGCAATTGTTGCAGCATGAAGTAGAAGGTTGAGGCTCGAAGGATTGATTGGAAAGTCTGGATTCTAAAGAGTTTAATCGATAATTAAAAATTTCTTGTTTTTGTAATACTTGATTAATAGAATCATGGAAAGTGATTGAAAAATTTTTGATAGTGGTAGTTAAATCTGATAGCTGGGTTGACTCAGAGTCAAGAGGATTTTTGGAGTACGATGCAACCATTGAATTTTGACAGGACTCCCAGATCCGATCCGCAATATCTAGAATCTCTTTTGTGTCTGTTTTCCCTGAAGCTGTAATGGCAATATATACTGTTTGAGGTAAACGTCTTTTCCATAGCTTTATCAATAAATCTTGACTAACCATGCTGAATCCTCCAACCATATTCAGCATGGATCTATAGAAATCTGAAGGTTTCAGATCGCCCATTTGGGAACCTGATAACAGATCATTCAGACGTTTTTCCTCACTCGATGATAAACGTGAAATTAAAACTTTCTTTAAATTTATATAGAGATCCGTTTCCGGGGGATTAGATATTATATCGTATATATTATCTATCACATCTAATGGCAAATTAGCTATAACCTGATCATACTTTTTCTTGTCATTGACAATTTTTGCAACAGAAAACTGTGATTCGATCTGGGTAAACCAAATTTCTGGTTTTGATTTCCAGAATGGGGGTAGTTTGACAGAGGTGACATAATGAGTTTGAGGAAAATCCTTGTCTGAAGGTTGTCTTTGCATAACTAATCGATTGTGATTGTTTGATTGATTGACTACTCTCTCAGATAAAAAAGGAATGTACTTTAACTCACTCACCAACAGATGACAGTACTTGTAATATACAACTTCAGTTGATTGAATTAGGAAATTACCATAAATTATAGGAACATCTATTCAACTTTGGAACCTCTATTCAAAATTCATCGGGAAAATTCTTCTCTTCATAAAATGGTCAATTTATACGGTAGTTGATATATTGAATCTCTTCTTGTATATATTTATCACGTTGGACATAAAATTTTCACTTCTGGCATATATTTATGACGTTGGACATAAAATTTTCACTTCTGGCATATATTTATCACGTTGGACATAAAATGATCACGTCGGGCATATATTTATCACGTCGGGGTCACCAAATTTATAGCGTTATCGCTATAAATAAAATTAAAATCGAAGTTAATATATGTATATTTGTTTTTAATACAGGTTCATATTTTATGTCATTTTTGGTATTTTTATGTATATTGATATTATATTTTTATATCGAATGTTTTTTATTTTTCTTAGCGACTCCATGGAAACTTCTCCATTATGGATCGAGTTTTCCTTTTTGTTTCTTAGCGACTCCATGGAAACTTCTCGCTTTTGGAAGTGAGTGAGTCGCTATAGTCGCTATAAGCCCCCTTCAAATTTTCCGTTGAGAAGTATTGTTACATCATCTGCGTAAGCGACTGTATGGAAACCCTCTGAGTTGAGGTGGCGCAAGAGGCTGTCGAGAACTAAGTTCCATAGCAGTGGTGATATTACACCTCCCTGCGGGGACCATTAAAAATTACGTTAAAAATTCGAAAGTCCTCAAGTAGGTATTAAACGTTATATTAAATTTCACACAATATTTTAGTTGCCCGATAGCTCAGTATGTCAGATAGCTAACTCAAGAAATCTGGAGGCAAGTTTTTCTTTCAGCTTCTTCTGTTTGAGCAACCAAAACTTGTCGGTACCATTCATTTCTTAGCACAAACAATTCGCTTCAAGTTATTAGTTATTTAATATTTGGAAAATGTAAATTTAAGGGGGCCTTAATTCGAAAACTGTAAATCGAAGTATTGTTAAATTTTGGATATGAGGTTCTTAAGCATGATGATCAATAATATTTTGTATTTCAGTAAAAAAAAACGACTAATATGACCTAGAAAAACCGACCCCCTTTTTTTCTTAATAAAAATGCATAACTGAGATATGGAGAGGGGGAGAATTAAAAGTGGGCCACGCTGTACAGGGTGGACCAAATTAGATGGGATTTGAAGTTTTCTCTAAAACTATGGCAGATAGACTAAAACCAGTATAGGTGTTCTGAGCTCGATTTTCGAGAAACAAACAACGGCATAAACCGGGATCTTTTTCTACTACCGAGCTGCAGAGCGTTTTTGGAAAATTGGCATTTTTGGATGACCTCTCAATTACCAAGTGTCGAATCGAAAATCAAGTAATACATTCTTTAGGCACTTTTTTAAGTAGAATCTAAAAAAAATAATAAAAAAGTAACAATATAAAAAAAAAATATGAAAAAAAAATGACATGACATATCGTTTGATAGCTAATTTGAGTTGTAATCGAATTGATACACGGTCGGCACTTTTTTACGTTTTTTTGCGAGCTTTTTTATATCGCTGTATTATCGATGGTACAAACTATACTTGGTAATTGAGATATAGAGTCCATACAAAAAGATAAACGATCGCGGTTTGCGCCATTGGTTGCTTCTCGAAAATCTAGCTCAGGACACCTATTTTGGTTTTTGTCTATCTACCATAGTTTTAAAGAAAATCCCAAATCCCATCTAATTCGGTCCACCCTATAATAGCAATAATTTAAGTACAGGCCAATAACGAAAATATCCCATATTCCAAAAATGTTAGAGTCTTTAGTTAATAATTACTTAAAAATCCAATTGAAAAAGGTTATCAGTACAAACCAGCATGGTTTTTTCAAGGATGCTCGATCAGTACTAATTTATTGCTATATGAAAAATATAGGGGCGTAGCGAGCCAACTTTTTTGGGGGTTATTTTTCAAATTTGCCAACTTCATAAAACTTCAGAAGCCAGCTCTGTAAATAATTAAATAATAATTCCTCCAAAAAAAAATGAGCGGGGGAGAAATTCTAAACAATTTTTTTCAATAAAAATTGCCAATTTACGTCCCAAATTTCCAACTTTTGCCAAGTTCCGTCGAAATAAAAGTTAATTAAGTGGGGGGGGGGGAAATCTAAAAAAAAATTTCAATAAAAATTGCCAACTTACGTCTCAAATTTCCAATTTTTGCCCAACCTTTTGCCAAGTCTACGTCCCTGCAAAAATGTATTGCCAATGCCCTAGAAAAAGGAAACTGTGTAGATGCAATCTACACAGACTTCCCCGAGGCACTTGACAAAGTAAATCATTTGCTCCTAATAAATTGTGCTTTCTCATTATATCAGTGGTAAGTTACTATTATGGCTCCAAAACAGTAAAAATCAAAAGTTTTTTCCATTGGTGTGCCGCAAGGGGCACATTTAGCACCATTAACCATTGCCATTATCCTTTCCATCAACGTTGTTGAGAACTATTTTGTGCATAATATGGTACTACTATATGCCGATGACTCAAAGATTATATTTGAAATAAAGGATAGTTTATCATCCCTGGAACTTCAGGAAGACCTTAATCCGTTCGATATCTGGTGCTCTCAGAAAAATATGATGTTAAATACAGATAAAAGCAAATATATACAATTTGGTACAGGAACCTGTAATTCTCTCAATTCATACTTTATTAGAAATGCACCAATTGAAAACTTAAGAAACCTAGGAATATATTTTGATTCTAAACTTAATTTCTATCACAATATATATTACATGTGCAACAAGGCGCTGAAGACTCTCGGTTTCATCAAGGTAAGTACAAAATACTTCACCGATATATGTGCAATTAAAGCCCTATATATTAGTTATGCTAGATCATGCGTAGAAAATTGTAGCAGCATATGGGGGGCACCTTATTTTCAAACATACGTAAATAAAGTAGAAAGGGTGGTTACAAAATAATTATGACTGGCAGCATCTAAAATTAAATAGAAATACCTACGAGGTAAGCAAATTATTTACTACAAATGTACAAATACACATTCGCTCTGGAAACAAACTAAAAATGTACTTACATACAGTAATCCATCAAAAAGTAACAACACGTTAATAATTCGGAGAATCAAAGCTGTGCACTAAACATTTTTTGTTTGTTACTCCTGAAAAATCGAAAATGTCTTCTCGTCTAGGAACCTTAAGATGAAATCACACAGGGCTGAAATATTTTATAGTTCATACTGACTTAAAAAGGCAACTATTCCGAACCCAGGCATTTGTAATTTCTAAAAAAAAAATTATTTGCTCCGCTTTTCAATGGCTTATGATACCTAACGTAATTACAAAACAATTTTTACAACTAAAATTAAATGCAAATGCCTACGAAGCAAACAAATCAATATTTCATGTTAAATACACAAATGTACTTACGTATGGTATTTCATCACAAAATAGCTTAACACCTTATTCGGAAAATAAAACGCTGGAATAAGTAGCACTATATGTTATAATTCGTTGTACTTAAAGTTCACTTTACTTAAACAAGCAAACCTTAACTTAATTATCAAACTTCCTATAAATGGGGATTAAATACATAAATATACCGCGTGTAAACGAATAGTGGGCCACCGCTGTAACTTCCTTGTTTTTAAAGATATCGGGATGAAATTTTGTATGGTGAAATTAGGTAAGATTTCCAACTTTTTGAGACCTATCCGCCATATTTATCACTTCCGGTTTCACCGGGAATGACCCCAATAGCCTTTTCTAAATGGACCACCCTGTATGTTTTTACATTTTTGAAATAAAGATCACATTTTGGATTAAATGTATCCATATATTTTGAACAATTTATACAGTGTTGCACGAAAAATAATTCGAATTTTAATTGTCAATCTAGATGGCTGCGAATATGTTAAAATTATTTTTGTTCCAGTGTAATTCATATAAAAAATACGAAAACGTCAATATGTCCAATAATACATCATACAGGATGCTGTAAACTCATTAAAATCACATTTTTCAAAATGACTCATTTGTTTTCAATATTATGGTATGGGCCACCCGGATATTCAGAAAGCTCTAAAGCTCTATTTAGTAGGAGTTAAACGGTACCAAAAGTTCCGTAATGTGTAATTGTTACTGGCAGGAATGACAATTTTTCTTAAGAAATTTATGATTTATATCTAACTTCAATTAAATTTTGATCAACCCTGTATATTTGTGTTAATATTTTATGATATGCTACCCTCCGCAGGAGTCAGAATGGACTTCTGGCTCATTCTTGTTGCATATCATAAAATATTACCACAAATATACAGAGTTGATCAAAATTTAATTGAAATCATAAATTTCTTAAGAAAAATTGTCATTTCCTGCCGGCAACGATTACACATTACGGAACTTTTGGTACCGTTTAACCCCTACTAAATAGAGCTTTCTGAATATCTGGGTGGCCCATATCATAATATTTAAAACAAATGAGTCATTTTGAAAAATGTTATTTTTATGAGTTTACAGCACCCTGTATGATGTATTATTGGACATATTGACATTTTCGTATTTTTTATATGAATTACATTGGAACAAAAATAATTTTAACATATTCGCAGCCATCTAGATTGACAACTAAAATTCGAATTATTTTTCGTGCAACACTGTATAAATTGTTCAAAATAGTATAAATGTATCCAAAATGTGATCTTTATTTAAAAAATGTAAAAACATACAGGGTGGTCCATTTAGAGAAGACTATTGAGGCCATTTCCGGTGAAACCGGAAGTGATAAATATGGCGGATAGGTCTCAAAAAGTTGGAAATTTTACCTAATTTCACTATACAACTTTTAACCCGATATCTTTAAAAACAAGGAAGTTACAGGGGTGGCCCACTATTCGTTTACACTCGGTATATTAAGAAACACTTTAACATAATAATTCTTGAGAAATTCACTCTTTACACAGTGTTAAGCTAGCGTTACTAGATGGCGGTACCAGTTCATTTGGTCTCCGCACCTTAGAACGTAAAAGCGAAAGATTGGTAAAATGCAACATTGTCTGGCTTTACTCGTAGTGTGATTCGTCAAAGCGTACCAGAAGACTCTTTGTTGAGAATACCAGTCTATAAGTTTCAATACCTATGGTTTAACGTATTATTGCCTTTACATTATTTAAACCTACTTTGTTTTTATTAGATGAGTCGTTTTGGAAATGCATTTTTATGTGACGTAAATAATGAAATTGAAAATACAGGTCAGTAAACTCTAAAAGTGACAAGAAAGCGTCTGAAGGCAATTAATTACAAAACATAATATTGAAGATATACTTAATGAATTACTTATTCGTGAAATATTCTCCCCAAATACCACTCGTGCTTTTAAATCTAATATATAAAAATCTCGGGTCACGGTGTTTGTTATCGAACTCCTCCGAAACGGCTTGACTGATTTTTATGAAATTTTTGGTGCATATTTGGTAGGTCTGAGAATAGGTCGTAGGCTATTTTTATACCCCTAGGTGATAAGGGTGGCCCTATCCAGAAATTTTTTTTTATTTTTTGGATAAAAATTTTATTTTTTATTTTTTTATGATGTGGTATCAAAAAATAATTATAACCACCAACCCTCAGTTTTTAATCTTGATTTTAGTATTTTTACTTTCATCCACAGATGCGCAATAGGGTTGCAAGATGGCATTTAACTCAGTGAAAACAGAAAGTGCGATTGTTATAATCGATTGTAATAATCGATTGCCGTCCAGTCGATATTGCAACTTTAAAGTTTAAATCTTCCTCTCTCAGTGGTCGCCCGCCAGGCGTCTACAGGTGCCACCTCTAATCCAGCAAAAAGCACGGAGTAGGGATGAGAAAGAAGCCGGTCTCCTGTCTCATTCATACAATGGCAAAACAACGTTTGCCGGGTCAGCTAGTTTTATCTATAAATTTTTTCTCAGGCTAAGTTGCCAAAAATTAATTTAACTCTTGCAAATTGGCAGTTTATTATCAAAGATTAAATCCCTCCCGCTAAAGTGGTCGGGATTTAATTAGAAAATAAACTGCCAATTTGCACTCTGTATATTACCAGGCAACAACGTTTTCGATAAAATTTTAAGCACTAGTGACATTATATACGATAAAAGCCTATACTCGTGTCAAAAGCCTGTTCTACTGCTAATAATGGCAGTTTATTGGTGCAATGATCTCCAAAATGGCCTTTCGATGGCTACCAAATGAATGAATGAAATAATCACTAAATCGAACCTTCTTCAAGTAAATACAACTGATATATTAAAAAAATGTTATATTTTATTGTTTTCTTAAAGTTTCAACAACTGTTGCTGTTAGTCGGAAAGGTTTTCATTTACATTTTCATAAAGTTGTTTTATAAATAAAAATTCAACGATAATTTTCTTTAGATAACTCTAAGAACTCCACTCTGCCACGGGCCGCTCAGTGGTAGCACCCAGACACGCACCAAAACGAAAAGGCAGACTATAATAAAAACCAATTATAAGTTTGACAGCGGAGCCGGTATTTAACAAGAAAGTAGTATTTTAAACTATCCGTCAGCTAACAGTGAGACGCTTCCCGGCAACTCATATCAGAGTTTGTGCCATTATCTTGTTTGCGCGTCGTGTTAACTTGAAATTAACTAAGTTTGACTCGCCTGTTGAATGTAATAGTTTTCTTGTAAACTCAGGAACCATGCCTGCATTTTAATGATCTCATTTATTATTACTAGGATACATCACATAAGAGTTATGATTGTCGTGTTGTTAGATAGGGAAACCAATCACTGACAGATTGCTCACAATTACTGCCATAATTACTTCATAGCCTGGATGGAAACTTGCAAGGTTTTGTATAAGTTTTATGTAATTAGTGTATTAACCAATTTGTTTTCATTAAATCGACTCGATGCGACGATTAGAAGCAGCAAAAACTAAACGTCAAAAAAATTGAAAATGTTTATTGTTGTCACAAGCGTCATATTTTCTGCTTTGTTTGACATACGGCTGTACCAGAATTATATTAACAAGCAATATCTATTAAGATAAACTTATGTTCCTAAAATGCGTGCTTGTTCAAAGCATTTGAAAAAAATCGAGAATTTTGCAAAATTACTCAAATTTCACCAAAAAAGTCAAACACGTATAGCAAAAAACTACACGATAAAAAGGAAATCTATCCATGATCGCTTAGCTATAATAGTATACTAAAAGAAACTACATGCATCTTTTTGTACATCTTAATGTTGCCAGTCAGATATATGAACGCGGTTAATCCCAATTGAAAGATAATTAAATAAAATTTATTTTACAAAGAAACTTGTAATATTAAGATGATTGTTTATGACAAACTAGCTGATGCCCACGACTTCGTCCGCGTGGAACTTTGTCCGCGTGGAATTAAGAACATTGACATACTACTAACTCACTGCACATTAGATGCATTTAAGGAAGCACACTGCGCATCCATTGCACTCGAGGAAACCCACTGCTTATCCATAGTGTTCGAGGAAGCCCACTGCGCATCTATAGTACTCGAGGAAACCCTTTGCGCATCCTTAAAACTCGGGGAAACCTATTACGCATCCATAGTACGCGAGGAAACCCACTGCGTATCCATAGTGCTCGAGGAAACCCACTGCGCATCCATAGTACTCGAGAAAACCCACTGCGCATCCATAGTACTCAAGGAAGCCTACTGCGATTCTATAATACTCGGAGAAACTCACTGCGCATCGCAATTTGCCTATTTTTGTGTTAGAGCGAGTTAAACGAAAAAAAAAAAAAAAATTATTTTAATCGACAATAGAGCACATGGGCGAAGTCTCTTCGTTTTTGACATATTTCAATTTTTATGTCAAAAACGAGTTTGCAGGCCCTAAAAGAATTATCAATTTTTCTTATTATCTAATTTGGGTTGGATTGTTTGTTGAGAAAGACCTACTTTAATAGTGTTTTTATAATATTTTGAAAAGTATTAATACAGAGTGTTCAAAAATAAGAATAAAAATGAAATTGTGAAAACTGTCGAAAATCAATTTTTTCAAATGGAAACCCCCCCGATTTTTATAATCTTATCTTATTTATCAGTAAAAATAAGGGTAAGCTTGTGTATGGATGTCTATTCCGAAAATTTTTAGTTTTCGAAATATTGCCAATTCAATATTTTTATATGGGGATTTGCTATGGATATTAAGTTCAAATACTCTTAGCTGGCTATGACGGCGTTGGGTGCTAAACAAATGTACGTAGCTGTCACTTACCATTTGACAAGTTTTAATTATCATGCAGGGGCGCTTAAATTATACGCACGAGGATTATTTAAATTTGTTTATAATCTATGGAGAATGTAACAAAGTTTTATCAAGAACATGTGAAATATTTGGTAATGGATATCCAGAGAAAAGAAAACCGTCTCCTAATAGTATTAAACGAATAATGGGAAATTTTAAAAATTTCGGCACCGTTAAGGCAACAATTCGTAAAATAAAACCAATTGTCAATAATGAAAATATCGAAATTGCTATTTGGAGTTATTTTGCGGCATATCCTATGACATCTTCAAGACAATTGGCCTTACAAACACGAATCTCCAAGAACTCTATTCACAGAATTGTTTTGAAACACAAATTCCATCCCTATTTCATTTATATGGTTCAACACCTAAAGGACACCGATTTGGCCAGAAGAGTTCACTTTTGCGAATTTATTTTAACAAGACGACCTTCGATTTTTGGACAACATAATTTGCACTGACGAAGCAAAATTTATGAAAAATGGCTATTTCAACCGATATAATTTCCACTTTTGGTGTGATTCAAGTCCCCATGCCGTGAGATTGCGAAATTATCAAGAAACCTGCCAATTTAACGTGTACTGTGGCTGTGAGAAATGATGGAGTCGTAAAACTACAGTTTTGTGAAGAAAACTTAAATGGTAATGAATTAATACTTAAATAATTTATTTACGTATTAACTTTTTTTAGGAGAATGATATTTAAACATATTACAAGACTTGAATAATGAATATTTGAACCATTTACCGCTAGCTGAACATAGGTAAATATCTTACCAACACGATGGCGCCCCACCACACAACAGCTTCCTAATTGACAACTTCTTGCAAGAAACTTTTTACGATAAGTGGCTTGCTAACAATGGACTTTTTCTGTGTCCTCCTCGTTCTCCTGATCTGTCTGTCCTAGACTATTTTATATGGGGAACAATAAAATATGTTTATTTCAATCCAGTCACAACAATGGAAGATTGTCAGGCAAGAGTAAGGAATGCTTTCGAAAGAAGACAGAGAAAAATGTTTGGAAGTTCAAGGTGGACACTTTGAACACTTATTAAAATAAAATATTTTCCTAACTATAAGTAGTTATACTGTTAGTATTTTATGTAAGACCCGTTTGTATCTAAGTTACATTTATTTAATTATTTTATGAATTGTTGCCTTAACGGTGCCAACATTTTTAAAATTCTCCATTGCTCGTATAATACAGTTAGGAGACGGTTTTCGTTTCTCTGGATATCTATTACCAAATATTTCACATGTTCTTGATAAAACTTTGTTACATTCTCCATAGATTATAAACAAATTTAAATAATCTTCGTGCGTATAATTTAAGCACCCCGGCATGATAACTAAAACTTGTCAAATGGTAAGGGACACCTACATACATTTGTTTAGCACCCAACGCCGTGATAGCCAACTAAGAATATTTAAACTTAAAATCCATAGCAAAATCCCCATATAAAAATGGCTGTCCCAAGTCAAAACACTGTATAAGCCAGTTTCATCAAAAATCATTTTTTACATTTTTTGATATATAGTATCAACATCTACCAATCCGTGATTGAGGAAAACTAAAATTCCATGTCCAAAGTCCATGTGTAAACAATAATATCCACTGTATATCCACTAACCAAATCAAGTAACTAATTTAAAACACTGAAAATCCATAATTTTTAAATGGTTTATACAGTGTTTTGACTTGGGACAGCCGAAAATATTGAATTGGCAATATTTGGAAAACTGAAAATTTTCGAAATAAATATCCATACACAAACTTACCCTTAATGGTAAATAAGATATAATTATAAAATGTGGGGGGGGGGGTTTCCATTTGAAAAAATTGATTTTTGACAGTTTTCTCAATTTCATTTTTATTCTTATTTTTTGAACACTGTATTAATACTTATCAAAATATTATAAAAACATTATTAAAGCAGGTCTTTCTCAACAAAGAATCCAACCCAAATTAGATAATAAAGGGTTCCTTATAGAAAAAATTGATAATTCTTTTAGGGCCTGCAAACGTCATTTTTTGACATAAAAATTGAAATATGTTAAAAACGCAGAGACTTAGGTAAAATACATTATACGCAAAATCGGCCTAGAATTTTGCGTAGAATCCAAAAATGTAATAATATAGGGTGTCCCATTTAAAATAAGCAAGTTGACATCTACTTCCGGTATAACCGAAAGTGCTATCATCTTGAGAATATTTTAGCCGAGTTGCCCTCATCGACATTAGTTTACTACCAAATTTTCAAAATTTTACAATGTTTACTTTTCGAGATATCGATCGCCGCAGTTCGTCGTGGGACACCCTGTTAGATTAGAATAAAGAATTTTGATATTATACATTATTTTTGAGGAAAATATTATATGTCACTTGATTTATTATTTCAAAAACTGCAAAAAAGTTTAAATATATTTTTCTTGTCAAAACGTAATTTAAAAAAAAAAATGTAATTTCGATTTTCATATAAACGTACTTAGTACAAATAGCCCATAACTTGATCAATATTTATTGTAGATGTTTATACTAAGAATTAGACTGTAGGGAATTAAATTATCTTTCAACATAAACATAAACACACTACATATAGTAGACATCAACATTGTAACAAAAATTTTTTTGTAATTCTTTAGTTTTTAAGGTAATCACGAAAAATACGCCTTGAAATTTGACTTTTAGAAAGGTAAAAAATCACTAAACCTTAAAAAACTCATATCTCTGTCAATGTTTGACCAAACTACTTTTTGTTAGTTATTCAAGATATCTTCAAAAAATCATTTTCTAACTCCTTCTGCCCCACCTCAAAAACTTAGCCAGCAATTGATTTTGGTCAGCTTTTCTTTACATATTACACAAGAGCTGTTTATTTTATTTAATGCTTTAAAAATAACGATTTATAATAAAAAATAAAAACATTTTCTCTTTATCATGTTATAACCCCAGTTAGTCAAAATATTTGCAAGTTCATCATAGTAGCCATATATTTTTCGAGGGAATTTTTAGTGTTTCTCGTTTTAACTGGGACACTTTCATTCATAGCTTCGTTAATATTTTCTTGTGAAACATCGCCAAATCGCTTTTTCTTATTCATTTTGTGTACAGAAATCAAGATGAAAACGTGAAATGTCAGATTTTAAGAATTTCAATGACTTTTTTAGTTTGACACATGGCTACTACGAAAAAAGTAACATACATTTTTCTCGATAGCCGTTTTTCTCACTTCAAACAAATCCTATTGGTTGATTTTTTGAAAATGTACGTTTTAATTGGTTAATAATGTAAGAATATATTAATCTGCAAAAAAAATCAAGTTGCATCGATTCCACTAAAAACAATTTTTTTAAATAGTGCCACTTTCTTGAAATAATAAAACATCAGTGTCAAACTGGATTCCCCGTGTATATATTGCGAATTAACCAGAGATATACCATATTCAATTCGAATAAAAAGTAAATCCAAAGAGCAGAACTACAGACTTATTACCAGCCTGTCAACTACAGCATCATCCATTATCTCAACAAAAGTATATGAACACTGCAACAAAGCACTCAAATGGCAACAGAAATCTCAGAGGTGCAGAACACAATCGATTATCCGTGAAATAATAGCAACATAAAGTGATATTAGAAAGAAAAAATAATCTTGACCTATATTGTTTATTTATTGAATTGAAAACAAAGCTCTCTCTTTCTTTTTTTTTTGTCCATTCCTAGTGTTATAAATCATCTTTTGTAGATAATTTACAGCAAGTCTCACATATATCTGCATGTGACTTTAGAAGAATATTCTACAAGAAGATCTCTGGTCCAACATTATTTGAGATAACAGTTTTTAGAACGGGAGCCCATAATACAAAAAAAAAAAATGTATAACAGTATTCACATTTAAAACCACATACGCTTGCTATTTAAAAGACAGTAAAGAAATTCTACCATAACTGTATAGTAGGATGAGAACCTTAGATCAGACCAGCGAAAGTGTTAATCAATGCTGGTGCATTTCATTACAGCATTCAGTCTGAGAGTTGTTTAAGAGCTAGAAAATGTGAAAATTACTGGATACTTGGCGGCATATAGTAGTATGGCATACTTGACAAATATGTTCATTCAGGGGCATTATTAAATAAATTAAAAATCCTGAACTCAATCTGTTGCGTTATTGGAAAAATGGTGGTCCGGCTCTGTTTTCTGTTCAATATCTCTCTCACCATTAGCAATATCAGAATTATGTTTCAAAGCTCATAAAATTATGTACAAGAAATATTATGTAAGGTGGACCAACGAAAACTTGACATCTGCTTTTCAAGTGACCCAACAAAAAGAAGTCTAATGGAGAAAGATCAGCTGATCGTGGGGGTCAATCTATGGAGCCTTTTCTTGCAATCCAGTGACTCGGAAATTCTTGATCCAAATACTGATTAAAAGTAGAGCATATTAACTGATCCTTCAAATAATTTTGGTTATTTTCAATAATATCAGTCGACATAGGGTCAATTGTATCTTCCAGAAGTTCCAGATACATTTCTCCTGTTAGATTTTCTTCTGGGAAAAAACGTGTCAACGATAAGATTACCAAAAATACCAGCCCAAACGTTTAATTTTTAGAGACATTGAGTATGTACTTCATGAAATATTCGGGGATTAGAATCAGACAATTATGGCGATTAACCATATCGTAAAAAAAACACTGAAACAGATGTTAAAAAGAAAATGTGAATTTTCAATTGCTGGCTCACTTACTACGTTGCAGAATTGTAAACGATGATCACTATCTTCTTCATTCAGTTCTTGTATCAAACTAATTATATAAGGGTGGTTGTGGATTTTCAAAATACGTTGAATGTATTTACATTACGTTGTATTCAAGTTGAATTTATTTTTCATTTTATTTTATTTGTGTATTTTAAGTAGTTGTCAACTTTCTTGTACTCAACGTAGGGTCAAGAGCAACATGGCTCAAAATTGCCACTTCTGCTGCCTCATTTCTTATTGGGGATTCAATGTTCCGTTTTCATTTGCTGCAGATCCAGTGTCTTGGAATTTTTCAATCAATTCTGAAACATACTGTTGCGACACATTCATATTTTCATGTTGTTGACTGAATAGTTCAGCAGCTCTGTTAGCATTTTGATTGTTCTCATAATAAAGACCAATCACCTCAACCCTCTGTGCAATTTTAGAAACTATTTTTGCTTTTCAGATTAATTAATAGTAAGCCACGCCACGCAACACAATAACGTAAACCACGTTTATTAATCAAGTGAGAAACTGAAATTGAGATTTCGATTAATTTCTTCAATTGTTTTAAATTCGTATCACCAGTCAAGAGAAAAACTTTCAATAAAAAGTTCAAGCTATCATATTTACTGATAAAGAGAGTGCAAAAAATGCAAACCAATTACACAGTGACGTACTGTTCTGTATTAAATGTTTGTAGCTCGTAAATATCAAACAGGTTCAGTTAGGAAACAAAAATTCAGTTCTTCGAAAACGGTACATGTAAATTTCAAAACTGCATACCACCACTGTTTAGAGAATTCAAGGGTCTTTCCAATGACTTACGACTCGTCCCCCCTTCCCTGTTCTAATTTTAGGGGTTCTTCATCCCACTGCTTGTAGGTTGAAGTGACGATGTTGAAACTCGTTATCCAGTTTTCCCCCTCCGAAATAAAATTGACCTATCCATTTAGATCTACGCTATTATCACCCGAAACTCCCATTTCAAGTTTCCGTTGGGCCACTTTGTATATGTATCTTTCGAATCTGCTATTATATTTTTCGCATCTACACAGACGAATGTAGTTATTTCTGCAGGTTTACTAGTTTTGATTAAGCTAGACTGTGCTTGATGTGGACTGTTTGTACCAGAGTTTCGAAAATCGAATATTAACTTGGGGGAGGAGGGTTAGCATCTACCTGGCCTCTCTTAGAAACAACCCTTATAATCCAGTCAACGAAGCCTAAAAAAGACCGAATAGGGAAAATAATTCGTGTCGAGACCCATTTTTGTACAGTTGTCGGGAGAAGTGCCCTAAACAACATACTAAAAGTCCTGAACGGTGGGTGGTGAGCGGGGGATCTGGGTGTAGTTTAAGGGTCCCTTTTTGACGTTTTTCTTGAATAACTCGAAAACTACGACCTCTAGCGAAGAAGCGTCCATATTCAAAATACACTAGATAAAATTTTCTACAAAAAATATCTTATACATTTTTTCCCTACATCTTATACACTTTACGAGATACAGAAGGTGAAAAAATCGTGAATTCTTGAAAATCATGTTTTAATAGAATAAAATGAAAGTCTGATATTAAATGAAGTCGGTTCGGACCTAATGAAATGGAATGTGGGCTCCGATATTTCTTCAATATGCCGTCAATACATACTCAAACATTAAGGTCAATACTGTACTGTTGTTTTTTATGGTTACGGTGATGTCAACAGTACGAAATGAGAAGAGCGTGAAAGCACATTCCCGTGAGAAGTGGGCGGAGTTCACTTGAAAATTAATAAAAGTCTATTTTGTAACTACGGGAGTGATCACCTCGTGCGAAAAATGCGTGAACTCACTTCTACTGGTAAATCGTGAGGGAATCCGTCAGTTCCCCGGGAGAACGGTGACAGTTTGCGTCGGCCAAAAATTATTGTTGTCAAATCTGTTAAACAGAATGGGCATTGCGGATTTGCTCATCGTGAATGAGGTTATAATAATATAATTCTTAGCAAATATTACAATTACTTTTAGTTCATTATAGTAATATTTTTTTAAATATATATTACCAATTACAAGGGTATATCCTTACGGAATTTTTGGTCGATAAATAAATTCTAGGTATTACGAGATCTTCGTGATGCCGAGGGGAATTTGGAAGGGGAACGGCAAGTTTTTTATAGGATTAACTCTTTTGCATCATTAACCGACCAAGCACTTATAAGGAAAATCAGGGTCAGCAAAGAACTTGCGCGTAATATGATCGAAGTGGTAACTCCTTTCATACAAGCCTCCCATACGATGTTCAGGAATCACCACGGAGCATAAAGTGATAACTTTTCACTTATATGTTCCAAGGTGACAACACTAAACTTTAAAAAGAGTAACCACAATAAAATAACAACTGTACACTAAACAGCTGATGCTTTTGCGTCAACCTAATTAGTTGTAAATTCGGCTATTCTCGCTTAATCACTTCACGTTCACCACCTATTCACTGCACAGAATCCATTCTAGGACGGTCGGGTGAGATGCGTGTGATGGGAGCTCTCGCTTCGCACGATGAATGCTCACTCTCCCCATAATTACAAAATAGAGGTCCAGATGAGAAGTGGCCTCACAAAAACTTCAGTTGATATTAATTTTAATGAAAGCATGAATGTTACTGTTCAACAGGAGCATTTTCTCGCAAACGAAAAGAATACAACCGGGCTTATCCAACTACTCACCTACAAAATGACGGCAAGAGAAATAGAAACAAGAGTTGCTACAGGGGATGCTGATGGCACTATCGTAAGATGTGGGTTTGAGAAAGCTGCTGTACATCCTACTGTCACAATAATAGGAAGAGATGTGGACTTGACTGCTTTACTCGTTGCTTTAGCACCACCAGGTAGTAACGTATCTTTATGAAGCCTGGAAGGGGGAAGGTGGAATCAAATTTGTTTTCAAAAAGAAAACTCCAACAACTTCCTTTTGCTGAAACTATCCTCCTTATCCATGGCTTTAGCGGATCCAACATCACTTCCGCTATTTACAATAGAAACAAAGGAGGGATGGTTAAGTTGTTCAGTAAGATTCCCAGCCAAATGAAAGAAATGTCCAACATCTTCACTAACCAAAAGACAAGGTCGCACGGGCTGATGAGAAGATGTTTTTAGCGATCTACCAAGCGACTAAAATCATCCACCATCCACCATCATCCACCAAAACTTGATCCATCCACACTGCCACCAACCAAAGGAGCTGCGCAACAACACTCCTTCAGAGTTTATTTAAAGTTATATTAATTGTTTTTTGCAAATATATCTTGTTATCTACTTACAGCGATTCACGTACTTAGAGATACAACAATGGCTCAACAACCCCCTACCCTCGAACCAGTGGGGATGGAACCGAGGAAAAGATGCATCGCTAATCCCGGTTACCACCAATGACCCAGAAGCTCCTGACGCGATCTTGAACTCATTTTTTGGCGATATTCTATTGGGTGTGGGAGACGTTGCTGCCGAAAAGCCGGCATTCATGCTTCATGGTGTGCCGCACTTACCATGGTACGTGTATTCGTACACTATTAGACGACAGTGTGGACAACGGTGATGATGATTTTGAGTCAGCTGACTTTTGAAATGTTTATATTTAAGATAATATTCGTGTATTATTAGTAATATAGTTTCTCTGTTAGTTTTAAATTCATTCAGTATTAAAATTTCATTTATGTCATTAAAACGATTTTTTTTAGTTATTCAAGAAAAACGTGAAAAGGGGACATTTAAACTACTCACCACCCACTAGTCAGGACTTTTAGTATCTTGTTCAGGGCACTTTCCCCGAGAACTATACAAAAATTGGCCTCTACACGAATTATTTTCCCTAGTTTTCCTTCATTGACTATTATTCATTAACTACTCAAAGGCGTGATAACTTTAAAAGTAGCTGTGCTAGAATGTAAACATTGTGCCCTAGCAAAGATACGAGAAAGTAACGAAGGAGCTGAGAAAAAATGTAACTCCCCTATATTACCGCCCTCGTAGGCATGCTGGCTTTGACCGTAGTTGAACTAGGATGTGCTAGGTGTAAATATTGTGCGCTAGTAAGTTTGGGACAAAAATAACTGGGGGCTAGCATCAATCTGGCCCTACACGAAAACAACACTTATCTATTCAGCGGTATGCTGTGTAAACATTGTGTTCTGGCAAAATGAAGAAATAGTTAAGGGCGTCGTATTTTATCAAGTTGCAAAGTTTTTAGTTTTTGGTACATAGAAAGTAGAAAGCTAGATACATGATTGAGTGAGGTATGCATTTATTACCACAATAACAAACGATATTAATTTTCGTAATATGTATTTTCCATAATGTTTTCGGAGAGAATAATTCGAAAACTTCTAATATAGTCTATGTACAGGAAAAGTTTTCATTTTTACGTTCAGGTTGTCGTCAATAAATTTATGAACTTTTGGAATAATGTCTCTCTTCCACCACTTAAAAAAAGTTTTCATAAATTTTCTTTTTTTATTTTTTTCTGTATCTTGTGCACTCACAATCTTCGATTGCATTATCTTCATTTTAATTTAAAATAAAACCTACAGTTTTGTCTATATCAGACACTTCCACAACCATGCATTGGTTTTCTGAAAATTCCCAAACTCTTCTTCTTCACTACTGTTCATTAACAGGTCGTAATCGTCTTACTTACTTTGACATTTTAAACACTGTTCTTTACAGAAATCCAAATAACCTGATGCATTAAATGTAACTTGTTGCTTTACTTGACAGACACGATTACCGTCATCTAACAGTGGGGTTAAAACTATTCTCATAATTGTCTGAAGTTTGATATCATATGCATATAATACAACATGCGTTTTTCCAATTAATCATACCATGCCGGTTTACGCAGAGCATTCACGATTTTTTTTTTTATATATTATACCTTTCCCGCAATTAAAAGGTTTTAATTACTTCCACATCCAGTATAATAACGACAAAAAAATTTTGAAAATTTTTATTGCTCAAATAGGCTTAGAATGTCATGAAACGTCGAGATTTTAAGTTTCAGCGAAAAAAATTATGTCTGTCTGTCTGTAACTTTTTTGTGCGCACGATTACTCTAGAACCGTTTAAGATATTGACTTGAAATTTGATACACGTATATATTTTAACATGATTTGGAACTAGAAGCTGTGCTATATTTTCATCTTATTCCGTCGAAAGATTTGGGGATAAATTAGGGTAAATGGGGGGGTAAATAGGTAAATCAAGCAGGTAAGAGTTCATAAAATTGTTATTTAGTATATGCAAGAGAAGCTAAATTGTCAAAAAATTTTTGGCATTAGCCACTCCCATTTCCACCCCCATTATTAAAGGGGATGAAAAAAAAATGTAATTTAGTGTGTGTACAAGAACCAAAAACCTCAAAATATTTTTTTATATCATCCACCCCATCCACCACCCTATCACCACTCTCACCCCACCACCGATGTGGGATATCTTTTTATGGGTTTTTGGGGTAGACGATTTCAAATATTTTTTTATTAAATTTCCGTAAACAACTATTTCCACATACAAAATGTTTTCGTTGTGAGAGACTTGGATAGAGAACTGGATGTGGAAGTAGTGATTCATTGGGCAGCGGTTTTACCTTTCTCGCGCTATAAATTGTAACATTTTAATGGTACGAAAATATAGAATTTCAAACCCTACAAAGTTGTCTCTGTATTTTTTTCATAACTTTGACATAAAGCGATATATTTCAAAAAGCGGGGCAACACACACACACACACTCGGAATAGACCTCTCTACGGGCCTTCAAAACGGCATGGTGTCAAGTTCATTAAAATTGAATTATCAATTACCATTGAATTTTCCTTGGGCAGCGGTTTTTGTTAGTAACATGCAGAGTGCGAAATATTCTAAAAGCCAGTATATCGACAATATCTCATATATTTGATGTATAATATTTTTTTTGTACAGAATCATATTTGTGCTAAAATTTAAAAAGAATAGGTTTACATTTTCTTTCAAACTCAGCAAGGCAAAATATCCATTGACAGAATTGACACGCTCACTTGGGACAAATCGTCATTTCTTGAACAATTTGCACATTCTGAATAAACTAAACAAATCGTATAAAGCGAAATGCCTTGACAATCGTCCTTCATTGTGCATATCTAATCCGGTGCAATGCATTCGCAGCCGTTTTCCACGTGTTATCGCTGAGTCAGCGCAGAATAAAGTGCTTTTGTTATAGTTTGGTATTTTGTCAACATCAGACTAATTAATGGATCTAGAATAATTAACAGTGCAATACGATTGCCTCGCCACTAGTTGAGCTGCTAGTAAATAAGTCCTGTTCAAAATCCATACTGCAAATACTGGTGTAGCGTTTGCCTTGTTTCATAAATATCTGTTTATTTATTAATGTTTGCCCAACAGGAAAATACGTACTACAGTGTTATGATGTTATGAAATATGAACGCACCGCATAAATTAGATACAAGATTGAGTGAGTATAAAAAGATATAAAAGTTGACAGAACATTTCTGATTGTAATCGAAAACTGATTATAGATAATAATAATTTATTATTATAAGTCAAAATACATTTTCTTTTAAATTACGTCATATAAAAACTAACAACCAATAGAAAACACGGATCAGTTGAATTAAATATTTGACATAAGTTTAATATTAAAAGTAAGTGGGGGGGATTGAGGGATACGCTACCCCCAATTTTGTCAGGCTCGGCAAAAGTTGGAAATTTTACCATCTTGGCAAAAGTTGAAAATTTTAATCATAAGTTGGCAAAGCAAATCGGTAATTGCCATATTCTGATAACTGATAAAATTCTGAAAGGCAATATTCCCAAAATCCCCTTTTTCGCAATCATAGCAGTGTCTCTTTGATAAAAATTTTGTGTACGCGAATCATTATTTTCATGAGAAAACGATTTTTTTTAACATTTCTTTTTAAATCGAATAGGGTTGCAAAATTTGTCCAATTTATTTCTTAAAGTGTATTTAAATGAAATCTATATTATCAATTTTTTTCATAACAATTAACTCACTAGAAATACATTTTTTTTCCTACCTTACTTATCCGGCTAGATCCAATTAACATATGAAATAGAAGCTTTCAGACTGTGAATTATGCCATGTTTACTGAAGGTTTTTAATAATTTTTGAAATTTTGTAAAAATTGATTTTACATTTAAAATTTTTTTGTAATGAAATTTAACGCCAATTTGGTATAATCTTCATAACTTTATAATGAGTACATATTAACCATAAATATCAATAAAAATGTGATTTTTAAACTTTTTATATTTTGTCATATTTACGACTTCGAACGCTGGACTCATGAAATGGCTTCCCTCTATAAATACTTTTGTGTTAATAACAAGCGGTATCCGTAATCAGCTCATGATGAGCTCGGAGCAAAAAATGGAAATGGCTGAGAGGTTGTTTCCCTGCGTGCTGCCACCGAATGGAAGTTCGACCTGGGAGAACTCCCCCCTCCGATAGTAACGGAGATAACGAACTGACCAAGACCGCTACTAGGCTTAAGCCTAATAAGGCACTTGGACCTAATGGGGTCCCACCGGAGGTCGTCAAGCTCGCGGTAGCAGGCCATGCGCCGATTATCGCGGAGACTTTCAACGATATAATTAGAATCGGAGTAATACCCTGGAGGTGGAAACAGGAAAAATTGGTGCTGGTATCTAAACCGGGCGAGCCCCCGGGCTCGGTGCCGAGACCGATTTGCCTGATAGACAGTTCAGCGAAACTCCTTGAGCGAGTCATCGCCACCAGGTTGACTGAGGAGCTTGACGCGAGAGGGGGTCTCTCTAATAACCAATACGGTTTCAGGAAGGGCAGGTCTACGGTTGATGCAGTCCAGGAGGTCATGCGTATAGCAGGCTCCGCAAACACGGGCAACTGGCGCCACAGAGAGATATGTCTCGATGTGGCGCTAGATGTAAAAAACGCCTTCATCACGGCTCCTTGGAGATTGATAGTCGAGGCGCTTAAAGGGACGGGGGTATCCGTGTACCTAATACAGATGATCAGGAGTTATTTTACTGATAGAGAACTTCTGGTTGATGATAGCCTGAGAGATGTCACGTGCGGGGTCCCGCAGGGGGTCAGTCCTTGAACCGCTTCTGTGGAACGTCCTGTACGATGGCATTCTCGGACTGAATACACGTAATACTGTCAAAAACTGCCGGCTCGTCGCCTTCGCAGACGATCTCATCGTCGACAGAACCGAAGAGGCGGCACGCATGAATGCCGTTATCATGGACATCATAAACTGGATGGATGAAAACGAGATGGAAATCGCCCCGAACAAGTCTGAGGCCATCGCGCTTGTGAGGCGCAAACAGGTCGCTGAGATGACCGTAAGCATCTTAGACCACACGATCGTTAGTAAGCCGGCAATAAAATACCTGGGCGTCTTCCTGGACACTTCATATCGAAGGCGGAAGCCTCGTCAATGGCACTCTGCAAACTTATGCTACGCATTGGAGGCCCTAGGACTAGTACCAGGCGCCTAATAAACTCGGTGGCGACGTCAGCCTTACTACGTGCAGCGCCAGTCTGGTTAAGGAGCCCTCAACATCGCGAGAAGTCGCGACCGACTCCTTAGGGCACAGAGGGCGATGCTTATCCACATTAGCTGTGCCTATCGCACAGTCTCCACAGTGGCCCTCCAGATGGTGGCGGGTATCCCGCCTATTGACCTCCTTGCGAGGGAAAGAGCTTTCAATCGTGGTGCTAGCAATGCTGAAAAACTGATTAATAGAGGTTTTTTACTCGATAGGTGGCAAGAACGCTGGTCCACGGCGGAAGCAGGGAGATGGACGCACGGACTGATTCCGGAAGTCCATCCTTGGGTCAGCAGGAAGCTCGGCGAGCTAAATTATTACTTGACTCAAGCCCTTACCGGGCATGGAAACTTCGGTACATTCCTCTTCGCATAGGGAAGAGGCCGGACACGTTATGCAAGTATTGTGATCATGAGGATACATCGGACAATACCCTACTTCATTGCCCTCGATGGGCGGAAGAGCGTGCCGTAGCTGCTTTGGCAATAGGCCAGGATGCAATGGCCAATAACTTTGTCCCCTTTTTTTAAATAGCGAAGAAGAATGGACGATTATCAGCACTATGTGCTGTAACATGCTAAGAAGTAAGGACTACGATGATATGCACACCGATTAGATCAAGAAAGTCTGAAGATCCGAAGTAATGCCTGACGGCGGTTCCGGATATGGAAGAGGGGTTTTAGTGAGGGAAGGTTTCCTCTCTTAAAAAAAAAGATAACTAAACTATAGACGATTCCTACAAAACATCTATAACATAATGTGTCTTAGACCTAATCTAGCTGTCATTCTTATATACGGACATGTGACAGGGCCGTATCTTAGGTGAACCAATATAACAAATTTTTTTTTTTTAAAAGGGTTATTTTTATTTTTGTTATAACTTTTAAGTGAAGAAAAATAACTGTAGCCCAGAATCACAAACATTTTGATAAAAACTATAATTTATTGCCACTATTACCATTAAATTCTCATTTTAACACCCTTGCTCATTTTATGAAAATTTTCACTAGTAATCTCCCTAGTGCTTGAAAAATGTCCGGTAATTAATTCAAGCATGTGGGGATACGGTAAGAAAATTTCACTACTAAAAATAAATATATGAAGGACAGCTAGATTAGGTTAGGTTATGTTAGTTAGTAGGCTGTGTACTCAGAGCTGCCTAGTAGTTAATTACATTTGTAGTTTAACTACAATTGAACTACGAACTATAAGTACTTATAGGTAGTTATGAATACATTGGTATTGTATTGAGTATTCACTATTCAAATTACTTTCTAAAAGTAGTTAAAACTACTAAAGTAGTTGCAACTACTGTTTATGTGTATCCATAGAATCTGTTTTTATATGTTTTTCTCAGAAGTATGCTCAATAAATATACAGCCCAGTTGCTCAGTGACAAAAAGAATCTGAGCAGCATACAGCCTCATTATTAAGTTGAGATAGCTACAGTCAATTAAAGATTTTATTAATGTTACCTTAACAAGAGGTAAATTGAACAGATTGGTAAATTCTGGTTTAAAAATTTTAAAATTGTTGCAGAGCTTAATACACAACCACCTGAGAGCACTAGAGGAAAAACTCAAAAAATATAAATTGGATTTTGACGAATCGACCGAACCCATCACGGCCACAACTAATACAGCCATTACCAATTATTACCAAAAGGATGAAAATACTGAATTGGGCAATAAAATAAAGTTGCAACTAACATACTTGGAAGATTCGTGGAGCAACTTTGAAATGCTGAATAATTATCCAATTTTTAAGAAATTATTTGTTTACTATAATACGCCTTTGCCTTCATCAGCTCCTGTGGAACGTCTGTTTTCGTTTTCAGGCATGATAAAGTGCCCCAAAAAGAAGTTCATTATCCTATTCTAATTTTGAAATATTAGTAATGTCAAAAGCGAATGGCAATTTGTAAATGGGTTTTGTGTTTTTCTTTATTAATTAACAAAATGGTAATCTCGGTAGTGTTTTCCTAATCCCTCAATAATAAACTTTAATAATATTAAATAGTTATTAAATAACCTAAAAAGGTTGCAAATCGCAACAATGAAGCAACATGTAACTAAATTGTAGGGTAGGCTATGTAGGTACACTTTGCTTGCACACCAACGTAGAAAAGCATTTTGTGACTTTTTGTAGCATAGTGGCACAATCATTTTACAAATTATATAAGTATATTCAACTTTCCTTATGACATGTCACAAAGAAAGGTTTCAGTGTCTTAAGTACACAGTTCTAGTGACCTAATTTCTTTCGTCATGAAAAAAACTTTAATGCTGTGTAAGCGTAAAGTGTACTACAAAAGTAGTTGTAAATGTAATTGTAGACACGTAGTTAAACTACTTTTTCAAAATAAAAGTACTCGAGTATTTTTCAAATACAATGCATTTTCAATAAGTACTCTGTAGTTAGTAGTTAACTACTTTTTCAAAAGTAGTTTGGCAGCTCTGTGTGTACTACATAGAAAGGTTAGGTTGATCTATTAATCTTGTTTGTTGGCAGGTTATAGGAAGGTCTATAATTATTATTTACATTTTCAGCTTAAAATTAGTAATTAGTAATTAGAGTTTCGTCATCTTAAGTAGGTTTAAGCTACTAAAATTAGGAAAACTTTCATTTTTTAATAAATATGCGCACCTTTTAATTTCATGCTGGGCGGGTATACTATTAGTTTAATAAATTTTTAATTTACTATTTATCGACATTAGTAACTTTTAAATTATTAACGAGAAGTTAAAAATAGCTTGGGGGTTTCTTTTTAATTCAGTTTAAGCTACTAAAATTGGTAATTGTTGTAGATTTTGAGTTTGTGTTTAAGAGTTCTCATGGGCTAACTCAATCCACGTCTAGTTTCCGAGATACAGTTCAAAAAATGTACAAGCGGTCAAGTTAAAAAATTTCCGAATTAATGATATTTTTTCATACGTTTTATATTGTGATACGTTCTAATAGTCCTTTATTTATTATTTTGCACTAAAAATATTTTTTTTGTTATAATAAAAATAGCGTAGAAAAAAATAAAATTTGAGAAATTTTGGCGAATGCGTCGGCCTAAAAATAAGTGAAAAAATTATTCGGTCAAATTGGCTAAAATTTTTTTTAGGTAAAATTTGTATCCCCGATAAAAAAACTCTTTAATAAAATTTTATTTTGTAACTACTTTATTGCCGTTGCCACATTGCAGTAGATTGCAACGCTATATAAAAATTATGTAGCAGACTCTGGAACAACAATTTACTTTCAATAGAAAAACTGTCCCAAATAGTGCTTTAATATAACTATTTTTTAAGATAATAGGAAATAACTATAAAATAATTTTAACATATATTTATAACGGTGCTGAAAATACTGCCGAACGTTACTAAAAACGCGCTATAAAATTATTTAGTTTTATAAGCTGAAATGTTTTATAGCTTAGTCACAGAAACTTTTCTAAAATAATTTCTTAACTGCTTTATAAGATATTTTATAATTTTGCTGTAAAAACGTTTTGATGATAAATGTATAAAACAGTTCAGTTGCATGCAACCAGATAGTGTTCTCTATAACTCTAATATAATCAATTAGCATTTTAGAAGCATTAATAAAATAACAATAAGACAAAATATTAGTATAGCATTTAAATTATAAAACAAATTTGCTGGTTGGGTCTCTTTTAAATGTAAGAATGTTATATTAGATTATTGAATTCAGTGTTTAAATATTTCGAATATCATTATAGGAGTGAATTCTATAGGATTCTAATCCAACTGGAATAGAAATACTTCCCAAGCGATCTCTTACCATCTATGATGTGAAATTAACAGTGCTAATTATGAATTCTATAATATATTTAAAATATGTAAATTAAATATAGCATTATTATAGTGAATATTAAAAATAATTATTAAATTAGTTTTATTCTACAAATGTTATTTTATTTAACAGCATTAAATACAGCTCGATTTGCGCTGGCAATAACTTCTAGTGCAGCTCGTTCAAAAATGATAATTACTACAATGTTGTAATATCGCCGGAACATAAATTGGCATAAGTCGCTCGATATAGGTTTGGTCGCCATTATTCGAAACCCGCTATGTACATTAATTAATTATACACTTGCAGATTATCGTTGTTATTAAATTTTCATTACATGTATATCTAAATTGGAGGAATACATCATTATCGTCCATTCTCATCAATAAATCGATGTAAATTTATACTCAATTTATATGATATTAAAGTAGATCGTAATTTCTCATGTTCTGTTTGGGGATGATAAAACAGAAGCTGTCATTACCTTGTGTCTCATGTATAACAAATAATGGGTAAGCGTGTCCAGAAATTAATAATGATTCTTCATATTAATTCGGGTCCTCTTTCTATGAAGTACTGTTAAAACATCCTAAATCATATTTAATTTCGTTCGGAAATTTTAACAATATAATGTCATATTTTCATTCAACCATCTAATAGTAAAAGTAGTAGTGGGTGGAGAGGCAGTTGCTTGACACATATTCTCTACTATTACCCTCTACCCTGCCTTCACCTACTACATCACCTCCCGTTACTTCTAAAAATCTCATCGATTAGATTATCCCCAGCAGCCCAAACGCTCCACGCTGTTCCAAGAAGTGGCAGAGACGTTTCTTCGCTTGGAAGACTGGCTTGTCGTGTAGGATCTTTTGCAGAAGTCTTCTGCTTTCGAAAAATATTCTTGTCCAAAACGATAGCTTGTATCATCTGCAAGAACCACCTACGCAGCAAACTAGAGAGATTGCATTATTTCTTCCTTCTTTCTAGTCTTTCCCACTAGGTACAGTTAGAGTATACAGGGTGGACCAAATAAGATAGAATTTGGGTTTTTTTCTAAAACTATGGCAGATAGACAGAAATCAGTATAGGTGAACTCGACTTTCGAGAAATAAACAATGGCACGATTTTTCAACTACCGAGCTACCGAGCTATAGAGCGTTCTTGGAAGATTGGCATTTTTGGATGGCCTGTATATCTCAATTACCAAGTTTTAAATCGAAAATCGGGTAACATATTCTTAAGGCACTTTTTTGAGTAGAATCAAAAACTAATTTGTGAGTTAATTGAGTGAGCATTATTAAAAATGGTTCAATTGGTGAATGGTGAAAAATATAATATGATTAAGTGTTTTATAGAATGCGGAGAAGATTCAAATTTAGCTTCCGAACTTTATTTTAATAGATAAGTTATAGACAGCAAAACTTTTCGCCAAAAGTGCCGCCTAAACAATATTTTTATATATCCAGAAAAGAGACAGCCAGACGTAAAAATATTCAAAAAGCTACAACAAAATTTAAAATTGTTTGGATCATTTGTAAAAACTCGAGCAAACATATATAATAAAGCAGGTAGAGAAGCTGTAGAAAATATTGTTTTAGAAACTGTATTGCTTAAAAGAAAACTAAATTCAAACACTACAAAATTAAGATTATTCACCATCTATACCCAATAGACTTTCAAAGGCGTCTCGATTTTCGCCAGTGGTTTTTGCTTCGGTGCAATGAAGTGCCAGGATTTGAATGGACAGACGAGGCCCATATAAGTAGTGCCGAAATTTTTAATCGGCATAATAACCACCATTGGGCTCAAGAAAATCCGCACATAACCACTACAATTAATCGTCATGGATGATTTGGATTTGGTGTATGGTGTGGTTTTATTGGATACCAAATAATAGGCCCTCATTTTTTTCCACGGTAATTTGAATACCGAAAATTTCATTAACATTCTACGACAAGAAATAGAGCTCTTTGTACACAATATGCCTGTAAGAAAATTTCAAAGATTAATTTACCAACACGATGGCGTCCCAGGTTATACGTCAAATGTACTTATTTAAATGCTCAATTTGGGGAGGATTCGATAAGTATCTATATTATATCACTCAGGACTAGTTTATCAATGTCTAGTTAGCTAAGTTAACTAAATTCATAACCAACAATTAATTTAGCTAACTGCGCATTAATAAACAACAAATTAATTTAGATGTTTTCTAATTTTTAGGAAATAATGGTCCTATTTTGTGGCCAGCTAGATCTCCCGATATAACCCCTGCCGACTTTGGTTATTTAAAAAATATAATATATAGAGAACGTTCTAATAACATAGAAGTATTGGAAAACAAAACATTAGCTGCGTTTCGGAGTATAACTCCTGTCATGATTGGAAATGCTGTAAGGAGAAGATGTCAAAAATGCATAGATGTCAATGAAAGACAATTCGAATATTTGTTGTAATTTAGTTTTTCCTGTTTTTGGCAAAATTATTTTATATTATAAGAAGTGTTGTTGTTAATAGTTTTCCATGACCTTCTCAAAAATATATTAAATTTTTCAAAAATTAACGACTTTTTCTAGAGATAAATATGACATGATATATCGTTGGATAGCTAATTTAAGTTGTATTCGAACAATGAAATAATTCAATTTAAAAAAAACAAAAGTTATATCTATATCTCGAAAACTGAGGCATGCATAATTTTCTTCTTATCAGCAGCGGATTCTACTTAAACTATACTGGTTTTTGTCTATTTTTTAGAGAAAACCTCAAATCCCATCTAATTTGGTCCACCCTGTATATCCTTTTCGACTTCTGCTGGTCTGCTGAGGTGGAACATGAAATATCTTTCTCCACCATGATCGTTAGTTCTACCACTTTATCGGCAACTACCTGGACCCTACATTTTTTAATAGGCATACGACGACTATGGCTTAATTCTCATGGGATATGTTGGTAGCTTCAAAATTATTTCTGAAGCAGCTATTAATTATGAACCTATTGCGTCGAGTATCCGCAGACAGGTCTTTTGATTCTTGCTACCTTCGTTTATACAAGTGTCGAAAGGGCGATGTTGACTTTCCTGATATTCTTAACATGTGCATTCTTGACGACCTTATATCTAGAGCCAACCCCAGCATTTGGCCCTGTATGATGGTACCAGAAGTGTTTAATATGTTATTGATAACTAAAGTCATTTAAGTCTCATCTCTTGGTGAAAACATTCATTTCATTAGTAGATAGTTTGACTGAAAGATTAGCTCCACCACATAATTTATTGTTATCTCATATAGATGGCTCGAATTAGAATATGTTCCGATGTCTGTCTATGACAGTCATATTCGGAGGATAGGCAACAATGCGTCTCGCAAGACAATGTGACATCTTATTTTAGACAAATAAAATATGGAGTGCCCCTGGGATCTGTGCTGGGACCGCTTCTGTTTACAATGTATGTAAATGATTTATTTTATTATTTATACCCTTGCAGTATTGTTGTTGATAATTATAATCTCGCTTATAAAAATTCGAAGACCCCAATGACATGCGACCACTTTGGCTGATGAGGAAACTTTGGACGTCACGAGATGAAATATTTTAGCGCATACCAAGAGTCATCATACAACATGATATTTGATCAAGATATTGTTATCAAATTAATATTATTGAACCAGTTTAGTGACAAAACCTAACGTACCTTAGTCCAAAAGTGCTTCATTATGAAATTATGCGTTTTTAAAGAAAACAAATTTTCTTTTTTTTTTTTAGATATAATTCAGAAACTTAACAAATTCAGATAACCATTTAAATCAAAACGAAATTTCCTAATTGTTCTTGTTAAACTTGCAGAAAAGAGAAGGTTCTCTGTGCACAATTTTGTTCAATCATTGACAGCGTTTTCCAAACTTTGTCTAATACGAAAAAAATAATTAATATTATTTCTAATATTATTTCCTTCCACTCTAATCTCTCTTGACAATTCTTCTCTAGTATGGCTGGAGTGTTGGTACACATTGAATTTCATGTGGCCCCACATAAAAATCTAATGAATAAACGTCTGGGCTTATGGTGGCCAAATATAATCAGATGAACGCCCAATCCACCGTTGCGGTGAAATATTTAAGTGCGATTTTATTGAAAACGGTTCATTTTATCGACATGAACCAAGTAGACTTTATTTTTGCTAAATTAGTTTTTGTATCATAATGTTTGGTCATACGGACACAAAATAATAATAAAAAGTTATAATAAAAAATATGTCAAAAAATAAGCCGACAGCGCCATCTATGATATACAGAAGTACTGCTTATACCCTTATAATGTTCGAGCTCCCCTAAAATATTTATGTTTCAATTTTCAGTTTGGTTTCTGAAATATGCCCTTTACATAATTAAAAAAAAAACTGTTTTAGTCCATTTAAGTTCTTAAGGAAGCACTTTTGAACTAAGGTATGTTTGGTTCAATCGGCCCTATTTCATCTCAGGAAGCCACGGTTAAGCTGGGTCCCATTGCTTTCCGGACACTCTGTATACAGGTATGCGGTTATTAATTTCTAGTGGTGATTCTACATAAAAAAATATGAAAAAAAGTTCATATAAAGATGGGTCCGGAAATCCAAAATCCAAAATCCAAAAAAATATAGTGTAAATTTTTGCAGATCGAAAGATGACCTTCTGTCCACGGCACATGCGAAAATGTGAAGAAAATGATGAATTCATTGAAAAAATTCTGTTTACGCAAGAAGACTGGAAAAATTCCTTAAGGTTGAAATTTCTCGAAACCGGTTGGTCGTACGGCGCACAGTGTGAAATTAATGAGTTTTCATTTTCAAAATTCCACTCAACGCTCAATTTTTGATCAATTTGGATGAAACTAGGTGCAAAATGTTTGTAACAGTTGGCCTTTTATCAGTTAACTGCGGGTTTTACAATTAAGGTATTGTGTCAACTGTCAGATGAAAAAACCCCGCGAAAATTGTAAAAATTTTAAAATTTTTATAATTTGTGTAGTCTAGCTTTACTAAACTTTTTTTAAATGGATTTTTATGACTTATGTGAATGTTTTCTGGGTCGTTGATTACAAATTTCGGGGTCGAATAGCCTGGAAATGTGCGCAGCACCCTTAAATTAGCAAAAAACACTCCTTTTAAACACCTGTTTTCGCAATATTCTTACTGCGAGTCTTAAATTATCACAAAAACATATTTTTTTACTAGCAATTTGAAAATTCATTAGGTTTGTTTGTAATTTAGCAAAATTCTAATATAAGGGTTAATTACAAGCGGCAAAAACTATCCCTAAATAAAAAAAAATGAAAATTACATGATATACTTTTTTAAAACTTCTTGCCCTTAAACCAATTAACGGATGAAATCTTGACGCATTTTCACTGAAAAAAAAAATTCACCTCCTTAGGATGTAACTACCCTTAAATAACAATTAACTTGAAAAATAAGTTGCAGAACGGGCTTTCAGTATTATTTTATGATTTTGGATGAGTCAGCTTACAAAAACAGAATTTCACCCTACCAAGGATTGAAACCACCCTTAGTTGAGCGTAAACATTTATAGGAAGGATAACTAGGGAGGGTTAAAATTATCCCTAAATTAAAAAAAATGAAAAAAACATGATATAATTTTTTAACTGTTTGTTTTTGAACTGAGTAACGAATGACATTTTTATTTAAAAAGATTATTTTCACAACTTTGGGGATAATAATTATTATCTAAGATGGTATTATAGTTAAGACTTATACATTTGTATTTTTTTATCTCTGAAAATAATGCAAATAAGCCCCTTATCCTTTGTAACATTGAGTACTACAGTACCTAGAGTACTACCTTCAAAATTACCTGCGACAAAAACTATCCCTAAAAAAAGAACAAATATTTTTATCCCAATTAGTTATTTACCATCATTTAGTCTAAATAAAGAATGTAGATTACACTTTTAATTATTAATTGCCGTTGTTAAATTTAAATGGCTTCAAAAAAATAGCTTTTTATTAATTATATTAAGGAGGTTCAGGAGAAAAATTTAGCAGGGAATTTTCTGAAATTTTAATATTATTCTTGAAGTCAAGATACATTTACCTTTTTTACACTCAACTTTATATCTTTATTTGTTGGAAGAAATAAAGAAATGCCCATATATTATAAATACAAACATACATATCACAAATTGTATAACTAAAAAACAATTATTTGATATTATAAAATGTGTTTTTAAAACTATCACTTATTTTAATTTTTTCTTTTTAATTTTATTACATTATTACAAACAGATAAAAAAAACTGTATCATGTTTTTTTCACTTTTTTTTCATTTAACTCTCCCTAGTTATCCTTCCTATAAGTGTTTACGCCCAACTAAGAGCATGGTTTCAACCCTTGGTAGGGTGAAATTCCGTTTCTAAAGTGTTTGTAAGCTGACTCATCCAAAATCATAAAATAATACTGAATATCCGTTCTGCAACTTATTTTTCAAGTTAATTGTTATTTAAGGGTACCTAACTATACCCTAAGGAGGTGAAAATTTTTTTTTCAGTGAAAATGCGTCAAAATTTCATCCGTTAATTGGTTTAAGGGCAAAAAGTTAAAAAAAAATTATATCATGTAATTTTCATTTTTTTTTATTTGGGGATAGTTTTTGCCGTTTGTAATTAACCCTTATATTAAAATTTTGCTAAATTATAACCAATACTAATGAATTTTTTCAAATTACTAGTCAAAAAATATGTTTATGTGATAATTAAGACTCGCAGTAAGAATATTGCGAAAACAGGTTTAAAAGGGGCATTTTTGCTAATTTAAGGGTGCTGCGCACATTTTCAGGCTATTCGACCCCGAAATTCGTAATCAGCGACCCAAAAAACATTCATATAAGTCATAAAAATCCGTTTTAAAAAAGCATAGAGTATACAAATTATAAAAATTTTAAAATTTTTATAATTTTCGCGGGGTTTTGGCAGCTGACAGTTGGCACGTAATACCTTAATTGTAAAACCCGCAGTTATCTGATAAAAAGCCAGCTTTCACAAACATTTTGTACCTGGTTTCATCCAAATTGATCAAGAATTGAGCGTGGAGTGGAATTTTGAAAATGAAAACTCAATAATTTCACACTGTGCGGCGTTACAACAAGATAACCTTTTTAGTGTATTTATAGCCAAGGAATCATATTCCGATGAAGCAATCAGAGAAAATTCACATTAAAAAAATTGTGATGGAAATAATTCCTCCCTTTCTAATTTTGAGCGCTCCTGATTGAATTTATCCTTGGCGGGTAACATCAGATTACTGATATTGAATCACGTGCAAATACTAGTCACTGTAGCGTAAAGGGTTCCTGAGATATTATATAAAATGTTAAGGCCCGCAGCGCCTTAGGAGAAATTTCTAGACCCATGTTTTTATGAACTTTTTCATATTTTTTATGTAGAATCAACACTAGAACTTAATGACCGCATACCTGAATCACCCTGTATTATGCCTCAACAATGTGGGATCAGTCATGATTCACCTTCAAAGCATATTCAAGGAGAATACTCATTTAATTAGTACTTGAAAACAAATATTGTGCTAATATATCAACATGACCTGGATGGCAAACAAAATCATCAACACGAGGTATTATTTTCTTCATAAACAGAACCTTATTGTTAATTAATAACGAAACGTGTGTATAATTTTCCGCGTCGAACACCAAGTAAATTGTTAAATTAACCGAACGCGATCCAATCTAAACATGAAATCAGCTAAACTAATTGTAAATGTAAATTCACGTTAATGCTCGAAAACTTTCGAAGTCTTTTATTCGTACGAATAAAGCCGGTAGAAGAGAATAAAATAGTCGTTATTGAAGTGCAGCGTTCATTGTGCGCCTGAATTCCCGATTCGTACTAATGTAAACTAATTATGCAAATTTTGTCACCTGATAAAATAAATCTCACTTCCTCACGACCGGGCACGCCCCAAACGGAAATAAAAACAACCCAGGCGATAACACGGGCCTGCATCTGTTAGTTGCATAAATTTTAATCCAGGCGTTGCTCATTAAACCCTAGTTCGTTGCATTAAGTTTGGAGTGGATTTGATTGTGATGTTTATTAGTGATTTAATGGCGGATTTAACCAACTCTCCTCACTAATTTCGACACTCATCGCCGATCAGCCCCTGTTTTAGCTCATCTCTACTATTAAATATCAACTATTCAAATGAGTTGGGCACAAAAACGTAATTGCTGTAGTGAAACTCAGAGTGAAAATGTATTATTTTTACATTTTCAGAGATAGAATAAATTTTGTACTTTTTATCATGTTCATGCCAGCTAACCACATCTCACTTTTGTCTCTTCAATTTTTACAAATAAAAAAAGGAAATTGGATATAACAATAATAAAAATAATAATAATAATAATAACCCAGTAGTCACTTACCCCACGGATGTGGGGAGTGGCTGCCGGTACTACCAGCTCCCCTCTGTGAGGGTCGAAACCACAGAGTTTAAAGGGTGACTGGCTTTTATTAAAATAATAATAATAATAATAATAATAATAATAATAATAATAATAATAATAATAATAATAATAATAATAACTCATGGTTGAACGAGGGGCAGCCGATTCCGGACTGGATTGCCGAGGGGCGTACTGTACTGATCCCCAAAAAGGGAGATCTGTCCGACTCGAAGAATTATAGACCGATCACCTGCCTCAATTCCTGCTACAAGATATTTACTCGTGTCTTGTATGCCAGGACATTGAGGTCAGTTGAGCCGGTCTACCGACAGATACACGAACAGCGTAGTAGCAAGAAAGGTGTGGCAGGCTGCAAAGAGAACCTGTTGATAGACCGCTGTATTACACAGGATTATGTGCAATACAAGCGTAATCTATCAATGGCGTGGATCGATTACCTCAAGGCATTTGTTACAACATCTCATGCACTACTATTACACTTGCTGCAATGCCTTGTGGTACCTGCCCCACTAGTGAGATGTATTGAACAACTGATGCCACTCTGGTCACCATAACATCTGGTGCTCAGCGGGTATCGACAGAGTTGGTAACTTTTAGGAGAGGAGTTTTCCAGGCTGAGTCATCTTCTATTTTGCATCTCACTGCTGCCGTTATCTGTCAGGCTCCGCCAAACCCGCGGATACCAATGTGGTCTACTCAGCAATCGGAGGCATAAGGTCACTCATCTATTTTATATGGATGACCTAAAACTTTATGCCTCCGGAGAGTGCGAACTCCAAAACTCTCTAAGAGTGGTCCAAGAGTATACGCGGGCCATTGGCATGGAATTCGGGCTGGACAAGTGTGCAGTCGTCCACCTCAAGAGAGGACGAAGCGGGATATTTCTTGAAAATGCGTAGCTCGCAGACGGAAGCATCTGACGACATCTGGATGCTGGAGAGAGCTACACGTACCTGGGTGTGGAACAACATCACATCCAGGACGTGAAACAAGTTAAGGATACTCTCCGGGGCAAGTACAGACACCGGCTCCGAAAGATTTGGTCTTCGGAACTTTCGGGGAAGAACAAGGTATCTGCAACCAATATGCTTGCCGTTCCGATTCTGCTCTACTAGATGAGTTGCGCCAATTGGATAGGGATACCCGCAAGATGATGCATGTTCACAGGAGCATCCATCGTAGGTCATCCGTTCCTCGAGTGTCCTCCCACGCCAACGGGGGGCCGAGGACTCTTGAGTCTGGAGTGTGCGCATGGCAGAGTAGCGCTGAGTGTGACATGCAACGTCCTCAGGAGCTCGGACCCACTCCTGCGGTTTGTGAGAGATCATGAAACTGCAGGAGTTGGCGCATTTTTATTCAAGGCAGCACGTAAGGCCGCAGATGATCTCGGTCTCATGTCGACTTCAGGCGAGGAGGCCGGCGAGGTGCTGAACTAGAATTAGTAACTGAGCTTGCGCCAAATCGTCTGATAGTCCAAATTAAAGCTGCCGAGCAGAGAAATCTGCTCAGGCAGCATGTCGATAAACCCATGCATGGCGTATTCTATAACAACATAGAGACGCTGGGTTTATCGACAAAGCTGACCTTCGCTTTCTTACGGTCAGCAGAGCTAAAGTTGGAGACCGAAGGATTCATTGTGGCCTGCCAAGATGGTGTTATTAACACCTTGATCTACCGCAGTCGCGTTATGGGTGTGGAGGTCCCTGATATTAATTGTAGGACCTGCCGTCAGGCGCCGGAGTCGCTCATGCACTTACTATCTGCATGTACGGTATATGCGACTTAGGCTTACATCCATAGGCATAACGAGGCTCTACGAGTGCTGTACTACCACCTTCGGCACTCATACGAAGTAGACCAAACACCAGCGCTACCTTATGTCCCCAGAGAGATCGAGTCCGTTGTCGAGAACGAGAAGTGCCGTATATATTGGAACTACTCGTTCCCGACGGTCAGGCAAATTTAGGCAAACAAGCCTGACATAGTCCTCCTCGACCACCAAACCAAGATGATGTATACAGTCACTAAATGCATAAATTTGCTTCTTATTAAAGATAAATTGAATATTCAATATTTTTTAAATGCAAATTAAATGTTATAATTAACTATTATCCTAATTTGCTCAATTTAAAGCTTCCATCGAGTTCTCGGCACCTGCCGAGACAAACATCATCTTGAAGGAAGGTGAAAAACGGACTAAGTACCGAGATCTCCGGTATGAGCACCGAGTGCTATACTCAGACTACTCGGTTAAGATGATCGTCCTGATAACACAGCAAAAAAAGTGTTCTGTTCACCAGACTAGACCAACATAACTATACGTTATTGGGGTCACTGAATCCGAATCCGGGGCCTGTTTGACCCCATCAAGTCAGGATCAAGGTCAATCCAAGGTTAGGAAAAAAACGACTAAGCGAAGGAAACTACGATTTCTGTACGTTTTTGGGGTCACTGAATCCGAATTCTGGATATGCTTGACCCCATCAGGTCAGGGTGATGGTCAATCCAAAGTCAAATTGGGAAAATAACTTTTAAGCGCAGAAAATTACCATTTTTATACGTTTGCCCCACTGCAGGGCAGTACGCCTTTACTGGCTTCATTACCTCGAAGGATCGGAAAATGGATCATTCTGCACATCCTCGATTAAGGCAGTTGTCACCATTTCCAGCATCCTCTGAGAAGCAGGATTCTTAATTTTAATAACAGGATCAGAGGATTCCCACAGAAATTAAACGCATCGCTCGGATACTGATGTTGGCCTCATCAGTGATGCTTCAGCAACTTCATCAGTCCCTATCACCGAGATGTTTGGGCAGTCAGTATACGACAGACGTTTCGTTTTTCCCAGAGGATTGGAAGACGCCACTCGTTGGTTGCGTGTGGATATAGGTGTCTGCTGTCTTGGTTCTCCAATCCCCCTCGGAGAAATATCACGAGGCTAAACCACGCTCGATAAAGATTTGTGACTGAGATTTCTCAATACGAATCATCTTTGATCTTAGATAAATTAATTTGGGAGAGTGATTCGACCTTCTGATGGCCAAACGTCACTTTGATCATAGGTCAAACCATATGCAAACGTAAAATATCCCACTCTTTCAGAATCCGTGGTCAAAAACGCGTTTCCATTTGATAAACAAAAGTTGACCTTGGAATGACCTTGACCTGATGGGGTTGAACAGACTTCGGATTCGGATTCAGCAACCCCAAAAACGTATAAGAATCGCGGTTTTCTAGCTTAAGTGTTTTTTCCAATTTGACCTTGGAATGACCTTGACCCTGACCAGGAGTTGGGATTTAGCTACCCCAAAAACGTATAGAAATGGTGGTTTTCTGCGCTTAAAAGGTTTCTTTCCAATTTGACCTTGGATTGACCATCACCCTAAACTGATAGGGTCAAGCAGATCCCGAATTCGGATTCAGTGACCCCAAAAAACCTACAGAAATCGTAGTTTCCTTCGCTTAATCGTTTTTTCCTCCAATTTAACCTTGGATTGACCTTGACCCTGACCTGATGGGGTCAAACAAATCCCGAATTCGGATTCAAAAACGTATAGATATGTTGGTCTAGACTGGTGAACACAACATTTTTTTTTGTGGGGTTGTGTAACTTGGTGGAATGAGGCCTACGCTGCTCTCAGAATTAAAGGCCATACCGGCCTGCCAAGAGTCAGCCGAGTGGTTGGCAGGCCAAATGCAGAAGGCAGTTATCCTGGGGTCCCTTCGTTTTCTTAGGGCACACGAATCAGGAATCTACAGTCACTAACCCTGCGGGATGCGGGGAATGGCTGTGGATACTTCGCTGGCGCTTCTCCCGTGAGAATGTCGGAGACACGGGAGAACTGTCCAGCATCGCATCGCGCACGCGGAAAAAAAAATAATAATAAAAACATGAGAAAATAATAATAATATAATAATTATATTATTTCAGAGCAAATAAGTGCAAATATAAATAAGAAGTAACTAGCGAACGTTTATTGGTAATAGACTACTGGTCAGGTCTATTTAGTTATATTCTATTTTTTTGAGAGTACATGAGGTTAATAATAATAATAGTAATAGTACCGGAAAAACACAGCGTGTAAAGCATTTTTTCTTATTTTTCTTTCTATTTTTCTATTTCTTTTATTAGTTTGAATAAATCCGTTAGACGCAAACAACGCGTGACGTCATGCATCAGGAGAGGCGCTAACAAACATATATTAATGAGAAACCGTGTTTGAAATTATTATTTTTTTTAATTACTGGCTAATTACAGTAACAAAATGGCGACGTTGTAATTAAAATAATGTGTAGACGGACATTGCTTCGGTCATAACTTCTTTGTTTTTTATGCTATATAAACAAATAAAAAAATAGTTAAGAGCTTAATTAATAACCTATTATTGTATCTATTAGTATCCTTGGCGTAGGTGTCACAGTTTCTGAGATATTTAACTCTCACTCTAAATAGTTATCTTATGAACACTTGGATGCCAAATGTAAACTTAAATATCAAAAAATATAATTAATTCCCAGTTTGTACTTTCTGTAATTGGTTTATAACGTTTTTTCGATAAAGTAATACTTTTTGAGATACTTGACGAAAGCCGTTTAGAAATACTTTTTTTTAAGCTAAAATCGCAATTTTGAAGTCGATATAACTTAAAAACTTCAATTTATGTTAAAAATTGCATAGAACCTTTTCTTCTTAAAATATGATTGTACTTCATATATTTTTTAAGTGCTGTCCCCTCAAAGGGGGTGGCATCCACCCCCTATAAATTAACAAGCCCCCGCTCAATATAGAAACTTTTCTGTGAAACATTTACTATTATACTGCCAAAAATGAACGAAATCCTTTCAATATGACATTACTTCGAAGTTTTTTTTACCTCTAGGTACTGTACTACTACCACCTGTCTTTTTATTATTAAAAGGAGACAATTTAATATTTATTATACAATTTCTTAATATTAACAACATATAATCAATACTACTGTACAATATATGAAATATTGAACAATAATATTGATCCCCTAGATGCTTTTGATCACTACTGGTTTTGTACCTATTGATATAAGTTAAACTATTATATACACCCCGGCCGGGATCGTCAGATCGTTGCAGTCGGCAGGCTTGCTACAGCCGAGCGCGCAAGAATATGACTTTGGCCCGTTAAAGAAAATCGCTGACTCAATACTATGAACGGGACATGAAAAATTTTTATCCTAAAAACTTTTTTCAACTATTGGCTTCAATTTGTACGCAGCATGTATATACAAATTTTCATTAATAAACTGTTTTCTCGATTGCCTAAAATTACGTTACTGAAAATAACAAGTTTGAGTTTCCTATTATTTTACCAACTTAAAAAAAAATAAATCGGGTTCACGTGGGACGTTGTTCGAAGCGCTATTGTGTCTACTTTAATCTAAAAAAAAAATAGCTTGATAGCACAAATATTTTCAGAGATATAGCGGTGGAGACGTTAAAAAACATATTTCATTAAAAATCTATTTTTTTGAGTTTTTCCGAAATAAAAAAGTTCTCGACCACCGAAAAATGTCGTAAAAAACGATTTGTGTACACGATTATCTTACTAAGAATCCCACTAAGTCTGGTTTGGTTCTACGCCGGTTTTTTTTTCTCGAAAACTAAGCGACTTTACTTCCAGATTTTACTCTACTAATATAAAACCGTTATTTATTTAGTTACCCCAAATGTTAGATTTTTCATAACAATTTTTATTCAAAACCACCATTTCCCTATTATCTTTTAAATGAATGAGATCTAGAGCGGAATGTCTGGTACTCAAAGTAATTTATAAAACATGGAAATGTCTTTATCTAACTTTACAACCAACAGAGACATTTATTATGATTTATTATTATTAAGATTATCTCCTAGTTTCAGATCTAAACATGTTAAACAAAGTTGAAGTGACAGTTCGGTTTACAAGTTGGATCAAATAAGTTCCGTTGAAATATACGCAGGATAGGTAATTATGTCTCGCGTTTCGAGTGTTTCGTATCAACTTAAAATACGGATTTTAGTTTTAGAGGTATTAGAAGTTAATTGTTGACAAATGATTGTCGTATGAGAAGACGAACAGGGTTGTTGTTTACATTATATGTTAAAGTTATTTAATTTCAACAAATTGAGTGAATATATTTCGACAATATACAGGGTATCTAAAATATACTTGATCAAGTTCAAAGACGGCGTTATTTTTCTCGTTAAGTTTTAAAAAAAATTTACACAAATGTATGCTGTAATATACGTTTTTCTTTGAAGACAGTGTGTCGAATATATATTAGAAGCACTGACGCCAAAAGTTTATGCTTCATCAACAAGCAAAATTATTGATATTAAGAATATATCCGGAATCTCAGGACATCAGAAACGGTATGAGCTATTTACATAAATTTCAAATAATTATGTTCGATATAAAGACAGAGTTAGTAGTTTTAGAGATCCATCGGGAGTACTGGAATAGAAATAATAATAATAATATCTATTTCCCAAATGATACATGTAATAATATAATTGATACTTAATAATATATTCAGCATAATTTTATAGTAATATAGATGATTAGTATAAACAAAAATAAATAATTTTAGGGGTAAACAAACAAGGCAAAGGCTCACGAAAGTAACCTTGTAAGTGAGTTAATGACGAGCTAAGATTTAAATTCACCATGTTGGAAAATGCTGAATGAATGAAAATAAATCTAAAATCAATACAACTTATGGACCTAATATAAATGTAGTTATTTAATATATAAAATAGAGTTGTTTATACTAATGATAAAAGTTAAATATATTTTTTTATATTCGCAACTGACAGAAGAAAGAATATAACAAATCTTGGAAATGGTTACACGAGAACATATCTAACAATGATGAGGGGACGAAAATATATACGAAAGCTCTGAAGGATCACATTATAATTTTCTTAAAAGTTGAAATTTCAACATTTTTCCTTGAAATTTCAACTTTTCAAAAAGTTGAAATTTCAACTTATTTCTCAGGCCGCTTATCTTCTAAACGAATAGTTATTTTAATTCTGCAAAAGCCAGTATGTAGAGCATAAGAAGGACTTCAGTTTAAATACAATTGTTTCTTAAATATATCAGTATGTAGATGGCGCTGGGCTCGAAAGAAATATTTCGGATAAACTTTTGGGAGAAACTCTAAAATGGTTTATGTGAAAGAAAATGCATTTCTAAATAGATTACGTTCTATAACAAATTCGTAAATCTAACCGTTTTCGGGATATTTGAGTCCAAATGTTGCCATTTGTCCATATTGAATAATTAAAATCTCTTGAACATTTCAGTTCTTTAAGTTGAACAATCTGTATTTAATTTACAAATATTAAAAGAAAATCGTAATAATTATAATTTATTTAGTGCAACGTGCAGAATCCAGAATTCAGGTAATACATCTATATATAAGTTTAATTTGCACAGAGTGTTAACTTCAGAAAATAAATATTGTTTTAAGTGGTCACTTTTTCTACAAATACCTCGGATGCAAATATCAAATTTTAATTAAAAACAAACATTAATGCCTAAGTACAACATCTGGACTTTACGTTTTTAACATTTTTCATTCCTTATAAACCGAAAGAAAGCAAATAATTTAGTATGTAGATTCATCTGTTTTTTTAAGTTCTACTTCTGACAGATAGATGGCTTCAGCGTCAGGTTTCAGAGCGTTGTGCCACCATAAAATCATGTATTGTTTATAAAGCAATTTGGGAATACGAAACTCTGATTACCTTATATCATCAATTTTTGCGAGATCCGCAAGGTATTCGGTCATTATTCAACGGCTCGAGGACATGTAATAGGCAGGGAGATGTATTCTATGTTATATACACTACATATCCGCCTATTAAAAAAATAAGTGAACGACTAATTATTTTAGAAAAATTAAAAATACAGTGCTATTCAAAATATATACAAATTTACAGATAATTCAAAATATTCATTAGGCGTTCAGAAGTGTATTTTATAAAATAGTAGATTTTGAGCAATACCTTCAATTTTCTATGTATATAATTACATTTGCATTGTATTGTTTAATTGTTTATACAAAAAAAAAATCATCTTTTTCAAATTTTCTTCCTCATACCGGGTGGCTCAGCCGATAAGGACCCTCCTGTAACTCTTGAACGGGCAAATGGATTTTTTTCAAATTTGGTGCAGTGATATGGGATAAAGTTTCAAATTATATGATGTAAAGAACCAAAATGACCGACTTCCGGTTTCGATGCAATCTAATCATAGAAGGCTGCGATTTTGCCAAAATTGTTAAAAATCAGTCTGAAAGTACTTTTAAAATATTACCTCTTCAGATACTAACATGAAACACGATTTATTCTTCATTAAGTTCAACGGAATTAGTTTTTCAAGGAAAACTATTTTTTTTAAAATGGAACTCATATGGGACAACAAATTAGATCTTTAAATTACGAAGAAAATGATATGCATAATGTCTTACTTCTCTTCTTCCTAAATTTATAATTAAATAAATAATAATAATAATAACAATAATTTTTAAAATGTTTAAAATAATTTTGAAGAAAACATATCCAAACATCCAGTTACAATTACATTCCAATTACAATTGGAGAACTTGGCTACATACAGGATCGTACTATTATTGTTACTGGCATAAAACTAGTATTACAGCAGTTACATTCAGATGAGGCGGTTGGTATTTTACATGATTAACAAGATAATTTGTTCTAGAATTCGTCCGAGTTACAACACCAGCGAGTGAGTCCGTCAACCGTAACCAGACACACGTGCCAAAGGAAAAGTTAGTGATATTACATTTGGGAGATGTATAATTTAGTCTTGTATTCTGAACTGCGTATTTTACAGTTGTATGAGTGAAAAGGCCTAATTTTCCTTTTTTGAACAACTGCATATTTCCATTTTTCCACTGTAGTTACTTAGGCCCCACTTCACTGTCTTTGAGGTGTATATAGCTACACTCGCTTACTACCAAGTCAGGAGTTTTCTGGAAACGGAAAAACAAATGAAAAAGAAAAACAAGGAAACAAAATATATATTTAAATGAATCAAATAAAACAACATGTTAAAATATTTTTAAATATACATATATTTGAACCGAAATTTTTATTTTATTATAGCCACGGCTATAAATTGGGCAGTGGCGTTCATCCACTTAAAGAAGGGAACTGTCGCCCGAGCAACCGATCTGTAAGTATCGCTATTGCTAGGATGTCAAAGTGACAGTTCCCTGCTTCACTGGAAAGTACGTCACAATACCAAAATGGACAGAAATAGTCGGAGAACGAGGGATCTCTACGATGCATTTTAAGGACCCTCTATAACACTCGCGAACAACCACCTAAAAAAAATTGATTCTTATGTAAATCGACCTGGCGGATTCGATTTTGGAGTTCGCACAAAAGATCCAGAATTGCGAAACTGGTCAAAATAGGCAATTTCCGAAAAATCTCAAATTTTATGGAAATTTTTTAATTTTTACTTTTCACCCTATATCTCTTTTAGTTTAATCGCAATTAAGTTGAAATTTTTAGGAGAGCCAATTTAGACCTTTGTTATCATGACTGACATGACAGAAATGCCAAAAAGTTTACGTGTCACCAGTAATATTTTTTTTAAAAGTTGGTGACACGAAATTTGTTAAAAATGCAGCAACAAATACTCGATCGAGAAAACTTTTTTGTTTTTAAAGATAGATATAGTAAGCTACAAAGTTGTAGCCAAAGAACTAAAGAAACTTTTTTATTTCGGTGATTTTTTTGATAACTTACTTAGTTTTCAAGAAAACGGTGCTTCAGTATTTGACCACCGCGCCGGGTCGCGTCGCAAGATAAAAGATTGGGTTGGCTTATACCGCGGCTTTGTTTCTCGTCTTTCAGGATGCCCCGTCCGATGTGAATAAAATAATGCGTAGTTGTGAATATTTGGTTTTTCTAATTGTGATATATAAAGTGACAGTTTTCAAAACTGACGTAAGTGTCAAAACGTCCTACTTTATGTAACCAGTTATGAAAAGTAAAATTACTTCCACATCCAGTGGAAGTATAGTAACGACAAAAAAAATTTTAAAAATTTTTATTGTTCAAATAGGCTTAGAATGTCATAAAACATCGAGATTTTAAGTTTGAGCGAAAAAAAATTTCTGTCTGTCGGTCTGTAACTTTTTTTGTGCGCACGTTTACTCTGAAACCGTTTGAGATATTGACTTGAAATTTGGTACACGTATGTACTTTAATGAGATCTAGAACTAGATTATTTTCATCTTGTTCCGTCGAAGGGTTGGGGGGTAAATTGGGGTAAATTTGGGAGGGAAATCAAGCAGGTTAGAGTTCATAAAATTGGTATTTAGTGTATACAAGAGAAGCTAAGGTCTCAAAAAAAAAATTGGCATTAGCCACCCCCATTACCACCCCCACCCCATTATTAAAAGGGATCAAAAAAAAATTTGATTTAGTGTGTGTACAAGAACCAGAAACCTGAAAATATTTTTTTACTTTATCCTCCCCCACAACCCCCTCCCCACTTCACTACCGATGTGGGGTATCATTTTATAGGTTTTTGGGGTAGAGGATTTCAAATATTATATTATTAAAGTTCCATAAACAATTATTTCCACATACAAAATTTTTTCGTTGTGGGTGACATGAATAGAAAGAAAATCTGGATGTGGAAGTAGTGATTCCTTGGGCAGCGGTTTTTTACGTAACTGGTGACGAAAAATTCCTTATGTCATCAATTAGGAAAGATAAACAAGTTTCAAAAAGATAAAGAAACAATGTTTATTCAACACAAAATGGAATACTAAGTCCATAAAGTGGAAGCTTTTAAATTCTTCTTTCCTTCAAAATACGCTAACAAAACTTTTCCATTAATACAATTTACCTTTATTATGTTATCAAATTAGGATTTCAAATAATATTGTAACTTGACTAAATAACGTTTGTCAATTTTGACATTAAAATTATAATGTGTGATAGCAGCAAAGGTAACTATGAAAAAGATTACTTAATTTTTAAGATTTTTAAATACATCAATTTCATTTATTATGTTTAAATTGTTTTTAGAATTTTAAAATTAGAAAAAATCATGTATGTAACGAAAGACAATCTTGTGGAACTCGTGCTGTTACGTCTTTTGTAACTGGTTACATAAATTGCTATTATAAAACGTTTAGTTAGTTGTTTTTAAACGATCGACAGGAGTAGTTGTTGTCTGTGTGGTTTATGACGCTTATTCGTTTTGAAAATAATAATTATTGTTGCCTTAGGGAAGTGCTACAAAGGGTAAAGTGCATATTAAAGTAATGGAATTTCTTTTCCAGACATTCAAAACTAGTTTTAATATTTAATTTGAACAAAGAACAACTTTGAAGCAATTTTTCTAACGTCAGCAGTTTTGTGCGCGTTTTCAACTTTTTTTTAACAATGACTTCCCAGTTAAACTTTATGAAATGCATATTTTGCCAACAAAATAGTGAAGAAACTGTGCAGGGCATTATATAAGAAGCACTGGACTAAGCATTTAAAGCAGTTTCCATAAAGTCGGATGATATCTCTCTTAAGTTGAAATATTACACCAAAAAAAGGGATTTATTTTTGTCAAAATGTCCTGACTATCATGCAAGATGCTGAAGAAATTACACCCGAAAAGCTTATAAACAAAAAGCAGAAAGCACAGATGTGGCTAATACTGGTTATAAAAAAAGGAAGACCGTTGAAAGCTCAAAACGTTGTATAATTTGCGATAAAAAAAATAGAAATGTGTTAACTATCTCTTAAATATTGCTGCTTAATTATACGAGTAGAAGTTAAATGTGGAAATAAAATGAGTATGTCTAAATTGCCTTTATCAAAATTTAAAACTTTATTTTTTATATTTTGCTCCTTTTTCAAAATTAAAATTAACTGAATAAACGATTATTAAATAGGTTATTATTAGTACAATACAAATCCTGGCGATCTCAAGCTACGCATGGCGTTATCGCTTGTGCAGTACGTGACCGGCCGCAGCCGGTATAGTTCTTTTCTATATTGCGGCACCGTTATGTTAAAAACCAAGCCAGTTATCATAAAAATCACTGAAATAAAAAAGTTTCTTTGGTCCTTTGGCTACAACTTTGTAGCTTACTATATCATCTATCTTTAAAAACAAAAAATTTTCTCGATCGAGTATTAAAAAAAATATTACTGGTGACACGTTTTTTTGCATTTTTGTCATGTCCGTCATGATAACAAAGGTCTAAGTTGACTCTCTTAAAAATTTCAATTTAATTGGACTTAAACTAAGGGAGATATAGGGTGATAAGTAAAAATTAAAAAATATCCATAAAATTTGAGATTTTTCGGAAATTGCCGATTTTGACCAGTTTCGCAATTCTGGATTGTCTGGCGAACTCCAAAATCGGATCCGCCAGGTCGATTTACATAAGAATCCATTTTTTTAGGTGGTTGTTCGCGAGTGTTATAGAGGGTGCATCTTAGACATTGCTCGTTCTCCAACTAAAAAAAGTTGCAGTTAGAATTTACCCTTCGCAGTACACGGAGATGGCGCTACGGCCATCCGTTTTGGAGTTACTTAATTTTTTTTTAAATTTTGTCTATGTAAATTTTAAAAACTAATGTAAGTTCTTTGTTAATAATTTTAATCTGTTATTTAGAACTTATATCGTTCTAAGTACAACGCTCCCTTTATTATTACGTATTTTGAAAGTTTTTATAATTATCGATAATTCTTTGAATGCAAATTGTTGGCGAACTGAGATCAATCCGCTAACTTGGGCGGTGGTAAAAAGTTTATGTTTATTAAAATAAATTATAATAATAATGAGAGCGAGAGAGATAGTGGACTGTCGCGGTATAGAAAAAGAGATTTGTATGGATCCTACCTTGAATCCTCTCCGAATCCAGTCACCAGCTTCCGGAGGCCTCCAGATAGGGAATCCAGCAATCAATGTAGTATTCTAGGATGAAATGTTCACTTCCAAGAAAATGGAACACAAAGCGGGTAGTTAATAATTATTATTTTTGCGATACAAGACACTTGTCTGCGGTGACACGAGGTTGAACAGCGAATTAATGGTTAGGTATCACAAAAAATCTCTTTTTGTTAGCGCGGAAAGCTACAGGGTGAGCCAAAATGAACGACAGCGGAGTGTATTTTATTTTTACTTAAAGTTAGCGGTACATAGTTAGAGTTATAGTTATAGAAAAATAATTAACAGTTAAAAATTAAATAATAAAAAAGGCTAAATAGTGACTGAGGACGGAACACAAATATATCTCTAAAACTTGAAATTAGTAAGAGATTTTAAAATATGTAATAGATTAGATAGTGTTTATTTTATTTTTTAACACACAAGTTCTAAATAACCGATGTTCTAAAATTATTAACAAGGGAGTTAGAGGAGTTTTCAAAATTAAGAAAAATAACCAAGTAGCTCCAACTGTAACGGAAATTTTCGTTCGTAAATTCCCGTTATAATATTTTTTCCCCACATCACCTGGACTATTATAAATTCGACCACATTTAGGCTCTTATCGATTTACCACGTTCAAAACAATTCCCGCGACGATGTCATTTTCTCACCGGGGCGGACATGCGCATGGAAGACCAGGCAACGGCTGGATCATGAATACTATAGACAAGGATAACGCACGCCGTGCTTTCAACATTTTCGTGAAACTGGAAGAAAGAAACAGGCGTTATAGTTGGCGCAGCGCTCACGAGCTCACTGGAGCGCGAGCTGCTCATTGGCTAATGACATTAACACACTAGTGTTACTAGCGCCATCTTCTTTCTTCACATTTTGCGGATCGGTTTTCATCGGAATTCCCGTTAGCGTACGTAATACTTGTCTTTATAATTCATGGGCTGGACATTCACGGTCGCGAGGGACTTGACTTGGGTTTCTGACATCAGCTGGGTAAGTCGATCCGCCATTTTTATTGAAATTTCTAGACTTATTTAAGAAATCCTTTGGTCATTTAATTAACTATTAGAATCCACTTTCAGATTATTAAAGGATTAGTGTATTGATACACGTATTTTTGGGTATTTAAGGATTTTGTTTGTGTCTGGGCGAATTTGAAAAGGCACATGGGAATGTGACTTATGATTCGGGGACATCGCAGGCACATGTTTGGCTAACCGTTGCGAATAAAAATTGTTCGAGGGCCTGAATTAGGCTCTGAAATTATTGTGAATAGATTGTCTCGTGGCTTTATTTTCTAGGTCAAAATGTGGTGCTCAAAGGGAACCTCGGAAACTTGGCCATCGATACTCGAAGATTCCAGGAAGGACTTTATACTGCAAGCAGCTTATCGAACCGTTCTACGGAGAATTTACCCAATTTGAGTGAACCTTTTTTTTTCTTTAATTAGATTGACCTATGGTTATCTTTGTAAAAGGTGTTCACTCATCTTGCGGGTTTAGTTCATGACTGCTGGCAGTGGTCTGAAAAGTTTCTGAGCCTCCCTACCCAGCATCATTGTTTAAATTTTTATTAATTGCTGTGCCTTGTGTAGAAAATAGTCACTGAATTTTGCCTAGTAATTTAGTAGAGTATAATCTAGAAATTTTCATATTAGCAGGGACGATCCCCTACTGCTGAGTCTACCTAATTTTGTTTGTAGTTTACTTGATTAGCTTGCTTAATGAGGCAGAATTTGTTAAAGTAAAATTGCATCAAAGAGACTGGTCGAAACTCAAAGTCCTGTTTTGTTCAAGATTTTATCGCTTCTTGTCATATTCGTGGCCACTCTGTTTTTTTGTCGTGTAATTTTAGGCCTAAGTAAAATTTTGGATTTAATATTTTTTTAAGTACTGTAGAGTAAAGTTCGTGTGTCATAGAAAAGTTGTAGCATATCGTCTGGTTTTCTATTTTATTAAGTATTTAAATATCGTGTGTTCTTGCTCAATGTTTTATTTTTAATGTGTATTTCGTTATAACCCTGCACCAATTTTAAATCTTTGTCATCGTGAGTCTATTTTTTTGTCATTTAGTAAATTTTGCTAGCAGAAGTTTTTGTCATTACATCAATTTATTCCGGGTAAAAAACTTACAATTTCTATTTTGTCCCATTTAAAATTGGGATATTTTTGTGAGTCAGATAACTTTAAAATTTTAAGTGTAGCTTAAATTTTGTAGTAAATTACCGATCAATTTTATTAAGGGTGTGCAGAGGCAATTAAGTAAATTTGTCTGTAAATTTTAGCCTCTTGCCTAGTCATTACGTAACAAAATTTTATTTTGTTATCATTAATTTTTTTCTTTATCAACTGGTCCCTTACATTTGCCATTTTTTGTATGTAAATCCCTGGACCACTCAACATCGAGGAGAAGCACAGGATAGGAATCTGCCATTAGCTGGACCATATTGACAACGTGACGTCGGCCTTGTTACATCTTAAACAAGGACGAGCTACAACTGTAGATTGTGGATCCAGGCTCTGATAGGTCCTTGACTCCCGGGTACCCGTGGCCATCTTCAGGTTCCCGACCACATCACCGTCTCTTCGTGAACGTCCAAAAGTTACGTAAGCTACCTATTCCTGTAGCTGACGTTTCTATTATTGGTCAGAAGATAATAATTGTGTAAACCAGATGATCACTTTCAGTAGGATTAATTTTCACTCATTCTAGTCAAATTTTCTAATATATACACTTTAATTTTTTTATATTTACTATCAGTACATTTAACTCATGTAAAGAAATTGTATTGTTCTTTTACTAAATACTCATTATATTGTTTTTTTGAAAATTTCGAGTTTTATTATTTTGTCCTGCAAACAATTTACAAGAATATTAACAGTATATTTGTGCTGTGGATTATAGATTGCTTTGTTGGTGGTGTTGAATACGCTGGCGCTCAAAATTTAGGTTTTTGACAGTCCGATAAAAATTCTTTTCAAACTTGAACCGCGACCCAACCACTGAGCTTAGCTGGTTGCTAATGTACACTTGCTTTTGTTCTTCAGCCGCCAATACTAAATTTTCTACATGCTCTAAGTTTCAAAATGTTGATAATTAATTCCTTAATCAAATGAAACACGTTTCAAAGTGTTCAGCCTTCGAAAAATAATTTAGCACCTTATCGCCATCTCTGTGCACTGTGAGGAACAAATTCTAACCGCAGTTATTAACTGTCTTTTTTTGGTATCAATAATACGTCAATTAATAATTTCAAATATCTTTGTTATTTTTGGGGATAACAGGGGGGAGGACTTTTAACTGGAACACCCTGTATATATATTTCAAAATCTGATTACGGAATTTTAGTTCAAGCCTACCTATGTTTAATAAATCGTTTACTTGTTGCAACCGTTTATCTTTTTATCAATTTCAATTTCTAGCGGAAGTTTATTGAGTATCCAACGATATCCATAAAACTTTGTCGCACACAAAATGTCAGTTTAACTACTACTTCAACGTCTCTCGACATTCTAAACATCAGAACAGATTCCCCCCATCTTAAATTAGCTCATTTATGAAAAATAATAAAATTAAAAATTAAGAATAAGACTTCCATTATTCTCGGAGCACACAGAAAAGATCTTTTCCGTACCATAACCCTGAGGAAAGGCATCAACTTAATTTAAAAGTGGTGTTTTGCAGAGTCGGGTAATGGAGTCCATTAAAAGATTTTATGGTGAATTTTTACGACATTCCGTTGTCCCGGGGTGACAGTCGGTTTTCTAAATATTCGTCTAACAATAACATCGCTCTTTTATGCATGTTTTCCGAACAAAGTTGTGTAATTAGCAAGCTGGGGTTAATAGGATGTGCCGTAGCCAGTTTTATGCACCGGTAAAAATATTAACTGTAGTAATAACCGATGCGATAGTGTAACGAAAATGGGTAATAACATTCAGTATGAAAACAAATGTATAACTACGCGATATTTTGGTAGATGGTGTCATTTAGTATCTGCCGTTTTTGATAACTTTCTCGCCGAAATTATATAAAAACTGTTTTCTTGCATAATTTTCAAAAATCTGTAAAGATTGATTGATTGATTTAGCAGCATGCAGTAGGCATTGCTGTCACTCCAGGGTTGGGGTTATACACCTGGGGTTACGTCCACGCTGGGTTGGACTAAGACCATGTTTGTTGCCAGCAGCGATAGCCACATGGTGTATGGTAAAGAATGTGGGATGGGAGATGTAGGTATTTGTGAGATGCGTTACCGCATTGTGTCGTGAGGGCTCGTTTAAGCTCCCTCTTTTGTGTTTTTGGTTTTGAACTTCTGCATCTTCTGAGTCTCCTTGTGAAATATATTGTCGCGTTGTGTCGTAATATGGAGTGTTTATGCTCATCTTTTTGTGTTTCTGCTTCTTCGAGTCTTTTTTTTTGAGTCTTTTGATTCCTCGGTTTCCGATTGTGGTAGAGTATATATCGTTGCAAATTCTTTGTGGTGTTTATTTTTCCTAGTTGTTGTGCTAGCACTTTCTTCAGTAGATGTATGTCCCCTAGGGTGGCCCATCTCTATAGGGGGTGATTTTTTTTTGCGTATTTTTTAAGTCTCACCCCACGAAAATATACTATTATACTAGGAATAATTTAGTCAAAGTTTCAGATAATTCGGTGAACGGTAACCCGTGCCGCATTCAGGTAGAAATTTGTAGATAAGATTTTATTACGGTAATACACTTAAATTTTACTTAAAATACAAATATCTATCTCTTTTCTCATAATGTTTTATTGGTGTAATTATTTCCTAGAAATTATTTGTTTTGGAAGTTTGGAAATATAATGCACCTACGGTAGGTTTTTATGTCAGTTTGCAATTGTGTTTTACAGTGGTGACATTATAAGTTCTACCATACGTTCCTTTTTGAAAAAACATTTAACGATGGCTGATGTTAGATCCTTACGAAAGGATACTTTCATTTACTTAGTTGGACACTATTCGTCACAAATCATTGGCAATAAATTGCCGTCTAATAGACAAGTATTACAAGTGCTCTTTTATAACATTCGTGAAGTGAAGCTAAGTGTATATGAAAGTGTTAAATTAACAAATAACAGAGGTGTCAGTTTTTTGGGATAAAGCTCGCATTCCGACACGTCAGGATTTTCATTGAGTTAAACAACTAGATAAACTTTATGCAGAGTGGAGGAACTTACAAAAGTCGGCTAAAAGGGCCAGTGCGGGAGGTAAAGAAAAAAATTTCGTTGAAAAATTGGACGATCTCTTTGACATTTCTCATGCAAATGCATTGGAGTTGATGAAAATAGATGAAGATAAGCAGTTTTTAATTAACCAAAGAAAAAAGGGACGTCCTGGATTTATGCATGGTATTGACTACCAACTTGCTTCTCAAGAAAAATCAGCTGAGGAGAAATTACAGAAATTACCCGAACGAATGCAACGAAGTCAACAAGAAAAAGCTAGATTAGAGGAAACAGCCACCTGTCCATCATCAAGTAGTAATTCAGCCGACTCCAACGAAAATGAAGATGAAATAATAGAAGCCCAAGAAGAGTTGTTACAAGATCAGCTTGGCCCGTCACAGCCAAAAAAGAGGAGATTGTATGGAACATGTAACATCATCACACCAAAAATAGCCGCTGCATTTGATGCTTGCAAAATAAGCGACAGGTATGGAGTCCATATTTTGACGGCAGTAGCAGAAGCACTAGGACATGACACCACATCTTTGTCCATCAGCAGAACCACACTTCAGCGCTCTAGACAACGCATCCGCAAAGAAAGAGCTGAAATATTAAAAACTGCCTTCGGTAATTCTGAATTGCCGGCCCCAGTCATCCATTGGGATGGAAAACTTTTACCTTCTCTCACTGGAATGGGAAATATCGATAGACTTGCTATCTTAGTTACTAGTGGAGATATTGAACAACTACTTGGAGTACCAGCTTTGCCCAATTCAACTGGAAGAGAACAGACTGAAGCAGTTTATGATGTGCTTTGTGAATGGAATTTGGACGAAAAGGTAATAGCTTTGTGTTGTGATACAACAACATCAAATATGGGTTATATAAATGGGGCAGCCACACTATTGCAACAAAAATTAGAAAGAGATATTCTATATTTTCCTTGTAGACATCATATTTTTGAAGTGGTTTTGAGAAGTGTGTTTGACACAAAAATGCCTTCCTCATCTGGTCCAAATGTGCCACTATTTAAACGTTTTAGGGAATTTTGGCCTAAAATTGATCAAAATAAACTAAAAACTGAATTTCAGGTATCAAAAATTAAACACATTTAAAACCAGTTAAAGCCGAAATTGTAAAGTTTCTAAATGCAGCTTTAACTTTGCAACAGCCTCGTGATATTATATATATTATAAAGAATTTTTAATGCTTTCTAAACTTTTTGTTGAAGAAGAGCCCACTCACACGACATTCTATCAACCAGGGGCATTTCATCATGCACGTTGGATGGCCAAAGCCATTTACTGTCTAAAAATATTTTTTTTCCAAGATCAGTTCCAACTAACTAAAAAAGAAAAAATAGGTATTGAAGATATATGTCTCTTTATTGTAAAGATTTATGTAAAGGCCTGGTTTACAGCGTCATTTGCTAATAAAGCACAGCTTCATGACTTAGACTTTTGTAAAGAACTCATTAATTATCAAAATATTGACAAAGAAATATCTCAAGCCGCAAGTAGGAAAATAATGAACCATTTGTGGTACCTTAATTCAGTAAATGTTGGCTTATCTTTCTTTGATGACGATATTTCAGTTACCACTAAAAGAGAAATGGTTAAAGCTTTGAATAGGAAAGCACCAAATCAAGAGGGTATTAAACGACTTATGATTAGTAACATTACTGACGTTGAAAACAAGGAAATTCAGGACTTCATATGCGAGAACACTAAACAGTTTTTTCAAAAATTAGGTTTGTCTATGGAATTTTTGGAAAATGATCCAACAACATGGAGGAAAAATGAAAGTTATACCCGATGTTTCAATATTGTAAACAAGATTGAAGTTGTAAATGATGCCGCTGAGAGAGGAATCAAACTTATTACTGACTATAATGACATTTTAACAAAAAATGAAGACCAAAAACAGTTTTTACTCCAAGTTGTAAATGATTATAAATCACAGTTTCCAAATGTAAAAAAAGAAACCCTGTCGCATGCTTTGGCCTAGTGCAAAAAATATTGTTTTTATTACTATATGTCTTGTAGATTTAGGATAATATTTGGTACTATGTATGAAAAAAACGTTTCATAATAAAATACATAAAGATAAAACGAGAGTTTTATTTCAAAAACTTCTAGTCTAGTTTTCTTAGACTACGAATTTACAGTAGTATGACACATGTCATAGTCACAACAGATAATGTCTTTGATATTTGTATGACTTGATTAGTCATTCTAAAGATAAATGTTGCTGATTAAAAAAAAAACAATGCATCAACCAAAGAATGTAAATAATTCCATTTACTTTTATTATTGCATAATAATGCATTCTGCGGCACCCCTTGCCTTCAATTTGCCTTAATAATATTTTGAGGGGACTGTTTTTTCTTCAAATGGAACCATTTGCAGGGGTGAGAAATAAAAAATTTCGATTTCGAAAAAGATGGGCCACCCTAAATAGTCCCCAGTACATTTCTATCTTCATTGGGTACATTTCTATCCTTTTTTTAATTGTCCTTCGTAATTGTAATTGTAGTTTTAATTGTCATTTTTTTAATTGTCTTTCGTCCTAATAGTGTTGATGTTTTATGTCGCTGTTTTCGTCTTGTTGGTTTTGCGAGTAGTTCGACGACGTCCTTTTCTGCTCTTCTCAAAAACTTCTTCTGTTGGATTTTATTGTTACCACGTCTTTTGACTCCATATGTCATCGTTGGTCGTTTGACGGCTATGTACATACATTTGGTAAGGTTCCATGATAGTTTATTTTTCTCAGTGAACGGTATGATTGCTCTTGTGATTCTGAATGCCGTCTTGATGCTCTCTTTTACCACTTCTTTCCCGTTCCAGTTGATTCGTCAGGTCTATTCCTAGGTACTTCAATTTGTTCGTTGTTCTTAGGGAGTATTCATCTATTGTGTGTTCCTCTCCGGTGGTCCAACTCTCTTTTGTTGACAGATCTCGCTTTTCTTGAAGTTTGTTTTCAGTCCAGATGTGTTCTGCGGTGATTCGAAGATCATCAGCGTATGCGTGTGTTTTCTTAGAAAATACCATTTTTCTGGAAGCAGCCTGCACGATGCATACCTCCGTTGAAGTGATGTGAGAATTCAGTTTTGACAACAATGCCTCATTGATTTATTTCGGGTTTAATTCAAATTAAATTCGTTTGAAGACTTTTAATAATTATGAAAAACCTCACTTGAAAATTTACCTAAGAAAGTGTTATGACCATACTTTAAGAGTAATGCATTTGATTATTACGGGTTTAATTTATATCAAATTCGTTTGAGTATTTTTAATATTTTTTTTATCGCCTTATTTACATTAATGTCCTGGCGGAGTTTAGCCGTAGGCTATTCTACCACTGAACCAGGATGGATACACACACACTCACATAGACAACATCACAACACCCATTCCCTGCGACATTGCCATCTGCCGCAGCAGACACTCGAACTCAGGAGAGGAGAGCGACTAGACCGTGTTGTCTAACACAACCGCAGGTAGGCCCACTGCTACCGTCTCGGCAACACGTGAAAAACGCCACTAAACATCCATACCCTAGCCAGGATTAGAACCCAGGACCCCGTGATCGCAAGCCTAACGCCTTAAGCATTACGCCACCGAGCCGGTAATTATTAAAAAAGAATTATTTGAATAAGAAGAATAAGAAATTTATATGACAAAACTTTACGAACAATACGTTATTGATTATTTTGGGAATAATTTAAAATAAATTAATTTGAATATTTTTATGACTCAAAAATAATTTACTTGTAGGTTTACACGGGGGTATTATGGCCATACTTCAATAATTTACAACTTTTTAAGGATTTGGACATAAACACTTCAATGGTTTTATGCGGCAGACACTTTTTAAGTCAGTAAGACATAAATAAACTTCACTGTCAAGCTTGAAATGAATAGCTATTTAGAAGTGAAAAGGTACTTAGCTCATATTTCTATTATTTATTGCGCGGGTTCCGGGTCGTTTGTTTATATACTCGTTTGTTTAAGCTCGTTTCTTTATCCACCACACTGATCACCACTAAATAACTCTCTATTAGTTTATTTTCAAATATTAATTCTATTTCAACTTTGTTGTTTTGTCATGACAATTCGATTACGCGGAATTTTTTGAGCTACAAATTCACCTAAGTTTTATCAGATTTAACGGAGTTTTACCCGGTATTTTCGCGTTATAAGTGGGAGCGTTTCAGAAGCACATCTGTTCACTCCAACCTAGTCCACTCTCCCACCATAATTTTCAAAAATCTGTGAAGATATTTACAAAAAACTTTACTCTCTGTATAGCATCCTTTATTTATTAGTTGTTTTTCTGTTGGATGATCACATTGTATATATTTTTAATTAAAATTATATCAATAATTTCCTAGCAATAGTGTCAAACAGATTTCAAATATAATGTTCCTTTCTCGCTTCCTATTATTTTAAAGTGACCATCTTTGTGTATTTTTCACTAAGGTATCCCAGATTTCCTCCCCGATAATTGTGTAAACTACAGTTCAAATATAATTTCGACCATAGTTTGTTAATTAATTATTTTTTCCATTATTTCTTTTGGGTGTATATTTTTTCATGTTTTTTTTTTTGTAGTTATGCTAACTACATTCGAAATATAATTGACCTGTCACATTTTCTTCATTATTTTTTTAGGGTGACCACCCTGTTATATTTTTCACATTTTTCTTTCTTGACAATTGTTTTAATTGCATCGAATTATTATCTTCCTCGGACACAGTTTTTCCATTAATTTTTTTTAGGGTGACCACCCTGTATATTTTTTGATATTTCTTTTCTCTGATAGTTATGTTACTAAGTACATATGAAACATTATTGCCTTCCTTACATTCTATGGTGACCATCTTGTACATTTTTTATATTTTTTTTCCTTAGTAGTTGTATTAACTGCGTGCAAAATAGTATCGTCTTCCGTCACATTTTTCTCCTTACTTTCTTGAGGGTGACCACCCTATATATTTTTCATACTTTTTTCTTGCCAGTTCTCTTAACTGCATGCCAAAAATTATTGTTTTCCGTCACATTTTTAACGAAGTATTTTTTTTAATCATGAAGAAGTCCTCTGAGATTTCTCCGTATTTCTACGTTACATAGTATGTGGATTATGAAAATTAAATTTATTTAATTCCGTCAGCCTGTCCGTCTGTTTTCGTTCTATCTACAAAACCACTTGACGGAAAAAATAATATTTGTAGGTAGTTGACGCTACTACCGACGAAGAACTGGGATATGATTCCGTTGAAAAATATAGATAGATAGATAGACAGAAATGTATTGACATTATGTAAAATTGTTACATTTGTAGCAAGTCATAGTTGCTGCTATTACCTTAGAGTAATGCATTCATTAATTTTCATTAAAAAAATGCCTTAAAGACTAGAAACTAGGATACTTAGATCGAACATTGAATATAGACGAAAACAATTAAAATTGTTATTAAAAAGTGTACCAGAGTTTAAAAACGAAGCACATGTCTAATAAGAACTACAGATATTTCATTATATTTATAACAGAATCTGAAAGAGAGATAAATATAAAAGATATGAGTATATTCCATAAAGAAATAGCTATCAAATAAAATTAGTTTTCCATAGAGAATTTCGTATATTTATCTACGGAATAAAAACAGCATTTTAAGAGATGACTTTTATGCTTGTTTTAAATCTGATATAATCCAGTTTTCTCACATTTTCTGGTATTTTATTGCACGGTTTAAAATCTAGTGAGTTTCTTGCGGATTTTGAAAGACAATATCTAAGTGCTTTTAATGCATTTGATGATCTAGTTTCATAATGGTGACAGTCTGAGTGGGTAGAGGAGATATCTTTATTTTTGTGAACTTCCAGCATTGAATAATATGTATATATAAACTCGGCAAGGGCATTATGCCATATCTAAGGAACAATGGTTTGCAATGATACCAATAATTAGCACCAGGAATTATTCTAATTGATCATTTTTGGAGGATACATATTTTATATGTATGAGTGGAATTTCTACAAAGTAGAATCCCATATATAATTTGTGATTGAATTAAGACATGATACGCAGATAGCAATGTTTTAACATTTATAGACTTTTTCAGTTAACGTAGTAGAAATATGTAACTAGAGATTTTATTACTTGTACAATATGACCAACCCACTTAAGATTATCATCTAGTAGAATTCCAAGTATCTTAACATTGTCGCCTTTGAAAATTGCGTTGCTGGTAGAGAATCAATTTTTGTGTTTTATCTCTGTTCAACTTTAACATGTTAATATTATTCCAGGGTTCTGCAGAATGTTGAATTTCATATATAGATGCTTGTGGATTGTCATTTTTATTTTTTAAAGTTGCATCATCTGCATACATAACAGTTTTGTTTGGAAAAAGATAGAAAAAATATCGTTAATAAAAATGATAAATAATAGAGGGCCTAATACAGAGCCTTGGGGTACCCCGTGTTTCATTATCCCAAATTCCGACATTCGATTATTATTGTTTACACGTAGTGGTAGGCTCCTGACACCTCAGTAGCTTAGTTTTTTAATGAAAAGGCTGTGAGAAACGCAATCGAAGGCCTTGCTAAGGTCTAATAGTTGAATTCTGTTGAAAAATTGCAGGGTGGACACCCAAGAAAAATATTAAAAATCAGTCTGTAGAAGTATTTAGGCAAGACGTCCCTTTCTCTTGGCACCTTTCAATTATTCATCATCTTGTTTGCAATATGACTACCTTCTATATTTTTTTAATTAAAAGCATATCAGGATTTCTTCCTGGCAATAGTGACAATTACATTCCAAATACTATTTCCCTCTATGGTTTCTTAATTAGTGTTACTGTTGTAGAACTCTATAAAATCGTCCTAAGTTGAAGACAGAATCAAAATTCGACTTAGGCAAAAATTCCATTAAAGGACATTTTTAAGAGTCTGCAGAGGCACAGATCAGTCCATAAGAACTATATGGAAAGAGTTTGGATTCACTCAGCGGCTCGCAATTTGGTCGAGCGCGTTGAGTAGTTCATACGAAAAGATGATAGGAAAGCCAATAGCAGGACTCTCCAAATGACAAAGTTATAGAGGAAAACGCCTTGTGCATAAAAAACCAAAAATTCAATTTTGCCTATAAGTCACTCGGAAGTGGGTCGTTGTAATTTTGCTAATATTGAACAACTGCATAGGAGCAAGTAAATCGTGGACTGATCGAACGCCATTAAACTTATGCAATTATAAGTCCTCACGAATGTGTTTGAGTACGTGAATCTCCACGATACAAGAACTTTAAAGCTAAATAGTCTCTAGCGAAACTAAATTCATTTAGTAAAACTTTTTTAAGTTAATATCAGTCAGCCGTAATTATGAATTACAAATAGTCTCAGACTTCTCTAAAAAGCTCGCATTTTGATTCTGAGAAGGTATGCATGAATCTTTTCTACCTAATCGATCGTTAGCGTAAGCGCTCTCGCTAGTATGGTCTGAAAGCCATTTCCTTGATTGGGGAAGGCACGATTCTTATCTTGAGAATTTTGTATAACCGCTTCTGTTAAATAAACGGATTCTTTGAACTATTGTTTCTTAATTGATCTTGAGGCCTGTTGACGGTCTATAATCCCTGGAACTTTCGTATCGAAAACCGGATGTGTCGAGTTAACTCACATTAACACTTGACCTTCTGGTTGCCTTACGGAAGTTTGATAGGGATTTTTTTATGCGTTTTTTGAGAAATAGAGTCCGTTATTAGCAGACCAAAACGTGGATACCACGTACAAAAATTAATCCCTCCCCAGAGAAATTCTCCGGTTGGGATTTTTTTATGCAAAAATCCAGAAAATTAAGAGGTGTCTAAACCCCTAACGAGGGAATTCATGTCCAGAGAGAGCGTCATTAACGATCTGTGGTAGTGCAGCCTTGGTCCTTTATTCGGCTATCGAAGTGCGTCTTATCTCGAACCCGCCTGGGAGGTAGAAGAACGACTGGCGCCCCCTTAGAAATAAATTGGTGTCATTTTGACGCCCGGTAGTGCGTTTTTCTACATTACCACCCTGTATACTTTTCACAAAAAGTATGGCAGGTTTCGTCCTCGGTAATTTTGTCAACTACAGTCCAAATATTATTTCCACTATAATTGTTTTCCATCCACCTGGACTATTTAAATGCAAAAAAAGAACTAAAGACTTGTTCGGTACTGCTGTACATTAGGCCTATCAGAAATATAAAAAAATAAGGAACTCTTAATTACCTCAATAACCATTTAATTAAAAATAAATATTTAAATAATAAATTTTCTGCTAATTTAGAGGAATTTGCCTTTACTGAGATTACTTCTGAAAAAATTGATAAAATAATTTCCAAATTAAAATCTTGTGCTAAAGGTTCTGATGGTATCGATTTAAAGATGATTTTACTTGTCACTCCTTTTTTAAGTAGTCACCTAGCATTTCTTATTAATAAATGTCTGAGTAACGGGTCGTTTCCCACAGTGTAGAAAGATGCTAATATTATCCCCGTTCCCAAGATATCCAATCCTTCCCTTGTAAGTCACTTTCGTCCTATTAGTATTCTTCCAACTCTTTCTAAAATTTTAGAAAAAATAGTTTCTGAGCAAGTAACTACATATCTCAATAATTTTAACGTTTTACCTGCTACACAATCTGGTTTTCGTGCTCAATATAGTACTAGTACTGCTCTTCTAAAAGTAACAGATGACATTTTTAAAGAAATTGATGTTAATAATCACGTTTGCTTAATTCTCCTAGATTACAGTAAGGCTTTTGATACCTTAGATTACTCCACCTTGTGCATTAAATTGAAATATTTTGGTTTTTCTAATACAGTAATTGCTTTTTTTTGAAAATTACCTTTTTGCGCGACGTCAACGTGTTATTTTAAAAAATGAGGTTTCAAATTTTATTAATAGTACTAGAGGTGTCCCGCAGGGTAGTATTCTAGGGCGCTTATTGTTTTCCATTTATACAGCAGATTTTAACAAGTTTCTTCAGTACTGTGAGTGCCACCAATATGCTGATGATACACAACTATATTTTGCTTTTAATTTTCAAAATCTCTCAACAGCTGTATCTAAGATTAATGATGATTTACGAGTTATGTCTGAAGTTTCGTCAGCTCACAGTCTTATATTAAATGAGCCGAAAACTGAATTGTTGGTATTTGGTGGTAGAAAAGAAAGTATTTCAAATGATTCTGATTTTAAGATTAATTTGAATGGCCAGATTTTATCAGCTAGTGACTATTGTCAGAACTTGGGACTGTGGATAGATGTTAAGCTTAGATTCTCTAAACATGTTAATTACCTTGTTCAAAAATCTTATACTAAGCTTAAACTGTTATATATTCATAAAGAAATCCTTAGTACCGATGTGAAATTGAAGTTATGCGATTCTCTTATATTATCATCCTTGGCCTACTGTGACATTGTGTATTGGCCTGCCTTACTATATAAAGATAAAGAAAGTTTGCAGAGGATTCAGAATGCGTGTTTGAGGTTTAGTTATAATTTGCGAAAATTTGATCACATTTCTACCAGTTTCTTGGCATCCAAATGGCTCAAGCTTAGCGAAAGATTTAGTCTACATTTATCTTGCACAATATATAAAATTTTGAAAGATCACAAACCTGAATATTTGGAAGCAAAATTAGTAAAAAATAGTGATTTGCATACTTGTTCTACTCGTCAACGTGATCAATTTAGTGTTCCTAAACATAGAACAGCGCTGTTTCAGCGTTCTTTTAGTTATAATGCTGTAAAAATGTTTAATGCGTTACCCAATGATGTCAAGGCCCTCTCCTCTGTCAACTCTTTCAAAAAACGTACAAAAGATCTAATAATTACTATGAGAGAATAATTGTGTATAACCTATTATGGTATGATCTCTGGTAATGTTATTTTTTACATTTATGTTATTTATTTATCGTATAGTTTAGTTATTTTGCGTATGATCTAGATGATTCTTATTTAATATTTTTGTATTTGTATTTTATTTTAAAGTATTCTCTTGAAATATTTTCTGTAAGCGGATGGTTGTATGGAAGACATATGAATACCGCCATCCTTCTCTAATTTGTATTTTTCACTTATAAAGACATATTATTATTATTATTATTATTATTATTATTATTATTATTATTATTATTATTATAATCCTTTAAAAAATCTAAGCTAATACGAGATGTTTTGGAGCTTTATAGATATATCATCTTCTTAATTTAACATTTACTAGAAAAATATTTTTCTGACAAAAAATGTTAAAACAACAATTGTTAGTAATATTATTTTGACAGTCACGTTTTTAAGATGGCAGCGCGAGTGGAGGTAAACTGTAAATATTCTTCAAGAGTTCCAAATCTGCGATCGTACCGAAAATGAAAATTAACCGTCATAACTACGTATTGACTAGACTATTAACAAAAAACCATTTTCAATCTTAATTTTCGTGGCGATTAAATAAAGTATAATTGCCAGGCACTTTTTTAAAATCGTAAGTATCGGCCACAGAGCAAAGAATCATATCATTGTGTTAGTCATATAATTCTAGATAACTTTTAAATTGTCCGTCTGTCTATATATATATCTGCCCAAGTTCCTTGAAGACACGATAACTTATGAAGGAAAAGTTAGATCACATTAGAATATGGACCTAAAGTCAGTGCTATCTATTTTTCTTGCAAAAAAGTGATCAATAAGTACGAGTAATGCAAATTTTTTTATGAACGGAAAAGACTTTGATAAAATCATACAATAACTAAAATTGCATGGCATATTAACTAGCGTTTCACCAACCCAGCTGACATCATCGGCAAATAGCTGAAAATACAAACATTGCTATTATACCTAAGAAATTAATATATTTTGAAAAACTGCGAATAGGCATATAAAAACTTCAACAAACCAAGGCACAGTAAAACATTTACATTTAGTTTTTTTATGATGACACATTTACGCACTCCTAAATTATTGGCACGAACTTCAGGAACACTCAGTGCAATGTTATATTTAATCCATCTGTGGTAATCTTTCCGGCTGATTTGATTTATTCGTAAACACGCTGAATCGATACCTAATCCTGTCGTTATAACGACAATTTGCTTTGAATTGATATCCGAACTACCTACTGCTGTTATCGAACCAGAATGTCGCACAGCCCATAATATACTTCGACTCCCCGTAATGTTGCATTCAAGCACCCCGACAAAATCCAATAAACATCTACCAACTAATTTCTCCTTCACATAGAGTTTCTAGTGTGAGTCAATACAATTATTGAAAGAAATATGTTGCTGCTAGTTGTGCAGTATTAGTTTAGTGATCTGCAGTTATTTAAAAAGAATAAGTAGGTATACCGCGTGTAACAGTATCATGGTACACCTCCCCTTTTATCTTTAGTTTTAAAGATAAACTATTGAAATTTGGAACATCCTATATACTTAATAAACGTCGCTTTTTGACATATAAATCATTTTTTTGCACTTCCGGTTTCACTTGAAGTGACCCTAACTTTTGATTTTCAAATGGATTTGATTTGATTTTCAAATAGTTTTTGGAACAAAACACATGCCTTATTAAAATGTGCCATAGTTACAATCAAAATGGCAGCTAAGAGAAAATACGAGAATAGAATTTATTGATAATTACCTAGGTATACATAAGGTGGCTTTGCAATAAAAAAAAAGTAACACAAAACATTACAACAGATGTTCAAAATGCTGTCCATTAAGATCAATACATTTCTGAACCCGCATGGCTGTATCTCGAAGAACATTCGCCAATTGATGAGCCGTTTTGCTATTAAATGCGCGTTTTACTCGTAGCTGTAAGTTTTTACGGGTTGTAACAGAGATGAAGGAAAAGGGTAAAGGAAACTTTCCAACGGAAGTTTCCAGGAAATTTTCGGGAAATTTCGGTTTTTAATTAAAATGCTATGCTACGCATATATTCAATACCTGAACCATTACTTTGCCAAGCATCAAAAAGTCATGACTAATCAAAAATGTAGTTATTAGAAAGGGTATGCAATATTCCTTCAGCCAAATTTTCAGCTCCCTAAGTGCTAATGGGGTGCTCCTATCGTAAAAAAAGTGTTTTTTCGAAAAAAATTTCTTCTCCTCGACTGTTTGCTCCAAAAAAATTCATGGACGTGTGTTTTTGAGAAAAAAAATACTCTGATTTTTTTCAGATTTTTCGGATCAAAACTGGGGCCGGGAAAAATATTTGAATTTTTCAATGATTTTTTAAGCAATTAAGGTCATATTTGGCTAACTTCTAAATAACAATTTCTTGTGTACTTTTCCCGTACTTTCGAATGCCGGTGTCAGAATTACCATTTTCAGACCGGAACATGCTCAAAATTTGAAAAAACCGTTTTTTCCGCGTTTTAATCTCCCCAAAATAAAATTGTGGGAGGTTACTAAAATTGGTCCAAAATCGAAAATTGAGATAACATCAAATCTTTACGTTTTGAGATTCCAGGAATCCAAAAAAGTGATTTTTGAAAAATGTCTGTGTGTATGTGTGTGTGTGTATGTGTGTATGTATGTTAGCACGATAGCGGCGAAACTACTAAAGGGATTTGGATAAAACTTTGCATGAGAGTTTCTGTAGTGCTCCAGAAGATCTGAAAAGGTTTTGGTTGAGATCGGATTACATTTAGTGCCGTTTTGTCACAACAAGTTGTTTCTTTTAAGATTACTAACAATTTGTAATCGAACCATTCAGAAAAGCAGTCAAAATTCCGATTTCAACGATATATTGCACTTGCACCCTTTCAAAAAAATTGAAAAACAAAATAACACGCTTCTTGTGTAAGATATTTTATAGTCTAACCTTCACGTTCGGTATACTAGTGTGTTAAAGTATGCAGACTGCCATACCCGTTTTTTTTAAGAACGCCAAGCTAATTGTGTTGGTTGGGAACTTAAATTCCGCTTAAATTCCGCTGCTGGTCACTATACATTTTGAAAATCTTTTTTTGACAGGTGTAAGTTACTTTCATGCGTGAAGAATTTTTGACAGCTGTCAGATAAAATGCGTCTAAAAGTTCTTAGTTGGAGAACTGTCTCTTTGGCACCTGTCAAAAAAATTTGTCACTAACTTTATTGGGGGGAGGGGAAAGTCACTTTGACAGCTGTCAAAATTCTATTTCCAAAACTTTCCTGGGAGAATTCATTTTTTGACAGTTGTCCAAAAATTTTTAAGGTGATATTGCACTTTGTTTTTAGGTTATGATTGTTTATATAGTTTTAAGGTTATAATGAACAAAAATGTTTCCGCCGATGCATCGGAAATAGGTTCAAAATTTTTGGACTTTTAATGTCAATGTCACTTTTATTATGATTTGATGAAAAACTCACTTTGGACCCAGTTAAGGGCTGTCCGTAATCACACAGGTTCCTTAGGGGTTATGTAGGTTCCACACAGCTACCACCGGCTTTAAACTTTCTCTTCTCTCTCTCTCTCTCTCTCTCTCTCTCTCGAAAAAAAAAAAAAGAAAAAAACAGTTGGCTTGACGTTCTTAAAAAAACGTATATGACAGTCTGCATGCTTTAACACACTAGTCTACCGAACGTTGGGTTATACTATAAAATATATCTTATTTCGTTTTTTTAATATTTTTCGCGGAAACCAAATCGAAAGGGTGCAAGTGTGATATATCGTTGAAATCGGAATTTTTACTTCTTTTTGAATGGTTCCATTAAAAATTGTTAGCAATGATAAAATAAACAACTTGTTGTGCCAAAACGGCACTAAACGTAATCCGATCTCAACCAAAATCTTTTCAGATCTTCTGGAGTACTAAAGAAACCCTCATGCAAAGTTTCATCCAAATCCGTTTAGTAGTTTCGCCGCTATCGTGCTAAAATACATACACACATACATACAGACATTTTTCAAAAATCACTTTTTTGGATTCCTGGGATCTCAAAACGTAAAGATTTGATGTTACCTCAATTTTCAATTTTGGACCAATTTTAGTAACCTCCCACAATTTTATTGTGGGGAGGTTAAAATGCGGAAAAGACGGTTTTTTCAAATTTTGAAGCATGTCTGAAAATGGTAATTCTGACACCGGCATTCGAAAGTACGAGAAAAAACAGACAAGAAAAGAAATTGTTATTTAGAAGTTGGCCAAATATGACCTTGATTGCTTAAACAAATCATTGACAAATTCAAATATTTTTCCTAGCCCCAGTTTTGATCCGAAAAATCTGAAAAAAATCTGGATGTTTTCTTTCTCAAAAACACACGTCAGTGAATTTTTCAGCTAACAGTCGAGGAGGAGAAATTTTTTTCGAAAATACACGTTTTTTACGATAGGAGCACCCTACTAGCACCTAGGGGGCTGAAAATTTGGCTGAAGGGGTTTTCAAATATGTCCTTTTGAATGGACAATTCGAAATAAAAATCCAGGCGGGGTCAATTTTCATCATCTTAGACCGATATAGCCTTTGGACGAGCTTTATTAGTAAAAGGATTATTTAAAAAAAATCAGTCACCCAAAAAAATCATCCTACACACCCGACAAAAAATATCTCATGCACCTTCAAACCAGCAAGTTTTTTTTCTCAAACCAGGTAGAGGAAAAATATAATCAAAGATATATTTTTCTTCTAGCATAAATAAGTTTCCTAATTATAATAAGCATCTATTTTTTCTACATGCCATCACTGGGTGCTACCCAATATCTGCACTCTTTAGGTAAGGAAAAATAAAAGTTCTTAAAATGTTCGAGAATCGCCCGTACATCAATCAGCAGAAGTTTTTAAGGAGGAAAATTGTCCAGTAGAGACCATTTTGCAAAATGGAGTACGCATTCCTCTGGAAATGTATAGGGCTTCTAAATCAGACGTATCCATTGACAACTATCGATACATGACATTCACGAAGTCAACAAGACTTAACACCGCTGCGAAATTGGCGTCACTTCCACCTGCTGTCGCAGCCGCTCACCAACATCGGAGCCGAGTGTATTATCATGTACAGAATTGGCTTGGTAATGATTTAAATCCTGAACAGTGGGGGTGGACGATCAATAATTATATTTCGGAGCTCATTAAGACAGTATCGTCACCTGCGCCAGATGTACTTCTAAACGTCATATTTTGCAATTGCATTAAAGGATGTAACACAAATTGTGAGTGCAGAAAAGTTGGGCTGTCTTGTTCAATACTTTGTGGTCATTGTCATGGTCAGTCATGTCTCAACGCAAATGTCGATATTGCTATCGGAGGCTCAATAGAAAATATTCAAGATGAATATCTTGACCCCTTCACAGAAAATATTACAGAAGCACGAAAAGGAACATGTGGAAGGGGAGGGAGATAATGAGAACGAGGAAGAGTTGTAGAAGGTACTTAAAATAAAAAAAACATGGATTAGGCCTACGGGGGAAACCATGTAAAAAGTTGCGCCTTGCATCCTACCTCTGAGGTGGAGTTGGAACGGATGCACCGCTGCTCATTATTTCTCTAAGATATAGTGTGGAATCGGCTGGTTATTTGTAAAAGATGTATATAACCTTTTAATATTCATTTTCTGTAAACTAAAAAAGTCATACGATCTATAGGAACCAAGATATTTGCGAAGAACTGACTTCTGTGGCCATTGACCTTGAATAACTGAAAGTGCAAGCGCGATATCGAGGTGACTTTTGAGACATTATTTGTAATGTCCAAATAAAGGTGTATGCAAAATTTTAGCTCACTTTGATTTTTTTAGCAAACGGATCCTACTCTATCTGAAATGTGAAAATCCGAAGAAATTTCCCAGAGTGATATTTTTAACGATTACTTCCCTTCGGTAAGCGGGGAACTAAAAATTAAAATGTTCTGACAAGACACACCACATACTCGATATAAAAGAAGATATGTCGTCATGTCAAAGGCATTTGATATTCAATTTATAATAATACTTTATTTTTTAAATATATATGGCAGAGAATTTCTGCACGAGCAATAATGAAGTGCACTATTTAGACATGATAAATAGTCCTTGAAATTAAAAACACTTTCCTTTTGTTTCCCATTTTGCGGTTCACACTCACGCCACCTGACAAAAACGAAACACAAGCAAATTTGAAGTGGGATACATCGGTAATAGAGAAAGTTTACACTTCTCGGCTGCGGGAATGCCAAAACATCGTCAAACATCTAATAAATCACGGTTTCTTAAGCTAGTGGGGTAATTCGTTTTCTTACAAAACGCGTTAAACACTTAACTTCTTAGAAGTGAGTAAGTGGGTTAAGTGGAGATGCCAACAGGTCCTCGGATAGCGGGCGCGATAAGACAGCGCCTTAGGCGAGACTGATATCGCCATAAAGTCATCGTTTTTATCTCACGTCATTAATCTTGCAATGGCTGACATTTTGCCCGAATCTGCACCAGACAAGTGTATTCTGTGGACCCCCTTACGCTATCGGCATGTTACTGCGATTCCGTGGCGTAACAGAAATACACGAAGTGTTTGGCGAACATCAAGGCGGGAATTCGTGAGAATGGAGATGCGTGCGTAGCTACTGAGTTTGTTTTTTAAAGTAGCTCTAAAATTGTATACATGTTATATATTTAAAGAGAATGCCAATAATAATAATAATAGTACTAATAATAATAATGCTGCCGAAGAGGAGAGTCTGCTTAGGCAGCATGTCGATAAACCCATGTACGGTGTATACTATGAAAACTTGGGTTTATCGACTAGGCTGACATTCGCCTTTTTAAAGTCAGCTGGGCCTAAGTTGGAGAACGAAGAATTCATTGTGGCCTGACAGGGTGCTGTCATTAACACCTTGTACACCATATATGGCACTCGTACGGGTGGTGCCGAATTTATTGGAACTACTCGTTCCCGACCGTCAGGCTAATTCAAGCCAACAAGCCTGACATAGTCCTCTTTGATCATCAGAACAAAGTGATGTTTGTGATCGAATTTTCACCACCTGCTGAGACAAACATCGCTTTATAGGAGGGGGAAAAACGGACCAAATATCGTGATCTCCGGTACGAGCTCTAAGTGCTGTACCCAGACTACTTGGTCAAGATGGTCGTCCTAATAACCGGCGTACTTGGAGGGATGAAGCCTTTTAATGAACAATACACAGTGAAAAAAAAATCATGAAAGAAATGTAACGGAGGACGACAATATTAGGCATGTAGTTAATATAATTGTCAAGGAAAACTATAATTGTTAGTGAAAAATATACATAGTGGTCACCCTAAAAAAATAATTAGGAAGCGACAAAGTAAATATTGTTTGGTATTAAGTTGTCACTATTACCAGATACACTTATAATGTTTTACGTATGTTTTAAGCTCCATATAAGACCTCCGCAAAAGCAATGTGATAAGTTTTTAGTTTTAACCTTTGTCTTCAAAGGGATTTAAGACATATGTATGCATCCCAGTTTTGGTTCTGTGCACCGTCACCGCTTTTCCTCTATACCTCCAACTCCTCACATGATGCTTTGGCTATTTACAATTTTTTAAATCATAGTTAAGCTTTTATGCTTAAAAATATGAAAATTCAATGTTATACTTACTTATTGTTACGTGTTATAAACACCCTGTATCGTGGATCCGGAAATTATAACATTAAAATTTATTAATTTACGTACTAATTACAACAAATAACTGAACTTACTAAATAAACTGAACTGTCTACTGAACTGTACTGCCTTCTGAACTGACCTGATTTCGTGCGGCCACTCACTCTCTATTTACACTTCTGGGTAAGTAGCTCTGGAAACTGGCACTACAACCTTCTAGTAGATGTCAGTAGTCTCCTACACTTCTTCTAGATGCTGACACCGCACGCGCCATCTCTGGGACGATTTCCGAACTAACCAACTATGCGTAGGGTGTAAAGCCGCAATATTATTGTGAAAATATCGAAAAAACCTGCTAATTCCAAATGAATGTATTTGTTATTTACCAGAGTTTAATTTTATTCTTTACAATAAAGTTTTTAAATTGCAAATAAACTAGTTTTAATGAGATGATGCTAAAGATAACTGCAACTTAAATATTTAAGGCAACAGTTTACAGGAAGAGGCCATCGTTAATAATTCTCTTTAAGCAGAAGAACGTTCAAGATAAAAATTAAGTGGAGGGAACAGTTACCAGATTACTGTATATTCCGGGATGCCGCTTAACTCAAACAAACGATGCAATACAAAGAATTCCACAGACCTCCAGCGCTCAGAGTTGTTAAAAGCCATTTTTAATTGGTTAATTCTGGAAGGAATCAATTTATAATGATTCGCCACGTAGTTTAATTATTTATTTAATTGTTTAATAATGTCACAAATTGTTACGATCCATTTCTTTCGCTCTCGGATGCTATTGGGTACATAGTTTTTTCATTTAACTCACTAACTAAAAAACGGAACAATAAATTTGTCTCATCGTATTACTGTGGACGAACCTTACACACGGCGTCTGAAGGACACCAATTTATTTACTAAAGGGTGCCAGTCGCGTTCTCCCTTGTTCGTATGCGATTTTCCACTCCCAGACGGGTTCTATATATATTTATGAGATATTTGACAGGTAAAAGCTATACTTACCGTTGATTACCAACTGCCTTCTCTCTCAATGTGGCTTCTCAGGCGATGCGCTTTAGCTTATTTATCTAACACATTTATGGATCTTATGCTTAGAGATCTCTGATTTATTCTCATAAAAAATCCCTCTCGAGTTTCCGTGAGCCGACTTGTGGGGTCAGGAGGCCACCCCATACTTGACGCAGATCTAACAAACAAAAGCCTTCGAGGGATAACACTTAAAGATAATCATTCAATCAGTGAAATACAACAGTTCGAATAATACCATTAATGATTAGAATCAAAAATAAATACGAACAGGGTTATGCAATAGCCTATCTAAGAGAATCTATAAATTTCAATGAATCGCCTCCCCAAGTAGGGCAAGAACGAGTGAGGACTTTGCTTTCGCAACTACCATTTAATTGAGAGCGTGCAATAGGAATCGATTAAGTAAAAAGATTCACATAACTTACTCGCAAGTTTATGTAGGCACTTTGGTTTTGGGACTGACTGAAAACAATATAAAAATATTTTACTTTTTAAAAATATTGTGACATTAGTGGTTAGCTTTAAGGTTATTTAGTGAATAGAGTTCAATGAAATATGAGTTTAATTTTCTTTCCTGCCTCCTTTACGGCGACGCACAGTGGGAAAAATATGCCCTTTTTTGGACAAAAATCTGCCGACAGTAGAGATTTCAGTCCAATTAAATTTAAAAAAATGGCAAGTACCCTTAAGACATTGTACTTTAGAGTAGTGCTGCGGCAAAGTGGCTTTGGGTTAACCTAACCTAAAAATTATTTCTCGTTTTCCTCCTTGGTCGCGTCACAAACAAACGAAGTAGTGTCCATGTAATTAGGTACTAAATTCATTTTTACGGGATCATAAGTTAATTGACAATGCAACATAGGCCATATTACATCATCAAAAATTCAAAATGGCGGCTGTCGCCAAGATGGCGAACTACTTTTTTCTTTATAACCTCCTTGATATGGGTATCAGATGAAAGAGCTTGGCGAGTAAAATACAATAAGTTATGTAAAGTTGCTATATATACAGGGTGTTTCATCTAAAACGCACATACTCACTTCTTGGGAAGTTAGAGGTTTGACATTTTACATACGCTTGTAAGTCAGGTGACAATGCAACACAGGCTTTATTATATCATCAAAAATTCAAAATGGCATCTGTCGCCAAAATGGCGGACTACTTTTTTCTTTATAACCTCCTTATTATGGGTATCAGATGAAAAGGCTTAGCGAGTAAAATACAATAAGCTATGTAGCGTTGCTATATACACAGGGTGTTTCATCTAAAACGCACATACCAACTTCTTTGTAAGTTAGATGTTTGAAATTTTGCATACGCCTGTAAGTCATGTGACAATGCAACGAAGGCTTTATAACATCATCAAAAATTCAAAATGGCATCTGCCGCCAAAATGGAGGGCTACTTTTTTCTTTATAACCTCCTTGATATGAGTAAAATCCTAAGTTTGTTTAAGACTAAAAAGTTACAAAATAAAATTAATAGTTTAAAAAACCTAAAAAACACGCTTTTATTTTTGACATGATGGGCCAATTATGAGGCCAGATTCGGATTCCGCGCGAAAAATTACTTCGGAAATGACTCTCAGCTATCCAATAACATACAGGACCCCTTTATTCGCGGTTAAAACTTTTAGGTTTATGACTGTTATTTAATACATACAATTTTTCACTTATAGGTTATATTAGGTTTACATATGAATAAAAAAACTATCCTTATTTTTACCTGTGTGGATGAAGTAAAAACAACATTGAAGCCTTTGGTTCTTGTACACATACTAAATCACAATTTTTATAATGAGGTGGGGGTAGTAAAGGGGGGTGGCTAATGCCAAATTTTTTTTTGAGACATTAGCTTTTCTTGTATATACTAAATACCAATTTTATGGACTCTTACCTGCTTGATTTATCTATTTTCCCGCATTTACCCTAATTTACCCTCCAACCCTTCAACGGAATAACATGAAAATATAATCTAGTTCCAGATCTCGTTAAAATACATACGTGTACAAAATTTCAAGTCAATATCTTAAATGGTTTCAGAGTAATCGTAAGCACAAAAAAAGTTACAGACAGATCGACAGACAGACAGACAGACATTTTTCTTTGCTCAAACTTAAAATCTCGACGTTTCATGACATTTTAAGCCCATTTGAACAATAAAAATTTTTTAAATATTCTTGTCGTTTCTATGCTTCCACTGGATGTGGAAGTAGTATCTGCGATTTCTAGGTTAGGTTAACCCAGAGCCACTTTGCCGCAGCACTATTCTAAAGTACAATGTCTTAAGGGTATTTGCCATTTTTTTATTTAATTTGATTGAAATCTCTACTGTCGGCAGATTTTTGTCCAAAAAAGGGCATATTTTTCCCACTGTGCGACGTACTAGCCTCGTATAAGTTCAATATAGAGGATGTGACACGCCGTCGCTTTCGAGCGACTTTTTTACAAATGACCTTTTTATTTCTTATGCACAAGGCGACTTTCTCTATAACTTTGCCATCTTTAAAGACGTGCATTTGGTTTTACTACCACAGCTTTCTGCCGATTCTCCAACGCACTCGTCCAACTGACGAGTCGCTGGATGAATCCAAATTTGTTTTATTCGAGAAGCCGGCCTTGTCCATCATTGTGATTTTTGTCTAATAATTGCCTATAGACGCCACGTGCCTTTGCTACACTTTTCAGTTTCGCATTTTCAGTACATCGCCTCGTCAAAATGTTACATTTATTCTTTAGAAGTATTTCCATAATGACTGTGTCTTCACTTTCATCATGTTTTGTGAAGCGATAACGCTGCTACGAACGTGTATGAGTTCTCTTGAGCCAGTATTCGGCGCTGATGCTCTAAAATATCTTTTAATAAATTTTTCCTAAGTCGAAGTTTTTATTTATTCGATTCTGGGATGTTCTATAACATTACCACTAGATATTTTTTTACAAAGTGGATTAATTTGGGGGTCAAATTTTAGTAAGTGTAGAAAATTATTGTCTTTTTCTAAACTTGCTGCACTTAAGTAAGCGGGAAGATTTTTTAACTTACGAAATAGATACCGAGTATATTGACAAGAAATAAATATACAGGACGAAGGCAACTTTTTCTTTTGATTCTTTTTTTTACAGATTAGGAGAAAGTCGCATTTGAATTTATGATTTCCTTTTTGGTGGTTGGTATCCCAGCACTGAAATTAGTTGCTACCAGATTACCATGTTCATTATCATTAAACAAATAAAAATTTATCAGGAGTATTCGGATAACAGAAACGCGAAGAGATATTTAGATTTATTTAACATTTTACACTCCCACGCGTAATTTTCTACATTACACACACTTATTATTTTCGGTAGCTTACCTAAAGTGAAACTTGCTGTTGAGTAGTCGTAGAAAAAGTATAGCATTCTACTAGCTTGGAACAGCTATTACATGCTCGCTGATTAATATATTATTAACTATTTTCATTACTCTACAAAACGATAATGAAATGTTTTAAACCAATTTCGAACCTCTTCTGCCACTTTTAGTCGCTTCCTGGCCCACAGTGCACTTACTAAGCACAATTGGTCTAATAATATATTAACCACCTACAAATATCTTATGGCAGTTCACTTTCGAAACACCCTCTATAAACATTCCAAGCGGTACATTTCGTGCCACTTCGTGACAAAAATGTCGGCTTCTACCGAGAAATCATTAACTGCTAATCTAATTAGGTACTGAAAAAGTTATTACACGTCCTCGATTAAAAACGTGTCTTTTATTTGCACGGGCAACAACTGTATTACGGATTAAAAATTTAAGTAACGATAAAATAATTTACACAAAGTCTTCCCATTCAGGATTAATGTTCTTTGCTCACGCGATCAGATTCCACTAGACACGCTTTGGAAAACTCGAAAATCCTTGTTCAATGAATCTGCACTACGAATAAATTGGCAACAAATTAAAATGCCTCTGCTCTAGGGTTAATAGGATAATCACTGAGTAGTTGAAACAGGACAAAATTAGATACTAATATTTTGTTTCATAAAATAATTTAAGGCACAGGAAATAAAATAAAAAAATAAAATAGTTATTTCCCTAACAAGTGCGGGAAGTGGCACTTCCCGCACGCGACTGCCGTTGACCAAACGACGCGACGTGATGTTCGGTCAAGCAATCGAGTGCGGAAAAGACAGTTTCCGTATGTGTTAGGAACAACAATTTTTCCTTCCAGCGCCAGCGTAATGAAAATAAAAAATAAATAACATAACATGATATCTAATGATGTTTGATCTAATGATATTTCTGTCACACCAAATTTTCTTCAACTGACAAGTTGCTGAATGCCAAATTTCATATTTGCAGTTGCTGGTGTTGTACACGAGCTCCAAGGTGTACTATCTCATTTGCTACCTCAAAATCACCTATCCCTAACTGTTTGGGTGATATAATTTGCACGGTTTACAATCGTAATTTTCTTTTTGTAATGATTTACGCTTAAACCATAATCAGAGATTATTGTCCAAGTCTATCTAGCAGCTGTATAAGTTCATCCTCACTTGCTGCAACTAAAACGGTATCATCTGAAAATCTCAAGTTAAAAATCTTGTTTCGGCCTATAAACTACTCCACTTTGCCAGTCATTCAGTATACATCAGATCACGTATTAAAGATGATTGGTGAGTTAGTGTTTGTCTACTTAGGTGCATGTATGACGTAAATGCAGGTTTACAAAATATTTTGAACTTTACATCATTTTAACAATTTTAGCTTTATATTAAACGGGAAAAATTATAAAAGAAATAAAATAAAATAAAATAAAATTCATTCCAAATTTTTGTTTAAACAATTTAAGTTTTACTTGAACAAATTTCATGTATTAACTACTTAAATGACTTTTTACCGTTGTCGTATTCTTTAAAATGTTATTTAAATTATTTTTGTGATATTGGAACCTAATTTGAATGTATCAGTTTGTCGTCCGCCCCTTCATAAATTGGCTTTACAATGGACGCTCTAAAGATTTCTGAGCAAAATATCCGATCTAAGAGATTTATTTATTAACTATGTTAGGGACATAACAATATATTGTGCTATTTCTTTAGGGGCTTCAGATTTCATTTTATCAAATCCTGGAGCTTTTTTATTATGTAATCTAGATATATAATCTTTAATTTCAGGACTGGTAAAAGAATATAGCAGTATAGAACGTGAGATTATTTGCCTTTTCACTGCAATTCTCCTTTCTTTCAAACTATTGGCAAGTATTTTTCATATGTTATTAAAATTATTATTATTAATTTTTTTTGTTTGTTTTTGATGTGTTCTTTAATGTCAACTGTTAATTTATTGTGTCCAACAATGCTTAATGTTAAGTTTTTGTCTATTTCGGTTTTAAAGTATTATAATTGTTTTTTTACTTTCCCAGATACGAATTAACATAGAGACCATCTTGTATGCCGTCTATCATGCCTCCATTGTATGTCCGTCGTCCGTCCGCCTATCATCCTTTCATCTATCTGCCTTCTGTTTATTTTCCGTCTGTCTATTGTTTTATGAGGCCCACATAACCAGTTATTTTATATAATTTTGAACATGTTTTTTCTCAAAATCCTCCATAATATAATGAATTATGTGTGTATCATGAATATTATTTTCATAAATTTAAATATTTTTTATAAAATATTTACTATTTTCTACTTTCCTCGCTTAACGAAGGGAAGTATTGTAATCGTGAAAAAATCACTCTTCGAGATTTCTCTAGATTTTTCTATTTCAGATTACGTAGATTACGAAAATAAAACTATTTAATTCCGTCTAACTGTCTGTCTGTCTGTTGGCGCTATACAGGGTGTTTCAGCTAAAAGTCCCCGGGTCATTATCTAGTAAAATAATAAAATTTGTACATCGTGGATAATTGACACCAAAAAACGTCTTAAATAACTGCAGTTAGAATTGTTCCTTCGCAGTGCACAGAGATGGCGCCGCGGTGAGAAATTATTTTTCGATGGCTGGAACCTTGAAACACGATTCATATGATTAAGGAATAAATTGTGAATAATTTTGACTATGTAAAAAATTTTGTAAATACCAGCCGTTTTGGAGCTACATTAATTTTTTTCTCCATTCTTGTGTCTCCGCAAATTTTGAAAACTTCTGTAACTTTTCTGTTTATCATTTTAGAACACCAATTATTTAGACTTTTATCTTATTATATTCCATACTTATTATGTTATTACATATTTGGAAAATTTTTATAATTTTCAGAATTTTTCAAATGCAACTAATTTTGAAAATTTGAAATTAGTAAAAAACTTCAAAATATGTAATAATATAAGAAGTATGGAATATAATAAGATAAAAGTTCTAAATAATTGGTGTTCTAAAATGATAAACAAAAAAGTTACAGAAGTTTTCAAAATTTACAGAGACAAAAAAATGAAAAAAAAAATTCATGTAGGTAGCTCCAAAACGGCTGGATCTACAAAACTTTTTACATAGTCAAAATTATTCACAATTTATTCATTAATCATATGAATCATGTTTCAAGGTTCCAGCCATCGAAAAATTGTTTCTCACCGCAGCGCCATCTCTGTGCACTGCGAAGGAACAATTCTAACTGCAGTTATTTAAGCCTTTTTTTATAATTTTCAGAATTTTTCAAATGCAACTAATTTTTAAAATTTGAAATTAGTAAAAATTTTCAAAATATGTAATAATATAAGAAGTATGGAATATAATAAGATAAAAGTTCTGAATAATTGGTGTTCTAAAATGATAAACAGAAAAGTTACAGAAGTTTTCAAAATTTACGGAGACAAAAAAATGGAGAAAAAAATTCATGTAGCTCCAAAACGGCTGGTATCTACAAAATTTTTTACATAGTCAAAATTATTCACAATTTATTCATTAATCATATGAATCATGTTTCAAGGTTCCAGCCATCGAAAAATTATTTCTCACTGCAGCTCCATCTCTGTGTACTGCGGAGGAACAATTCTAACTGCAGTTATTTAAGACTTTTCTTGGTATCAATTATCCGCGATTTGCAAATTTTAAGTATCTGTACACCATGTACATACAAAACCAGTTGACGGAGAAGGATAATATTTGATAAACAGTTGACGCTACTGCCAACGAAGAGCTGGGAACAGTTCCGTTGAAAAATATACAGGACCCCATAAGAAACATAATTAAGGACAAAAAAATGACAGAACACAGTAATATTTGTCATGTAGTTAACACAACTGTCAAAGAAGAAAAATATTGAAGAAAAATACAGGGTGGTCACTCAAAAAGAAAAATTAAAAATGTGACGGAGGACGATAATGTTTCGCATGTAGTTAACACAACTGTCGAAGAAGAAAAATATAAAAAAATGTACAGGGTGGTCACCAAAAGAAAAATTACAAAATGTGGCGAAGCAAGATAATATTTAGCATGGGGTTAATACAATTGTCGAGGAAAGAAAATATGGAAAAAAATATATACAGGGTGGTCACCAAAAATATGAAAACTGAAAAATGCGACGGAGGACACTTTGCTTGCGGTTAATACAACAGAAAATACAGAAGAATATGAAAAAAGTATATGCAGGGTGGTCAAAATTTTTTGCAAAAAAAACGGCGGTTAATAGAGAATACAAAATATACAGGGCGGTCACCCTAACAAAGTGAAGGAGGACGATAATATTTCGTATGTAGTTAACACAATTGTCAAAGAAAAAAAAATGAAAAGAAAGTATCTACCTAGGGTGGTCAACAAAAAAAAATTTTAAAATGCTAAGGAGGACGATAATATCTTGCATGCAGTTAATACAACTGCCAAAGAAGAAAAACATGAAAAAAAAATACAAGGTGATCGCTCTAACAAAATTTTTAAAAAATGTAGCGGAGCGTGTTAATATTTAGCGTGCAGTTAACACAACTGTCGAAGAGGAAAAATATGAAAAAATATATATATACATATAAAGGGTTGTCACTGGTCAGCCAAAAAAAAATAATTAAAAATACGACAGAGGATAATAATATTTCGCATGCATTTACTAAAACTTTCAAAAAGAAATATACAAGAAAAAATATACAAAAAAAAAATAAAAAAAATAAAAATTAATTTGATGGACGACAATTTCTCATGCATTTGACACAACTGAAAATGAAAAATATGAAAAAATAAACAGGTAGGTCATCCTGAAAAGATAATGAAAAAATGTGACGGGGAACGATAATATTTGGCATATCCTCGTCGGTCCCCGCGAACACATTTGTGTAAAAATTTTCTTGATTTTTTTTTCAAATTTACTGCGCGTGCTATTGTCGTGCGATGCACTCTAGTCAACATAAGGCTTCAAGGGCTCTTCAAAATCACTACAGAATTAACAAAATAGTTAGGAGCAGTTATGGCATCAACTAGTACTTGCCGAGGTAAGTGTAAAATATTAATGTTTAAATGTCAAAATGGCCCCCAATGTTATCACAACATGCCTCTAAAATATTCAAATTTCACTATCAAGTATACAATTTTGCTAAAATTGCATCCATTTTTACAAAAACGACATTTGATTTTATTTGTACGCATTTGTGTTAGTTGGGTCTTAGTGCAAATTTATTTTGTCCACAAAAATGGACATAGGGTTGTAACAGTTTAAAGTACATTTTCTATTTTTTTTCCACAGTATATCGAAAAACACTATTATCTGATGAGCAGATTGCTGAATTACAAGAAAACAGTGACGTCTTCGCCACTAATGATGAAGAAGATTATAATCCGGGTGATTATGCCTTTGGAGGTGATTCTTCAGCCGTGGAATCTAGCGGTGGTGGTGAATTTTCACAAATTTACCAATTCATGAAGATCAGAGAAGCGATTCCAGCAGTTCATTTTATGGAAATGAGTCCTCCACGACACCAATTCCAAAAAAAAAGCGCCGTTATACAAAAAAATGATGCAGCAGTAGTATCTAATACATCACATACAAGAGACGAATCACCAACGAATGTACGAAGAAATAAAAACAAAAACTTCAAAAAGACCAAAAGCCTCCTAACAAAAATTGGCATGACATTAGCGAAGACTGTGACATTGAACCACGATCTCCAGAGTTTATTCCGCAGCCTAGAAGTGCGCAAAACCACGAAAGGTTTTATCTAGTTGATTATTTCAGCCAGTATGATGATGCAAATTTCTTTAAAAAAGTAGCTGAAGACACAAACGTGCATTTTCAAAAAGGTTTAACAAATTACTAGGAGCAACGAAGCTGAAATTCGATCTTTTGTAGGCAAAACGCTGTTACTGAGCAGTCTAGGCTTCCACAGGATTAGAACGTACTGGTCTGCAGCATTTAAAATCCCTCTTATTGCCAATACATTAATTAGAATTAGGTATTTTCAGCTAAGGAATTATGTTCATGTTATAAATAATTTAGATATAGTTAAACAGTACTGTTTTGTAAAGTTTCATAGTCAGAACTATTATTAATTTGTATTTTGAATTTAAATAAAACCTCTGGTATAAAAAAGATGTTTTATTCTTTGTACACAAATGTGTAACTTGGGGCCATTTAACACAAAATTGAATGTTTTAAAGCTAGACCCAGCATCCACATACGTGTACGAACTATATCTGCAACCTCTAGTGGTGGATAAAAAAATTAGCCTCGGATTATAGCTCAGAGTGAGGCAATAGATGATGCCACATGCCTAGTTTCGGCTTTGTACACTTTTGTGTTACATGGGTCTGACGAAGATATAGTTAACACAACTGCCTAAAAAGATATAAGAAAATTTTACAGGGTAGTCACCCTAAAAAAAATTGTGAAAACATGCGAGGAATAATATTTCGGATCTAGTTAAGACAACTGTCAAAGAAGCAAAATATGAAAAATATACAGGTTGGTCACTCCAAAAAAAATTTTTTTAAAAATGTGATGGATGGCATTGATATTTCATATGCAGTTAAAAAAAGGACGAAACATCCACCATGCTAAATTACACAACTTTGGAGTTTATAACTTTAATAAGAAATGGTAAAGAGAGCTTAAATTTCATAACCTTGTTCAAAAACACTTAATCTACCCTTACCCCAAATTTCATTAAGATCATATGGATTTGGATTTGGCAGACGGCTGCCTTAATACAAGTGTCTGGGAAGAAAAATATGAAAAATATACAATATTAAAATATAGAATAATTTATAAATCATAAATCGCCTGGCAAGATGTTGTGAATAAAAAGAATAAATAAAGTGTGAAAACAGAGGGAAGTTTTGGGTAAATAATTTACCGGTTTAATTTTTTATATAGGTGTCAGTATCTCCAGATAAGGGATCAATAGTTTTAAGTAAGAACTTTGCCAAAATATGACATAATGAATTAATTGGTCATAAAAGAATATTTTCTTCATGTATTTTTGGTAAATAATAAAAACGAGAATGTTTGCTATGAAACTTCCTTCGTCCAAAGTTATTAAATTCATTTTTGTACTAATTTGTATAAATTTATGTCAGAGTAATCGCATTTTTCAGAAATCCCTCTAAAGCCCTTGACCTCGTGAATCATAACAAATTATTGAAAAATGTTGAATGTTATGGTATCCAAAGTTTGTGCAATAAACTCTCGATATCTTACTTACACAGCAGAAAACAGTTTCTAGATTTTCTTGTTGCTAAATCCGACGGGCTGACTATCGATATTGGTTTACCACAAGGTAGTGTTTTGAGTCCAGTATTGTCTGTTATCTATAGAAATAATTTAAACAACATTTTATGGTGCTTTTACTTCCACATCCAGTGGAAGTATAGTAATGAAAAAAAATTCTGTCTTTCTGTCAGTCTGTCTGTAACTTTTTGTGCGCACGAATACTTTGGAACCGTTTAAGATATTGACTTGAAAGGACCCCGCTCAGATCTTATGGAAATTGACCCCCGGTTAAATTGGCTGACTTTTTAATATGTTGTAGATTTCTATTTTCTGATCAAAAGCTCTCATGGACCCAACTCGATCCTATGTCTAGTTTTCGAGATACAGCTCAAGAAATGTACAAAAATGACCCCTTGTACATTAAAAAAAATTCCGAATTGAAATATAACATTATATAACATATAATATTTTACACTAAAAAGATTTGTTGTTTTAATAAAAATAGCGAAGAAAAAGACTAAAATTTGAAAAATGTTGGCGAAGACGCTGGGAAGAAATCTATATAAATAATAAGTGAAAAAAATATTCGGTCAAATTGGCTAAAACTGTTTTTACATTAAAGTATGTGTCTTACTGATAAAAAAACTTTAACTGAAAAACTTTCGAAAGTGGCTCCTTTGACCTCTAATACCCCATCAATTAATCGATCGAGAAGAAACAGAAATTTACAAGAATTTATAGCTGTATCTCGAAAACTAGTCATAGGATCGAGTTGAGCCCATGAGAGCTTTTGATCAGAATGTCGAAATCTACAACATATTAAAAATTCAGTCAATTTAACCGGGGGCCAATTTCCATAAGATCTGAGCGGGGTCCTTTGGTACACGTATGTAGTGCAATCGTCAGTTGAACACACCTCGCATTTTTTGATGCAAGCATGAAACTTGACAGCTCTGTGTCCGTATATAATCCACTGCATTTAGTGAAAAATGAGCCGCATCTTCAGACCAATTCATACAAAAGCAAATGTTGGTTTTCCAGGTAGGTTCGGGTGTCCTTGATAAGGTCTCAAAAGTCCCCGAAGTAGGAGTGTAAGAATAAAATTTGGCAATGCTGTAAAGGGCTAAAATCGTGCTCGGAAACGAATTTTTCGAGATATCTGGGTTTTCATTGCCTCTACGACAAAAATACATTAGGCCAAAAAGGAAGCTATGGAAATTCTCTATAAAAAAGATAGAGGGTCTTTTTTTCGTATACGCAATAGTTTTCTTGAAAAATTCCAGTAAGTCATAACTAAAATCAAAAAATCGTGATGCTCATATGATTGGAACTGCTGCAATGGAGAAAAAAATTGGCAACAATTTCTGTGATATTAAATTCTCACGTGCAGATAGAGTGCTTCCACTATTAACTGTTAATAGCAATGTTAAAGTCCATGATACCACAATGCCCACTGATCTATTATTGTTGTTTCAAAGGATTACTGTCATGAAGAGAACAAATGAAGAGCTTCGCACCTACTTGGAGTATGAATTAGCTTCGTATCCGGTGTCACTCTTTGACGAAGTTGGTATGCGCAAGACGAACAAGTCAACTTTCTATGACAATTTCCAGCCATCTGAATCTGAACCAGATCTCCAAAATGCCACTTATATCGTTGATGGGGGATTTCTCTTGCACCGAGTTATATGGTATCAACATGAAATCTACGATGCTATTTGCCAAGCATATGTTAATTATGTGCAAAATCATTTTGGCTCGAACTGTGGCCGTTTTTGATGGTTATGAAAATATTAGCAACTGTGTGAAGGCTATGGAGCAGCTTCGCCGGTCCTCAAAAGCTTAATCTGTTGACATTTACTTTGATGAGCAGATGGTTGCAACTGTAAGCCAAGAGAAGCTCCTTTCCAATAATAAAAATAAAACCAGATTGATTTCGATGTTGACAGAAAAGTTTGAGGCAAATAATTATGTTGTTAGACATGCTGAAGATGATGCTGACATTTTGATAGTCAAAACAGCGCTTGAGGAATCATGTAAAAATACTACGGTTGTGGTTGGGGAAGATGTGGATCTTCTTATAGTTTTAACTGCTCGTACACCTATTAATAAAGAAATTTCTCTCCTCAAACCAGGCAGAGGGAAGGTCCAACGAAAAATGTATTCTTCACGAAGCTTTGGTCACCATAAAGATATTCGAGATCACATATTGTTTCTGCACGCATTCTCTGGGTGTGACACTACATCTGCTCTGTTTAATAAAGGCAAGACTGCAGTTTTGAAAGTGATGAAAAAACGGCAGGACTTGGAAACTTGTAGCTGAAGTTTTCAGCAAGACTGGTACTTCTATTGACATAGTTACTTCGAATGGGATAAAATTTTTCCTCGCAATCTATAACGCTCCAGTTAAAGTAGTTTCCATCGATAACTATGGGTATTCTTGCTTTATTAAAGCTGTGAGCAAAAGCAAACCAGTGAAATTGAATTCATTACCACCCATTCATGACGCAGCTCAACAGCATCTATTTCGTGTTTATTTTCAAGTACAGAAATGGTTGGGTAATGTATTGAATCCTAAAGAGTGGAGATGGATGTTGAAAGATACCATATTGTGGCCAAAAACAACATCCCAACTTCCTGCGCCTGATTGCCTTCTGAAGATGATTTTCTGCAACTGTATGAAAGGTTGTGGACCATTGTGTGACTGCCGGAGGTTGGGACTTAATTGCTCACCAGTTTGCGGCAACTGCCATGGAAAATCTTGCTTGAATGCTGAACCGATTGAAAACTCGTCACAAATAGAAGCCGTCACTGAAGCAGAAACTGAAAGTTCTCAGACTGACTCGGATTTCCTCGAACGAATCGATGAATTGATAGAAGGAGAAAACGGACACCCGAACCTACCTGGAAAACCAACATTTGCTTTTGTATGAATTGGTCTGAAGAAAAATCCTAAATGCAGTGGATTAATAGAGATCCCACCGGACCATAAGTAGACACGTTTATGTATTTTGCCTATCTCCCAGGGGCGCTTTCTATAAATAAACATCCAGCATCCAGTATATTTGGTCTGAGGTAGTGCATCGGGTTTCTTTGCCGGTTTTAGCAAACAAAATAAATAAAAATAATTAGAACGCTTTCGAAATGGCTTATTAAACTTAGGTTTCAGAGAGGAAGCCCCTAGAAGGGATTCTTACAATCAGATGTAAATGCTACTATGCACTGTGCGCGACTGACATACACTAGCTTAGGCTGAACAGACTGTAATTGTTATTTTAAGTGTTGATTCAGGAGCAAATTATAAAGCTGAAGTTGTGAGTTTGAGCGGAGCTCAGATTTAATATTTTCTAATGTAATCCTCAATTAAGAATGACAATGATCTGAACAATCATATTAAGAACAAAAGAAGAAAAAGAAAATGTTTACACAAACATAGGCTTTCTGCTAGAATATGTGCAGCAATATATTGGTGGCTCGAGTTGTCAATATGAACCCAGAGCTCTTCGAGTTGTGGAATTTTGCAGACTCAACTGATACTTATTATCAGGACGTCAGTGTCTATAGTCCGAAGCAGCACCTTCGTGTGTCCTTGCTTAACGGCATCTAAGACATGTACCATAATCCTGGTGTCTGTCTCTTCATGGCTACAGGGATACAAAACGCCGTTCGTGTCTCGGTTTGAGTTTGAAACGACCAAGTCTTCCATAGTCGAGTAAACCTCCTTTCTATCTTGATTTATTTCAATGCAACTTGAGAAGTTTGAATAGTTCCTCCTTGTTAGTGGCGTCGCGAAGAAACAAAGGCCAACTTTTCGGGATTCTCGTGGACAAACTAGCACGGGTGTCCTGTGTTAGTGTTATCCTGATAGTACCTATCACAAACAAGATCTATTCGATAAACGGCTGACAACTCTTTTTTTTTATATGTTCTGGATATAATCTTGAAAATTGCTGCTCTGACCATGATGAAGTATGTTTACCATACCCGCCCAGTCCAAAACTTTGTAATGGATATGGGGCTCTGTCGCTGCAGTGTTATTAGGACTGTCTTCTACCAGACACGTTGCCTTATTACTCGATCGCATCTCCTGTCTAATCGAGAGTGATGGTGGGGAAGGCTTGTTTTCATGGGCAAAGAAAACATCCAAATTACCATTTCGATGCTTACATGTGGCAATGTATAACTCACCAAACAAATTGCAATTGTTTTTCAGAGATGTCATTTTTGCGCATGTCTTACAAAGTGGAGGCCTATGCACGAAAATAGGAAGCTTGTGTTGGTCGATGGGATCTGTAAACTTCTTAGTTTTTGTTTTCAACCTCTCCTCTACAAACAAGGTGTACTGAGATTCGCTTTTCTGATGCTAAATAAAAAAGTTACTATTGGATGAACGACCTATGTACTTGGTGAGTATTCTAAAAATAGCTGCACTTTTTGTCTGAATGATTACGAGTATCAGCAAAACTCGTTGAAGGGCGACCAGATGATGACAAAGATCTTCGGGATTGTGAAATATCAGATCTTTGCATAATTTTCATAGTAAATAACTCATTCACCCAGTTCCTATTCTTTTCTATAAAATTTCTTTTATAACTGTCCATTTTTAATAAAGTTTTTAAACAGTTTTTAACGTCTACCGTTTTCGTTTCATTTTTTATACGAAGTGTACTTTTACCAAGTATCTATTATTTACACATAACCTGACTTATGTCTACTACAGAGAACAGTACTAATCTCGATAGCTTCTTGTGGAAGTTTATTATACTTACAGTTCAAACAAAGAAAAGCCAATTTAACACTTGTCACTTGTATATCATTATATAGACGTCATCTATATAATGCGTTAAAACTCGAGAACATAATGCTTACATTCTCTTCACAACAACAATGAAGCAGATCATTTACGTGCCCATCAGCGCATCGCTGCCAACTTGACACTCGCAGCAGTAGCCAATTGTATCTTCCACCACATATTTTGAAAAGGAACGGATATTCATTGTACTACTTGGAGTCTTTTTGGACCACGTGGGCCATTAAGATAAAAAATATAACAAAGAGCATAAAACAACGTTTTCTCAAAACGATAATTTTTTTTTTTTTTTTTTAAGTTAAATGCCCTTGGAAGGCAGACAAAATACACAAACGTGTCTACTTATGGTCCGGTGGGATCTCTGTACCGACAGAGAGACTAAATAAGAACTGTGTAAGTATTTTCCATTGAAATCCCCATCAAAATGGCCTTAATGCGGCGATGTTGAGAAAAATTCGTATCCCCAGTAGGCAACCCGCAATACGTGGCTCGTCGTGGGTTCCGGATTTGTCTACAACTCTTAAATCACTCTTTGAGGTGTACCCTACGACTCTGCCAAATTTTATGCTTGCATCAAAAAATGCTAAATATTGTAACTAACGATGGTGCTAATAGTCCGGTCGAATTATCACGAATAGTATTAAAATATGGCGGAAATACATAACCACGATTATATTATTTTAAGTTGATGGGTTGGACATCCAAAACAAGCCCTTATAGTTTTCCAACTGATGTCATACCGGATAAGGGAGGTGGGGGGTCGTAAAGTTGAAAAGTCGGTTTTTCGCGTTTAAATAGAAGACTAATAATCTGAGAGGAAAGTTCAAATGGGAAAGTTATAAGTATTAAAGAAACCTATAAAATGAGCCCCCAGACTTTTATTTATTAGGTTAGGAGTAAATTCAAAGAACCGAAATTTTTGAAAAAAATTTTAATTTCAGTAATATTTTAGAAAAATTTTTGAAATCTTGCTAAAATATGTGCTATTTAGGGGAAAATATCTGATACAAATTTCAGATCGATATTTGCATTATTTTTTGATATATTCAATTTTTTTGAAAAAAAAAGGGTCTTCGAAAAATGGCTATAAGTACTTCATTTTCTGTCAGATTTTGCTATGAGAAGAAAAATTCTATTCTTTGAGAGTTGTTCAATATTTACAAATTTTTTCTATATGGTTATTATTCAGAAAAAAATTGTGAAAATTTAATTTGAATGAATAGAACATTTTTTTGCAATAAAAAATCCAATTAAAGTTAAATATTTTTGAATGAAATAAAATCATGGTTATGTACTTTCGCCGTGTCAAATTACAATTCGACTGAACTATAACGAGATCTGGAACTAAATTAAATTTTGATCTTATTCTGTTGGAGGGTATATTGGGTAAATGAGGGGTAAATAGGTAAATCAAGCAAGTAAGAGTCCAGAAAATTAGTATTTAGTATATATAAGAGAAGCTAAGGTCTCAAAAAAATTTTTGACATTAGTTACCCCCATTACCACCCCCACCCATTATTGAAGGGGGTGAAAAAAATAAAATTGTGATTTAGTGTGTTACAAGAACCAAAAGCCTCAAAATATTTTCTTTTACTTCTTCCACCCCCACTACCACCCCCTATCCCCACTTCATCTTCCGCTACACCGACGTAGCCTCGGATGTGGCATATCGTTTCATGGTTTTTGGGGTAGACTATTTCAAATATTATATTATTAAAGTTCCATAAACAAATTTTTCTCGTTGTGAGATTTGGATGGAAAATCTGGATCTGGCAGTAGTGATTCCTTGGGCAGGGGTTTTCTGTCAATATCACTATTATTGCAAGTGTTGAGTTAATAAATGATTCTATTTACCAATTCAACTCAAATCTTCTCACGTTATCTATTTATCTCAACAAGAGAAACCTAGTAATAAACCATACTCTTATTACTAGTTTCATTCTATTGAAAAATATATATAAATGTATTGAGTGTTCTAATTAGCATAAAAAAAAATCTATTCAACAAATAACATAACATAAAGTTTTAAGAATTATTTATAGATTTATATCTAAATGTGAAAACACATATTGCTTAATGTCCAACTGTTTTGCAATGAAACGACTACGCGTTATTCAGTTCACTCTTAAGATATACTATTTTTGTAATTTCGAATCTCGAATTCGATACGGAACTATTTTTTGGAGATATTTAGCATTTGCCAGCAGAGTATTCGTATCGCAAAAAAGAGCCATACGTTCAATGTTTGGAACGAATATCAGAAAATCTTGGATTTGTCCAAAATGCAATTTTTACCCTTCGTAGTGTGTATATTTTTGAAATATTAAAATTTATAAAGGAAATATGGATAACATAAAATATATTTCTCAATTATCCACACGTCATGGCTCTGATTTGTAGTGATATGCATAGATTAGAGTTATACAAATCTAATCCATGTTATATGGCATCAGCATTATATAATAAATTAGATAAAAATATAGAAAATGTTGCAAAGAGTGACCCCAAAATTAGGCTAAAAATCGTCCATTTTCTAGCCAGCGAATTTTATTTCAAACTAAGTGCTAAATTATTGTTAATAATGGGAACATCCTGAATACTAAACTTCAAGATGAGCATATGTTTGGTTTTTGAGATATGTGGGATTGACGTTGTGATATGCGTGATGCTATCAAAAAATACACAGCCCCACAAAAAATGAATACTCATCAGCTACGGCAGAGCAATCAATATATTCTTAGAATTTTCTAACGCAGAATTCATATCTAAAATCGCAAAATCCGTATACCCGTTGATTAATTCAGAAGAGCCAAAAACATCCCCTACATAAGGATGAAAATAGGAAAAAAGGATGCTATTGAGTTTTAGGGCTTTCATGAACAGAAATATAATATAAGTCTATTGGCTGCATACATGAACGAAGGTGTTCACTAGGGCTCACACATAGAAATTGAGACACGCCCTTACAGCTACCCCAATACAATATCAATACAATATCAAAGTGCAATAACTGGTGAAAAAGCTTGATCACTCTAAGCTTTATTAATAGGAATGAACCATAAATCTGTGACGATCTAGTACACGGCGATTTGTGGGGTCACTCTTGCAAAAAAATGCCAACTCTAAAAATATTTCTTGTAACAAATACATTTTATTCTATGGAAGATTCTCTAAATTATATTAATTAATATCTCGTTTCTGTGGTATTCATTAATGATGCAATAACAAAAAATAAATTATGTATTACTAACTATTTGATGTTTTTATTGAACGTGTGTGAGAGTGATGATTATTTGATAATGTATTTATTGACTTGTTTTATGTCATGATTTATAATCACTTGGATTAATAAACGCATTCTACACTATTCTACATTAATCACATCACAGTTAATCCATTGGTTGTAATAGCTGCGTATAGACTTCGTCACCTTGTGTTAGGTCAGTGTTGTTCGATTTTGTTGTTTTATTGGTAACGTCAAACTTTTAGATTATTTTAAAACTTATACACGTATACAGTAACGCAGAGTTCATGGGCATAGATGGGTGTTTTCTTATATTTTTTTAGGCGTCGTATTTGTATGCATCCATTACACGTGAAAATTTCTCTCTCCGGTATTAATCAATCCGTTTAGTAAATGCTCAAGAATTTATTTAAGAATATGTGGCAACAAAGGCAAAAAGAAATGCAAAATTTTCCACCATCGATTTTTTACCATTTTTTGCTAATTTAGATTCAAAATAAATCTTTCACCGAAATCTTGCAAATATAATCCTCAATGTTTGCTTTATTCGTGCAAATCATTTTTAACCTACCAGAAAAAGAAAATAATACAAAACTAGACGTCTAGACACAATGTGATACTACTGCTTCAGGAGAAATTAATGATTGTTTTTAACACGCCATCATAAAAGTCCGAAATATAAACTCAATTATTATTCTACAACCACGTAGTCTAACAAAGATATTACTATTAAAAATTCTCGCCTCTCCATCTATTCTTTTTGTTCGACAAAAATAACTTATCACTCACCAGATTAAAACAGTTTGATGTTGGAAAGTGTTCTTGTAGAAAAATTTAAAAGCAGGCACACAATTTAACCAGGATTAATGAAGCTTTAAAATAAATTAAAATTAGTTGGTCGTGAATAAAATTCATCCTCTGCGAGGCAAAAATCTATGAGGGGAGCAGTGAAGTTTTCTGTCATTAATTTTACTTAATGTTAATTTACTTCCTATAAAATATCGTATTTAACATTTAAACGTAATTTTAGGCGCTTTACTATAAGCTAGGGCTATTCATTCGGATATTTTGTATGCAAGTATTTTGAGGATGGGGAAAATACCATACTAATGAAGCTAAAGTAAAATTAATAAATGGGGGATAATGATGTAGTTTACTGTCATGATTGTAGCTTATTGAAGGAGTGTTTTGCAAAGTATAAAAAAATTCAGTTATGAATAATTATAAAGTTTTGAATTTTTCTTCAGTTTAAACGGTTCTAAGCGGAAAAATGTTTAAAACATTCTAAATTAGGGGGAGAATTAAAACATTTTTATATTTATGTATTCACTTACAACAGAAAGAACATATATTTTTAATTATAATCAGCGTCGCTCAGACTTGAAATGTCATTTTTTCGCGGGATTTTAAATCAGTTATAGATGCGTTAATTATAATGTCTTACCTAAGGGATAGAATCCAGTAATAGTGGAGTCAAATTAAGCATCTAAATAGGTGAAGAAGGATTTTTCTGGTTGCAGCAATTTTATTGTTTTAATTTGTTGTAGGTATAGTAACAAGTTCTGTGAGTTAAATCAGTCCATTGTTTATTGTAAAAAAATGTATTTTTCAACAATGAACTTTTCTATTTTCGTTATTATCTCTGGTCCTAGTAATCGTATCGCAAAAATGAAAATACCAAATTATTCACAATAAAATTTTTAATAAAAACAGGCCCGTGAAAAACGTTCTGATAAGTCGCTAATTTATAAAAAAATAAAAACCAAAATTTGCCTTTTTTACAATTTAATAAATACAACGCTATAATACATATAGTCTAAGTGCCCGCATACATAAATGCAATGTATACATATCCTCTTGTACGGCATAATTGCGCCTAGTCTATCACTTTTTTCCTCTGCGAAAATTTTCGTAAACGCGACGTTCCTCCTCGGCATGAAAAAGACAATTTCCACGCTTCGGCGTCGGACTGGAAAATCGGCAAATATATTTTGTCTGACAATTTGAGAATTGGATTCAACATATATATTACATATATTTCTATAAACTGTCCGACAAAAATTTTGGAACGTTAAGGGTGTCTACCACCCTAAACATAACATAACATAACCTTAAAACATTTATTGAAAACCAGCTGATTTTTTCAAGTTTTCTTAATAAAAATATGTAGATTCCAATTTTCGAATTGTCGGACAAAATATATTTGCCGATTTTTCAGTTCGACGCGTGGAAATCGCTTTTTCATGCCGAGGAGGAACGCCACGTTTTCGAAAATTTTCGCAGAGGAAAAAGTGATAGACTAGGCGCAATTATGCCGTACAAGAAGTTATACGAGGATATGTATAAATTGCATTTATGTACGCTGCCACCTAGACTAATACATTTTTACGAAAGTAGGAAGAACTATGTCCTTTATTGAACTAAACCTTCCTGACAAATTTTAGCGGAAGATATTTATTCAAAAACCGACAATAATTCCGAAATTTCCATTGCTGTTTGTTTAAGTGCATCGACTCGTAGGACAGTTTTTTTTTTCAAAATGTAGGTTTTTACATGTATTTTATAATGGTATTAAAAAAAATGACTTTATTTAAACCGTTTCTTTTTTAAATTAGTTTATAATTTTCAAGATTATAGTTATAAACAAGTTCAAATCAAAAACAGCAAACCAATTATAAAAATAGATGAAATATTTCCTTGAAAAATAATGATCTACTTGCCCTTGACACCGAGGTACGTCAGTTCGTGCGTCTCAGTCGCTTATAAATAAGCGAATTGATATTTCTTCTTAAAATTTGAACTAGTTATTCTTCAATACTCATATTTTGGTCTCAGTTAGCTGAAAGTAATCCAGAAGCGCAATTGTTAAAACAGCTGCAGACCTGAATGTCGGATCTTCAGCGATTATCTTAGACCCGAAAATTACCAAATAGGTCTTATAAACCTTATATTATGGTTTTACAAATCAAACATTAGTCGTCAGACAGCTCAGTATGCAAAACTAGCGCTTTTTGCTCCAGGACGCGGATGTCACGGATTCAAATTCTGATCGAGAATTTTTTTTTTTATTGTATCAGTAATATTAAAAGTTTTACAAAGATGTATACATGGACATAAGAGTTGCCCAGGTTAGGTTAGTTTTCTCTTTTCGCGATAAGAATTAAGAAAAATATAAAAATGGATTGAAAATTTGCGTTATATTCTCAAAGCCGCTCGATTCGAAAAATTGTAATTTTGGAATATTTTCAAGCAGCAGAGGCAAAAATAAAGGCATTGGTGAACAACTCGTCCAGATTTTAAGAAGAAATACCGATTTATTTATTTATAAGTGACCTAAACTGACATATCCCGGTCTCAAATGCAAGTAGATCATTATTTTTTTTTTTAGGGAAATGTGAGATACTTAATCTATTTTCATAATTTGTTTGCTGTTTTTAGTTTGACAAAAAATCCAGTTATTTGAATTTGTTTATATATATATAATTTTGTAAATTATAAACAAATTTAAAAAAAAACGATTTAAACGAAGACATACTTTTTTTTCTTAATACTACTGTAAAATTTTACATTTTGAAAATAAAATTGTCCCCCTTCAAAATCAAATCAAATCAAAACAGATTTATTTCATATTTAAAAATACTATTTCTTCTCGACACTCGTTTCCGTGTCCAACCGGACATTCGCTAACCAAGGCAGTTGAAGGGCTGGGCAGGAACGAGGTCGAGGTAAAATAAAACAAGCTAAAAACGTACTCTTCCAATTTACTGAGTTTTTATATAATTGTTACACATTCAATAAAATACTCTTCGCAGTTATCTTGTAAATAATGTTAGTTTTTGTTATACCAACTTTGTTGCGAAAAAAATATATGAAAAAAAAATTTAAAAAAAAACATCCAACCAGTCTGGGATTCGAACACACGATCTTTGCATTGCAAGACAAGCAAGAAAGCAAGAAATATTTATTTAAAATTTGAATTTTACAGAATGCGTCTCGCCCGAAACCTGGCCCGGAACCAACCAGACAAACACGTGGTGAATGTTGAGTTGGACGGGGCAGGTCCGGTTTGCCTAGGCGATAATTGATAAAACAATGTTAAAACTCCTATCCGCCAGTGGCGGATTTAAAAATTAACAATAAGATAAAAAAATTCTGTCCACATGGATCTAAAACTAATTCATATAAAACTTAGAAACCAATCCCTGGTTGTAGCACTGAATAAATTTGGGCCGTTGATTCGGGTGAAAAGCTAAACAAAAAAACCCGTACGAGAACTGCCGACCTGGACCATCACACATGACTACAAAGACTGGTTGTCTGTGATATATATCTTTCGAATATCACATTTCAACGCATTAGGTATGTTATTATGCAATATATATTAGTAAAAATGCATAAAGGAAAAAAATATTATAGAGATAAAATTTCGCAAGATTTTTATTTATGTAAAAGGGACAAAAATTAAGAAAATGTATTTTTTTAAATTAAACGATTAATAACTTTCTTATTTACTGATTAATTTTCTTCAAAAGTAATAAGGTTCTTCCTCTAGCTAACACTGACTTACTTTCCAAATTTCAATACATTCGGACTTTTCTTTCTTATGTTATCGTGCTTACAAGAAACGTGACGGACGGACGGACAGACGGACATTTTGAAAGTTCACTAACACAATGATATGATATTTTTTCTCTACGAGCGATTTTTACGGTTTTAGAAATGTACCGATCAAACGCAATATACTCTTCGTTTTTGCGAAGAGTATAATAAATAATCCTCCTCCTACCTACTTACCCAGTAGGTTCATTTAGGAAGTAAGGTAGCTATATATCTTACGACTTAACAAGTAAAATTGAAAATTTTTAAAAACCCCGATCAATGTATCTAATCGTACCAATTCAATTCAATTCAAAAAGGTTTTATTATAATTAATAATACAAAAGTGCACCTGAGTCAAGTCCCGATTCAGAGCCGACCACACCACCACGGCGCGCAACGTCGTGGTAGATGGGTGGTCGGGTGAAACGGGTTCAACTCCGGCTTAAACGATAAAGAAGTATAAGGTTAGAACTCCTGTTCTTTGGAACAAAAAACTTAAATCTAACAATTTGGCGAACTATAACTAAAAATAAGTTTTAAAAGCACTTAAAAATTACACTAAGGTTTTAGTTTGCACAGCACACGCGCACAGTTTTAAAAATTGATTTATTGATACGGGAAAAGACTTAATGACTAATCGTACCAGTTTCATATGATCGAATCAAAATGAGGCTTAAATCATGTTTGGCCACCATAATTGTTTGCACATTTTCAATTTTACTTCAATCTGGCAATTTCTAGAGAAGTTCAACATGGCGAATTCAATATGGCAACCAAACATCAAAATCTAATATGGCCTATAACCTTCCCGATAAAATACTCTTTCAAGTAAAAAAAATTACATCAAAATCGGATCACCCGTTGAAGAAATATGAAGCCACAGACAGACAGACAAACATGCAAACATATTTTTACAATTAATTATTTTTTATTTATTTGCTTTTATCATGATTAGAGAATATTATTTAGGTATTATGCAAATCACAACTTACACACTTTTTATTTATTATGAAAATACCTACTTTCTGTATATTGTTGCCCTAATCTGGGCACGCTAATATACTAGTCAGGTAAATACTTTAAAACACTCATTATTGGAGAATCAATCAAAACAACTACTCTTCTAGCTAATACTGACGAAGTATTGAATTACATGATAGGATTCTTAGCATTTTAAAGAAAAAAAAATATACTGAAAATACTTAAATCATTTATTCAAATTTAATCATTCACACTTTTTTATTTAATATGAAATTATCTACTTTCTGTATATTGGTGCCTTAATCGGGTCACGCTAATATACTACTTAGGAAAACACTTTAAAACACTCATTATTGGAAAACCAATCAAAACAACTACTCTTCTAGCTAATACTGACGAAGTATTGAATTACTTGATAGGATTCCTGGCATTTTAAGGCAAAAAATGTATTGAAAATACTTAAATTATTTATTGAAATTCAGTCATTCACAACAATTACTACAACAACTCTAGAAAAGTTGTACAAGTTTTTTCGAACTCGTTAGTTCTCATCAGTAGAGTATAGAAACATTCATTCATTATTTACAAGCCTATTCTTGATTTATTTTTACAATTAATTATTTTTTATTTATTTGCTTTTATCATGATTAGAGAATATTATTTAGGTATTATGCAAATCACAACTTACACACTTTTTATTTATTATGAAAATACCTACTTTCTGTATATTGTTGCCCTAATCTGGGCACGCTAATATACTAGTCAGGTAAATACTTTAAAACACTCATTATTGGAGAATCAATCAAAACAACTACTCTTCTAGCTAATACTGACGAAGTATTGAATTACATGATAGGATTCTTAGCATTTTAAAGAAAAAAAAAATATACTGAAAATACTTAAATCATTTATTCAAATTTAATCATTCACACTTTTTTATTTAATATGAAATTATCTACTTTCTGTATATTGGTGCCTTAATCGGGTCACGCTAATATACTACTTAGGAAAACACTTTAAAACACTAACGAGTTCGAAAAAACTTGTACAACTTTTCTAGAGTTGAAATAGAATGTATGGTTTAGTAATTGTTGTGAATGACTGAATTTCAATAAATAATTTAAGTATTTTCAATACATTTTTTGCCTTAAAATGCCAGGAATCCTATCAAGTAATTCAATACTTCGTCAGTATTAGCTAGAAGAGTAGTTGTTTTGATTGGTTTTCCAATAATGAGTGTTTTAAAGTGTTTTCCTAAGTAGTATATTAGCGTGACCCGATTAAGGCACCAATATACAGAAAGTAGATAATTTCATATTAAATAAAAAAGTGTGAATGATTAAATTTGAATAAATGATTTAAGTATTTTCAGTATATTTTTTTTTTCTTTAAAATGCTAAGAATCCTATCATGTAATTCAATACTTCGTCAGTATTAGCTAGACGAGTAGTTGTTTTGATTGATTCTCCAATAATGAGTGTTTTAAAGTATTTACCTGACTAGTATATTAGCGTGCCCAGATTAGGGCAACAATATACAGAAAGTAGGTATTTTCATAATAAATAAAAAGTGTGTAAGTTGTGATTTGCATAATACCTAAATAATATTCTCTAATCATGATAAAAGCAAATAAATAAAAAATAATTAATTGTAAAAATAAATCAAGAATAGGCTTGTAAATAATGAATGAATGTTTCTATACTCTACTGATGAGAACTAACGAGTTCGAAAAAACTTGTACAACTTTTCTAGAGTTGAAATAGAATGTATGGTTTAGTAATTGTTGTGAATGACTGAATTTCAATAAATAATTTAAGTATTTTCAATACATTTTTTGCCTTAAAATGCCAGGAATCCTATCAAGTAATTCAATACTTCGTCAGTATTAGCTAGAAGAGTAGTTGTTTTGATTGGTTTTCCAATAATGAGTGTTTTAAAGTGTTTTCCTAAGTAGTATATTAGCGTGACCCGATTAAGGCACCAATATACAGAAAGTAGATAATTTCATATTAAATAAAAAAGTGTGAATGATTAAATTTGAATAAATGATTTAAGTATTTTCAGTATATTTTTTTTTTTTCTTTAAAATGCTAAGAATCCTATCATGTAATTCAATACTTCGTCAGTATTAGCTAGAAGAGTAGTTGTTTTGATTGATTCTCCAATAATGAGTGTTTTAAAGTATTTACCTGACTAGTATATTAGCGTGCCCAGATTAGGGCAACAATATACAGAAAGTAGGTATTTTCATAATAAATAAAAAGTGTGTAAGTTGTGATTTGCATAATACCTAAATAATATTCTCTAATCATGCAAACATACGCATCAAACTTATAACACCTCTCTTTTGGGGTCGGGGGTTAAAAAAAACACTTTTTCTCTTTTACAATTTTATGTAGAGCGCATACTTTCCCCGTAAAAATTATTGAAAGTTGAAAAATTTCTGGCGCAAATTAGTCTCGGAGTAAAAAATTGCAAAGAGCAAAAGATTGACATTTTTTTGACGTACAATCGAAATCCACCAATAAATAAAATCCATCCATAAAAAAGAGATTAAATCAAAAAACATGTTACCCCGTAAAACTTTAATAAACCCCATCAAAAGTAAAACCCCATAGTGCCATTATGTGGAGCCCACAAAATTGAAAAACTCTTGTCTCAAACTTTTTTTGATGTGTTCCATTTTTGTCTGTGGGCTCTCGTGCTAATATTGTGAACAGTGTGTTTTGTAGAGCGATTCATTTTGTCTAATCTAAAACGATGATACAAATACGTGCATCTGAAGCAAACCCCTGACTAAACTATAATGTAATTCTCAGTACATATCACTTTGACTAGCAGTGTTTACAATAGCGCCACAATAGAAGACAGAAATACGGTCAGATAGTCAATTATAGGTTTAGAGCATCTGCAACCAACGTTACACCCAAGCGACACCTGCTACCTATATAGAACCACTTAGAAGCTTTTAAGGACGACACTGTAACTTTATTTACTCTATAAGCACCATTATACTTTATATAAAATGTACAGTTGATATACTTGTAAAATGCTTCTTGGGTTTTAGTCTCCCGAGGAGGGAAGCCATGTTCCTCAAAAAGTAAAAAGACTGCAGTACAGATATGTGGATATGAAAATTGAACAATACACAAAAATTTGTTGTATTTGGAAGCTATTTTAGCACTTGAGAAGTAATATTAGTTTACTTTCAGATCCATGATATAAGTAAAACTTTAACGTGGAGCATGATCCATACAAAATTGTCGGGTTTGTTATAGTCCGGTGCAATTAGTCATTATAAATAAAAAATGATGGAACCCAGCTACAATGAACGGATTTGAATGATTTTTTTTTGGATTTCCAATGCCCTAAACTAAAAAGTTTACCCAACGAAAAAAAAATTATCGGAATGTTTAAATATTTCTTTTAAGATAATAATGATTGTTATAGTTTTCGAGGTTGTTTATAAAGAATTCGTAAAAAATGAAAATTTTAAAATTAATTTGAAGATGGCAGATGATCCAAAAAGCGAAATAAATGAAAGAAACGTTATATAATACAAATACATCAATTTTTTATAGAAAATAATTTATTAACAACTTATGCTAAATATTATTATTACAAATTTTAATGACATAAATAAATACAAATTTTTATTTCAAAATTATAGCATAATGAACTGTTATAGATCTAGTGATAAAGATAGGGTATTGAATACATATTTGATGATAGAAATATCTGATCTATATTTGTAGCTGTGTAGTTTCTGTAACTTGTAGATTTATTGATCTGAGAATAAAATTTTTTCTGAGTGAGAAAATGTATATCTTCCTGAACTATTACATCGCTTATCAGTTTTATACAAATTTCTGGTTGTGAGTTATTATACAGTGTAAACTAATTGTCATCGCTTTTGATGTCATTCATTAATATTACTGGTGAAGCATTTAAGCAGCCAAATCCTTCACATAGTAATTATGCTATAGAACAATTAAAGCCACTTTTTCTACACCAACAGGTAGAGCCACACCCAGTTTTACATGAACAAAAAATCATTTTCAATAAATTTTCAGAAGCTGGCTGCTGGTTTATTGTAACTGGTACTAATGGTTTTTTTGTCCATGCCAATTCTTTTGGCAACTTATCATGTCCCATCCACAACTGTACTTGCAAATACACTCTTTTATATGTTCTGAACTAGCATCGAGTGTAGGGTAGGTGTTAATGAAATTAAGTTGACAGGTATTTTTACTTGTAGCTCTAAGAAACGATTGGTATCGAAAATTATTTATCTTCTTTTGATTTTTAGGAGCAGCATATAATGCTAAAATGCATAAAATACCCGACTACAAAATATTAGTGATGTAAGAATTTTCATCAGTAAAGATAATAGTAGCATCTTTTAAATCTGTACGTATTTCGAACAATTTAGCAAATTAATTTTTAAACTTTTTGTAAAACACTGAAGTTATATCACATCCAGTCAATGCATGTGTAAAACAAAATATGCTTCTTACACATTCATAATGTTTGTTCAAGACTTTGATTAGAATACAGTGTCTTTTGCTGGTTTGAGAAAATATATTTCTCCATGAGGAGGTGTTAAAGCTGTTAATAAAACTAACACATCAATATCCTCAGCAACAAAAACATTTTCTGATTCAATATTAATTGCCGTTTGTATGATTAATGTATCAGCATCACCTTCTGCTTGACATGAGAAAATATTGTTATCAGCTAGTTTCTTCCTCAATATTTCGATGAATCTGCTTCTGTTATTGTTGTTTCCAAGAAGCCTTTCTTTGCGAATGTTTAAAGGCATATTTTCATAAAAAAATAAGTCTGTTGAGGTATATTTACAAGTACAGTTGCGGATGGAACACGGTAAGTTGCCAAAAGAATGGCGATAAAAAAAAAGGCTAAACACTAGTACTAGTTACAATGAACCAACCACCAGCTTCTGAAAAGTTACTGAGAATTTTTTTTCTTCATATAAAACTGGGCGTGGGTCTACTTGTGGATGTAGAAAAAGTGGCTTAAATTGTTCTATATCATGTTTACTACGTAAAGGAGTTAGTCACTTAAATGCTCCATCAATAGCATGAATGAATGACATCGAAAATGAAAACGTTGAAGACAATTAGTTTACATGATTATCCTTTTAATAAAAATTTTAATTATTTATGTTATTAAAATTTATAATAGTTGTTATTTAGCATAAGTTGTTTCTGTCATTTATTTCGCTTTTTGGAGCTTCTGCCATCTTCAATTAATTTTAAAAAGTTTAATTTTTTTCCAAATTCTTTATAAACAACCTCGAAAACTATAACAGTCATTATTTTTTTTTAATTTAGGGATTTTCAAATTTGCGGTAATTTTCAATGGGTAAACTATTTAGTTCATGGCATTAGAAATCCAAAAAAATAAATCATTCAAATCCATTCATTATAGCTGGGTTCCGAGGTGTAAACCTGATTGCACTGGACTATTAGAAGAAATAGTCATCAGAGGAAAGTATTTAAAAAATCGATTGAGAAAGCCATTATTCTGTGGTAGTTTAGCATCTTGCACAAATAAATAAAACACACTACTATGTTTCCTACCACTACTGTTAGCAGAGCAGTTTGTTCGTATCTGAGTTATAATTAATTGCGGAAGTAAGGCGTTTACATTTTTTTATTTTTATCAATAACCAACAATTCATCACCTATATACATGTCAATATATCTATGACAATGAAAACAATCATATCACATATTTCTAACAAACCGCCTAACTAGCAATTTGGTATTTTATAAAAGCTGCAGAAATTTTTCCGACACAAATTTTTTAAAACAACATTACTCTGAGAAACACTTTAGGAACGTTATTACGATAACTATGAATGTAAAATTGGCACCATCTTATAAAATAATTCAGTTACTGTTGATATTTTGTTAAATCCTATTGAAACCATTACAAAATAAGTGTATAAATATTTCCGCAGGCTTTAAGAAAATTCATTACTGCCACTATAAAACAGTTTTATTGTAGCTTCATTTAATTGCGTTATAAGGCACATTTACTGTTTGTTATTATTGCTATAAAACACCAATAAAATAAAACGATTTCCTAAATGTATTAAAAAAGTTGCATACATATACTTACAAATATACAGGGTGCGGCAGAATGGATGGGTGTTTTTGGGAAGGGTAGTATACGCGAACGGAGGGGAGTACAGCGTTGTGGATATGATCGTTCAACTCGGGAAGATACGCTATTTGTTAGCCACAATGGTTATCTAAACGAGAACATCGTGCGTTCTCAGTCGAGGTGTATTTGAAATCGGGCGAGTCTATGATTGTTGTACAACGGCGTTTATGGAAGGGAGTAAAGCGTTGTGGATATGGCCGTTCAGTTCGGGGAGATACGCCATTTGTTAGTCACAATGGTTATCTGGACGATAATAGGGAACGTGAGCCGGGTTTAGACCGTCGTGAGACAGGTTAGTTTTACCCTACTGATGACTCGTCGTTGCGAGAGGAACCGCAGGTTCGGCCATTTGGTTCACGCACTCGCGGACTAACAATGGTTATCTGGACGAGAGAACATCGTTCATTCGCAGTCGAGGAGTATTTGAAATGGGGTGAGTTCGTGATTGTTGTGCAACGGAATTTACGGAGGGTAGTAGAGTGTTGTGGATATAATCGTTCAGTTCAGGGAGATACGCTATTTGTCTGTGCGAGCCTGTGATTGTTGTGCAACGGCATTTCCGCGGACATTTCAATATTTGTTGCCATGATCCGGTCCCGAAACATGACACAATGTGACCATTGTGATGGGTTCAGAATTCAATTTTTAATTATTTTTTTATTTTTATAATTTTTTTAATTTTGAAAAAAATAATTAATTTTTCCTGATTTTCATTTTTTGGTTGTTTAATGGCAACATGTAAACTTTCAATTTTCTTAATAAATTTTTCGTTTACTTAAAAAATAGCCGAGATATTCCCAGTTCAAAAACACCCATCCGTTCTGCCGCACCCATAATATTCTGATCTCTATGTATACCAAGCTATCAGTGATTTTACTGAATAGTGGATAAGAACTTACTTAATAATTATTTTAGAGACATATTAATCCATATAGCCTGGAATTTTAGATGCGCAGGAAATTTTACTGTGAATTATGCCATGTGTATTTGATGAATTTTAAGTTCCTGAAGATTTATAATATTTTTTTTAATTTTATAAAAATTGATTTCACATTTTAAAATATTTTGTAATGAAATTTAACGCCAATTTGTTTTAATCATCATAACTATAATTTGCACCTATTAACTGCCATAAATATTAATAAAAATACGATTTTATGTCTTGTCATATTTACGACCTCGAACGCTGGTCTCATGAAATGGCTGCCTTCTATAAAACTCTTTTGTGTTAAATGCAAGCATTTTAAGATAATGAAACTATAGGCGATTCCTACAAAGCATCTATAAAATAATGTGTCCTAGAGATGACGGACTTGTGACAAGGCCGTATCTTAAATAAACCACTATAACAATTTTCTGAAAATTTGAGTTTTTCCGTTTTGTCCAGGTTTCAAAATTGATGAGTGGGGAAAGAAATCTGAAAAAAAAAATTGCAAATGACCATCGATACTACATAGTAGACTATCGATGTTTAACGTACACTAATAGAAAGGTTGGGTTGATATATTAGTCTTGTTTGTTGACAGGTTACAGGAAGGTCTACAATTATTAAATAAGGCTGACAAGTGAACTAATTACATGTCAACTAAAGCTGTGACCGGTGCCTCCAAATATTCAGCGACTAAGTAAAAACAAAAGGTATATCCTTTTGTTTTTACTAGTGTTTTCTTTTAAATCTGAAGTTATTGTAGCTTAATTCTTTTACGTTCTAGTTCCAAAACCATGCATCTCCAAAAAAATTTAAAAAACTTTTTTTAACAGAAATCGGAGTTAAAATATGTTCTTTGCATAAGCCAGTAAACATCTAGTTCCATAAATGGTCCTATTTAGTTAAAATTGACGTGGATGGAGAAAGTTGGAGAACTCCACTAAGTTGTTAGTTACAAAACCGGCCACCTCCAACATTTCCATGGTTGCTGTCGATAAACTTCTAAAAAAGCATTTTGGAAATGATTGGAATATAATGTCGGACCTAATATACTTTAAAAACGTCTTGCAGCGGCCAGCGGGTGCCAAAGAAAACAAAATAATGATGCTTGTTGCCAAGAAGCCGACAGAATGCAAGAGGTCAACAATATCTATATGTGAATAATTCATTATTAAATTATTAAAAATTTAACCAAAACGTGTTGAGTAATAAACTATAACAAAATAAGTCTTAATTGGAGAACCATTTTCATCCATAGATGCAATTTTCAAAGCCGGCCATTATCCACGCATATAATTTCCAAAACCGGCCATATCCAACAATTAATTCCAAAACCGAACTTCTAACTTCTACACAACTTAAAAAAAAATTTTGATTTTTAACCGGCTTCATAACATTTAAAAAAGTAAAGGAGAATGTTCTCAATTCGACCCGCATGTACGTTTTTTTTTAAATATCTGTTCAATGTAGCGTAGCTCAATCGATTTCTGTCAAACTTACTACAAACTGTAGGCTATCGTCCGGCGGTGGCCCCACACCAAATTTATCAAGGTACATCTGGTGTAAGGTGAACAAAAATTGTTAACATTTTTTATATTACGAGCATATTCGAAGATTTGGCGAAGTCGCCGGTCAAAAACTTAGTTCTCGATTTATAATAATGATAATTTTGCACAAACAAGGCATTATTATACCTTCCTATCATGTCACATGCCATTTCGCAATGAAAAAGAGCCTTGCATGGAGGCGAATCAGCCAACAACAGTATGAACGGAAACTTTTATTCAGAAACGCGCCCGTTGAATAATTTGCTTTTACAAACAAATTATACAGCATACTCTCGCTCATGTCGTTGTTTTCAATGCTATTAATGATGACTGTTTCATTGCATGATGGTTTTTAATTGTGATGCGATAATACCAGCAAATTTTTTGTAGATTTACGTGAAACGTGGTACAACGACGGAAACCGAAAAGTAAGCGACTATTTAATATTATGTACTGTGGACTAAAAGTATATTATTATAAGGAACTAAAGTAAGATTATTATGTATTATTTGTTTATCCTCCAAGCAGGGGCCATGAAATATGTGAGGCTACTAAAATTGCGAGTCTCAATTATCTTTCTCAAACCAACCCTTTCAGAAATAGTACGATTATTCAAATAAAGACTAGTCAATAAGAAACTTATGGTATGTATTCAACACAAGTGCCTTAGACTGTGAGTATTTCAGAAACAGACAAATCAATATTCACTATGTATCTAATGGTAAATTATTTGAAGAAGATTCCTTCCAACTATAAGTAGAATTTTATTACAAAAAGGGACATATCTTTAAATAAGGTTCTACTAATAGTAGGATGATATGGGATAATAGTATTGATGACAGTTATTAAGGCCAATTAAAAAATATGAGTTGAACATGTTTGATGCAATTTGTTTGTCTAGCTATCACTGCACAATAATAAACACCAGGTAGTACGGGCTCTTTATCTCTGAATAATCTGGAACTCTTACGTGGGAAGAGCTACATACTTAGTGACACATCCAATATCCGAGTATACTGTGATTAATTTCTTGTTTCAAAAAAATCCCAGTACTACGGTCAAGAACCCACGTAGCAAGGTCTCGTCAATATGACGTCGTTTTAAAGTGATCTGCCGTCAGTAGACGTCATTCAACCTGTTAATGACGTGATATTAGAGTCCTAGACGTCATTTTTAGGTGTAGCTGTGCTAGAGTAACATGGTGACTTCAATTACACGTCATTGTTAAATTATGCAAGTCACGTTACAAATTAATTAAGAAGTGAAATTAAATATTACACCTTACCATTGCAAACAAAAAATGTCGCATATAAGTAGCAACAGTTTTTCATATGGAAATATGCTGAGAATACGTACTATTTTTTACAGAACATATAAAAAGAACTTCTTTGGATAAAGTATATAAAGTTTGCATTCTACTATAAACACTTTATTTTTATTTTGGATAAAACGTAAGTAAGTTCTCCGACTAAAATTGCGTAACGCATTCACATAACACCAGCGGTTTGAAACGCGCCTTTGGTTTCAATGAAAGATTAATGATAATATAATATGTTACAACCGGGTGGCCCAGCAAAATCTAGCCGCAAGTACCTTTTATTGTAATTAATTTTTAATTTTAATTCTTGCTACTTCCAACTATACAGTTTTTCAGTAAATTATAATATAACTGTTCAGTGATTCTCTGAGTTAAAGCGTCTCATTGAGAATCAAGAGGTCGGCGTTCGATCCCTATACATTTCAGAATTTTTTCGTTAAAAACTTTATTAGTTATTGCGGGAAAATATTATAATAGTGAAATTTGGTTTGCTTATAGAAAAACCAAGAGATTCTTCTCAAATTACTAGGATGCCCAAGAAATGATTTACCAATAGGTCAGTCGCGACTTATGACCGTCACTTTCACGTCGTAAATTTATATATACGTCATGTTAAAGATCATCTCGCCGTAATCGCTGACCAAAAATTGACATCATAATGACGACCCATTACTACTTGGGAATGGAGCCCAAGTTCTGGGTGGAAATCAAGTGTGCTTGCTTCTCAACCAAGCAGTGAAAGATTTTCGCTTTCATACAGTAATATGGCATATACTTGTGCTTAGTGCTTAGTGCTAGGATATTGCGAAGTGACATCGATATAGGAGACCTTAGTTTGCACTCGTGTATGCCAGCAGAGGGGCCATTTTGGCTCCCTGTGAAAGATTTCTTCCTATGAATTTCCGATAATGTTTTAGAACTTTATTTCTTAAATCAGTATTCCTAAAAATATATAGTTAGGTAAATTGAAAAAATTACGTTAGTTTTAATTTTCACTTTATTTTGTCAATATGAGAATTGATTCTCCACACAGTGGGTTCTTCAGATGTCGAGTTCAACTATACTAATTTTACAATGTTTAAAAAATATATGATTTTATACATGATCCTAAGACTAATTACGAAGCGGAAGATCAAACTTGTATAAAACTGTATATTTTACACATTCTAAAATTAGTACAGTAGTAACAGTAGTATCCAACATCCGAGAAGCCACTGTGTGGCGAGACAATTGTCATGTTGACAAAATAAAGTGAAAATCAAGACCAACGTAGTTTTCCATTGTTATTTATTATAGCTAAGCTCCTACGGTGGTTGATACTTCCCCTTCTGAGTAAAAGCAAATCTCTTTAAGGACACATAGAATAAGTCAAAATAAAAAGATTTAGGGGCAGACCCACCTCTAAAACCCGCGGAGGCACCCCCACCCCCTGCTTAAAGGGGTGGCGCGCACAGTTGTACATTTTATTTTTTTTCTCGAAAACGATAAGAGATAATGACTTACGGTTTGCGCCAATCGAAAGAAAATAAAATTTTACATATGACTACATTTTTTTGACTGATCAAAAATTATATTCTTCTCTCCCATTACAAAAAATATTTGAGGGGGCTACTCTGTAATGTCACATTTTTGCTTATTACTCCTAAACGGCCTAATAAATAAAAATTTACCAAGAGTTAAAAAATAAAGCTTATGACTTTTCATATCGAATGATATATGAAAAGTGAGTGATATCTGTTTAAATAATGAGTACAGTGGCGTAGGGATTTATTTGCATTCGGTAGAATTAATTGCAACAGCGTTTAATAATAAAAAAAAATCTCAAAAGAAAGAAAATAAACTTTTACATCAAGCAGATATTTTTTAATTGATTAAAAAATGGTAACTTTTTGTCTTAATACAATAAATATGGGAGGGGGTTATACAGTAATGTTACATTTTATCTTATTACTCCTAAACGGCCCAACAAATCAAAATTCACCAAGAGTCGAAATTTAAAACAATTTCTGCTGTCTATTAATGTTTCAAAAGTCCATGATATTATTTAAATAATACGTACAGTCTTGAAAAAGAAAAAAAATGATTTCTGGTTTAGACCAATCGAGCATGTGAAATTTTACTTTTTTTTTAAATTATTTGGCTTTTGATAGTGGAGGGAGAGAGGAAGGTCGATCAACTCAGTAAACAAAAGAAAAATATTTTAACTAAATAAATAAACAAATACGAGAAAGGTAACACAGCGCTAATTGCAACATTCCTTACATGTACATAATTGTGTACATTTTATTTTTTTTTAAAAACACTTACATTTATGACCACAAATTTTGCAATTGCAAATGATTAAAACTTCCTTCCTTAATTTTTCGTTATTAATAGTTGTCCAAACTGGCAACCATTTTTCTTGTTCCAGTGTCCACCCCCATTGGGACGGACACGGTAATGCAACGTTTCCTATGGTTAATTGGCCCCAAACAAAACCACCCTGATAAATGCACCTTCTAACGTGCAATGAAAGTGCATTTAATGTGGGGAGAGGATTTTCTATAGACCTATTTTTTTTAGTAAATAATTCCATTCGACAAACGTCCAGACTTTGAGCCTCTGAATGTTTATCATACAGAAATATGACGAATTTTTCCAACATATGCATTTGTTCTGCGCTAGGTTGTTTGGGATGAAGTGTCAGCTCTTTGAAGGTGTCTGTAATATCTAGAAAAGCTTCCCATGCTTCCCAACACTTTTTTTTTCCTTTCCCGAAGAAGGCCGATGTCACATCGCACCCAGTAAAAGCGTGGAAGAAGGGAAGACCTAAACATTTATCCCTCAAATTGTTACTTATTTCCATGCAAGATACGTATTGCAAATTTTTTCCTATATAAAACTCTATCCAGACGTCTTGCTCTTGATGCTGGTATTGGTAAAAAATGGCAAGAATAATAACATCAGTGTCGACAGTTTTTATTAGGATTTTTTTTAAATTATTTTGTAAACAGTTTAGGGAATGAACAAATATTCTGGAATCGGCTTCTTCATGATTGCAAACACCAATCATTTCAATTATATCTGAAGAGCTGCTGTTGTAGAAGGTTTCCTCATTATTGTTGCATACTAACACTTTATTTTCGGCCGATGGCACATTCTTGAAATAGTTTGAAATTAAACTAAACAAATCTTTTTTATTTTCTGCGTGTCTTAAAAATTCAAACCATTTTCTTGGGATAGTGGTGTTTAATCTTACTAATTTCCTACTTCCTTTACCCCTCATTTCTCTAGTGCTTTCTTTTAAGCTTTTCTCTATATAAATATCCCAAATGGTATCAATCCTCTTGGTGGTTTCCAAAAGTTTAAAAATGTAAGGCTTTATAATACGAGAAATATAATCTTCAAAATTTAAGCAAGCCTTAGGTTGAAGCATGTGTACCGGAGCAACTCCATCTATTAATTCAGCATCAATGTCCATGGGTTTGCCCTTATCTTTAATATATTTCTCGAGACATCGTAATAAATCCGATTTTGTGCCATGATACATTTGCCCAAGTTGAGTCAGTGAGGGGGGGATAGGGATGATTTTCAAATTTAAAAAAATTGTTGAGATCTCCGTCTCTATTTTGGGAAATAACATAAAGTCTACTGAATATATCCACATCCAACTTCAATTCACTTTCTCTGCTTGATTTTTTTTTATTAATTTTTTTGTTTTTGAAGGGAATGTTGTTATTTTTTGTAATGGGTTCAGAAATAGATATGTTTGAATTTATTAATCTATCTTTAAAAAAATTTTTGCATTGAGGAGTGCCCGTCTCTAATAAGATCTGTAAACTCTTTTCATTTACGGCAATTTTGCTATCTAGGGCAAATAATTCAGTGGAAGTTTCCTGAAAAGGATTACCATATTCTTTAAAAGTATTGACTATGTTGGTAACTGCAAAAATAAACTATTCTTATAAAGCTGAAAATTCTTCGTGATGCTTGTGAATACTTTCCTGAAAATCTATGGAATATTCGTATTCACCAATTAAACGAGCTACGTCAGGTCCCGAAATAAGCCACCTTCTTAAGGCACTTGGATTCTCTGTCAGTCCAATAGCTCCGGCAACTCCTCTCTTAATTATTTCGTTTTCCTGCTCGTGAGCCTGATCTATTGCAATAGATGAAAATCTATTTGAAGACTTTTGACCAACGAAACCCCCCTTACAGAATTCTTTATAAATTTCTGGACGGTTTTCTTTTAAAATGGACATATCTCTATAATGCACGGATAGCCATCGTGCATAGTTGGTCCTGTCCAATGCAAAAAAATAAGGTAATAGATCTCCCATGGATTTAACATAGAGATTAAAATCAGCTGTTCTTAAGGACTTAATAAATCTTAAAATCTTTAACTGAAAATGCATGATAGTTATCCAAAACTTGAATATCGGAACCTTTTACACATTTCATTATACCAGTTGTGCGGTAATAAGCAAGAATGTGACTTTACACTGTATCCCTTCTAGGGATTGCATTACCGGCTAACCGGTTAACCGGTTAACCGGTTATCAGGACAAAAAACACATGACGATAATTACCGGTAATTTTAATTTTTTACCGGTAATTTCGGTAAATTCTAAACTTACGATATGTCATGTATTCAACGTTTCTATTTCTGTCAGTGACTAGTATTCATTAAATACAGAGTGACTGGCCCAACACTGAGCACTTTTAACAATAAATAAATAATATTATGAAAAGTAAAATCCAAACACCAAGCGCTAAGAAATACAAGAGAGACATTGACAATATCTTGCGACAGAAAATTGAATATTTCACTTCCGCAAATATCCGTGGAATACATTTAGAAGTAGATTATTACCAATTCTTATTAACTTATCGACCCACCAATATCGATTGAGGAAGAGCATCTCCAGCTGGTGGTATTCTATGCACAAATATCAGACGACTAACAGATATAGCTTTGAAAAACTAACCCTTTTAATGGGCTATTTTAAAAAAACATTGTATTTCTAGATTAGGTATTCAGTAAATGCCCTATATGAGTTTATGTTTATAATTTTTGTTATTTAAGTTGATATTTTTGTTATTTACAGAATTATTATTTATTTAAATTTATTTCATTTATATTTTTTCCTTTTGATAAAAAAACTTTTGTTTGTTCATTATATTAAATATATGTATATAAAATAGTAGATTGTAATACAAGTGTGGCAAGGGCTTCATTGCAAAACGATGTATGAAAGTAGGAACACGAGCGCAGCGAGTGTTCCTATCATACGAGTTTTGCAATGAAGCTTGCCACATGTGTGTTACATACTATTTTTTCTACGGTTGTGAAGTTATTTCCCTTTTTTAAAGTCTTTCCAAAATTTTAAATTTACTGCCTGTCAGATTTTATTTAAAGTGACATTTTCGGCATTCATTCTGAAGTTAGAAAATTTGACTTTGTAATTGCAATTCATGTGTAATTAATGTACATTTATAGAATTTAATTGTTATTACCAGTAAGTAATCTAAAATTCTTTAAGGTAAACACATTATTTTATTCCGGTGTGTGAAGATGTAATCAAGGCGTGTGGCAAATTCTTTGCCGCACGGAGTGCGGCAAAGTGATATTTTCTGCAGTCATTTTGAAGTTAGAAAATTTGACCTTCAGCACAATCGTAGAAAAAAATGTTTTTTGTGAAATTTGGATAATTTTGTACATGGAAAAAGACAATTGCCATTTTCGCCACCCTAATCATTTATTCTAAAAATTACCGGTAAATACCGGTTAACCGGTTATTTACATTTTTATTTACCGATTTACCGGTTATTAAAACTTCCGGTAAATTGCAATCCCTAATCCCTTCCCATATTTTTTGTAGCGGGAACAAAATAGGATTTTTGATAAGTTAAAAAATATGACTGGGGTGTAACATTTTATTTTCTTTCAATTATCGCCAACGGCAACATATCTATAACCGTTTTTTGAAAAAAAAAATTTATTAAACGCTATGTTGCAATTCCACTAAATGCAAATATATTAGTACGCCACTGTACGCATTATTTAAACAAATATCATTAACTTTTTTATATCAATCGATAGGAAAAGCTATAACCTTCAATTTTTAACTCTTGATATTTTTTTATTAAGCCGTTTAGAAGTTATAAGCAAAAATGTGATATAACAGAGTAGCCCCCTCCCATATTTTTTGTAATGGGAGAGAAGAATATTATTTTTGATCAGCCAAAAAATTGTAGTCGTATGTAAAATTTTACTTTCCTTCGATTGGCGCAAACCGTAAGTCATTATCTCTTATTTAATTAAAAAAATAAAACATATAACTGTGCTCGACACCCCTTTGACCATGGGGTGGGGGTGCCTCCGCGGGTTTTCGAGGTGGGTCTGTCCCTAAATCTCTTTATTTTGACTTACTCTATGCGCCCTTAAAAGGATTTGCTTTTACTCCGAAGGGAAAGTATCTGATCATTTTTAAGCTCGTAGGCTCTTAGCTATTATAGCTATTTATCAAGTAACGGCCCAATATATTCAATATATAATTAGATATATAACTTGAATAATTAAAACAATTATATTTAAATTTAATTTTTTTTAATTCCTGAACGTTGGAAATAGGTACACTTGTTTCTTGTTCATCCAATTAGAAGGCATACTTACATTTAATTAAAGAAAACAACAAATTGGCACGTCAGAAAATGTTCCAAAATAATTTATTTTTTGTTTTTGCCGGAGGCGCCGCTCTTAATGACGTTTACTTGAAATTAATTTTTCTTTCCACGATCGAGCTTTTTTGTTTATTTACAATATCTGTTGCCAAGACGGTAGATTATGGTTACTGACTGCGAGGCCAAACATGTCGCACAGTGGTCAAAATGCCCGAGAACGTGGCTAAAATTCCCTAAATTGAAATTATGATTTGGCGACTTTTTATGCCCTAGATACTTAGTATGGTATGTCTACTATATGACGGGGCTGTTTATAAGACCCACGTGTGTATATCTAACCCAGGAATCCATTTTAAAACCGAGCGTCTATCGTGTCGCATGTCGAGTTCACGCTTCGGAAAAATAACGCTTACTTCAAATGTTTACTGTGTGTTTTGCAGTTTTCGAATTTGATTTTCAAAAACGGATTCTGTTCTCGAGAGTAACTATATTTTAACTATGCACTTTAAATTTATTAAAATGAATTTATTAGTAATTAAATTTAGCATGTAAAATACGATTTCGTTCCTGCTCCAAGAAATCGAAACAAAAAAGTAATAAGTTAATTTTCATACGATTTCCCATACAGAAACCAATTTCCCCGTGCTCGTTACAGACTTCTTCATAATGCCTGTAAAAATCAGCTTCCCGCAGCTTCCCTATTATTTTAAGTCTAATTCGGTCGCGATGCAGTAGTCAAAATGTCTGAGAACGTGGCGAAAACTCTTTGATGTTTTTCAATTTTGCTAAAAATTAGCATATAGGAGTTTTCGAGGTCGCTGATTTCGAATTTGATTTTATTTGAAAAAAAAATGGGAAATTTAATATGGCCAATGTTTTAACCTCCCCACAATAAATTTGTGGGAGGTTACTACAATTAGTCCAAAATCGAAAATTGAGATAACATCAAATCTTTACGTTTTGAGGTCCCAGGAACCCAAAAAAGTTGTTTTTCAAAAATGTCTGTGTGTGTGTATGTATGTTAGCACGATAGCGGCGAAGCTACTAAACGGATTTAGATGAAACTTTGCATGAGGGTTTCTTTAGTGCTCCAGAAGATCTGAAAAGGTTTTGGTTGAGATCGGATTACGTTTAGTGCCGTTTTGGCACAACAAGTTGTTTATTTTATGATTACTTACAATTTGTAATTGAACCATTGAAAAGCAGTAAAAATTCCGATTTCAGCGATATATCACACTTGCACTTTTTCGATGTTTCCGTGAAAAAAATTAAAAAACAAAAATTTCACTTGTTTTGTCCTCAAAGTAGTGCAATGTACAGGGTGATATTCTAATAATGACAGATGTGTTCAGTGATTTCGGCTGATAACTCGGGAACGGTTGAAGATATCGAACTGAAATTTGAAACGTAGGTATAAATATTGTAGATGGACGGATTACGAGTGAATTAATAATACACCTACGTCACATGACGTCACAAATAAGAAAAATTCTTAGAAACTGGTGCAGATATCGACTTAACTATTGGAAACATCCAATTAAAGTTTGAAACGTAGATGGAAATATTGTAGATGGATGAAATACGAGTGAACTAAAAATACACCTACGTTCTGATGACGTCGTAAAAGCATAAAATTCTTATAACAGGCGAACTGATGATGATATCAAAAAAATATTTCTACAAGACGAGTCACGAAATTTTTTTTTTTAATTTCCAAGAAATATTAAATTTTCGGAGAAATGTCACTTTTCAGAAAAATGTCAGATTTTTAAAAAATCTCAAATTTTCAGGAAAACGTCAAATTTTCGGAGAAATGTCACTTTTCAGAAAAATGTCAAATTTTCGAAAAAATGTTAAATTTTCAGGGAAATGTCACTTTTCAGAAAAATGTCAAATTTTCAGAAAAATGTCCCTTTTCAGAAAAATGTCAAATTTTCGAAGAAATGTCACCTTTCAGAAAAATGCCAAATGTTTGAAAATTGTCAAATTTTCGGAGTAATGCCACTTCAGAAAAATGTGAAATTTTCGAAAAAATGTCAAATTTTCAGAGAAATGTCACTTTCCAGAAAAATGTCAAAAATTCAGGAAAATGTCAAATTTTCGAAAAAACGTCAAATTTTCGAAGAAATGTCACCTTTCAAAAATATGTCACCTTTCAGAAAAATGTCAAATGTTTGAAAATTGTCAAATTTTCTGAGTAATGTCACTTCAGAAAAATGTCAAATTTTCGAAAAAATGTCAAAGTTTTGGAGAAATGTCACTTCAATAAATGCCAAATTTTCGGAAAAATATCACTTTTCAGAAAAATGTCAAATTTACAGAAAAATGTCAAATTTTATTAAATGGACTCAAAGAAAAATTCCTAAAAAATACTTCGGGTCCATTTGTGGTATAAGTTTCTCTGCTAGTGTGTTAAAGCGTGCAGACTGTATGCTGAGTATTTTTGACGTGTCAGGTGCATCGAGAGATTACTAGTTTTTTCGACGTTTATAAAGCCCACGGATGGTGTGAGAGGCCATCCTGAACCGCTTACAAGCCCTACAAGTGTAAGCAACCCCACCGGAACGCTTTCGGTGAGTTTTTTCCAATAAAACTTTAAAAGTGACAGTGACATTATATTTTAAAAACTATTTCCGCTACTTCCGGCATCCCGCCGGAAATTCTTCCGGCATCATAACCTAAAAATAGTACTACATAACATAAAAACAATTTAAGACATTGGTACCAACCTAAACATTTTTCAAAAACCAAATTCCCCAGAGAAACATTGGAACCAAAAATTTGACAGCTATCACTTCCCCGACCGATTTAGTGAAAAATTGATCGAGGCCAAAAGATAAAACAAAATATACCAACTCAAACTTAAACGATCCACCATGAACACTACCCTGGCTACATCTGGCAGGGAAGCTGTCCACCAAGAGTTATATGGTTTTTTCCAAAGATGGCCATTCCTGCCATCCATCCCATTACCAACGAACAGGTTTTTTCGTTTAGTTGTTTCCCGTATCAATAATCAAAATTATTAAGTGCTCTTGCCTACGAATGTTTTTATAGAATTGTGTTTATTTTTATATTAATTTTAGGTCCATGTGGACACATTATAATTTTAACCTAGTCTTTAAGCCTGCCTACAGAAGACAGGAGCTACTTTTCTATTTTTCTCCAAGCCAAACCGGACCTACCCCGTCCAGCCTCACACTCATCACGGCGGTGTTCACCGTGATTGTCTGGCTGGCCCCGGGCTAGGATCCGATGAAGCATATATTTGTATTAAAAACATTGAATAAAATATTAATGTTGTGCAGACTATAAATTTAACACTCAAGTTTTTAGGTCCAAATCCCACCGAACGCAAGACTTTTTTTCTGATTTAATACGAAAAAAATATTTCAACTTAATAAATATAATTAAATGAGATCATTCATATTGTTTAGTGCTCTTTTCGGCTTCAAAGATTCACCGGGTGGGGAGGTTCCAGCCGCTTCCAGTAGCTGCCGATTTTTTTTATTAAAAAGTAGTTTATTGAGTCGAAAGTCAGTGTATAGATGTTTCCGAGGTCGCTGATTTCGAATTTGATATAAAAAAAAAAACAAAAAAAATGACGGATCCAATATGACCGACTTTTTCGATAAAAAAATTAGTTCTTTCAGTCGAAAGTCAGTTTATAGATGTTCCTGACGTTGCTGATTTCGAATTTGATATTATTAAAAGAAACAAAATGGCGGATCAAATATCGCCGACTTTTTTTATTAAAAATTTAGTTTTTTCAGCTGAAAGTCAGTGTATATGAAGGGGTTTTTGAGGCCGCTGATTTCAAATTTGATACACACTTATGTTGAAAACAAAGAAATAATTATTTTTTTGTAAAAGATGACGCAATGGGACAGAATGGAAAGCTGATGAATATATAAGAAGAACTATTACTTTAAATCATTTTATTGCAACTGCATGCTACTCGTCGTTGAACGAAGAATCACTTTCATCATAGCTACTTTGCATTGTTGAATTTCAAAAGAAGTTACAAATATTTAGACCAATACTGCCGTCATAAGGAGACTAACCGCATCTGTAAATTTTTGGTTATCGAGGAAAGCAACAAACGCGCTTGTACTTTTCTCAACTAGTAAATATTAATTCAGAAAATCAATTTCAAGGGATCTTAGGTACTTTAAATATTTACTTTTTATAATTTTTTTACCTGCAGAACTAGACTAAGTACTCATGGATGCTCATGTATTATTAAGATCTCATTTATGGCAAATATGTAGATACGGCTTTTCACTTTATGACGGCAGAATACATAATGCAATTATAAATACAATATGTATTTGAAATATATTAAACATATTAACGTATTTTTTCAAATATTTTTATTCATGTATTATACTAAATGTAATCGTTTCATTTGTTTAATTTTTGCAGTGTATTCACCTTTACATTCCGTCGCACTGCGCCACTGCGCCTCGAAAACCACTAAACCACTAAACACTAATTTTTAATAAAGAAGTCGGCCATATTGAATCCGCCATTTTGTTTATTTTTTTAAATAATGTCAAATTCGAAATCTTACAAACTGCCTTTCAGCTGAAAAACTAATTTCTTAACAAAAAAGTCGACCATATAAGGAAATTTCTATTTATTTAAGGAAGAATAACATTGTTTTTGCAAGATCGTATTAAATTACACTTCATTTAAAATGATTTAATTTCTACTAATTAAACGAAAAGTCAAAATACAAATATCATATTCGAAAAACAACTATTTTTGTTTACCTAAAATTAAGTGGAATATATTTTAAGTGGATAGAGTTTTTAAAAACATTTGTAGTAATGTTATATTCATATATGTAATTGCACATTTGAAAAATGTTCCCGACTGTTTCCGGCTAAATAATTACTTTTTTAAGTTATTTTAGGACCAAAACCACTATTTTATGCTATCGATTTACCTTTATCAGAAGGACAAAAGTTCGATCATTGATAACATTGTTCTTTAAATTATAAAGAGGGTACCATACATTACAAACCCCTTCCTTATTCCCCTGGTAGAATTTCATTTTGGCCAATGCCATCAAGTAATCGCCCTTATTCTGTTACAGTCTATTTTCCCATTTAGTAATTGCTAGAATTTTAGGTACTACCTTTGTTATTTTCACACATTTTATTGTGCATTTGAGCATATTGGTACCGTCTCTCGCCAAATAGATATCAATAGAGTATAACTGGTTGCATAATAGCGCTACCTGATTTTCACGTCGGCCATTAAATGCGCTTTGATACAGGAAGTTGAGTGCGTTCAGATATTCATTAAGAGAGTGCATTGCAAAAACGCCCTTTTAAAGCTTCTACAATGGCCAGTAATGTTGATTAAACCTTCTTTTGGTGGGTGGATTTATGAGAGGATGGCCTTCGGAGTATATTATGATAATATTTGTGGATATAAACGAAGTTAGAAAAATCTGTTCTAGTTGTGGGATATACCGTAAAATGTAAATTCTGAACGTACCGTCGGAAGTGAGAAAAACTTGTTTTTTTATGGGGGGACATTTTTATCTTGGTCATGGTGTGCTAGAAGATTGAGTCGGTTGAATACGAGTTTTAGCAATATTGTAAGTTTTGCTCCATTTATGGGATTTAGTGTTCATCGCGACAAGATTAGTCATATTTCCATTTGGTTTTGAGTATCGTTTTGGGGAAATACAGCTAAGGATTTTTGGATAAAGTCAATTTTCTACAGCGCGTGGCGTCGGCGTCGTCTGAATGCAAGACTTTGGAGTGCCATTTTAACGCAAAGGACCTCTTTCAGCCCACATCACATTTCAGGTACATCTCTGAAAATCCACTTAAGGTTAAAACAGATTTGTAATTGTTATTTATTTTATTGCAGGGCTGTTTGTTTGTTGGTTACTTGTTTTTTGGTTTGTCTACTCGTTTGATTGTTGTCTGGTTGTTAAAGCTATTTGTTAAGTTACGAGCATTGAGATCTGTTTGGTAGTTTCTGATTATTTGGAGTTGCTACGTTACGATTTTACTTGGAACTTCTGCGACATGTTATACACTTTACGAGGGACTTCCAGTCTGTCTCTGGATTCGACTCTGGTCCGGAGTATGGTGCCCAGCTGATGGATTGTTACCTGTCATCTTGTGTTGAATGATACTGGGGATCCCGTCACGTACCTCAGGCTCCACATAGATTGTCTGCCACCTCACATCGAGTTACGCTACCCTGGTAGGAAGGAAAAAGGTATCTAGACACTACCAAAGGTAAGCGGAATCTAACGAGGGATCCGGTACATAAATACTGTGTCCACCCTACCGTAAAAATAATTGGGTCAAGAGAGCTGACAGGACCGTTTGTCATAACTAGCATATGATTTTCAGTGACATTTTAGTCTTATTTTGCGCATAACTAATTCAATAATTAAGTAATTTTGGTAAAGTGTTGCTCATAACGATTTTAGTAAATTTCAGTAAATATTTAACATTTGTATAACGTTAACTTGCTACTTAAATAGCTTGGCCTTATTGTACCATAAATAATAATAATAATAATAATAATAATAATAATAATAATAATAATAATAATAATTATAAGCATAATTATATAAGCAGGAGGGGCTGACTTTCATCAATCAAGCCTTTGGTGAGTAGCGCCACCACTTACTCCAGCTGGGGGTGTAAAATCGAACCGGCAGCCCTAGTGCACCCGGGAGGGGAAAGTCCCTTCCCCTCTGGTGTCGGTCGTGGGCTTGCTGGGCTAACCACCCACAAGCCCTAACTTCTGGTTCCCGCAGGCAGAAGACAGGGCCCCCACAATCGACCCCATCCGGATAGGGGTCAAGGGCAAGGTGGTGGGGCCCAACCGGATCGGGCGCCCGTTGACGACGAACGCCATGAACTAGGACGCTTTGAGTGGACAGATGAGCTAAGGGACGACCTTCTGCATTGCTACGAAAGCAGTGAGCCCGCACGAAGGGGATACATGGGGCGAATGCATGTTCTGTGGTGTGCAAGGCACCCAGAGCACAACGCCTTCACGCCACAAAACCTGCGTGATTATGTATCCCACCTTCGTCGCAGGGGCTACGTGAGAGCTGCTCCTCAGCCGGTGAATGAGGTGGCCGAAGGTCCACCGAATGAACCGGTTGAGGATGTAGTCCCTGACGTTCCACCAATACCAGAGGGCCTCAGTACCAGACGGGGGTTATGTAGAAGAACGCACTACCGGGCGTCAAAATGACGCGACACCAATTTATTTCTCAGGGGGCGCCAGTCGCGTATTACCCCGTTCTTCTACCTCCCAGGCGGGTTCGAGATAAGATGCACTTCGGTAGCCGAGTAATGGGACCAAGGCGGCACTACCACAGATCGGAAACTACGCTCTCTCTGGACCCGAATTCCCTCGTTAGGGGTTTAGGCACCTCTTAATTTCCTGAATTTTTGCATAAAAAAAATCCCAACCGAAGAATTTCTCTGCGGAGGGATTAGTTTTGGTACGCGAAAATCACGTTTTGGTCCATTAATAACGGAATATATTTCTCAAAAAACGCATAAAAAAATCCCTATCAAACCTTCGCAAAGCAACCAGAAGGTCGAACGTTAATGCGAATTAACTCGACACATCCGGCTTTCTCTACGAAAGTTCCAGGGATTATAGACCGTCAACAGGCCTCAAGATCAATTAAGAAATATTAGTTCAAAGAATCCGTTTATTTAACAGAATTGGTTATACAAAATTCTCAAGAAAGAATCGTGCCTTCCCCAATCAAGGTAGTGACTTTCAGACCATACAAGCGAGAGCGCTCACGCTAACGATCGATTAGGTAGAAAAGATTCATACGTACCTACTCAAAATCAAAATGTGAGCTTTTAGAATCATTTCAGACTCTGGGTAAATGAATAATTAAGGCTGACTGAAATTAACTTAAAAAAGTTTTACTAAATGAATTTAGTTTCGCTAGAGACTACCTAGCTTTAAAGTTCTTGTATCGTGGAGATTCACGTACTCAAACACATTCAGAGGACTTATTACTGCATAAGTTGAGTGGCGTTCGATCAGTCCACGACTTACTAACCCTTATCACAGTCGATTAATAATATCGATTTGGCAGCGTCTCACCTTCGAGCGACTATTAGGCAAAATTGAATTTTTGGATTTTTATGCACAAGGCGTTTTCCTCTATAACTTTGTCATTTGAAAAGCCCCGTTATTGGCTTTTCTACCATCGCTTTGTCTGGACTACTCAACGCGCTCGACCAAATTGCGAGCCGCTGGGTCAATCCAAACTCTTTCCATGCGAGAAACCGGCCTTGTACATGTGCATTGATTTTTATCAATTTTTGCTTATCGGCACTACGCCGGCTTTGACAAAATCTTCTATTTTGCCTTTTGGATGCAGTGCATCGTTAAAATTTTATGCTCATACTTTAGAATTGTGCTTTCAATGATCGTACCTCAAAGGTCAATGTCTTTGGTTGAGGAATAAAAAAAAAATAAAAAATAATTTAAAGTATATTTTCGTGGTACTTTTTAAACTGACTTCGTGGTACTTTTGAAAAATCCAGTTTAAGACCAATTTTAGCGTACTTTTGAAAAATCGATTTTCGAGCCAAATTTCAAGGTACTTTTGAAAAACTAATCTGCGGGTGAAATTTTGGCGTACTTTTGAAAAATCGATTTTCAAGCCAAATTTCAAGGTACTTTTGAAAAACTAATCTGCGGGTGAAATTTTGGCGTACTTTTGAAAAATCGATTTTCAAGCCAAATTTCAAGGTACTTTTGAAAAACTAATCTGCGGGTGAAATTTTGGCGTACTTTTGAAAAATCGATTTTCAAGCCAAATTTCAAGGTACTTTTGAAAAGTTAATCTGCAAGTGAAACTTTGGCGTACTTTCGATAAATCGATTCCTGGGCCAAATTTTGACGCCCTTCCAAAAATATTATTTTTCAAAGTCCAATTTATGGTACCTTTGAAAAAGTATATTATTCATAAATCTTTGTCATTATATACTTCTACTCTGATATTCTGAACCAAAAACATTTTTCCTAAGTGAAAATTCGGTGTTTCTTCGAATTTTCGCCTGGTCATTTCCAACGCCTTATAGAACCCAAAACGGTCCTTGTGGACTGATCTGCGCCTCTGCAGACTCCCGAAAATGTCTTTAAATGAAATTTTTGCCTAAGTCGAATTTTGATTATGTCTTCAACTTAGGACGATTTTGGAGAGTTCTACAACAGTTACACTACATAAAAGCCCCCGGGCCACAAGACCTGGCCAGAGTGGATGAAGAACTTCGTGAAGCGCTTCCAGAACGGGCTGACATCTGGCACATAAACTGTGCCGTGTATGCTGCTGCTCAACGCTTTTCTCAGATGGAGAGGCGTAATACTGCCTCCCCACAGGAGAGAGCGAGGCGGCGCATACAAAAGATGGAAGCCAAGATCCGGTCGGCGAGGCAACACGCATCCCGTATCCAATGTGTGATGGACTATATGGCGGCCAATAGACCGTTCACGCCTAAAGTGCGTCGAATAGCCGCCAACTTAAGACGCGTCCATCACACACTCAATGAGGCAGTGCTGCGAACCACCAAACAGCACTGTCTCGACAGGATACGGATGCTAGTGGTTTGTAAAAAATCACTAGTGAAGCGGGCGAGGGGGCTGGCGGAAAATAAACTCTTCCGCCAAAAGCCCTCGCGCTTATTCGAACCGCCTCCGCGTGTTGCAGAGAATCCGCCGACTGTAGATCAGGTGGAAAATTTCTGGAAAACGCTTTACGAGGAGAAGCTTCCACTCAACCGAGACTCTCCGGCCCTTGCACACTTTGAAATCTTTTGTCAAAGGTTTCAACAACCACAGGAAGTGTGCCAACCAATAACCCCAGAAGAGGTTCGAAGAGCTCTCGAGGGCTCTAAGAACTTTGCTGCTCCAGGTCCCGATGGGATAAATAACTTTTGGTGGAAAAAGTTACCGAGCACCCACCACCATTTGGCCAGAATTTTTAATGCCTGGCTAAATGGGGAGCAGCAAATTCCTTCTTGGGTGGTTGAAGGGCGGACAGTGCTGATCCCTAAGAACGGAGATTTGTCCAACCCAAGGAACTACCGACCGATAACCTGTTTAAACGCATGTTACAAGGTGTTTACGCGCATCTTGTACATGCGAGTGCTCCACGCAGTTGAACCGGTTTACGAACGGATATATGAGCAACGAGGGTCGAAGAGAGGTGTCGCTGGCTGCAAGGAGAACCTGTTGATTGACAGATGTGTCACGCAGGACTCCGTGCAGTATAAGCGGAACCTCTCCATGGCCTGGATCGACTACCGCAAGGCATTTGATATGACATCACATGAGCTTATTGTTCACTTGCTCCGATGTCTTGCGGTACCCGGTCCCGTAGTGAGATGCATCGAAGAACTGATGCCGCTCTGGAGGACTCGCTTTACCATTACATCGGGTAACGATAGAGTCCAGACGGAGTCGGTAACATTCAGAAGGGGAGTATTTCAGGGAGACTCCCTCAGCCCCCTTTTGTTTTGCATCTCACTACTGCCATTATCCGTTTCGCTCCGGAAAACCCGTGGATACAACTGCGGTACCCCCGGCGATAGGAGGCATAAGGTCACCCATCTGTTTTACATGGATGACCTTAAACTTTATGCCTCCGGAGAGAGGGACCTACACCAGTCCCTCAGGGTGGTACAGGAGTACACGCAGGCTGTCGGTATGGAGTTCGGGTTGGACAAATGTGCACTGGTCCATCTCAAGAGAGGACGATGCGGGAACTACGGAGAGGACGCGCAACTCGTTGACGGAAGCATCTTACATCATCTAGATGCCGGAGAGTCGTACACTTACTTGGGTGTCGAGCAACGCTCCACCCAAGAAGTGGGTGTAGTGAAAAACGCTCTCCGCGGCAAGTATCAGCACCGACTCCGACAGATCTGGTCCTCAGAACTGTCGGGGAAGAACAAGGTGTCTGCTACTGTTGTAGAACTCTCCAAAATCGTCCTAAGTTGAAGACATAATCAAAATTCGACTTAGGCAAAAATTTCATTTAAAGACATTTTTGGGAGTCTGCAGAGGCGCAGATCAGTCCACAAGGACCGTTTTGGGTTCTATAAGGCGTTGGAAATGACCAGGCGAAAATTCGAAGAAACACCGAATTTTCACTTAGGAAAAATGTTTTTGGTTCAGAATATCAGAGTAGAAGTATATAATGACAAAGATTTATGAATAGTATACTTTTTCAAAGGTATCATAAATTGGACTTTGAAAAATAATATTTTTGGAAGGGCGTCAAAATTTGGCCCAGGAATCGATTTATCGAAAGTACGCCAAAGTTTCACTTGCAGACTAATTTTTCAAAACTGCGTTGAAATTTGGCTTGAAGATCGATTTTTCAAAAGTACGCCAAAATTTCACCCGCAGATTAACTTTTCAAAAGTACCTTGAAATTTGGCTTGAAAATCAATTTTTCAAAAGTACGCCAAAATTTCACCCGCGGATTAACTTTTCAAAAGTACCTTGAAATTTGGCTTGAAAATCGATTTTTCAAAAGTACGCCAAAATTTCACCCGCAGATTAGTTTTTCAAAAGTACCTTGAAATTTGGCTCGAAAATCGATTTTTCAAAAGTACGCTAAAATTGGTCTTAAACTGGATTTTTCAAAAGTACCACGAAGTCAGTTTAAAAAGTACCACGAAAATATACTTTAAATTATTTTTTTATTTTTTATTCCTCAACCAAAGACATTGACCTTTGAGGTACGATCATTGAAAGCACAATTCTAAAGTATGAGCATAAAATTTTAACGATGCACTGCATCCAAAAGGCAAAATAGAAGATTTTGTCAAAGCCGGCGTAGTGCCGATAAGCAAAAATTGATAAAAATCAATGCACATGTACAAGGCCGGTTTCTCGCATGGAAAGAGTTTGGATTGACCCAGCGGCTCGCAATTTGGTCGAGCGCGTTGAGTAGTCCAGACAAAGCGATGGTAGAAAAGCCACTAACGGGGCTTTTCAAATGACAAAGTTATAGAGGAAAACGCCTTGTGCATAAAAATCCAAAAATTCAATTTTGCCTAATAGTCGCTCGAAGGTGAGACGCTGCCAAATCGATATTATTAATCGACTGTGATAAGGGTTAGTAAGTCGTGGACTGATCGAACGCCACTCAACTTATGCAGTAATAAGTCCTCTGAATGTGTTTGAGTACGTGAATTTCCACGATACAAGAACTTTAAAGCTAGGTAGTCTCTAGCGAAACTAAATTCATTTAGTAAAACTTTTTTAAGTTAATTTCAGTCAGCCTTAATTATTCATTTACCCAGAGTCTGAAATGATTCTAAAAGCTCACATCTTGATTCTGAGAAGGTACGTATGAATCTTTTCTACCTAATCGATCGTTAGCGTGAGCGCTCTCGCTTGTATGGTCTGAAAGTCACTACCTTGATTGGGGAAGGCACGATTCTTTCTTGAGAATTTTGTATAACCAATTCTGTTAAATAAACGGATTCTTTGAACTAATATTTCTTAATTGATCTTGAGGCCTGTTGACGGTCTATAATCCCTGGAACTTTCGTAGAGAAAGCCGGATGTGTCGAGTTAATTCGCATTAACGTTCGACCTTCTGGTTGCTTTACGAAGGTTTGATAGGGATTTTTTTATGCGTTTTTTGAGAAATATATTCCGTTATTAATGGACCAAAACGTGATTTTCGCGTTCCAAAACTAATCCCTCCGCAGAGAAATTCTTCGGTTGGGATTTTTTTTATGCAAAAATTCAGGAAATTAAGAGGTGCCTAAACCCCTAACGAGGGAATTCGGGTCCAGAGAGAGCGTAGTTTCCGATCTGTGGTAGTGCCGCCTTGGTCCCATTACTCGGCTACCGAAGTGCATCTTATCTCGAACCCGCCTGGGAGGTAGAAGAACGGGGTAATACGCGACTGGCGCCCCCTGAGAAATAAATTGGTGTCGCGTCATTTTGACGCCCGGTAGTGCGTTCTTCTACACTACCAACATGCTTGCCGTTCCGATCCTACTCTACTCCTTTGGAGTAGTGAAATGGACTCGAGAGGAGTTGCGTCAACTCGACGTAGGAACCCGCAAGAAGATGCATCTCAATAGAAGTTTGCATCCTAAATCGTCCGTTCCACGGCTATACCTCCCACGACATCGGGGAGGCCGTGGACTCTTGAGTTTGGAGAGTCTCCATAATAGGATGGTTCTGGATGGAGCCTGTAAGGTCATCAGGAGTTCGGATCCCCTCCTCTGCATGGTCCGAGACCATGAAAGTGCAGGAATAGGAGCCTTTTTGTTTAAGGCAGCACAAAGAGCAGCCGATGAACTTGGTCTCTTCTTCGACGTCGAGCGGGTAAATCCCGACTCTGTCACCGAGTTGGAACCTGCTCGACGAAAAGCCCAAATTAAAGCTGCAGAACACAATATCTTTCTGCAGCTTCACACGGATAAGCCAATGCATGGAGTTTTCTATAAAAATATAGAGAACCTTGGCTTATCCGAAAGGCTGACCTTTGCCTTCTTAAGGTCAGCCGGGCTGAAGTCTGAGACCGAGGGATTCATAATGGCTTGCCAGGATGGTGTATTTAATACCCTCGTCTATCGTAGTCGTGTCATGGGTATAGAGGTCCCTGATGTCAGCTGCAGGGCCTGCCGCAGGGCGCCAGAGACTTTAATGCACCTGTTGTCGGCTTGTCCGACATATGCAGTCTCGGCCTATATCCAGAGGCACGACGGAGCATTACGAGTGCTTTATTATCACCTAAGGCACTCGTATGGGATAGACGAGACACCAGTGCTGCCTTACGCTCCGGGGGATATTGAGTCCGTTGTGGGAAATGAGAAGTGTCTAATTTATTGGAACTACTCTTTTCCCACCGTCAGGCAAATACAAGCCAACAAGCCTGACGTAGTACTCCTCGACCATCAACTCAAGACAATGTTTGTCGTGGAGTTCTCGGCTCCCGCGGAGAACAACATTGTCTTGAAGGAGGAGGAAAAACGGACAAAATATCGAGATCTGCTCTTCGAACTCCGCAGACTGTATCCAGACCATACTGTTAAGATAGTGGTACTGATTATAGGAGCCCTCGGTGGAACGAGACACACACTGCTTTCAGAACTTAAGATCATACCGGCATGCCGAAATTCGGCAGAGGTCTTAGCCGGCAGAATGCAGAAGGCCGTCATCCTCGGTTCATTACGTCTGCTCAGGGCACACGATTCCCGGACCCAATAGTCACTTACCCCACGGGTGTGGGGAGTGGCTGCCGGTACTACCAGCTCCCCTCTGTGAGGGTCGGAGCCACAGAGAAGGGTGACTGGTTTTTAACAAAAAAAAAAAAAAAAAAAAAAAAAAAAAAAAAAAAAAAAAAAAAAAAAAAAAAAATTATTATTATTATTATTATTGGAACTACTCGTTTCCCACCCTTAGGCAAATACAGGCCAATAAACCTGATGTAATCCTCCTCGACCACCAACTCAGGACAATGTTTGTTATTGAATTCTCCGCCCCAGGGGAAACAAACATTGTTCTAAAAGAGGAGGAAAAACGGACTAAATATCGAGATCTTCTCTTCGAACTCCGTAGACTCTATCCGGACCACACTGTTAAACTAGTGGTTCTTATCATAGGATGCCTAGGTGGGGTGAGGCGTACACTGCTTTCGGAATTGAAGACGATACCGGCATGCCGAGAGTCGGCAGAAATCTTAGCCGGAAGAATGCAGAAGGCCGTTATCCTTGGTTCGTTACGCCTGCTCAGAGCACACGATTCGCGGACCCAGTGATCACTAACTCTACGGCGTAGGGAGTGGTCACTGGTATTACCAGCGTACCCTCTCTGGTATCGGAGGCAGAGAGAAGGGCGACTGGATTGGGAAAAAAAAAAAATAATAATAATAATAATAATAATAAGTCTTTATTTTCCCAAAAAGTAACAAAAATAAATAACATGGTGAAAAAGTACAGGAAAAACGCCGAAGATCAGGTGGTTGTGCAAGACAAACCTCTGTATTTAATCTTAAGCGTAGATAACAGCAATATGGCAGAAATAAATAAACATATAATATTACAAAATAAATAACAGATAAATGTGTTATTAATATAATGTTGCAGGCAATAAAAATATGCATGTAATATATAATTTCATATTTATATTTTTATTTTTTTTTAAATTTTTTATTTATATTTTATTAGCTAATACTTGAAAAAATAAATAAATAAATGAGAGGAATTCACCTATGGTGCATTATTTTGTTCAGTCAGAAGATGTCTTTTTAAAGTAGATTTAAAGGCCGGTAATGTTTTACTTTTTATATGAGATGGTATAGAATTGTAAATTTTGGTAATTTGGTAGGTAAATGAACGTTTAAATAATTCTGTGCGATGAAGGGGAGGAGTAAGTGTACCCTTGAAACGAATGTTCAAGTTGTGAACGTCTGCTCTATACGAAATTTTTTTATTCAGATATCTCATTAGCTTTGAGCCATTTAGGTTGTTATCGTGCCTTGGGTCACATGTAGTTATTTTGTTGGCACGCTCCTCATATATGTATGAACTTTTGTATATTTATTAGTTTATAAGATATGTTGTTTATATTAGGTTAAGCGTATGGGCCCCACTTATTAGTACGTTTTTTTGAGATTAATATAGTGATATATTGTACTACGTACCCAATTATCATATTAAAGGGTTAATTAGAAGCGACGTTTTCTTTACATTTTGACCTCCTGCACCACCCCAAATTGTTGAAAGCAGCCTCAAGTACCTGACTAGTCGGCCGTGTGAGACCCCTTCCCCACCAGTGTATTGCAGGGGGGGTACTGCACGTAAAACACTAAAATTTTGTTCAGGGCACGGGGTGACTACCCTACCCTGAGTTCGAGGCCAATCAGCTTTTGGAGCCACTTATATAAGTGGGCCTGGGCCCTGTAACAATTGAAACTTAATAACATCACTGCAGCACAAAGTGTTTCTAAGTTACCCAAATAGAAAATAAAAACCTACTCTAGGACAACATTTGTGTATACGTCTATAGGGACTTATTTTTGTAAAAACTATCACCATCTAAAGTTAGTGACAGCAATTTCCAGACACCCTGTATATTCTAAATAAAATTCAGTTATATTTATAAATGCAGGAACTGCAATTCGTAAATTCGTATGTTCACTTGAAGTAATATTGATATAGTACTGTCGATTTCCATGTCCATCTCATGTGAATCACCCTGTACATTACTTTGATACGTGAATATAAATAATTATCTAGCTAAATTTGAATTTGAATTATAACCGGCAGCCGTTACTAAATCCTACGCTTAGGAAATTATATCTCCGAAGCTTTAAATAACTATGTTCATTCTTAGCTGGATACCTAAAAGCAATTAAAATCAAAGCTACAGAACGACGATAGTATTGACAGTTTATTTACATTGAATATTGAAATAAAGCAAAAACTTGAACAGCTCAGGAACTTTTCTAATTTAAGAAAATGCATTTGGCTAAAATGTAATAAAAACTATATAAAATAAAGTTTCGGTCCCAACCCGAATCGAAATTGATTACGGCAATAAAAAACTATCAAAGTCCGAACATAATGCCCTCCCAAATGTTCTTCCTGGCTAATGTAATGGATATCTGGATTGAGGGATGGAGCGACGGCAAGTGGGGGCCACAGCAAAGGGAATATCTCAATTAATGGATTCCCCTGACATTTATCTTAGTTGTGTGTGGTTGTCAGGAAATTTGAATGAAAAATAATATTTGTCGTTTTCAAGCTTTAAGCTTGACAAAGGATGAATGTTTTAGAAGTAGCTATCGTCACCGGCGAATCCGGCAGATCTTCGAATCACCATTTTTTGTTTCATAATGGAATGAAAATAATATAAATTTTTTTAGACTTGAAATAAATATGTAAAGAAGATGTCATAATATGTTTGGAAAACAACACTTATTCTTAATGTAATTCTCAATGCCGCTAAATGAGAGACAAATTATTGAGTATTGAGACAAATTAAATAAATTCGTAGCTTAAGCAAATTTCTTATGAATTCAGGTAACTAAAAGTCAGGCAGTATGCATCATAAATATCAACAATCTCTAATATTTTGGCAAAACATTACTCTGTAGAGTTAGTGGTGTCGATGAGGGAAAACTGCAAAATTTGTCTGTTTAACTTGGGTGTGTATTAATAATGTATATTTAAATATTTTTAAAATAAATTATAAAAAAGGAAAAAAATGAAAATGTTTTCATTCAAGTGATATATTTTAGTATATACACACACGATATGGTTAAAATGTTATGGTTTTTAAAATGTGGCCCGCAGGATTCCTTTTTGTCTTAATTAAACATCAAACTTACTACTCATTTTTTTAAAATAAGAATTCGTTTCCTCAAAGTGTCATATTAAACTGCAAGGCAGAATAAATTAGTGCATAACATTCATGTATTAATTACCTAGTTCTGAAAGAAGATTCCTGTTGCAGAAATGCATAATATCCCCCTGTTAATTTTTTTCTGACAATACTCATACATGTCTGCCACCTTCTATTCGAGTCTACGCATTATCCAAGAAATTTCACCACACTGAATCGATTTTCGAGAAATAAGCAATGACGCAAACCTCGATCTATTTCGACTACCGAGTTAAAAAAAAATAAATTCAAACTCTACAAAATTAGGATTAGTCACCATTGTAACATAATTTCTTCGCTGTTCAATAAAATTAAATTTTCATCAAGTGTTTGAGAGTCTTACTGCACCTTATGTTATTTGAAGAAAAAATATTACTACCCCAGTAGGTCAGAGACTCGGCAGATAAGTCGTGGGTAAGAAAATGCTTTACGAATGGTTTTACGTGTTAGGTAGGTAAAGATTAATAAATGATTGATGTTTTTATAATTTTTTTTTTTAAGAGATGTTAATTTCACTTAGATAATGGTAAATTTTCCAGAAAAACGGGGCGCCAATCTTTCTATAATTATAATTTACACTGAAACTGAAGTTTGATTATAAGAAAGATAAACTAATCAAAATTTAGAGAAAATACTAGTTGTAAAAAAAAAATGTAAATTAATAATTCAAATTTAGCACAAGTCAAGATTAGATTAATACCTCTGAATATTACTACAGGATGTTCAACTTTATATCAAAGATTAAATAATTAATACAGTAAGTAATATCGAAATATTTAGTTTGTAAAGTTTGGTTTGTATCAAAATACCTGAAATAAATGGACAATGTGATTATAAAATTGATTTTATTATAAATCAATCAAACTTGACGTGTTTTTATTAGAAAACAACTAAACTGAGGCCTTAATATTAAGTGAAGTTATATACAAAAAAAATATATCGAGTGGACGATAAAATGTTATGCAGATATTATTTATAATATTGTCTAAAACATGAACCGACAATATGGTGTTTAAAAGTCAAATTTTATTATATAACTATACCTAAATGTTTCGTAGAAATTGTGATCACAAAGTCTTTACAGAACCTTTTATATAAATTGTTTTTAATTAAACGTAACGTCGATAATTTATAACTTAATAAAAATAGTATATATTAACTGTTCATTGAAACATGTTAATAATAAAATTGAAAATAGAAATAGTTTTAAAAAAAATAGAACATGATACTTTAAAAACTCTAAAAATGTTAAAAGGTAAAAATATGAAGTATTTATATAAAAAAACGTTAGATAAAAAAAAAACTCATTTGTGACACTTATCTGGAATTTTTCTGTGAATGAAAGTTGTGACTCTTAGTAGGGGATGATGTTGGTGAAATCCAACCCACAGTGATATAATTGTTGGTTTCTAGATGAGCCCGGTATCAGGTTTAGAAGTTTCCAATACCATATTCGACGCTTCCAGAAATTCCATAAGGACAAATCCCAACTATCCTACCATACTATCGTCGCGATCTCCATACAAAATTTGTTTCCAACCCAAAATTTAATATGACGTTAATAAGCAATGCATAACTACGATGTGCATCCCAAGATTGATAAAACTTGCTTCCAATTTTAGAAGATTTGCATTTTTATAATAAAACTTGCATCTAATACAAAAATTTTTTGTCCAATACTAACATTTTTCGTCCAAAACTAAATTATTTGGATCCAATATGAAAATTGTTTATCCATTAATAAAATTGTTTATCCAATAGTGAAACCGGATTAAACCGGTGAAGATAATTAGGCCTGCTTCATAATTAAGAAGAGGGACTATCAACCCTTTTAATGTTGAAGTCTTCAAGGAAAAATTTAATGAAAATACATCACTATTTAAAAGTTCATCGAGCAATCGAAGTTCTAACCTTCTAGTAACGGAAAACTATTCGTTCTGCTTCCTTTTTCGGTGCGTATAAATCGCATCGCTTCGTTACCCTCTCCACTCATAAAGATAAGCTGATTTTAGACGTAACTCTGGTTGCATACCGTTGTGTTTATTTAAAAAGCAATTTTAAGAAATATATTTAAATTTATCGCGGACATTCACGCTTAAATTAAAATATTTTATAATTTATGGGGCGGCAATATGCCTGCTACACTCCCTCTCTCGTAAAAAAAAAATTTTTTTTTTTAACTCTTTTGTAAAAAAAAATTTTCTACCGAATGACTTAAACTATATTTACAAATTTCAAAAAAGCTATCCTTTATTACTTTAAAATTTAGACAAAGGGTATCTACGTTCTATCTAGGAATGTACTATACACTATTTACAAATACTAATTTGAATAATTTAATGTTAATGTATTAAATACCAAAAGTTTATTCAAGAAAAGTACTAATTTTAGATCCGGTTATCCAACCGAGACGTCAGAATTCGAACCTAGGTAGGGCTTCAAATCTTTGACATGCCATGTACCTGCATCTGACGAATCCATATTATCTAATTGATAAATAATATTCGAAATTTTCTTTCGAACCGTGCATAAAACATATTTGGGAGCTAGTTTGGCAGAAAACTTGTTTACCGCGTCCGATAAAACTTTATTTCTACGCCAGACCTTATCGCCTACCGCAAATTTAACATTATCACGTTTTCTCAAATTATAAGCCTTTTTATTACGCTCATAAGCTTTCTTTAATTTCTCCTTTACCTCAGAGTATACTTCTGATAAACCTGTAAAATCAGAAACATAACCTTGTCGGTCACCCGGAAGTAAATTAATATCCTTTGTGGATTCCACTTCACCATAATAATCTCCTGACAAGGGAACATAGCGCGCAAAATTTAGAAATGATGGAGAATACCCAGTAACTTCATGTTTGGCGGTATTTATAGCCTGCTGAATCTCAGAAAGATGTTTGTCCCATTCTTTGTGTTCAGTTATATAGCTTCGGATAGCCGTACCAACTGTTCGGTTCTGCCTTTCAACGAAATTACATTGTGGGTGGTATAATGCATTAAACCATATTTTCTGGACATGATATTTATCAGCAAAAGCCTTAAAGGTTTTTCCCGCAAATTGAGAACCGTTATCACAAATGATATATTGTGGAACTCCATATACTAAAAATACGTTATTTTCCATAAATTTTACTGTTACTAGCAGTAGCAGTTCTTAAAGGATGAACTAAAGTGTACTTGGAAAACCAGTCGCCTACAACTAATAAGTGAGTAAAACCTCGTGGAGATCTAGGTAATGGACCCATAATATCCACAGCTATGACTTGCCAAGGAAAATTAACATTTTTGTCTACCCATTTTGCCTATTCTTGCTTCATTAGAGCTTTTTTGAGAAGCACAAATTTTACAAGAGCGTACATATTTCAATATATCTCTGCGCATCTTAGGCCAGTAATACAAATCTTGAACTCTACTAAAACTCTTATAAAAACCTAGGTGTGAACTAGTAGGTGGGTCATGCCAATTTTTAATAATCTCAAGCCTTTGAGACTTAGGAACTAATAACTTCCATTCAGATATATTACTCTTAAAAGGAATTTTTGACGAAATAAATTTATAAACAATACCATCATTGACTTTCCAATCAGGATACTTTTTTGGGGTTTTGAGTATATTTTCCCTCATTTTTACATAAAATTTATCCACATTTTGGGGAGAAATATCTAATAAATCTACGGACGTAGGTATACTCCTAGACAAAGCGTCCGCTACCACGTTATATTTTCCCTTTCTATGTGTTACATCAAACGAATATTGTTGTAATTTTAGAGACCATCTAGCTAATTTTCCAGTAGGATTTTGTAAATTTTTTAACCATTGTAAAGCTGAGTGATCGGTAATTACTTGGAAATGTTGTCCTTCAATGAAAAATCGAAAAAATTATATAGAAAATATTAAACTTAATAATTCTTTTTGACAAGTAGAATAAGCTCTTTCTGTACGGGTTAAGCTTCTACTCGCAAACGCAATAACAGATTCTTTACCGTCTATGTACTGGAAAAGAAGACCGCCTATTCCTACATCGCTACCATCGCATTGTATAACAAAAGGTTTACTAAAATCAGGTGCGTTTAAAATAGGTGCAGAGACAAGAGCCTGTTTTAATTGTATAAAAGAATTTTCTGCTTCCTTTGACCACAATATTGACTGTTTTTTTCTTACTTTACCTTTCAAAAAATCATTCAAAGGTGCTACTAAAGTTGAAAAATGTGGTATAAACCGGCGATACCACGAAGTCATACCAATAAATCTTTTAATTTCTGTGGTGTTAGTGGGCCTCGGATAATTTACCATTGCAGATATTTTATCCGGATCTGTCCGTAAGCCACCAGAGTCGTCCACCACAAATCCAAGATACTTAAGAGATTTTTTAAAAAACTCACACTTTTTTAAATTAACAGTTAGATTTGCATCCTTTAGAACATTTAATACCTCATTTAGAATTTCTATATGTTTATCAAAGGTTTCAGAAACAATAATTATATCATCAAGATATACAAAAAGATTTGGTTCAAATTTGGGGCCAAAAACAGCATCCATAAGTCTTTGTTGCGTCTGCGCACTATTTATGAGTCCGAAAGGTACTCTATTAAAATGAAATAATCCCCTACCTGGTACAGCGAAAGCAGTTTTTTCCTTTGATTGCGGGGTAAGTGGTATTTGCCAAAAAGCTTTTTTTAAATCGATCGAACTAATATATTTAGCCCCTCGCAACATGCTTAAAATTCTATCCACTCTATTAAAAGGATATGCATCTGGTTTAGTGATTTTATTTAAATGCCTACCATCAAATGTAAAACGATATTCTCCAGTTTTTTTTTCAACTAAAAGTACAAGTGAGCTCCAAGGGCTATGTGAAGGTTCAACAACTCCTAATTTCAACATTTGGTCTAACTCTTTATTTAAAATATTCATCATAAAGGGGGACATAGGGTACTGTCGTATTTTAAACGGTTTAGAATCACCCGTATCTATATCTAACGCAATCTTGTCAGTACACCCTAAAGTATCTTCAGACGAAATACTTTTAAAAGATTCATAAACATTATCAACCTGTCTTTGTTGTTCTTTAGTAAATTTAGTAGTTATACAAGGTGACATTTCTGATTCTGTATGCAGAGCACAAATCTCTACATCATTCAAGTTACAATTTACAGACCAAGAATTATTAAAAAAATTTAATTCTACTGAAAATATTTTACAAAAATCACTGCCTAATATTAGTGTATGCTTTAAAGAAGGTACTACTAGAACTTTAAGTATTTTACATATATTGTCAATGCAAATTGGAAAATAAACACAACCTATTACGCGTTGAGAACTTCCATCAGCTGTTGTCACTGACGCTTCTACACATTTATCTACTGTTAAGTTAAATTTTTCTAAAATAGCCAAATAATGACCTCCTAGGACACTTAAATTTGCTCCGGAATCTAATAAAGCTGTTATATTTTTATCAAAAATTTTTACTGTGACATAAGGTCTATTATCAAAGGGTTTTGTCAAAAAAAAACGGTGCGATATTCACTTCAGAAATCTTACTATTACGATAAAAATTTGAAACCTTGGTTAACCAAGTTTTCCATTCACGATCCTGTTTAATTTTGTCAAAAGAATTTAATTGAAACTTAATTTCACTTACAGGGCTTTTTTTTAAATTTACGTTATCATAAAAAATTTTAGTTTTATTTACATTACCGTACCTGATTACCTTAGATTGGGAGTGGTACGACCTTCCAACCCTCATGCTTCGTTTTTTTGAACACGAACATGTTTTAATAGTTTCACCCTGTTTTCCACATTTAAAACAGAATTTCTTTTTAGGAGCTCTACAATCATAAAAGCTGTGATTTTCAAGACCACAGTTATAGCAAATTATTTTTTTATAAGTACTTGAACCAGAAGGTTGACTATTATTTACTGCAGAAATGTTTTGACTATTTTTAGGGTAGTGTCTTCCCTTACTTAATGGTTCTTTACCTTTAAAATTATGTTGAGACTGAGCATTGTTTTGAGAAAATGACTGAGTTGGTTGTTCTAATTTATAAGCAAGTTCAGGCTCTAATAAACAATGATTTGGAGGCGGCCGATAGCTATTTTTTAATGAGTGAGCCTCATCAATTTTTTTACATAAACTGATTAACTGAGATATTGTTTCTATTGATGTTAAAGCTAATTGACTAATATAGTGGGGTAACATGTTCTTTTTTATATATTTTAACCTAGTTTTTTCAGGTACAGATTTATTTAAACGATTAAATAATGTTTCCATTATAGCTACATAGATTGAAATCGATTCATTTCTACCTTGTGTTCTACCTCTAATTTCTGTCCACAATTGATCGTCATAATCTACCGGGAGAAATTCTCTTTTTAATAAAGCTACTAAAGCATCCCAATCAGAAACTGAATTTTTAATTGATCTAAACCAAAGTAAAGCATTGTGGCTAAATAAGTCACATGCACTATTAAATAAGTCTAATTTTGAAACATTTCTTGAGGCACAAAGTTCATCAACTCGTTCTAAAAAAGATTTTACGCTACTATTTTTATCCCCACTGAATTTTAGGTCCCATTTATACACTGGTACAGTTTTACTAGATGTTGGTAAAATATTATTCGGAAAAAAGGTCGTCTGGTTGTGCAATACTGTTGAATTTAAATTAGTTGGTGCAATTTCGGCAGCGCTAGGTTGTTGTACCTTTTCAGAGATTAAGGCCTCCAGCTCGAGAGTAGTGGCCCTCATTTCATCCTTATAATTTGAAATATAAACAGACAATTCAGCGACTTCACTGGTTAATGGAATTCTATTAACCCTATGTATTAAATGAATTAAATAAGTAGTTATTCGAATGTACCCGGAATCTGTCTCCGGACCTTCAAATTGTTCGATAAGAACCCGAATTTCCTCTATTGTACTATTAATTGCCGCTTTTTCAACATCAAAATCAAAAAGATTATATTCATATTCTATGTGACGTAATGCCTCCTTATCTAACAGTTTTCTCAACATTTTTCTTTTAGTGCTTAATTCTTTTTTTGTTGTTTTTATGTCTCTAATTAATAATTCATAGTCAATCTGTTCTTTAGTTAAATAATTTACTCTCATATTAAAGGTCTCCATTGTACAAAAATATATAATACTCTGTATGTATTAGAATTAAGTAATCGCAAACAAGTAGAATAATAAAGAAATTGTGCGTTTTGTAAAAAAAATAAATGGTCTAGCTAGATTCTCTAATTAAATTACAAACACTTATTAACTTTCCCAAATATCCTGATGGTTATTTCTTGTCAAGTTTTGAAGTTGAAACAAACAACTTTTTTATATGCCTTTCTGCTCAAGGCAATGTAAATTAAATTCCTTTAATTTACTGGTATTATAAATACACAACTAAATGAATTTTAAATGATTCAATAAACTCCAATATTTCAGTGTCAAGCTGAAACATACAGCAAAAAATGCTAATACCTTTTTAATAAAAAGTGGTTCAACGGCGTCGACCGTCCGAAACCTATAACATTCCACAAATTAGGAAAACACAATTCTGCGTATTCCCTTAATCGTCAACTGACAATAATAAAAACAAAATCGACTCATGGGTAACTATGCCCAATATTTGTCGTATTCATATATAAATATGAATTATTGGACAAACTTCGAAGTTACAAAAATTTATTACCAAAAAATCGAAGTATCCCATATAAAATTTTCCAAGTTTCATATATCATTTATGCCTTTTTACTAATCAACCAAAAGGTTTTAACTGGCAGTAAACATATACAAAAATATTATTTTTTAACGTTACTCGAAGGTTATATTAAAATCTTCAAAGTTAATTGCTGCTAAATAAATTTGTTGTTGCACTTATCAGTTATTCTGACACAAACTTTACTCTATTGTTAATTTTAATAATAAAAACTAGAATTTTACAAATTCTACTCCCTCTCTCGGAAAATTTTTCTTTTAAGAAAATAATTACTACCGAAGAAAAAATTATTACTAGTTGACTAGTGAAAAATATATACTGTATGTGTAATTTCTGAGAAAAAAAAATCTTTTGTGAAAAATATCTATTAAAAATTTTATTTTTCTTAAAATTTTGGTGTCATTCGTAAATTAATCTACCTACACACGAATGGGCACTATTTTGTAAATTCACCACCCTAGACACGGTTGGCGTCATTTTGTAAATTAACCACGTTATACACGATTGGGGCCATTTTGTATCATCACTACCCTACACACGATTAGGTGTTATTTTGTAACATAATCACCCTACACACGATTAGGTACCATTTTGTAACATAATCACCCTACACACCGTTGGGTGCCAATTTGTAACATAATTTCTTCGCTGTTCAATAAAATTTAATTTTCATCAAGTGTTTGAGAGTCTTACTGCACCTTATGTTATTTGAAGAAAAAATATTACTACCCCAGTAGCTCAGAGACTCGGCAGATGAGTCATGGGTAAGAAAATGCTTTACGAATGGTTTTACGTGTTAGGTAGGTAAAGATTAATAAATGATAGATGTTTTTATAATTTTTTTTTTTTTAAGAGATGTTAATTTCACTTAGATAATGGTAAATTTTCCAGAAAAACGGGGCGCCAATCTTTCTATAATTATAATTTACACTGAAACTGAAGTTTGATTATAAGAAAGATAAACTAATCAAAATTTAGAGAAAATACTAGTTGTAAAAAAAAAAATGTAAATTAATAATTCAAATTTAGCACAAGTCAAGATTAGATTAATACCTCTGAATATTACTAAAGGATGTTCAACTTTATATCAAAGATTAAATAATTAATACAGTAAGTAATATCGAAATATTTAGTTTGTAAAGTTTGGTTTGTATCAAAATACCTGAAATAAATGGACAATGTGATTATAAAATTGATTTTATTATAAATCAATCAAACTTGGCGTGTTTTTATTAGAAAACAACTAAACTGAGGCCTTAATATTAAGTGAAGTTATATACAAAAAAATATATCGAGTGGACGATAAAATGTTATGCAGATATTATTTATAATATTGTCTAAAACATGAACCGACAATATGGTGTTTAAAAGTCAAATTTTATTATATAACTATACCTAAATGTTTCGTAGAAATTGTGATCACAAAGTCTTTACAGAACCTTTTATATAAATTGTTTTTAATTAGACGTAACGTCGATAATTTATAACTTAATAAAAATAGTATATATTAACTGTTCATTGAAACATGTTAATAATAAAATTGAAAATAGAAATAGTTTTAAAAAAAATAGAACATGATACTTTAAAAACTCTAAAAATGTTAAAAGGTAAAAATATGAAGTATTTATATAAAAAAACGTTAGATAAAAAAAAAACTCATTTGTGACACTTATCTGGAATTTTTCTGTGAATGAAAGTTGTGACTCTTAGTAGGGGATGATGTTGGTGAAATCCAACCCACAGTGATATAATTGTTGGTTTCTAGATGAGCCCGGGATCAGGTTTAGAAGTTTCCAATACCATATTCGACGCTTCCAGAAATTCCATAAGGACAAATCCCAACTATCCTACCATACTATCGTCGCGATCTCCATACAAAATTTGTTTCCAACCCAAAATTTAATATGACGTTAATAAGCAATGCATAACTACGATGTGCATCCCAAGATTGATAAAACTTGCTTCCAATTTTAGAAGATTTGCATTTTTATAATAAAACTTGCATCTAATACAAAAATTTTTTGTCCAATACTAACATTTTTCGTCCAAAACTAAATTATTTGGATCCAATATGAAAATTGTTTATCCATTAATAAAATTGTTTATCCAATAGTGAAACCGGATTAAACCGGTGAAGATAATTAGGCCTGCTTCATAATTAAGAAGAGGGACTATCAACCCTTTTAATGTTGAAGTCTTCAAGGAAAAATTTAATGAAAATACATCACTATTTAAAAGTTCATCGAACAATCGAAGTTCTAACCTTCTAGTAACGGAAAACTATTCGTTCTGCTTTCTTTTTCGGTGCGTATAAATCGCATCGCTTCGTTACCCTCTCCACTCATAAAGATAAGCTGATTTTAGACGTAACTCTGGTTGCATACCGTTGTGTTTATTTAAAAAGCAATTTTAAGAAATATATTTAAATCTATCGCGGACATTCACGCTTAAGTTAAAATATTTTATAATTTATGGGGCGGCAATATGCCTGCTACACCATCTATACCCAAACCACTTTCAAAGGCGTCTCGATTTTTGCCATGGTTTTTGCGTCAGTGCAATAAAGTGCAAGGATTTGAAGAAACAATTATATGGACAGGCGAGGCCCATATAAGCAGTGTCGGAATTTTTAATCGATATAATAATCACCATTGGGCTCATGAAAATCCGTACATAACCGCTACAGTTAATCATCAAGGACGATTTGGATTTGGTGTATGGTGTGGTTTTATTGGATACCAAATAATGAGTCCTCATTTTTTCACGGTAATTTAAATAAAGAAAATGTTATTAACATTTTACGACAAGAAATAGAGCCCTTTGTAGACAATATGCCTGTAAGACAATTTCAAAGATTAATTTGCCAACACGATGGCGCCCCAGGTCATACGTCAAATGAAACACGAAATTATTAAATGCTCAATTTGGGGAGAATTGTATATATCCATATATCACTCAGCACTAGTTTATGAATGTCTAATTAGCTAAGTTAACTAAATTGATAACTAACAATTAATTTAACCAACTGGACATTAATAAACAACAAAGTAGTTTAGATATTGTTTAATTTTTAGGAAATAATGGTCCTATTTTGTGGTCAGCTAGATTTTCCAATATAACCCCTGCCGACTTTTGGCTTTGAGGTTATTTAAAAAATATTACATATAGAGAATTGGAAAACAAAACTTTAGCTGCGTTTCGGACACTAACTACTTAGTACAATCATTTGGTAGTTTCTACCTGGCAAGTTTTGGAGAAGTTCTGATTTTTTGTTCATTTATGTTTTTTGGGGTGCTGATTGCGAATTTCCACTTTGCCACCTCGAAAAATTTCGAGAAATTTCAAAAAAGCCTCTTTTTTTTTCTTTTGAAAACATTTTTAAAAGTTCTGATTTTTTGTTCTTTTATGTTTTTCGGGGTGTTGATTACGAATCTGTACTTTGCCAACTCGACAATTTTCGGTGAATATAAAAAAAATCGCAAAAAAAAAACGAAAAAGTTTTTTGATTTTTTTCCTTATGACATGAAACATGTACTTTTCGAGAAAAATTAGTACCTGAAAAAGATAAAATACAGAAAGTAAGTAGAGAAAATTACTAGTAATAATTTTCTTAAATGTGTAGGAATATAATATATAAGATAGATAGATAGATAGATAGAGAGATAGCTATATATTTTTTTAACTGTATTACATATAAAATGTTTATAGCAAGTAGCAGCAAAGAAATTTAGTTACCTTTTAAAAATAACTATTTTCTAAATGTAAACGTAAATTATCACAATAAAATTGTCAGTATTAATATATTTACTTAAAGAAAATAAAAAAACCGCTGCCCAAGGAATCACTACTTCCACATCCAGATTCTTTATCCAAGTCACTCACAACGAAAAAACTTTGTATGTGAAAATAATTGTTCATGGAACTTTAATAATATAATATTTGAAATCTTCTACCCAAAAAACCCATAAAACGATACCCCACATCGGTAGTGGGGTGGGGGTGGTTATAGAGGGGTGGTAGTGGGGGGTGGATGAAGTAAAAAAATATTTTGAGGTTTCTGGTTCCTGTACATACACTAAATCACAATTTTTTTCATCCCCTTTAAAAAGGGGGTGGGGGTGGTAATGGGGGTGGCTAATGCCAAATTTTTTTTTTGAGACCTTAGCTTCTCTTGTATATACTAAATACCAATTTCGTGGACTTTTACCTGCTTGATTTACCCATTTATCCAAAATTTACCCCAATTTACACCCCAACCCTTCGACGGAACAAGATGAAAATATAATCTAGTTCTAGATCTCGTTAAAGTACATATGTGTACCAAATTTCATTTCATTTCAAGTCAATATCTTAAACGGTTCCAGAGTAAACGTGCGCACAAAAAAAAGTTACAGACAGACCGACAGACAGACAGACAGAAATTTTTTTTCGCTCAAACTTAAAATCTCGACGTTTCATGACATTTTAATCCTATTTGGACAATAAAGATTTTTAAAAATTTTTTTGTCATTACTATACTTCCACTGGACGTGGAAGTAATTTAGCACACTTACACAAACAAACAAAAAATAACAACAGATAAGAGCTAAAATCAATAAAATAGTTTGGTACAAAAGGTCACAAAGGAAAAATTGTACATACATTTTTATATTCTCTAAATTACAAGTGATTTGAAATAACTGAACAAGAATCATATTAAAAATTACAATAAAAGAAACTAGCTATGTTCTACTGAGGTGTTCATATATTCGTTTATTGATTGTGGTACTTTACCTTCATTTTAACATTATTATATTCAAGTGTTTTGAAGCTTTCTGGGAGTTTATTGTATAATTTTAGGTCTAGCGAATTTCTTGCCGATTTTGTGAGACGAAATTTTGATGTTTTCAGATAGTTGCCAACCTCGTATTGTAATCGATAACATGCTTGAGTGGGGTATGAATTTTTGTTGCGATGAATTTGCAAGATACTATAATAAACATATAAAGATGGAATTGGCATTATTTTAAATTGAATGAATAAAGGCCTACAATGCTCTAAAGTAATGAACACCAGCAATAACTCTCATACATCTTTTTTGCAACACAAAAATTTTATCAGCGTCAGTGGAGTAAGGATAATACCATAGCTCATATGTGACTGGATAAGGGCATGATATGCATTCAATAGTGTTTCTCTATTCATCAATTTTTTAAGTTGGCATAAAAGAAACATATATATCCTGACGTTTTATTGCACATCCGATTAATATGGGAGGACCAATTTAGTGAATCATCTTAAATAACTCCAAGAAAAAATTATTATTACACCAATGTTCAGCAAGACTTTGAGTTTCCTTTATCATTAATTTAAGATCATCCATATATTTGTTCTGATTTATTAGTGTTGCGTCATCTGCGTACAACGTTGTTTGGAAAAAGATAAAAAAAAATAAATCATTTACAAATATAATAAATAATAGAGGACCTAAAACTGACCCTTGAGGCACTCCGTGTTTCAAATTTCTGAAATCAGATATATAATTATTACTAGATATACCGTCTTCTTAGATATGATTGCAGCAGTTTTAAAGGAGTGCCTTTAATGCCATAAAAATTAAGTACTTGCTTCCCTAAATGTTTGACTACAGTCACTTTACTTCCATCTTCTAATGCACTATCAAAAACAAAACACATCCGAAGAGACATTACTGTGGCGACGAAGTCTGATTTTGAACTAAATTGCACAATTAAACAGTAACAGTAAACGTTGAGTGTACCCTGCGTGAAAGAAAAAAATCTCAAAGACATGCGGCCGACTGTCACGACTGTCATGTGGATCCACACCAGTTGAACCGGTTTTAGAAGTTATAAACGGGAAGGGGTATAGAAGGGGAGTAAAGTACAAAGTATATAATTTTCCAAAAAACAACATGCATTTTTTCTTTTTTTTTTGCTTTTCTTGACATTTCCCGAAATTTTTCGAGGCGGCAAAGTGGAAATTCAATCAGCACCCCGAAAAACATAAAAGAACAAAAAATCAAAAACCAAAACTTTGCAGGTAGAACCGATCTCGACCACCAAATGTTTGTACTACCTGTCATGATTGGAAATGCAACAAATGCTGTAAGGAGAAGGTGTCAAAAATGCATGTCAATGGAAGACAATTCGAACATTTATTGTAGTTCAGTTTTTCCTATTTTTTGGCACAATTATTTTATATTATAAGAAGTGTTGTTTTTGTTAATAGTTTTCCATGGCCTTCTCATAAATATATTAAATTTTTCAAAAATTAACCACTTTTTCTAGACACAAATATGATATATGATATATCGTAGGAATTTAAGTTTTCATGGAACAATGAAATCATTTACAGTCTCATTTAAAAAGGCACAAGTTATGTCTATATCTCGAATACCGAGAAATGCATAATTTTCTTCTTTTCAACAACGGATTCTACTAAAAAAAGTGCCTGAATGTGTTACTCGATTTTCGATTCGACACTTGGTAATTGAGATATAGAGGTTATCCAAAACTGCCAATTTTCCAAAAAGGCTCTGTAGCTCGAGTTCAGGACACCTAAAATTGTTTTTGTCTATACCTTGTACAAATGCAGATTAACCAGATTAACAAATAATCTCCTTTTCAGCTAAATCTGAAAAATCACAAAAAGGATTTCACCTTTCTGCAACACTCCCTGTATAAACTCACCAGCACCAGCCAACGTTATTAGAAAATATAGATTGTATATCAAGTTTTATATCAAAAACCACTCATTCGATTAAAATGAAGTATCTAATAAAACTAAGCGAGCATTGGCCAGATGAGTCAGCCTTTTTACCTGGTTTAAGCCGAAAGTAAATTAAATTACATCAAGGGTACGAAGACCGTTAGATAAGCAACATATATCTAGGGGCTAGTGCAGTATCGATTAGCCATTTATTATGTTTTTACCCAAATTGTGGTAATTCGAACACTACGCCCTTTTACAGGGTTCGTAGGGGATTGGAAATGCATAAATCTCTCAGAGTTATATTTTTATAAAATATTTTCTGGTGATAGTCGCTTCATAGTTATAAATTAAAAAAAGTAAACACTAATTAGTGGAGTAAAAATCAAGCTAAAAATCAAAATAAAGAAAATGACTGACGAGATGATTTTTTTCTGGAATCTGAAATACAGAAAGAAGTATGACTTTAACTTTTGTCATTCGGGCAAGGTTGAAAACATGTTCATTTTGACAATAGGCCTTTTGCAAGTGCCGTATATTTTAAATTAATTTATATATTAATATAGTGTTACTACCCATTAGTAATTATTAAATCTGTTTCCATAATTTTTAAGTGGATAGTATTTAAATCACCGACTAATATCCAGCAGAGGGGGCAAATCTGAGAAAACACTCATATTGGACTTGACGTCATCAATCTGCGCGTGCAATGATTCGGACATATAATTCGTGCACATTTTGCGGTTATTTCCTAAAATTATTTAGTTGTATTCGATCTGTGATATTAAATTCTAGTGTGTATTTATGTGTACCATGTTTAAAAGGGTTTAAATTGTTTTAAACATGACTGAAAAAGGTTATTTCAAAGGTCAGTCGAATAATTTACGCCATACGCCTGCCTGCCATATGCCGCTGCGTCACAAAAATATTCATAAATAAAAAAACTATAAGTCCTAGAAGGAATTTTTTTTTCAAAAACTTCTCCTGTATCTAGGCTTCAATTGTCTCGCTGCATGAAATTTAAAAAAATAAAAAATTTGTCTCTTAGTCAATACGTGAGTACATTTTTAGCGAAGTAATAGTCGAGTAATAAGTTCATTGTTGTTTAAAGAAAATAATAAACAATTATGAATAGAAACAAAAAGACCATTGGAATCGCTTATTTGCAAATATCTTTGGTATTGGTCGTATGCAAAAATAAAAAAATGGAGATTGTTAGCAATAAAATCTCGAACATATCTAGATATATTATTAGACTTCTATTAAATATATCCTTAACCTCAAAAAAATTAAAAAGCCAGCTTATAGGTTTTTAAACAATTTATATCTTTGGTGGGATTGGTTGTATTGCAAAAATAAGAAATGGGGATTGCTAGCAATAAAATTTCGAACATATCTAGATATATTAAGGTTTTTATTAAAAATGTACTTAACCTAAAAAAAAAATTATAAAACCAGCATGTAAGTTTTTAAACAACAATAATAAACCGATTTAGACGAAATTTTGAAAAAATATGCTCTTTATGGATATTAACAACCTCAGAAAGTTTCAAGGCAAAATGTTTGCTTAAACTCCCCCAAAAGAAAAACGTAAATTGTTTAAAATTTTTCGGTCCTATAACATTATGCCATTGAGTCGTAGAGAAACATTAATTTTTTAAAGGTACTGTAAATTTAAGCGTATGAAAAATGGCCAAATATCCACAAGCCCCCAATCCTCCTGTATCTATCTGCATTGCCATTGGACACTTGACAATAACACACTGCTACAGGCAATAATTACTTCCACATCCAGTGGAAGTGTATTAACGAAAAAAATGTCCGTCTGTCTGTTTGTAACGTTTTTGTGCGCATGATAGCTCTGGAACCGTTTAAGATATTGACTTGATAATTGGTACTTTAACAAAATCTGAAACTAGATTATATTTTGATCTTATTCCGTTGAAGGGTTGGGGGGCAAATTTGGATAAACGGCGGATGAATAGCTAAATCAAGCAAGTAAGAGTCCATAAAATTGGTATTTAGTATATATAAAGTGAATCTAAGGTATCAAAAATTTTCTTAGCATTAGCCATCCCCCATTATCACCCCGACCCATTATTAAAGAGGTGAAAACATAAAATTGTGATTTAGTGTGTGTACAAGAACCAAAGGACTCATTTTTTTTTTAACCTCATCTTCCCTTCACCCTTTTTGTGACGTCACGGGGACGTGATAATTAGTGGTAATTAGCGGGTAAATGTAACTAGAGGTAATTGAAAGTAATTAAGGATAATTGGAGAAGGCGGGACAAGGTGAGACAAAGTGGGACGAGGTGGGGGATAAAACAAGATTAAAATAGGAACAAATAGGGATTACCTACTACTTATTAATATTTGACGTCATGCTGTGCTGTGATACCGTACGCCACGCTAATATTAATATCTTTTAAGTAATATTTGTGTAATAAAATATAAATATACAGGATAACTTAAAAGATTTGTTTTTATGAATTTTCTTTCATTGTGAGAGACTTAGATGGAAAATCTGGATGTGGAAGTGGTGATTCCTGTTGCAGCAATTTTTTAACAGATGTGTATTAAGTTGAACGTTTATTCGCATAAAAAAAGATTGTAAACCAGTAGGCGAATAACTGCCCTACTCGCCTACATAGTAATTGTTTTTTATAGCTATAGCTATATACCGTCCAATTACCTGATAAAACTTTAACATTTTGTTCCGTTTTATATAAATAATATTACTAACACTATTTTATCATTTCAGATATTGTTTGAGAACAGTCATATAAGTTTACGTTGTATTATTATTTGTATATAAAAGTCGTCTATAGAATTAGCTCCCAATCTCTGATAACAATAAAAAATTATCAATAAGAGAGGTCTTGGCAAGCAGTCGAAGATAGAGCATAAAGGGGTTATGATCATCTCCTGATGATGTCACCTAGGTTGACGAATGAAGCGGCAATTATAGTGGTTATTATTTCAGTTTGTTCAGCAACTATTTCCGAACAATAATCTAGATATTTGGCAAGTTAAACATTAACTCAATTGAATTTTATACTCTTTATAGTAATCTGATAACTAATCTGTCTGCTTAATTTTTATCTTGAATGTTCCGCTTAGAGAGAATTATTAAACACGGTCGCTTTCTGTAAACTGTCGTCTTAAATATTTAATAGGTAGTTATCTTCAGTAGCTATTTATTAAAGCCAATTACTGTGCAATTTAAAAACTAACTGAGGCATCAATACAAAATTAGATTATCTAGAATCAAGCAAATGTATACAAGGTGCTCCTCATTGTTATGTTCAAATTTCGAATTTATGAACCAAGTTCGTTTTTAAGAGTGACTTCATTAATTTTTTTTCCACACTGTTGTCGCTTCCGAAATAAATTCTACTAAATAATATAGAATCAAGGGATCAATAATTCTAGAACATATGGGCCCAGGAAAACCCATATGAGAAAACGTGAATGGGGAAATTGAAATATCCGAGGTAGAATTTTATGACTCAATTCCTAAACTTTTTAGAACAATCAAATACCACAGAAATTGTAAAACAAAGGCAATACAAAAAAATAAAACCCTGGATAAGTAACGGAATAATTATTTCCATAAAAAAACGAGAAACAAAAATTAATAAGAAATTATACCGCTACGAGGGAACATGAATACAAGGCCTATCGTAACACTCTAAGAAACATCATAAATGATGCCAAAAACAATTACTATAAAAGTATAATAAACGAAAACACAATGGACATAAAAAAAATTTATCAACTAATATCTGAAGCCACTAATGGATCCAATAAGAACTGCAATAAAAACATACAAATATACGACAACACTAACAACTCCTTCAACAATGATAAAGATATGGCTGACTTTTCTATCAATTATTTTTCAAGTATTAGTATGGACATGTATAAACAAATCGCGCAAAATAACAACATTATAGATACCTCTCTGCATGTAGATAGATCGATGTTTCTGAAACCGGTAAAGGTTAATGAAATAATCAGACATATAAATAGTCTAAAAATAATGGTACACCTGGTCCAGATAGAATCACCTCAAAAATAATTAAAAACATACCTTTATATATCCTGGACCCGTTAAAACATATAATAAATTTAACCTTCAAAACGGGATTGGTTCAAAGTCAATTTAAAATAGCGACAATTATACCCATTCATAAATCAGATAATCCCAAAATGATCAATAATTATCGACCTATATGCATAATCAACAATTTAACAAATTTTTTTGAAAAATGTCTGAAAGAACGCTTAATCAACTTCCTTAAAGTTAATATTCTGCTTTCACCTAATCAATTTGGATTCACAGAGGGCTTAAGTACCGAAGACGCTATGTACGAGTTAACAAAAGAAATAACGAATCAACTAGACAATAAGAAAAAATGCATAGCAGTCTTTTTAGACTTGGCAAAGGCGTTCGACACAGTGCCTCACGAAAAACTCCTTAGTGCTCTTGAGAACTGTGGTGTAAGAGGCATTGTGCAGACAGTCTTTCGATCAATAGATTTCAATAGATTTCAATGTGTTAAAATTAGAGAAACATTGTGATAAAAAGGTAATACAAATTGGTGTACCACAAGGTACCGTACTAGGTCCAATTCTATTTAATATATACATAAACTCCCTGATAAAAATGGATATTAATGATAGAATTATCTCATACGCTGACGATACTGTGCTAATATTCAATGGAACCACATGGGAGGATTGTAAAGAAAAAGTAAAGTTAGGTCTACATAAAGTAAAACTTTGGCTCGATAAGTTATCGCACAACTTAAAGAAAACAAAATATATCGCATTTTCTATTACCTCGGCAACCCCCCCCCCCAGAATACGAGCATAAAAATAGATAACATAACAGAACCAATAGAAGAGACCGCTGATATAAAATATTTAGGTATTATAATTGATAAAAACCTGAAATGGGACAAGCACACAACATATTTAACAAAAAAAATTAGATGCCTCATACACAAATTTTACCTGTTACGACAATTCTTAAACCAAAATCTTTTACTAACCCTGTATCAAGATCTAATAGAATCGCTCATTCGATACGGCATAGTGGTATGGGGTGGTCTTTACAACAACTCTTTGAAAAAGCTTGCCGTGGCACAAAACACAATTCTTAAAATAATCTATAAAAAAAACCGACTATACACAACAAAACTGCTATACTCTGATAAGATATGTAACGTTCGCAGCCTATTCGTTTTGTCACCTTGCTGTTTTATGCACAAGCATGCGAAAGTAAAACATTATACCACACATGAGTACAATACTAGAGTTAGAGTAAACCAGCACAATAATATCCAAATTTATGAATTATTTAGGCCCAAAATTCTATAATCTGTTACCCTTAGCTATAAGGAATATAAATTATCCCAAAAAATTTAGCGAAGTATGTAAATTGTACGTTGTACAGAATTTTATCACATTTGCCAAAATTATGTCAAATTAACAGAGACATGATTGAATTTTCCATCTCACTATATTTGATCATTCAATTATTCTAATTTTAAATTCAATTTTTATGGGTAAAATGTTAGTAGCTATTATGTTAATTTCTTTCCCTTTTGTAAGATCAGGTACATACAGGTGATCATTGCCTAATAATTACCTAGGTACCAACAAAACATCCTATTATACAATTATAAAAAAAGCCATAGTATGTATGTGAAAAAATTGTGAATATATTGAATTGAATAAATTGAATAAATTGAATAAATTGAATAAATTGAATATGTTGTTTCAGTATAATGGAGTCCAGTCGCATTTTTCCAACCAAATTAGAAAACATTTAAATGATACATATGCAAAAAGGTGGACTGGTTGCGGAGGTGCTCGTGTATGACCAATAAGACCCACGAATTTCAACCCTGTAGATTATTTTTATGGGGTTACTTAAAGAGTGAGATGTAGAATATAACATTAATGACAGGAATCAATTAAATCAATGAAATGTTGAAAGCTGAAATGAAATTAGAAAAGGCCCAGGTGTCATGAGAAGATCAATCGATCATCTCGTGAATCGCACCAGAAAATATGCTGAAGCTGAAGGAGGACATTTTAAACATTATATTTAATTATAATAGTATATTATTCAACGAGGTAATAACTCACGCAGATGAAAGTTTACAGCACGAGCCTACGGCTCGTGCTGTAATTCATCAAGTGAGTTATTATCATTACCGCAAGTTGAATACTATACTTTATCTACGATTATAACAATAAATATTAAATTGAGAAAATTTTGTTTAAATTACTCAGTTTGTTTATTAATAAAATTAACTGTAAAATTTAGTTTTGGTTCACCCTTTTATATTTGTTGTCTTCAAAGATTTAGCTAATTTTTAAAAATTTTTATTGTTCAAATAGGCTTAGAATGTCATGAAACGTCGAGATTTTAAGTTTGAGCGAAAGAAAAATGTCTGTCTGTCTGTCTGTCTGTCTGTCTGTCTGTCTGTCTGTAACTCTTTTTTGTGCGCACGTTTACTCAGGAACCGTTTGAGATATTGACTTGAAATTTGGTACACATATGTACTTTAATGAGATCTAGAACTAGATTATATTTTCATCTTGTTCCGTAGAAAAGGGTTGGGGGTAAATTGGAGTAAATTTTGGGTAAATAGGTAAATCAATCAGGTAAGAGTCCATAAAATTGGTATTTAGTATATATAAGAGAAGTTAAGGTCTCAAAAAAAATTTTGACATTAGCCACCCCCATTACCACCCCCACCCCATTATTAAAGGGGATGAAAAAAAAATGTGATTTAGTGTGTGTACAAGAACCAGAAACCTCAATATATTTTTTTACTTCATCCACCCCCCACTACCACCCCCTATCGCCACCCCCGCCCCACTACCGATGTGGGGTATCGTTTTATGGGTTTTTGGGTAGACGATTTCAAATATTATATTATTAAAGTTCCATAAATAATTATTTCCACATACAAAATTTTTTCGTTGTGAGTGACTTGGATAGAAAATCTGGATGTGGAAGTAGTGATTCCTTGGGCAGCGGTTTTTTTAATCGAAATAGTGCATAAACTGCTTGTAGACAAAAAATCAGCTTTGTAGATTAATATTACGCGGCGGAAAATGCAAAACTTCTCCGCAAACTGCAATAGCTCGGAGCGCATATTCGGTCAAAAGTCTTGTTTTTTATGTTAGAGAAAAAATTAAAAAAGCGTCGGAAAGCTCAATCAATTCTCTTTACATAAGCTGTCTAGAAAATTTTCGAAAAAACTATGATTATCGAGATATTCGAGGAAATGTAAGAAATTACACGTTTCCTATAGAGTGTATGTAAATCTTAAAAAAACAATTTTTCTCAGGTTTTTCTCTTTCTCCTGTTTCGAAGGGCCAAGATTAACGGAGCGTCAAAGTAGTACATGATATTAAGTGAACATCGTATATGAGATCGATTTAAGTTAATTACCGATTAATTACGGTGACAAAATGGAGAAATTTTACCGAAAAAAAAAAAAAGTCCCAAATCCCACCCCCTCTAATTTCTTCATTTTTGTTTGAATTCAAAAAATAAAAAAGGGAGTTTTAGCAAATTTAACCCTATTTAAGTTAACTAGAATAGTCTTTTGGCGTAGGAGGCAAGATTAAAAAGTTGCCAACTGTAGATGCTCAAAATTTGCGATTTTTTGCCGTACACGGCCAACATTTATAATAACAATAATAATAATAATATGTCTTTATTCAAAACAAATACAATACTTACCAAAAAATATTTGTAACGCAGAATGGGCGAAGTTCAGTTCAGTAAGCCAACCGGCTTACTGTCTGCTCTTACACTTACATTTCAGTAGTTATCTCCGAAACTAAAAAAAAAATTAAAATTCTGATAGTAGCAAAAGATTCGTATTGGAAGATACTTGTTTGACCTTGTTTTTTATTTCGAACTAACTCCCACCGTTTCGGAGATATCTGCAAAAAATAACAAAAAACAGCTTACATTTCGGAGTGGAAAAAATTGCAAAAACATGCAATCTTGTCAAGTTCATATTTTTCGAAAAACACCATTGGGGCAGCCGTACGATGTCGCGACGTAAAGAGGAAGTCTTCCAGATAAACCTGATTGTAAATGCACGGCGAAATTCGAAAATTCGGCTCGGCACGAACGAATCAAAAGTAGCATTTTGTGACATTTCAGAAAATCTTTATAGACATTAACGCGAATAATCTGTCACTACCTCCCTGGCTCCACCTTCGTGTGTTGCGCGTTACGTTGATTGGACAGGCTAGGCATGAAGAAAAAAGTGATTGGCTCTGTTCCTAGTGAGTTATAATAACTCACGCTGTTTGTTTTTGGATACTATTAATTGATCAAAAGCAGTTCATTAATTAGTATATAATCTAATAAGAGTAGATAAATTTAATTTGTAAATACGTGACAATATCTGTATTTTTTGTTTTTCGTACAATTATACTGTTGAAAGTTTGTCATTATTTTGTTACTATGTGCATTATTGGTATGTAACTTTGTTGCTACAGTTAATACGTTAACAGGCATCATATGTTGCTGGTTTAATTGTTTTTAATAAATGAAAGAGTTGAAATAGATCCTTGATTCTATGGCCTCTACATTTTTTAAATTTATTTCACCCCCTCCATAAAATTGGCAATTAGAACATAATAATTTTTATTAAAAAAAAAGTAAATGCCTAAGTTAATTGTAAAACCATTTTTTGCTCGTATTATTCATCGAATTTTTTTCCAAGTCTCGTATTTTGTTATTTAGTGAAATTTCTTTCGAAGGCGGCAAGATTATGCCAAAAAAATTAATTAACCATTCCATTCATTTTTATGTACTTTTCGAATTACGTATTGAAGTTAAAAAAAAGACATATACATGGTATTGTTTCCTTGGAGAATGGCAAAAACATTTTTTCTCAAGTTCGGACGTGGATTTTTGTGTGTCATGTATGTGTGTGTGTGTGTGTGTGTGTTATTCAGAATCACTAGTGTATTACATGCGCCAAATATGAACGTATATTCCATTCCTTTACAAAGTAATAACAAAAAAAATTTTAACAAAAATATGTACACTTCTGTGCAATGAAATCCCATTTGATTACTTGAAAAATCGAGTACTTAATCCAGTTTTCACTAATATTAAGTGGTGTGAATCAGTCTTTTTGGAATTTAGATTTTTTTATTATCATTTAGGTTATAAAAAATTGACATTGATTGTGAAACCTCATAAGTAATGTATTTGAATAATGTTAGTCCAGAAGAAAAACATACGTATTTCTGTTTTTTTTTACTTTTTTACACCATTCGATGGGAATGATTTCGATTTATAACAAATGTAAAAACTGAGGTTGAAAAATTCACAGATACGACTGCACATAACTGCGATTGTATTTATTGTGTAAATAATTTAACCTAATATTTTGTACATATAATCTAATCATTTAATGGTTGAAATTGGTTCTACCTGGAAAGTTTTGGAGAAGTTCTGATTTTTGGTTCTTATGTGTTTTTTTTTGGGGTGCTGATTACGAATTTCCACTTTGCCACTGCAAAAAAATTCAGGAAATATCAAAAAAAAGCAAAAAAAAAAGAAAAAATGCATCTTTTTGTTTTTTCAAACCATGCACTTTTTGATAAAAGTACTATGAAAAAAATCAATAGGCAAAATTTCCTACAATTTGACCCCCCTTCACTCCCACATTTTATTCCCCCTGTGTTTTATTTGTGATAGTGTATTAAAAGATGGAAGTAAAGTGACTGTAATTAAGCAATAGCGGTTAAATACATTTAGTGAAGCAAGTAAGCAAAGGAAGGATGGAAAAGGAGTCCATTTGAATGGAAAAAGATCAATTGAAGTTCACGAAAAATGCAGAAAACAGTACGTTAATAAAAAAATAATTGCTGCCCATGTGAAGAGCGCACAACAAAGTGGTCAAATGATAAAACAGCGAGCATTAGGATCAACCAATTACACCACGCAGCAAGGAAACCTTATTGAGCCGATGGGTAATACGACACATACAAATATCTTGGTATGGTTCAGTCCAGAAAAATAGAACACACATTAATCAAACAGCAGCTGACCAAGGAATTTATTAAACGTCTCTAAGAAGTCCTAAAAACAGAACTAAATGCCAAGAACACTATCAAAGCCATCAACACATATGTGATACCTATAGTAACGTATTCTTTTGGCATCATAAACTGGTCACGGAGAGATCTCCAATATTTCGAAAGAAAGATCAGAACGGAAATGACAAAGAATCGTATGCACCACAGAGTATCCTGTACTGAAGGAATCACTCTCCCAAAAGCAGAGGGTGGCCTTGGTATAGTAAATCTTCTCAAACTGCATGAAGGCCAAATCTTATCTCTGAAAAAGTATTTCCTAAGACGAAAGGTTGATTCTGCTCTACATACCAACATCTGCGAAGCTGACAAAAACTACACGCCACTTAAACTAAGAAATACAGAATTAACAGAAACCAACGAATTTGAGACACCATATATGATCAGTAAATGGAAAAGTAAACCACTACACCAAATACATGCTCAAGACCTGCAGAGGTCTGAAGTCGATAAAGCAGCATCGAACGCCTGGCTTACGATGGGAGAGCTCTTCCCAGAAACTGTTGGATTCATGATGGCGATGCAGGATGAGGTTATCAATACTAGGAACTACAGAAAACACATACTGAGAAATACATCAATAGAAGATGAAAGATGCAGAAAATGCCACCAGAAACCAGAAACTATTCAACACATAACTGGAGGATGCACAGTGCTTGCACTAAATGATTACACCCGTCGCCACAATCAAATAACCAATATAATACACCAAGGTCTAGCACACAAAACAGAACTTCTTAAACAACAGAAAATGCCATATTACAACTAAGTCCCCGAATCCGTTATAGAAAATCAATCGTACAAACTTTACTACGACCGATCGATAATAACTGATCAAACTATTCATAATAACAGATCAGACATAGTGCTCCATGATAGGATAAACAAAACGGCGTACATTATAAACGTAGCTATACCAAACACCCACAACTTAGCTACCACAACACAAGAAAAAATAAGAAAATATGCAGACCTGAAAAGGGAAATAAAAAGAATATGGAAAACCGATGAAGTGCATATTGTACCAATTGTTATATCAACGACAGGGGTTGTACCAAAAGAAGTGCAATAAAAATTACAGAAGATTGGACTTGGATCAAACATATATGCTACACTACAAAAAGCTACAATATTAAACACATGTATAGTCAGAAAATTCCTTGAGGATTAGTAATGAATCAAAATGAATTGGAAAGCCCCGTATTTTGACAACCCAGCTAAAACGCTGAGAATGAAAAAGAAAAAATAATAATAATAATAATAATAATAATAAATGATTTTACTGACAGGAAATGATTACAAAATTACAATATAATATGTTAGTAATTGTACCATTGTACCTGTCAAATGGCAGAGTTCAAACAGTCTGTCTGTAGGACAGGGATTTGCTCTTCCAGTCAACCATAGGGTGAGGTTGAAATAAATATATCGACGAGCAATGAATAACATCTTAATATATTTCAGCCTCATGTGAGGGTAAAAACAAAAAAAAAGTTTTATCAAATTATGTTATTTAATTATACTAATAGTAATTGAAAAAGAGAAGACTTAACACTTAATATCTACATACGGAATACATGTCAAAGTAAAAACAGGAATCCACATATACATCTAATTAGCTGTGAATGTGGCTCTAAGGAAAAAAAAAATGACCAAATAATAGCGTTATTAAAATGTATGTATTAAATGAAAGAGTGCCCTGTAATAAATCTTTTTTAATCTTGCGTTGCAACGAGTTTTATTATTTTATTATTTATTATATTAAAAATTTTTGTTAATGAAAATCAATTAAAAAGCATTTTACAATGCTTCTATCTATAAAATTATGTTTGAATGTGACACATTTTTCTTTTAGTGAAGCTATTTAGGTTAACATAGCGTCGTATTTAGGTCGTGACATGAACTCATTTATAAAAATTTGCAGGAGAAAGATGTAAATTCTTTTAATTATATTAAAGAAATTCGCTCTACTGAAACTAATAGTTTTTACCTCCGCGAAGCTACAAAGACGGCGTCAGCATATCGCTTAAGAGCGACTTTAATTTCTACATGGCGCCGCGCTGAATATAACAGTTATCAGCACTTTCAGCTGAAACGAAATGTGTGCTTGATAACGGCCGTAAAAAGCATAAAACTGCATTATGGCTGATTTATATGTGGAATATCAAAAAATGCATGACGGTGTAGGGATTGTAATGTTTCTATTTGCTCGAATATTGACGCGATTTTAAGTTTACTACGTTTTTAACAATGGCTTTCTGGGATTGATTTTTTTATCTTTAAATTTTATTACCGCTAGGCTAAAATGCTTTTGTAAATAGAAACAAACAAAGCGGCTGAATAGGAAAAAAATAGGTAACAATATTTTATTTATTAAAACAACTTATTTATAAAATTGAAAAAATCATTAATAGAGAATATTATTTAGGTACTAAGCAAATCACAACTTACAAACAATGTGGAGACAGGAAACTAATAGGTTTATTCAAAAACTGTTACAGAAAAATCTTGCTATGCCCTTGAATATCAACTATATTTTGAGTTTTAAATCTAAGGAAATATATTTTGTTATCATGGAATTTCTTAAAAAATATGGCATTCAAATATAAATATTAAATAATAAAACTTGTGCTGTTAGTCGTTTAGGGAAATCGCTTCCTTTGTAATTCACTTTAAACCTCTCTTAATTAAACATTTTTGTTCGGAATTCACCAACGCCCGACAGTAAATAATTTTAAGTTTATTTAGATTAGCTTATTTTTTTATTATTATTATTACCTGTTAATATAATTATTCATATAATATTAAATCTTACTTGTTGCCGCGTTCTCTCTTTTTTGTACATACTTGGTACTGCAAAAACCTCTACCTCGGCTCCCAATGAGGCCGGTACCAGGAAACGCTGCGACAAGAAGTAGAAGCAAACCGACTCATATACATGTTCACATGAACGATCGCTTACCCGCATTATTGAAGTGCAAATTTAAACTCATAATTTATACGGTGCATTAGTGCAACATGTATACGCTAAAATTTGTGTTCGGTGTTCCCCGACAGTCCACTATCAGTAGCTGCAGTTCCTGCCGAATACGAAACCAAGAATTCCACACGAGGCTACCAACAACAGCCATAAGGTAGGAACTGTATTACCAAGTATCGTTTTAATATCGAACAATTTTATTTGTGGTTTTTCTTATGTATGTATATTTAATAGTCATCAAGACGAAGATGTGTTGTTGGTATCTTTTTAACATACTAAAAGTCTAGAAAAATCTGAGTGTGCAAAATGCGTTTCTAAAAAAAAATCATGATTCGCAGAAAGTTTCATACTGAAAAAATTATGATAATGGTTTTAAAAAATAAAAATAAACAACAGAATGGTGGCCGAAAAATTGAAAGCTTATGCAGTGTTGAAAATCATATTTTTATTAATCAAAATGCGTTTTACTACAGATGCATATATATTTCATCAGTCTTGCATCCTGATAAGAGAAAAGCTAAATATAATAGTCCTCTTCAGTTTCTTCTAAATCACTTTCTTCCAGTGCACTATTTATGCAATCTCCACCACAACAGTTACAACATATCACAGTACATTCCACACCATAACGTCGACACGTACATCTACCACTACCACACGGCTCATTTGTATCCGTTTTGCAGGTACAGCGGACTATGTTTAGTAATAACTCTGGTGCAGGATTCATTTCACATGTATGGGCTGTAGTTGGTCTCCTAATTTTTTGCAACCGCACTCTTCGAGATTGGCAATATCGGTGTTCATAGTTTCCCATCAAAGACATTGTAAATTTACGCGGAGAAGATAATGAACAGCAGCATCTTCTGTAGGTGGCAATCTTGCAATATTAAATTTAATTTTCACAGTTTTGATTTTTTTTCAAGTAGAGATTACGTAGTAGATTCAGAGTCTCTGTCTTTGGATTTCCACCAAACAATGATACTAATGCTTTGGTGCCAATATCTGTGAGTTCCTTTATCTTTGCATTTTCTGATCCAAACAGAGTAGCACAAATGCTAAATTCCTCAAATTTTCAAAAATGTCGATATGCTGCCGACTTACTTTTAGCAAATAAGGAGCTTGTGGTATCGCATCCAGTTAAAGCATGTGAAAAGAGAATAATTTTGCATCCCTTTTCGCTAAGCACATGTTGCATCTATCATCTTTTTATCACTGAACTTAGATAACTGCAAACAAAAGTACAAGAATATCAGTGTCGTCAGCAACAACTGTTACATGCTTCTCTTTTGCTAAGGTCAGTGCTGTTTTTAAAACAACAGTGCCAGCATCATCTGTGGCATGAATCACACTGTGGCTATTCGTTTTCAAGTGTTTTCCAAGCATGGTTATAAAGCACTGTTTGTTTTCATTATTAGAAAGAAAGGGTCCTTTGTCAATAAGAAGTGTAAATTTCACTATTACTGATGGTTGTTTTGTGCGTATCTGATGCTATACATCTTTTGTACTGGAGATGGCATAGCCATCAAATACAATTGTCACAACTTTATATTGCTTATCAATATGACTGCTATACAGTTGTAACACATCTTAAAATTTCTCAGTTTTTGACCATGGCAACTTATGTAATAGTGCACCCCCGGCAAGGACATACGATGTTTCTGCAAGTAACATACTAGTTGCTATGTCATCCAAAGTTCTTGCCAATAATGATTTGTCCCTTTTTTTCGATAACTGAGTTTCTAGATCAAATAAAGACGGAGAAAGTATAGAGAAATTCATAATTGAAGTTCTCCTTTAGTTTTTGCAGATCAGGAATTACAGAAAAACATAGCAGCTTTCTCTGGGTGAGGAGTCCTGTATCAATATGTTGAATAGCTCCGTCAATGACAATACCTTTTCTTAATATCTCCATTGTGATAGCTTGATCATTTTTAACCATGGTAACAAAGTTGAAAATTTCTCCAGTCAGTTTGGATTGGATTCGTAGTCCAATTAACTTAGCTTCATCTGCAGTTACCTTTTTTGACTGTCTACTAATCTACTGAAAATATTACGTAGCTCAACGAATTGTGAATCAAATGGATTGTGATCTTCCAAAAATTGAAATAATGTAAGAAAATCCTTCATATCTCTAGATTTTCTATCATCGGATATTTCAATGTATTTTCTGGACTTTTAGTGTGTTATTTATTTTTATTTTTTAAAACCAATATCATAATCTTTTTCAGCTTCAAATTTTCTGTAATTTGATACCACACACGATTTTTGTATGATTCTTTAAAAATTTTTCAAGATGGCGAACAGAAAAACGCATTTTGCACACTCACATTTTTCTAGACTTTTAGTATGTCAAAAAGATACCAACAATGAACTAATAAAGTCAAACCCCGTCCTTGTGGAAATTAGTTCCACCCAGTAATCTATATCTACTGTACTATAGGTGGAAATTAATGGGAAAGAATATTTTTGGGATTGAATTCACATTTTTACACATAATATGTTAATTTGTTGGAGTCTCTTGGCTAAAGGAGTATATCCAATTCCAAAATCGAAAAAAAAATAATAATAATGTGGAAAAACTCATATATTTAAACAAGAGTATCTATAGTCCTGAAGCGGTTGAAACTTTCGGTGAGGCGCTCGCTGCCTCTCATGTAGTTTCCACAAGCACCAACACACTTGAATATTATGCTCTAATACTATAATTCGACATGCGATTCATCAACTATGTTGATATCATCTGGAGATAATTAAAACTCATCCAGTTTCAATCCTCTCCAAATGATACCAACATGGTTGGCGAAACACCTACAGATTTAAGGTGGTAAAATTTCTCAAAATCTCATGTATTGTTTTTTTTTCGCAAATATTTAACCATTAACCACACACTCTGTGGCTTGCTGATGCTTTTGATGTAACGGAATTTCTGCCGAGATGCCGTTACAGCTACCTTTAGCATTGTGTTTTGTTAAAATTTAGTATTTTTTCGCTGTTTTGCGATCAGTTTAAAATATTTTGTGAAGTTTTGAGTTATAAAGTGATATGCTACAGTGTGCGTGAACCTTTAACTTAATATCTGGTAGGTATTTGTAGTGACATTCAGCGCCTCTGTGGGGAATTTTGATAGTTTGATCATCAAAATTGACCATCTTTAATCTGACCTTTGGACACAGCGGTTGTGTTTTGAAGATCCTGTCTGACTTCGTAGCAATGGTGAGATGACCTGTGCCTTATTCACTTTTATCTTTGTAATCCTTAAGGTTTTCGATTATTTTATGTAGTTATTTTAATTGTATATATATTTTAAGCTTTTAAGTTGACATATTTTTGAGAATAATTTTGTTAAACCGTGTGTTTTGTTTTAAAAAGTTAAATACATGTTTACCTGTTTGTTCAATAATTATTTAACGCAGGGGTTAACTAATTATTATTATCGGCCCATTTGGCATTATAACTTTATGTATCGTGATTATTTAACTATGTTTAAATAATTATTATCGGCCCACTTGGCAAACTTATCTGTATCTTTAATTGTGTAACGAAAATGTTAGACAATTATAGATTGACCCGTGGTGGTCACCTGTATTCTCTTTTGTAGTTCCTAGATACTTTTTCTGCTGTTTGATGTGTTTTTCAAGGCAAACTACATACTGGTGTGGATGCACTAGAGAATACATTTGTGTACATTCACATGAAGTTGGTTCAGGAACTGATGGTGGAAATTTTGGAGTTGTATGGTACCTAGGCTGGAAAAAGGCTCAAAGCCTAATCTGTTCAGAAGGTCTACCGTCTCGAAGAGGTAAGGTGAGTGTTTTTCTTTCATTATCTTTTGCCTAAATCTGTAGAGATTTAAAGCACTCACCGAACGTTTGTCCAGAGATTTCTAGAATTTGGAGGTTTCTGAGCTAACGAACCATTTTCTTTGTTCTTGTCGTGTGTAGCATCATTAATGTATTAATTATATCGCTACCTTTGTCTTACCTAAATTAATCATTAACGGAGTGTCGATTTATTATTTTATTCCGGTTAGCTGCTGGTAAATAAAAACATATCTAAATATCTATACCTAGTACATTGTTGTTACTTATGTTTATCTGTCCGTACAAGTTTAAAATATGATTACCGAGTGATTTAAATGTCACAGAATTTGCGCAAGTTGTCGTCACCTCACCATTGCTATAATTTTGTCTAACTTCTTAGAGTCAATTTGAGAAATATTAAATTTTTGGAGAAGCCACCAGTAAAAATGATTATCTTTTATCTTTTTGGCATTTGGTCATATTTTTAAGTAACATAAAAAAAATTTCATTCATCTTTTTGGCTAAATTTAATCTTAAAGTAACGTAACAAATATCTTACCTTTTTGGCAGTACTTTTAAAGTAGATTACCTTTTTATATCTTATTTTATCTTCGGTAAATTTTCTTGGCCTTTAACTTAAGATGTTACATTGTAATTTTTTCCTGTTTTTTTCTTATTAAATTATGCTAATTACATAATAAGTGATATTTGGTACAGATTCACTTTGTCTAAATTTTTTATTGATGTTTTCCTTATCGATTTTCGTATAAATTTCATATTCAATTTTTAACACGGAAATATTATTTTTTTTGTAGTAGAATATATCATACCAATATGGTTTATTTAATTTAATATTATCTAGTAATTTTGCAGAGTATTTTTTATCGTAATTTTTTTCCAAAAAATTTTTTCTTTAACGTAATATCTTACTATCTTAATTTTTGTTTTTTTATAACTTACAAATTCTACTTAGTTTAGCGTGGTAAGAATTTTGTAGTTGATTAATTAGTTTTATCGGAATTTTGTATCTGAGTACATTGTACTTATTGTCGAATTTTTTTATCGTAATTTCATTTTTCTATCTTGCCCAACTGGTTTTAACCACTTATTTTTCCCATTTTTATATAAAAATCCCTGGACCAAGTGAAGAGGAGTGACCAGTACAAATCAACATCAAACAAGAATTTGGTGGCATGGACAGCATCTCCGTAGAGAGTGGACAGAGCTGATACTCCAAGCTAATAAGAAGGTTTATTTTTGGGATCCTAGCTCAACCAAAAGTCCCTTACTTACCGAGCTTTCGGCAGCTTCCAGCCCCATATATCGACTTCAGTCACCAGTCACCAGTCACCAGTCACCAGTCACCTTATGTAAAAATTTGCACGGTTGTTACATCTATTCTTTTTTTGGTCTCAAGAAATAATATAAAAAACCAGTCAAAAATTTGTTTTATTTAACTTATACATTTTTGTCTTATCATTCTAAATTTAGATTGTCCATTTTTGCAAAGTATCTAGTCAGTAAGCTTTAATATTTTCTTCTGTACAGAAATTGTAAACTTTTCTCATGTTTTTGTAATATATTGTTCTAATTTTATCTACTGTGTGTTATTATTCTTACTCACCACTATATTCAAGAATATATTATCCCTCATTTTTTTTTTGTTTTTGTATAACAAGAATTCATTTAAAAATACGCTGGCATCCCTTAGGCCATTAGGCCATTGTATTAACAATTTAAAAATTTAACTTCACAAAAAACACACCGACCTGCACTGAGCTAGCAGGAGCTAGGTTAACGCACCTCTTGTTTGGGGAAGTGCTATAACCAACAAAGCATCCTTATATTGAGTGAGTCTCATAACGTTTGTTTCGAAATTCTTGAACGACCCTATTCAGTAACAATTCTTTACAAATTTATCTCCCAAATCGACTCTCCAGCATTATTCTCCCACATATTATAATTTTTTGGCCTCGTGAATCGGAGAACAATATACCGAGCCTTCATTAACAACCGAAAGACAAGTGGCCTGTTAGTTCATTATTTAGTTTTGTTTTAAACTGGAATTCTAGGATATGTGGATCTAAGCTCTCCCTTTCCAATCGTGTTTTTAATTATCTTTACCCACAGTTCGTCTTGGCCGAACGCTCATTTCATTGGCTAAGAAATTGAACACGCCCATCTAATTTAAGTCAATGTTTTTATCCGTGGAATATTTTGTGTCGTATATTGTAAGTACCTTTTAACGCAGAATGGCCTATTGAATCTAAGGATTCCCATTTGCCATTGTTACCAATTGTTTTAATTTTTTGTACGATTGGTTGCCTATATTTTTGGTTACGTGGCTTTCGGTTATTAATGAAGGCTCTGTAGAACGATTAGTGGTTTAGGAAAATCAAAGAACAGGAAACGAGATGGACGCCATTCAAATCGTTTAAACAGTGTGATCAAACTTATGAGAAGGAGTTTTCCTGAGGTCGTATGCTTAGAAGACAACTGCAATAGAAGGTGTAATACTGTTAAGCATGCCATAAAGCAAAGGTAGGCTGATTAGAATAATGAGACATAAGACGTCTGTAAAGAATATTTGAAGAATAACACAGCTCCTTGATATAAAAACTATTTTTTTTTCCGGGGAATCGATGCCGCTAAGAAACATATAATTGAACATCAAAGAAGAATAGATCGTATTATTTATGTTCTTAATTGACTATTAAAGGAAAGTAAAAAAAGGCATGTAAATTTTAAATATCACTTCCGGTTTACATGGCAATGGCGTTCTTTTTCTTGAAAATAGAATATTAATTACTTCCACATCCAGTGGAAGTATAGTAACAAAAAAATTTTTGAAAATTTTTATTGTTCAGATAGGCTTAGACTGTCATGAAAGGTCGACATTTTAAGTTTCAGCGAAAAAAAATTTCTGTCTGTCTGTCGGTCTAACTTTTTTGTGCGCACGATTACTCTGGAACCGTTTAAGATATTGACTTGAAATTTGGTACACGTATGTACATTAACGGGATCTGGAACTAGATTATATTTTCATCTTATTCCATCGAAGGGTTGGAGTGTAAATTGAGGTAAATGGGGAGGTAAACAGGTAAATCAAGCAGGTAAGAGTCCGTAAAATTGGTATTTAGTATATATAAGAGAAGCTAAGGTCTCGAAAAATTTTTTGACATTAGCTACCCCCATTTTTTAAGGGGACAAAAAAAAAGTGTGATTTAGTGTATGTACAAGAACCAAAAACTTCAAAATATTTTTTTACTTTATAGTCCAAAAATTTTTATTGAAAAATTACCAAAAATCCTCGCTATGTTGGGGTGATTTCTATTACGAATAACTGGCAAAATAAGGATACATATATTACTTCCACATCCAGTGGAAGTATAGTAACGACAAAAAAAATTTTTTAAATTTTTATTGTTCAAATAGGCTTAGAATGTCATGAAACGTCGAAATTTTAAGTTTGAGTGAAAAAAAATTTCTGTCGGTCTGTAACTTTTTTTTTGTGCGCACGTTTACTCTGGAACCGTTTGAGATATTGACTTGAAATTTGGTACACATATGTACTTTAACGAGATCTAGAACTAGATTATATTTTCATCTTGTTCCGTCGAAGGGTTGGGGGGTAAATTGGGGTAAATTTGGGGTAAATAGGTAAATAAAGCAGGTAAGAGTTCATAAAATTGGTATTTACTATATACAAGAGAAGCTAAGGTCTCAAAAAAAATTTTGGCATTAGCCACCCCCATTACCACCCCCACCCCATTATTAAAGAGGATGGAAAACAAAATTTGATTTATTGTGTGTACAAGAACCAGAAACCTCAAATATTTTTTTACCTTATCCACCCCCACTGCCACCTTTTTTTTTAAATTAACACTCCATATATGTACCATTTGAAACGCCATAAAAAAAGCTTTGTTTTTATAATATGGTACTTATCTTAAACAAATTTTGTCTAATTTACTATAAATTTACAATTTATCAAATTAGCCATGGAAAACAAAAGTATGTAAATTAAAATAAACAATATGTTAGTTCTGTCTAATTTCACTTTATTTTAAATAAAATGGAGAATTTCAATAATTGATACAGTGTGTTTCACTTGAAATGGTAACACCCCAATAACTTTTTTATTTTTTTTCCGATTTGAATCACATTTTACTTACAAATTAGTATCTACTTATGACCAGAAAAACATTCGCCTCCTACGGTACCAAAGCCACCTGCGGTACCAAAATATGTGGAGAAAATCGGAAAATCATATTAGGCATTTTTTTGTCGGAAAATTTTGTTAATAAAATTTGTTCAGAATTATCCAAAATGGCCAAAATTTAATCAAAATTAAAAAATGAAAAACTTGAAATTTTAAAAATAATTATTTAAAAAAAAACTGTAAATTGCTTTACAACTACCTGGCAGCTTGGGTTTAATTTCAAACAAAATTGTCATAGTACAGTTTTCTAAACGAAAAAACCCATTAAAATGATATTTTCGGACTTGGACATTATTTCAATAAAAATTTATATATTTTTTATTTTGATTAAATTTTGAACTTAAGGTTTCTGAACAATTCTGAACAAGTTTCATTGACAAAATTTTCCAATAAAAATATGCTTAATATGATTTTTTGATTTCATCCGCATATTTTGGTACCGCATATGGCTTTGCATTTGTAGGAGGTGCATTTTTTTCTGGTCATAAGTAGATCCTAATTTGTTCCATACTTAAGTAAAATTTGATTCAAATCAGAAAAAAAAATTAAAAAGTGAAACACACTGTATATTTTTCGGACTACCATGACTTAATGTAAGAAAACATAAAACTTAATATCTACTATAGTTTTTAAGAAAAATACTGCGTCATATATCATTGGAAAGATTTTTCTATGGCCTTTCAAATGGTGTAAAGATATATTTAAAAAAACCAAGGTAAAGCTCATATCTCCGAAATTCGACTTGTTTGAATTGTTTTGCTGAAATGATGTTTGGAAAATACATGTGATATCCCATAACTTTTATTTTTGAACTTATTTACGTAACTCCCAAAATAAAGAAGTTAAATGAGGTTCTAACGTTTGCACAACCACCCTGTACTGTTGACTATAATAGGGAACTTTAGTCTAGTTAATATAAAAAACACGTTCTCAAATAAATTAAACATGTTCTGATAGAACATATTAATAATAATAATTTTTTGTTTTTGTCTTTGGTGTTTTTCAAAAAAATTGCCGCCCTTGAATTTTGCCGCTAGAGCCCCTATAGCCCCCCCCCCTAAATACGCCACTGACTGCGCTCCGTCAGAAACCCTAAAATACCTATATGCATGTTTGGAGCATATTTAATGTCCGATATATCAAAAAATATTACAGCTAGATCTATTAATCCTTATATGTTTGAAATCGGGGATAAAGGATCTAAAAGAATATGTAAAAATATACAGGGTTTTCATTTAAAAAGCAACCCTCATTGTTATATCACGTGACATATGCAAGCAATTGTTTTTTAATTGCATTTAAAAAAATATGCATACAACCCTACAACTCTTATACGAAACTTTTTTTTATCTCCAATAATAACATAAATAAAGGGGGGTCAAAATATAGTTATAATTCGTCCGCTGTCCTGGATTCCTACATTTTTAAAAAAATTCGTAACCCGCATCCCAGAAAATCTCCAGATATCGATTTTCATTCGAATACGACCAGAGATAACGAAATTCATCCGCCATCTTGGATTCCTAAATTTTGACCAAAAATTCGTAACCCGCATCCCCGAAAACCCCCAGATATCGATTTTCAGTCGAATAGGACCATAGATGACGAAATTCGTCCACCATCTTGGATTCCAAAATTTTGACAAAAAATTCGTAACCCGCGTCCCCGAAAACCCCCAGATATCGATTTTCAGTCGAATAGGACCATAGATGACGAAATTCGACCACCATCTTGGATTCCAAAATTTTGACCAAAAATTCGTAACCCGCATCCCCGAAAACCCCCAGACATCGATTTTCAGCCAAATAGGACCATAGATGACGAAATTCGTCCAGCATCTTGGATTCCTAAATTTTGACCAAAAATTCGTAACCCGCATCCCCGACAACCCCGAGGTATCGATTTTCAGTCGAATAGGACCATAGATGACGAAATTCGTCCGCCATCTTGGAGTCCTAAATTTTGATCAAAAATTCATAACCCGCATCCCCGAAAACTCCCAGACATCGATTTTCAGTCGAATAGGTCCATAGATGACGAAATTCGTCCGCCATCTTGGATTCCTAAATTTTGACCAAAAATTCGTAAACCGCATCCCCGAAAACCCCCAGATATCGATTTTCAGTCAAATAGGACCATAGAAGACGAAATTCGTCCGCCATCTTGGATTCCTAAATATCTTAGCAGTATGAGATTCCTCGGAAAACCTACGTCAGACTGGATTTTGAACCATAAACTTATCTCAGAAACTACCGAGAAAACCGAGCATAGCGCGTTGACTGGGACACCCTGTACATTTGGCTTGGTAATAATTTCGAATAAATTGATTTCTGACCTAACTAAAAACCGCATTCAAATTTTCATAATAAAATTTGTAGGAGTGTTTATACAAAACGGTCCTCTCTATTTGACACCTTTTATTTTTGTATTAACATTTTCAAGAATTTCATCTATTAAGTCATTCCAGTAAGATAAAATAATTTATAAATAAATTTAAGATTACAATTACCAGAACTGCTAAATGCTTCCCTGTCAAGCATTCATTCGCGTCTGGTCTCCATGACAACAAGTTCCTCCCTAAAGTCTGAGAGCGTGTAAAGCTATGCGAATGCCGAGGCGAGTGCCATCTATTGACGGCAAAATTGGAAACTATTTATTGAATCTATGTTTGAAAATTAAGAGGTTATATTTTATCCACGTAATTAATTAAGGACTATCTAGGGCGTCACGATTTCGTTTTTTGTAAATTCCAATTTTTCGACGTCAATTTTTTCGTTGATCACGTGTTTTTGATTAAAAAAAAATTAAAAACGTGACGAACTAGAATATATATTTTAATACATACGTACAAAATTTGAAGTTTCTATCTTCAAAAATAAGCCGAATAATTCGTTTCTTCATTTCACTGATCGCAGATTATACTCTTAAATGAGTGCTCTGGGTTAAAAGCTTAAAAAATGAGTAATTATTGCATGACATTGGGAAATAAAGAGTTAGACGTCTGAGATATGATAACAGAAAACAATCATGTGTCTTTAGGAAAAAATCTGATTTATTTAACGAATTGCCAATCAGGTATCGAAAACTAAAATATTCGATAAATCTAGAACTTCCCAATAAATTATTGTTGATTTACATAAATTGTTCGAAATGGCTTTCGTCTGCATCAATACACTTTTCGGCACGTCGACCTAAGGATACGTCCTCCGTTCAACACATTTGGTAAATTAGAATCATTTTTTATGGTTTATATGCACATTAAAATACGTTGCTGCAATTGTTACAAAGAGTCAATTGGATCACGGTAAACCAGAGATTTAAGACGACCCCAAAAATAAAAATCCATCGGATTTAAGTCAGGTGACCTAGCAGGCTATGGTATTGGTCCGCCACGCCCAATCGATCTTTGAGGAAGCTCCCTGTTTAAAAAATGTCGAACGGCCAGGCTAAAATGAACTGGCCATCATGCATATACCACATTCTTCTGCGCCTTGCCAAAGGTACATCTTCCAACAAATTTGGTAATGTTGGTTGTAAAAAGTTTAAGTATACATCACCACTTAATCTAGCGGGTAATTCTATAGGTCCAATTATTTCATTACCGCAAATTCCTGCCCACAAATTAACGCTGAACCGTCGTTCAAAATGCGCCCATCTTATTACATGTGGGTTTTCGTCTGCCCAATAGTACATATTTTTAAATTTAAATACTCCACTCCTGGTAAAACACGGCTCATCGACGAAACAGAGAAAATTTAAAAAATCCTCATTTGCCGCATGTTTTCTCAAAATACCTACAAAATTCCATTCGCCCTATAAAATCTTGAAGCTCTAGAGCTTGGACACGTTGATAGTGATGGGGGTATAAGTTCATATCTCTTAAAGTCCTCCACATCACAAAATGGGATACCCCCACACGGTTCGCGATATCGCGGGTGCTTAAAGTTGGATCCTCTTCTGCGAGTTCCAAAACTTGAACCTCCGCTTCAATTACCCTGTCTTCACGGTATGGACCTCGTTCTCCTCCATGTCCATCGAGATGGCCTGTTTCCCGAAGACGCTGAGCAATGCTTACAAATGTACGTGCACAAGGATGACGTCGATTAGGGAATCTTAAACGATAAAGCTGTTCCGCAGCAGCTGCATTTCCACGACATTCTCCATACATCAAGTGCATAAGTGTAATCTCCTATAGCGTTCAAAATCTGCGTTTTAAAATACCACACTAAACTATCAACTAACGTTGTCAATAAAGAAAATAAAAATAAATACTTGGTCCAAAATCCAAAAAGCAACTCAAAAAGAACGAACAAGTAAGTAGTGTGTCTGTACGTAATCAAGAACTTAACGACTTGAACGGTAAGTCAATAAAATAAATCTTAACTGTAAAGAACAAAAGCAAAATATAAAAACAATGGACGTGTTGGACGTGTGTACTTAACGAAGTGCCCACAGAAACTGAAATATTGCACAAGGGAGAGTATAGTTTTCTTCAGATCTACTAAGCACTCAGAAAACGCCGACGTCTTTCACCCTTACCGCACCGCTAAAGACCTTACCTTACCTACTTTTAAAAAGCCATAAAAATGTGTATTGATTATCAACTTGTATCTTCGCCGACGCTTGGTCTCTAACATAGGAGCGCGATACTTTGATAGAGCCGTATTAGCGTATTTGATGGTTAGAGGCGCCGACATACGCGAAAATAAAAGCCTATCAAATTGGCAACATTCCAGCAGTTCTCACACAATATTACTGAAAATTTTCGAAATTTTTGTTTATTTTCTAAAACTATGGGCTTTAGACCCCATGTCATATAAGGTTTTTTTGTTCGTTTAGTCATTCCCCACTATCAGTTTTTTTAATGACATGAAACTAATTACACCCTGTATTACGCAGGCACACAAAAGAAAAAAATATGTTTCTGGAATTCCATTGGGCAGCCTCTGTGTATTTCAACGTGCTGAATACGAATCATCGTCCATTTAGCTTCATCACACACCAGTTTTTAGTAAATCCTGAAAATAACCTAAATTATGAGTTTTTTTAGGTCATTTTCGCGATTTACAGAAAAATGGTGGGCGATGGAGACAACCTGATTCATGTTCAGCACGTCGAAATACACATAGATCAGGAGCCCGTCGCCCACTAATTGTGTGTCCCAAAATGTGTGAATTATTGTTAATTTGGGGTGGTAGAGCACAGAAATATCCATGCCAGCCCCATTTTTAATGGCAAAGCTGTCGTACCACTATTCAGAGAGGCCGAATATATTTTCAGACTAAGTAGGCCCATACTTACCAAGTTCCTGATTGCCACGTATCATTTTTTTTACCTAACTTTTTTTCAAAATTGTGAGAGCGTAGCACCTCCTGGTACCACCCAAAATGAATGGGAGTCTGGATTCATGATTTTTGGGGGTAAATTAAGAAATCCCTCCAACCCCCATGCGTAAACCTATGACTTTTTGTGGCTGTTTTTTTTAATTTTACAAGTCATATTTCTTACACATTTGGGATTCTGCCGTACGTCACTATACCAAAAAAGGCATGGACATTTCTGTGCTCTACCACCCAAAATTAACAGGTTTACAAAAAAAAATAGTTTTGATCATTTCCCATATTTTGACACGCTGAAACCGAATCCGTCGAAAAAAAAATTTCCACCGCGTGGAAAATTGTCAAAAAATTGTCAAAAAAAACGTATTTTGACGGTAAAAACCGAGATTTACTCGAAATCTACGCGGTAAAATATTTTTTGAATTGAAAATTCGGATTCAGCACACAAAAAATACATAAGGAATGATAGGTTTAGTCCTTGGAACAGAGATTTTTTTTGGTTCGTTTAGTCGCACAGGTGCACTTTGTACAAAAAAAAAATTGTTCCAAGAACTAAACCTATCATTCCTTATGTATTTTTGTGTGCTGAATCCGAATTTTCAGTTTAAAACATTTTTTACCGCGTAGATTTCGAGTAAATCTCGGTTTTTATCGTCAAAATACAGTTTTTTTGACAATTTTTGACAATTTTTGACGTTGATAGGTCCCATTCCCAGATCAAAACTTTTTTTTGTAAACCTGCGCAATTCATACATTTTGGGACTAAACTTATGACTAACAATTAGTGATCGGCGGACTCCTGGTAGACCAGAAGTAGATGGGAGTCACCTAATGGAGTTACAGGAACAGATCACTAATTTATTTTGTGGAGATGTGTAATTAAATCTAGAAAAATAATATAATTTTTTTAAACCCTACAATGCAGAGTGTAACTGAATTCGACGATAAATGCTTTGTTTGTAATATTTACATCATACACAGAATTAACAATTTACAAAGGAAATATTCCGCACAAAGAGGCCGCCCATGTTTTAAATTTAACACAAAGCAAATGAGGCGGCGAGTAAAGGGATAAATCTTAGTCAGCTAATCTTTAAGTTAATTACAAAATCGCAATCAATAAAGTCCACCTAATTTCAGTATAAAATAACTTCAGACTTTGATCCGGCTCTTTTATTCCCGGGAGAAAAGTTTTTTTATATAATTTACGTACTCTCCTTACAGTTGAAAGCACTTTTATCAAAGCTAATTTATCTTCTAAAATGCAGTTACAAAGTGAAATTAACGATTTAATATAATTAACGGAGGGAACTGGTTAAATTGTGTTAAATATTTACCTTAGAGACAGCTAACAAATCCCATTATTATATATAACGGCCATGCATCCTAGGTTAGATTAAAAATACAGTGAATAAAAGTCCGGTGCATTACAATAAATGAATAGGAAAAAGAGGTAAGTTTCAGGGTGGACAAAGAAATTAAAGCTCCAGATTTTTGATAACTTGTTTGTTTATTATTTGATATTTTTCATGCTAAGGATAGGATATTGCAGAGTGAGAAGGAAATATGCTTTTATTTTCGGTTTATTACAAATAATTAAAAAACCAAACATAGTATAATTTTACTTCCACATCCAGTGGAAGTATAGTAACGACAAAAAAAATTTTAAAAATTTGTATTGTTCAAATAGGCTTAAAATGTCATGGAACGTCGAGATTTCAAGTTTAAGCGAAAAAAAATTTCTGTCTGTTGGTCTGTCTGTCGGTCTGTCGGTCTGTAACTTTTTTTGTGCGCACGTTTACTCTGGAACCGTTTGAGATATTGACTTGAAATTTGGTACACACATGTACTTTAACGAGATCTAGAACTAGATTATATTTTCATCTTGTTCCGTCGAAGGGTTGGGGGGTAAATTGGGGTCAATTTGGGGAAAATAGGTAAATCAAGCAGGTAAGAGTCCATAAAATTGGTATTTAGTATATACAAGAGAAGCTAAGGTCTCAAAAAAAAATTTTGGCATTGGCCACCCCCATTCACCCCCACCTCATTATTAAAGGGGATGAAAAAAAAAAGTGATTTAGTGTGTATACAAGAACCAGAAACCTCAAAATATTTTTTTACTTTATCCACCCCCCCCACTCCCACCCCCTGTCACCACCCCCACCCCACTACCGATGTGGGGTATCGCTTTATGGGTTTTTGGGGTAGAGGATTTCAAATATTATATTATTAAAGTTCCATAAACAATTATTTCCAGATACAAAATTTTTTCGTTGTGTGACTTGGATAGAAAATCCGGATGTGGAAGTAGTGATTCCTTGGGCAGCGGTTTTTGAAACTGTTTTAAATAATTGCTATTATTCTAACTAATAAAACTGTACAGGGTGTTGCATCAGGAGAGGGACACAGCTTAATAGGAGGTAGAGAACATCAATGGTAATCAGAACCTCCCATAGAAATGTCTCATTGGGCATTAACTATGAAGTTACAGGGTGTTTTATAATTCTTGGCAATAACTACTTTTTGTCATTACTTTGACAGGGAATGGAATAATGGATTCATATTTGGTACAGCTAGTACAGTAATGATCCTTCAGAAGTACATGTAAGACATAAAGAAAAATCCAGGTCCGGAGTCACTAAAGTTTAGGTTCCTTCTTTACCTCTAAAAAACATCACCCTGTATATTTTTTTTGAAATTTTTATATGATATTCGAAAAGAACACAAAAGAGTAAGCATTTCACTTTGTGGTTATTTAAATACGGTGTTAAATGTGCAAGAATTTTCAGAACCGTGTTAAATGAAAATCCCGTGAGATAAATAATTTTGTAACTAAAATTAGCAAAAATTCTATTGAGGCCAGGTGGTCTGGGTGAATCCTAATTCCGGCAAGTTTTAAAGATCAATTTTGGTATAAAATGTAATGTAATCTAATAAGTAATCGGGTATAAATTAACAAAATATTTAATCAACCGTAGTTTGCTTATTCAAAGTGATAGATAGTAAAACTATTTAGGCCTAAGCAACAAGTTACTTTAATCAAGGAAATCAGCAACATTTCACACTTAATAAAAATTGGAAAAGATTGAGGGGGGGGCTAGGGGGGGGGGGGGGATCGTTCGTTTAGGGTACAATCGGCTTATTATTTTTAGTAGACAATAAAAAAAAAAAATTTCTGATTTTTTCATTCAAAAATAATTTGGGGCAAAAACCGCCCAAATCGACCCTCCTCCTTTTGTTAGGACATTTTTTGTTCATAAATACGTGATCTATCCATATGTCTTTTTTTAGTTTTTCCTAGCTTGACTTAAATTCAAAATTTTGAAAAAATGGATGAAATTTTTTTTTCACTTTTTTTTTATGTTCTGCATTCGAGCGAAATGTAAACTTTTCAGGATATTACTCTATACAGTTTCACGAACTCATTAAAAAAAAAATATATATTCATTTTGCAAGTTTTTGTAGGTAAATACCTTCATCGACTGGGCTATCTGTACTCAGAGTTAATTTTAGAGGTGGCTTTGGTATTAGTGTAAATCAGACTAACATATTGCTTTCTATTTTTCAAAAAAGAGGCTACCTACTCATATACTATACCTCATATAACATATAAATATAATTTGTACTTATAGTAACAGTAATTTATTTCTTCATTGAATACGGGGACACTCATTATACTGTCGACAAAAATACCAAAAACACTAATTGCGGTTGTATGAAGCAGGCATTTGGGTACGGCAATTAATTCCATTTACCTCGATTTATATGGAGCGCTATTAGGTCTTTAAAAAGCGGACATATTTAAAAATAAATTAAACAAACCCGCAATCGAGTGAGTATTATCTTGTCTCATGTCAAAATGATTTGGGAGACTATCTAATTCAAAAGCACCCTGCCGGCCCAGAGGGATAACGACCGCGTACTCACGCTCCGTTGGCTATAAAGCTATCAAGCCGCTCTGGAAGCTTTGTGAATGGTATTAGTGAAAAATCGCCGTGTGCTTTCTGTGGTTCACTTGCGTCTTACGATGACAAATCATTTTTTTGCGCGATGCCTTTGATAACTGCCGTTTTACATGCTAAAATGCAAATAGCAAAAACTGGAATTTATTATCTTGTGCTTTATGGGGCTTTGTGGTATAATAAAAGCCATTTTTCTATTTACCATAGGTGGAATTTGAATGCTGAACTATTATATGATACGTTTTGTAACTGGAACTTTCTTTCTTTGGCAATATTAAATAAGAATCGTCTTTCACTGTTTATAGTCCAGTGCATTTAAATCAAAAAGGTACGTCATTACGGAAATACTTTGCACTTAAAAGATTTGTATGAAACTTTTTGTAACGCATTCTAAAAATTATCAGTTTAAAAGTTTATCCATTAAAAAAGTGTGCAAAACTCTTTTTTTTTTGAGAAAACACCAGAAAATTAATATTTTATCGTATGTAATATCATTAGTGCTTAAAATTTTATCGAAAATTTTTTCGAAAGCATGTTGCCTGGTAATATAAAGAGTGCAAATTGGCAGTTTATTATCTGATTAAATCCCGACCGCTTTAGCTGGAGGGATTTAATCTTTGATAATCAACTGCCAATTTGCACGAGTTATATTAACTAGGGGCAACTTAGCTTGAGAAAAAATTTTTAGATAAAATTTAAAGCACGAGTGGTATTTGAGGAGAATATTTCACGAATAAATAATTCATTAAGTACGTCTTCAATATTATGTTTTCTCATTAATTGCCTTCAGATGTTTTCTTGTCGCTTTTTAGAGTTTACTGACCCCCATTTTCAATTTCCTCATTAATTTGATATACAGAAATATTTACAAACCGACTCATATTGTCAAAACAGCAAATCTGAAACAAACGCAGTAGAAACAATGGAGATTCCCTATATTTTAAAATAATCTAGTGACGTTTCTATGGCAACTTGTTAATAAAACGAGTTGAAACCTTAGATATTATAATATATAGACTGGCTTAACACCTTTCAGGCGTTTCTGAGGTGTAATATGACGAGGAGCGATAGAGAGAGCACTACATCTTTAATCTGCGAGCACTACTTTATTCCCGATGTCCCGCCTATTTATTACTATACACTCATGGTTCCGAGATTGACATAGAGAGCGCCATCTAGCGCTACTGCTACTAGAGTTATATTCCATAATAATTGTTCATTGATTCGTATTTACGTATTTAATCCTTATTTTTAACTTACGAAGTTTACAAATTATGTTGAGGTTTGCTTCGTTAGGCAGAGTGAATTTTAAATACAACAAATTAAAATATTGCACAGCTTTGATTCAACTAGTTACTTTTTGATAGACTATCGTATGTAAGTAAGTACCTAGGTACATTTTTAGTTTGTTTCCAGAGCGAATGTGTTTACTTGACATTTATAATAAATGATTTGCTTAACTTTGTAACTACGTTATTGAGCTATTTAAAGTTGTGCTTGACTTGTTCCTGTATTATGAGCTAGGTATACTAAGTACAATCTTTGTATATTATTGTTACCTGATTAAAAAGTAGGCAAATTGAAATAGTTACAGATAGCCAAGGGTTATAGCCTATATATTTCAGACAGGCTTCTCTTTGGAACTGACGATTGTTTACTATATATGTGGTGTGTTTATGTTTGCTAGTACATAATACAATATTAAAATTTACAAGGTAAGTTAACAATTAGTAATAAGCTAGAGAAGATAATTATAGATAAAATTTAAAAGCGTGAGTTGCCCTATTTGCCGAAAATATTTCACGAAACAAAACGTCAAAAAATTATCGCAGTATTTGCCGCTGCAGCGACATAAAACATTAGAGCGATAAATTTTGCATGTTGGTACTGTCAAAAGCCGATCTAGCTTGAATTACCACTAATAATGACATTTGATTGGTGCAATGTTGTGAAAAAACGGGCTCTCATTGGCTATAGCGTTAATGAGTGAAATAATAAAATCGTAAATCGTAAAAAAAATAAAAAAATCATAATAAAATTTTATAAAAATGTTGTATTTATTATATATACATTAAGATGAGAACGCTGCCAAAATAGTAAGAGAAATTAAAAAAAAAAAGTAGAAGTTGTAGAGAACTAAATTCTTCATAAAGAAGTCAGTGAGAGCATATGTCTATTATATATACCTATGTCCACGTAGTGGAGTGTAAGTAGAGTAACGCAAAAAAATGGAATTTATTTTGTTGAAATAGGCTTAGAACGTCGAGATTTCAAGTTTAAAAAAAATCTGTCTGTCGGCGTTCTGTCTGTCTGTACCATTTTTGCGCGCACGTTTACGCTGGAACCGTTTACGATATTGACTTGAAAGACCCCGCACTTTTCTTATGGGAAACGTGGTTTTCGTCAAATTGACTGAATTTTTGATGTTATGCACAGGTCTTCAAAAAAAAAAATCTGCTTCAAGGATTAAACCTATCATGTCTTAAGTATTTTTGTGTGCTGAATCCGCATTTTCAATTTAAATAATTTTCTACCGCATAGATTTCAAGTAAAACCCGGGTTTTATTGTCAAAATATGGGTTTTTGAAAATTTTTGACATTTACTCGAAATCTACGCGGAACAAAATTTTTTAAATTGAAAACTCGGTTTCAGCACACAAAAATACTTAAGGCATGACAGGTTTAGTCCTTGGAGCAGATTTTTTTTTGTCGACTTGTGTAATGTTCGACTACAAGACCGATAAATTTTCACTTATAATATCCCTAGAGCTTAAAAAATGTCCGGATATTAATTTAATCTCGTGGGATATTGGGTGAGAAAATTTCATACCTAAATAAATTAAATAAATACTAATTTCAATTGACATAAGAGTATAAGATTAGTAGGCCATAAATGGGTTTTGTTGACAAAATTATAGACACTCATCGGAATTAGTATTGTTGTGTCATAAGTCATAAGTGTAAGAGTTAGTAAAATGTCGCGTTTTGGAAACAAAAGTAAAAAGATATTTCCACCCATTTTAGTCGCAAAAAACTACTACATGAGGGTTTAATATATATTCACTAAAATGTTTGGTATTACGTTTTCTTCACTAAAATGTGTGGAATTCTGGTTTTCTTCTATTTTCTAATGTTACAACAGTTTGGGTGAACCGGAATACCGTATAATAGATAAATAATATCTGTTTCACACATTTTAGTTTCAAAAAATTACTGAAAATTGTTTAAGACAACTCTATTTGTGTGTTATGAAATAAGTCCTGTTCACTAAAATAGGTGGAATAATTATTGTTTCAAAATATTATATTTATGTAGTCAACCAGACATTTAATTGATATAGATTCTTCACCGATGTATTCACCATTGAAACGCGAGGAGTTTTTAAAGGATTTTCAAACACATTTGAAATATTCAGTATCATAATTAAACATGAAATAAGATGTTGTTTCGCGAGCTCAATAATTTTTTTTATACTTATCTCGTTTAATATGACAAATAAAATTCCATTTTTATGTAAGAGCAAATGTCAAATATGATCATATATCAATAATTTGACAGAAAAATTTCCACTTATTAATTTCGCCCAGGGTACCCTGAAGGATAAAAATTTCCGGAAATTTATTGGGTTGCTATGGTAACGAAACCAAGATCAAACTTCTGATTGGCTAAAAAAGTGAGATATGAAATTTTCTTTATAATTCTAATGTAATATTATTTTTAATGTTTGATTGTTTGTTTAATTCAAAAATAACATAACTTATAAGAAAAGTTTATGAAAAAAGGGGGAAAATTACTAAAAAAAAAATTGTATAAGAAAAAATATCTTTTTTGAAAAGTCAAGGAGAAATATGCATAGTTTTCATATTACAATAACTCTCCTTAAGAGTATGATTTGCGGTAGGACACATAATATTTTCATTGATATATATGAAAAAGGTATATACGGGTGGGCGTGCACCTTTGACCAATGAAATATGCCCAAAGGCGGAGATAAACATATTGTGTAATATAAGAGAAATAGTTCAAATATATTTCTGTCGTACAGAGTCGAATTCGCGTTGGGTGCACAAGAATTTTTATTTAAAGTAATTTGAGTAGGAAAACTGAATGCGGTTGTAGTGATTCCTTAGGCAGTGGTTTTTAATTAAAAGAAAAAACTATCTGTAGGTACATAATGTATATTTACAGTGTACAGGGTGTCCTAGTTAACGCGTTATGTCCGATTTTCTCGGTAGTTTTTGAGATAAGTATTTTTTTTCCGGGGAATCGATGCCGCTAAGAAACATATAATTGAACATCAAAGAAGAATTGATCGTATTATTTATGTTCTTAATTGACTATTAAAAGAAAATAAAAAAAGGCATGTAAATTTTAAATATCACTTCCGGTTTACATGGCAATGGCGTTCTTTTTCTTGAAAATTAATTACTTCCACATCCAGTGGAAGTATAGTAACAAAAAAATTTTTGGAAATTTTTATTGTTCAGATAGGCTTAGACTGTCATGAAAGGTCGACATTTTAAGTTTCAGCGAAAAAAAATTTCTGTCTGTCTGTCGGTCTAACTTTTTTGAGCGCACGATTACTCTGGAACCGTTTAAGATATTGACTTGAAATTTGGTACACGTATGTACTTTAACGGGATCTGGAACTAGATTATATTTTCATCTTATTCCATCGAAGGGTTGGAGTGTAAATTGGGGTAAATGGGGAGGTAAACAGGTAAATCAAGCAGGTAAGAGTCCGTAAAATTGGTATTTAGTATATATAAGAGAAGCTAAGGTCTCGAAAAATTTTTTGATATTAGCTACCCCCATTACCCCATTTTTTAAGGGGACAAAAAAAAGTGTGATTTAGTGTATGTACAAGAACCAAAAACTTCAAAATATTTTTTTACTTTATAGTCCAAAAATTTTTATTGAAAAATTACCAAAAATCCTCGCTATGTTGGGGTGATTTCTATTACGAATAATTGGCAAAATAAGGATACATATATTACTTCCACATCCAGTGGAAGTATAGTAACGACAAAAAAATTTTTTTAAATTTTTATTGTTCAAATAGGCTTAGAATGTCATGAAACGTCGAAATTTTAAGTCTGAGTGAAAAAAAAATTTCTGTCGGTCTGTAACTTTTTTTTTGTGCGCACGTTTACTCTGGAACCGTTTGAGATATTGACTTGAAATTTGGTACACATATGTACTTTAACGAGATCTAGAACTAGATTATATTTCCATCTTGTTCCGTCGAAGGGTTGGGGGGTAAATTGGGGTAAATTTGGGGTAAATAGGTAAATAAAGCAGGTAAGAGTTCATAAAATTGGTATTTACTAGATACAAGAGAAGCTAAGGTCTCAAAAAAAATTTTGGCATTAGCCACCCCCACCCCATTATTAAAGAGGATGGAAAACAAAATTTGATTTATTGTGTGTACAAGAATCAGAAACCTCAAAATATTTTTTTACCTTATCCACACCCACTGCCACCCTCTATCACCACCCCCCACCCCCCACCCCACTACCGATGTGGGTTATCGTTTTATGGGTTTTTGAGGCAGACGAATTCAAATATTATATTATTAAACAATTATTTCCACATACAACATTTTTTCGTTGTAAGTGACTTGGATAGAAAATCTGGATGTGGAAGTAGTGATTCCTTGGGCAGCGGTTTTTTTTTATTGTTAAATTAGTGTACAATATCGATAATTCTATCATTTCCAATTGAAATTAAAATTTTGTGGACATGCCTATTGCAAGTCGCATTCTCCGAGATATGAACTTTACTTTGCTTTTTTTAAAATTAACACTCCATATATGTACCATTTGAAACGCCATAAAAAAAGCTTTGTTTTTATAATATGGTACTTATCTTAAACAAATTTTGTCTAATTTACTATAAATTTACAATTTATCAAATTAGCCATGGAAAACAAAAGTATGTAAATTAAAATAAACAATATGTTAGTTCTGTCTAATTTCACTTTATTTTAAATAAAATGGAGAATTTCAATAATTGATACAGTGTGTTTCACTTGAAATGGTAACACCTCAATAACTTTTTTATTTTTTTTTCCGATTTGAATCACATTTTACTTACAAATTAGTATCTACTTATGACCAGAAAAACATTCGCCTCCTACGGTACCAAAGCCACCTGCGGTATCAAAATATGTGGAGAAAATCGGAAAATCATATTAGGCATTTTTTTGTCGGAAAATTTTGTTAATAAAACTTGTTCAGAATTATCCAAAATGGCCAAAATTTAATCCAAATTAAAAAATGAAAAACTTGAAATTTTAAAAATTTTGAAAATAATTATTTAAAAAAAAACTGTAAATTGCTTTACAACTACCTGGCAGCTTGGGTTTAATTTCAAACAAAATTGTCATAGTACAGTTTTCTAAACGAAAAAACCCATTAAAATGATATTTTCGGACTTTGACATTATTTTAATAAAAATTTATATATTTTTTATTTTGATTAAATTTTGGACTTAAGGTTTCTGAACAATTCTGAACAAGTTTCATTGACAAAATTTTCCAATAAAAATATGCTTAATATGATTTTTTGATTTTATCCGCATATTTTGGTACCGCAGATGGCTTTGCATTTGTAGGAGATGCATTTTTTTCTGGTCATAAGTAGATCCTAATTTGTTCCATACTTAAGTAAAATTTGATTCAAATCAGAAAAAAAAATTAAAAAGTGAAACACACTGTATATTTTTCGGACTACCATGACTTAATGTAAGAAAACATAAAACTTAATATCAACTATAGTTTTTAAGAAAAATACTGTGTCATATATCATTGGAAAGATTTTTCTATGGCCTTTCAAATGGTGTAAAGATATATTTAAAAAAACCAAGGTAAAGCTCATATCTCCGAAATTCGACTTGTTTGAATTGTTTTGCTGAAATGATGTTTTGAAAATACATGTGATATCCCATAACTTTTATTTTTGAACTTATTTACGTAACTCCCAAAATAAAGAAGTTAAATGAGGTTCTAACGTTTGCACAACCACCCTGTACTGTTGACTATAATAAGGAACTTTAGTCTAGTTAATATAAAAAACACGTTCTCAAATAAATTAAACATGTTCTGATAGAACATATTAATAATAATAATTTTTTGTTTTTGTCTTTGGTGTTTTCCAAAAAAATTGCCGCCCTTGAATTTTGCCGCTAGAGCCCCTATAGCCCCCCCCCCCCCTAAATACGCCACTGACTGCGCTCCGTCAGAAACCCTAAAATACCTATATGCATGTTTGGAGCATATTTAATGTCCGATATATCAAAAAATATTACAGCTAGATCTATCAATCCTTATATGTTTGAAATCAGGGATAAAGGATCTAAAAGAATATGTAAAAATATACAGGGTTTTCATTTAAAAAGCAACCCTCATTGTTATATCACATGACATATGCAAGCAATTGTTTTTTAATTGCATTTAAAAAAATATGCATACAACCCTACAACTCTTATACGAAACTTTTTTTTATCTCCAATAATAACATAAATAAGGGGGGGGTCAATTTTTAAAAAAATTCGTAACCCGCATCCCCGAAAATCTCCAGATATCGATTTTCATTCGAATACGACCAGAGATAACGAAATTCATCCGCCATCTTGGATTCCTAAATTTTGACCTAAAATTCGTAACCCGCGTCCCCGAAAACCCCCAGATATCGATTTTCAGTCGAATAGGACCATAGATGACGAAATTCGTCCACCATCTTGGATTCCCAAATTTTGACCAAAAATTCGTAACCCGCATCCCCGAAAACCCCCAGATATCGATTTTCAGTCGAATAGGACCATAGATGACGAAATTCGTCCACCATCTTGGATTCCCAAATTTTGACCAAAAATTCGTAACCCGCATCCCCGAAAACCCCCAGACATCGATTTTCAGCCAAATAGGACCATAGATGACGAAATTCGTCCACCATCTTGGATTCCTAAATTTTGACCAACAATTCGTAACCCGCATCCCCGACAACCCCGAGGTATCGATTTTCAGTCGAATAGGACCATAGATGACGAAATTCGTCCGTCATCTTGGAGTCCTAAATTTGATCAAAAATTCATAACCCGCATCCCCGAAAACTCGCAGACATCGATTTTCAGTCGAATAGGTCCATAGATGACGAAATTCGTCCGCCATCTTGGATTCCTAAATTTTGACCAAAAATTCGTAAACCGCATCCCCGAAAACCCCCAGATATCGATTTTCAGTCGAATAGGACCATAGATGACGAAATTCGTCCGCCATCTTGGATTCCTAAATATCTTAGCAGTATGAGATTCCTCGGAAAACCTACGTCAGACTGGATTTTGAACCATAAACTTATCTCAGAAACTACCGAGAAAACCGAGCATAGCGCGTTGACTGGGACACCCTGTACATTTGGCTTGGTAATAATTTCGAATAAATTGATTTCTGACCTAACTAAAAACCGCATTCAAATTTTCATAATAAAATTTGTAGGAGTGTTTATACAAAACGGTCCTCTCTATTTGACACCTTTTATTTTTGTATTAACATTTTCAAGAATTTCATCTATTAAGTCATTCCAGTAAGATAAAATAATTTATAAATAAATTTAAGATTACAATTACCAGAACTCCTAAATGCTTCCCTGGCAAGCATTCATTCGCGTCTGGTCTCCATGACAACAAGTTCCTCCCTAAAGTCTGAGAGCGTGTAAAGCTATGCGAATGCCGAGGCGAGTGCCATCTATTGACGGCAAAATTGGAAACTATTTATTGAATCTATGTTTGAAAATTAAGAGGTTATATTTTATCCACGTAATTAATTAAGGACTATCTAGGGCGTCACGATTTCGTTTTTTGTAAATTCCAATTTTTCGACGTCAATTTTTTCGTAGATCACATGTTTTTGATTAAAACAAAAAATTAAAAACGTGACGAACTAGAATATATATTTTAATACATACGTACAAAATTTGAAGTTTCTATCTTCAAAAATAAGCCGAATAATTCGTTTCTTCATTTCACTGATCGCAGATTATACTCTTAATAATAAAAAAATATATATTTATGCATATAACAAAATAAATTAATCTTCATCAGATTCATCCGTCAATCCTCCACTCTCGTCGCTACGAACATCATTCTCCTCATCTTCTTGGCAACTATCTCTCTGTAATAAAATTTAATAAATGAATAAATTACAGAATAATCGAGAAGAAAAAAAGTTTTAAAAGGGTACCTTGGCCGTCAGAAGATAATTCTTCAAAAGATGGACTTTGAGGACCATCGAACCAATAATATTCGTATTTGCTATCAATTATTGTCCATCCAAAATACGGTTTTTTGAAAATTTGTGACATTTACTTGAAATCTATGCGGAACAAATTTTCTGGCGATTTTCCGGCGGGGATACGCATGTGTACATTACACCATACACTGAAGATCTACTGGTTCTCTTGATTTGCTGCAACAATTCTTGTTTAGTTGGTGGTAAGCTAGAGGTATCGTATCCTACGATTTTTTTTTAATTTCTTCGTTTTCATTTTTGCAATTATAGCTTTTTTCAAACAATTCGTACCGTCCTTTATTAATGTCATTTTTCATTTTTAATGCATACATCCTACACATATAGGTACTCTACAATGATTTGAAATACCTCGCTCGATGTTGTTAATTCAGTTCCTCCACTGTGTAGGAGTTGCATAAAAGCTTCCTGAAATTTTGTATTTTTTTTTTAAATATTAAATGGCCTCTTTTTTTCCTTTACAGTAGAAAGCAGAGTTCTAATCGTTCCCTGTAAAAATATGGCATCTAGCAAGTTAACAAGATAATTTTTCACAAAGCTTGGCATAAATTTCATTGATGTTAAGGTACAATTTTTTTTAACTGTACTTAAATTAATAATTACTTCAATTTTGTCTTTCAGATATTTAAAATTCGCTAACATTATCAGAGGTATATCAGAAAAATATTTTTTGCGCACATTGTGTGTTTTGTATTGTCTAGCTTGATGTAGTCGAGTGATAAATTGTACGCAGGTTGCAAACTAGTTTTTTTTCCCCTCCTCTTGACTTTGGATGAAACCATCAACCAGTAGCTCTTGATTTATAACACACTCGTGACACATGCAAACAAAACTCTTCCAGCATATATTCAACCCTGTTATTGCCTACTATTAACCTAACCAAAGCTATATATATGAAAGTGTAAAGTATGCATGCAATACACGTACGTGTATGCGCACACACACAGACACAAGTACATACACCTATCTATCACAGGGATATACAACGGGGATACTCATTTCACGTCAAGGGGTCCATCTTGACGACTTCATGGAAACATAGACAGGGTAGAGGGACCACGGTATGATAGGTTAGAACTACACAGGAGCAATTAACACCAAGGTGACAAGTTTAACCTAAAAAATTATTTGACTTATAGACTTATATTTGTCGATTTAAAAAATATATACAATGCTGTGAAGGCCTCGAAATTTTCGGATACCAGAATATTATTAACATTTAGAGGTAGGTAGAATCCGAGTTCTACCAGTTTATCCAAGTTGACGAAGTAAGTAGTTAGTTTGAAATAATCGGCTGCCGTGAAGGGTTTGGATCCCATTTATTTCTGTATAATTAATATAAAATTAGTTATCTATATTGATCAATATATCATAAATATAAAAAAATACCCTGACTGAATGACTGACTGATCTATCAACGCACAGCTCAAACCGCAGGGTCTAGAAACTTCAAATTTTGCATACAAGTTCCTCGAATGACCTAGGCTACCAATAAGAAGGAAGTTTTCGAAATTCGACCCCCAAGGGGGTGAAAGAGGGGGTTGAAATTTTAGGCTTTTTCGGAAACGGTTAGATCTAGATGCGTGAAATTTGGCAAAAATATCTTTTGTTGAAATCTATTGGATACGTGTAAGACGAAATTTCGATTTTCACTTTTTGAAGGGGCGAAAACGGCGGTGGAAAATGGTTTAAAGGGCACCCGTATTTTTGAAATCGCGTAAGTCAGAAACGTGATTACTCAAGCGATGGACTCTTCTGAGGAAATAAGAAGACCCGTATTCGACGGTTTTCAAAAAGAACCCCCCGAACGGGGAGGGGGGGGGGGGGTTTAAGCTTTTTGGAAACGGTTAGACCTAGAAGCGTAAAATTTGGCAGAAATACTCTTTATTGTAATCTATTAGACACGAGTAAGACGAAATTTCGATTTTCACTTTTTGAAGGGGTGAAAACGGGGGTGGTAGATTGTCCAAAGGATACCCGTATCTCTGAAATCGCGTAAGTCAGAAACGTGATATTGCAACGACGGGCTCTTCTGACACACGTATTCGACAGTTTTCAAAAAGAGATGGATGAAGTGGATGAAGTTCCACGCGGACAAAGTCGCGGGCATCAGCTAGTACATTATAAATTAATAATAGTGATTAAAGTCTATTTACCACCTACGTTGTTTTATTGTAATGAGTAAGAATTCGGAAAACATGGTAAGATTAATTTGATTTTGCTTCATAGAAATAGCGTTACTAATAGCATCTTCTTATTGTATCTTGTTGAATTATCAGTTATATCCATTTCAAACTAGAATGAAACCAGGGGACAAAATAGTAATACCGGAGAGATTTCGAATCACAAGGAATTCCCTAGGCTAACTAATAGGGATTGCAATTTACCGGAAATTTTAATACCTGGTAAATCGGTAAATAAAAATGTAAATAACCGGTTAACCGGTTAACCGGTATTTACCGGTAATTTTTAGAATGAATGGTTAGGGTGGCGAAAATGGCAATTGTCTTTTTCCATGTACAAAATTATCTAAATTTAACAAAAGACATTTTTATATACGTATAATTAATTTAATTAGGCTTTGAGAAATACATTTTTTCCAAATTGAAATTCGCTTACAGTCGATTGAAAAAATTATACAGATTTGCGAAAGACATATCTAGAGAGTGTAAATAAAAATTTTGTGATTAACTCGTATTATCTTTAATTGATTATGGTGATGTTGTATATGGAAAGTTATTATGGGCGACAGCAAAAAAGAAAATTCAAAAACTTCAAAATTCATGTATGCGTTATATTTACAGTATCCCATATAGACAACATATATCACCACATCTAAATAAACATAGCATATTAAACATGGAAAACCGCAGTCGTTTACACATGCTCACACTTATTTGGCGAATAATTCATAATGACGAACCTCAGTACTTAAGAAATAAGTTAATTTCACGAGATCACTTGCATAATACAAGATACATACAAAATTTTTTGGTGCCTCAGCATGAAACTGCGATTTTTCAAAGATCATTTACGTATTTTGCATCTCAACTTTGGATTGAATTTCCAAATGAATCTAAAAAATATAAATAATTATTTTTTTTATTAAAGTTGTCAAAAATTACATTTTGGCTGATCAGAAGCAGGAGACTTGATGCTGCGTTGTGGATGCGCGTATATTTCTTTTTCTTTTTCCGATATAATTTTATTTACTTTTAACCTTTTTGCTTCGCTTCGCGGGGTCTGCCCGTTCCCCTTGTCTGCTCGCATGTCTGAGTGCTGCTGTTGTTATTATTGTTATTATTATTATAAAATATAACATTTGTTAAATTATTACAATTCATTACTGAATATTAACAAATAAAATAATTATTATTTTTTTCTTGAAATTTTAGATTTATATGTACCTATTAATATTTTTTTATAATCTTTTTATAATCTTAAATTTAGGTTATTTGTATTTGGGCAAATGGAAGAAGAGCTCTACAGTTCAATTTGTACCATTTTTACTTTGAGTAAAATAAATGTATTATTATTATTATAATGAACAAACAAAAGGTTTTTTTATCAAAAGGCAAAAATATAAATGACATAAATTTAAATAAATAATTATTCTGTAAATAACAAAAATTACAAACATAAACTCAAATAGGGCATTTACTGAATACCTAATCTAAAAATACAATATTTTTTAAAAATAGCCCGTTAAAAAGGCTAGTTTTTCAAAGCTGTATCTGTTAGTCGTCTGATATTTGTACATAGAATACCACCAACTGAAAATGTCCTTCGTCTACCGATATTTGTAGGTCGATAAGTTAATAAGAATTGGTAATAACATTCTTCTAAATGATTTCCACGGATATTTGAGGCAGTGAAATATTCAATTTCCTGTCGCAAGATATTGTCAATGTCTCTCTTACTTGTATTTCTTAGGGCTTGGTGTTTGGGTTTTACTTTTTATAATATTATTTATTGTTAAAAGTGCTCAGTGTTGGGACAGTCACTCTATATTTAGTGAATACTAGTCACTGACATAAATAGAAACGTGACATATCGTAAGTTCAGAATTTACCGAAATAACCGGTAAAAAATTAAAATAACCGGTAATTATCGTCATGTGTTTTTTGTCCTGTTTACCGGTTAACCGGTTAACTGGTAATGCAATCCCTACTAACTAAAGTCATTTAAAATCCAGCATCAGGACAAATATATACAGTACCTAACCACTGAAGACTAAAGTTAGTGAATTGAATTTTTCCTTATTCATCTCTAGCAAAGGACCCTGCACCATTAGCATTGGAACAATCATTTCGCTGGAATTTTCTTCAAACTTTGGGAATAGGTAGTTCAAGGACTTTCGAACAAAAAATGTCTTATGAAAAAATTGATTTAATGCCTGCAGAATTACAGGATTGGAACTTAAAAGTCTTTGAGAAAATTTAAAAAATTAAAAATCATTTACGCATTAAATCAATTTTTCCATTTGACATTTTTTGTTCGGAAACCCTTGAACTATCTATTTCCAAAGTTTGAAGAAAATTCCATCGAAATGATTTTTCCAGTGATAATGTTGCCGGGTCTATTGGTTTGCAAACTTGACTTTAATATCAGGAAATTCAGCTAAGCATTACTTACGAATTTCAATATTTAATTAATTATATATTGTATGTTATTTGACATTATCTCATTCTATCAGGTGTAAATATGCGTCTCTTTATCATATCCTATATATTTCGGTAAACCATTTTAGAATTTTGATTTATTACTCTTTATCACAATAATTAAAAAAACAAGACATACTGAACCTTATACTTGTTGCTTATATTTAAATTTATTATATCATATTCATTTCGAACTTGATGCAAACGTAAACTTATATTGTGAGGAATTTGTGATCACAATTTCTTAAATACACTATTTGTTCATGAAATACTTAAAGATTATTTAAATATTATAAGCATTGATTTGCGGCGGTGTATTAATGTATTGTTTCTTGGATATGTTCTATATTATTGTAATTCTTACGTGAATGCTGTAACGTAGTTTTAAGATTTTCAGTTTGATTGGTTTCGAATAAAGTCAATTTTATAAACAATGTTCGTTGACTTATTTCAGTGAGGCGATACACTCGTTCTTATTTCTAGCAAACTTATAAATTAAGTTTATATCTTCCTTTTAACAACTTTTTAAACTTATTACAAACTTTGATCAGTTTATCTTTCTAATGATCAATCCTTTACTTAAATACAAAATTTCTAGATGTTTACAACCTTATCGTAATAGTAATTATCTCCTTACCTTCGACTCATCTACCGAGTCCATGAGCTACCGGCGATGAAGCTTGCTTCCCTCTAAACAAGAATGTGAGAAAATTAATACATTTAGTTGCATTTTATCGGCATATTTTAAAAGGTTTAAATTTTGCAGTAATCCAAAATCTGTCCCAAAATTTGATATAATAGCAGCTGAGAGAAAAATGCTCAAAACATGCCAACAGATGACGGAAATGAATATCGCTTACGAGCAAAAATTGCTTTAGAAAAGAAATGTAAAATTGGAGATAATTTAAGTACAGAATTTATATTTTCCTTAAAAAGAGATGAAAATACTAAAATTTTGCCAGCAGGTGAAGGTAATTCCAAGGTTGTTATAGATAAAAATGTATATGATATTAAAGTCATGACGTTAATCAGTGAAGGATCTTACTCAAAATTAAGCAAAGATCTTACAAAATCAATTGAGAGTATAATTTATAGAACTCTATTCAAGTACAAAAATGAATTTAATAAATTTGAACGAAGTAAGCTCACACCGCATCATCGCAAGCCACCTCATTTTTATAGCTTGCCAAAAATACATAAACGAAATATTCCTTTAAGACCTCTTGTTAATTCCATTAATTCGCCATGCCATAATTTGGCAAAGTTTTTACTTAATATTCTCAATCCGTTATCTGGAAATACCCACTCGAAATATTAAAAATAGTAGACACTTTATCGAAAAGATTTATGAAAACAATATTCATGATACACATCTGATGGTTAGTTTTGATGTAGTTAGCCTCTTTACCAATGTCTCAGTAGATAATACTTTAAAAATAATCAAGGACAAATTGTTGAATGATAATAATTTAGAAGCTAGAACCAAATTAACTGTTAATTGCATAATGGAAAGTGTATAGAAACTACTTACTTTCAGTTGGAAGGTGATTTCTATCAACAATGTCTGGTATGGCACTGGGATATCTCACTGGGTTCTCAAATTTTAAGTAATATGGAGGACTTTGAAACTAGACATATTCAAAATTATGTATATAAACCGCTTAGTTGATGGAGATATGTTGACAATATCTTTGAAATTTGACCCCATGGAGTCGATTTGCTCGACAATTATTTAGAAAATATAAATAATAAGGAACCCTCTATCAAATTTATATTAGAAGTAGAAAGTAGAAATGAACTACCATTTTTAGATGTTTTAATTAAAAGAGTAAATAATACAGTTGAAACAAGCGTTTATAGAAAACCAACACACACCAACAGGTATTTTAAAACAAATCAGTCGATGCATGTAAAAAGGGTGTAATAAAATGTTTATATGATAGGGCCAAAATAATTTCTTCTATGAAATATTAGACAATGAGAAACTCTTTATAAAAGAGGTTCTTATGAACAATCAATACCCTGAAACCTTTGTTGATAGAACTTTCACATCTACAGAAAATAATAATCAGGTACGACAAAAACCTGAACAACGGTACACAATGTTAATTCCTTATGATTTAAGAATTATCTGAAAAGCTACGCCGTGTAGGCAATAGATTTGATATTGGGACGATATTTCAAACGAGTAATACGTTGAGATCTATTTTAACAAAAACAAAACCGCTAAATCGTGAGCAAAATTCAAAAAACTACATTTATAGTATTCCATGTGAGTGTAATAAACATTATGTGGGTGAGTCATCCAGACCATTTAGTGTTAGATTGGGTGAGCACAGGGGTTACATTAGGAAGAATGAGATTCAGAAATCGAAGAATAAACTGGGACTCGGCAAAAATTTAAACAAAAGAGACAGATAGCAATAAAAGAAAAATTGAAGAATCAGCTATAATATTATTGAATCAGGATAAATGCGTGTCGAATTGTTCCGTAGATGTTTGCACAACCTATCTGTCGATGCTAAAAGAGGAACTTAATAAACTGAACATTTTTTAAAATAAAGCTATAAACAGTTATATATATCAACAGTTCTCTGTAAGCAGTAAGTATCTATGGATACTGAATATAATAAATATATTCTCAATGTTGTGTGTTTAATATACACATCACACAAACACTTATAATACGCTCTGAGAAAGGAAAGAGATTCGGTTTCCGAAACGTCAGCAAAATACGTTATTTTTATATTTTTGTTCTTATTCATTATTTGTCAAAAAACACCCTCTAACTGCTCCTTTGACGTAAAAGCCACAGGCGTAGAGGTTATTTTCCAGTAAAATACTAGATAATTGTATTATTTTGTAAATTTCACGGACATTGTATAGAAGACAACATATGCGGCAGAGCGTCCTAATCAGAAACACAGAAAAAATAAAAAAAATGCCACAACCAACATTTAAACAATATTAAGGATTAGTAAATATATTCAATTCTTCTGAAATTCAAATTATTCTATTTAATTGGCCAACCACGGTGGTATAGCGTGTAAAGCCCCAAATAATTCCAGGTGACACAAATTTTTCTTTTGATCATTAACGAAAATTCTACACAAAGTAATGAACAGAACGTTGAAATCTAATTACGACAGTATGAAATAAGATTTCCACTGGCTACAATTCGCCATGCAAATTGCATAACAAAACAATTTAAATTGTATAACTGAGAACAATATAACGTATTACAGAGGTGGCGCGTACACTTCACGAACTCTAAGGTTAATTTCATACAGCGCCAACTTTCTTGTTTTAAGCAGGAGAATAGAAAATGTGAATTTCATCGAGTTAGTGACAACAGAAAAGTTTTCTACAAGCTTAACTTCCATCGGACGATACAATGCCATATAATTTATTACATTTGTTTACTTTGCAAACTTTTCTGTTTGGCGAAATGCTAAAAGCGCTTGCATTAGACCCATTTCATTTGCAAAATAAAAAACTTTTTTCGAGCATTTAATATACGCGAGAAAAGAAAAAAGCTTTCTTCATAGAGATATAAATGTTTAGTCTATGCGGAACTGTTGCAATAATTGTTACAATAAAAGTAGAAATTGAATGTACACCTTACATTATTCGTTGGTATATTGAAGATTTAATATAATTACTAAACATTCTATGACATACTTTTCGCAATATTTTTGAATATAAGTTAATATTTTAATTGTTGATAGGTTATGTTTTAATTCTATTTGTAAAAGTTGGCAGGTATAGATGCAGATGTATTCATATTTCAGAAGTACGAAACACATTGATATAGATAAACAAATACAACATAAACTCCATTTTTGGGTGATCCAGTGATAGACTGTATTGACTGGAAATAGAGTTTATGTCTTGCTTGTTTGTAACAACGTGTTACGTACTGTTTATGGAGCAAATGCATTTAATCCATTAGGGAAAAATGCAATTAACTTTCAACAATAAAGAATCATGTGCAGTATTACCTGGCCACCATCAGCCGATTTCGCGGGCGCATCACGCCAACGCGCGTTTGTTACGCCTGTGAAATTTCCATACCAGTGTAAATACATAATGAGATACTATATACATGATCCTATTAAACTGTAACTACTTAATATCTAATAAAGAGTATTTAATGGTTAAGGGTTAATGGTTTATGGAGCATCTGGATAATAGAAAATGTATATATAAATTGTCCTGAGGATGCCAATAAATTCTGGCGCAACGTAGACTATTTGAAGAAATTGTTTTCTTTACGCCTATTAGTCTACCTTGAACCATTACAATCAGTTAATTTTATAGTTATAATTACTATATTTACAAATGCAATCTTCTTTCGATAACGTATGGAGAAATTCTTTTAATGTATGCGGTATTTTAATTCTGTAGAATCTTATAGAAGATTACACCCCCTCTCCTTGCACATTTTTTTATATTAAAATGTGTTACAACTTTTATGTTTACTGATCGATATTTTTCAAAAACAATAAGGTTCTTTCTTCAAATAACAGTAATTTTCTGTTAAAATATCAATACGATCAGACTATTCTTCTTAAGTACTTAAGAAAATGTAATATATAGATGGAAATTTTTAGAGTGATTAAGAATTCGATGACTTACCAGATGCGAAGACCAAATCGTTATCGGTTTAGTGCTATAAATAGATGCTCTATGAACTTGGCTCATCTAATTGGGTCAAACTTCTCTGGGTAACCATAACAAGTGGGTGATGGTAACAAGTAGGTAGATGCTCTGGCAATGAGGACTTTCAGTAGCTCTTACTAGGTACAAAGCCGGGTCTTGGTTACAGCAAATCAAATATCACTTAGGATATTAGGAACTGAACTCTTTCCCAGTTTAGCAACTATTAGACCTCCTACTCAGGAGAACATATCCTGCACTTAAGACGAAACCACGTCATCGTGGTAAGTCTTTTGACTGGACATGGGTCTTTCAGTAAATACCTGCACGCTATTGGAGTAGATGATAATCGCAACTGCGGATTTGTGGGGAAGAGGAAGATACTTCTTGTCCCGGTGTTGCGATCTTGAGGCACAAACACTTCAGCATTAATTTTCCTGTGCTGAAGGAAATAGGGAATGCCCCGCTGGAAGAATTTTGACCTTTGGGCTAGAATCCGGTCTGAATGTTCCAGATTTTGTAGCAAAAGCACAATGTTCCACAGGATCTGTGTCCAGCAACGTTTCGTCGCCACGCTAAGAAAGAGCAGGATGCCAACATTTTTCTCCACTTGTACTAAAAGTGCCTGACAAATACAGTAAATCTAATGGCTAAAATTTGACATCATTTTGGTCCAAAGTCAAGCAATTTTGTCATTTTTCAGTTCAGATCAGGAACTTTGCCGAACATCCCGTTTAGTGAATCTTGAATGTATTTCATAGCTTTTGGGATATGTAACTTGCACGTTTTATTTTCTTAGGTTACGTCAAATATTGCAAGTTGTATAAATTTTTTGTCTACAGAGTAATTTTTCATATTGCATTCGTTCTAACTATACTAGGTGGCCTTGAAGATATAACTCGCACTCCAATTTCTGTAACAGTTGCCCACAATTAAACGTAAAAATAGTGTTTTTAAATGCTGCTATTCTGACTAGGGCAATGGACATGATAAAAGGCGGAGTTTGGCAAGGAAGACCTGCCCAGTTACTCAATGGGAAATCAATAGAGCATAGTACTACAATGGCTAAAGACAGTGCTATGGTAAGAAAGGCCTTAAGAGTAAGAATCAGAAATGATGCTATGAGAACTTTGTTTGAAAATATCTATCCGAAGTGTCAGAAATGAACTTTACCAATGAGGATCTCAGAACTAGACGTATGAGTAGATACCTGAAATGGACCAAAACACCGAAGAATTCGCGATTTGATGTGAATCACTAAAACTGGAATTATGTCTTCACCTGATAAATACTGAAAATGAAAATCTATAGTTATTTACATTACTAGATGCGAAATGCGAGATGACCTTTCAAAAACACCGAACCCCTAAACGGGCTTTCGCATCATGTAATGTATTATATTTTTTCTACTACCGAAAGATATTATGGGACTTAATAATTTAAAACTTATTATTTTATGAAATTATTTGATGTTTTTAATAAATTTTATAGTTTAGGAGGCTGTCTGTGAAAATTGTTTCCATGCCAACGAAATATGCACTATCTGTCATAAAGGTTTATGTTAAACATTTTAATTTCTGGTGGTTTCAAATTAAAATGAACGAATATGAAAATGGGATACAAGAAGCAGCCAATATTGGTGTGCCTTGCTTTACCCCAAAAAGAAATCGAAAGCAAGGTATATGCAAACTTATGAAGCGTTAAAATTTGTTTCTTTTTTATTTTTCTGTCCTGGTCACGAAAATTCTAATTTCATAGCTAGCAACGCCTTAGCAACCAGAGAACTTGAATGTTTATTTTCGTTATCGCGCGTGTTCCCAGGGTTGCAAATGTCATTTATATAGACGGTAGTAGAAAAATAAATAATAAACACTTTCCCGATAAGCTAGCTATGATTATTATCTTGCTTCTGGTGATGAAAAGGTGAAATACCTGTGTTATATTTCACTGGGGATACTGCCTTCACCCTTAAAATAATCGTAATAGACGCCCATGCTGGTATTTAAAAATACATTATCAAAACTTCTCCTCAACAGAAATAAGTGCGAATCAATTTATGTCGTACTAGAGAAAACATTTTTGCGTTTTGTGTGTTGTGAAAGTAAATAAACGTCCGAATTAAAGACAGTTAATGTACTGGAACTGCCGTTCATTTAGGTCTATCAAAACCAATCCATTAATTTATAGTATAGGGTACCTAATATAGTGAAAGCGAACTGAGTATTGCTACAGTCAAAGAACAGCCTTTTCAATTATATATGTGACAGCGCCATTACTCCTGTAGTTTCCAGGACTAAGATTAATACTTCTGAAAAATATCCGCTACTTTTCTTAGCCTATAACAATGGTTTGGCTTTGGGGGAAATTAATTGACCTCATCACAAAACTGAATCATTTATGAGACTGCTGAATTTACCGATTTGTTTTTGGGATAGATGTGTCAATTAAAGCTTTTACTGGCGATTTATTGTACGTGCTACAACTAGTGACAATTACAACAGAGAAATCCTTGCTTGTTGTGAAAATATTGTTTACCCATTCAGCAAATGAAAAAATTCCCCACTCTTTATATTTATACAAGATGTTCCGGAATTCCCTGCCGTGCGTCTAGGAGATAATTTCAACGAGATTTAAATGAGCAATTCCAATTCAGTAGGTACGAATTGCTTGGCATCGCACTCATTAAGTGAAGGGGTGGTGTGAGCGAATTTGTTTGCAGTAGAGCAAAGTAGAGTGGAGTGCTGTTTTGAGGGCTAAAATTAATGCAAAAATAATGTTGAATGGGCCAAAATGAAAATAATGTGTGGGAGGGTTTGTAAAACATAATCGACTTACTCTTTTTCCTGCGTTGTTCTCGCTGCCACCGTTGTTAAATAACATCAAAATAGAATGTTTTAGAGCAATGAAGTGTATTAATTTTAGAACACTTGAAATACAGGGTGCAATTAGTTTCATGTCATTAAAAAAATTGGTGGTGGAGAACGACTAGACAAACAAAAGACCTTCTATAAACAAGGGGTCTAAAGTTTATACTTTTCGAGAAAAAAAATAAACAAAAATTTCAAAAACATTGAGTAATATTGTTTGAGAACTGTTGGAATGTTGGAGTAGGCTTTGTTATCGTCGCGTATGATGACCATCAAAGACGCTAATGCAGTCCCTTCAAAGTGCTGTGCTTCTTTGTTTGAGACCGCGGTAAGTAAGTAATTTTTAAACTTTTTTATGACTTTTTAAATAGTAGAGTAAAATCTGGAAGTGAAGTCGCTTAGTTTTCGAGAAAAAAAAAACCGGCGTAGAACCAAACCAGACTTAGTGGGATTCTTTAGTAAGATAATCGTGTACACGAAATCATTTTTTACGATATTTTTTGGTGGTCGAGAACTTTTTTATTTCGGAAAAACTCAAAAAAATAGATTTTTAATGAAATATGTTTTTTAACGTCTCCACCGCTATATCTCTGAAAATATTTATGCTATCAAGCTATTTTTTTTTTTAGATTAAAGTAGACACAATAGCGCTTCGAACAACGTCCCACGTGAACCCGATTTATTTTTTTTTAAGTTGATAAAATAATAGGAAACTCAAACTTGTTATTTTTAGTAGCGTAATTTTAGGCAATCGAGAAAAAAATTTATTTATGAAAATTTGTATATACATGCTGCGTACAAATTGAAGCCAATAGTTGAAAAAAGTTTTTAGGATAAAAATTTGTCCCGTTGATAGTATTGAGTCAGCGATTTTTTTTTTAACGGGCCAAAGTCATATTCTTGCGCGCTCGGCTGTAGCAAGCCTGCCGACTGCAACGATCTGACGGTTCCGGTCGGGGTGTATGTAGTAGTTTAACTCATAGCAATAGGTACAAAACCAGTAGTGATCAAAAGATCTAGGGGATCAATATTATTTTTCAATATTTCATATATTGTACAGTAGTATTGATCATATGTTGTTAATATTAAGAAATTGTACAATAAATATAAAATAGTCTCCTTTTAATAATAAAAAGACATAAATACCTAATCTATAAATATCAGTCAGTGTTACTAACTACCCATCTAATTAGTAAGTTTATTAGACATTTTTAAATGAATGAAAGTAAAAACGTACGCATAAAATGAGTTTTATTGTTGAAATAAATGTTCTATTTGGATAGATAAATATGTAGTATGTAGTTTATGTAGGCCCTACATTAATAGCATTCTAATTCGTTCATATCTGCCTCGAAATCTTTAATAATGTTGTTACAGGAACGACATTTGCACTCGTTGCAACATTTTAGGCCTTCCTTAAAACAAGCACATTTTCGATTGTCACAATTTTTATCCGAACAATGAATACTTAATGATTTTCGACAACCGCCACTTCTACGCGACTAATCTGACCAACCCTGCATACTACAGTACCTAGAGGTAAAAAATATGCAAAACTTCGGAAAAATGTCATATTGAACGGATTTCGTTCATTGTTGGCAGTATAATAGTAAATGCTTCACAGAAAAGTTTCTATATTGTGCGGAGGCTTGCTAATTTATAGGGGGTGGATGCCACCCCCTCTCAGAGTGTGGCACTTAAAAAATATATATATTTATTGGAGCTGAAGTAGAATCAAATTTTAAGAAGATAATAATTTCGGAGATATTTAAGTTTACATTTGGCATCCAAGTGTTCATAAGATAATTATTTAGAGTGAGAGTTAAATATCTCAGAAACTGTGACACCCACGTCAAGGGTGCTAATAGGTAAAATAATATGTTATTAATTAAGCTTTCAACTGTTTTTTAATTTGTTTCTGTAGCATAAAAAACAAAGAAGTTATGACCGAAGCAATGTGCGTCTACACATTTTTTTAATAACAACGTCGTCATTTTGTTACTGTAATTAGCCAGTAATTAAAAAAAGGAATTTCAAACACTGTTCCTCATTAATATATAGCATGACGTAGATGCTCAAATTTTTTCGTTTGTATACAGCACTTGCTTTAGAACAAAATACAGTTTAAACGTAATTTTTTTTCCTTTTCCAAATATCTCAATAAATATTAGTTTTATTGAAAAAGGGTAGATACCAAAAATAAAGCTCATAAACTGATAATGAATTTCGTTTGTTAATTTATTTACATAGATTTAATAGTTTCCGAGATATGAAAGTTTACAAATGGCGTCCGAACGTCTATAAGACGAAAAATGCAGTTTAAATGTTAAATATTTCAGAAATTGTGACACTTACGTCACACGCATGCTAAGAAACGAAATTAAAGGCAATTAATTGCGCTTTCAAATTATTTTTTACTCGTTCCTGTAGCATAAGAAATAAAGAAGTTATGACGGAAAAATGTGCATATTTATACTTTTTTTATATAAAAAGGTCGCCATTTTGTTAATCTAATTAGCCAGTAATTTAGAAAAATTATCTCAAATACAGTTTTTCGTTAAGATGTAGCATTATCTAGATGCTCAAATTTTTTTGCACTACCAAATATAAACTTAAATATCTCCGAAATTATTAATCCTACATCAATAGACAAAAAATATAATTAAATTCCAGTTTGTACTTTCTGTAATTGGTCTGTAACATTTTTTCGATAAAGTAATACTTTTCGAGAAACTTGACGAAAGCCGTTTGGAAATACCTTTTTTTTAAGCTAAAATCGCAATTTTGAAGTCGTTATAACTTGAGAACTATCAATTTATGTGAAAAATTGCATACAACCTTTTCTTCTTAAAATTTGATTCTATTTCAGCTCTAATTAACATATATATTTTTTAAGTGCCAGCCCCTGAGAGGGGGTGGAATCTACCCCCTATAAATTAGCAAGCCCCCGCACAATATAGAAACTTTTCTGTGAAGCATTTACTATTATACTGCCAAAAATTAACGAAATCCGTTCAATATGACATTATTCCGAAGTTAAAACCTCTAGTTACTGTACTAGCATGCGAGGTGTATTAAGTGCGTCCCAATTTCGCATTTAGCGCTGATAAAAAAAAACCGCTGTTGCCAAACGGTACACTTTAGGAAAAAATATATTGTTTCAAAAACTTTTGTGATTATTAGGCTTTATTTTCTTTGCTGCATGTATGTAAATATTTTCAAAAATAAAAAAGTTTATCGATTGGTGAAGATTTCAATACATAAAATATATATTTTTAGTTTATCTGATTTTTAGAGAAATGAAAGTGCGAATTGTACCCAAACCGTTTATATTGGTAAAAGCGCTACAGTGTGACCTTTAATTTGATACAAAACAAATTTCGGTACCTTTAATAGTTTTAAAGAGATGGCGGTGGAAACAAAAAAAACAATTTTCTTTAAAAATACATTTTTTTCACTTTTAATTGATTTGAAAAGTTCGAGACCACAAAAAAATGTCGTAAAATATGATTTCATATGCCCGGTGACATACTCAAAGGAGTTACGAAATCGCTGCTCTAAAAAGTAAGTAAAGTATATACGATCTCAGTTGAGACAGCACGGAACTAGAGGATCTTACGGGATATTCTCAATATAGTGCTTCACATTGAATGAAATAATAGAATTGTACAGATTTATATTCACCACTACTCGTTTACAGTCCACATGGACTTGATCCGTCTGTCACATACAAATGTGGGCGGGATTAGATGCTTAGCGAGGTTGATTTGTCAACACCGACCAATTTAATTGGTGCGAATTTTCGCATGCCATATGTGGACTACTTGTATCATATGACTTTACAAGACAGTGCGGTACAGCCAGGCAGCTCATAAATTACTTAATTCTAGTGAAAATTTGTAAAAATTATTAGTTTTATTACTGTGTTTGAGTGTTGATTTGCAATTAATTGTTTAATATGTCATTTTGGAGATCTTTCGATGGTCGTGACAATGAGACGGACGATTTTGGTACAGAGCCTATACAAGCGGAATTTGTAAATAAAGACTTACACGTTCAAACCCGAAGGGTTATTTTGAAGATTTATTCATGTTTAAAAGGTAAAAGAAAATACTGGTAGGGTTATTGAGGCCGGGGATATAGTTGATCAATCTGTTAAACGGAAAAGAGTTGGACAAAAACTTAATGAAACGATAACGCTTCCAAAGATGTCATTTATCGATTTGTGTATGACTTTTACAATTAACAGAAGGTGCCCCACATAAGAATTGATTCGGAATAAATTACGCGACCATCCAGATTATGACCATACATCGTTAGATACATTACGAAATGTTTTGCTGGATTGCGGTTTTAGGTACAAAAAATTGGACAAATGGCTGGTAATTATGGAATCAGCAATTAACCACCGACAAGAGTACTTGCGTAAAATAAAATAATACCGAGTTTCAAATAGAGACACAGTTTCTCTTGACGAAACATAGTTTGACACTCATGATGTTATTTAATATAAATTTAAGTGCTCCATGTTCTAGGGAAAAATAGTTATAATTCTACATGCTGGAAGTGAATGGTTTTATTCCAAATACGTTGTTATTGTTTGCTAAAAATATCAAACAATCATCTGCCTACTACTACGAGAATATGACAGCCGAATTATTTGAGATGTGGGCAAAGCAGCAGCTGTTACCAAATAGCCCACCAAATTCTGTAATTATTATGGACAATGCGTCATACCATTCGCGGCAACGTCCAAAAATTACGAACACCAACACAAAAAAAAGCGATATCATTGAATTAATGAAAGATAAAGCCATGGAAATATCCGAAATGAAACACAAAAAAGACTTTATTAGAACTGATTCGAAAGCAAAATTTTAAAAACGAATATGTCGTTGAAAAAATATTTTTGATGTGTTGATGGTACAGTAGCAGAGTACCAGTAAACAGTAAACCAGTAAAATTACGATATTACGTTCTGAAACTGAGGAATGGCTACTTGGGAATATAATTAAAATTTTGCCGTCATCTCAAATACCTACCAAAAGGGACGTATTGGGATTATTCTTTTATTTAAAAGATTTCTCAATGAAGCATGAGAAGTTTGTTACCTTTACCAGTGCAGCTGCAGGCAGAGTGCTACTGGTGGTTCAGGCACAAGGGATAAGGTATTTAGTTGCTAAAGTTAATGATGTTCATGATCGTAATAAAGTAGGAGCCACTGATATTTACAGCGCCACTGATGAATTATCTGATAATGACCCAGAATTTGAAAGTCCGTCTTGTTCAAGTTTGAAACTTAAACGATCATCAAGTGCTACTATAATAGTGTAATGTCTTCCAAATGGCAGATCGCCTAAGACTTTCTGCTGGTCAAAGAACTGATTTTATGACTGCGATTGTATCGGAAGGTGGGGGTGATTTGGACAAGATCACATTGTCTTTGGCAAGCACAAGAACAGCGAGGAAGGAAATTAGTCTAGAAAATGCTGAATAGGTTAAGGCAAAATATTTTCCACCAAGTGTTCTCAACTGGAATGAAAAAATCGTTTCTCGTGACCACGAAAGACTAGGTGTTCTTATATTTGGCATTTCTGGTTATAAAGAAGGAAAACTGCTTGGAGTACCTGTGGTCCCAGATGGGACTAATTCAACACAAGCCAATACCAGTTATGATCTGATACGTGATTGGAATTTTGCGCCAAACATTGTTGAACATAGCTTTGACACTACAGCATTCAACTCTGGATGGATGAACGGCGCTTGTGTGAAATCTGAGAAAACGTATATTTGAAAGAATCCCGTGTGCAGTCTGACAAGTACTGTTTGGAGGAACAACTGGTCCAGATACCCCAGAATTTAAAGGCTTTAGAAATTCTTGGATTATAATTGTTGGCCACAATATGAATTTCAAAACTCTCGTGAACCAAAATTACAACTGCGTGGTAATTATGTCACATTTTTAGAAGAAAAACTTAACAATCCTAATAGCAAAGATAGTCTGAATTGAGACGATTACAAAGAATGTGCTGAATTGATGCTGATAATCATAGGTGAAACTCCATCCCGTGGTTTACACTGGTTATCTCCTGGTCCTTATCATCATGCCCACTGGATGCCAACCATTATCTATTCAGCAAAGATGTATGCATTAGGCCATTAACTAAATTAGAATCCAGCGAAAATTATGAGAAGTCGTGGTTGTCAGCATCCGTTGCAGATACTCCTTTTAACGATCTCCAACTATGGCATGATCTTAATGAATACCCTGAACTAGCTGGAGGGGCTACCACAGCTATAGAAATACATTTTTCGTACTTAATTGAAGATATAGCTATATTTTTATTATTCTCAAATCGTGCGTCCCAGGCTGAAAAACAAAACATTGTTCGTCAGCTACAGAAAACAAGACCATCCGCATCACTGCAGAGGGCGAAGTTTCTGTTTTTCCCACCATCAACTCATCCAGTATATCGATGTCTTTACAGGTGAGTGTCTCTCCAAGCTCTTGAATTAAAATCTGACTGGCTGACCATCTCAATGGACTGATGTGTGAAATGACATTAATAAAATGTGTTACTTTGATGTTTCATGATGTTCATATATTACCCTTTTCCTGTACGCAGCAGCAGTATTTCGTTTAATATATAACTGACTGGTGGTATACCTAAATTTGCTCCGAAGCTGAATTTTTTGTGCTGTCTTATATTGACTAACGTAAGCAATGGGAAAGTACCTAGGGAGCAGCAAACTTTTTTTTCGGGAGCACCATAATAGATAACCTATTAAACAAAATAGTAGTTGTCATATTAGTTTTTGGGGGCACATCACATGGTTTTCATGCTAGACCTTTCTAGGTAAATATAACACCATATGTATCATCTATATGATGCACCTCTACTGAGATATTCATCTTCAAACACAGTATGGTAAAAGGACTTTTTTACGAATGACTTTTGTTTGATATAATTTGGTCGAATTCGGGTTACCATTATCTAAATAGACGCTCTTAGGATGATGAAATGTATTGTTTTAATGACAGATCAGGGATGAACTAGCCTCAAGGTATTTTATCCCAAATTCTAAGGTTTTTTAAGATTTTTTCCTTAAAAAGGTGATATTCAATTCTATAAAGCAAAAAAAGGTGCACTTAGAAATAATTTTTATTGAAATTATCGCACGCATTACATTTTCTCAAGAAATATTTATTACATATCACTAACATGAATCTGAATAAATATTGGATTTCATTAAAAAGATCATAAGAAGGTTCGACATGAGCTCCTCGTACTCTAGTATACTTCCGGGCTCGATGAATTGAAGGCTGCTGCCCGCTGAAAACTTAATATTGTTGGATATTTCTTCTCAATTAAACGTGATTCGTCGTAGCAGTTTCTCCATGGTCTTTACTGGAGATGAGTAAACAAATTTTTGAGATGTCCCCACAGATAAAAATCTAAGGATTCAAATCAGGTGATCAATGATGGGCAAGCAGTAAAAAGTTATTTAAAAAAAAAGATTTTCTCACCCTTGTGTTCAGGAATGAATATCTCAGTAGGGGTGTATCCTATAGAAGAATCTAAATAAGTTTCTTGTATTTCTGAAAAGAAAAAAATTATAAGCGATTAAAGTTACGACGGCAGTTTTTCAATTTTTTGATGTACCTCGGGTAGTTGTCCATGGATCTCAAATTTTCTTTTTCAAGCATGTCGTCTGTGTCACTAAACCAATTTTAGTTCATCTTCTTATTCACAAAGTCTTGCCTGACGTTTTGTGATCCATGAATATTTTGGTTTCAGTTTGCCTCCGCTTGCTGTTTAGCACGTCCAACGACATCACGTCATCCGTTGTGGTTATCTGTTAATCAGGGTCTATAAATTTTTAAGCGTAACCGCGATGATTTTTGTTTAAAAAAAAAATCAAATTTCACCGTTCTCACTCGTGCCCCTCTCCGCTCGCGCTGTCAGCATACACCCAAATCTGGTTCCTATCTTAGTGTACGACGTATTGTTACGGGCATTTTTCATGACCCGAGTAATATTGAAATTTCGTGTCCAGCTCTTAAACAAGTAGAACAGAACGCTAAGGGTAAAGTTAAACATATTTATGATTTTCAGGTATGAAAACAAATTTTGTCTCAATACAAAAATACTCATTCATAAAAGTGGCACTAAATTGAGAAATTACAAAAAATCAAAATTTTGTCAAGAATGCTTGACTTCGATCGGCTACTGCACCGAAACTATTCTGTTTCTCGAAAAAATGTATAGAACATATTTTGTAGAAAATTTAATGCTCTTTCATTTTTATAAGAACATTTTTTGCCGTATGAGGCACCCGAAGCGAGATATTTAAAAAAACTGTTTTTGTGCGCCATTTTTACAATATGGCGGTGACCCTCCCCGCTCGAGCTGTCAGCAAATTCCAAAATCAGGGCCCTCTCTTAGTGTACCACGTATTTTTACCGAAACTTTTCATGACCCGAGTAATATCGAAATCTCATGCCCAGCTCTTAGACTATAAGATCTAATGTATAACATAATATTTGAAAATTATTTTAAAATATTTCCTCTACAAAACCTTTCATGAAAAATATACCAAAAAATCACAATTTTTCTTCTCTCACCATATGCTTCTCTCGTTTTTTAACTTTAGTGCCCTTTCAAAGAAGACGTTTTTTGGCGGCTTTGGAATTTTGAAACCTCAGTATATAATCACTAATTTTATATAAAAATCAGCTTGTAACAACGAAACCCCCACAGAACTTATTTTTATGCGTATCTGGGCGCCGAGCACTCTACTATCACGTATGAAGCAGATTTAAAAACATACAAGAAGTGAACAAATAATGTTATGTGTAACAACAGACCCAGAGCAGGAATTGCTTTAACATTCACAAAAGTATTAAAGCCATTGTTGATCATCTAAATTACCGTAAAGTAACAGTAGTTTAGTTCTAATTGTAGATCTTAGCAAAATTCAGAAATTCAGTTAATACATGTACAGAGACAGGATGCTAGTAAGGTAAAACATAATTTCTGTCTTCTCTATCGCCCTCTCTGTCTCTCTCGCTATATATTTTCCAGTCTGTTAACCATTGTTTCATCACACTTTAGCCTCGCCTCAGACTACGTTAAATCGCAAACGAATAAGACTGCTACAGTGCGCCACAAACGAAGTTGTTTTAAGTTGGAAGAAATGGCGGCGCCATTAGTATAAAGTTGTATGATGAGGTTTTAAATTCCAACACAGCTTTCACATAATGTGGCATACGACGCGTGTATCGTATGTTGCTCGCGGTCGTGCTGTTGATCCTCCAGACGACTCTGGCTGCCGCACAAATCCACCCGGATTACTGTACGCTACATAGTGCTCCAACTATCCCAGCAGTGTCCCAAATAGATAGGATAAGGCTAAACTAGGTTATATACGCGGCATTTAGTTACTGCTCTGGAGTTCTGTCTCTATATTCAATTTCGAGATAAACTTGCGGAACTTGCCAATAATGAGACCTGGAAATTATTTTCTTGGCTTTACAATCTATATTGTGCAGGCTTCCTTTGTCGCTTTCATATACCTTCTTTATTTCCTTAATATTGAACAAGTTATTGCTATGTCATTGTGCATAAAATGAGTGATAACTTGATAATATTTTACTAATTAGCTAATTTTATCCGAAGTTGCTTGGGAAGTTCGAATTAAATAAACTACCATTACAATACTCGCCTCTGAGTGGTTTCCACAAACATCAAAGTACTTTGATACTATTATTCTACGGTCATTTCGCCAACCATATTGGCATAATCTGGAGATGATCACAACTAAAGTATAACGAAAAAAATTTCTTTACTTATACTAAAATAATGACATGGCTGAACACTTTTCTGACAACAATTTTATGATCCCTTCCTAAACTATACCTCGGTTCAATGAACCGTGACCTAACAACCAATAAAGCGAACTATTTGGTCTATATACTTTGTCACAATGCATACTAATTTTACATTTTAAAATTTCTAAACTTTCAAAAGCAAAGAGCCGTCTCTCATTTGTTATATTTCCAATTAACGTTAAGTTACTGATATCTATCCTATAATTACTATTAACCCTTTCCGCTTCATTTGATTATTCGAATGAAGCGGGATCCTATACCAGAATAAAATTTTTATGGAAAATACATTTTGAGAAAGGTACACTTTAGATTAATGTAAAATTTATATATTTACCCCAAACATATAATTTATACAATTTTGGTTTATTTAATAATTTAGAATATTTACCAGAATATCCACATTATCTCGTATGCGAATATTCACATATGGATATTGTGGTAAATTTTGTACTTAAAGATATCCATATGTGGATACAATGGAAGGAAAGGGGTTAAAGGAGTGTTTGGTCAACACTAGATTTTTCAGTCATTCCACTTTTCTTAGCAGTTCTTGGCGTGCCTTGTTCGTGGCCTGGCTTGGTGTCAGTGAAGGATATCTTCAGCATCCCCGCATAGGCTATAAAAACAGAGGACCGAAAGAGCCTAAATCGATCTCCAAAGTCAGTCTAACACATGAGGGGTTAGTGATGACCTTCCGAGAAATATATTTAACTTATTATCAGGTAGATCAAGATTACTTACAGGCCAACAGGGCCGTACTCAAAGACAACTTGGTCAAGATTCCAAAAAGGCCAATTACAGGCTGAAAATCCTAAAGAGGTCAAACAAAGGCCCAAAAGCCGGGCCAAGAAGGTAGACACGAGGCCCAAAAAAGGCTCAGCCTAGAAGCCGTCACGCCTCCCAGTGGTCAGCTGTAGAAGAAAAGGGTCAAATTAGAGGAATTATTCTTCAAAGAAGACCTGTCTGCCAAGAAAGTCGCCGTTCACCAGATTGACAGTGAGTAACAAGATCCTAAACACCAACCTCTGAACGGTTTTTGGAAAAATATTTTCGTCCGAAAAGGGGCAACTGTGAACCCTCTCCATTGATAAACAATCTATGGAGGAGCTCCAAAAATAGGATATAGGTCCCTACTTCGGAATGGGAAGAATAAAGTTCCGCCCGAAGGAACAGAGACCAAAACCAGACCAAGAAAAGGGCGACAAAGTCCAGAAACTGGGAAAAACACAACTTCCGAAAGGCAGTCAAATGGCCTCGGATAGTGGGACATAGAGGGAGAGAAAAAAGATAAGAAAAAGCCCCTCGAGCAAGAAGAGACTCATGGAGAAAGTTTTGTGAAGAGGTCAATGATGACCCTACAGTCTCTATAATTCATAGGGTAATTGCTGTATACGATGGTGATCAGGCCGGCTATCACATACGCAGCGCCGGTGTGGTGCAGCATCCCGGCCACGACAATGCGAAAACTAAAAGTACTAGAACACAAATTTATACGCCTGATATCAGCCTCTGATAGGTACACCTCCCTCAGAGATCTCTATGCACGTTGCCACGATATAACTCCACTACCGGACTTCGTCCAAGAAACATTGCAAAAATTCTATCAACTCAAACTGGGCGACAGTCCGCTAACCCGAGACATTACACGAATCAGACAGCATGATGCCATACTTTTCAACCTGAAACACCCATTACCATACCAGGCGTTGCCTATCTTTCGGCAACCTCCCTAGCCAAATCTTTACTATACCAAAATTTCCATTTCACCATCTTTTACCTTTCACCACCTTTTACTCTCAACCCCTTCTCTATTTCCTCTATTAGTCACCTTTTTGTTAATTTTGTTAATTTGTGTACTTTTGTCACTTTTTGTTCTCTTTCAAAATCCCCTCTCGACCAATAACTTCTTGTTAATCAAACTTTTTAAATCACAACTTCCTCTCCACCCTATCTTTCCGAAGGCAGGTAGATCATCGGAAGAATACTGTCATTGGCTCGAACGGGTTTTTTCATTAAGTCTTTTTCCGTATCAATAAACCAATTTTTAAAACTGTGCGCGTGTGCTGTGCAAACTAAAACCTTAGTGTAATTTTTAAGTGCTTTTAAAACTCATTTTAGTTATAGTTCGCCAAATTGTTAAATTTAAGTTTTTTGTTCCAAAGAACAGGAGTTCTAACCTTATACTTCTTTATCGTTTAAGCCGGAGTTAAACCCGTTTCACCCGACCACCCATCTACCACGACGTTGCGCGCCGTGGTGGTGTGGTCGGCTCTGAATTGGGACTTGACTCAGGCTCACTTTTGTATTATTAATTATAATAAAACCTTTTTGAATTGAATTGAATTGGGTCTTGGCCAAGGGCGGTTGTACTGCATATAAAGTAGGCATCCTCAAAAAAGAGGACGAAATCTACACAGAAACATTGACTACACAGATGGCAACCACTAAAATCTCCTGGGATGGGTGGAATTACTCAATTCTGCTCCAAAGGAGACAGGATACGCCCTAGTCATATAGACCCATAAGCCTGTCCTCTTTCCTACTTAGAACATTGAATCCCAACAGTACTCTGCCAGTGGATTAAAACCAGCCTAAATAAGAGGATAATAGTGTCCAACCTAGGCGAGGCTATCATTGAGGCGAAGGTGAGTACAGGCTACTCTTAAGGAGGAGCTTATTTCCGCTGCTGTGGGCAACCCTTGTTGACGAAAAATTTCCGCAGAAGGCTTTTATTTCCTAGGATACGCTGACAGGTGGTACACTGAGGAAGGACTTTCCATAAATCCTCACAAAACTACAGTCGTCACCAAAAAGATTCTTGGGTGGTCCTTGAGAGGCTCCTAAAGCTCAATGGAGTGGAAATTTTATTTGCCAATGTTACTAGGAGTTATTTTTTTTTTACGAAAAACTGAAATGGAACACCCATATTCAAAAAGTCACACAAAAAGCAACGATCACCCTGGGAAGGTGCAGACAAATGTGTGGAAACAACAGGAGGATGTTAAACCCCAAGATGACCTTATGGTCATACACTAGGGTCATTAGACCCATGATAACCTATGGATCGGTGGTATGGTGGACCAAGACATTACAGCTGAGAGCAATAAGGCTATTAAGTAGCGTACAAAGGCTTGGTTGTCTGTGCGCCACGCGGGTCCTCTTAGACCTGCCACATCTACACATTTTTATCCAAGGAGAAGCTCGTTCACTGTGGAAGAGCTAATGCAAGGCACAACGCCCAGGTAACAACACGGAACAGAGCACCAAAAGTTATACTTAGAGTTAAAGGCAGATCCCATTCTGGGAATGCCCACGGACACTATCTATGTCCCGAAGTATAACTTCCATAAAAATTTTCAAGTTGAAATATCAGAGAGAGAGGACTCGAAGTACGGCGCTCCGATATCGGCACAAATAGTGTAGTATACGGACGGCTCCAAGATAGAAGAGGGAGTCGGAGTTGGAATTTACGGGATAAGGTCGGAAACGGAAATCTCCATAAGCCTAGGAATACACGTCACAATATTTCAGGTTGAAGTGGCCGCTATACAGTGATGTGCAAAGGAAATAATGAGGCAAGGAACTGTAAACCAGTCAATTGCCATTTTTTCGACAGTCAAGCAGCGCTAAAAGCATTCGATTCCATGCAGGTCGATTAAAGACTAGTATGGGATTGTAATAATGCCCTTACGGACCCAGGAAGTCAGTATAAAGTGACCGTGGCTTGGGTACCAGGACAAGAACCAGTGCCAGACAAGAACTAACCCGGGAAGGCGCGTCTAAGGCCCTGGTAAGACCCGAGACGGGTACAAGACAAGTCTCTAGAATGGCGGAAGAGTTTCCCGGGACAGAAACAGACTAAAGAGTGTTCATTAAAGAACGATTGGCTAAATTCACGGAAGGTGCACTATGACAAAACAGGAAGGCCATTAGGTTTTCTAACCGGACACTATAAGCTCAGTAGGCATAAGAATCTAATGATCTTGGTAAAGGATCCAACATGCAGATTCTGCCAAGAGGAAGAGGAAACCTCGGAAACATGTGCCCCTGCGAGGACCTAGCCAGACTGAGATTTCAACTACTTGGCGAGGAAAAATCAAGGGTAAATAGCTATTTTAAGGAGTCCCTACTAAGGCTATGGAGTCTGGTACAAAGGATAAAGGTGGATAAGGAACTATGTAAGGAATAAAATTACATTAGGAGCGCCAAACTAGATCCACAGGGTCGCGGTGGCCAAAGCCAAGAGGCCAGTCGCTCCTTTCAAATCAAATCTAATCAAGTATATTCATGAATGTAAAATTTACAAAATTCTCAAAGTCAAATCACGTCTTACCACGAGTTAAATAAAATTGAAAATTTCTGTTCGAAAATAACCATTCTAATTCCGAAGATTAGTGACAGTAGGACTGAGGGAACGGTCCTCCTATAAAGACGCGCAAAAAGGATAAAACATCCTATTTTTCCCTAAAGTTTATTTCTGTAGCATTTCTTTTACGTCAGATAAATAACAATAATAAGTAACTACTATAATTTGCTCAAAAAAAACTGTCTTAATCAAATTAAAAAACATTATATTCATATTTTTAAAGGACTCTAACCCTTCATGGGTGCACTTTCGTATTTATTTTGATTCTATGACCATTCAATCAATTTTTGCCGAACCTTGTAGAGGAAATTCAAAAATATCTTCATATTTGATCTATTTTAACTTTCTCCCCGGCGTATCCGCCATATTCTAGAATCGACGATAACTTATTTGAGTTTCACTGACACAAGTGCCAGAAAAAAAGTATTGACTTTAATGATTTGTACTAGATACGTTGGTTACTTATATTTATTACTCTTATTCCCAAATTAAACTCCAAATGGGAGTAGGAAAAGTTATGCTTTATGTGAAATTTTGTTTGGTTAAAATTAGTGTGTGCCAAATAAGGATTTTTACACTAAAGGTTTTTTGGCTGTTTTTGGTTCTTCATACGTTACGATTCCGATTGATGCCACTTTGACACCCTTGGGCATTTTCGGATATTCAATATGGCGACTGGCTTAGTGTGATAAACAGGTTTTTCCAAATATTTCATTTTGTGGGTGTGTGACACATCGTTTTAATTGTTTTTAATATCTGTGAATTAATATTTGAGGTAAAAACTCATGTAGAACGTAATCTTTAACTGCTGATAATTTACTTTATTAAAAGGGCAGCTGATTCGGAGAAAAAATTAATTTTTGAAGCAAAAAAAGCGAGTGCATAGTTTTGTTGTGTAATCAAGTTAGGCTTTACGAATATGGATAACACAATATCCTTAAAAGTGGAATGCGTGAGAAAGTTGAATGATATTTTAAAAACATTGGTTAAAGAAGGTCCTACTAGTTCAAAACAAGTAAGGTTTTAAAGAAATTAAACAAACGTAAACTTAATATTCTGCACTTTTTAGGGTGGAATGGCTTGATAATCCTTTTTTTATTATATAAAATCAACATTTAATCTTCTTCGAAATCTTCACTGCCAAAAGTTATATTTTCAGAAATTCACGTATGAGGATTATGGCAAGAATGTTCTGTGCTTAGTTGCAGACAATTGCACATTAAACTGAATGACAAGGCATTAGCCACGCAGCTGCATCGTGTTGTGTTACATGGATCTATTGATTTGCATGAGCATTTTGCTAATGCCAAAATGTAATCTGGGGCAATTTGAATCTTATTTGGCAAGACGATCGGATGTAATTCCATTTTATCCTCGTCAGCTTGCCTCCCGTACTGAGTGGCATCTATATTTGGTCAAGAGAAATCAATTAGAGACAACCACGAGAATGCTTGGAAATGTGCCCTGTTTACGTTTTCTTGAAAACATTCAGTAATTGGTGGAAGAGCAGAGAATGGCAGAGCTTTTAGTTGGGCTTGTCTGACTTTTTTAGCCCATAGAGAAGTTGTAACATCAGTTATTTTGCTAGCATTGTTTACTCCATAACACGAAGCTACAAAAATTGTACATTCTTAAAAAACATCAACAATATTGCTGTTTTTATCGACTCAAATGCGTTAAAACTCGACCATCCGTCAAACTTTTAATGACCTTTTTTTTTTCAATACCATGGCACTGAGCCTCCGTGCCGCAACCAGATAAAGAATGTGTAGCTGGTAAATGGGTTATGATTTGCTTGTTTTAAAACTGTGGCTCTAATATCTGTGGTGGCTCGCAGTGACTTAAAAAAAGAAATCATAGAAACCTCGTTTTTCAAATCTAATAAACTATTATACAAGTATGACAAAAACGTCGGTGTCATCATTTATTACATTTACGATGATGTCTGGATTTCCTTTAGTCTCGTGAATAAGTTGCGGCACCATAATGGTATCCGCTTCTTCATGTTGCGTCGCTAGATCAGCCCTCTCAGATATCACACCGCTTTGTAGCTGAAACGGATTAGTTTGTAGTCCCGAAACGATTAAACGATTTTTAAAAGTTAAAAAATAATAATATAAACGTTTATTTTTAAACTTTGTTAACTTAACAAGATTAAGAGTAATCTGAAAAAAAAATCAGCTCATACTATTCAAGGGTGTTTGTCTCGCATTCACGATTTGAATAAGGGTCTCTCTCCAAAAACATAAGCCTAAATTATGTCCTAAGTTTCTTCCGTAAGTAATTAAAAATAACTTTTTAATTCCTTACGAAAGAAAGTTTAATATTAAATTATTAAATAAAGGGAGAATTATTTGTTGTAAAACATAATTGCGTCTTATTTCTGAGGTATGTCTTTTGTGTCGAATTTGTTTTTAACACCCACAATCGACATCTATTTTATATTTTGATAGGGCAACACAGAAGGAATTGCGCCTATGCCTTTTTAGACCTCAGATTTGTATTCTAGAGCCTGAAAAACATAGAAAATGATGTATCACATGCCCACATTTGGTAAATTAAAATTTACACCTTAGATAAGACACCATCTTGAGTATCTCAAAATTCCCAAGGGTGCCAGAATGGCATCAGCCGGATTCTCAAACTAAACCTACTAAAATGCCGATAACCGTAAAAAAATCTCTACTATACCTTACACCCACCTTTTTTTTTATTGACGCCCTGACTAAATACTTACTTTTCTGTCAAAATTTAAAAGTAGTCGGCAAAAGTATATGGCCTTTTTCAGAGATATCCAGTTTTAACGAGTTATTAAAATTTTTGTCTTTATTGATCGGAAACGGTTTCTGCCGAGTACTTTTATAGGGAAGAAAATGAACATTATATTACGAATATCTCCGGACAATGGTCATATACATAGATATCATTTGATATATGTACTATTGACAGTAATATTTATTGGCAAATGCATATTTATAATATAGCTAATTTCCTCTCCGGAGTCAAGCGATACCAAATATTCAAGGAATTAATATAGTCGAATACAGCAAATACCTTCTTTGTAGGATTACTGCAGCCATATAGTGTATAAGTATTATACGACGATCAACTAAGATACCTCGCTTTGTGTTTATCACGAAAAGAGTTTGGATTAGCTACAGATATACTTGTCTTGGAATAGTGAACTAGATTGATAATGTTAAATTTCTAGACTATAATCTTATTAGAGTCCTCAGATTATAACAACAACAACAGAATATATAATATATTTTCAATATAAATTACTGAACAAATACTATGATGAATTCTTCCATACATAAAATACTTAAAAATTTTTACAAATTTTACAATGTAATGGTAATTTTTAGTACTTCTAATCTTAAGTATACAAAACAAATTGAAAGTTTGTTTAATGCTGTAATCATATAATTGTGTTTTAGTATAGCTATTAATTCTAGCTTGACTGTTAACTACAATATTTTCAATCAATTTCAATCGTTGAAAACCTTAACCTTTCCGAAAGTTTGCTTCCAAATGAGTTTCGGTGTTAATAAATGTATCAAACAGCTAATTGAATATTATTGTTTAATCACCACTATGTGTAATTTTGCCAAGGTATTTAAATCTCTACAATATGAAACCGTGTACGTGTACACGTATATGAAGCCCCATATTTTTGGAACACCATGGATTTATGCCATATTAATACTCTCGTACTAATTTGATTTGTTATGCTGCGAACTCTTCAAACGCATTTGACAGACTGGTTGACGGTATGCTACTTAATAAATTAGGTGGTTTTAGTTTAACTCATAATTTATATATTTATGTGATATTTAATGTAATATTGTAATTGTTAATGTAATATTTTATATAATATCTACGTGCATTTATGTAATATTTTTAACCAACGGAAATCAGTACGTGCAATACCGTGGTTTTCTGTATGGCTGTCCCAAGGTTCCGTACACGGATCTCTTCTCTTTCCTATCTCCATAAATGATATAAGCATTGGGTTGCAATGTAAGACATACTGCTGATGATTTAAAGTTACACGATGCCACAGACATCAAGACGATCTTAATTTACTAAACGGCTGGTGTGTATAAAATAAATTACATAACACAAATAATATGGTTTTATAAATAACATAAATAATGGGCACATAAACTGATGTAGTACACCTCTAGACATATTATTCGACTCCAAATTTACTTTTCCGAAACATATAAATGAAATTATTGTAAAACTGTAACTTGAAAACTGTAATAATTACTCAGCCACACAAAAAAATTTCTTTCTGATATGGGGATCAGACTTTCATACCCCGTAGTATTTTGACCCGCTGAATCCAAATCTGCCATCAGATTTGAGCCAGCACGCGTTAGTTTTGCATAAAATGCAAAAAACTGTAAAAAAATAAGGTTCCCACATCAGAAAAAAAAATGTGTGCACAGCCAAAAAAAATTATTATTTTTTTTATCTGGGGTTCAGAATTATTTTCACAATTTTTGCATTTTTTGCAAAACTGAGACGAGCTGGCTCAAATCTGATAGCAAATTTGGATTTATCGGTTGAAAATACTATAGGATATGAAAGTCTGATCCCCAGAGCAGAAAGAATTTGTTTTGTGTGGCTGTGTTATATTTTAAATCAGTGAATCATGTTGATACACCATGACCATAAAAATTGACAAGCACCAACAAAATTTATTTGTAATGACAATATAAGCTGAATTTTCATGAGAGGAAATATAAATTTTATTTTCAACATATCTCAGACTCCTGCTATGAATTTTAATTCGTCTTTGTAAATAGGTGTTCTTATTTTGAAAAGATTAAAATTGATACTAGAAGGTACACGAATCCACTTTCACATATATTTACTGGGCTGAAAACATGTAAATGTGCGTACTGAGACATAGTTGTAAAGTATGATACACAGCAATTTCTTAAATTATTTGTAAGCGGTATTTGTCTTTTTGTGAAAGCAGAGACCGTATACAATATATTCATAATTTGAGTGAGAAAAAATCGTAGTTTCAGAGAATAATATTTTAATATTAGTACCCAGATATTTTTAAAATCACATATAACTAGTTTAAACAATAAGAAACCTTTTTGCAAATTTACATGAATAGAAAAGCTTACTCAAGAACTAAAATTAACACCAAGATTTTTTACGCTATAGTTTGATGTAATAACCTCATATTTATTTGAATATGAAATTTTCCAAGATCTCAATAACTGAGAGTTTCAAACACAATATCTTAACTTTTTTTAGCATTTACAAGACTATTTTGGATTGTCCATTCCTATATAATACTTAAATCATTATTGATGTACAATTCTACAATTTGAAATTCCGAAAGAGAAATCTATCTACTATATGTTAACTGTATATCATCGGCAGAAGCCTCAAGATGTCTGAAATAAAAGTATTAAAAGGAAGTAGTCTAAGGATAGACCCTTGCGGAACATCGGATACAACTGATCTATTTTGTGATGTAAGTATCGAGTTTCCTGTATTAATACTAGTAAACTGTTTCCCACTGAAATAATTTGAGACCAGGAGAAAATAATTCCCTTTCCTACTTCAATTAGTTCACATGTATTTGTGGGTTATTATCAGTATAATTAACAAAAAAAAAGTAAAATGCCGTTTTTTTTTAATTACTGTACTGTTATAATAATATAAATTTACATCTTAACTTAATAGTTTTTATAGTCTACGCAAGTAATAATTCTTATCACTCGTTATAAAAAATAAAAAATAAAAAAGTATTGGATCCAATACATTTGCGTTGAGAAAGTCAACTTTTTCTTCTAGAGAATTAACATTATACATAGTTGCTCATTAAGAGAAGAAGTGTTTAAATAAAATAACCGATGCAGGGTGGCCCAACGAAAACTTAACATAGCGGTTTTGGGTGATAATAGTGTAGATATAAATAAACGCTCGAAGAGGTCTATTTTATTTTGAAGGGGGAAAACTAGTTCCTTGAGTTTCAACTTTGTTACTTCAACCCCAGTAGGGTGAACAACCTAAAATCTAAACTTCCTAAAATTTGAATAGGGAAGGAGGGGTGAGTCGTACATCATTGGAAAGCCCCTTGATATCTCTAAACAGTGGTATGCAGTTTTTGGAACTTATATGTACCGGTTTCGAAAAACTGAATCTTTATTTCCGAATTGAACCTGTTTGATATTTACGAGCTATAAACATTTAGTACGTCACTGTATTATTGGCTTGAGTTTTTGGAACTCTCTTTACCAGTAAATACGTTAACTTGAACTTTTTATTGAAAGCTTTCCACTTTACCGATGATAAGAATTTAAAACAAGTGAAGAAATTAATCGAAATGTCAGTTTCAGTTTGCCACTTGATTAATGAACTTGATTTACATTATTGGTGCAGGCTTTCTTCTAATTAATCTAGAAAGCAACAATGCTTTATACAATTGCACAGGGATTAGTAGGTATGCTTTTTTAGAGAGCAGAATATTTACTAAAGTAATATTTTGTCGAACTCAGATTGCAACCAACAGCTATTCTCCGGACTAATGCTCCGCCGAGGGCTGGATTACAAATTGCAAGCCTGGCCGCGTTAAGTGCAATAACTATGTACTGCCACAAGACGCTAAAACTTTGATTGCAATAAACACCAGCCGAAAGACTTATTCCTACTCAAAGGGGCTCTCGTGCCAGCCACTCCGCACCACTTGCAGACTGCAGTTTCGAGTTGTTGGCTTTCGTCAGTGAAAGGTAGGTCCGGAATGGCTGCAAGTGGTGCGGAGTGGCTGGCACGAGAGCTCCTTTGAGTAGGAATAAGTCTTTCGGCTGGTGTTTATTGCAATAAAAAGTTTTAGCGTTTTGTGGCAGTACATAGTTATTGCACTTAACGCGGCCAGGCTTGCAATTTGTAATCCAGCACTCGGCGGGGCATTAGTCCGGAGAATAGCTGTTGGTTGCAGTCTGGTTTTATTCCTTATATATTTAAGGAAATGTATAGAGGAATTCGACAAAATATTACGTTAGTAAATAATTGCACAGAGAGTTGATTGGTCGTTATTATGGGAACAATCGACGTGCTAACAGGGGTCCTTGAACTATTCGATCAACAACGTGAAAATATGACTGTGTTGCGACAGTATGTTTCAGAATTGGTTAAAAAATTCAAAAACACTGGATCTGTAGCAAAAGAAAATGGAACATCAAACCAATAAGAAATGAGGTGGCAGAAGTGGCAATTTTGGACCATGTTGCGTTTGACCCTACGTTGAGTACAAGAAAGAAACTGTATCTGGTGTATAACGAACTAGTATTCAACGTATTTTGAAAACCCACAAATTTCACTCTTATAAAATTAGTTTGGTACAAGACTGAATGAAGATAATGGTGATCGTTGTTTACAATCCTGCGAGATAGTATGAGAACGAGCGACTGAAATTCCACAATTTCTTTTTAACACCTGTTTTAGTGAATAGTGTTCTTTTTTTTAAACAGTACAGTCAATCGCCATAATTGTCCTTATTGGTCTAATTCTAATCAGCGAATATTTCATGTACAATATACATACTCAACGTTCCCAAAAATTAAATGTTTGTGCTGGAATTTTCGCCGATCGTATCATTGGCTCTTTGTTCTTAGAAGGCAATCTAACAGAAGAAATGTATCTGGAACGTCTGGAAGACACTTGTTGACTGACATTATTGAAAATTACCAAAATTATTTGGAGGATCTGTTGACATTTCAACAGGATAGAGCACGTCTGCACTATGCTCTGCCAGTTCATTAGTTCTTGGATCAACAGTTTCCCGGTCACTGGATTGGGAGAAGAGGTTCCATAGAATGGCCCGACGATTACCAGACCTTCCTTCATTAGAGTTCTTTCTGTGGGGTCACTTGAAAAATAGAATTTATTCTACTGCACCTGCTTTATTGGAAGATATGCGTCAACGAGTCCCAAACGAATGTCGCCAAATCATCTCAGAAATGCTTCAAAATGTGCGAGAATGATTTCAACATGGAAGCTGGAGGTTGGGAGTTTGAGCATTTATTAAAGTGGTGATTTAAGCAGCTAGATTGTACTTCACAGTTATTTTCTCGTAAATAAAACTGTTTTTTCGAAAACAGAATGTGTAAATTCCAAAAACAGCATACCACTGAGAATTCAAGAGGTTTTACAAGGAGCCGTCCCTCAATCCCTATTCAAATTGTAACTGCACAAGGCTTGAAATGGCGATATTGAAACTCGGGGAACCAATTTTCCCCCTCCAAAAAAAATTCACCAGTCCGAGCATTTGTTTATATTTATTATCGTGTCCTTTAACCAAAGATGGCCATTTTTAGTCGACTAATTAGTCATGACTAATAGAGATCATTCATATATTAATCATGACTAATGACTAATTGGTTAGTCGTTAGTCGTGAATGTTTCGATTGGTGATTGATTAGTCATTAGTCGTGAATATTTTCGATTGACGATTAATTATTGGTCAGACTAAAGATTGATTTATTCGTTAGTCATAATATATGTTTTAAGTAGTAGTACAGAACCTAGAGGTAAAAATATGCAAAACCTCGGAATAATATCATATTGAACGGATTTCGTTCATTTTTGGCAGTACAATAGTAAATGCTTCACAGAAAAGTTTCTGTATTGTGCGGGGGCTTGCTAATTTATAGAGGTTGGATGCCACCCCCTCTCAGGGGGTGGCACTTAAAAATGTATATATTTATTGGAGCTGAAGTAGAATCAAATTTTAAGAAGAAAAGGTTCTATGCAATTTTTCACATAAATTGGTAGTTTTCAAGTTATAACGACTTCAAAATTGCGATTTTAGCTTAAAAAAAAGGTATTTCCAAACGGATTTCGTCAAGTATCTCGAAAAGTATTACTTTATCGAAAAAATGTTACAGACCAATTACAGAAAGTACAAACTGGGAATTAATTATATGTTTTGTTTATTGACGTAGGATTAATAATTTCGGAGATATTTAAGTTTATATTTGGCATCCAAGTGTTCATAAGATAATTATTTAAAGACAGTGTTAAATATCTCAGAAACTGTGACACCTACGTCAAGAATGCTAATAGGTAGAATAATAGGTTATTAATTATGCTTTCGACTGTTTTTTTATTTATTTCTGTAGCATAAAAAACAAAGAAGTTATGACCGAAGAAATGTGCGTCTACACATTTTTTTTAATAACAACGTCGCCATTTTGTTACTGTAATTAGCCAGTAATTAAAAAAAAGGAATTTGAAACACTGTTTTTCATTAATATATAAGCATGACGTAGATGCTCAAATTTTTGGTTTGTATACAGCACTTGCTTTAGAAAAAATACAGTTTAAACTATAAAGGTATTTTCGATAAAACGTAATTTTTTTTTCTTTTTCCAAATATCTTAATAAATATTAGTTTTTTTGAAAAATGAGTAGAGATCAAAAATAAAGCTCATAAACTGTTAATGAATTTCGCTTGTTTATTTATTTACACAGATTTAATAGTTTCGGAGATATGAAAGTTTACAAATGGCGTCATATATTTTTTTATATAAAAAGGTCGCCATTTTGTTACTCTAATTAGCCAGTAATTTAAAAAAATTATCTCAAATACAGTTTTTACAGTTAAGATGTAGCATTACCTAGATGCTCAAATTTTGCTCATTTAAAACAGTTGCTTTAGAAAAAAATGCATTTTAAACTTTAAAGGTTATTTCGAAACACATGGTTACCAAATATAAACTTAAATATTTCCGAAATTATTAATCCTACATCAATAAACAAAAAATATAATTAATTCCCAGTTTGTACTTTCTGTAATTGGTCTGTAACATTTTTTCGATAAAGCAATACTTTTCGAGATACTTGACGAAAGCCGTTTGCAAATACCTTTTTTTAAGCTAAAATCTCAATTTTGAAGTCGTTATAACTTAAAAACTATCAATTTAAGTGAAAAATTACATAGAACCTTTTCTTCTTAAAATTTAATTCTACTTCAGCTCCAATAAATAAATATATTTTTTAAGTGCCATCCCCTGAGAGTGGCATCCACCCCCTATAAATTAGCAAGCCCCCGCACAATATAGAAACATTTCTATTTACTATTATACTACCAAAAATTAACGAAATCCGTTCAATATGACATTATTCCGAAGTTAAAACCTCTAGTTACTGTATAGGAAAATATCTCAGCAATTATTCGCAAGAAATAGGTTGATTTTATACTTGACGCAATAGATAAGAGAATTCCTATTATCAAATATCAAAAGCGCCGAGTATGCCGGCAACGGAATTAGCCGGCGCGTACAAACGGTCGGCAATAAAACAATTATCCTCGCAATTATCTTATATCTATTTCGCGCACTATACTTCCACATTCTCTTGGTGGAGTGGAACTATATTAACGGTAAAAAAAAAATACTTCCACATCTACATAGTGGAGGCGAGTATAGTAACGGTAAAAAAGAAGTTTGCGCAAAAAAAATATGTGTGTCTGTGTGTCTGTCTAACTTTTTTGTGCGTTTGATTACTCTGGAGCGGTTGACTTGAAATTTGGTACACGTATGTATCATAACGAGTCCCGAAACTAACTTATATTTTCATCTTATTCCGTTGAAGGGTTTGCGGTTAAATAGGGGTAAATGAATGAAGCAAGTAAGAGTTCATAAAATTGGGATTTAGTATGTGTACTAGAAGCTAAGGTATTAAAAACATTTTGACATCAGCTACCCCCACTACCAACCTCACCCCGATATAAAAGGAGGTAAATATATAAAATTGAGATTTAGTGTGTATACAAGAACCAATAGCCTCAAAAAAAAAAGATGGCATCAACCACTCTTTCTACCACTCCCACTCGTGGGAGCGATTTTATGTGTGTACAAGAAAAACCAAAGGCCTCAAGTTTTTTGGCATCAGCCAGCTCATTATAGTAATCGGTATTTTGACTGCCCTCCGACTTACTATATCTGTGGTAATAAAAGCTCATAATTATTAAAAACAATGCTTGCTTATTTGTCCAGTGGGAACAGGAACATAGAAGAAGATGGAGGTCTTGCATTTCATTCACGTTTCTGGTATGCACGATAACTTAAGAAAGACAAGTCCGATTGTATTGAAATTTTGACAGTAAATTATAGTTTTTGAACAAAATGGATCAGTAAAAAAAGTTATTATTTAAAATTAAAACAAAAAAGGTCTTAATTTTTATCGCTTCTTCTTAAATAGAAATCTTGTGCAGTATTATTTCCTATCATTATTTTTTGTTTAAATATTTTAGTAAGATACATTTCATAATAATAGGTATATCTAATCGTTGAAATATGAAATTAGAATAATATAAATGACAGATATTCAAGTCTTGCAGTAACGTGTGATGGACCAGCGGTTACAGTTTTGCATTAAATTTAAATGGTCATGTGTTTGAAACTCAGCGAGGTTGGATTGCCGTTTTTTTGCATTTTTTGTATACGAATTTTTTTTCGTCAACAAAGTTGGTATCACAAAATTTAGATTGTCCAAAAACCAATATTATTTGCACGAAAACTGCGAAGAGTATTCTATAGAATGAGCAACAACTATATAAAAATTTCAACAACCGGTGAAAAGTATGTTTATTCCAGTTGATATATAAAGCTTGTCCTTTAAATATTGAAAATAAAAGAATGTAATAAAGTATATTAAGGGATTTTATTTGCTCATAGCTATACACAAAAATTTAGATAAAAATCTATTAAAAATAATTTGCCATTGATATAAAACTGGACGTTGTTTGTGAAAGAGTTGCTGTGAACTGTTGTAGCTTCTGATTTCCTGGTACATGTGGTACGAGTCTGCAGCATATACACCACACCAAAACCTTCACTCCCCGATTAAAATTGTTGCCAATATCTGTCATATCTGTATACATATAATTTTTATTTTTATGGTTTTACATTTACTTTTATTTATTATCTTTTATTTATTTGTAATTTATGGAAATAAATGATGACAATAATGAATTTCACAACTTTTTTGAAATAATAATTGATTTATAAAACTTTATTTATTGATTAATTCTGTTTAAGAACAATAGGGTTCATCCTTGAGCGAATTACTCAAAATTTTACTGTTCACTACGTGAATGCGGAAGTAAAATCACCAAAATCGTATTCTCAATTTAAAAAAATTTACACACCTATTTCAGTACTTACTAGATCTGCAATTAATTTACAATAAATTTCTTTTCATTTTCTGTTGCTCTGAGGCAATTAGTCATGAATTTAGTTATTAATCATTAGTCATGACTAAAAATATTGTCGGCTAATACCGCTTCTGATTCAGCTACTAAGACTAATTTATTACTGATGATTGATGATTAAATTAGTCATGACTAATTTAGTCGGCCAATTTCAATCATGAGTAAAAATTTAGTCGACTAATACCCATCTCTGCCTTTAACAAAGCCTGTTACCTCAAGAGAAATTTACCAAGTTAGATAATGCTGAAGTTTGGATTTAGGAATAAACAGCATTACTTTACTGGAGACACAAAAGCATTTACTGTCTATAGCGATTACAGACCATACAGAGACAGCTTGAGAGAAATTAATATTTGTTTAATTTAAAATTAAATTTAAAAATGTTTGCTTAAACAAAATTGATATACGTATACGTGGAAAAACCTGATGCCTGTGTGTCAGATAAAGCGATGTTGGTCAGATTTAAGTGAGATTAAACAGCTGAAATAAAAGTTTGACAGTTTCCACGCAGCCCCAATTATATGTGGCGTTGTGTTGAGCCCTGCTAACCTGGGTAACATGGAGTTTCATTCGAAATAACTGGTCCGCATTTGCTCGTTATTAATTGGAGATTTACAGATCGTGTTGTGTTTTAATAATACCATCTCGTTACAAAATGTAATAAAAACGTGCTCCTACTGCTCAAAAAGTTGGCGCATAAGAGCATAGGGATACATTTTTTAAACCGTTGTAGCTAATATAAAACTGCAATGATTGAATAAAAGTGTACAAAAGAGAGGCGACTTATATTCAGGTTTACAGACTAGTAGATGGTGACAGAAAATCAGAACTGATAACCGTCTGCAAGTAACTTAGTCAGTATTATGTATATAATAAAGCTCAATTTGAGGTACTTTCAAAGGTTTGCACGCTTTCATAGGATATAGGAAACGATTTTCGGTTTGCATAAAAAAAAACAATGTTTTCAACTAATAAATTACCGTCTGCAATATTCATAATTCGAAATTAAAGGAATACAAGATATGTCGGAAGCGCGTTTGCAGACAGTTTTGTCATGCACCAAACCTTAGACAGGGTACCGGAAAATGTATCAAATTTTAGCAAAAGAAAAGGTTATTTATCGTCTGCAAACAGTACAAAATAATGATTTTGGTTCATGAAAACGGGTAGGGGAAAGGTGCAGACGTTTTCGATATGTGCATCACTATATCGTACGCATATCAACTTGTTATATTTTTTTATAACTTTGAACAACTGTTTACCGTCTGCAGTAAAAAGAAAACATGATTTAAAAATAGAGCTTCGATAACGGATTATTTGCAGATAAATTAAACGTGTATAAAGCACTTTTTGCCGAACGTTTTTGTATAAAAAAAATGGAGGTGACTTTTACCAATGATTTACTATCTGCAACTTGGTACAAAGAAAGATTTTATTGGTTCAAATATGCAATTGTTCAATTTTCCGACAATGCGCACATGCACGAGAGTCACAATAAAGTGTCAAAATTTGGCGAAATGCGATTGATATCTCACCAGTCAAAACAACTATCTCTCGTCTGCAACTTGGCACAAAGAAAGATTACTGGTTTAAATACGCAATTATTTAATTTGCAGACAATGCGCACATGAACGAGCTATTTACTTCATCTCAAACTATAGGTATAGGCCCCTAACAATACTAGGCACAACGTGGTGCCATCTGCAGGTACTACATGTAACTCTCAACCAGTTTCGACAAGTTAAAAGATCAGTTAGAAGTTTTCCAAAAAAAATTCTGTAGTTGATAACGACAGCGGTCGATGAGGATAGAGAACAAATAATGCTCACGGACAACAATGTTGATGATGATTTAGATGAAGAAAACATGTTTTTAGAACATGAATGACAGCGAGGAAGAGACGTATGATTTCACTGAGGATTATAGGAAAGCGTTCCAGGAGTCAGGATGATGATGACAACATAGTGTTGCTCTGTTCTGTTAGCTCCAGCTATTAGGAGTAATTCGGCTTTAAATGCGGTATCACTGAAATCTATGTTTTTGGTCTATAACCAGGTTTGTATTTTTGCTTTCGTCCAAGATCGAGTTGAGTGTTTTTCTTCAATCCGAGAGTGGTATTTAGCATTATCTAAAATAAAAATGCTAGGATTTTGTAATCTCTCTGTCAGCCACTTTTTAAAATTGTCAGAGTTCATATTGTCATGGTAATCTACTGACTTATTCTTAGTGGAGTATAGATCCCGCATGTAAATTTTTTACCTTCTGTAACTGTACGACGCCTTTTCGATTTACTAGAAGCATCTTGCCAAGAGCGTTTTAATCCTCGTCTGCTAAAGATCCAAGTTTCGTCTAAGAACACTACATCTTTGGTATCATTACTTTTCAAATGTTTTACGTATTTGCGTAAAAACTCTAGCCGTTTTAGATAAATTTGTGGTCTTTCACACAGTACTTTTCTATTGTCATCTTTTTTAAAGGGCAAGCCCAATTTTTTAATCTCTTTATATAAACTGGTACGGCCAATATCAACTATTGCTCTAGATTTTAGCTCTTCTAAAAGGATAGCCAAGGAAATATGTTTATGATCAGACACTATATCGTAAACATCATTTTTTATTTCATATTTTACAGCATCGTGTAACTCTGTTTTGGACTTTTTACGATTTCATTTAACCGAAGCTTGAGGTTCCACATTTTCTTTGTCGTTTTTAGCTATTTTTCTTACAGTCTTTTCATCGATTTTTAAAGCTTCACCCGCTCACTTTTGAACAACTTTTATTGACAATAATAGTTCACCATTTTCATTTTCCTTTTGAAAATATTGCAACAAATTTAAAACTAACTGCTGTGGTTGCGGATTTAAAAATTCACATGCATGTTTGCTATTTTAACAATAGAACAAGACTAAAATTGCCCTCTTAGGCACTAATTGAAATAAGTGCTATACCCGACTTCCGAGAAAATCAACCCGCCTCTGGAATCGACGACGACACGCGTTACGCAAATTGGTTTGCTGTCGAACAATGGAAATGCCGCACGTCGGTCATATCTGGACCACAAAGATTAAAACTTACGTTACAGATTAGGTTACAAACAATATTTCAATAAAGCCAAGGAAGGATAGAGCTCCGGACGATATCCTTACACTATACGACCGGGATTCTATCAGTGAACAGACTTTGTATAACATTATTCTGCGGTAAACATGTTCAATAAAATATTAATGTTAGATGCCTCAAATTGAATTACATTTACTTATCACACAGTACAGATAAAAAAAATACAGCGGAAGAGCTGTATAAACAAAACTCTTACATAAAAAGTTAGTTATAAGTTTTATTGATGTCCAGGACAGTCGGTTTTAAGGGAGTTCATTTACATGCAATAATATAATAAAACGCAAATGTTACCAACTTTTTAAAACAATTGAGGTTTCTTGTTTTGCCAGAACTATTAATTTAGTTTTGTAAACACATTGAGTTTTATCAATGTGTTTAGAAAGTTCCTCGAGCGCGGTACTAGTTTGTTAATTAAATATTTATTTAACTCCTGTTATAAAGTTAATTTTGCTGTTGTTGCGCTTGTCTTTACAATAAAATTGGCGGAACCTTTCTGACTAAATGTGTATATTTATTCGAATTACAGTGATTACATGCGGATATAGTTGTTCGAGCAAGGGTAGTTTGGGAACTTTTACGGTGATATGTAGCTTACTCCACCTGATTCGATGTTGTCTTGGGTTTTCGTCTTTTAAGTTTAGCTGTTATTTACAATGGTTTAAACAAAGAGGCAGCAACAGGAATTCGTTGACAAGTTTTGTTGAAATTTTCAGAGAATTTTTGTTTTATTTTAGCTAAGCAGCGATCAAAATTTGAACAAACAATTACAACGAAATTGTTTCCACATCAATTAATAGTGCAGTTGAATTGATTTTTTTCGGCGACAATATTCCACCTGAAATTTTATTGTTGATTCTTATGTATTATGACCTCCTGATTATGAAAAAAAATATTTGCACCCAAAAATTCCTTGTGCATCAAAAGTTATATGCACTTTTTGACGCGCCTTCACGGATTTTCAACTTATCTGCTTAATATATCTTGTACTAGTAATCGGATGGAAATTTTAAAAATAATGGCTTATTTGAAATAAAATTCTTAAAATATTCTGTCCGATAGACAGTGTGTTCCAAGACAGATGTAACAAGAGGTGTAACGGACCAGAAATTTTGGAATTTTGGCATGGTATTTGGGGATTGAGTCCTGCTTGTTGTAAACTAAAGTATACCAAAAATGACTTGATTTGGTGTTCTACAGGGTGTTTTATAAGCAAAGTTGTGAAAATCACCACTAATAAAGTACCTTTATTTTTCAAAATATAAAAAAAATCCACTAAGAAAAGTTATTTAGAATGCAATTTTATACCTCTATACCAAATTTCAGGAATATAAAATTATTTTTTTGAAACTTTCCATTTTTTCAATAAATTAGTATTTTATTTTGAACCATTCAATTAAAACTGCATAGAAATTATTTTTTGTGAATTAATATTTAAAGTTATGTAGAAGCTAAAAGTAGGCTATGAGAAAAGCAGTGGATACACATTTATCATTTATTATTGACATATCTGTCAAACGTAGTCAATATTATCCTTAATTTCTGATTCAAATTAACGAACCAAGCATAAAAAAATTATGTGAAAATGGTACTCACAGTGCGTGAAAAAATTTATACTGTGCAATACTACGGAATTGGCGGTGAAAACTTCGCTAAGAGAAGTGGTAAGCCAATTTAATTTGAAATTTCCAAACACTGCTTTGTCACGTACTCAGGCTATGAGAATAATTAAAAAGTTTCTGGCTACTGGTAGTGTTCGTAACATGAAAAGAAAAATAAAAGCATATGATGAAGACAATGTTGGGGCTATTATAGCTCATGCCTTTGTTCTAGAAAATCCTAGGATGCCACTAAGAGAGAGATAAGCTCTTATTAATATTAGTAAGTCGGAACTTCAAAGAATTTACAAGGCAAAGAAAATTAGGGCATGTAAAGCAAATTATAAACATACGCTTGAAGAGGGAGATGACGGCCGTAGGTTGGATTTTTGTTTGACCATTGGAGAAAAAATCATGTAAGAGAGATTTTTTCATCATTTCATAATTTTCTCAGATGAATCCACATTCACAACCAATGGAGTTGTTTCATCTCAGAATTGTCGGTTTTGGGCTTCTGAAAATCCAAATTTTAGAATTCATTGTAGAAGACAATATTATAAAAAAGTGAATGTGTGGTGTGCCGTTTCTTATCACGTTGGAGTTATTGGACCTTATTTCATTGAGGGAATGTTAAACCAGCACACTTATTTACAGCTTCCTGATTTTCTGAAGAACATTTAAATATTTTAAGAGATATGTCTAGTTAATTTTCAATATGATGGTTGCCCTGGCCACTCCACAGAAATGGTTAATCGGTGGTTGAATTTAAATTTTCGAGAAAATTTGATTGCCAGGAATGGACCGATCAGCTGCCTGGCGAGATCCCCAGACCTATCAATATTGGATTTCTTTTTATGGGGTCGCCTCAAGCAGTTGGTTTACGCTGAACCACTTCCTAACGATGTAGCAGTATTGAAGCAAAGAATTAAAAATGCCGTAAACTTCATACCGTTAGATCATATTCGAAACAGTTTTAAGGACTTCAGGCGAAGGATGTGTGTGGATGTGGGTGGTAGCTGCGTCGAATAATAAAAAAATTGTAAACATTGTTTTGTATTGGTCAATAGATAATTTGTTTGTGAATCTGTTATGTTTTTGACATTTATTACTTGTTATAATTTTTAAACCTCATTAATCTTCTGTTAGTAATTGTTTCTTGTTTTACAATTAGTTCGATTGACATTATACCTTTTTACATCTCGTATATTCAATTTTTTATTTACCAATAGCCTACTTTTTGAGATGATTAACATTTGCTCCTACACAACTTTAAATATGAATTCAACTCTTAATTCGTAAAAAATGGGAAGTTTCAAAAAAATAATTTTATATTCCTGAAATTTGGTATAGAGGTATAAAATTGCATTGTAAATAACTTTTCTTAGTGGAATTTTTTCATATTTTGAAAAATAAAGGTACTTTATTAGTGGTGATTTTTACAACTTTGCTTATAGAACACCAAATCAAGTCATTTTTTATACTTTAGTTTTACAACAAGCAGGACTCAATCCCCAAATACCATTCCAAAAATTCCAAAATTTTTGTTCCATTACACCTCTTGTTACATCTTTCCTGGGACACACTGTATATTGGTCAATCCGCCATCTTGGAAAAAAAATAGAAAACACCAAAAATGGCCGAAAAAATCAAAATTGAATATATTTTCTATAAGGAGGAGTAATTTCGCCAAAGTTGGCAAAAATAAAACTCATTTATGATCAAACATAATGCGCCAATCCCGGGCGCCCTATGTCAAATAAAACGGTCAAAGATGGCGGACGAAATAAAATTTTTAATTCTTCATCAGTTATCAAAGAGGCATTGTAAGTAACTTTCTTTTCCTTTCAATTGTACGTTATTGTATGTACTTTTAGGAGAAAGAGTTCATTTTTTTTTAATTTTCAAAAAAGTACATTTTTTTATTCATTTTTATGCAGTTTTCCACAGCTACATTGATTATTTTTACAGCCTTTACAGCATTACTTTCACTCATAGTATCAGGCATTAAGCCATTCTCAGTTTTAAACCAACCGAATTGAAATGGATCTTTCTCAGAACCTAAGCATTTTTGGACTTGAAAGTAGACTCTTAAACAGTGCTTTTCTAATACCTCTTCAGTAGGTGATATTTGGATATTTTGCATACCATTTGATGAGTGCAGTTTTTAAAACATTGAAATGTCATTAACTTTCATATTTGCTTTTGTATCAAATTTATATAGAGCTTGTATAAACAATTTTCCAATATGACGTAAATTACATGCTAGTGTATTTTTAACTTAAAAGTATAATTTCATTTTTGAAAAAGGATTTTTCTTCAAAACATGTACCGTCTTTTTTTTTTTAATTCCCGAGAATGCCAAGGTGGTATCACATCCACAAATTGCATCTATAAACAGAATATATTGTATTCTTTCTTGATTAAACTATTTTCATCATAATATTTATTTTATTAATCTTAGGTTTGTAAAAATATTTTTTTTATGATGATATATTATTTATATATATATATATATATATATATATATATATATATATATATATATATATATATATATATATATATTATTTCCATGCTAGTTGAGTTATTATAATCAAAAGGTCAATGCCTTCACCAATTATTTTAACTTGATTGTCTTTGGTATTCAAATCAATAGCAATTTTAACGACCGTAATATCGTCGTCTTCTCTGCATATGTAATTTTTTTTAATGTCACTTGTGATTGAAATATCTGCACAAACATTTTTTTCTAAGCGACGAATGCGCTCGTTATTCTTAGTGCTATACAGTTCATCGTAACTTTTTTCATTTTTTCGGCCACTTTTGGTGTTTTCTATTTTTTGCCAAGACGGCGGATAGACCAATACATATCGGACAGACCTACATTTTTTAAGAATTCTATTTGAAATAAGCCAGTATTTTTAAAAGTCCCATCCGATTACTAGTACAAGATATATTAAGAAAATCCGTGAAAGCGTTTCAAAAAGAGCATATAACTTTTGACGCACAAGGAATTTTTGGGCGCAAGTATTTTTTTCGTAATGAAGAGGTCATAGTACATAAGAATGAAGAATAAAATTTTAGGTGGAATGTTGTAGCCGAACAGAAATAAATTAAATCAATTCGATTGTACTATAAGTACTACACTGTACTAGAATACCCTACTTGATGCATCAAGTTTCGCCAATCATCCTGACATCATCTAGAAATGGTTAGAGCAAAAGTAAATCTAGTAACGTGTCCTATATTTATGTCAAACTAATGTCATGATTCAATGAATGCAACGAAATTGCCTTTAATACCCAACTTCGCTCGGTAATTCGCGATCCACTAACCAATACATAAAGCGGACTATTTGGAATATACTCTTTGTCGCTATTGACATTGCAAATAGTTTTAATGACCAATATACAAATTTAAGAAAATATCTTGCAGAAAAAATGAAAATTCCATATATCTCAGTGAGGTAACTGTTTTGGAAGTTAATCAGATTATTAAAGAACTGTAAAATAATAAAGTCCCTGGCATCGACTGCATAAAATCTAAAATAATAAAAAAAATAGTGCGTGAATAATAAAATCATTTACTCACCTAATCAATAAGGCAATTAATGAAGGTATAGCACCATCAGTATTTAAGGTTGGAATAGTTAAACCACTCTATAAAAACGGAGCAAAAGATGAGATAAGTATTGTAGACCTATAACTTATATCTAATTTTGCAAAAATTTGCAAAAATTTTCAAAAAAATTATTGAAAAAAATTATTGAGCTTCCTAAACAGGTATAAAATGATTTCAGATAAACAATATAATATGGGTTTAGGGAAAATAGGTCTACCCAAGATGCGATATGTGATTTAACCTCTAAAATCCACGAGTCTTTCGATAAGAGCGAACCAGCCTTGGCAGTCTTTGTTGACCTTGCAAAGGCGTTTGTCACCGTGTGCCATGATAAGCTGCTCCAAAAGCTGTATGCTGTTGGTATCATGTGAGAAACTTTTGAACTTCTAAAAAGTTATCTAGAAAACGGAACTAATTATGTTTCAATACAAGAGGTATATAGTAATCCCAAAACAGTCAGGTATGGAGTCCCACAGGAAACCGTTCTGGGACCATTGCTATTTAGGTATACATCAATGACCTACTGAGCTTGAACAGTTTGGGGATAATAACAAGCTTCGCTGATGACACGGTTATATTATATAAAGGTAAAACATGGGATTCCTTACGGGCTGATGTATAAAAAGACTTTTCCAAAATAATAACATGGTTTAAGAATAACACCTTAAAATTAAACTCGGACAAAACAAAATACGTAACATTCAGTTCATACAAAGTCGGTTTACCACAATATAAATCTATATCGATACAAATAAATCATGACGCTATAAGTCTGAAAGAAAGTGATAACGTCAAATACCTAGGTATCATTATAAATTTTCATTTAAGATGAGACAAACAAATAAATTTCATTGTAAAAAAAAAATCAGGGGCATTATGTCAAAAATAAAATACCTAACCGACTTTCTAGAATATCGCGACCTTATAACAATATATTTTTCCTTAATTCAAAGCCATATAAATTACGCAATTTTAGCTTGGGGAGGACTTAATAGGAACTACTTACACTCACCAGATGTAATACAAAAAAGGTATCTAAAAATAATTTTGGAAAGAAAATATACCTACCCGTCTGATTTATTGTATAAAGAAGCAATAGTGCTGGAAGTGCGTCAGTTGTTTGGTTTAACCATGTGTACTGAAGTATTTAAAAACAAAAAACTTCTAAATTTTTTCGAACATCAATATATCACCAGGTCAAAAATTTCGTCTATTTCTAGAAACATAAAATGCACTAAAACAGTAGGTCAGAAATGTTATGTATATCTTTGCTCCAAAATGTACTCTGCATTACCGCAGGATATTAAAACGCTGAACAGTCTCCATTCATTAAAAAAAAAAGAATTAAACAATGGATGTTTGATGCACATAGAAATGTGATACATGTGATAATAGACCAAACATATTATTATGCCTAATCTTAATCAGTAACCGTGTTAGCCCTTGCTGTGAGATATTCTGAGAAAGCCTGATTTAATTTTATGTTCCTGATTGTACCGTTGATAACCCCCCCCCCCCCCCAAAAAAAATTCAGTTTTGTTTGCATAGCTAAGAAATTAAGTATATTAATATGAGTGAAAAAATGAATATATTTTACCTTATATAATCGAGATGTTAAAATAAAAAACAAAAATACTTGTAGATAATATTGCAAAAAAATATATATATTTCATCCTCTTTCGAGAAAGCCGAACTTTCTCGTCTTGTTCTAGTTCTTCACTGCACTGCTTGCATTCTTTTAAAATGTAATTTGCAGATAGCAAAAACTTTAGTAACTAAAGAAGAAACAGCAATAAAATGAGATTACAAATAAATCACAGGAGACAAAATCAGGTCGACCCTCTGACCCAAAAACCAGAATATATTTTTTCAAATGTCTTGAGCGCGCTGAATCCCTCAATTGGCTCTGGTTTCCGAGATATTCTAACCTAAAAGTGGAAAAACAGCGATTTTGGCCTATATTTGAGGTTATGTAGCATAAAATTTTTTCTCTGACTCAAAAAACTACACCTATAATCTTAAAGTATAAGCCTTGCCCTTTCAAATGCCGTTGAATTTGCACAAATATCTACATCGCATTTTGAAATTTTCATGTTTGTGAATGTATACCTGAAAACGAATTAAGAACATTGATATACATTGACATACTAACTTATGCCTATAAAGAAGTACTACATACTCACTGAGTATTCTTATGCTACTTCCTTGTAGACGACGTTTTTGATCTTTCGATTAGGTGCCAATATTACCAGGCTGCTCGGTGAGCTTACTCTCAAGCAGGCTACGTAAAACTGACCGTGTGAGAGGCAGTCCTCAGGGTTTGTCCCTGAGACTCAACCCACTGCGCATCCATGGTGCTCGAGGAAACCCACTGCGCATCCATGGTGCTCGAAGAAATCCACGGCGCATCGTATTTTTCTTATTTTCTTGTTAGAGCGAGTTAAACGAAAAAATAATTATTCTAATGGGCAATAGAGCACATGGGCGAGTACGAGTCAAATTTCATGCTTAAAAATATTCCCCTCTTTTTGAAAACCGTCGATTACGTGTCTCCTTATTTTCTCAGAAGAGCCCATAGCTGGAATATTACATTTCTGACTTACGCGATTTCAGAGACACGGGTGAACTTTAAACCATCTACCACCCTCGTTTTCACTCCTTCAAAAAGTGAAAATCGAAATTTCGTCTTACACGTATCCAATAGACTTGAACAAAAAATATTTCTTCCAAATTTCAAAATTTCTAAAATTTCAACCCCCTTTTATATCTTCTATATCTTCTTGACCTGTTATTGATGTCTAAATATTTTCAGTATCTCCTAATAAAAATTCCAATTTAGTAATATACACGTATCCGTAATAGGTTTTTGGGTATAGGTACATTCACAAACATAAAAATTTCGAAATGTTATATCTCAGCGAAAAAAATAGATATTTGCGCAAACTCAACGGCATTTGAAAGGGCAAGGCTTATACTTTAAGTTGATGGGTGTAGTTTTTTGAGTCAGAGAAAAAATTCGATGCTACATAACCTCAAATATAGGAAAAAATCTCTGTTTTTACACGTTTAGGTTAGGATATCTCGGAAATCAGAGTCAATTGAGAGACTTGGATCTCGGATTCGAATTCAGCTCACCAAAGACTTTCGGAAAAGTATATTCTGATGTCTAGGTAAAAATCTTGTCGGCCTGTGAATCAGCAGATATAGAAAAAAGTTCAGAAGATTCAATCTGCTTTGTGAAGCAAAATTAGTGCTTTCTCAGAAGGTAACTTCCAAAACAGATAATTCAGAAGTCTGAATAATATACATTAGTTTACTGACATGTGGGATACACTATGTACCAAATTTCCACCCATTTTCCCTATTTCCAATTATCAATACATCTAAGAACTACTAAAGTTATCATTTTTTGTACAAATTACAGGTGAAAATATTTCAAAATTATGTGCATAATCGTTAAGAATTTTTAATGCTTCTCTCTCTTCTGGGTGTAAAGAATACATCTAATTAGGTTAAATTTGACCCTTCTAACTCACCGCAACATTAAAATTAAAATTTGTCTGTCTTTTTCTGTCATTAGCTCTTGGGCATCCGTAAAATATTCAGTATTTGTACCACATGAGTGCTTCCAATCGCCTTCTGGAACTTAAGATATTATCGATAAAATAACTGTTATACGCGAATAATAAACTATGTAATAATTAATACCTTATGAATATTAATCCAAAACAGGAAACTTTCATCCGTCTTATCAACAATGTACTCAAGGCATTAATTATTATTACTTTTATTAGAAAAATAAACGTGTACTAATTACTTCGCGCAGTGTAGGTAGTTTAGCAATTGCATTATGATAATTATATTTCGAACATAAACTCCGCGGAACTCGCAGAATATGAAAATATATGGTCGTGTGCATCCAATTAAATACAAACGAATCAGATAAGTTTATTTAATGTATTTATGAATAAATTTACAACGTGTATTTATTTGGTTTGTTAATTAAATCCCTAATGAAGTTGGGTTATATGTAAACATGTTTATTACCGAGCAATCCGATTTTGTTGCCTCTGTCAGATTTGAAACTATTTTTTCTGGTTTGTTTCGTTTTGTTGTTTTTAATTGGAAGTTCATCTGTCGTGTTCATCACAGCGGTGAAATAAAATTATGAGTGGCGGTCAATAATTTTTTTTATTTCAAGTGTGAAAGTCACGCGAAATTATTATTCACTCATATAAATTAATTAGTCCACACAAATTGGATGAAAAAATAGCGAATGGAAGAAAAACATCATATACAGATTATATTTGGGCCATGCATAGTTCATAAGGTAGAAGTAATGATCCGAAAAGTTCCCACCTTACCCGTTGATGGAAACACCCTTTTGGGGCGAAAATCCACCCCTAGACAGGAGTTAGTTACAATTATTCTCATTTTCCGCCGTTTTCTCGCTATCGACGTTCATAGTAGGGGGTAGTTTGGAGCGCTCAGCGAAAAATCCGTGGTACGCGATTTTTTACACCGAATATCTCCGAACGGCTACTTTGACGTCAAAAATGGTTATAATGAAACTTGTAGAGCGGATTTTCTTTTCTTTTTTTAATTATCTTTGTTGAATTTTCTCATAATTTTAATAATTATTATTTCTTTTCGCCCGAATTCTTTGAAAACGTCACGGCACAGTTATGTTTGACCTTCGGATTCTGTCGAAGCTGCTCGACAGATTCTGGTTTGGGGAATGTGAGGAAGGGGGGCAGGTATGAATTGTCCATTCTCGACGCTCGAATATTTAGTTGTGAAATATCGTTGTTAGACTCGGTGCGTATTTCGTGTTAGTTCGGATGTCTTGAGAACCTGTAAGAAAACTGTGCTGTTTGCACGTGCATTTAGTGGTTGCGACACTACTTCTGCTTGTTCGGTAAAGGCAAAGCACAAACTGTAAATATACTTAATAACAGAAGAGATTTGGATAACATCAATCAACAAAAGAAGAAGTCGCAACTGCTGGAGAACGTTTCACGATGGCGTTATATAAAGCTCCAAAGAAAGAGAAATCTTTAAATAGACATAGATTTCTCACATTCAACAAATTGGTTGGGAAATCAAGTAACGCTGTACTATTATCGAGACTACCGCCAACGTCTGCCGCTTCTCATCAGCATGCTTATAGGGTTTTTCATCAAATTCAGTTATGGAGAGGAATAAACCTTGATCCGACACAATGGGGTTGGAAGAAAACTGACACCGTTCTTTCACCCATTTTTACACCTAAGGCACCAGCTCCGTCTTCCGTTCTACAACTTATATCTTGCAACTGCAGAATAGGTTGCGGGAAACGATGCGGGTGTGTAAAAATAGGATTGCGCTGCTCAACCATGTGCTCCAACTGTCACGGACAAGGCTGCTTAAATTCACCTACCGAAGATGAGTTGATTGAAGAAAACCCTATCGGCGACTGAAACCGACAATGACGACAATGGAATAGGCCTACAGGGGAAACCACTTACAAAAAAACGCACCGAGACCTCTACCTCATGGGTGGTGTGGAAACGAGCTCATATTACAAAGTGCGTATCCTCGAAAAAAGCGAGAAAATTTAACAAAAATAATAAAAAAAAAAAGAAAAGTACAAGATGAATCTTGTAGAGGAGAATCCGCTCTACAAGTTTCACTATAACCATTTTTGACGTCAAAGAAGCCGTTTCGGAGATATTCGCTGTGAAAAATCGCGTACCACCGATTTTTCACCGAGCGCTCCAAACTACCCCCCTATTATGAATGCCGAGAGCGAGAAAACGGTGGGGAGTACGCAAATCGACCATAGAACTTTTTTTGTGTAGAATTTAATGAAGAATATTTTTGTTCCTATATCTGCTTGTCGAGGGAATGACGGATCTGAAGAAAAATGAGAATAACCATAACTAAGTCCCGTCTGGGGGTGGTTTTTCGCCCCAAAAAGGTGTTTTCATCAACGGATAAGGTGGGAACTCTTCGGATCCTTAATTCTACTCTTATGAACTATACATAGCCCAAATATAATTTGTATATGATTTTTTTCTTTTAAGAAATCTACTTTGCATGGACTAAATGTGCTTTGTCCTGTTCTCGATTTGAGTTAAATTTAATATAAAATTTAATTCTAAACGCAAAATATGTAGTATTTAAAAATATGGAACGGAAATATCCAGCTTAACTTTGTCTTCTTGGCGAGGATAATAATGTTCGTAAAAATTTTAATGTCCATTTTTATAACATAAAATAAGTGTGAACAGCAAAACATTTATCATTTAGGTACTCAAAACCTGTGAGCTATGTTCTGCACTTCAGCGGAGGTATGCCTAATGAAGTGTTCTCTAAGAAAACTCACACATACGTCGATAATCTACTAATCGGTGCAGAAGAAGAAGAGTTGGACCAGCGGAGAGGAACACAAAATAGATGAATATTCCCTAAGAACATCGAACAAATTGAAGTACCTAGGAACAGACCGGACGAACCAGCTGGAGCGGAGAGAAACAGTAAAGGAGAGAATCAAAACGGCACAAGGGTAACATACCGTTCATTGAGAAAAATAAATTATCATGGGACCTTACCAAATGTATGTACATAGCCGTCATATGGACAACGACGCGGAAACAACAAAAGCCAACAGAAGAAGTTTTTGAGAAGAGCAGAAAGGGCATCGTCCAACTAAAACAACAAGACGAAAACAGCGACACAATACGTCAACATTATAGAAATACACGCAATGAAGTATTGGGGACATACCCAAGGAAGGGACCCAACACATTTACTAAAGAAAGCGCTAGCACCGCACAGCAACAAACTAAAAATAGGGAGATCATGCTACAGTGGAGAACGACAATTGAAAGGATCAGGATCAACAAATGAACACCACTAACAAAGCGCAAGGATATATACTCTACCACAATCAGAAACCGAGGAATCAGAAGACTCAGAAAAAAGAAGATTCGAAGAAGCGAAAACGCAAAAAGAGGAGCAAAAACACTTCATATTACGACACAACACGACAACATATTTCACAAGAAGAGGCAGAAGTCCAGAACCAAACACACAAAGAAGGGAGCTTAAATGATCCCTCACGACACAATGCGGTAACGCATCTCACAAATACCTACACCTCCCATTCCACATTCCTTTACCATGCGCCATGTGGCTCTCGCTGCTGGCAACAAGCATGACCTTAGTCCAACCCAGCGTGGACGTAGCAGGCCCAGCTGTAAACCTCGGAGTGGCAGCAATGCCTACCGCACGCTGGTAAATTAATCAATCAATCAAAACCTGTGAGTTATGTTCTGATTTATTGTAACAAATCAAATACTTCTTGAAAAATATTATTTTAAAACAAAAATGTTGTCTAAATGATAGTTGAGTCATTCTCTCAATTTTTAGGTTTTTCTTTCTAGGATTCTCTGCCACTAAAGATAATGTCGGTGAAATCTACAAAATAATACAATTATTAAGTATATTACTGGAAAATAACCTCTACTCCTGGGACTTGTATGCCAAAGAAACAGTTAGACGGTGTTTTTTGATAAATGACATGAATAATAATAACTATATAAAAATAATATATTTTGTTGAGGTTTCGGAAAACGAATTATTTCGTTTTTCAAGCCTTTATTACAAAATCTTTTGTTTGCTATGTATAGTAAATACACAGCTTTAAGAATACGTTTATTCTATATTCAATATCCATAGATACTTACAGTTTCTGTTTATTATTTCATTATTAGAATAAACTATTTTTGTTTTATTATCTAAACATTTTATAATACACCTTTTAACACGCAACAAATTATTTGGATAAGAATTTAAATATCTGTTGGTATGTATTGGTTATCTGTAAATGGTTTTAAATAAAACATCAAAAAACGGTAGTTCATTTCTACTTTCTACTTCTAACGCAAATTTAATAGAAGGTTTCATTATTATTTATTAATTATATTTTCTAAAAAAAAAATGTTTAGTAGATCGATTATATGATGCCGAATTGCAAAAATATTGTCGACATATCTACATCAGATAACCGATTTGTATATACAATTTTGAATATGTGTGGTCTCAAGTTTATATTAAATATATTGCTTAAAATTGGTGACAATGAAGATCCCATTGCCACATCAAAATCCTGTTGCTAGAAATCATTTTTCAATTGAAAATAAGTTATTATTACTTCCACATCCACTGGTGGTATGGTAACGCAAAAAAAAATTGGAAAATTTCCATTGTTCATAGTATGACATGAAACGTCGCGATTTTAAATTTAAGCAAAAAATAAATTTCTGCCTGTTGTTCTCTCTGTGCGTCTGTCGATCTGTTTGTCGTTCTGTCTGTAATTTGTTTTTGTGCGCACGATTGCTCTTTAAATTTGGTACACATATGTATTTTAACGAGATCTGGAGCAAGTTTATATTTTGATCTTACTCCGTTAATGGGTTGGGAGTAAACTGAGGTAAATGGGGGTAAATTGACGTAAATAGGCAAGTTATGCAAGTAATTGTCAATGAAATTAATACTTAGTATATATATATAAGAAAAGCAAAGGTCTCGATTTCTTTTTGACATTGGCCATCCCAATTATCACCCCCACCATTATTAAAGGGGGTGAAAAAAATAAAATTGTGATTTGGTATGTATGTACAAAAACCAAAGGCCTCAAAAATTCTTTTTTACTTCCCATCCTCACGTAGAAGAGCTAAACATAGTTGCGAGCAACGCTATACTGTGGAATGTGGATGCAGAAGGCAATAATACTGGGTATAGCCGCGTTGGTCCGTCGTGTTCTCTTCAGACAATAGACGGCAGAGGAGCCTTGAGAAATCCAGCGACTCTGGATTTTTTTAGTAACATTACTTAGAAATTAAACAGTTTCTCTCATTTGCTTGAGATACTTATTGAATCAGTCAAGGCGGTCCTTTTTTTAAAACTACTTACGGATTTTGATTTATTAGAAGATGATACTTCAATGTCAGTTTTTAATATATTAATAAAAATTTGAAATCTTGTATCGAGATCTAGGCTAGGATATATTCTCGATATAGTTATATAATTCGGTTAGACCATAGCTCGTGATTGGTCTGTAGTTTACTCGTCTATTGCAATTACATTCTTTTATTATCATCCGTTTGATAAGTATTCTCAGACGACGAAACGAAAGATCACACTGCGATTTGAGTTATTTATACTTTAACCTAACAGACCACAAGCCCCTAATAGTCCACTGCATTTAGGATTTTTCTTCAGACCAATTCATACAAAAGTTGGTTTTCCAGGTAGGTTTGAATGTCCTTAATAAGGTCTCAAAAGTCCCCGGAGTGGGAGCGTAAGGATAAAATTTGGCAACGCTGTAAAGGGCTAAAATCGTGCTCGGAAATGATTTTTTGGAGATATCTCGGTTTTCATTGCCTCTACGACAAAAACACATTAGGCCAAAAAGAAAGCTATGGAAATTCTCTATAAAAAAGATATAGAGTCTTTTTTTCGTATACGCAATAGTTTTCTTGAAAATCTTGCATTGAATTTGAACTTATGGGATATTATGGATAATTTAAGTACTCTATTCCACACCACCCTTGAGGTTGAGTACTAGGCGCGTTTTTTTATGTGGTTTCCCCGGTAGGCCTAATCCACGACTGTCATACTTATTCTATTTCTGACGAGTTTCCAATCGGTTCAGCATTCAAGCAAGATTTTCCATGGCAGTTGCCGCAAACTGGTGAGCAACCTCCGACAGCCACACAATGGTCCACAACCTTTCGTACAGTTGCAGAAAATCATCTTCAGAAGGCAATCAAGCGCAGGAAGGAGATGTTTTTGGCCACAATATGGTATCTTTCTACATCCCTCTCTTTAGGATTCAATACATTACCCAACCATTTCTGTACTTGAAAATAAACACGAAATAGATGCTGTTGAGCTGCGTTATGAGTGGGTGGTAACGAATTCAATTTCACTGGTTTGCTTTTGCTCACAGCTTTAATAAAGCAAGAATACGATCGATGGAAACTGGAATGTTATAGATTGCGAGGAAAAATTGTATCCCATTCGAAGTATCAGGAGAAGTATCAGTCTTGCTGAAAACTTCAGCTACAAGTTTCAAGCCCTGCCGTTTTTTCATCACTTTCAAAGCTGCAGTCTTGCCTTTGTTAAACAGAGCAGATGTAGTGTCACACCCAGAGAATGCGTGCAGAAACAATATGTGATCTCGAATATCTTAATGGTGATCAAAGCTTAGTGAAGAATAAATTTTCCGTTGGACCTTCCCTCTGCCTGGTTTGAGGAGAAAAATTTCTTTATTAATAGGTGTACGAGCAGTTAAAATTGTAAGAAGATCCACATCTTCCCCAACCACAACCGTTGTATTTTTACATTATTCCTCAAACGCTGTTTCGACTATCAAAATGTCATAGTGCTATTTTTTCGGGAAGCTTTTCTTATATTTCATCTTATATCCTAAATAATTTACCTACTGAATTCCACAACATCTCTGTTGCTTCACTGAAGTCCAAACTAAAGCAAGCTATATGTGATAATAGTTTAAATAATATTGACTTTACAAAATTTTAAGTAATATTTTATATATATATATATTTTTTAAAACAAGTTTCTATGTATTTGCTGTGTTTTATTTTATTCTTCCTTGTCGTATTTTATTGTACTATTGACTATATTTTTTAGGGTTAGGTTATAATCATTTAAATGTGCTTAGTCCTTTTGTGTGTGTGAGTTTTTATTTTTTATTTTGTACACATATGCACAATAAATGCTTTATTATTATTATTATTATTATTACTATGTTTTCGTTTCGAGTGACATTTCTTGAACAGGAGCTTATGCACTAACGCCATCTCTTATTAAGGACACCAGTACCTACCTGGAAAACCAACATTTGGTTTTGTATGAATTGGTCTGAAGATGAGGCTCATTTTTCACTAAATGCAAAATCGAATTTCATAAAAGCCGTACGGTATCGTATCACCTTAGTACGTAGAGGTCACTTTTCGGAAAAAGAAAAATATTCCTGTACTTCTGTCCCATTATTTCTGTACGGTATTCTCTTTTTAAGAGCCACAGATATAAATACAGTCCAAATAAACGTAAGCCGTACAGGATCGTCTGAAAAAATGCGGGTTACGATTTTCACTTTTTCGCGGCTTTTCCATGTTCCACCTAAAATGTACGGCATAGAGCTCAAAGTGATTTATTTCTGTAGGACTACAAAAATTGTACCTTTTCAAGCGGTATTATATGACCCCCTAAAAATTTAGCATGGGCTTGTGGTCTATAAGTTTATTTTTTTAATTCTATATGTTTGGTATGTTAATCCTTTGGGTAGTTACATTTTTACTTTTACATAGTGGCACATATGGTTGTCCAAGACTCTGCTTAATTTATGATAAAACTTGTACATATATACAGAACACCGAGTGTCCGTCAAACTAATTTTGACTAGTGAATATTATTGAAATTAGTTAATATTTTACTTATCATACAATATTGTAATGTTTTTATATCTGATCTTTTAGTTTAATTCAAATCATAATTATCATTCGCCTAGTCTAAATGAATGCCTTCGGGATAAGGTGCAACCTTTTGATATTTGAGTCTCAAGGCGGCAAAATGTTGGAGAGACAAATGTTCATCTGAAATCGTTTTCAGTTTAGCCAGTCTGGCGCGATCTCGGGGGATGTTTCGCAAGTCAATGAACATAGGAGAGTTAGAGAAGTACAATAGGTAACCCGACGACAACTTTTAACCACATATAATCGTCGTTAAAGTAATTATAACAAAGTATCTTTGGATAAATATTGGGTTATATTACTTTTACGCCAGCGCTCCCGGTGGTAATAAACATTAATTGGGTTAAAGACATTTTGTGCCAGGTTTAAACAAAGGATATGGAACTTTTGTTTTAAATTAAACGATAGCTTTCCAATGAATTGCTCATGTCAAATAGTTTGTTTAAATTTTTAACAGAAAAATATTTAAAAATGTATATTTAGGTCGATAATTTCAGACTGCAATATTGTTCTTGGCGTACTAAATACAGGGTATCAGATGTATACTTACAAATATGTACACTTACAAATATGTACACTGTAATATATTGACCTAAAAAAACTAAAAAGGTCTGTCTCATAACATGTTTGCCCTACTCCAACGGTTTTTCTTAAATTAAATATTTCCTGAAAACACGATATTTTCAGATCACGTAATAACTATAATATAAAAAAACACCGCTGTCTTTTTCACAAGGCATTCTCCGCTATCGGCGCCGGAGATTAAAAAAAAATCATGTGGTTTTTATACTTCGCTGTTTAGCCGTTGGCTATGCCTCCGATTACCAATCATCCATTGTTGTAAATATGTTGGATTTATCTAGTTTTAAAATAAATTTATAGTAAAAAAAATAAAACAGTGCAATGAACGAGATTATGAATTAAGCATTTATTGAAATTAAATAAATCGCTATTAATTTTATTACTAGCAGCCCGTAGCGTAGTTAGGGTGCGCTTTATCCTCTCCACCCCCATCATGAAGCGTCCCAGCTATAGATAAAAATTTCTATTTTATTTTTTCTTGGAACTTTTTTTATACCGCCCCTGTAATCGATTGCCTCGCCGCACAGTGGGGCAGGAATCCGAAAACGTGGCAATAGTTCTAATTTCCGGAACAACCCCTAAAAGAATTATTTATACTGGGGTTTTTGAGGGTGTTTATTTTAAATCTGTAAATGTAAAAGTATAGACCTGTCCGATATGTAAAGGTCAATCTGCCATCTTATCAACACAAAAAATTGCCGAAAAAATCACAATGGAATATATATTTTCCATAAGAAGGAGCAATTTCACCAAAGTTGGCAAAAATAAAACTCATCTATGATCAAATATAATGCACTTAACCCGGACGCTCTAAGTCAAATAGAACGGTCAAAGATGGCGCACGAAATAAAATTCTTTAATTCTTCGTCAAGTATCAGGGAGGTGTTGTACGTCACTTTTTATTTTTTTCTATTGTAGGTTCTTTTAGGTACATAAAGAGGAGAAAGTTCATTTTTTTTAATTTCAAAAAAACTGCATTTTTTAAAATGTTCAAAAATGAATTTTCCCCGACCCTCCTCTTTTTCACCCAATTTTCATCGAAACAAAATGAAATTCACTATAGAAAGTCTCGTATAACTTCAAAAATTTAATACAACATGAAACTCCATTAATTTGATAACGAAATTTATTAAGCATACGCATGGTAATAATAATAATATATATAAATAGCTATTATTTTTATTACTAGTAGCACGTAGCGTAGTTAGGGAGGTCAAAGAATATGCATTTTTAAAAATTGTAGAAAATGCACTTTTATTAAAAATTAAAAAAAATTGAACTTTATACCTTTAAAGTACCTAAAAGAACTTACAATTGAAAAAAAAAGTGACGCACAAAACCTCCTTGGTACTTGACAAAGAAAAAAAAATTATTTCGTCCGCCATCATTGAGCGTTCTATTTGCCTTAGAGCGTCCTGGTTTGGTGCATTATATTTGACCATAGACGAGTTTTTTTTCTGCCAACTTTAGTGAAATTACTCCTTCTTATCGAAAAAATATTCAATTTTGATTTTTTCGGATATTTTTGGTGTTTTATATTTTTTCCAAGATGGCGGATTGACTTATACATATCGGATAGGTCTATAATTTTTAATAATTTGATTCCAAATAAGTCAGTATTTTTAAAATTCCCATTCGATTACTAGTACAAGATATATTAAGCAGATAAATAGAAAATCCGCGAAAGTGCGTCAAAAAGTTCATATAACTTTTGACGCATTAGGAATTTTTAGGCGTAAATATTTTTTTCGTAATCAGGAAATCATAATACATAAGAATCAAGAATAAAATTTCTAGTGGAATGTTGTCGGTGAAGGAAATTGCATTAAATCAATTCGACTGTACTACACGTTTCAAAAATATTCATGAAATACATTTTCAGGAATTCAATTTAAATTTAAACGAGTGCACATGAGTACCAGTTTAACTTTAATTTTTAAACTAGAATAGTTCATCTATAATAATACATCAAGTTCACAATGGGGACGAATGCGGAAATAATAGGTATTTATGTTTTAGTTTATTGCTACATTTGCATAGGCTTGTTTTTGAAATTATAATTACTATATAACTTAAACAATTATAGTAAAATAACGTTATATATTTGATACATATCTGACTGTATTGGATTCATAGTTAATTAAGTCAAGAACTACAGATATAAATGAGTTTTTGCACTTCAAAGTTCTATTAAATTCAGCGCATTGAGCATACGCAAATACCACTTAACAATAACAGTTTCATGGAAGTGGTAGAAGGCGAGGTGACCTTGAATGGAGTTAGATAGTAGCGCAATTGATACACTGATATGCTCTCTTGCCTATGTCAACAACATATAGTCCTTTAGCTCATTCCATTTTACGATTAAATACCACGTTTTCGAATTCCTGTCCCACTGTGCGCCACCCGAAACAGCTGGCTACGCTACTGCTTGTAACTAGAACACCAGTAGAATGTATTTAGGAAATTTTTTAATCCAATGTACCAAAAGTGTATTGTAGGTTGCCTATATTTTGTGGTCACGTATCTTGTGATAACTTATAAATACCTTGTACTTTGTAATTTGCATTATTTGTACATTTTCAATACTTCACTTTTGCTAATGACTGACTCCCAAAATAACTCCACTTGGAATAAAATGACGCAAAAAGGATTTATCCTTCTCTTTGAAGTATAACCTAGATATGCGAAATATATTAACAAAACTTTGCTTTGTTCATCATGCACTGTACAGTGTACATACATACGGATTGTACCCTTTGAATCAACTACAAATATCCAATTATGGTCTACATCTCCTACTTCAAACAGAATATTTAGCTTTACAACAAATTCAGACGCGTCGCTATACAAATATATAAGAGCATTATTATTTTAAACAAAGTTTAATCACTAAACAAGAAAAGTCGATTTTAATGAACGTGGGGTCGCAACAAAAGTTGATTATTAGACTCGCTCGAAAACCAATATCAGAGAGCTCGGAGACACTGGTATGGTTATTTACTCGAAAGTTGAACACAGTTGCCGGCTTATACGGACCTCGATCAGGTTCATAATACCGCGCCAGATGTCGCCGTATGCGGTCACTTGTTCCGAACCCTTGACAGTTACCCTTCTCGTCCTTTTGGTGCATAATTTCCATAGCATTTTCAGCTAGACTTTGTGAATTCTCGTAACGTTTTCTGGATGTTCGTATAAGTTGGGAGCAGGTGAACATAAGGTAAAATATTAATTTATGAAATGTTTTTCTATACAGGATGCTGGTGTTTCATATTAACTGTGGTTTCGTTCTATATTTCTCGGCGTTTCGTAATTTTGTGTGCTTATAGTGAAGTACTTCGTATTATCGCTTACATAAAATCTAAAAGGTGTTGGCTTTTTCTGTAGATTTTTATTTCTTATGGTGCACTTTAATTTTTCTTTTTATTTATTATTCTTTCCTACACCCACAAACTTGTTTGTTTATTCATTTATTTAGAAATTAGAGGGGCAGAGGTCCGTTAAGCTTTATTTATTTATTTATTTATTTAATTATTCAACAACTTTACAATTTTACAAAGTAATAAAGAGAACGCGATTTACATGAGAGACTACATTGTACAAACAGCATGTGAGAACAACAAAGAGAGATTTACAAAGAATAAAAAGGGGAAAAAAACAAAAAACATGTAGATAATACCTTACATAACATACAATAACGTACAGGGAGCACAGTAAGTACCGTTAACAGTTGCAATAACTATATACAGAGTAAAAGGGTATAAATGTAAAGAATAAATAAGTAACAGACCGTCTAGTCTAGTGTTTGAAGGTAAAAACAGAATTCTTTCGGATAACATCGATTTTGATGAAAATTTGTAATTAAGCTTATCTTACCCTCCTCTTCAAAGGTTATATGTTCCTGATGTATGCTTTTTGTTTTTTGGTGGAGTGAAAACTACCCCTTCTGACAAAAAAATTAAAAACCATAAATGTAAGCGTTACATAGATTGAAATCATGTTTAAATATATAGAATAAACATTATTTCATATTTGAACCCTTTAAAACCACCCGTTGTAACGAAGTAAAAAAAGAAAAAATTGGTTTTCAACAGCTTGAAATGCTTTAATGGTGTATTCATAATGAATTAAAATCCCGTCACTATTTATAATATAATTTATGATTTATTGCAAAGTTTCATCTCTTACAAACCGCCGTCGTGATAAAATGAACTACCACGTTTACTTAAAATTAAAAACTGAAATTATTAAATGAGTTTAAAGGGGAAGAACAAAAATTGTATGTACATTATAATAGCATGGTTTATTATTGAAAATCTATGGGGACTATCATCACTATCGACCTCCTTCCTCCTCTTGGTCTGTAATTGGAGCATGTTCCGCATGTTGCGTTACAAAAAAGTCCAACTTTTCAGCAGCTACAAGTTGCGCCACACCCTGTTTTGCAATTACAAAATATCATTTTGAGGACTTCTTCCGGTGCTGGCATATTCAGCATTTGATTGGTAGTAAAGATCCTACACTATTAATGCATTCTCAATCAGTTGGACGAATATCTTTGTTCCCAAGTCATATCTGGGTTTGTAAATAAACCCTCTTAATGTGCTCATTCAGGGCATCAACTGTCGGAACAAGGGATGATAACTTCACAGCACTGTTTTTAGTGGTAACCTTAATAAAGAACTCATAGCGCATCTTCTGGAGAAACGCTGATAAGTTTTCGACACGGCTCTATTTTTTTAACTGTATGTCTTTACATATATTTATAAATGCTCCAAAATTGTCGGGAATGAAACAATTTACAATCTCCAAAAATTTCACCGAAAAAATGCGATTGGTTTTTCAACGATAACTTCCTTAATTCTTAAACTATTCAATCGCTCAAAAACCATTTTGCAGAGAATTTTAAGAGCTACGAGGCATGTAAAGCTGAACTTCTTTGAACTTGTTTTTGAGATTTTAAAGGGCTCGGGGAAGGTGATCCTCGCACTCAAATGCAAACTTATAAAGGTGATATCTCAATTAATTTTTATCCTAGAGAAATTTTTAAAAAAGCGAAATTTTCAGTAAAAAAAAAACTAAATTTTTGTACTCTAGCATTTTTTACGTATCTTCTTTAGCTTTTGAGTTATTGTGAAAAAATGAAAATTTTTTAAGAAATTTCAAAAATCATTTCGAATCAAACTTTCTTCAAGACATAAGATTTTCGAGTTATTCGTGAAAAATCGTTCTAAGACATGCATTTTTTAGGTGAAAAATCAACATTTTCAATCACGAATATCTCAAAAAGTATTGACTCATCGAAAAAACTCCATAGGACATTTTTTGCTTAGAATTTATTCCTCTATCGATCTCTGCAGTTATTTTGAAGGTAATAATTTCCACCCCCGAGAAGGGGTGGCATCTACCCCCAGCCCAGGTTAAAAGCACACATCGGCACTATATAATTTTTGTTCCTTGAGCCATTTCCTAATTACTGTCAAATTTCATGTCAATCGGTTTTATCCGAAAGAATTCTGAGCGAAAAATTGTCAAACACTGGACTAGTTATGCAGCTTAAATTTTGTTACTGATTTAACATTCTTTACATAATTGGAAGGGTTAAGGGTAAATAAATCAAATCTCAAGTGGGCAAGATTACCTAATATACATAGTCTTACTAGAGAGGCTGGAGAGGTACATATTCTTTTTAAACTTCGTAGTCATATCTAAGGAACAGTTCATTGTAGTGAGCAAAATGATCATACAAATGTGTTTCTTTATATTACATACCTACATACAATACTTCTTACGTGACATAAATGATGAAACCGAAGAAAGGCTTGCTTTTGCGCTTTTCTTAAACCAAACAGAAGAAATATTATGAATTTTATTCCTTACTTTTGGAACACAATGCACACTGTTATAAAAAAGACAATTAAGAAATACCAAGCTAAAATAATTAAAGCAACAGTTTAATAGTGTTCAAAAAATTAACTAACACGTGGATTTGCATGTTTTTAAGGATCAATAGATGAATAGTATTTATTGGAAGAGAAACATTAACACCAGCTAAGTTTTTTAACATAACATTAGTAGCCATTTAGTGATTCTGACTACTAAAGAAAATATGGTCCAGTAGTGTCGCATGTACTACAAATGTCTGAGTTAAGTACTCCAATTCTATTTAGATGTTTTAGGTGATAAGCGTGGCCGTACCTTATTTTACAAACTGTGGTAATAAATTTTCTAGGTGCGCTAATGCCCTTAAACCACGATGATTTGGGGATATAGTCCACAACTTGGGTGTACTGGCACGTAGGGATATCTAAACGATAATTTTCATATGAATATGACCAATTATCGTATGTTTTATGTCTGGATGAAATTATACGGTCTGATAAACATATCTTAAAGTGTGAGTGTTCGTTAGATAAAGCAGATTCTTTAGCAGGATGATCAACGTGCTCCTTATGTGGGATTCCTACATGATATTTAACCTAAACAAACTTGACAAGAAGATTATTTTTATTAAGTTCACATAGAAGGAGATTTATATGGAGAGTGTATGAATTTGAAAGATGTGGATGCTTAACGATTTTGCGTGTCATCTAAATAATTTGAAGCTGAAAATTTAAGAACAGGGTTTTCATTTAATGAAAATAACGTCATATATATGACACTTCCTGTTATACCGGAAGTTGACATCAACTTCCTTAGTTTAAATGGCATGCCTTATTTTTTTATACCGTATTCGAATTCTATTCATTCTTTTAAGGTGACTTTCAATTTCATTCCCAACCAATAGTTTTTGAGATATTTTAATGAAATTTGATGCGAAAATTAACCCATATTTGGGAATTATTAACATTCGCTATAGTAAATTCCGATAACCAATTTTTCTCCCATAAGTCTAAGAGAGGTTGAGCTTATGTGGCTCAAGCTACAAATGTCCCAAAATATACAGGTTGTCCGAAAAATGAGGTCCAATTTTGACAACTTCGACCTCCATTAAATCGCTTATTTCAAATAACACGCTACATATAGTAGACAAATCCAAAGCCAAGGCGGTCCGGAAGGGGGTGACCTCCGATTAAAGAACTTATATCTAGATACATAACAGGCTATCTTTTCACTATATACCTTGTTTGCTCCTAACATAGTAACATTATATGTCCATTAAAATGGATAGATGAACATCACATCCCATAGGCAAAAGTGGCGTTGTGTGTGTAGAAAATGTGTAGAATGGTAAATATTTTCATTAAAATGAATTATTACAATTCCTGCATTACCGGCTCTTTATATAACGTGATATAGGCATACGATATTGCAGTAAGATAAAACAGTAAGATAAATATGTATTGAAAGGATATTAAAATTTAATTGCTATTTACTTTATAACTGTAAACTGAACTTCATCATGTTACGACTATGGAACGATCGATTTTCTTCTTTTCTAAACTGCTTTCTGCAAACGGCACAGCACTACACTATTTATTTGCACAAAATATATTGTCACTAAACTGTGTAAATATGAATAGAGAATATTATTTAGGTATTAAGCAAATCACAACTTAAAATAAAATTACTTTTTCACCAGTTTTTGGTCGGAGAACACGAAAAACATTTATTGACATTAATGGCCGAACTGTCAACTGTGATTATGATAATCGAACTGAAGCCGATCGTGCACGAGCGGCCGCGAATACGCCGATGGGCCAATCAGCAACTTATGGGAAGAAGTGCCTTAGATTGTGAGTCTTTCAGCGACAAATAAATCAATGCCATTATGTATCTAGATATAAGTTCTTTAATCGGAGGGGGTGACACATTTGGAAAAATGCAGACATACATCCATACCCATCGGTATTGTCAGTACCGGGGCCTGGGCTCGAACCCTGAATGCAATAGACAGTCGGTCAGCATAGTCGCCACTCAATACGCCTTAATCGATTGAGCTACCGTGTCGTGAACATGGAACATACTTTATTTTTTCTACAACCGAGCGAAAAGTGCAACTTTGCGCTTCCAAAATAAAGCGCAAAGTTGCACTTTTCGGAGGAGCGAACGTTTTTTTACTTTGTCGCTCGCCGAGTGACAAAGTAAACGCTTAGTTACCATGGAAACCATAATAAAGAAACGTCTAGTGTATCTGCGACTTTTGACACAAAAGTAAGCATTGAGGGTATTTGACAGATGTCGACAATTTTGCTACCAGCGCGTGATTTTAAGATTGTTCTCGTACACGTTTTGAAATTTGAACTGCCAAATTTGAGGTTATCAATAATTATTAATTTTTACCAAACATTTTTATAAAAACACCGGTTGTAGAAAAAATCCTGTGTTCAATTCGAGCGCAAAGTGACATTGCCGCTCTCGCGAGACAGTCAGTCAAACTTCTCGCTCAGAGCGACAACATGTCACTTTGCGCTCTTATTACACAAATAGCTATTATAAGCCTATTCGCGACTCTCTTTTGTTACCTTTCAACCTATATGTACATTCCCTATAACTAAAATGTGTTGTTATTGGGTTATTTAAAGTTATTTAGAATAATGGTTTAAATTAACATCAATATTGACAATAGTGTGCCACGAGAATATAGTGATTTACAATAATTTTGTAAAAAAAATCACAGCAGATTCGTGAAAGTTGCTTGAAGTTCGCCAGGGATAGTAAGAAGTTCGATTTATTTGTGTTTTGTACTCTCTCTCTCTCTCTCTCTCTCTCTCTCTCTCTCTCTCTCTCTCTCTCTCTCTCTCTCTCTCTCTCTCTCTGAAAAATTAAGTGTGCAGAAAATACATGTATAATATCAAATAATTTCCTACTAGGAGAAGAAGGAATGATGTCATAACCTCAATTCAGAAGGTAGTTATCCAAAACCAACTAAAGAGGAAAATTTCAACCATTTTTCTATCTAAGTGAGTTATTATAAGTAGTATAAAAAGCACAATACGAAATTTGTACAAATTTTAATATAGTCCAGCAGCGGAACAGTGTTTTTCCTGAAGTGAAAATTTTCGTATTAAGTTTTTTTTTTAACGGGTTTTCGTAGATTTATATGTCTATTTACCATATCCGACTGATAACAAGCTGGCAACTTTGAGCAACTTGAGATATACAGAGGGTTTCAAAACAATAAGATGATTGTATATGTTTTTGGCTTTACGATGCGTCGTACGGAAAAAGGTAATCTATGCAAAATAAAACATAATTAAATTTCCTACAAGAATGTTTATATTCATTTTCTTCCTACATGTTATAATTTACGAGATATTCGCTAGACAGAATAGATAATTAAAAAAAAAGTATTAGGTACCTTGAATATTTCTATCAAAGCGGTTTACCGTGATCTGCTAATAAATCACAGTCACAAAATAATCTTTATTTTACAACACTCGACGTATTCACTAACGTATATACAGTGTGACTCACTTAAAATGAAGACGTTCTTATAACTTTATTTTGTTTTCGATTTAAATCAAATTTTACTCAAGTATAGAACAAATTAGGATCTACTTATGACCAGAAAAACATTCGCCTGCTACAAAAGCCACCTGTGGTACCAAAATATGCTGAAAAAAATTAAAAATCTTATTAATCGATTGTATATATTTTTGGCTTTAAACTTGAATACTACTTAGTTATTAATTTTTTCCCATTATTGTATGGTTAATTATTGTGCGTTAACTTATTGAATTTATTGATTTTACAAAGTTTTACAGGAAATGGGAAAAATGTTACAATTTGGTATATCACCGAAAATTTAAATTTTAAACGTACAAAATTGGGTGCTACTGGAGCATCTTAAATCTATAAATTTTGAATAAATATTTTAATTGAAGAAAATACGTTAATTAGAAAATTCCTGACATGTGCTGTAGTCCAGTCAACGTCTAATGTGAGTACTAATGAATGGATTTTGATGAAACCTTGTGCAATGTGTTTGTAATGAAAAATACATGATATTAGTGACATTACAAATCAGGCTGCCAAATTTGTATCTGTATGCTATGGAAAATTTAATTGCGAATCAACATCTGAGGCACGTGTACGTCTGTGGGCTGAGAGAACAGCGTACCTTTTTTTACGATCTCTTCCGCCAACAAATGCAGCATTTATTGAAAACGTGAAACGTGCCCACTTACAGACCTGCAGTTGGAAACATGCCTTACAATCAGACCTTCCAAGTCTACGGTTTTTATAAAGATGTGAATGCCAAGTGTTTGTTTCCAATCACTTTACCAGAGAAAGTAGAAGTGGAACCTTCTGATGTTTTAAAATTAATTAGATGCTCCTGTAGCAGTAACAAACCATGCAGTACAAACAGATGTAGCTGTAAAAGCTCTGAGGTTACCCTGTACAATGTTCTGCGTTTGCAGAGCACATGAACACTGCTGCAATGAACTAACCCCTAGTGCCACTGTGAACGACAATGAAGGCGAAGAAGACGAATGTTCACTTTCCAATGATGAAATCGATTCAGAAAATAATGAAGTCTAATATATATAAATATAATATACTTTTGGAACGCCCTGTATTTAAAATTTTTTGTTTAAATTTTATATAAACCTGGCAAACTTTAAGCAACTCTAACCAACCTATCGTGATTCTTTTCCAAAATTATTAACAATATATTATTGTCTTCTTATGGCAGACTTTTGTCAAGATTGATGTTAATTTAACTATTTTTCTAAATGACTTTGAATAACCCAATAACCGTATATTTCAGTTATAGGGAATGCTCATATCGGTTGAAAGATAGTAAAAGAGGGAAGCGGATATGGTGTCTGATCATAAACATATTTCCTTAGCTATCCTTTTAGAAGAGCTAAAAGCAATAGCAATAGTTGATATTGGCCGTACCAGTTTATATACAGTGATTCAAAAATTGGGCTTTTCTTTTAGAAAAGATGACAATAGAAAAGTACTGTGTGAAAGACCACAAATTTATCTAAAACGGCTAGAGTTTTTACGCAAATACGTAAAAAATTTGAAAAGTAATGACCCTAAAGATGTAGTGTTCTTAGACGAAACTTGGATCTTTAGCAGAGGAGGATTAAAACGCTCTTGGCAAGATGATTCCAGTAAATCGAAAAAGTGTCGTACAACCACAGAAGGTAAAAGATTTATAGTTGTACATACAGGATCTATTCATGGCTTTGCTGAAGATGCCAGTTTAGTTTTCTCCACCAAGAATAAGTCAGCAGATTACCATGACAACATGAACTCTGAAAATTTTGAAAAAATGGCTGACAGAGACTTTTGAAGGGGTTACAAAATCCAAGCATTATTATTTTAGATAATGCTAAGTACCACTCTCGGGTTGAAGAAAAACAACCAACCCGATCTTGGACGAAAAAAAAAATACAAACATGGTTAAAGACCAAAAACATGATTTCAGTGATTTATTTATTTATTATGACAAGTCTACAGCTTTCGCAAGCCAATTACAGACTGTACATATATATTTAATCTAACCTAACCTAACCTAACTTAAACTAAATGAAAATTCCTAAAATAAGACAGATACCAATAGCAAGAGAATAAAATAAAGACATAAAATCCTTACAAAATTTCTATTTCATTCTGTATATTAAGTAGTCTATTTTTTAATTTATTTGTGAATGTTCCATATGTATCTCTGAATATATTTAGATATCGTTGTAATAAATTATAGCTCTTTGCCATTCTCACAGGAGGTGACTTTAGTTCGTAGTTTCTAGTTGGTATAATGTATGAAAAAGTTCTTTGAAAACGTGTTCTTTCATCTGGCACATTGATTATTATTTTATTTAAGGTAGTTACGTCATACGAAAGATTATGTAGAAGTTTATACAAATAAACAATGTCAGAGTAAGTTCTTCTGCTATTTAGTGACATTAAATTATACTTAGTAAGTGATTCTAAATACGAAGAGTTACTAGTATATCTCTTATGCAAAATGAAATTAATATGTTTTATAAATTTTTTCTGTACATTTTCTAACATTTGTATGTACCTGGTATAGAAAGGACTCCAAACCGTGGAGCAGTAATCTAGTTTCGATCTTACAAAGGAAGAATATAACATTAAAATAGTTTTTTCGCATTTAAATGATTTGCAATTGCGTAAGATAAAACCTAAATTTTTATAGCACTTATTTGAAATATTTATCACATGGTCATTAAACGTCAGTTTCGAGTCGAATATCACACCCAGATCAATTTTTGTATAAACTCTTTCCAAATTTTCGTTTCCAATTTCGTAATTATAATCAAGCATATTTTTGCATAACGTGAAAGTCATTACCTTGCATTTATTAATATTAAAGGGCAGCTGATTCTGAACAGACCAGTTATATATTTCACTTATGTCATCTTGTAAAAGCAAACAATCCTGATAATCACCTATTTGTTTAAATATTTTCATATCATCAGCGAAGAGGCTAACTGATGAATGTTTAACAGAATCTACAATATCATTAATGAAAATTAAAAATAAAAGTGGGCCTAGATTTGAGCCCTGCGGAACCCCTGAATCTGATATGTAGTAATTCGACTCAAAATTATTGATCATATTGCTGTCGATTTATAAGATAAGTAGACAAAAATGTTATTAAATCACCAGAGATGGAGAATTTTCTAAGCTTATTTAGTAATATGCCATGGTCAACTTTGTCAAATGCCTTAGCAAAGTCGGTATAGATCACATCCATTTGTTTATTGTTTGTCAAGGCATCCGTCGTAGAGGTCACAAAATCCACTAGATTTCCATTTACTGATCTTTTCTTTTGAAACCCATATTGAAAGTTAGAAATTTTCTTTTTAGCATATTCATATAGGTAGTTATATATAATGGTCTCGAATATCTTAGATAAATTTGATAATATAGCAATAGGACGATAATTTATAATTTCTCTTCGATCTCCGCTTTTAAAAACGGGAGTAATTCGTGCTATTTTCAGTTTATCAGGAAATTTTTGATTTCTAAGAGCCGTATTAAATATGATTACTAGTGGCTTAACAAATGCTTCCTTACAACCCTTTATGACATAACTAGGTACACTATCATGCCCCATCGACTTTTTTGGTTTTAGTTTATCTATTGCCTTTATGACATCAGCATCAGTAATTTCCGAAATATTTAATAATTCCAAATCTTCACCATCAATTACACCATTGACACTTGTTGAATTTATTTGTTTAGGTATTTGAAATACAGACTTAAAATTATTGGCGAAGCCTTGAGCAATAGACCTCCCCCCCGATAGAACCTCATTATTTAGAACCATTTCTCTGGGTATTCCAGATTTGCTATTATATTTCGTTCTAACAAAATTCCAAAATTGCTTGACGTCTTCTTTAATATCATTCTCAACTTTTGTAATATAATTTTTCTAAGCTATTTTGATATCTTTTCTTATTTTGGTTCTCAAATTATTATAATCAATTTTACACTAGTGAAATATTGTATTGTATATTGTAATTTGTAATTCAGCGCTCGGTGGGGCATTAGTCCGGAGAATAGCTGTTGGTTGAAGTCTGGTTTATATTCCTTATATATTTAAGGAAACATATAGAGGAGTTCGACGAAATATTTCACTAGTAAATATTCTGCCCTCTAGAAGCATATCTACTAACTATGCCCATGTCGGGGCTACTGCTATTTCGATTGTAATGGAGATCAGCCGCTAGATAGAGCCTGTCATTTTTGTTGCATGTCGTGGTTGTATAAATCTCGTCATGTACCAAGAGTGAACAAATGTCTCGTTACAGCCGTCTCAGACCTACCTTGCACTGATGAGAGCCAATAGCTCGAAACTGCAGTCTGCAAGTGGTGTGGGGTAGCTGGCACGAGAGCTCCTTTCAGTAGGAATAAGTCTTTTGGCTGATGTCTATTGCAATCGAAACGTTAGCGTTTTGTGGCAATACATAATAGTTATTGCACTTAACGCGGCCAGGCTTGTAATTTGTAATTCAGCGCTCGGCGGGGCATTAATCCGGAGAATAGCTGTTGGTTGCAGTCTAGTTTATATTCCTTATATATTTAAGGAAACATATAGAGGAGTTCGACGAAATATTTCACTAGTAAATATTCTGCCCTCTAGAAGCATATCTACTAATTATGCCCATGTCAGGGCTACTGCTATTTCGATTGTAATGGAGATCAGCCGCTAGATGGAGCCTGTCATTTTTGTTGCATGTCGTGGTTGTATAAATCTCGTCATGTACCAAGAGTGAACAAATGCCTCGTTACAGCCGTTTCAGACCTACCTTGCACTGATGAGAGCCAATAGCTCGAAACTGCAGTCTGCAAGTGGTGTGGGATGGCTGGCACGAGAGCTCCTTTCAGTAGGAATAAGTCTTTTGGCTGATGTCTGTTGCAATCGAAACGTTAGCGTTTTGTGGCAATACATAATAGTTATTGCACTTAACGCGGCCAGGCTTGTAATTTGTAATTCAGCGCTCGGCGGGGCATTAGTCCGGAGAATAGCTGTTGGTTGCAGTCTGGTTTATATTCCTTATATATTTAAGGAAACATATAGAGGAGTTCGACGAAATATTTCACTAGTAAATATTCTGCCCTCTAGAAGCATATCTACTAATTGTACACTGTTCTAATTTTGTTTTTTTATATAACTTCCGATTTCTTTCTTTGGCTTTGATATCTCGTCTAATTTCAGACGTGTACCAGGGAGGAAATTTATTATTCTTAGTCTTTACTTTTGGAACACAATTGTCAAATACATTATACAGTAACTCATAAAATGTGTCCAATGCCTTATCTACATCAGATATTGCATTGCAGATACCGCATTTAAAGCCGAATTGCTCCAGCTAACAGAATAGAGCAACACTATGTTGTCGACAATTAATTAGAGAGCATGGACATGAAGTTCTGCGGCTTCCACCATGCCACTGTCAGTTCAACCCAATAGAACTTGTTTGGTGAATTTGTAAGGAGTATTACGACAAACACATCGGGAAAGATGGTTTTAGTGACGAAGTCACGTTCTTGATATGTGGAATGAGGCTTTATCTCAAGTGTCGAGCTCAATTTGGTCCAAGTGTGTAAATCACACAAATTAATTGATTTTAGTGACATATGATGAAGAGGTTCATACTGAAGAAGTTATGCCACTCAGTATAAGTGTTAATAATGAAAGCGAGGAGGACTCGGAAGAATTAGACATTGACGAAGAAAACTAAACTTATTTATTTATCTTATACTAGGTATGTGTATTTTACTGCCATATTTGTTTTATACAATAAAACATAAACACATAATTAGTATTAAGTTAGTAAGTTATTGGTAAGTTAGTATTAAGTATATATTTTTATTTCAAGATTACATATACTTATTTGACAAAATTTTATCAATGAAGAAAACAGACTTAGCTCCAACTATTTAAGTGTATTTATTTTGTATATTTGCTCTTTTGTACCTGAAACCAAAACTTGAACTGTTTTGGTTTATTATAATTTATTTATTTAACTTAAATTACTAAAAACCAATAGATGTGTTATACATGCTTATAATTTAATTTCCTTTAAATAAATCTAATTAAATACATCAAGTAAAATATAAAACAAAGCGACGCTACTGTGCATTCGAAAACACCAACGAGTCTACGGCATCTTAGTTCAGACATTCGTGACGTCACACCGGGACTCTATCAGCAAACAGACTTTAGAATCCACTAAACTTATAGCTTCAAATTATTTGTAGTTTTTCTGAAACGCTTAATAGGCCACTAACCGTGATTCGATGTTCGAAATTATGCCATTGCCATATCTATTAGGTTATTTTAATAATTTAACGACATGTTCATGTTCAACGTTCCCCGTAATATGTGAACGGAATGCCCCTCCAATTAAGTCCAACTAAAGAAAGATAAAACAAGAATTTCCCATGTCACTGATAGATAAATTTAATGTGATTGTGGAAAGCGTCGGTCTGGGGCAGCGTCGTTAGGATGCCGTCGACGGGTTTGACCTGACTTGCTGACAAGTGACAACCTTCATCAACACCCGCGACGCTCTTTGTTCCGGGCCGACCTTTAGCCCACACTTCATCATACACTGTAATTTATCACACAAACCCGAAATGACATTAGCGTTCTTTTCTTTTACAAATGGACCACTACAATGCAACAATAACAAAACAAGAACGTGTTTGTGACTGGTCGGGCCTAAATTAAATGTTCGCGAATATTTCATCGGATCATCTGGTGGAGTTTATTATATCTGTCTGGGTTGTAAGCATGAATCTGGTTACAAAGTTGCATTTTGAAATTTGCTGTTAAATTAATTTCTTTGGCGAAATGTTGTAAATTAAATTATACTAGTAAAAGATGCAGTTGGAAATTGTCAATTGCACTGATTTATTCGACAGTTTACAGTGATATAATTTAATGGAATTATAAAAGTCTATTCGATTTTAGAAATCTACTTATATTATAAATTAAGAAATTATATATAATCTGCTGCAAATAATCAATATATTTTGTATTTTTCTCAGTTGTATTGATTATTCTCTGTGTAAGGTAATTTATCTATTTTAATGTCGAGCATTTTGAATTACCCTCCACCATGTCATCATTTTCTATCCTTAACAAACAGTATTTATGCCGCATTGGATGGAAGCAAAAAATCCCCATGCTTATTTATCGATCTGGCAAAAGTCTTTGACACTGTAAGTCATACATTATTATTAAAATCTTTGGAAAACTTTGGTATCAGAGGAGAAACTCTAAAACTATTCAGTAGCTATTTGACACATCGAAAACAGTGTGTCAGAATAAATGGCTCAATTAACGATTTCAAGACCATCAAATACGGCGTACCACAAGGCACAATACATGGTCCACTGTTGTTTATAATATACGTTAGCGAACTGTTCTCCATTCAAAGCATAGGTAAAATTATTAGCTACGCAGATGGCACGGCAATATTTTATGAAGATAGCTCCTGGGACGATTTAAAATCTAAAGTAGAACGTGACTTTGGGAGGTTAAAAGACTGGTTCGACTCTAAACTACTGACAATAAACTACAGCAAAAGAAACTATTTACCTTTCTACCCCAAAAAAACATCAGCACCTCAATTCTTAAATCTAACCATTGAAAGCAACCACTCTAACTACACTTTGGCACCTAAGAAAGAAATGAAATACTTGGGGGGTCTATATAGATAAAAAACTGCAATGGGATGCGCATGTACAATATATCCTAAGAAAATTACGATTTATACTAAACAAATTTAAATACATACAAAATTTTCTAGACACAAAACACATGAAACGAATATATCAGTCACTCGTTGAGTCTCATTTAATATACAGTATTACTAGTTGCCATCATCAAAAACTGGAATCACTACAAAAGAGATTTTTAAAAATCATGCTTTACAAGGAGACAACTTATTCATCAGATAAACTATTTAATGAATCTTACATTCTAGATATACGACAACTCTTCTTCCTAAGTGTAAACCTCAAACAATTCAAAACTAAACGTCTACTGAAACAAATTGACCACACATACAACACCAGAAAATTAAACTATAAGTATACAATTTCTGTTCCTCGAAAATCGATAGGCCAAAGAAGTATGAACTACCTAGGACCAAAACTATTTGGAATGCTTCCTGTTGAAATTAAAAATGAAACACAATTAACAATATTCAAAAGAAAGCTAAAAAAAAACTACATAAACCATAAAAATAGAACAGATATACACAAGATAATTGATATAAAAAATAAGTAATTCTCACAATAAATAAATAAAAATACTTACCATCACATTATACACCTAACATACCTTACATTGCTTTGCACTTGTAAAATACACTAGAAACTTAAGTTAGAAACCTAATTAGTCATAAATTAAATAAAATATTATTATTATTATTTGTTTGTTAAAAACCAGTCACCCTTCTCTGTGGCTCCGACCCTCACAGAGGGGAGCTGGTAGTACCGGTAGCCACTCCTTGTTGTAGAACTCTCCAAAATCGTCCTAAGTTGAAGACATAATCAAAATTCGACTTAGGCAAAAATTTCATTTAAAGACATTTTTGGGAGTCTGCAGAGGCGCAGATCAGTCCACAAGGACCGTTTTGGGTTCTATAAGGCGTTGGAAATGACCAGGTGAAAATTCGAAGAAACATCGAATTTTCACTTAGGAAAAATGTTTTTGGTTCAGAATATCAGAGTAGAAGTATATAATGACAAAGATTTATGAATAATAAACTTTTTCAAAGGTACCATAAATTGGACTTTGAAAAATAATATTTTTGGAAGGGCGTCAAAATTTGGCCCAAGAATCGATTTATCGAAAGTACGCCAAAGTTTCACTTGCAGGCTAATTTTTCAAAACTGCGTTGAAATTTGGCTTGAAGATCGATTTTTCAAAAGTACGCCAAAATTTCACCCGCAGATTAACTTTTCAAAAGTACCTTGAAATTTGGCTTGAAAATCAATTTTTCAAAAGTACGCCAAAATTTCACCCGCGGATTAACTTTTCAAAAGTACCTTGAAATTTGGCTTGAAAATCGATTTTTCAAAAGTACGCCAAAATTTCACCCGCAGATTAGTTTTTCAAAAGTACCTTGAAATTTGGCTCGAAAATCGATTTTTCAAAAGTACGCTAAAATTGGTCTTAAACTGGATTTTTCAAAAGTACCACGAAGTCAGTTTAAAAAGTACCACGAAAATATACTTTAAATTATTTTTTATTTTTTTTATTCCTCAACCAAAGACATTGACCTTTGAGGTACGATCATTGAAAGCCCAATTCTAAAGTATGAGCATAAAATTTTAACGATGCACTGCATCCAAAAGGCAAAATAGAAGATTTTGTCAAAGCCGGCGTAGTGCCGATAAGCAAAAATTGATAAAAATCAATGCACATGTACAAGGCCGGTTTCTCGCATGGAAAGAGTTTGGATTGACCCAGCGGCTCGCAATTTGGCCGAGCGCGTTGAGTAGTCCAGACAAAGCGATGGTAGAAAAGCCAATAACGGGGCTTTTCAAATGACAAAGTTATAGAGGAAAACGCCTTGTGCATAAAAATCCAAAAATTCAATTTTGCCTAATAGTCGCTCGAAGGTGAGACGCTGCCAAATCGATATTATTAATCGACTGTGATAAGGGTTAGTAAGTCGTGGACTGATCGAACGCCACTCAACTTATGCAGTAATAAGTCCTCTGAATGTGTTTGAGTACGTGAATCTCCACGATACAAGAACTTTAAAGCTAGGTAGTCTCTAGCGAAACTAAATTCATTTAGTAAAACTTTTTTAAGTTAATTTCAGTCAGCCTTAATTATTCATTTACCCAGAGTCTGAAATGATTCTAAAAGCTCGCATTTTGATTCTGAGAAGGTACGTATGAATCTTTTCTACCTAATCGATCGTTAGCGCGAGCGCTCTCGCTTGTATGGTCTGAAAGTCACTACCTTGATTGGGGAAGGCACGATTCTTTCTTGAGAATTTTGTATAACCAATTCTGTTAAATAAACGGATTCTTTGAACTAATATTTCTTAATTGATCTTGAGGCCTGTTGACGGTCTATAATCCCTGGAACTTTCGTATAGAAAACCGGATGTGTCGAGTTAATTCGCATTAACGTTCGACCTTCTGGTTGTTTTACGGAGGTTCGATAGGGATTTTTTTATGCGTTTTTTGAGAAATATATTCCGTTATTAATGGACCAAAACGCGATTTTCGCGTACCAAAACTAATCCCTCCGCAGAGAAATTCTTCGGTTGGGATTTTTTTTATGCAAAAATTCAGGAAATTAAGAGGTGCCTAAACCCCTAACGAGGGAATTCGGGTCCAGAGAGAGCGTAGTTTCCGATCTGTGGTAGTGCAGCCTTGGTCCCGCTTTTCGGCTACCGAAGTCATCTTATCTCGAACCCGCCTGGGAGGTAGAAGAACGGGGTAATACGCGACTGGCGCCCCCTGAGAAATAAATTGGTGTCGCGTCATTTTGACGCCCGGTAGTGCGTTCTTCTACATGGCGCCCAACGTGGGGCGTTGTTAGTCAGCAGGGCTTTCTGGAAAGGATATGGATGAATCAACGCCTTTCCAGTTTTACGACGAGCCGACATCTGTGATGGACAACGTCTCTAGAGGGTTAGAGAGGCCGTGCGCGGAGGATGTACTGGGTAGTTCGGGGGTTGGCCCGAGTACCACTGAAGGAGTCATACAGCCCTCCTCAGAACAAGTGTTCGCCCAAATGGCAGCAGGTCTTGCCAAAGCTCTAAGCGAAGCCACGCACGAGCATAAGTATCGGTCGAAGCATCCAAATGCGGAATTTCATGGCTTCGAACACGAAGACCCTGAAACCTTCATTTATCAAATGGAAGAATTTTTCGTCCGAGTACGAATTACGCAGGATAACGACCGACTATATAAAATATCAGAACAGCTCAAAGATGATGCTAAGAAATGGTTCGAACAATATCGAACCCTAATTACCACGTATCCTCTATTCCTCGAGCGGTTCAGAAGCCGTTATGATTCAGGTGAAGTACTCACCGAAGCAGTAGCTAATTTATATGGCAAGAAACAAGATGCCGAGGAAAATACGTCAGTATTTATTTCAAGGAAGGTATGCCTCTTCAAGAGGATCGATCCGTTTAAGCCGGAGGCGATGAAGGCGGCTACCATCTTCAATCAGTTGAGACCTGATATGAAAATGCTCCTAAAGAGTGCCGTCATACTAGATACAAATACACTAGTGACGATGACCGAACAAATGGCTAAAATCATGGATGAGAATAAAGAATTCGAGATTCTGCAAAATGCAAAGAAAAGCAAAGACCGAGAAGCGTCCACCTCTACCGCTTCAGCTCAAGGGAATCAGCAATCGAGCAGTAACTGGAGAACGGAACCCTCCGCATTAACGAAGCCGTCCTCCAGTTCCTTTGGTGCATCTAGGACACCATTCAATGGATCTCAAAGAAGAGATAATCCGCCAGCACCAAGGGTGCATTTTGCAAATAATATTTCCTCGCTGCCTAGAGGGGATATACCGAGAAGGGGTACTGGAGACGTAAGGAACTCCCGAGTCCCGTATCGCCCTTGCAGATATTGCCCAACGGAGCAGTGGCATTTTCATGCAGAATGCCCAAACAATCCCTATCGTAATATGAATGCGGGAAACCAAGCGGGGGTCAGAGGCGATGGCCCAGGCCGAACTGTACCAGCCCCGCCTACCAGGCCCCAGCAGGCTCGAAGCGACCCTCGGGGAAGCTCCGAAGCAAGAAGTTTAAATTAAAAAACTTCGATGACCTTCCTGACCTTAATTACCTGTTTAAGGATCAAGAAGTCAACCTATCTCCCCACCAATTCACTCCATTAGAATCTATCAATCAAACCAACGACGCTTTCCCTCTGCCTCGCATTAAGATTATAATTAATAATCGAGCGGTTAACGCTTTATTGGATACAGGTTCGACAAGGAATATTATCCAACCGAAATTTTTGAACGACATTGATCAACTTACAGCTCCCCAAACTTTTGTTATGGCTTGTGGCGATGGTTTAGTAGAATCCCTCGGGACTACGACCATAAACGTTAATGTACTAGATGTACCCTTTCAGACCACGTTTCAGGTCATTCAAAATTTAAATGAAGAGCTCATTCTGGGAGCCCCGTTTTTATATGCTCACAATGTCGTATTCGATTATCAACGTAAATGTGTCTACGTCGGCACTGAAGAGCGAATAACCGTCTTCTGGAATCAAGCAGCACATCAAGCAAGGAAGCAATGCCGGCTTCCCGAAGAACTGATCATCGGAAACGATAATTTAAAACCTCTATTCGAGGAATTCGCTGAATTGTTCACCGCGGTGCCTACCCAAGCTACCACGGTGACAACGAAACATAAAATAAAAGTTAAAGACGACCGCCCGTTCAATATCAAACCCTACCCCATGTCTCCTTCCAAGAAAAAAGTTATGTACGATCAAATTGAAGAGATGCTGAAAGCCGGGGTCATAGAACCGAGTACCGCTCAGTACAGTTCGCCTCCTATTATAATTGAAAGGCCCGGCAAGAAGCCTCGCTTCTGCATTGATTATCGTCACTTAAATGAAGTAACGGAAGACGAAGCATCCGTCTTACCAAAGATATACGAGAGTATAAAGGATCTAGGAAACGCCAACTTATTTACGGTGTTGGACCTCAAGAGCGGATATTGGCAAATCCCTCTTGAGGAGTCGTCAAAAAACTATTCTACGTTTACAACATTAGATGGAGCATCTTACCGATTTAACGTGATGCCTTTCGGATTGAAGACCGCTCCATGTACATTCCAAAAATTTATGGCAAGAGACGTATTGACCGGCTACTTGCATCATTTCTGCAAAGTATATCTCGATGATATTATCATCTACAGCGAAAATATAGAACAGCATGTAAACCATCTGAGAGCCGTCTTTGAACGCCTGCGTTTGCATAATTTAAAGGTGTCACCGGAAAAATGTGTGGTAGCCACGTCAAGCATAACCTATCTCGGGCATCAAATAAATGCTAACACCACTCAACCATTAGAAAAACACATATTACAGATACAAAATTATCCGGCCCCTACGACAAGGCGCCAGCTTCAGAGTTTCCTTGGTCTATGTAATTGGGTACGTGAATATATCCCTAATGTTGCAATAATTACAAAGCCCTTGACCCGACTACTCTCGAAAGACTGGCGCTTCAAGTGGAATCCGGAAGCCCAAGAAGCTTTTATTTTACTAAAAGAAGTATTGAATAAACCTCTAGGACTGCACCGGCCAGATTTCAATAAAATGTTCATACTGCAGACGGACGCATCCTTAATAGGATTATCTGCAGTATTATATCAATTGGGGGATAATGACCAGAAGCACATCGTCTCTTATGCTAGTAATACGTTATCTCCGACGGAGAGAAAATACCATATTAATGAATTGGAATGTTTGAGCGTCGTTAATTATATAAGGAAATACAAAATATATTTGGCAGACCGTCCATTTATAGTCAAAACCGACAATCGAGCTTTACTATGGTTAAATAAGCATAAGGACGAGAAAACGAAATTTACTCGTTGGTCATTATTACTTCAGGAATACAGCTTCACCATAGAACATTGTCCCGGCAAGGAAAATATATTGGCTGACTATCTTAGCAGGAATCCTCAAGGCCCAAACGTCGAAGCAGACGACGAAGAGGAGAGAATGTAGCCACCAAAATTCTCGTACAAGGAACGAATATCAGTAATTACCACATTGGAATTAAACGATCAGGTCAGAGAAGCGCAAACGCACTCCAGAGATATCCAAGACCAAATTGAACGATGGAATACTCTAGTGCGACAAGCAGATAAAACCGAGGCAGAGGTGAAATTCGTCAATACAAGACAAGTGATAGGCGGCACACTTTGGACAAGAGGCGAAAATGTTAAAGAAAAACTATACGTACCAAAACGTATGGTCATGAGAGTAATATCTCATTTTCACGACCGACCGGAAGTAGGTCACCCCGGCCGCGATGAAACTGTTAGAATCATCTCGGGCCGCTATTATTTTAATAATTTGTCGAGACTAGTTAACAAATATTTAAATGAGTGCATTATTTGTAATTCCGTAAAAAGCAGACAATCACAACCGAAGGCTCCTCTCAGAAGCCATGCTCCATCGCATCCGTTCGAAGTTCTAAGCGTCGATGTAATCGGACCGCTTCAGCGAACCAAAGATGCAGATAACCGATATATATTAATGGTAGAGGATGTATTTAGTAAGTGGGTCGAAGCCAAGGCGTTCACCCAAGTCAGTGGAAAAACAATAGCACAATTTATCGAAGAGGAACTAGTGGCGAGATATGGCGTTCCGAGGGTCATCATTTCCGACCAGGGAGGCCACTTCAATTCCGGCTTTTACGATACGTTCTGTACACGTAACAATATTGAAAGATTCTTCACAGCAGCTTACCACCAACAGGCTAATCCAATAGAAAGGAGGGTGCAAGAAGCTAAGAAGATCTTAAAAACCTTATTATATGGTTCACCCAACGACGAGTGGGATCGACATGTTAGTCAGATGGCATATATCTTGAGAACAAGAAAAAACGCCGCTACGGGGCATACGCCCAGTTTCGTAGTGCTCGGCTATGAATTACCGCAGATTGGTGATTGGAATATGTTCGCTTATAGACAAGAACGTCGTAATCAAGCGGACGTTCCCCGCCTTGAAAGAGTCAAGGAAATTCGTAAAAATCAAACAAATTACCAATGGCGTTACGCGCCCAAAGTGGCGGTAACGCCGGTCGTATATAAAGTGGGAGATATGGTAATGACTAAAAGGATCAGGAAGGATCATACCTTCACACCGTCGTGGAGTGGGCCACACAAGGTTTTAAAGAGATTGTCCAATGAAGTTTACCTCATTCACAAGGGGGTAACTTCGACGAGATTACATGTCGATGCCATCAGGCCGGCACCTAAGGGAGACCCCGATGTTGAATTGGAATTGTCTGAAGAATCAGAAGATAGTCCGGATGAAATTCATCTTAGTGACGACGCTTCCTCATCAGACAATGAGATCGCGCCCAGGTCAGAGCGACGTAGCGATACCACACTAGTTCAAATCAATGTTCCCGCAAGTGCTCAAGATGAGCCGGATGTAATAAGTCGAGATCCCGAAGATGCTCGAGATGAGCCAGATATAGAAGAGTCACCTCTAGATATTTCTGAGGTCGACCACGGCTAATAGCCGTTTTCGCTTTTTTTTATATTTTTTCTCAAAATTCTAAGTAGCGATTTTGACCTGTATGCGGTCGAATCGAAAATTTAAAGTCTACCCCATGAGCAGACATGGAAAGACGGCGAACCCGACGCAAGAGCGCGATCCGGTAAGCCTAGCTTCTCAAGAGCGAGAGCCGCCAAGTTCGAGTAATGGACGTAGGCATAAGTACGAATCAGTACGAGTTTCGGAAGCTGTTTTTCTTATGCAAGAAGACAACTTCAATTTTAATCATTTTAAGTCAACAAAATTAACGTATACCCCAAATGGAAACTACGAGTTTCAGAAGCCGTCCTTCGCTCAAGAAGACGCTTCAATTTTTTTTTTTATACTTTTTTCACAAGTCGTGATGACCGCACGAGTATCGTAAGCCGATTCAATCTACCTTACGAAGTAGAAACTACGAGACGAGTTTCAGAAGCCGTCCTTCGCTCAAGAAGACGCTTCAATTTTTTTTTATACTTTTTTCACAAGTCGTGATGACCGCACGAGTATCGTAAGCCGATTTAATCTACCTTACGAAGGAGAAACTACGAGACGAGTTTCAGAAGCCGTTCTTCGCTCAAGAAGACGCTTCAATTTTTTTTTTATACTTTTTTCACAAAGTAGTGATGACCGCACGAGTATCGTAAGCCGATTCAATCTACCTTACGAAGAACCAATTTCTAACCATTATAAGTTAACAAAATTCATGTTAGAAAAATATTTCATTAAAAACAACACATTGTGTTTGTTAGTCGACGCGTTCCAGTCGACGACTTGCTAAAAAGTCAATCTAGTTGCTGAACTGCATTTTCCATGTGCAAAAATGGAAAGATGACCCAGCCTGTCGCAAGGGCGCGGCATGGTGAAGTCTGGAACTCAAAGGCGAGGACCGTCCAAGCTGCGGCATGGAGATATAGACAGACTCTTCTAGAAAGGGCCGAAGTTAAGCAAGAGCGAGACCAGGGCAAAAAAGCGAGTGCAACGAATTAGTGAGAGTGGACGCTAATCAAAATTGTGCTACGCTTCGCACCTCGACGCGGGTGTAATTAAGTTGATAAAAATGTTGTATCAACTTGTCGTATTGTTTAAAAAATGTAATTATTTTTAAGTTAGATAGGCGAATCAGCCGTCTGCCCCAATTAAGGCCGTTATTTTTAAAACATCTGTACCATAGGTCAGACCGTCAAATGAAGGCATACAGACATACAAGTGAATATGGAAATTAAAGGCAATCGATGAGTAGAAAAGATTCAACCAAAGGAGGGGAGTGTTGTAGAACTCTCCAAAATCGTCCTAAGTTGAAGACATAATCAAAATTCGACTTAGGCAAAAATTTCATTTAAAGACATTTTTGGGAGTCTGCAGAGGCGCAGATCAGTCCACAAGGACCGTTTTGGGTTCTATAAGGCGTTGGAAATGACCAGGTGAAAATTCGAAGAAACATCGAATTTTCACTTAGGAAAAATGTTTTTGGTTCAGAATATCAGAGTAGAAGTATATAATGACAAAGATTTATGAATAATAAACTTTTTCAAAGGTACCATAAATTGGACTTTGAAAAATAATATTTTTGGAAGGGCGTCAAAATTTGGCCCAAGAATCGATTTATCGAAAGTACGCCAAAGTTTCACTTGCAGGCTAATTTTTCAAAACTGCGTTGAAATTTGGCTTGAAGATCGATTTTTCAAAAGTACGCCAAAATTTCACCCGCAGATTAACTTTTCAAAAGTACCTTGAAATTTGGCTTGAAAATCAATTTTTCAAAAGTACGCCAAAATTTCACCCGCGGATTAACTTTTCAAAAGTACCTTGAAATTTGGCTTGAAAATCGATTTTTCAAAAGTACGCCAAAATTTCACCCGCAGATTAGTTTTTCAAAAGTACCTTGAAATTTGGCTCGAAAATCGATTTTTCAAAAGTACGCTAAAATTGGTCTTAAACTGGATTTTTCAAAAGTACCACGAAGTCAGTTTAAAAAGTACCACGAAAATATACTTTAAATTATTTTTTATTTTTTTTATTCCTCAACCAAAGACATTGACCTTTGAGGTACGATCATTGAAAGCCCAATTCTAAAGTATGAGCATAAAATTTTAACGATGCACTGCATCCAAAAGGCAAAATAGAAGATTTTGTCAAAGCCGGCGTAGTGCCGATAAGCAAAAATTGATAAAAATCAATGCACATGTACAAGGCCGGTTTCTCGCATGGAAAGAGTTTGGATTGACCCAGCGGCTCGCAATTTGGCCGAGCGCGTTGAGTAGTCCAGACAAAGCGATGGTAGAAAAGCCAATAACGGGGCTTTTCAAATGACAAAGTTATAGAGGAAAACGCCTTGTGCATAAAAATCCAAAAATTCAATTTTGCCTAATAGTCGCTCGAAGGTGAGACGCTGCCAAATCGATATTATTAATCGACTGTGATAAGGGTTAGTAAGTCGTGGACTGATCGAACGCCACTCAACTTATGCAGTAATAAGTCCTCTGAATGTGTTTGAGTACGTGAATCTCCACGATACAAGAACTTTAAAGCTAGGTAGTCTCTAGCGAAACTAAATTCATTTAGTAAAACTTTTTTAAGTTAATTTCAGTCAGCCTTAATTATTCATTTACCCAGAGTCTGAAATGATTCTAAAAGCTCGCATTTTGATTCTGAGAAGGTACGTATGAATCTTTTCTACCTAATCGATCGTTAGCGCGAGCGCTCTCGCTTGTATGGTCTGAAAGTCACTACCTTGATTGGGGAAGGCACGATTCTTTCTTGAGAATTTTGTATAACCAATTCTGTTAAATAAACGGATTCTTTGAACTAATATTTCTTAATTGATCTTGAGGCCTGTTGACGGTCTATAATCCCTGGAACTTTCGTATAGAAAACCGGATGTGTCGAGTTAATTCGCATTAACGTTCGACCTTCTGGTTGTTTTACGGAGGTTCGATAGGGATTTTTTTATGCGTTTTTTGAGAAATATATTCCGTTATTAATGGACCAAAACGCGATTTTCGCGTACCAAAACTAATCCCTCCGCAGAGAAATTCTTCGGTTGGGATTTTTTTTATGCAAAAATTCAGGAAATTAAGAGGTGCCTAAACCCCTAACGAGGGAATTCGGGTCCAGAGAGAGCGTAGTTTCCGATCTGTGGTAGTGCAGCCTTGGTCCCGCTTTTCGGCTACCGAAGTCATCTTATCTCGAACCCGCCTGGGAGGTAGAAGAACGGGGTAATACGCGACTGGCGCCCCCTGAGAAATAAATTGGTGTCGCGTCATTTTGACGCCCGGTAGTGCGTTCTTCTACATCCTCACGCCCGTGGGGTGAGTGACTACTGGGTCCGGGAATTGTGTGCCCTGAGCAGACGTAATGAACCGAGAATGACGGCCTTCTGCATTCTGCCGGCTAAGACCTCTGCCAAATTTCGGCATGCCGGTATGATCTTAAGTTCCGAAAGCAGTGTGTGTCTCGTTCCACCGAGGGCTCCTATAATCAGTACCACTATCTTAACAGTATGGTCTGGATACAGTCTGCGGAGTTCGAAGAGCAGATCTCGATATTTTGTCCGTTTTTCCTCCTCCTTCAAGACAATGTTGTTCTCCGCTGTAGCCGAGAACTCCACGACGAACATTATCTTGAGTTGATGGTCGAGGAGGACTACGTCAGGCTTATTGGCTTGTTGGCTTGTATTTGCCTGACGGTGGGAAAAGAGTAGTTCCAATAAATTAGACACTTCTCATTTCCCACAACGGACTCAATATCCCCCTAAGCGTAAGCCAGCACTGGTGTTTCGTCTATCCCATACGAGTGCCTTAAATGGTAATAAAGCACTCGTAATGCTCCGTCGTGCCTTTGGATATAGGCCGAGACTGCATATGTCGGGCAAGCCGACAGCAAGTGCATAAGAGTCTCTGGCGCCCTGCGGCAGGCCCTGCAGCTGACATGACTATGATAGACGAGGGTGTTAAATACACCATCCTGGCAAGCCATTATGAATCCCTCGGTCTCACACTTCAGCCCGGCTGACCTTAAGAAGGCAAAGGTCAGCCTTTCGGATAAGCCAAGGTTTTCTATATTTTTATAGAAAACTCCATGCATTGGCTTATCCGTGTGCAGCTGCAGAAAGTTGTTGTGTCATGCAGCTTTAATTTGGGCTTTTCGCCGAGCAGGTTCCAACTCGGTGACAGAGTCGCGATTTACCCGCTCGACGTCGAAGGAGAGACCAAGTTCATCGGCTGCTCTCTGTGCTGCCTTAAACAGAAAGGCTCCTACCCCTGCATTTTCATGGTCTCGGACCATGCAGAGGAGGGGATCCAAACTCCTGATGACCTTACAGGCTCCATCCAGAACCATCCTATTATAGAGACTCTTCAAACTCAAGAGTCCACGGCCTCCCCGATGTCGTGGAACGAACGATTTAGATGTCTGCTACCAACATGCTCTGCATTCTGCCGGCTAAGACCTCTGCCGAATTTCGGCATGCCGGTATGATCTTCAGTTCCGAAAGCAGTGTGTGTCTCGTTCCACCGAGGGCTCCTATAATCAGTACCACTATCTTAACAGTGTGGTCTGGATAGAGTCTGCGGCGTTCGAAGAGCAAATCTCGATATTTTGACCGTTTCTCCTCCTCCTTCAAGACAATGTTGTTTCCCGCGGGAGCCGAGAACTCCACGACGAACATTGTCTTGAGTTGATGGTCGAGGAGTACTACGTCAGGCTTGCTGTTGTTATTATTATTATTATTATTTTGCGCATTTGCTGTGTCTTTCCTTGAAGACACAATAATTGATGCAAGCACGTATGATCTTTCGCGCCGTTGATTTTTCAATGGTTATTCAAGAAAATAGACAAACAGTCAAGAATGAAAAATATTTATTCTATTATTTTTTAGTAATTTAAATTATTTTCGAGATAAATTGCTGGATTATTTAATGTTTCTATTATAAAAATACATTTTGCATCTACAAAATAGCGTTTTCGCAATGTGACTTAATTCAATAGCGCGGGATACATCAATGTTTCTCTCTGTTTCTTATTGGAATGCTCTGCCACATGTCCGTGAAATCTACAAAATAATACATTTATCCAGTATTTTACTGAAAAATAACTCCTACACAAATACTTTAATATGCTTTGAGAAAGGAAACAGATTCGGTTTCCGAAACGACAGCAAAATATGTTATTTATATATGTTTGTTTCATTATTTGTCAAAAGAAAAACACCCTCTAACTGCTCCTTTGACGTAAAAGTCACAGGCGTAGAAGTTATTTTCCAGTAAAATACTGGATAATTGTATTATTTTGTAGATTTCACGGACATTGTTTAGAAGAAAATATACGTGGCAGAGAAAAATTAAGAAAATGCCACAACCAACTATTCTTCTTCTTAAGGTGCCATCTTCCTAGTGAAGGTTGGCTACAATTTCGGCAAATCTCTCTCTGTCTTGAGCTATTCTTAGTAATGACTATGAATTTAGACCAGTCCAATCCCTAACATTTTTCAACCACGAACCTTGTCTCCTGCCCGGGCCTCTTCTACCCTCGATCTTGCCTTCCATTATTAGTTTTATGTATATATGTCCCAGATAACTTGTCTTTCGTCTTTTGACAATTCCAAGAATCTCTCTGTCTGCATTCATCCTTCTTAAGACAGTTTCATTGGAGACATGTTCTGTCCATGATATTTTGAGCATTCTTCCCATTATCCACATTTCAAAAGCTTCTAGTCTGCGCATCGAGCGGTTTACCATCGTCCAGGCTTCACTACCATATAGAAGGATTGAGTATATATAGGCTTTCACAAATCTGTATCTTATGTTTAGCGACAGCGTGGGGTTTGTTAAGAGTTTGTTCATTTTAAGGAATGCGCTTTTTGCGTTCTCTATACGGCGCGACAGAGGATTTGTTTCCGGATTTAGATCTCTTGTTATCCAGCATCCTAGGTATTTAAACTTGTGTACCTGTTCTATTTGTTTATTGTATATATTTATGTAGGTGTACACGTTTTCCTTCTTGGAAACAACCATTACTTTTGTTTTTTCGGTGTTTATCTTGAGCCCAAATGCGTCGCCTTCCTTTGTTATTGAATTAATAAGTTGAAGCCCTTCTTGGCTATTAGCTATTATGATGGTATCGTCTGCATACCGTATATTATTCACGAATCTTCCGTTTACTTTTATACCCTCTTGGATGTTTTCTAACCAACATTTAGACAATATATACATCAATGTGTTTTATCGTGTAATTATTACAAATATTTAAGGACATGCTCAAAAATCTAATTATTAATTTTTTGACTCTGCAAGAAAATCTGAATTCGATTTCATTAAACAGCACTCTAACATATATTGGTTTTTATGCCGCATTGTCTGCGCTAACTATATCGTCTGCCAGGGCGTTTCGTATACTTAATTGCAATTTTCTCGAAAACTGTTAATCTTAGAAAAAAGTTTCAAATAAAAAAGTTAGCTCCATCCTTTATCTTCATATGTTCTCGATATACTTGGTATCTATTTCGAAAAATAAAAAAGTTTCCCGCTTGTTATATTCGCACCTGTAAATTTTCACAGTTTATCGACATGGCCTTAGAAAAAAAAAATCATATTTTCTACACTTATTAAAATTTACACATTTTGTTAACAAATGTGAACTCATAGCAAGGTAAAAATTTGAGATTAATTCGTTGTCCTGTTTTTGAGTTACAGCGAGTTAAGCGAAAAAATAATTGTATTTACTATTTTACAGCTTTCTCATATTTCCGGCTCTGTATTTTGTCTCGGTCAACCAAGAGTCATAATTTTTTATTTCGTCGAAGGATAAGCTTCTAAACGCCACGGTTTAGGTATTTTAGTTTACATCTGAAATAAAAATGGATCGCTGAACTAGTTGACTCTTACGTAACGTAACAGCAGAGACTGCATTTATCCTCATTCAACAATATTATTTCTGATTTTTTAATTTATTTTTCTACTGTTAAAATTCTATATCTGTTCTCCCAAGCTCATTAATAAATCTTCTATCTGTGAGTTTCATTCTTTTTAAAGTAACTTTTGTTCACCCAATCTTATACTGAAAGATCTGAATAACATTTCTCTATGTATACTAATTATCTGAAAAGCTGCGCCACATAAAATTGATAATAAATTTGATATTAAGACGTTATTTTAAACGCTTTGAGATCTGTTTTGACAAAACCAAAATCACTAAACCTAATGCAACATTCAATAAACTGCATTTCCAATATTCCATGTGGGTGTAACAAATATTATATGGGTGAGTCATCCAGACCTTTCAGTGTAAGATTGGTTTAAAAAACAAAATAACAAAAAATAGCTTGCTTCAAGCAACAAACCCAAGCTCTGTGCGCGAATGGATTGGTGGGTTTTAATATTACCATATTTTAAATTTAAAACAGTGTATCGTCCCGGAAAAATAGATCTATTGCCCCATTTGTGTTTAAATAAGAGCTGTCATCAACAGCTTGAAAGAGTTCATGCAACTGATCGAACATTCGAAATCCGCTTGAAAAAACTTGAAAAATATTCCAAAAACCGGTAAAGAGACATTGAAAAAAAATTCCTTGCAGAATTTAATAATTTATGTATATATAATATGTAAGTAAAGTTAAAATTTTTGTGAAATAAGTATAAGGGTGTGTGTGTAGGATTCTCGATAGAGAATCCTACAGAGAGATAGAGAAGAATGCGCTTCTTGCGTTCTCTATACGACAGCGGATTTCTGTTTCCGGATTTAGATCTCTTGTTATCCATCATCCTAGGTATTTAAACTTGTGTACCTGTTCTATTTGTTTATTGTATATATTTATGTAGGTGTACAAGTTTTCCTTCTTGGAAATAACCATTACTTTTGTTTTTTCGGTGTTTATCTTGAGCCCAAATGCGTCGCCTTCCTTTGTTATTGAATTAGTAAGGTTTTGAAGCCCTTCTTGGCTATTAGCTATTATGATGGTGTCGTCTGCATACCGTATATTGTTCACGAATCTTCCGTTTACTTTTATACCCTCTTGGATGTTTTCTAACCAACATTTAGACAATATATACATCAATGTGTTTTATCGTGTAATTATTACAAATATTTAAGGACTCTTAATAGACTTGCTCAAAAATCTCATTATTAATTTCTTGACCCTGCAAGAAAATCTGAATTCGATTTCATTAAACAGCACTCTAAGGTACATAGGTTTTCATACCGCATTGTCTGCGCTAACTATATCGTCTGCGAGGGCGTTTCGTATACTCAATTCCAATTTTCTCGAAAACTGTTAATCTTAGAAAAAAGTTTCAAATAAAAAAGTTAGTTCCATCCTTTATCTTCATATGCCCTCAATATACTTGGTATCTATTTAGAAAAATAAAAAAATTACCCGCTTGTTATATTCGCACCTGTAAATTTTCACAGTTTATCGACATAGCCTTAGAAAAAAAAATCATATTTTCTACAGTTATCAAAATTCACACATTTTATTAACAAATGTGGAGTCATAGCAAGGTAAAAATTTGAGATTAATGCGTTGTCCTGTTTTTGAGTTAGAGCGAGTTAAGCGAAAAAATAATTTTATTTACTGTTTTACAGTTTTCTCATATTTTTGGCTCTGTATTTTGTCTCGGTCAACCAAGAGTCATAATTTTTTATTTCGTCGAAGGATAAGCTTCTAAACGCTACGGTTTAGGTAATTTTAGTTTACATCTGAAATAAAAATTGACAGCTGAACTAGTTGACTCTTACGTAACGTAACAGCAGGGACTGCATTTATCCTCATTCAGCAATATTATTTCTGATTTTTTAATTTCTTTTTCTACTGTTAAAATTCTATATCTGTTCTCCCAAGCTCATTAATAAATCTTCTATCTGTGAGTTTCATTCTTTTTAAAGTCACTTTTGTTCACCCAATCTTATACTGAAAGATCTGAATAACATTTCTCTATGTATACTAATTATCTGAAAAGCTGCGCCACATAAAATTGATAATAAATTTGATATTAAGACGTTATTTTAAACGCTTTGAGATCTGTTTTGACAAAACCAAAATCACTAAACCTAATGCAACATTCAATAAACTGCATTTCCAATATTCCATGTGGGTGTAACAAATATTATATGGGTGAGTCATCCAGACCTTTTAGTGTAAGATTGGTTTAAAAAACAAAATAACGAAAAATAGCCTACTTCAAGCAACAAACCCAATCTCTGTGCGCGTTTGGATTGGTGGGTCTTAATATTACCATCTTTTAAATTTAAAACAGTGTATCGTCCCGGAAAAATAGATCTATTGCCCCATTTGTGTTTAAATAAGAGCTGTCATCAACAGCTTGAAAGAGTTCATGCAACTGATCGAACATTCGAAATCCACTTGAAAAAACTTGAAAAATATTCCAAAAACCGGTAAAGAGACATTGAAAAAAAATTCCTTGCAGAATTTAATAATTTATGTATATATAATATATAAGTAAAGTTAAAATTTTTGTGAAATAAAGGTCTGTGTGTAGGATTCTGGATAGTATAATCCATACATAGAAAGTAAGATTTCTTGTAGCACAAATATACGACTAGTACTAGTATTACCTCAGGAAATCACTCTGTACCTACTGATGGATTCCAAATTTGGAAAGTAAAATGTTCACTGTATTTTACTTCCACATCCAGTGGAAATATGGTAACGACAAAGAACATTTTAAAAATTTTTATTATTCAGGTAGGCTCAGAATGAAATGTCGAGATCTTCAGTTTGAGCAAAAAAAATTTCTGTCTGTCGGTCTGTCTGTCTGTAACTTTTTTTTTACGCAAGATTACTCTGGAACTGTTTAAGACAATGACTTGAAATTTGGTACACTTATGTATTTTAAAAAGATCTGGAACTAGATTATATTTCCAACTTATTTCGTTGAAGGGTTGGGGGTAAATTGGGATAAATGGGGGTAAATAGTTAAATTAAGCAGGTAAGAGTCCATAAAATTGGTATTTAGTATATACAAGAGAAGCTAATGTCTCAATAAAATGTTTGGCATTATCCACCCCCATTACCGGCACGGTAGCTCAATCGGTTAAGGCGTATTGAGTGGCGAATACGCTGATCGACTCGCTACCGCGCTCTGGGTTCGACCCCCAGCCCCGGTATTGACAACACCGGTGGATGTGGATGTATGTCTGCGTTTTTCCGAAAGTGTAACCCCCTTCCGGACAGCCTTGGCTTTGGATTTGGGGGTTGTCTACTATCTGTGTTGTGTTTATTACTACCCCCACCCCATTATAAGAGGGTGTGAAAAAAATTGTGATCTAGTGTATGTACAAGAACCAAAGGCCTCAAAATATTTTTTTTTACTTCATCCATCCCCATTATTAACCCCCTATCACTACTCCCACCCTACTGCCGATGTGGGATATCGTTTTATGGGTTTTTGTGGTAGACGAATTCAAGTATTATATTATTAAAGTTCCGTAAACAATTATTTCCACATACAATATTTTTTCGTTGTGAGAGAGTTGGGTAGCAAATCTGGATGTGGAAGTAGTGATTCTTTGGGCAGCGGTTTTTACCTGTAATATGGTACAATCTTTTTAGAGCAATTATTGTCTACGCAAACAAATGCCTTCGATGAATCTACAAAATGTACAACCCGATTATTAAGTAATAAGGCTTAATTATCTGCGCGGCGGTGAAATTTTGTTTCGATTCATTTTTTTTATTTTTATTTTTTAAAGTTAATACTTTTTCCTCAATTGTTCCCTTAAAATTTATTTACTTTTTACCATGAAATGGTATTAAGAAAGACATACAAGACAATAATTGTTTGTGGAATAATTAATTTCCAAACATCCATTAAAAGATAATTCATAAAGGATTAAATTTATCTGTTTTACGTGGCCATAAAAAAATTATCCGTAAATAAAGTTCCCGCAAAAGCAAGATTATTTAAAACAAAAGGATTTATATAAGTTTATTAAGGAGAAGGTAATTCTCTTTGTTTTCTAAATCGTTAATCAAGTTAGAGGAAGACAAATACGCAATTTCCATTCAGGAGCCCGATTATAGACACATCTAGCAAGTCTCCCGGCTAAATTTAATGATTTTGTTGGCAGAGTTCGAGCCTACAATTCCTCTATTATTCTGATTGTGGAAAGTTAGTCAAACCAAACATTCCCCCATCTCTTTCCTTTTTTATTGCAAGTTGCAAGCTGAGACTTCAATATATTGGTTAATTTAAAGTGTATAGATACTGCAATGACTTTAAGTAAACGCTGGAAGTCGAAATGGAAATTTCACAGAAGTTATTTAATAAAATGTTGACATTAGTAATTTGTTCACATTCTTGATAAAAGCTTCAGTAATTTCTATTCAGTTGAAATATTTTAATCTTGATAAAAGTGACAGTTGTTAATGAAATATATTGATTGTACAGCTGTGCTTGCAGGTCATTTAGATGTTGATGGCTATCGGATACCTATGGTTTCCTGGAATTAATAAAGTTAAACGTAGTAGAGATGTATCTTGCCCAGAAACTCTCTGTACTGCGGAAGCTATAATAGAAATACCAGCAGACGAGTTAGAACATGAGACTGAAGAACTAGTGACAGAAAATGGTTGGCAGCTGCGTGATCGGCAAAAATTTAAGCCCCCAAATCGATTAATAGAATGTATGCTTGCTAAAGAATTTGAGCCGTTGAATTATTTAGAAGTTACATCAACAGATGCTGTAGATTGGGGGAAAGCAATGATAGAAGAATTGGCTTCTTAAACTAAGAATAATATGTGGTACTTGATGGAGTTGCTTAATAATCGGAAAGCAATTTCAAATCGTTGAGTTTACAAAATAAAACATCATGCCGATGATGAAATCGATCGCTACAAATCAAGACTGATTGTAAAAGGGCTTTCTCACAAAAAAGAATCAACTAGACAGAAACATTCAGTCCTGTGGCTAGGTTTGATGCAATCCGGGGTATAATAAGCATTGCTGCAAATGAAGGACTCGAGCTTAAGCAATTTGATATTAAAACGGATTTCTTATGGGGCAGTCTGGGAGAAGAAATTTATATGAGACAGCCAGAAGATTTTGATAATGGATCAGGGCATGTATGCAGGGTGGTGAAGAGTTTGTACAGTTTAAAATAGTCACCACGTTGTTGAAACAAAACATTCATTTTTTTTTTATTATATCTTGGACTGGGGGCGAGCAATGCTGATCCATGTTTATTGTATTCAGCCAAATAATATAATCAAAAAAATGTACTTGCTTTATATGTCGACGATGGACTTGTACCAGTCACAGAAGGACTGAAAACAAGATTTATACAGGTCAATTGAGAAGAGTCAGCTTTCAGGGATGTATTTTCGGATGTGATAACGAAAAATATTCCATACAGGGAGGCTGTAGGCAGTATTTAGCAGTGGTTTCCAGACCAGACTTAAGTTTTGCAATGAGTATTATATCACAATTTTTTGATAAGGCAGAACCTGGACACTGGTTCGTAATTACACGTATTCTAAGGTATGTCAAGAGCACTCTAAAATTTGAATGATTGTTTTCTGCACGTTTTACACCAATAATTTTTAAATCGTATTGCGATGCAAATTATGCTAGTAAAATGAGAAACAGACAATCAGTATTTGAATGTATTTTTAAATATAGTGGAGGTGCAATTGCCTGGAAAAGCAAACGACAACAGTCTGTTTCACTATCAACCACAGAAGCTGAATATGTATCAGCTAGTGAAGCAGCTAAAGAGGTTAATTGGTTAAAACGCTTATTTGAAGAAATTTCACCCCTTGCTGAAGTGTCAATAATAAAAGTTGACAATGCAAGTGCCATTCGACTTTGAAGAATCCGGAATTCCTTCAACATACCAAGTACATTGATGCATGGTGTCATTTTGTTCGGCAAAGTTTTTTACAAGGGGAACTTGGAATTGAGCACGTAGTTGGAGAGAATCAAATTAGCAAGTATCTTAACCAAGGCTTTACTGAAACAGCGTTTTCAGAAGTAACGAAATCTACTAGGATTAGTTGACACTATTCATTTATAGTTTGAGAGGAAGTGTTGAATGTATGCTAGGACGTGTACTACTACTATTCTAACTTATAAATTGAACTGTTTAGATCATAGATGTTTTTATACTTATGACAGTTGTTAATGAAGTATATTGATTGTCACTTATTAAAAAATAAAAATTACTTTATCAAGAATTTCAACATAATTATTATAAATCAACTTTCGTGGTTTGTTTATGGCCCAATTATATTAAATATTCGTGCCTCCTGTTAGACTCAATAAGCTCTAACTACTATGTATAGAATAAAATATAGAATAAGTTATATTTCTGATAGATAGCTTACAAAGGTATTCAGGTGCAGACAATTTAGACACTGAAACCAAGAAGTAGGTTTATTCGAGATTCTTGCCTTATTTACAATTTATTAACAACACCTGATACAATAAGGCCTTTTCCCAAAGGCGACGTTCAGAAACCCTCAACGGGGAGGAGAGGCAAAGGAAAAACAGCAATTTATACTGATACTCCTGAGAAACAATTGTTAATGGAAGCAGATAATTACAAAAAAAAAAAAAAGTGCCTCTGAAACTCAGTGATATAGCCAAACCTAAGAAAGTTAAGAAAAAGAAAATTGTTAATGAGAGCGTCTCATTTGAAGAGGATGAGGAAGACGGGGAGACTGTCACTTTAGTCAAACCTAAGAGGGCTAAGAAAAATAAAATTGTAAATGAGAGCGTCTCATTTGAAGAGGATGAGGAACACGGGGAGACTTTCTCTTTAGTCAAACCCAAGAGGGCTAAGAAAAAGAAAATTGTTAATGAGAGCATCTCATTTGAAGAGGATGAGGAAGACGGGGAGACTGTCTCTTTAGTCAAACCTAAGAGGGCTAAGAAAAAGAAAATTGTTAATGAGAGCATCTCATTTGAAGAGGACGAGGAAGGCGAAGAGACTATCTGTTTAGTGTGTTGTGGCCTATATATCGACAGCAACGATGACTGGATCCAGTGTAGGTCCTGTAAACAGTGGGCGCATGTCAGTTGCACTGATGACGATCCTTATTTTGTATGCATTAATTGTTTTTCAGGTTAATGTTTTGAGTTTTGTGCAATTTTTTTGTAACTTTCTTAACTTTATGTGTTTTATAATACAGTTATGTTAGTTCTGAATTCGTTTATTTTTATTTGGTATCATCTGAACTGACACTCGTCCTGTTACAACTGACACCAGATAGATGTCAGTATTAACAGCTGACATGTCATAAAATTTATGGGTTATGCTATAAGACGATCATTGACAGGCCAATTATAAAATTGGGATTAGTATGTGAAAAAATTACACAATTCTTTCAAAAAATGTCCAATCAAAAATTAAGAAGGGTTGGCTCAGCAGAAATGTATAAACAATTTTTGTTACAATTGACACCGGTCTCCCCTACTAAATTACCTCAGAATCCTCTACAATTTTGCAGGGGCTTTCCCACATTGAAGACTAGTACACCATTTTATTTTCCGCATTTCTTGGTAGATCACGTTGTATAGTTAAATCCGGCTTTGCGTTCTGCAAACCTTGCATCTCAACCGTCGTCATTATTGCAAGTTCGACAACTATACAACATATTGTTGTCTATTAGTAAGATTAAGTCATAATAATTGGGAAACGTGTTCTGCTAGAATTTTTTTCAGAAATAAAAAATTATTAGCAACTTTATAAAATAATAAACTACCTTTTCTAAATTATTGTGCAAATTCCCTAAAGTATAGTACTCTTGAACTATTAATGTATTAGAGTAAAAGGTCCTTCTGTTCATTAATTTGCACGTTAGAAATTTAGACATTCCAAATTGTCATAAAACTATATATTTTACCCTACCTTTTCATAATTTCAAGTCTGATTTTATACTATCTATACCCTATAATGGATATCTATTGTAAACAATATTATATATTGGAATATCGGAGCATTAGACGAGTGGTTGTAAAACTCCAAGCACTATTACGCTATTAGTTCTTGGGTAATCATGAAACCTTGGTGTTTACGTCTGCTGGTAGCGAAATAAATTTTATTTAGAAAAAAATATAATAAATTCTCGATATTGTTATATTGTTATCGCCCTGTTTATATTTAAGAAAACATGCAGAAATCTATATGTAGGACCTACAATATTTCTGACGTAATAAATCGTGTACATGATACGATATGACAAATTGCTGGAACTCCAAATATAGAAATCCTTAATAGAAAACATTTCTGAAATGAACCCGAACATATCCATTTAAGCGGGTTTGATACTCTGGTCAATATCCAATCTCTAAGCGATCGCCTCAATTTCAGAGGATTTTCGTTTAAAGTGACCCTTACTCATGTGGCTGGTCCTTTGGGGGTTCGCCCGGGTAAAGAATATGGCTCTTCATTTGATTACCAATTTAAATAAACCATACAATCTGATTTCCGTAATGTTTACTAATGTATCAAAGGAATTCTCAACTTTGAATAGTGTGAATTTGTTTGACCGTCCGCTGAGGGCAAATGCGGAAACGACGGGACATAAATAAAGCAATTTTGAGGGATTTAAAAATGTACTTCAAACAGATATGGAAACGGATTTGTGGGTTGCAGAGGTCGAATGCCTTTAAGTGTAACCTAGAATAAATAAGTGTCAAAAGTAGGGTCAACTGAGAGGAAAGTGGATTAATTCGTTACGTTTACCTAGAAAGATAAGTCTCACGTAAGAACATAATGAAGTGATGTTTTTTATTAAGAAATGTAGTGGAGTAGTTGATCTCGGGAGTTGATTAGTGCTGGTAGATTGGAGACAATACATAGTCAGGTGCGCATTAAAGGCTTTAGAGGAACAAGTGTAGTGAATAATAATGAATACTATAACTTTACTATTTGTGGTAGAGGCAAAACCGTATTTACAAGATTATTCAAAAAACGATTTAAGAAATGTACGACGGATCAACACAAATACAAAAAAATGCAAAAAAAATAAAAACACATTTGAAAATATTTTATTGCGCGCCACTGGTATCCGGTCGATTGTATTAAAATAAAGCCGAATGGACAATAAATGAGAAGATTCCCCAGTGGGATATAAAATGTTCACATTAACAGAATAGAGGCAAGGTTGAGGATAAGAACTTGACCTAGCGTAAGCTGTCTAATAAAATTTTAGTCTAAATTTTTATTTCTAAAATTTTATATTATTAAAAATTTTATACATACCGTGATTTTAGTTTCAATTGATAAATGTTGCGCTATTCGACTAAAGAAATAAAGTTTTTTAGAATTTTTTTGCAAATATAATCAAAGTGATGGTCAAAATTCAAAAAGTTATCGAGTTGAAAACCCAGATATTTAACTGTGGAGACAATTTTAATTTGTTCACCATTAATATTTAAATTTATGTTGTCAATATTTTATAGTCAATATCAACGCCTTTGTTTTTTCCACATTTAGTTTTAGTTTATTGATATTTAAATATTCATTCGCAGGTACTAATGTAGCATTCATTTTTTGTATAGGTCTCTCCAGGTTAGCATCACTACGAGCTAAGCAAAGAGGTTGATAAATTCACATTCTACAAATAGTTCAATATCGTTTACATATAATAAAAACAGAAACGGGCCTAACACACTACCTTGTGGAATTCCAACATTATTATTTAGTCCATTTGATATTTTATCTTTAAAACGGACACACTGTTTGTGACTTTTTAAATAGCCACAAAACCAATCAAGTACCTTACCACCATTACCATATTGTTATAACTTAGATAACAATATCTTTCGATCGATTGTCTCAAAGGCTCGCTTTAAGTCCAAAAATACAGTAATAACATATGTATTATTATGTAACCTGGTTTTGATATTGCATATTGAACTTTGTAATACCGTTTCATATGAATATTTTTAAAGAAAACCGGATTGATTACACATCCCCACAAAAAAAAATCGGACCAGTGAACTAGACCCATATATCCCCATGTATTGTCGGTCGCTGAATCCGAATCCGAGGTCAAAAAATATCGTACACCCCCAAAATCATTAGCTAGAGCCAAAAAAACAACCCTGGAATGTAGTAAATAGAAGATTAAGCTACGAGAATAGTTGTTATTTCTTAATCAATCGAATTATACAAATTAAGGTTAAACAGCAGCGTACATACAATAGATATGAAACACACCCCCAGGGAGGGGCCAAAACTACCCATATATAAAAAATCGATCTAAAACAGCAATGACTGCTGAAAAAGCTCGAAATGTCTGAATTTAGTTAAAGTCATAAGAAACTCAGGTACGACGTAATCTTCATAAACTGCCCCTGTAGGATTAAGAACAACCATCTCTAAGTTTAAGGGACACGAGAAAAACAAGAAAAAACGTAAAATCCAACAGGATTTCTGTTTCCATAGATGCTATGATTGGCTGAAATTCCGTAGTACTCTAAAATAGAACTAAAAACTTACGTATCATCAACGTCCTACAGTGTCAATCCCCAAAGGGTGTAAGATTTAACTATAGCCGAAATGGAAAAAGGTACCAAGGAAGGTGGTACAACATATCATGGCAAACTACTGTCGGTCTCTTATAAGAGAAACGAGTGAACAACATAAACGGCAGTCTGTAAAATGATTATTCGAAACTAAAGTAAAAAGATATTATAAAAAGAAAGAATGAATCGACTGCCGTTTATGTTTTGCGGGGAGGGGGGGGGGGATTTCAAGAACAGCGTCGAACTGAAGTCTAATTTCTTCTCACCCCCACAAAACGCAGACGTTTAGGAAAATTTTCAGAAGTCACTGTAACTTCTTATAGTTGTTTCTTACACCACTATGGGAGTGAAATTGAATAAAAACAGTGGTACGTGACTTTCTAAGTCTAACTCAGTACTATGCAATTTTAACCAATCATAGCAAATCATAGCAAAAATGTTTTTTCTTGTTTCTTCTGTGTCATTTAAGGTAAGGGGTGATTTTTGGCAGCGCTGTTGGGGTAGTATTCAAAAATTGAGCAAAAACTACTGCAGACTCTTCTCACCTTTACAAACCTCCGGAGTTTCAACCTTTTTCGAGGGTCACTGCAACTTGTTTCAAGTTGAATTTTGAATGGGGGTAGTTTTCACATTCTTTTGGCGTTGTAGGATGATACATAAGTTTCTAGTTCTATTTTAGAGTACTACGCAATTTCAGCCAATCACAGCATCCATGAAAATAGAAATCCTGTTGGATTTTACGTTTTCTCTAGTTCTTCTCGTGCCCTTTAAACTCAGGGTGGTTGTTCTCAACCCTATAGGGCAGTTTATGAAGATTACGTCGGACCTGATGCAGTTTCTTATCACTTTAACAGAACTTAAACATTTCGAGCTTTTTCAGCAGTCATTGTTGTTTTAGATCGATTTTTTTTATATGGGGGGGTAGTTCTCACCCCTTCCTGGGGGGAGGTGTTTCATATCTATTGTTTTTATGCTGCTGTTTAACCTCAATTTGTATAATTCGATTGATTAAGATGTAACAACTATTCTCGTAGCTTAATCTTCTTTTTACCACATTCCAGGGATGTTTTTGGCTCTAGCTAATGATTTTGAAGGTGTAAGATATTTTTGCCCTCGGATTGTACGGAACTGTACTAATTTTTAAAGCACTTGAAATTTTATCAGTATTAAGAGACGTATTTATTAAGTTTGATATAACATGGCCAATAGTTTCAAAAGCTGGTTTAACTATTCTACAGTTTATTGATTCATGTATGGACAATTTGTCTTATATGGAAAGCATTTCAAAGTTTTCTAATTTTAAATATAAACTATTGTTTAAATTAGACTAAGTTTCAGTACTATCGATACTTTGAACAATATTTTCAATACTTTCAACAAAATACTCATTCAAATCATGTGCAATCTCCACCCTGTCACAGATGACTTTATGATCATCACCAGTTCCAAATTTTATACATATTGGCATGTCTTGGTTTTTCTTGTCTTGTATTATTATTATTGACTAGTTTCTTAAGATTAAGAGTAGATGGGGTGAACAACCCCCATTTATAACGTCAACTTAAGCTATGTGACACGTATCGAGGTTAGACAATGAGTAACTCAATCAGTCGTCTTTCTTCGTCACCGTCCAGTTGAATTGCCGAAATCTGTCCGCGTCAGCACCCAGCACCACAAAGATGGTTCTGGTCACTGACAACGACTACATTCGCCCATTCTGTAGTTGACATTATTATCGTTGGAGAAATATGATACTTTGTCAATGAAAAGTATACAGGATACAGGATTGTCACTCTAAATATTTATTCACTTTTATTGCTTATTTACAATCTACTCTAACTATACTACACAGTAATAAGTAAATCGTTTGTGCTCATCGCGTTTCTTGAGTTGGGTACCATCCAATGATGGTCCACCTGTCTTCACCTAGCTAGGTCTTCTGGCAATTGTATTTTTAATCTCCTGTTTATTAAGGACTGTGTTGCTAATTCCATGACGAGCTGGTTACTGTGGTCACTAATACGATCTCTATATTTGGTGGCATATCTGCTAATCATAAACTTCAAGATCTTCGTGGAGGGTTTGGTTAGAGACATACCATGGACCATTTGTTATGATTCTAAGCATTTTGGACTGGAAATATTGGAGTATTTTGGTGTTCGATGATTTGCTGAAACACCATAGTTCTATGCCAGAAGTCCAGATAGGCTTTAATATAGTCTTATATATATATATAAGTATTTTATTTTTTGGTGATAATTGGGATTTTTTACCCATTCACCAGTACATATTCCTAACTTTTAGGTTTAGTTGTTTTTTTTTTGGCCTTAATATGTATTTTTCACGTAAGCTTTTGATCGAGATATTTTACTTCAGATCTTACAGGTATCGGTGTGTTATTTATAGTGACTTGAGGGCATGTACTTCGTTTTGTCGTAAAGGTGACTTGAGTGAATTTTTCACTATTTAACCAGACTTGCAGTGAGTTAAGGTGTTTCTGTAAATTTTCAGATGATTTATCTGAATTTAAGTCTGATGAAATGATCGCAGTGTCATTCGCCAATGTAGCCATTGTAGTAGAACTTGACAATGGGATATCTGAAGTAAAGATCAAATAAAGAAATGGCCCAAAAACACTGCCCTGTGGTACTCCTGCTTTTATATAATGTAGATCCGATAAAGTATTCTCAGATTGAACTTGGAAATAGCGGTCAGTTAGATATGATTTTAGTAGAATGCACACTTGGTCTGGCATATGCATTTTTAACTTGTTAAAAATCCCCTGATGCCATACTTTGTCGAATGCCTGTTGTACGTCCAGGAAAACAGAGACACACATTTTCTTTTTTTCTAGACTTTCCTTGATTTAAATAAAAATATAAAGGGAAGTACATTCTTTCACTAATTTTTTGAAAATATTTGCCAAAAAATTCTATTTATTTAGAACATTTCATATTTTTTGTTGGTAGCGTGTTATGAAATGGATGACTAATAAACGTTTTGGTCCAGTTATAATCAATTTATTTGACTAAATCAGATAGACATCATGCATCATGTGTCAAAAGTAGCATTCAAAAATTGCATAAAATATTTTCAAGCACAAATATAATACTGGCACTCTATGACCTATTTTGCTATAACTTCGGGAAATCTCCCAGAGGCAATAATTAACAATTCACCCATTTTGCGCGTATAATACAGTCTATAGCAATATACAGTAACTAGTTGACAAACAGCACATAATTAGAGCTTAAAACTTAGTATATTCCTCCACCTATTAGTGACAGTAATTGCTTAGCACAACTTCTTAGAGGGTAATAACTTTCCTGTAGTTGTCATTTCACAAAGTTGGTTAATCACATCCGGATTTACAAATGACAATGCACAACGGAACTTGCAAACTTCAACTTTACCCCAGTTGCTCACGTGTACGCAGTTACAGCTAACCTTCACTCTACTAATGCTGCCTTAATGTGAATTGCGAATTTAATGACTGTTGTAGTTGATGGTTTATTAATTTCTTCATTTCGAAAAATGGAAAAAATCGACAAAAAATAGTAGAGGATTCGCACACGTCATAGACTGATACTTGCAATTGACTTTATTTAGTGATAATACAATGTTATCAGTAAAGTAATAAACAGGATAAACAGGAAGTTGATGAAAGGTTAGATATATTAGGGTAGAAGTTATAAATTAAAATTAATTTTATCAATTCCAGCAGCGAGGAGATTTACCCTACTAATGAGGCATTTTGTGTCCAGTATTAGGAAAGCATCGACTTAAGTCGTGATTTAAATCTCTGTTATGCAGGCTTTTCGTTTGTTTGATTGATTGAAATTTATTGACCATTAACCAATTTATATTGGATTATATGCCAAATGGTTGTACTGCAATTTTGTTTTTGTGATTATTTAGGTCATTTTACGAAGAAAAGTTTATATGAAGATATATCCACAACGGTTTAAATTTTTTGCTACAGGGTGATGAATTTTTTTTAATTGTTATTTTTTAATATCTCTGGAAGCACTGTAGATATTAGAAAACAATATTGTTAATAAATTAGGGTAAAAATATAATATCTTTGCAATGCTTAAATTAAGTTATGAAAATATCAACTGGTTTACATTAATTTCTTCTGACCAAAATGCTGCAGATGTTAGCTAAGAGATAGGTGGGTTTACGTAGCTTTGATTGACGTTGATATTAACGGGTTCTAACGGGTTCCTTTCTTGTGCTTTCTCCGGATGGTGGTTTACAGGTATTCACATAAAAAATAGGCAATTATGAGGGACTAGTTGATAATAAAAAAATGAAGGGCAAGAATAGTTAAATTCTGTTCAAGTAAATGACTAGGCAAAGATGCCAATATTTCCTAACATTTTGACTTATGTGACTCTAGACAAAAGCTATAAAATTTATTTAGAATTTACTACAAAGAAATTGAAGGAAAACACTAAAATGCCCTCGGAATTACCAAAGGTTAGATTTAATATTAAAAGTTATAAATTGACCAAAATAGATATTGTAAATGTACTTTAAATAACCCACACCAAAATTCTGCTATAAACAAAACCTCTGCTAGCAATAAAACGGACAATAAAAATCCATGGATTACTTCTTTTCAATTTCAAAATCAAACTGTGTAGGTATCTTTATTAATGAAAACAATCGTTTAGCTTTTAATCTATTATTTTTTTTCTTCTTCCTAACGACTAGGTACGAAGGTTTTTTGCTATGTACTTTGTGAAGTCTTAGAAGGAATATGGATCTGAAGCATCTGAATAGATTTTATGAAACCATTCCATAGATAATGTCTGGTCAAAATGTTAGTCGTGTTGCGCTAAATTTTTTTGTTATTTTTTTGCCGAAACGGTTTAGGTGTACCGTCAAAATTGAATCCCTATTCTGACAGCATTTTTTCTGAATGTTCCGAATCCGCTAATAGTTTTTCAGAAATGTGATAGAAAAATGTATTTTTGTGTCAAAAATGAGGAAGGCAGATTTTTTTCCGAGTCCGGCCCTGGATTTTTCAAAACCAAGTAGACCATTCTGACAAGTCCCAGCTGAGAAATGTTACTGGTAAATTTCATTCGATAACTTCCAACCGTTGCAGAGATATGGCTTTTTAATTTTCGGACAAAATGCATAAAACACTCTGTATCTTCTTAATCAGTAGCCAAAACATTTTTTTCGTTGGTGATCTATCTGGCATTAGGCTATGGCACATCTCTCGTGAATCACCTTGTATAATTATATTGTGGCTAATCATGTAGTGGATTAAGCCATAATTAATACGCCGATAGATGCCTTTCTCATCTAGAGCGGTTTTAAAATTCAAGAGTGTACAGTATTGTTTATTAAGTTTAGAGCAAATTGAGTTGATAAATTCCTTCCAGTTTAATCAGTTTAGATGCATCGACGATAGTACTTAAGAATTTATAGTGACTGCTTAAAGTAACTGAATTTTTGTGTATATGGAGAATATAGTTAATTATTTTTGGTCTCGAGTATTTATGAAATTAAATTGCCACTGTATTTGAATAATTTATGATAAGTTTGCTTTTATTATAGTAGTTGTTAAACTGGTTGAGTACGTTATTAGTTTTTATTTAACTTCCTCACCAATAAAAATGGAGAGGTTACTATAATTAATCCAAAATCTAAAATTAAGATATGACCAGACCTTTACGTTTTGAGGTGCCAGGGACACAAGTCATTTTTCATAAATATATCTGCATGTATGCGTGAATGTATGTTGTATGTACGTGTGTGGACATAATAGCATCGAAACTAGTGAATCGATTTGGTGAAATTTAACAAAAGGGTAATATTGTTACCGTACGTATATTTACAGATACTAATATATATAGAGCTACTTAATTATACCAAGAAAAATTATGTATGGTGACTTTAACTCTAAAGTAGGTAAAGGAGAAGTAGAAGGGGTGGTGGGGAAATAGGGACTGGGCCAGCGTAACTCGAGAGGAGACACATTAATACAATTCCCCCAAGAAGAAAATATGGTTATTACTAATACACTACGTTAACTACCCCCTCGCCGATTATACACTTGGCAATCACCCCAACACAATGAAAATAATATAGTCCGCAACCAAGAACGGCATTCGTGGGGTAAAAACATATCCAGGCGCTGATATCGGCAGCGACCACAACCCAGTAGTGGGCAATGTCCAGATTAGATTGAAAAAGCTGCAAAAACCAGCAAACAAACGTCGATATTACAAAACTTAAAAACCCAGACATGGAGACAAAAGTTAAAGAGCACATAAACAACGAATTTTCTAACATGATAAATGACAATGTAAAACCCATACAAGAACAATGGGAGAAAATACGAGACGCATTAAGAAAGATAGAGAACGAAGAAATTGGAACGAAAAATAGACTCAAGAAAAAGGTTTGGATGACGGAGAAATACTACAAATGATGGAACAGCGAAGAACACAAACAAACAGAAATCCTAATAAATACAGGGAAATAAATAAAGAGATAAAAAGGAAAATAAAAACGGCCAAGGAGTTATGGATGAAGGAGAAATGCGAGGAAATTGAACACCTACAAAGAAAAAATGACCATTTTGCCGTACACAAAAAGACACGTGAAGTCACAGGTCGAGGTAGAAAACACCAAATAAATGTGTCATTTGACGAAAACAACAAAGTCATCATAAATACAGAAGACATTAGAAAGCATTGGAAATAATATATCCAATAACTATTCAAAAGTACCGAACCACGTATTTGACATTCAGAGGGAATTGGAAAGCTCACCTCAAATATTAAAAGAAGAAGTACTAAAGGCAATTAAAAACAGCAAGAATTGTAAGTCTCCCGGACCAGACGGGCTTCACATAGAATTATTGAAATTATTAGAAGAGGAAAACTCAGACACTTTGGTACAACTTTTTAATAAAATCTATGAATCTGGTGTCATCCTTTCCGTATAACTAAGTTCCTATTTCTAAAAAGGCAAGCTCAAAAAAATGTGATGAATATCGGCTCATAAGCCTAATGAGTCACATACTCAAACTCTTTCTCAAAATCATCCACGCAAGAATTGTAGCATGCATATTGCTGCTTCATAAATTAAAACATAAATTAACTCAAGCATCAAAGACCGCAAAAATTTCAAATATTGTTTCTTAAAAATTTCTTCATAAACGAACACAACGGTATGCAACCAGAGTCACGTCTAAGTTTACTCAAGGTGGCTGTTCTAACTTGGCTCTAAGAATAGAGAGAGGGTAAAGACACGACACGATTTACATACTATGAGAGGGCGAACAGAATGAATTGTTCTCCGTTACTTCGCAATTATCTGCTATTTTTTTTTGAGTAGTCATGTGTCTTCATTAAGTTTTTACCAACGACTTCAACATCGTAAGGGTTGATAGTCCCTCTTCATGAACATGAAGCAGGCCTAATTGTTCTTCACCGGTTTAATCCGTAAGTAGTTTATAAAGAAATATTTTTTTTTTGTAACTTAGATTTGGCAACGGCCATTTTGCAGCAAGCCATGCTTATGCTTCATTTCTTTCCAGGGTTTTACATGCAAATCTTTTACATGCAGATCCGTTAGATGCAGATATTCTAGATGGAGATCGTAGATACGCATTCTAGATACGTTTTTTTAACGTCACATTTAAGTTTGGGTTGGAAAATTTTATTTTAATCACCTAATGGGGTTGTCTTTCTTCTCCTCTATGTATTTTGGGAATGGAATGTACATATTAGACTAGGACTACCTTTTGCGGAGACCGAGACGGTAATATGGTATGATTGATGTAAATTGTCCTTATGGAATTTCTGGAAGCGTCGAATATGGTACTGGGAACTCCTCGACTTGGGATATTGGGCTCATCTAGAAATCAGCGACAGCATCACAGTGGGTTGGATTTCACCATCATCATCCCTCACTTGGATTCGCTACTTAGATCCACTGAGAATTCCAGATAAGTGTCGCTAATAAAATTTTTATCTAATGTTTTTTTTTATATATATCTCATATTTTTATGCTTTAACACTTTTAGAGTTCTTTAGAACCAAGAATAAAATTGCAAATGTTCTTTTTGAAATTATTTCAATTTTCAACTTTATCTTTAATATGTTTTCAACGAACAATTAGTATTTTCAATTATTATTTAGGTGTAAATTATCGGCGTAACGTCTATTTAAAAACAGATATATGAAACGATCTGTAAAGACTTTGTGATCACAATTTCTACGAAACATTTAAATTTAAATAATTAATTATGACTTTTAGAACACTATATTGTCAGTTCATGTTTAAGACAGTATTTTAAATAATATCTACGTAACATATTATCGTCTATTCGTTTTCCCTATTATACATAAATTTGTTTAATTTTAAGGCCTCAGTTTAGTCGTTCTCTAACAAAAACTGATTCGTTTATAAAAAAATTAATTTTATAATTACTTTGTCCTCTTATTTCAGGTATTTTGATACAAACTATACAAACTATACAAACTATACAAACTATACAAACTATACAAACTATACAAACTATACAAACTATACAAACTATACAAACTATACAAACTATACAAACTATACAAACTATACAAACTATACAAACTATACAAACTATACAAACTATACAAACTATACAAACTATACAAACTATACAAACTATACAAACTATACAAACTATACAAACTATACAAACTATACAAATCATTTAGATAATATCTACTGAATTAATTAATTAACCTTTTTGTAAAAAAACGTTGAATATCTTTTAGAAATATTTGCAAGTATTAATCTAATCTTGATTTTTGCTTTTGGATTATTAATTTACACTTTTTTATAGTCAACAATTTATACTTCCTTTATAATTTGGTTAGTTTATCTTTCTTGTAATTAAACTCCTTTCTTAGTGTAAATTTTGAATATAGAAAGATTGGCGCCCCGCCTCTCTGGGAAAATTATCATTATATAAGTCAAATTAACATTTCTTTAAGATAAATTATAAAAACATCTGTCATTTATTAAATACAATCTGCCAAACACGTAAGACCATTTGGAAAGTGTTTTCTTATCCATGACTCGTCTGCCGAGTCTCTGAGCTGCTGGTGTAGTAATTTGTTTCCTCGAAATAATATAAAGTTCAGTCTGAATCTCGAACAAATAATAAAAATTAATAATTTATTGAACAGCGAAGGATTCATGTTACAGAATATACAAAAAATGCGAGCAAGATCTTGGCGATGCACAATTTGGATTCCGAGATGGTATGGGAACTCGGAATGCTCTGTTCGGCATAAACGTTCTCTTTCAAAAATGTAGAGATCAACAAAAGAAAGTATACTCAAGCTTCATAGACCACGAGAAAGCATTTGATCGAGTAAACCACGTTAAACTGATGCGAATATTAGAAGGAATGGGATTGGATAAAAACCTCTATTGGAATCAGACAGCCACTGTAAGATACAACGATACAAAAACTGAAGAAGCCACCATAGAACGAGCGGTGCGACAAGGCTGTATCTTGTCCCCCCCTCCCGTTCATCATATATTCCAAACAAATATTCGCGGAGGAATTAAGTTACACAGAAGACGGTATTAAAATCAACGGTAAAACTATTAATAACCTTCATTATGCAGATGACACCGCAGTAATGGCAGATAATCCAGAAGCACTACAACGTTTGCTGAACAGACTTACCACAGTTGGCCACCAATATAGCCTTAAAATCAATACGACAAAAACAAAGATACTGATTATTTCAAGAACTCCTGAACCTCCCGTACACATTAGTATAACGGAAAAATATAGAGGTAAATTAAAATATCTGGAAACCTGGATAAAAAGCGACTTGGACCCAGATATTTGGATCAGAGCAAGAATCGAGCAATCAAGAGCTACTCTACATCTCATGAAATCCTTCCTATGTAATTCCACATTATCGCTAAAAATTAGATACTGCTTTGTTAAATGTTATATTTACTCAGTACTGCTGTACGGTAGCGAAGTGTGGACATTGAAGGCTAACATAATGAACCGAATCGAAGCCTTCGAGATGTGGGTGTTACGAAAACTCCTAAAGATTCCATGGACTGCCCGAGTTTCTAACAATGAAGTTCTCGAAAAAGCAGAATGTGAAAGAGAATTACTGCAAATAATAAAAGAAAGAAAGACCTCATACCTAGGTCACATAATACGCGCCGATAACAAATTATTGAAACTAATAATAGAAGGCAAAATTAAGGGCCGGCGTGGTATTGGCAGAAGAAAACATTCCTGACTGAAGAACATAAGGGACTGGACAGGCTTGGATACCCACTCACTCTTTAGAGCTGCCCAGAACCGCCAGACGTTTGCTGAGATGTTAATATAGAGACGGCACTATAAGAAGAAGAATGTATATTGCCACCGGAGTGTTGAAGCCACTAAGCTTATGAAGGAACAACCGGCGTACAAACCCTCAAAGATCTTGACTGGTACATTACGGCACTATGCGACTAAGATTTAGGTACATTGGACGTGCTAATAAACAATAAGACATCGCTATGATGTCAAAAAGAAGTAAAAGGGCATAGCCGGGTAAGCATGGTGTGACTGCCCCCAAGCGTGTGGTGCTTATATTTGTGCAGTAGGAAGCAATCTTGGAAAGTAGCAATTTCACAAAATATTAGCCCGAAAAAGGGACCGGTTTGGGGTGAGTAAGGGAGGGTTGATTTTAGCAAAACTATTTTTTTCTAAGAAACGGCGCATTCAATCGTTTTGTAAAAAATATATGTTAAAGACCTACGGAGAAAGTACTAAATAAAAAATCACGCTCAAATTCTGAAAACAGATACAGTAAAAAAAACATACATATTATTTTCAAATTTTTTTTAGGGTAACTTATCCCTGGGGTACCAGCCTGAATTTTTTTCTGTAGCATGTCTATGGACTCACTTATGTTATATTTTTTTCCCAGTCTTGTCCGAAGATTACGCCATACTTAAAAAAAAATGCCGAAGTGTGCAGTGCCGTATGCATATTTTGTGGACAATTAACCCCTTGCAAGTAAAAAAGGCCAAACTGCAAAGTAAATATGGATACCTGAGTAGTGTATACATATTAGTGACTAGTGATTATGGAGATGGTGAACGTTGTAAGAGAAACCAACATAAAGCTGCAACGCTGACAGTTAATTAGGTGCTCAATAGAGTTGACTCTTGCGCCGCAAAAATCAGTTTATAGCCGTAATGTTAAATATCATTAAGGGTAAAACCTAAAGTCAGCGGTACTATGGAGTACCTTGTCAAAGACTGTCATTATTCACATATTACCGTCGGCGGGGATAAGAGCTTGGTTGTTAACAATTTGCAGCACTAAATCGTAGCATTACTAACCTGAGAAGGATATAGATGTTAATCTTCCTCACTGTCATCTGCAATCACTGTACTCATGCTATCCTTCTGGAACAATAGGGAGAGAACTTCTGCCGGTTTAGGTATGCTTGCTAGATATCATCCGTACGAAAGGTAATACACGACAGCAGCTACATGGGAACAACATCCAACAGTTTGATACCCATTGGCACATTCACAGAAGTGTCTTCTAACGCCGACACTGTGAGGAATATAGTCGAGGAAACATCGGTAAACCTTCGTTTTGATGTGACGTGAACAAACTTGTATTTTGAGTACATTGGACTGGTCCTTAGCGTACTGAAGATTAAGTGTTCCGTCTTCATTTATGACTTCGAGGTACGAAATCGTTTGTTTATATTGATACGATCCGGTAAAAAACAGTTTTAAATCCGTCATTTCTGGGAAGTCCAGTACATCTTTGCTGGAAATATCTACAAAAGGCAGTTTTGCAATTTCTTTGAATGTGCCAGTGGGAATCGAACTGTTGGATGTTGTTCCCATGTAGCTGCTGTCGTGCATTATCTTTCGCAAGGACGATATCTATCAAGCATACCTAAACCGGCGGAAGTTCTTTCTCTATTGTTTCAGAAGGATAGCATGAGTGCAGTGATTGCAGATGACAGTGAGGAAGATTAACATCCATATCCATCACAGGTTAGTAATGCTACGATTTAGTGCTGCAAATTATTAACAACACATGACTGTTAAGACCAAGCTCTTATCCCCGCCGACGGTAATATCGATAGTACCGCTGACTTTAGTTTTTACCCTTAATGATATTTAACATTCCGGCCATAAACTGATTTTTGCGGCGCAAGAGAGTTAAACTCTATTGATCACCTAATTAACTGTCAGCGTTGTAGCGTTATATTGGTTTCTCTTACAACGTTCACCATTTCCATAATCACTAATCACTAGTATGTATACACTACTCAGGTATCCATATTTACTTTGCATTTTGGCCTTCTTTACGTGCAAGGGGTTAATTGTTAACAAAATATGCATACGACACTGCACACTTCGGCATTTTTTTTAAGTATGGCGTAATCTTCGCACAAGACTGGGAAAAAAACATAACATAAGTGAGTCCCCAGACATGCTACAGAAAAAAATTCAGGCTGGTACCCCAGGGATAAGTTACCCTAAAAAAAATTTGAAAATAATATATAGGTTTTTTTCACTGTATCTGTTTTCGGAATTTGAGCGTGATTTTTTATTTAGTACTTTCTCAGTAGGTCTTTAACATATATTTTTTACAAAATGATTGAATGCGCCGTTTCTTAGAAAAAAAATAGTTTTGCTAAAACCAACCCTCCCTTACTCACCCCAAACCGGTCTCTTTTTCGGGCTAATATTTTGTGAAATGGCTACTTTCCAAGATTGCTTCCTACTGCACAAATATAAGCGCCAGACGCTTGGGGGCAGTTACACCATGCTTACCCGGCTATGCCCTTTATTAGACAATATAAAAACAACGGTCAAACATTTTAAGCGCATTTTTGGAACACTAGTCCAATGAGCTGATCCATGCTCTTTCGCGTTTGGATGGTTCTGTTCAATGTTTCTGGTCAGGTTTCTAGCTCATTTTGTCCTTTTAGCTGCCCCTATTTTGTAAGGTTGTCCAAATTGAATCCTACGAAATAATCCTTGTGCTGATGGCAGTTGGTTGGACCCCAATTTTTGTGCCCCTGATAGGAGTTATTTATTGACTGCCACGCAAACTTAAAAAAAATATGGTCTTCGTCTCAACTGTGTTCTTTCGGACTTGAACCATTAAAGTTGCCGAGCAGGAATTTGGAATTTCTGTTTCGTAAACGACTGCTATAAACTAAGTTTTTATGAAAAACCATTTCTGTCAAGTTCGGATATGTTTGACAAACAATTGAGTCTGTGTGGGTTTCCACCAAATACTTTTTTATTCCTTCATTACAATTCGATGCATGGTCGCTGGAAAATTGTGTTCTCAACTCCACACTGTATTTGCTGCCATTTACGATTGTAGATAACATTTTCTTCCATAAAGGTTTCGTTTTAACAATTTACTGACACTTTGTTCATACTTCTCCGTATTACGCGTATGAAAAAATACACTCACTGACTTATTTATCATGTCCGCTCCATTTAATCGGGGGTAAAAATATATAAATGCAGAAGAAAATCAAAGGGTTCTGTACAGATGGTGATTAAAAAAAAAACAACTAAAAAATGTATTTTCAAAAAAACACGCAACTTCGGCTGCCCTTGATTTCTAAAATAGGAATGCAGTTATTTAAAAATATACAAACAGAAAAACACTTAAAAATGTGAACAGGTTATGATTAAAAAAAAAACTAAAAAAACACTCTTTTATAAATACTGTACTAAAAAGCAAAAAATAATCATCGAACCTATTCTCTCTGTCTACCCCGTAAGGACCTTATATAGTGTAAGCCATGTTTGTAATTAAGTAATTAATTAATTTTTTTTTCACTTTTTAATCTTATATTAAGGAGAGCATTTTGACACTGCTCCTTTATGTAAAGAATTCGACTAAATAGTTATAATCTGCGACCTAGAGAATCCCCAGATATCGATTTTCATACGAATCAGACCATAAATTACAAAACATATCCACCATCTTGACGCCACCATTTTGAATCGTTAAATTTGGATCGGATAATTGTAATGTGCAACCTCGATAACCGACAGAACCGATTTCACAGCCCCACAAAAAAAAAAGTTCAAAGCAGCGAACCAGACCCATGTATCCCTATGTATTTTCGGTCGCTGAATCCGAATCCGGGGTCAAAAAAATCGTACACCCCCAAAATCATTAGCTAGAGCAAAAAAACACCCCTGAAATGGGATAAAAGAAAATTAAGCTACGAGAATAGTTGTTACTTCTTGACCAATCGAATTATACAAATTAAGGTTAAACAGCAGCGTACATACAATAGATATGAAACACACCCCCAGGGAGGGGCGAAAACTAGCCCCCATATATATAAAAAAACGATCCAAAACAGCAATGACTGCTGAAAAAGCTCGAAATATCTAAGTTTCGTTACAGTGTTAAGAAACTACATCAGGTCCGACGTAATCTTCATAAACTGCCCCTATAGGGTTGAGAACAACCACGCTCAAGTTCAAAGGACACGAGAAAAACAAGAAAAGACGTAAAATCCAACAGGATTTCTATTTTCATGTATGCTATGAATGGCTGAAATTGCGTAGTACTCCAAAATAGAACCAGAAACTTACGTACCATCAACGTCATACACTGTCAACCCTCAGAGGGTGTGAAAACTACCCCCTATGTAAGATTTAACTATAAAAAGTTACAGTGACTTCTATGAAAATTCGAAACACCTGCGTTGTGTGGAAGAGAGAAGTAACTAGACTATATTCGACGATGTGCTTGAAAACCACCCCCACCCACGGTGACCGAAAATACATTGGAATACATAGGTCTGGTTCGCTGCTTTGAACTTTTTTTTTGTGGGGCTGTGTTTTCGGTCGAATCCGACGATAATTGATAAAACCTATCAGCCATGTTGACGCCGCCATTTTGAATTTTTAATTTTTAATCACTTACTTATCAAGCACGCTCAATAAACGATACGGTTACCTCGATCAGCAGCTTTAGGACGAGAGAGACGCGGGGGGCGGGGAATAGAATGAAAGAGGCAGACATATCTTTCGTGCAAAAGACAGAGACAAAGATGCCCGTATTGTCTACAGGTGACGTAGGCTGTAGACCTACGGGTATTTTTGTCTCTGCCTTTTGCACGGAAATCAGATATGTCTGTCTCTTTCATTTGATTTCCCGCCCCCCGCTTCTCTCTCGTCCTAAAGTTGCTGATCGAGGTAACCGTATCGTTTATTAACCGTGCTTATCAAGTCTTTTCTTTTGATAACCCATATCAATGGGGTTGTAAAGAAAATGATAATCCGCCATCTTGGGGCGGCGGCCATTTTGAATATATTATAATATTGAGTATACTATATTGTATTGTCATCAGAGCTAGACACAATTGCCAAGTTTCATAATGATACAACAATTAGACGTGGGTAAAATTTAGTTCCTTAAACCTTATTACTTACATACATACATAGACAATTAGATACACTTTACGTTTTGTATAAAATAAAACGGATACGATTACACAAGGCAAGGATGTGTTATTGATATTGTATCATTTAGTCGTTTTGTATTGTTTGGCGATTTTCATTAAATGTTTACTATACAGGGTGACCCAAAAAAAACTTCATATGGAGGTTTGGGTGGTAATAGCGTAGATATAAATAAACGCTCAGACAGATCAATTTTATTTTAAAGAGGGAAAACTGATTTTCAGAATTTTAACATCGCAACTTCAGCCCTCAAGCAGTAAAATTTGTATAGGAAAGAAGGGGCGAGTTGTACATCATTGGAAAGAAAATAACTGTGAAGTACAATCTAGCTACTAGTCAGTAGGTTGGCCTCTAAAATTTGAATACCCAGTAGACAAGTCTCCTCACACCGACAGGGGCTCATTTAGCTATTCGCATCGGTACAGCCTCGGAAAAAGCGATATTACTTTGTTTACCTGTGTGTTTAGTGTATTGTTTTAAACATGCTATATAGTACAGTACGTAGAGGTAAAAAATATGCAAAACTTCGGAATAATGTCATATTGAACGGATTTCGTTTATTTTTGGCAGTATAATAGTAAATGCTTCATGGAAAAGTTTCTATATTGGGCGGTAGCTTACTAATTTATGGGGGTGGATGCCACCCCCTCTTGGGGGGTGGCACTTAAAAAATATATATATTTATTGGGGCTGAAGTAGAATCAAATTTTAAGAAGAAGAGGTTCTAGGCAATTTTTCACATAAATTGATAATTTTTAAGTTATAACGACTTCAAAATTGCAATTTTAGCTTGAAAAAAAAAGGTATTTCCAAACGACCTTCGTCAAGTATCTCGAAAAGTATTACTATATCGAAAAAATGTTACAGACTAATTACAGAAAGTGCAAACTGGCAATTAATTATATTTTATGTTATTGATGTAGGATTAATAATTTCGGAGATATTTAAGTTTACATTTGGCATCCAAGTGTTCATAAGATAATTATTTAGAGTGAGAGTTAAATATCTCAGAAACTGTAACATCTACGTCAAGGATGCTAATAGGTAGAATAATACATAGGTTATTAATTAAGCTTTCAATTATTTTTTTACTTGTTTCTGTAGCATAAAAAACAAAGAAGTTATGACCGAAGAAATGTGCGTCTACTCATTTTTTTAATAACAACGTCGCCATTTTGTTACTCTAATTAGCCAGTAATTAAAAATAAAGGAATTTCAAACACTGCTTCTCATTAATATATAGCATGACGTAGATGCTAAAATTTTTTGGTTTGTGTACAGCACTTGCTTTATAAAAAAATACAGTTTAAACTATAAAGGTATTTTCGATAAAACGTAATTTTTTTTCCTTTTCCAAATATCTCAATAAATATCAGGTTTATTGAAAAATGGGTAGAGATCAAAAATAAAGCTCATAAACTGAAAATAAATATCGCTTGTTTATTTATTTACATAGATTTAATAGTTTCGGAGATACGAAAGTTTACAAATGGCGTCCGAACGGTTATAAGACCAAAAATGCAGTTTAAATGTTAATATCTCAGAAATTGTGACACCTACGTCACACATGCTAAGAAATGAAATTAAAGACAATTAATTGCGCTTTCAAATTATTTTTACTCGTTCCTGTAGCATAAGAAATAAAGAAGTTATGACGGAGAAATGAGCGTATTTATATTTTTTTATATAAAAATATCGCCATTATGTTACTCGAATTAGCCAGTAATTTAAAAAAATTATCTCAAAGACTGTTTTTCGTTAAGATGTAGCATTACCTAGATGCTAAAATTTTTTTGCTCATTTAAAGCACTTGCTTTAAAAAAAATGCATTTTAAAGGTAATTTCGAAACACTTGGATACCAAATATAAACTTAAATATCTCCGAAATTATTAATGTTGTATCTCAATAAACAAAAAATGTAATTAATTCCCAGTTTGTACTTTCTGTAATTGGTCTGTAACATTTTTTCGATAAAGAATAATTTTCGAGATATTTGACCAAAGCCGTATGGAAATACTTTTTATTAAGCTAAAATCGCAATTTTGAAGTCGTTATAACTAAAAAACTACCAATTTATGTGAAAAATTGCATAGAACCTTTTCTTCTTAAAATTTGATTCTATTTCAGCTCCAATAAATATATATTTTTTTTAAGTGTCACCCCCTGAGAGGGGGTGGCATCCACCCCCTATAAATTAGCAATCCCCCGCGCAATATAGAAACTTTTCTGTGAAGCATTTACTATTATACTGCCAAAAATGAACGAAATCCATTCAATATGACATTATTCCGAAGTTAAAACCTCTAGTTACTGTACTAATATACGATCAAAGTGAAACATAAAGTGTTGTCTGAACAAAGTCGAGAAATCATGAACAATGTAATATAAATTACTTTTGTACTTTCAATAGCCGTAATTATTTTTGTTAGCAATTTCAGAAGTAGTACTGCATAGTAATACTTATTCAAATGAGGCAAAATTTCCGAAAATAATTAAACTTAATGCTAGACCTATATCAACCCTCAGGTCTACCAAAAAAAGGTCTTGTCCTAAGGTTGTCATCTAACTTTTCTGAAGTATTTTGATGCGCTGACGCCAATTTTGGACAAAAACATTTTTCTGTCCTGTCAGTTTTTTTTAGGTGATAAAAGGGGTGGCAGAGGAAAATTGACAAGATACTTTTTTTTTTGACAAAGTTGGCTTCCGCGCGTCAAAATACTACAGAAAAGTTTAATCAGAACCTCTATGCCATTTTTAGGGGATAAAAGGAGGTAGTAGAGGGAAACTGACACGATGGAATTTTTTTTTACACAAAATTGGCTTCAGCGCGTCAAAATAATTCGGAAAAGTTGGATCAGAACCTTAGAACAAGACCTTTTTTAAAAACTTGTGTTATTATAGTTCTCACACATTTGATATAATGGCGATAATTTCTGAAGGTTAGTTGTAGAGGTCGGTAGAGAGAGAATAATAAGTTTTGCCTAGAACCTGAATATGTAGTAAATTTTAGAAATATTTGTTGTGATACGTTGTGATTGTTGATATTGTATTTGTATTTTTTTTTATTTCACAATGTAAAATAAAGACAACATGCGATATAACCCTATTGCATTAGTAACCATAACTAACGAAACAGGTTCGAGACTCGAGCCTTGCTACTGCTACTATCATTTTCCATTTTAAAATATTCTCAACGAGTGGTCAGAATTCCAAAATAAATTCTAGGGCTGCGTCTTCAATATAGTTTTTCACGTTTTAGCAGTGGCGGCCCGTGGCTTCTAGCCGTGGGTGGGCAGTGCGAAAATTTTTTGAGACTTCAAGATAATCGGTTCACCTTGACCTTCCTTCTTACGGCTCAATTTGATATTTGATAAATAATAAAAAAAGAAGTTAGTGTGACACTAATTTAAATAATGTCACACTAACTTCCTTTTTTATTATTATTTATCAAATATCAAATTATAAATTACACAATTAATATTCTAGGTATTTGACATTCTCAATATTCTCATACGATTAAGAAATTAATTAATCATTTAATCAATTTTAACACATTCATTAATTAATCATTTTTAATTTTCCAGTTCCAAATGTAAAGAAATTCTATTCAGTAATTCAATATATTCATAAGTTTATTAAGGTTTCTATTTCTTTACGCGAAGCGTGGCTTCCCTCCCTAGCATATAAATCGCCTAAAGACGTAAGGCATCCCAGTGGCGCCGCTAGCCTTTTGAAATGGGTGGGCGGACGCCGGCAAAAGAAAATAATTTGGGGGCGGGCGGTACAGCGTACATATACATTATACATTCCGCACGATCGCCAGCGTAGAGATGTGGGGTGATGCCTCACGGCGCAGGGTGGGCAGCGATCTGCGCTTGGATTTTCAGGGTGGGCTCCCGCCCACCCCAGCACCGCCACTGAACATCCCGATTTGCTACGTATTGCAGGCTTGCAGGAAGATCGAAGAGAATGACCAACATATGCGTAGACATAATATCACGATTTCAGTGTTCACTGCCTACCCTGGATACCAGTGGTTAGAGTCTAGGCGCATGCGCATGACACTTCTAATCGAAATTTGAAAGTATTAGCGGCAAGTGACTCGGTATTAAGATTAAGCGTATTCGTATGTGAATTTGGCGGATGCAGATTAATATGTAGTAAAATAATAAAAATATTATCATAAATAAAGTTAACTTAATTTTACAATTTCAATAATCAAATTAATTAACGGCAAAATTTTATGATTAACTACCGCTTAGCTTTGGGGCGCTTAGATAATTGAGTGCCCACTGCCTACCCTGCCATCTCTGACGGACCGCCGCTGCACTTCAGAAGGTCATTGAGATGAGATGAGTATAAAATATATGAAAGGTAAACCATAAATTCAATTATTATAAAAATAAGCATTGGAGATCATGAAAAGTCTCTCTCCGCATTATATAAGTAGGTATTCTTGCTGTAAATTGTTGTGCGTAGGATACACATTTCTCATTAAAATAAATTTACAATGTTATGTATAAAAAAGGGACAGCTTGTTAAAAATAATTGTTCTACTTAACATTTTCAGCAAAATATTTATTCATGCAGAAGTTCTAGCACATAAATATAAATGAATGAAGTTCGCACACCCACAACTCGCTTATTTGTCATAAAGAAGTATCTGCATTATGATTTGTGTCCATATATTTTAAGCTGAGTTATATTTATGTGATGCATAAAGTTATTTTTCAGCTGAAGATTTTTACACTAATTTCATCGTAAACATAAAATAAAATAAGCCTAAAAGTATGCGAAGCCTGAAAAAATTAGTACAAGCAAGAAATTTGGTGGATATGTTGCAGTTATCATCTTATTGAATATACTAAAAGTTCCTTAAAATCTAAGCTGTGCTACGCCCGCCATATTGAAAAATGACGGCCCATTATCAGATTTTTGTATACCATTGCAGATAGAAAAAAGTTTCAAATAAAAAATGTAGGCAATAATAAAACAAACAATTTTTGATATTAACATTTCTTTCTCTTAATCGAACGGTTTTTAAATTATGTCGTCAATGAACTCATCAATCAAAGTGAGAGAAAATATTGTTGCTGTGAACCCACAACAGTTATTCAACCGAATTGTGTGTGTAGTTAAAGGAACAAAGGAGCTAAAAGAATGTTTTCAATATGGACTTGCACCTTCTCCTACTTCTCTTTTCAGTGAGGTTGCTATGAGGAAAGCCAAGAAATCATCACTTATCACCAGAAATAGACAACTGTATTTACGTCCTAGATGGGGGACATATTCTTCACAATATTGTCTGACTCATTAACAATTATACCTCAAGCATCATTAGCTCGTATGACGGTAATTGCGTTGTGGTATTTGATGGTTATCCTCTCCTGGTTATTTCAACAACGAAGGGGAACGAACAAGAAAGAAGAGCGGCAAGATTGTGGAGACAATATTCAAAGTATTCTCACTTATGTTTATATCTGCTGATGTCCTTCTTGCCGCAAGAAGGACATCAGCAGATATAAACATAAGTGAGAATACTTTGAATATTGTCTCCACAACAACGCAAGCGGAATTTCTTGCAAACAGTGCAAATAAAAAACTTTTTATAAAGTATCTAGCTGTCCAGTTAAGAAGGTAGAAGAGGCCAAAGCTGATGCTGATGTGTCGATCATAGCAGCAGCTATTGAAAAAGCAAGGCATGGTTCTCGAGTAGTTGTTGTTGGCCAGGATACCGACTTATTAGCCCTCCTAATTACTTCATAAACAGATGAAATCAAGTTCAGGGAGTAAAAAAAGGTCAATTTTTTACATTCCAAAGCAACGAAATTTGCACAGGAATACATTACACTGTCTGATGTTCATACATGCTGTTACAGGTTGTCCTTTAGAAAGAGAAAGATTAAAGGCTTACGCCTTTTAGAACAAAACCCGAATCTGCGACAGACTGTTGCATTATTTACGGAGGACGCCGCATCCCAAGATGACATTGCAACGGCAGGGGAAAATTTTCTGCTTGCCTTTTATAAGGTAACAAAGTCCCAGACGCTTGATGAGTATAGATATTTTTCCTACAATCGTCTGATCAGTATATAAGCAGCAATTACATTCCAAATTTAACTCGGCGTTGTTGCCTCCTACAAGTGCAGCCACTACTAATCACTCATATCGCACGTACCTGTAAGTCCAGCAGTGGATGGGTAATAATTTAGAGCCGACTGCCTGGGGTTGGCAGTTAAGCTATCTGGATTTGAAACCAGTTTTGACATGTTTAGATCCAGCCTCTAGCAATTTACTGAAGCTCATATCCTGTGGTTGCAAATCGGGATTCACAAAAAGTTGTGAGTGTTCATCAGCAGGGTTAAAGTGTTCTGCCATGTGTGGATATTGCCAGGGATTATCTAGCAGCAAATCAGAAGATATGTTACCTGACGACGACATTGATAATGACGAACTAATGTTATAACGTATTTTCGTATTTTATTGTATTTGTTATATGCTTCATAATTACAGTATATTTTTCTTCTGTAATGGTAATATACCTAAAAAAATGTTTTTTGTTTTACTTACAACCTATAAACACACATTTTACATTGTATTTTCTACCCAATTGTGATTTTTGAAAATTCAATAATATTCTGCACCTCATAATTCAAAAACCGTTCGAATTAGAGAAAAAAATGTTAATATAAAAGATTGTTTGTTTTATTAATACCTACATTTTTTATTTGAAACTTTTTTCCTATCTGCAACGGTAAAGGATTTATATACAAAAATCTAAAAATGAGGCGCCATTTTCCAATATGGCGGGCGAAGCATAGCTTCGATTTTAGGGGACTTTTAGTATATTCATTAGGATGACAAGTGGAACATCTCCACCAAATTCCTTGCTTTTACTAATTTTTCCTGGACTATAAATAGGGAATAGTATTACGCACGCTGCCATGTTAGTTAATAGAGCCATAAAAAGGGGCCTTAAGGCAGCGACTCACACGCCTGCCGCAGTGGCAATCTAGGTTGCAGGGCGGATGGGGCAATCTAGGAGGCTTCTCTACACACGTACCTGCCGTTCAGTGTTACAGTGAATGTCGGTCGTGTCGCTTGAATCCTGAATCCGTGAAGATGGCACTTTCAAAAAATCAAAAGATCCGCATTGCCGTGATGGTAACTCAAAAAAAGAGAAAAAGGAAGTACTAGGTGAAGAAGTGGTTACAAAAATGAAAAGAGTTGTGGTCACATGAACATTATGCTGGAGCTGACTAGGAAGCTAGGAATGTCCGGCGCGGTCTGTCTCAGAGCAAAGGAGATAATCTAGGAAATTGCCGCTGCTTGCCTACACACGTCACAAACAAGGAGGCAATTAAGGGTCAACCCCACTTCTACACCCTAGATTGCCCCTGCGGTAGGCGTGTGAGTAGCTGCCTTTACCTTGCAAAAGGTCAAAGAAAATTTACACTTGGCGTAGTTCTTAAGTTTGGCACATTAATTGAGGCGTTGCTGCTCGCGCCGCCATAATGGAAAAATTAAGCAAAAATCACTATTCCGTGATTCTGAGTTACGGGAAATATGAAATATAGGGCATAAAATTCCTTACATTTTTTGTATAAAACTTTTTTCCATCAGAAGAATAGTTTGCGAGATACAAGAGGGTAAAGTGGAGGTTTTTCGAATTTGTCAAAATATTACATTTTCTCTTAAAAATTTTTTTAATTATTATATATTTTTTGTTTCTTACCCACTTTCAGATCACCATGGTGCGCTTTTGTAATGTGGTTTTCCCAATCGGACTATCTACAACACACTATCTCAAGGAAGCTACTCTCATTCTTTTTAATCTCCTAGATGGACCAGGTTGATGGAAACCAAGGCCTTGCTGAGAATTTTCCTCTTTTTCCTCGATCTCCTTCTGTGGCACTACATTTAATTTCGATAGTGGGACATTGATTGATGTCGGTAGTTTCCTGCATTCGTCATCAGAGTCTGATAAAATCTGAAACGTTTTCGCATGATTTTCCATTAGAAAAGGCAGAATTTTAATCTTATTTTCCTACATCCACATGCTCGACCACATTCTTTTCTACATTTGTACGAGATGAATTTTAATAGTGCTTCAGCAGCGGAGTCTTTTACAGTTGTTATTTGAGTAAGGTCAATTTTACTCCTTTTCCGTTCCTAATCTTGTGCAATTTTCTACCTGCTGCACCATCAAGAATCGTAAACGCCAAGGACAGACAGATCGAGTAAATCTGTATGCACGGTGCCGCCATTACTATGACGTAGCAGCGCGCCCTATTCCAGCGCGCTGTCGTTTAAAGTTCATTGCGTGGAGCATATTTCTTTAATAATATTAACACACACGCACAATTTATTGAAATAATTGAGGCATACAACATTTTCAGTATTCTTTGTATATATAAATACAGTGAACTAAACGTGTGTGGAAAGCTTCATTTTTTTCCTTTTCCATTTAATGTCAAATTTTATATTTATTATTCAGTTACTTTACTTAATTTTGTATTTTTTCTGCTTGAATTAGAATTCCTCTTCATTGCCTTAACCTTTTAGCTTTTAAATTCCTGAAATTCATGCGAATTACAGTGCAAGCAGTCAAAGCGTGGAAGTTTCTGACAAAAATTGACAAAATTAAAAGCAAGTCATGGGAATGAAATGGAAACATACATTTTTGTTTTTCTATACGGCTGATATTGATCCTCGATTCACAAAAAAATGTGATAAAAAATTATCTTATCTACAGTGGATTTTGATTCAATTCATATAAAAATTTGATAAAAATGATCTAAACATGAAACACTCACCCTTAGTTAAACGAAAATTATCAATATTTATATCTTAAATTGATACAAATAAAAACAATTCCCGCCCAAGTAAGAGCGGCGTGCACCGACTAGCCGAACTGGTGCGGGGCGGGGAACCGTGGGGCCTATTTTAGCTGAACCAGAGGAAGACTCAATAATTTCGCAGAACTTGACCAAAACAGATTGCTTCACCATATAAAGAAAGTCTATAAAAATAAAGGTGTATATTTAGGCGCCATCCGCAGCGTGAATAGTATTACATAACTTTCCTTAATATAGCGAAACCAGCTGCTGTGGAACAGCCTGGAAAATAATCGGACAACACAACATAAATAGTAAAAACAACACAACATAAATAGTAAAAAAATTGAATTTAAGATAAAAATACACTATTTACTAAATCTTTAGCAAAGATGAAAATTTTACATGAAAATTAAAGCAATAATCAATAAATGGTAAGTAAATATGACCAAACTGTCTTAATGCTACTGTACAAAACGTTATACCAATTTATGATGAAATGAGCGAAACACTATAAAAATAATTAGAAAAATGTACACTTTCTCACCACCTGATAATGGATATTGAAGAGACGAGTCCTAGGTGAGGTCTAGTAGTCTCTGCTAGGATACCACGCTCTACCCCCTTTACTGCAATCTGATGGTAAGGTTTCTCGGTACTGCAATGATACTGCTATGTCTAAATTTTGCCTGAAGTTCCATGATATATTTCCCGGAAGGTAAGTTGAAATATGAGATAAATTCTCCAAATGTCAATTACAGACTTTATATTTTGGTTGATTACAAGATGACCACTCTCCACAGTTACTTGAATAACTATTACGTAACAACGTAATTATAATATTAAATTTATGGTTGATTATGAGATTTCCAGTCTCTGAATGTAAATTATGCGATTGATTTAGATAAATTAACTAGGTAGTTAATTCTAGGTAATATAATACTAGATGGTATAATATAATAGATATATTATACTAAATATATTTAATGTATAATATATAATAGACGGTAGAACTCCTGGCAAAGTAAAAAGAAAGAGAAACACTTCGTTAGCACGTGGTAGTAAAAATAAGGTTATGATAAAAAAACTAAATAAATTCCACAAATTGGAAAATATAGCTGAAGGCTGCAATATGTTGTTAATTAAAATCATTTAAGAAAATAAATTACCTTCTAAATGTATGGATGACACTAAATGAAGATTGATAATTTTAAATTAACACTTGGCATCTGCCAATTAGATTATCAAACGAAGTTACTGATTTATACCGTTGCAAAAGAATCAATGAGTTATTAAATGTACGGACTCTAGAAGGAAGACTAATATCCCCTCTAAAAAGAGAACTGCGCGGTAATCAAGTCGTTTGCAAATTGATATCGGCAACCTAACATTCTACAATAGAAATAATATAGTTTAAACCTTATTTAATTACTACTAGTATTCATTAATTAATTTGAATGCATTTCAATATAAATAATGTAAAGAGGTACGAGTGTGTGGTAAGGTAGCAAGAGGCTAGAACATAAAATAAATACATATTTAACAGAAAGATATAATGTCACTCCGCTTACAATTAAACTGAAATAAAATATTAGATGAAAACATTCACAGTACGGGTGATTAATCTATAAAGATGGTATATTGTACAGCAAACTCAAGTAATTGAAAGGATTTAGTGTGTTTTAATTAAAACTGCATATTATTTCAAATGGTATGCTACAAACAAAATATTAAATTATGAAAAATATATATTATAGAAATTAACATCCAGTATAACAAAACATCTCGGAAAAGTAGGTACACATATAATAAAAGAAACAGAAAAATCTGATAAAAATGATCTAAACAAAATATTAAATTATGAAAAATATGTATTATAAAAATTAACACCCAGTATAATAAAACATCTCGGAAAAGTAAGTACACATATATACGTATAAACGTATTTTTATCTAGTGATTCATTTTACAAGTCTCGTTCATAGTCGGTCTTCATAAAATGAACCGGACAAATCCTACTTGTATCTGAGTTAAAATCTTGCGTTTTCACCTGTTTATCCATTCACCTCTTATGGCTTTGGATAACAGATCTTCGGGTTTTGGAAAAACGTGGAAAATAATATTTTGACCAGTAGATTTATTTGTACAATACGTGTTATTACAGTCATACACTGCACATCTTGTTTCCGGCATTTTTCTTCACTTCTATTTGAATAATAACAATATGTAAATCTAATATATGAATTATTATTAAGCTTCTTTTACCTTCTATAATATATACAAAATCACATAAAACACAAATAATAATAATTATCTTTTAAATCCTTTGAAGGCCCAAAATAATGCAAGCAATAGTATGTCCCTGTTTCTGCACACAATTTCACTAATTAAAAAGAACTGATTTTATAACTCAAAGAAACGTATAAAACACACACGAAGATGTACATATGAAATTTATAAAGAAAAACCAGTAAATAAGTAGACTAAGCATAATACTCTCACCACTAAACACAGAGAAACAATGCCATCAGAAACGTAAACAACGTAAACTACAAACTCGCCGTGACGTCACAGCTTTGCCGGTAAGTGGCGAAGGTTGCAGCATAGGGAACTGGCAATCCTCCCTCTGTTTATGGTTAATGCCGCGCCATGACTGAACTTAGTAGTAGGTTCGAAGTAAATGGTGTTATTCGGAATCGTTTGTAGGGGGTATGGCCGCTAAATTAAATTTACTTCTTGTCACTGATGTTGTAAAAGGTTTATATTGGAGAGCATCTAAAGCGATGATGTTTCCAAGGCAAAGTGCGGTCAAGAATTTTTCGCCAGCGAAGATGATGACTTCGTTGAATATCTGTATGATTTCGTTAAATGTATAGTACTTTAGAAAAGTTTCAACGCACTAAACGGACGTTTCGTTCCGACTGAAAGACGGCAGGTGTGTGGCTATATGATGCAAAAGACTCTATACATTGGATGCTCACAGTTAAGCCCCTAGGAGAAAGACTTCCAATGTTGCCATCCGAAAATCTTGTGTTTACCTACTCCGTTTTGCATGCTTTGTTTACACCTAGGCTGATTATTCTCATTTGAAAAGAAGCAACCCTTGTATTCTTACTTTACCTCAATATTTATCTGAAATGAATAAAAAGCAGAAATATATAATAATTAATTAAAATTTCAAAATGGAATATTTTAACAAATTGGAAAAAGTATTCCAGAGTACCACCTTGTATCTCGGAAAATGTTGGTAGGACAGAAGAAAGTTTAATACAAAAAAATGTGAGGTATTTTACGAGACATTCATGAAATAGATTTTTTGCTCCATATTTTCATTTCCATTTTCCATTTTCCATTTGGCAGGGCGAGCGGCAACGTCCCAAGGTCGAAAATTCAAAATATTAGTCAGTTTGGAAGGCTGCCTAGACTATATCATTCGGGAGAAATGTCAAATAAGATAAATTGCAAATTATAGAGAAAAAATGGCAAATTACTGGGAGAAACTCCAGTCTTTCATTTAAGATATTGTGCAGATACCTTTATAGACCCGCTTACAATTTCCAGTGTCTGGAAAAGCTTTTTCCTAGTTTTAAAAGAAGAGCATTCTGCTTTAACAATATAGGTCGATGATATTGAATTATTCTAATATATTTCCTTTATTATAGTGTATACGTACATAAACTCACCATTTAAATATTGTCAGTTACCAAACCTTGAAATAAAATATCTAAACCATACAGTATGGGCGCCAATGTCGTCCCGTGTACATTTGGGGTATTACTTCCACATCCAGTGGTAGTAACGCGAAAAAAAATTGGAAAATTATTATTGTTTAAATAGACTTAGAATGTCATAAAATGTCGAGTTTTGAGCAATTTTCTGTCTGTTGTCGTTTCAATTACCCCTTCTAACCTTGCGAGAAAAGTTGTTTAAAACAATTTATTTGACCAGAGTTAAGAGACTGCTTTACTTACTCTTAACCTAGCATACTATTATAGCTAGACTTTCGCACTTATATATCGTACCTTCTTCCAGAAAAATATAAAATACATTCTTTAATTTATGATTTTAAAAAAAATTACGTCCATCTGCCAATAACCTTTAAATATACATAAGTTCCACACGAATACGTTCTTGGCCCAGTTATCTTTTTGATGTATAATAATGACTTGGTAACTACCAACACGTTTTACGATTTTTTTCCAATGACACCAGTTAAAGGAGAGGTAGTAGTAACCACAGAAAAAGTCATGTGAAATATGATTTAAAATACTAATTTTCATCATCTTCAAGGCCCTTCATGTAAGAAAAATTAATATAGAACTTGTTTTTTTTTTAACTGGGCATATAAATATTACTTAACATTATGCGAAACCTGATAGTATGCCAATCCATTTATTTTTTATTTTCACTGGATCTAGACTATATCCTCCTTTCGTAGTCAGTGACTCATTTAAAAAAAATTGAAAATATTGTTATGTTTCTCGAACTTCTTATATAGAGCAAAACCTAGTACCTCTTTAATTATTCTTGGTTTAATAAAGTATCTCTCTAATTCTTTATTGTAACAGACAACCATTTTGGCACTGAACTTCGCTCATATAAGGTCGCTTTTCCATGGTTACTGACAGTAATTCATTAAGAAATTTTTTCCGACATTTCTTTAATAAAAAACTATAACTAAAACAAAAACCTTCGGTTGTAATTTAGAGAGATTTCCCTTTGGGAATATTAACAGTAATGAAAAGCCGCTGCCCAAGGAATCACTACTTCCACATCCAGATGAAGTAAAAAAAAATTGAGGCCTTTGGTTCTTGTACACATACTAAATCACAATTTTTTTTTCACCCCCTTTTATAAAAGGGTGGTGGTAGAAATGAGGGTGGCTAATGCCAAAATTTTTCTTGAGACATTAGCTTCTCTAAATACGTATGTACTAAATACCAATCTTATGGACTCTTACCTTCTTGATTTACCTATTTACCCCCATTTACCCCAATTTGACCCCACAGCTCTTCAACGGAATAAGATGAAAATACAATCTAACTACAGATTTCGTTAAAGTACACACGTGTACCAAATTTTAAGTCAACATCTTAAACGGTTCCAGAGTAGTCGTGCGCACAAAAAAAGTTATAGGCAGACAGACCGACAGACAAAAATTTTTTTGCTCAAACTTAAAATCTCGATGTTTCATGACATTCTAAGCCTATTTTTTTTATTTTTTTTTAATGCCTTTTTTGTATTAACGTTCTGGCGAAGTTTAGCTAATGCTACTCTACCACTTAACCAGGACGAGCAATAAAAATTTTTAAAACTTTTTTGTCCTTACTATTATACTGAATGTGGAAGTAAAACGAAATGTCTTTGAACAAACAAAGACTCATCTTAATACTCGCCAAGCAAATAATATTAACTTACATATACATATCTTGACATGTCTTTTCTATGAACATAATACACAAGACCAATAAAGATATTTATAATTATCATGATTATGGCTATTCAATCTTCCAATCTTCAGTTTTACCAAAAATTATTTATTGGTATATATTGCTCTTAAAATATACATTTACTATAGTTGTATGGTTTGTGAAATTGAATAAACAAATATTGTTTGAATTACATTAGGTAAACTTTGTCAATGAGAATTATATCTTTGGACAATAAAGTAGGTATCTTTCTTCCTTTTTCTTCTATATTTTCGTAATTTTTTCAAAACAGAAGTATTTTTCTTTGTGTTTTTAGCGATTAGGTTCCCCGTAAAGATAAGTCTATTCAATTATTATAATAAATCATCTAACTCATTAAAATTATAATGAATTTTCATTCTCCATAGCAAAACGATTCACTTGTAACTGATTTACTGGTCTAGCAAAAATAATAGTTTCGACCACTGTGTTAGAAAAGGCATTCGTTATGATGCAGAATTATCGGCAAATACCATGTAAAACAAGCGGAATCTATTCCTGCAGGAAATCCGAGGGTTTTGCATATCGACTGCACATTTATCAGCCGGCGTTAATGTCAAAATAATTGTAAGTAATATAGGGCAATTTGAGAACATCGAGTTTGACCTGTGGCCTTTTCATTCCAGATAGCCTCTACGGAATGGTGCCGACACACACATTTATAAAATCGGCGTCGAAACAATGGAAATGTCGGGTTCAAATCTGTGGTCGATTTTCCTCATTACAATTATAAATTGGTTTGTCAAGATGGATGCCCGATATTTTCAACGTGGTAGTTTAGTTATAAATTGCACGAGTTCTAGTAAATGTGTGTATCCTTTTTTCGGAATAGCAACAGTTCATTATTTTGAACACTTTTTAATTAATGCATTTTTCATGGATAATTTGATGTATATCTTTAACACAGGGTGATTCGCCTAAAATTTCCTAAGTCGATTACTGGGAAACTAAATGCGACATTTTTTATAAACACAGAAAAATCTCTACAAGAAAATAAGCGGCGGTCTTTCTTAATTTTTAGGTTGCAAGAAACAAGACAATGATCTGAAATATTATTCATTCTAATTACGTTAATGTCAGAACACATATCACTGCAGGAAGAGACAATAATGTCAATGAGAGTTTGAGAAGCATCAGTAATACGAGCAGGTTCAGTTATAATTTGTATCATACCATAGCCTTCCAAAAAATTGTTTAATAGTGTGAAACCATGACTAGATTTATTTAAAAAATTAATATTTAAATCACCACCAAATATTATAAAATCAAAATCAGGGATATTAGCCGTAAAAGGATTATATTGAACTCTTTCAAAATATGCTACCTGAACTACTGGACGAAGTGTTTTATCAAACACTGTTAAATATGTAGTATTTTCATGAAAACGAACTCACTACAAGAGACAAGTATGAGACTATTTAAGGTACTTGTATACTAAAATTAACTTTTACAGTTTTAAATGTAATTTGGTATACTAATAAATAAAGTGATTTTACAGTTGAATTTTCAATAAAAATAAAATCGTCCGTTTAGTTTCGTAGTAATTGATTCGGAAAGTTTGACTTTTTTAGGCAAAGATGCCTTATTTGACGTAGTAGAGATCGGCTCAAGTTAATTTTCGCTCTTATTACCACAATTTTTGAGAAATATGTTTCAAAAACTAACATAACATTAAGTATTTTCTTATTAACACTCTGTTAAAACGCTGAAAAAATCGTCCGTCTAGTATAAAAGTTATTAGAACTTTAATCAGTTTTAAGACCTACATTTGTGTAAATGAAACAGCTGTTGAAATTGATTGGCAACGTTGCATATTAAGAAGATGGCGTGAATATTTAAATTTTTAAAAACTATAAGTTTAAAAATTAGTATAAATGCTCCTTAAATTTGTTGTCTACAAATTTGTCTAAAAAATCGATGAATATCGAGATATTCGAGTAAATAGAGAAAATTTCATGTTTTCCTAGAAAATGCATGTAAATCTTAAAAAAATAATTTTGTCAGAAACTTTCGTTTTGAAGGGCCGAGATTAATAAGGTATCCAGGTAATACATGATATTAAGTGGACATCGTATATGAGATCGATTTTAATTAATTACCGATTAATTACGGTGACAAAATGGCTAAATTTTACAGAAAAAAGAAAAGTCCCAATTTCCGCCCCCTCTAATTCCCTAATTTTTGTCGGAATCCAAAAAATAAAAGAAAGAGTTTTAGCAAATTTAATTCTATTTAAATTAGCTAGAATAGTCTTTTGGTGTAGGAATCAAGATTAAGAAGTTGTCAACTTTTGAAGCACAAAAGTTGCGATTTTTTGCCCTACATCGTCGACATTTCAGTAAATATCTCCGAAACGAAGAGAAAAATTAAAATTCTGATGATAGCAAAGGATTCACAGTGAAAAACAATTGTTTGACCTAATTTTTTATTTCGAGCTAGCTCTTACCATTTCGGACATATCTGCGAAAAATAGTAAAAAACAGCTGGCATTTCGGAGACGAAAAAATTACAAAAACATGCGATTTTGACATGTTCATATTTTTCGAAAAACACTAGCGGGACGGCTGTACGATGTCGCGACGTAAAGAGGAAGACTTTCAGTTAAACCTCATCGTAAATTGCATATCGAGATTGGAAAATTCGGCTCGGCATGAACGAAATATAGCCAAATTAATTGTAGCAGATTAGTATATGATAGTTATGACAATCGTATTTAATACAGTGTTGCCAAATCCTATTACTCTATCTCTCTCGCGCTTTAATTTATTAAATCCATCGCTAGATTCGCTCTTATCAGTATACAAGTACCTTAAAGGTTACTTTTCTCCGTCATCACATAATATACCTAAATATAGCCTTGTATGCTTCCCTGACATCACACTAGACTTCTCTTTGTGGAGTCATATGAAGAGTTTCGTATGTTTCAATGAAGTTAAGAGTGAGTGAGTCTATTAATGGGGTTAAGAATGATATCAGAAGAGGCACAAATGTTTTTCAAAGTATCCGTAGTAGCAGACATTTTAAACATTTATTGTAACTCCTGTACATATCCTGTAGCTATTTGGGTACCTTCTATTTTATTAAACTTGGTAAGTCAATTATAATTTTGATATTAGGTGTATTAAGTTATCGCACCCTAACCTACAATATTATTACGATTTTACATAGCAGTAGTTTTATACATCTAATGTAGCATGGTTATCGGATACCGTATGTATTACTTCCACATCCAGTGGAAGTATAGTAACGACAAAAAAAAAATTAAAAATGTTTATTGTACAAATAGGCCTAGAATGTCATGAAACGTCGAGATTTTAAGTTTGAACGAAAAAAAGTTCTGTCTGTCTGTCGGTCTGCCTGTCGGTCTGCCTGTCGGTCTGTCTGTCTGTAACTTTTTTTGTGCGCACGTTTACTCTGGAACCGTTTAAGATATTGACTTGAAATTTGGTACACTTTTGTACTTTAACGAGATCTGGAACAAGATTATATTTTCATCTTGTTCCGTCGAAGGGTTGGGGGGTAAATTCGGGTAAATTTGGGGTAAATGCGTAAATCAAGCAGGTAAGAGTCCATAAAATGAATATTTAGTATATACAAGAGAAGCTAAGGTCTCAAAACATTTTTGGTATTAGCCACCCCCATTATTAAGGGGATGAAAAGAAATTGTGATTTAGTGTGTGTACAAGAAATAGAAACCTCAAAATATTTTTTTATTTTATCCACCCCCACTACCACCCCCACCCCACTACCAATGTGGGGTATCGTGTTATGGGGTAGATGATTTCAAATATTATATTATTAAAGTTCCATAAATAATTATTTCCACATACAAAATTTTTTCGTTGTGAGTGACTTGGATAGAAAATCTGGATGTGGAAGTAGTGATTCCTTGGGCAACGATTTTTTTATTCAATTTACTCAAGAACACTAAGAGATTTTGAAAACTATATTGAGACTCTCTTGTTTTCTATTTTACAATTTTTTTATAAAAGAGCTGTACGTGGACGTTAGATTTAAGTTTATAAGAACTTTAATTTAAAACTTTGTAAATTTCTATGCCAACGAATGACTAAATGTACGACTTAAATTTATAAAAAATACTATTTCAATTTTGTTGAAGTTGTGATAGATTAAATAACATTGTTTTAAATAAAAGTTTATTTAAACTAACGTACAATTTCTCAAGACAGAATGATCTTAAGCGAAATATATCATGCGATTCATTTGAAACCTGGAATAGTTTTGAAACAAGAAAGTTGTAACTTTTCATTTGAAATGATTTATCTGCTCAGTTTAAGCTACAATGTTTCTGTAAGAATAACTTCTAATAAATATTACTCTGCATTTGAAAGAATACAAAATGTTTTAATTCAATTTTAAACGTTTTTGTCTATCATGTATAATTATATTAAAATATGACTTTGGAATTTTAAACATTCCTCAGTTTTGTCCAGGTAATTCGTGTAAGTTCATCTATTCAAAATTTACGAGTAGATGGGTTACAATAAATTACCAAACCCACAAACACTACACCAGTTAAATTTGACTTTGAGCGAAACTTTGAGATGTAGTCCAATCAATTGGGGATTCAACCGTGCATTTTGGATAGGGTGCGATTTTATTTTGTTATGAGGATGGGTCCAACATAAGTTTAAATTTGAGTTTTCGGGGTCGGTGGTGCACCCATTTGGCCGCCATCTTGAAAATAATGGTGTAAATGGGTTTTTTTGATATATATCGAAAACTATAACTCCCATAAAAAATTGTAGATAATAATACAGGGTGATCCACGGGAACCTGACGATTTTGGAACGGGTAGTGTTCGGCATATAGATGGAGGAGGGATGCTCGAGCGGTCCCATTCGAACCATCTTAATAAGCAGTTTAGTGTACACCATGACTATTCGGGGTGTGAGACATCGTATGTTCGCGTACGACGCATTGATAAAATAAGGTGAATCTGTCATAAGAGTGCAGCGAGAATTTCTACGCAAGTTTAGTATTGAACGCCATAGAAACATCACACTAACTCAAATGGGTCAAGGGTCATAAGGAGTCTTGGTCGAATTTTTTAAAAATAAAATGGCATGTAATTGGCTAATGAGATATGTAAATAAACATTTTATAATTTGAAAAATAACTGTGCATTGCTCATTCAAAAATCGTCAGGTTCCCGTGGACCACCCTGTATTATCTACAACTTTATTAACAACTTTTTGTTGAAACTTCGATCATTAAGAAGTAAAAATTAATGAAAATTTAGGGGATGAAAAACTATTGTTTTTAATAAATTTTTTCTATTAATTTTATTTAAAAAATGCATGAGGGCTTTTTTATACAGTATTTTAAAGCAAACAATTTGACCTACTATTTTTTTACATTTTGATTATAGGTAGAAAAAAATTATTGATACTCTATACCATTTATATTATTATATTTTATGTTTTTTATATTTTTTATTAATGATATCATCTTATTTATAATTAATATGCAGTGTGTCCCTGAATGGGGTACAGTATTCTTGTAAACTCTCTTATTTTTAATTTGCCGAGAAGAAGTCATTGCACTATCGTATTAAATTACACTTCAATAAAATTGACGTTTATATTTCGTGGCAACTTGTGAAATGTGATATTTGTACTTTCACTTTTCGTTTATTTAGTAGAGATTAAATAATTTTAATTGAAGTGTGATTTATTACGATATTGCAAAAAACACTGTAACACATCGCGAATGTTAAGGATTGTACCGTCCCCTACCGTTCTTGATATACTTCGCAGTTCTTGAGCCGTAACCTCTAAACACACTTACCCTATCCTCTCACAAAGCAGCTCCACATTTTGTGATCTGGTCACATAAACTTTGTTTTTAGTATGTCCCCAAAAATTAAAATCCATGGGAGTGAGATCAGGAGACTTGGGTGGCCGATGTATCAGAGGGCTATTTCGGCCTATCCGTCTCTGGAGAGAATGTTCATTTATCCACGGCACTTACTACTACGGAATTGTAGATAGATGCTCTGTCGAGTTGGAAATAAAATTTTTCCAAACGAAAATCGACTATTGCATTTCAAACATCATTATTTAAAAATTGTAGCAAATGTGTCGCATTTATATATGGAAAAACGAAAAACCACCCTATTATTGTTTCGTTAAAAATTCCTTCTGAGAATATTGCCTTTTACAATTTATTTTCCAATCAGAATTTTCTTCTGCCCAATGTTTAGAGTTTTGTGATGATGCTACCTCGTTGGTGGAGAAAGTTGCTTCATCCGTGAAAATTACTTTTTTCAAGAAGTAGTCTCTATTGTTCAAATAATTAACTTGGATCCATACACAATATTCTAGTCCTCTCGCTTCATCATCTTCCTTCAAGGTATGTACAAATTTTGGTTTAAACAGTTCTAGCTTATGGCGTTTTTTTTATCTATTTATTAAACGTCGGCCTATTTCCGCTACCAGGGCCTATCACCGACGCCAGGAGACGAGCTACCCCCAACCTGAAAATTTTGCCGAACCTCTTCTTGTAAGAAGAGTAGGGATCTTTTACTTGCCTAACATTTAATAGACAAGGGACCGCCTGCTTTACATTCCCTCCGAAGGATGGAATAATCGCTACATAATCCTCGCGTATACACTGATATACAAGCCGCTAGAAGGTGGGACGAGATCGCCGTGTTTCTCCAATACTAACCGCGCTGCACGTTGCTTCACTGGAGTATCGAGGATACGCTCGCCCCATGGCCACAGATCAAACAAACCAGATGTTTCACTTATGACGTTTCATGGTTTAGATAATAAATCAACTCCTGGAAGGTGCCAATTTGTGTAGTGTTCTGCGCACATACCAAGCAGTCTTAACCAGCGAGTATAGTCACAGGAGGGAGTTGATGACACCCAACAATAATTAAAAGTTACCTAATAAATACTCAAAAAACCACTTAAATGTATAACAATAACAACTCTAAGCTTCAATACAATACACCAGATTCCAAAATGATTAATATCAGTGGTGTAGCTGATGACGACTTCCATCTCTGAGATTTCAGTACTAAACACTCCCTCCTGTGACATTATACTCGCTGGTCTTAACTTCCATGTCAACCGCTAGGTTGCTCTGTTTATGTCTTCTGCGCAGAATCCTGGAAGGTATACGTCACATGACAAAAAATGAAACTGGTTACATAGGGAATACTATTAAGTGAAACATCTGGTTTGTTTGATCTGTGCCATGGCGTTTTAAACGTCTCAAAATATTTGACGCCGATAAATTGAGGTCACGAGACTGGTAGTAGTATTGGCGTTAAACGCCACTAATATAGCATTATCCTCTCCATACCTTCAATTAAGCACAATACCAGTTGAATTGAATAAGATACATATTCTTGCTACGGTGCCATGGTGTATTGGTTGTCTTAGAGGATCTATAAATTAAATTCTTCTGCTGCTTCTCTTGAAGACCGTACATTTTCACCGACTATCTTTAATATTCCTCTTTTTTCATCAGTAGTTAAAAGTATTTTAACTATTATGAGCAAAGAAATAAAATAAGGAAACTTTAGCGTGTATTAAATTATTAAAACAAGAAAAACTAACAAACTCAAGAAAAAATAACAACCTGCCTGCCTGGTCTGGTCTGAACAGATTGGCGGAATAGGCCTCTTGCACAAAATATAATTTTGGCATTTTTAGAATCTTTATTTAATACAAAACACGGCCTGTAAAGGATTTTTTCTTATTTTTTCTTTTACAGACGGTATTCAACATTAAAGTTTGAATAAATCCGTTAGGCGCGCAAACAACGTGTGACGTCATGTGTCAGGTTACGCACAGCGCTAGCGTATATTTTAAATTAATTCCATTCATGATCCGTGATCACTGATCAGTTATTTGAATTTGGAAAAATTAGACATAAACACAACACTTGTCTTAGCCATTAACATAAAAACCTAAGCAAACATTTTCTGTTTGTGCCTTTTAATCGAAAGGTCACAAAAATGAACCAAGAAAAATTGGAAATTATTTAGAAATGTGAAGATTATGAAATATTATTTATTTTCTTTTAATTTTAGTGGCCAAATAAATCAAGCATTCGACACTGAGGCTATATTAAACTATTCTTTATTTAAACTAGATAAATTTGTTGCGGTACTAATAATCCCAAATAATACTTTGCATGCTAATTCAGATTACAGCTGCTCTCTCTATCATGTATCATAGTGAGAGAATACACCGTTCAGCACATAACTGATCAATGACGTAAATGATCGCTTAGTGCTACCACGTGATGAACGCCCATTGCACGCATCTCCAATATGAGTGTTTTCTGAGATTTGCCCCTTCTCCCGGATATTAGTTGGTGATTTAAATACTTTCCAGTTAGAAATTATGGAAACAGATTTGATAATTGCTAATGTATAGTAACACTATATTAATATATATAGATTAATTTAAAATATACTGCACATGCAAGAGGTCCATTGAATGACTTTAATTTTCGTGATCTGACTTGTCTGAAACGTAAATTCCAATTTATTTTCGCTGTTGCTAATTGCTAATGTATCTAAAAATGGTAGTTGTTCATTGTTTTCGATTTCCTACGTGCGTTTTATGGTGAAACGGATATTTAATTTAGAAACTTTAGTACCATGTACTGCGTGTATCCCACCCACATATCTCAATTATACTTCAATTAGTTGTGATTTTTATATATAACCTGATAGCTTGTAATGATTTTGTACCGTCTAAACGTTGGTTGTGGCATTTTCTTAATTTTTCTCTATTCTTATTGGGATGCTCTGCCACATGTATTCTTCTAAACAATGTCTGAAATCTACAAAATAATACAATTAACTAGTATTTTACTGGAAAATAACCTCTACGCCTGTGACTTTTACGTCAAAGGATCAGTTAGAGGGTGGTTTTGACAAATAATGAATAAGAACAAAAATATAAAAATGACGTATTTTGCTGACGTTTCGGAAAACGAATCTGTTTCCTTTCTCAAAGCGTATTATAATGTTTGTGGGCTGTGTATATTAAATACACAGCTTTAAGAATATATTTGTTATATTCAGTATCCATAGATACTTACTGCTTACACAGAACTGTTGATATATCTAACTGATAGTTTTATTTTAAACAATGTTGAGTTTGTTAAGTTCTTCTTTTAACATCGGCAGCCAGGTTGTGCAAACATCTACAGAACAATTCGACACGCATTTATCCTCATTCAATAGTATTATAGCCGCTTCTTTAATTTTTCTTTTCTTGCTATCTGTCTCTTTTGTTAAAGTTTTTGCCGAGTCCCAGTTTATTCTATGTCCGTTCTCCCAAGCGTGTTCGCAAATCTTCGATTTCTGAATCTCATTTTTTCTAATGTAACCCTTGTGCTCACCCAATCTAACACTGAATGGTCTGGATGACTCACCCACATAATGTTTATTACACTCACACGGAATATTATAAATGCAGTTTTTTGAATTTTGCTCATGATTTAGCGGTTTTGTTTTTGTTAAAATAGATCTCAATGTATTGCCCGTTTGAAATATCGTCCTAATATCAAAGACTTACTTTCAGTTTGAAGGTGATTTCTATCAGCAAAACTTTGGTATGGCAATGGGGTCTCCATTGTCACCAGTTTTAAGTAATATATTTATGGAGGACTTTGAAACGAAACATTGTATATATAAACCGGTTAGCTGGTGGAGATATGTTGACGATATATTTGCAATTTGGCCCCACGGAGTCGATTTGCTAGATAATTTTTTAGAAAATATAAATAATATAGAACCATCTATTTACATTAGAAGTAGAAAATAGAAATGAACTACCCTTTTTAGATGTTTTAATTAAAAGAGTAAATAATATGGTTGAAACAAGCGTTTATAGAAAACCAACACACACCAACAGGTATTTGAATTTTAACTCAAATCAGTCGATGCATGTTAAAAAGGGTGTCATAAAATGTTTATATGATAGGGCCAAAATAATTTCTTCTAATGATGAAATATTAGACAATGAGAAGCGCTTTATAAAAGAGGTTCTTATAAACAATCAATACCCTGAAGCTTTTGTTGATAGAACTTTCACATATATAGAAAATAATAATCATGTACGACAAAAACCTGAACAACGGTACACGACGTTAATTCCTTATGTACACGGATTATCTGAAAAGCTACGCCGTATAGGCAATAGATTTGATATTAGGACGATATTTCAAACGGGCCATACATTGAGATCTATTTTAACAAAAACAAAACCGCTAAATCATGAGCAAAATTCAAAAAACTGCATTTATAGTATTCCGTGTGAGTGTAATAAACATTATGTGGGTGAGTCATCCAGACCATTCAGTGTTAGATTGGGTGAGCACAAGGGTTACATTAGAAAAAATGAGATTCAGAAATCGAAGATATGCGAACACGCTTGGGAGAACCGACATAGAATAAACTGGGACTCGGCAAAAATTTTAACAAAAGAGACAGATAGCAAGAAAAGAAAAATTAAAGAAGCGGCTATAATACTATTGAATGAGGATAAATGCGTGTCGAATTGTTCTGTAGATGTTTGCACAACCTGGCTGCCGATGTTAAAAGAAGAACTTAACAAACTCAACATTGTTTAAAATAAAACTATCAATTAGATATATCAACAGTTCTGTGTAAGCAGTAAGTATCTATGGATACTGAATATAACAAATATATTCTTAAAGCTGTGTACTTAATATACACAGCCCACAAACATTATAATACGCTTTGAGAAAGGAAACAGATTCGTTTTCCGAAACGTCAGCAAAATACGTCATTTTTATATTTTTGTTCTTATTCATTATTTGTCACAATCCACCCTCTAACTGATCCTTTGACGTAAAAGTCACAGGCGTAGAGGTTATTTTCCAGTAAAATACTGGTTAATTGTATTATTTTGTAGATTTCAGACATTGTTTAGAAGAATACATGTGGCAGAGCATCCCAATAAGAATAGAGAAAGATTTTGTACCCTTATGTAGACAGTTTTTGTTGATTGCATTTCACTGACCGATTTTATGCCAACTTATACACATTATAAATATTAATACTAATCTTATTTATTTGCTATTATGACAATTTTTATACTTAAAAAAAAAATCAAAAATGTATTAATCATTAGATGTATTATTTGAAAATTCAATCCCTGTAGTAACTCTTGGATGAAAAACTACAAAATCATATTTTCTACAGTCATTTTTATACTAGAAGCAGTAGAAATAATATTATTCATTAGGGGCAGAATCTAACGGACAAGAATAACTCACAACTGTTATAAAGAGAGCCCAAAGGAAAATATATAAAAAATAAATATCCACATTTATATCTAATGTATCTTCGGATCTAGTGCTCTAGCGTTTAATATCGAACATGGACTTTCCGTCTCAAGTCGGATATCTTGGCTTATCAATAATGTATGAAGCCCATTTCACCGATGTGTAAGCAAAACATAAATTGTTTTAAATCACCTCAACAAATCATGGTCTGTGTTAAAGAAATAAAACGATAATTTGAATTAATTTTCTCTCCCACCCGTTGATAAAACGATTTATAATAGCAATAAATAATATAATAAGTGTATGGCTAATTATAATTATAGTAGTACAAAGCGGTGCATAGCGTCGGTGATATTTCGTGAAATAGTTTAGTAGACAGGTGTACTAAATATGAGATTTAATAATAATAACAACTTTTATTGAATAGTAAAAAAGTACCAATACTTCAGACAACTGATATTTTGTCAATTAACAATAACTGGAAAAGAAATTAAAATGGTAAAATTACAAATAAGTATGTCTAATATTTTAAATTATATTTGGATATTTTTGATATACAGTGTGGCTACAATTTCGTGGACACAAGCCTGTATCTATGTTATTACTTGACGGATCGTTTTCTAATTTGGGCAGGCCACATATACCATGGTAGTGCATATTTAGAACCTAATAGAACATATTTTAATCATAGGCGTGCGTTGCAGGAAATAAATAAAGGGGCAAATTTTTACGAATTTTTAATAGCGAATCGGATAGAAAAAAACGATGTCATATTCTTATTTATCACCCTCGAAAACATACCTGAAACAAGTTTCATCCAAATCCTATGCAGGGTTGATCAGAAAATAAAGAAATATTTCAATTTTCTTTCGTTATTCCCTTTTTAGATAATAAAACTAACTAGAAGGACGGTTAAGCATATCGGTTATTAAGAACTCTCGCTGCTTTTTTACTATAATCATAAGAATTGTCATGAGATTTTTTAGCAACTAATTTACTTAGTACACAATGTAAGAGCAAATTAAAAGGGAATTCTAAAAATAATAAAACAATAATTTATCAATCTTTACTGCTTGCAATTATAATGGAAAATCCAATGGTGCCATGGAATGGCTTTATTTGTCGAAATGTCATATTGTGACATAAGCTAAGTAGTTTACATTTTAGTGTTGAATTTAGACTTCAAATAATTGTGATTTCTAATACAATGCCAGAAAATCGTTTATCATTTGCTGAAAAAGTTGAGATTATTAGAATTGTAGGAGAAAATATAACAGTAAGAGAAGCAGCAAGAACTTTTAATGACCGACATCCTAACCGGCCTCCAGTAAGTTTTAGCACAATAGCTAAGATTAATCGAATTTTTAATCAAACTTGAAACGTTACAATATTAAGACCAACAAATTATAATCGGAATAATTTAAATGAAAACAGAATTTTGCAAGTATTCCGTAATAATCCAAAATTAAGTATAAGACAAGCTTCTTTGAACTTAAATCTAAACAAAGAAATAATAAGAAGATGTCTAAAAAGAAATAACATAAAACCATTTAAGCCTAAAATATTACACACACTCTTAGAAGGGGATTTTGAAAGAAGATTGGATTATGCACTTTGGATGCAGGGTGAATTTTTGAACAACAGAGATTTTGTGACGAATCTACTTTTACATCAAATGGTGTAAGATCCACCCAAAATATGAGATACTGGGCGTCAGAAAACCCACATTGGATAATTAACAGTAAAAATCAATACTTATTCAAAGTGAATGTTTGGTGTGCTATTTTAAATCAACAAATTATTGGACCTTTTTTTATTCAGAATTTGACTGCTCAAAATTTTCTGAATTTTCTAGAAACAGAAATTATGGATTTTCTTGATAATTTACCGTTAAACGTGAGCGAAAACCTTTACTTTTTGTTAGACGGTGCACAGTGGCGAGAAATGCCAGTGTTCCACCCAAATTACTCTAGAGGTCGTAAATTTTGAATTATTGAGACATTCTTTTTTTTTAAATGTTCATCTTGAATTTACCTATCGATCCCTCTAGCCGGATTTTGAAATTTCATTTTTCATTTTTTTTTAATTTTTAATAGAAAATGATATTTTTACAAAAATATACTGTTTTTTCTATTAAGTTTATTCTAACGGGCCGTAAATTTGAGTTTTCGTAACAAATTTTTTTTTCAAATCTTCGTCTTTTAATCAGCTATTGATCTGTCTAGATGAATTTTTAATTTAGTTGTTGACAACTGTCAAAATTACTGTCAAATATAAAAAAGTACGATTTTTAGATAAATAATTCATACAATAACAGGTTGGTGTTCAGAAAAATATATATAGTGTTTTCAATGTACCTGGTTCCGAAGTTGACAGGAAAATACGTATTTATAAATTTGGCAGCTGCCATAATTGTTGTCAAATTTCCAAAGATAGATGGAAGAGCTTATTAATTTTAAAAATACCCTGTAAATGTATAGAAAAATAGATATATATTGTTTTTGATCCGTTTGATTTAGTAATTGACAGGAAAATATGAGCTTTAAATTTGGCAGCTGTCATAATTGCTGTCAATTTTCAAAATATGGAGGTAATACCTAATTAATTTTAAAAATGCATTATAAATGTATAGAAAAATAGATATATATATTGTTTTTAAACTGCCAGATTTAACAGTTAACAGGTTTTTAAATTTGGCAGCTACCATAATTTCTGTCAAATTTCAAAAAATAGAAGTTAGAGCTTATTAACTTTAAAAATACCCTGTGAATATGTAGTAAAACGGATACAAATTGTTTTTAATGTACCTAGTTCCGAAGTTGACAGGAAAATATAATTTCTGAATTTGACAGCTGTCATAATTGCTGTCTCATTTCAAAATATAGAGGTAAGAGCTTATAAATTTTAAAAACACCCTATAAATGTATAGAAAAATAGATATATATGTTATTTTTGATCTATCTGATTTCGTAACTGATAGGAAAATATCATTTTTAAATTTGGCAGCTGACGTAATTGCTGTCAAATTTCAAAACATGGAGGTAAGAGCTTATTAACTTTAAAAATACCTTACAAATGTATAGAAAAATTTATGTATATTATTTTTGATCTATCTGATTTCGTAAGTAATAGGAAAATATAATTTTTAAATTTGGTAGCTGCCATAATTGCTGTCAAGTTTTAAGGTGTGCAGATTAGGAGTTATTAATTTCAAAAATACCCTTTGAATGTATAGACAAATAGATATATATTATTTTTTCTCTTCCTGATTTATGAACTGACAGGAAAATATTATTTTTAAATTTGGCAGCTGCCAAATTTAGAAATCACATTTTCCTGTCAACTTCGGAACCAGGTACATTAAAAACAATCTGTATCCGTCTTGCTATATATTCACAGGATATTTTTAAAGTTAATAAGCTCTAACTTCTATTTTTTGAAATTTGACAGCAATTATGGCAGCTGCCAAATTTAGAAATACATAATTTCCTGTTAACTTGGGAACCAGGTACATTGAAAACACTATATATATTTTTCTGAACACCAACCTGTTATTGTATGAATTATTTATCTAAAAATCGTATTTTTTTATATTTGACAGTAATTTTGACAGTTGTCAACAACTAAATTAAAAATTCATCTAGACAGATCAATAGCTGATTAAAAGACGAAGATTTGAAAAAAAAAATTGTTACGAAAACTCAAATTTACGGCCCGTTAGAATAAACTTAATAGAAAAAACAGTATATTTTTGAAAAAATATGATTTTCTATTAAAAATTTAAAAAAATGAAAAATGAAATTTCAAAATCCGGCTAGAGGGTAAATTAGGTAAATTCAAGATGAACATTTTAAAAAAAAGAATGTCTCAATAACTCAAAATTTACGACCTCTAGAGTAATTTGGGTGGAACACTGGCATTTCTCGCCACTGTGCGGTGCCCCAGCACATAGTTCTCGTATGGTTAGAAATTGGCTTGACACCAATTTTCCTATGAAGTGGATTGGTCCCCGTAGCATTACATGAGTTTCCTCCAAGATCCCCGGATCTCACCCCGATGGATTTCTATTTTTGGGGTAAAATAAAAAATAAAGTATACGTTAATCGGCCTCGTACTGTGGAAGAATTGCGGCAACGAATTACAGAGGCATGTCACAAGGCACGAACAGATAAAAGTGATTCGTCATGTTAGAAAAAGGGTAGAAGCATGCATCACATTGAATGGCGGTTATGTTGAAGTTAGAAGAATTCATTAGTATAATTAATTAATTAAGTTATGATGACAAATGAAAAGAATAAAAATTCCATTATTTCATATAATTCCTTCAACAATTTATCATTACCACAAATGTATTCTTAATGTCAATTGTTTTTCTGTGAATACATTTATGTGATGTTTCTGTGTGTTATTTTTTTCTGTAGTACGCATGCCATAAAGAAGAAGTAAATGGGACACAATGTTAACATAAAATTACATACGGGAGAAAATATATTTCTTTATTTTCTGAGCAACCCTGCATAGGATTTGGATGAAACTTGTTTCAGGTATGTTTTCGAGGGTGATAAATAAGAATATGACATCGGATTTTTTTCTACCCGATTCGCTAATAAAAAATCGTAAAAATTTGCCCCTTTATTTATTTCCTGCAACGCACGCCTATGATTAAAATGTATTCTATTAGGTTCTAAATATGCACTACCATGGTATATGTGGCCTGCCCAAGTTAGAAAACGATCCGTCAAGTAATAACATAGATACAGGCTTGTGTCCACGAAATTGTAGCCACACTGTATATACAGGGCATTTATTTTTATACCTGACCGAAAAATAATAATTATCTAATTTAGTTTGCGACACCCTACATAATCTCTAAAAAAGTAATCCCCTTAAAATTTGAGCTAAATCGGTTAAGGGAAAAACGTGCCGCAAGTACCCCCAAGATTCTGAATTTCTTGAAATCCTTCTTGAAATTGACCTTTTATAAGAAGTAAACAATAAGTAGGTAGGTGTTAACTCACAATGGACAAATATGAAATAGTTTACCAGACCCTTCTCCAAAGAAAGCGGAAGGTCGTTGCTAGAGGTAGAAACAGTGAATCATATAGAAGAGCTTGTGGTAAAGAGAGTACGGCTTTAACAGTATCTCACTATCTCTTGTATTGTGTGAGTGACTGTGAGATTCAGCGATTTTACATTGAACATTTCCAATAATTTAATTTAGATATGGCAGGAGTTGCTTTGCGTCATGATTATCGAGTTTATCATCTTGGACATTACGCTCATGCGATTACTGGAAGTAAACTTCCATCTAATAAACAAGTATTAAGTGTGTTATGTTTTAATCTTAGACAAGTGAATTTAGACCTACGTGAAAGTGCAAAGCTTGTGATTAAAAAGTCATTAGTTTTTGGAAAAATGCAAGAATTCCAACAAGAAGGTGGAAAATCTGGAAAATTGAGAGAACTGCAAAAAGGCTCTAAGCGGACAACCGGAAAGAGGAAGACTTTGTGACAAGATTTGATAATTTATTTGATATCCCACATCCAGAAGCGTTGCAACTGATGACCATCGAGGAAGACAAACAGTTGGTGATCCGACAACGTGAGAAAGGCAGACTAGGCTTCACGTATGGCATTGATTGGAAGTTAGCGGAAGAGGAAATAAGAATTAAAAAATGGCAACGGCACGCTTTGCTAAGAAGCGAACAGAGTAAAGAAAAACGCAGTAAGTACTACGTAATAACTATTCTTGCAACTATTTTTGAGAGGGTGTAAATTAACTTTTTTGCAAGTTACGCAACCAAATTAATTATGATGTTACTGTATTTAGCTCGTTCTAAGAAAGTGAGTTTATGCACGGTCAGTCTGGTCAATCCTACATGAAAACGGTCTCTTGCGTTTTTCTCGTCAGACGCAGAGTTCTTGATTAAAACAATTAAATTTAAATTGCTTCATTTAGCAGTATTGACTAATAATTTTTGAACACATAGTTATCCTGACACCTTTACAAACATCATTTTCAAAACAATACAATACTTGTTGACATAAAGTAAATTGTTTGTGTTCAAAACTATCTCATCGTATTATTTCTTCGACTTTTTTTATTTTTTCGCAGTTTTTATTAGAATATCTCAGTAGATATGGTGAATTATACGAGTGCAGAAATGGCGACAATGCAATACGTATATGGTCTCGCAGATGGTAATGCAACAAAAGGCAGAAGTATGTATCCTAATCGTGCCTTGTCAGATAGCCGATTCTTTTCGACTATTCATCGCCCTCTTTATGAAACTGGTAGTTTCCATCCGTACGTCGCATAGAGCTCAGGACCGCCGCGTTATTACGGACGCAAGTTAAAATCGTTTTTTCTTGCGAGTTTCAAAGTTATATTTGCTGTGGTGTTCGGCCGAGTGCTACAGAACTTAGAAGGCGCCCGTGTGTATACGGGTAGCCCTCAATTGGGCTTCAGTGAGTAATTTGCACATTTATCATCATATTTGACAGTGACATTGAATTTCGAGAATAGTCAAAATTATTTTCCGGCACGTTGCCGGAAATATTTCCGTCAAGTTTAACCTAAAATTCGTTTGAGACATTGTAACCTTAAAATTAGTGTTCGCTACCAACCTAAATTTTCTGGGGAAATCCCCCAACCCAAAAATCCCCAGATTTTCAAATTTCCCCCAACTGTTTTTTGGGGAAAAATCACTGACAGCTGTCACTTTGACAGTTTTTCCCCCAACCGTTTTAGGGGGGAAATTTTTTGACAGCTGTCACTTTGACAGCTGTCATCTATTAGCTTCCAGACAAAAACCGTTTGACAGCTGTCACTTTGACAGCTGTCACCAAAAAGACTTTACACAAGAACTTTTTTGACATCTGTCAAATTTTGACGTTTGTCACTTTTTTCTTCGAAAGTAATTCTTCGACCGGTAAATAAAAACAGTAGTGACCGATCAGTCGAGAGTGCTCGATATAACCGCCCCGAACGGGTCAGTTGAATTGAACTATTACTTGAAGCTGAAACCGAGCGCCGGTAACATGGACGCACTAACGACCAGCAGTAGAGAGTTGTCCGGTCTATCTAAGAGCTGGCCACCTCTTCCCCCCACCCAAATGTCAGGCGACGAGAGTGACGTGTCCATTTCCTCCGCCGTCTCCCTAGATAGACGCGCCATATTAAGACGTGCAGTGAAGAGAACGATGCCGCCCAGGACGCTGAAGCCGAGGGCACCTAAGACCGTAGCTTCCAACCCACAGGACCAAGCAAAAACACTCCCGACCATACTGTCATCCCCTATTGCTACCGCTGCGGCTGCCGAAATTGCCGCCACCCCCAGCCAGCCCCCCAATGAGATGGCGAGCATTTTCAAGTTAAGGGAATCAAACCCCAATAAGAAAAGGAAAATTGCTCTCCAGGATGAGCAGAATCCCCAATTTACTCATCCTGGATCGAGCAGGAGAACAGTATCGTCGCAACCTAAAATCCCAAACATTGTCGTCGAGAACCGCCATGCCGGGCCAGCTAAGGTGGATGAGGATATGGATGTGGTACCACCACAACCGTCAATGCAGCAACTTGCACGAGAAGCAGCGGAAGCGACAACGCCCCGCCAGTCTGCCCCTAAAAAACCCCCTCCTATTGTGATACACGGCCGATTAGATGATCATAAAAAGGTAAATAGCTTCCTGAAGGACAGACTGCGGGGCGAGCACCTTTGGAAGCACTGCGCTAATTCAACCATGTTGCAGCTTGCCAACAAATCCAACTGGCAAGTGATGAGCGAATATTTAGAGGTGGGGAAGGTAGACTTCCATACATACACCTCGAAGGATGAGAAGTCCCACGCCTTCGTCCTTCGGGGGATCTACCACGAGGTAGATGTAAAATACCTGAAAGAAGAGCTAGAACAGACACACCATATAGCCGTAAAGGAAATATATACAATGAGGGGCACCAGAAACCCCCTATATATGGTGGTGACAGCAAACGACGTGACGCTGAAGGAGATTCAAGCCCGGGTCCGCTGCTTGGACCATACTTCCGTCCAGTGGGAACGCCAGGCAAACAACAAGCGTATCATTCAATGTCATAGATGCCAGCAGTGGGGACATGCAACGTCCAACTGCCATGCGAGCCCCCACTGCGTGAAATGCGCAGGCCCCCACCTGACGAAGGTATGTACCAAGCCGCGTGACGAACCGGCGCTTTGCTTCAACTGTGGCACATTAGGTCACACGGCCAACAGCGTCACTTGCGCCATATATAGGAGGAAGCTGGAGGCGATGAATGCCAGATCGGTGAGAGTACCTCCCCCACCCGAGATGAAATACGTGGCGGCACCCCTTCCGAAAATTAATGCCTGGACACAGAGGCGAACACAATCCCAACCCCTCCCCCTGCCCCATCTTGAGCCCCAGCATATCAGGGCGCCTCCTCCTTCCCAACAGCAGCACCCACAGCAGCCGACTAGGTCATCTCCCCCACCACAACCGGACCAGCGAAGTCCACCATCCAACCCGTCCGGATCCGGAATGGACAAGCTCCGCCGACTTCGGGATTCCACAATGAGGATGGCTTCGTTGGTCGACATTGACCAATTATTGGTACATATGGATAGACTTAATGATCAACTCGAGAGCTGTACCTCGGCGCTCGACAAATTCCAAGTGGTGACGGCCTTTTTCCGAGAGCTGCCTGCCGATGCCTTTTAGACTGAAGGTGTCTTCGTGGAACGCCAACGGTATAGGTAACAAAATTCCCTTTCTTATAAATTATTTGACGAGGCACAAAATCGACATTATGCTTCTGAATGAGACGAAACTCGACAGACGGGACAAGCTACGCGTCCGAGGGTATACCACCATCAGAAAGGATAGGGCAGACATTAACAGAGGGGGCGGTGTGGCCATACTCATAAAGTCAGACATTGCGCACACGCACCGTTGTCTACGGAACACTTCCGTGGAGAACGTGTGTGTGACGCTGGAAGGCGGCATGAGTATCGTCGCCGCGTACAACCGGCCCTCGAACGGGTTCACGGCGGGTTGTCTTGAGAATTTGCTGAACGCGAGCCCGCGCTGCTTGCTTATAGGCGACTTTAACGCTCGACATAACGCATGGAACTGCCATCGCAACAACGCCAACGGCAACACTCTGTACGATTACGTGAGTAATCGTAATGTCGTAGTGCAGTATCCGGACGATCCCACGCATTTTCCGGAAAACGGTACAACGCCCACTACCCTCGACATTGTGGTCAATAAGGGTGTGAGGAACTCCACACCACCAGTGGCGCTGGGGGAACTCGCATCCGACCACAATCCAATTCTGTTGGAGTTGGATAACATGTCGAGCGAAGACACTACACGAAAAGTCACCTCTTACAGGGGCGCCGATTGGCGTCTCTATAAGACACATATAAACACACACCTTACACTTGTAAATGATATCACCACACCCGCCGAGCTGGAAAATGTAGTGGGAGAGTTCACAAGGATAGTGCAGGACGCCAAGCAGAGTGTTGCAACTACGATAACTATAAATCCCTACAAAGACCGACTCGACGCGGCGGTCATACAAGACATCCACGAAAAGAATAGACTGAGACGGCTTTGGCAGCGAAATCGTGATGTCGACGCTAGGGCCGAGATGGGCAGGCTGCAACGGCAAATCAGGACCGCCATCAACAGCTGGAGAAACCAGAAATGGCGGGACAAGCTGGAGGCGTTAAATCCTCAAGACAACTCGCTGTGGAAGCTATCAAGGGCCATGAGAAATACGCGGGAGGCCATACCCGCGCTGACTAACGCCAACGGACGGACGGCTATGACAGACGCCCAGAAAGCGGAAGACCTAGCTAACCATTTTGCAGACATTCACAACGCACAAACACCAAACGATCCGGGACACGACCGCATCGAAAACGACGTTAACGAACTGATTGGTCATGACATCCAATTGACGAGACGCGAATTTCTAAAAGTCATGGCCAAGCCCTCGGAAGTTGCGGGCGTTGTTCGGACACTACCAAATGACAAGGCCCCGGGAGCGGACTGTATCGAATACAGGCTTCTCAAATATCTCCCGCGGAAAGGCATTGTACAATTGACGTACATTGTCAACGCGATCCTGCGACTACAACACTGGCCCAGCCAGTGGAAGTGTGCCGTGGTCGTGCCGATCCTGAAACCGAACAAGGACGCCAAACTCGCCGGCAGCTATCGACCGATATCGTTGCTGTCGGCGATTTCCAAGTTGGTGGAGAAGGTCATCCTGGTCAGACTAGACGCTGCCCAAGATGAACTCCACATCGACGACGAATGTCAGTTCGGCTTCAGGAAAGGCAGGGGCACTGTACGCCATGTCGTCAGGATCGTGAATGACGTCAAAGTACAGTGCAACCGCGGGAAAAGCACCGTCATGGTGCTGCTTGATATCGAGAAGGCTTTCGATACAGTGTGGATCCCGGGCTTACTCTACAAACTGAATTCGCTTAACTTCCCAACGCATATCACGAAACTTATTCACTCTTTCCTGACGGGCAGATCACTGCAGGTTAGGGTGAATAACAAACTTTCAACTCGGCGGGACATTCGCGCGGGTGTCCCCCAGGGGTCGTGCCTGTCACCAAAGTTATACAACTTATACGTCTCCGACTTCCCGGAGTTTCCGAATACGAACCTTGCCAAGTACGCCGACGACACGGCCATATACGCGCATTCGCACAACGCACAAGCAGCGAACATGCTGCTGAAGGCGCACATGGCCCGTGCCACGGCGTATTACAAGTGGAAGATTCGGATCAACGCTGAGAAGTCGGAATCAATTCTCTTCACGCGCCGCTTCACAGAAAATCGTATTATTACACCACTTTCGATAGGGGGCCGCCAAATTCCAATAAAGCGGTGCGTGAAGTATTTGGGGGTGAACTTGGACAGGAGACTGACATTCAATACGCACGTAAACGAGACGATACGAAAAGTCTACTCCATGTCCAGGAGTCTGTATCCGCTCCTGGCGCGGGGTAGCGGACTAAACAGGACCAATAAGAAATTGCTATATACGATGGTGATCAGGCCGGCTATCACATACGCGGCGCCGGTGTGGTGCAGCATCCCGGCCACGACAATGCGAAAACTAAAAGTATTAGAACACAAATTTATGCGCCTCATTTCAGCCTCTGATAGGTACACCTCCCTCAGAGATCTCTATGCACGTTGCCACGACATAACTCCACTAGCGGATTTCGTCCAAGAAACATCGCAAAAATTCTATCAATTCAAACTGGGCGACAGTCCGCTAACCCGAGACATTACACAAATCAGACAGCATAATGCCATACTTTTCAACCTGAAACACCCATTACCATACCAGGCGTTGCCTATCTTTCGGCAACCTCCCTAGCAAAATCTTTCCTATACCAAAATTTCCATTTAACCAACTTTTAGCTTTCACCACTTTTTATTCTCAAACCCTTTCTCTGTTCCCTCTATTAGTCACCTTTTTGTTAATTTTGTTAATTTCTGTTCTTTTGTCCCTTTTTGTTCTCTTTCAAAATCCCCTCTCGACCAGTAACTTCTTGTAAATCAAACTTTTTATTTAAATCACAACTTCCTCTCCACCCTATCTTTCCGAAGGCAGGCAGACCATCGGAAGAATACTGTCATTGGCTCGAACGGGTTTTTTCATTAAGTCTTTTCCCGTATCAATAATCCAATTTTTAAAACTGTGCGCGTGTGCTGTGCAAACTAAAACATTAGTGTAATTTTTAAGTGTTTTTAAAACTCATTCTAGTTATAGTTCGCCAAATTGTTAGATTTAAGTTTTTTGTTCCAAAGAACTGGAGTTCTAACCTTATAATCCTTCATTTATTGTTTAAGCCGGAGTTAAACCCGTTTCACCCGACCACCCATCTACCACGACGTTGCACGCCGTGGTGGTGTGGTCGGCTCTGAATCGGGACTTGACTCAGGCGCACTTTTGTATTATTAACTGTAATAAAACATTTTTGAATTGAATTGAAATTGGTAGTTTCCAAAAAGGTACTTCGGAAGGTAGACCTCGAACTGTCAGAAATTGAGGAAGCGGTGCTGCAGGAAATCGACAAGCATCCTGAGACGAGTACGAGGAAGATTGCTAGAGTTTTGAATATTGGTCATCAAATTATTTGACGAGTTTTGGTTGATTTTTTATTGTATCCGTACTATATTCTAAGACAGGAATTACATCCCAGGGATTCTCCACAGCGTGTGAACTTCTGTCATTGGTACCTTCAGAATGTTACACTAAATCCGCAGTTTGAGCCACAAATTACGTTCACAGACGAAGCTATTTTTCTAGGAATGCTATTCAAAATTTCCATAATAATCATGTGTGGGCGGACGAAAACCACCATGCCATAACCGAATCCCATTTCCAAGAGAATTTTGAGTTAAAATATGGGTAGGAATTATTGGTAATAATCTTATAGGCCCCTTTTTCTGCCAAGACACCTCAATGGACAATCTTACCTGCATTTTCTCCAAGAAGTACTACCTATGTTGCTTGAAAATTGCGCTAAGGAGTCAAATGTGGTACATGCACGATAAAGCTCCTGTTCATTTCAGTGTAATTGTTCGTGATCATTTACATGTGGTTTATCCTAATCATTGGATAGATCGCGGAGGACTTCAGCAATGACCAGCAAGATCCCCCGATCTCAGTTATTTGGATTTATTTTTGTGGTGTCATCTTAAAACCCTGGAGTATAAAACTCCCATTAACACTTTAGAAGGTTTAAGAGAGCGAATAGTTGCCTCGTTGTCATATTTGAACGAGTGCGCAATTCAATGCGAAGACGGGCGGAAGCATGCCTATTAAGTAGAGGTGGCAATTTCCAACAATTTCTATAAAATTAATTTATCATTTTCAATGTTAATAATAATTAGCTTCAATTTGAATTTTTTTCATGTAGAATTTACCAGGTTAATCAGAAAAAATATCCACATGGAAAAATGCCAGTGACGTATCACTTTTTTGGTAAAAAATATTACAGAACATGTTTGCAGGGACGCCATTGGTGGAGCGATAAAATAACTTTTCTAACTAAAATATGTGGTTTTATATCCTATTAGCACATACCAAAATTGAAAATAATATCTAAAACACTGTCTGAGATATTAAAAAATAACGATTAAAAAAATCAACACCTTGTAGCAAAAAATTTAAGCCGTTGCGGTCATAAGTTTACATGAACTTTTCTTCATAGAATGTTCTAAGGAACCACACCCTGAAATTTTATCACACCATTAAGGAACACCCTGTATAAATCGTATTAGTTTTCTTAAAAATCATACTAGATATTAAATTTTATGTTTTGTTACCAGTAAGTCATGATAGTTCGAAAATTATATATAAATGATTGAAATATTACATTTTATTTAAAACAATGTAAAATTAGTTACCAACAAATATACTAGAGGAAGCATTATACTCTTCACGATTTACTGGACTCTACCCTTTGTTGCACATTCTATAGGATATTCTTCGCAGTTTTTTGTAAATGTTAGTTTTAGACATCTTAAATTTTTTTCATATGAACTTAGTTGATGAAACAGTTTAAAATAAAGTATAAAAAAACTGCATCCAAAACATATGTGTGTTTCTAAAAAAAGAACTGCATCCTAAACTTACATAGAATTCGAACCCGGGACCTTTGGGTTCCGAGTCATTAAGCATCAAAATATCTTTATTTAGCAGTTTTCAAATAAAAACGTAAGAACTACATCACCACCTGCTACGTGAAAAAATGTAAATTTTTACTTTATAATAGAGTTGAAATCATTTCCACGGTTGGACATTATCTTATGAAATGTATATCAGTAAAATATATAAACAGATATTAAAATCATTCAAAATATCATTTCACCTTATTTCTATTCAATTACAAAAAGATAAAAATCATTTTTTTTTTCAAATTTAAATAACTTTTTTCTTTACTGAACGATTTTGTACAATAATATTAACTTACTGTCCAATTTTCAATACAATCGGATTTTTCTTTCTTGAGCTATCAAGCTTACAATAAACATGAAGGAGAGACGGACATTTTGAAAGTTGTTCAGAATTCGTTCACTAACACAATGGCATGAAATTTTTTTGTGTACGAGCGATATTTCCGGTTTTGGAAATGTGCCGAACAAATGCAATTTACTCTTCCTTTTCATATTTGCTTAGAGAATAATAATGCCCACTTCTAACATCGTGTATATTTGGCTTCTAGCAATTAAATTAAATCTGAAATCGTTCAATAAAGAGAGTAATTTGATTTGTCGAAAACTAGAATTGCCCCGTCTAAATCGGTTGAAACTGACAAGCACGACAGCTGACAAACACGACAGCTCAGTGAATTCACAGAGATGCACTTGACTCAACTAGCACACGTTTTAGAGAAAAATAAAAACCTAACTAGAGCTGACGTCGATATTTAGATTCTGATAGACAATTTTAAGCTAGGTGAACTTCTAATGTTAAATTTCCATTTACTAGTGAAATATTTTCGTCGAACTCCTCTATACGTTTCCTTAAATATATAAGGAATTAAAACCAGACTGCAACCAACAGCTATTCTCCGGACTAAAGCCCCGCCGAGCGCTGAATTACGAATTACAAGCCTGGCCGCGTTAAGTGCAATAACTGTGTATTGCCACAAAACGCAAAAGTTTCGATTTTAATAGACACCAGCCGAAAGACTTATTCCTACTTAAAGGAGCTCTCGTGCCAGCCACCCCATACCACTTGCAGACTGCAGTTTCGAGCTATTGGCTCTCGTCAGTGCAAGGTAGGTCTGGGATGGCTGGAACGAGGCATTTGTTCACTCTTGGTACATGACGAGATTTATAAAACCACGACATGCAACAAAAATGGCAGGCTCCATCTAGCGGCTAATGTCCATTACAATCGAAACAGCAGTAGCCCTGACATGGGCATAGTTAGTAGGTATGCTTTTAGAGGGCAGAATATTTACTAGTGAAATATTTTCGTCGAACTCCTCTATACGTTTCCTTAAATATATAAGGAATTAAAACCAGACTGCAACCAACAGCTATTCTCCGGACTAAAGCCCCGCCGAGCGCTGAATTACGAATTACAAGCCTGGCCGCGTTAAGTGCAATAACTGTGTATTGCCACAAAACGCAAAAGTTTCGATTTTAAGTAGGAATAAGTCTTTCGGCTGGTGTCTATTAAAATCGAAACTTTTGCGTTTTGTGGCAATACACAGTTATTGCACTTAACGCGGCCAGGCTTGTAATTCGTAATTCAGCGCTCGGCGGGGCTTTAGTCCGGAGAATAGCTGTTGGTTGCAGTCTGGTTTTAATTCCTTATATATTTAAGGAAACGTATAGAGGAGTTCGACGAAAATATTTCACTAGTAAATATTCTGCCCTCTAAAAGCATACCTATTAAATTTCCATGTTCGTAATATGTAAAAACCGCTGCTCAAGGAATTACTACTTCCGCATCCAGATTTTCTACCCTAGCCTCTCACAACGAGAAAAAAATTCATAGAAACAAATTTTTTAAGAATTTTATGAATATTAGCATGGCGGCTTAGCCCGCAAGCCCAAGTGAATGTTGCATTACAAACATTACATGTAAACATGTTTACTCTTTTACAGCATGACATCACATATTAGTAAGCAGTAGGGGGGCCCTGTTGTGGAATATCATGTACGACGTAGTGGTGAGACTCAACCTCGTGAGGGGGTCAAGATCGATAGCTTTGGCGACGACCTTGCCATTATGATATTTGCGGACGATGAAGCCACCCCGATGTCCAGAGCAAACGAGTCACTAAGGAGAGTGGATGTCTGGCTGACAGCACACGACCTGGCACTTGCCCCTGAGAAAACTGAGGCAATCGTATTAAGGGGATATAGAAGGAAGCAAACTCTCGAGTTCAGGGTACAAGATGCGAAAATACGCCCTGGGAGAACCTTGAAATACTTGGGTATCCTCTTTGATGTCCGAACGGCGAACATATAAAGATGGTCTGTGGAAAGGCAGACGCTAGGGCGGGCGCGTTATCTAGGATACTGCCCAATATAGGAGGCCCCAGCAGTATGAAAAGGATGTACATTGCCCCGCTGTGGCACGGAGTGATTAGGATCGGAAGGTATAAAGCAATGCTAGAAAGAGTGCAAAGAAGAGTGGCCTCAGGATATAAGACGGCCTCAACCAGGGCTCTCCAAGTTATCACGGGAATACTGCCGATCAATTTACTGGTAGCAGAAAGAACAGCCATATATAACTTGGGTGAGGGACACCTCCAGGCTAACAGAAAGCAGGAAAGACTGCGATCGTGGGAGAAGTGGCAGGTGATTTGGAATCAGGAGCAAACGGTCGCCCAGTGGACCAAGAAGCTAATCCCTCAGCTTAGGCCATGGCTGGAGTGCGAGTTCAGACAGACGGACTACTTCTTGACTCAATTTTTATCGGGACATGGGGCTTTTAGGAAATACACAATGAGAATTGGTAAAACACTGGACGCTATGTGCGCATACTGCCACGAGAAGGAAGACACAGTGGAGCACACGATCTTCCAGTGTCCTAGATAGGATGAGCACAGGCGAATGGTCTACATAGAACTAGATGCTGAATTGACGACAAACAACATAATTAGCGTGATGACTACCAACAGGAGAAACTGGAGGACAGTCAATAACATGGTAAGGAATATTATGTCCAGAAAGGAGTCAAACGAGAGACAGAGGTAGAGAACTCCGTGAGTGTACAAGTTGACTGTGTGCAGCTTGAACAAGTGCCGAGTTTGAGATGATGTAGTTATGATGTATTCATGGTAAATCCTGCCTCCCGACGTATGTCTCACCGACGGTTCCAGGGAGCAGGAGGAAGAAAGGGAGGGGTTTTAGCTGGGTTAAAGTCCCCGCACAACCTGCCGTGATAGATCCTAAGCGGCGGGTGTCATTGAGATTTCCCCTCTAACAAAAAAAAAAAAGAAAAGTAGTAGGTTATTCCTATTTATCAATATTATAATCTTGTTTTATTCCCCACCTCGTCCAACTTTGTCATCCCCTGTCCAACCTTGTCCCACCTTGTCCCACCTTCCCCTAATTATGCGCTAATTATCATAATCCTTAATTACCCGCTCACTAATACCTGCTAATTACCCACACTAATTAACCCCACGTCACGAAAAGGGTGGAGGGACGAGGCCTAGGACCTACAAAAATACCCTACTCCAGCGAACTTTCGAAAAAAGTTTCTAGTGCTTTCAGGAAAAATTTAGTCCACTTTCGAAACAATTTGGCGTACCTTCCAAAATAATTTGGTGTACATTTGAAAAAAATTCGCCGTACTTTGGAAAAAATTTGACGTACTTTCTAAAAAATTTATGGAAATTTAATAATATAATATATGAAATCGTCAACCCCCAAAAACCCATAAAATGATATGCAGCATCGGTAGTGGGCGTGGATGAAATAAAAAAATATTGCTGAGGTTTTTGGTTCTTGTATACACACTAAATTACAATTTGACCTTTTTCACCCCTTTTAATAATGGGGTGGGAGTGTTAATACCAATTTTTTTTTGAGATCTTAGCTTCTTTTATGTACAGGGTGATTTAACATGACATGCGGAAAATAAAATTAAATTACAATTTGACCTTTTCACCCCTTTTAATAATGGGGTGGGAGTGGTAATACCAATTTTTTTTTGAGATCTTAGCTTCTTTTATGTACAGGGTGATTTAACATGACATGCGGAAAATAAAATGGCATTCTAGTTATATGTGGGAAAGTCCGTGCAAAACTGCAACACAGTAATTTTTGTTGCATTAAAACTTGCAAAGATTCGGTACTGTTACTTGTCTGTGGTCAGTGATAGGACAGGGAACTTAGTTGGGAAAGAATATGTAATAGATGTTTACATTTCCTTAATTGGCATAAAAAGTTAAGCTGGCGCGTCCTCAAAGTGCCGCATTTTTTGCTTTCGGTCGAACGCCGCGGCAGGTAAAAAGTACGGCCGAAGTTTGGTGTTTTTTGTTATCGACGGGTTTAAGTAAATATCCTACTTGTAGTAAGGAATCTAGCATCCAAAAAGACGCGTCTAAAATGCCGAACCCTGAACTCGTGGGTATAAAATTTAAAACATGTGGATATTATCCAGAATTTTATGCCCAATCCGATTCCAGAGAGCGCGATGTCGGCCAAGATTGCGAAATTGCAAAAAAATAATAATTTCGAAAAAAATTTGGAACTTAAATATTTCATTATCTTTCGTTTACATTGCATTTACGAGTTTATTTATAAAGATTTTTTAATAGTTCTTATATCAATCGAAAGCTTAATGTTTGTAGTTTCATACAAGTGTAATAGAGAGACATTTTCATTATAAACAGCACTCTAAATTGTTTAAACAAAATGTGCTCGGAAAGTGTAGTGTAATTTTCGTCATCGAGGTACTTTTGTTATTATTGCAGATAGATGTATAGTTATTCGAGACGAAATGCGTAGAATAGACCAACGAACATTTTTTATTAAAACAATTTTTTAATTCGCTGAATAATATAGGAGATATGATTTTTTTAAATGAAGCGCATTGTTTTGGTCTACCGCGCGCGCGGTCTTGTCTCTGTAGGCTATTTACACATGATTTCGAGGCACTGCTGTTATAATAAAAGTAATTATTATTACGTACAGTGCTCGTCACAATAATTTCACCTCCTATGGCAAGTTTTATTCGATTTATCAGTTATATAAATCGGCCATCCTTTACCACAACACAATTGACATTTTATTCTTATACAGCAGACGACAATTAACAAAATAAACAAAAAAAAATCTAATAATATACACCAGGAGGAAATGTAGAGAATTTCGAAAAATGTAGGTTGGCAAGATTATTGTGACGGCACTGTACATTATTTTATTAATTTTTTTGTAAGATATAAGCAACATTTTTGTAACGTCTTTCGTATGAAAGTTCGTATAGATCATAAATAATGCTTACAAACAGAACAAATTATCTGTATTTAATTTAAGAACAACTACAATGAAATTAAAATATTTTTCGTCTTGACAAAATAATGGTTGTATGTATTGTAAATTCTATGTACATAATACATATGATATAACTAAAATTGGAGTACTATAGGTAAGTCGTTATACATATGATTGATGTTATGTGTATTGATGTAATAATACTATAGTATAAGTTAAGGTTGAACTAACACCTTCACAAAAACAACCTATTATGCACGCCAAACCCGCCTTACCACAACTGCAGTTTCCAATGCAATTTTGGAATTGTTTGCATTTACAAAATTTGTTTCCAGGCGTTACATTTGGACGGACACTTTTTGTCAAGTCTTGGTACTAATATATTGTCCTTCGAAACCCAACCAAAATCTTTAGGGTTGGGAAGCACTGGATTGACGCAACTTGCTGTCTTCCAAATAATTATTTGGTAGGCTCTAAGAATGTGCTGGTGAAATGAGTCTTCAGTTGGTGGTGGTGATGGGCTCGCAAATTGTCCAAATTACCAATGAAAAACGGAGAGTTTTCAAATTCAGCAGTATCAAATGAATTGTCGACTGGGAAATTCAATACTGACTGTAACTTAGGATCATTGGCATATTTGAGGCATGTTTTGAATACGTAAGTTTTTCCTTTTCTGAAAGGAAAACTGACCGTATCGCAACCACTTAAGACGTAAGTACATAGAAAAAAAATGCCCAAATAAATTTCTGATATATTCTGCGTAGTCGACAGTTTTTGTATTATGCAGTGAATAGGTATATACACATCGAATCTATGTATCCACAATTCATTTCCCAGTCAGCACAAAAATATTTTAAAATTATCATCAGAATAATTTTCTCAGATAATCAAATATCCTTAAAATAACCTTAAAAAATATTTGTTATTTATAGAATCTCCTAATATTATTTGAGAGGGACACTTTTTTTTCTTCTGAAATTATTCCATAGATATTTTTTAGAATATCTTAAGGATATCCTGGGATATACTATAACTATGATGAGAACATTAATTCTTAAAAGATATTACTAGAATATCCATGGGAGCAATTGGGGTTTCTACTCAAAATATCTGATAAATAATTTACAAGGATATCTATAAAACTTCCCATAATGTTGTAAAATTAATCTAAAAATATTCACAGAATAGTTGAGACAAGAGTATTATTCTGGCTGCAGGTTTCCGGCCCGGGTCTTGTTCCGCGTAGACTTGGTCGAGTGTTTGATGTTTTGACCATCTAGTAGTGGTCTTCTTCTGAAGCAAAGTGAGCTCTGCTGGACTGAGCTCCTCTATTTACACAGGTTATCAGGCGTGTTGTGGATCATTGCTCATGCGGAACATTGACTTCCACGTTATTGGTAATTGTACTTCGGTGTTACGATTATAGTTATTTTGATGTTTATTTGTTTCAGTGGCTTCTCTGTGTCTTCTTGGCCAATAATTCTTAGTGTTGGCTAATTTCTTTGTCTTGTCGAATTTTATCAAATGGCCGATTTCTTTTGACTGTTCGGCATCTGCTGATTTTGCAGCATTACCCTTCTTTATATTGCTAATGTGTTGTCTGAGTCTGGTGTTTATATGTCGTTTGGTCTCTCCGACGTAAACTTGTCTGCAGGAACATGGAATGCTACATACTCCTGGTATTTCTAGTTCCTCTGGACATTGGTATTTGGGAAAATGTTGTGCCACATTCTGTTTCACATTATATATTACTTTGACGTTCTTTTTCTTCAAAACTCTTCCAATTTTATCCATACATCCTTGTATATATGGTAGGTACGGATAGAACCGAAAGAGTATTGGGGAAAAAGAATGTCAAAGTAATATATAATGTGAAACAGAAAGTGGCACAACATTTTCGCAAATACCAAGGTTCAGAAGAACTAGAAACACCAGGAGTATATAGGATTCCATGTTCCTGCGGACAAGTCTACATCAGAGAGACCAAACGACATATAAACACTAGACTCAGAGAACACATTAACAATACAAAGGGAAATTCTGCAAAATCAGCAGTTGTCAAACACTCAGAAGAAACCGGCCATTTGATAAAATTTGACAAGACAAAGAAATTAGCCAACACCAAGAAATATTAGCCGAGAAGACACAGAGAAGCCATTGAAATAAATAAATATCAGAATAACTATAATCATGACACCGAACTACAATTATCAATAACGTGGAAGTCGATGTTCCGCATGAACACGCCTCCTGATAACCTGTGTAAATAGAGGACCTCAGTCGAGCAGAGCTCACTTCGCTTCAAAAGAAGACCACGACAAGATGGTCGAAACATCAAGTACTCAACCAAGTCTACCCGGAAACTAGCAGCCAGGCCACCAGCTCCGCGAAAGCCTTAGCACCAAGAAAATTTTTGGTATAGCCTGCAGGGCATTTTTTACACTGCCAAATCATCAGCTACATAAAATAAATAGATTTAACAGAAGTGTTAATTGTAATGCTAAGTGTTACATATTTATGCAATGTAAAAGAAATGAATAAAAATACTTTTAACTAGACACTTAAATTAGTCAAGAAAAATACACTGCTTGTTCCTTGAATATATCGCTAGAATTTTGCTATCATATCCTTCCACCTTGCGACCAAAGATATGATCCTGTGTTGGTTCTATAACACAATCTCCATGGTGTATTCCGCCATGTCACTATAATTTCAACACTTCTTAACTGTAGATTAGGTTTTAAAAAAAAGAATTTTAATTTTTCAGCTTGCTATATATAATAAATTTCGAAAGGTTGGGTCTGTGGTTCTTAGCATGTACAACTTACAACCTCACCTAGTTATTCTATAACCAGTGAACATTTATCGTAAGTATCGAAGACATAGGCATCTCCCAACTGACACATATTTTTTAGTAAAATCGATAAATATTCAATAGTTATCGAATTAGTAAATGATTTTGTAAGTTGTCACGTGCGTGCCATGATTCATTGGCCCAACTATACCTAGTTTTATGTCAATTATTTAACGGAAACTTCCTATAATAAAGACATCAGTTAAAAAAAAATTTTATTAGCATAAGCTACTCCAAACAGTCTAAATTTATAGAAGTAATTTCGTCCACCATCATTTCAAACACCTAAAAAATAAAACACTGCAAAAAATCGGACCTTTGCATATGGTATTTTAACTTACCATTGTTATTTCTCTGCTCCTTTTTGCATTTTTCTCTAATCCTCTCTGGCGCTTTTGTAAGCCAAATTCCTATCTGCAATTCAATATTCTTATGGGATGCATCTTATCTGAACAGCATCTGAAAGATGAACAAATATAAAAATATTGTGAGAAGAAATATTAACTAGTGTATTAAACGAGGAAGCTACAGGATTAAAATTTTAATATGTACAGGTGTAAAAAATAAAAAGAAATCAGGTTATTAACAGAAATTTCAGCTGTCAACTAAGTGCATTAATGATAATACCACAATTCATTTTATTTTTTGGAAAATATGTTACTTTCCCGCTAAGTTAAATAACGACCCAAAAAAAAACCCAATGCAAGCCCATTCAAATGAAAACATAGGGCTTAGAATGAAGTATTATTTAAAACTGTAACAGTCACTGTTAATAGATTAAAATAAATCAATCCGAATCCAATGTTTTGATTTGCAACTTAACGTAGGCTTTTTTTTCTCTTGTCTTGTTATTTAAGTTTAAGTACATACCCATTATAATTTTAAAAAAATGGCTTTCTATAAACGATCTCTTTCCATCACGATGACCATGTAATGTGTACCCTCTTGCTACATTATCTGAAATTAGTTTAGCTAGATATCTCCGAATGCACTCTTTATATGAATTTCCTCCAATATGTGCTAGTTTTTTAACCTACAAATGAAAAATAGTAAGAATAGGGCATCAATATAGACCAACAACTAACTAAAATACATAAATAATTTGACTTTGATATAAACAATAATAGTAGATGCAAGATCAACTAATAAATTGTTCCAGAATAAACAACTGATTGTTACATAAATCAAAAAATAATTAGATCTTACCAGAGTTTGTAACATTTCCGCATCTGTAACGATTTCCTTAAATTTTTGTACTTCTTCCTCAGAGTTCACAGGAATTGAGGAAAGTATAGTGTTGCCTTGGAGTTCTAAAGCAGCTATTGGTGTTTGATCAGAAGCCTTGTTGATGCTGTTAACAACTTTTTCCATATTATTAACCGTTGTGATCAATTGTGACAGTTTTTTCTCAAGTCCTTCCAATAAACTTTTATTCATGACTAAGTATTTTATAACTACCTTTTGTACATCTAAAAAAAAATATCAATTACATAATAAAATAACAAACCTGTGGAAACTATATACATAAAATTATTAAATTGAATATTTAGGTCCCAGTAAAATCTGGCAGCAGAGGTAGATAGTATTGGGAGCAGATGAAAGTGAACACCAGTGGCGGATTGGGCCGGCGGGACACCGAGCGAATGCCCGGTGGCCGGCAGCATTGCAAGAGAAATGGCGCATCTATTTTAATTTTTGTTGAAAAAATTCTCCCCTTGAATTATCCTTGAGATCCGGTCCCAGGCCGCTTCACCTATGCCAATCCGCCCTTGTTGAACACCAATTACTTCCACGTCCAGTGGAAGTATAGTAACGACAAAAATTTTTTAAAAATTTTTATTGTCCAAATAGGCTTAAAATGTCATGAAACGTCGAGATTTTAAGTTTGAGCGAAAAAAAAATTTCTGTCTGTAACTTTTTTTTGTGCGCGCGTTTACTCTGGAACCGTTTGAGATATTGACTTGAAATTTGGTACACATATGTACTTTAACGAGATCTAGAACAAGATTTTCATCTTGTTCCGTCGAAGGATTGGGGGGTAAATGGGGGTAAATTTGGGGTAAATGGGTAAATCAAGCAGGTAAGAGTTCATGAAATTGGTATTTAGTATATACAAGAGAAGCTAAAAATTTTTGGCATTAGCCACCCCCATTACCACCCCCACCTCCTTATTAAAGGGGATGAAAAAAAATTGTGATTTAGTGTATGTACAGGAACCAGAAACCTTAAAATATTTTTTTACTTCATCCACCCCCCACTACCACCCCCCTATCACTACCCCCACCCCACTACCGATGTGGGGTATCGTTTTATGGGTTTTTGGGGTAGAGGATTTCAAATATTATATTATTAAAGTTCCATAAACAATTATTTTCACATACAAAGTTTTTTCGTTGTGAGTGACTTGGATAGAGAATCTGGATGTGGAAGTAGTGATTCCTTGGGCAGCGGTTTTTTATATCATATTTTCGTATTTTACCTACTTGTCATGTCATATTAAAATAATTTGATGTTAACTTCTCCAATATAAAGTTATTAAAATTTTAAAAAATTCGTGGGGTGGATGGAAATAAAATCATTATTACAAACATTTTTGTTTTGTTATCAAAAATAAAAATATTAGTGACAGATATTTTCTGAAGCAATTTGTCACTTAAGAGACTTAGTCAAACCATATAAATATTGTAATATAGGGATACCAACACGTTCACATTCAACTGCTCCTAACACTACTACATACCAGTAGTAAACATCAAACAATACTTACCATCACCGTTGCCAGGAGGAACTTCTGTTGGTGGTATTACGCAAGAGTTAGACAAGACTTGTACAGCTGAAAAAAAGGTAATTATAATTAATTGTAAAATTTTCAATCGCTGATCGATTTTAATATGTTGCAAAGTTGATATAGGTATGTATTTTGTTGTTTACACTTTCTCACTAATTGTAATTATATATTGTAAATTAATGTTTGAAAAAAAGTTTAATGGAAACAAAAGCCAACAAAAAACCTTACATTTGGGTTTTACGTAGTAGCTCTCTACAGATAACTGGGAAATGCTCGACTTGGAACTGATTGACTGGGAAGCACTAGATTGGTCTCTTGGCAATCCTATTAAAAAAAATGTATGTAATTTCTACATATGATAACTTTACAGGAGTGGTGTTGACATTGTCATGTCGAAAATAGATGTTAATATTTTTAATAGAATATAACATGTATATTTGTCAAACGGTTAAACAGAGCTAATGCAATATGAAAGTAAAATTTAAGCTTAAAAAAAATGGAAATACACAAACACTTTATTCTTGAAAGCTCTCTAAGAACTTTGTGCGGGAGAAAATGGTTAATGATGAATTATTCATTGAAAAACGAAATAATGACACAAAACAAACCAAACTAAATTTTTTAATAAAACAACAGTATTTTATATCAAAATATTAAAACTATATACCTTCTCATAAGACACCTACTTAGAATATCTAGAAAATCTCACCCACCTGCTGGTTTTGAGGCTTTTGTGAGGCACATTTTTGGGACATTCATTAAAGATGGTTCATCGGGGGTATCTCTTCCACTGTCAGATTCGCTGGAGGATAACATTTTCTTCCTTCTACTTCTTTTTTCTGGTAAATTCTCTATTTCTGCTTCAGAAATGTCTGAAGTGAAACATGCCTTTGCAGCTTTTGCTGAAGCCGTTGCAAAGTTATCATATTCTTTCGACATTATTTTTGCAGAATAATTTATCCACCCCTCTTCTATAGGGTCAGAAGGCACAGGCATTTGTTGTCTTATAGCTTTTTCTAGGCGTGTCTTAGGATATGGGGGGTATATGCACATTTGATGCTCTCTGTCATACCAAAAGGTTGGTACCACTTCCACTTCATTTGTTTCTATAAATTTTAGTACGACCCAAGTCATCTATAAGCAAAAATATTTATTAAAACAAAATATTATTTAATCGAAATTTAAGATCTTTTAAAAGGGGATAAAAGTAATGGATTGTTATAAGTATTAGGCAAAATTGTTTTTCAGTATGGTGTCGTTAGCAAACAATTAGCAAACACGGATTTATTTTTACTAAATTCCGGAAACGTAGTCAAGCCAACAGAAAAACACAAACGTTTAACGAATGAAAATGAATGTTTGCCCTCGACTCCATCACACGTCATATTGGATGTCACGTGGTTTGGATTGCCTAATTACCAAAAAATAAATTGGCCTTTTTGACAGTCTCAATTCAATCAACTGATTATGGCACAAGAGGCAACACTTTATGTAAGGATAAATTTGTCGTTTATGGTGTCATTGTGACAACTATGTATTAACACATATAACGTATTTAGTAATTAAATAAATAAATGTTATAATTGTTGACATATATATTTGCCAGTGTTGCCACATTGATACATGAAAAAACAACTTTGTCCTTACATCAAATGCTGCCTCCAATCGCTTTACGATCTGAAGTCATTGGCTGCTTCCTATTGTCAGCTGAATAAACTGAGACTGTGAAAAAAGCTAATAATTGAATAACCGCATATTTTTAAAATGACATGAAACAAATCAAATAAAAATTGAAGATAGACAATTAATTGTAAAGAGTTAAAGCAACAAACAAAAAATTAAATTACTTAGAATGAAGAAATGGATATACAACAAATCTATTTTGATAAGGCAATCTTATCAACTTTTCTTTTATTTCTGACAAAGGCCAATGAGACAAAGGTTCTAAGTTTTCTACAAAATATATCCCCAAAATCGAAGAATTGCATGGAACATTAAAAAACTCCTTTTTATGAACATAACGCTGACCAATAACTACATTTTCATTAGAAATTTTATCAAAAGCAAAATTCTTTATTTCAATTATAAATCCTGAATTTAATAAGCAACACGAGTCTCTAATTGATAACGACAGTTTAAAATTTTGACAAAGCAAAGATTTATATTCGGGACCAATGCAATTATCTGTCAGTGGGCCACCGGAATGTGGTTGATTTAATTTAGGGACCAATGAACTTTCTGGATCAGTAACTATAAGGTTTAATGATATTTCATGAACTCTTCTACTTATTTGTGCCAAAGGGTTATCTGGTTTTCTAATCATGCGTAAAATTGTTTGTAAGTAATTCTCACTAGAGAAGTTACTAAAATTATCTAGAGGTCCAAATTTTCTGACATCATCGCATAAATGTAATAAATTATGAAAGTTATGGGTTAGCAAATGAGATCCGTATAAAGATTTAGTTGTGTTTACGAAGAATTCTAAAAGAGATTGGGCATAACTTATATATTCCTCATTGAAAAACTTACTATTACTCAATAAAACTACAGAAACAGTCAAAATTAAGAAATATTCATACTGAGGATTAGATATTGACTTTTTTAAAACTATAGGGCCTGTGTAAAGCAAGAATGTACGAAATTCTGTTGCCTTCCAACGTTTTACCTCATTCAGCCCCCTCGGCTTCCTAGCAAAATCTGAGGGTATATATTTCGAAATCGATTCTAAGTTCTTGGACACTTTCTGAATAACACGATATGGTAATTTGTGAGGTGGTGTACCAAAACACCAAACACCACACAATATTTTCTTCACAACTCCGAGCAATATTAAATGCATGTAGTCCAAAGGTATATCTTTAATTAAATCAATATTAGGAATTTGTTCCAATATTGTCATACCAGTATGATGCTCACTATCAACTTTATTTATAAAATCTGAATGTGTCCTTTTTGAAAAATTTAAATTTGGAAAACACATTCTGTCTTGAATATAATTTCCCTCCTGTGTACATTTGGTACAGGAAGAATAACCTGAATGCCCTTTAATATATAAAACACTACTTTTGGCAACGGCATCAAATAAATACATTACTATTTCAAATTCATGGATATTCCCAAATAAGTCAATTCCATTATTTATCAAATTAGTGGCCTCAGATACAAAATCAATTAAAAATTCATTAAAATCTGAAGGTTTCTCATTTCCGTGATATACACCGACAAGTGACACATTATTTAAAGAATTAATTGATTTATTAATGCATAAAATTGGATAAACCTGGCTAGAAGTACTTTTTGATAATGGTAAACCGTCAATGTTAATGGCAACCTTAATTGGGCCTGAAGGTGTTAAGTTTAAGCACTCGTACTGTTTTAAAATTGCATTTCTTATACCAATGTGACAATAATGACCAGGGTATACGTCACGAGTAACTGTAGTTCGTGGAGTTTTCAAAAAGCTACGAGGATCTTTTGGAAGACTCAAATTCTGATGGCCCAGACCTACGCAAAATTTCTAATAATTCACCCAATGCCTTGTGTGTAATTTTATTTTCAACTGCCCAATGTTTCAATTGAGCTACAGAGGAAGGTGGAAATTGGCTTTTCGACAGTGATATGCCATATTGTAAATTATTAGATTCATGAATGTCAGAATGTTCATAATTTGGAAGTAATTCGTCTTCGGAATCTGAATTTAAAAAAAAATCATTACGGTCTTCATTCAAAAGTAATTCCTCATCAGAATCTAAATTTAAGTACACATTATTACAGTTTTCATCTGAAGGATTACCTTCATTGTCAATATTGATTTCATAGTCATTTTCATTACTAGTTCGGGGTGTAGATACCAACGAATGCAATACATTATCTACTTCACGATTAACCTTGCGGTACCAATGAGATGTTTTAATATTAGATTTGCGCTTAGGCATTTTATATAGTATGTAAGTACTAATACTAAATATGAATCAGTTATATAGGTTGTTGAGCTTAATGAAAAGATACTTATCTGTGTTTATCTGTTAATCTACGTTGTACCATAAAAAAATAATATAATTGGATTAAGGCTGCAAAAAAATTATTTAAATTAGATTTTTGTGAATAAGGCATCAAAAAGCTTTTGTCCTCCATGTTCATGTGAGTCAGGAAAGAGTACTTAAAAGAAGTATTATAAGTTATAATAAATTCACTTTCTGCTTCTAAAAAATATTGTTGGGCAGAAAGATAAGCAAAAAGTAGAAGTTGCAGTGAGGTGCAGCCGGTTGTGAATATATACTGGATTAATATTTTACACGAATAATTTAATATTACGAGGTGCCGCGATATTAAATACACAGCCTATATTTTTCGCAAATAAGTATTGGCTGTTGACAACGCTCAACTACAACTTTAATTTGTTTCATAATAGACTTACAAAAAATTCCTTAGTAACATTTTAAATTATAATTAATCTATCTAAAGTTTGTTTGAATTTTAGAGTGCACTGTATATTAAACAGTTTCGATATCTCGGACATGTTAGTATTTTTAAGCCCTCAATAAAAAATCATGGTAACAATTTGCTCTAAAGTTGCCATAAAACAGAGTTTATATAAAAGATGCCTCTGGCCATCGCCCTGTGTGAAGAATATGGCCCAATTTCAATAAGCAGTATTTTATCAAGCTACTTTACATATGTATCAAATTTGAAGTGTAACAGAAGGTATCATGTTTACAAGAAACACTATACACACACACACACATAGACATTTTTTATTTGATATTTTAGTTTAGTGTGATATGAATTGGATTTCTGTAAATCAAAATTTCTAGGATGATTTTAAAAAAAACCGCTACCAATTTGTAAATCAAAACTTACTCACCAGGTAGCAAAACTTGATGCGGTGATTTTTTTATCATCACTTAAATCATTGCCAAATTTAAATTGAGATTCTTTTTTATTTAAATTTGTTTTAATACATATATATTTTTTATAATTAAGTATAGGCATTTTTATTAGCTTTATATAGTAAATCAGATTTATGATCTTTCGTACACCATATTTTTTTTTTTGTAAAGTTAATAATCAAAGAGTGGGGCATCCATACTACTCTTATTCCTTTTGGTACCTAGAACATAACTACCAAATATGATAGTTTTATCTTAAAAACTGGCTGCTATCTCGATATACACAGGCAGACAGAAGTTTTTTGCACAAATCATGTCTTTTAGTCACTATTCTTCGAAATTGGTTATGACATGCAATAAAAAAATTCAATTTTTTTTCACCAATACATACCTATCTCACTTAAGAAATGAGGAAGCATTTTTGTCAGGTTATAATATATTTGATTAAATCAAATGCGTATAATAATGTGGTCACAGTGAGGGCAACAAATTAAAATAGTAATGGGAACTCGGTTCTTGGATGACCTGAAATGCTCTGAAATGCATTATTATTGTCACACGTTTAAAAAATATGAATAAAAATTATTTGCTTCCACAATCTTTTATAAAATTTTTATAAGGGCAAATGTTTAATAATTTTAATGTAGGTTTTATTCTCACGACAATTGAATTTACAATAAACGATTTACAGACACAGATTTTTTATTCGATATTTGAGTTCACCGTATTATGAAACAGATTTCTATGTACAAAAAAGTGTTTTTTAGGATGATTAAAAATTTTTGGTCGGTTGTACAAATATACCTATACCTATTTGATTAATGATCAAATAGATATTAATGGGTACGTGGGTAATATGCTATTGTTTATATTATTTTTTCTAGGACTACCTTCGAAAACGACAAATAACGTACATGATTCGAAACTGTCTTTTTTCACACGGTGTGTGCAAAAATCCAAAAAACACAGTAGGTACTGTCATGTTTTTCACACAGTCCTATCGAAAACAGAACCAATACCTTTTATTTGTAGTGAAGTAGGCTAGCCTATATTCAGGTTCATAGCAACCGACTTGTAATACTGCTTCAATTTTACACTAAATTTTAATTTTTAGTGTTTTGTTATAAATAAATAACATCTGTTTACTTATGAAACTACTTATTAAATTGTTTGTTTTTCTTGCTATCGTCGAACATAGTATAGGTACTTATTTTACAATAAGAGGAAATACCATTTTTTCTACTCATAGATATATAAATATCAATTTTTCCACTGTCTCTCTATATGAAAGTGACATTTTTTTTACTCAAGAAATCATCATCATCTCTAGAGTAAAAAAATGTCACTTTCATATAGAGTAGACACAGTGGAATAATTGTTATTTTCATATAGGTATATGAGTAAAAAAATATTGTAAAACAACACATTTGATATAGTATTTTAAACAAGTTTTGAAAACAAATCTTTGCACAAATGAGTCAGACAGTTTGGTGGAACGATCCGAAGGCCAGTTCTACAAGTTGAATGAGTGTGAAAAGATGTTTTTCTATGATTGTGCTGAAAGTCAAATTTTCTAACTTCAAAATGAGTGCAGAAAATATCACTTTGCCGCACGCCGTGCGGCAAAGAATTTGCCACACTCCTTGGTTACATCTTCACGCACCGGAATAAAATAGTGTGTTTATCTTAAAGAATTTTATATTACTTACTGGTAATAACAATTAAATTCTATAAATGTACATTAATTACACATGAATTGCAATTACAAAGTCAAATTTTCTTACTTCAGAATGACAGCGGAAAATGTCACTTTAAATAAAATCTGACAAGCAGCAAATTTAAAATTTTGAAAAGACTTTAAAAAGGGAAATAACATCACAACCGTAGAAAAAATAGTATGTAACACACGTGTGGCAAGATTCATTGCAAAACTCGTATGATAGGAACACTCGCTGCGCTCGTGTTCCTACTTTCATACATCGTTTTGCAATGAAGCCCTTGCCACACTTGTATTACAATCTACTATTTTCTACAACTGCTTTCGAAAACCACAAACAACGCACAGTAGCCATGACTCTCCGATTAAAGAACTTATATCGTTCTTTAATCGGAGCCATGACTCGAAACATTTGTCACATGATGTGTGCAAAAATCCAAAAAACAGTCCTGTCAAAAACAGAACTGACACCTTGAAGTAAGCTAGCCTATTCAGTTTCATGCAACCGACTTATTTAACAACTAAACATCAGTTCTGGAGTCTTCAAACCGTACACCACTTTTAAAGAAGTTTATTAAAAATAGTAGAAAAAGTATTGTAAACAACACGTTTGAAAACATCTTTTCACACTCATTCGACGTACGGAACTCGCCTTCAAGATGTCTCACTCGTGTTAAAAGACTCGTTTTCGAAACTTGTTTAAAATACTATTTAAAGTAATAAGATATCACTGAACTACATAATAAAATGTAGTTCAGTGTAAAATATAGGAGGTATACTAATAAAAAACCAACCAGCATAGGTATTGCAACATAACCATAAACTGGAATAAAATTCTAAACCAGTAGGTAAAACATCCCAAACCTCAATCTTGTATTAAAAGCTGTTAAAATACCATTTATTTGGCACTTACCTTTATAAGCACAAAAAAACACTGAGGTTACTAAGACTGAATACTGAGACGCTATGCCCGCCAAAAAACATTAAAGAATGTGTGGCAAAGCCAAGGTTGCGACGAACGACCGCTTCACCATTTGACATTTGACAGTTATATCAGTCATCAGCTTAGATATAAGCCGCGAAATTTGAAACAGTCCAAGGAACATGGATTTAAACACAAATGTGGGTTAATTTGCAAAATAAAACAAAATGCTGCGCGGGTTGCGTATTCTATACAGTCATACCTATATCTCTTATGGTGAAATTGAAATATGTAGATATTATATTTTATAAATTAAGTATATATCAATGACATATATTCACTGAGTTAGAAATATATTTTAGAGTAATATATCTCACTGATTATACTGTATAATATATTTAACTGCAAACTACCATAACTAATGACATAAATGATAATTTTCTTAGGTTTATCCAAAGAAATTGTTCTAATATTAATATAATTAAAATAATTCTTAAAATATATTATATGGATTTATCTGTAAGATGTCTGTAGATTATTTTGAACAATATATGATAAAGATAAATAACGAGATTATTTTAATAACAATATATATAAATATTCATATGTTATTCGGAAATTATCCAAATATTTTCCGCATAATATTAGGATATCTTTTATAAATATTATTATATTATATTTATGGAAGATTTACAAATTATTCTAAGAATGTATTGTGCTATCTGGGTTATGCTTATTCTAGTAGCATAGTATAATGCCATCACAAAAATTTCTGTATCAGTAGCTTGTATTATTACCTTTTTGTAATTCAAATTTGATAGGTACTGAACTATTGCAAATATTCTACTGTCTGCTTCGCTGTGATTTGAAATGTGTAAGTCTGTTACAATTTTACTTTGTTTCATGGAGGACATCGTTGTACTGGCACTATCTTCGGCCATCCCTGTCGTCATAACAGAAACGTTAGTAGGTATTTATCGTTACTATTTAAAAACCAAACGATCCATGCATGTTCTTCGGCCGTTAGACTAAAACTAATAAACAATGCGAACGGCAAATGCACACTGGCAAATCACGTACCCCCGGCCACGGTTATATTTATTATTATGATGAGTTATGACTACGGTCGCGCGCCCTACATTTAAAAAATTATATCTCCTAAATTATTCAGCGAATTAAAAAATTGTTTTAATAAAAAATGTTCATTGGTCTATTCTACGTATTTTGTCTCAAATAACTACACATCTATCTGCAATAATAACCAAAGTACCTCGATGCCGAAAATTACACTACACTTTCCGAGCACATATTGTTTAAACAATTTATAGTGTTGTTTATAATGAAAATAATGTCTCTCGATTACACTTGTATGAAACTACAAACATTAAGCTTTCGATTGATATAAGAATTATTAAAAAATCTTTATAAATAAGCTCGTAAATGCAATGTAAACGAAAGATAATGCAATATTTAAGTTCCAATTTTTTTCGAATTATTACTTTTTTTGCAATTTCGCAATCTTGGCCGACATCGCGCCCTCTGGAATCGAATTCGGCATAAAATTCTGGATAGTATCCGTATTTTTTCAATTTTATACCTGCGAGTTCATACCCTATGATCGAATTCGGACCTTTAGATTCTCGACTATTGTTATTGTAGAGTTCACTGGTATAGAATCAATGTGTCGAAACACATTATTAAAATTAAATTTTAAATTGTATCCGTAGATCGATGTTCAATACGCCATTCGGCGCTTAGAACAGTGCATTTAATGTAACATTTTCTTTAACTTTCCACTACTTTTACGTTTTGTGTTGTGCTGTATTCTACAAAAGTTATTTTAATTTTTGCTATTTTCGTAGTGTGATTAAAACCAAAAAGTCACTTCTACCCTCTCCAGCTTTGCTGTCAGTCCCAAGTATGATAAAGGGGGAGAGGAAGTGATATGGTTGAACCGCGTTACGTCAGATTAGTTAAAGTAATATTCGGCGCATTCCTACAAAAAATTAAGGTAATTTTTTTTGGTCACATTTTTAAAATTTTTCATTTTTAACTCATTTCGGTGGGGATAACTTACTGATAAACGTTCCGAAAGTTGTGGTAAATCACACTGTATACTAAATAGCAATTTTATGGACTTCTGTTTGCTTAATTTACTCCCATTTACCTCAATTTATCCCCAACTCTTCAACGAAATAAGATCAGAATATAACTTAATTCCAGACTTCATTAACATACATAAGTGTGCCAAATTTCAAGTCAATATCTTAAACGGTTTCAGAGTAATCATGCGCACAAAAAAGTTATAGACAGACTTAAACCTAGCTCTGAGAATGGTTTAAGAGTAGATTATAATAAAACCAAAATTACCATTGCAGACAGAACAAATAAAAAGTATGTAAAAAAGAAGATACAGGAAGAAGAAAAGGAATAAGAGATGTTGGTCGATTCTAACAGATTAACATAACCTCAAACGTCATTTGAGAACTTTCTAATAGTAAAATGACGGATATTTAAACGAAAAATATGCACTATAAAGGATTAGCTCCTTAACATCTCCGGTAAATATACGGTGTCACAATTACATATGCTGCTTTTGTTTGTTGGACTAAGGCAACTCAAGCAACAGCCTCTAACAGAGATTCAGAGACTGGCTTGCTTGGGAATCACGGATGCTATGAGAAACATCCCCACGGCAGCCATGAAGACCATATTGAACCATCTCCAGCTTAGTATAGTGACCAAGGGGGGGGCCAGAATAGCGGTATATAAGTTACAAAACTCACAATGAGGATAACTAACATAGCAGAATATCCTCTACTGATTATGAGCTCGGACTGCGTGACATCAAAAAACACATTTAATAAACCTTTCAAGCTGCTCTTAAGGCATTAACCTCTACCGAGATGTCACCCAGAATGGTATGGGACTACCACAAGGAGCTCACAATTGTGGGTAAGCAGACCAAAGTTAAATTACTGTATGTACCAGGATCCTCTAGAGTAGGGCAATGGAAAAGCTAATTAACTTGCTAGACGAGGAGCCAATACATTATATTGCCCAAGAATTCGAATTGGACATTACCAAAAGGTCAGCCATAGGTTATAAAAGACCAAACATATAAATTACTAGAGAAATATTCCAGCACTATTGTCATATCACTAAATTTTCACAATTCTGTCGCAAAACGAAAAAAATGACTTTTTGAATTATGAAATACATGGGAATCTTCATGATTTCGAAGGCACGTGTTAAAAAGTGAGCTTGCTAAAATTTAGACGTATTTATTTTGAGATATCTAAGTAATCTAAGAAGTGAGAGAAAATAATCCGAAAACTTTTTTCACTAGTTTAAATTATTTTGTTTAATGTGATAAACGACTAAAATATAGTTTTATTAGGCATGCTTTTTATTGTTTTGTGTCTATAACTTATAGTCCACCCGTCAGGTCATATAAAAAGGCTTTACCAGGAACACAGTCGCGAAGTTTTGAAATTTGGCAGGGTTGTAGATTTAGGTATCTACAACTAATATCCACATTTTGCACAAAGCAATATCTGCCACCGGCGTAGCCATGTTGCCAAGATGGCCGCCAAGAACAGTTTTTTGTTAAATATATCCTTTACCTTGGGTTTTAGAGTTAAAAAAGACTTATTACAAAAATGAAAGAGGAGCAAATTTACTTAAAATTACGTTATACAGTGTGACCCAGGATAGATGTAACAAGAGGTGTAAAGGACCAAAAATTTTGGAATTTTGGAATGGTATTTGGGGATTGAGTCCTGCTTGTTGTAAAACTAAAGTATACCAAAAATGACTTGATTTGGTGTTCTACAGGGTATTTTATAAGCAAAGTTGTAAAAATCACCACTAATAAAGTACCTTTTTTTCAAAATATGAAAAAATTCCACTAAGAAAAGTTATTTAGAATGCAATTTTATATCTCTATACCAAAGTTCAGGAGTGTAAAATTATTTTTTTGAAACTTCCCATTTTTTCAATATATTAGTATTTTATTTTTGACCATTCAATTAAAACTGCATAGAAATTATTTTTTGTGAATTAATATTTAAAGTTATGTAGAAGCTAAAAGTGGGCTATGAGAAAAGCAGTGGATACACATTTATCATTTATTATTGACATATATGTCAAACGTAGCCAATATTATCCTCAATTTCTGTTTCAAATTAACCAACCAAGCATAAAAAATTAAGTGAAAATGGTACTCACAGTGCGTGAAAAAATATATATTGTGCAATGCTACGGAATTGGCGGTGAAAACTCGCTAAGAGTAAGCCAATTAAATTTGAAATTTCCAAACACTGCTTTGTCACGTACTCAGGCTATGAGAATAATTAAAAAGTTTCTGGCTACTGGTAGTGTTCTTAACATGAAAAGAAAAATAAAAGCATATGATGAAGACAATGTTGGGGCTATTATAGCTCATGCATCTGTTATAGAAAATCCTAGGATGCCACTAAGAGAGAGATCAGCTCTTATTAATATTAGCAAGTCTGAACTCCAAAGAATTTACAAGGCAAAGAAAATTAGGGCATATAAAACAAATTATAAACATACGCTCGAAGAGGGAGATGACGGCCGTAGGCTGGATTTTTGTTTGACCATTGGAGAAAAAATCATGGAAGAGAGATTTTTCATCATTTCATAATTTTCTCAGATGAATCCACATTCACAACCAATGGTGTTGTTTTATCTCAGAATTGTCGGTTTTGGGCTTCTGAAAATCCAAATTTTAGAATTCATTGTAAAGACAATAATATAAAAAAATGAATGTGTGGTGTGCCGTTTCTGATCACGTTGGAGTTATTGGACCTTATTTCATTGAGGGAAGGTTAAACCAGCACATTTATTTACAGCTTCTTGAAAGATTTTCTGAAGAACATTTAAATATTTTAAGAGGTATGCCTTTAGTTCAATTTCAACATGATGGTTGCCCTGGCCACTCCACAGAAATGGTAAATCGATGGTTGAATTTAAATTTTGGAGAAAATTGGATTGTCAGGAATGGACCGATCAAGTGGCCGGCGAGATCCCCAGACCTATCAATACTGGATTTCTTTTTATGGGGTCGCCTCAAGCAGTTGGTTTACGCTGAAACACTTCCTAACAATGTAGCAGTATTGAAGCAGAGAATTACAAATGCAGTAAACTCCATACCGTTAGATTGTATTCGAAACAGTTTTAAGGACTTCAGGCGAAGGATCGAAATGTGTGTGGATGTGGGTGGTAGCTACGTCGAATAATAAAAAAATTGTAAACATTGTTTTATATTGGTCAATAATTAATTTGTTTGTGAATCTGTTATGTTTTTGACATTTATTACTTGTTATAATTTTTAAACCTCATTAATCTTCTGTTAGTAATTGTTTCTTGTTTTACAATTAGTTCGATTAACATTATACCTTCTTACATCTCGTATATTCAATTTTGTATTTACCAATAGTCTACTTTTTGAGATGATTAACATTTGCTCCTACACAACTTTGAATATGAATTCAACTCTTAATTCGCAAAAAATGGGAAGTTTCAAAAAATAATTTTATATTCCTGAAATTTGGTATAGAGGTATAAAATTGCATTCTAAATAACTTTTCTTAGTGGAATTACTTCCACATCTTTTTTCATATTTTGAAAAATAAAGGTACTTTATTAGTGGTGATTTTTACAACTTTGCTTATAAAACACCCTGTAGAACACGAAATCAAGTCATTTTTGGTATAGTTTAGTTTTACAACAAGCAGGACTCAATCTCCAAATACCATTCCAAAATTCCAAAATTTTTGGTCTATTACACCTCTTGTTACATCTATCCTGGGACACACTGTATATATGTTCTTTGTAAAATCAATAGTTTAGACACAACAGTTGATTAAAGGTAAACATATTCATTTTACTTTCCCTAACGATATGCTTACATTTATGAGTTTTAAATATTGGATTATTATTTACAATTGAAATTCAATTGAAATTCTACCTACTTCTTACTTGTGCCGCGTCTACCGGTGATTAAAGCAAACCTCCGCCGGCCGGGCGCCGTCATTTTTATAACGTGCATAATCTCTATCTTTATCGCTTTTCAGTATTGCTTTGACCATAGTGCAAGTATAACAACGTTTCTTTTCTGTTATTTTTGTTATCATTGTTCTGGGACATATTATTTTGCAGACTGTGGAATTTACAGAAGAACAACGCCTGGCCACGGAAAACATTTTTTGTAATTTGAACAGATCTGCGATCTTCTCAACGGATCACCAAGGTTTGTTTAAAATGATTACTAAAAAATTTGAAGAAGGAACTGGAAAGTAATGGACCTACCGCTAAACTGTGGGTGCAATATCTTCGCATGATAACTTTGGTGAAGCAGTTTATAGAAGCAGAAAGAATGGGTAGTTGGCAGCTTCACCTAGATACTGCCCAGAAAATGCTGCCTTATTTCCACGCAAGCAGCCATCATAATTTTGCAAAATTGTGTCATTTTTATTTGCAAGATATGATATCCTTAAAAGACAAAATGACTCCTGAGGAGTACAATAAATTTACAACAGACGGCTTTTTCACAATCAGGCGCACCAATAAGTTTTGGCTCTGTTGATCAGATATGACCATTGAACAAACGCTAATGAGGACGATGAAAGCTATTGGAGGGCTTACTCATGAACAAGGAATCACGGATAGCGAGTTAATAATGTGGAAATTGGGAATGGTGTATTTGTACAATGTATGGGATGAGATTGAAAGATTTTGCAACGTTTCTTTTGCATCTACAGAACAACATGTGGATATGAGAAGTTCACGTATTATTCGAGAATGATTGTGACGATGGGTAAAAGCTGTTGGCTTGGCTTACGCAACACCCTCCTTTCCCAGACGTAAACGAAATAATGTCTATTTCCTCAGGAGTTATTGGAGATGAAAAAAACGCCTTTAGACGAAACTAAACGAACATTTTCAACTTCACTCGACTGCTGTACCTAAACCATTGGTTTTAGAGAAAACATACATATTTTATAGAAAATTTCCTATTATTTAATTTTGGTTATAGGTATTTTGACTGTCGAGCATACGGTAACGGAGATATTTAAAAAAAAAACGTTTTTGGAGGCCATATTGCCAATACGGCGGCTCGAGCGGCAATGCTTGCTTTGTGCAAAATGTGAATCTTAGAACTAGGCACCTATCTCTAGAATTATACCAAATATTAAAACTTCTCGAGTTAATTCCACCTAAAACTACCTAACGGATGGACTATTAACGTAATAAAATAAATTCCGAGAAGTTCACATTTCCTTTCATCCGAAATCCCACTTCCTTTCATTGCATATACACCAGACACAGCATCAGTTTCTCTACGTTAATTACATTAAATTAAAAGCAATGTAAGTTTTAACATATTTAATTAGCGAGTAGTAAACAAGTTGCACGGTAACTGCTAGTGAAGTGCAATTAATTTTGTGTATTCAAGCAGGTGTTACGGAGACATATTCAAAATGTCAGCGCCGAGTGTTCGCTAATTAGTGTTGAATGAAGTGTCGCATGTAGCCGTTGAAAAATTAAACAGCACATCCGTGTCTAACTTAATAGTTCAGGAATTGAAGTCTTCGAGGTGGGAAAATTTGTAAAGAAGATAGTTTTTCAGAATTGATAAAAAAGTTTTTCTAAAAAATATACTAAAAGTGCCATAAACTCCCATAACAAGAACTTTAAAAAAATAATTTTAGATTTTCAGTTCTTATTAAAAACTCTAAAATATAATATCGTTCACACATTTTTTGCGTTATAAAGTGTGTTCTGTCTCAAGTGGACACACCTTGGTATTTCCGTTATTGATAAGATTTGATGTGGATCACGATTAACTTGTAGCTTGTATACCTGATTAAAGTAGACACTTTCACAGAACAACGTTTTATATATTCAAAAAATACATTGACAGCTTGACATTAATTATTATCATCATTTTAAAAATATCACATTAAACAATTATTAACAAAACAGAGTCAATACACTAACTTGGGAATACAAATATTATATTTGATTATTATTATTGATTATTATATCCAACACTCCTTCTGAATCAAAAGTTTTATACAAGAAATTTAAATTATCATAACAACAAAAGAAACTAATAGTCGGTGTTTAGTACACTTAAATTAATTATCTATTTAACGAATAGCTCACCAACAATCCTGTAAATAGCCAAAGTGGTACCTATTTTTAAATCAGGCGATATTGATAACACTACAAATTATAGGCCAAAATAATAAAAAAACTTATTGCCACACAAATTACAAAATTTTTTGAAGAAAATAAATTATTTAACAGTTCCCAGTTTGGTTTTAGAAAGGGAAAAAGCACATCTGACGTCATTCTACAACTTGTCAATTATATAAGTGATGGTTTCGAAATGAAATCATCAACTCTAGTAATGTTTTTAGTCCTCAGTAAGGCTTTTGATTGTATATTTGGCCCAATCTTACTGCAGAAACCAGCTTTCTATGGCTTCCATGGAATAACTCTCCAATTAATATCTTCCTATTTATCTGGAAGGAAACAATGTGTAACTGGCAAAAGTCAATTAAGTAATCAAATATCTATAAAGTATGGCGTTCCACAGGGCAGTATTTTGGGCCCACTATTATTCTTAATATATATTAACGATTTACCTGAAGCGTAATCACTTTTTCCAGTGTTATTTGCCGACGACCAACTGTTGCCAAACAGATTGAGGAGAGCAGTGAGGAAGCCATCAAGGATGAATTAGATGTATTAAAACAATCATTCGACTGGTTCAATGCAAACAAGCTATGCATAAATCAAAGTAAAACAAATTCAATGGTATTTTCAACCAAACCAGCTGCATCTGAAAGTGTTAGATTTCTAGGGTTAACTCTTGATAATCGGTTTACATGGCATTCGCATATCGACATATTGTCAACCAAATTATCAAAAGAATATGTACCATAAGGCAAATTAGAACCAAAATTAGTCTAAACTTAGCAATGGTCGCATACCATGCGTTATTCCATAGCTTAATGACGTATGGTTTAATCAAATTTAACCATGTCCAACAAATTTTTACCGTTCAAAAGAGAGCAATTAAAACCTTATCAGGAAAAAGTCAGTCAGACAGCTGTAAACCATGGTTCATAGAATATAAAATAATGACTCTGCCATCCTGTATAATTTATTTTAATCTAGTACACATAAAAACTCACCTTGATGAATACTCCAGAAACTGTGACAACCATAACTATCTCACCCGAAAGAGTAATGATATATAGTGATAAAAGCAGAGATTAACGTAAACAAAAAGAATCGACTTTGAAATTATCCTTTTCAACTCCCTCCCAACATCTATAAAAGAGGCACCACTGGCACTATTAAAAAATAAACTGAAAATCCATCTTATAGCCAAGGCTTATTAGTGTTGAGTTTAATTCGTAGATTTATAATCATACCAAATTACTTACGCTTCGATTTGTATTTCTCAATTTTAATGTTATCTGTCTCTTGCTGTACTGCTTATGGCCATTTCTTGTTAAACTTTTAATGTTATTTGTTACCTAGACTTAGTGTATGTTATATATAAGTCTATGTAATACCTGTATATTCTTAGAAATTATTTCTTAATGCAATTAGCATTGCTTGATATGTAAAAGCACCATGGTGTATTTTTATTACCAATAAAAACTATCTATCTATTTATCTAACCAAGTTTGTTAGAAGTAAGGGCTTCAAAATTTTTGAAGCATTGAAAAATCTCACTTTTATTTCCTAGTAAATAAACAATTGAAGAATGAGTGTAGTCATGAAGAAAAGGAAGAAAATGCCTCTTATTGTCATGATTTGAAGGTTTAATTGGCCCACAAATATCGCTGTGAACAAATTCGAGAGGCCTTTTAGTGAGTTTCCTTGACTTGGTAAATGGTAAACGTGTGATTTTTGACTGCGCGTATACTGAACAGGCTTCAGTATTCTTAGCCTCTGTATTACTAACATTAAGGCCTTCTACCATTCTAGACAAGTTTATCAAATTTTAATAACCTAAGTGACCTAACTTACTATGCCATAGTTTTTGAGCTTCATTTTCACACTTTACTTCAGCTTTTCTAGCCAAATCAAAATCAACTAAAATAAAGATTATCAATTCTTTTTCCTTCAGCAAAGAATTTAATATTGAAAATTAACACGGAACCTTTTTCAACACTAACATTTAAACCAGGTTTTTCTATTTTTTGTACAAATAACAAGTTATGTCTTAAATGTTTAACAAAAAGAAAATTCTTAATTTCTGCACAAGTAACAATATTGACAGAAGTGGTAAACAAGCAATAATATCCATAAAAGTAAAACATTGCTCGGACATACCGAAAATGAGATTCCAAAAAAATGCAAATTTCAAAATTAAATAGTAGTAGTAATAATGCAGATATAGCAGTGGTAAATAAAGCGTTGGCTCCGGCGGGTTGTATCGTGTAGAAATATGTAATTAGGTTTGTAACCTGTTTGTTTCTTCTTCTAAATAAATAAATAAACAAGAGATCTATAAAAGAACTTGCTCCTGAGCATACTAAAACTAATTTTAATATTATAGTAGGGAAGCCAGCGACACTTTTAGTTGCTATATTTGTTTAAACTTTGTAATTTATTCACAAAACAAACTTCTGCCACTGCATTAGCGGGTCAACTCTTGGCAGCAACATTTTAATTACATTAAAAAAACGTATCAATGCTATACGTGTTTAAAGCTGAGATTTTTTGTGTTCTTTATAGACATTACAGAATGAATAATTATATCCTGCCACCTTCAGTGTAGACCAGCGTGCCCCTGTCATTAACATAAATATGTAATTAAAACAAACAGAAATGTTTAAAGCTGATTTTTTTTGTCAGTAATTTATAACTTGAAATTGTTAAAAAAACTTATGCTACCAGCGATTCAACAGGATATGACTTCGACGGGAGCAAAAAAGTCCGGTCAGGCGTTGCACCGCTGGTGCGCTTGCAGAAGTCGATTTTGTGAAAAAAACTGTAGCATGCATATTGCTGCTTCGTAAATTAAAACATAATTTAACTCAAGCGTGAAAGACCGCGCAGATTTCAAATATTGTTTCTTAAAATTTCTTCATAAACAAACACAACGGAGTCACGTCCAAGATAGCTGATGTTCTAACTTAGCTTTAAGATGGAGAAGGTAAACATGCGACACCATTTGCATACTGCGAAAGGGCGAACAGAATGAATTATTCTCCGTTACAAGAAGCTTGGTACTTCGTAATTGTCTGCTAATTTTTTTTTGAGTAGTGATGTGTCTTTATTAATCAAATTCGTCTTTTACCAACAACTTCAACATCGTAAGGGTTGATAGTCCCTCTTCATGAACATGAAGCAGGCCTAAGATATTGTTCTTCACCGGTTTAATCCATAAGTAATTTATAAAGAAATTATTTGTTTTTGTAACTTAGATTTGGCAACGGCCATTTTGCAGCAAGCCATGCTATATGCTTCATTTCTTTCAGGGTTCTAGATGCAGATCGTAGATACGCATTCTAGATGCGTTTTTTTAACGTCACATTTAAGTTTGGGTTGGAAACTTTTATTTTAATCACCTAATGGGGTTGTCTTTCTTCTCCTCTACGTATTTGGGAATGAAATGTATATATTAGACTAGAACTACCTTTTGCGGAGACCGAGACGGTAATATGGTAGGATAGATGTAAAGTGTCTTTATCGAATTTCTGGAGGTGTCGAATATGGTACTGGGAACTCCCTGACTTAATATTGGGCTCATCTAGAAATCAGCGATAGCATCACAGTGGGTTGGATTTCACCATCATCATCCCTCACTTGGATTCACTACTTTAATTCACTGAGAATTCCAGATAAGTGTCACAAATAAAATTTGTATCTAATGTTTTTTTATATATATCTCGTATTTTTATGCTTTAACACTTTTAGAGTTCTTTAAAGAATCAAATTGCAAATGTTCCTTTTGAAATTATTTCAATTTTCAACTTTATCTTTAATATGTTTTCAACGAACAATTAGTACATTTTCAATTATTATTTAGGTGTAGATTATCTGCGTAACGTCTAATTGAAAACAAATATATGAAACGATCTGACTTTGTGATCACAATTTCTACGAAACGTTTACATTTAAATAATTAATTACGACTTTTAAAACACTATATTGTCGGTTCATGTTTAAGACAGTATTTTAAATAATATCTACGTAACATATTATCGTCCATTCGTTTCCCTATTGTACATAAAATTGTTTAATTTTAAGGCCTCAGTTTAGTCGTTTTCTAACAAAAACACATCCAGTTTGATTGGTTTATAATAAAATCAATTTTATAATTACTTTGTCCTCTTATTTCAGGTATTTTGATACAAACTATACAAACTATACAAACCATTTTGATACAAGCTATACAAACTATGCAAACCATTTAGATAATATCTACTGAATTAATTAATTAACCTTATTGTAAAAAAAGTTGAATATATTTTAGAAATATTTACAAATATTAATCTAATCTAGATTTTTGCTAAATTTGGATTATTAATTTACACTTTTTTATAGTCAACAATTTATACTTTCTTTATAATTTGATTAGTTTATCTTTCTTGTAATCAAACTCCACTCTTAGTGTAAATTTCGAATATAGAAAGATTGGCGCCCCGCCTCTCTAGGAAAATTATCATTATATAAGTCAAATTAACATTTCTTTAAGATAAATTATAACAACATCTGTCATTTATTAACTACAATCTACCAAACACGTAAGACCATTTGGAAAGTGTTTTCTGACCCATAACTCGCCTGCCGAGTCTCTGAGCTGCTGGTGTAATAATTTGTTTCCTCTAAATAATATAAAGTTTAGTCTGAATCTCGAACAAATAATAAAAATTAATAATTTATTGAACAGCGAAGGAGTCATGCCAAAATCTAACACTAAAAATAAGAAATTAATTTTAAGCAAATCTTTCAAAAAGCAGTGTCGCTGCTATTAATTAGGCGATTAAAAAAAAATTTGGTATTGATGTAACAGATCGATTAGAGCAGCTACAGAGCTTGGTTGCTGCTGATTTTTTAAATAAATGAATTTCAAATTTGCAAAAAAAAACGCTCATATATTACTTTATTGTTTCAGCCATTGCTATAAAATTGTTCATGTATCAAAAATATAAATAAGAAAATGGTTGGTTGAAATCCATGACTCGATTTTTTTTATATAAAACTAATTGTTAACTTGCAAAAAAGTGCTATTAATCCATTTCATTGCACTTCACGTTGGCTTTAATTTGTTAGTTTTTATATCCATAAGTAGAGAAAAACATTGACTGACGTGTACGTTGCTGATTTTCAGAAATATCACAATTTACTCCAAAAAATATCAAAGTAAGAAAATAGTCCAATCGGTGGGGGATTTTTCCCTGCAAAAGGTGGAGTAGAAACGATTTTGATATATATTGTTTAAGTCGAGGCCTTGATAAAAAATACAAGTTTTCGACCTGGGGGAGGGGGCACGAGCCGCCATTTTGAAATAAACATGCAAAAAATTGTTTTTCAAAATAATTCGGCAACGCTCGATACTACGAGAAAAATGTTCAGGACAAAATTGAAGAGGACAAAATTTCCTACAATTTTTCTATATACATTTTTATTGCAAATCTAATGTTTAGAGAGATACAGCGTCAGAAAAATGAATTTAAGAATAAAAAACTTATTTTTTATTAAATAATGTATGTTTACAACACAACATATACCCTGTATACACATGCAAGCAAAGGAAAGAGAAAATAATTTTAAAAAACATTAGAATATTTCTTACGACTACCTAGATTGTGATAAAAGCTTTGTAAAAATAACGCAGGCCGACAAAAAAAGGTGCTTGATCAGAACGAACCATCTTATCTCAAGTTTTTTGACATGCTGAAATCGATTCTGATATTAAAAAAATCCACCCCATCAGTTTTAGTCCACCACCCCTTTTATTCCCTAAAAAGGGCGAAAAAAGGTCTTTTCCTAAGGTGCTGATCTAACTTTTCTGAAGTATTTTAATGTGCTGTCAGTTTCTCTCTACCACCCCTAGGAGATAATAGAGAGTTGTAGGGGGTAACGACAGACACGATAGACAATTTTCTTTTGCCCTAAATTGGCTTCAGCCCGTTAAAATAGTTCAGAAAAGTTAGATCAGAATCTTAGAACAAGACCTTATTTTTTGTGTCTTTTAGCCACTATTTTTTTTAAGTTTATTTACAAATGAACAAAGTTTCCTGCAGAGTGGCTGACACGGTAAAATAATATAGACATGTTTTTTACCCCATTTTTGAAAATTCACGCCCTTTAAAAGCAGCAGTATACAGGTGAATGAAGTTTGTTTTATTGTTTCTTATCACTTTGCGAAACTTTTGATATAAGGTATACTAACAATAAAATAACTTATAGCCGGAGAGCCGGCCGTCGAATATCCTATGAATAAGATACATGAAAAACTTTTTGTGAGTGATTGGTACCACAGATCTAAAGGGGGCCTCCTTTTATAAGAGCTAATTTTGCCCGCGTCATGGATTTTTGACCTCACTTCCGGTTACGATTTTTAATGTTTTCTTAAGTCATCAATAGTCCCTTGGGGTAAAGCTTTTACCCCACCGGACCGTTTTCGAGGGCGCAAAACACGATGGTGACAATATTTTCCGACTCAGCGTCCAACCGCTACCCCCAAATCGAAAAAACCACCTCTTTTTCCAATTTTCCAGTGCTACGATTGCGAGGGCTTACCAGGTCTGGTTTTTCGTGATCAGATTGAATAAAATAAGTAAATATTGACCACAGGTGACCTAAACCACCCTCAGGGGTTGAAAATATCCCCACCCTCAATAACTAAATGCCACGAAAACAGCGAAAATCAGCTGGAAAAGGGTATACTCCCATTTTCGAGAGCGGGGAATACGATGGTGATAATATTTCTCAACCTACCCTTTACCCACTACCCCTAAACCTAAATACCACCCCATTTCCAAATTTTCCGGTGCTAGGCTTGCGAGGGCCTATTGTATCATTTTTTTTGTTAGTTAGAATAAAATAGTTAAATAATTACGACAAGTGATCTAACCCACCCCCGGGGGTTGAATCTACCCTTATATCTAATAACTAAATGCCACGAAAACAATGAAAATCAGCTGGAAAGCAGTATACCCCCGTTTTCGAAGGCGGGGAATACGATGGTCACAATATCTTTCGACCTAGAATCCAACTGCTGAATCGAAGATGACTTTTTCCGATTTTTCGGTGCTACGCTTGCAAGGGCTTGTCGGGTCGAGTTTTTTTGGTCAATTTGAATAAAATAAATAAATATTGACCACAGGTGTGAAAAAAAAATTGAATTGTGATTTAGTGTGTGTACAAGAAGCAAAATCGCAAAAGGAGATAGGTTTTTTCGATTTGGGGGTAGTGGGTGAAGGCTAGGTTAGGAAATATTGTCACCATCGTATTCCCCGCCTTCGAAAACGGAGGTATGCTGCTTTCCAGCTGATTTTTGTTGTTTTCGTGGCATTTAGTTATTGGGGGTGAGGATAGTTTCAACCCCCGGGGGTTGGTTAGGTCACCTGTGATAAATATTTAACTATTTTATTCCAACTGTCCAAAAGAAAAAAGATACGACAGGTCCTCGCAAGCCTAGCACCGGAAAATCGGAAAGGGGGTAGTATTCAGGTTTAGGGGTAATGGTGAAAGGTAGGTCGGGAAAAATTATCACCATCGTATTCCTCGCCCTCGAAAACGGAGGTATACCGTTTCCAGCTGATTTTCGCTGTTTTCGTAGCATTTAGTTATTAGGGGTAAGGGTAGTTTCAACCCCCGGGAGTGGGTTAGGTCACCTGTGGTCAATATTTACTTATTTTGTTCAAAAGAAAAGCCAGATCTGGCAAGTCGTCGCAAGCGTAGTACCGGAGAATAGGATTTAGGTTGGACGCCACGTCGGAAAATATTGTCACTATCGTGTTCCCTGCCCTTGAAAACGGAGGGGTTACATGTCTTGCGGTAAGTGGGGTAAAAGTTTTACCACAAGGGATTATTGATGACTTAAGAAAACATTAAAAATCGTAACCGGAAGTGAGGTCAAAAATCCATGACGCGGGCAAAATTAGCTCGTATAAAAGGTGGCTGTCTTTAGGACTGTTGTAGTACTAATCACTCACAAAAAGTTTTTTATGTATCTCATTCATAGGATATTCGACGGCCGGCTCTCCGTCTATTAATTTTTAGTATATCATAAATTAATAAAAATAATAAAATGGCAAAAAAACGCAGACACATAGATTTCAGCCGACTGCATTTATATCAATGTCATATTGACAAGCAACGTCTAAAATAAGTGGCTGACACAATAAAATCATGCAGGAGCGTTTTTTTGTTGCATATTTAATTAACTGTTAATAAAAAATCAGCAACGCCATAATGACTAAAATGGTTTTTCCAGCTCCCTAGCTATGAATAATATGAATCAGCTGACATGTAATAGTTTACTTTGAACAACACATAATAATTTAGAATTTTGATTAAAACTGTTTTCGATGTTACATAATTCCTAGAATTAGCCACCAAGCCACAGCCGATGCCAAAACTTAATACTTGCGTCCACTAACGCGAACATAATAATCAATAGTTTCCTTTTTGTTAGCATCTTGGACAAAGAAGTCATATAAAATAGCAACGGACCAATCATTGCAACTCCAGCGATAACAAGATTGACTAACTTTCAATGTGAGTCTAATATAGCCTGTTCAATTTAGCTGACCAATTTATCACATTCTTTTTATATTATGGTAAAAATAAAAGCCTTACTTTATTTTGAATTTATGCTCTCAGCGAATGGAAATCGCACCGTTTGACATCCTTGCGTTATTTTGATGTCAGAGGAATGAAAAGTGTAATTATAAATGTAATAGGGAATTAAATTAAAATACTCAAAATCGTAAACTAACATCATTAAAAATCCCATAGACAAAAAAATTAAAAAAAAAATATTTTCCAGAAATATAAGCGATTAAAATCTGCCCGATTTTACCCTGTCTTGAAACGTGACGTCAGAGAGAGAGAGTCCGACGACGGCGTCAAGCGATACCAATTCTGCTTTGGTTTTGACAATTCCGCATGCGCATGCACATTTATCAGAAACAACTAGCAGTGAACACAACCTAACCTAAAATGTAAATACTACTCCGCGTTCGTGCAAAAACCCATAGCCGTATTCGTTGGAAAAATATCTTCAATATTCCTTGACTTTGAGTGATATTTGTTATTTTTATATAAGCTTGTGTGATAAACACGTTAGATAAAAATGACTGATGCAGGTTTTTCAAAAGGACAATCAGACAATTTACCTAGTGTAGATATGTTTATCGCGGCTTCATACATTAAAAACACTGAGAATTAGAAATAAACATAGTAATTAAAGAAATTAAAGTTTATGACACTCTATTCAATGGTAAAATAAAATAAGCTTTAACACTGACCTGTAACATGTAATATATTTTATCGCCAAGCGTCAGTAAAACCATACATTACCATAGCGATTTTTACTTTTAATCTGACAAATGTCAAGAACCTTGGCATATAAAGACTTTATAGGAGTGAAACAAAATTATAAGGAAAGCGTGGTTAAGATATAAAAAAAGTGCTGTCAAAGTTTTCGTGAAAATCGTAATTATTATAACAAATGCTGTAATTTGCTAAAAAACTGCATTTTACACTTTTTATATAACCAATACTAAGAGTTTTAAACAAATGGGGACAAATTTAAAGTTATGGAGAAGAGTAAAGGATAAAATTCCACCAAACCTTCTTAAAGTCTTTGTAATGCTGACGTTATCAATCATTATTTTGTGGATTCCATACCAAATTTGAAATTAAATGTACAACAAAACAACCATGCACTTTTACAAACTAAGTTTATGGACGATACTTGTTTCAGTACTTCTATACTACTAAGTAATATAACTGACGAAATATTGCAATCCATCGACATCATGAAAGTCACATCTTTAACATTACTTAATACAACTTGTTACTACGGCAAAATTAATTTATAATGGCATATTTGAAAAGACTTTCTTCTGGTTTTAAAATAATCTCAATGGTAGACAACAGTGCTAATATAGGAAGCTCTATACTTACGTAAAAAAGAGATCGGTTGTATCTGGTCTTCTACAAGTATCTAACTTTGGTCCACTTCTTTTTAATGCAGTTATTGTAGGTAACTGGAGACCTCCACCATATGTAAAATTATACATGTACCCTAGTCTGTTGATATTAAGCTAATATGTAGTTTTTTCCCTCGTAATTTCAAATAACAGAATCTTGATGACTAACTCCGGATTCGAATTCAGCACGTCAAAATATATAAAGATAAGTTGGTCTAGTCAAAATAAGATGAGTTTAATGGTTTGTGTATAGAGATGGGTCTCATACAACAAAACACTTTAATAATATCAAAATATAAACAAATTAACAAATAAACAATTGCCGTCATCTAAAATGGGAATAACATATTGTTTCATGATGAAAAGAGATATTCTCCAAAATATACTTTATCTTAGAAATGAATAAAACAAAATTGAAAATTAATTCGAATTCATTTTCGACTCAATATCCGATATACGATACACACGAGCTGGAAATCGCTGGCTCTGACTAATTTACTTGGATCTCTTCGGTCAACTGCGGCCTCCGCATGCCTAGTTTGATGTGGTAGGCACCATCAGTACGTTATAGTTTAAGCGCTGAAATTCATTTTATTTATTTCAACTTCTATTTCTTTTTTATGTATGAAAATAACAATTTAAGAAAATAAAAATTAGTGATAGCACATCTGTGGATAAAGAGCTTTATTAAAAAAGAAGAATCATCTAAATCGCTCGCGAAGCAAGAAAAGAAAACAGCTTGTATTTTAGATATGTAGATTCTCGCCAATAATGTATGATTTTTTTAAACAGCTTTCTTAGAGTTCCTCAATTGTTTTATATCTTTTACTCTAGGTATATATAAATATTCGCCAAGGGTAAATTGTATAATATTTTCTTAGCAACTAACTGTACTCACAATATATAACATTATTTTAAATCCTTCTTGACTTTTTAACAAGACGCTTAACGAACATTTTCTCAAAATTTATATCCTTATTTCTTGCTTGCGGATAATAAATTTCCATGAGTGCGAAGATTTTTGCTTGAGTACGAGGCAAACCGCGGTACGTAACAGTAAACAACACAGTTAAGGATGAAATAAGGGGCAGATTTTGAAATAATAGAAAAGAGGCCTGGACGGGGTCCACCTTTATTTTTATTTGTGCAATATAGAGAATGTAAGGGACCGCCGCGCCGCCAACGTCTTCGAAATGAAGATCTATGGGGACATGCAGGAGACGCTGGTGATTTATCTTGGACTAAGAGTAGATGTGGCTTTCAGGTGCGGTAATCGCGTGGCTTTGGTGACTGATGACAAGGAGATTAGAAACGCCCTTTGAATATTAATAGCTACAGGCAATGCACATTGTGTTTGTTTGCTTTAAAAATAGCAATACGTAATTAGGTAATGTATACGGGGTGTTCGAAAATGGCACTGTCCTACCAACTGCATCATATTGAATTTAAAATAAGTGCTTTAGGTTAGCTAATGTTATACTTACACTACACTTTCGAGGCCATTAGTTACAAGTATCAAATATATCTCAGCATTAATTTAGCCTATTTAGTTTTTTAGTAGACACGCTTTAGTAAATGCAATAATCTATCTCATCCTAGCTACGGCAAATATGTAACACTTACATTATCTGTGGATTGCTCAAATATATCCATGGGTGCAGTTTTATAACAAGAAATTGGAGACTTGTTTACTGTTTAGTCCTTTAGCATTTTTCTTTCTCAAAAGAAGTATTCTACTTTTGTCAAGGAATTGCTGTCATTATCATCATTTTAAATATATTTTAGTACGTTTATTTGTTCCACTGACCATAAACTATTAATAAAAGCTCCTTTTACTAGTGCAGAAAAGACTCCTCGTCAAATATGACACTTGGAATATATTGCACAGTTCATAAATGGCATACGCCATATTTTCTGTAAAGAAAAAATCATTGCAGATATCTTATCGCGCATAAATGATCTTTCCTTAGTCGAGCAGCATGATTTTTTGTCACCTAACTTAATTTGTCATATAAACTCAATCAATTTCAACTTACAATTGCTGAAAGACGCTCAAACTACTGATTGTGAACTTTCCCCTTTACTAGCAAATCAATCAAATACAAATCGTAAAACCAAATACTATTTACAAAAAATTACTATTGTTAATTCAAATCATGAAATTTGGTGCGATGTTTCTTCTTCTAAATGTCGACCATTTGTACCAAAATATTTACGATGCGTAGTTTTTTATATTTTTCATAACTTAACACATGCTGGTACCCGTTCTACTAAAATACTTATCAGTTCTAACTATTTCTGGCCCAAAATGAATACGGATTGCACCTTGTGGACAAAAATTTGCTTAAGTTGTCAAACTTCTAAAATAAATAAACATACGAAAACTCAAATTGGTAATTTTGAAGTCCCCAAAGATCATTTTGAACATATGCATATTGATCTCGTTGGACCGTTGCCACCTTCACATGGTTTTTTTTACACACTAACGATTATTGAACGTTTCACTTGTTGGCCAGAAGCTTATCCTTTATCAGACATTACTGCCGAAATTGTTGCTACAACCTTATTTCAAAATTGTATCTGTCGTTTTTGCATTCCACTACGTGTCACTACTGATCAAGGAGTTCAGTTCGAATCAAATCTTTTTCGTGAATTTTCAAAATTTTCGAATTTACACAACTTCATACCATTCCGCAAAGTAATGGTATGATTGAAATATTCCATAGAATCTTTAAAACTGCATTAATTGCCAGAGATAACTCCGTTCATTAGTTTGATGTACTTTTAATCAGTTTATTAGGTTTAAGGGCAATGCCAAAAGATTATGCTAAATCTAGGATGGACCCCAGAGCTACCCCGTCTGGTGTGATGAGTATTGGCCTCACATTCTGTAAGAAGAGGCAGCCGTTCATTTGTATGGAATTGAACCAACTTCTCCATCTTCGTTGGAGTTGGTAGTGTTGGTGAGTCTTAAGAAGTATAAAATAACCATGGCAGTCTGTGCACCGACATCTGGAACATAGAAATATGAACAAATGGCTCTTCGTGTTCTAAATAACAAAAAAGTTCATTCAACTATCTCAAACATAATGATTCTGTGAGCTAGTGCCCATCTTTAGTGGAACACACGGGATAACAAATAGTAGACAGAATTTTCATATATTATTCTTTGTGTTGTTAGCGAAATTTTATGAAAAATATTCTTTTCTGTAACACAAGCAACAAAAACAATTTACTTTAAAGTTGGTTAATAACTCTGATACTAATTTTACTATTATTATAATAAAGCAATAATAATAAATTCCTGTTTCTACTTACTTTCTTCTAAATAAATATATAATTTTCAAGGTTTCCAGAAAGATAGATCTTGACCTTTCCTTACCCTACAATATGAAAGTGGTTTTGGTTTGGGATGAAAGTTATTTTGATAAATGGTCTTGTAATAATTCATGATCAATACCAAATTACTATCTCAGCCGGCAAAAACTAGAAACTATGCTTGACATGATATTAATATGTTTGACATATCGCGAAGCCCATCTTGATAATTTATTATTAAGTTCATTGTCCAGGGAGACGCAAAACATCTATTATTAACTTAAACTAAATAGACGTAATCTTAGACGATTTATCGACGTGAGGCAGTTCTCTCTTGAAGTTAATACCTACTTGAAATATTATTTAAGATGTTTCATGATACTACTCCTGTTGAATCCAGATTTTTAAAAGGGAAGGCTTTAGAAGTTTTATTACACATATAGATTTATGTACTAGTTTCTCCACATCGTATTGATGAAGTATCACTTCATGATATCAAGATAAAAGACAAGGAATTAATTATTTTTACCCTTTTCGCGAATGCGAAAATGAAGAGTATAATACGTTTGATCGACGTACTTCTAAAACCGTAAGAAAAAAATCATATCATGGAGTTAGTGAACGAATTCTTAAAAAATTTTAAAATATATCCATCTACTCATCTGTCTGTGTGTTTGTCCATCATGTTTCTTTAAGTAGGATAACTTCTAAAAGAAAAGTCTGATTGTTTGATGGTACTGAAATTTAGACAGTAAGTTTTAGCTAGACAATTTTTTTTAAACCAACGATCAATAAATAAAAAAATTGTTGGCGTCTTATTTTTTAAACTGTCAATCTGTGTAAATATGACAGCAATGTTGAAAGAACGCACTTGCTAGCGCAGACATCAGTTGAAACATATCTGTTGCACTATAAGCAAGTGCTTGTTGGAAATAGCGTATTTCATTACAAAAATGTTTTATAAATCTAAAAAACGACAAAGGTTAACAAAGATTTACAATCAGAACAAAAATTGTTAATTATTTTAATATAAAAATTGTCTTCGTAATATTCAAAATACATGGGAATATAGTATTCTGGTCTCTGGAAAAACATTTTTTTTTTATTTTGTATACCTGTGTTATTATTTATATCTGACTTGCATTCTCTTCTTTCTAATTAAATCTTGTATTTATTTGAAATGAAGACGAGAGGATACAAGGAAATATTTTAATTAGTGGCACCTTTAATTTAATAATTTTAGAAGAAGCTAGCGTCTAAATATTAATGTTAAGACCACGGATGTCACTATCAATAAATGATCTTAATACTTTAAAACCACAGCAAATATGTGATGAATTTAATCACTTCTTTATAAATGCTCCCTATGAAACGATAAATAAAATAACACCTTCAAACTTGCATCTAAATCTCAATGGTACCAGAATTTCTAACACTATGTTTCAATCACATGTTACAGAGGAAGATGTTTTATTTATCATTAAACATAAATTAAAAAATAAATACTCCACTGGAATTGATAATATTTCAGGCAATTTGATTAAACGGACAGTTGAATACATTATTAAACCTTTGACCCATATAATAAATGTATCTCTTAGCGAAGGAACATTTCCTTCTATACTAAAAACTGCCCTGGTTTTTCCAATTTTCAAAAAAGGCGAAGATAAAGATATGAACAACTATCGTCCCATATCTGTTCCACCTATAATTTACAAAATATATGAATATGCAATTTTGTTACAGCTACTTAAATTTCTACCCAAAAATAATATCTTAAGTAATAAACAACATGGCTTCCGTTCTGGTTATTCAACAATCACAGTGGTTCACTCAATTTATGAAAAAATATTGGAGGCACTTGAGAAGGGTGAGTACCCGACTGGAATCTTCTGTGATCTGAGTTTTGCGTTTGACTTTGTTCAACATGACTTATTATTAGACAAATTAGATAAGTATGACTGGTTTGTCTCCTATCCTAGTGAACGGCACCAAATAGTAAAAATTAATTATTTTGATCAAACACATCAACAAAATTAGATCGTAAAATGGGTGTTCTTCAAGGCTCTGTATTAGGCTCTGTATCATTATTTATATTAATGAGATACCCGACATACTTACTGAGGCCTTCATTTCATTGTTTGCTGACGATGCCACCCTCCTTTTTTCTGATATATGTCATGATTCGCTCCTATGTAAAATTGACACTACTTCTGATCGCTTATGTAGCTGGTTTAGTAGCAATTTGTTGCTCTTTAATGCTTCAAAGACAAGTTATATGACATTTCATACTCATCAAAATACTACCATTCCTGATCTTAATGTATATATAAATAACTGCAACACTGAAAAAGGTGGCTGTACGATATTTCTTCGTATAGATTTCCATAATACGCTGACATTCAGTAATCACTGCAGCAGACTTACTAGTACCTTATACTCTAAATGTTTCCAGATTAGAACATTGAAAACAGTCTTGTCTGATTTATTACTATTTTATTTCGGAGAAATTCATTCTAGATTATCTTGTGGTATCATTCTATGGGGAAGTATCTCTTATGCACATAATATTTTTGTTGCACAAAAGCGCATTATAAGGTGTATGGTGGAAGTAGCTCATATTCATTCGTGTCGTAACTTTTTCCGACAGTATAAAATTCTCCCTTTACCAAATATACATATTCTAGAATTACTACTAAATGCTTATAAAAATCAACATAAATTTGATAAAAATGAATTCATACATTCTTATAATACGCGGGATAAATGTATTTTTCACGTTCCATTCAAACATTTAAACATGTCGTCAAGAGCCCATAATATCTCAGGGCTGAAATTGTATAACCACTTACCTTCAATATACAAAAATTTAAAGAACGTTTTTATTTTTAAGAAGAATGTCAAAAAATATGTTTTAAAAATTTGTGCTTATTCTGTTCAAGAATATCTGGATAGTGATATCAATGTTTAAAAGAAAATTAACATTACGATTTTGAACGTTTTTGTGAATTTTGTATATACTTTTATGATCTTTTATATGTTTTAATTTTATATCTAGCATCATGTATACAGCTTGTCGCACTTTTCATGGAGCCACCTCATATCTAGCTTACCTGATATCCAAATTTTTTGAAATTTTGGTGGTGAATATATACCTATAAAGTGAGTCTTTAGACGTAACCGCATTTGATTTTAGTCAGAGGCGTCTGATTTTAGGATGTAGAAAGTGGATCGACTTTCAAAAAAAAGTATTAGCGATTTCTTTAGAAAAAATCTAGTAAGATATTCTTAATCAGCACCTTTAGAAACCCATTTGTACAAGATTACATCGTAGTGGGTTCAAAGGTGTTTGAGATAGGAGCCGTCAAAAAAGCAATTTTTTGAACTAAAAATAATTTTTATCTGCAAAACGGATTCTCAAATGAAAAAAAAATATTCTTCATTTTTTGCTCAGAATAATGTATTGTACTAGTTTGAATTGATTTTACAACAAAATAATTATTTACTTAAATAAGGCAAAAATTAAAAAATAAAATAAATGAAATTAAAATAAATACATAAATAAAACCAATTGACACTCGCAATACGTTTGATTTCACTTAGGTCTTTATTGAAGATTATTCGTTAGAAAAATTTTAAGCATGTACGAATTAGAATTCTTGCCTTATTAAATAAATAATTACTTTATTGTAAAATCAATTCAGACTAGTATAATACATTATTCTGAACAAAAAAATTAAGAATACATTTTTTCATTTGAGAATCCGTTTTACACGTAAAAATTATTTTTATTCGAAGAAATTGTTCTTTTTTGACGGCCCCTATCTCAAACACTTTTGAACCCACTATGATGTAATCTTGTACAAAGGGGTTTCTAAAGGTGCTGATTAAGAATATATCACTAGTTTTTTACTGAAAAAATCGCTAATATATATTTTCGAAAATCGACCCCCTTTTTCCGTTCTAGAATCGAACGCCTCTGACTAAAAGCAAATGTGGTTACTTCTACAGACTCATTTTATAGGTATATATTCACCACCAAAATTTCAAAATATTCGGATATCAGATGAGCGAGATATGAGGATGGCTCCATGAAAAGTGCGACACGCTGTATATTTATGTGTTTTAATATTTTTTTTATGTACTTGTATGTACTGACTTGTCCCATAGCATGTATATAAAGCTCGTATTGGACCAATAGACTTTCATTCTGTTCTATTCTATCTGTTAATTCAAAATAAATTTTTGAAACGACTTATTTTATACTAATCAGAACTGTATGCTTCTTTTTCTTTCGTGTTTGCTCATTTATTACTCAGGGAATTTATATGAAATCTTCTACAAACTGTGGAGTTTATCTCGGCAGTAGTCTTACTGCATTTTTCATTCAATTTATGCCTAATGTAAGAAAAATTTAAACAATTTTTTCCCTACAAGCAAATTTTGCATATTTGGCGAAGGCGCCGGTCATAATTTAAATATTTATTTTTTTAATCAGATAACTTTTTTGACCAGGCTTAATTTTATGTCACGTATCTAAGCGATTACCTCGGGAACTACTGAGCACCTTTTAAGGAAGTTTGTACTAGTTTTAGATAACTGTCGATCGATAGAAATACAGGTAAAATACAGGTTGAACAATAAAAAAAATGGTCAATTCATGAAACTGTGGGAGAGGTCATTTTTAGTGTTATATTGAAGAATCTGAAGACTCCCTAACAATTGGAAGGGTGGAAAGGTGTTTTCCAAGTGGTGGGAGGGAGGGGAGTTTTTGAAAACTGAAAACTTAATAAATCAGGCAATTGTGGTTTCGTTTTTTAGGTGTCTTGTCTGTGGAATGTAATAAAAACAAAATCAAGTCGATAAAATCAACCTTAGTATAAGAAAATGACGATGACATTTTATTGGTATCAAACTTGAAAAATCTTTTAAAAAATTTAAAAGTATAACAAAAAATTGAACAAAAATGGACATAAATGGATCTATGAAGACAAAATATCGTTATTGTTAATTGTCATCAGCAAGTTCACACTCTTCTTCATCAAAGCCTTCTAAGTTGATTGCTGAATCGTCGTCGGGAAAAGTTTCTGAGTCAGTAATAACACTACTCCTTCAACTACTCTACACGCTTTACAGAGTGATGAACATTTCACACCACTTTTTGCACATGTGCACTAAAGGGGGTAAAAAGATAAAATTAGATTTTAGTATGTGTACTAGAATCAAAGCACCCCCCCTCCCGCTCGTCACTCCTCGCTACCGATATAGCTTAGAGTTTTATGGATTTTTAGGATAGACAATAACAACTATAGCATTATTAAAGTTCTGCGAACAATTATTTCCTCTTAGTGAAGTGCAAATATAGTATAAACATTTGTAATTTATTGTGCTAAAATTATTTCTATTATTAGTCACACACACACGACACAATACTATTAAAGTAATTGCTATATGTAACTCTAACATTTAACTATATAAGAAAACTGGTTTCACTTAGAGCAAAAATGAAATTTTGTCTAACACCTTTTAGAAACTGTCAACTATCTATTGAAAAATGTCTAATGGCTGTCTGGTAGCAGTATCAGTAGTCCATTTTTTCTTACCCTTTTTAGGAGAATAAATTGCTATATAAATGATTAGTGTTTATCATCTACTCACTACTAGGTAATTTGGGTTGCCTATAAATATTATTCTACAGTAAATGATACATTTTAACATAATCTAAGTTTAAACTAAATAAAGAGCGGCGCAAACAGCATTTTCTTCGTTATAAGACACTTGGATAGAAAATCTGGATGTTTATATAGTGACTCCTTAGACAGTGGTTTATTGGGTGGTTTAATTTGTAACTGTTTTGTTCTAAATATCATAATAGTTTATGAACTACTCCCCTAATTTTGTCATCGGCATATTTGTCATTTTAGTACGGGAGCCCGTGTATAAAATGACTGACTATCCGGCGAACTTTGACAATATGTAAAATGGATTGTCCTTATAAAAGTTAGCAATGAATGGACCGTCAGCTGGTTGGGTAGCGGTGGGGGTGGCTGTCAAAGGGTTGAGAACACGTAAAAAAAATTGAAAAAAAATACTATCCGGCGAATGCTGAAATTTACATGAGGGGAAGATTATGTTATATAATGAAAGTAAAACATAGTCAGCTGGACGGGGAGCGGTGGATTTACCGTCAGCTGATCGATCGAACAGGTCCAAAAACATGAAAAATTAAATTATTCGGCGAACATTAAAATTCGGGTATAAGATAATATTTATACTGAGATTCACGAAAAACATAGTCAGCTGCAAGTATGTGGGTGGAAAAGTCGTCAGCTGGCACAGTAAAAGTGCTGAGTCTTGACTCGCCTGGGAAGCAGCACACACCACCTTTCTTGTGCCAGCTGACGACTTTTCCACCCACATACCTGCAGCTGATTGTGTTTATCATTAATCTTAGTATGAATGTTATCATATACCCGAATTTCAAAGTTCGCCGTAAAGATTTAATTAGTAAAATATCGATATTGATAACTTAATGTTGGAAAACGTGCGTGCGGCATTCCCGAGTTTTGTTTTTTTTTTAATTTGATTAAATATTCTACTTATTATTAATATACATTATTTTATGAAAATACAAATTAATACATTTGTATATTTCAAAATTATAGAGAATAATCTGCTTAGAAAATTTATTTAGTTGTGTGAAAAAGAAACGAATTTATTCGGCTTCTGATAACAAATCTTCCTCGTTATCATCTTCATCCGACTCATCACTCTCTTGATCCGGGGTGGGTGAAAGATCATTTTCCTCTTTGCCACTAGCATCTGAAAAAATTAAATATTATTTATCAAAAATTGATTAAGATTACAATAGAATGAAATGCACAAATGATATAATACCTTCAGTATTTTCGGCCTCTCGGACAATCATTTCTACTGATGGAGGTAATTGATCTCCATCAAACCACTTGCAAATAAACTTGTTATCCTCGAGCTGCCACCCAAAACCAAGGGGATTTAATATAGATGGCACTTGTTTGTGTGCGTTGCTCCAAATCGTGGACACATACACGGTTCTTAAAATGTGCTGTATAAGTTCTGATTTCGACGGTGGCAAGAGAGACGCATCAAAATGTTTGTGTGGTAACCGGAATTCATGATCGTTTTCGTTAAATTTGTACATCTTCATGAAGGTAGCTACTCTATCATCATTGACGTTTTCTATGGCTTTAAATCCATACATTGCGCAAACGAACTTCTCTATTTGGTTAATGACATTATTTAGAATCTTATCTGGTAAATTATTGAAACTTTTAAAAGCTTCAATAAATCCTTGATTTTTTCTTAATATAGTAAATGGCTTTTTTTTCCCTTTCTTAAAAAATGCGGGATTATAGTCACATCCCGTGAAACCGTGGGAAGCGGGCAACGCATTACACAAGTCCTCGCCAAGTGCTAAATACAGATCGTTTATGTACAAAAATCGTTCTTTATTTCCTACGCCCATTTTCATCCAAATTTTCACATTATTATGTACATTTTTCATGTTTCCCAGCATGATTATAGGAATGTCAGTATCTGAACAGCGCATGACCACATTGGTGTTCTCACTAAGCTGGCATACATGAAAAATCATTTTAGTGTCCCCCTCTTCGTGACTAGGACACGATAAGCTTTCCACGGTTTCTCGAGTGATACTAGATTGGATATCGTCGTTTTGAACGCAGTAACTATAGCAGTTCTCGGCATTTAGGTATAGGATTTTATTACCTAAGAACGGAGCCATTTCATCACTCGCCCAATATGTTGAAAGAAACTTAATTAGAGCTTCTTTGAAATTGATGTTTTTTAACTCTTTGGCGAAATCGGACGGACGCACTTGCTCGGATCCTCGTATTTGAAAATTTTGGTATCTACTTGTTCCTCGAAGCTCATGTTCAAGATCTTTTATGGATGAATTTGGGTATGCATCAAATGCAACTACAACAGTGGTTGCTGAATTTGCCGTCAATATTTTCAACAATGTTTGTCCTATCTTACCAAAGGTATTTGGAACTTCTTTCATTGTGTTTAGTATGAAAAATCCGTCATAAATTATAACATCATAATATTCTGGATCATTATTTTTAATTTCTTTTTCGAATACTTTCAGCATCACCGACTTATCAGTTTTACATAAAGTACCGTCTGTATGGCATAATGCCAATGGTACAGGTGACAATGGATACGATAAAACTTTGTCAATATCCAAATTTTTTTCCAATGACAATCGTAGTAACTGTCCAAACAAATCAAGCTGCATGCGAACTTCCACTAATTTACCGGCTGCTACAATTTTTTTCTTGGGCACTGCATTACTGAAATTTAGAATTTTATTTTGTTTTATCGGCTTTTCAAATCTTTGACTATCAACAGAACATTCGTTGATAAATTGTTCTCGTTGTTCATTGCCAAGCTTTTCTGCATTTATTAAATATTGAGCAATCTTATCTTCCACTGCTCTACCGGTCGAAACGTTGTACAGTAAGTTTTTATTTAAATCTGATGCAAAAGGATTGACATTCTGTTTGATATTATCAAGAATATCTTGCAGAGATTTGACATTTTTCTTTATTAGAGTATGTTTCAAATCTGCTGTAATGTCTTGGGATATTCTTAGGCCTGTTTCTTCCAGAATAAAATTTATTATAGTGCAGCGTATGCTGTGGCTCAAAGCCCAGGGATAGGAAAAAAACTTTTCGTCTGCGTCTACAGATTGATGATCGGGGGGAAGAATTAAGAAAAAAATAGGAATGGAAAATTGAGAATCGGATAAAATAAAATAATCGGAACGTTCCGATTCTTTCAAGAATTTATAAATTAATCGGAACATTCCAATTCTTCCAAGAATCAGAATCTCCCGATTCTTTATTCCGCCTCTGCCCCCATCATTATTCTAAGCATCTGATGATTCAAAAGTAGGTTTCGTTTTCCATACCTATTTAATAAATTTTCTGAGCAGATTATTCTGTATAATTTTGAAATGTACGAATGGATTAATTTGTGTTTTCATAATGTATATTAATAATAAGTTGAATATTTAATCAAATTAAAAAAAAAACAAAACTCGGGAATGCCGCACGCACGTTTTCCAACATTAAGTTATCAATATCGATATTTTACTAATTAAATCTTTACGGCGAACTTTGAAATTCGGGTATATGATAATATTCATACTAAGATTAATGATAAACACAGTCAGCTGCAGGTATGTGGGTGGAAAAGTTGTCAGCTGGCACAAGAAAGGTGGTGCGCGCTGCCTCCCAGGCGAGTCAAGACTCAGCAGTTTTACTGTGCCAGCTGACGACTTTTCCACCCACAGACTTGCAGCTGACTACGTTTTTCGTGAATCTCAGTATAAATATTATCTTATACCCGAATTTTAATGTTCGCCGAATAATTTAATTTTTCATGTTTTTGGACCTGTTCGATCGATCAGCTGACGGTAAATCCACCGCTCCCCGTCCAGCTGACTATGTTTTACTTTCATTATATAACATAATCTTCCCCTCATGTAAATTTCAGCATTCGCCGGATAGTATTTTTTTTCAATTTTTTTTACGTGTTCTCAACCCTTTGACAGCCACCCCCACCGCTACCCAACCAGCTGACGGTCCATTCATTGCTAACTTTTATAAGGACAATCCATTTTACATATTGTCAAAGTTCGCCGGATAGTCAGTCATTTTATACACGGGCTCCCGTACTATTTGGTCAGCTGTTGACTTAGATCATAACATTAACACGAGGTGATCTAGCAATCAACTTTGTCCTGGCAAACGCAAGATATTGAAGAAACATTGATGAAGGTATTTTTTTATATCCTTTAATATCTGGACGGTTGATATTCCACTACTCAATCACGCAAATTGGCACACGATTACAGGTCAACCAAGGCAAAAAAAAATCGATGTAGACAAGTGAGCTAAATTAACATACAATTTTATGATAGTTCTAAAATTTTGCAATTTTCGCAACATTTTCGATAGATTTTTTACAAAATTTTTAAAATTTATAAATACACGTTAGTATTTATTGCAAGCGTTAGGAACAGTATAAATAGAAACATTTAGGTAATATTAACCGAAAACTAGGGTGACATCCAATCTGAGTTTCACAAACCAGCGAGATTCTAAATTAAACCGGTCTACAAAAAAAAGTCTTGTCCTAAGGTTTTCATCTAATTTTTTAAACGCTCTGAAGCCAATTTTGGGAAAAAAAAATTCTGACGTCTCATTTTTTCTCTACCACCCCTTTTATCCCCTAAAAAGGGAAAAAAAGGTCGTCCTAAGGTTCTGATCTAACTTTTCTGAAGTAATTTGATGCGCTGAAGCCAATTTTAGATAAAAAAAAAAAAATTATATCGTGTCAGTTTCCCCCTACCACCCTCTTTTATTCCCTAAAAAGGCAAAAATGAAGTCTTGCTTGTCCCAAGGTTCTGATTTAACTTTTTCAAAGTATTTTGACGCGCTGAAGCCAATTTTGGACAAAATATTTTTTTCTACCGTGTTAGTTTTCCTCTACCACCCCTTTTGCCCCCTAAAAAGGGCAAAAAAAAAGTATTGTATGAAGGTTCTGACCTAACCACCCCCTTCATCCTCTAAGTTTTCTTCAGCGCGTCAAATTCCTTCAGAAAAGTTAGATGAGAACCCTAGGACAAGACCTTTGTTTTGCCCTTTTTAGGGAATGAAGAGGGTGGTAGAGGGAAACTGAGCCGGCAGATATTTTTTTTCCCCAAATTGGCTTCAGCGTGTCAAAATACTTCAGAAAAGTTACATTAGAACCTTAGGACAAGATCTTTTTTTTTTGTGATATTTATGTGAAACGGGGGTTATGTGAAACGGTTAAAAATCATCCACTTAAGAAGCTCCTTATATGAGTCTTTATTTTTAACATAATTCTATGTTTGCATTTTTTGTCTCAACGTTCATGAGTTCTTAACGTAGCTTTTTATCCTCAGTTTTTTACCGCTGCTTTTTTACCGCGCATTCATTCTTCGAATTTTATTCCCGCAGACTTTATTTCCATGGTTTATTTTTCCATTTCCAGGGTGGAATCTAATTAGATAATTGATAGCTTTTTGTACACATGTGCTCTGAGAAGTAGCTTTTTTATCCGCACATTTTTTTTTTTTAGCTTTTTTCTTCCTTCGGTTTTTTCGGACATTTTTCCGCGAATTATTTTCCTCGATTCATTAGAAATAATAATAATAATAAAGCATTTATTATTTACCTTTTACAAAGTTAACAAAAACAAAGTATTACATTTACACTACAGGTAAATAAAAGACGAGTAGTTCATTTTACTGTCGAAGCCAGTAAACTGTCCTTCCACTACCGCCTATAAATAACGTCAGAAGTAAGAAATATAAGTACATATAATGTGGCTTTATATTCATATCTAGACAAAACATAATACATAAGAAAATAAAAAAAGAGATACATCAAAGCAGAGCGAAAAAGAGGCAGACTAGAGCTGAAAGAGAGAGAAGACTAGGAAATGAGAGGAGAAAAAAAAATAAAAATAAAGGAAGGAACAAAAATTTAAAAAAAGATAGAGAAGTTACAAGAAAAGTTAAGATTTTACTTTACTGGTTTCGCATTAAATATTCTATAAATGTCTTTTTAAAACTTACACATGAAAGGGTGAGTCCATTAAAGGGTAGCTTATGTATACAAGCAGCAGTATTATAAGAGAATGACCTTTTGAATATTTCCTTACGGTGTTGTGGTATGGTGAGAATATCTCTTCATCTAATATTAATGTTATGAATATTGTTTCTAAAAGAGAGCTTGTTGAGGAGGTAAGGTGGTAATCTAAACTTTGAAATTTTATGAAAAAAACAAGCCATATGAAGTTTGCGGCGATTGCATATATTCAGCCATCCCGCAGTTTTCAATTTGTGAGATATTCTTTGACGGCGTTGAATTCCAAAAATTAAAGACAAGAATTCTGTAATTTTTGTATACGCCGAATCTCGATGCTGTTAATACAAGGGCCATAAACCACATCACAATAGTTAAAATGAGACAAAACTAGAGTATCACATAACATTCTTCCCATGCTTAAAACACGTCTCTGAGTATATATCATTTTTAGTGCAGCAATGGCTGTTCTTAATTTACTCGCAATATGCTGTTTAAATCTTAATTTATGATCAATAATAAGCCCAAGACTATTAGAGGTGTTATTAAAGGCGATTGTATCATTTCCGATCAGTATATTAATTTCTCTCGACACAAATTCATGTGCATTATCATTGCAAAATATTATAGTAGATGATTTACTAGGGCTAATTTTAAGCAGATGGTCAGTAGAGACTGACATCAAATTTTTTATATCGCTAATTAAATTCCTATTTTCCTGTGGATCTTCAACATGAAATGAAGAATAAATCTGTGTATCATCAGCATAAAAATGTTAATTGCAGTATTGTAAGGATTTGTGAAAATTTGATATAAAAATTATAAACAATAACGGTCCAAGTATGTTTCTTGTGGGACACCTGAAACTACCGTTAGTGGCTGTGAAATATTATTATTAAGTACCATTTGTTGAATTCTATCCGATAAGAATGACAAAATTAGATTGGAAGAATTTCGTTCAAAGTCACAGAAGTGTAGAATTGAAAAAAGTAATTGGTGATTTACCATATCAAAAGCTTTCGTATAATCTAATAATACTAATACACTAATTTTATTATTATCGGTAGCTCCGGTGATGTTATCAGTTACGTCAGCAATGGCCAAAACCAGATCTAAATCCCGACTGTTTTAATGGCAGAATATTATTGAGATTCACAAATTCTCTAATTTGCAATTCTAAGATTTTTTTCAAAATTTTTTGATAAAACACTAATGGATCTCAGGTGACTCAGTTGGCTAGGTTGATTCATTTTAGGTAGAGAAAATATTAAAGCTATTCTCCAAGCTTTATATGTATAAATATGTTTATTATTAACTGCATATTTTAATGTGACAGGCTAACAAATGTCAGATTATTATTTCCTTCATAGCAAATTATTATAAATGTGTCATACTAGTTACTGAACTGCGTCCTTTCGCTATAGTCTCAATAGTGTCAGCAGTATTTCCTTTTCATATTAAACGCCACTAGTTACAAGTTTTAATTCAAACCATCCGGAAATATTCCTTTTGTTGATATTATCATTCTTTTCAGTTTCATTCTGGCAGCTTTATTTCCAGATGCTGTATACAATACGTTGAACTACCCCCTCCGGAGTACGAAGAAGGAAATAAAACTTTTTAACCTCCGATGTATTAGAAGCACGCTCAACTGTTTTCAGTTTACTTCTTGCTAGATATTTTCTATAACGACTGAATTATTCCTCGTGGAATAAGAATAAGTTATTCACTAACAATTTGAAATTGCATTATAACTGAAAGCGCAGTATTACAATTTTAATCGAAATAAGAACAAATTCCAGACTAAGCTGAACAAAAAATAAATTAAAAGTTATTCGTAGGATAATAGGTTAATCATTTCAAAAGTGTATGTTAATAAAACTTTTTAGTAGGTCACCATGGCACGTTACTTTTTTAATTTAAATATTTAAAACTTATATAATAAATAAAGAAAATATAACACGAAAGAAAATAAAGCAAAATTTACAGATATAACAGAGCTGATGAGGACCAAAAAACTGCCTCGGAACCCGACTTCAAAGAATGAAATCGTCGTATACTTTTTGCAACCAATTTTTTTATTAAAAACTGCAAGTTCTATCTATTCAGCCTAGACGATCATTGTTTTTTGTTATAAATAATCAATAATAAAGACTTTAAGTTAGAGAAAATTTGCAGTTAAAGCAGCTTTTGCAACTTGGCATATTAGTCAAGGAAAAGTAGCATACTTTTTAAGATCTTGGGGTTGCTGATTTTGAATTGGAGATGAATAACTGGAAATTCAAGATAGCAGTTGCAACATGGCTGCTCAAAATCTAAAAAAAAAAAAATAATTCTATGAAGCATATATAATAATAAAGATTATAAAACGTTGAAGTTATAAAGGTGAAAAAGATGCAAAACTTAGAATGGTTGTCATGCCTAATGAACATTTTTTATGGGTGATTCTTGTAGTAAGAGGTATCTGCTTCAGTTTCTGTATGGTCGCTATGCTTGCTTTTATCACAAAGGGGTTGAAACCAACCCTAAATCGAAAAATTTAGTATTTGAGAAAGTATTTATTTTTGAAATGTAGTATATTAATTTTTTTGGGTTCACTGTTTACGAATCTAAAGTCAAAATGAAAAAATTAAAAGTGGTTGTGGATGGCATATTTACTTCCCTCGCTTACCGATGGGAAGTATGACTATCAATACTATGTGCTGCAATATACTTATGAAAAAGAAATTAGGCACCACCTCCGAAGAAATGTTTTGCTACAGTACCGGCAAAGTGGGAGGTTTTTTAGTGCTGTAGAAATCCCACATATCTCTGTTGAGATCGAACACCAGTACAGGCAACCTTTTGAAGGTTTTTCCTCCTCATCTTTTGAAAAAAAGAAGGCTACTATTAGTACCGTTTTTTGACCCATCACATAAGGATTTTGACATAACCTCCAAAACAGGTAAAGACCAGCCAAAACTGAAGTTACAAATAAATTGAAAGCCTAAATGAGCTAAACATTTTACCTGTATTTTATTTTGGGGCGCTGAAACCAAATCTGAGGTCTTGCTTTTAATTTATTTTTAATTTCAGTTTTGGCTGCTTTTTACCTGTTTTCGGAGGTTATGTAAAAATCCAGACGTGATGGGTCAATACTGATATCAAATTCAGTTTCAGCGCGCAGGGAATGGGTGTTGTGATATTGTCTATGTGTGTGTGTGTATCCGTTCTGGTTGAGTGGTAGAATAGCCTACGGCTAAACTCCGCCAGGACATTAATATAAATAAGAAGATTAAAATTTAAAAAAAGAAAAAAATTACAGAGACAAATTAAATGACATAATACAAAGCGCGAAAATTAACCACTACAAACAGCAAATTAATATTAATAAAACTCCCCAAATAGTTTATGGACGTGTTTAAAACAAATCAACGGACAAAATGAAACCAATAATCAAATGAAACAAATAAAAAAATAACGATGATCTAATGATAACTAATAAAGACGAAATAAATGAATGTTTTATAACACATTATAGTGAATTAGGAAATAAACTAGCAAGCAAAATTACGGTTGATCAACATCTCAATAGTCACACAACAAAACTCCCAAACTCTAGATCTCTTGCTGAAACAACTGAGTCTGAGGTTAGACAAACGATTTACAGTTTAAAACCTAGAAAATCGCAGGTCTTAGATGAACTAACTTTTGAAGTTCTGAGAGAAATTGCTCACTACATTTCAAAACCGCTCTCCAATAATATAAATAATTCGATAGAGGCTGGTATCTTTCCAGGTCTATTAAAGAATGCAGTTATTACATCTCTTTATAAAAGTGGAGACAAATCAGAATATCGTTGATTAGTAACCTTGCTAAAATATATGAAAAGATTTTAAAAGAAAGAATAAAGACTGTCTGAAAAAAATACAAAATTTTATCTGAAAAACAATTCAGATTTGGGGAAGCCAAATCGACTGAAGATGCCATGGCAAACTTAGGTAGAAAAATGTATACATCTGTGGATGAAGGTGCCCCGTGCGTGTGTATCTTCGTTGGTTTGCCTAAAGAGTTTGACACAATAAACCACTAGAAACTACTAGAAACATTGGAAAATATAGGATAACTCATTAAAACTGATGTCTAGAAAGGAAACAGCGTGTTTAAATTGCAAATATCATCACCTCAGAAAAAGTAGAAAGCTACGGCGTTCCACAAGGAACCGTGTTAAGTCCCTTGCTATTTAATATTTATGTTAATAACTTATTTAATATCAATACTCAGGGTAATATTATCAGCTTTGCAGATGGTACTGCTGGGTTATTCATTGATAATCATTTAAGATGGGACTACCATGCAGAATACATAACTAAAAAAGTAAGAAGTATGTTAAGCAGATTTAAGTTTTGTAAAAAGCTTATCTCAATAATACAGAATGCATTCAAAAATGGGTATCAAAAATATTCATGACAAGAATAAAAATTACTCGACAGATTTGCTTTTTAAAGAAAATAACCACTGGTATGAAACAAGGTACGAAGCTAAAACAACATACGTACCTAAAACTGAAAAAACTATAGGTCAAAGATGCTACATTTTCCTATGGCCTACTGTATTTGCGGAAATCCTAACAATCTAAGAAGCATACATTCCCTTGGACTGTTAAAAAATAAATTAAAAGAATGGCTTCAGAAAACATCTAGAAAAAAAAAATTCATACATTAATTGATGGGAAAAATACATATAACCCGTAAATGACTTACCTTCATGCTTATATTCACACTACAAAAAAAAATAATCACAATAGAAATAATAAAAACAAAAACATGAAACATTAAGACAGCAATAAATAATAAAGTGAGACATCGATATGGCTCATCAATGTTTTGCTCCATATTCTATTTAAGATTCTACTTACCCATGTGCTCTAATTTGTTTTCTTCGACATTTATAAAAATATATAGATGTGTATATAAATATATGCATATTATTTCCATATATGTATGGTGTAAGCACATTGTTGCATATACGTGTATGTATATTACTTTGTTTTATTTCAAAATTTTAACTAATGTTTTCTTATGTTCGTTGGGTATTTTGCCACTGCAAAAATATTAAAAAATTTTGATGAAATAAACCTAATTGTATTAATATTTCTTTTCATTCGTTGCTTCCTTATGTATAAAAATTTATATTAATCTTAGTTTAGTATGGGTTTCTTGTTTATTTACCATTATTATTATAAATATTGCTACTGCTATTTGATTTTGATATTTGTATTTTTTAGTGACCTTAGTTGTAGTATGCCTACGAGCAAGTTTTACTTTTGTTGGTATTATTATTGTTCACTATTTATATCAATTTTTGTAGCTACCACTATTATTTTGTAATTTATATCTTTTGGTAAATAAATTATTATTATTATTATTATTAAAACTCTCATCAACTCATTAATATATTAATTATTGTTTTGTTTGTCTGTACCAAATACCTTAATTTTTGTAGATTATTGGAAATATAAATTGCGAATTTACTTGTTTCGAGATGTATGAGCTCTAAAGTGAAAAAAATGTAATCTTCACATTCATTTTATTCTATACAAGTCACATAGTCACGAAGTCTAACGTAAGCACTTATAAATTATTAATTTTATCCATATTACTGATAGAAACTCCCAACTAGAAACTTATTCCATTAATTTTTTTCAAGTGTCGTTGAATATTGATAGTTGAGCTTCTCTTAGATAAAAAACGGCTTAATAATTATAAAAACAAATGATGGAAATTGCGTTTTACAAGTCTATAATGCTTGATAAATATTAATGAAATTTGTAAGTCCTTAACATGGCGCCGCACTTACTCGCTTTTAAAGAAAATGCAAATAGCAAATCAAAATGGTAATTTTATTGTAATCCTCGATTATACGAATTTCACAAACTTAAATCAAAACTACTATTTAGCCGTTGGGGTTCCGCTTCCGCCTCTGCTGTTTTTGTTTACTGAATTTTCTCATTCAAATAGATGTCTTTATACATAGAAAAATCCTTAATGTAGTAAACATTAATTTCAATATAAACTCATCGAAAAAAGTAAGTCGTATCGGAGAGAAGTAAACTAAGTTATAAAAGTTACAAATAATTGTCTCTTTATAAAAATGTATGTATAAAATTGTACAAAAATAAACAGTTCGGTCACAAAAACCTAGAAAAAGGCTCATGTCATCTTTACAATATGTTAATAGGGCAGTAATAAAATTACATGTATGAAAGTTTCTAAAAAAAAATAGTACTTACTACTAAAGTAAAACTAAATCAAACTAGTGGAAGCATTATATTCTTCGCCGATTTACTGAGGTTTTTATATAATTGTTACACATTCTGTAGGATACTCTTCGCATTTTTCTTGTAAATAATGTTAGTTTTTGGACATTCTAAATTTTGTGATACCAACTTTGTTGTGAAAAAAAAAAAATGAAAAAAGAAATGAAAAAATAAAAACAACCAAAATGTCAGGGATTCGAACACAAAACCTTTGGATTGAAGGGTGAAGCAGGTCGGTTTGGCTAGAATGATAGATATTTAAATGTTAGATCTCGTGCTTAAAAAGATAAAAGCTTAAATCTAACAATTTGGTTGTCCATAGAGCCTAAAGGACTTTTAAAAACTTAATATTACACTATTTGTTTTTATTTGCACTAAACACTGTACACTTTTTACAAATCTGATTGCTGATACGGGGAAAACTCAACGAAAAAAACCCGTTCGAGCTAATAACGTCCTTCGTCCGGTGGTCATACCGCCTCCGGAAAAGTGGGGTGAAAGGAAAGTTGTAGTTTAAAGAGTTTGGATTTTCAAGAAGTTATTGGTCGAGGGTGATTTTGAAAGGAGAGACAAAAAAAGACAAAAGAACAAAAATTAACAAAATTAACAGAAAAGAGATGAATAGAGGGAATGGAATAGGGTTTGAGGGTAAAGGGTGATAAAGGTAAAAGATGGTGAAGGATATATTGTGGTATAGGAAAGTGAGGCTAGGCAAGCTGCCGTTGCCAGGCAACGCCTGGTATGGTGATGGGTGTTTCAGGTCGAAAAGTATGGCATTATGATGTCTGATTCGTGTTATGTTGCGGGTTAACGGACTATCGCCCAGCTTGAATGGATAGAATTGCTGTGATATTTCCTGGACGAAGTCTGCTAGTGGGGTTATGTCGTGGCAACGTGCGTAAAGATCTCTGCATACAGATCAGAGTTCGAAATGAGGCGCATAAATGTGTGTTTTAAGACTCGAAATTTTTGCATTGTCGTGGCCGAGATGCTGCACCACACGGCACCGCTTATGTGATGGCCGGCCTGATCACCATCGTATACAATAATTTCTTATTCGTTCTGTTTAGTCCGCTACCTCGTGCCAGGAGCGGATACAGACTCCTGGAGATGGAATAGACGTTACGTACAGTTTCGTGTTCTTCTTCTAACTAATTCTAAGTTAATTTCCAAATTTCAATACAATCGGACTTTCCTTTCTTAAGTTATCGTGCTTACAAGAAACATGACGAACGGACAGACGGACATTTTCAAAGTTGTTCAGAATTCGTTCACTATGAAAATGTTTTCTCTACGAGCGATATTTACTGTTTTAGAAATGTGCCGATCAAATGCGATATACTCTTCGTTTTTACGAAGAGTATAATAATATAGTGTTAAATTACTAATTCTAAAAATTTCTTAAATACAATAAAATAGTACTTATTACTAAAGTTAAACTGAAATAAAATGAAACAAAATACATTCTTACAGTAAAATAATACAAAGTTTTAAGTAATTTACCAATTATTCTAGTTAGAGTATTCTCTAATGACAAAAATATAGGACGCTAGATAAATATGTAATCAAGATTTACATTTGAATTCTTAATCTACGTTTTAATTTTTTTACTGTAGAAAATAAAGCTGTCATTAAACAGTCTTACTTCATTCGGTAGTATATTATAAAGTTTAGATAGGCAATAAAGGAAATATTTTATAGTTGTCATTTTATATGAGACAGGAAGTATACATTTATAATATTTTAGTGCTCTTTTGTGCTCATGTTCAAAAAGGTTTACGGAATTTTTATGCTTACAATAATATTTTAATATATCGAATATATACAGTTCTCTTAAAGTGAGAACATTAAAATTCGAGAACAAGATTCTAGTTGGGTAACGCATTGGTTTCCTATAGATAATTATTTTCTGACAGACAAATACTTTTTCTAGATTATTTTTATAGTTCCACCTCACGACAGACTGCCATACGTTAACAACGGCTGTACAAGAGCATAGTAACAATTCCTAATCAATTTATCACTAAGAATACTGCTTAAACTTTTAAATATGAACATGCATTTTTTAAATCTTTTTATTGAACAGTTAATGTGTTCATGCCATTTAAGAAACTGATCAGTGATTACGCCGAGTTATTTGATGTTATTAGTTTGTTTAACATACGAAGTATGATCACATGCACGTGCATATATCCTGATGTAGAATTAATTGATTTAAATTGACTCTGTCACGAAGTGAAAAACGTATAAATTTTGATTGTGATGTATTCAGTCAGCAAACTTCTATTCAACCATATTGTTATAAATTGTAATATGTGTTCAGGTTTTGAGCGAATATCCTCCCAAGAATCACTACTAACGTGAATAACTATATCATCGGCATAAGCAAGGATACTCACATTATCCGTATCAGTATTTATAAATGGATCGTTAACGTAAGTTATCAAAAGTACAGGGCCAAGAACTGTGCCTTGTGGTACACCACACGTTACTGTTGATTCACTGCTCCTTTCACTATTTGTTACATGTTGTCTGTTGCTGAGATAAGTTTATATTAAGTTATAAGTACTCGGTCCTCGTATATTTCTAATTTTTTCAGAAGTTTTACATGACTGATAGTATTAAATGCCTTTGCTAGATCTAGAAAGATAGCAGCCGTTGGTATGCTTATATTTACATCATTATATATTTTGTTGTCAAGGCCGTCATTGCATCCTGAATGCATTTATTTTGTCTGAATCCGAATTGATTCTTTGAAGGAATGTTGCGTTTTCATAAGAATTATATAATCGTGCGGTTATTGCTTTCTCAAAAATTTTTTTGAAATAAATAAATAAATAATAAAATAATGGTGTTGGGAACTCAGACAGATGGCGTGACCTGATGAGGTCTAGAGATGTTTATTATGCATCGATTCATCTTAAAGTGTGTTACATCAACTGAAAAAGAAAGATAGTGAATAGTCCCGATCCTCTTTAACATGTATAGTGAACATGTGATGCTGGTGGCTGTCAGGGGTGAATCAGCTATAACTAAAACTAAGGTTTCTAACTTAGAATTTGCAGACATAGAAACACCTGGTGGATAACTTCAAACAAGCTCTGAGTACGATTTAAGTGCAAAACACAATAGAATAAACACTATGAAAATTAACAAGAAGTTTTTAATCAAAGTTGTCGCAACAAATCGTCTCAAATTTTAGTAATATAGTATTTAACTATTTCGATATATGTTTTCCTTATATAAAAATACCTGCAAACGGAAGGAAGAAAAAAAGTTGATTGGATGACCTACGAAATAATTCAGTTTAAAGGGTTGGTAACCATTTATAGTGATAAGGCAAAAATAAATTTGGTTTATTCAGAAATAAGTGAAAACTTACATAAATTGTATCGCAAAAAAAAACATAAATTGCTAAAAACAATTTAATGACGAACAGATTATTGAAACAGGTAGTAAATCTAGAACCATGTGGAGCCTAATGAAAAAATAATAATGGAAAGAAAAAAATTCAAACGAAATTAATATAAATGAAGAAGAAGAAAAATTCCGAATTGCGTCATTTTATCTCTTGCTTTTGCGAACTCTTTTATCTTCTATCGACCTATGTAACGGATTTCTTCGCTCTACATCACAGGTTTTCCCTTCAACGTCCAACAAAAGTCTACTATCATAAGCTCATCACACCTTGATATCGTAGGAAAAAAAAGTTCGCAAAAACAAGAGGAAGTCATCTAAACAGTAATCACCTGAAAAGACACTCCATTTCCAAAGCTACATTCTCATTGAATTCTCAGTTAAGATTCCCTAATTTGCTTTTATTGAATACCCAAAGTCACGGGGTTAATACTGTTAAAAGTTTTGCTGTTCAAGAGCAAGGGTCATGGGCTACTCGATTTCAAGATTCTGAGAAAACAATTTCCTGAATTCCCCTGTTCAGATTCTTCACATTCTTCTATTATATTCCCAGAGTTATGCAGTTATGGGTTTACGGGGTTACTGGATTATGTAGCAGAAGTGTTTTCTGCTGGAGCGCTATAGGCTTACTTGGTAACAAGGTTCTGAGGGCACAATCTAATTGATTCCCCAATCGAGAGCCTCCTATTTTTTTCATTGGATCCTAGGGGTTATGGGGTTAAGAGTGCCTGATTCCAAGATCCTAATGTCACAATGGCACGAATTTCCCTACTTAAAATATCCGTATTTGCGTTGGATCTTCAGAGTTTCACGGGATTATGAGATGCTGAGGTTATGGGATCATGAGGTTGTGGATATATGACTCTCAAGCACAAGGATCCGTGGTCACAATCTCATTAACTCCCCAATCAAAATTCCTCACTATTTTCACCGGATTCTCAGGGTTATGTGGTATTACAGTTTCTTTAAGTTATGAGGTCAATAGTGAACATTGTGTTAAATGTTATTAGAGTGAAGTTTTAAAGTTGAGTCACTTTTGGAGTCTGATTTAAATGAGCTGAGTAAGCAATATTACAATCCAATTTTTTCCTGTTAAAAAAACCTGACGTGCTGGGGAAAAACTAAGGTCAGATTCATGTTCAGCAGCTCAAAATACAAGAGATAGGTATGGTCAGAATCCCAGCACAGACCACTTTTTTTTGTGGGCCTGTGTAATTTATTTTAGTGCTTTTTAATTTTATATTCACTAGCAGCAATACATATTTAACCATTAATTTTAATAAAATGGTGAATGCGCTAGGATAATGGTAGCAGAGTCCATTTATAAAAAAACAAACTAAAAAGCACGCTTTTTGGTACCATATTATTTTATTTTTTCCAGAATTGCGTAAGTTCACAAAGTTTCAAATCGATAGAAGTGGGCGAAATGTGAGTTGTAAAATTTGATTACAATGTTACAGCCTAAAAATTGGTTGATTTTTCGAGAAGTCATATTAGGCATTCTTTATTGAATGTCTAACTTTTTGACCTACACCTAGTTGTTATATCACTTTCTATTCCCGAAGTGTTCGGTTTTTATCAAACTGATTTATTAAAATGCAATTTAAAAAATGATATGTTCTGTTATAGAAGTTAGGGAAAAGTTCTATAGCATAATATATCATTTTTGAAGTTATGTTTTAATAAATCAGCTAAGTAACTTTATAACTGATTTATTATATCATAGGAATTCACTGCAAGTATTACTATATTTTCATATAAAATTCTTTCCATTATGAATAAAATACCTGCATCTCTTCTTTAACCGTATATAAATAAATGTGTTGCAGATATATGCCTTTTCTCAGCAATGTTTCGAACTGTCTGGAAAAAAAGAGAATAACTGAGATTTTATTATCATCTCAACTGCGTTGAGCCAACAACACCTTTATAGGTGGTGTTGGTGGAACACAATGGGATATTTTACTCGTAATAGCAGTATAACTTTTTTATGGAGCTTGTATTTTTAAAATGACTTAGATTAGGGACGAATAGTTCAGGTATTAAGATTATTTCGGATAAGAAGCTGGGGAGGTCGTAACGTCTACGTCTCAGATATTCCTCATTTTTTCTTATACAATACCCATTAAATCAACAATTTATTTGTAACATCTAAAACAACTTAAAGAATATAAAGTAGTTTAAAGGAAACATTTTTTTGCATAGAAAATTATTTTCTTTAAGCTGTTTCTGTATTTCACGTAGTAGTGTTTACTGAAATTAAGATATTTTATTTACTTGTATTCGTAGTCTTGTTTCCTGAGGATATGAAGCAAATGTTTGTCCATGAACCGGCAGCAAATAAAACTACTTTTGTAAAAAAAATATTTTAGTTTACTTTAGCATGAACTTCTACTCATATGGGATTAACTTACCTTCGATATAATTTATATGAAAACACCAATTTTGTTGCGTTCTTTGTTCTTTTTTTTTCTATGAGATAGATATTTTCATACATGATTCTATTTCCTTCCGCCAAATAGTTTTAATTGTTATTACTTGTACTTCCACATCCAGTGGAAGTATAGTAACGACAAAAAATTTTTTAAAAAATTTGTATTGTTCAAATAGGCTTAAAATGTCATGAAGCGTCGAGATTTTAAGTTTGAGCGAAAAAAAATGTCTGTCTGTCTGTCTGTAACTTTTTTTTGTGCGCACGTTTACTCTGGAACCGTTTAAGATATTGACTTGAAATTTGGTACACATATGTACTTTAACGAGATCTGGAACTAGATTATATTTACATCTTGTTCCGTCGAAGTGTTGGGGGGTAAATTAGGGTAAATTTGGGGTAAATGTGTAAATCAAGCAGGTAAGAGTCCATAAAATTGGTATTTACTATATACAAGAGAAGCTAAGGTCTCAAAAATTTTTTTTGGCATTAGCCACCCCCATTAGCCACCCCCATTACCACCCCCACCTTCTTTTAAAAAAAAATTGTGATTTAGTGTATGTACATGAACCAGAAACCTCAAAATAATTTTTTACTTCATCCACCCCCACTACCACTCCCTTATCACCACCCCCACCCCACTACCAACGTGGGGTATCGTTTTATGGGTTTTTGGGGTAGAGGATTTCAAATATTATATTATTAAAGTTCCATGAACAATTATTTCCACATACAAAGTTTTTTGAAACATTTAACAAATGACATTGATAAGTTTTCCTTCTTAACATCTATCTCAAATTGTAATTATTTCCGATAAGTAATTATTTGTAGAAATTATTTTTCTAATTGAAAAATAATTCCTATAATTATACTGTTTATAAAAAAAATGTGTCGACATAAATATAGCTAATATTATAGAGTTCAAGTTTCTTCCAGTTTGCTAGAATAATTGTAAATGCAACAAAATATTCAAAATAGTGTTTCTCTCTTTCCTTTATCCAGCAATTTCACTTCACAAAAGACGAAGTGGACGCTCTCCAAAACGTCGTGCTGATGTCACCAAAGAGCTGATGGAAAAAGACCTTTAATAAAGCTGTGCGCCTAACAGGCAACCACGACAGATGGCGTGATGCCGTCAGACGTGCCATAATGGAAGCGGAGACCAACCAGATAAATTCATGGATAACAAAACGTTTGACAAGATGCTATGAATAAGAACAAGATGAATGAAGTGACACATGGTACAATGTTTATAAAAAAATCTGTAAATGTAAATATAGCCAGTACTATAGTGTTTAGTTTTCTTTAGATTTTTTGCCAACCCTATTTAGAACAATTCTAAATGCAATAAAATATACTAAATGAGTGGAGTTGTGGTGTTTTTCTCTTTCCTTTATCTATAAATTTGATATTATGCCTTACATATAGCAAAAATGTAAATATTTCTAACTGGTACATTCTTCAAAATTGCAGAATATTTGTGTCAAAAATTGAAATCATTTTATGACATAATATTGTTAATCACAATATTGGTTATAATTTTAACAAATAAAAATTTTGATAAGATATATCAAACATAATTAAATTAAATTACAAATCAAGATTCCATCAATTCTCATACACTAGAATGTGTTCTTACAGGTAATAATAGTCCAAAATCAAGATTTATTTCCTGAAAATCCCTCTCATGGGATCAGTCCTTAAAGAAATTTAATTTAACAAAAAATACGAATCATCATTTTATAACCCCACGTCTCTATTTTATATGTATTATTCGAAATCGATATAAAATTTCAGTGTTCTTGAATAGCTTACACTCTGTTTCGCTTTAGTCCTTGAAGACCTGACTTTTTTCTAATGAGCGTAAAATTATTAGTCGTTTTCCATTTCTGATCTAAATATCTACATGTACAGGATGTTTTAAAAATACATCCATATATTTTAATCTATGAGTCCTTATGCAATATAATGATAAATGCCACTTTTTGAATTTAAAAATTTAACAAAACAATATTTTATTCCTCCAATCTAGACGCCCGTAATGTTAGTTGTGGTGCACTTTAATTACAGCGTTGCCAAATTTGCACAAAATGATCCAATTGAAACCGAAAATGAAGTTACACAAAGTTGATATTGTACATTGTTAAAGTAAGTTGTTGGTAAAGTATACGAGCTTGACGTGCCTTTTTCCCAACCGCATCATAACAAAGCAGAATGCTTGTTCACTCAATTATGTTTGTAAAATTCACCATTGCTAAAATCATAAAACCCAATAATTTGATGTGTCCACCTAGTGTCCACGTACTCGTTATGACCAATACATATTTTCAAAGTAGTAGACACTGCGCTATTGCCGTTCTTAACTCAACTGTCCCAAAAGCTATATAATTAAAAGTGGAAACTACTCTACCGAGCACAATACCCTGCCAGGTACGTAAGTCGTCTACATACAATTCCGAGTTCCAACATCTAAGCGTTTGTGCGACCCATGAACGGCCGCCAACAAGTGTGGGATCAGGTCGGACACAGCAAGGATCAATCCCACCATCGACCGTCGATCTCGATGGTGAATAGGGCTAAGCGAATCGCGACCGCCTAGTAAAGTCACACTGTTTTGAGCCTTTCGACTCTCGAAACTCCAAGAGATATCGTTACCACCTTCGACTAGAAAGGATACGACATTAGAGGCGTTCAAGCATAATCACTTAGCACCGCTCGCTCGAGCGAGAGCGTGAACCAAATGCCCGAACCTGCGCTTCCTCTCGTACTGAGCAGGATTACTATCGCAACGACGAGTCATCAGTACAGTAAAACTAACCTGCCTCCGATGGTCTAAACCCAGCTCACGTTCTCTATAAAGCACGGTGTGATCACAAAAACTTTGACGATCCTCTTGCGCTCAAGGAGTTTAAATTATTAAAAGCTTATATCAAAGATCAGGTTGATATTCAATACAAAAATACTCTAATGATATCAAAATAAATATTAAAATCAATCCCAATAAATTTTGGCAGTTTATCGGCAGTAAAAGAGCTAGTAATAATTTACCGACAGATATGTTTTACAAGGATAAACATCATGTTGGCAAAAAAGAGTTGGTAACTGGTTTTGCTGAATATTATTGTAGTTCTTATATCACCTCAATTGATCCAATTGAAGACAATCTTAACGTAGATAATAGGTTTTTAACAGTAGGAGATTCAGTGCTTACACGTCTGTCAACATTTCGTGATCTCGGTGTAACATTTGACAGTAAACCAACCTATAACTGTCATATAAACAACATATCCAATGAAAGCTTTAGAACACTGGGATTTATAATACGGTGTTCTCATGATTTTAACAACGATAACACGCTGAAACCACTTTATCAGTCTTTAGTTCGATCAAAATTGGAATATTCGTCAATTAAAATAAATAAATAAATATGTTTATTGATCTTTTCAGCTATACAAGTAGGCTAGGAAACGAAGACATTAATTCGGAAATAAATAGTGCTCAACGGATTATTATTTTAAGTAACATACCAAAAGTCCCCAGCCGTGGGCCTCATGCGTTAGATGGGAGGGGGGGTGGGGGGGGGTGGAAAGGGTCGGTTTGTAGGTTTTTCGTTATTATCTGGAAAACTAAGCATCGTAAGATCATTCTATATAAAATGAAAGTAAATTAAATTGTCTACAAAAAAGATCCTATTCATTTTTTCGCTAAGGGCAGTAGTTAACGATGTACGTGAGTTTGAAAATGCGAATAGTTGGAAAAACTGTGTATTGTAGAATACTTAATAAGTAGAAAATTTTATAATATTACAAGTATTTACAAGGCAATATTAAGTAATTGGTCGAATTCATCGTCAAGATCATCATCATCGTCGTCGCCGTTGATGCTGGAGGGCCGTTGGTAGTGTTGGTACACGAAGCGCGGCAACTGCTGCACACAAGCGAGCTGGGTATGCCTGCTTTGCGGCACCCGCAACGGCCCACGCAACCAGTTGTGCACCCGCAAAATATGTTATTTAGGACGGATTCTGGCGCAACTGGGTCCGTGTTTGTGACAGGGGTAAGGAAGCCATCCGACCCCTTCATCCATCCCCAAGCAGTTGGCTTCTGCTGCTGATCTCCATATAACCATTGCTGAATCTGCAAGCAATAATTCTTCTTTTGTATAGTTTAAAAAAATGATACACAATCTTGTCTAAGCACAATACAAAACATAAGTTAATGTAAACAAGCATATATTGATACAAACCTGCAAATGAACTCTAAGGAGTGTTGACGAGCAGCCCTTCTGGTGGGTGGAAGTGCCGCAAAATCAGGCTTTGGCTTTGTCGAGGCTTTAACAAAGGCCTGGTGTCGTACCCGGTTCAGGTCTGCTCCTTGCGGGGCCTGATACAATGCAAAAAAAAGCTGCTCTCCTGCATCAGCTATCATGTCCTGTGTTGCTGAGGGATCACAGAAGACTTTGCATGTGGATATCTGTGACCTGCTCCTCGGCCTTCAAAAATACTTTCACCACACCTCTTTTACTCGTGTGTTGTAAATAGCGGAGGTAGTAACACAGCCGCTGAACGAATGGAGCAACAGAATGGTCGTCGCAAATGGCTCCATTCGTTCAGCGGTTGTGATACTACCTCCGCTATTCACAACAAGAGCAAGGGAGGTGTGGTGAAAGTATTTTTGAAGGCCGAGGAGTAGGTCACAGACATCTACAAAGTTTTCTGTGATCCCTCAGCAACACAGGAGATGGTAACTGATGAAGGAGATCAGCTTTTTTGGCGTTGTACCAGGGCCCACAAGGAGCAGACCTGAACCGGGTACGACACCAGGCCCTTGTTAAAGCCTCGACAAAGCCAAAACCTAATTTTGCGGTACTTCCACCCACCAGAGCGGCTGTTCGCCAACACTCCCTTATAGTTCATTTGCAGGTTTGTATCAATATATGCTTGTTTACATTAACTTATGTTTTGTATTGTGCTTAGACAAGATTGTGTCACATTTTTTTAAACTACAAAGGATGAATTATTGTTTGCAGATTCAGCAATGGCTATATGGAGATCAGCAGCAGGAGCCAACTGCAGCGGGATGGACGAGGGGGTCGGATGGCTTCCTTACCCCCGTCACAAGCACGGACCCAGTTGCGCCAGAATCCGTCCTAAATAACATATTTTGCGGGTGCACAACTGGTTGCGGGGGCCGTTGCGGGTGCCGCAAAGCAGGTATACCCTGCTCACTTGTGTGCAGCAGTTGCCGTGCTTCGTGTACCAACAGCCCTCCAATCGTCAGCATCAACGGCGACGACGATGATGATGATCTTGTCGATGAACTCGACCAATTACTTAATATGTTCTTGTAAATACTTGTAATAATATAAAATTTTCTACTTGTTAAGCATTACCTCCCACAATACATAGTTTTTCCAGCTATTCGTATTTTCAAACTCACGTACACCCTTAACTACTGCCCCTAGCGAAAAAATGAATACAATATTTTTTTGTAGACAGCTTAATTTACTTTCATTTTATATAGAATGACCTTCTCGCTAGGATGCTTAGTTTTCGAGATAATAACGAAAAACCTATAAACCGACTCTTTCCACCCCCTTCCTGCCTAACGCATGAGGCCCACGGTTGGGGACTTTTGGTATGTTACGCCTAAGAGTCAACCCTACAACTTAAAATAATAATCCGTTGAGCACTATTTATTTCCGAAATGGGGGATTTTTCGGTCTTCGTTTTCTGTACTAAAGATTATAGATAAGACAAGTCAGAATACTATAATTAATGGCTTATTTATAAAACATTTAATTACTTAAAAAAAATGTAAAAAGTAAGAGATATATAAGTGTAAATATATACTTACAGTGTGACTTATCTCAAGTGGACACACCTTCGTAGTTCAGTTATTGGTCATCCAATTTCAACCAAATTTGGATCGGTATCAAAGACCTTTACCATATCCTTTTTGAGTAAAACGAGATTTATTTTAGTCATTGGCGTGCATTTTTATATAAAAGAAGTGTCGATTCTTCGAGAAGTCATATTAGGCATTTTTTTTGTTAAAAAACTAATGCAATATTATTGATCAGCATGTTGTAGAACTCCTATATTCAGAATTTAACAACATTTTGATTTTTGGTTTCCGAATTACCCCTTAAAATTACCTATTTTAAACATTAAATAATCAATAAATTGGTAACGAAATTTGTTTCGAAAAAAAGTAATTCTTCATTTTCTCTTTAAATTCACCTTTTCTTTCATCCCATATCATCGATACTTTCAAATTTCGCAGAACAAGAATTTTCATTGAAAAACTGCTAAAAATTTTGGTTCATCAGCTCTGTAAATTATTCGGACATGAAGGATTACCTGGTAGAAAAAATGAATGTAAAGAGAAAATAAAGGATGACTTTTTTTTCAAAAAAAAATTCGTTACCAATTTATTGATTATTTAATGTTTAAAATAGATAATTTTAAGGGGGGCCTATTTCGAAAGCAAAAAATCAAAATGTTGTTAAATTCTGAATATACAGCATGCTGATCAATAATATCGCGTTAGTTTTCCAACACCATTGCCTAACATGACTTCTCAAGAAATCGACACTTTTTTCTTAATATAAATGCATGCCAATGGCTGAATTAAGCTTTGTTTTACTCAAAAAGGATATAATGAAGGTCTTTGAAACCGATCCAAATTTGGTTGAAATTGGATGACCAATAACTGAGTTACGAAGTTGTGAGCACTTGAAATGGGTCACACTGTATATAGCACACGATAAAAGAATGGTATATACAAAGAAAAATTATAAAATAATATAGCGTATCAACAAACACATCGTAGAAAATATGACAAACAATATAAAGCCAAATAAAATAACAACATAAGTAACAAAACTTTAAAACATGAATCAGGTGACTGGTTTGTAAAAAAAATGTGCACTCATTTATGAAATAAAATGAATTGTTTATTAAAAGCTTTTTTAGACGGTTTTAAAACCGATTAACAATGAGCAGTCTTTTATTTCGTCCGATAGAAGACTGTAAATGCGACAACCAGAGTTTATGGGAGACATTTTTGTAAAATTCATGATTGTGTTATTTTAGACAAATTAAATTCTTTCTTCTTGTGTGTATTTCGTATCCTCATTGCAACATGCATATACAAAATATGAAGATAATTTAGTGGAGTTTCTTAATGACTTTAAGTCACAAGGAAGATGGTGTCTATCCTGCTATTGATTTTTCTCAGACTGCACTTTTAAGCAGATTTTCTTTTTCGAGTTTGGAGACTCGCCGAAAAATTTCACAACAAATAATCCTTTTTAAATTGGTACATAATATAACAGATAGTAGTGTTATTTTAAGTTTAATAAATTTTCTAACACCTAGATCAGGTTCCAGGCAAAACTCCTTATTTTATCTGCCGGCACCCAGAACTAACGTACAGAAATTTTTATCATTGTACAAAATGTGTGAGAACTACAGTAACCTTCAAGACCGGTTTGATATCTTCCACTGCAACGTAGCTGAGACGTAACTTAGATTAACTGCTTAAATTGAAGTGTTTGTTTTATTTTCTTTTTTTATCGTTGTTTTTATTTATTTTTATTTATCATTTATTATACATTTTTATGTTACTACATTTCTTTATATATTCGTATGTACTTATTATATCCTGGCTTGTAATTGGAATGCTCTGTTGGGCAGTGTATTTTCGAATAAAATAAATAAAATTTGCTGCTACTGTTGACTCGTTGTCTTTGGCACAGGCGGAGACGATGCGCCACAAGATCAGGGTTAGATACAGAAAAAGCAACACAAACGCATACTCGGTAATCATTTGCAAAATTCAAAATTTATTTTTTCAATTACTTTTGGACATTCTGATAAATAAATAAATATTTTTGCAAACACCAAGATGTGTCCTCATAGATCTGAATATATGAATGTATATCATAGACATTACATCAAAATTGTTAATAAAAAAAGAACTGAAAATATTTGTTTCTTTAGAACATGATTCCTAATGATTCATTAAAATAAAATATAAATATTCTGGAGCAATTTGTATCAGATACGAATAAAAGATAAATAACAAAGAATTCTGGTCGGTGCAACTGTAGATCACGATTGGTTAAAGTAGGAAGAAACTAACAAAAACTAGTAATCATGATAATCCTTAAGGAAACTGGAATCGAACTCGAAGAGGATTTCGACAACTTATTTGACATCATCGGGAGATGATCAAATTTAAAACTTAAGTTTGAATTATCTCACATTAATTCCAATTGGTTAGAAATGGCTATACTTCAGTTCAATTCAGCAGTGGGCAGCTATCTGCGAGAACCTAAAGATGGCAGATCACTCTCAAAAATCGAATATTAATACGCAGAGTGTTCGAAAGTTCCTGACCTTAGATAGTTTAAGCATAAACATGAAGAAACATCCCTATAGACATGTCTGAGGTGCACCCTAAGGAGGCTAAGGTGTGACTCTAGAGTAAGTTTTACTTAATGTTTCGGGAACCCTTTATACTACACCAATGGTATTTGGTACGTTATTTAGTACCAAAAAGCACTATTATTTCGTGGCATTGACCAACATAATATTAGACCAGGAGCATAGGGAATGGGGACGTACTTTTTTAAAATCCAATATGTTTTTGTTCCATTTTTAAATTTTGGTACATATCAAATTTACACAAAAATATCGTCTTTGTTAAACACCGGCGAACCAACAGACTTTTATAAAAACTGATTTAAAATAGTTGTGGTGTCACTTTGTGGTGCCACTTTGAACATGCAGAGCTTAAATATACAAACAATAGCTTCGTTAGAGGTAGATATAAACAATTATCAGAGTATCAAATTTCTCTGTCTAACTGAAACCCATTCTAAGGACGAATCGATACAAACTAAACAAATTAATGGCTTCTCTTTAAGTGCTTATTTCTGTGGAGAATTTTATGAAAAGGGTGGGGTAGCTATATATTCCAAGACTAATTTAAACGCGAATAAAATTGATTTAAATCACTTTTATATAGAAAAGCACTTCGAAATATGTGCGAAATCTTATAAAGATTACGCCTGCAAAAAAGAGTACACTATTTTGTCTTGTTATAGGTCTCCTATTGGTAACACAAATATATTTTTTGATAAAATTGTTAACGTTTTGGAATATTTATATAAACCTACATTAAATATAATTTTATGTGGTGACTTCAACCTCAATTCATCCCCAAATTCAAAAAAGGGAATGATTTTAATTACCTTAAGAATCTTTTCTTTACGTTTAATTTATATCCACTACCGAGTAACTGAGAATATGCTACAATTGATAATATTTTTTCTAATCTTTCATATTATAGTATAGTCTGTGTTGTGGATAATGTTATCTCAGATCACAGAACTGTGCTATTTAAACTGTGATCTGTAAATGTAAATAGTAATCTGAACACGTTATTCGCATAGAGTTTTTTGTGACAACTCAATAAATAATTTTTCTTTAGCCTTGCAAGCAGAATCTTGGTCTAAGGTTTATGATTTTAATGATGCCTTTGAATATTTTTTCAACATATTCATGAATTATTTTGACAAATATTTTCCACTCAAGAAAATATATGACGATTGTATCAGGCGTGGAAAAAAAAAATGGATAACTAACAAGGTAAAAGTATCAAGCTCAAAATTAAAAGATCTTCATAATTTAAAAAATAAGTGTCCGGAATTATTCTGTATATACAATATCGCTGAAAAGGGTCACACTCTATTAGTTCAACATACTAAAAAACAATTCTATCAAAATAAAATCATTAATTCAAATAACTTATCTAAAACTGCATGGAACGTTATAACTGAATTATCCAATAAAAACAAAACATATCAGAATATAAGTATATTAAAGACAAGTGAGCTTGTGAGGACCCCAATATAGTAGCCTCTAATTTTAATAAGTTTTTTATAGATGCGCCGAAGAAAATAATTGATAAAATATTTGTAACTAGTACAAGTAATAATAGTAAAAAATTTATTATCCCCAATTAATCTCATTCAATATTTCTTGAACCATTTGTATGTGAGGAAATGCTAACTTTATTAAAGAACAAACTAAAAAATAAACACACTTCAGGTCCTGATGAAGTTCCTATGTTTTTACTGAATAAAGTGATTGGTTTTATTATAGAGACGCTTACTTATTTAGTTAATTTCTCTTTTATAACGGGATGTTTTCCGAAAATTTTGAAGGTAGGAAAGGTGGTTCCAATTTATAAAAAACGGAATCCCCATTTAATGGAAAATTACGGACCAGTAACCATTCCATCTAGATTCTCAAAAATATTAGAATATTGTTATTAGATCGCTGACTCAAATTTATCGAAAAACATAACATTTTTACAAAAAATCAACATGGCTTTCGGGCTGATATGTCAACACAAACAGCTATTCACTCATTTTTTACCAAACTGACAGAATGTATGGAGGCGGGAAAGTGCCCTATTCTGTGATCGAAGTAAGGCATTCGACTGTGTCAATCACGTAAAACTGTTATTTAAACTTGGGGGTAGCTCATGAATGGGTAGCTTCTTTTTTGGATCACCGTACACAATATGTTAGCCTATTATATTCTGACAATAACAACAGAAAGACAAAAATCTGATTATTTAGGCATAAAAATGGAAGTCCCACAGAGCTCTGTACTGGGCCCGATATTATTTTTATTATATACGAACGATAATATATCTACTGATGTATTCTTTGTTATGTACGCTGATGACAAATTCCTTCTAATATCGGATAATGCAGATAAAATGTTGGAATCCAAATGTAACAACGTATTACAAATTATGAATGATTGGTATAAGTCTAACACATTTTACCTTAACACTGAAAAAACTCAGGTAATACGATTCCATAACAGACAAAGACAGTGTTCTCCGTTAAATATTGGCATAGGGTCAGATATTTTGAGTTATAATCAAGAAATTAAATTCTTGGGTGTTACGATCGATGAATCTCTCAAGTGGAAGACAGTTAATTTCGAAATTAAATTCACTGTGTTATTTATTTCTAAACTTAAAAACTGTTTTAACAGTTGAACAGCTTATTATGGTGTACCAAGCTCAAGTCCTGTGATCTGTTGTCAAATTATGATATTTGAGTTTAAATTCAAATCATACCTTAAGCCATGTTGGACAGAAAAATAGAATCGAAAATTAAAAAATGGTCTGCCGATCCAAGTCTTATGTAAAAATAAGTGTAAAATATTTACAAGTTTTTTTTTTCAAAATCAGTACTAAAATTGACAAAAATTGATTTCAAATTTCATTAAGAATTTTTTTTTTATATTATAAATTAAAACTCTAACGTAAAATAAGATTTTTGCTTCGTCCCCAAGATTACTTTCATGTGTGTAGAAATATTAGTATTTTCTAGCTTTACCGTTTTATAACCTGATGAACTGTTCGACTTTACATATTATATATTTGCAAGATTATATTAGAATTAAATTATATTGAATTAATTTAAAAGATAGTGGGATTTATTGATGCAAAATTATACCTAGGCGTCCAACTTTCTATTAAGTTAACTGACAGAGCAGTAGTTCCATCTGAAACGTATGCGAGTTACAACAATTTAAGTTTATTACAAGTTATAATGTGAAAACAAATGACATCCCGAAGCAATACCGCTGTGTAGGACGGAAAATCAATGAATGAAGATGAATTTACAAACCAACTTTGCTCACGCTGCAACTGCCACATGGAAAATTCCATTTAAATTATTCAATCGTCTATTATTTTACAGAATTTTACTTTACATACATCACAATATCAATATTCATTGATTTAATTAACTTAAAACTAAGCGCCATGGAACAATAAATGCATAGTGGTAAGTGTGTGAAAAGCCATTTCTTTTCACGGGATTTAAAGAAGCTGGAAGTCTACTCAAAACATAAAAAAAATTATAGCATAATCAGGGTGTTTCGTAAGAAACTGGGCATAGACCAACTATGTGTAAACCAGTTATAAAAATGATAATTTAGGCAGATAGAGAATTTTGCTTTTCTATAAGACAATTACATACATTACATACAGGGTGATTCATAAGGAATAGGTAATATTTTACCCGCAGATTTTTGAGCGGAAAATATTAATTTTTTTGCTAATAACTGGGGGTCAAATATTAATACTTACTGAGATACAGGGTGTTAAAGTTAGAAAAATAACTCAGTAATCTGGCTGCTGGTTTCCGGGTCTTCTTCCGCGTAGACTTGGTTGAGTGCTTGACGTTTCGACCATCTTGTCGTGGTCTTCTTCTCAAGCGAAGTGAAGTGAAGTTAGCACCAAGATAACTCAGTAATGTTGTTATATTTCAGTTATTTTTTCACATATAAACATAAAAGTCAGTACAATTAGGTTTTTTGACGTGAGAAAATCGAATAAGCTATCATTTTTGGTGTATCGCATAGAGTGCTCTACTTACGCAATCTTGGTTTAACAGAATCCGTCATAACTTTTTTGTACTTCGGTCATTTATATCATGCAGATTTTTTATTTAACTATTTAACTTCTTCAGACATTTGGTATTAAAAGTTATTTTACTTCCACATCCAATGGAAGTATAGTAACGACAAAAAAATGTTGAAAATTTTTATTGTTCAAAGAGGCTTAGAATGTCATGAAACGTCGAGATTTTAAGTTCGGGAGAAAAAAAATTTTCTGTCTGTCTGTAACTTTTTTTATGCACGATTACTCTGGAACCGTTTAAGATATTGACTTGAAATTTGGTACATGTATGTACTTTAACGGGACCTGGAACTAGATTATATTTTCATCTTTTTCCGTCGGGGGTAAATTGGGGGTAAATAGATGAATCAAGCAGGTAAGGGTCCATAAAATTGGCATTTAGTATATATAAGGAAAGCTAAGGTATCAAAAAATTGTTTGGCATTACCCGCCCCCACCCCATTATTTAAGGAGATGAAAAAAAATTGTGATTTAATATGTGCATAACTCGGTGCACAAGAACCAAAAACCTCAAAATATTGTTTTACTTCTCCACCCCCACTATCACCCCCTATCACCACCCCCACCCCACTACCGATGTGGGATATCGTTTCACGGGTTTTTGAGGTAGACGATTTCAAATATTATATTAATAAAGTTCCATAAGCAAATATTTCCACATACAACATTTTTTCGTTGTGAGAGATTTGGATAGAAAATCTGGATAGGGAAGTAGTGATTCCTTGGGCAGCGGTTTTTCTTTTAAAGTTGAAAATGTCATTATTACTTCCACATCCAGTGGAAGTATAGTAATGACAAAAAAAATTTTGAAATTTTTATTGCTCAAATAGGCTTAGAATGTCATGAAATGTCGAGATTTTAAGTTTGAGCGAAAACAATTTTCTGTCTGTCTGTCGGTCTGTCTGTAACTTTTTTTTGTGCGCACGATTACCCTGGAACCGTTTAAAATATTGACTTCAAATTTGCTACACGTATGTACTTTAAGGGGATCTGGAACTAGATTATATTTTCATCTTATTCCGTTGAAGGGTTGGGAGGTAAATTGGGGCAAATGAGGTAAATAGGTAAATCAAGCAGGTAAGTTTTTTCTTTGTGAGAGATTTGGATAGAAAATCTGGATGCGGAAGTAGTGATTCCTTGGGAAGAGGTTTTTGTTAAAATGAACAATAGAATACATAATATGCATTTTTAAGAGGACTGCAAAAAAGTTAAAAAGAGTCAAAAAAAATATGGGTACGCAGGATTTTCTAAAATGTAAATATTATAATTTATCACCCTGTATCTCAGTAACTATTAATATTTGACCCCCAGTTATTAAGCTAATTTTCGTAAATTTTTTAACATGATTGTGTTTTATTAAATTAAATTTAGAGATCAAATGCTGACAATGTACTTTCCGATTTAGGCAGTCATTTACGTACACTTCTGTGCAATAAAATCCCATACACCTATTTTTCGCTATATTAAATCATTCTTTATTTATTTGTAAGTGTCAGTGTCATATTTTCTAACTGAACATGAAAAAATTCTAATTCTCTCTAAAATTGAAGAGGGATGGTCTATAAGAGCAGTTGCTAACCATTATCACTTAAATAAAAGTACCGTAATGAGTGTGAAGAACAAGTGGGAGGAGGAAGGTATCATAAAGAGAAAAGACGGTTCAGGCCGACCGAGAAGTTCAAATCTCCCTCAAGATGAAGCGCTCCTTGGCTATTTGAGGGAAAATCTGTTTCAAACAGCAGTAGATGCTGTGTCCACGACAAATTTTCCAGCATCGAGGTCAACAGCTAGCCGAAAGATAGGAAAATCGGAATTAAAAAACTGTGTAAGTGCCAAGAAGACCATATCAACAGAAGAACATAAGCAAACCCACGTTCTGTTTTGTTTAAATTATGTCTATGGAGTTTTGGAACAATGTTGTGTTTACCGATGAAAAAGTTTTTCAGACTAGTAATGACGGACATATTCGGGTGTACCGTCGTTAATATATTTCCACTGGATGTGGAAGTAAAATTATCACAGGCAGACACGTGCAGAACAGCCATGCAGAAAACCGCTTTTTAATGTTTTGAGCTTTCAGAATCTGGCCTTACAATTGTTATAAATCGAAATCATTAAATCATTAACATTTTTCCAAATACCTTACTAATGACATTTCGCAATCAATGTCACTTTTTTATAACCTATATGATAATAAAAAATCTAAATTCCAAAAAGACTGATACAGAAAATCATTATTAAACGAGATATTCAACTTATCTAATACATTATTACATGTTACTTCTAATAGTTCATCTGATTTGTGAGAAATAATTGCTCACTTGTCATCAGCATACATAGTAAAATATTCTTTAGATGCATTCAATTCATTCATATAAACCAAAAACAATATAGGACCAAGTATTGAACCCTGTGGGGCACCCATATTTATTTTTATAATTCATAGCTTATTACCATTGCGTTGTGGTTTGTTACATTGCTAATACTAACGTATTGACTACGTCCTTTTTTTTGTGGCACTGCACTGTGGAACTAGTCCAATAAGCCAGAAACAAAATAATTGGATACTTAAATACAGATTTAGAATTGTTAACTACGTCCTTTTAGAAATGTACTTATCCAATTTAAATATTTCGAACTTTTTCAAATTTGAGCTTAAGGCCTAAATCTCTTCATTTATTCATTTCTTACTTACAATAATATATTTATATATCTTTTTTAAATAAAAACAGACATAAAAATGGTATAAAAATGGTATAAAAATATATCATAAAAATGATTCAATCCTGTATTAGTATACCACATAATATACACATTTTACCAATCGCATTTTTATCAGCTTTTAAATGCACATAATTGATTTAATTTACTCTCAATTGGACTAAAAACAAACTAAAACATTACAAATTCAAGAATTGTTATTTTTGTTCATAATTATTATTAGTTCAGTAATATAACGAATGCGATATATTTATGGGTGAGAGGGTGGAAGCGCTACATTTGTTATATTTTTAAGTGGAGTTTAGCTTTAGCATTAAGCATTGAACTTTAAAGTAGATTATAGTAAAGATTACAATTTCTTATGTTAACTGGAACCAACCCTTATGTGTGCGCCTTATTTCCAACGGTACTATTAATTTTAGGAAAAAAATTATAGAGACATTTTTAATAGAGAATTTTATAAGGAATAATTTTTTATATAGGTATTTTTATCAAAAAGTGTACCGTTCCCGAGATAATCTAGAAAACCTGAAAATGGGGGTGTAAACGACCTCCTAGAGATGAAGCGCACTATTGGTTTACAGAGATTTACAGGGTTGTAACTTTTCGTTTTATTAATTTTTATGCTATCCTTAACATTTTTACTAATTTTCAAAACTTTATGAATTTTGTCCGATATATTAAAATATTAACTGAACTATATGTACCAACGGTGTATTTATGCAATTTTACAAAAATATTTTTAATCAAACTGTCACAAGCTGTCAGATTTACAGTCACGAGCCCATAACAAAAGTCAAATAAATCAACAAAGAAAAAAGTACGTATGGAATTTGTTCATTTGGGAAATAATCTTGAACTCGAACTCTAAAGATACGGTCAGACACAGCTACTTTTGCTGCGGTGCAGTCTAAAAAACTGCGCAGTTCAAGTGAATCTTCATGTGAATAGCTGTGCAACCTTAACAGCAGCGCGTGCTGTTTGGTTGCGTGCAACATTTATATGCTGCGTGCAGCCTCAAAAGTAGCCACGTCTGAATTGAATTTTAAAGAGTAGCGATGACTGCAAAATATATATGTTTGGTTGAAACTTTTGCAGCGGCAGCGAGTGCAGTATTTTTAAAGTTGGTGTCCCTTTGTGTACCTAACATATATATATATATATATATATATATATATATATATATATATATATATATATATATATATATATATATATATATATATATATATATCTATATATATATATATATATATATATATATATATATATATATATATTTGTGAATAAATTTCGACTTGACAAAACTATTAATGTATTTAAATGATTCATTCTTGTTTGTTTATAGTATAAAAAAAAATAAATATAGAATTAAAGCTGCAGCTTGTAGTAATTTTTTTTTATCTATTCTTACTAAGATATATGTTTGATATTGGAGAGATCTTTAAGTATTTGATATTTATAGCTAAGAAACATTGTTTTGACACCTAAAAGTCAGTATATATTGAAATTAATTTGGCGAGCTGTCACCGTCCGAAAGTTCTGACTTTTATCTATTTCTTATCCATTCTTTCATCCAAATTCCAGTTTTCGTCTGGCATCGACATTTTCTTCATTTTAATAGTACAGATAATCAGCAAACTGTAGCTAGTGTCTCGTCATCCATGTTTTACAGTACACAAATCGGATTTTATTTCGTATATTACGGTACGAACACAGTGAGATGTGAAGGAACAATAGCTAACGGCTAACATACAGCATCTGGTTGCATGTTGCAAAACAGCGTGTTGTGTGTGAACGTCACTGCAACCTTTTTCCAAACTTGAAGTTTTGACGGGTAGCTGCAGTAGAAAAAACTGCCCGCTGCACGCTACTTTTAGGATCAGTGTGAACACGATACGAAACTTTTGCAGCTGCAACCCTAAAACTGCGCAGCAAAAGTAGCTGTGTCTGACCGTACCTTAAATCTTATCACACAAACTGCGGGTAGCTGCATTTTTTGCAAAATTTTGCTTTTAAGCAAATGTTCTCGACTTAATAATTTACACAAGAAGCCTTCGACCTTCGGTCTTGGGCTTTTAAGGTAAATTATTAAGTCTCGATCATTTTCTAATCAATATTTTACAAAAAAAAAGCTACCCACAATTTATCCGATAAAATTCAGAGCTCTCGGGATATAACCTGTGAATATTAATTACTTTCATTATTTCAAACTTTTAAAGGATAAAATCCAAATGATGCATACTTTTGTCCTTGAGCGTGTTTATTTGTTTTGTACTTCACCACTAGAATACAATAGAACGAGCATTTAATTTTGTGTTCTCCATGCGACTGAGTTGTCATAAGAACTCGCATAGAATCTCGGAGAAACAAAAGAAAGCTCGATCTCTAAACAGTGTTTTTATATCCTTCGAGTATTCTTCTTTGAACAATGCTCGTCAGCAAGACGGATATGGAGATACAGCACCGCAAATTTGTTGTTAACGTACGACGAGGCGTCTCACGCCACACCAGCACGTCTTAACTGGAGAGACCGCAACACAAGCTCCTCACTTAGAGGAAACATACATCCTAACGAGATTTATCTCCTGAGACTCAATGCACTTTGGGTAAACGCATTTGCTTGAGTGCATATATTAATGTTACTGAACTTTTGCTTGGGATGATTTAACCGTTTTACAAGTTACTTAGAGCAATTTATCAGTATTCTGCAGGGAGTTTTATGTTAGTAAATGCAAAAGGGACTTACAGTAAAATAATGTCGAAGCTGGCTTACTGTACAGGGTAGACCAAATTAGATGGGATTTGAAGTTTTCTCTAAAACTATGGCAGATAGACAAAAACCAATATAGGTATAGCTTGATTTTCGTGAAACAAACAATAGCGCAAACCGCGATCGTCTATCCTTTTCTACTACTGAGTTACAGAGCGTTTTTGGAAAATTGTCATTTTGGCATCGCAATTACTAAGTGTCGAATTGAAAATCGAGTAGCACATTCTTAAGGTACTTTTTTGAGTAGAATTCGTTGCTTTAGTTAACTTAGCTAACTAGACATTGATAAACTAGTCCCGAGTGATATATATATATATATATATATATATATATATATATATATATATATATATATATATATATATATATATATATATATATATATATATGTATATATATATATATATATATATATATATATATATATATATATATATATATATATATATATATATATATATATATCCAATCCTCCCCATATTGATCATTTCGTGTTTCATTTGACGTATGACCTGGGGCGCCATCGTGTTGGTTAATTATTCTTTGAAGTTATCTTAGAGGCATATTGTCTAAAAAGGGCTCTATTTCTTGTAGTAGAATGTTAATATATTTTCGGTATTCAAATTACCGTGAAAAAAATGAGGACCTATTATTTGGTATCCAATAAAACCACACCATACACCAAATCCAAATCGTTCTTGACAATCAACTGTAGTGGTTACGTGCGGATTTTCATAAGCCCAATGGTGGTTATTATGCCGTGTAAAAATTCCGGCACTGCTTATATGGGCCTCGTCTGTCCATATGATTGTTCCTTCAAATCCTGGCACTTCATTGCACTGACGCAAAAACTACTGGCAAAAATCGAGACGCCTTTGAAAGTCGTTTGGGTATAGATGGTGACTAAGCCTAATTTTTTCTAAGCAACGCAACGCAGTTGTTTTTGGGATTCCTAAATTTTTCTTTATTTCGCGAGGCGATATATTCCGATTTTCTCTTACACGTTCTAAAACAATATTTTCTATAGCTTCTCTACCTGCTTTATTATATATTTTTGCTCGAGGTTTTACAAATGATCCAAACTCTTTTAAATTTTGTTGTAGCCTTTTGAATATCTTTATGTGTGGCTGTCTCTTTTCTGGACATCTAAAAATATTGTTTAGGCGGCACTTTTGGCAAAGTTTTGCTGTCTATAACTTACCTATTAAAATAAAGCTCGGAGACTAAATTTGAATCTTCTCCGCATTCTATAAAACACTTAATCATATCATATTTTTCACCATTACTAAATTGAACAATGCTCAGTCACACTTAACTCACTTGACATTTACGGACATTTCGATTTTAATTTTTTCAATATGGCATCCTCAATAAATATTAGAGATGCGATAACTATGTATAGATGTCAATGGAAGACAATTCGAACATTTATTGTAGTTTTGTTTTTCCTATTTTTGGCAAAATGATTTTGTATTATAAGAAGTGTTGTTGTTGTTAATAGTTTTCCATGGCTTCCTCACAAATATAATATATTTTTCGAAAATTAGCCACTTTTTCTAGAGATTATTTCACTCATTAACGCTATAGCCAATGAAAGCCCGTTTTTTCACAACATTGCACCAATCAAACGTAATTATTATTAGTGGTAATTCAAGCTAGATATGCTTTTGACAAAACCAACATGCAAAATTTATCGCTCTAATTTTTTAGGTCGCTGCAGCGGCAAATATTGCGAAAATTTTTTGACGTTTTGTGTCGTGACATGTTTTCGGCAAATAGGACAAATCGTGCTTTTAAATGTTATCTATAAATATCTTCTCTAGCTTATTATTAATTGTTAACGTAAATAATTGTAAGTTGTAGTACTGTATTAATAACCTAAAAAGCCAATGCTGTGTGGAATTTATATAGGTTCGGGACAAGTTATAGGTACACAGCTTTCAATGGCTTAATACCTAACATAATTACAAAATAATTTTCCCAACTAAAATTAAATATGAATATCTACGAAGCAAACATATCAGTTATTTCATGATAAATACACAAATGTAGGTACTTACTTATGGTAATTCATCAATCATTACAAAGCAGCTAACACTTATTTGGAAAATCAAAACTCTGCAGTAGCACTATATACATTATAATTCGTTGTACTTAAAGTCTCTCTACTTAAACAAGTAAACCTTAACTTAACTATCAAACTTCTCAAATTAGAAACGAGGATTAAATACATAAATATATATATTAATAAACACTTTAATATAATAATTCAATTCACTGTTTAGGCTAGTAACTAAGTTAAGCTAGCGTTACAAGATGGCGGTACCATACCATCTGAGCCGGCAGCCTTAGAACGTAAAAGGGATAGATTGGTAATATGCAATTTGTGTGATTTCACCCGTAATGTGATTGGTCGAAGCGCGATTTGTTGTGATGACTAGTCTTATAAGTTACAGTACCTATGGTTTAACGTATATTGTTTTTCTTGATTGTCATAATTTAAACCTACTTTGTTTTTTATTAGATGAGTCGCTTTGGAAATGCATTTTTATGTGACGTAAATGATGAAATTGAAGATAAAGGTGAGTAATCTCTAAAAAGTAACAAGGAAACGTCTGAAGGCAATTAATTACTGAACATAATATTGAAGATATACTTAATGAATTATTTATTCGTGAAATATTCTCCACAAATACCACTCGTGCTTTAAATTTTATCTAAAATTTTTTTCTCAAGCTAAGTTGCCCCTAGCTAATATAACTCGTGCAAATTGGCAGTTTATTATCAAAGATTAAATCCCTCCCGCTAAAGCGGTCGGGATTTAATCAGATAATAAACTGTCAATTTGCACTCTTTATATTACCAGGCAATACGCTTTCGAAAAAATTTTCGATAAAATTTTAAGCACTAGTGATATTACATACGATAAATATGTCAGAATATATCATTGAACAGCTAATTTAAGTTGTAATTGAATAATGAAATAATTTACAGGGCGTTCCATTTTAAAAAAATGCGGATTATGTCTACATCTCGAAAACTGAGGCATGCATAATTTTCTTCTTATCAGCAACGGACTCTACTCAAAAAAGTGCCTAAAGAATGTGTTATTGGATTTTCGATTCGATACTTGGTAATTGAGATATATAGTACAAAAATGTGAATTTATAAAAAACTCTGTGTAGTAAGGTAGTCGAAAAAGATAGACAATCACGGTTTGGCCATTGTTTGTTTCTCAAAAATCGAGCTCAGGGCACCTATATTGGTTTTTGCCTATCTGCCATAGTTTTAGAGAAAACCCCAAATCCCATCTAATTTGGTCCTGTACAGAGTGGCCTGTAATTAGAGTGCGAAAATAGTTGCACGCCGCGGTGGGGTGATCGGCTCTAGACTGGTCCTAGCTGAGGCGCATTCATGTCTTTAAATATTAATAAATATCTTTGATTTGATTTGATTTTGAATATCAGTCGATATTCCGTTGAAGCAACATCGAGCGCGGTTAGTACTTGAATGGGGTCCCATCTTGGGAAATACAGCGTTCTCGTCCCACCTTCTAGCGGCTTGTATGTACAATGTGTTTCACTTCTCGTGAAGACACCCTTGTATTTTTTTTATTTGTGGCCGAATTAATTTCAAATTTTTATCAGCCATACAAGTCCGTAAGACGACTTTATTCAACACATAAATGCCGTCTAAATCTAAAACGCCGGCCTACTGCGATAAAAAGAAAATGTCAATTTTCGAGAAATCATAGTAGGCTTAGAGATAGACAAAAATTTTGTTAATGAAAGTTGTTCAGGATCACTTCATATGCCCCTCTGTAAAATTTTGTGAAACTCGGAATATTTTCAAAAAAATAGAACACATAAAGAGAACTTTTTCCAACAAATGAAAGTTGTGAACAAAAATCAGCATTCAATAAAACACTAAAAGGGCTTTTTATTTTTCATATCAAGTTAAATGTAATATCTTTTCTTTTTTTCTTTTTGTTATCTCTGTTCTGGAGGAGTAACTCTCCATCATATCCTTCCTCCTTATCGGCTCATAAATTTAGGAACATGGACGGTTTTATTGTTTTAAATGTTAAGAGTGCCATGAAATTAACTGTCAATATGTATTGTTTTATTTATTTGTCATTGCTTTCATGACAGAAGTGATTGTTGTTATTTGTTAGTTTTTCTTGTTTTAATAATTTAATTCATATTAAAGTTTCCTCATTTCATTCATATATTTGCTCATAATGGCTAGAATACTTATAACTACTGATGAAAAAATTGAAATAATAAAGATAGTCGGTGAAAATGTACGGTCTTCAAGAGAAGCAGCAGAGTAATTTAATTTAAGACATCCTCTAAGACAACCAATACACCATGGTACCGTAGCAAGAATATGTCACTTGTTCAATACAACTGGCAATGTGCTTAAACCGAGAGTACATCTTAATCGAAATCACGGAGATGATAATGTTATATTAGCGGCGTTTAACGCCAATCCCACTACCAGTCTTCGAAATATGGCTCGTGACCTTAATTTGTCGGCATCAAAAATTTGGAGATGTTTAAAACGCCATAAGCTACAACCGTTTAAACCAAAATTTTTACATACCTTGGAGGAAGGTGATGAAGAGAGAAAAGAGAGAAAACTCTAGGTTCTGGGCAGTAGAAAATCCTGATTGGATAATAAATTGTAAAAGGCAATATTCCCAGAAGGTAAATGTGTGGTGCGGAATTTTTAACGAAACAATAATAGGGCCGTTTTTCTTTTTTCAAAATATAAATGCGTTAAATTTGTTAGAATTTTTAAATAATGATCTTTGGAATGCAATAGTTGATTTTCGTTTGGAACAATTGTATTTTCAACTCGACGGAGCATCTATCCACAATTCCGTAGTAGTGAGAGCATGGATGAATGAACATTTTCCCCAAAGATGGATAGGACGAAATAGCCCTCTGATACATTGGCCACCCAGATCACCTGATCTCACTCCAATGGATTTTTATTTTTGAGGTCACATTAAAAACAAAGTTTATATGACCAGACCTCAAAATGTAGAGCAGCTTTGTGAGAGGATAAGGCAAGCGTGTTTAGAAGTTACAGCTCAAGAACTGCGAAGAGTTGTAATAAATAACAGGAAACGGATTGAGAAGTGTATTACACTTGAATGTGGGTTAGTGGAAAGGGGCCCAATATAATAAATAAGTAAAAAAAACATTAACTTCTTTTATTTTTGAACTTTTCTAACACTGCGGTTTTTGCTTTATCTGTATTTTTTTTTTCGACAATATTATCACTCATTATTAGTAGCTTTCTCTGTAAAAACAACGGCCCTTTTCAAGGCCACCAATTTAATTCAAAAAGAATTCGTTATATGACAGCATCCTACCAACCTACATATTCTTGACAGATGTTAAAACTTATTGAAGTAATTAGATTTTAATTTTAATTATTCTAAGGTCGGCGTTTTAGATTTAGACGACATGGGGCATATGAAGTGATCCTGAACAACTTTCATTAACAAAATTTTTGTCTCTCTAAGCCTACTATGATTTCTCGAAAATTAACATTTTCTTTTTATCGCAGTAGGCAGGCGTTTTAGATTTAGACGGCATTTATGTGTTGAATAAAGTCACCTTATGGAGTTGTATGACTGATAAAAATTTGAAATTAATTCGGCCACAAATAAAAAAGATACGAGAAGTGAAACACACTGTATATCAGTGTATACGCGAAAGTTACGTCATTTCAGACGAGGATTACGTAGTGGATATATCATCCTTCGGAGGGGATATAAAGCAGGCGGTCCCTTGTCTATTAAATGTTAGGCAAGTAAAAGATCCCTCTTCTTAAGGGAAGAGGTTCGGCAAAATTTAAAGGTTGGGGTAGCTCGTCTCCTGGCGTCGGTGATAGGCCCTGGTAGCGGAAATAGGCCGACGTTAAATAGTTAACAAAAAAAAAAAAAAAATACAAGTGTGGCAAGGGCTTCATTGCAAAACGATGTATGAAAGTAGGAACACGAGCGCAGCGAGTATTTCTATCATACGAGTTTTGCAATGAAGCTTGCACATGTGTGTTACATACTATTTTTTCTACGGTTGTGAAGTTATTTCCCTTTTTTAAAGTATTTCAAAAATTTTAAATTTGCTGCCTGTCAGATTTTATTCAAAGTGACATTTTCTGCAGTCATTCTGAAGTTAGAAAATTTGACTTTGTAATTGCAATTCATGTGTAATTAATGTAGATTTATTGAATTTAATTGTTATTACCAGTAAGTAATATAAAATTCTTTAAGGTAAACACACTATTTTATTTCGATGTGTGAAGATGTAATCAAGGCGTATGGCAAATTCTTTGCCGCACGTTGTGCGGCAAAGTGATATTTTCTGCACTCGTTTTGAAGTTAGAAAATTTGACTTTCAGCACAATCGTAGAAAAAAACCATTCATTATTTCAAACGTCTAACATGGTTGTAGTTCTTTTAGATATCAGAGATGTAAAATAGACAATGTTGGCCCACGACGTGAAATATTAATTTTCCTAACAAGTGCGAAAAGTAGTACTTTTCCGCATGTATTAGGAACAACATTTTTTCTACGAGCGTGATGAAAATAAAATAGGTTTTTACCTAACAAGAGCGGAAAGTGGTACTTTTCCGCAAGCGACTGCCACTTCGCGTCGTTCGGTCAAGCATCTGTTATTAACAATTTTTTTTCTACGACGGTGATAAAAATAAAAAATAAATAACATAACATGAACACTTGAACACTTATTCCAATGACAAAGAAACAAATATTCATTTGAATACGTTTTTTTAATTAAAGAATATACTTTTCGTAAGCTATGATGTCACGTGCAGATCCCCATTTAAGGATACACTGAAAAAACAGTATATTTCGAGTTGAATTGAAAAATATTACCATTTGAATTGTTTCTAATCGGCGCCTATTTTCAATTGAGTTGTACACTAGGTTTTATTTATGAGAATTTTAATTCTCGGTTAATGTGTTCCCAAAATGAGTGGAAATAAAATTCCCAAATCCAAACTTAACACGATAAACGTCAACAGTGTCAACATAAAAGTGAAGTTGATTGATATATCATTTAAAAAATGGCGATGAGAATACAAATTTGATTTTGGCGGAAAGGTTTGCTTTCGCTTCTGTATAGTTACTGTGCTCTGTGGTCTAACCTAACGTTCAACGACTAGTGTGTTAAAGCGTGCAGACTGTATGCTGAGTAATTTTTTCAAGAAGGCCTCTCACACTTTCCGTGGGCTTTGTGAGAGTCGAAGAAACTTGGAATGTCTCAATGCACTTGAATGGCTTTTTCAAGAAAATGAACTCGTACTTTATTATTTTTCATTCTTCTGTAGAATTTTTTAGAAGTTACGAAAAGAAATATTTTTGCGATTACAGCGCCATCTGTCACGAATCGAAAAAAACGTTTCAGACAAACTTGACGTAATTTATGCCGTAGAATCCGATCCTGCAATAATAAATAAGATTTTAAAGTTGCCCACTGCCAGACTCCAAGAGGTGGGGGTGGGGGGAGTCGTGTTTGGTATCATTAGATAGTCCATTCAAAATTATTAAGGATGTGTTTTTTATTTTTTGGATCCAGACTTTTTGGACACCCTGTATATACGTAAGGTTTCCATAATAAACGTACATACAGAGATAAAATTCTGCTTGCTGGTTCACTGTATGAGGCTCGAAAATATCTGTTTACAAGCACTCTCCCTCTTTATCTACTTTTAAACTTGCTGAAAGCATAAATCAGATATTATAATTAATGATTGCAATGTTAGCTCGTCCTTTCAAAATAAAAGTGGACCAACAGAAATGCGAAGTTTCGAAAAGTGCTTTTAGGTATTTTTTGTTCGAGAACTTCCAGTGTGAATTAAATATACTTTACTTAGTTTGCTTAAAAGTTTGATTGTTCAAGCTTTACAAATTGTGGATACTAATCCGTAAGATAAATATCGTCAGAAACTACTTTTCACTAATCCCGAATCCACGTATTTCGAGCATGCTCTTTGCCACTACGATTCCGCTATCGAGTGCATTTCAAAGATCGGATATGATACACGGAACTGACTGAGCTGAACTGCTTTTAATGGAAGCCTCCTATCAACAATGAGAGCTGAGTTTAGCGGAATCACGGGCCGGTCTTAGGGCCGCTCGAGCATCGTTCCTACATTGGCTTCCTTTATTAGCTCTCCTACACGTGTCGTTTAATCAACCGCCTTTCATTCAATCTGTGTGGATTTCCCTGTGTAATAAAGTGGTTTATATAAATTAAAATGTGCAGTCTCTTGCGCACCAGTTCGGTATATGAGGTAGATGATAGATACAAAAATGTATTAAATACCTGGAAATATAGGAATAACACATTTCGCAAAAGTTTTACTTAAATGGGTTAACGCATACACTGAAAAAAATATATATATCATGAGGAATATTATGTATATATATTATGTCGGTTATTGATAAAAGTTTATGAAATACATGATTCTATTTATTAATACAATGTACAGTGGTTCATTAGTTTATAACTGTGTTCGTTGATTCAAAGCAGTGGCAATTTTTGTGTTAATAAATATTTTTACATTAGTCAGTGTAAAACATTTTAGTAGCGTCACGTTAGACCTGTAGCGTTTCACTTAGATTAAAGTTCATTTTTAATTAAAATCTAATAAAACACACTTTATTTTGGTGCACACTGTACATTATGTTTACCATCTATAAATTAACGCCCAGACATTTAATTATCTGATAATAATAGCTTTGTTTGTAATGATTTGTTGTCGGGCAGCTGGTTTGGAGATTAATCAGAGTCCAGATTAAGACAGCCCAATAAAAATATAAACAATTTATTCCCTTCTTCAAACAGGTAATACGAGGCAGTTACATAACATACAGGTTATACAGGTCCGTATCTTTTACGGTTCTTAGGATAACATTTTCTATTATCAGAGAGAGAGGCAGAGAAAGAGAGAGAGAGAGATGCAATGCGACGTTGCTGCTACTGGAGTGACATCGGGCGAATATCAGCAGCTTATTGGGTTTTTATATTTAATTATTATGAAAATAAACATAATAAACACGCCACACATATTAAACAGAACAGGACGGTATCTGTTTGATTCAAAATTGTTTTTTTATTTGCTAGATGTGCATTACATGTTTTTTGTAAGAATCATTACCATGTTTAGGTTAAAATCACCAAAAATACATTGTAGCTGGCAATGATGAATATTTCACAATTTAGTCGTTTTTCTGAATGTTTCAGTAGGTGTTTAGAGTATAATATTATGTATATATGAGAGCCGTCTCTGGCGCCGATATAAATCTCCCGATCCTTGATTATAACATAAAGGACATATATGCATATGAAATTACAATGAACAGAAAGGATAATTTACAAACTTATCATACAGAGCAAATGATAGTTATTTTATGACACAAGAAGGAAAACTGTAATTTTTGCGAATATAGAAAACTTCCCAATGAAGCGGAGCCGAATTTGGCAACCGCATATGAGTAGGAAGAAAAATCAAGATCGACTTAACGATAAAGAAAATATCGGCACTTCCCTACAACAATAATAGTTACAATATTATTCTCTATGATTATTGTCTTTTTTTGTGGCAAACTTTTACATTTTTAACAGATGGTGTACTTCCTTTCTTCAGAAATCGGTGAAGTCCCTCCGTTTTATTGGTAATGAAATCTTCTACGAAAAAATGATGACTTGAGTCGCCAGGTCCTTTGGAAAACTAAAATACAAGTTAATTATCCATGTTGGTAAGAAAATGTTACACATGAAATGACACGTTTTTTTTTTCAAAGGAATGTTCGTACACATCACACAACGAACTACCATACTATATAGTTTTGTTACACACGCTCTGAAAAATTCACCATAATACAAAATAACCGTGATCGTGAGTATAAATAAAATAGAATATTGCCAGAACGATCCGTGGTTGAGGGTACGTTGCAAATATCAACTGTTACAATTTCTCTTCCTTTAGTTACACTTTAAAAAATGTCCTTTTAATATTGACGATCGCCGAAAAACAATATATTTTTCTTAACATTTAAAAAAAATAGATAGTTTTTGAGGTAAGTTGTGAAATCAAGAAACAGCAGAAATATCATAAAATGCACATTTAATAATGCAGTAATAAGCAAATTAGTTGTTTACTTAGTAACAATTGATAAAAAATAATATACAATTTTATATTTCTAAACACAAATTTTGGCAATTATTATGAATGGCATTTACAAAGAGTTGGATTAAATTATTTTTTTTACAACTAGAGGACATGGTTTTACAGCCTCATTCTGGACGCTGAAACTGAATTTACAAGAAAATATATATATTTTTTTTTTGAAAAAAATTGTTTGAATTTTAAAACGACAATCTTCTGAAAAATAATCTCGTGGAAAACCGTTAAAAAGACATGCCTTAAGAATGTCGGATCAGAATATCGGTTTCTAAATATTTTATAAAGGTTTTAAGACGATGGAGTAGCGCGCACCTGATAGTACCATTGTGATTTAGGTAAAAACACAAATACAGAACATTTTGTTTGGTAACCTTCAGAATTCTATTCTTTGCATCCTTCTGAGACTTACATCCATCTCTGTACATTCATCATCATCGTCACTATCGTCAGTCTTATCGTTACTATCGTCAGTCTCATTGTCACTAACATTATCTTTTTGTATTAAAATTTCAGGGATCAGCATTTTTTGCATGTTTCGGTATTGAGAGAGGGGGTGGTTTCAACCCTTGGAGGTCGTTAGTTTGCGAAATTTTGTATTGAGTTTCCTCAAAAAAAAAACGATTCAACAAGCCCTCGCAAGCCTGACAATGGAAAATGGGCAAAGGGGTGGTTTTTTACGTTTAGAGGTAGTTCGAGAGGACTACGCGCAATTATCTCCATTGTGTTGAACGCCCTCGAAAACGGAGGGCGGCTACCCTTGCACTTTTGGGGTTTAACCCTGTCTTTGCAACTTTGGTATGGACTATAAGTTTTAGTCTTGTCTCTTGTCTTGTATTTCTATATGCTAACAATAAACTAATTTATAAAAACCGACTCATTCATTTCAAAAACCTATTTATTTCCACTTGGTGGTCTCACTAACATTTTTTTATTACTTAAGAACAATAAACGAGTTGTAAAATTTGTGAAGTTCCCCTTGAGCGAACGTTCTTTTGCAATATACTTTTTAAAAAATATTCTGTTTGTTAATTTGTCACGATAGAATGAACTTGAAATGCTAAATATAGCTATTTTCCGATGAACAATTTTTTGTCAGAACGTTTAGTTTTATGAACTTTCTCTATCATCGTCACATCTACACATCTTCAGTGAAAATTTTAGTTTAAAAAACTAAAAAACATGCTTCATGAGTAGCGCATTAAGAAGTTAAAAATGATTATTAGGTAATTAAATTTAAAAGCGTGGGGCGCACTTACACGGATAGGTAAGTAACTACGTTATATTTTGTTCGTTAGGCCTAGACTGCAATATATAATAAGTACGTCCCATGGTTTTACATTTAATTACCCAATAATTATTTTTAACTTTTTAGTCCGCTAATCATGAAAGAGTCTTTTTTAGCTTTTTAAACTATAATTTATTTTCTCTCTCTGTCGCGGAAAATTGAATTTGTGGCGGAATCGCCGGTGATACGCAACTGAGCAGTCCCTACGATCACCTCCCACCTCCCAGCTTATTGTATTGTCACCAGAATTGCAGAAGTTTGCAAAGTTTCAAATCGATACGACAATTAAAAGTGGGTGAAAAGTTTGTTTACAACATTACAGGTCAAGCTGATAAAAGCGCGTTAATATGTCATTATTCACATGCCCAAACACTTAGGAATTAAATTAAATTAATTTTAATTATAAAACAGGACAGATCGACAGACGCAATATGTTTAAATTGTCATGGTTCAATATTATTATCACTATGAGGATATCTAGGATTATGTCTAAGAATAACTATGCGTAAAACTTTGCACTTGTAAATTGTATCCAGTTGCAATAAGTTTTGTATTTATGTTTAGCACTTTGCTAACTGCTTTAAAATATATTCTAATAAAATAAACGCTTTCATCTACTAAAATTTTCCTTATCCCTTTGAAAGACACTCCGAGAAAGATCAAGGCACGATACATACCAAGAGAGCTCTGAATAAATTTCCGAAAATACATATTCATAAATTACATAAATATACACATTATACAGCGTTTTCTGTAATAACTTCTATAAATTAACGACATCGGTTCTAAAAATAGGTTTATTAAAGCCGTTAATCAAAAAAGTATCATTAAGGAACCGAGTTGGGTCACGTAGAAGTCAGAAACTGATTTAAAAACTAATATATTCGGATGATCTTGGTGATGTACGAGGTTTATTTTTATCTACACTTAATGGATCATATTTTTATAATGAGACAAGGAGCATAAGTAGCTCAGTAGATTGAAATAAATTAAATTATATGCTGCAACAATGAATATTGTAATTAACATACACATTAAATAGTATGCTAATGCTGGTATTAACAATATCCAGATAATAATAAATTCTCCAGTAAAATTAACATTCAGTTCGGAACAAATTTATAACAAGCTAATTTTAGGGGGATATTTAATAGGAAAAAATTCCAAAAAATCCAGGTGGCGGAACCCCTCAAAAATTGGGCCGCCATCTTGAAATTAGGCAATTTTTAGATTTAAACTTGAATAATTAATCTCGCACTGATTTTATCAAAAAAATTAGTCAGGTAAAAAGTAAAGAGTATTAAACAAGATACAAGAGAGTGTAAATTTTTTTATAATCGGTTAATAAATAACTGAGGTAATGGCGACTAAAGTTTGGGTACTATGCATTATATTAGATAATTTCAACCATAAAAAACTTACTTGTTTGTCTTCTGGTTTGGTGGCTGCTGCAGGCCTGTAGCTAGGGGTGGGCCAGGACGGGCGTAGCCCGTCCTGGAATAATTTTCGTCCGACCTACGGCGACTGCAAAAAATAATGAGGTACATATTTTTAAATGGAAACAACGAATTTTTGGCCCACGGGACCCCTCTGAAAAATTGTTTGCCTACCCTTAAAGCATTTTCTAGCTACAGGCCTGGGCTGCTGATAATGTAAACTGCCACCAAGCTTATGAAAAGGGACGTAACATATTAAGAAATATCGAGGGAAACTGAAACTGAAACTGAAAAGAAATGATCGATTGCACATAAAAATAAAACAACAGGGCTTTGAACATAACAGAAGAGCAAAAAATGTCCTACTGAAAGTAAACTTTACTATTGAAACACACGTGAAGATTTCTCGGACATACTTTTTAACATATTCTCCTAATAAACAGAAATTAATAAATCTCTTAACATCAGAATTTTGTAATATTGGCATCAAAGTTAAGCCTGTAATATCTGATGCAGATTATCTAATAGTGGTCACTGCTACACAATATGCCAGTAATAGTGAAGACTGGATTATTTTAGTAGGTCAAGACACCGATTTAATGGTTTTACTTGTAGAACACTATAAAAAGGAGAATTTATTCATGTTAAGACCTGGTTTAGCGAGAAAATCTGATAAATTAACTAGTATAAGCCAACTTCAGTCCATTTTGGGTGAAACAGTGGTTAGAAATATTTTATTTTTACATGCAATTTCAGGCCGCATTGGAAGTTTTGATGCCGCCTAACTTCATAAAACAGGTACATTTTTAAATTCAGGAATGGCTAGGAAATAACTTCAATCCTGAAAATTGGGGTTGGATTAAAAATAAGAATTTTTTTAGAACCACAAAAGATGTCATAAAGGTGTGCCTCTGAATTTATATTAAATATTTTGTTTTGCAGCTGCAAAATAAACCATTCTAAATTATGCAGCTGTAAAAAATACAATTTGAGATGCACAACAAGTTGCATTCATTGCATTGTAGAATATTGCAACAATCCTACACCCACGTCTTTGTTACAAGACGAAGCAGAGATTGACATATAATTTATTAACTCATTTATTAATTTCATTATTATTTTGTATGTTTTAAAAAAATGTGTTTTCATTTTATATGGCCTTTTACTATATATACTTTAAGGCACCACAACAGAATAATCAATGCTTAGAGAAAAAAATCATAAAATTCATATCTTATTATCTAGAGGCTCGAACTTTTTTAATTTTTAAGGTATCTCAGATTTCTAAACGTCATTTTATAGGCTTTAAACTTTTCTCGATTTTTTTAGTTTTTATAGTTATTGATTATGGCTAAGATAATAAAGTTATTTGACTTTAAACGAAAAATATCGTGAATTTCGAGATGGCGGACGATTTTTTACTGTTTTCCACCACTCGGATTTTTTTTATCTACATATTTAACACTCCCTCTCCTACATATTAACGCAAAAATTAGCTTGTTACAAATTTGTTTCGAAGTCACGGTATATTTTACTTAATTTTACTGGCCTAAACTTAGTGTCTATATCATCAGCAGAATAAAAAAAAACAGTAAATCTGGTTTCACATTTTTTCAAAATCTATAATTTTAAGAATTAAAGTTAAAGAAAAAGTATTATTGTGGAAATGTGTTAATTATGATTTTAATTTTTAGAGTTCAAAAAATATTTCTGTAAAATTCGAAAAAAACAGACATTTTCGATTCTATAACTTATTTATTCACAGCAAAACCCATGACCGAGGTGAAGGTGATCGATTATAACACTTGGAGATGACCATGAGGAAATTGCAACAGATTGCAAAATTTCTGATTGTAAATTTACCTGCACACTCCACCGACATTAATCTATAAACCATAATACAAAATCCCTAATGTGTGGTTCTGTATATTGGCAAAAAAGTCCGGAACTACTTTTGGTACTTCCCGATGATTTGGAAACCTGAAATTTGCCATGGACATTCCATTTCACCTAAGATTGTTGAGAAAATCCGAAATCCTGAAATAAGGGGGATCCAATTAAGAAAAAAGGCAGCCCTTCAACTGTTGACTAATTCCAAAAAAAGGTAAATACTTGATCTTTATTTATTTTTTTTATTTTCATAGCAACAGTCCCAAAATGTCAAAAGCTCTTTCATCCGCGTATAACATTGGCTTACTGGTCAAATTTCTTCATCATGCAGTAAATAGTAAATCCTAGAAAAAAGGCTTCAAATAGAAAACTTGCAATCATGCTTTATTTTTACTGGATACGCCTGGTGTCTAATTCGAAAAATAAAAAACTCTCCGCTTGCTTTATTTATCCTTGTATATTTTCACATTTCATCGACATTGCCTCGGAAAAAAAAATATTTTCTACACTTTTTCTACATACTTTTCTAAAATTTTACCTTCGTATTAACACATTTTGTTAGCAAATATGAAGTAATAATTCTGTAAAAACCTGAGACCAATTCGTTACTACGTTTTTGAGTTAGAGCGAGTTTTATTTTAATTATTTTGTTAGGCGGCCGGTGTCGCACCTAGTGTCTGTTGTATGACGATGACGTAAGCGCGCTCACTGTGCGCTCCTCAGAGATTTCAAATTAATAGAATTTTCTAAATATGAAATAGTGTACTCTTCGAGATCAAGGCTTGAAACTCACTAACTTTTAAATAATTGTATTGACCTACTACTTTCAGGTCCATTGTGCTGTATATATTCTGATGTAAAGTTAATTGATTTAAATAAGCTTTATCACGAAATCAAAAACATATAAATTTTGATATAGATATATTTAGTTTTAGCAAACTATTATTCAACCATATTGCTATTCAGATTTTGATCTAACATCCTCCCAAGAATCAACAATAACGCGAATAACTGTATTCTTGGCATAAGCAAAGATACTCAGACCATCAGTTATAAAAAGTAGCGGGCCAAGGACTGTGCCTTTTGGTAAGCCACATTTTACTGTGGATTTTTTGCTTTTTCCATTATTTATTACAAAATATTATTTGACACTAACCGATATTCACCATCGTTAGTTAAGCAGACAACAAGCTGTTAAAACATCAGCAACTCTTTAAGTATGAGTAGGCATATTCACCAATCACAGTTAGGAGAAAGCAGCCTGTCAAAGTAGCTGACAAGTTAACAAAAAAATTTTGGTCATATACATATTGTTATTGTTAGGTTATGTGTGTATGGTGTACGATTATATGTAACGTATTAACTAAAATATATTTCAGCTCATGTTATTGTAAATGCTGTTTTTTGTTTTAATTAGATGGATAATCGATTTCCATCCCTTATTGTCATCATCATCAGAAAATGACAGTAAGGGGAGCCCCCTCCGAAATGCTCAAGAAAGAACTGTCTTATTTGAGGAACTCGGTGATATCGAATTTAGGCAAAGATTCCACGTGAGTAAGGAAGCAGTGTAGAAGGTACCAAATATGTTGGATGACATTTTAGAACCTATTAATTAACAGAAGAAATGAGCCAATATCAAAATTGAATTAGCTGTTAATACTCTTGATGATTACTTCCAAATCAATATTTTAACGTTTCTCAGTGAACAGTATTTGTTTATACTGTTGTGATTTATTTATGTACTTACATTGTACAGGTACATTTTGTTTTCACTTCTTTTTCAATAAAATAATTATTGCTTAAGTATTAACATAAATGTCAGAAAGGTCAGAATATACTGTAAATAATACTGTGAACATAAGTTTTTACCAACTGCTGCATAAAAATACTAGTTCGTTTATGTTAACAAAGTGTTACTTAACTCAACTCAATTTTCATTGATGAATACGACATTGTCTTATCTATTCGATAAATTTTAACAGCCAGTTAAGTATCAGTGAGTTAAGCGAATGTTGGTGAACATGGGCGTAAGAGATCTCCTTATTAAATCTTAGGAACAGTTTCTGACGCCATACATTTCTAATTTTGCCAGAAACTTTATATTTCTGATAGAGTCAAATATCTTTGCTAGATCTAGGAAGATGGCAACTGTCGGTATATTTTTATTTATATTACTTATGCCTTTGTTGTCAAGGCTGTAATAGATTTCTTGGTACATTTAATTGATCTGAATTCAAGGTTATTGCAATATTGCTCATATCAAATATAGCATAATATGAGAGAGATAATAATAATAATAATAATAATAATAATAATAGTCCTCCTCGACCATCAACTCAAGACAATGTTTGTCGTGGAGTTCTCGGCTCCCGCGGAGAACAACATTGTCTTGAAGGAGGAGGAAAAACGAACAAAATATCGAGATCTGCTCTTCGAACTCCGCAGACTGTATCCAGACCATACTGTTAAGATAGTGGTACAGATTATAGGAGGTGGAACGAGACACACACTGCTTTCGGAACTTAAGATCATACCGGCATGCCGAAATTCGGCAGAGGTTTTAGCCGGCAGAATGCAGAAGGCCGTCATCCTCGGTTCATTACGTCTGCTCAGGGCACACGATTCCTGGACCCAGTAGTCACTTACCCCACGGTGTGGGGAGTGGCTGCCGGTACTACCAGCTCCCCTCTGTGAGGGTCGGAGCCACAAAGAAGGGTGACTGGTTTTTAACAAAAATAATAATAATAATAATAATAATTTATTTCCCAAAAAATTACAGTTTACAGAATATTTCCATATCTGCGAAACAGGTTATTTCACCATTAGTGGGGACTTTAAATAGATCATTATTATAAATGTTAAATAACATTGGGCCCAGAACTGTACATTGAGGTACGCCATATTTAATGTATAAGGAAAATTTTTAAATTTTTTTGTAAATCTGTCGAAATATTTTCATGTGCAACTACTTCATTACTTGGGCAAACATCAAGAGCTAACTGAGAATCATCTGCATACTGCATTACACTAGAATATTGAATTTCACCATTCATGTCTGTGACGTATACCAAAAATAGCAGGGGCCCAAGGAATACCCTTGATATAGTGGTGCAAATGTGAATTTAATAGTTTTATTGTCTATTGCTACAGCTACACATTGTTCCATGCTGGTTAAGTAAGATTTAAAGAAATTAATACAATCATTAGAAAAACCGAAGCAATGCAATTTGGAGAGTAAAATAAGTGGGTTGAATCTATCGATGGCTTTACTAAAATCGAGAAGAACTAAACAAGTTGCTTTATTGTTATCTGTGTTTTGATAAATATCATCAGTTACTTTTATAAGTGCAGTGGAAGTGCTATGCTTTTTTCAAAAGCCCGATTTAATTGTGTTGAGGAAGTCAGATAATTTTCATTGAAATAAGAAAAAATTTGGTTGTGAATATGTCTTTCTAATATTTTAGAAACTGCAGATAAAATACTAATAGATCTGAAATCTTTTAATTCTGTAGGATTAGGTATTTTTGGGAGGGGCTTAACAATTGCCTTTTTCCCACAGTTGGGAAATATGCCATCGAGAATGCAGCTATTTAAAATATTTAAAAGATGGTCTATACAAAATGGCAAACAGAGTTAAGATACCATCAGCGCCAACACTGCAAGTTTTAGTATTATTAATTATGTTATAAGCTCCATCCCTTGTTAATAATTTAATATTAAATTTACTTTTATTATTATGATATAAATTAGAATTGTAAAAAAATATTTTTTCGTTTGAAGGATCTTTGTCTGGGGTACGGAAAGATATAAAATAATCATTATTTTTTCTGGATCGGCAAGCTCATTTAACATGTTATTACTGGTTTTATTTTTTGTTAAACTTAGTTTGTTTACTTCTCACCAAAATAATATACCATCCTTATTTCTGGACAGTGCATCAAGATAAGCAGTTTTTTCCCGCTGTAAGGTATGGTTTGTATAATTCTTAAGTTGTTTATAGTAATCTGGACTCTGGGGAATTTTGTTTTTTAAATATTTTATTTTAGGTTTGTCCCTCATATTTATAAGGAGCTTAATATTATCAGTAACTCATGGTGTAAAAGGTTTTTCTTTAAGTTAGTGTTTTTTCTATACCAAATAATACTATTTTTGAAAGTATGACAGTATTAGTTTTATTATTCATATTGAATTCATACGCTATTTTCCTAAATTCAACCAGTTTATAAAAAATGCATGGCTTGTCCAATTAACTTTCAGAGATGAACCATCCCCCCTACGATTACCCCACTATCGAAAAAATCGGAAAAAATGGTTTACCGCCTTTGTAATAAATTTCTACTCCGCCACTGCCAGCGGGACATTCTGTGATGATTTATGCTAATGCCGACTAATTAAAATTTTCCACTGTTACGTCACGCCAGTAACAAAAGTGTAGTTTTGCATGCATAAACTCAATAGCAGCATCGCCTAGGAGCCAGAGAAACAGAGAGCCTAGGCAAATTATGAACCCGATATTACAACAGTAAAGAAATTCTTAATTGTGGAATTGTGATGGGTTTCGAGTCGTATTTATGTGAAATGGAATTGGCAAAGCTGTTGGCGGGCTGATTGGCTCCCCTGAGAACAGTAGCATTTGCGTCACGTCATGAACCGTGCTTCTGTGGAATTGATTGCGGCCTCTAAATCATACAAGCAGTTAGCCGCAGACAGCCAGAACCGATTCTGCTTACAGATATTCTGGCTTATGCTTTTTACTGTTAAGGAGCATGCACTAACTTATTTTTAACCGTCACTTAAATTCGCCCCCATATTATTGATGTCGTGTCGTACAGTAAGTGAAAAATTGTAATTTGTAAGGTTCACGCTGGGCGGAGAAGTTTCTCGATATAAATGTAGTTAAAATGGTGTTTTATTTGACTTCTTGCTATAAACCACCATTCATTGAGTGGATAACGAGAACTGCAAAATTTTATTGGTGCAATAAATACTGCTAAAATTTAAATTTGAAATAGTCAGTAGAGAAAAGAAATCGAAAAGGATATAAACTAAAATATTGTAACGTGTTTCCACCCCTAGGAAACCACCCTTGCAAATTCCGTGGGTTCCAAAAATTATAACAAGAGATAACCACTAACACACTTTATTTAATAACTTACTGGATACTTCACAATACTGTTAATAACTTAAATGTACTTTACTGACTAAAAGTAACAATGTTTATCACTTTGTAGTCTTAACCTCACTTTTCTAAACTGTCAATTCAATAACTTCTACTTTCTATAATTTCTGAATTACCCGCCGAGAATGCGGTCGGTCTTTTATACCTAAAAATGACACATCTCGATTTTTCTGTGATGACGCCACCATTCTCTAGATAATTCCAGATGTCATCATTCTAGAACTACTACTGGTAGGTTCTTTCTCGAGTAGGTGCAAATACATCTGAATTAATTGAAAGGGGTTGCAACACATCACACTGCCCCCTCCTTAAGCCTGAACGTCCCAGTCAGGCAATTTGGAATCATCGGTGTATTTCGTCAGTCTATCCAAATGTACGATCTTCATCTTGGACTTTTTGCTTCGTTGAATCCGATAAACGACATTATTAATTCGGGTAATAACAGTACACGGTCCATCCCAAGGAGGTTGAGGTTTCGGGGGTCTCCATTCCTTCCGCTGTGGGTTGTACAGCCAAACCAGATCTCCCACCTTGAATCCCCCTGTACTGGCATTCTGATCATAACAAGCCTTCAATCGGTTACTAGTTTTGTTCATCTGCTCTCGATCATTCTTCGGCTGTTCTCGATTTCCATTTCTGTAGTTGTTCATGGAAAATGGTTCCCCACGGGCAGCACAATTCTTACACTTGCGACACCAAGCCTCCACATCCTGGCGACTATTAACCCAATAGAACTGTTCCCGTGCTCTACTCAATGTCTTGTTTATGCCGAAGTGTCTGCTGGACGTTTCATTATGCGCTTCCTGGAGTACTTCTGGTACACGACACCTGGGAATCACTAGACGCATGGCAACCTGCTTCCCATCTGGGCTTTCCCATGCTTTTCTCAAAAGCCCATCTACGACCGTAAGTGAAGCCCATCTACGACCGTAAGTGAATCCCATTGTGACCATAAAGCCTTCAGCCCCACTTCTTTGTTGGAAACATCCTTCCATACTGGACGCGTTCCCTCTTCTTTTGCTCTCAACATGGGTCCGATTTCTACATCGCGCAATTGCTCTTGCCTGTTTTCTTTGACCAACTGTCTGGAAGATCGACCTTGACAGTATTGACTTCAACCATGTTCGGCAATTTTCTCACCTGAGGGTAGCGCTTGCAATCTTCTTTGTCTGGTTTTCTGGATAATGCAGGAGTCTTGACTGCCTGCGTTGTCAATAGTCTTGTTTTCTGGCATTGGTCGTTCACTTTTGATAGAATAAATTGTTCATTCCCAATCCTTAAGACTCGCTTTCCTACGTCAACAATAAATCCATACTGTTCCATAATGTCCAGTCCCAAAATGAAGTCATCCGTGATGTCAGCCACGATGACCTTGTGGTCAAACCTTATTTGTCCAATCTGCAAACCCAGGTCTACTTCTCCATGAACCGTAGCCCTGCCCCCCATAGCCGTCCGGACGATCACTTCATTTTGCCTCTAGGTAATCTTTATACTCGATATAAATCCTGGCCGTACTATTGATGACATAGTACCTGTGTCGATGGTAAACAAACATTTTCTTCCATTCACATAGCCTTGTAACAGCAGACTATTCGAAATTTCTCGAAGCGGGGAAATCTTTATTTCTCTGGGGTCACTGCATTCCCTAGCCACAACAACCCCCCTGGTACTGTTTTCCTGCTTCTCTTCAAGATTCGCGGCATTTATTCGATTCTCCGAGTTCTGCTGTTGACAGTCTCGTTTCATATGTCCTACCTTGCCGCAGTTGTAACATTTAATACCACCACTCGGCTTTCTTTTATTTTGTTGTTTTTTCTGCTTTCCGAGGTCATCCAGTTTATCGAATAATTTGGTAAACATTTTCTGCATCTCGGTCAACATGGGGTTCTGGTTCATTTCTGGTTGTGATTCTTCGAGAGTCATAGCTCGCACTCTCGACCTTGGAGTATCCCTGTAAGCAGCTTCTACTTCAAGTGCACACACCAAAGCTTCGCTACTACTTTGGTGTCTTGTCAACCTCAGAACTTGCCGGACCTCTTCGTCCCTTATGGCATCTAAAAAGGCCCCTACGGCTAATTGTTCCTGAAATTCTCTAGGTGCACTCGGATACGCCAGCTGTGCCAGTCTCTCTATCGTAGCTTTGAATTCTTGTAAACTTTCTCCAGCCTTTTTTGTCCGTGATTTTAGCTGAGCCTGGTATACTTGTGCAAGGTGTTGGTCTCCATATCTCAAGTCTAATGCAGCTTCCAAGACTTTGAAGTCCCTTTGTTTCTCAGCTGGGATGGTTTTTAGTAACTCTGAAGCTTGCCCCTTTAGCGCTAGAACTAATGCCATGGCCTTTTCCTCATTATCCCAGTTATTTGCAAATGTCGCTGCCTCGAATTGTCTTTTATATGTCGTCCGTGAGCTTTGGCCGTCGAGGGAGGAAGGTTTTAACCAAGGACCTGACGATGTTACCAGCTGCCCTCCTTTCTCTCTCAGCTGTCGTTTAAGGCGCTCTACTTCTGCTTCGACCTCACTCATCTTTTCTTCAAAGTTATTTACTTTCTCTTCGACCTTGTTTATCTCTTCTTTAACTTCTTCCTTGACAGAAATGATTGCGTCCTGTTGTATTTTTATTTGATCGCTCAGGATTTTCCTGAATTCCTCCTGGCGTCTTACTTCCAAGTCTTCCATTATTTTTTTGAGTTCGTCTTTTTCCTCTTGACGTTGTCTTTCTTGCTCTTTTTTCTCCTCTTGCTGTCTTATCTTCAGATCTTCCATCATTTTTTTCAATTCGTCTCTTTCTTCTTGACGTCTTGTTTCTTGTTCTTCTTGACGTCTTCTTTCTTGGTCTTCCATAATTTTTCTGAATTCGTCTTTCTCTTCTTGACGTCTTCTTTCTTCATCCTCTTTTTCTTTCTGACGTCGCTTTTCTTGGTCTTCTATAATTTTTCTCAGTTCGGTTTTTTCTTCTTGACGTCGTCTTTCTTGTTCCTCTTTTTCTTCTTCTTTCTCCTGCTCTTCTTTATCTTCCTGGCGTTGCTGCGCCATCATCCTTGTAAACTCTGCAAGTAGGTCCTGCATTTGTTTCTCTCCTGCCATACTTCTTGTTGTTACGGGCATACGATTATGTTAAAATAAAATAAATTTAACTGTCACGTCAATATCGGTAATGGGACTTTCCAGAGAAATCTCGAAACAGCACGAAAAAGTCTTATCCTTTTGTCACTATCCAGTCCAGAGAATTTAATAATCTCCACTAATGTCCAAATAGAAAAGTTCTAATAATTTTCGCGCACTAACACAAATGAGTTTTTTTTCAGTGTCTCTATCACTTCTCAGTTTAAAGGATTTAATTATTACACTAATGTCCTAATTAAAATGTTCTACAATGTCTCAAAAATGCACTTAACACTATTTTTCTGTTCGAAAGTAAACCTCGAACAATGTCCAGTAAATTAGTCCTCTGGGTTAGCACTAACCCTCGAGAATACTTCTCGAACACTCCAACACAACTTCAGAGCTCCTCTTGTCATAAAATTCCGCTTCTGACACCAATTTGTAACGTGTTTCCACCCCTAGGAAACCACCCTTGCAAATTCCGTGAGTTCCAAAAATTATAACAATAGATAACCACTAACACACTTTATTTAATAACTTACTGGATGCTTCACAATACTGTTAATTACTTAAATGTACTTTACTGACTAAAAGTAACAATGTTTATCACTTTGTAGTCTTAACCTCACTTTTCCAAACTGTCAATTCAATAACTTCTACTTTCTATACTTTCTGAACTACCCGCCGAGAATGCGGTCGGTCTTTTATACCTAAAAATGACAGATCTCGATTTTTCTGTGATGACGCCACCATTCTCTAAATAAATCCAGATGCCATCATTCTAGAACTACTACTGGTAGGTTCTTTCTCGAGTAGGTGCAAATACATCTGAATTAATTGAAGGGGTTGCAACACATCACAATATATTTCAGCTCATGTTATTGTAAATGCCGATTTTTTTAAATAAAATTTTGGATGGACAGTCGATTTCCATCTCTTATTGTCATCATCATCTGAAAATGACAATAAGGGAAGGTCCCCTCAAAAATATCCAAGAAAGAACTTTATTTAGGCGAAGATTTCACATGAGTAAGGAAGCAGTGCAGAAGGTAGCAAATAAGTTGGATGAAATGTTAGAACCTATTAACGGAAGAAATAAACCAATATCAAAATTGAATCAGCTGTTAATATTTTTGATGGTTCCATCTAAATCAATGTTGGTGATCATTTTAACGTTTCTCAGTGAACAGTATTTGTTTATACTGCTCTGATTTATTTGTGTACTTACATTGTACATGTATATTTTGTTTCCACTTCTTTTTCAATAAAATGATCATTGCTTAAATATTGACATAGATGTCAGAAATGTCAGAATATAATGTAAATAACACTGTCAACATCCGTTTTTACCAACTACTGCCCAAGTATAGTTCCTGTCTGTTAATAGAATGTTACTCAACTTCCACACAATTTTCATTGGTGAATACGATATTGTCTTATCTATTCGACAAATTTTAACAAGCGAATATTGGTGAACATGGGCGTAAGAGATCTTTTTATTAAGTCATAGAATTAGCTTCTGACCCCATACATTTCTAATTTTCCCAGAAACTTTATATGGCTGATAGAGTCAAATATCTTTGATAGATCTAGGAAGATGGCACCGTCACTTAAATTCGCCCCAATATTATTGATATCGTATCGTACAGTGAATGAAAATTGTAATTTGTAAGGTTCACGCTGGGCGGAGGAGTTTCTCGATATAAATGTAGTTAAAATGGTGTTTTATTTGACTTATTGCTACAAACCACCATTCATTAAGTGGATAACGAGAACTGTCAAATTTTATTGTTGCAGTAAATACTGCTAAAAGTTAAATTTGAAATGTCAGCAGAGAAAAGAAGTCGAAAAGGAGACTCCTGAAAACATAGCAATTTCAGGCGAGCAGAGAAAGCTGGTAGAAAATACAAAGTTTCTGGGCATCCAAATAGATGAATACCTAAACTGGGATAATAACACATTATTATTATTATTAGTATATATTTACGATTACTGAGACCACATATTCACATATGCACTTGGGAACTGCTATAAAAATATTGTAAGAAAATTTTATACCATCACTTTGTTTTCTAGTGGTGAAATTTGGAACAAAATGATTGCAAGAATGGTGTACTATTTTTCTATGTGGGAAAGTCCCTGCAAAACTTTAGAGTGATCCGAGGTAATTTAGTAATTTTTGTTGCATTAAAACTTGTAAAGATATGCTACTGTTACTTCTCACTAGCATAAGCTCAATGTCTTTTCGACGTATTTTGCTATTTTTGTAGTGTGATTTGATTAAAACCAAAAAGCCACTTTTACCCTCTCCAGCTTTGATGTCAATCCCAAGTCTGATAGAGGGGGGAGGAGAAGCGATATGGTGTACCGCATTACGTCAGGCTGGTTAACGTCATTGGCGAAGCATTTCTACAAAAAAATACGGTAATTTTCTTGGTCATATTTTTTTAAATTTTCCATTTTTTTTAACTCCTTTAGGTGGGGACAACCTACTGATAAATTTTCCGCATGTCATGGTAGATCACCCTGTATAATTCAAATGTGTTGTGTGCTTCTTAAACCTGGTAAAATGTATCATTAAACAGTATAATAAACCTAAGATACACTGTAGTGAGAAATTTTTTTGCACGGCGAAATCTTCTGACAAAATATGTATATATTTTTAGCAAGAAACTGAAGCGCTTCAGTTTAGTATACACGTTTGGTTTATTAAAAATTAAAAAAATATTGTTACGTGCTTACACCCTTATTGCAAACACCCTGTATCGTGGATCCGGAAATTATAACACCAGGGTAACACTAAACACTAATTTATTAACTTTCAAATTACAACCAAATAATTACTTTACTTGTATTACACTGTGTACTACAATTCACTACTTCAGTCCCTTGATCTGTTCTGCTCACTTTCTGCTTATTCACCTAACCATTAGAACTGTACTATCTGAACTTCTCTACACACAGCTTGCCATTCCCTTATATACCCAGGTTATGTATTCTAGATCTTTCCACAACATTCCTGCACATTCTACAATGTTCCACGGGATGTCTGTGATGTTCTAGATTTTTCTATATGTCTCTTGAGGGTTGAAACACAAAACACTGCCCTTAAGCCTGAACGTCCCGGTCAGGCAATTCAGTCTCTTTCACATACTTCGCCAGTCTATCCAAGTGTACAATTTTAATCTTCGACTTTTTACTTCTTTGAATTCGGTACACAACGTCATTGATTCGGGCAATGACAGAGTACGGTCCTTCCCAAGGCGGTTGAAGCTTCGGGGATCTCCATTCTTTCCGCTGTGGGTTGTACAGCCATACCAGATCCCCACCGTGAATTCCCCTGTACTGGCATTCCGATCATAACTAGCCTTCATTCGGTTACCAGCCTTGGTCATCTACTTTCGGTCACTCTTCGGCTGTTCTCGACTATTATTCGCATAGTTGGTTACGGAAAGTGATTCCTTATTGGCAGCACAATTCTTGCATTTGCGACACCAAGCTTCCACATTTTGTCGAGTATTAACCCAATAGAATGGTTCCCGTACTTCACTCAACGTTTTGTTTATGCCAAGGTGTCCGCTGGACGTTTCACTAGGCGCTTCCTGGAGTACTTCTGCTACACGACACCTGGGAATCACTAGACGCACGGCAACCTGCTTCCCATCCGGGCTTTCCCATGCTCTCCTCAACAGCCCGTCTAACACTCTAAGTGAATCCCATTGCGACCACAAAGCCTTCAATCCTACTCCTTTGTTTGAGACATCCTTCCATTCTGGTCGGGTTCCTTTTTCTCTTGTTCGTAATATAGGTCCAATTTCTGTATAGTCCACTTGCTCTTGTCTTAAAACTTCCTTTGTCCAATTCTCTGGAATCTCTTTCCTTTCGTTTACACAGCCTGGTGATGGTAGACTACTCGGGATTATTCGCAGCTGGCAAACCTTTATTTCTCCTGGGGCATCGCTTTCTCTAGCCGGAACTGCCCCAGTATCCTGTACCTCTCTCAGAGTTCCACTGTCGACAATCTCGTCTAACATGGTCTAGTTTTCCGCAGCTATAACATCGAATACCCCCACCGCTTTGTTGCTTAACCTGTGTTACCAGAGAATCCAGTTTGGCCAGTAATTTACTGAACATTGCATGTACTTCCATAGTGTCCAGGGTATTTTTGTCCTAATATGATCCTTCGACAACTGCGGCATGTACCTCCTCAGGGCTTCGCTGTCGACAGTCTCGCTTAATGTGCCCTAATTTGCCGCACTGATAGCATCGGATACCGCCACCTTCTTGTGTGTCCTGTTTCCTCAGAGAATTCAGTGTGTCCAATAATTTACTGAACATTTCAAGCACGTCCGGATTCTTTTTATCTGAACGTGCCTCTTCGACTGTCACCGCATGCACTTTTGGACCGTGAAGTGTCCTTATAGGCAGCCTCTATTTCAAGGGCACGCACCAAAGCTTCGCTACTACTTTGGTGGTAATCTTAGTACTCGCCTGACTTCTTCATCCCTTATGCCATCTAAAAAGGCCTCCACAGCTAATTGTTCCTGGAATTCTCTTGGAGCACTCGGGTATGCTAGGTGTGCCAGTCACTCTATCGCATCTTCGAATTCTTGTAAACTTTCTGCAGCCTTCTGTGTCCGTGATTTTAGCTGGGCCAGGTATACCTGAGCGAGGTGTTGGTCGCCATATCTCAAGTCCAAGGCAGCTTCTAAAACTTTGAAGTCTCTTTGTTTCTCCACTGGGATGGTCTGAGGCTTGACCTCTTAGTGCTAGAACTAAGACCATAGCCTTTTCCTCGTTATCTCAGTTATTCGCAAATGTAGCTGCTTCGAATTGTCTCTTATAGGTCGTCCATGAGCTTTGGCCATCGAAGGAGGGAGGTTTTAACCGAGGACCCGATGATGTTACTCCTTCCTCTCTTAATTGTCGTATAAGTCGCTCCACTTCTCCTTCGAACTCACTCATCTTTCCTTTGATCTGACTGACTTCTGTCACAACTACACCTACCTTGTCTTCTACCTTGTTTATAAACAAGGTAGAAGACAAAGTAGGTAGAAGATATATCTTCTTTAACTTCACGGTTTAGTTCTTCCTTAACAGAAATGTTGTGTCCTGTTGTATTTTCATTTCATCACTCAGAATTTTCCTTAATTCTTCCTGGCGTTTTTCTTGTTCTTCTTTTTCTTCTTGGCGTCTTATTTCCAGATTTTCCATAATTTTTCTGAATTCGTCTTTGCCTTCTTGACGTCTTCTTTCTTTATCCTCTTTTTCTTTCTGACGTCGCTTTTCTTCCCTTTGATGTCTTCTTTCCTGCTCCTCTTTTTCTTCCTGGCGTCTGCGCCATCATCCTTGTAAACTCCGCAAATAGGTCCTTCATTTCTTTCTCTCCTGCCATACTTCTTGTTGATGAAGTTAACCCAAGTTTATTGCATAATAACGTTAAGAAAATCCAAATGTTTCGTCGATTTTTCCAATGAAACTTTCTAAAAAAATCCCGAAATGTCACAGAAGAGTTTTATTTGGAGTCCATGTCACTATCCAGTTGGATAAATTTCACTATGTCCAGTTGAGAAACGGAAATCACTGGTTTAACTGAGCTATAAATAATTTCGTAGATAACCATCTCAAATAAATTTTCCAAGTTATTTGAGATGGTTATCTACGATATTATTTATAGCTCAGTTAAACCAGTGATTTCCGTTTCTCAACATGGTTTTTTATCTGCAAAATCCACTAACACTAATTTATTAAATCTTATTCAAGATGCCAAAATTGCCATTGAAGATAATATATAGCTGGATGTCATTTACACGGATATAGCCAAAGCTTTTGACAGGTTGGATCATCAGACTCTCATTGCTAAACTGAAAAATTACGAAATAAATTCTGACATCATCTGTCTGCTATGTTCTTATCTGTATAGGAGACAGGTTTATATCAGTTTAAATGGCTACCAGTCATCAAATTTTGAAATCAGTTCCGGCGTACCACAAGGAAACAATTTAGGCCCTATGCTATTTCTCATTTTTATTAATGACTTGCCTGATGTTTTGTGTCACTCAACTTGCCTTCTTTTTGCAGATGACTGCAAGCTATACCGTAAAATCGAAAATACTAACGACTGTATTCTTTTGCAGCAAGACCTAAGCAATATTTCTACGTGGTGCAATGACATCAAAGTTGATCTCAACATTAAAAAGTGTGTAGCAATGACGTTTTCCAACAAAAATCAAACCATAGATTTCCCCTAGACTATTGATAATACTGAACTTCTCCGTGTTAAAGAATATAAAGATCTAGGTGTTCTTTTTGACAAAACCTTATCTTTTAATAGCCATATAACACAAATAAGTAATGCTAGTCTAAAAAAACTGGGTTTCCTCGTTAGAAATACTAGAGACTTTACTAATATAGAGTGTATCAAAGTATTATATAATAGCCTTGTTAGGTCTAACCTTGATTTGTCACCGTTCTATCGTAATTCTATTGATCTTATAGAGAGTACACAAAAAAAATTCCTTAAGTATCTTCTATATAAAGAAACTCATTTGTATGATCATTTTGCTCACTATAATGAACTGTTGATTAGATATGACTACGAACCTCTTGATCTGAGACGTGTTCATGCCTCGTTAATCTATATTTATAAACTTCTAAATCACCTTTCTGATAACTCCGAATTTTTATCAAAATTGCCAATTAATGTACCAAACCGAATAAGTAGAAATTTTGACCTTTTTTATATTCCACAGTTTAAAACGAATATGTACCTATCCAGCCCTCTAGTAAGACTATGTATATTAGGTAACCTTGCCCACTCGAGATTTGATTTATTTACCCTTAGCCCTGCCAATTATATAAAGAATGTTAAATCAATCACTCTTAACGAAATTTAAGTTGCATAACACCTTATTACTTATTTAAATCTTACATTTTTACCTTTTTACTCTGTATATACTTAGTTGTTATTGTAACTGTTAAGCGATACCTACTATGTTCACTATACGTGATTGTATGTTATGTAAGGTTTTATATATATGTATGTGTATTTTGTTTCTTTTATTCTTTGTAAATCTATGTTTGTTGTTCTCACATGTTGTTCGTATCATTTAGTCTCATGTAAATCATGTTCTCTTTACAACTTTGTAATTGGGCTTCGCCTGTAAAGTTGTTGTTCGATAAATAAATAAATAAATAAATTTTCAAATAGAACGTTCTAGAAATTTTCTTAAACTAACACAAATAAGTCTTATTTAGTGTCTCTATCACTTTCTAGTTCAAAGAATTTAAGTATCTCCACTAATTTTCAAATAGAATATTCTAGAAATTTTCGCGAACTAACACAAATGAGTCTTTTTCAGTGTCTCTGTCACTTTCCAGTTCAAATAATTTAATTATCTCCACTAATTTTCAAATAGAATGTTCTAAAAATTTTCGCGAACTAATACAAATGAGTCTTTTTCAGTGTCTCTGTCATTTTCCCGAAAACGCACTTTTCACAGTTTTGAGTCCAAAAATAGTAATTAAACAATGTCCCGTAAGTTAATTCTCCATGTCACCACTAATTCCCGAGAAGAATACTGTAGAAACCTTCTCGAACAGTCCAGAAATCATCTGTTATAATTCCGCTTCTGACACCAATTGTTACATGTTTACACCCTTTTTGCAAACACCCTGTATCGTGGATCCGGAAATTATAACACCAGGGTAACACTAAACACTAATTTATTAACTTACAAATTACAACCAATTAATTACTTTACTTGTATTACACTGTGTACTACAATTCACTACTTCAGTCCCTTGATCTGTTCTGCTCACTTTCTGCTTATTCACCTAACCATTAGAACTGTACTAACTGAACTTCTCTACACACAGCTTGTCATTCCTTTATATACCCAGGTTATGTGTTCTAGATCTTTCCACAACATTTCTGCACATTCTATAATGTTCCACAGGATGTCTGTGATATTCTAGATTCTTCTATATGTCTCTAGAAGGTTGAAACACATAACAATATATATTTTTTTTAATTTAAAATAGTTGAATTTTCAATTTAAACAAAATATTGATTAAACTGATAAGAAAGTAATCTCTGCCTTTCTAAAAAAATAATATTTAATAGGCATTTTTACGTTTATATATGAATTCTGCATAATGACGGAAATTGATGAATACATTATTATAATTGATCCTTAAATAAATATGGCGTAATATAACACAATAATTTTCTCCCATACGAAACGCTATACAATGCTTTTGTTTTGTTCGAAACTCTATACGATATTAAAAGCCTATAATGTTGTTTCTATAGGCGCCATAAAATATTCTTGAAATAAACCAACAAGTTTAAATTTGATCAATTTCTTAAACTATTTTGTAACACCTGTTATTTTTTATAGATAATAATTTTAGTAATTGCAGGGATATAGTCAAATTTATTTTCCTCTAATTTAATTTTGAGGCTTAACCAAGTTTGCTATCAATTAAAAAATCCACTTCATTGAATTTTCTTCCACTGAGATGTAGCTGGATCAATTTTTTTAAAATTAGCTAGCAAAATTTAAAAAATTTTGCACTTTTCTCTCTCTCGGTACAGCTCATCCTTTGCTCAACTAAAATTTAGACAAGAAATAGTTATTAAAAATACTGAAAAATCAATATAAGACGTTAATTTTCTTTACCATTGATAGTTTATTGCTTGTTTCAGCAGCCGTTATTATTATCACAAGCACTTTTAGTTTCACATATCCCTTATTAAGAGATGATGCACAATTGGATGGATTACCATGGTCTTTTAATAAGGCAGTTTTTCCTACAACATAAACCCACGTTGAAAATCAAACTCTGACATTAACAGGCAACAAATTACCACTAATATACTTGGAACGCCCCTGTAGAAGCATTCCTTTTAATTTTTTGCAATCAGTTAGTCTTTTAAACCCTAACTTCTTCTGGTTGTAAATTGAGGTTATTTTATAAAAACTTGGAGTTATTTGGGTAGTCACAGTTCCACAATAATTAATAATATACCGAAAATTTACCATTTTGTATGATATTATGAAAAGCTCAATCAGTCGCCATTCGGCAGATTGAAAATTTCGGTTTGTTTTTCTTAAGTTTGAGAACTCTGGCGTCACGCGCACTCGATAATGGTTATTTTAGTAAATACATCATTATTACTCTTGAAAGATTATATTGATTTCTTCCTCTGTTTGCTTTAAAAACTAAAAGCAAACAAAACATGATTAATTTACAAACTACACAGACGGTGCAAACAACTTTACATTTTCCGATTTCTCTCGCCAAATGAAAATATCTCAGGTTCGTTAAAATAGTTTCGCAAACCAGCACGTAACTGGCACATAAGTTCAAGTTTTTGTCACTGGCAACGGTTTGTCCATTCCTTTTTTAAAAGCTTAAATGTTGTTAGTGTACTGAAACATAAAATATAAACTTTTTAATTAACACAGTAAGGGTTACCTCATGCATCGTGATTTCCTAATTTAATTTCCCGCTTGGCGTGATGGAGAATAAGCAAAAAACAATAAAATTAAAATTTTCTCGTGCTCTTCAGGCAGTGCCAAACGATGAAATGTGAAACTAATCTGGTTTATTTAAGTCTCGGTGTATTTAATTATTATAATTATTCAAAGCTGCAGTAACCACAGTTTTAAAGTTCGTATAAAATAATAGCGTAAGTTCAGTATTTAGTTATCTAAAAGAAACACTAGATCAAGTACAATTACATTAATACGCAGAGGGTTGATTCTCTAGAAGAATTAGCATTGTACATATATTTTACTTTCATACCGTGGAAATATAATAAGGGTAAAACAAAATGTCTTTGCTCGAATAAGTTCAGAATGTCATGAAACGTCGAGATTTTAAGTTTGAGCAAAAAAATTTCTCCTTGTCGATCTGCCTGTCTAACTTTCTTTGTACACACGATTACTTTGGAATGGTTTATGATATGAAATTGACTTTTATGACTTGAAATTTGGTACACCTATGTATTATAATGAGATCTGGAACTAGGTTATATTTTGATCTTATTCTATTGAAGGGTTGGGGGTTAATGTGGATAAATAAACAAAGCAGCAAGAGTCTATAAAATTGGATTTTAATGTATGTACAAGAAGCCAAGGTCTCAACATGTTTTCGTTATTAGCCACCTCCCACTGTCACCTTCACTACTATCTCCCCACCTCATTATTAAAAAGGGTAAAAAATAATTAAAAATTGATTATAGCATAAGAAAATTGTGATATCTGCTAAATTGTTTGAAATATCCAAATTCAATTTTTTGGCCGATGATAAGTTGTATGATAAATGTCCGTTATGACCTTCTTTAAAATTTCGAGGCATATTTTGACAAACAAAAGCGTAAGAGGACTACTAAATTTCATACATTTTCCACCATCACGCATTTTTTAAGTTTAAATTAAAAAAACCACTACTTCCACATCCAAATTTTCTGTCCAAATCTCTCACATCGAAAAAATTTTGTATGTGGAAATAATTGTTTATGGAACTTTAATAATATAATATTTGAAATAGTCTACCCCAAAAATCCATAAAACGATATCCCACATCGGTGGGGGTGGTGAAAGAGGCGTGGTGGTGGGGGTGGATTAAGTAAAATAATATTTTGGTTCTTGTACACACAATAAATCACAATTTTTTTTCATCCCCTTTAATAATGGGGTGGTAGTGGTAATGGGGGTGGCTAATGCCAAAACATTTTTTGAGACCTTAGCTTCTCTTCTATATACTAAATCCAATTTTATGAACTCTTACTTGCTTGATTTACCTATTTACCCCCCATTTACGCCAATTTACCCCCCAACCCTTCGACGGAATGAGATGAAAATATAATCAAGATCCCATTAAAGTACATACGTGTACCAAATTTCAAGTCAATATCTTAAACAGTTCCAGAGTAATCGTGCGCACAAAAATAGTTACAGAGAGACAGACAGACTGACAGACCGACAGACAGACAGACAAACAGACAGAAATTTTGTTTTTGCTCAAACTTAAAATCTCGACGATTCATGACATTTTAAGCCTATTTAAACAATACAAATTTTCAAAAATTTTTTTGCCGTTACTACACTTCCATTGGATGTGGAAGTAAAATTGTGATATTCCTAGTTTAATAGTGTATTAGGATAGACCTTCGAAAACAGTCCAACCCTGTTTTGTAGCTTTTTAAATAACACACCCTTGCCATTTAAAATTTTAAATGGCAAGTGTGTGTTATGGTACATCGTTTTAAAGCTTTTTAAGTTCCCATAAAGCGGAGTTTTACTTTTTAAAGGACAATGTTAAAAAAGGCTTTTTTGGCCCATCCGTGGTGGAAGCCATTCTTTTTTACTAATTTTGGAAAACGAATCCTTTACCCGTTTTGGCCAAAAATCTCGGGAATACATTTAAAAATAACGCTTATTTGGGTGTCATAAAGTGAAGATTCTCATTTTCCCATCCAAAAGTCATTTAAATAATTAAAGAATTTTTTAATATAAAAAACAAGTGATATGTTCTGGATAGTGATATGCACACCATACACTCCAACCCCAAAAGTATGAGAAATATTGTCACGGTCCAATTTGTTCCGATTTGATTGAGCAAAAAAGATGTGTGTGTGTTGGTGTGGAGAGTGGACTCCGCTTCGCGGTTTGGCTCGCTTGATTGTTACCACTGTTAATTATAAGTACATAGCATGGCAAAACAGCCACCGGTAACTTATAACTCTGCGATACAAACCTCAAGATCTCTTGTCATATCGATAGCGTCCATAGGCGTGCGCCAAACTTTAGTCTCTTCATTAACATAATAAAATTAATATCTTTTTAACTAAAAGAGCTTATGTAATGCAGTAGAGTGTTCTAGATAGGCAATTTATAGGGCTATCACCTAAATAATTTTAATTGTTCAGCGTTTTAGGCGTTAATATTCCTTTTTCCTACCCAAGTGTTGGCCGATGCCCATTCGTTTTCTAGATATTTCGATTCCTATCTCATTTCCGGAGCAACTTAATTCAGGGTAGCCATTTTTAAGACAGGAAGTCAATGGAAGTTGTCGTGTGAAAGTGGAAAATATTTGTGGAAATCCATAATTTTGGGATAAATCCATCTTCACCGACATTTTGTGATTTTCACGTAATTTTGTGTCGATTTATTTCGAATTTTAATTTGTGAAAATCTTAACTCTTTAAGAGGATTTTGAAGCCATTCTTTCACACACCATCTTAGTCCTGCTAAGAAAAATTCTATTACTCGAGCATTTTCCGAGGCCCTCCATAGAGGTATGTTAAATTTCTAAAGTTAAACAAATTTTTGTCGTTAGGGGCGTTTCTTCATAGGGGTTTAATTATTTTAGGGTCGCTCTGGCAGGGTGCACACCACATTTGCTCCATAAAGTATAAAGCTGCCCTTTGGTTTTAGTGAAAGAAATTCTTCTGGGAGAATAAATACGGTTCTGTTATCCAACTGCAAACTTTCTCTTACCTGTAAATATTTTGGAGCCGTCTGCTTGGAGACGTCTAAGAGGTTCCCTTGGCCCCAAACACCCCCACCGATTCCTATATGGTAATCGAGGTACCTGTATGAAAATAAAGTTGCTCTGGTAGGTAATTATTGTAATTATTTGGCTTGAAACATCCCTTTAAACTTGTGGGAATTATAAGAACATTTCGTGGAGCTCTAGACAGGAACATGAACGTATGATCATTGCTACATGTATGAATTTTCGGTTAAATATCACTTGTTTGGTTGAAAGATATATGTATGTATGAATATATTTCTTTAAATGCTAAGCAGTTAAAATATCTAAATAAATGTACACACATATAGGCTTAATTTGATCTTTTACATAGAACAAAGCAAGAACCCTAATAATATTTATCTATTTGTTTATTTACCTATTTATTTTTGTTTTGTTCTGCTTATCTGATAAGTAATAATTGTTATAGTTTGTCTGTTTATTTTAATTCAAATTGTAAGTTACGTTATTTACCAAAATGTTCCAAAGTTACTTATTAGCATTTGGTACGATATAATAATATTTATACATAGTAAAGGGTTGTAAACCAAAACATATGGCCATATAGTTGGGTAATCATATTTTTTTTTTTTTTTTTGTGCTAAATTATGCTGTGATTTATGAATATATCAATATTTACATATTTCCTTATCGTAACATAAATATCTTGTTTATTAATTTGTCTATCAACTTAAAGTTGTGGGTTATTTCGTGATTTTGAAACACAATTAAAATAAAATATCGATACCAAACCAATTGTTTTTTTTTTTTTTAAATCACGTGGCGCTCAATTATTTAAATCATATTTATCCTGCTCTACTGTTATAGCTGGCGTTGATTTGGTACCCGATTTTTTAGGTAAATCATATTCAAGGTATTTCAAGTTATTTAGTAAACTTTAATATTTTTTTTTTTTTGTTGTTGTATGTGTATCTTATGCATATATACCGGTATATGTATATATATTTTTTTGATTAGCTATTTCTAAATGCCACACCCTAATAAACAAAGACTCTGAGATTCTCATGCTCACTACGCTCAATTATTATTATTTTTTTTCAAATATCAACATTATTTTAACTAGCTTATACTGTCTCAACTTTTGCTTCTATTTTACCGTGGCATAATTGGCGCCCAACGAAATTTGTTGTTTGGAACTTGTAGAAATTTAATTGTGTTTTTTTTTTTTCTCAATATAATCGGTTATTGTTTATTCTCGTTCACTTTGCGTTTGTTGGTTTTATATATGTGTGTATATTTTAAATTGCGATCGTGTACCTTGTTTGCTATTTTTTTTTCCTCCAAGTAAGGGGGGGGGGTTGTCATTTACTTTTTCTATTACAGTAGCTGTCTTATCTTTGAATTTTTTAAATTTATTAATTAAAACTAAATAAAAACGAAGAAGAGCACCACCTTAATGTAACTAGGTTAATAAGAACAAAAATATTTATAGATTTGGGATTTTTTTTGCTTTTTTTTGAGCTTGTTTCCTTTTTAGTTTAAATAAGTCGGTTCGGTTAATTCTTTTTTTTTATCGCTGCAAATACTATTTTATGATATAATTTAGTATATTATTTAAACTTTAAAACTTAAGAAATAAGAACAAGTTTTAAGGATTTTTTTTTGATCTAGGTTTATTATTTTAGAGGTTACGTTTATAAACTACAATCAATTATTTTCTTCCCTGCAATCATGGACATTAATAGATTAACTTCAGATGAATTGTCATACGAATTATATATTAGAAATTTTCCGTCAGAGGGCAACGTTCTGCAGAAGCGTAGCGCCTTACGCGAAGCTATTCGTGCGAATCGCGTGCCGCAGTTTTTTCAACTTAATCCCTTTTCAGAACTCAGTATCTGTGATCAGAAACTTTTAAGGCTTCGCGAAGATTTGGTAAATTTTGATGACAGAAATAAACACAATGAATACCAACGAATTTATTCTCGGTTAATACATGTTTCCGGTAGATTAAATAGAATAGTTGATAGTAGTGTGCGACATAAACAAATAAAGTCGGATCTAACATCACGTTGTACTCAATTACTAGACATTTTGAACACAGTGTCAGAGCTACCACCTGCTCAGGCGGATATACAGGCATATTCTACTGTACAGTCGTGTATAATGGATGATGAAATACCTCCGGTATTAAATCGGGTGGCTCCTGTCGTTTTTGAGTCCTTAGCTGGCGCAACTCCTTCAACAGTGCCATCTACAGTGGCCGATAATTTGATTGATCTGCAACCTACACAGTCATGTCATGTCATCACCACTTCACCTACGACAGTAACTTACTCAAGTCCATTAAACGCTAGTCGCATTGCCTCAGTTTCTTGCACAGCATCGCATTCAGTTCTCCCAACCCCAGATCTCAGTACTTCACGTCAGGTTAGATTTCATCTACCTCCCTCACCACTTGACGACCACCCCATTCCATACGACACTCGAATCCATTCATCTGCTAACTTAGCTGCCGAAATGGCTAATTTACAACCTTTCGACACTTCAGTGATGCGAGACTATGGCCAGCCGGTAACGAATAATTTCGTTAAACATTTCGACGTTAACAAATGGCCTATTGCCAAATTCGATGGAAAATCGTCCATTGCAAGTTTCCTAGAACGGATAGAGGAGCTACGGATATCGCGGGGAGTGTCAAAAGATGTACTATTTAGGTCTGCTACTGAATTATTTACCGATAGCGCTTTAATTTGGTTTCGCTGGGCCAAAGCGAGCATTTTTACATGGGACGATTTAATCACTCAGTTAAAACATACATTCTTACCTTCTGATAATGACCGCGAACTTTGGAAAGTCATTAATACTCGCAAACAAGGACCTATGGAAAAGGTCGTTATATTCATTGCGGATATGGAAAACTTGTATAGCAAACTCACTCGTAAACCTCCGGAATCAGAGCGACTTAGCACTATTATGGATGGTTTATTACCATATTTACAATTAAGATTAGCTAGCAACCCAATATATTCTGTTAGTCGATTAGTGGAATTCTGTAAACCTATCGAAGAAACGGTTTTTCGATTACAAAACCAGTCTCCAGCTTCTGTAACTATTAACCCGTTGTTAGGTTCTGATTTAACTCAACCCCGCCGAACTCATTTTTCAGAAATTCTTGTTGAAGATAGAGAAGGTACTATTCAGGGGGACGCCTCAAATTATCAATTAAATCTGAATCACGTGGATTTAGTATCTGGACCTAACCATCCAACCTCTACCGATAACAGTTCTTCTTTAAACACAAGTCAAAGATCCAGTCTTAATGATCGTAGAGTTGTTACTTGCTGGAACTGTGCGCAACCAGGTCATCGCTTCCAACAGTGTACACAACCCTCAAAAATTTTATGTTACCGTTGTGGCAAACCTGGGGTTACAACCAGAAACTGCCCAATTTGTTCGGGAAACGGAAACCCGGGTCGCTAGATAGTCGTATGGTGACCCAAGAACGTTCAAAATCGGCTTCTGTCTCTTTCTCTGAACATCTGGTAGACACGAAACATAAAGCTATTTTAGATTTTATTATTTCTCATGCTGAAGGCGATCAAAGGCCTTATCTGGAAGTTTCTGTATTAAATTATCCTATCCTTAGGCTTCTGGATTCAGGGGCAACAAATACTTTAGTTGGACGATCAGGATTTGAGATACTACTAAAATTAGGGTTAAAATTAGATCGGAAGAAACAAGTTACTTGCACGGTTGCAAACGGTCAGACTTGCTCTTCCATTGGCGTTATAAAAACCCCATTTTGCTTGATTGATAAAATCCATATTTTAGACGTCTTAGTGGTCCCTCAACTTCCCCACAGTTTAATTCTCGGTACTGACTTTTGGCTCTCGATGGGCATCGTTCCCGATCTAAAGAGGGATATCTGGCATTTTAGTCCTGTTAAATCATTTGTTGATTCTTGTGGAATTCAGGACAGAGACCATTTAACCTTCGAGCAACGTCAAGCGTTGAACTCTCTTCTGGAAAAGAAATTTAAACTTATCAGCACTAGCTTAGGTTATACTAATGTCGCCGAGCACGAAATTATTACGAGCTCTCCGCCTATCAAGCAAAGATATTACCCCGTTTCTCCCTCCAAACAAAAAATTATAGACGAGGAACTTAGTAAAATGCTTGACGAGGGGATCATCGAACCTTCGAAGAGTGGTTGGTCTTCGCCAATCTTGTTAGTTCCCAAACGTGACGGTAGCTACCGATTTTGTGTAGACTATCGAGCTCTTAATGCTGTAACCAAGAAAGACGCATACCCTATTCCCTATGTGTCGGCTATTTTGGATCGTCTACGAGACGCCCGTTATATTAGTACTTTAGATATAAAATCGGCGTTTTGGCAAGTAAGCGTAAAAGAGTCATCGCGAGAGTATACTGCCTTCACGGTACCTGGTCGGGGCCTCTTTCATTTTAAGAGAATGCCATTCGGGCTCACCAATAGTCCTGCTACGTGGCAGAGATTACTTGATTCTGTCTTGGGCGCTGATTTGGAACCGCATGTGTTAGTCTATCTGGACGACATTATTGTGATTTCTCCAGATTTTGAAACACATCTGGAAATATTGTCCAAAGTTTTTGACAGGCTTCATGCTGCTGGTTTAACCCTCAGCGAAGACAAGTGTCAGTTTTGTTGTCCTTCACTAAAGTACCTCGGTTATGTTGTGGATTCCGATGGCCTCAGGGTAGATCCAGAAAAAGTGGAAGCAATATTAAATGTTCCAAGTCCTACTAACGTTCATGAGGTCAGACGTTTCCTAGGTATGGCTAGTTGGTACAGAAGATTCGTCCCCAATTTTTCCTCTATTGTCGCCCCAATAACTCGTTTAACTCAAAAAAATATTAAATTCCACTGGACTGAAGATACTGAATTGGCCTTCAATACCATCAAAGATCATCTGGTATCGGCTCCAATTTTAACATGTCCCGATTTTAGCCGTCCCTTTATTCTACAAACTGATGCTTCTGCGTATGGGATAGGCGCAGTTTTGACTCAGAAAATTGATAACGAGGAAAGAGTTATATGCTTTTTATCGAGGTCGCTAACTAAACAGGAACGAGTTTTCTCCACAACAGAGAGAGAATGTTTGAGTATAATATACGCTGTAGAAAAGCTACGCCATTATCTAGAAGGCACGCACTTTACGGTAGTAACTGATCACGCCTCCCTAATTTGGTTAAACCGTTTAAAAGACCCCACAGGTCGTTTGGCTCGTTGGGCTTTAAGACTGCAACCATTTGACTTTACCATTGTGCACAGAAAAGGTAAAGAGAATGCCGTACCGGATTTTCTATCACGCTCTGTCCCAGTTTCTGTCAATACAATATCTTCCAAACACGAATTCAGTTCAACGACTGATAAATGGTACTTAGATATGTTAAATAAGGTTGAAAACAAGCCGAATAAGTATCCTCAGTTTCGTATTGAAAATGACATACTATATAAATATGTTCGCTGTCGTATTCCAGAGTTATCTTCTAATTCAGATTATTGGAAAATTGTAGTCCCAAAAGATAAACGTAAAGATCTTATTCAGTCTCATCATGATGACGCTCGTTCCGGTCATGTGGGTACCCATAAAGTTTACTGGAAATTGTATAACTGGTATACCTGGCCAAAAATGCGCTCTGACATAGCTAAATATGTCAAATTTTGTCGTACTTGCGCAGCATATAAACCAGAACAAAAGAGACCCGCTGGTCATATGGGTAAGCGCCCTGAAGTTACCAAGCCTTGGCAGGTAATAAGTCTAGATTTTGTTGGTCCGTTGCCTCGTTCGAGTCATGGTAATAGTTATATTCTTGTGGTTAGCGATTATTTTAGTAAATATGTCCTGACTTTCCCTCTAAGGTCGGCTTCGGCAAAACTTCTTTGTCGGATGGTAGAAGATCATGTATTTCTAATTTATGGCGTACCTCAGTTCTTAATATGCGATAATGGTGCCCAAATGCGTAGTAAAATGTTTGAGAAACTTTGCAACAATTATCGTACAAAACTTTCGTATACTGCGTTATATTATCCTAGGGCTGATCCCTGTGAGCGCGTCAACAAAACTGTTAAAACAATGATATCCATGTACATCAAGGATAATCAGCGAAAATGGGATGATCACTTGCCCGCGATAAGTTGTGCGATACGAACGGCAAACAGTGAGACGACCGGTTACTCACCTTACTATGTTAATTTCGGCCGTGAATATATTCAAACAGGTGATCGACATGGGTATCAGATGCCAAGTAGTGAGGATATAAGTCATGATAATGCGATTAAGCAGCGTCAATTGGGTTTTCAAAAGTTATATGAAGAAGTTAAACAAAAATTGCACGCAGCTCAGGAACGTAATAGGAAAGTTTATAATCTCCGTCGTCGTCCGGTCCATTATAAAACAGGTGATAAAGTTTGGCGTAAAAATAAGGCTCGTTCTGATAAAATTAATTTTATAAATGCCAAATTGTGTCCTAAATTCGTTGGCCCGTTTATCGTTAAGCAAAAAATTGGTTCTTGGACCTACGAATTGGCAGACGAATTAAAAGAACCGATGGGTATATGGCACGTGCAGGACCTCAAGCCATATAATGACACTGCTGATCTCGATTTGTAATCAGATTGTTCAATCCTGAGAGATATAATCTATGTTATCTTAGAAGTTTGTATGTGTGTATGTGTATAATTCTTGTTTTGTAAAATTGCTGCGAGGAAATTAGTATCAGTAAATTTTGCTAGAAAATTTACTTCTTCCGAAGGAAGGGGGGAGTGTCACGGTCCAATTTGTTCCGATTTGATTGAGCAAAAAAGATGTGTGTGTGTGTTGGTGTGGAGAGTGGACTCCGCTTCGCGGTTTGGCTCGCTTGATTGTTCCCACTGTTAATTATAAGTACATAGCATGGCAAAACAGCCACCGGTAACTTATAACTCTGCGATACAAACCTCAAGATCTCTTGTCATATCGATAGCGTCCATAGGCGTGCGCCAAACTTTAGTCTCTTCATTAACATAATAAAATTAATATCTTTTTAACTAAAAGAGCTTATGTAATGCAGTAGAGTGTTCTAGATAGGCAATTTATAGGGCTATCACCTAAATAATTTTAATTGTTCAGCGTTTTAGGCATTAATATTCCTTTTTCCTACCCAAGTGTTGGCCGATGCCCATTCGTTTTCTAGATATTTCGATTCCTATCTCATTTCCGGAGCAACTTAATTCAGGGTAGCCATTTTTAAGACAGGAAGTCAATGGAAGTTGTCGTGTGAAAGTGGAAAATATTTGTGGAAATCCATAATTTTGGGATAAATCCATCTTCACCGACATTTTGTGATTTTCACGTAATTTTGTGTCGATTTATTTCGAATTTTAATTTGTGAAGATCTTAACTCTTTAAGAGGATTTTGAAGCCATTCTTTCAAACACCATCTTAGTCCTGCTAAGAAAAATTCTATTACTCCAGCATTTTCCGAGGCCCTCCATAGAGGTATGTTAAATTTCTAAAGTTAAACAAATTTTTATCGTTAGGGGCGTTTCTTCATAGGGGTTTAATTATTTTAGGGTCGCTCTGGCAGGGTGCACACCACATTTGCTCCATAAAGTATAAAGCTGCCCTTTGGTTTTAGTGAAAGAAATTCTTCTGGGAGAATAAATACGGTTCTGCTATCCAACTGCAAACTTTCTCTTACCTGTAAATATTTTGGAGCCGTCTGCTTGGAGACGTCTAAGAGGTTCCCTTGGCCCCAAACACCCCCACCGATTCCTATATGGTAATCGAGGTACCTGTATGAAAATAAAGTTGCTCTGGTAGGTAATTATTGTAATTATTTGGCTTGAAACATCCCTTTAAACTTGTGGGAATTATAAGAACATTTCGTGGAGCTCTAGACAGGAACATGAACGTATGATCATTGCTACATGTATGAATTTTCGGTTAAATATCACTTGTTTGGTTGAAAGATATATGTATGTATGAATATATTTCTTTAAATGCTAAGCAGTTAAAATATCTAAATAAATGTACACACATATAGGCTTAATTTGATCTTTTACATAGAACAAAGCAAGAACCCTAATAATATTTATCTATTTGTTTATTTACCTATTTATTTTTGTTTTGTTCTGCTTATCTGATAAGTAATAATAATCATTTTTTTTTTTTTTTTTGTGCTAAATTATGCTGTGATTTATGAATATATCAATATTTACATATTTCCTTATCGTAACATAAATATCTTGTTTATTAATTTGTCTATCAACTTAAAGTTGTGGGTTATTTCGTGATTTTGAAACACAATTAAAATAAAATATCGATACCAAACCAATTGTTTTTTTTTTTTTTTAAATCACGTGGCGCTCAATTATTTAGATCATATTTATCCTGCTCTACTGTTATAGCTGGCGTTGATTTGGTACCCGATTTTTTAGGTAAATCATATTCAACGTATTTCAAGTTATTTAGTAAACTTTAATATATTTTTTTTTGTTGTTGTATGTGTATCTTATGCATATATACCGGTATATGTATATATATATATTTTTTTGATTAGCTATTTCTAAATGCCACACCCTAATAAACAAAGACTCTGAAATTCTCATGCTCACTACGCTCAATTATTATTATTTTTTTTTCAAATATCAACATTATTTTAACTAGCTTATACTGTCTCAACTTTTGCTTCTATTTTACCGTGGCATAATTCATCTGAATTGACTAAATCACCTTATTATGATAAAAAAAACATCAAACTGGGTGATTAGGGATTTCCTTTGCAATTAAAACCAATAAAAACTCTAAAAAAATAAAATCCACCACCTTAATTGGTGGTGAGTATTGGGTGTAAAAGTATTCAGAAGTAATCACATTATAACCTGATAATACCCATTTACTGAGGAGTTTTGTTTTTTTTTTTTTAAATAAATAAATAACCGTATATTATTAGATATTGTAACTTACACCAATCTTATGGATGGTGAAGGGTGTGGGAAACGAGGGGGAGGAGGGAGGTGAAATTATAATTTTTGCGTCTTTTTCTACTTACCTAACGAAACTGAGTATTTTGAAAGAATTTCCGGCAATAAAGAATAACTTTTTGTTGCAAGTTCTAATATCAATCTGAATGCCACCACTCAAATAAGGGTTGATTTTACTGTCTTCCCGATGTTTTTAGCCAATAGCTCAGATGACAGAGAACATTTTATAGTGAAACCCACAAAAATTTGCAAACTGATTAATTTTTTTTTGAGTTCGTGAAAGTGTATAGCATAATATCCTGAAAAGTTTACATTTCGCTCGGATGCAGCACATAAAAAAAAGTGAAAAAAACTTTTTTAAACCATTTTTTCTAAATTTTGAAATTAAGTCAGGGTAGGAAAAAATAAAAAATAGGTGGATAGACCACGTGTTTCTGAACAAAAAATATTCTAATAAAAATCGCTAAAGTCACGGTATTCCTGGAAAAAAATAGTGAAATAACTTTGTCACTTTGCGCGGCCAGCGCACGGTTAAATGCATACTATGGAACCTCTAAAAATTCTCAGCTGTTCTATAGAGTAAAATATAGTAGTTTGTGCAACAACAATGGATATGATATCCATATCGCACGATAAAGAAGTTTGAGTACGACGCCGAAGGCGGAGTGCTTCAAATCTTTTGAGTGCGATATGGATAATCCACTCGAGTTGTACATGTACAGTATACTTTTTCTATGACCAGCTTAAAAATACTACAAAATTTATTAAACATTTAATATATTACACAAATACACAGTGACAGTATATACTGATAGTTACTTTGACAGCCTACGCACTAATTTGATTTTAAAACGAATAGTTGTCTATGTACTTAGTACACGAACTGTGATTGGTCGGTTTCATTTCATATCCATCCTAAAACTGATCTGAAATATATCCGTTCAGTTAACTGGAATTGCCTACTTATCCATTCTACAGACTGTACAGAAAACGGCGAATTTACATAAGGGAGTAGAAAAAAGCTTTTTTCTCTTTCTGATTACACGTTTTAAACATTTTTCTTAGTGAATAGGAGAATAAATTGTGAGTATGGAGGGAAAATATATAATTATCAACGCATACACAGACATTACAGATAGCCGCTGAATCGCTCGCATGAATTTTTATGTGCCTTTACTGTATTGTATTTATTATCCACATTTCAGCTATATCCAATGGATTCCTTATACATTTGTTAATGTATTGGAAAAATTCCCGAATTTATATTCAAAATAGTCAAACATATTTTCATAGTTATAAGGATAAGATCGCGAAAATCGAAATTTCTTATCATGATCTGATTGATCATAATTTCCAAAAAATGCATACAAGTAAACGATTTTTTCTGAAATCGATCGACAATGTCTACATTTTCGGCGCGATTGTAGATCGAAAAATGCACAATTCCAGTATTTTAGTCCGTTGCTAAGAAACTATCAGAAAACAGACCGGAAAAGATTCGTTGCCAAGCAACGATCAATCGACCTAGGCCGGGAAAGTAACATTCCCGTACGGTTTTTTATGACAGTAAATAAATACACGCAGACAAAACAACTCACAATAAAATTGCATTTATTATTAAGCAGTTAGATTGTAATGAAGAAATGTTATGCATTAATACAAATTCCTTAATTTATAATAATATTGATTGTGATTTCAGAAAAAATAGTATGTGTACTTGGTGTACGGTGTACGGTGTAAAAGCACATTCCCAGACTTCGATGCTTGTTGGCACCGACTAGCGCCTCGGCCAACAATTTGCATCGTCGCCCGGGAATGTATTGCTTTTACACATAAATACACAATGTACTATTGTGTTTGAACATTCGAAAAATATACATTTTTCCGAAATAGTGATATTTTATTTTTTCCAATGGAAAAGGGGTCAATTTCTCGACAAGATACAGCCTCCAATATATGTATATTTATTAAAAAAAAATCATCAAGCAAGAAAATTAAAATGACTTGAGATGTACTTTTTTTTAATCCTCGTTTTTACAACTTAATAAACCATAACAATCATGAAGTGTACATACTTTTCAACGGTTCTCAATGAAGAAAGAATTTTTTTGAAGGGCTTCTATTTTTTTCTATATTGTTTATTGCGACGACTGAGTTCGGGCATGATAATATATATAAGTATATTTTTCCCATACATCCTTTGCTTGTATTGTTTAAAACAAAAAAGTATCAGAAAGCTACAATTTTCATCTTTTAAATGAACCAAGATTCATACAGATTGAACAAATTCTGATTTAGTGACATGTAATTCAATGCGTCGGTGTCACAGTCATGCGTATTCAAGCGCGTGCACGCATGGATCTGGCTTCGAGTTATAACGTTACACTTGACTATTTTTTTCCGGGAAAACCGTCTCTTTAACGATAAATTTTGTTAGGACATTTTTTGTTCATAAATACAAGATCTATCCCACCTATATTTTTTATTTAATTTAAAAATTTTGAAAAAATGGATGAAAACAATTTTTTTTTTAATTTTTTTTATGTTCTGCATCCGAGCGAAATGTAAACTTTTCAGGATATTATTCTATACACTTTCACGAACTCATTAAAAAAAATTTTACACTTTGCAAAATTTTGTTCATTCATTCATCGAATGGTCTACAATCCGGATGACAGATTGGCATACAGCATCCAAAAATTAGTAAAAAAAAAGATGGTTAGCACGGATGGGCCAAACATTGTTCATTTGAGATACCGATTGTCCCATTATGTCTTCTTTCATTTAGGCTCAAAACAGAACTGAACTCTTTTCGGTAGGGCCATCCTGTATATACAAAAACTATATGTAAGATATTTTTCTCTCTGTCTTTGTATTGAAACCATCCCTAATTTTTTTACAAATTGACATCACCTCTTGCTTTACTTTTTACAATCTGTGCACATTTCATGCTTAAGTTAGAATGTGGTGACAGATGGACGGATAAGCGGACTTATAAACACGCGAGTATGCATAAGCCCTGCGGAACCCCTAAAATAAAAAGAAAATACAAGTTTCGTTACCATTCAGACAGCAAACGCAATTTAATTTTACCAAGTTCATTAAATTGTTTTACCATGTATGGCTCGAGAAACCCGGAATGTCTCTTACATACTGTTAATAAGTAACCTGAAGATTATCATAGAAAATTGTCTCATAGAATCAGCAGAACTGCTCTGAAGGTCGTTTAGATTATCTGGAAGTGACAGATGATTATACAGGTCTTGTCCTAAGGTTCTAATTTAACTTTTCATGAAGTATTTTGACGAGCTGAAGCCAATTTTGGACAAAAAAATTTCTATCGGTTCATTTTCCCTCTACCACCACCCCCCTTCATCCCCTAAAAAGGACAAAAAAAGGGTCTCGTCCTAAAGATCTCATCTAACCTTTCTGAAGTAATTTGACGCGCTGAACTAATTTTGGACAAAAAAAATGGGATGAAGGGAGTGGCAGAGGGAAACTGAGCCGATAGAATTTTTTTTAATCCAAAATTGGCTTCAGCTTGTCAGAAAAGTTAGGTCAGAACTTTCAGATACTTTTTTCTTGCCCTTTTCTAGGGGACAAAAGGTGTCCAAAATTGGCTTCAGCACGTCAAAATACTTTGAAAAAGTTATATCAGAACCCTGGGACAAGCAAGACCTCATTTTTGCCTTTTTTATTGGATAAAAGGGAGTGGTAGAGGGAGACTGACACGATATAATTTTTTTTTGTCTAAAATTGGCTTCCGCCCATCAAAACACCTCAGAAAAGTTAGATCAGAACCTTAGGACAAGACATTTTTCTTGCCCTTTTTATGGGATAAAAGGGATGGTAGAGAAAAATGAAACGGTAGAATTTTTTTTTCAAAATTGGCTTCAGTGCGTCAATATAATTCTAAAAAGTTAGATGAGAACCTTAGGACGAGACCTGTTTTTTTTTTTGTAGACCTGTGTTATCCTCATGTTATCCAGAAATCCCTGTAGTATCTGCCAGACAGATTTCGATAGACATAAGATCTGGTCAAAAGTTATCCATTATTTTTCCCAAGACATAGCTCACAGTAAAACTGACTGCTCGCGTGACTCACCTTGCCTCATGAACTTGCCGTGGTTTGTTTGTCTATAAATTCCGAGGCAGTCTCGGGAGGCACCGTGGCAAGTCGGTATGCAGTTCTGCCAATTGATAGTGTCATACAAGCAAAAAGTGGAGTCGCAAAAAAAATTACTTAAGGATTTGCAAGAAATAATTTCTTAACTAGGTTACATCACAAAAGTATTTATCCCTGTTAAAATTATTATCTTATAGTTCTTTACCGAATTAGATTGGTATTTTTCTTTCCTAAATATTCGGAAAATAATAATACATAGAGGAAGAAGGAGCTATTTTCCACCGCCGCGGTAGCTCAATGGGTTAAGGCATATTGAGCGGCGAATATGCTGATCGACTGTCTACCGTGCTCTTCGTTCGACCCCCAGCCCTGATATTGACAACACCGGTGGGTATGGATGTAGGTCTGCGTTTTTCCAAATGTGTAACCCCCTTCCGCATAGCCTTGGCTTTGGATTTGGGGGTTGTCTTCTATCTGTGGTGTGTTTATGTTTATGTTTACTATTAAAATACTGAAGTGAGCGAGGATAACTTGCTTTTTGTGGTTTTTAGCTTTTAGTTTTAGTATATTGCAAAATAGTAATTTACACTTTTGGCGCCTAAGCAACAGCGGTATTTACAGATCGGTTGCTAGGGCTCCAGTTCCATTATTAAGTTGGGGAATGCCACTACCCTCAAACAGCAAAGGTGAATTACTAACTTACTCGGAATACTTACAATTCTCTCTGCGGATTCGTGGCTCGGACAAATTATAATTTCTCCTAGCCACGAATCCAATAATTATCAATGGTAGAGTGGGAGAACTTCATTCCTTCTGCACACCGGTGATGACATAGGCTGGACTTTTAATAACTTCGGAATACGGATACTTGCACGACTATCAAACTTACTTGCTGGTTCTGGTGGAGCACGTCTTACTCTCTACTCTCTGTGTCTTGATTTCTACTGCCAGCTGCCAGCTCTCCTAGCCTCGACGGAAACACAGTGGGAGAAATGTCCAAGCATAGTGCGTACAAGTATTAAGTGACGTCAGAGTATATTTCACCACAACGGATTTTTGTGATTTTACGATGTGGCCCCTTGTTGGAATTAGAAAATCTCCTTTCAAATTTACTTGGTTACTTCTAGGCACGTCTAGCTTGGTGTGGAGCTCGATCGGGACTCACTCCTCTTGTGAGTTTCAACTGCCAACTATCCCCTGTCCACCAGGGGTCGAAAAGTGGGAGAGATGGCCAAGTACGAAGCGTATTAGTAATAAGTGACTGGACTGGGAATATTTCACTTGTCATATTTGTGGAATTAGAATTAGCTTACGAAAATATTTAAAAGTCAAGTTTGGACTGGAGAATAGTTTAACTTATAAGTATTTACGGCTGGCGCCATGGTTTAGAAACTCATATATGCTCCCAGGTCGACTGCCGATATTGGACTGGCTCGTTATCGCATTTTGTAGTATGTGCCTAAAGCATAAGGCTTTCCATATTTTAATGCTTGCCTCGAGTTAAAGTGTATGGGGATGGCGATGCTCTTGGACTGAGCTGATATGGTTTGTTGTTTCATGGTTAGTTGGTATAGTTATTGTTGACTGTTTTAAGTGTGTTAGTATTCTTGGTTGTAGTGCATGTGGTTACTGTGGTTAGTGTGGCGTAGTGTGTGTTAGTTTTGGTGTGGTAAGATGTTTATTTGTTTGTGTGTAATTCTCGTTTTTTTTTTTTTTATTTTCGTTTTTTTAATTTTTGTACGGCTCCTTTGTGCATCATTCTCTTTCTTGTTTTGCTTGAAATGTTTATTGGATTTTTTGTTTTTTATTTTTTTGTTTTTTTCTCAAATATGTGTTAGTTTTACAATTTTGCTAGTTTGAGGTGGGAGTGTAAATGTAATTTAGGGAAGAGTGTTTGGTAGCTTCAAAAAATTTAGGTGTAATTGGGTTGGTAAGAGTTGAATTATTGGATTGCACCAATGTATTGGCCAGGTTTGACAAAAGTGTTGTGAATATATAATCACTTAAACTGAAATGTTGTGTAATACAGTGATGAGACAATAGTTGTGTGATTTGTTGACAGTTCTTAGGATTTTATTTCGTAATATCTGCAGTGTTTTTTGCTTGGTGGGTGTTGTGAGGGGGAACCGCGGGCGATGGTTTAGTATACATATTGTTTGCGTACGATTTCATTACCTGGCGATTAACGACTTCTCACAGCAGTGTTTTATTACGCGGAAAATTATATAAAATATTTATTACAGCCTGTGGGTTTTACAAGTAATATGCTAAATAATATATTCTTAATAAATTATTTGGGTGAAACTAAGCTTGCCAAAATGCTCTTCGTTACAATACCTTTCATCTCTTTGCGTGATAACTCCAGTAAAATACACTTTAGGCGCCATCCACAGGGGGTTGTAATGTAGGATGTATTTCGGAGCACATATTTATGCAGACTTTTCAGGTCAGCTCCCAAACGATCTAACATCCTGTATTACTAAATATTATTACAACTATTATAACTATTAACTGAACCGTTCTATAGAACAATTACAATAATAATTGATATAATTAAAATGTAATGATATAATGTTTATTTACTGTAAAAAATCTCTACACTACGAATTTAGCGTTCAGTGAAATGATTAATGAAAATGGTTTTATTTAGTAAATATTACTGTATTTGCGTTATTGTTAATGATTAAAATTATAAATTGTGTTTCAATCACCCAATTTGTATGAAAATACATCCCATCAAGCATAAAATATGCATAAAGCTGTCAGTAAAAAATTGAACATTCAATAAAGCAATGAAAATGTAATCGGGGACGAAAAAACTGTCCACTGAAAAAGCGCAATTCGGTTTATTGATTTAATGAAAATGAAGCTAACACAACATTAAAATATACATCTCTTTATAGTTAGCAGGCTCGTGATATTTTGGGTATATGATTTGATCATCCTTTATGTCGAAAGGTAACGTAGTTTGTGTTATGTTAAGCAAGAAAACGCATGGTGTAAGGCCCGTTGTCCGTGCGTTGTCAAATGACTTCAAACTTGTAAAAAAAAATTTTAAAAACACTTTTTAAAAACAAGCTTTTATTATTATTTAGGTGTTCTAAAACGAAAAATATAAAAATAAAAGAAAATTGGTTGCCTTAAAAGCCTGTCGCGCGCGAGAAGGTAAGCAAATATTTTTTTTAGTTCTATTCACGCGACAAACTTTTTAAGACAATAATTTTTTTTATTTTTATTTTTTTCGTTTTAGTTCTTAAATAATAATAAAAGCTTTTTCTTAAAAAGTTTTTTTTGCATTTTATTTTTAAATTTTTAGTTACGTCCTAATTAGTTTTACATTCATTGCGTCTTCCTTACTTACGATAACACCGTATCCTTCGCCATTTCTTAGAATACAACGTCTGAGTGAATACACTGTTCGATCAAATTATGGTGTTAAACAAAACAAAAATCATCATAATCCGCGTCATCGACGCGCCCCCAATTTTTTTGGTTGTTTTTAATTAAAAAAAAATTTCATCTTTGGTGCATATAAATTAGACAAAAGTGGGCTACTTTTTGACTAGCAAGAAGGAAAATAGCACAACTGGTTCAACCGGAAATCAACTATTTTTTCTTAAAAAGAATGACTATATTTTACTTCCACATCCAGTGGAAGTATAGTAACGACAAAAAAATTTTGAAAATTGTTATTGTTCAAATAGGCTTAGAATGTCATGTCGAGATTTTAAATTTGAACGAAAAAACATTTCTGTCTGTCGGTTTGTCTGTCTGCAACTTTTTTGAGCGTTTAAGATATTGACTTGAAATTTGGTACACATATGTACTTTAACTGGATTTGGAACTAGATTATATTTTCATCTTATTCCGTCGAAGGGTTGGGGAATAAATTGTGGTAAATGGGAGTAAATAAATAAATCAAGCAGGTAAGAGTCCATACAATTGGTAATTAGTATATACTGTTTACATGAAACGTAAAAAGATCCATCAGTTTTTAACAGAAAAAACTAAAAAAGCTTATTACCAAAATAAAATTGCAAATTCTGAAAACCAATCTTAATCTGCTTGGAAAGATATGTCCGAGTTATGTAATCGTTACAAAGGCCCTAATAATATAATAATAAACAAGGGTGGGGTTTAGTATGAAGATTCTAAAGTAATTTCTTCATTATTCAATGAGTTTTTTATTAAAACACCTAAAAATATAATTGATCAAATTCCAAAATTAAATAATTCGTCTTCAAATAATAATAATAATAATATAAATATACAAAACAATTCGTTATTTCTTAATCCGTTTACCGCCGAGGAAATGTTAGATTTACTATCCAAAAATTAGAAAACAAAAAATCATGTGGTACAGATGATGTTCCAATGTTTATAATTAAAAAAATAATTAGATTAATTACACAGCCCCACAAAAAAAAATGAAAGTTCATACTCCAGAGTCGGACATATGTATTCCTATGTATTTTTCGACGCTGAATCCGATCCCGAGCTCAGAAATGGCCCTCCACGTCTGGAATTGGCCCCACGGGGCCAAAAATGGCCTGAGAGGTGGATTCCGGGATGGGGCGTGGTTAAAGGTGCATTCTAAAGCCAAAGTCGAGTTTGTGGTCGAAAAGTTCACGACCAACTGAAATTTCGCGTTTGGGTCCGGAAAAATGGCCCCTTGGGGCCGGAAAATCGTGTTTCGGGCCTCGCAATGGCATCAGTGTTATTTTCGTGTACTTTTGAATACTGGAATTAATACCGTGCTTGAAAAGTTTATGGTCAACTTCAATTCCCCGTTTGGGACCAGAAAAATGGCCCCTTGGGGCCGGAAAATCGTGTTTCGGGCCTCGCAATGGCATCAGTGGTATTTTCGTGTACTTTTGAATACTGGAATGAATACCGTGCTTGAAAAGTTTATGGCCAACTTCAATTCCCCGTTCGGGACCAGGAAAATGGCCCCGAAGGGATCAGAAAATCGCGTTCCGGCCGTGGCACTTGCAACTGTGGTATTTTATGTGATGAGACAATGGCCTGAAGGTAAAAATGATTGGACGCTTTACATGCATTGCTTCTCCCTTCGCATATGAAGGACTGATAGCGGAAATTTCAGAGGTCCTGGATAAAGAGAGTTTTTGTTTCTAGTATCAGTCATGACAGAAAACGTGTGAAGTCCGTGAAGCCCCTTGAAAAAAGGTCTGGCTGAACCTCAAGTGTCCAGTAGGAACCTCATGGTCTCATCTAAATAACAAGGAAACCGCTGGAAATATGCCATAGAGAATCGGGCCGTATGTTGAGCCTGAAGTTACATCTGTTGCACTCACACTTGAAATTTTTCATAGACTCTTGAGGTGACTATAGTGACGAGATCCCTGAAAGAATTAACATGAAACAACGATAGCAAGGACGGTGAGATATCTCTATGATGGCAGTTTTCTGATGGTTACTAAAGGAACGCTATGGGTGCAGATCCCGTCTCATGGAACGTGGGATTCTTATTCTGCACTCTCTTTTTGTAATATCTTTGAACTTTATATTCAAAAGATCGTGTGTCAGGATTGAGGCCAGGTCAAGAAGACAGGCGGAAGTTGTAAGGAAGTTTGACAATTGCCGAAAATGACTCTCACGTATCTCTTGACGACACAGACCTGTAAGGTTTCCTCTCCGTCCTCATCTCTTTTCATCTCGTGTGTGCGTCACAAGTCTTCAGGCCATTGTCTCATCACATAAAATACCACAGTTGCAAGTGCCACGCCGGACCGCGATTTTCTGGTCCCTCCGGGCCCATTTTCTTGGTCCCAAACCGGGAATTGAAGTTGACCATAAACTTTTTGAGCACGGTATTCATTCCAGTATTCAAAAGTACACACAGACAACACTGATGCCATTGCGAAGCGCGAAACACGATTTTTCGGCCCCAAGGGGCCATTTTCCCGGACCCAAACGGGGAATCAAAGTTGACTATGAACTTTTCGAGCACGGTATTCATTCCAGTATTCAAAAGTACACGAAAATACCACTGATGCCATTGCGAAGCCCGAAACACGATTTTCCGGCCCAGAGGGGCCATTTTCCCGGCCCCAAACGGGGAATTGAAGTTAGCCATAAACTTTTCGAGCACGGTATTCATTCCAGTATTCAAAAGTACACGAAAATACCACTGATGCCATTGCGAAGCCCGAAACACGATTTTCCGGCCCCAAGGGGCCATTTTTCTGGTCCCAAACGGGGAATTGAAGTTGACCATAAACTTTTCAAGCACGGTATTCATTCCAGTATTCAAAAGTACACGAAAATACCACTGATGCCATTGCGAGGCCCGAAACACGATTTTCCGGCCCCAAGGGGCCATTTTTCCGGCCCCAAACGCGAAATTTCAGTTGGTCGTGGACTTTTCGACCACAAACTCGACTTTGGCTTTAGAATGGACCTTTAACCACGCCCCATCCCGGAATCCACCTCTCAGGCCATTTTTGGCCCCGTGGGGCCAATTCCAGACGTGGAGGGCCATTTCTGAGCTCGGGATCGGATTCAGCGTCGAAAAATACATAGGAATACATATGTCCGACTCTGGAGTATGAACTTTCATTTTTTTTTGTGGGGCTGTGTTATTGTTCTCAAGATACGTAATTACGTATCTTGAGAACCTTCCTTTGAATTGGGAACATTTCCTGATATCCTAAAAACTGGAAAAAAAGGACAGAGATTTTGCAGCTGCTAATTGTAGCAGAGGTGGGGGTGTATTGTTAGCAATACGAGATAATTTCAATGCTGTAAGGCTTGATTTAGATCAAGCAAATATATTACCTTATGTTGATATTCTAGGTGTTAAACTCTCAAATAATCAGCGTTACACCTATATCTTTGTTATACATATTCCGCCTAATGTAAGCTCCGTAAACTATGAAACAATTTTAATTCATCGAGTCATTAAATGGTATTTGTGACAACAATGTGTTAATAATAGGAGATTTTAATATTCCCTCGTATTCTCTATCTATTTTAAATGGCATCAATACTGCTGAAGTTACAGCTCTCAATAACTTTACAAATTTTCTAGATCTCTCTCAATTTAATTTTGTGTACAATAACAACAACAGGTTACTTGACTTGGTTCTGTGCAATACCAGTTGTGTAGTTGAGAAAGCTTTAGATGTTTTATTAAAAGAAGATAAGCATCATCCCGGACTTGTAATTTCCTTGAACACTGAATATGAAATCTGTACTAATAATTTCCCAATTAATTATACAAATACATTTAATTTTAGAAAAGCCAATTTTGAACTATTATATCAGGAACTGCTTAATGTCGACTGGTCTTGCCTCGAAGATTACACTGAAATTAACTCTGCGTGTCAACAATTTTATGATAAATTATCGGAGACATTCAAAACTTGTGTACCTAAATCTGTGTGTCCTAAATAATAGAAAATTCTCACCCTGGTTTAATGCTGAAATTATCAAAGATATAAGAACTAAAGAAAAATATTTGAGGCTGCACAAAAGAACGAGAGATAACATTGCACTTGGTGAATTTGTGAGATTGAGGTCTAAAATTAAATTTGATATCAAAACTGCTTTCAGAAATTATACAGCTCAGGTTGAAAATAATATCAACAATGATCCAAATAAGTTTTGGGCCCACATAAAAAACAAAAAAGGAGTGACTAACATACCTAAAGATATGCATTACGATGGCAATCATTTGAATAACCCACAAGATATTGTAAATGCTTATGCTGATCTTTTCGAACAATCATTCTCACCTATAGAACCGGAAGACACATTAACAGATCAGTCTGATAATAATAATAACAGTAGAATCAATATAGTGTCCTTTTCAGAACACGAAGTACTATTGGTTTAAAAAAAATAAAACCCAAGCTCACCATGGGACCTGATGGCATTCCCGCGTTCTTATTGAAAGATTGTGCTTATATCTTTGCGAAACCACTCATGATTTAATTTAACCTGTCTATTAAGTGTTGTTCATTTCCTGACATTTGGAAATACTCCAAAGTCTGTCCGGTATACAAAAAAGGTGAAAAAAATAATATAAGAAACTTTCGACCGATAACTATAATCTGTAATTTTGGTAAAGCTTTCGAAATATTACTACATAATTCAATTTACCCACATGTTAAAAACATAATTTCCACGCAACAACATGGATTTATGAAGGGCCGCTCTACTACCACTAATCTTATTTGTGCTACGCAATACATATCTGAATCCATCGACATGCAAGTTCAAACAGACGTAATATACTTTGACTTTACGAAAGCCTTCGATAGGCTGAACCACAACTTACTTATTACAAAACTCTCTAGTTTTGGCATTTCAGATCAGCTCATATCTTTTTTTAAATCATATTTAACTGAACGACAACAATACGTCGCGTACAATGGCTTTAAGTCCTCTGATTATGTTTCAACCTCAGGTGTTCCCCAGGGGTCCGTTCTTGGGCCGCTGCTTTTTAATATTTTTATCAACGACATAGGTAATACCCTAGGAGTTCACTTTTTAATGTATGCGGACGATATAAAACTCTTACATAGAATCACTGATCTGAATAACTGCATTACATTGCAAAATAGCGTTTCTAATCTTAGTTCTTGGTGTGTTAAAAACAAACTTTCATTAAATGTGCAAAAGTGTAATATTATGTCGTTTTCAAATAGAGATTCTATGATTACCTACGATTACGCGCTAAACAACGAACAATTAATGCGACCGTCTACGTTCAAAGACCTTGGTGTAATTTTCGACAAAAAACTAACTTTTAATGACCACATTGATACGTTAATATGTGACGTAAATAAGACATTTGGTTTTATCATACGTAACAGCCGCGGTTTCTCAAATATTGCAACGCTAAAATTACTATATTTTTCATTTCTGAGATCTAAGTTAGAGTATGCATCCCTTGTTTGGCAGCCCTGCTATAATATTCACATTTCAAAAATAGAAAATGTACAACGTCGTTTTCTTAAATATCTTCACTTTAAATCTCTGATACATATCCACCTATTGCCTTTCCGCAAGGAGATTTGCTTGAAATGTTTTCCATGTGCAGCCTAAGTGATAGACGTAACAACTACGCCATTAACTTCTTAAAGAAAGTAATTCATCATGAAATTGATTGCTGCGAGATCCTCCATAAATTAAATTTTCACACTCCAAGAGTGAATTCGCGGTATCACCAAACTTTTTATCTGCCTAGAACCCGGACTAACGTCTTACAATACTCATCGATATATAACATCTGTTCTACTTATAATAACAACCCAAATGATATTGACATTTTTATTTAATAGGAGACGTTATCTATAGTTAGTTACCATTTTATTATATTCTTTTATGTGCCGTATGCATAATTATATGTTAACCTTATTTTTGTTTTACTTAAGTTTAATTTTAATTTTAGTGTTATTCAGTTTTCTTTGTATTCCATTTGTAGTTTTAGTTACTATACTCATCTATGGTGTGTAGTCTATATTAAATATGTGTTGTTTCCCATCTTGTAAATGGTTTGTACTGTTAGATGGTGTATAATTAAAATAAAAAAATAAATAAATAAAAAGTTGTAACTGTTTTCAAGAAAAGTGACCCAAATTGTTTAAAAAATTATAGACCGGTTACCGTGCCTTTAAAAATACTGGAATTTTGTTTTATGGATAGATTGTCGAAATTTCTCGAAAAATATCAAATTTTGACTAAAAATCAGCACGGACTTCGCCAGTGGAATGTCAACTACTACAGCATTTTATGATGAGAAAATATTAAATTTTCTTGATGTCGAGAGTTTCCTGTTGGGATCTTTTGTGATCTCAGCAGGTCATTTGATTCCGTCGACCATCAGAAATTAGTCACCAAATTGAATAATTATGAGATAAGAGGAGCGGTACTAAGTTGGGTTTAAACTTTTCTTGAAAATAGGAAACAATGTGTTAGTATAAAATATATCAATAAAGATAGTTTTGACAGGGCTACCTCTGAATCGTCTTATTTGACCTTAGGAGTTCTACAAGGTTCTGTGTTAGGTCCTGTACTATTTCTACTATACGTAAATGAATTAGATTCCTTATCATTTAATACTCACTTTAAGATGTATGCTGACGACACCTTTTTAATTGTTTCAAATAAAATATATGAATGCTTAGAATTCAGTTGTGATAGTTTATTTAATAAGGTAAGTGGATGGTTTTTTCAAAATTTATTATATTTTAACGTAGAAAAAACCCTGGTGTTAAGATTTCATAACAATCAAAAACAGCGTAAACTGTTAAATTTGAATATAAATGATACTCCTTTATGTAATGAATTAGAAACTGTCAACTTTTTAGGTTTACACTTAGATAAAAATCTTAACTGGAAAGTTCAGTGTGAAGTTGTTGTTTCAAAGCTTGCCTCCATTACATATTTATTTAGGAATATAAGAACGGTACAGAACAACTTATTTGTTTATATTACGCACAAATTTAATCTCGCTTACGATATGGTGTCTGCTTCAGGGGGAATTCCACGTCTCATGATTTTATTGCGCAAAAACGTGTTTTAAGGTGTATTGCTGAGGTTTCAAAAACTCATACTTGTAAGGAAATTTTTAAAAATTATAAAATTTTACCTTTACCAAGTGTATACAACTTTGAAATATGCACATATGTTTTTAAAAATCAAGAAAATTTTATATTAAATAGCCAATATCATAGTGTAAATATGAGAAAAAAAAAACAATTTTTATGTCCCCTTTGCTAAACTAAAAATAACGTCTAAATCCCCTTATTGTTCAGGGCCAAAATTTTTTAACTTGTTGCCGGACGAATTAAAACTTATTAGGAATGAGCGGTTGTTTAAAATTAAACTAAAAGAATTTTTGTTAAATAAATGTTTTTATTCTATAACTGATTTCTTGTGTTTGTCTTAGTTTGTAAGTTGTGTAACTACTCATATTTATTAAATGGGACAAATATAAAATGTATTACATTATTATTCATATTTTAGGTAAATTTGATAGAAATTGACATATCTACCTAGCAACTAAGGAAAATGTTGACTATTCCTATACAAATGTATTTTGTCTTAAAAGAAAATAAATATCATCATTATTATATACAAGAGAAGCTAAGGTTTCAAAAATTTGTTTGGCATTAGCCACCCCCGTTTCCATCCCCACCCCATTATTAAGGAAATGAATACAAAATTATGATTTAGTGTGTGTGGAAGAACCAAAAACCTCAAAATATTTTTTACCTCATCCACCCTCACCATCACTCTGTATCAATATAAATAATATTACATGAAAAAAAAATAATTATTGTTCTAGCATATGTCAACTGACTCGCCAACTTATCTCTAACAATATTGATGTAATAATTCGCATTAAATTTTCCGTAATATATTCGATTAGGAGATCGTGGTAAATGGAGTCACAATATACCAATAAAAAAGTTTATTCGACATTAAACGTTCCATAAAAGATGAGTAAGGCTTAATAGAAGCTTACGTCAAGAAGATAATAAGGCCCAACCACGTAAAAATAATTTTAGGCCTTGTCATTCCCCAATCTTTTTAATGTCGGTCAATTAAATTGCAGGAAATCTGAAGGGAAAAAATGATTCTGCTCCAGATGGCAAATGGATTAATACCTTCTCAAATTTAATTATGGCGAAAATTTAAAATTAAAACCAAGAGAAATTGGGGCTAAACTGAACAAAAGGTGAACATAAATATTTATACTTATAGTTACATTTTTATTAAACTTCTTGACGTTTTCTTATTAATGTAATTAAAAAAGCTTGTTTGATGCTTAGTGGTATTAAAATACTTCTTAAATTTAAAATGTTTGTGGTCTAACCACACAACTTTCAGTAAATGAGGAGTTGTCGAGAAAAACGTTGAGCGTAGGTATACTAACTTTTTAATTAACCAAATGAATGAATTAATTTTTATAATTTTAAAATCTCATTTTATTCAGATGTCAAAAGTTGCATTAATCTCCTGCTAACAATACTGTTGTGTGTGGTATTCTTTGTGAGTAAACCAAATATATTTATATTTCTCCAGGCAACTGTACGGTTTGTAATATTTATGCATTAATGTAAAAGAATTTATTTTGCATTTAAATATAAAGCAAAAGATCCCTAAAACATTTTTTTTATTATCACCATAGTCTCATCTCTCATGGTACAAAAAAGTACCCTATCAAACACCTCAAATTTAAAAGGTGAAAATGATTGGAAAACATATTAAAAACATGTTAATCTCACCATATTAGTAAAAATTTGTTAATTACTACTTTTAAGGAATTTTTGAAATTAGCTAAAAAAAAGATGAATTTACTTTTCAAAACACCTGCTTGAAATTTATGGTAAGTAATGCATTATTATCGAAAAGAATTGTCTCCCTGACAATTTTTATTAATTAACCATCTAACAGACTTGTTATAAATTATTTTTTTCATGAAAGTATACTCGTATCACCTCCTTGTTACGTTTATTTTTCTTTTAAATAAGCTTCTATGGCGGCCGCGTCAAAACACCATCTTAATTTTTTTCTTAAATTAAGTCTATGATCTCTTTTATCCATAAAAATTGGTATATCAGCGAGTTTTTACTATGACAGACTTAATTTTTTAAGCGCCGCGGCTACATTTATTAATTGAAAAATGTAGTATGACCAATGCCAACTAAAAAATGTGTTCTATCTAATTCTAAATTAAAGTCTAAGATCTTCTTTACATATTAAAATAGGTTTTTTTTTATCGAAAACGTGTTTTTTTCTGGCAGACTTAATTTTCAACAGTCATGGTCATGATTTTTATTAAAAAAAAATTAGGCACGACCATTGCCACCTGATATTTTTTTAAACTTTGAAACTTCTGTAGGTATTAAAATAAGTCTGTCATCGAAAAAAAAAATCAATACGTCATACTAAATTTTTTAAAGCCCCGAGGTATGACCTTAGTCGTATTCTAGTATTGTATTGGAAAAAGAAATTCAGGAAATATTATGAACGAAAATATTGAACTGATAATAGTTAAAAAAATTTGTTGTTTCATATAAAATTTTACAAACTTGTTCAATATTTTTTTTATTTATTCACATGCCAAAAAAATACTTTTTTGCGCGATTGAGCTTTTTTGTGTATTTACAATATCTGTTGCCAAGACGGTAGCTTAGTTTTTGCACGATCGAGCTTTTTGTTTATTTATAAGATCTGTTCCCAAGATGGTATGTATGTTTACTGGTTGCTAGGCATAACACGTCGGTAAGTGATGTACTTACCGACATCTGAACGGTAAGTAAAATTAATATCTGTATATATAAAAGAATACCCTGACTGACTGACTGACTCATTTATCAACGCACAGCTCAAACCGCTCATATTTTGCATAGAGGTTCTTTGAATGGAGTAGGCATCCACTAAGCGATTTTTCGAAATTCGACCCCCAAGAGGATAAAAAAGGGCGAACGAAGTCGCGGGCATCAGCTAGTAATACATATGTTATTTCACAAAAATAAGAACAAAAAATAAGGAAATTTCTATTTAGTTAAAGAACGAACATTACTTAAATAATAAACATACAAAAAACACACAAACATTATTTAGAGACAATAAAATTGAATGTACAATTGGTACTATTATTAATTGTAATGCCGCTCGTACTTGCCGCGTTGGTTTTCAGCGTATTCAGCGAAACTTCAGTACTGGAAAACGAGACACCATCGTGTAGAATTTTCTCGTCAAATTCGATTTTATTGTGCAGAGAATCTTCCACATAGCTCTCTGTTCGATCCCTATATGTCAACACCTTTATTGGCCAACAATGTTGCCGAATGGCCAGTATAACTTTCAGGGTGCTCTAATTTCAGATGGCCAACTTCCAATAGTCCCCCTTCCCACCACCTGCATACTGTATTTTCCACGTCGATAATTTAAAAATAAATGTTTGGTTTTCGTATGAGTTCGGGGCTCACTGTATTTTTTCAAAAAATCTACGTAGCGGATTTCTTCATCTATTTTATTTGTTACGGTAAAAGACCGTTGTATATTGGCTTTCGTATTTGGAATTTTTACAATGACATATTCTTGATGATCTTCTATGTCATCTATCTTCATACTATATAATTCGTTCCTTCTGAATGCCCCTGCTAATCCTAGGATCAGTCCTACATAAAATTACAAATATATTTAACTTTTGTTGTCATATAATACTAGTATAATCATAAATACCTTAAGGATTAGAAATTCATCATCGGATGCTTCATTTAAAAACTGTTTAACGTCTTATTTGGAAAATACACTAGCATTCTTAGGTCTGGGTCCAATATTTTTCCTTTCCAGATAAGCAATCAAAGTAGAAAATTTTGAAATATCAGTAGCATCTTTAAGGAAAGTTGTGCTTTTTAACACTAAATATTCTGCCCAGAGACTACCAGGTGATTTTAATGCATTATTCCGATGAACAAAATACGCCAACAACACTTTTTCATTGACCACCGTTCTCCTCACACCATTTTTTGAACATTTTATAGACTTTTTCATAGCGATCCTTGTATTTTTCTGGAATTATTGCTGCACATCCGATCTCTCATGCATTTTCTATTTCACTATTGCTTTCGGAATCACTCATTGTAAAGAAACTAATACAATAAAGATTTATTGTCAAACAAAATAAAAATATCGCATTTGACAAATTGGACTTGCCACGAAATATAAACGTCACTTTTGACTTTTTGTTTATTTCTTAGAAATTAAATCATTTCAATTGAAGCGTAATTCAATACGATCGTGCAAAAAACAGTATGAGCATCACGAACGTTCAGGGTTGTACCGGTCTCCGGCAAAAATGGAGGCTGAGCGCTCAATATACTATTGAGTGATTACCAGGCCAAACTCGTCGGTAAGTAATAAACTTACCGACATCTGAACTGAACGGTAAGTAAAATTAATAAAATATACATGTTACTTCACAAAAATTAGGATAGAAAAATAAAGAAACTTGTAATTTGTTTAAAGAAGAATACACTATTTTCTGCACGATCGATCGTATTAAATTACACAATTAAAACAAGCTAAAAACGTACTCTTCGCCAATTTACAGCTTTTTATATATATAATTGTTACACATTCTATAGGATACTCTTCGCAGTTTTCTTGTAAATAATGTTAGTTTTTGGACATCCTAAATTTTGTGATATAAACTTTGTTGTGAAAAAAATTGTATGAAAAAAAAAATGAAAAAAAAAATCCAACCTGTGGGATTCGAACACGGGACCCTTGGATTGCAACGAAAAGCTTTAGCCGCTGCGCCACCACCTGTTGCTAGGAAAATTGATTGTCTCTAATATATATCTTTCGACATTCATACATATTTCACTTCTAAGAAATATTAGTAAAGTTCATACACAAAAAAAAATTTGTTATGGAAATAATATCTCGCGATTTCCATTTTAGTACAAGCCACAAAAATAAAAAAAAATTTTTTTTTTTAAATTAAATAATTAATAACTTTTTTATTTACAGATCGATTTTCTTCAAAAACAATAGGGTTCTTGCTCTAGCTAACACTAACTTATTTTCTAAATTTCAATACAATCGGACTTTTCTTTCTTAAGTTATCGTGCTTACAAGAAACGTGACGGACGGACGGACGGACAGACGGACATTTTGAAAGTTGTTCAGAATTCGTTCACTAACACAATGATATGAAAATTTTTTCTCTACGAGCGATATTTACGATTTTAGAAATGTGCCGAGCAAATACAATATACCCTTCGTTTTTGCGAAGAGTATAATAATTTAATATCTACTAAATAAACGGAGAAAAGTGCCAAGGCCGACGTTTCGCATAAAAAGCATTTAAATCCATCCGGAAACTTAACCACCGGACAGAAGAACCGAAAGGTCATCAAAAAAAAGATAGTTGCATGTCCGAAAGCTGATCTTCAATTTTAGCAAAAATAAGGGAAAAAGCCGATTACGATTACGATTAAATGAGTACATGCAGGTCACTCGGAAACAAAGTCATGGTACAAAACCTTTATTTGGTGACATTCCGTCAATACGTTTCCGGAAGGCAGCAAGAACACTTCATGTAACTTATATACTGACGTAAACGCATTTTCCAGATGACGAGCCCTTGTGAATGATATAATCACTATTGAAACTATGAAGCTAACCACAAGCGAAATAATATTTATAAAAATATTTCTATATTATTGCCATTAGTCCAAATCAGAGTGCTCTTGTACGCTTCTAGGAAGTTGATTTCTACTGCATACTCTCTATTTCATGGTGGTTGAGATACACGCCCTATAAAGGAGGTGCCCGCCATTGCCATGTTTAGCAGACAGATTTTTACATATTAAGAAATAGGTTCTTGACATTTACTGTACATTTTGAATTAAACCAATAAATAGTATTATTTGAACTCTCGCATGTTCTTGATTGAATGAATAACTTTAAGTTTAACCTCTCGGGAGCCTTTATGTATTAGATCGACAAGTGAATGAAAGGGGCCCTCAAATGGCTCACACGTCTGATATTCAGAACATTAATGAGATCACATAAGCTGAAGAGAGGAATCTAGTAAAGTAATCAGGGTATCTAGAAGTGATACGTTCATTCACGGTGTTAAATATAAGAGCAGTGCAATGTAAGAAGGAGGTGACTTAGAAGAAAGCAGTTAGCAATCCACGATAATTACGAACTCGTCTGTTATAGGACTCTGGTCCTAGATCGTCTCTCGGAACTTAACCGCACCCCATTGAGAGTAGATGTCGAGGAAGCGCGGCTGGCGCCCGTAGAAAAAAACAAACAGTGTCGTGTCCTTCAGACGACCTCGGTGAGTTTTTCTACAATTATACTGCAAGTGAAGCTGAAGTTTTAGTGGACCATAGGTTGTAGCCAACAGAGACGGATATTTTCTTAGCAACAAGTACTGAAACTGGTTTTGGAAATTATTTTTTATGTATATAATTAGTTTAATTGGTTATAAAATGAATATTGAGTTAAGTACAGGTAATTTTCGACCAAGAAGTGTATTACATCATTCTTGTACCGATGACGCGAGTGCAGGAACTTACAGAATTTTAATATAGATAGATAGATAGTTTACTGGCCAATAAATATATGCATCATTATGTACATGAGGCAAGTCAAGGATAAATATATAAAATATATCATAATCACGATATAAACACACACCTAAATTAAAATATAGAACATACAAGACAATATACATATAAAATGACACAAAAGTAAGAAATACAGAAATTTCCTATTTCATAATTTAAAAAGAGATTAAAATAAATACATAATCAAAATGTACAAAAATTCTAACACATAATATCAACTAGTAAGATTACAACCGTAAAGCTAAAAACTCATTGATGTTATAAAAGGCACTTTCGATGAGTAATTTTTTTATTTGCCTCTTATATTTAGATAGCTGAAGATTTTTGAGATTTTCATTTAGGTAATTATATAGTGTTATACTATTATAATGAAGTGATTCTTTAAATTTGGCTGTTTTATGCCGCGGAATCGAAAGAAGCTTCCCATGTCTCGTATTGTACGCATAGCTGTTATCTAATGTTTTAAATTCATGCAAGTTTGATTTTACGTATATTAAGCATTTATAAATGTAAATACAGGGTGCATTTTCTTTGTAAGGAATATACTTTTGCAACTTTCTCTATAATTTAAATTAAACATCAACCTTATAATTCTTTTTTGTAGTACATAAATTTCATATAATTAGCTAGACCTTTCCCAGACCCAAACATTGAGAGATAGATGAGAATAAGGTAGCGCATAGTAAACATCCATGAGTCCCTCCTCACCTAGAGTATCTTTTAGTTGAAATATGGCAAAATATGCTTTGTTTAATTTGCTACAAACATGGAGGTTCCCACAAAAGTGAGCTATCTAAATAGAATTTCGAAATGGTGCTTATCGGTAGAGAGTTAAATGAAATAATTGTTCTTGGACTAAAATTTAGAAATACCGTCTTTTTCTCATTTAGTATTAATCTATTTCTATTACAACAATCATTCATTTCATCCACAACATTTTTGATAGCTTCATGTATATATATCATCGTTACTTTTGGCTGATACAGAAATAGTTGTATCATCTGCGTACATAATTGTGAGTACTTTTCTTATATTAAATAAAATCATTAATGTATATAGCAAATAATAAAGGCCCCAGGATTGATCCTTACAAAACATCATGTGTGTTGGATTCAGCCTCATTATATTTTACCATATATTTTCTATTTTCCATGTAAGAAATTAGCCATTTTAATAGATTACCTGTTATTCCATTATTTTCTATATAATATTGTTTAGTAAAATAATATACTGAGCTCAAATTATCAGCTTTGCATTATTTTATCCGAGAGGATAACCTAATATTCCTAAGCTATATTTTTGAACATGGCTTATATTTTTAATTACCTACCCCATAGAAAAAATCTCTGCGCCATAACTGGCAAGTCGCTAAAGAGGGTATCTATAATTTTCTAAGGGAAAATCTGATACATCGATTAATATAAGTTATTTTGCCCGGCCATAAAAATTATGCGGTTCACTTAGCAGTAATTGGTATTGAGTTACCGTCAGAGCCGCGAGAACTCTAATATGAAATATTAGATTCGGGAGTTTCAATAAGCAATCAGAGAGCGGTGGTGGCGGGGTCGGAAACCCTACACCAAGACATCGACACCGACTTAAATGAACAGAATGCCTAATTCATTGCATTAGTTACGTGGCACGAAGAGCCTCTATCTTAGATTCCCGATTGTCTGTTTAACAGGGGTTGTTAATTCCTTGAATATATACTTTCGTCGAGCCCCGATAAAATTTCATCGCTGAATAGGTGGAGGGAAATTCCGAAATTAATTCTAATTCCGCCTTAATAAATTTTAGTTTCCTTTGACGGTGCTAAATTATTTTTTTTAATAAGTGATTTATGGCCAATTGAAGCGCAAATTTTCAAAATTAGATAAGCCCAGCCCAGTTACAGTGCCGCATTAGGCGAATAAAGCACTGGTCTATATCGTAAAATATTGACATAAAGAAATGAACCAAACATCATAGAATTTTCAAAAATGATCATAAGACTCATGATCATAAAATGTAGGCAACCTATAAGGTTTTCTCTTAGACTATGTCAGATAGACAAAAACCAATATAGATGTCTTGAGCTCGAATTTCGAGAAACAAATGGCACAATCCGCTATCGTCTATTTTTTTCGACTACCGAACTACAGAGCGTTTTTGGAAAATTGGCAGTCGCCTCAGTCACCAAGTGTCGAATCGAAAATCGAATAACACATTCTTAAGACATTTTTTTGAGTAGAATCCGTGCTGATAAGAAGAAAATTATGCATGCCTCAGTTTTCGAGATAAAGACATAACTTTTTTTTTTTTTTAAATGAAGCATCCTGTAAATTATTTCATTATTCGATCAAAGCTTAAATTAGCTTTCTAACGATATATCATATGTAATATCTATATGTAATATCTATATATCCACTCAGGACTAGATTATCAATGTCTAGTAAGCTAACTATATTAGTAACTAAAAATTAATTTAGCTAACTGGACATTAACAAAGAACAAAGTAGTTTAGATATTGTTTAATTTTTTGGAAATAATGGTCCTATTTTGTGGCCAGCTGGATCTCTCGATATAACCCCTGCCGACTTTTGGCTTTGGGAATATTATATATAAAGAACCTTCTAATAACATAGAAGAATTGGAGAACAAAACATTATAGCCCCGGAGCCTGACACTGAAAGCCCCCTCATAGCGGAATCGAAAAATATTTATGTGCATTGATAGTTAAAAATTATATGAACAAAATAAGCTTGGTATGCGTAGATTTAAAAAGCCGAAAAAATTTAAAAAAAAATTATTATAAAAATGCAATAATGTTTTACTGTCATCGCGGATATTGATTATTATTTGTAGGGTATTCGATAGAAAATTTCGTACACTTTCAAAAGAAAATTTCGCAAACCACTTTATTTGGTCGGGTGGGTGTGGCATACCTATTTGAAGTGTGTGAAGGATGTGAAATTTCTCCATTATCAGGTGCAAACTTTTTTTTGTTGTTGTTTTTGTTCGTTTCGACGTGATCTTTAAAGATATCTTGGTTTGAGGGCCCAAAAACTGCCGGAAGTATCCGGCATACCAGCTTTATTGCATGGTCTCGATTCACATCTATTACAAAAAGTAGTACGTTAAACACATTTGTTTTGGAGTAAAAGTTTTTATAGAATAAAATGTCTTGTTCCTTTCTTAGATTTAAAATTATATGAGGATAAATATGATCAAAGGAATTATAGGAAAATTATTATTTTTGATTCAAACAATAAAATAAAGTTGATATAATTAACAAGAGTTTATGCCCAAGGATAGTATACTTATTAATAATCATCAGAGTCAATATCATCAATATTATAACGTCTTTCATCCTCCGATTCTTCACTTTCTTCTTCATTTTGTTGGACACCAAGAATGTCTTCAACTTTTGAAGGTGCTACTGGGCCTTTATACCACAATGGTTTAAGTTTATTGTCTTCATTTAATTGCCATCCACATTCGGTTGGTTCATATAAAATACAAATAGGTTCAGTAGCATTTTCCCATATTATATTTATAAATATAGAGCGCAACATTTTTTTGCGATAAGGTTGCCAGACATTTTTTGTCGATTTGGCTGTACTTTGCATCTCTGTGTATGGTCTGTATCATCGATAATCCAGCGATATAAAAATCTCGCAAAAAACGTAAGGGGTACCGACCGTGTATCAATTTCGGACTATTTACATAAAAGGCCATAAAAGTGTTCGGCTTCTTTATTATCATCACAATAAAATGGTCACATATAATGGTCACACAAAGTATGTAGTCAACATGAACCAGCGGTTGTCAACGTGGACCGGCGAGCGGTACACTAACTAGAAGCGGTCGGTGTTCTTTATGCTTTTTTGCGAGCTTTTTTATATCGCTGAATTATATGTGGAATACACTATAGTAAGTTCCATTGGCTACCCTTTTCTGATATACAATAATTTTCAAGATGCATGAAATTAAAATAAATAAATTTTATTTGTTTTGAGAGAGAGTTTCACTTATTTATTCCAAAGGGATAAAAAGAAACAGAGGTACCTCCATATAGCGGGTTGCATGATTATGAAATTGGTCTCATTTGCTATTTTGCGTCCCTTCCAGTTATTTCTCTAGGTCAATGCGAAACATTCGACACTTATAAACTAAACTGTATTATGTACATAAAAAAACATGAAATAAAAGAAATTTTACAAGAAACAGGATTAATAATGATGTAATATACGAGATTATAATAATTATAAAACAAGAGTACTTTCACAAGAAGCATTTAGTCCAAAACACATTTATTTAACGTACTACTTTTTGTAATAGATGTGAATCGAGACCATAAAGCTGGTATACTGGATACTTCCGGCAGTTTTTAGGCCCGCATACCAAGATATTTTTAAAGATCACATCGAAACGAACTTAAAAAAAAAGGTTGCACGTGATAACGGAGAAATTTCATCCCCCTTGACACACTTCAAGTAGGTATGCCACACTTCCGGCCAAATAAAGTGGTTTGCGTAACTTTTTTCTACAAATAATCAATATCCGCGATGACAGTAAAACATTATTGCATTTTTATAATAATTAATTTTTTTAAACATTTTTTCAGCTTTTTAAATCTGCGCATACCAAGCTTATTTTGTTCGTATAATTTTTAAGTATCAATTCACATAAAAAACTATCGATTCCGCTATGAGGGGACCTTCAGTGTCACCGGCTCCCCGCCTATTAGCTGCGTTTCGGACAACAACTCCTGTCATGATTGTAAATGCAACAAATGCTGTAATGAGAAGGTGTCAAAAATGCATAGATGTCAACGGAAGACAATTCGAATATTTATTGTAGTTTAATTTTTCCTATTTTTAGCAAAATTGTGTCTCGAGTGGGTGGTCGTCTGACGTGACGCTCCGAGTTTAATCCACATATGACCGGGTAAAACTTATGTGACCGTGGCTTAAATTAACTGAATTGTGACTTTGAAAAATTCGCATAAGTCGATGTTACTATATCTAAGATTAATTACGCAGTAAAAGTGATAATTGAATTCATAATAGTGCAGTATATAACAGTATACAAATAGTTCGACCCAAATCCAAGTGGTTAAGGCATCTAGTACCATATAAAGGGTCGGTGTAGTGAGTGGTAAAAACATCTGGTTACCATCAAGTGACAAGTATCGAGCACCGATAGACCCAAGAACAAACAGACAATACCAGTAATAACATTCCTAACCCTCGCCGTCAACATATTTGTGAGACGTTGCCAAACTGAATAACTTTTCTGAAAACGTCTACAATGGCTAACGTATGCTTCTGCTGTAAAACTGAAACTGAATCCTCCAAACTTATCAAGTGCTCTATTTGCAGCAATGATTTCAAATATTTCTGTGTTGGGCTTACTCTGACCGACACTAAGGCAATACACTCGAAGCCTGGACTTTCTTTCACATGCACAAGCTGTACTAGTATTGGCAAGGATATGAATGAACTTAAAAGGGTCATGGTTGAACTCAAAAACGAAGTTGTGGCTCTGAAAGCTCAGCATCAGGAAGCTCTCAATAATAAGCCTCTCAGTGGGGAAAATTTCAATGAAATTGTGCAAGATGTCATAGAGCGCCAAAGAAGATCGAGAAATATAATTATTTACGGCATCAAGGAGAATTCAAGTGCTGATACAGAAACTCATTTAAATCATGACAGAGATTATGCAAGAAATGTGGTAAATTTCGTGGCTAACGGTGTCTCTACCCAGGACATTAAGTCTATGCGTCTTGGGAAGTATTCACCTGATAGCCGGAAACCTAGACCTATCCGAATTACGTTTGACAATGAGCAGTCAGTTAATACAATCATACATAACGCTAAGCAACTAAAGGACTCCGAATTCAGAAACATATCAATTTCGCTTGATCGTACCCCGAAACAAATAGAATACTATAAGACCTTAAAGAAACAACTTGATGAGCGTATGTCAAATGGAGAAGCCAACCTCAAAATAAAAAACGTCAACGGAATACCTAAAATAACATCAATAACATCTTTAAACTAAATAAGCCCAATGGAACAAAGTTGTCCGATTTTTTGCTGTATTTTTAAAATGTTCGTGAATTGAGGACTAAGGTAGACGAGTTTTGTACCGGAATCAGTGGTAACGAGTATTCATTTGTTTGCCTGACTGAAACGTGGCTGTCCAGTGACGTGTTAAGTTCAGAGTACTTTGGAGGAAATTATCAGGTGCTACGATGTGACCGGAAATTTGAGGCCATTGGTTTGTCACGTGGGGGAGGTTTACTCATAGCCTATAAAAGTGATTTGAATGTTGAAAGGTTAGACTTATCTTACGTAGAGAATAATTCCCCATCAATCGATTTAGTTGGATGTAGACTTTATCTCAACTCATGTTCAATTTTTATTTATACTTTGTACATACCGCCTAGTGTAACTGCTGCAGATTTTGAAAACTTTCTTGAGATGTTTGAAAATATTGTGTTAAATCAGGATAATGTTATTATTTTAAGAGACTTCAATATTCCAAACTTTAATAACCTACTAGAACACGATGGTAAATGTCAGAAAATACAAAATTTTCTTAATTTAAGTAACTTAAAACAGTTAAATAACGTTTGCAACAGTAGTGGCAGGTTATTGGATCTAGTTATCAGTAACTTAAGTTGTGAAATATATCGAGACTCAGTTCCGCTTATCAATGAAGATCTGCACCACCCTTCGCTACGGATCAACGCCTCAATTACTGATAATCACATTAACTTCTCCAATAATAATGATAGTATTAAAAAATTTAATTTCCGTAAAGCAAATTATCCTAACTTATATACAGAACTTCTAACAACTGACTGGAATTTCCTTAATTCATGTACCGACGTTAATCTAGCATGTGAAATGTTGTACAGCAAACTAACAATTATATTTGAAGAACACGTGCCAACTTTTGTTAACTTTAAGCGTAAATATCCATCTTGGTATACCCCTGATATAATCAATAATATCAAACTAAAAAGCTATTATCACAAAAAATACAAACAAACCAAATTAGCTAAGTATTTAGATCAATTTAAAAGATTAAGGTCATCAGTTAAATCAGGAATCAAAATAGCTTATAAATTATACCTTGAAAACGTTGAAAATAACATAAAAAACGATTCCAAATACTTTTGGACCTACATTCACTCAAAAAAACAACAAACCAGAATACCAGGTAAAGTTGTTAAGAACGATGTAGTTTTTGAAGCTCCTGAATCCATTGTTGACGGATTCAGTGATTATTTTAGCAGTGTCTACTCATCTTCAACTAGTCTAGATACTGATACCGAACTCAATTGTTTTAACTATTTAGCTACACTTAATATTAGTGAATTTACTGAAAGGGACTTACTGAATTCTGCCAATAAGCTAAAAAACAAAATGACATCAGGTCATGACCAAATCCCTAGTTTCTTAGTAAAAGATTGTAGATATGCCTTTGTAACTCCTCTATTAATTATTTTCAATCTCATTCTTAAAACTTCTGTCTTTCCTGATACGTGGAAAATTGCGAGAGTATGTCCGGTACTTAAATCCGGCGATCCTTCTCAAATTATTAATTATAGGCCCATTTCTATTGTTTGTAATTTTGCAAAACTTTTGGAGATATCACTCTATAGCTATATTTATCCTGCGGTAAAAAACCTCATCTCACCGCACCAGCATGGATTTATGGAGAGCCGCTCCACCGTAACAAATTTAGCAGTTTTCTCCCAAAAGTGGCCAAAAATCTAATTTTGTCATAGTGCGATTAACAATCACATATGTAATGAGGGGAAAATAATTTAAAAAATAAATGTCCCTAGGGGTGGCTTTTAAGGGTTGTTTTTCTGAAAAATGGTGTATTTCAGCTTTTCTCGGTTGGACGTTACAGCAAGCCATAAGACCGAAAAACTAATTAAACATATATTTACTATCGGGGGTTGCTTTTAGGGGTTGTTAGTATAGATATTGGCATATTAATTTATTTTTTCAGTTTAACGCTTTCGAAAAACAAAAAAATATAAAAAAATATTTACCGCCAGGAGCGACTTCAAGGGGTTGTAAGAGTATATAGAATGAAACGAAATAAATAAGTGAATAATTATAGAACTGAATTTTTTTAGAAATATTCCTTGAATACCGGCACGGTAGCTTAATCGGTTAAGGCGTATTGAGTGGCGAAAACGCTGATCGACTCGCTACCGCGCTCTGGGTTCGACCCCCAGCCCCGGTATTGACAACATCGGGGGGTGTGGATGTATGTCTGCGTTTTTCCGAATGTGTAACCCCCTTCCGGACAGCCTTGGCTTTGGATTTGGGGGTTGTCTACTATCTGTGGTGTGTTTATGTGTTTATGTTAATAGGTCAAATTTTATTGATAATAAATATTAATTGTAACTTCAAAGGATATAAGATAAAAATTAATTAACAATTGATTCCACATCCCCTTGCATCGAGTGAGGGATCCTGCCGGTGCTCGCAGAATACGTGTCGCACGTTGTAAAAAATCCAAAATTTCGAAAAGGGTTACAACTTTTTGTATGTTATAAAGGAATGTCTAAGGTATTTTCTACATATTTTTTCAAAGCATGACAACGTAAGACTTTTTGTGGCCCTACACAAATCTGAATCTACTTGTAAAAATTTCGGATAAACACTTTAATAAAACAACCTTCTTTCTGTTTTTAAATTCAAAACTTTTTTTGTGCAATATGGTAAAATAAAGTATATACCTCAAGTAAGCTGTTCCTGTAAAAATGTCACATTGAACTAACACGTTTTAAACACAGTTTCTCTTCAAAAGTTCGTGATCAAATGAGCGGTAACATCGGTGAAACGGTGCTGTGCAAAGGGTCCTGTTTGCGAGCTACTAGCAGGTAGATATGTCGCCTAATCGCCTTTGTATTATTGGAAAAGATACTGCGACCTTTCCTTTTAACTATCCCCAAAATATCAAAGGGAAATTCAAAAGTTGAAAAAAAGTATTTTTGGCCGGTTTTTACAAAATTTGTCCCTCTGTGCAATGAAGAGAATTAACGCAGAAGAAAGGGAATAAAAGTGTTATGTAAATGTAAAAAAACATTTGTAGGAATTCGTTTATTATATCTAATTGAAATAAAATAATAGCCTTTATTAGCATGGGAATTGTCAGAGTGGATTTTCACAACTTGAATAATTCAGAATGTGTAAGAATAATAACACAGGCCTGCGAATAAAGTGGTCATGAATGTTGTTGGGCAGCTGAGGGTCATTTCCGAATCTGGCTTCAGAATTTGCCCATCGTGTCAGGATTTTGGAATATTTGACGTTAAATACTTTAAAAATGGCTTTTTTGTTAACTTTTGTGGTATTGTATAGAACTCAAAACATTTGTCAGCTTATTTTTAATAAATACATAATTTAGTACCATCCTTCGTGTTTAAAATGAGCTTTCAAATGGTCATCTATGATGTTTCCTCGCAAAGTTATAGCCATTTTAAGGTGACATGAATTTGAAATCATGATCTTAATCTTAAACAAGCGACTCTAAACGAATCAAGATTTAACACAACAAAAGAGAAAACATACTGAGCTCTTAACCAAACTTTAAATGAATTAAATTTAACACAACAGAAGCGAACACGTAACAATCTTAACCAATGAGTCAAAGGACAAACTATCATATTTTCAATTATAAAATATATACCTTTGGAGCAACAACCAACGCATCCCCAAATTGTAATGAAACCAAACCCTTAGGAGGGTGAAAACTAACCTTATACGATGCCAAACTACCTAGTTTTTACCTCAAAGGGAATCGAAGAAAAAATTATCCAGAACTCTTAAACGCCAAGATTCTAACATCAGAAGACTTAAAATGTATTTAACACTAAGCCCCAAATATGAAAAAACCCAACCCAAAATCATAAACCATACTTCCAAAATTTAAAACTCTAAAACCTGAACCCGGAATCTTATGAATTTTTATGAAATCTGTTTTTCTTGTTCTCCAAAGCCCATGTATGAGAACGCCTTTTATGATGAGCATTAAGATTATCACGTTGAAGAGACCAGCTAGCATCGAAGTAGACCATTTTCCTTGATATCCTCTTTCCATCTCTTTGATGTCCTGATGGAAGCGCTTCCCTTGCTCGTCGCTAAAATCGCCTAGATTTTCTTGGAACCAATCTAAGTGACTGTGTTAAATTTGATTCTTTTAGAGTCGTGTGGTTAATATTGTAGCGTTTTCCCTTCTGATTTAGAGTCGTTTGGTTAAGATTGTTGTGTTGTAGGGGATCATGGTTCCACATTCATGTCGCCTTAAGATGGCTATAATGTTGCGAGGAATCATCATAGATGACTATTCAAAAGCTTATTTTAAAGAGGAAGGATGGTACTAAATGCTGTATTTATTATAAATAAACTGATTTTTTTTTTAATCCTATACATAACCTCAAAAGTAGACCAAAAAACATTTTTTAAGTACTTAACCTCAAATATTTCAAAATATTGACGTGGTAGGCCAATTCTTAGGCCAGATTCGGATTCAGCACGAAAAACTACTTCAGAAATGACCCCCATCTGCCCAACAACAAAACCTCACAGACCTGTGTAATCAAAGTCATGATAAATACGTAAAGAACAAAAACATTAGGTAATGAAATACCTACATAAAATCACAAATATTGAAACTTCATTACAGAGAACCAAAAAATTGCACAATGCACAACTGGGTATCAAAATCAGTTTATTTTCATAAATGTAGTGTTATAAAATACACTTCTCCAAGAAATTAACGCACCACCAAAAAATAACAAAAAGTTTGAAGTTAATTTTTGTCTAGACCTCTTGTCCGATTTCGATGATTTCTTTTTTATGATAGTCTCTTTATTCAAGAATGTGAATGTTCTATTGTTTTTTCAAAGAAATTTTGTTTTATCCATTACAGGGTGTCCATTAAATTTTGTAACACCCTGTGGAATTCAACAGTTACACCAGCAAGTTAGAATTTAAATCGTACTCTAGCCTTATCTTTTCTTAACTTTCTCTTTTTTGATTCAGTTTATTACCTTCATTAATACCAGAAAAACACAATTTTAAAGCATAACATGATTTTATTCATTTCATTTTGGAAAACAGAAGTAAGTAGCATGCTATGGAAAAAAGAAGACATGTGGATTAAACGTCAAAAATAATTTGAAAGGAGTGTGTTTATTGTAGTAATAGCCGTATTTTTTTCCAATATTTTTGTCAATATGGAACGCGAAGCACGAAATCTTAGTGGTGAAGAATGTGGTCAAGCATTAATATTGGTTGAACTAGGTTGGAGTTATCGAAGAATTGAACAGCGATTTAATGTTGCGCATACAACTATTTCAAGAGTAATACAAAGATATAGAGAGATTGGAAGTCATATTCGCAGTCCGGGACAAGGAAGAAATCAAGTAACAACCCCAATAATTAATTACCGATATTTGACACTCTCAGCGGTGCGACCAGTTTTGTAACACCGCGATGTTTGCAGATACAGCTTCGAGAAGTAAGTGGTTTACAAATTAGTAGGGAAATCATTAGACAGCGACTTAGAGCATGTAAATTGAGATCAAGAGTTGCTGCTCGATGTCCAGCTTTAAATAGAAATCTCCGAAGGGCTAGGCTAAATTTTTCCACAGAGCATGTTAACTGGACCGTGGCTCAATGGGAACGTGTGTTCCCAAGTAACAATTTAAATGCTATGTGGACTTGAATAAGTTTTGTAATAGCTTTATTAAGGATGTAAGTGTGCTAAATGGCTTTATAGCGGTAGTATAGCAGGCCAACAACTCTTTCAGTCTAAGTAGTTTTATTAAGAGTTGTAACAACTTCCTGGAGGCTGAGTTTCAATACCATTCAGCATTTGTTTTAAATCGAGTCTATTGGCACTTGTAAAGGTTTTATGGTGGTGGTCAGCACTACCATGATAAAATCATTTGGCCTAGGAAACCAATTTGCCTCAGAGACAATGTTCATAAAACCAGTATGCCTAAGAATTTTAAAGGGACACCTGAATATTCTAATCATAAAACTGCTATAAAGCTGTAATGACTTGTATAATGCCAAATGTAACATAAGAACCATTTAGTGTGGACAAATTCCTTCATAAAACCGCAAAAGTTGTAGTTTGACAGGTGGATAAATAGATTTTACTTATTTTAAGTTAATTTTTAATTACTTTTGTGTGAAGTATTTCAAAAAATTAAATATGGAAATATATTTTATTATGGAATAATTTTGTTGCCTTTGTCCGAGAGTTATTTATAAGTAATCGCGCGACTTAGATAGGTTATTGATGACACTGGTTTTTTGTCAACATCAAGTGTCTATTTTTGCCTTCTAACAAGGATTTTTGTGTTAACTGTATTCTGAATACCATATTTTTAACCTGATACTTACTTTAAACAATTAGAGCCCCACCACACATTTGACTAATCAAGATAATCAAATAATTGTGAGAGATTATCTTCTTCTTATTTATATTTTTTTGCTCTTTTATTTACATTCCATCTGGGTACAAGCCGACCATTTCAGAGCAACCACAGCACAGCTAAGGTAAGGAAAAAGTAATTAACAATTGTGAGGTTATATGTAATTAAACACCAAAAAAGTCAAATATCTTTGGGCAATAGGTTTTATGGTGGTTGTGAATAAATCCAACAAATCTTAATATAGGTCAAATGGTGATAGACAAGATCAATTGGTATTAGACAATACCAAATGGACTTACATAAATGTAAGAAGACTTAAATTGGTTGTAATTTGTAGCAAATGCTCTTGTACGAGAGCATTGTGACAATTTTAGAATCAAATACTCTTATTGTGGTATTGCCGCAACCAACAGGTTTTAATAAAAAGTCGCCATTTTTCTACAAAAACATCTTTGTAAACAAAAGCTGCCATGTTGGAATTATTCAAATGAACAATTATTAGTTGCAATTTTTGCAACAATTTATGGGTAATAAAGACTAAAATCATGATTATTATTACTAACGTGCGATATAAGTTGATGTTAACAAAAAATAAACCTTTTTTTAAAAAATGAATTTTAAAATATTTTTTTAAATTTCCAAAATTTTCAATATTTTTCAAGGGCTTCCGTATTTTTAGACCTACTATGTGTGATCTCATCAGTACAATTTAATGCGCAGCTAAATTTTCACCCATGGTGAGTACCTACTGAACTTGGTAATTTTAATCAGTATAGATGAGAGACCAGTTGAAAGCTGAACAACAGCAAATGCTTATTATAATATCCATTACCAACATGCGACTAATTTGCCAACATTACCAACTTAGTTTTAATATGATGGCAAGCATAAAACCTTTTTATTATAAAATAACCATACTAACAGAGCAAATAGCTTTTTAAAGTGCAGTTCTAAAGTATTTTAGTTTTATGATGACTTTACGAAGTGGTTTTATAATAGTTTAAACAACGGTTTGTAGATAGTCGCTTAAGGCCAAAATTATTCTTTTAGGATTTATAGTTGGTTTTATGAATAGTTTTATCAAGGTCTTCAGAAAGTTGTAAAGGCTGTTTAGAATAAAACCAATTGGTTTTAATATGACTTTTAAAAAAGGCCCTCAGAACTCTTTTAAGAATGGTCCCTCTTAGCTTTATACAAGCTTTATAAAGGTTTAATAGCGTTTGTCAAAGATATCTAGTTTTATCAGAAGTTTTATTAAATAGACTTCAAGAGGTTCTGAAGATCACGATAAAATTTAAATTGTTACTTGGGTTATTTACGGCTGTGTCCCGATTCCGTCTTTATAATAATGATAGACGTCTCCGTGTATATAGACGTCCCAATGAACGGTATGCTCAATGCAATTTCTCCAATACAACATTAGGGGGGGGGCGGAGGGGGGCGGATCTGTGATGGTGTGGGCAGGAATTTCTTTGACCGGTAGCACGGAACTTGTCATCATTAATGGAAGCCTTACAGCTGTACGGTACATACAAGACATTTTAGACAATCACGTGGTTCCATATGCGCCATATATAGGGCAAGGTTTTATCTTAAAGCAGGATAATGCCCCAGACCTCATGTTGCTCGAGTTGTGCAAAATAATATGGCAGAAGTTGGAATTGACACCATTGCATGGCCAGCTAATAACCTCGACATAAACCCAATGGAAAACCTCTGGGATAAACTTTGTAGAAAATTACAAGTGGTACGTAATCAATTAGACACCTTAGAAGACGTTGGGCGGAAATTGGATCAAATTTGGGAAGAATTGGACTAAAATGAAATAAGGTCGCTTATTTTAAGTATGAATCGGCGTTGCCAAGAAGTTAATCGTGGTAGAGGCGGAAATACGCGCTATTGACATTCCTTCGTTGCATTTTGTTCATTTCCATTTAATTTTTGTTTCGATATTACCTTTAAGTAAAAAATGTTAAGCTTTAAAATTGTGTATTTCGGGTAATAATGAAGATAATAAACTGAATTAAAAAAGAGAATGTTAAGAAAAGATAAGACTAGATATGATTTAAATTCCAACTTGCTGGTGTAACTGTTGAACTCCACAGGGTGTTACAAAATTTAATGGAAAAAACACGTCGCACTTGTTACACCCTGTAATGAACAAAACAAAATTTCTTTGAAAAAACAATAGAGCATTCACATTCTTGAATAAAGAGGCTATCATTGTAATGAAGCGTATTTTCAACCCGAATAAACCATTTATATTTTCCAAAAATAAATATGTTTCTGTTGAATTATTTAATAAAAATTACCAAGCTGTGAAAAACAATTATATCACCGCATAAACTAATAGGCCCCACCAGGCCCAACCGTTCTGAAAATGCATAGAGTGAAATTAAATAGAAAAGATAACATCGTCATAGAATGCGCAGAAACCGAAATCGTTACCACGTGCTCGTTACCTAGGTAACGATCCTATTTTTACGGCCGCATGGGCGTCGCACTACCTATTATCATTAATATTTAAATAAAAAATGGATGGCACGGCACTGATATTATGCCAACTGTTGTACGCTGTGCGCGAACCAGTGACGTATGTTATCTTTTCTATTTAATTTCACTCTACTAAACCGTGATCTCCGCAGAAAGCATTCAGTTGCTACCAAGTGAACAACAGCGAGCAGAAGTACCTTCTCCAGGGAACCCGCCAGCAGACATAAGTTACAATATTTGAATTATATTTCCGCGACACTGTACTAAGTTGCGCCTACGTCAATCAATATCCACGCGCACTGTTCCCCCGTCATTACCGCGAATAGAGGGGATAGTGGACTAGATACCCGATGCGCTGAGAGCAGACAGTCAGTCGTGGAACCAATGTTTTTTTCACCGTCTGAAGTGAGAGCTTCATTGATGTCATTACATCCCAGGAAAGCTCCTGGATCTGACAATATACCCACTTTTGCTTTGCGATACCTTCCAGCTAAAAGTTACCTGTACTTGACAAATCTATTTAATGCTTGTACCAGGCTTACTTATTATCCTCAACAGTGGAAAATAGCCAAGATTGTCAACATTCCTAAACCTGGAAAAAAACTAAATAATCCAGCCAACTACAGGCCTATTAGCCTAATATCCTGTCTAGCAAAAATACTGGACCTACTTATACTAAGTCGAGTCCAGGAGCACCTGGGAGAAAATGACATCTTAAACAGGCATCAATTTGGTTTCCGCGCCAGTCATTCCACAACGCAGCAATTATTCCGAGTTGGTGAAATTGCCACCACCAACTTCAATCGAGGTCTACTCACAGGGTTTGTCGCCCTAGACCTCGAAAAAGCCTTCGACAAAGTCTGGCACCCCGGGCTACTATACAAGCTCCACATCGCGGGTTTTTCGACTCGTATCATTAAACTGATACAGTCTTATATTTTTAACCGCCAATTTCGAGCAGTAGTCAATGAGGCGTGCTCCACATCCCTACCCATCCTGTCTGGCATCCCCCAGGGGTCCGCCCTTGGTCCTATCCTCTTTAACCTGTACACCAATGACATCCCAACCCCTACAGACCACCGAACGACCATCTGCCTTTACGCCGACGACACTGCCATACTGACAACTTCCAAAAATCCCGACATCATGACAAGACTACTACAACAACAGACAGACATAGTTAACTTTTACTCCGACTGGGGCTTGCGAACAAACCGAAACAAAACACAGGTCATTTGCTTCACAAAAAAAGTTATAAAACAGACCAATACAAGCCTCAGCGTCGGCGGAGCCGACGTCGATTGGCTGGATAAAATTGAATACCTGGGGGTCACCCTCGACACTAAATTTAACTTTAAAACACACATTAAAAATATAACTAATACATTCTGGAAACGCATGTCAATTTTTTATCCCATTCTAAAAGTATCACCCCCTCAAATAGGCACACTCATCTATAAGTCATATCTAAGACCGATTTTGACTTATGCCTCACCTATATGGTACCCCCTTATCACAAAAACTCAACAACTAGCTCTACAGAAAATGCAAAATAAAATACTTAGAGTAGCCAATCGACTGCCTACACGCAGCCCCACGCCTCTTCTACACCAAATATCAGGTACCCCACTTCTGAGCGATTTCATTTTCAAAAAATTGTTACCAAACCTGGCAAATACTCTGGTCAAGTCTAGCAATCCCACTCTCATCAACCCCCTCACCCCCAAATTCCTTATAGCACCCAAACATCCCTCCCTCAACTATATTTATACCCCTACTCCCGATTAGGACACTATTGTAATAGAACACCCAAGAACATGTAAAACTAACTTGATTTGAGAAAAAAAAATATACACAAAAAATACAAAAAAAAAACAAAACATAAAAAAAAACACAAAAAAATACAATAAACAGCTTAAGCAAAAAAAAATTAAGTATCACAAAACATAACTGAAAAGAGCCATACCACAACCAACAACAAAAAAAAAATAAAAAAAAACAATAGTATCAAATAAATAAACAAACATACAAAAGAGCCAAAATAAACACACCACTGTGTGCATTACTGTAAAACTATCACAAAAATAACTAAAATGTACAACAACTAACAATAAACTAACCCTTAAACTCACACCAGACAAACTATATCAGCTCAGCCCAGAGCACCGAAATGTATTACCACTATTTATTAACCCAAGGCAAGCATCAGCAGAAGATGGAAAGCCTTAGCCAAAAGAGGCACATACTACGAAGCAGACAGTCAGTTCCTCACGAGCTCCAACAGCGACCAGACGTGCCCACTGCAGCCGGCTCCGGAAATAAGATCACCGCTAAGAGGACCGAACCCGGCAGTTCTACTAGAGACCGTCACCAGACCAGACGTGGGACCAGGACGAAAGTGAGTAGGTTCAAAAATAATAGGTAAAGGTAACGACTTGGCTGATATTAGGGATTCATATCTTTCTATTATTTGTTTTGGTAAGATCTGTGTTCTCGGGGTACCAGAGGGTCTAGTCGTCTCCCTGAAGGTACGTCGTGGGCATGGAACCCACACACTGACATCTCTGTTGGTGCGTTTACCGCTTTAATCATTCTTTGTTACCTATATCACTGTCACTGGTAAAGTTCTGTGTTCTCGGGGTACCAGGTCTAGCCGTCTCCTTGAAGGTACGTCATGGGCATGGAACCCACACACTGACATCTCTGGGGTCTAGTCGTTCTTTTCAGAGACTGTTGGTGTGTGTACCGCCCTAATCATACATTTATTTCAGGCCAGGAGGACGAGAGCATCTGCTGGGTTGCCGCTTCCAGGATTCTTTTAGTTAGGTAGACTTCTGTTCTCGGGGTACCCGAGGGTCTAGCCGTCTCCCTGAAGGTACGTCGTGGGCATAGGATCAGCACACTAACCACTCTGGGGTCTAGCCGCTCTTCCCAGAGACCGTTGGTGTGTATACCACTCTAATCATACCTCTCTTCCAGCTTTGAGATTTCTGGTATTAGCCAAGTTTGACCCTTAGAATGATTAATTTTGCTGCTTTGTTTGTTAACTGCTTGTTTCTTCCTGGTATCTAACGACAACCCGTCACCTGATTAACTCGGCAATTTGCTCCTTTAATCTGTCATTGTCTGCCATCAACCGTACGTCACCGCCATTTTTATCGTCATACCGCTGCTTCACTCCTGCCTACCTTAGTAACGTCACCGTATCGCATGGTAGCACTTACCGTAATCATCAGCACGTCACAGCCTGGGTTTTCTCTTTTGTGTATTATGAATGTACTGTACATATTAAACTAGTTAGGCTGTAAATAGTTGATTTAGCATTGTAGCTTATAGGAAATAAAACAACTGATATTTCGAAATTCTGTGTTTTACTGCTGTTTGTGTAAAAGTCCAATTTTCCCAATTGACCCACTGGAAGTTACTGTTTTCTCCACTGTAGCTATCCCAGCCCTACTGTAACAGGCTGTATTAAGAGGCTAGTGTGGGACCTTTGCCCCACGTAAAAATTGTAAAGGTGGCGCCCGAGGCAACCGAACCGTTGCTAAGGTGCCAAAAGTGACCGGCTTTCCGGCCTCACCGGAAAAGTATACGTCACAATCATACAAAAAAAAAAATCTTCGAAATCGGACAAGAGGTCAAAAATTAACTTCAAACTTTTGGTTATTTTTTGGTGGTGCGTTCATTTCTTGGAGAAGTGTATATGTCCGCCAATGTCTACAGATCTTTGTCCCTCAGTGCATCACTCAAAAAGATTACTCAGATCTGCTACCTGTGAAGTTAAAATTGGAGGTACTCATATCTCACACTAAAATGTGTTACTGCGGACCTGAAAAGGAACAAAACGTAATCCAGTTTTCATGTACATAGTTTTACAGTTGTACGACTCAACACAGGCACATTATTAAATAGAATTATATAATCTAAAGCATGCATCAAATGTTCCGAACAAAGTGAGAATGTGGGTATTAAGACTACACGTACAATATTTTACTACCATATCCCTCATAACGTTAATTAATATCTGACCAAGCCGAGTCGAGGCAGGGACAGAGAATGAAGGGTCATGTTATTTGAGGCGGGATTGGAATAATCGACCTCAGCTTGTCGAGGTTTGCGGTGATAAGATAAGTTAGGGGTAGTTAGAATACTAAAACTTAATGGTATTCCTAACTAAGCAACATATGCATAACGTATATAACCGAAATAACTGTTGTATTTTCAACCCAATGTGTGTGGAATTATCTTAGAATTGTGTAATCCTTAGTGCACTACACGAATACAAGTATTAATAGATTATTACATTGTGCTATTCGATTAAATAATTAATAACAATAAACAATTTATTAACCTCATTAAATTATAATACTGTACATTTAAAATATAAATATAAATGAATAATATATTTTAATAAATACACGTAACACATATTTTCATCCTAAATGTATACTGAATAAAATTCATGAAATCTTAAATTAAAAAACTAACCAAATTATCACTGGCAATTAGTTAGGTTGTAATGAATTAAAAAAAAGAGTATAACTGAATACTCCGAAATAATTTTTGATGTAAAGAACCAATTTAAAGATAAAATAAGATAATGTATTTGCAAGAAAATGGCGACAACTACAATCATATAACTCAAAAATCGGTAAAGGCCCAAAACTCATCAAAAATTCATAGTTTGCATCCTTTAGTCATTCATTATTTTCTCTGTTGGATGACGACCTCTATGGCCAATTTCCTAACATTTTTTTTAGATCTAAAACGCCGGCCTACAGCGATAAAAAGAAAATAACAATTTTCGAGAAATCATAGTAGGCTTAGAGATAGACAAAAATTTTGTTAATAAAAGTTGTTCGGAATCACTTGATATGCCCCCTGTAAAATTTCGTATTTTCTATTTGTGGCCGAATTCATTTCAAATTTTTATCAGCCATACAACTCCATAGGGCGATTTTATCTAACACCTAAAGAGAACTTTTTCCAACAAATAAAAGTTGTGAACAAAAATCGGCATTCAATAAAACGTTAAAAGGGACACTTTATTATTACACATCAACTTAAATGTAATATCGCTTTCTTTTTTTCAATCGTCTTATAATACTTGGAAATCTGTATGTATGAATGAATCAAATTTACCCACCTTGCGTTATCCAGTCGAGCTGAAATTTTGCATACACGTGTAATTAAATAATAAATAATTTCAATAATAATTGTGTATGACTTTCATTTGCTATAAAAAGTTCTCTTTATGTATTAGATGGAATCATCTCATGGAGCTCTATAGCTGATGAAAATTTGAAATGAATTCGCTCACAAATAAAGAAGATACAGGGATGTCTTCACGAGAAGTGAAACAATTTTTTTTTTTTAATTTTCCGATTTTTATAAAATTTTACAGGGGAGCATATTAAGTGATTCCGAACAACTTTTATTTATAAAATTTTTGTCTATCTCTAAGCCTACTATGATTTCTCGAAAATTGCTATTTTCTTTTTATCGCAGTAGGCCGGCGTTTTAGATCTAGGCGACATTTATGTGTTGAATAAAGTCGTCTTATGGAGTTGTATTGCTAATAATAATTTGAAATGAATTCGGTCCCAAATAAAAAAGATACAGGGATGTCCTCACGAGAAGTGAAACAAAAATTTTTTTTTTGAAAATATTCAGATTTTCACAAAATTTTACAGGGGGGCATATCAAGTGATTTTGAACAACTTTTATTAACAAAATTTTTATCTATCTCTAAGCCTACTATAATTTCTCGAAAATTGCTAGTTTCTCTTTATCGCAGTAGGCCGGCGTTTTAGATCTAGGCGGAATTTTTGTGTTGAATAAAGTCGTCTTATGGAGTTGTATTGCTAATAATAATTTGAAATGAATTCGGTCCCAAATAAAAAAGATACAGTCTTCACGAGAAGTGAAACAAAAAATTTTTTTTTGAAAATATTCAGATTTTCACAAAATTTTAAAGGGGGGCATATCAAGTGATTCTGAACAACTTTTATTAACAAAATTTTTATCTATCTCTAAGCTTACTATGATTTCTCGAAAATTGCTAGTTTCTTTTTATCGCAGTAGGCCGGCGTTTTAAATCTAGGCGGCATTTATATGTTGAATAAGTCGTCTTATGGAGTTGTATTGCTGATAAAAATTTGAAATGAATTCGGTCACAAATAAAAAAGATACAGGGGTGTCTTCACGAGAAGTGAAACACACTGTATAAACTGAAACAAAAATGTTAAATAATAATGACAAAAATTAAATTGAAGGCAGTTAACGTTTCGAAAAATATTTCATGACAGTTTATTATCGTTTTGAAAACAACTGTCATGTTTGATATAATTAAATTTAATTTTAGATTTAAATGTATTTATTTCTTTAGTTGTCACATTATTAAATTGAATAATTGAATAAAAGTTTTAAAAAGCTGTGTACTCGGCTGTGTACACATATCAACTTAGTTAGTTGTTCAGATTAAGTTGGTTTTCCTTTCTTATAGATATCTGTAGTAATTCTTATTTTATTAGTCTTATTCTGTTTTCAAAACCTGTAGGTATACATGAACTTAGTGGTTAGTTATTCGGAATAGGTTGGTTTTCATTTTTTGTAGATTCCTGCAACTTTTTTACAATATATAAGGCAATAAGAAATTTGCGATATCTGGAAAAAAAGAAAAATCAACCTAATCTAAACAACTAAGCCTAGTTTTTGTACACAGCCTTCTGAAACCTTTAATAAAACTAATGCAATTTGGATAAGTTATATTAAAAGTTATGTACACGAAATTATAAGGGTACTTGTTGAGTTTATGTTGGTTTTCGTATTTTGAATATGACTGCAACTTTTCTTATTGCATTAGCATTTCATGCTTAGGTGTTTTCGTTTCAACTTTGGGTTGCTGAATTTTAGGCATTACTTACATAATACCGTTTTGTTTTTGTTATAATTTGTTAGTTTATTATTTACTCTGCTTTGAATTATGTACTTTACTTTACTTACTTACTGACTTACTTACCTACATTTTTTTTGAGATTCATGAACACATGTACAGTACACCTCAGTGTAATGATTGTACACCTCCTAAAGTTAATAAAACTGAAAAGTACAAAAAAAAAATAGTTTTTGCAAAGCTGTTTACATGGACGTTGAGTTATCTGTTCAGATTAAATTGGTTTTCCTTCTTTGCAGACGGTTGCAACTTTTTTTTATAAGTAATAAAATGTTAAAAAAGTTGCAGCCTTCCGCAAAAAAGAAAACCACAATAAACTGAACAACAAGCCTTATGTCCATGTACTCAGCTGTTTAAACTTTCAATATTTATAACTGTGAATACGTTGACCTCATAAATGAACCCAATAATGATATTGGTACCGCAACGTTGTGTTTTTTCCTATTAAAATACAAATGCCATTTATAAATCTAAGAGACACGAAATCGCCTGATGATTTTGCTCGATATATTAGGCATAATTTGGAGTTTGTTAACCTTTCATTTCCGAATTTCTGGAGTTTTGGTAAATGTTTTTTTTATGAAAAAGCTACTTTTTTTGTAGTATGTAAAAGGTGCATTGTTGTAAAGAGCAATTATATTGTAAACACGATGTCTAAACCGGCCCAAATTCAAGGTGTTTTTAGGTTAACAGTGATAGAAAGTGAGAGTGTTATTGTGAAAAATTTCAAAGATTTTTTTGAAACCATGCATTTGCATTGCAAACTACTTTCGGATTCATGTTCTACGATCCCAAATTAGTATACTTGAAAAAAATTTACGAAAATTCCAATGCCCCGCTAAAATACAGAATTACCATGGATTTGTTTATTATAATTGTTAAATAATGTGAAAATTTATATTTCTATTCTTTATTGTGAAATATTTCTTATTTTTCTTGTATTACGATACTAGTAGTAGACCAGTGCAATAAGGTACATACCTCGGAACCCAGCTATGATGAATAGATTTGAATTATTTTTTTTTTTATTTCTGATGTAATAAACTAAAAAGTTTACCCATTAAACTTAACCACAATTTCGCAAATCTGTAAATTTAAAAAAAGAAATTAAAATTTTTAGAAATCGCAACGAAAATAAAAATGATCGGAATTTTAAAATATTTCTTAGTAGTTATAGTTTTCGAGGTTGTTTATAAAGAATTTGTAAAAACATTAAACTTTTTAAAATTAATTTGAAGATGGCAGAAGCTCAAGAAAGCTAAATAAATGAAAGAAACGTTAAATAATACAAATGGACAATTTTTTTTTAAAGAAAGTAATGTATTGAGAACTTATGTGCTAAATAATAATTATTATAAATTTTAATGACATAAATAATTATAAATTTTTATTACAAGGATAATCATGTAAACTAATTTTCTCCGACGTTTTCGTTTTCGATATCATTAATATAATTAGTGGAGCATTTAAGCAGCTAACTTCTTGTCATAGTAAACATGCTATAGAACAATTTAAGCTACTTTTTCTATATCCACAGCAGTTTTAGTTAAACAAAAAATAATTTTCAATAAATTTTTACAAACTGATGGTTTATTCATTGTAACTGGTACTACTAGTGAATTATCTTTTTTTTTTCCATCCCCATTCTTTTGGCAACTTGTCATATCCCATTCACAACTGTACTTGTAAAGACACTCTTTTTATATTCTGAACTAGCATCGTATGTAGGTATCAATGAAGCCAAGTTGACACAGGTATTTTTACTTGTAGCTTTAAGAAACGATTTGTATCGAAAATTATTTATATTTTCTTAATCTTTAGGTGCACCATATAACGCTAAAATGCATACAATACCCGATTGCAAAATATTAGTGACATCAGCATTTTAATCGGTAAAGATAATAGCAGCATCTTATAAATCTGTACGATTTTAAAATAATTTAGCATTTATTTTTACCCTTTTTCTAAAACGCTGAAGTTGTATCACATCCAGTTAATGCATGTAAAAACAAAATATGCTTCTTGCTGTTAACAACAAATTCAATGTTTATGATGAAGTCATTCCAGTAGATAAATTGTTGCTCTTTCAACGTATTTGTGTTTAAAAAAATCAGAAGAACTTCAAATATATATGAATTTTGAGTTAGCTGCATATCCTGTAACTCTGTTCGATCAAGGTTTAATGCGAAAGAGAACTAAATCAAATTTTTATGATTTATTTACACAGCTCAATATTAGTGTAAATGATAACAATACATTTTCGTATGTTATTGACGGAGGAATATTATTATTATTTAACGTTTCTTTCATTTATTTCGCTTTCTGGAGCTTCTACTGCCATTTTCAGATTAATTTTCAAAAGTTCAATTTTTTTACAAATTCTTTATACCTCGAAAACTATAACAATCATTATTTTCTTAAAAGAAATATTTAACAATTCCGATAATTTTTTTTTTAACTGGGTTCCGCCATTTCTCATGTATTTATTTATTTATTTAATTCCACTGGACATCCAGAGATATATTCAGAAAACGGCAAAAAGTTCGATTGTTATGTTTTTATACACGAAGTAGTTTCAGATTTTTTTCCAAATTCTTTCCCTTATTCCCTGACACATCAAGAATAAATTTTAAGGACAAAATAAAAAAAAAAATTATTTTGCAATAATCCCGCTGCGTATATTAAACAATTTGAACAATACAAGTTTTCGTATAGTAGTAAAAGTAATCATTTTTAACAAGATAAGTAACTGCAAGTCATCAAACTTCCTTAATTTTGAGAAAAATAGCTAAAGTTGTTTGTTATTAAGCCCTGTGGGAACACAGCCGTTTCGGGGGCTGTTACGTTAAAATTTTTGACATCCCGTGAGTCACAACAGTTTAACAAATTAGAGTAATTACCAAATTATACCGGTATCTCACATGTACGTTTAACGAATTCACTGTAATAGCAGCGGGGGTCGTAATGTGTTGTAGAATGTGGCGGAAAGCAGAGATATGGTGATAATTAGGGCCCTGACAATAAAATTAATTTTAGACAACATGAATCTCCACAGGCATAAGTGAATTAATATGGTCTGTGGTGCTTTGCGTAATTGATTTTAAGTATGTATTACTACTTGCTGACACGTATAATAACATTAAGAAAATTAGATGTAAACATTAAAAGCTTCAGCAGTTTATTGAACTGTTTATATTATTGTTGAATATTTTACCGGGTAATTTTTTTTAACCTGAAACTTTCAGATATATCGAATAATAAGCACTCTACGAAAAAAATGTCTATAATCAAAATTGAATCATTGCGCGGAGGAAATACATTAGTGCTAAAATTAGTCACCCCCCTTCTCTCCTTGTGGGTGGGGCGGGAGGGGGAAATCTTAAATAGGAACCGTATTTATTATTGCAGATTCGTATTCTACAGCTAAAAATACGTAGGATTTTTCTGAAACATTTTTTTCGATTCATGATAGATGCATCTGTAATCGACGAAATTCAATTTCTTTCAATTTCTCCTACTGAGAATCTGCATACGATTCTGCAATACGTTTGCAATAAAAAATTTCACGTTTTCAGTGTAAATAATCAAAATTAGTCTTAAAACAAATTTTGTTTCTCAAATTTTCAATTACTGAAAAATGACTTGTCAAGAAACTACTATTTATCGTAACCCAGAAACACGCGTCCTTTTTAGGATACTTGGTCAACGCGATTTCCTTCGCTTATGACTTATTGGAGTGCTTGATTAAATCTGCTTTTAAATTAATGTATTTTTTTGTAGTAAATACCATTTCTTATGTTAAAAATACATTTTATAAAAACGTTTTATTATGTTTACATTTAACGTTTTTGTTATTTCTTCTCTTCGTGTTTTTTGTGGGTTTGTTTTGTTTTTTGTAACATAGAAAAGAAAGAAATAACTTTAAGAAACAACTCTCTTTACTCAGTTCGAAAATTACTTCGCAAACAAAAAGACCTGTTTTCGTTAGGCTGTTGATGCTACTTCAGAATGGAGTATTTAATGGTTCAAGAGAAAATTGAAATTTCTCTGGTTTATGGAGAAGCTGGCAGGAGTCTTGATGATGCTGTCGATTACTACGCTCACTGCTCAGCGTTTTCTGAATAGAACTCGGTCACGTGCTTCGTTTTATCGTACTGTCAAACAATTTACTACTGACGGAAATGTTTAACCGAAAAAAAGAACCCGTCGAGCAACAGTCACTGAAGAATACCGTAGCATGTTTATTTAAAAAGATATTATTTTGAAATTTGGTAGACTTATATAAAGTGTGATTGTCCTTTTTTTAGTAAAAACAAGAAATTTTTTCCACTTCCGGTTTCACCGGAAATGACATCTACTTTGTTATTTTAAATGGCACCCTGTATATATTTTTTTTCTATCTGATTCTTCTTAAATTCCTCTTTTTTTTTTAACTATTTAACGTCGGCCTACTTCCGCTACCAGGGCCTATCACCGACGCCAGGAGACGAGCTACCCCCAACCTGGAAATTTTGCCGAACCTCTTCCCTTAAGAAGAGTAGGCATCTTTTACTTGCCTAACATTTAATAGACAAGGGACCGCCTGCTTTACATCCCCTCCGAAGGATGGTATATCCACTACGTAATCCTCGTCTGAAATTACGTAACTTCCGCGTATACACTGATATACAAGCCGCTAGAAGGTGGGACGAGAACGCTGTATTTCCCAAGTACTAGCCGCGCTCGACGTTGCTTCAACGGAATATCGACTGATATTCACATTGAAGTCGCCTCTACGCTCGCCCCCAAATTCCTCTTTTCAACTATGTATAGCAAGATCGCATTCGTTCTTAAAATGGGTACTGAAAACCATTTTATTGCATTAAATCAATTTGGCTATATTATGAAATGTAGCGGTAATTAATGCTTAGTGTGCTGCAATATCAAAAGAGCCGTGGTACACAATTTTGCGTTTCATATTTGTTTTGTTCTAATCAGTAGCCGAAGAGACTTTGTACAATTTTTATATTAAAGAAAAATCTCTATATTAAATCCCCGAAATCATAAAAACTAAGATAGAAAAACTAATTTTAAATTTTCTCCATTTGTAAAATATTTATTCATATTTCACTTTTACCAATTAGATGGCCCCCCGACGTCTCCGGATCTTACGCCACTTGATTTTTTCATATGGGGGCCATCTCAAAGAAATAGTTTATAAAACTCCACAGCAAAATAGGGAAGACTTGGAAATGAGAGTTAGATTAGCAATAAATGAGATTACTGAATTGCAGTTAGAAAACGTGCTGTTATAAAAATTTGACACTGCAGAGAAAATAATGGCCAACATTTTGAGATTCTTCGAAAATAATTTTATTTAAAAGCAAGCAAAATCAGACATAACAATGAATTATATTGGGTCAAAGTAAAAGATGAATAAATATTTTACAAATAATGGGTCAAATTTAAAATTAGTGTTTCTATCTTATATTTATAATTTCGGGGATTTAGTCTATATATTTTTCTTTAATATAAAAATTCTACAAAGTCTCTTCGGCTACTGATTAGAACAAAACAAATATGAAACACAAAATTGTTTACCAGGGTTCTTTTGATATCGCAGCACATTAAGCATTAAAGAAAGTCCCACTTTTGGTTTTTCGCTTATATCTCTAAAATGGTGCGTCGGAGGGAAAAATTTTCTTATACAGTTTTCGAGCTACACACTCCGGAGTGAAAATTTTCGAAAAACAGATTTTTTACCTCTTCAACTTTAAGGAAAAGCAAGGTGGGTTTCTCAAAATTGTACTTAAGTCAGAAAACATCAAGGAACTGGCAGTGATCTTTTACAACCCTTCCTCTACTCAAGGCGAGATTGAAGAGGCTGGGAAGATTTGCTTCCTCAAATGGCATGGGGCACCAGCAAGACAGACCTCCCTCAACCAGTACCACTTCCAGTTGTTCATGAGGTCAGTGGCAATATTAAGCCTGACATCAACTCCCTCCCACCAACTGAAAGCGCAGCTAAACAGCATTCCCGGCGCACCTACCACCAAGTGCAGCTGTGGCTCGGGAATAAGCTGCCCCCTCAAGAGTGGAGGTGGAAACATGTAGGAGACACCCTGGTGCCAATTACAAGCACCAGAGTTCCTACTTTTTTTTATCATCTTTGAAATATACAATTTTCCATTTTTCAGGTAAAAATCTGTTTTTCGAAAATTTTCACTTTTCCGGAGCGTGTAGGTCGAAAACGGTTGCGAATTCGAAAAAAGTATATAAGATAAAAGTTGTAGAGAATTTTACGAGCTCTCATTTTATATAAGACGCACCATTTTAAAGATATAAGCGAAAAAACCAAAAGTGGGACTTTCTTTGCCCCCCCCCCCCTCCTCCGGCTCACCTCCTAGACGTTAGGACTTTCAGTATGTTCACTCCCTAAACACCCTGAAAAACTTTCTAAAGTAATCGCTTAGGTCCCTGCTCACGCACTCTACACCTCCTTTATTGACTGGAGTAATCGTGTAGTTTGACATTCATAGATCAGTTGAGGCAAAATTTGCAACGGGTCACAAGTTAGATGCATTTGACCGCACCGCGACTGATAACGGTTCAAAAGAGTATGAGCGGGTAGCAATGTAAAAAGTGTCCCCGCACCTACCGAACTAAAATGGCTTCCATAAGATGTCTCGTAAGCTGACTGTCGTGTGTACAAAGTTTTAAGCTCGTGGACTCTGCATGGGGTGGAAAAAAAATAATTTACCACTAAATGTTATATTTTTTTCTCACCTCCTATTTGACGGATCGCTTTGTAATTTGGCACAAATAATGTTAATGTTAGGAGAGTTTATTTTAAAAAATATTACCCTTCTACGATGATTTTATGCATTAAAAAAAAATTAATACATTTTTTTAATGGCATGAAGGGTGACTAGTTACCCTGTTTGACACTATTACCATATTTTGATATAATATGTATATAACAGGATAAAAATAAATAAAAATTATCTGAACTTGCAATATTACGAGTATATTATTTAATTTTTTACAATGAATTATTTTTTTATTTATTTGCTTTTATCATGATTAGAGAATATTATTTAGGTATTATGCAAATCACAACTTACACACTTTTTTATTTATTATGAAGATACCTACTTTCTGTAATATACTAGTCAGAAAGTAGATAATTTCATATTAAATTAAAAAAGTGTGAATGACTAAATGTAAATAAATGATTTAAGTATTTTCAGTATATTTTTTTCTTTAAAATGCTAAGAATCCTATCATGTAATTCAATACTTCATCAGTATTAGCTAGAAGAGTAGTTGTTTTGATTAGTTCTCCAATAACGAGTCTTTAAAGTATTTACCTGACTAGTATATTAGCGTGCCCAGATTATGGCAACAATATACAGAAAGTAGGTGTTTTCATAATAAAAAAAAAAATGTGTAAGTTGTGATCAGAGGCGTAACTATGGCAGGGCAAATCGGGGCAATGCCCCGGGGCCCCAGCCGGCATCTGGGTGAGGCCGGGTATTAGGATAGATTTTTTTTTCGGATTTCTCCCCACCGCTTACCAAAAAAATGTTTTCGGATTAGGATTAGGTATTAAGAAAATGTAATAGCCCCCCCCCCCAACAGCTTTCTGCCCCGTGTCGCCGTGATGTCTAGTTACGTCACTGGTTGTGATTTGCATAATACCTAAATAATATTCTCTAATATTATTTAATATTTAGATAGGTAATCATATAATTCATTCAGAAAGGAGTACCTGAGTGATACAGAAATTAGACCCATATTGAGAGCAAAAGAAGGGAACCCGGTAAGAATGGAAAGATGTCTTAAACAAAGGAGTAGGATTGAAGGCTTTGTGGTCGTAATGGGATTCACTTAGAGCATTAGACGGGCTGTTATTGTTATTACATACGAACATCTATAAGACTTATTTTATTAACCATTAGGAACATGATAACACATGAAAAACTATTTATCCGAGTCACTTTCCTCATCTAACTGTGGCAGTAAAGAAAGTTTTATTGGTTGATTCGATTATAGTACCTCCAATTTTTTTACATATTATACATTGTTACTGTTTTTGCGTTTTAAATTAAGTGTGCTGATTTTGCTCTCAGAACTATTGCTGTCAGTTGTAGAACTTTCCATTTCGTGCTTAACACTAACTTACTGTCTAAGAGATAAGATACTATATATGAGAGCGTAACAGTATGAGATGGAGCTACGGAGATTTGTAAGACGGATGCGGCTACGGCAGAGCGGGGGCGTGAGTAGCCAGCGGTCCGGCAGCCAATTAAAAAATTTTGTATTTTTAGTGCCTCTTCAACTGTCACAGCACGCACTTCTGACCGCGGGGTGTCTTTAAAGGCAGCTTCTACTTCGAGGCCACGCACCAAAGCCTAGCTAATACTTTGATGCCGCGATATTCTAAGAATTCGCCTAACCTCTTCGGCCCTGATGCCATCTAAAAAGGCTCCCACGGCTAGTTGTTCCTGAAATTCTCTTGGTGCACTCAGATATGCCAGGTGTGCCAGTCTCTCTATCGCAGCTTCGAATTCTTGTAAGCTTTCCCCAACCTTTTGCGTCCTTGATTTTAGCTGAGCCTGGTATACTTGGGCAAGGTGTTGGTCGCCATATCTCAAGTCTAATGCAGCTTCCAAGACTTTGAAGTCCTTTTGTTTCTCCATCGGGATGGTTTGAAGTAACTCTGAGGCTTGACCCTTTAGCGTCACAACTAATGCCATAGCCTTTTCCTCTTTATACCAGTTATTTGCACTTGCAGCCGCCTCAAATTGTCTCTTGTACGTTGTCCATGTGCTTTGGCCGTCAAATGAGGGAGGTTTTAAACGAGGACTTGATGATGCTACTAGCTGGCCTCCTTTCTCTCTCAATTGTCGTTTAAGGCACTCCACTTCTCCTTCGACCTCACTCATCTTTTCTTTGATGTCGCTTACTTCCCCTTTGACTTGACTGACTTCTGTCTTGACCACACCTACTTTAAATTCGACCTTGTTTATCTCTTCTTTGATTTCGTTAGTGATTGAATTCATAGCGCCTTGTTGGATTTTCATTTGATCGCTCAGGATTTTGCTCAGTTCTTCCTGGCGTCTTTCTTGTTCCTGTTTTTCTTCTTGGCGTTGTCTTTCTTGTTCTTCTTTCTCCTCTTGACGCCTTATTTCTAGGTCTTCTATTATGTCTGTCAATTCGTGTCTTTCTTCTTGACGCCGCCTTTCTTCCTCTTGACGTCTTTCTTGCTCTTCTTTTTCTTCTTGACGTCGCTTCTTTCTTGCGATGTCTCATCTGAAGTGAAATAACTAAACATGAATGGATTATATGATTACCTACCTAAATATTAAATAATATACTCGTAATATTGCAAGTTCAGATAATTTTTATTTATTTTTATCCTGTTCCACCGAATTAATAAAACTGTAACTATTATATGTTATAGTTATAGTTTAAATACATATTATATCAAAATATGGTAATAGTGTCAGGCCATTGAAAAAATATATTAATTTTTTTTTAATGCAAAAAATCATCGTAGAAGAGTAATATTTTTTAAAATAAACTACCGTAACACTAATATTATTTATGCCAAATTACAAAGCGATCCGTCAAATAGGAGGTGAGAAAAAAAATAAAACATTTAGGGGTAAATTATTTTTTTCTCCACCCCATGAAGAGTCCACGAGCTTAAGACTTTGTATACAAGAGAGTCAGCATATGAGACATCTTATGGAAGCCATTTTAGTTCGGTAGGTGCGGGGGCACTTTTTACATTGCTACCTGCTCATACTATTTGTGGTGCTTTTGACCGTATTGCGACTATACCCAACATTGAGTAAGTTAATGTATCGCATTCACAAGTTTATACCAAAAGAACTGTATCTAAAAGCTTGTCAACATCTTAGAATCAAAGAAGAAATTCCTCGATGTTCAACTCAGAGTCCAGGAAGATGTGCATTTTGTTCAAACAAAAAGAACAGGAAAACATTAAGTCGTTGTTTTATTTGTGAAAAAGGTATCTGCACAGAACATACCACGAAAATGTGTTACGAGGGTTCTTCGCAGCAAACTAAATTAAATCCATGTGTAGAATAAGATTTTCTACTACAAATTCAATTTTCTTGTTACGCGCACTGTATATAAATATAACAAAATTGTAAAAATGATAATATTTACCAACTTTTTTATTTGAAAAAAATGTGGTCCTTTTGACCGTATCTGCGACTAATAACGCAGTGTTTTACTGTTTTTTTTAATAACTTTTTATGAACCAAATAAAAACAATTCAAAATAATTAGAGGATACTCGTTTTTGCTAAAGTACCATATAGTGGGGATAAATATGTTAAAAACGATTTCGGTAAAAATGACCACGACGCGACCGATCCTGTAAAAACACAATCGCGTCTGATCTCGGGTTAAAAAAGATATTTTCTGAAAATATTTTATGAATCGCCTCTTAAGTCACAAAAGTAATCCACACAAATTCAGGGTGGATTGAAAAGTAGATTTTCAAAATTCATCTTGAAACTCCGTAAGTTTCTTTTTCACAGGCCGACCAAAAAAAAGTCGTGTCCACCAAACTAGACCGTCATCTTCTTATATTTTTGGTTTCGCTGAATCTGAATGCGATGTAAGATGTGCTCGGTCGCGTCAGGTTTCCTACCTAACCTCAAAAAATAGTCAAAAAACGCTAAAATGACGCTACTGTCAAAGAAAAAAATATGAAATATAATAAACAGGACGGACACTCTAATAATAATTTAAAAAATGTGAGGGAGGACGATAATATTTCGCATGCAATTAACACATTTGTCAAGGAAGTAAAATATGGAAAACGTATACGGGTGCTAAAGAGAATAAAACAATGTCACAGAGTATGATAATATTTCACATGCAGTTGACACAGGTGTCAAAGAAGAAAAATATGTCAAAGAAGAAAAATATAAAAAAAATTGTGAAAAAATGTAACGGAAAACAGCAATAATCTTTGATATCTAGTTAACACAACTTCCAAGGAAGAAAACTATGAAAAACATACAGGGTGAAGGTAAATAAATGATTTAAATACTTTCTAGATATTTTTTTGCCTTAAAATGCCAGGAATCATTTCATGTAATTCAATATTTCACTATTAGCTAGAATAGTGTTTGTTTTGGTTCTACAATAATGAGTGTTTCAAAGTATTGACCTAACTAGTATATTAGCGTGACCAGATTGAGACACCAATATACAGAAAGTAGGTACCGAATTTCACATTAGATAAAAAAGTGTGCAAGTTGTGATTTGCTTAATACCTAAATAATATTTTATAAACATACAGGGTGGCAATAATATTTCGCATGTAGTTAATATAACTGTCAAAGAAAAATATAAAAAAATTATTCGACGTGGCCAGTGGCCACCCTAAAAAAAATATGAAAAAATGTGACAGATAATATTTTGCATATCAACTGTTGGGCAAGAAAAATATGAAAAATATACAAGGTGGTCACAATGAAAAATAATTATGGCGGATATGAGATTTGAACTGCAGTTGACACAATTACCGAGGAGGATAAAAACTAACAAATTTTTAGTGAAAAGTATACAGGTTGGTCATTCTAAAAAATGACCAATTAACAAACGTCAGAGGAATATTTGGAATGTAGTTGTCTCTATTGCTAGGAACAAAGCCTGATATACTTTTAGTCAAGAAAAGTACACAGAGTAGTCATACTACAGATAAGATAATTAATAAATGAAGAGTTATAGAGAGGGAAGTTTTGGGTAGATACTTTCACCGATTTTTTTTAGTGAAGTTGGTATTTTTAAATTTTACGATAATTTTTCTTAAACATTTTTTCATACCTACATCGATATTTACCATATTATATTCGCTCTTTCAAATTCCGTAACAGTAAAATGGGGGGGGGGGGGGGGGTGTCATTAGGAATAGTATATTCCGCTCGCAGCGTCAGAAAAAGTACTTTTACCTCCGTTGTTAATGGCAATGCACAGCCGTCTAAAACGTCAAACTTTTATGTCATGAAATGAGTTAAGAAATGTCATGTTTTTCTGAAGCAAATAGTATATTTTTTTATTGGGAGTCAAAGTGATACCTTTGTGATGAGTCTGTAGGTTTGCCAGATGAATGAAGTCGCTCACAGTGTCAGAAATAGTTATTTACATTACTAGATGCGAAAGTTTACTGTTAGGTGTGAGGTGATTTTTGAATGGTCGAGGCGAAACCGAGAACTTTCCAAAAACACCGAATACCTAAAAGGGCTTGCGCATCGTATAATGTATTATATTTTTTCTATTACCGAAAGATATGGGATTTAATAATTTAAAACTAATTATTTCATGGAATTATTTGACAATCTCCCGGCGGAGCTCCTTAAAGGTGATAGTGAGGAGCTAATTGTGGCCATATATAAGCTGTTGTCAGAAATCTGAACACAAAAGATACTCCCAGAGGAGAGGAAGATAGGCATAATCTGCACTATCCACAAAAAAAGGAGACGTCCTCGAATGCTCAAACTATAGAGGCATTACCCTATTAAATGCTGCATACAAGGTATTCTCAATAATACTGGGCAAACGCATACGACCCTATGCGGAGAGAGAAGTGGGAAAATACCAAGCCGGCTTTAGAGGAGGGAAGTCAACCATACATCAAATATCTACACTAAGGCAAATCCTGGAAAAAACACAGGAGTATGGAATAAGTACCCATCACATATTTGTTGATTTCAAAGCCGCTTACGACACGATTAAGAGAAAGGAGCTATATGCAGCAATGAGACAATTAAATATACCAAATCACTTGGTAAACCTGACACAATTAACACTGGAAAAAGTGAAATGCAGGGTGCGAGTGGGCGGCGACATATCGGAACCTTTCGAAAGCACTAATGGGTTGCGACAAGGGGACACACTCTCCTGTACATTATTTAACATCGCGCTCGAGAAAGTTGTACGTTCAGCGGGTATTACCATGACGGGGACAATATACAATAAGTCCATTCAAATACTGGCCTACGCGGATGATATAGATATCATAGGTATTACCGAAGCAGTGGTAACAGAAGCATACATAGCATTGAAACATGCAGCAAAGGAAATGGGGCTGGTAATTAATATAAACAAAACAAAATACATGCTAGATGCAGCATAACCAGCAAGGGAGAGACAGCGGCCTCTAAACATCGAAAACGAGGAGATAGAGTCTGTGAGGGAGTTCGTATATCTCGGATCGCTAGTCAATAGCCAAAATGATACAACATTAGAAGTAAAACGCAGGGTCCTTATGACCAACCGATGTTATTTCGGACTAGCCTCGCAGCTCAGCTCACAGAACATATCTCGAAGCACGAAGGTTAAACTTTATGAGACACTTATAAGACCAGTGTTAACATACGGCTCGGAAACATGGGCCCTTACTAAGAGAGATGAGGAAATCCTGGGCTGTTTTGAAAGGAAAATATTGAGAAGAATCTATGGAGCTGTAAATGAAAACGAGGGGTGGAGAAGGAGATATAATTTCGAGCTGTATAGACTGTATAAGGACCCCGACATCGTAAAAACAGTAAAACTGGGGCGGCTGAGATGGGTGGGCCATGTCATGAGGATGGAAGAGAGTGAACCGGCCAGAAAAACACTGCTCGGCAAGCCAGTAGGCCAACGCAGAAGAGGAAGACTCCGAATCAGGTTTATGGACAATGTAGATACTGACCTGAAAAATATAGGAATAGGAGCGTGGAGAAGGCGTGCGTTGAACAGGGACAGCTGGAAGGAAGTCCTAGAGGAGGCTAAGGCTCACAACGGGCTGTAATAAATTTTATAGTTTAGGAGGCTGCCTGTGAAAATTATTTCCATGCCAACGAAACATTTACTACGTTACATTAAACATTTTAGTTTCTGGTGGTTTCAAACTAAGATAAACAAATACGTTTGGTGGCGATGAGAATGGGATACAAGAAGCAGCCAATATTGCTTGTGTCTCGCTTTACCTCAGGAAATCCAAAGCAGGGTATATACAAACTTATGAAGCGTTAAAATTTGTTTTTTTTTTAATTTTCCTGTCCTGGTCACGAAAGTTCTACTTTCGTAGCTAGCAACGCCTTAGCAACCAGGTAACTCGAATGTTTACTATCGTTATCACGCGTGTTGCTGGGGCTGCAAAGGTCATTTATATAGACGGTAGTAGAAAAAAGTACTTTCACCTCCGTTGTTAATGGCAACGCATAACCGTCTAAAATGTCAAACTTTAATATCGTGAAATGAGTTAAGATCTGGCATGTTTTTCTGACGTTTGAAAAAAATGTATATTATATAATCGTGTATACTTTTGTGTATTTAACATATGCAACTAATTAACAATTGATTGTTGACTATGCGTATATGTAAATAAAATGTATCAGAAAAGAGAAACATATGGTCCATAATAATACTACATAATCGATATGATCTACCCGCCACGGAAAACAAAATAGGTAGCTCTCTTTATTGAAGTATCGTATTCTACAAACTAAAACGTCGGAAAAAAGTAAATGTATGAAACTGAATGTAAACAAAAAGAACTAAACTGCGAAAACAAACACACATGCACGAATCTGTATCCGAATGAAAACAAGTGAAATATGCATTGAAGTACTTCATTATGAGTTAGTTTGTGAGTAAATAACGAAGAGCGTAATAAAATAATTTTCACATCGCATTCGCTGCTTTAATTTTGAATAAAATAGGTTTATTCTGTTTAATTTTAAATATCATTCTGCTCTATTATTATAAATTTTAATTACACTTTACGTCGAATATGATCGCTAAAGCGAACATGCAAAGAGGCAGGAAATTATAGAGGATAGCAAGAAAGTTTTTGGTCTTTGTATTAATATCATATGTCTGATTAACATTTTATCTTTGTGACGTCAAAATCAGGGTTGGCTCTAGGTCAGCGCGGAAAGATTTTTATGCAAGTATGATACAATATATCTTGTACTTTTCTTTAGCGAATTCCGTAATATCCAAAGCTTTACAATTTCGGCGGCGTCGGCTAATTAAAGGAGATAATAAAACCGCACTATAGTCCATACGAAACTTGCAAAAAAAGCGTAAAACCCCAAAAGTGCAAAGGTAGCGACGAAACATGACTACTCCCCCATTTTCGAGGACGGCCAACACGATGGTGATAGTCGCACGGTCTCTACCCCCCTCAAGCAAAAAACAATCTTAATTTTCATTCTCGTTGTCAGGCATGCAACTACTTGTTGGATCGGGTTTCTTTTTTGAGGAAACTCAGTATGTCCTGTAAAATTTCACTACCAGACATCCAAACGCGCTGAAAATTGGTTTCTACATGTTTTTAAGGCCGGGGAATATGATGCTGATATTATATAGCCTCCCACCCCTAACCAACTACCCCCAAATGCATAAAACCACTCCTCTTCCCCATTTTTTGTTATCAGGCATGCAAAGACTTGTTGGATGGGGGTTTAATAATAATAATAATAATAATAATAATAATAATAATAATAATAATGGTCTGCATGGTCCGGGACCATGAAAATGCAGGGGTAGGAGCCTTTTTGTTTAAGGCAGCACGGAGAGCAGCCGATGGACTTGGTCTCTTCTTCGACGTCGAGCGGGTAAATCCCGACTCTGTCACCGAGTTGGAACCTGATCGACGAAAAGCCCAAATAAAAGCTGCAGAACACAACATCTTTCTGCAGCTTCACACGGATAAGCCAATGCATATAGTTTTCTATAAAAATATAGAAAACCTTAGCTTATCCGAAAGGCTGACCTTTGCCTTCTTAAGATCAGCCGGGCTGAAGTCTGAGACCGAGGGATTCATAACGGCTTGCCAGGACGGTGTATTTAATACCCTCGTCTTTCGAAGTCGTGTCATGGGTATAGAGGTCCCTGATGTCAGCTGCAGGGCCTGCCGCAGGGCGCCAGAGACTCTGATGCACTTGTTGTCGGCTTGTCCGACATATGCAGTCTCGGCCTATATCCAGAGGCACGACGGAGCATTACGAGTGCTTTATTACCATCTAAGGCACTCGTATGGGATAGACGAAACACCAGTGCTGCCTTACGCTCAGGGGGATATTGAGTCCGTTGTGGGAAATGAGAAGTGTCTAATTTATTGGAACTACTCGTTTCCCACCGTCAGGCAAATACAAGCCAACTAGCCTGACATAGTCCTCCTCGACCACCAACTCAAGACAATGTTTGTCGTGGAGTTCTCGGCACCCGCGGAGAACAATATTGTCTTGAAGGAGGAGGAAAAACGGACAAAATATCGAGATTTGCTCTTCGAACTCCGCAGACTCTATCCAGACCATACTATCAAGATAGTGGTACTGATTATAGGAGCCCTCGGTGGAAGGAGACACACACTGCTTTCGGAACTTAAGATCATACCGGCATGCCGAAATTCGGCAGAGGTCTTAGCCGGCAGAATGCAGAAGGCCGTCATCCTCGGTTCATTACGTCTGCTCAGGGCACACGATTCTCGGACCCAGTAGTCACTTACCCCACGGGTGTGGGGAGTGGCTGCCGGTACTACCAGCTCCCCTCTGAGGGTTGGAGCCACAGAGAAGGGTGACTGGTTTTTAACAAAAAAAAAAATAAATAATAATAATAATAATAATAATAATAATAACAATATATTTTATTTCCAATTAGACTGCAATAACAGTTTTGGCATGGTCAAATAGTGCACACAGTACAACGTAACACCTAACAAATTAAAATAATACGAGAATATATATAAATACACAGTTTAAAAATATATGTAGTCAATACAAAAATTAATAACTTGATAAAAAGTATAAAACAACCTAACCTATTATCACAAAATTTTCCCAAAACATTTTAAATATTTGACAACAAAAAAAAACAGTCAATAAAATTTGATTTTTCAGGTCCTCAATTAATGGCTACATGGTTTCTAAACTGTTTGAAGCTGCTTAAATCCTTCAGACTCTGAGGTAGGTGATTATAAAGCTGAATAGAAGTTGTATATGGTCCCCTGCCCACCTGAGTCAACCTACTCGGTGGAACATATAAGTCATTAGCGGCACGCGTAGTGTATTTTTTTATGTCACTACATTTAGGTATTTGATCAATATTTTTCCTGACATAACACACACATTCTAAAATATATAATGAGTAAACCGTAAGGATTCCATGTTGTTTGAAATAGGGACTGCAGGAAGTTATATAGTTAAGTTGAAACATACTCCTTATTATTCTCTTTTGTAATAAAAACACTTTCTCTATCCCAGAGCAGTTACCCCAGCATAGAATAGCATAAGAGAGCATCGAATTTATTTGCCCTTAGAAAAAGATTTAATTGTATCATATTTATTACCTTAGCTGCAGGATAGCATAATTTTTTGTAGCAAGTTTGCTGGTTAGACTTTTAACATGAAAATCCCAGGAACAATTTTGGTCCATTTCTATACCTAAAAATTTTACATGTTCATCTTGATGTAATAACTGAGATTCTGTTTTAACCATTAAACTGATATTATTGCTCACTCCAATAGGGGAAAATAATAAAAGATTTGTTTTTTGAGTGTTGAGGACTAGGCCATTTTTTGACACCACTCTGCCATTTGTTTAACGCAATTTGTAGCATTTTTGCTAAGATTTTCAATGTTATTGGCAGAAATAATAGAAGACGTATCATCAGCAAAGAGTGTTAAAAAAGTGTTGTCAATATTTTTTATTATATCAGTGATAAAAATCAAAAATAATAATGGGCCTAGTACACTCCCCTGCGGAACTCCGGTGTTAATATATAAGCTGTTCGAGATATATTTTTTGCCCTCTTCCATTATTTTTACATTTTGTGACCTTCCTGTTAAATATGACTTAACCCATGATAATGCTACATTGCGAATACCATATGATTCGAGGTTTTTTAATAATAGGGCGTGATTTATAGTGTCAAACGCCCGCGAGAAGTCAAAAAATATACCAGCTTATTTCAAGTTATTATTAAAATTTTCCAAGATTTTACCACAAAAGGAAAGTACTGCATTTTGCTTTTTCAAATATCTTAGAAAATACAGAAAGGAGGGCGATAGGTCTGTAGTTTGTAATATCGTTGGGTTTGTTTTTCTTATATACTGGAACTACTAATGCTGCTTTCAACTATTCTGGAAAGCATCCACTTTCAAATGATATATTTATCAAGTGAGTCAGAGGGTAAATTATAAATTCGGCAATATCATTCAAAAGGCAACATGGAATTTCATCTGGTCCCGATAATTTTTTTGTACAGACTGTTAACATTATTTTGAAAACTTCTTTAATAGATATGGCCGAGAGATAAAAGGTATTTTCATTATAGTATATTTTACTTTCAAAATTATTTGTATTTACCGGAGTATTCAAAGTTAGTTCGTAAACAGAGTCTATGAAAAAGTTATTAAAATCCATTTGCAATGTCCATTGATTTCTTGTAGACTTGATCATTATATATAATTTCATGTGGTAATTTGCTTTTTTTATTTTTGTTATTTGCATTTTTATTGATGACCTGCCATGTTGCTTGAGATTTATTAGTTGCATTTTTTATAAATTGGTCAAAATATGTCGTTTTAGCCTTTTTTATATTTAGTTCATGTCTTTTTTTAAGAATTTTGTACCTCAGACGCAGTTCTGGATCATTTGTTGATTTTAGAGCTTTGTTGATATCTCTAATGAGAATACTTTTCTGTATAATATCTGCGGTGATCCAGGGATTTCTCTTATTACATTTTTCTACTTTAACTAATTTTAAAGGAAACGCTATATTAAACAAATATGTAAATTTTGAAAAAAATACATCAAATTTGAAGTGCTGATTTCTTTCAGTGTATACTTCATCCCATGTCTCTTTAGATAATAAGTATTTAAAATGGTTAACATTTTCATCTGAAAAATATCTCTTATAGATATCATTTGAAACATTTTGTGACTTATTTGTTTTGTATAAAATAATTTGTAAGTTGTGGTCGGATAAAATATTATTGAAAGTCTGAGTTTCTAAATAATTTATATCTATGTTTGAAAATATTTACAATACTATTATGACGCATGTCTAGGCATAAGAAGAAGAAATCATGTACATAATGTGAAAATAAATATATAATAAAAAAAGTCGGCTATGCACATACACGACTATATACAGGGTGTCCCATAGGTAATGGTACATAGAGCAATGGCAGATTCCTTGCATAAAAATATTACGATTTAACCAAACTTACCTTAATCCCAAAGTTGATATTAACAGAGATACAGGGTGTCAAAATTAAATTTCTGTTTTGGTTTTTTTTTCAATAATTTCTTTAAAAATTGTAATATTTTAACAAAATTTGGTGATTGGTGATTTCTTGAGACGAGAGATTCAAATCTAGTCATACTTTTGCTGTTATTTGTAGAGGGCGCCACCTACGGTAGTTTGCATGTCATTTATATTAATATATTTTTGACGAATTTTTTTTAAATGAAAATTCATGTTTTCCTACCTTTTTTACGTCGCTACGAGTAACCGTTTTCAAGATATTTGGTTTCAAAGTATTCAATGCAACGAGTAAAAAACCGTTTCTCAAATTTTAGTTTATTTATTTGAAAGTCATTGTTCTTCATGCCTTTATTGCTAGTTTTGGAATGTAATAAATTTTAAAAATCTGAAAAAACAGAACTTAATTTTATACTGTTCGCTTCACTATCAATTATTCTGTAAATCAAACAATAATATGATATTTTATTTAATTTAAATTGGTTGCACTTAACAGTTTAAAACCAAATATCTCAAAAACGGTTACTCGTAGCGACATACCTTTATCACGTAAAAAAGACAGAAAAATATGAATTTTTATTTAAAAATTTTTTAAAAAAATTCGCCAAAAATATATGACATATAAACGACACGCAAACTACCGTAGGTGGCGCCCTCTACAAATAACAGCAAAAGTATGAATAAATTTGAAACCCTCGCCTCAAAAAATCCCCAATCACCAAATTTTGTTAAAATATTTCAATTTTTAAAGAAATTATTTAAAAAAAAAAACTAAACATAAATTTAACTTTGACACCCTGTATCTCTGTTAATATCAACTTTTGGACTAGTTTGGTTAAATCGTAATATTTTTACGTAAGAAATCTGCCATTGCTCTATATACCATTACTTATGGGACACCCTGTATACATGCTCATAACCCATCCTATCAAACTACTCTTAAGATGCAATAAAAAGAATTCTCTCTCCCTAGAAAACCTGATCCAATGAGCGCTCGTAATATCACTATAAGAAAAGCCGATGGTTTTGGGCACGCACGGGTAGTTTTTGAGGACTAAGAGAGAAACTGATGCCACTATCGTGTTCTCCACTTTTGAAAACGGGGGATGCCTTTTTTAAAACCTTCTCTTTGAGGGACACTTCAGAATTGAAGGAGGGTTTGTTTTCAACTCTCGGGGGTCGTTAGGATGTCTGGTTGCTAAAATTAACAGAACATATTGAGTTTGCTCAAAAAAACCCAATCCAACAAGTCCTCGTATGCCTGATAAAAAAATGGGAAAGGGGATGATTTTATGCATTTAGGGGTAGTTAGTTAGGCTAAATAATATCAGCATCGTGTTCCTCGCCCTTGAAAACGTACAGAAAACAATTTTCAGCATTTTCAGCACGTTTGGATGTTTTTTGCAGGTTTCGGTGGTTTCAACCCCCGTGGGTCGTTAGGATATCTGATTGCGAAATATTACAGGAGATATTGAGTTTCTTAAAAAAAAACCGATCCAACAGAAGTCCTCGCACGCCTGACAACGAAAAATTGAAAATGGGGGTGGTTTTTTGAGTTTAAGGGTAGTTTGAGGGGAGTTAGGACCGCGCGACTATCACCATCGTATTGGCCGCCCCTGAAAATAGGGGGGTAGTCATGTTTCGTCGCTACCCTTGTACTTTTGGGGTTTTTGCAACTTTGGCGTGGACTATTAGTAAAAAACATATAAAAGCTCCGTTCACTGGAATCGGTCAGGATCGAATACCTTCAACATTGCAATTGTAAAAAAATCAACTACGTCTATAGGTAATTGTCAATATGTTTCACAAATGTAGTAGATTTCCGATAAAAGTAGGTTATGTATTAACATTTTAAAATTAAATAAAATTCACGTTGTGTACATTTGTAATGCATGTACGTGGTAGTAGTTTTATGCCAATAATCTTTAACTTTGTTATGCATGATTTAATATTATGTAAATAGTATATTATGCAGCGACCATTTAATGATGGCTATTAAGACACGAGCATGAGAATTATTACATGAGACATAGGCGAATATCATAATGAATGCAAGTGCCTTAATAGCCATTAAATGTGAGTTGCATACACTATTTTTTCTAAGACCAGTCATAATAAAATAAAAAATTAACACTTTATTTCTGAAATTTATTAATTATAGTTTACAATTTATTATGAAAACTAAACTTAGGAAATATTATGGATTATTGTTTCAATTTCACTTTCACTATCACACATCACTGATTTTCATTGCAAGAAGCACAAAGTTTGAAAATTTGCTAGGTAAACAGTAAATACGACTTGTCAATATTAATGCATTTTAGATCCATCAGATGTTCACGGTAATAATTGATTTCGACAGAATATTGCTGTGTGTCGCATTTCTGTTGGTTATAAACTTGTATCTTAATGGAGAATTTGTATATTAATGAATGCCATTAAAGTACGGGTAGGGAATGAATTAAAGTATGGGAGTAAAGACAATGATTTATTTTATTAGAAAAAAAAAAATTATATTGCAAGCAGCTTATTGGGTTTTTATATTTTATTATTATTAAAATAAACATAATAAACACGCCACACATATTACACAGAACAGGAAAGTACGTGTTTGATTCAAAATTGCTTTTTTATTTGCTAGATCTGTATTACATGTTTTTGTAAGAACCATTACCGTTTTTAGGTTAAATGTATTACCAAAAATGCATTGGATGAAAACGGGGGTGGTAGATGGTTTGAAACGCACTCGTATTTTTGAAATCGCTTAAGTCAGAAACGTGATTATTTGAACGATTGACTCTTCTGAGGAAATAAGAAGACACGTATTCGGCAGTTTTCAAAAAGAGACTCCCGGGGAGGGGGAGGTTTTTAAGCTTCTCGGAAACAGTTAGACCTAGAAACGTGAAATTTGGCAGAAATACTCTTTATTGGAATCTATTAGACACGAGTGAGACGAAATTTCGATTTTCACTTTTTAAAGGGGTGAGAACGCGAATGGTAGACGGTCTAAACGGTACCCGTAACTCTGAAATCGCGTAAGTCAGAAACGTGATATTCCAACGAGGGGCTCTTCTGAGGAAATAAGGAGACACGTATTCGACGGTTTTCAAAAAGAAACCCCCCGAACGAGTGAACAGGGAGAGGGATGTTTTTAAGCATGAAATTTAACACATATCGGCCCATGTGCTTTATTGTCGATTAAAATAATTATTTTTTCATTTAACTCGCTCTAACACAAAAGTAGAATAACGAATTGCTATCAAATTGCAATGCGCAGTGAATTTCCCCGAGTACTATGGATCCGCAGTGGGTTTCCCCGAGTACAACAGATGCGCAGTGGGTTTCCTCAAGTTCAATGGATGCGCAGTAGGTTTCCCCGAGTGGTATGATGCGCATTCCTCGAGTCATATATAAAATAGCATGGTAGAACACTTCATAGTCAAATCGGGTCATCTCCGTCATACAGGGTGATCATCAGATCATTTTATATAAACTATGAGTTATTATGACTTTAGAGAAAAATGTTCCAAAGATTGTTTAATAAGAGCATAAAAATGCAAAGATGTACAAGATATCTGAACTGCAATATATAGTACCTCTCGTTATTATTATTTAACATGTATACAAGGGATGAAAGAGTGGACACGCCACAAAAATTCCAGAAACGCAGCAGATTTGTATGCCTAAAGGTATCCAAACAGACATCATCCATGTTTTCAAATATTTTCCAATTGTGGAGAAACAAACCAGGAGAAGAATTGATAAAGATTCTGCAGCATTTATCGTTGATGAAGTGACAGAAATGAACGTGTTGGCTTTTGAAGAAGTGAATCCTACTGCTTCTACTAGAGAAATTGGCAACGAGGTGCAAATTAGACATAAACCAGCAAGAAATATTCTCAAAAAAATATGGTTACATTTAGGGCAAGGTAATTTTCAGGAAAGATTTGGAGTAAATGTGTGGGTTGGGATGATTGGAACAAGAATTATTGGACCTATTTTTTTCAAGGACCTTGGACAGGGGAGAGATATTTAGAATTCCTTCAAAATGATATTGAAGAAATGTTGATGGACTTATCACTTACAGTTTCTGAACAAATGTATTTCCAACTCGGTGTCTAAAAGGTGTTGCCATTTGAAAAAGTTGACCTAATTACAAATTAATTATTTCGGAAATTTTGGTTTGTTATAGCTACTAAACCAATTCGAAAAATCTCAAGTTTATATTTTTCTCTTATTGTTTTGGTCCATTTGATTGATTTAGATGCCCACTGTACTCTAGATGCATAAATAAAAATAGCCCTGAAAAAAAAACAGTAGTCTCAAAAATTTAAAACTACGCAGTCGTCTCCAGAATCTAAAAATGTAAAAATATACAGGGTGTTCCATTTAAAATTTCAAAGTTGAAGTCATTTGCGGGGAAACCGGAAGTAATGGAAAAATATCAAATTATGAAAAATTTGCCGTTTTTGGTATATATTACCTGCCAAATTTAAGACTTATATTGAAAATTCTGGAAACTATAGCTTGTCTAGTGATTCCGTTGACACTCAGTATACTGTGTACTTAATCTCAGTGGCATCATTTAAAGATGAATCTTGCTGTGGTCGTGCAAAATATGAATCAAACAATTATTCGTAGTCGGCCACGTCCGACTACAACTTCTACTCGTTTAAATTCATTTTTCATGACATGTTTTCGCTCGGATAAAAACTATTTGTACAGCTAGCTCAAAATCGCAAATTGTAATAATAACAACTACATAAAATGTTGGGTAAACTTTCATACAGTCACGTAAATAAATACATTCTGAGCGAGAATTAACGTAGTTTTATGCAAATAAAACACAGGGTAGTACGATTAAATTAAATATTACACTTGAGGTTTGCAGGCTTTATTAAATAAAATTAATGTACACTTACTCCGCATGTACCTATATCTATGCATTTGTTTTTGGTATTCGCATTTTTGCTCAAGGAAAACAGAATTTCCCATGAGGCATTAATAATTCATGATTCTATAAACACAACCTCTGGAGCTCTTCATGGACACAATGCGTTGACGGTGAGGGATGATTATCTAAAAGTTTTTATATGTAACGATTTCCTGTACATATATATTATGTGTACCCGACGTCAACGAAATCCGATTATCTTATTTTTCTTTCGTGTTGAATTGAAGTTTTCTAAGCATTGCTTTAGTGAATATTACATTGGATTTGCGAGCTTTGAATAAAAAAAAATTGTATCCGTTTCTGGATATTTACCGTCGAATTGTAAGGGGTGGAAAACAGTACTTTGTTTCTTAAAGTTTATTTTCGCTTCCTGTTTGGTCGGAAACTATATTAACTTTGTAATGTTGATAATAATAGAAAACTGTTTAATTAAATAATCTTTTAGAAAATAGTTTTTTATAGTAGTCCAGTCATTATAGGGTATGAAAGCACGACGTAGAGATCGACAGTCACCCGACGTCAGCGAGCTTTTGGGGCTTGGTATGGAGGTCATTAGTGAGCGTATTGGTGAATTGAGGCTACATAACAAACAAATACAATATTTTAAAGAGCGTCAAATTTCCTATGTTTTACGTGCCATACATTTTTTTTCGTAGGACTGACAGCTTTTTATTTATTGAGAAAGAAAGTTTAGTGGTGAGCGTAGATGCGTCTTCTTACCAATCAACAAGGCCCCGGGCTCAAACGGGGTCAACTACAGGCTACTTAAGTATCTCCCGAGAAAAGGCATTGCACAGTTGACGTACATTGTGAACGCGACCTTGCGACTGCAATATTGGCCCAGCCAATGGAAATGCACCGCAGTCGTGCCAATCCTGAAGGCGAACAAGAATGCGAAGCTCGTCAGGAGTTATCGACCGATCTCGTTACTGTCGACGATCTCCAAGTTGGTGGAGAAGATCATCCTGATCAGACTAGACGCTGCTAAGAATGAACTTCACGACGATGAATGCCAATTCGGCTTCAGGCGGAGCAGGGGCACTGTGCAGCAGGTTGTCAGGATCGTGAAAGACGTCTAACTAAATTCATTGAACTTTCCGACGCACATCACGAAACTTATTCCCTCTTTCCTGTCACAGATCGCTGACTGAATAACAAAATATCAACTCGGCGGGACATTCGCGCGGACGTTCCTCAGAGGTCGTGTCTGTTTCCAAAACTATACAACCTGTACGTCTCCGACTTTCCGGAGTTTCCGAATTCGAATCTTGTCAAGTGCGCCCATGACACGGCCATGTACGGCACTGGCACAACGCGCAGGCAGCTAATATGCTACTGAAAGCGCACATGGCCCGTGCCTCGGCGTATTACGGCAAGTGGAAGATTCGGATTAACGCCGAAAACTCAGATTCGATTCTGTTCACTCGCCGCTTCACCGAAAACCGGATTTTAACGCCACTTTCGATCGGGGGTAGAGGAATTCCAATCAAGCGGTGCGTGAATTATTTGGGAGTGAACCTAGACAAACGACTGACGTTCAACATTCACATTAGCGAGACGATACGCAAGCTCTACTCCATGTCCAGGAGTCTGTATCCGCTCCTGGCGCGGGGTAGCGAACTCAACAGGACCAATAAAAAGTTGTTGTATACGATGGTAATTAGGCCGGTTATAACATACCCTGCGACGGTGTGGTGCAGCATCCCGGCCATTACAATGCGAAAACTAAAAGTCCTAGAACACATATGTATACGCCTCATCTCAAACTCTGATCTTTATGCACGTTGCCACGACATAACCCCACTAGCGGACTACGTTCAAAAAACGTCTCAAAAATTCTATCTGGACAGTAGTCTGCTTACCTGCAACATTACCCGAATCAGACAGCATAATGCTATACTTTTTGATTTAAGATACCATACCAGTCGTTGCTTATCTTCCGGCAACTCCCCTAGCCACACTTCCTTCTACGATAACTTACCTCTACCCTTACTCTTATCTTTTCTCATCTTTAGATCTTTCCAATCCCTGTTTCTCACCTTTCATGTTTGGACAATTTTGTTCTTTTACCTTTCTTGTCATTTTTGTTTCCTTTTTGTCTTTCTAAATTCCCTCTAGGCCGAAAACTTATCTAAATCCTAATTTTTTAAACCACAATTTTATTTCTACCCTACCTTCCTTGTCGGCGATCAGGCCACAAGGTCGTCATTTGTTCGAACGGTTTTTTTCGTTCAGTTGTGTTTCCCGTATCAACAATCAAAATTATGAAGTGCGTCCGCCTACGATTTTAGTGTTCTCAGTGTTGTGTTTATTTTAAAATTATTTTTAGGTCCATGTGGATACATTTTTATCTTATCCTACTTTTTAAGTTTGCCTACGGCATTCAGGAGCTACTAGCCCGCACCTTTATTTTTCTCAAAGCCAAATCTGACCTACCCTGTCCAGCCTCACACCCACCTCGCCGATGTTCGCCGTGGTTGTCTGACTGGCTCAGGGTTAAATTGCGAGGAGGCGTATATATGTACTAAAAATATTGAATAAAACATTGTTGAGTTGAGTTGAGTTGTATGTACAGTTGATTGCATATATCTATAGGACAACATTCTTAATATTGTGTAAATTGGCTTTTAAAATTGACGTCAATTAAATATCAAAACAGTTTTCATTTGTGTCAATATCATTATTAAAAAAATAATGAAATGCTTGTTGCGCTAAGTTTGCTATTAAGAGCTCGCAATTTTGGGTACTGGAGGATGGATGGACAACACGAGCTCCAGCTATTTATCTAAATGTAAATAAAAATACAACTTTTAAAATAAAAAAGAAAGGTGGGAACAATATGGATCTATTGAAAAAAGTTAGGGACTGGAAGGCGAAAAATATTAAATGAACAAGAAGATGCTACTTTAATAATGTATTTTAAGGAAAGCTCCTTTGAAACAGCAAGAACTGCAATTCTTGAAGAACCTTAATGATGATGCTCTTGCATCTTGATGAACTTGCTAGTAGATTTATACAATTCTATGCCCCATCGGATTAATGAAATCATCCAAAGTAATGGCTTTATGATAAAATATTAAAGTTGCAAAATTTTAGTTTAATTGTTAATTAAAATGCTAATGATATTTGGAAATAAAAAGATTTAAACACTGCTATTTATTCAATAGGATATTTCAGCTAATTTTAAACTCCCATAACTTTGATCTTTACAGATAAAAGTACATTGAGCTTGAGCTATATTAGTATTGAGTTTATATATTTTAGTTATTACTTTGATAGAATTTTGTCCCATACCAAATGAAATATATGAAATGGTAGGAACGTTTACACAACTAAAAATGTGTCCTATACAATTTTGCAACCAACTGTATCTCGATACTTCAGTGAAGCAACGTGTAGCGCGGTTAGTACTTGGATGGGTGAAATCCATCTTGGGAAACACAGCGATCTCGTCCCACCTTCTAGCTTCTAGTATATCAGTGTATACGCGCAGGCTATGTAATTTCAAGTCGAGGTTACGTAGTGGATATACCATATTTCGGGAATGTAAAGCACCACCTGCGGCCGCTAGTATAGCATAGGTATTATTGCCTGCGAGATGGATGGTAGAGTATTAGGTGTGGGTGCGTGTGCTGGTCTTTTCTGTTCCGTGTATTTAAATCAGTATTTTGATACATACCTTTTCCGTCAGCCTCAAAGGAGAATGAACATTATCCTGCCTGTTACCTCTAAAATTTCTTGGCTTGCATTTGTTATATTTTTGGAAAAGGTCATATACCAGTTTTTTCTGAAACTTCAGCAATGATGGATTTTCGCCTGTTTTCATCTTGTGCCTGAGAGTTCAAAATCGACCAATCCAAAAGATGGAAGAAAACCTTTTTGTACCACTTTATAGTTTTTCTTACAGACTCAATTGAACTCAAAAGCATATCAACACGGTCAACACCGCCCATATTATTTTTGTAGTGTATGACGCATACAGGTTTTTTTTCGTCCACTATGTGGCTTAGTCACATCCATGGAATTTTCTGGAAGAGAAGTCAACATAAAGACATCACGTTCCTCTGATCTGAAAAATGCTGTACGGTTCCTTTTGCAGCTTTTCCTTTGTCAAAAGTTGACACAAATTTGCGAATAGCTTTCATTGTTCCAAAACACTTTATTTTCTTTTCAAAAAGAAATTGAAACAATGAGGCACTAATGTATCAGTTCTCAGTGCAAAGGTGATGTCCATTTTTCCAACAATTTTCAATATTGCCCGATTTACCTAATCTTACATCGATCTCCTTTATTTCCGTTGCAGATCCCGTGTGTATAATAAAAATCCATTATGTATCCAGATTCACAATCTACTAGGACAGAAAATTTGATTCCGAACCTGTGACACTTCGGTGGAATGTACTGCCGAAAAGACATTCGACTTTTGAAAAGCATCAAACTCTCATCTGAGACAAGGTTTTGAAATGGATAAAATGGGTTCTTGAAAGAATTTTTGAAATGGTCAACAACGCATCTGATTTTGTACAGTCTGTCATTTCAGTCAATATTTTCATTGTCATAGAAATGCAGAAAACGCAGAATTTGAAGATACTTGTTACGTGACATAACCTGGTTGAATATAGGCGTCTCAATGATGAACTTTTTCGTTCAGTAATCTTGCAACCTCTATTTCTTCGTCAACAACATGAGAAGGTAAACGCCATAAAATGTGTTCATTTCATTTACGTACGTTGGTTTAAAAGTTTTCAGTACGTTCACTGGATTTTTATTTATTACATGCTGGTAGTAATTGTTGGTTTGTTTTACAATCATTTTAACAAAATATGTTGGTATGAACCTCTCAAACCTTCCTAACGGAGACGGAGAATCCCCTAAATTATCGATTTTACAACCGGAATCTTGGTTGTTGAAATCATGAATAGTTGGATGAACAGCGGTTTTCATCCATTTGAAAACATCCCCATCAAGCTGATCATCGTTGTCGAAGTCTCCAAAAATATTTTCATGGTCACTTATGTTTTCAAATACCTCCTCCTCTGAATCGTCCGGTAGATTATTTCAATCATCATCCTCTTTTTGGTCCAAAACGCCTCATCGTCGTCGTTGATCATAAGAACCTCTAGGAGTTCTGCTTCAGAGTACGGTCTGCGACGCGACAAATTAACACGATAATACGTATTATCCACACACACACACCGAAATTAGTTAAAGAACTGAAAAGAAATGGTGAAATTGCATGCATATGCAATGCATATTACAAAGTAGTAGTCTAGAGCAGCAAATTGCACAATATTGTGTAAGGAGTTAGGAAAACATGTGTTTTAGTCTTTCTTATGCGCGGATGCGTCCGCTTCCAACATTTAAGCCATCCTCTGGCCTCCTGTAAATATCCGGGTTCCGCGTTGGGAGTGCGGAAAATTTTTGCGGATTCATCCAGCTCCAGGAATGAAAAGGATAAAAATGCACTACAGTGATTTTTAAATAGCAATACAATTTTCGAGAATTTTTTGCCTCATGGCAAGTATAATAATATTACTCTTCATAAACTCCTACGTAATAAATGATTACTAAATTTTTGTTAAGTAGGCATCAATAATTATTAAAATATACATAAATTATTTAAATCATGTCTAATCCTTACCTCCAATGAATATATTTATCGATAATACTCGCAACACCTGCTACCTGGATTTAATTTTCACTGTATATACTTCAGTTCCATTGAACCATCTGAGTTTATAAGAGAATCCCTCCGATCACAATGTTTATATTTCATGAACGCACACAACCTTATATTAATGCGATGAGAATTAAAAGCTTTAAAAAACATCCAGGTAGCAACCAAAATCTATGTGAAAACAAAACTATTAATATCTTTGTGAGTTCGTTCAATATTTTTATTCCATACATGAACGTCAATAAATCTCTTACGGTGCCTCAAATTTCCTACTAAATCACAAATTGACAGATTTATAATCAAACGGAGTGCTTTTTTGGCAATGTATTATAACAAAATAGTATGTGTGTATACATACCACTAAAAGGCAATGAAAATAAATATACACTTATGCCAGCCGCCATAGGAACTTTGAAAAAATTGTAAGGGAATGATTACTAACAAATTTAATTTCTACATAGCAAAAAAAATTGCTTAGTTGAAGATCTGAATCATTAACATTTCGATGGTATTACAATATTACAAACGATATTTAATTACTGTAGTAAAAATATATTTTTTTATATAAAATTGAATCGCCTTTAAAACAAGGCTATTAAAATTAATATTAATATTATATATTATTTATTTATTTACATTCAGCAGCCAAATGGCCATTTACCGGAGTACAACATGAATATATAAGTAAAAGCTTAAAGCTAAGACAATACAATCAAAGTTAAAATAGTAAACAAGACAATAAATAGATAGAGTAACAAAGACATGCGACATTTCTGGACAAGTTTTATTAATTTGAAAGTAAACTTAAAACTTTGCTTTTAAATTGCCTCATACTGTTAGAAAAAATGTCTACATTATTAAAGTTATTATAGCTTTTACACATAGAGTTAATAGGGCAATGAATATGATGAAACGAGTTAGACACCGATGTATAACAGGTATTACAACTTCTCGAAGAAAAACGTGGTATATTAAATTATAAACAGCTGAGTAAAAAGGGTGACTCGATATGATTATGCATAATTGTATATAAAGTTAGTAATTCGCCCAACTCACGTCTTTTGCGAAGTGAGACAAAATCAAATTCGTTTAGTAGGAGGTTGTAATCGTAGTTTCTCACGGGGTAAAACCCATGATTCATATAATACAAAAATTGTAGGAATTCTTTTTGTACATTATAAAGAAGTAATTCACATACCACTCACAGAACGGATTCCAAACTGTGCTGCAATATTCCAATTTACAGCGCACCAAAGTTATGGAAAAGTTGCTGATTAACTCGATAGAGGAAAATTATCTGCTGTTTCTAATAACAAAGCCTAACATTTTAATTCCTGCAGATACAATATTATTAAGGTGAGGTAAAAAGGATAATTTTGTGTCAAACGCAACTCTAAGATCTTTTGCTTACATGACACGCGTAAGTAGGACATAGTTGATATTGAGGTCAAATACTGTTACGGTAAGTTTGCGAGTAAAGGACATTACCTTGCATTTTTTTATGTTTAGTGCTAATTGATTTTCGGAACACCAATTGTTTAGAGAAGCCAAATCAGTCTGCAACTGTTTACAATCATCAATGGTCCTTATTTCATTAAAAAAATTTAAATCATCAGCAAACAATAATGTAGGGGAAACTATGCGATCACATATATCATTAATAAAAATTAAAAATAAGAGAGGTCCCAAGTTGGATCCTTGGAGAACCCCTGAACTAGCCATACATGCCTCAGATATGATTCCTCCATATTCTACAAATAATTTACAGTTGTATATTCAATATCCATGTTATTGGGGTAATTAGGTCATCTGAAGCGATAATTAAAAAATTCAACACAGCAGTTACAGTACAGCTCAATAAATTGAGGTAAAATGTAAAGAATTGCTTGATTTCGCATTTTAATTTATGTATATAGGTTTTTGAGGTCGCTGATTACGCTGAAATCAAAATTCAATTCAGAATAGTGAATGGAAATGCGGTAAAATAAGAAAATTATTTGCTTTATATTTTAATTTATTTATATACGAGTTTATATAGTTTTTTGAAGTCGTCGATTATGATTGCGAAACCAGAATTTAAACATTCAAAATAATATTTGAAAATATTACTTAGGTATATCATTATTTTTCAAACACGTTCTAATAACAAACACTACAATACGAGACATGACTATTTATTGTGTATCGCTAAGCATTCTACTACTCATATTATGCATTCTCCATGTTACAAGTCTATAGTATTATTTGTTTTATTACCCAATTACATTAGAAATATGAATAATTATAAAAAGTTTAAAAACACTATAAAATAGTTTTTAATTGACTATAATTTCTACAACATGATATAACGTATGGTGACTTGAGAAGTAAGTTACACTACTTCTCAAGTCCACCACAACTACTTGTTGAGTTTTTCCAAATTTTGTTTCTTGAGTTACATATTCTTGTTTTATCCCACTCTACATTTTAACTATTATTAAGTATGCGATTATCATCACGACATTTTGTTTAACGTTGTTTATTTTTCTTTAAATTTCTATATTGTGTATTTCCTTGTATTGATCTGATAAATAAATCACTGTCATAATTACTGCAACATATTTATTTTGATATTAATTTACTTCGTTTTCTTCTACTCCTACTAGTTTTTCTAATATATTTGCATCTTGGTCTTGCAATAGGTTGGCGCAGGAATTTTCCGAACAAAAACCACATCCTATTGTACATAACAATCTACGTGCCTTAAAAGGGTAAAAAATTTGAGTAAAAATATTTGCAAAAAACTGTATATGAGATTACTTTAAGAATTACTGGCCATTTTTTTGCTAAAGAAAATATTTATTGACATATTTATAAAAAAATCACGTTTTGAAAACATACACTCTGTCTGGTGTATACGCAAAAATATTTTGCATCATAATATATTGACCCAAAAGAAGCAAAAAAGTCTTATAAAATTTGCTTTATTTCAATGGTTTTGCTTAAATTAATTATTTTCTAAAAATACCATATTTTGAGGCCAGGTAGTATATATAAAAAGTAGTGTAGGTCAGTTTTGCCGGAGTTCAATGTCTTCTTGCGACTTACATCTCCCTTTATATTACTTTTATTGTATTTATAGTTATATATAAAGAACTTAAATGCAACGCCGGTGTCTTTTTCATAAAACGAATTCTCCGCTGTCGGTTCAAGGAAAATGTTCATGTGTTTCTCATACTTCATTGTTTAGTCGTAGATAGGCCACTCAACTAACCAATCAATCATCATATTGTTGTCAATGTGTTCGATTTTTCTAGTGTTTTAAAGTATATTTACAGTTGAAATTACAAAACCGTGTAATGAATGAGGTGATGAATTAAGTATTAATGAAATTAAATTAACCGCTGTTAATTTAATTGCTACAATGATGCTAAAGAAATTTTCTACAATAAATTTTTAAAAATGGTAATATTTCATTCTCATTGTTATTATAATACACTTTTTGCAGACAGTAAATTAGTGAGATCGGTGACTCTTTTTTTTTAAGAGACAAAGAGCTTCAAAAAACCGACCTGCACATGCTACGTTTTCTAATAAAATCTATTGAATAATTGTAATTTGTGAAAAATTGCTGTGGCAATAAGTAAACTAATATTAAATGCCAGTTATGTTTAGCAGTATCGAAATTATGTTTATATAAAAAATGAAGCTTATAAATTTCTATACAAAATATGTTATATGCATTTTTTCGTATCTGTTATTATACTCTTTGGAAATACGAAAGCAAAGGGTATATTGCATTTCATCGACACATTTCAAAAATTGTAAATATTGCTCGTAGAGAAAGAATTATGATATCACTTTTTTAAAAAATCGATCAGTAAATAAAAAGATTATGAAGCATTTTATGAAAAGTATTCACGCGAAGAGTGTGGTAACACCTTTGATACAACTCTATAAACACAAAGATACTATATAGTGTACTGACCAACGTTTCGATAGCCAAGATGGTATCATCGGGAGATTATTAAAATTAATAAAAATGTATAGCACTTATACCTACAATCTGTCCACCAGACGAGCCAAAATCTTATCGCCCCATCAGCTTAACCTCTTTTCTCCTTAAAACAATGGAGAAAATACTAGATCAACAGATTAGAAGCGAAATCATTACAGTGAAACCGCTTCACTCGATACAATTTGCCTATCAACCTGGCAAATCAACGATAAATGCTCTACATGGCCTGGTCAAAGGCATTGAAAAGTCATTTACAGCAAAGGAACTCGCTCTGTGTGCTTTCATAGATATAGAGGGTGCTTTTGACAACACCTCCTATGAATCCATATAAAGAGCCGCGGAAAAAAAGGAAATACAGTCCCCAATAATCAGATGGATACAATCCATGCTAAGAAGCAGAATAATTACCACAAATGTGGGGAACTAGTCGGCCACCGTGACTGCGGTTAGAGGTTGTCCACAAGGTGGAGTCTTATCGCCCTTGCTGTGGTCAATGGTGGTCGATGATCTTCTCCATAAGCTGAGTAATTATGGCTTCAACGTTCAGAGCTACGCTGATGACCTGGTCGTTACTGTGAGAGGCAGGCATGAGGTTATGATCTCAAACCACATGCAAATTGCCTTAAACATAATATCTAAATGGTGCTCGTCAGAGGGTCTTAGTGTCAATCCGAGCAAAACAGTTATTGTTCAATTCACCAAAAGGAGAAAACTCAATTTGAGAGCTCCTATGTTAAATGGAACAGTACTGAATTTTTCCAGTGAAGTCAAGTATCTAAGAGTAATCCTAGACCAAAAACTTACCTGGAACTCACACTTAGAAAGGACACTTACCAAAGCAACGACGGCTATTTAGACGTGCCGTAGGCTGTTTGGTAAGACTTGGAGTCTGAAGCCGAAAATGATACATTGGTCCTACCTATCGGTTGTGAGACCTATGGTTACCTATGCATCATGCATATGGTGGTCAAAAACAGAAGAAAAAGTAGCACAAGGAAAGTTGCAGAAATTGCAACGTCTTGCCTGTCTAGGGACTACAGGAGCAATGCGCTTGTGTCCCACAGCAGCTATGGAGGCAATGCTGGACTTACTTCCTCTGCATTTGCATGTGAGGAAGGAGGCAGCACTTAGTGCCTCAAGGCTGCATCAGGGACTTAAATTCAGACCAGGCGACCTGGTTGGTCACTTAAGGAGTTAATCCAATTCGAATTCATGACCAAACCCACTGACTCAATGCCAATCAAGCATGACTTTGACTGCCAGTTTGATGTGCTGATTGAAAGCCGTCAGGCGGGCAGAGTCGGAACATTGCGGTTGGAGAAAGAGTCACACATCTGGTACACAGATGGATCCAAGATGGATGAAGGGGTTGGTGTGGGCGTAGCAGGGCCTGAATGCAGGCTATCTAAAGCCCTTGGTAACACCGCAGCCATCTTCCAAGCAGAAATTTATGCTATAGATCTGTGTGCCTAGGAATGCCTAAATAGAGGCACTCGAAGGGCAAAGATCTATATACTTTCAGATAGTCAGGCAGCATTAAAGGCTCTCAGGTCATATACCTTCGAGTTAAAAATTGCCTGGGAATGCAGACAATCCTTGAAGCAACTGGCAAAAAACAACAAGGTTACCTTGATATGGGTGCCAGGGCATGAGGGGTTAGAAGGCAACGAATTGGCTGATAGCCTCGCAAAAAAAGGGGCTGAAGCCCCGTTTTTTGGACCCGAACCGTTCTGTGGCCTATCCAAGGGACACATAACGGAGGAGGTCCTAAAATGGGAAAAGGAACAAAAAGAGTCCTACTGGAGGAACACTCCAGGCCAAAGACAAGCAAAAAGGTTTATAACCTATTCAACAAAGAATGCCACAAGGCTTCTCGAACTGGAAAAGTCCGATCTAAGGCTGATCAGAGGCCTTCTAACTGGCCATTGCCCCTTGAGATATCAACTCAAGAACATGGGCATGGCAGAAGATGACAAATGCAGATACTGTGAAGCTGCAACTGAAACTGTGGAACATATACTTTATGAATGCAGGGTGCTAATACGCATTAGGCTAAAGTACCTACAACAGGCGGAATTAACGCCTGAAGGCATAGGAAAATTAGCTCCCAGGAAAATCGCAAGCTTTGCAAAAAGTCTTGGAATCCTGAGAAACAACTAGATGAAGGGTAATTCATAAAAGACCTTTTAGGTCGAGGTGAAGAAAGGCCGACTCAGGGCCAAGCGACCCCTTAAAAAATCTACAATCTATACCTACAAACTTATCAAAGATAACAACACTCTTATGTATTTTTTTCATAAAATGTTTGATAACTTTTTTTATTTACAGATCTTTACATTCTTCAAAAACGCAGGAGTTCTTCCTTTGGCTAATACTAATTTATTCCCCAAATTTCAATAAAATCTGAGTTTTCTCTTCTAAGTTATTTAGCTTAAAGGGGCATGCCGAACTGGGAGGCAGACGGTCTGACAGAAAGACGCACCCATGACGGACATTTTAAAAGTTGTTGCTAATTCTATGATGAACACAATGATATGATATTTGTTTTCTCTACGAACGATATTTACAATTTTTAAAATGTGTCGATGAAATGCAATATACTCTATGCTTTCGTATTTATATTTTTTGTAGAAAATTTTCTAAGCTTCATTTTTTATATAAACATATTTCGATATCGCCAAGGGTTAGAGAGATATAAGCAAAAAAATCGAGCGCAACAGTTTGAGCTGGGGACTTTTAGTATATGTAATAGAAAACATGAAATGAACATCCTTACCAAGTTTCAAAACTTCATAAATTTTTTCCGTCAAACGTCAAAATTTTGTTCTAATTTGACTGGGATACATCGATAAGCGAGGGAAGTAACAATTATAGAATTATTGAGCCTTAATATGGCTACATCAGTATAGAACAATATCTCACATTACTCTGACTATTACTTGCAATTACACACTGATTGCTAATTAAACACGAAGATCTTACCTTAAGTAAATTGTTAGTTCATCCAGTATAGATAATAATATTACATTCAGGATATTATAGCTCTGGCACCTCAGCATGTTGAGAAAGTAGAAGAAATCATAAACAAGGTCGAGTGTACCCAATTTAGTTTGGCCACTTATATTTTGGCTCCCCCTATAAATGGACTCTCTCAGTGCGAGTTTACAAGTTTGTATAATTAATATTTGTCTCGCTGTCAGTAACCCCACGTCTCTATAACAGCTCTTAATACACTATTTAACAGATTAAACAATTAAACTTCTGCGACCAATAAAAATAAGGACGGGGCCGGCTGCTATTATCCTAAATTGGCTATGAAATTAAGAGAAACTCCACCACAAATTCCAGTTTCGGACAAACAGATCAACTTGAGGGATTGTGAGGACCACATTGTGTGAAGAGTATTATTGAAAAAGGAGACACCACCGCTACAGGCAATTCGGTGAGATTTCAGTTTCGCGGCCGGAGTGGGAGTGGCGTCGCTATTGCGTCTATCGGGACGACGCCGTGCGGCGCAGCTTCATGTAATCATGTTCCCTCTCCTACAGTATCCGCGCGATGTTCTGAACAAGAGGACGTTATACCTACTCTAATCGGATGTCAACTAATTCAACAATAAAATAGCCTACGCATCATTAACTCATTTTTTATGACAGGTTATAATTAGTTGGACAAGAGTCAGTGGTAAGGTGATGCTCGCGGCTGAGTTTGGACGAAAGTATGTGATGCTGAGAGCGTGTTTTGGCAACTTCTTGAAGGGATTTATGCATTTTTCATATTAAGTGTTTTGGTGCGTGATTGTGAGTGATAAATTTTCCGGTGTCTTTAGAGACAAGGCAATGGAAGCGGATAGGATGCTCCTCCACGCCATCAAAAGGGGGTTCTTGTTGCTTCTGATCCTTCAATTATTTCTCGGTTAGTATTTTGATTTTTTGCGTAGTTGGAGAGCATGCCGATTTGCGAATAAATTAAAAATAACTGCGAAACATACGACACAGAATTAAAAAATATATAATAAGCATGTATACATAAAACTGTGACGTTAGTCGATCGATATTAATGATTATTTTCAAATTATATTTCAAACCTATATTTTTGACTACAATATTGTAACAGATGGAGAACCGCCCACAACAGGCCCCCTCCATACCCTCCCCTCTCTTTGTCCTAGCAAAGGCTCTTCATAAGTTAAAAAATTTTACAGCGAAATTGATGCAAGAGCACTATGGCATTAAATTTTTCTGTGACAGTTAACATTGCTTCTATGACATATTATATCTAGACAAAAGAAATAAACGAACTTTTTTTTCTTAATTTTTACTAAAGTGCTTAACATGAAGATCAATGGATTTCACGAATACCTATATGATAATAGATAAAGTTAAAGGTAAAAGGATTGTGAGGTAGAATGAAGAACGTGATACGACTGGCGTACAACTGCGTAACTTCACTCTTTCACATTCATATAGAAAAATTATAATATTAATTTATTGTATGAGAGCAAAATTGTAAATAGTGACAATGCGGTTTAAAAAAATATGTAAATGCATACTTATTAGAACAATATGGTTTCAAGGTACCTGATGGTCAAAGTTCTAGTTTTGAAATCAGAAAAAAACACATCTACATAATACAATCCAATATTAGAGAAGGAAAAATTGCTTTAAAAATACTAGCATAAGCAAGAAATCTATTAGATATATTACATTTGCCTTCTTTTTGAATATAAAGAAGTTTCCTAAAAGCTAATCAGTACTATCGCCGCCATATTGAAAAATGGCGGCAAAGTTTTTGTTCTTGTTTATGATTACTTAAACTTTGCAGAAAAAAGCCTCAAGTATAAAAATGTAAATCATTAAAAACACGCTATTTCTTGTCGCCTACTGAAAATTGCCTAAGATTGTCAATTAAGCCATGGATCTTTGAAACTAGTTTCTGCATATTTGGATCCATCTTCTAGCAAGCTACTTGAGTTCATAACCGGTGGTTGCATATCCGGATGCACAAAAGCAGGATTAAAGGATTTCGTCGTGTGTGGACATTATCAGGGATTATCTTGCAGCTATTTAGAAGGTATACTAAATGACGAAGATGTTGGAAATGACGATGTAATGTCAAAACATTAAGGAATCATCACCTGTACTTTCATTTTATCTGATCTAGCATCATTAGCAAATGGTATTCCCTCAATATCAAAACCAACACATATATTGTAAAAATAAAGAAAACGCCATTTAGTGTTTTGTCTAGAAAAGAGGTTCATTTTGTATAGGTAAAAATACATATTATTTAGTATAAAAAATAATTAAATTGTTGACTCCTAAGCAAAGGAATAAATCAACTCAGGATTTCCATTTCAGCCAAAAATATGTCTGTCCGGCTGTTTCAAAATTTTAAAATCCATATTTAGAAATAGATGGTGAGAGTTGTGGCGGGAGTTCTGCCACTCCAGCCCCACAAGATATACAGTTATTCACCTTGGCGTTTGGTACGAAAATTAAGTTTACTCAAGGAAATACTTATATAATAATAATAATACGCGGGCAAATTTGGACAAGCCTTTTTTTCAGCACACCTATGTGAAATAAATGCTCTGCCTTAACAGCACTGTGATATCTGTAATATTCAATGCAACCTAGGTCATATTTCATTCCAGTGCAGCCAATGTAAGATTATATAGCAATCTTTAATCAATCAATTAATTGAAATATTCAGTCATATTTTAATGTACACACTAAAAAAAATTCGGAGCAAACAAAAATGTTGTTGCGTACATACAAAGCAATTTCTTGGTTAATGTTAATAAATTTTTGTTGCTCCAACAAAATTTTTTTTTAGTGTGTACTCCCCTTAGTCAATATAATTTAAAAAAAATGATTTTATCATCGCTTTTTTTGCAGAAATTAATATTTTATTGTGAATTTTGTGAATGAATGAGTAGTTTCAGTAGTTTAACTCCAAATGCTCTATTGATTTTCTTCCGGTGCATCCTTTAATCTATAGTGGTCTTTTAAATTTTTTTGTTACCAAAAAATAAATGTCCTGGCACACCCCGGGAAGAGTCTATTCCTGTATTTTCTATTTTACTTATGTTCAGTAGTTGGGTTTTCTGTGTAGTTGTAGGTTAATGGGAGTAAATAAATTGTAGCTGACTCATGGGAACATGGACAAATGTGAAATAAAAATGTTTACTCTTCGCACCTACTTAGGTAATAATGTTGTGTGCTTGTATCATTGAAAACGTATAAAAACACCGTTTTTACCTTCCTCTTTGTTGAATACCACCGAAGACATAGATAGCCTGCAGTATTTTGCAGTACATTTTGTTCAAACTTCGGAATTTTGGAAAATCCGTAACATTATAGAACTCATAATTCAATAACTGTTAGATTTTGAGAAAATGGTAATAACAAATTTAATCGATTTTATTATGATTCACATTTTTTATTAGACTTATTTTATATCTGCAATGGTTAAGAAATTACACATAAAAAACAAGAACCAGCCACCCTTTTTCAATATGGTGAATGCAACATAGCTTCGAGCTCACAGAACTTTTAATACATTCTATAAAACGGTAATCTCTAACAAATTTCTTACATTTACGGTTCATATAGTGCATGCCTTATTTACACTATATTGTTTGCATATAGAAACTACTTATTTAACTAAAAAAAGAGCAAGAGAAACTTAGTTATAAACACCTACATTAAGAAAACGCCTTTCAATATGAAGGTATTTAAGTTTGTCACTGGCAAAAAACACATTATTCCAATTTAAACATATATACTATAATGAAGCATCGCATGTCATAAACTATTTATATTTCCCTTAATTACTTATTTGTAAATTCCCAAATATGAGATTTAAATGCAAGCTATCATGCAAGTTTTGTATATTTCCATGTTTAGCTTTTACAATTTGTTAGTAAATGACAGCACTAGTATTTAGCAGATTTCTGAGATTGGCTGCATTTGTTCGAGTATTTGCGTTAATAAGATGTCATTATTTGACAAAATAACTTCAAATCAGTATTTGTGGAATAAAAATTAAGTGCGCATATAAACATTGAAATATATTCTAAAAATAAAAACCGCGACGGCATAACTTGGCAACAGAAAGAGGGAATATGATAAAAATCGAACAAATTTGTATTTTTTTCTGTACTGAGACCAGTAAGGGTTGCTTATATATAAAATACATACAATAATCTTTACTTGCATTTGGCTACCATGCAAGGAATAGATGGGGAGATAGGTACCTAATAGCCATTAACTTTAGTGTCATTGAGACATTAAACTTACAAAATTCTTGATTTCTTTGGTAAATAAGGTCACAATTATTACTATTGTAACCTGGATGAATATAACAATAATAATATAAATTAATTTAGGTGCCAATAACGAATAATAACACGTTAAAAAACCTTTATCTATTATGCTTGCCTCATTCCCTTTATCATTTGGTGAATTCCTTATCCATTACTTTGACGTTCTAGTTACTTTATCCAGCATTTCGAATATAACTTTTCCAGTAACTGAACATTGATAAACAAATTAACCTGTTTATCGATTAGTTAAGTTAAGCATGCCTTGAGATTTCGACTCTTAGAGAGATAGCCATTTGCTTACCATGAAATTTGAGGATTGAAACATCCATTTATGATTATAGTGATAACTAGATTTAGAAGAGCAAAAAGATCAATAAGATGTTGAACGGGATACATTTTGAACAACTGCTACAGGTGATGACATCACTAAAAAATTGATGTCGTCAAATATAGTTTGCTCCATTATCCTCCAAGAACCTTTTTATTTTTAATCTTTGAGTAACAAGGCAGGTTTTTTTAAATTACTTCCACATCCAGTGGAAGTATAGTAACGACAAAAAAATTTTTTTTAATTTTTGTTGTTCAAATGGGCTTAAATGTCATGAAACGTCGAGATTTTAAGTTTGAGCGAAAGAAAAATTTCTGTCTGTCTGTCGGTCTGTCTGTAACTTTTTTACATATTACTTTAATGAGATATGGAACTAGATTATATTTTCTTCTTGTTCCGTCGAAGGGTTGGGGGTAAATTGGGGTAAATTTAGGTAAATCAAGCAGGTAAGAGTCCATAAAATTGATATCTAGTATATATAAGAGAAGCTAAGGTCTCAAAAAAAATTTTGGCATTAGCCACCCCCATTACCACCCCCACCCCATTATTAAAGGGGATAAAAAAAATGTGATTTAGTGTGCGCACAAGAACCAGAAACTTCAAAATATTTTTTTACTTCATCCACCCGCACTACCACTCCCCTATCACAACCCCCACCCCACTACCGATATGGGGTATCGTTTTATAGGGTTTTGGGGTAGAGGATTTCAAATATTATGTTATTAAAGTTCCATAAACAATTATTTCCACATACAACATTTTTTCGTTGTGAGTGACTTGGATAGAAACTCCGGATGTGGAAGTAGTGATTCTTTGGGCAGCGGTTTTTTACTTCCACATCCAGTGGAAGTATAGTAACGACAAAACAAATGTTGAAAATTTGTATTGTTCAAATAAGCTGTTATGAAACGTCGATATTTTAAGTTTGAGCAAAAAAAAATTTTGTCTGTCGGTAACTTTTTTTGTGCGCACGATTACTCTGGAACCGTTTAGGATATTGACATGAAATTTGGTACTCGTATATACGCTGGAAATAGATTATATTTTCATCTTATTCCGTCCAAGAGTCAAGGGTAAATTGGGGTAAATGGGGGTAAATAGGTAAATCAAGCAGGTAATAGTCCATAAAATTGGCTTTTAGTATATTCAAGAGAAGCTAAGGTCTCAAAAAATTTGTTGGCATTAGCCATCCCCATTACCACCCCCACCCCATTATTTAATTATTTAAGGGGATGAAAAAACATGTGATTTAGTGTGTGTACAAGAACCAAAATCCTCAAAATATTTTTTTACTTCATCCACCCACACTACCACCCTCTATCACCACCCCACCCCAGTAGCGATGTGGGATATTGTGTTATGGGTTTTTGGGGTAGACGATTTCAAATATTATATCACTAAAGTTCCATAAGCAATTATTTCCACATACAAAGTTTTTTTTCGTTGTGAAAGACTTGGATAGAAAATCTAGATGTGGAAGTGATCTCTTGGGCAGCAGTTTTATAAATATGTATCTAGTTTCTTACCAATTTGAGTAAAATTCTATTGGGTTTTTGTGTTTCAATTGTGAGATACACCAACGTTACATTGTAATGTAACATGGTGATAGCTTGGTAGTGAAATAAGTTTTCTTCTCTTTTGGTTTTCGGTAAAAATTGTAATTCCAATCTGCAGAAGCTAAACTTTCCAACGGAATCTCGCAATTCTTGTGAATATTCGTATACAATACTAGAAGTAGTCAAAGTATAGTGCCCCGACAATATTCTAGAATACATTACGAGTGGCATTGGATGGAGTATTTATCGAAGTTTTGAGTACTTGAGAAGAATGAGTACTTTATCACATTATTGTGGTACCTTTCTGCTAGGAACAAATTTGATTAAATAAATCACGAGAGTTTAACTCCAGTGATTTTGTCATTCAATTTCTTTTGAGTTTAATAAAAAATTGAAAAATATCCTTAAAAAAATAGAAACATAAGTGATATTTGTTAATAAATTGTTTTTAAATAAAAATTACATATTAATAGTGAACTAAATTAATTATTTGACATTTCAATACAAAACAAAGAATGCGTTGCTAGAGGAATGTAGAAGGTAAGAAAAAAATGGTGAATTATTTTTTCTTCTCCTTCCTTTTTAGCCACCAGAAATCTATTTTTCTGACAGTCCTGAAGGTAACAGGAATGGAATTGTCGAAATTATACGAGATAATTTAAATAAATCCTGATTGATTGATATCGGTACGAAAATAGTCGGTATAATACCTGTAAGTCTCGCTATAAGTTAAAATAGTCAAAATTATTATTTTCGATTGGATAAAAGAACGACACATGACAAATGAGTTAAATATACAAAGATATACCAATATAATAATAATAATAATAACCTTTATTTTCCAATTACAAGTACAATTAATTAATAACCATACAAGTAACTCGGGAGTGCGTCAAAATTCTGAGCTGATATGCATGAGCATAATACAATTCAAAATATGGAATAAAATACATGTAAAATTGTATAAGGAATAACACGTACATAATAACAAACTACAAAAATATATGAACACGAAACAAATAAATAAATACATAAGTATATAAATAGCCAGACTGAGTAAAATTCATTAACACCACTTTTCAATTAGTAAATTTCTTCTCTCCTCTTTTTAAAATTAAACAGGCTTTTACAATTTTTCAGATTCATGGGCAAATAGTTATAAATTTTACATCCGTTGTAAAACCGACTTTTTTTTATATATTTTTGTTGTATGCTGATGTGGAAATTAGCTGATCTTCAAATCTTGTTTGATAATTATGGTGTATTTGGTTTGTAAGAAAAGTTAATTTGTTTTTAAAAACATATTAGAGCATATTATTCAACGAGATTGTAATAATGGCTATTACTCCCCAGAATGACGTTCACGGGACGAGCCGAAGGCGAGTATCGTAATTCATCCGAATGAGTAACAGCTATTATACACGAGTAGAATACTATACTCTTTCTACGACTACTCATCGCTTGAAATTATTCTTTTATAACAAACTATTAGTACAAAATCTGATAGTAATTTAAACTTTAAGGAAATCAACATGTGCATGACAGATTGACATTTGCATGATAGATTGAATTGAGTTATGACTTACGTGACGTTTGTGAGTTTTTAACCATATGGATATGAATATAAGCTCTTGTGATTGTTCCTAACCCATCGAGTAATGAATTATTACCCACGGTCGTGAGTAATGGACACCATTACCTGTTCAAATAATATCTATAGTAAATGAATTACTCAATAGTAGCAAAAATAGTTATTTGTGCAACAAGTGTGTAAAGTAATACTTTTTTTACGAATGGAAATTTTGTCGCACGAGCCGTAGGCGAGTTCGATAATTTCATCAATGAGAAAAATCGCAATATCACCATGACCAAACTATGTTTAAATGAGGGAAACTAATCAAAAGCTTGAGAATGTAAGTGAAACTTCAATATTATAAATAATTCAACCGTAATTGTTAAAGAACATTGAAAATAGGCAAATTTTATAATAATATACTCAGTGATAGTAAATAAAGGGACTATATAAAATTAAATAATTTTAACCTTTAAAAATATGAGATATGATTATTATAGGAAATTTTTAACTTTTTTACTTTACGCACGGTAGTAGAAAATAGTATTTTATATAACAAGTTGCTAAAATGGTGTTTTATATGAGTAAAAAAAACACATTTTAGTCTCGAGTTATATACAAAATTTTTTGTTTTGCCATTCTAAATTAGAAAACAATATAATTTTGTAAAAATACGGCAAATTGACAAAGTTACTTTGTCTTAATGACTAAATTCTGTTGCTGTTTCCACAAAAACCAATAATAAAAGTTTTATTTCACACTGTGAAATACAATTTCTTTATTTCACACGTTTTTCTTTATTTTTCACTTGTCAATAATGACATTGTTTTGATTCATTGAAAATGTCAAATAAATGTCATTTTAGGATATGGCGTTACAAAATAGTATTTTATATAACATGTGGTTAAAACGGTGTTTTTTTACAAGTGGGACGTTTATAGTACGAGCCGAAGGCGAGTGCTATAAACCACACGAGTAAAAAAAAAACACATTTTAGTCTCAAGTTATATGCAAAATTTTTTGTATCGCCATTCGAAATTAGAGAACAATATAATTTTGTAAAAATACGGGAAATTGACAAAGAACAGTTATTTTCTTGTTTTTCATATTGAATGTTAGATATAGTAAGTGTATGAAAGAAGTTGGCAAGTCGTTTCGTAGGGAGAACTTCTTGTTGATATATTAGCATGGTCAGACTTAAACCTATGGTATATGAAAGGAACGAATAATTTCTTTGAAAGTTATCTGTTGAATACCCGAAATAATATGTGTTAACAATAATGTAAGCAGAAATACAGGATATTTATTTTTAGACTTGAAATATCATGAAAAGTCGAGATTTTAACTATGAGCATAAAAAAATGTATATCTGTCGTTTTGTCTGTGTGTCTGTAACTTTTTTGTGCGCACGATTACTCTGGAACCACTTATGATATTGACTTGAAATTTGGTACACCTGCGTATTATAGCGAAATCTGGAACTGGATTATATTTTGGTCTTATTCCGTTGAAGGGAGGTAAATGGGGATAAATAGATAAAGCAAGCAAGAAAGAGCCAATAAAATTAAGATATAATGTATGTACAAGAAGCCTGTTTCAATATTTTTTTTACATAAGCCACTCCCCACTCACCTCCATAATATATCTCACCCCGCTATTAAAGGGGGTTAAAAAAATAAAATTGTTATTTAGTGTGTGTACAAGTACCAAAGGCTTCAAAATTTGTTTTGACACCAGCCACCACTTCAGTTTTGACAACAGCCACCCACCTTATTATTAAAGAGGGTAAAGAAATAAAGAAGTGATTTAGTATGTGTACAAAAACCAAAGGCCTAAAAACTTTTTTTGGCATCAGCCACCCCCATTACCACCCCCACTGGAAATTTGATGCGGAAATAGTAATTCCTTAGGCAGCGGTTTTCACTTGTAATATTTACGACTTGTGAAAAAAACATCTGCATTTTATAACTTATTGCATAAATATCTATTGTTTATTTTAAACTTCCATTATAAAGTTAATTTAACTTTTTTCATGTACAACGTTCTTCTAAATATACACAGGATGATTTTCAAGTTACATTTACTTTTTTATGAATATTCAGAGGCAAACAGACTCACATCTAGTGTAAAACTCCGAGAATTTATAGTGCCAAGTAGATTGATAAATGTGGTAATACTTTTTGTAACAGTTTTATATAAATTCATATGATGAGAGACAAGCACACTTGATATTCCTCTGAGGTCGCTAGTTCCGGTAGCTGCAATGGATTTTTTTGTGAGAAAGATATTAATCGCTGTTTACTGGAATATTTGGGGTGTGACGGTTATCTCTAAATGTACACCTCTCTCCGTGACAAAATCTTAGTCATAAAGGGGGTCACGTTGCTTAATTTGTTTTCATTTCCTTATGCGTAGATAATTGTGACCATTTTCTTAATTATGCATGTCTATGCATCCAACATGTGTTTATGCGTATTCACTATAACTAAAAAACCTCTTATAGAAAATTAGTCATAGACCCAACTGTTTTCTTATGGAAATTGAATTTCGTCGGTTGAATCGCTTTAATATCCACGTAGTGCAGTGGAAGTATAGTAAACGTAAAACAATTGTGTTTTTTCACCGTTACCATATTTTTGTTCAAATAAAATAAAAATAAATAGATAAATAAATGTTTATTGTGCACAAAAGAGTTCACACACAAAAGGAAGAGGTTAGCCTAAACTATGTTCCATCATTAGGCAAAAATATATTAAACCAGACGACAGAGAATATTTTATAGTGAAACCTACAAAAACTTGCAAAATTAATAATTTTTTTTAATGAGTTCGTGAAAGTATATAGAATAATATCCATTCCGCTCGGATGCAGAACATAAAAAAACTGATTTTTTTAGAGTAGGAAAAAATAAAAAATATAGGTAGATAGACCACATGTTTCTGGACAAAAAAATATCGCTAAAGCCACGGTATTTCTGGAAAAAAAATAGTGAAGTAACTTTGTCACTCTGCGCGGCCAAGCGCACGGTTAAATGCATACTAGGGAACTTCTAAAAATTCTTAGCAGTTCTAACGAGTAAAATAAAGCTTTTTCTCTTTCTGATTACACATTTTTAACATTTTTATTTGTGAATAGGGGGATAAATAGAAAATATATAATTATGAACGCATACACAGACACTACACATAAATTTTTAAGTGCCTTTACTGCATGGTATTTATTACAGGTACACCTATCTACATTTAAGCTATATCTAATGGATTCGTTATACATTTGTTAGTGTATTGAAAAAGTTCCAGAATTTATATTCAAAACAATCAGAGAGATCATAGTTATAAGAATAAGATCGTGAAAATCGCAATTTCTTATCATGATCTGACTGATCATATTTTAGAAAAAATGCATACAAATAAACGATTTTGTGTTTGAACATTCGAAAAGTATACATTTTTTCCGAAATAATGATATTTTATTTTTTCCATTGGGTCAAGTTCTCGGCAAATTGCAGCCTCCACTATATATATATTTATTAACAAAATTATCAAGCAAGGAAATTAAAATGATTTGAGATGTACTTTTTTGTGAACACACGTTAGTACAACTTAATAAACCATAATAATCATGAAGTGTACATACTTTTTAACAGTTCTCAATAAAGAAAGAATTTTTTTGAAGGGTTTTATTTTTTTCTGTATTTTTTATTGCGACGATAATATATAATAATATTAATAACACGTCCTTATTATTTTTCATATAAACATGACAATTAATTATACAATTTTCCATCTTTAAAATGAATCAACACTCATATAGATTAAACAACTTCTGATTTAGTGACATGTAATTCAGTTCGTCGGTGTCACAGTGATGCGTATTTAAGTGCGCGCACGCATGGATCTCGAGTTATAACGTTTTTTTTTTTTTTTAGATTTCTCTGAAGGAGCTGGCTATTGGCCTTTTTCCACTGCGACCTATAAGGTCTATTGTAGTACTCCATTTTTGTGCCTTAGAGCTCCTTATCCAAACATGGTCTTCCTAGACTTCGAGTCTGTTGATAAGGACCCCCAGGTGGTTATCAGCTTCTGTCTTTCTCTCGCCGAGCCGCCTCAGTCCAGTCAGGCTTTTACAGCTCAGCATATGGACTCAGATCTCCAACGAGAACTTGGGTCACCAATCCAAGCGCCGGACGCGACCGACGTTGCTTAACTTCGCTGATCGAGTGCCGGCGCCCAGATCGAACGGTTAAATGCACAGAGGGCTGTTGAGTTATAACGTTATATTTGACTATTTTTTTCCGGGAAAACCGAGGCTTTAGCGATAAATTTTGTTAGGCCATTTTTTGTTCATAAGTATGTGATCTATCCATCTGTATTTTTTATTTTTCCCTAGCTTGACTTAATTTGAAAATTTTGAAAATATGGATAAAAAAAAATTTTTTTCACTTTTATTTTATCTTCTGCATCCGACCGAAACATAAACTTTTCAGGATATTATTCTGTACACTTTCACGAACTTAAAAAAAATATATTCATTTTGAAAGCATTTGTAGGTAAATACCTTCATTGACTGGGCTATATATTAATATTGCACACACGTATATTGTAATACTTATAAATAAAAGCAAAAATCTATCAATGAATGAAATGAAATGAAATGAAAGTGAAATGGAATATTGCTAAAACAGTAAGATTCGAGTAGTACAAATTACCAAATTGTGTACCAAAAATATTGCAAAATATGGTGCCTACATCTTACAACATATATAACTACACATTAATCATAAATACCCTAAAGTATTATAATTCAGGAAAATTTACAAGGATAGCAACTTCCAAAAATAGGCTTAGAATGTCATGAGACGTGGAGATTTCAAGTTTGAGCAAAAAAATATGTTTGTCTGTCTGTAACTTTTTTCTGTGCGCGCGATTACTCTGGAACGGTTTAAGATATCGACTTAAAATTTGGTACGCCTATTTATTATAACGGGAACTAAAATTAAATTATACTTTCAGTATATTCCGTCGAAGGGTTTGGGGTTAATTGGTAGAGCAAGTAAGTAAGTGTCCATAAAATTGGGATTTAGTGTATGTACAGGAAGCCATAGTCTTAAGCTAGCTATTCCACAACTCAACGAGGACACGCACACATAAACAACAATACAACACCCAGTCCCTGCGACATTGCGACAAGTGAAAAAAAATGAGCTAACACTTTTTTTACATAAGCTTTGAATCTTTCTGATAAAAAATTGTTTTTGAAAAACTTGATATTTAAAACTACACGTTAAACTTGACGAGATAGAACTGTCAGAAATGGAATCTACTTTACCACAAAGATGTGTGTATTGATGTATGTGTTATGGTTATTATTTAAAAAATTCAATTTTAAGAGCACAGTAATTCGAAAACCATAAGTCAAAATGTTGCTACATTCTGCATATGGAGGTTCTAGAGCACGCTGATTAATAAAATTGCATTAGTTTTTCAATTAAAAAATGCCTAATATGATATCTAGAAGAATCCACCCCATTTTACTTCCACATCCAGTGGAACTATAGTGACGACAAACAAATTTTTGAAAATTTTTATTGTTCAAATAGAATGTCATGAAACGTCGAGATTTCAAATTTGAGCAAAAAAAAAATCTGTCTGTCTGTCTGTCTGTCTGTCTGTCTGCCTGTCTGTCTGTCTGTCTGCCTGTCTGTCGGTCTGTCTGTCGGTCTGTAACTTTTTTTTTGTGCGCACGTTTACTCTGGAACCGTTTAAGATATTGACTTGAAATTTGGTACACGTATATACTTTAACGGGATCTGGAACTAGATTATATTTTCATCTTATTCCGTCGAAGGGTTGGGAGGTAAAATATGGGGTAAATCGGCAAATCAAGCAGGTAAGAGCCCATAAAATTGGTATTTAGTATATACAATAGAAGCTAAGGTTTCAGAAAAATTTTTGGCATTAGCCACCCCCATTACCACCCCTACCCCATTATTAAAAGGGATGAAAATAAAATTGTGATTTAGTATGTGTACAAGAACCAAAAGTCTCAAAATATTTTTTTACTTCATCCACCCCCACTACCACCCCCACCCCATTACCGTGTGGGATATCGTCTTGGGGTAGACGATTTCAAATATTATATTATTAAAGTTCTATAAACAATTAGTTCCACATACAAAATTTGTTCGTTATGAGAGACTTGGATAGAAAATCTGGATGTGGAAGTAGCGATTCCTTGGGCAGCGGTTTTTCTAATAAAAATGCACGTCAGTGACTAAAATAAGTTTTGTTTTACTCAAAAGGACATAATGTCTGTCCAAATTTGGTTGAAATTGGATGACTATAATTGCATTTCCAACTTCCTCTGTTAACTGTTCAGCTATATAATCTCGAATTTCAAGTGGGCATCAGTTTTTTTTTCTCCCATAATTTGGACAGCTTATTTCCATAAAGTTTTATATGCATCCCTCGACGACGCTGGCCGATTCCCAAGGTCCGTAACCCTTCAGCATTAAAATATCACTTTCGGAATCTGCTACCAGCGATGCCAAAGATCTTCTGAGGCAATGTCCAGTGTAAAGTAAGTGAAAGAATAAGGTAATCCTAAAAACAAATCTATTTTTTTGAGCATCGAACCAAACGGATAAATGCCAATAAGTTTCTTTGTACATGGACCCTTTCCGTATCCAAGAAAAAGTTTGGGGAGGACGTAAATGTGCATATTTGTTAATCATTTCCATTAAGTTTATCTTTTCAACGTTTTTGCTAGCAATTATGAATTCCAGGAGATATTTTGTTTTGATACTGGGAATAACAATTTGGTAAACATCTTCTTTATTTACCTCGACTGCACCTTGTTCTGTAAATTTTAATACGCGTGCCTCAATTGTATATTTTTTACCCTAAATAGCTATTACTGAATTAAATTCCGTCGACTTTGCCAAGTTCTATAGCAATACGACCTTAGTTGTAGTTGATGATGAGCTAATATACGTGATCGACAATCTTCTAAAAGCTCTGGTTACGGTTTAAATGTGAGCAAATGAAAATCACCAGAATAATGCATGTATTACAAAACTTCTCTGAAGACGTAAACAGGAAGATGAAGGAGCTTTGTACCTTATTATCATTAATAAGTTTGTTTGTTTGATCTATGAATGTAAATTTCACAACAATTTATTTGATTGAAGTCTAAACTGTCCTTTAATATCTCAACGCCTCTGTATTTCTAAGCAGCAGTATTACTTATTAGCAATATTAGACAATTTGTAGTGGTGTATATGCGGTAGAGGAGCACTTAGTATTGTATGTATATATCTATATACAAAGTTGGGTATGGTTAGGTGTGATAAATGGTGTGAATTTAAACAGGATATTAGTAGTTCTGCTCTGATAGAGCGGGATGTAAATATACTAACACAATGAAACCACGAACGGAACGCCTTGTTTACTGTTAATATATATAATATAAATGGTTTCGGAGATGTGGAATATGGGTATAAACTGATTTTAATTAAATTCAGCCAATCGATGTGAAATTAAATCATCATTTACACAATGGTTTTGCGGCAGTTTCGTATCAAAAATAAATCAACGGATGGGTTTGTTGTATGGTAAATAAAATTAATTTAAAACAAGTAGCACGGGGTGAAATATGGTTTTGATTAAGTCTTATAGGGATGCAGGAATACACGGAAGTAGAAATAAGACCACACAAATTATATTAACTGTAGGTAATAGGGATTAGGTGAAAAGTAAAAAAATCCAAGTAACAATTTAAATATCTTTTAGATTCATTTACGTTTTCTTTTTCGCTTATGCGGTTGCTCACTAGAAACTTCTTCCATATTTCTTCTATCTGTAAGAGATGATTTTCTTAGTCTGTTTATCGAGTCACGTCTGGCAAAAGGATTTATTATTCTAGTCGCTACAATAGTTTTCTCGGCCTGGGTTATCACCTTGTATACATTATCACTGGTTTCTTTTTCTTTTCTATTCTTCATGCTCATCCCACAAGTTGGGACCAAATATTCGTCGTCCTCCAGCAGTGAGCCCTTACTGAAGGGAAGGCTGAATACTGAGGCTGAGTTATTACTGGTGTTCTGAAGGTTTTTACGACTTCGCTGTCAGTCTATTATAGAGGTTTTCTCCTCGTTAATGTCGGTCGGTTAAGGCAAGCCTACCGGTTACAGTTCCTATACGACGTTTCCCTCTGGTGCCCTTTTTTCTTTTCCGCAGAGGTCGTTAAAGGGCGGACAGTGATTATGGTGTTAAGCGAGTGAGTGGCTAACTCGTGGCTTGGATTGCCACCGGGTATGCTAGTTCCTATAGCCACACCACACGTGGTGTGGATCCTGAGGTTGAGCTGTCCTTGTCGCTCACCTTACCGGCATGGGCGACCCTGCAAGACGCCAATATTCTTGGCTAAAGATGTCGGTCTCGGATGACTGGGGCCGGGCAGGACTATTGCCCTTAACCCCAATACATCGCTGTAGACCGGGGACCAGCCTCGTGCAGGGCGGGCGAACTCACAAATGTAAGCGGTGCAGACGATTTCGGTCCACCTCCCTGGGTCCTGGCTCGTTGGACCTTGCTGGCTAAGGCCTCTTCTGGCGTTCTTCTGTCTTCGTCTTCTGCTCTTCGCCAGCTTGTTTGCCCCCCGGGGGGTAGTCATCGGTCTGTTAGGTGTGTTGGGTTTTGTGGCGGGAGTGACTGCCGGTACACAAGATGCCAAGAGGCATCCTGTCATCCGGATCATCGGTAGGGTAAGGATGAGCTGTGTAGCTCGAGGAAGGGCAGACCTAACTGCTTTGGTAGCATTTTCGGCCTGCCCGGAGCTAGGGGGACTACAGGTACTGGACGGTTGTTTGTCCGGTACCCGCAGGGTCTTTGGGTGGGTGGTTGGATGTCGTCATGTCTCTTCTGTGGGGGTGGATCGTCGGGTGGTGGTATGTCTCTCATACTCACCCGTTATCCAGGAGCTGCATCTTCGGCCGCTTGTGCCTCGGAGCATCTGCTGGGTCATAGTCAGTTGCCTCCCTGACTAGTGGGTTCCCATGCTCCTCGGCAAGGGCGTACATCTTTCTGGCTCTCTCCTTGATGATCTCAGTGACCGGGGTGTAGTCCAGGTCCCTGTAGAGGTCCTCGTTGCGGACGAACCAGGGTGCGTCGACTGGTGTTCTGAGGGCGACGTTCTCCACTCTCTGGATCTGATGGAGGTAGCTCTTTGCTTGGTAGCCCCAAGCTACCGAAGCGTACGTCAGCTGAGGCCGGATGAGGGACCTGATAAGCGTGAGCTTGTTCCTCAGGTTGAGTCTGCTCTGTCTACCCGTCATCGGGTAGATTAGGGCTCTCGTCCTCCTGGCCTTCTTGACGATGGCCTCCGTGTTCAGTCTCCATGTTAGGCCTTTGTCCATGACCACGCTAAGGTAGTTGGCAGTGTCGTGCCATTGGATGTCCTCACTAAACATGGAAACGTGACCTGTGGGGTTTTGTTTTCTTACCTTCTTGAAGAGGACCGCCTTGCTCTTCTCGGCGTTGACGGCTACCTTCCATCTGTTGCACCAGTCCTCTATGAGGGTGTCCGCCTCCTGGAGGTTTCTGATGGCTAGCCTGGCACTCCAGGATCTGGCAGTCAGGGCTGTGTCATCGGCGTAGAGGGCCATGGAGGTCCTCTCCGTCCGGGGTAGATCGGATGTGAAGATGGAGAACAAGTGCGGGGACAGCACTGAGCCTTGGGGGACTCCTGCCTCCATTGTTCTGTACGTGGACACCTTGTCCACGATCTTCACCCTCATCTGTCTCCTGTGGAGGTACGATCTCACTAGCTGACGAGTGCAATCTCATCATTTTGGCTAGGAGACCATCGTGCCAGACCCTGTCGAAGGCTTTGGCAACGTCCAGGAACAGCGCTGCCGTGACCTGTCGTTGGCCCTGCAAGACTCCCACCGGCATTGCTCTTAGGATTATTATGGTTACTTAAACCCTCCACCAGCGACAAGGTCTCACATCTCCAATTGACTTGCGTCTCTAAATTGCCACGTGCTGTCGTCGCGCGTCCTATTGTCTACGCCCAATTGACAAGACACCCTTAGGAATAAGCTTTTAGAATATCTTACAGAATATTCTAAACTAAAATTTTTACTTGGAAGTTTGAGGTCTTTAATAATTTAGTGTTTATTTCAGAAGTACTATGCAATTTAGGGTTGAATTTGAAAACCCTGTATGCAGAAAAGTGGATATGGGTGGAATCTATTCACCATGTGAAATCTAGGTTTATTAGGATTACATCTTTCGTTGCCCCCTTTTTTCGAAGACAGGTATAATTTTTAAAATATCCGTTTGTGTTAGTTTCATTTACTGTGCAGCTCTTTGCTTGTTTTTAAAACAAAACAATACAGAATTCACCACGACGAGGTAGCTGAATATGGAGTTCCATCCAGACACCATTCAATTACATTTTATTTTACAAAGTCTTATTTTGTTTCAAATTTTGGCAATAATTGTCTAAACCTAATAAATCCATATCCGGTCTCTGTTTCTCAAACTGATGATGATGCTTCTGTCAAAAGTTTTAAAACGAAAAAATTATATTTGCTCGAAAACGTTGACATTATTGCCAATCATTTGTTTAAGTTTCCAATTAAAGATTTTTTTTAATAATAATAATTGGGAGTTCAATAATCGTGTTCAGGAGTACCTTCGTATAATCCCACTTTATCAGTACCTTCATGAAATAAGTGATAAGGGGCGAGCATAGAGGCGACTTCAATGTGAATATCAGTCGATATTCCGTTGAAGCAACGTCGAGCGCGGTTAGCGTTCTCGTCCCACCTTCTAGAGGCTTGTATATCAGTGTATACTCGGAAGTTACGTAATTTCAGACGAGGATTACGTAGTGGATATACCATCCTTCGGAGGGGATGTAAAGCAGGCGGTCCCTTGTCTATTAAATGTTAGGCAACTAAAAGATCCCTACTCTTCTTAAGGGAAGAGGTTCGGCAAAATTTCCAGGTTGGGGGTAGCTCGTCTCCTGGCGTCGGTGATAGGCCCTGGTAGCGGAAATAGGCCGACGTTAAATAGTTAATAAAAAAAAAAAAAAATAAGTGGTACCAAATTGAAAGGAAATCAGAGAGCTTAAATGTAGACAACCTGAGTAAGTGACGGTTGAGAATGCCAAACAGAATATTATGATTGTATGTGGGGGGAACTTTAAAGTTAGACACTTTATAATTTTGGTGCAATGTATTTCACAAGTTAATGTTCCATTTTTCCAATCTTTCCTGACGAACGTAAACAAATATTTGCCAATAATGCCAATTTTTAGGAGCAAACAACGCTTTTTAATTTACTTTGCCACTTTCGGTCGAAGCATTTTCAGTTTATGGATCAGATATTTTAGGTCTACAGAATCGTAAAAACGATAAATGTTTATAATATTGAATAGGTAATTGAGTGGTACGTGTGAAGAACTCCACATGCAACTCTGTCTTCATGTTGAGTTCTGGGTGATTTTATTTTAAAAATAAGCAAGTAAGTTTAATGACGTGGAACTGTGAAATTACCAGAAGGTGTAATCCTAGGAAACCTAACATTCACACAGTGAGTAGACTATGCATATCCACTTTTTCGCATATAGGAGAGATATGCTGTCAAAACAATTTTTTTTGCTACTTTCACTTCAGTATGCATGTCAGATGTAAACAGCAGTACTTAATCATGTTGAAGATCTAACAGCATTAACGAAAATTGAACAACTAATAGAATAATTTTATTAAGAAAATTACAATAAGTGCTCAAATTGTCGACCATTTATGTTGGTACTTGAATATATAATGAAAAGGAATCTAGTATTGTATCGTTTATTGTGATGCCACTTAAGAATCCCATTTTAACAGCTATTTCATGCAACGTTGCCATTATTATTTATGATGTATCATTTCATCTCTTTATTTTTTATTAACATTCTGACACTTTATGCTGTACATTATATAATATTATAAGGTATTAAGTGCATTTGTGAAGAGTAAATATGGTAAGATAGTGCCAAAGAGAAAAACTAGTTCACGAAGCCACAAACATATCTTTTCACAGGTAAATAGGTAGACATTATTTTTCCAATACACTTGCACCGTTATAAGATAATATGGCCGTCCTCCGCCTCCGCCTTACTGATACCAAAACTGAAGGAAAACCAAATTAGAGAACGATAAACGTTCTATCGCAAATAATTAACAGTTGATGTATAGGAACAATTTGAATAGATAGTCTTCTTTACTGGCACTACAACTCGTCTCTACGAGTCTTGGCCTCCTCGAGCTTCTCTTTCATCCATCTCTATTCCTCGCTGCCATCTTCCAGTTCCGTACACCGAGTCTTTCTGCGTCCACTGGAACGCCGTCCCCACCTCAACTTGGGCCTCCTTCTTCTCTGATATCCTTCAGAAATTGCATGAAATATTTTCATTGCATGATTTGACTCCTCCATGCGCACAAGATGACCTGCCCATCTTAGCCGACATGTTCTAACGAATGAAATAATGTTTGATTTCTGTACATTTCATACAGTTCATTGTTGTATCTTCTTCTCCATATGCCGTGTTCATGGATGAATCCGTAGATTTTTCGAGGTATTTCCCATTCGAATGCGCTTAGAGTATTTTGATTCTCCAGGTTAAGAGTTCAGGTTTCGCATCCTTATGTAAGTACCGGTCTAATTATGGATTTATGTACTAGTCAACCCTACTAGACAACAAGAATTGTTCTACCGTAAAGGCAGTACCAAAATTAGGATACCTACACGTTTATAGACTTGATCTTTAAACCACGCCTCAAGAGTTATGCAATGTTCTTTCTAAAACGGCTCCACAAATTCCCTTCAAGTGCGACCTTCTACATAATAGCGAAAAGACATGTTCTATGATGGTAAAGTTTCCCATAAAACACGTACGTGAGGTTTATAACCCTGAAATTTGGCCAGACGGTGCACAGTGGCGAGAAATGCCAGTGTTCCACCCAAATTACTCTAGAGGTCGTAAATTTTAAATTATTGAGACATTCTTTTTTTTTAAATGTTCGTCCTGAATTTACCTATCGATCCCTCTAGCCGGATTTTGAAATTTCATTTTTTGTTTTTTTTAATTTTTAATAGAAAATCATATTTTTACAGAAAAATACTGTTTTTTCTATTAAATTTATTCTAACGGGCCGTAAACTTGAGTTTTCGTAACAAATTTTTTTTTCAAATCTTCGTCCTTTAATCAGCTATTGAACTGTCTAGATGAATTTTTGATTTAGTTGTTGACAACTGTCAAATTACTGTCAAATATAAAAAAATACGATTTTTAGTTAAATAATTCATACAATAACAGGTTGGTGTTCAGAAAAATATATATAGTGTTTTCAATGTACATACCTGATTCCGAAGTTGACAGGAAAATATGTATTTCTAAATTTGGCAGCTGCCATAATTGTTGTCAAATTTCCAAAGATAGATGGAAGAGCTTATTAATTTTAAAAATACCCTGTAAATGTAAATAGAAAAATAGATATATATTGTTTTTGATCTGTTTGATTTAGTAATTGACAGGAAAATATGAGTTTTAAATTTGACAGCTGTCATAATTGCTGTCAATTTTCAAAATACAGTACTTATTAATTTTAAAAATGCACTATAAATGTATAGAAAAATAGATATATATTGTTTTTAATCTGCCAGATTTAGTAGTTGACAGGGAAATATGGTTTTTAAATTTGGCAGCTACCATAATTGCTGTCAAATTAAAAAAAATAGAAGTTAGAGCTTATTAACTTTAAAAATACCCTGTGAATATATAGCAAGTCGGATACAAATTGTTTTTAATGTACCTGGTTCCGCAGTTGACAGGAAAATGTGATATCTAAATTTGGCAGATGCCAAATTTAAAAATAATATTTTCCTGTCCGTTCATAAATCAGGAAGATAAAAAATAATATATATCTATTTGTCTATACATTCAAAGAGTATTTTTGAAATTAATAACTTCCAATCTGCACACCTTAAAACTTGACAGCAATTATGGCAGCTGCCAAATTTAAAAATTATATCTGCCTATTACTTACGAAACCAGATAGATCAAAAATAATATACATCAATTTTTCTATATATTTATAAGGTATTTTTAAAGTTAATAAGCTCTTACCTCCATGTTTTGAAATTTGACAGCAATTATGTCAGCTGCCAAATTTAAAAATGATATTTTCCATCAGTTTTCTACACTTTTATAAGGTGTTTTTAAAATTTATAAGCTCTTACTATATTTTGATATGAGACAGCAATTATGACAGCTGCCAAATTTAGAAATCATATTTTCCTGTCAACTTCGGAACCAGGTACATTAGAAACAATTTGTATCCGTTTTGCTATATATTCACAGGGTATTTTTAAAGTTAATGAGCTCTAACTTCAATTTTTTGAAATTTGACAGAAATTATGGTAGCTGCCAAATTTAAAAACCATATTTCCCTGTCAACTACTAAATCTGGCAGTTTAAAAATGATATATATCTATTTTTCTATACATTTATAGTGTATTTTTAAAATTAATAAGGTGTACCTCCATATTTTGAAAATTGACAGCAATTATGACAACTGCCAAATTTAAAACTCATATTTTCCTGTCAATTACTAAATCAAACGGACCAAAAACAATATATATCAATTTTTCTATACATTTACAGGGTATTTTTAAAATTAATAAGCTCTTCCATCTATCTTTGGAAATTTGACAACAATTATGGCAGCTGCCAAATTTAGAAATACATATTTTCTTGTCAACTTCGGAACCAGATACACTGAAAACACTATATATATTTTTCTGAACACCAACCTGTTATTGTATGAATTATTTATCTAAAAATCGTATTTTTTTATATTTGACAGTCCTTTTGACAGTTGTCAACAACTAAATCAAAAATTCATGTAGACAGATCAATAGCTGATTAAAAGACGGAGATTTGAAAAAAAAATTTGTTACGAAAACTCAAATTTACGGCCCGTTAGAATAAATTTAATAGAAAAAACAGTATTTTTCTGTAAAAATATGATTTTCTATTAAAAATTAAAAAAAACGAAAAATGAAATTTCAAAATCCGGCTAGAGGGATCAATAGGTGATTTCAAGACGAACATTTAAAAAAAAAGAATGTCTCAATAACTTAAAATTTACGACTTCTAGAGTAATTTGGGTGGAACACTGACATTTCTCGCCACTGTGCGGTGCTCTAGTGAATAGATTCTTTTTTAAAAATAAAAATTTTCCAACACAAGCCTCGGAGAATCAATCGCAATTAACAGACGAGACGAATTAAGTGAGGTGCGAAATGTAGATTCAGCCTAACTGAGCATTGGTATACAATCCAAGAACAGTTAGCAATGCAATTAGATGGATATACACTAGCGTCTGCCTGGTCCAGGAAAACTCGATCACATGGCGGCTCCTGTATCTTCGTAAAAAATGGTGTGGAATTTGACGAAATAAAAGAACTAAAACACAATAGCATAGAGGATAACCTCGAGTGTTCGTCCATTGTATGTAAAGCGGCAAAAACTCCAATATTATGCATCTACTATAGACCTCCAAAAGGTAACCTTGAAATATTTTTTAATGTATTAACTAACATCTTAGAGCTCGCTCAAATCAAATTTAAAAAGTACAAATTAGTTCTGTGTGGAGACTTTAATATTAACTTGCAAAATGCCGAAAATGTAAATACTTCAATCATTTATTACTTTGCTACTTACGTTCAACTTAATGCAAACTATCTTTGAACCGACCAGAATAACCAAAAATTCTGTGTCAATAATAGATAACATATTTGTAAACTTTGAAAATGAATGCGTTGGTGAAGTTATCTCAACAGCTCTCTCTGATCACGAGGGACAGCTAATAAAATTAAATATACCAGAAAATACGAATCCTAAAATACGTATAAAAAAAAGAATTTATTCACAAGCTAAATTGTAATACAAATATGAATTGCAAAATGAAAACTGGGATGACATTTATTATATTAAAGACCCGAATGCAGCATATACTAAATTCGCTAGTAAACTAAAAAATATTCTTAACCTAATCTTTCCACTAAAAACAACAAAAGAACCCAATAAAACAAAAACTTGGATTACAACAGGCAATAAAACTTCTTGTAAAAATAAAAGAAAAATGTACATGCAAAAACAAAATGGCGAAGTGTCGGCCGAGAGATACAAACAATATTGTAACATTTTAAAAAAAATAATAAGTCAGGCAAAAAGACAGGCTAATATTACATATATTGCAACATCAAAAAATAAAGGCAAAGCGGTTTGGAACTTAGTCAAAACTTATACCAACACAGACATTAAAAATAAAGAATCTATTTTGAAAAATATAAATATAGGCGAGAATAATAAAGTTAACACTCTGAATATTGTTAATAATTTTTTTGTGAATCAAGGTTCAAAACTAAATGGAGATAATAATATTAACCCGCCGATATATGGACAACCTGCTAACGTGAACATATTTTTAAACCCTACACATCCGGAGGAAGTATATAACTTAATTATGAATTTAAAAAATACCAGCTCAGTAGGCGATGATGAAATACCCATTAAATTATTGAAAATAATAGCAACTGAAATCTCAAACCCCCTCTCATATATAATCAATTTAACTCTAAGTTCTGGCATATTTCCAGATACTCTCGAAATTTCCCATATCAAGGCCATTTATAAGAAAGGAGAGAAAGATAACATAAGCAATTATAGACCCATTGCATTACTGTCAAATATTAGTAAAATTTTTGAAAAGATAATTTACAACAGGTTAACAACATACAAGTACATAGAGGGTCAATATTGGGCCACAAGGGTCAATATTGGGCCCCCTCTTATATATTTTATATACTAATGACCTGCCCTTAGCAACTAACATTAGCAGTATAATGTATGCCGATGATACTTCGTTAATCTTTAGCGAAGCCACTGAAGAATATTTGAGACAAACAGTTCTTGATACTTTAGACTCCTTGGACGGATATTTTCATTCCTTAAACCTTACATTAAACAAAGAAAAAACTAAGGCAGTAAATTTTCCTATAACAAAAATAACAATAAAATCACTCTCTCTGACGGCACTAACACTTTAACATCACTTACTAGCACTTCTTTCTTAGGAGTAAATATGTACTCAAGACTCGATTGGAGACAACATAATTATAGATTACCTTGCAAAAAATATGGCCCGCTACTGTTATGCGCTTAAAGTAATAGCTCAAAATATCAATATAGCGACTGCTTTTATGACATACCATGCATATATACAATCACAAATCAGGTATGGAATTGTATTCTGGGGTAACTCCTGTAATGTACAACGAATATTTAAATTATAAAAAAATGTCTTAGAAACATCCTAAACATGAAACAAACAGAGAGCTGCAAACAAATTTTCATTAAAAATCAAATACTTACACTAACAAGTCTTTATATATATATGAGTCAATAAAATTTGGCTCAGAAAATGGCTCACTATTTGAAGAATATGATAGAAATCACTTGTACAATACAAGAAACAAGAATGATCTAACTACTGATAAACCTAGATATACCTATATTCAAAAAAATGTACCATTTTCTGTAATTAAAGTCTTCAATAAAATACCCACAAATATAATAAGTCTGCCACACAGAGAATTTAAAAGCAAATTAATAAATATTTTATATGAGAAAGCTTATTACTCACTAGATGAATATTTCAATGATAATATATTTTAATAAGTATATTGTTTTATTATTGTGATTATTTCACTCATTAACGCTATAGCCAATGAGAGCCCGTTTTTTCAAAACATTGCACCAATCAAACGTCATTATTAGTGGTAATTCAAGCTAGATCGGCTTTTGACAGGACCAACATGCAAAATTTATCGCTCTAATTTTTTAGGTCGCTGCAGCGGCAAATATGCGAAAATTTTTTGACGTTTTTTGTCGAGCTTTTAAGTTTTATCTATAAATATCTTCTCTAGCTTATTACTAAGTAATTGTTAACGTACTTACCTTGTAAATTGTAATATTGTATTATGTAGTAGCAAACAAAAACACACCTCAATTCCAAAGCGAATCTTGTCTGAAATATATAGGCTGTAACTTTTGCCTATCTATAACTATGTCAGTTTTCCTAGTGTTCAATCAGGTAACAATTACACACAAAGATTGTACTTAATATAGCTCATAATACAGGAACAAGTCAAGCACAGCTTTCAATAGCTCGATAACGTAGTTACAAAGGTAAGCAAATCATTTATTATAAATGTCAAGTACACATTCGCTCTGGAACAAACTAAAAATGTATAGTACTTACATATGATAATCTACCAAAAAGTAACTCGTTGAATCAAATCTGTGCATCAAACATTATAATTTGTTGTATTTAAAATTCTCTTTGCTTAACAAAGCAAACCTCAACATAATTCATAAATTTCGTAAGTTAAAAGTAAGGATTAAATACGTAAATATGAGTCGATCAACATTTATTTATTATGGAATATAACTTGTAGCGCTAGATGGCGCTCTCTATGTCAATCTCGGAACCATGGGTGTACATTTTATTTGGGCGAGACATCGGTACTAAAGTAGTGCTCTCTCTATCGTTCCTCGTCGTATTGCACGTCAGAAACGCCTGAAAGGTGTTAAGCCAGTCTATATATTATAATATCTAAGGTTTTAACTCGTTTTATTTACTAGTTGCCATGGAAACGTCATTAGATTATTTTAAAATATAACGAATCTCCGTTGTTTCTACTGCGTTTGTTTCAGATTTGCTGTTTTGACAATATGAGTCGGTTTGGAAATATTTCTGTATATCAAATTAGTGATGAAATTGAAAATAAAGGTCAGTAAACTCCAAAAAGTGACAAGAAAACGTCTGAAGGCAGTTAATGAGAAAACATAATATTGAAGTTGTACTTAATGAATTATTTATTCGTGAAATATTCTCCTCAAATACCACTCGTGCTTTAAATTTTATCTAAAAATTTTTTCTCAAGCTAAGTCGCCCCTAGTTAATATAACTCGTGCAAATTGGCAGTTTATTATCAAAGATTAAATCCCTCCCGCTAAAGCGGTCGGGATTTAATCAGATAATAAACTGCCAATTTGCACTCTTTATATTACCAGGCAACACGCTTTCGAAAAAATTTTCGATAAAATTTTAAGCACTAGTGATATTACATACGACAATATAGTACACTAACACTGGTGTGTTACCTTTTAATGTTTAATTTTAATTTTAATATTTAACCTTAAGGAAATTTTAACCTGTTACTATTTGTATAATCCTTTTAATATGTATTGTAGGTATATGCCTTTTTATATATGTATCATTTTTTTGTCTTCATTTTAGCCTAGGTTTTCTCTATTTGACATGTTCAACACCTGTATGGGTATTTTGTATTTTTTTGTACAAGTGAACAAATAAAATGTATCTATTTATCTATCTATCTATCTATCTATCTATCTATCTATCTACTAGGATGGCAAGTAGCCGCGCAGAGAGAGAAGAAATATCGTCACTGTTGGACAGAGACAAACAATCTTCTTGAGCTATGAAAGTATAGTCGGAGGAAGACGTTTTAGTAAAACGTGAAATGCGCGCCCTATTCGCCGAGAATTTCGATGTGTCATAGGTCAATTGACGTTTTCGAATGAATACTTGAACAGTCATTTGTTTTTATATGTGATACATTTAATTATATTAATTATAATATTTAACTGCTTTAGTTTTAAGTAAACAGTACGATATAGCAAATATACAAAACAAATACGCGTTAAATTAAATAGAAGGAGCCTAAAAGTATAAAGATTGAGATAAGCGCTTACACTATACTTTATTTACCTGCTGAGGAAACCCAGTAGGTAAACAATATTAAATTATATTAGTAGTCAGAATACAAAATTTTAAACTGAGAATAAATTTGTAAACTTTCTATTGAAAATAGTATAATAGGGGCTCCAGCTATAGATTCCTGCTTCATATATTATATTTTAAGATAGAACTTATAATTTCTCGGCTTTGATCAGACAAAGTCTTATGTTTTACTTTGCTTTCAAACACCATGATATTTTCTTATAAATACTACTAGTGATAATAAACGTAACAATGCTTATAAATGGGTACCTATAATAGGTACCTAAGCATATATCAAATCTAAGTTATATACTGCAAGCACTTTTCTTAAGACTGTACCGATCTTTATACAGAGAAGGAACATAAACAAATAAGCTCCGCAGCGGAGGCTTTGTCTCGACCACTGCGCATCTTAATCTCATCTGCCATTCTAGGATAGTTCACTAGTAGTTCTATCTTGGATGTACGTGTAAATAACCTGGACCTCATAAGTTTTAGGAATCTATACCCAAGTAACACAAGTAGTTGTAAATTGGTTGCGCTAACCTTGTCGCAGCTAAAGTTATGGCCATTTGGCTGTAGTGGCTAGCTGCGCTGACGTTTTAAAGAGGTTGCGATAACGTTGTGGCAACTAAAATGGTACAACATTTTTTGGCATTTAAAGGGTTATAATGGCCATAAAGTTGTGGCAAATTTACAGTAAAATAAGAAAGATTATGGCTATTTAGATGTGAATTCCATTTGGTATAAAAATACGTTAGAAAAGCTGGATTACGGTTATCATGTACAAATCTGGTCATGACAAATTATTAAGCTATAATAACTGTTTACAGGAATGGATGTATACTTTAATATTGTACCTAACCTATAGGTAAAAATAATATAATCAGCGATTTTGGCGATGGATCTGAATAAAATTACATGCGATTGTCATCTTTCCGTGAAATATGGAAGTAGTACCTCTGTATGTACGAAGCGCCTCAGAAATTTCCTGATTTAAAAGAAATTGTTAATGACCTTAAAATTATAATTTTTAATTTTTTATTTGGAAAATGGTTCAAAATTACTTATTTCTAAATATTATGTCTACTAGAAACTATTAAAATACTTTTATATTACAAAAATGATATTAAATGTCAAAAAATTTAATATTGTTCATAATGGCTGCGTTTCTCATGCACTCATCACTCCTCCTTGAACAGAAAATATGGCAGCTAAGATGAAGTGAAAAATTAAAATAACCTTTAAGCAGCCATATAGACTATCGTAACTATTTAGCTTCCATTTGGTTGCAAATCAGTTATAGAAGCTGTTTGACACCTTAATGGCTATTGAAGAAGAAGAGGAGAATTAACTGACATTAGGTCAGAGTACGTCTAGGGAGAGCATGCTTCCAGGATTTCCATACCTAAAAAATGTTATTTTTAAATACAGCCAACATAAATAATCTAACATTTTAAATTACACTCTATTAAGCTGTCACCTGATTGATCTAGTATCGGAAAGGTAACTAAAAATGGCGTCTAACGCTTTGTCCATACTCTTCCTAGACGTACTCTGCATTACGTTTAACAAATGATAAGTCTTTAATCTATGAACAAATGTGCCACGTACACTTCAGACTAATAACTAATAATTAATATCTTTATGGGTTGCATATTCAAGACCGTCGCATAAATTATTGTCACTTTCCGATTCTGGAATTGAAATAACTCATGGCATTGCTCTGATTTTAGACTGATGTATAACTTCTGTTAATTCTGCAGGTACACTACGCACCTTTTTGCCGTGTTAGTTTTTCTGTAATATGTTGAAGTGTATTTTATCTTTTTCAGTTGCAGTACTTTGTTTTGGTTATACATTCGTATTATAGGATATTTAAAGCTAAATTGTTTATTTGTCAAATCATATGCATGTTTACAGCAAAATGACCTTGACTTTTTTCTTGCTATTATCTGCAGTTGTAAAAGCCAACTCACAGCTACAAATGTGCAAAATACTGCTTTAGCTGTCAAACTCATTTTTTTTGCTAGAAAGTATATACTGCAACCAAAAATTACAACTATTTGTTACAGCTGCTACTGAGCTGTTGCGATAGTTGTGGAAGGCATATTCCTGCTGATTCGGTCATCCTAATGGCAATTGCAGCTATTTGTTTGTTCAATTATGTTGCCACAACGTTATAGCAACAAAAATATTTGGAATAAAAGGCTTTGAGATTTGAAGACCAAATTACAGCCAAACGACGGTCATCCTAACGTTTTAACAGTCAATATTTAGTTGCTAAAACTCTAGAGTCCACACAGTGCTACTGGGGTAGTACCTTCTGTTCACTTCTAGAATTGACAGTGCCTTAGAGGAATATTGTGTATAATTCGCATAACTTTTAACGACAAACATACCTGTTTGAGTAGCTTCACCATCATTTAGAATATTGACGAAGAAATCTATCAATAGTTACATTTACATTGTAAAATACAAAAGTTATTGAATTCACTTATGCCAGAAACACTGCGGTTTATAGTTTAAATACCTCTTGAAGTTACCAGTTTTTTTAGACATCATAAATAAATAGAATGCCTAGTTCACACACATCGTCAGTTAATTACAAACTATACCAAACCTAGTGTGGTAGATTCTCGATGTTCTAACCAATTAACAAAAATTATACTTAACGTCCTATTGAGAAAATATCAGACGTAGTACCTCCAATATGGTCCTCCCTGTATGGTCATAAGTATAGCCCGAATCTGCACATTTGATAATAGAAAGTCAATTTTTCTTACAAAACGTAATTTTTTATCGTATTCTTTCAATAGTAGTGACACACTATAGACTAAATACAAAACATGCGAGTTGAATGAAAAAGTTATATATTTCTATCCGATTTATGTATATTTGTATATTGACATTGAATTTGTTAGTAAATTGGCTAAAGGGGGAACGCGCTGTAGTGTCCCGAAACTCGATCTGATATAAAAGCTGAATTTGAAAACATGTTTATTTCTTTAGGAAGGTATTTTTCCAATTCAACTAGATCTGGCTGTGTATCATTATGTTTCCTTTATTTATAAACGAATGCTGCTCAATTATATGGCTAACCAGGTGAACAGGGTACGTCAACTGGCATGTTTTCGGACGTATTAAAACATTTTTTACCAAATTTTATGAACGTTTCCTTCAGAATTTGCAATTGTGATCGAAAGCTAGTTGGTATACGCTTAAGTGAGCTGCGCACCACTCTTTATTTCATGTTCGTTCGAAAACATTATTCCTCGTCTTTTTAAGTAAATACTTCAATAGAAGAAATTTATTTTCTCCGGCTATACGTTTTCAAATATTTGCTGATTTTTAGCCATATTCATCGTTTCATATTCATATCTCATTTGTACAAGCTTAAAAATTTAAATTGCTTTGTATGTTATTTATTTAGTTAGTTAGTTAATATGTTTGGGCGCACTCTTGCCAGTCAATTTTGAACCACTTATAATGAGGTAGCTTAGAGCTGTATTCTAAGATTACCGTTATCTGGCTGATAAAAGTACCTAATTTGGTATGAAGGTACCTCAGGGTATACTTATAAATGTTGGCCTAGGAGTCGAGCCCTCTGGAATTTCTAAAAATGTTCATGTACAGCACTAAAATCCAAAATGGCCGACAAATTCAACAAAATAGGGCTTAACACAATCCATTATACTATTAATTTTGAATTACAGCTTTAAGCCAATTAAATACACTACACACCCTACTTAGGGTGTGTGTCTACATATTAAACAAAATACCATAAAATATATCCACACCATTTATTACAGTAATATATAAGTCCAAATATAACGCCAATAACAAAAAAATATATTTATAGTTATTCATTCAATGGAATTCAGTATGCAACAGATATAAATATATTTCTACATTTGTAAATAACACTTGCACTTGCAAAGTTGTGAGCAGTCCAGATTGGCTTTTCCACGTTTGCAGTTTTTGCAGGAATATTTAATCAATTCTCTGCATGGGAATTGTCTGGAATTGTCATCCAAACTGGCACCCATGTCTCAGAAATCTTATTCCAAGCAAAATCCTGTGGAGAAGGAATCACTTGCTGTGTTTGTGCGCTGGTTGTCCTTGATAAACTGCCCTTCGGATATGTTGAAGAAGCGCATCCTCAGTCGGTGGACGTTTGTCCATTGCTCGATTCTTCTGACAGAAAAGCTCCTTTCTTATCTGGTTGATGTATCAGTGACGTCTTGAAGTGCTTGACATGCTTCCCAAATGGACTTCTTACTCCGACCTTTGAAGGCGGAGGTTGTGTCGCAATCAGAGAATGAGTGAAACAAAGATACTACTCGTGATTTTGGCTCCCCCAGGCTTACACAGATGGCGTTCATGTGGTGAAATCTGCAATACTTCCCCATGCCAAAGGCCACACAAATATGAGCCAAAGTTGAGTCTCTATTAGATCATAGAATGTGGCAGCAAGGATGCACAAGGATACTCTTTGCCCCTTGCTGTAGTGGATGGAGTAATGAACCACAAGCCTTATGTCTGCCTTTGCAATTTTCCATAGATGTGTCATACCCATTTGTCCAACTACTTTCCCTATTGTGACTTATACATCTTTGCATGGTGGCCAGTTGAACTCTACAACCTTGGAAGTCAGACTCAATTCCTTCTTGTTCATTGAGTCACGGAGAAAGTTCATCCAATTTTGTGGCAGTTGCCAGATACTTTCCTTCGAATCCCCTTACCTCCCGGGTAGACTCCTTTAAACTGTCTGGAATGTAGGTGGCCCCAAACAACGTCTAACCTTTGAGCATTCTCCAGTTGCTTATGAAGGTAAGGTAGAAATATCTTGTGGCCAACATCTGCAACACAACATCACAAATTCCACTTTTTATGGTTTTTGTAGTAGTGATGCCTCGAAAAGAAAGACTCACATGCGATATTTTGTCATATTTGTCGGCATTTTGGATTATAGTGCTGTACATGGAGATTTTCAAAAATTCCGAGGGGCTCCTCGGCTAACATTTATTAGTATACTCTAAGGTACCTTCATACCAAATTTGGTGCTTTTATCCGCCAAGTAACGGTAAATTCAAAAAGCCACCTCACTATTAGCGACGTCAAGTCGAGCTAAAATTTTATATACATGTGTAATTCTGTTGACAATATTATGGTACCTAACAATACTATAATGGAACTCCTTCAAGCTGCGACGTCCAATCCTGCTGAAATTGTGCATTCACGTGTAGTACTGATAACAATACAATATCATGGTACCATGGTACAATATTATAGAACTCAATAATAATATAATGGCACCCCTTCGAAATTCGACGTCCAATCGAACTGAAAATTTGCATACACGTGTAGTTCTAATGACAATACAATATTATGGTACTATGGTACAATATTATGGAACCCAACAATAATATAATATAACCCCTTCGAAATACGACGCCCACTCGAGGTGAAGTTTTGCACACACGTGTAGTCCTAATGACAATACAGTATTATGGTACCATGGTAACATTATGGAATCCAACAACGAGATACGACGACCAATCGAACAATTATATTTATTTGCCAGACATATATATCGAAACTAACACTTTCCTAGGTGACAGAAAAAAAAATGTGTATAATATTTTTGCTATTGGTGCGGCAGCGCATAAAACTTTGCCTGCCTCTACAAAATTTCAGTGCCGATATATTTTTATGGTAATTGTTTTTAATGATAATGGCTAAAAGGATTCTAAATTAACGATATAAGTAAAAAATTATTCCATTTGAAAATGAATAAAGGAAAATGTTCGGCTCTCAGGCTATAAGTAGTTTTCAAACTTATTAGTTCTAGGTTTGAAATTATTTGTCCCATACTAAAATCTTTCCGTACGCTGTAAATAAAACAAAATTGAATTTTCTTTACGCAAAATCCATAAACTATTATAAAATCAATTTGAATCTAACGTAATGCGATGTAAAATATGAATTTCCGCCAATCCATCACGCGAGAATCTTATAGCTTGTGGTATTTCAGCTCAATTATACATCAATCTTGGGGAACTTTTATGAAACCAATTCAGCTTGTATCTTCGAATACGGGAATACGAGATACTTCGAAACGAGTAGGATATTATTTGTGGTAAAACTTGCACTATAAAGTTGCTTCGATGATTTTACTTAAAACCTTTTACTTGATAACTCCTTGAAAGTTTATGGGATATAGAAATTTTATTTAACATGACTCGTCCGCCTTTTTATTTCTATCATAAAGCGGTTTGGGTTTGGATAGAGTGTACTTTTAATAAATGAGGTAACTTTTGCAGTCATGTTTCCTTTTCTCTTTTCTTTCTGGTTCTACGTGGATGAGTTGCTTTATTCTATTAAATATACTGGTAGAGTATTATATAAATCGAACTTGGCGGATTTTGGTTTATAACTTATTTTCTTCAATTTTAAGTAGAAGGTAATGTATTATATGATATTGTAAATATAATAATAATAATAGTAATAACAATAATAACACAGGCCCACAAAAAAAAATCGTGAGCGAGAATTAAGACCAACTTTTATTTATATTTTTCGGGGTGCTGAACACGAATCTGAAGTCAAAATAGCATGTTTGTGAAAGAATTTTCGAGCTAGAGGTCAAAATTGGACGAAAATCATGAAAAATCGGTATTTGTCATATTTCCAGGTTCGAAAGGAATAGCAAATTTTGGAAGACATGGAAATATCATTTTTGGGAGAAAATACAGTATTTTCCAATGTATTCCATTACTTAATAGAACCTGGAAGAAGACGAGGAAAATCCTAACAATGGGCGGAAATCATCACCAAAAAGCAAATGTGCACAGGTTATACGTTAAGAAGAAGGGCGGCGGTCGTGGATTAATAGAGCTAGAATCTGTCTAGTATCACATGGCTAGTTAAAGAGCATGATAGAAACAAAAAGTTGTATTCCATCCAGAAGGAAGCGCGAAAAATCCAGGAAGAGTATCTGGAAGCCGAAACCACCGACGAGGACGTCAAGAAGAAAATTAAAACCAGCACTGAGAAAAGGAAAATACAAGTACTCGGCGCAAAGCTGATGCATGGAAAATTCTTCGCAATCAATCTCAATCAACTAGCAGTAGACAAAACGACGTCTACGCAGTAGTTGAACGGCTCGGGCTTGAAAGGGGAAACGGAAAGTTTAATAATATCAGCACAGGACCAAGCACCAAACACTAGTTACCACCAGAGGATGATGATGACAGCCTGTTGACCGCAAGAAGTGTAGGATGTGCGACCTAGCAGAAAAACATGTCAGTCACGTAGTGGCGGGATGTACTACTCTGGCACTATCGGAGTACACTCACAGACACAACGGAATGGCTAGATATATATATTCGACATACCAGTACCTCCAAAATATTATGAATGCACCCCGAGGAGGTTGTCAATACCAATACCGACGTCACAATTATTTAGGACAAGCAAAATTTAAATGTTATACAACAATTTTGTCTTATTCCATTCTTATAAATGTAATAAAATAGCAATAAAACAAAATTGTTGTAGAAATGACAATTATAAGACAAATTTGTTTATTGGGTTAGTAACTATAATTGACACAGAAATTCGCGTGAAACGACCAGACATCGTCGTACGTAATAAAAAAGAGACATCCTGTTTGCTGATTGATGCATCCATTCCAAATGGCACCAACGTGATGCTCAAGGAAACAAAGGAGTTGAACAAGTGCAAAGACCTCCAAATAGAAGTTATAAGAATGTGGAATACAAAGACCACAGTCGTGCCAGTAATTGTATTAGCTCTTGGAACTGTCAAGAATGGCAATGGCCGGAGTCTACAGCAACTGCCTGGCTAACCGAGCGCTCAAGACATGCAAAATATCGCACTTTTGGGGAACAGTGCATATTTTAAGGAATGTCTTGGAGTAGGAATCTCTGTGATAATGATGAATGATCTGACGCATGAAAAGGGGAACAAGTGAACGTTGTTATTTAGAGCCGCTCTAAGAGCTACTCATAACCTCGGACTACTAGAATTCTATTCACCCGATCCTATGCAAGTAGATATTTCTCTAAAATTTTACAAGCATACAAAACTTAAGTATAAAATCGTGAAGGCAGAACTGGACAATCTGTTGAGACGACACATGGAGAAGTGGATGCATTGTGTCTTTCATATACATCTAAGAAATCAGGGAATGTCTAATGACTTGACGTTTGCTTGCCTCAAGTCAGGTCGGAGACCAACGATCTTATATTGGCGGGTCATTATATACCCGGGTACAACGTGGCGTTTTTTTCTTTTCTAAAGAAAAATATCCAAACTTTATGCAGGGTCTATAAACACAAACACAAAACTTTTTGTGCTAATAGTAAAATAGCAAGTTTTATTTATTTGTCAAATAATTGATGAAAAATATTTACGGACGACAATAATATTTCGCACGTAGTTAACACAACTGCCAAGGAAGAAACACCGTGAAAATAATTAAAAAACCATAGTGGAAATGATATTTGGAGTATAGCTGATACAATTACCGAGGAGGAAACCTGATATACTTTTAGTGAAAAATATACAGGGTGGTCATTTTCAAGAAATGAAAAACAACGGAAAAAATATTTGTAATGTAGTTGTCACCAAAAAATAATAATAATAATAATAATAATAATACCTAAAAAAATCTGATACGCTTTTAGTATAAAAAAAATATACAATAGAAAGAAAATTAGTAAAAAGGATGACAAACAAAGTGGATAGTTTTGTGAACATTTACAGATTTTTAGTTTTACGTCATCTAATAGCCCAATAACTAAGCCGGAAAAGTTGGAAATTTTTTTTTTAATCACCTTATTTATATTTATGGCTATTCTACCACTCAACCAGGATGGACACACACACATAGACAACATCACAACACCCATTCCCTGCGACATTGCCATCTGCTCAGCTGAGACTCGAACTCAGGAGCGGAGAGCGACTAGACCGTATTGCCTCTCACACAACCGCAGTCTAGCCCACTGCTACTGTCTCGGCAACACGTGAAAAACCCCATTACACATCCATACCATAGCCAGGATTCGAACCTGGGACCCTGTGGTCGCAAGCCTAACACATTAAGCACTGCGCCACCCAGCCGATTTGAAAAATTCCTTTTTTCACGTGTTCCCTAGACCCCCAGGAACATTCATCAGCATTGACCCCTGCATTACCTCCAAAAATGAGAAAGTTAGGGGAGTTTGAATTGCCCCAAAAAGTAGCTGTCCAAAATTTATAAAATTAACATTTCGTCTCGGAAATGAGCTCTAGGGGTTTTTTTGGGTCGCTGATCATGAATCCCAAATTGAGGAATTCCATATTCCAGTATGGAATTAGTGCCATTTTTTTAATGAAAATTACACTTTCTCGGGCAGAAATTTAAATATGAATATTGTGCTGCAGAAGTATGGTCTAGGGGGTTTCTTGGGTCGATGATCATGATTTTGAGGTCCAAATTCAAGAATTCCATATTCTGTACTGGAAATTGTGCCATTTTTCGTGTCGAATTTCACTATGAAGAATAAAAATTATGTATGGATATTATGAGTATTTCAACATAATTTTGCAAGTCAATTTTACTTTGAAGAAAAAAGTTATGTATGAATATTATGAGCATTTCAAATTAATATACATGGCAATTTTATAAACACTGCAGGAATGCATGCAAAATTTTTCTTCTTTCAAGTGAGGTAAGCGATTAAAAGAAAACATTTTTTATAAAAAAATTATTGTGTTGGTACAAAGGTGGTATTCTGTGTGACAAAATAGTTTTTAATTTATCATTATTTTTATATAATTCATACCATTTACATCAATCATAATCTGAATCATATTCAATAACTGGTAATTCGGGATTTGTTGGTTCTTTTTCAGTGTTACTTTCATATTCCTATTCATCCGATATTTCAACAGACAAATCGATTAATTTTCCGTTACGTGTGCAGCTCCAGGTGCCTCACAATTATTGCAGTTGTTTCCGTGACAGAATTTACAAGTTTGAGAGCAATATACGCTATTCTTTCGACAACTACAAGCTGCTCCACATCCAGTTTGACAGCCACACATTATAGCATCCATAAAAAATGGAATTCTCCATGGCACGTATTCCAGTCTAGAATATGGAATTCTTAAATTTGGACCTCAAAATCATGATCAGCGACCAAAAGAAACCCCCTAGAGCATATTTTCGTGGAAAAACGTTAATATTTAAAGTTTTCTGAAAAAATGGAACTTTCCATGGCACGTATTCCAGTTTGGAATATGAAATTCTTATATTTGTACCTCAAAATCATGATCAGCGAGCAAAAGAAACCCCCTAGAGCACATTTTCGTGGAAAAACGTTAATATTTAATTTTCTTCTGAAAAAATGGAACTTTCCATGGCACCTATTCCAGTCTGGAATATGGAATTGCTCAATTTGTACCTCGGAATCGTGATCAGCGACCCAAAAACCTCCTAGAGCACACTTGTGTAGCACAATAGTCATATTTAAGTTTCCGCTCGAAAAAGTGGAATTTTCATCAAAAAATGGCACGAATTCCATACTGGAATATGGAATTCCTCAATTTGGACCTCGGATTCGCCTATTTCCGAGACGAAATAAGTATTAGTTTTACAATTTTTTTTATGACAGCTACTTTTTGGATCACCTCAAACCCCCCTAACTTTCTCCTTTTCGGAGGTAATGCTGATGAGTGTTCCTGGGGGTCTAGAGAACAAATCAAAAAATGAATTTTTCAAACCGGTGCTGTTCCACCACTGTTCCACATTTGACACTTTTTTCCGGCTTATTTACTGGATTATAAATGACAATTCACAAAAAACATGTTGATAATAAGAACATCACAGTTTTTAGGAATAATATTGTCTAATAAAGGTAAATCTATACTAGTAATTATTGTAGGTGAAAGTATTATTTGCGTAAAGTCATAGCAGTCAGAACTCTCCTACGCGTGGACAGCAATGGCTATTAAAAAGCTGTCAATATAAGAAACTTGCAAAAAATAGTAAAATTAAATCACCAAGCAATAAATTTCAGCTTTCCTTCATTTATATACAACAGAGTAGACTTACGAGAGGCTATAAAACCTTTATAGCCCCTGACAAAGAAAAAACATATCAGCTACGACGAAGGGGGCTTATGTACACAAGTCCCCATGAATATCAATGTTCTTGAACGTCCTGTAACAGTATTACCTGAGATCAGAATCATGCACTTCATATTATTGAGGGCAAGAGAACCGCAAAAAATAACGGTAATCACTGAAAAATTGAAATTGTGTATCTTCATACATGGAAATGTTAGATTTATAAATTTGTAAGTATATCTGTTTATTTACCGGCTATATTTTGGAGTAAAATTTGATTTTAAATATGTAAAAAATACGATTTTTGAGGAAGCGATTAAAGAAATTCGTGCGGCATAGAAGTCATAAAAGTTAGGTAAAATGGGTAAAATTTTTATAACGGGACAATTACTAAAAACTAAAAGTGAAAAACTGCAATTAGTTTTTGACCCGCAGCTCATATATTTCTTTAAATCTTCATATTTCCTAAAGTCGTATGTAAAGTGGCCACGAAAGATTTCTAATAGTTAAGAAATTATAAATAGTTATGTTTACTGGCATCACAAAAATCATCATTTCGACAACGGTTGGAAATGTGCCTAAAATGGGTTGTTTAGAATAATTTCTAAAATAAAATTGTATAGGATTTATAGTATATTATTAGGAATTTGCAAGTAGAACACAATTCTCCATTCGTATACAAGTTGAAAGTATTTGAACGCATTTAGAGATACTTATTTTAGAATTCTTTAAAAAGCAAGTTTCAAATTTAGACCATACTTAGGCTGTTAACTTTGGTATACATATATTTACATGGCCGTTATGTGACGATGGTTAATTACTCTCAGGCTAATAGGTGTTTAGATCGATTAATTTTATAATAATTAAAATAAACTGGACTGTTACCGAAATGACGTTATGTTGCCGATTGATATCAATAATACGTCTTAAAATATAAAAACTACAGTTTCTGCAAAATAATTTTATTGTGAGTCATTGAACAATAAAAAAAAGTTAACATAACACATGAGGAAATTTAAATGAACACAATACAATATGATGTGACTTAACAATAAATGTTCCATTATTGTAAGACACTTTTACTTCCACGTCCAGTGGAAGTATAGTAACGACAAAAAAAATTTTAAAAATTTTTATTGCCCAAATAGGCTTAAAATGTCATGAAACGTCGAGATTTTAAGTTTGAGCGAAAAAAAAAATTTCTGTCTGTCTGTCTGTCTGTCTGTCTGTCTGTCTGTCTGTCTGTCTGTCTGTCTGTCTGTCTGTCTGTCGGTCTGTCTGTCTGTCTGTAACTTTTTTTTGTGCGCACGTTTACTCTGGAACCGTTTGAGATATTGACTTGAAATTTGGTACACATATGTACTTTAACGAGATCTAGAACTAGATTATATTTTCATCTTGTTCCGTCGAAGGGTTGGGGGGTAAATTGGGGTAAATTTGGGGTAAATGGGTAAATCAAGCAGGTAAGAGTCAATAAAATTGGTATTTAGTATATACAAGAGAAGCTGAGGTCTCAAAAAAATTTTTGGCATTAGCCACCCCCATTACCACCCCCACTTCCTTATTAAAGGGGATGAAAAAAAAATGTGATTTAGTGCATGTACAGGAACCAGAAATCTCAAAATATTTTTTTACTTCATCCACCCCCCACCACCACCCCCCTGTCACCACCCCCACCCCACTACCGATGTGGGGTATCGTTTTATGGGTTTTTGGGGTAGAGGATTTCAAATATAATATTATTAAAGTTCCATAAACAATTATTTTCACATACAAAGTTTTTTCGTTGTGAGTGACTTGGATAGAGAATCTGGATGTGGAAGTAGTGATTCCTTGGGCAGCGGTTTTTATAAGCGTGATGGACAAAAAAAACATTTTTATTCTTATATCTAAGTGAAACAGAAATATACTTGAAACTTGATTTTTATTAAAAAGGATACCATGGGGAAGCAAATTGATGGAACTCTTTGTGTTTGGTAATGAATCACTTTTCTCCGGCAACAAACTGACAATCCGTTCTTGCGGTAGAACTATTACAACTTCTGATAAAACATGAATTTTTTTCTTGGGTTCTACTAATTCCGAATCTAAGTAATTAATAATTAATGAAATAAATGAACATAATTATAGAAAAATGCCTAATAGACAATTTTGCGCCTAAGAAATTGTTTCCATAATGACGTTTCCGAAATGACGAAATCTGATAAAATTATTCCTAGATACCTCATTTATCAACAGAGCAATACGAAATTACAAGGTTATGTTTAGGACTATCGGTATTACAACAACAGTCACTTAAAAACTCCCACAGAAGAGAACACTATTATTAGCATACGTCTCCGACTTGATGGGGAATAAAGGTACACAAAAATATTCCGCCCTTCTAGAATTTATTTAAAAAAAAGCATAAATATTTTCAAAAACTTACCGGCATTTCTGGACTTAACATTACACGAGCTACATTTAGCTGCACATGCGTAGTAATGCCAGGTTATAGGCGCGAAATATTCAAATATATTGGTTGAGTTTCGGGTATGACGAGTAACCCTCCGGATATAAAACAATCGAATATTAAAATATTATAACTATGACTGATCGGAAAAAGATTAGTATATATGGATAGTAGACACTTTGAAAATTACGATACTAATTACTTCCACGTCCAGTGGAAGTATAGTAACGACAAAAAAATTTAAAAAAATTTTTATTGTCCAAATAGGCTTAAAATGTCATGAAACGCCGAGATTTTAAGTTTGAGCAAAAAAAAATTCTCTGTCTGTCTGTCGGTCTGTCGGTCTGTCTGTCTGTCTGTAACTTTTTTTTGTGCGCACGTTTACTCTGGAACCGTTTAAGATATTGACTTGAAATTTGAAATTTGGTACACATATGTACTTTAACGAGATCTAGAACTAGATTATATTTTCATCCTGTTCTGTCGAAGGGTTGGGGGGCAAATTGGGGTGAATTGGGTAAATGGGTAAATCAAGCCCCATTACCACCCCATTACCACCCCCACCTCCTTATTAAAGGGGATGAAAAAAAATGTGATTTAGTTTATGTACAGGAACCAGAAACCTCAAAATATTTTTTTACTTCATCCACCCCCCACTACCACCCCCCTATCACCACCCCCACCCCACTACCGATGTGGGGTATCGTTTTATGGGTTTTTGGGGTAGAGGATTTCAAATATTATATTATTAAAGCTCCGTAAACAATTATTTTCACATACAAAGTTTTTTCGTTGTGAGTGACTTGGATAGAGAATCTGGATGTGGAAGTAGTGATTCCTTGGGCAGCGGTTTTTTTGTAATACTTTAGAAAAATATATTAAGGGAAAATACCTTTTAAAGTTTAAAAATCGAGTTTAGGACAGTTACCGGAATGATGATTTCCATCATATATATATAAATTAAAAAAAATACGAGTTCATAATTTCCGTTATATTTGTACCAGTTAGATATCCATTTGAGCTCCACAGAGGTATCCGATTTATGCTTTTAGGCCTAATAGTTTACTAGAAATGGCTTCGGACATGTGATTGTCCCGATATAAAAATTTTACACATATGTAACTTAAAACGACATGCTGTGTTTGACATAAACTAAGTACCTGTCTAAGCAACCTTTTGAAAACCACATAATTGTTCCAAAGTTTGATGTAGGTTTTATTGTAACTTATACAATTAAACTAGTTTGGAGAGTGCTGTGAAGTGTGCAAATATTGTTTGAAGGCAAAAGAGTTTAAAAAATTTCTATGACTCATTCCAAAATAAATTGAGAAACCTATTGCTTGAAAGTATACCAGCTCCTAAGTACTTTATTATTTATAGCCACACCACTAAATGCAATATCGTTTCTTAAGTTATTAACTGTTTAAAACCTAACACTCTACTATTACTCTGGTAGGTAATATTTCATAAAACCGAAACTATAAAGTTTTAAGGTTGATAAAAAGCAGGTCATTTATGAATTATTAATGTAATCTTGCAAAATTAATCGTAAAATTTTATTTCTACTTTGAAACTGAATTAAAACTATATACGGTAGTCCAAAATTGCCTACCAATATCTCTGTGGCTGTAAAGTTAGTGCATCATTTTGTAGCAGTGTAAACTCATGTTCAATTTTTTCTCTCATTTTTTCAATGGTGATATCTTAAGTATTATAAACTCTTCATTATAGATAACTCCACGCAGTGGAATCAACAGGGATAACGTCAGGAGATTGAGCAGAATTCTTAATCGTTGTATCTGCACCCCTACAAATTCATCTAATTGGATAGTGGAAGTATAAAAACAGAAAACTTAAAGGCAAATCGACTGATAGAACTAAACAACTACGATGATCGGACAGAAGATGTTGAATAAAATTAATTAATATTTTTTGTTAGAACGAAATGAACTCTTGATTACAATGTTAAGCAAAATACTTATACATTAAACCCAAGTAGCGCAAGAAGTTGTATTTTGGTCATCATCTTGTAGCTTGGTTATAGCGGCTGTTATTAAAACTGAATTATTACGTTTTGAAAACGTAATGGTAACGAAAATGGGGAATAATATTCTGGTCATCAAAACGCAACTGGAGCCAAATGGCCATAACGCATATGCAACTCATTTGGCTCTCTTTTTGATTTTTGTTGCTGCTTTATTACTAGTTATGAAATAGCTCTTATGGTGAAAGGGGTGACGTATCTACTTCACCGTGACTAAATCATGGCATAGAATAAAACAAGAACACTATTATGGTCATCTTTTCGTTTTAAGCAGGTGCTGATAGATAAAATGGACGTCCATCATACTTTCGTTTCAATATTTTCTGGATGGAGGAATATGATATGTCAAATTGCACTTCTAGTTGACGAATTGATATACCTAAATTTTCCGTAACCGCCAATAGAATATTTAATTCATTAGCCTCTTGCCTCGTCACATAGCAAGTTCTGTTTCGTTTCACTTTAAATTGTCCTGAAGTTCTTAAATTTGTAATTTTTTTTTTTAATCGACGATCAAGTCTTCTTTTCTCGGGATATTCTGCTTCGAAACTACGACCAGTTGGTAAATATCTTTGAATTTTGGTTAAAAATCATAAGGATGTTAAAGAAATCTTCATTTGTATAATCATTTTCCATTTTCTTCACTAATTTTTTGCGAACTGACATCAGAAAACTTTGAAATGCAAAATTCAAAGACGACAATGTAAACTTCTATTAACTTGACATGCGCCTACTACGCGTTTTGATGGCAATTTTAATCTGCCACAAAATCATTCCATAGGTAACTCGATTTTTATTGCTTCTCAACACCTGAAACCTTAAAATCGCATTTCTCTCTAATCTAATACTTTTTTTTACCTATTCTAACTCAGAAAAAATCTAGTTTTGAAATCCAAAAGAAAAACTAGTGTTTCATTTGAAAATCGAAAGTTGACGTCACTTCCGGTTAGACGGGAAACAGCAGAAACATTTTAAAAAGTGCATTAGATGCAAAAAACGTCACTAAGTATGCCTGCAAAATTTCAAAACTCTATCTTTAATCATAAGCGAGGGAAAGGTGCTGTACCAACTAAACAAATCACCCGGTATATACTAAATACCAATTTTCTGGACTCTTACCTGCTTGATTTACCTATTTATCCCAAATTTACCCCAACAAGGTGAAAACATAATTCAGTTCCAGATCTCGTTAAAATACATACGTGTACCAAATTTCAAGTCAATATCTTAAACGGTTCCAGAGTAATCGTGCGCACAAAAAAGTTACAGACCGACAAACAGAAATTTTTTTGCTCAAACTTAAAATCTCGATGTTTCATGAGATTCTAAGCCTATTTGAACAATAAAAATTTTAAAATTTTTTTTTGTCATTACTATACTTCCACTGGATGTGGGTAATTTATTACTAAAGTTTCTAAAAATGTATTGCGTGAATCAAATAATCGAGGAGCAAATTTTCCAGACTCAAAATGATCCCAGCAACCGTGTAGGTACAATAAAAAGGAATAATATTAAAATGTTAATGATGGCTAGAGCCATAGAAAATTAAATGTCAGCATTCTTGGACACTGGTGCAGAAGATAGGTTGACACTTTCACTTTAACAATCTAAATATTGATGTTATAATGCATAAGCTTTTGTAGGCACAAACGTCACAAGAAGAAAAATGAAAACACCCGGAGAAAAGTGTTATGCCACTAAATAAGTACCCACATTTTGAACTTACTTTTAGGCGACATTTCTTTTCCAATAATATGTGGAACTATGCTTATATTTTCTTTTGCATTTCATTCTTAATTTTCTGTTGATATAAAACTTATTTGTGTATGCATAAAATTTTCAACATTATCAATACTTATTTTTAGGTTATATTTTTATCTTGCCTTTTGATCTCAATTTAGATTTTAATGTGTACAAAATTACTTCTGAAATAGTCATTTAATAAGGCTATTTTTTTCATTATTGTTTTAGTCATAATGCGGTAATAACAGCTAAGAAAACCACCAGAATAGAGCCTAACTAATACAGTCATGTTTAAGCTATTTTCTTAGTAATAGTTTGGATATCAACACTATATTAATAACAAAAACCGTGTCAACATATTCTAGTCATTTTTATAGCTAGAATGGCAGTATTAGGACTTAACATTATTGCTATTTAATTACTTGCCAATATATGACATCTTGAAAATAACTTTATAACCAAACCTGCATGTCGATATTATGGCTAATAGTAATGACCAGTATATAGCTAGAAATAGATCATCATGACTATTTCGTTTTTAAATTTTATGCTAAACCACGACTAAGATAAGATGACCAAAATATAATTAAACAAAAGCCATTAAAACATTTTAGTGGCTGAATTTTGGTTATCTCAGCTGAATAGCATATTTGTGCTACTTGGGAAACTTATTAAACACCAATGGATTTCTATGGATTTATAAAAATAGCAGTTAGATCTGTCAAAAGGTAGACAAAGAATAACGTCAACCATTTTGCATAAAATTTAGTATTTACTTGACAAAATACAAATTAATAATCATATTTATGTATAAAATGAGAAAGAAAAAGTATGATCTCTTTATGAATATCTAATTGGCCAAAGAAATTTTACAATAGAACTGATCACTCTAAAAGAATAATTTTTTATTAGAAAATCTTTAATACATAATTAAATACACCATATTTTTATTTTATCACGTTTTTTGCAGCGTTGGATTGTTTCTTGTCTCTTGCACACGTGTAACAATTATTTAACATCTTCCAACTCTGTCAATTTGAGATGTTTGTATATTGTACAAGTTAACATCACTTTGATGATAACAATTCACCCTCCCGCTCAACTTACATCGAACTTTTACAACGATGTAATTAACTTGCGGCCTTTGTCAATATTTAACCAATTTAGAGCCTGCCACCGTCAATGCCCCCGAATAGGCCTGGCAATAAACAGCTGCAACTATACCAGTGAAACAATGGTAATCTGGATAACGTCGGTGTCAGAGTATCCTTCAGTAATTCAATTATTGAATTAGCCACGTCATTTGCGTTATAGTTCATTTGCTCGAATGCGTAATAATTCATGATTGTCTATTGTATTTGGCCGGGGAACATTAGTATTACTTACAAAACCGTATAATATTTCAGTATCTCGTAAAATTTCTGTTATATTAAACGCATTACTGCGAGCGCAACTGAACTTTACTGGGCATTAATTTAAAGTAATAATTTGATATTAGTGGAAATTGCAACGAATACAGTGGGCAAATTTACTTGCTATAAACCTCTTACATTTTATACAATTTGTTACGTAGATAATGAGTTCGGATAATGTTTTGTGAAGAGTTATTATTGTTTTGGAAAGGGTAAAAAATATAGAAAGTTTGGTATACGTCAAAATTGGGAATTCTGAGTCTCGGTATACAAAAGAAATATTTCACTCATTTTTCTGACACACATCCCATTCGTATTCACAACGTCTTCGTAGACGATTTGTGGGCCACGCATTATCTAGTTGGCCTCGCTTATTTGTATGTCGCGTCTGACAGCATCGCGTGTATCTGTCTCCCTAACCGTCCATATTTCAGATGCTTAAGGACAGATGAATAAAACCAGGAGTATAACAAACCTGTGTGTTTCGTGATATTTCTATCTGTATTCTCTCTCTCTGTCCATCTCATGTTCACAGTTACCGGTATTGTCAACAAAGCCTCCAATAGGGTGATTCTTAGCTATACTTGACGATATGTTTTTCTTACAATTTATTCGGCTTCACCCCCTAAAGTGGTTCCAATTATTTAAAAAATGAAGTACATAAAATTTTAACTCGATCGGATAACGCTAACCCGTGCCCCCAAGGCAATTAAAATTCACCATCAGACGTAATTTTCATCGATATTTTTTTCTTAATTTTTTTCGGCCTCAGCCCCTAAAGTGGTTCCAATTATTTAAAAAATCTATTTTCAATAGTATCTCGTGAATTGTAGATTACATCGAAATGTTATACATACATAATTGGAAGAAAATGTATATACAGTGTGTCGCACTTTTCATGCAGCCACCCTCATATCTCGTTCATCTGATATCCGAATATTTTGAAATTTTAGTGGTGTATATATACCTACAAAGTGAGTCTTTAGACGTAACCACATTTTATTTTAGTCAAAGGCGTTCGATTCTAGAATGGAAAAAGGGGGTCAATTTTCGAAAAAATATATTAGCTCGTATATTAGCGATTTTTTCAGTAAAAAACTAGTGAGATATTCTTAATCGGCATCTTTAAAAACCAATTTGTACAAGATTACATCGTAGTGGGTTCAAAGATGTTTGAGATAGGGGCCGTCAAAAAAGCAATTTTTTCAACTAAAAACAATTTTTATCTGCAAAACGGATTCTCAAATGAAAAAAAATATTCTTCATTTTTTGTTCAGAATAATGTATTATACTAGTACGAATTGATTTTACAACAAAATAATTATTTATTTAAATAAGGCAAAAATTAAAAAATAACATAAATGAAACTAAAATAAATGAATAAATAAAACCAATTGACACTCAATAATTTTTACTTTCATGGCTTACTTAGGTCTTTATTAAAGATTATTAAATGGTAAGCATGTACGAATTAAAATTTTTGTTTTATTAAATAAAAAATTATTTTGTTGTAAAATCGATTCAAACTAGTACAATACATTATTCTGAACGAAAAATGAAGAATATTTTTTTTCATTTGAGAATCCGTTTTGCAGATAAAAATTATTTTTAGTTGAAAAAATTGCTTTTTTGACGGCCCCTATCTCAAACATGTTTTAACCCACTACGATGTAATCTTGTACAAATGGGTTTTTAAAGGTGCCGATTAAGAATATCTCACTAGTTTTTTACTGAAAAAATCGCTAATATATTTTTTCGAAAATTGACTCCCTCTTTCCATTCTAGAATCGAACGCCTCTGACTAAAATAAAATGTGGTTACGTCTAAAGACTCACTTTGTAGGTATATATATATATATACACCACTAAAATTTCAAAATATTCGGATATCAGATGAACGAGATATGAGGGTGGCTCCATGAAAAGTGCGACACACTGTATATAAAACGTCATTTCTTTGAATTTTTCTCATAGATTTAATAGCTGAATAGGAATAATGAAGCTTTGGTTGGCATAAACAGGCACCAGAACATTCATGTTCTCGTTGAAGTGCCAGGATACACGTTTTGTGTCCCATGAATTAATTTAATTAGCTTCCTTTTGTTGTAAGCGATGTCTTGTAGCAACACGGTATCCGCCGCGGTTGTGTGCTAGGCGTACGATCTCAACAAACTCTTTTTGACTGGTCGTTTTTTAACAACAACGATTCCCTGTGATATTGCCATCTGCTGCAGCTGAAGTTCGAACTCGGTAGAGGTAACAGCGACTAACCACGTTGTTTCACCCAATCGCGGTCTAGGCCATTGCTACAGTTTCGTTAACTCGCTAAATATGGCACTAAACATCCATACTCCAACCAGTAACTCTCGAACCAGGAAACCCATGGTCTCAATGCTAACACGTAAGCACTGAACCATTGAGTCGGTTAAGTTTTTCCACCATTTATTTGTAATCTGATTTTCCATGAACTATTAACCATTTTATGTTTTCCTTTTCGGTTGATGTGGCCAAAAGCATCATAAGATGGAAAGTTCTAGTCAGTAGGGAGATATAGCGGACCTCCGACCGGCTTCAATTGTCCGCAATTATGGTCACATATTACTGAATTCACCGGTCACGAGTCTTCACGACGCTGCTAAAATCTTTCTATTTAGAGATTTTACTAATCAAATCATCGGCAGTAAATTTGCCATTTAGCAGACAAGTTTTAAGTGAGTTTATTTCAATTTCAGAGAAGTTAAAATGACAACTTGCATATTATTTGCCAAATATTAATATTTTGGCAAAAAATATAATAAACAACATTGTCCAAATGTAGAACCTTACATTCGAGATAGAGATGTCTAAAAAAAATTAGAAAGTACCTACAGCTAAAAAGGAAGGAACTTTTGAGGAAAATTAGATAAACTCTCATTTTTTGGTGACATCAGGCGAAGAGTGGATAATATAAAACAGTTGATATTTCAGGAAAACTAGATAGCAAATCGCGAAGAGGCCGATCTGCTAAACGCTGTGCTAATATCAGCAAGGAGCTGATGGAAAAAGCTTTGGAAAGGTTATGCGGTACTGACAATGCTGGTGAGTTTGGATGCATGTCTGCGGACAGCTTTGGTTTTGGATTTGGGGGTTATCTAGTTATATGTGGTGCAGCGGCGGCTGGTGAAATTTCAATATTTTTTTTCTCGTCTGTGGCGCATGGGACCCATACGAAATTTGGGAAATAACATCTAGAGAAGCACTTCTCTAATGACCCCTAAAAAATTTTGAAAAAGCAGTTTGCGAAAAATTTTTTGAAAATTTGCTAGCCTCCCCTGGGTCTAGGGACCCCTGTTTACTTTTAATTTTTTTTGTCATATGCATTTGACTTTTCATAAAAATGCATCGACAGATTTTAGAGTTTGTGAAAATATTTTCATTACTAACTGAAATACAATGAACTGAAATTTTGTAATTTACAATTTAACAAATTACAATATTTCAATTCGTTGTATCTCAGTTAGTAATGAAAATATTTTCACAAACTCCAAAATCTGTCGATGCATTTTTATGAAAAGTCAAATGCATATGACAAAAAAAAATAAAAGTAAACGGGGGTCCCTAGACCCAGGGGAGGCTAGCGAATTTTCAAAAATTTTTTCGCAAACTGCTTTTTCAAAATTTTTTAGGGGTCATTAGAGAAGTGCTTCTCTAGATGTTATTTCCCAAGTTTCGTATGGGTCCCATGCGCCACAGACGAGAAAAAAAATATTGAAATTTCACCAGCCGCCACTGATGTGGTGTGCGTTTATGGTGTGCGTGTTTGTGAGTGTTATTTCAGAGTTAGATTTGATGTAGATAACTAAAAACAGATATTTTTTTTATTTCAAGCAATACAAATTTGAGATCAGTTTTTATTGTCAAAATACGGTTTTTTGACAATAAAAACCGGGATTTACTCGAAATCTATGCGGTAAAAAAAATTTTAAATTGAAAACTCGGTTTCAGCACACAAAACTACTTAAGGCATGATAGGTTTAGTCGTTAGAGCAGAACTTTTTTTTTGCTGACCTGTGTTATATAAGATATGCAAATATTTTATAAAAATGATCTCTAATTTCTTTTACGTGGGCATCCATTTCGTAAATATAGGTGCTTAAGTATTTGACATATTAATATCGTACGTTACTTTTTCAAATAATTTCGTTTCTCAAGAAATCTCAAAAACAACAATACTTCGGATAAGAATTAGCACTCTATCCACTATCGTTATTTGACAACAGAGGAATACACAAAATATATAAATCAACCTTTTACAACTCGTTTTTCCCACTGAACAAGAAATAGATAGAGGAAATACCCTTTTTGTAATAGACGGAGGATTTCTACTCAACAAAATTGTCTGGCACCAGCAAGCAGTTTATCCTGACATTTTAGATAAGAATCTACAGAAGGTATCACTCTAAGAATGCAGTTGTAGTTTTTGAAGGACACCTAGAAGATACTGCACTACACAGCACTAAAACTAGTTGAAAATATGTTTGTCCACTGAGGTTAGTTTTGATGAAACTATGATGACAACTCTATTCCCAGGAAATTTTTTGTCTAACGAGAGAAATAAATGTCGAATGAAATATCATTCGATGCTGTCTACACTATTTTAAATGAAGGTTTCACAGTCAAGCAAGCCTCTAAGGATGCCGACATCTTAACAGTAATCGAAGCATCAAATTACAACAAATTGGGGATTATTGTAGGTGGGGACATTGACTTGTTAGTTAGAATGACTATCTTGTGTGAATCTATATCGAACATGTATTTTTTGAAGCTGGGTAAAGGAAAATCTGAAAGAGGGTATATTCACCTCACATTATCGACATTATAGTTTCATTTAGAGACAACGTTTTCATGAAATCCGGTACACGAAAATTTTTTTTTTCCAAAATTTTGTCCTTGGATATACTCCTTTAGCCAAGAGACTCTAACAAACCAACATATTATGTGCAAAAAATATTCTTTCCCATTAATTTCCACCTAATAAACGAAACGAGGATTGAGACATGGGACACTTTTTTCACATCAAGGTCCGTCTTGATGACTTTTAAATATACATACATGAAAAAGACCACGGATAAAAGGTTTAATTAACATAGGTTTAAAGTGGATTACAAAGGAACCGATTTCCCTAAACGGCCAACAGCACAAGCTTTATTATTTAATATTTATATCTGAATATCACATTTTTTAAGAAATTCCGTGATAACCAAATATATTTCCTTACATTTAAAACTCAAAATATAGTTGATATTCAAGGGCATAGCGAGCTCTTCTCTAATAACACGAAAATTTCAGAATTCTCTAAAGGGAAAACACTAATAAAATGTTGTTAATTTTCAGTGCACCTATGAACTATTTTATGAAATTAAATATTAGTATCTAATATTTTCCTGTTTCACTTATCCAATAAGTGTCCTAAAAGTAAAACAATGAAAAAGAAGAGTGACAGCTGTTATTTTGCGAGAATCTCATACATTCATCCCTTTATAGTCCAATGTTTAACGGTAAAAATAGGGTATTACCTCTGAATTCATTCGGATAACATCGATTTTGATGAAAATTTGTAATTAAGCTTATCATACCCTCCTCTTCAAAAGTCATATGTTCCTGATGTGTGCTTTTTATTTTTTTGGGGGTGAAAACAAAATATTTAAAAACCAAATTTAAGCGTTACATAGATTGAAATCATGTTTAAATATGTAGAATAAACATTATTTCATGTTCTGGAATATAATTTATAATGTATTACTACGTTTCAACCCGTTAAAACCTTATGACGAAAAAACAAAATAGTTTTAAACAGCTTGAAATGTTTTAATAGGGCATCTATAATAAATTAAAATCCCGTCACTGTTTATAATATAATTTATGATTTATTGCACAATTTCATCCCTTACAAACCGCCCTCGTGATAAAGTTAACTACCATGTTTAGTTAAAATTAAAAACTGAAATTATTAAATGAGTAGAGAAAGGGGGAAAATAAAATTTTCATGTACATTATAATAGCATGTTTTATAATTGAAAATCTATGGATCATTAGAAGAACTATCATCACCATCGACCTCCTCTTCTTGGTCTGTAATTGGAGGATAATTTTGACAGTTGTCACCAGAGCATGTTCCGCATGTTGCGTTACAAAAAAAGTCCAACTTTTCGGCAGCTACAAGCTGCGCCGCATCATTTTTTGCAATATCATTTTGAGGAGTTCTTCCGGTGCAGGCATATTCAGCATTTTGATTGATAATAAAGATCCTTCATTATTAATCCATCCCCAATCAGTTGGACGAATATTTTTGTTCTCAAGCCACATCTTAGTTTGTGAATAAACCCTCTTAATGTGCTCATTGAGAGCATCAACTGCCGGAACAAGGGATGATAATTTTACAGCACTGTTTTTAGTGATAGCCTTAATAAAGGACTCATAGTTCTTCTGCTGGAGAAACGCTGATAAGTCTTCGAGACGGTTCAATTTTTTTAACTGTATCTTTTTAGCAGCTTCGTACAGTAATATTGTGCAATACCTACCGGCTTTTAAAATTTCTTCCAGTTTTGAAGTACTATTACATATTTACATATATTTATAAATGCTCTAAAATTATCGAGAATAAAACAATTTACATGCTCCGAAGATTTCCTCGAAAAAATGCGATTGGTTTTTCAACGATAACTTCCTTCGTTTTTAAGCTATCCAATCGCTTCAAAAATTATTTTGCAGGTAATTTTAAGAGCTGCAAGGCATGTAAAATTGAACTTCCTTGAGCACTTCGTTTTTGATATTTTTGAGTTTGAAGGGTTCGGGGAGGTGGTCCTCGCACTCAAATTCGAACTTATAACGGTGACATCTCAATTAATTTTTATCCTAGAGAAATAAAAAAAGAAAACAAAATTTTTAGTAAAAAACAAACCTAAATTTTTGTACACCAGCATTTTTTACGTATCTTCTTTTCAAAAATCATTTCAAATTTCAATCAAACTTTTTTTCAAATCTAGGCATCCCAAACCGGTCAAACTTCTAGAACATATTGTTAGTACTTAAATAAAGTAAATTATAAATTAATTACGTTCAATGTCAAATCTTGCGGCGAAGCCATTGGTTTCATGCTGATTTTTTTTCCAAAAAAAACGAGACAACCGTTCTCTTTTCATCATAACTCCGTTAGTTTTTATGTTAACGACTTTTACTAAAGCTTATTTTAAAGGTCTTTTCAAGCAATTTTAAAATATCTTATACGTTTTCCTCCAACAATTTTCCCTTTTTCCGTTATTTAACGTTGAAAGGTTCGAATTTAGTTTTCGGCGAACAAAAAGTCACCTTCAACGTGCCATAACTCGGTTCGTATTGCATCTACAGAAATAAAAAAAAAAACAATCGATTTATTACATTATAAGCTTCTGCTGATAATTTCTTTGATAAAGCGTAAGGTTTTCGAGTTATTCGTGAAAAATCGTTCTAAAATATGCATTTTTAGATGAAAAAATCAACATTTTCAATCACGAATAACTCAAGAAGTGTTGACTCAATGAAAAAACTTCATAGAACATTCTTTGATTAAAAATTATTCTTCTATCGATTTCTGTGGTTATTTTAAACGTAATGATTTCCACCCCCGAGAAGGGGTAAAATCACACATCGGCACTATATAACTTTTGTTCCTTGAGCCATTCCCTAATTACTCTCCAAATTTCACGATAATCGGTTTTATCCGAAAGAATTCTGAGCGAAAAATCGTCAAACACTGGACTATTGTACATGCACAGATTTTTTGCGTGAAACTATGACTTATTTTATTCGCTACAGCAAATGAACTGAATATTCATATGCAATTTCAACATCAGTTAAATTCATGGTTAAGCAAACCAACTGACGTCAGGTCTGATAAACCTTAATTGTAATAAACGAACCCGGGGAACAAGGTCTGCAAAATTAAACCGTATGAATCAAGCAAGCAGCGAGAGAAAATGCACTCGATTCTCATCTCCCTGTTTTTATTCGGTGTATAAATCGACGAGATGTATGTACCTATAGAGATTCGAAACCTACCTAATGCCGGATTTAAACATCTCTACCCTTAAATGTCTTCTCGAAGTTATATCGAGCAAATATACTAGCAGAATCGGTGGAAATGACTGAAACGGACGCTAGTGCATGATATATTTTCTTTCTTTTTGATAGTAGAGTTCGCGAGCTTGAAAATCTGTAAAGAGGGGATCCGTTTTGATAAATTTTGGACAACGAAGGTCTTGTGGCATTTTTTTAAAACAATTATAAAATATCAAATTAAAATGTTATACATTTTAATTGTGCATAGTTCTTGTATATTTTATTTGCGCTATATAAAGGTTTCTTTACAAGATTTTATTCGAAATATATTGTAACAAATTGGGGAAATGCAGAGTCAAATTTATTTATTTTTATTCAACAAGTAGTGATAAAAATAAACTTCATTTATTGTTAGTAGTGCCGTCAAAATTTATATTGTGTTGTCATATAATTTAGAGTTAGTTTTTAACAACTGTTTAAAGGGTTAGCACAAATGGTGTAATATAAGAATTGTGACTTTCTAAACGTTTGCTAACAAAGGTCCCCACTGTTTTCTTCTGGAAATTGAATTTGTGTCAAATTGGCTAAATCGTTAATATATTGTAGATTTCGACTTCCTTATCAAAAGTTCTCATGGACCCAACACGATAATACGTCTAATTTCCGAAATACAGCTCAAAAAATTTACAAGATCTCAATTTTAAAAAAATCCAATTTCATGATTTTTTTCATAGATTTTGTATTGTGACACTTTCTAATAGATCCTTATAATATTTTATACTAACAAGATTTGTTAATTTAATAAAAATACCGTAGAAAAGTATTAAGTTTGAAAAATGTTGGCGAAAGCGCCGGAAATTTTACCTAAAAATAAAAAGTAAAAAGAATATTTGGTCAAATTCCCTGAAACTTCTTTTGCATAAAGTACGCGTCCTACTGATCAAAAAACTCTTATTGAAAAACTTTCGCAAATGGCTATTTTGATCTCTAATACCCCATCGATAAATTAAAAGTTCGAGAAGATAAAGATTTTTACAAGAATTTATAATTTAGTGCTAATAGTTTTCCAATACGAAGAGATGTCCCGCAAGGATCAATACTGGGGCCATTGCTTTACAATATTTACACACACGACCTTAAAGATACTTCCAGTAACACAAAAATACACTACCATGCAGGTGATTTTCAGTTATATAAGTCCTTCCACGTCTCCTCATCAGAAGAAGCAATTTCCGTAATTAACAAAGATGTAAAGCAAGTGGTAGAGTCTGGTCAAGACCATAGTCTTAAAATTAATATTAGTAAGTCTTGTCATGCACTTTGGGAGCAGAGATAACGTAATAAAGGTAAGAAGAAATTTAATTATACTAATCAATATTAACACTCTTCCATTAGAAATTTAAAAATCATGTAAAAATCTTGGGCTAATACTTAAAATACAACACCCTATAAATAATTTGATACGCTGTTCCTTGGCAAAACTGAAATTATTTTACAACTACAGAGATTTTATTCCAGTAGAACTTAAAGCAATGCTTTGTGGTTCACTAATTTTAAGTAGATTTAATTATGCGGATGTTGTTTATGGTCCTACATTGGATAAGGGTACACAAAATAAAATTGAAAATGTTCAATGTGCCTGCACATGGTTTGTTTTTGGTCTCTGTCTCAAACAGGATTAAAGATTTGGGTTGGTTAACTATGCAACAGAGACGAGATGTGAATTTAGCAAACTTTGCTCACAAAAGACTAGTCACTGGTGAACTTGCTTACTTAAAAACATTACTGACAACGCGCTCGGCTATTCACTCCGTTAATGTAAGGTCAAATAATTTGCTGTCTATTCCTAAATTAATATCTATACAATTCAAAAAATCTATTACACATAATGCTTGCCATCTTTACAATAAATTGTCCTCCATTGCTGCTTAATTGATCTAACTGACAAGCTTTTAGGTCAGTTACAACATTGCAACATTGATAACAAATGATGTGATTACCTTTTTAGTGCATTTTAATAAAAGCTTGTCATCTTGATAGGTTTATATGTATAAACAGTTACAATATTCACATGTTAAATAATCACTACAACCCAATAAGTTAAAATTATCTGTTCTAACCTACAAACTATAAACGTAACAACCAGTGAGTTGTATTAAATACTGGAGTGAGCCCTAAAAATAGAGAACGATTGTTTTCATTCGCAAAATTATAGAGAGAGAAGCATATATACTACTCTGTCTTTCTCGCACCTGTAAAACCAGGGCACCTTGTTAATTAAAACTTCTTTATCCATCTCTATTTTAACCTACATATTGTAACGTGTTTCCACCCTTAGGAAACTACCCCTTGCAAAATCCGTGGGTTCCAAAAATTATAACAAGAGATTGTCCACTAACACACTTTATTAAATATTTACTGGATACTTCACAATACTATTGTTAATTTAAATACACTTTACTGACTAAAAATCACAATGTTTATTACTTTGCTTATCTTTGAACTCTTAACCTCACTTTCTATACTTTCTGAACTTCTGAACTTTCTGAATTCCTCGCCGGGAATGCGATCGGTCTTTTATACCTAAAAATAACATCTCGATTGTTCTGTGATGACGCCACCATTCTCTCGATAATTCCAGATGTCACTTTGGAATCTTCTGGTAGGTTCTTTTTCGAGTAGGTGCAAATACACTACATTCATTCTGACATTCAATCTGTTGAAGTCTGCCTACTTTTTAGTAACCAACATAACCTTAAATTTTTAAGGGGTTACAACATATTACACTGCCCCCTCCTTAAGCCTGAACGTCCCGGTCAGGCAATTCAGCCTCTTTCACATACTTCGCCAGTCTATCCAAGTGTACGATCTTCATCTTGGACTTTTTGTTTCGTTGAATACGATAGACGACATCATTAATTCGGGTAATAACAGTATAAGGTCCTTCCCAAGGAGGTTGAAGTTTCAGTGACTTCCCTTTCTTCCGCTGTGGGTTGTACAGCCAAACCAGATCTCCTGCCTTGAACCCTTCTGAACTACCCTTACGGTCGTATCGAGCCTTCATTCGGTCACTGGCTATGGTGATTTGGTCTCTAACCAGCTCATGAACATTTCTTAGCCGTTCACTCATTTCATCCACATAGCTGTTCACAGGAAGCTGTTCTCCGCCTGGTGTTCCGAAAATCAAATCACACGGCAGTCTGATCTCATGTCCAAATACTACACGGGCTGGTGTTTGTTTCGTAGACTCGTGGATAGCAGCTCTGTATGCCATGAGGAAGAACGGTATGTGGAGATCCCAATCGCGTTGATTCTTATGAACCACTTTAGAGAGATGTTCTTTCATGGTCTTGTTATGTCGTTCCACCATTCCATCTGATTGCGGGTGAAGGGCTGTTGTCCGTGTTTTGTGTATCCCCAATAACTTGCAGATTTGCTGAAACACCCCTGACTCAAAGTTCCTCCCTTGATCTGAGTGCAGCTCCAGGGGTACACCAAACCGACATATCAAATTATCTACCAAGACTTTGGCAACAGTGACTGCTTCTTGGTTTGGAATTGCATAGGCCTCTGGCCACTTACTAAAATAGTCCATGGCAACCAGTATGTACTTGTTACCGTCCTTGGTTACTGGGAATGGGCCGGCTATATCGATCGCAATCCTCTCGAAAGGAGCTCCGACGTTATATTGTTTCATTGCACCCCTACTTCTAGTCTGCGGTCCCTTACTTGCTGCACAAATTTTGCAATTGCGACACCAAGCTTCCACATCCTGACGACTATTTACCCAATAAAATCGTTCTCGTACTTTATTCAGGGTCTTATTAACGCCGAAGTGTCCACCGGATGCTCCATTATGCACTTCCTGAAGTACTTTCGGTACTCGACACCTGGGAATCACTAGACGCATAACAACTTCCTTGCCATCCGGGCTTTCCCAAGCTCTCTTTAGCAGCCCGTTCATAACTTTGAGTGAATCCCATTGGGCCCACAAAGCCTTCAATCCAACTGCCTTGTCCGAAACTTCCTTCCACGCTGGTCGAATTCCTTTCTCCTTTGCTTTCAATATAGCCCCAATCTCTGTGTCATTCAGTTGTTCTTGTCTCAGGGCTTCATTTGTCCAATCATCAGGAACCTCTATTTTAATAGTGTTGACGGCCACCGTACCCTGAAATTTCTCAACGTGGCGGCAGTGCTTGCAATCTTCCTTGCACGGTCTTCTAGATAAAGCGTCTGCGTTCTTATGAGATCTTCCAGGTCGATGTTCGATTTTGAAATCATACTGTTGCAGCCGTTCTATCCAACGAGCCAGTTGACCTTCAGGGGTTTTCAACTGCAACAGCCATTTTAATGCAGCATGGTCGGTGCGAATCTTAAAATGTCTTCCATAAAGATATTTATGAAAATGGTCCACTGATTTTACGATGGCCAGTAACTCTTTCCGGGTTACACAATAATTTCTTTCTGGTTTGGACAGCACCTTGCTGAAGTACTCGATCACTCTTTCCTGCCCATTCTGGATTTGGGACAGTACACAACCGACCGAAGAATTGCTGGCATCCGTGTCTAAAATAAAAAGTCCTTCCCGTTGTGGGTATGCTAGCACAGGACCAGTACATAGAGCTGCCTTCAATTTTCTCCATGCCGTTTCACATTCCGGTGTCCATTGGTACTGTACTTTCTCTTCTGTCAGCCGGTGTAATGGCTTCGCAATTTCGGCAAACCCTTCCACAAAGCGCCTATAATAAGTGCAGAGGCCAAGGAAGCTCCGTACTTCATGAACGTTAGATGGTCTTGGCCAATCTCGTACAGCAGAAATTTTGTCGGGGTCTGTTTGTATTCCATCCGAAAACACCACGTGACCAAGAAATTTGACTTCTTTCTGGAATAGCAGGCACTTCTTCGGGTTCAACTTCAGATGGGCATTCCTGACTCGCCCAAATACTTCTTGAAGATTTTTCAAATGTTCTGTAAAGTCCTGTCCCATAACAAGCACGTCGTCAAGGTAAACCAGGCACGTCCTCCAGGTTAGCCCTCGCAGCACGAACTCCATCAGTCTTTCAAAGGTAGCTGGCGCATTGCAAAGTCCAAAAGGCATCACGGTAAATTGATAAAGACCACTGCCTGCTGAAAACGCTGTCTTTTCTTTATCATCAGGATGAAGCCCCACTTGCCAGTATCCACTCCTAAGGTCTAACGTAGAAAACCATCGTGAGCCTGCCAACGTGCTTAACGTGTCGTCAATTCGTGGTAATGGGTAACTGTCTTTCTTCGTGACATCGTTTAATTTTCGATAATCGACACAAAATCTTAATGTTCCATCCTTCTTGGCAACCAAAACTACTGGCGATGACCAGGGACTCGTCGACTCCTCAATGACTCCATCTTGTAGCATCTTGTCTATCATTGCCGAGGCATCTTCTTGTTTTGCTAATGGCAGCCTCCTAGGTGGTTGTCGAATAGCGGGTGAGTTGCCAGTATTTATCCGATGCTGGACTATGTCTGTTTTTGTAAGGGCCTCTGTATTCTTGGCAAATACTGAACTTTCCTTTTCTAGGAACTTGATTGCCTCCCTTCGTTCATCCTCAGATAAATGCTCCAACTGGGTACTCAGCAAGGTCAAAACTTCCTGGTCTATTTTCGTAGACGAACTCCCCTCTGTTTGTTCCTCGCACCTCGCTACCCATGTGACCGGTTCATAGGAGCCAAGCGGTTTGCCTTCCTTAATTGTCACCGAGTGGGAATTTAAATTAACAACTCTAATTGGGATTTTGTCTTTAGTCCGGGTTAAAGTTCTCGCCACAATAATATTGGATAGGGACTTAATCGATTCGTCATCTTCCACTAGGCCAACACGGTACCCTCCAGGATTTCCTTCTAAGGCAGCATCGATCATTTGTTCTGAATGAGCAGGAATCTTGATCGTCTGTGTTGTTAACAATCTCGCTTTATGGAATTGGTCATCTGCGGTTGCCAGAATAAATTCCTCATTTCCAATTTTTAAGACTCGCTCACCTACGTCAACAATAAATCCCTGCTCTCCCATGATGTCTAGACCCAAAATGAAATCATCCATAATGTCAGCCACAATGACCTTGTAATTTAACCTCAACCGTCCAACCTGCAGTTCCGAGTTGACCTCTCCATGGACCGCAGCCCTGTCCCCCGTGGCTGTCCGAATGATTACTCCATTTTGCTTCTTGTCAATCTGCAAGCCTGATATAAACCCTGGCCGCACTATTGATGACGTAGCACCGGTGTCAATAGTAAACACGCATTTCCTTCCATTCACATATCCTTGCAACAACAGACTGCTTGGAATTCTTTGGAGCTGGGAAATCTTTATTTCTCTGGGGGCACCGCATTCCCTAGCCAGCACAGCCCCCTTGGTGCTGGCTATCTTTAGTTTTCCTGCTTCTCTTCAACATTCACAGCATTTACTCGACTCTCCGAGTTCTGTTGTCGACAGTCTCGTTTCATATGTCCCATCTTGCCGCAGTTGAAACATTTAATACCTCCGCTCGGCTTTCCTTTATTTTGTTGTTTTTCCTGATTTCCGAGGCCATCCAATTTATCGCATAATTTGGTGAATATTTTCTGCATCTCAGTCAGCAAGGGGTTCTGGCTCATTTCTGGTTGCGATTCTTCAAGAGTCACAGCTCGCACTCTCCTTGGAGTATCCCTGTAAGCGGCTTCTACTTCGAGTGCACGCACCAAAGCTTCGCTACTACTTTGGTGTCTCGTCAGCCTCAGAACTCGCCTGACCTCTTCGTCCCTTATACCATCTAAAAAGGCCCCCACGGCTAATTGTTCCTGGAATTCTTTAGGTGCACTCGGATACGCCAGGTGTGCCAGTCTCTCTATCGCAGCTTCAAATTCTTGTAAACTTTCCCCAGCTTTTTGCATCCGGGATTTCAGCTGAGTCTGGTATAATTGGGCAAGGTGTTGATCGCCATACCTCAAGTCTAATGCAGCTTCCAAGACTTTAAAGTCCCTTTGTTTCTCAACTGGGATGGTTTGGAGTAACTCTGAAGCTTGGCCCCTTAATGCTAGAACTAATGCCATGGCCTTTTCCTCATTATCCCAATTGTTCGCACATGCTGCTGCATCAAACTGCCTCTTGTACGTTGTCCAGGAACTTTGGCCATCAAAAGAAGGAGGTTTTAGTCGCTGTCCTGATGATACCACCTGCTGGCTTCCTCTTTCTCTCAACTGTCGTTTAAGCCGGTCTATTTCTCCCTTGACTTCTTCTTCGAACTCACTCATCTTTTCTTCAAACTGATTTACTTTTCCTTTTACTTGACTGACTTCTGTCTCGACTACTCCTACTTTACCTTCGACCTTGTTTATCTCTTCTTTGACTTCACATTTTAGTACTTCATTGGCAGAAATTATAGCGTCCTGTTGTATTTTGATTTGTTCATTTAGAATTTTCCTTAATTCTTCCTGGCGTCTTTCTTGCTCCTGTTTTTCCTCTTGTTGTCGTATCTTCAGGTCTTCCATAATTTGTCTCAATTCGTCTTTCTCTTCTTGACGTCTTCTTTCTTCATCCTCTTTTTCTTTCTGACGTCTTATTCCCTGATCTTCCATCATTTTCTTTAATTCGTCTTTTTCTTCTTGACGTCTTCTTTCTTGCTCTTCCTTTTCTTCCTGGCGTCTTCTCTCTTCATCCTGACGTCGTTTTTCTCGCTCTTCCTTTTCTTCTTGGCGTCTTATTTCCTGGTCTTCCATAATTTTCTTTAATTCATCTCGCTCTTCTTGACGTTTTCTCTCCTGTTCTTCTTTGTCTTCCTGCCATTGCTGCGCCATCATTTTTTGGAATTGTTCGAATAAGTCCTGTATTTGTTTATCGGATGCCATACTTCTTGTTGTTACGGGCATACGACGAAATTAAAATAAAATAAATTTAACTGTCACGTCAATATCGGTAATGGAACTTTCCAGACAAATCTCGAAATAGCACGAAAAAGTCTTATCCAGAGTCTTTTGTCACTATCCAGTTCAGAGAATTTAATAATCTCCACTAATGTCCAAATAGAAAAGTTCTAGAAATTTTCACGCACTAAATGAGTCTTTTTCAGTGTCTCTATCACTTCTCAGTTCAAAGGATTTAATTATCACACTAATGTCCTAATAAAATGTTCTACAATGTCTCAAAAATGCACTTAACACTATTTTCCTGTCCGAAAATAACCCTCGAACAATGTCCAGTAAATTAGTCCACTGTGTTAGCACTAAACCTCGAGAATACGTCTCGAACACTCCAGCACAACTTCAGAGTCCCTCTTGTCATAAAATTCCGCTTTCTGACACCAATTGTAACGTGTTTCCACCCTTAGGAAACTACCCCTTGCAAAATCCGTGGGTTCCAAAAATTATAACAAGAGATTGTCCACTAACACACTTTATTAAATATTTACTGGATACTTCACAATACTATTGTTAATTTAAATACACTTTACTGACTAAAAATCACAATGTTTATTACTTTGTTTATCTTTGAACTCTTAACCTCACTTTCTATACTTTCTGAACTTCTGAACTTTCTGAATTCCTCGTCGGGAATGCGATCGGTCTTTTATACCTAAAAATAACAGATCTCGATTGTTCTGTGATGACGCCACCATTCTCTCGATAATTCCAGATGTCACTTTGGAATCTTCTGGGAGGTTCTTTTTCGAGTAGGTGCAAATACACTACATTCATTCTGACATTCAATCTGTTGAAGTCTGCCTACTTTTTAGTAACCAACATAACCTTAAATTTTTAAGGGGTTACAACATATTACAATATCATACCTCCGTTTTAACTATAAGTCATATCTCCGTCATCGCGTCATACTAAACAAAAAAACCTGCAAAGTAAAAAACAAAATATTTGGAGTTTCCGGAAAATCCCAACTGATCATGCCTATTCAACTATTACATGATATTTCCGCTATACCAACTCTTAGTAATTTTGTCCTTAATACTCTCCTCCCTTTCATTGCAAACACCCTGTTTAAATCCACCACTTGTCAACTCAACCCATCCACCCCCAAATTCCTATATGCTCGCAGATATCCTTCTCTAAACTACATATACACTCCCTAACCCTCCAAACAAAAGTAATTGATAACTTTTGTCAAAAAAGAATACTTATTCACAAATACCTCAAGTTTAAATAATCAGATAACGCTAACCTAAAAGAACGACACCAAAAATATAGCAAACACAAATAGTCACAGTAACAGTCACACTAAAAGAGCCATAACATCTAACAAACACAGTGTGCACTCAAACCATAAAAACATAATAAACAAACATATTACAGTCTTAAAATAAAGACATTAACAGCAATAAAAAATAACCTAACTGAGACAATAATCAGATGAAGAGCCTTAATCTGCAGTAGACAATATCAACGACTGTCAAAACAAATTTTGAGGCCTTTGGTTCTTGTATACAAACTGAGTCACAATTGTACTTTTTTCACCCCTTTTTATAATGGGGGTGGTAATGGAGGTGATAGTCAAAAGAATTTGGAGACGTCGTCTTCTTGTACATACACTAAATTCCAATTTTATGGACTCTTACTTACTTACTTTACCTATTTACCTCCCAACCCTTCAAGGGAATAAGGTCAATACATGATCTAGTTCAAGATCTCGCTATAATACATGGGTGTACCAAATTTCAAGTCAATATCATAAATCGTTCCAGAGTAATCGTGTGCACAAAGAAAGTTACAGACAGACAGACTTTTTTGCTGAATCTTAAAATCTCGACGTTTCATGATATTTTAAGCCTATTTGAGCAAAGAAATATTTCAATTTTTTTTTACGATTACGATACTTCCACGATGTGGAAGATTCGGGATAATACAATATTGGAGAGCTGCTTTTTGAACGTATTTATTGGAAAATCGAGCTGGGCTATCCAGAAAATTCGTAATAAAGGTCTCCACAATTCTCGAATGCATTAAAAAGCTTCAAACTACAATGGACCGAGATAGACTGACGTTTCACTCCCACTCTAACTATTCCATCCTATTTCTCACATCGACCTTATTGCCACTGTACATAAGACCATGATTAAAATTGAATTTGAAATTTCAGAGAATCTGTGAATATTTAACTATTGAATTATCAGCCTAATGTTTTAACTTTAAAAGCTGCGCCTTCTTGTAATAATACTGTAATTTTAAAGTCCTCTTGAATTTTTTTCAAAAATTCATTTTTAATTGCGCACGCGTAATACGTATGTCGAGTATATTTCCATCTTTTTATTTTTATTTGTTTTCCTGGATGAAGTTTAAGGTTATGTATAGTGGATTGTTTCTTTATAATTTTCAAGGATTTTACAGTATTTAAAGTGTTTGTATTCCAAAGAAGGGTGCCGAGTCTTATGGGACTTTGGGCCCAATACCCCAAGTTTGTAAAGTATACGAAGTTATTGTACTTGATCTTGCAAACAAAAAAGTCAGTAGCCGTAATCCCCAAAATTGAGGTATTTCTAAGATATTAGTTTGAGAAGCCGTTTAAGTGCATAAATTACACTGGCCTACAAATGGAAAAAATTCATTCTTAGCGAACTCAACCATTGTATTCCCATTTATCTCGGCTCGCTGAAATTGAATATGATCTCAGTTTTGGCCTTACTTATTAGGAATTGTTCAAGTATTTCAAAAAAGTGCTTTTTTCTTAGATGGTTACGCTGTATGTGTCAAGACGTTAAATACTCAGCTACACACACAAAAAAAGTGATCTGTCCTGCAGACCAGACCACTGTATCCTTATGTATTTGGACCCGCTCAAACCGAATACGAAGTCAGAATTGTCAGATTGCCTCTTTTTTCACTCCTAACCCACAAAAAACACCACCCCAAAAAAGTGGTCTGGCCTGCGGACCATATGAGTGTAGTATCCTTATGTATTTTGACCCTCTGAAACCGAATTGTCAGAATTGTCAGATTCGCTCGTTTTTCACATCTAACCACAATGATCCTGAAGTACTGATTGTTAAGGGAGAAGTTCATGCTAGCATGAGAGGTAAACTCTATAAAGTAGTTTTAAATAAATATCATATTTTACTTTTAATGTAATTAACTGTTTTCAGATATTTTTGAATAACGATAAAAATACAACAGATGCAGAATGTACTTGTCCAATGAGATTATGGTTACGCCATCATATGGCTGCTCTGACTCTCTTTGCACTCTATGATATTTCTGTAAGAGTACGAACATGCCGAAGATGCTACGCAGCTATAGAAGTTCAGGCCGCAGTTTCAGTCGATGCATAGAAGCCATCAATTTGTGCTAGGAGCAGTTCACCCAGCTAGCATCCACGGTATGTGCGGTCACATTTAAATGTATAGGTTTCTTTTACATGTTGATGGCTTCGATGCATCTGTGAAACTCGTACTCAAACGGATGAAGCATGCTCATGGAATGGGTATGTCCTATTTACTAGACAGTTTAATTTTAAATTATTTTAATCATTTATAGACTTAATAGAAATAAGTTGTGAATAAATGATACAATATATAATTTCTTTATTTATTTGCGTTTCTAAGTGAAAATACTTACTTACAAATAAATATTTAAACACGAGGTTAGAAGATGAAAATCTATGATAACAGTATAAAATAATGGAAGGCAATTCCAATAAAAATAAATAAAACAGGCTTTGAGGTTAGAGCACAAAGAAATAATCAAAGAACTACATTCTCAATAATTTTCCAGACACTTGTAGAATGCATGCGCAGAAATAGCCATGTAGAAATCTTTTTTTAATTTATTCTCGGTAGAGAAAATTGATTACCAGATGTAAAAAACTTATATAATCCAGCTCTATTTTTATACCAGTAGTTAGGTTTCAATAGTTAAATATGAAAAATAACGTACCAATCCTTAGATGCATTTTTAAGTAATTTATTTTGACCCTTAAAATACATGTACAGAAGGCATGCTTCAAAGACTGCATGGAAAGCAATTCAAATTAACCGCCTCGTGCATGACGCCACGACTATTATTGTCCATTACTTTTTAATTTTTGTATTTTTTCAAGGTTATTGCTATATAAATATTTTTTTTATTTTGACAGAGACATCTACAAACTAGACAAGCTAATTTAGTAAACATTCCTCCGGTTGTTTAATATGAATATCGTGAGGAAAGTAATTTTGACTCGCTTGCAACAGTACGGATCAGAAATATGATTTTACAGTCTAGCTAATGAAACATTCTAAATTCGTGTTTCTTTCAGTTTCCTCCTCCTGGAATTTACATCGTCAGGCTAATTAGGGTGGATACCTACACGAAATAGCCATATATACGCACAGTACGCTAGAACCACCTTTAAATGAAATATGCATGCACTCTCTCAATTCCTACGGGAAATGGTAGCTTTATCTGTCCTGAAACAATTGCCGTTTTCTAGAAAATTCACTTTTAATTTTTTTTTTTTTTTGAAAACTGATTTTTTGTATTGATAAGCTTGTTAAAATGTCAATCAAGAAAGTAAAATTGAACATTCCAATACAAATTTCAACTTAAGCCAAGTTTGGGGAAATAACATACAAGAAACCTTCATGCTCGACAACTCCAGACGTTTTGATAATAATCGGGTTATATAAACTTTCCAAGTAGTCAATTTAGACAAAATCATTAGATCTATTCCTATGTTATTTTGACTGACAGCAGTTTTTATCTACCAATATATCCGTAACCAATGAATAACATTACTAATTGCGTAACTGGATTTACTATAGGGAAATCCGAGCGCCTCTATTAGCCTTCTGAATAGACTTTCCATTCGCTCAGTCAGATAACGGGTGAGTTATGAGAACTATACCACCGCCGATGAAGACAACCCACAGAAGAGACATTCTGCATACCGGCAGTCAATCCCAGCCAAAAGTACCCCAAAGTTTCCGAACAGACAGATGACAAGCTGCCGAAGAAAGATCATCAAGACAGAAGAGCGCCAGAAGATAAAAGCCTTAGCCAGCAAGGTCCAACAGGCCAGGACCCGGGGAGGTGAGCCGAAATCATCCACACCGCTCACATTTGTGAATGGGGTTAATGTAAAGTAAGCTTGCCCACCTCGTACGAGGCCGGCCCAGGTCTAGAGCGGTGTACTAGGGTAAAGAGCAGTAGTCCTGCTCGACCTTAGATATCTGAGACCGTCATCACTGCCAAAGAATATTGGCTTCGCAGGGTCAGTTACTCTTTAGACTTCACTAGGCAAACAATCCAAGACTCCAAGAGTGAAAATTTTCTGTGACCATGATTAAAATCAAAGAAATCATGCAAAATGCAAATGCAATGCAAATCATGCAAGAACGCACGATGAAAATAGATATTGTCTTTGTCTATTTTATAAACATAAGAATCACGGATTGAAGAAGATAACTGATACTTAACTGATAGGTTGTTTGAAATATGTCCGGGTATTCAGAGGCTTCAAAAATGTAGTAGATTCTTGTTTTTATCAATGCAAAAAATTAGTTTTCAAAAAAAAATAAATAAAAATGAATTTTCTAGAAAACGGCCAAGGGAATGATTTCAGATTTTACGGGAATTGTTTCGGGACAGATAAAGCTACCATTTCCCGTAGGAATTGAGAGAGTGCATGCATATTTCATTTAAAGGTAGTTCTAGCCCACTGTGTACGATATACTCTGTCCATTTTTACCTTTCAATGTCCAACCAACATCAAAATACTCTATAATATTGACTACACTATAACCACTTGTAAAATAAATACAATTTTCACCGACTTATCGTTATCGAATTACGGACTTTGCAGTAATCGCCGGGGTCAAATTATCCCTGGGCGAGTAGCCGGTAGAGTCATCTATCTATAATGGAATACGCAAATACAGACTACAGAGTTATTGACTTGGGGAGAATCATTTACACTAGCAAAATCAGCAATTAATGTGATTAGATAAACAGAAGCTAGGTTGTGTGGCCCGGCTGTAAAGTAATTGCAATTAGTGATTGTTAGTTAAAAACGTAGGATTATTTATGTTCTTGTTTACTACCACGCATTAAGTTTAATCGTTGTGTCGCAATAATATGTTGGTATTGATGCTGAGTTAAACGTGGCAAATTGCGGTGCAAATGTCGTTAATGACTTAACAACATATAATGTGTTAATATGAATCTTAAAGCATTCAAAATGTCCGTCCGCATGTCCCTCTTCTCTTATATTTATAAAACGGGAGAGCTTAAAAGTCGAATTTTTTAATTGACGCATTCTACGTATTTTCACACCGCCGATTTCAGCACATTGGCTGTATGGCTAAGTGACCAAATGTAAAAAAAAATCAGCGTAACATTTTACGTACAGTACTACTTTTTCAAAATTCCGCGGCGTTGCCAAGTTATTCCGTAAAATATGAAAATTCACAAAAGAATAAAAAATGTCGTGAAGAAAACCGGGCTATGACCGTTAAACATTTATAGTAATTGCAAAAATATTAATTAGCTGAAATATTTGGAGAACCGAAAGTTTACTTTTATGTACCGGGCATTTTGTACAGGGGCATCAACTTGCCAATCTTCAAACATATATGGCTTTGTTTTTTCAGACGGAACACCCACTATATTGTTACACCATTTTATACAGCTATTTTATCCCTTAAAATTAGTTATCATGATATTAGTCCGAGAACGAGGGATCTCTACGATACATTTTAAGGACCCTCTATAACACTCGCGAACAACCACCTAGAAAAAATTGATTCTTATGTAAATCGACCTGGCGGATCCGATTTTGGAGTTCAACAGAAAATCCGAAATTGCGAAACTGGTCAAAATCGACAATTTCCGAAAAATCTCAAATTTTATGGAAATTTTTTAATTTTTACTTATCACCCTATATCTCCTTTAGTTTAAGTAAAATTAAATTGAAATTTTTAGGAGGGCCAATTTAGACCTTTGTTATCATGACTGACATAACAGAAATGCAGAAAATTTACGTGTCACCAGTAATATTTTTTTTAAAAGTTAGTGACACGAAATTTGTTAAAAATGCAGCAACAAATACTGGATCGAGAAAACTTTTTTGTTTTTAAAGATAGATGTATATAGCAAGCTACAAAGTTGTAGCCAAAGAACCAAAGAAACTTTTTTATTTTGGTGATTTTCTTGATAACTTACTTAGTTTTCAAGAAAACGGTGCTGTAATATAACACTGTGACCGCCACGTCGCGTCGCAAGATAAAAGATTGGGTTGGCTTATACCACGGCTTTGTTTCTCGCCTTTCAGAACGCCCCGCATGGCAAACAGATTATATATTGACATAGGAACCAAATTGGAAGCAAAAATTTTAGTAATATTTACAGGATCTTCATTTTGACACGCCATGAGTTCAGTTCTCAGGTATTTTGTAAAAACTTATATACATTTGCTTGCAATTTATAAGGCGAATTTTGGACCGTACCTAATACTGTTTCAGAATCGGAAGACAATTGAGCATTTTTTAGAGAATCTAAAATAGATTGAATAAAATAATGCGTAGTTGTGAATATTGGTTTATAAAATGTTTAGTTAGTTGTTTTTAACCGATGGACGGCAGTAGTTCTCATCTGTTTGGTTTATGACGCTTATTCTTATTGAAAATTGATGAGTTGCAGCTATAATAATTATTATTGCGTTAGGAAAGTGCTATAGAGGGTAAAGTGCATATTAAAGTAACGGAATTTCTTTTCCAGACATTTTAAACTAGTTTTAATATTTAATTTGAATAAAGAACAACTTTTAAGCAATTTTTTTAACGTCAGAACTTTTGTGCGCGTTTTCTAACTTTTCTTTTAACAATGACTTCCCAGTTAAACCCAGAGTTAAACTTTATGAAATGCATATTTTGCCAACAAAATAGTTAAGAAACTGTACAGGCTGTTACAGAAAAAGCATTGGACTCTGTATTTAAAGCAGTTTCTATAAAGTCGGATGATATTTCTCTTAAGTTGAAATATTACACCGAAAAAAGGGATTTATTTTTGTCAAAATGTCCTGTCTATCATGCAAGATGCAGAATAAATTACACCCGAAAAGCTTATAAACAAAAGGCAGAAAGCACAGATGTGGATAATACTGGTGACAAAAAAAGGAAGACTCGCTCCGAGTTATAACGTTAGATTTGATTATTTTTTCCGGGAAAACCGTGGCTTTAGCGGTAAATTTTATTAGGACATTTTTTGTTCATAAATACGTGATCTAACCATCTGTATTTTTTATTTTTCCTAGCTTGACTTAATTTCAAAATTTTGAAAAATGGATGAAAAAAATTTTTTTCACATTTTTTTTATGTTCTGCATCCGAGCGAAATGTAAACTTTTCAGGATGTTATTCTATACACTTTCACGAACTTATTAAAAAAAATTTATTCAGTTTGCAAATTTTTGTAGGTAAATACCTACATCGACTGGGCTAAAGTTTAGCCATGAAAGGCTATTTTTGCACTTAACTATGCTTCAAAATATTTCAGTGTTATCAAAGTATTTAAATATACAGAAAGTATTTAAATACTAAGTTTAAACTATTTAATTACTTTTGTTATTTATTATTTAAATACTTTTATCTTTTGAAAATACTTAGTATTTAAATACTTTCAATTTTGTGAAAGTATTTAGTATTTAATATTTAAATACTTTTTCAAAGTATTTGCCCAGCTGTGACGTGTGTTCTACAAAAGCAGTTCTCAATGGAGTAGATTCTCTAAAAAATGCTCAATCGTCTTCCGATTCTGAAACAGTATTAGGTACAGTCCAAAATTAGCCTTATAAATTGCAAACAAATGTATATAAGTTTGCAAAATACCGGAGAGCTGAACTCATGGCGTGTCAAAATGAAGATCCTGTAAATTTTACTAAAACTTGTGCTTCCAATTTGATTCCTAAGTCAATATATAATCTGTTTGCCAGGCGGGGCGTTCTGAAAGGCGAGAAACAAAGCCGCGGTATAAGCCAACCCAATCTTTTATCTTGCGACGCGACGCGGCGGTCAAAGTGTTATATTGCAACACCGTTTTCTTGAAAACTAAGTAAGTTATCAAAAAAATCACCAAAATAAAAAAGTTTCTTTGGTTCTTTGGCTACAACTTTGTAGCTTACTATATACATCTATCGTTAAAAACAAAGAAGTTTTTTCGATCGAGTATTTGTTGCTGCTGCATTTTTGACAAATTTCGTGTCACCAACTTTTAAAAAAAATATTACTGGTGACACGTAAATTTTTTTGCAATTCTGTCATGTCGGTAATCATAATAAAGGTCTAAATTGGCTCTCCTAAAAATTTCAATTTAATGGGACTTAAGGGTGATAAGTAAAAATTAAAAAATTTTCATAAAAGTTGATATTTTTCGGAAATTGCCGATTTTGACCAGTTTCGCAATTCCGGATTGTCTGGCAAACTCCAAAATTACATAAGAATCACTTTTTTTTAGGTGGTTGTTCGCGAGTATTATAGAGGGTGCATCTTAGACATTGCTCGTTCTCCTACTATATTAGGCTCTGAAATAAACAGTTTTTGAAATATTTCCAACTTAACTGATATCCTATAAACAATTATATTTTTTCGCAAGTAAGCTATGACTTTGCTATTTACTAATGGCAGCTTTTAAAACTAATAATAAAGGTCAAAAGAAAATGATTCAAAATTATATTTTTTATCAAAAAGGTGGAAAATAACTCTCTTTAAGAACTAAATTTTCTGAAAAGTCAGTAATAAGAAAATTTCACATTGGCTTCTAAATAATTACTTGAATTTCTGAAGAAGTAAGTTTCATGAAAAATATTCATAAAAACCCAAGTATAAATCAGAATGACAGAATTAGAAAGACGGACACGATAATAAGGATTACAAAGATGAAATGGTCTGTCTCCCCCATAACAGAACTTTTGTATAACAACGAAAATATTTCATTAAACCAGTTTAAAAATATTACGAATATTTTGTTGGAGAAAAAAACACGCACGAAATATTTAGAATGGAGCTTACCGAAAACAGCCACAGGGCAAATATTAATCCTGCTACCCACGTACTCATATTCTTGGAATTTCAAATGTTTACCGAGACGAAGCAAAGTTAAGGTTTCAAATTAAATGCGTTTTTTATTTTCTTATCTGTTTTACAAGCAGAAGCTAATGCATACACCATTATTAAACGTTTAAAGAATTTTGTAAATATACCATGTGCCAAAAAAATCCAATATTCCGTCTGAGTGTATATAGTATACAGGTTAATTTATATGATGTTTACATGAATAGCCTATTATTCTTTTTCTACTTTTTGAACATTTTCTAAAATTTCTATCACATGTACAGGGTTATGCATTATATATTGAGCCCCCCCCCCCCCCCCCCCTTTTATTTCTGTTATTGGAAATTTTAAAAAAGTTTCGTATAAAAGTTGTAGGGTTGTATACCTGGTGCCTTAGCCGATAGGACCTCTCTTGTAACTTTTCGAAGGGCGAATGGATTTTTTTAGTGTAATGAAATGGGATGAAAATTACAATTATATGGTGTAAAGAATCAAAATGGCCGACTTCCGGTTTCGGACTGGCTGTATATGTTTGCATATTTGAATCCTGCTAGCCAAAATAAATATGATCTGATTCTCAAATATTATTTTTATTTTCAAAAAATGTTAAAAAAAAATTATTATTGTTATTTATTTAATTATAAATTTAATACTTACTAAGAGAAGGTAGACATTAGGCATGTCATTTTCTTCGTAATTTGAAGATATAATTAAATAACTGGTTGTCCCGTAAGGATTCTATTTAAAAAAAAATGGTTTTCGTTGAAAAACCAATATCGTTGAACTAAATGAAGAATAAATCATGTTTAATGTTAGTATATGAAGAGATAATATTTTAAAAGTACTGAAGTTTAACAATGTTGGCAAAATCTCGACCTTCTATGATTAAAACTAAAAATTAAAAATCTATATTCTTTGGAAATCAAAATAATATTTAAGGGTCAGATCATATGTATTTTGGCCAGCAGCATTAAATATGCAAAAATATACAGGTTGTCCCATTTAAAAATTTAATTTTCATGTCAATTGCATCGAAACTGGAAGTCGGCCATTTTGATTCTTTACATCATATAATTAGAAACTTCATCCCATATCTTTAGGTTAGCTGTAATATTTCTATTATTATACTATTATATTTCTTGACATATCGGACATTAAATATGCGCCAAACATGCATATAGGTATTTTATGGTTATTGAAGGAAGCGCAGTAATTACTCTTACGCAGTAGGCTGTGACTGATGATACTATGACAACAGTTTTGTTTTTATTAAAAAAAACTCTGAAATATCCTATTACTATATCTGGTTATTTTACATAAAGTTACTTAAAATAATAGTTTTCTAATATTTTCTGTAATTGTGTACAATTCTATCTCAATATTATCTGAATTTGCATTTTTTTTATTATATGTTTTCCTAGCTTCAACTAGTAATAATTCTAATTTAGCATTTTCCCCGTTATATAATTCTCTGTAATTCGGCTTATGTTTTAATATTACTGAAATCGTAAGTCTTTTTTTACATTCTAAAATTTCGGGAGTGTCTTTCCACGTGTTATTAGTGTTATTAATGTTTACTTTTACTTCCACATCCAGTGGAAGTATAGTAACGACCAAAAAATTTTTAAAAATTTGTATTCAAATAGGCTTAGATAGGCAAACGTCGAGAATTTAAGTTTGAGCGAAAAAACTTTCTCTCTGTCTCTCTGTCGATCTGTCGATCTGTCTGTAACTTTTTTTTGTGCGCACGTTTACTCTGGAACCGTTTGAGATATTGACTTGAAATTTTGTACACATATGTACTTTAACAGGATCTAGAACTAGATTATATTTTCATCTCATTCCGGGGGGTAAATTGGGGTCAATTTGGAGTAAATAGGTAAATCAAGCAGGTAAAAGTCCATAAAATTGGTATTTAGTATATACAAGAGAAGCTAAGGTCTCAAAAAAAATTTTGCCTTAGCCACCTCCATTACCCCCCCCCCCCTCCCCATTATTAAAGGGGATGAAAAAAAATTGTGATTTAGTGTGTGTACATCCACACCCCCTACCACCCCCTTTCACCGCCCCCACCCCACTACCGATGTGGGGTATCGTTTTATGGGTTTTTGAGGTAGAGGATTTCAAATATTATATTACTAATTAAAATTATTTCCGCATACAAGATTTTTTCGTTGTGAGTGACTTGGATAGAAAATTTAGATGTGGAAGTAGTGATTCCTTGGGCAGCGGTTTTTTTAGAAGAAAACTGTTATTAAAAACAGTTTAAAAATATGACATGAACGTGTGCCATTGTAAATTTACATCACTTTCCGTTTTATTTAAAATATGTGATCAGTTCATTTGCATAAAAAAATTTGAAAAAGTTTGAATATTAGTCTCGTTAAAGCAACATACATATTTATATTCTTGTGAGTTTTTATTTTGCATTTGTACAATTATTTTTGTGCCATTATTTATTCGGGTATAACCGTCTATAGACATTTTTACATTATAAGATTCTAATAATGACAAGAAGTTTTTAGAATTTTTATTATATAACTTACTGTACTTCATGCCCTTGTGAAATAATACAAATAAACAAAAATACTTTAAAATGATTATTTCTTCTATTTGGGCTCATAAAAGTAGTAGTATTAGTCCAGTCAACGGGGGGGGGACTTCACCTCTAACTTGAGTGCTAATGAATGGATTTTGATGAAACCTTGTGCAATGTGTTTGTAATGACGCTAATAAAAAAGTAAAAAAATGACTAGTGAAGGAAATGATCGGAAGGGGTAGAAAACACCTCCGTAACTTGTAAAATTAGGATAAACCTAATAAAAAAAACAATGTATTTATCTTTTTTGGTCCAAAATAAGATGTTTTTACTCTTGAGAATTTTTTCGAAAAATGCATATTTTTCGAAATATGGCCACTCGAAATTTCTAAAAATGGGGGAGGTGAAATGTAAAATTTGAAAAAAAATCTGAAAAAATTCAGGTGAATGTATCATCGAAATACAAGACTTTTTTGATTTGCAGCTTTTCTGTAAAGTGCGTTTTCACCGAGTTTTTCCGGAAAAACGTCTTCTATCTTTGACATTGTAGCGCTTTAAAAATATGTAATTCAAAAAGTTGAAAAAATTCAGACTTATGCATTGAGGCCTTCTAAATATTTTTTGTTTCTTGGAATTTTTTTGTAACTTGCTAATTTTCCAAGTTACAGGCAGTTCTTCAAGATAAATAATGTACTACATTTTTATAAATTTTTCCGGAAAACTTTTTCACATTGTCAATTTAAAAGTTATACTGACCCTTTAAAAATGGTATAAGTATATAGGTCTCATATTTTTTTATAATAACATATATATCACACTCATGTATTTTTTAGTGTGCAAAAAATGTATATTATTTATCTTGAAAAGCTGCCTGTAACTCGGAAAATTAACAAGTTACAGAAAAATTCAAAGAGACAAAAAATGTTTAGAGGGCCTCAATGCATACGTGTGAGTTTTTTCAAATTTTTAAATTACATATTTTTAAAGTGCTACAATGTCAAAAATGGGGGAAGTTTTTCATGTTTTTCCGGAAAAACTCGAGGAAAACGCACTTTACAGAAAAGTTGCAAATAAAGAAAGCCTTGGATATTAATGATACATTCACCTGAATTTTTTCAGATTTTTTTTCAACTTTTGCATTTCCTCTCCCCCATTTTTATGAATTTTCGAGTGGCCAAAAAAGGTAAATTCCGAGCTACAGGCAGCTTTTCAAGATAAACATTGTTCTTTTTTTTCATTTTTGACCTAATTCTACAAGTGACGGAACCCGTGATTAAAGGGGTGTTTTCTATCTCTTCCGATCATTTATTACTCTTTTTTTTTAACTTTTTTATTAACGTCGTTACAAACATATTGCATAAGGTTTCATCAAAATCCATGTATTAGCACTCAAGTTAGAGATTTTGGTAATTTTAGCGCTCCGTTGACTGGACTATAGTAGCACTCGCAATATTGGCTGTCACAAAAGTAATTTATAAGTTTTTTAAAAGTATTTTTTGTAAAATAATCGATTTAATATTTAATCTTAAAATAATAACATATTTATTATCATGGCGGAATAAATTGTAATATTAAATATGGAGTCTGTATCAAGTGATATTTAAAGTCTGACAGTCTTCAATTATGAAAATATAAATTAAATTTCCTTAGGCCGGGAGACGAAATTACCAAATGTTTTTGACTTTAAGAACCATATTCCCTAATTAAGGAATACAGGGATTAAATTAAATAGCTTTGTATGTGTGAACTGCACCTGCACGAAATCCTATTTTGAAGTTATGGCTTTTCGACCTGATGGTGAGTCCTCAAGTTCCCATACAGCTTTATCCAGTGATGATTGGATTTCCTCCTCAGCAGCAGCAGTCTATTTCTTTTGCTCACGAGGTGGAAGTGAAATCTCTTCCACCTCGTGAGCAAAGGAAATAGACTACTGCTGCTCCTCCTCCTCCCAAAAAGCCTTTTTTTAAGTTAATTGCGACTACTTTGTAAGATAACCTTCTTGACGGAACTCCTTTGTTTGTTCGCTTAGAACATTTAAGTGTGTTACTTTCTACTCCGTCATCTTCCCTGTTTTGAAACGATTCCTCGTATTGAAAATCCTTAACTTAGTGTCTCTAAATTTGCCACATGAATGAGTTTGTTCGGCTTCAACGATCAAAATTATGGCAGCCATCACTACATTCATCCTAATTTCCGGAATTACAGCATCTGCTTTAGGTTTTGGATTGTTTACAACTTTCCAAAGACAACATGTTTCAATATTACCGTGAGTTTCAATTTCCATAGTTGATAATTTTTGTTGCTTATTTTGACGAGTTGAGAAGTTTCCCTACCGACCAATGAGGTTACCATCTTATTTTTAGTTGCAACACACAAGAAAATAAAGAAACACCTGTATTACCTAAACAATAAAGTCTTCTATGTGGAAGATCCCATGTATGTGAGACAAATTAACCAAGTGGTCGAAGTTTTCATTTTCTATCTTGATTAGTATTCGAGGCCCATAAGTAGATACCTAGGTATGATGTATAAGTCGACGATTTGGAACAAAGGTATCTTAAGTCCAATTTTCCTATTTTTGGGATAAGATACTCCTCTGACTGTTACTTGTTGGTATTCTCATTTGTGGAACTGTACATAACTAACTATTTTGGGCTTTTGTTCCAGGCTCATTTGAAACATTCAAGTTTGCGCTTCTATTACAATCTAAAATTTGAATTTTTCCTCGACGTCAATACTTTTTCTAACGCTCGCTGTCGAGCACTTTTTGTTTTATAAATATTACGGATTAAGTGAAATATCCAAAGTTATAATGACTTTTCTTTCGCTTTGCCCTAATAAGATAATAGAAACTTATAGAGTTCAGCGAAGTTAAATCTAATTTAGAATTTCATTAAATATATTATGACGAGGATCATAATATAATTTATAAAATTAGAAAAGTTTGGAGCTCAGTGTCACTCTTCAGCGTAATTTTGCAAATAGTTCAATAGCTGAAGTTTGGAGGATTGATGAAAAATAATAGTGGAAAGGAGCGAGTTATGAAACTTAGTCAACAATAGCCGAATGAAATGTCCTAGTTTTTATCCAAGAAACGCTTTGATTAATAAAGTAATAAGGGAAACAGAGAAAATTAGAAATACTATACATATTACATTACATCATTACATTAATCATCATATAATTATAAAATAAAATTAAAGATTTTAAAGAGTCTCGATTTTAAAATGGTAAATATTCAAAAAGAGAGCAATAATCTATTCAGTATAAATAGAACTATTGGAGCCGAAATGAACCATTTATAATGCAAATAGCAGAGATACCCGTTCTTAGCACATGATTTTTTTCTAAGGAAACAGGTATTTCCAGCATTACAAAGACATGCAGATATTATGGAAAAAATTAAAATTATCAGCAGGTGAATTTTGTTGAAATTTTGCATATATGAATATAACTTTTTAATCCGAATAAATTTCCTAATTCATATTCTGCTGTGTCCTCTACAGAATAGGTACTTTACCTTACAAGAAAGTAACTTTTGCTTAACTGCCATATTCTACGTTGTTAAAAAGAATACACATAAAATTGCATTCAGATAAGCAAGAAGACTATATCACCAATCAAAATTCTAAAATGTGTAGTCTATTTTACCTATTGCCCGCTTATTTGGGGGAGGTGCAGTAAATATAATAGGACTATGCACATATAACAAATAAGTTTATCATAAAACCCATTTTTCTATTTAATGTATACAGCAATCGAATCATTACAATTATTTTTTCTTTTTTAAACAGAAAGTGAATTTGTCTTAATCCATCGACCTCGAGTCTGGGGATAATCCAACCACAGAAACATCTTAAATAAATAAATCAGAACTCATTAATAAGAAAGTAATAAACTGCTTAACTTTAGTTAATCATACCGTTGATGTGTAATGATACCTTCATCTTTACCTCTCCATCTGGTTTTCCTTGAACTACCAACCGCTTTATATTGTCCTTTCTCCGGTAGTGCGGCCAAAAAATGAATGACTCGGGGGAATAGAATACTGAAGACTCGCTTTGGGGGACGTATTTCTTGGAGAATTCAGTTATTCATACAATGTGCTGTCCAAAAAATTCGTAGCAAAGTCTCCCGACACACATCTCGAAAACATCAATATACCGCCTGTTTGCTACTCTAACGGTCCATGTCTCATATATGCAGGCAGATGAGAATAACTGATACATTACGAAACGTCTGCAAGGCGATATGAATAAGATGGAGGTGTAATTTACACATGCGGATTTGCCTATTCCCTTACATTCCTTATGGCTTTATGGAAAAAGACGCATATACAGTGTGACCCACTTAAGATATACTTGTATACCCGTTAACTGGTGCTTGATTAACTTCAAATTTTGAAGGTAAGAAAAGATCGATAAGGTGATTCTATGAACTCAGTAATATGTGATACATGTCAGTAGCGTGCGCCCCCTCGAGTTTGAAAAGTCGATTTTTCAAAAAGAGTATTAGCGAATTTTCTTCAAACTTCGGTTTCATCATCGTAAAGCGCGCCATTTAAAACCCCTAGGTATCAATGTTAAGTGCGAACACCTATCTGGTTACAGAGACGTAAGCCCCCAAAAATTAATTTTTGAACGTTTTCATTTTACGTTTTTTCGTAGTAATAGTTAAAGTTTATACAAAACTGATGAATAAATTTTGATATTTCGTTGTGAATTTATTGAAAATTCTTGGTCACATTACCGAGTAGTGCACAACTTACTTTTAAAAACTGATTCATTAGATGAATAGAAAAAGAAATGTAACTTTTTTTGTGCGCACGATTACTTTGGTACGCGTATGTATTTTAATGAGATCTGGAACAAGATTATATTTTAATCTTATTCCGTTGAAGATTGCGGAATAAATTGGGGTAAATGGGGGCAAATAGGTAAATCAAGCAAGCAAAAGTTCATAAAATTGGTAATTATTATGAGAAACTAAGGTCTCAAAAAATGTTTTGTCATTAGCCACCCCCGTTACCACCCCCACCCATTATTAAAGGGGGTAAAAAAATTGTGATTTAGTGTCAGAAGAGATTGAGAAAAGTGTCAGTTTCTTAGAAGAAGAGAATTTGGTGTTAAAGGAAAAACTAAACGACACTGAGAAACAAATGAATCTTAATACTTTGGAGATCACTGGTGTACTTGAACCGAGAGGGGAGAATATAATGGTTACTGTACGACTGCTCAGTATTATTGCGCTTGGTTTCAAGTACGATTCGTCTATGCTTCAAAACTGCTACCGCCAGCGTGTACCTAATAGCATTTCTCCAGCTAAAATTTTACTTAAATTTATAAGGAAATGCGATAAAGATGAGATGTTACATTGCAGGAAAGTGAAACGTAATTTATCTACTAAAGATTTGGACAAAGATTTATCTGATTTAGTTAATGAGGTTTTAACTCAAATTAACAAAAAATTACTTATGAAGGCCAAAGAATTTAAAAAGTCTAACAATATAAAATGCTTATGGACAAAAAACGGTAACATTTATATGAGAAGGACGGAGGATTCACCTATTGTAGTTATAAAAACTGAGTCAAATCTAAATGAAGTATAAACGGTATTTTATTATATTCTTAGCTATTTTATACAGCCATGACTTTGATAAGTTCTCGGGGTGCGTCAATCGATGTTCTATTCTTGTTTACAATTTCATATATTTGTTTACTGGCTTCTACATTTATTCTTCAGATAAACAATGAACAGAAACGCAATAAAATCACATTTAACTGTAGTACTATATAATATTCATTCATTTTTAACCAAATTTGCAAATTTTAAGGAGAACATTGTTCGACGTAACCCCGACATTATTTTGATTATGCAAACCTGGTTAAGTAGTGATGTTAATAATGACTTTCTACATTTAAATAATTATATTTTTTTCAGATATAACGGACAGGGAGGCAGGGGAGGTGGAGTTGGAATTTATATTAAAACAAAATTTAAATGTACTGTTATAACTTATCTTCCTCTGAATAACACTGAGCAACTGTGGATTTCACTTATGTTGGATGACAAATCTACTTGTGTTGGTGTTGCTTATAGACCCCCTAAACACTCAGTATTAGGCTTTTTAGAAACTTGAAAACTGTTTAAGCACCTAAATTTGAGAATATATTTTGTGGTGGTGATTTGAATATAGATTACTTAAATCTCTCTAGCAGTAGTCACAAAAAATTAATTGAACTGCAGGATAGTTTTGGACTAGTAAAAATTGTAAATGAACCGACCAGGATAGGGACAATCAGTGCTACTATTTTAGATGTGATTTTTTGTTCCGACAATTTTAATGTAACAAATAGCAGTGTAATTGATGTACCGAATATGTCTGACCACAACCTAATTTTATGTAATATTGAAACAAGTGAACATACCTTTCAGCCTTTTCTTCGCAGTTATCGCTGTTATAGATATTTTAATCTGGATTTTTATAGGGATCTGCAATATGCAAATATCGAACATATTTTCTATATTGATAATCTTGATACCAAATTGGAAACTTTTAACAATCTGATATTAGATGTATTTAATTAATCATGCACCATTAGTCACTTCTAGGATTTCTAAAAAGTATTGTCCATGGTTGACTGAGAATATAAAATATATGATTGGTGTTAGGAAAAAAGCACTGCAAAAATTTTAAAAAACTAAAAATAAAACAGAAAAGAACTACAAAATTTTACAAATGTGGCCATTAAAAATGAAAAGAGGGCATATTTTCAATTTAAGTTAAATAATAACAATCATAAAACTCTGTGGAAAGATCTTAAAGAACTAGATATTTGTGATAAATCTGATACTAATGTAATTCCTGATCACTTATGTGAAGTTGATGATATCTAATATATAAAAATCTCGTGTCAGTGTTTGTTATCGAACTTCTCCGAAACGACTTGACCGATTTTTATGAAATTTATGGTTTATATTTGGTAGGTCTTAGAATAGGTCGTAGGCTATTTTTTATACCCCTAGGTGATAAGGGTGGTCCTATCCAGAAATTGTCTTTTTATTGCACAAGAAACAAAGGTCTTAAAAAAATGTTTTACTTCATCCACTCCCACTACCACCCCCACTCCCTCTGTCGATGTTGCATATCCTTTTATGGTTTTTGGGGTAGATGATTTCAAATATTATATTATTAAAGTTCCATAAACAAATTTTTCTGATTGCGAGACTTGGATGGAAAATCTGTAGTGATTCTTTGAGCAGCGGTTTTTCATAATAACCTCATTTTGAGTTACAGTCAAGAAACCGTCTTGGAGTACCTTTCCCACGAAGCGGAAAATATAAAGTTTTATTCGATACGTCAAAATAAAACATATCCCTAAATTTTCAAAACTCATCACATAACGTCTAATTTTAATAATAATAATTATAATTATAATTATAACAACTTTATTAGCATAGCTAAACGTTTACAATAGTTGCAGTAAGAATACAGTAAGAGCCAAGATTACACAGAATAAATATAAACAAAAATCACAATAAATCCAAACAAGTCACAATAGAACATTTAAATATGCCATACATACTGGGTATATACTTTTTTAAAGCTATTTCAGTTAACACTATTTTTATGTTATCAGGCAACTCATTATACAATTTAAGTCCTTTAAGAAACAACTGATTTTTACCATATTTATTATTTTGTCCTACAACATAGAAATTATCTCGATTCCTAGTGGGATACTCATGGAATTCGTACACAAATGTACAAAGTTGCAAAAGATGTCTGGGTAACATATTATTTAAAAGTTTAAAAACAAATGTAAATACATTTAACATTAAGTTTTGCGTGACCGATAATAAGTTTAGTGTTTCTAACATAAATTTGATTCTGGTATAGTTATTGCCATTTCATACAGTTCTCAGTGCTATATTTTGTTTCACCTGCAGTGCATTTAATTCAGCGCCATTAAGTGTAAACATCATTGTTGGATAGTAAGTGAAATGGGGGAGGATTATTGTTTTATAAATTAAAAGTTTCGTCCAGGTACTTACATTTTTGGAGATTCTACGTAAGAAATATGCTTTTTTAGTAACTTTTTTTATGATAGTTAGCATGGCCAGAAAATGTTAGGCACAGTTTATTATCACGCCAAAATATTTGTGTTCCAAAACACGTTCAATATAGCACACATCAATTCTAACAGTAACATTTGGTACTATATCTACTAGTTATTAGCATAAACTCTGTTTTATTTAAATTAAGAGAAATGTTATTTTCAGTTCACAGTTTAATTCTTTCTAGATCTGAATTTAAATTTTCAACAATTTCATTTACATTATTACTTACAAAGTAAAGTAATGCGTCATCAGCAAACAATTGGATAGCACAATGAGAAGGAATATTGACAATATCATTAATTTATAATGTAAACAAAATTGGGCCCAAGACGGAACCCTATGGAGTACCGTATATCACTTCTCTTTTACAAGATACACTATTGTTAAATTTAACAACTTAATATCTTTCCCCTAAATACGAACGAAACCATTGGAGGGCTATTCCTCGAATAACAATTACTTCCAGTTTTTCTAACAGCAAATCCCTGTCTATTGTTTCAAATGCTCCTTTATAGTCTAAAAACACTACACCCACATACTTTCTTTCACTTATAGCTTCTCTCCACTTGACCATAACTGTTTGCAAAGCAGTTTTACAAGAATTTTGCTTCCTAAGCCCAGCCTGATAACTTGACAGTATTTCATTGCTTTCAACGTGATTTAACAATTGTAACTAATATTTCCAGCAGTTTCTCATATGGAGAAGCGTATTTGTTGGTCTAAATTCTTGACATAACGATGTATTTTCTTTCTTTTCTACAGAACGATGGTGGATACTTTCTAATTCTGGGCACTACCCCATATTGCAAAAAGGCATTTAATACATCTAGTAGGTACCTACTTGATTTCCTATAGCATCAAATGATAACTTCAATATTCTCATTGAAATACCGTTTATATATCTACTTTTATTTGGCAAGTTATTAACACATCTTCTAAGTGTAGTCATATCAGCACGATTAAACATATTCATTCCATTTTGAACTTGTTCAATATTCCTTAAAATAAAATTATTATCACATTGTTTATGAATATTCTGCACAATTTCATTAATTCCGGATTTTACCGGACTAACATACGATATCTTGAAAACGATTTTGTATGTAGAATCACCCTATACAGACATTAAGAAAAATTCAGTCAGCAGCAAAAATAAAATAGTGGAGTCTGACATTTATGGAAATTTTTTCAATACTTAAGTTTTATCTAAATTATCAATCATTTCATGTGCCCGGGTGATTTCATTTTTTCCTTCGCACATTCTGAATAGTTATTTCAAAACAAAATTCATTTCTCTAACACACGTTTTCAAGACACTGAATCATGACCCTAATTCATGAGAACCCTTAAATTAACATCAAAATAAAATAACAGTACCAGGCGTGATAAATCGGAATGAGACAAAAACCCCAATATATCACTTTCCCGAATCGTAGACTACCAACACAAAACACGCCATATGGCGCTTCAATTAAAAAATATCAATAAGCGACTTGATCTAGGAACGGCAGCTGGGAACGAAGTCCAACCTTTGGGGCACCACCCTGTCTATCGCCACACACTTGTTCATTTCAGTAACAGCACATAGCACGGCGTACCTATCCATGTGTTGCAACAATACTACCATTTAATTACAAACAGCTCTCGGTTTAATCAAATACAAACCGGCAACTTAAATTGTAGTACATATACTAGAATAAACCCACTTTGACAGTCGCGGTGCTCTAGCACTGATTATGCTGTGTGTGTTTCGAGATAATAAGCCCCGTTTCAAATGGAGACTTAGCGTTATCAATCATAATCTGTTTCGCATAAAACAGACATGTAACCGAAAACGTAGACGTGAAATTGGAATTGACGGGATAGCAGATGAAAAACGGGTGTAACTGATGCGTTTTTCTTTGGTTTTTAATTACAGTGGATGGCATTTTATAATATAAGGATGAATATTTTCTCAATGTTAGTTGTGCCATTCTCTCAATTTTTTTGTCACATACCGGCTGTAAAGAACATTTTATACCCCCATTTTTTTCTTAATTTTTGCGGATAAATTATTGACATTTGGTATATCGGCTGCACTTGATAAACGTTATTTATTGAGATATAAATAAATTTTTTCTACTGCTGGTCTCAGCGAAAGTGGTACGAGCTTTTGATTTTCCAATTGAATACCCTGTATAATTGTATATTATTACATTTTTAGATTCTACGTGATTTTCTGAACTCAGTGATAAGTAACATTTCAAATGTTAAACTTTTCTTTAAATCATTTTTAACTTTTTAGTTTAAGTGGAAAATGGTCCAGTTTGGTTATTTTCATAACATCTATGACCTATAAGTTTAAATATTTGCCGCACGACCCAAATATTGACTTTACTGGACGTCCAGAGTTCCAGAGAATGACTATTGTGCTATATTCATCAAACACATCTTCGTCTGGAACATTGCTTAACTTAAATTCATCCCTCAAAAATATTATAGATATGGAATACATCACCAGGTTCTTCTGGGTTGTTAATTATTTCTGCAACATTGTTTCTTTTGGATAAATGTTTTAGAATATGAAAATCACATCCACATTCTCTTGCATCAATTTTACAAATTCTTTTACACGCAGCAATTTTCTTCACAGCTCTATAATAGTTTGTAGAATATCGATGTCGTTTGAAAAGCAGCAAATTCCTTCTTGGGTTGTCGAGGGGCGGACAGTTCTGATCCCGAAAAACGGAGATTTGTCTAACCCAAAGAACTACCAGCTGATAACCTGCTTAAACGCATGCTACAAGGTGTTTACACGCATTTTGTACATGCGAGTGCTCCACGCAGTTGAACCGGTTTACGAGCGGATATATGAGCAACGAGGGTCAAAGAGAGGTGTCGCTGGCTGCAAGGAGAACCTGCTTATTGACAGGTGTGTCACGCAGTATAAGCGTAACCTCTCCATGGCCTGGATCGACTACCGCAAGGCATTTGATATGACATCTCATGAGCTTATTTTACACTTGCTCCAATGTCTTGGGGTGCTCGGTCCCGTAGTGAGATGTATTGAAGAACTGATACCACTCTGGAGGACTCGCTTTACCATAACATTGGGTAACGATAGAGTCCAGATGGAGCCGGTATCGTTCAGAAGGGGAGTATTTCAGGGAGACTCCCTCAGCCCCCTTCTGTTTTGCATCTCATTACTGCCATTATCCGTTTCGCTCCAGAAAACCCATGGCTACAACTGCGGTACTCCCGGCGATAGGAGGCATAAAGTCACCCATCTGTTTTATATGGATGATCTTAAACTTTATGCCTCCGGAGAGAGGGACCTACACCAGTCCCTCGGGTTGGTACAGGAGTACACGCAGGCTGTCGGTATGGAGTTCGGGTTAGACAAATGCGTACTGGTCCATCTCAAGAGAGGACGATGCAGGCACTACGGAGAGGAGGCGCAGCTCGTAGACGGAAGCATCTTACATCATCTAGATGTCGGAGAGTCGTACACTTACTTGGATGTCGAGCACCGCTCCACCCAAGAAGTGGGTGTAGTGAAAAACGCTCTCCGCGGCAAGTATCAGCACCGACTCCGACAGATCTGGTCTTCAGAACTGTCGAGGAAGAACAAGGTGTCTGCTACCAATATTCTTGCAGTTGCGATCCTTCTCTACTCCTTTGTGGTAGTGAAATGGAGTCGAGAAGAGTTGCGTCAACTCGACGTAGGAACCCGCGAGAAGATGCATCTCAATAGGAGTTTGCATCCTAAATCGTCTGTTCCACGGCTATACCTCCCACGACATCGGGGAGGTCGTGGACTCTTGAGTTTGGAGAGTCTCCATAATAGGATGGTTCTGGATGGGGCCTGCAAGGTCATCAGGAGTTCGGATCCCCTCCTCTGCATGGTCCGGGACCATGAAAATGCAGGGGTTTCTGTTTAAGGCAGCACAGAGAGCAGCTGATGAACTTGGTCTCTCCTTCGACGTCGAGCGGGTAAATCGCGACTCTGTCACCGAGTTGGAACCTGTTCGGCGTAAAGCCCAAATTAAAGCTGCAGAACACAACATCTTTCTGCACACAGATAAGCCAATGCATGGAGTTTTCTATAAAAATATAGAAAACCTTGGCTTATCCGAAAGGCTGACCTTGCTTTCCTAAGGTCAGCCGGGCTGAAGTCTGAGACCGAGGGATTCATAATGGCTTGCCAGGATGGTGTATTTAATACCCTCGTCTATCGTAGTCGTGTCATGGGTATAGAGGTCCCTGATGTCAGCTGCAGGGCGCCAGAGTCTCTGATGCACTTATCGGCGAGTCCAACATATGCAGTCTCGGCCTATATCCAGAGGCACGACGGAGCATTACAAGTGCTTTATTATCACCTAAGGCACTCGTATGGGATAGACGAGACACCAGTGCTGCCTTACGCTCCGGGGAATATTGAGTCCGTTGTGGGAAATGAGAAGTGTCTGTTTTATTGGAGCTACTCGTTTCCCACCGTCGGGCAAATACAAGCCAACAAGCCTAACGTAGTCATCCTCGACCATCAACTCAAGACAATGTTCGTCGTGGAATTCTCGGCTCCCGCGGAAAACAACATTATATTGAAGGAGGAGGAAAAACGGACAAAATATCGAGATTGGCCCTTCGAACTCCGCAGACTCTATCCAGACCATACTGTTAAGATAGTGGTACTGATTATAGGAGCCCTCGGTGGAACGAGACACACACACTGCTTTCGGAACTGAAAATCATACCGGCATGCCGAAATTCGGCAGACGTCTTAGCCGGCAGAATGCAGAAGGCCGTTATCCTCGGTTCGTTACGTTTGTTCAGGGAACACGCCCCACTTCCCACGCCCGTAGGGCGTGGGGAGTGGCTACCGGTACTACCAGCTCCCCTCTGTGAAGATCGGAGCCACAGAGTAGGGTGACTGGCTTTTATTAAATTAAAAAAATAATAATAATAATAATACCTTATTAATCCTTTAGACCATTATACATGATATAGGATAAGTCAATTGGACAATGTATTTGATACGTAAATTAACATAGGTGGAATAGTAACTAATAATAAATAAAAAATAAAGAAATAGAATATATAGGTAAAAGTTAACATTTTTTTGTATAAATATACCTACACGCATTGTAAATAGTCTACATATGTAGAACATAAAAGTTCAAGTACACAAAATATGAAAATTAATACTGGTAAACAAAAATGCAACAACGCTATAAAATGCACCGTCTCATAACATATTTTTAATTTTAAGTTTATATGAATTAAAATTGTTAATAGTTTTTAAATCATAGGCAGAGAATTATACAATTTAATACAAAAGTAGAATCGTGATTTTTTTAAATATTGTAGAATTATGCGATGGTATTAGGTGGTTACTGCTTCTCGTGATATAATTATGAAGAGATGAAACTTTCTCAAGAAGGTGTAAATCTTTTTTTACGAAACATAAGCATTTATAATTAACAATTGATGGAGTAGAAAGTAATGTATTTGACTTGAAACTGTGTTTACAGCTTTCCCCTGGTTTTAAGTTAAATAATAAACGTACGGTTTTTTTTTGGCAAATAAAAACTCTGTTTCTTTCACTAGCCATACCGCAACATAATATACCAAAACTTATATGCGAGTGAATAATAAGTATTTAGTACTGTCTTAAGATCAAATATATTTCTCAGTTGTATAATTGCAAAATAAGCCTGGTTTAATTTCATGCATACTATGTCAATTAGGGATTTCCAGGACAGATCTGCTTCCAGGACAACGCCTAAAAATCTATTCCTGTAGCAAAATGTAAAATTCTGTATAATGCATAGTTTCCTGTTGTAAAAGTTCATGAAAGTTGTGTTACATGAATTTAGTATAAGTTTATTACGGTCACTTCAAGCAGAAAATTCATCTAGTACATTATTAACTTTTTTATGGAGAATATTAATATTAGAGTCTGCCACAGTTATGGTGCTATCGTCAGCAAACATAGTCACTGACCCACCTTTTATATGCTTTTGCAGATCGTTAACATAAAATATAAAAAGTAAGGGCCCTAGTAGTGACTCCCGAGGGGCTCCTCGGGCTACGTTAAATTCTTCTGAGAAGCATGTACCACTCCTCATAATTATTCTACGGTTTACTAAGTATGAATGAATCCACTTCAGAATATTTCCCCGTATACCAAGGTTAAAGAGTTTAGATATAATAAAATCCACATCTGAGCAATCAAACGCGTTGGATAAGTCGAATTGTAGCTTTATCACATATTTACCTTTATCTAAATTGCTATAAATCGTATCTAGTAACTGGATGCTAGCAGTCTCTACTGATTTACCACCCCTGAAGCCATGTTGACATGATGCAAGAATAAGGTATTTTTCAATAAATACCGATAACTGATCATAAATTACCTTTTCTATTATTTTAGACAGAGAACTAACTAAAGTTACCAGTCTATAATTATCTAAATCTAAGGGATCACCCGATTTTAATAATGGAACTACGAAATTTTTAAAATATTTGAAAAAGAAGAGTTATTTATCAAATGCCTTGGGGGTAGCATGATATAATCTTTAATTCTTTTTAACAATTGGAAGCTAATACCATCATTATCAAGAGAAGTTTTGTTTTTGAGTTTATTAAGTGTAACCGGGTTAAAAAAAGAAAGTGTGCGGATTAGTATTAGGAAGTGTACATAGCAAGAATAGATTTTGTCCAATATGAACCGTCAGAGAAAAATGTGAGAAATATGCTGCATACTTTATTATTGACAACTACAGTAATTGATGTCTTCACGAAATTATTCTTGTCTTAGTGGTTGGTCTATTTTGGTTGTTTGCTGTCTGGGAAAACTTATTAAAAAAAAAAACATCTGTTTGTACATTTTCTACTTGTACAAAGTGATTGATTGACTTTTTATAAGGCTGTTTCCCACATTTCGGAACATTCTGTATATTCCGCGTACAGATTTCCAATAACGCTTAATTCTTCACCATAAGAAAATTGAAATTTAAGTTGTTACAAACCAAAGAAATATTTTCCTCTTAAAAATACATGTTTCTTCATTTGCTGCCTATTACTTGTTATTTTTTTGTGCCATCTTGCATCATAAATTACCATTATATTAATACTTGCGGCTCTGAATCAACGATAACTGAATTAAATACAGAAATAACACTCTCTAATGGATTTTATTATCCGTCCTCCTTGTGCAAAATCCATAAAACTTCCGAAAGAACCGCAGGATCAGCGTTAAAAATGGATTAACGGCCCATGTGTGACTACCTAGGAATTATTGTCACGCATTAAAATTTAATAGAAAATTAATGGGGTTGGCAGTCACCCTTCCATTATATTGAATGCAACGATACACTAAATCGCCCCATGGGGTGGGCTTTACAGCGTTAAAACGTCGGAAATAATGAAGTTACATTATAAATTATGGCCAAGAATATTCAGGGTTTTATTAAGAGCACCGTTTAACGATAACCTTAACTATATAGATATTGCGGTGTTAAACAGGAATAGGACAGGGATGGCTTTACAAATCTGTTCGTTCAATAAGAAACATTATTTAGATTTCAGAAAATTAATAGTGCCATTAAAGAATAGGTCTACCTATCCTAGAATCATTATTTAATCAAGTAAAATATATTACAATTGGACACAATTTTTTAATAGTCAATCACAAAACATAACAGGTTCTATCGTCAGCAATCATCAAATATCCAATAAAAAATGTCTGTGTATAGAGTGTTTCTTGTAAATACGATGACTTTAGGCAAAGGCAGATCTAGAATCTTTTATTGGGGAGGGGGCAGATGAGGTAATAATATAACTTCTCGGTGTTCAGAGTTGCATATTTGATTATTGTATTAGGAAGGATGTTAGACTAGTCAGATGATCCGGGCGACCTGGAAAAGGTAAAAAATCCTTTTTAAATTTTTAGCGAGGTCAATGAAAATTAAATTTAGTTATATTTGTATAGGGATTAGAAAATGGAAAGAGTTTTCTTCTGGAAGGTATAAACAGGACATCCACATACCACACACTGGTGATTATTTTGCAAACTTGGCCGTTGATTTAGTAAATAAATGTAAAAATGAGCATAACTACAAAGTAACTAGTTTGGTCGCAGATAATGCGGCAAACATAAATAATATGAGGGAAGAAATTGCCTAGATCTTGTATTACCTCATGATAAAATACGGGTGTTTTGCTTTCCAAAGATTTCTAAGTTACAAAAGTAAAATCATACGTAGCTCAAATTGTAAAATACAATACACACTTGTCAAAAACTTGATACAAAGAAAAAGGGGGTAAGAAACTAACATTACCACTGTTAGATGGAATGCAGTTTCCGACTGCCTTGATGTTTATGTCACTGAATGGCCCAAGTTGTTACAAATATGTGAAGAACGCAAAGATGACATTTATCCGTTACTTTTTGAAATAGTGTCGAATATTCGAGTTAAAAGAATGGCCAAAAAATTTTAAAAATTTCTGAAATCCAGCTTCTGTGACACTTGACAGAATTTAGCAAAAAATGTGGCAGTTGAGGAATGGAAAAACCGCTGCCCAAGGAATCACTACTTCCACATCCAAATTTTTTATCCAAGTCACTCACAACGAAAAAAATTTGCATGTGGAAATAATTGTTTATGGAACTTTAATAATATAATATTTGAAATCCTCTACCCCAAAAACCCATAAAACGATACCCCACATCGGTAGCGGGGTGGGGGTGGTGATGGGGGTGGTAGTGGGGGTGAATGAAGTAAAAAAATATTTTTGAGGTTTCTGGTTCTTGTACACACACTAAATCACAATTTTTTTTCATCCCCTTTAATAATGGGGTGGGGGTGGTAATGGGGGGTGGCTAATGCCAAAACTTTTTTTGGGACCTTAGTTTCTCTTGTATATACTAAATACCAATTTTATGGACTCTTACCTGCTTGATTTACCTATTTTCCCCAAACTTACCCCAATTTACCCCCCAACCCTTCGACGGAACAAGATGAAAATATAATCTAGTTCTAGATCTCATTAAAGTACATATGTGTACCAAATTTCAAGTCAATATCTCAAACGGTTCCAGAGTAAACGTGCACACAAAAAAAGTTACAGACAGACCGACAGACAGACAGACCGACAGACAGACAGACCGACAGACCGACAGACCGACAGACCGACAGACCGACAGACAGAAATTTTTTTTTCGTTCAAACTTAAAATCTCGACGTTTCGTGACATTCTAAGCCTATTTGAACAATAAAAATTTTTAAAAATTTTTTTGTCGTTACTGGATGTGGAAGTAAAAATTAAGTGCCGTTTTTTCATAGTTTTGAAGATGAGGACAGAAATTTAAAGCAATGTCAGATATTTGAAAAGAGATCTGGTCAAGCTTTAACGCCATTTCACTTTTTGGCATATTTGCTGGATCCTATCAGTATAGGAGTTCAAATCCAACAATATAACTTTTAAAAGGCATATGAGGTTCATATAAAAGAACTAACTATATGCATCAGGATAGATTAGTAGATATTATCTTCGTAAAGTTGGTCCTCTATTTTCGAAATGGAAACATTTTTGAATGTAAATAATTTGCTCATAATTGCTTGCGAGTTCCTTTCGTTTGCTAGTTATCACTTAAAAAATATTTGAAATTGATAACTCCGTTCTGTTGATTAAAAAAAAAAAAAAAAAAATTAAAGCCCAATTTGCTTGTTTTTTCTCATCTATTGTCTCTGTTTGCTAGTCATTATCAAACTCAATATCTAGTCAATGATATTCAAAAGTGCGTGATTTTTTAAACAGCAAGCGAACAAAAGAAACTGACGAGCAAATTATTCGCATTCAAAAATGTTTCAATATCGAAAATAGGAGGCCAACTTCACATGTATCGATATTGCTCATTAACTAATATAAGGAATGATGTACAATAAATCAACAATCAAGATTAGTTTACAGAGAAAACTTATATTTATATATTCATTATAAAATAGCATTTCTTATTATTATATTACATATATGTAGTATTTATATTATATAATTGTTACGCTGTTAAGTGTTTTATATAATAATCATATGATGCACTCATATTTTTTTCTTAAAAACCTATAACCTTGAGTGACACGATTCATAGTGTTATTGCAGAAGTAATGTCTTTGAACGACGACTTTACACATTTCTGATTAGGCCGTTGAATTTGACCAATTGTGAAAATAGGTTTCAAAATTTCATATACTCTTTATTGTGCTTTTTCTTCATCTTTTTCAGTTGCTTTTCTGACATCAGTTTTTAATTTGACATTTTAATCCTTCAGTTCTAAAATTTCAACGTTCACTTGATCATCTACGTTGACTGCCTGAAAAATATTTAAGAACTATTTTCTAGTTTCATCACAGACTACCGTTTAATTTTAACTTACCGTAGTAGACACAGCACACACAAAAATTAATCCACATTTTTGCTATATTTGCATCCTTTGGGAATCGATTACTATTTTTGGCGTTCTCGTTCCAGTTTTTGCAACATTTTACTAAACTACCTGACATTTTAACTACTTTGTTATAAATGACAGACATATTAAAAATGGCGGCGTTTGGGATGGCGGAGTAAGGACGAAAATGAGACCTTCATTTGCACACGCCATATTTCCTTACATCATGTGCTTAACTAAGCCTGTTTAAAAATTTTCAGCTTTACACCATTTTTTACGAGGCAAAAGTGTAATATTCCTGGTCTGAATTTAATTCAAACGAATTTAAAGAGATTTTTTTTGTTTTGTTTTTACTTTCAGATTTCATAAATTCCGTATTATGTGTTTGATATAGTGTCCACTTCATGAATGTAAACAACAAAGGTTGCTCCACAAGAGAAACAAAGGAAATAATTATCTGCCTGCTTTTGTCAATCATGTCTCTCTCCGAAGTTGTATCTGGATTAAACCCACCGTAGTGATTAATTTCCGAAACGTTAGCCTTGCCAAATTCTACGGAGTTCATTTATTAAATTAAATTGATTTATTAAAAAAACGACTTCCAGAGTTTTAATTAAAACCGAATATCTTCAGCCAAGTAGGCTACCTATGCTTGTGATTTAAAAAATTCACGTGGCCACATTTATAATTAAAATTACGCAGACATGATTAACGAGGGAATATTTTCTTTTCGGGTATCGAACATTTAAGGGACGCGTCATTTATTAAAGAATCTTTCAGATTCCTGTAGCTGTCGTACACGAAGTAAATGGGCTAATTAGTTTTCGGAAAAGGTGTTTTATAACTGTAATGTCATGAGTTTAAAATTAATGTTCTGGTGAGTTATTGTATGTAGCGGATGGTGCACCTGTAGCAACACAGCAATAAAATAATGTAACATTTGAAAAATGGTATTTTCATCATTTAGCAAAATTTTCAGAACCTCTAGGTTCAAAAAAGAAATTCAATTCGATAATGAAACATGTAAAAACACAAATCTATTACCTGAAAAATTTAATGAATTCTATATATTTAGTATAAACGATAGTAAACCTCACAGCAACTATCAATTAGAACTTGCCGAGTTGGAAGAAGTAAAAATGCAACATTTTAAGTTATTGACAAAAGCCGAATTAAATACAATCATATTTGACCTAACTAACAAAAAGCAGTCCGGATGAAATTGATATGGCTTTTTATAAGGATAATTTCGACAACTTATCGGATCAACTGATTTATATTATTAACGGCTCGTTAGAGTTTGGTATTGTGCCTAGTTCATTAAAAGTATCGACTATCATTCCTGTAAGAAAAATATCTAAAACTATTAAGGCTGTGTTACTAGCTTTTGAAAAAATATTAGAAAAAGAAGCATACCTGCAATTACTAGATTTTATAATGGATCAAAAAATAGATATCAGTCTGGCTTCAGACGTTTTAGTTGTAAAAGTGCGTTACAGTATGTTATCAATGAGTGGATGGAAGCCAAATATAAAGGAGAAATGACAGGAGTAATTTTTTTAGACTTGAAAAGGGCATTTAAGACGATTGATAGATAATGTTGTTAGATAAGCTGAGTAAGTATGGTATCCATGTTGTGGTATGGAAATGGTTTAAATGTTACTTAAAAACAGGAGAGTCAAGTGAGCTACCTATTGATGTGGGAGTGCCTCAAGGAGCATACTTGGGTCGTTGCTATTTATAATATATATCAATGATATGTCTAAAATTATTAAATATTGTAAATATAACTTTTTCGCTGATGATACTACAATCTACATTGATAAGAATGATCCTAGAGATTTAGTAGATAAAATTAGTCACGATTTAGAACTGGTCTCTAAATGGCTGGAATGAAATAAATTAAAATTAAGTATTAGAAAAACAAAAGGTATGCTCATAAGTAATCAACAGAATTCCAGATTATTCAAAGATATAAATTTACCAATCAAGATTCAAGAGATAAACTTGTCATTAGTCTCAGGAATCAAATACCTAGAAGTTATTGTTGTTGCAACTTGAATTTTTAAAACCATGTGGATTATATATGAAAAAAAAAAATCAAAAAAATCGGTGTTCTTAAACGCGTCAGTTGGTACCTAACCAAAAATACAAAAAAAAAAAGGTCTATAACTCCATATTACCTCATTTTAATTATTGTAGTACGATACTATATATGGCTAATCAGACCGATCTAGAATGATTACAAATGTTGCAAAATAGAGCAATAAGAGTTATACTCAAATGCAATATCTACACTAGAATAAACGATATGCTAAAATGTTTGAATTGGATGAATATAGAAAATTTTCTTAACTATAATGTTCTAGTTTTCATAGATAAAAAACCGCTGCACAAAGAATCACTACTTCCAATTCAGATTCTCTATCCAAGTCACTCACAACGAAAAAACTTTGTATGTGAAAATAATTGTTTATGGAACTTCAATAATATAATATTTGAAATCCTCTACCCCAAAAACCCATAAAACGATACCCCACATCGGAAGTGGAGTGGGAGGTGGTGATAGGGGGTGATAGTGGGGGGTGGATGAAGTAAAAAAATATTTTGAGGTTTCTGGTTCCTGTACACACACTAAATCGCAATTTTTTTTCATCCCCTTTAATAAGGAGGTGGTGGTGGTAATGGGGGTGGTTAATGCCAAAAATTTTTTTGAGACCTTAGCTTCTCTTGTATATACTAAATACCAATTTTATGGACTCTTACCTGCTTGATTAACCTATTTACCCCAAATTTACCCCAATTTACCCCCCAACCCTTCGACGGAACAAGATGAAAATATAATCTGGTTCTAGATCTCGTTAAAATACATATGTGTACCAAATTTCAAGTCAATATTTTAAACGGTTCCAGAGTAAACGTGCGCACAAAAAAAAGTTACAGACAGACAGACATTTTTTTTCGCTCAAACTTAAAATCTCGATGTTTCATGACATTCTAAGCCTATTTGGACAAAAAAAATTTAAAAAATTTTTTTTGTCGTTACTATACTTCCACTGGACATTGAAGTAATTAATAAAGGTATAGTTCCAGATTATTTAAAAAATATTTCAAGTAAATTACGAGATGTGTATAATTGCAATACCCGAGAAATTGATAATTTTGTTATTAAACAAGCTAATAATGCATCAATGCACCATTCAATTTTTTACAAAGGAGTGGTTAAGTACAACCGATTGGGTATTGATTTACGTAGAACTAATTTACATACTTTTAAAAGGCTATTCAAAGATGTCCTGTTATGAATTTTATACAATAATATACATATTTCTTTCCTGTCTAAATTATATTTTTTAGTTAATTTTTGGTAGTTTTAGTTTGGTTCTTATATGTATGGATATATGGTTACCAATGTAAAACAGCAATGTAAACTACGTATTTTTTAATGTATAGCCAAGGGTTAATTAAACGTATTATCTATCTAAGTAGGATTATTGCTATTATATTTTTTGAGAACAGTAGTGACTTGTTGTAGGAATGCAGTCTCTTCATAATCTTCTCCAGGTAATAATATGGTATCATATTTTTAGAGTAATATTATTGATTAGCTTTATTAGTATTCTAGCAACAACAAAATATAAATAAATAAATAAACTGCTGACCAATTGAAACGGACCAAACGAATTTTTAGGTTAAATTTAAATCCAAATTTTTTGAGAACGAGAACAGCTATCAATGTGCGGTTTTCAGAATTTAAAAGAAAATTTATTTGTGAAACAGCGAGTTTTGCCCGTTTCTCTTATTTTGAAGCACGTTACTACCTACAGTAAGAGAAAGTTGTGTTTTTTTACCAAAATTTATAATTTCCGAGATTCCACAAAAATAATTTCATATTTTTTTTGATGCGCATTCTTTTAGTCACTGATTTATGGGGAAAAAGCTACTTCTAAATTTTTTTACATTTCTCTTATTTTATAAGATAGGTACCGATTTTTTTTTAAAAACCCGTCATTTTCCCATTTTTTCGCCATTAGGCCTTACTGGGTTTCGTAAGATAAGAACGTAGTAAGTTATTATAATAGTGAGAAAAATAACGCAAATTATTGTTCCTCATCAGCGTAGCATAGCAACAAAAAGGATCTGGAAAGGACAGAGAGGAACAATAATTGAGGGTTGAAAGCACAGTACACAGTACTCTTATTTGTGCATTCATATCTAGATCGGTCTATTTAAGACCTTCACCGACAGTCGGCACGTGAGCCCCATGTGGACTGCCCAATTTCAACCTGGCATGGCGAGTCAAATAAAATAGGAAGGAATTAATAGGGTCAAAAACAAATAGTGAGAAAAATAACGCCTTACACCCCAAAGAGGAAACACGAAGTTATTATAATACCTTATGATGGCTCCTCTAAAATAATAATAATAATAAGTACATCTTTTGTACTTTCAGTTCATGGTGAATAAATATCTTCATCCCTGCATTTTCAAATTTCATTCTTATTGCTCCATTAATAGTAAAAATGTTCGGTTCTTCGCTTTTCCTTTAGTTGACAATGTAAATAATAATAGTGCTTATAAAAATAAATAATTATGAAGGGTCCGGGGGATAGCGATGAATGTCACAAAAATTTGAAATGGAGATAGTTGTAATTCTATTTTGAAAACGGTTTTATTTTTAATACAAAAATAATATGCTTGCACATTTTGATTTATAAAATTAACATAGGATCATCTACTGATTAGCAAAACAAAATTGTGCTTCTTAAAAATTTACGTTAAGAAAATCAAAAAAATCTTTGAAACTACAAAAAAAACTAGGAAAAAATTATGAATGTCCATTTAATAACATTATAAAGACAAGTATCATTCAGAATGTTCGTCTTTATTATCGTTATTCTCTGGAAAAGAAAGCGGTTCGTAAAATATTTGTGCTTCTGGATTTTCACAAAACCTTTTTTGGCTCCTGTAAGTTTCGATATTTTAACAGTGGCACTGGCAAACGATTTTGATACAATCTAACTGGATGCTCAAATTCACCCTGTAGCAAATTGAGTGTTTTATCGTATTGTCAGAGGGAGTGTGACTACAGAAGACATCCCATGGACCGTTATAATATTCCTATGAAAAATTAATTGAGGTTGCTTTTTCTCTACTTTCACCCCTCTTATGAGTGTAGTAGCAAAAGGGCATTTCGGCTTGAATGTTCCTTTCAAAAATTCAGTCTCTACACATCTTAATATGTCAACACATCAATAACAACTGAACAAAATAGATGATTAGAATAATAGTAGACAATTTTTTTCGGACATTCATCGTTCTAGCATAAAAACAGGTGGACATTCATCGCTTTTGCCTTTTTTATCTAAATTAAATTTCCGAGTATCTAGATACTCTCAGCATTTTTTGCCTGGCTAGACTGCACAGTAGATAATACTGTAGTGTAGCCAACAGATGGCAGTGTTAACTCAGTTTTAACTATTTTGTGACAGTCATCGTTATTCCCCTGGACCCTTCATATGTTTTTATTGTTTATTTAGATTAAAGTATATTCAATAAAAAGATTTTTTTTTTATCTATTTATTTAACGTCGGCCTATTTCCGCTACCAGGGCCTATCACCGACGCCAGGAGACGAGCTACTCCCAACCTGGAAATTTTGCCGAATTTCTTCTCTTAAGAAGAGTAGGGATCTTTTACTTACCTAATATTTAATAGACAAGGAACCGCCTGCTTTACATCCCCTCCGAAGGATGGTATATCCACTACGTAATCCTCGTCTGAAATTACGTAACTTCCGCGTATACACTGATATACAAGCCGCTAGAAGGTGGGACGAGAACGCTGTATTTCCCAAGATGGGTCACCCATCCAAGTACTAACCGCGCTCGACGTTGCTTCAATGGAATATCGACTGACAGTCACATTGAAGTCGCCTCTACGCTCGCCCTCCAATAAAAAGATATACATACAATTTTTCGCAGGTTTTTGTATTTTTTTTGGTGAGAAATACATCATAAAAATTTGAAAAAAATACTCCAAATTTCAACTTGATATGTTTAACCGTTCCGGAGATAACTGGGGTCCCGTTTTTTATTTCGATGTAGGGATCCAAAGAAGACTTACCAATCCGTAAACATATACCGACTTTGGTATACGGTAAACATATACCACTAGTCACCACGAACTGAAAGTTCAAAAAATGTAGTTATTATTATTATTATTTTAAAGGAAAAATAGTAAACAAAACTCAATAAGGCCTAACTTAAAAAAAATCGGTATCTTATAAAATAAGAGAGATATCAAAAATTGCAGAAATTGCCTTTTTCCAAATTAATCAATGCGGAACAAAAAAATATAAAATAATTTTTGTGAAAAGTTATAAAGTTTTGTAAAAAACACACTTTTCTTTTACACCCTGTAGATAGTAACGTACTTCAAAATAAAAGTATCAGGCAAAACTCGCTGTTTCACAAATAAATTATCTCTTAAATTCAGAAAACGTACATTTATATCTATTCTTGTTCTCAAAAAATGTGGATTTAAATTCAATCTAAAAATTCGCTCGGTCCGTTTCAACTGGCCAGCAGTTTATACAAAGATTAAGTGATTTATTGTTTTTTTTATATTAAATATTCGATATTGAATGTATATTAGTTATCTGCGAAATACCTAAACCATTTTTTACTTTATATTGCAATAGCTAAAAAGAGAAAACAAAATGGTAACACGTTAAGTGGTAAAGAGAATGCCCTCAAAAAGATTGACGCCATACGCCTAACAGACAACCGAGACATATGCCGAGATGCTATTGCACATGCCATACAGTAGATGCAGATCGACTGAAATGATGTATGTATCACGAAACGTCTGTCAATACGATTGAATAAGAAGAAAGCTAACATACTTGGGAATATTGTGAAGGAGGCTTTTAAATCCTCCTATCAATATTATGCCGTACTTAAAACTGGAAACAATGGTTTTATTTCCGTGAATTCAGCAAATTTAACTTCAAACGAAGAGTTCTTGAGAACTTCTCAGTGAAACTTGCTGGATGTACAATGTAAGTAAAACTGCCGAGAAGTTCCCAAAATCTTTCGTTTTAAAATTGTTGAAAAGAAAGTCTTGCTAGCTAACTGTAAAATTTACAGCAAAACTTCAAGGGCTTGATTTGTTTAGCGTTGAACGACTTTTGTATTTCATATATTTATTATTTTACGAAATATATTTTTCGAGGCATCGGGCGGAAAATTCCATGTATTTCGAATACAGCGTTTTCTTTACAGAGCTAATACACAAGGTAAATAAATATTCTGTTTCTTAAGAAAAATTTTCATTAATTAATTTTTTGGATTTTTTTTATGTAAACCCATATACTGACTTCGACTAACAGAAAGATATAGCGACTCTTAGAAGAAATCATTGGAAACGATATTAGCAATGGATTCAAGTCTGTCGAATAGCTTGCTACCTCCAGAGCACCGCAAAGCTCGATTCTTGGACCACTGCTTTTCATAATTTTTATCAATGATGTACTAGATGGCTTAGCAGACAAGGTTAATTACTTTGAAGCTTTTTTGTCGAATTTATATCGTTTATGATTGATTGTCTTCACTTCCAGGAAAACTGAAGCAAAATTAGTTATTGATGTAACTACCAAGTTTCTTTAAATTATAAATATCACAAATGTGTAGAAAGATTCATGTCTAAGGGAAATATATAACTAATTTTATAAAGCTTACCCACACAAAGCAATGTGCTTCATAGTACCTTTGAAACATATAGACGTTATTGTTTTTCCATGATCTACATATTCACCGGATTTATACCCGATTTAATATATGATCAGCAGCACTAGCCTGAGTAATTTATTCCATTTTCCAAATAATATTATTGATCTTCCCCATCGGACTTGGGACAACAGTGGTGCTCTACCCCAAGAGAGATCATCATTAAATTTCAAGCATTTCTGTGGATCTTTATTGGCTATATTGGCTATTTAAATATCTAACCCAAGTTAGAAAGATAATGCTTGTAATTTAATACAATAGTTTACGCAGTATAATTTGAAAAGTTTAATGTTGCGGGTATTTCATGGCCTGCAAGTTCACCGGATATATCCCCTATTGAATTTATGCAGGATATGATCAGTACCCGGCTAAACCATTTACTCAAATTCCTTCCAGAGAACAATGATCAACCAATTTCAAATAATCTTTACCATGAATTTGATATATCTTTTTAAACGCCCCCCCCCCCCTAGTGTGAACGCTTGCGCTAAATTGAACACCCTTGGTTTTATCCTGTTCACGTTATCGAGCTTGTACTTGGCGGCTATAAAGATGCTAAAAAATTATGAAAAATTAAATATTTTTGTTTAAGTTTATACCGAAATCGGCTCTCTTACGTTTTTTTGGGAATGAAATGACGAGTATTAAAAAAAAATTATCCCAATCGGTTGCGAAACAAGTGCTCTAGATAATTTTGAACGAAAAAAATCACGATTCGTGCCACTGTGCGCCGCCCAGTCTGAGGGATACCACGCGAGGCTAGTTTCAAGCAGTCACGTCACAATGCTTTTCGCGAGGATTTCAACTTTAATTATTTTTTGCAAAGTAAGTACTGCAATAATATTGAATCATTATATTCACTTTTTTAAGTTAAGAGATAGAAAAGTAGCATTGTTCTTTCGTCTGTAGCTTTTAAACAAAGAATTTTCTGAGAAAATGTCAAGAATAATAAAATGTTCAAAATCAATGTCTCAACTTTTCTATCTCTTGATATATTTTCGAACAATGCTTCATTTACGAGTTATATTGCCAATAAAGCGAAAAATGGCAAAACATTGACGATTTTTTAATTTTAAATTGTGTTGCCCCACCTGTCACGTATGCGGATAGTTGGCATATGTTTCTGGACATTCCAAACTATGCTTTAAAACAAAAATTGCGGATAAACAACATTTCGCACAAAAAGCTATTCCAACTGGTCTATTTCATCCATCCATATTGATGCATCATCGTTGGACATGAATTTTTTTAAACTTTAATAAAATATTTTCACATAGCATTCAAGATTTATGTTTAAAAAAGTATTATTTATATTTATTATTCTGCAACCTTTTCGGTTTTAATAGAAATGTAAATCATTAATGTCTAATATCAGAGCTCGACTATAATTAATCAAAAATAATCCTGCCTTAAAAGAGTTTTAACCGGCAACCTTTCTATTTTGTTTTATTTGAGGAACAAATCGATATATTCGCAAAAACTAAAACACCATGTATAATAAATAATATTACAAACACGTTCCGGACCAGCACGGCACAAAAAACGCTGTAGGCTTTGGAACACCACCGCACCGCAGGCGTGTGCGAACAAAACGAAAAACAATCAGTTATGCTATCGCGATAAAATGACGGGGCTTTGTAGTACGTTAAATATGTAAATTGATAACAATAACGGACATTATATGTTGTTTTTGTGGAATATTTAGTGAATTAGTTACATCTGTGCCATTTTGCAATGAAGCAAGGGAGTATGGCGATTTTATTTAAGGTATTGTAAACAAATTTATATTATAACTATAAATTGATGCCACCATTATACTCTGTTAGGTACAATATAATATGTAGACCTAACACAAGTTAAATGAGGTTCGAGTAACTTTGGTTAGTATTTCTGTACCACAAAAATAAGTTTTTGACTAATAGTAATTCACAGGCACACAAAAAATAAAGGTTATGTACTTTTTTACAGACTATCATATTTGTTTTTGCACGTATTTTGGGGCGCTGAAACCCAATCCGAGGTCACAATAGGGAACTTGCCAAAAAATAAAATTGAATTAAAATACTCAAAATCGTAAACTAACATCATTAAAAACCCCATTAGTCTAAGAGCTGGGCACGAGATTTCGATATGACTCGGGTTATGAAAAATTTCCGTCACAATACGTCATACACTAAGGAAGGACCCTGAAATGGGAATTTGCTGACAGCTCAAGTGGGGAGGGTCGTCGCCATATTGAAAAAATGGCGCACAAAAACAGTTTCTTTGAAATATCTTGCTTCGGGCGAAAAAACCTTCTTATGAAAATAAAAGAGCATTAAATTTTCTACAAAATATGTCCTATACATTTTTTCGTTAAACTGAATAGTTTCGGTGCAGCAGCCGATCGAAGTCAAGCATTCTTGACAAAATTATGATTTATTGCCACTTCTCAATTTAATGCGACTTTTATGAAGGAGTATTTTTGCGTTGAGACAAAATTTGTTTTTATACCTGAAAATCCTCAAATATTGTCTGCAACGCATAGCTCAATGTTATAGGCCTAATCCACGACTAGCCTGCTTCTTGAGGCGTTTTAGGTGCTTGGTGTCGAAGGTCCAGGTTCGGTCTAGTCTTCAACAATACTTTCTTCGGAAATTGCTTCCATTGCGCTGTCCACTGATTCTACCTATTAATTGTTCTCCATGCTTGCGAAAAATGTTTCGACTGGAGAGTCGATTTCCCGTCGTCATGAAGCTCGTCGACTGTTGCTGGTGCATTGTCGCAGCTTTGTCCGTTACAAAATTTGCAAATTACAGAACATTTTAATCCTGCCTTTCTACAACCACATGTATTCTTCCCATAGTTTGTCGAGCGGTAAAATTATCACTAATAATATTCTATTTCTTCACGCTTTCAGCAGATGTGACACAACTTGTAGACTTTTTAATCAGAGCATCCTACAAAAACATCAGGATTTACAGGGCAGCATTCTACTTTTTCAAGATAGTGATGCTGAACCGGACGCTATCGCTGATGCTAGAGAACGCTTTATTCTGGCACTGTATGGAGCCAAACATAATATCTCTCTGGACGCTTATCGTTACCAATGTTTAGTAAGATCGCTCACAAAAAGCAAGTTTAACATCACGTCTTTACCACCTACAGCTGCAGCGGCACGGCAGCATTCATTCAGGACATATTATCAAGTCCAGGAGTGGCAGGGGCTTGCAAAATGTTGAAGAAGCAGGCTGGAAACAGAACAAAGCTGGGCTTACACCAGTATCAATGCTGAAAGATCCTGCTTCTGAAAAGCTACTTAAATTTCTTTCCTGTAAATGCAAGAAAGGGTGCAGTGCAGCACGTGGTTGTAGAAAGGCAGGGTTAAAATGTTCTGTAATTTGCAAATTTTGTAACGGACAAAGCTGCGAAAATGCACCAGTAATAGTCGACGAGCTTCATGACAACAAGAAAGTCAACTCTCCAGTCGAAACATTTCTCGCAAGCATGGATAACAATCAATACGTAGAATCGGTGGACAGCGCAACGGAAGCAATTTCCGAAGAAAGTATTGTTGAAGACTACAACGAACTTGGACCTTCGACATCAAGCCCCTAAAACACCTCAAGAAGCAGGCTAGTCGTGGATTAGGCCTACAGGGGACAACCACGTAAAAAAGACCCTCCACATTCTCTACCTCAGGGTGGTGTGGAAATAAGTATTGAACATAAAGCTATGCGTAGTAGACAAGTAAAATCAACTATATTTGAGGATTTTCAGGAAAGAAAACAAATTTTGTCTCAACACAAAAATACTCATTCATAAAAGTCGCACTAAATTGGGAAATTACAAAAAATCATAATTTTGTCAAGAATGCTTGACTTCGATCGGCTGCTGCACCGAAACTATTCAGTTTAACGAAAAAATGTTTAGAACATATTTTGTAGAAAATTTAATTCTCTTTTATTTTCTTAAGAAGATTTTTTGCCGAATGAGGCACCGGAAGCGAGATATTTCAATGAAACTGTTTTTGTGCGCCGTTTTTTCAATATGGCGGCGCCCCACCCCGCTCGAGCTGTCAGCAAATTTCCAAATCAAGGCCCTCCCTTATAGAGCAAGATCCCGTGAACGCAAGACTAACGTCATTTTATAAAATCTGAAAATTTTTCTACGGAAGTACACTACTACAGGTAAGAACAATTGGCTACTATGAACAGTCGGTCGCGGTGGCTTTGACAGATGACAGGTAGCAAAGGTGTATAGAATTGCTGTTCAAAATCATCATACTATAAAGCATAATTTTTTGATATTGTTTACGAGATACTATAATAATTCACGTCCTCCACTGCCAGACACTTTCTATGGTGGCAACTCCCCGCCAGACACATTTAAAGTATAAAAAATTGTAATTGTACATACGTTATTTTATAAAGTCTTTAAGTAAATATTTTCAGACAGGTAGGTGGTCGAGTGAGTTAAGGCGTCGTCTTGCTCCGGTGTGGTGCAGCATCCCGGCCACGACAATGCGGAAGTTGAGAGTATTAGAACACAAATTTATGCGCCTCATTTCAGACTCTGAGATCTCTATGCACGTTGTCACGACATAACCGCACTAGCGGACTACGTCCAAGAAACATCGCAAAAATTCTATTAGTTCAAACTGGACGGTAGTCCGCTAACCCGCAACATTACCCGAATCAGACAGCATAACGCAATACTTTTCGATATAAGACACACCCTACCATACCAGGCGTTGCCTATCTTCCGGCAACCTCCCTAGCCACACCTTCCCTCTACCATAACCTATGTCTACCCTACCCTTTATATTTCGCCAACTTTACATCTTTAACCCCTTTCCACCTTGTTATGTTTGTACAATTTTGTTCCTTTATCTTTTTTGTTCTTTTTGTCCTCTTTTTGTATTTCCAAATTCCCTCTAAGCCGATAACATCCTATAAATCTAAACTTTTTAAATCATATAACGTTTAACCTACTCTACCTTCCTCGACGGCGGTCAGACCACGAGGTCGTCATTTGTTCGAATGGGTTTTTTCGTTAACTCTGTTTTCCCGTATCAACAATCAAAATTTTCCAGAAGTGCGTTTGCCTAGTGAGTTTTTAGTTATTTATAGTGTGTTTTAATTAGTTTTAGGCCCATGTGGGCACATGTTTTTTCATTTTTAATTAGTTCTTAAGTCTGCCTGCGGCAGACAGGAGTTTCTATTTCTATTCCCAATTTAATTACTGTTAAGCCGAACCGGAGCCGCCCCGCCCAGTCCCACAATTACCACGACGATGCACGCCGTGATTGTTGGGCTGGCTCCGGGCCGGGATCCGGCGAGGCGCATTTAACACGTAATAAATTTGTTTTGTTGTTGTTGTTGTTTGCTAGTCACGAGGTCGGCGGTTCGACCCCAGCATAATGCCATACTTTTCGATCTAAAACACACATTACCATACCAGGCGTTGCCTATCTTTCGGCAACTTCCCTAGCCAAACCTATCCTATACCACAATTTCCCTTTCACCACCCTTTACTCTAATTTCACCATCTTTTACCTTAAACCCCTCTCTATTCCCTTTATTCATTTTTGTTGTTTTGTTACATTTTTGTTCTTTTTGTCCCTTTTTGTCTTTCCAAATCCCCTTTAGACCAATAACCTCCAGCAAATCCCAACTTTTAAAATCACACTCTCCCCTTCACCCTACCTTTCCGGAGGCGGGCAGACCACCGGATGAAGACTGTGACTTGTTCGAACGGGTTTTTTCATTGAGGTTTTCCCTGTGTCACCAACCAAAACTGCATAAAAACAAGTGCGCGTGTGTTGTGCGCGCGCCCTTAACACAAGTTTTTAAATCTAGTTTTAAGTAGCTGTAAGTGTTTTTAAACTATTCTTAGTTATATCACCCAAATTGTTAGGCGTAAGTTTTCTCATGCAAGACAGGAGGCCTAACCAACCCTCGTGAATTATTGTTATAGCCAAAGCCGAGCCCTCTTCACCCGACCACTCATCTACCACGACGTTGCGCGCCGTGGTGGTGTGGTCGGCTCTAAATTGGGCCTCGACTGAGGCGCATTATTGTAAACTAAAACTTATAATAAATTTGTTTTGAATTGAATTGAATTGGTTCGACCCCTGCTCATTCCGTTCTTTTTTTTTTTTGTTAAAATAATTGCGAAAAAAATTTTAGTCGTTTTTTTTAAGGTAATAATTGCTTATAAAACCGATGTACGAATGTACAAACACCTTAAAATAGTTGCCCAAGTAACATATATTAAATTCATATTTTATACACCTTTGCTACCTGTTATCTGTCAAAGCCACCGCGACCGACTGTCCATAGTAGCCAATTGTTCTTACTTGTAGTAGTGTACTTCCGTAGAAAAATTTTCAGATTTTATAAAATGACGTAAGTCTGGCGTTCACGGGATCTTGGACTATTAGTGTACGACGTATTGTGAAGGAAATTTTTCATAACCCGAGTCACATCGAAATTTCATGCCCAGCTCTCCGCCTAATAGACAACAACAAAAAAAGTTCTTCCAGAAATATAAGCGATTAAATTCTGCCGGATTTTACCCAGTCTTGAAACGTGACGTCACAAGGTGAAAGTCGGATGACGGCGTCAAGCGACACCGATTCTGCTTTGGCTTTGACAATTCCACATGCGCATGCTCATTTGTCAGAAACAACTAGCAGTGAACACAACCTAACCTAAAATTTAAATACTATTCCGTGTAAAACATCTTCAATATTCTGAAATGTCACAAAATGCTACTTTTGATTCGTTCGTGCCGAGCCGAATTTTCGAATTTCGGCGTGCAATTTACGATCAGGTTTATCTGACAGACTTCCTCTTTACATCGCGACATCGTACGGCCGTCCCAATGATGTTGTTCGAGAAATATGAACGTGTCAAGATTGCCGGTTTCGGCTCCGAAATGTAAGCTGTTTTTTGCTATTTTTCGCAGATATCTCCGAAACGGTGGGAGTTAACTCGAAATAAAAAATAAGGACAAACGAGTATTTTCCACTACGAATCTGTTGCTATCAATTTGAATTTTTTTTTTTTTCGTTTCGGAGATAACTCCTGAAATATCGGTCATGTACGGCAAAAAATCGCAAATTTTGAGCTTCTACAGATGGCAACTTTTTAATCTTGGCTCCTACGCCAAAAGACTACTCTAGCTAATTTAAAGAGAATTAAATTCCTCCTTTTTTTTATTTTTTGAATTCCGACAAAAATGAAGGAATTAGAGAGGTAAAATTTCTCCATTTTGTCACCGTAATGAATCGGTAATTAATTGAAATCGATCTCATATACAATGTTCACTTAATATCATGTACAACTTTGACGCTCCGTTAATCTCGACCCTTCGAAACAAAGGTTTCTGAGAAAAATTATTTTTTTAAAATTTACATACACTATAGAAAAACGTGTAATTTCCTACATTTCCTCGAATATCTCTATAATTATCGTTTTTTTCGAAAAATTTGTAGATAGCTTATGTAAAGAGAATTAATTGAGCTTTCCGATACTTTTTTTTATTTTTTTCTCTAACATAAGAGACAAAAGACTTATGATCGAATATGCGGACGTCTATTAATTAGGGTGAAGACGTACCGCTCGGCTAAACTACGCCATCTTTTGGACACCACGCAAGACTAGTTTTCACGCGGTGACGCCACAGTGCTTTTCGTGAGGAGTGGCGAGGATTTAAACTTTAATTATTTATTGCAAAGTAAGTACTGCGATTTAAGAGCTGATATTCGGTGTGGCGTGTTTTTATACATAAATACACACTTTAACGAAATTTAAAAAAATGGGCAAGTTCCCCATTGTCACATGTTGACAATATTTTCATGTAGGCTCAAAAAGTAGCTTAGAATAAGCCTGAAATCGAGTAAAAAGTCAGTTAGGAGATTAAACGAGTTAACCTATTTTTATACCTATTTTGGCGCGCTGAAACCGAATCCAAGGCCAGAATTGTCACATGTCGTCAATATTCGGACTATACTAAGGAGTGAAGTATTTGTGATGAATAACGTCGAAAAATCTGCGTTAGTTACAAAAACGTCGTGGAGAATTTTTTGGAAAATGTAAAAAGTGATGACTATAAACGTGTATGTAGTAGCAGAAATGGTTGAAAATTTTCAAAAATTGGGATGTTTAATGAGTTTAAAATTACATTTTCTAGATTTTCTTAGAAAATCACTGAGATTATAGCGAGAAGCAAGGTGAACAATTCCACCAAGATATATGAGCATCGCTACCAAGGAAAATGAGACGTAAATATGATGGCCGATTACTCCTGGATGCTTATAGCAGATTTGCCAGACAGTGGCAAGAAAAGGAAGAGAAACCCACTGCATATGTCTTTTGAGTCAAAACGAGTACGATATCACAGGAAGAATTAAAGAGCGATTTTTTACGTATTCTCAAGGGTCGAGATTTTCTCGACTTTTACTTATCTTATAAACGTAATTTGGGTTACTCTTCACAGGTTTATTGAGCCTGCATCAAAATGTAAACGTTTTAATGTGTGACTTCCATTTTGACACATATTCGATTTTAATGACCAAAAATGTATGCGGGTATGATGACTTGTTCATTTAAATTTTTTTATTTTAGCTGTACATGCATTTTTGACCATTTTTGACGTGCTTTTTGAGAGTTTTCTGAGGTTATGTCCAAATCCTGACAAGACATCAATTTACTTTTTACCCGATTTCAGGCTTGCTCTAAGCTGTTTTTTGAGCTTACATGAAAATATTGACGACATGTGACAATTCTGACTACGAATTCGGTTTCAACGCCTCAAGGTACATTTATTAGATATGATAGTCGGTAAAAAAGTTCATGACCTTTTCTTTGTGTGTGCCTGTGATTATTATTAGGTACTCGCCAAAAATATACCCTACATAAAATCTACACATAAGATAAATACATTAAAAAAAAATGCTTGATAAATACGTATAGAACACCATGAATTATTTTAATTAATTTAACAAAAACTTTTGCCTCGCTTAATGTATTTTGAAACACATTGTGAACATAATTGTTGTAGTATAGTTTCAATATATTTTTTTCACATATTAATTAATATATGAGGGACTACATTTGCAATTTTCTAAAAATAATCTCCTTACTTGATAAATCTTAGACTCCACTCAATATTATCCTGACTCAAACTCTTTACCTTTTGCTATTATAGCGGTAAATTAAGATTATAAAGAGTTTCCTAGATAAGCAACATATACATCAAGAGCTAGAGGCTAGTACAACATCGATTAGCCATTTATTATGTCTATAAAGACGATGATAAAACATATAAATCGTCCATTATTCATTCGATATTTTGATGCTAGTCGTATCACAAAAATATTATGAAAGAAAATATACTTTGTTTACCCAGTATATGCATTAAATTACTGTTATACGTTACTTTTTTGCTTTCCACATCCCACAGGTATAATTGTGTACATTATGTCTACTGATTGAAGCTGGAAAAGCTGGAAAACTTTTTTATAAAAAATATCGATGAAAAGTTCGTTTCACTTGAAGCTCATTTTCTGATAGAATTTTCTTTAGCTTTGATTTAGTTAATTAAAGCTTTGAAAATGATATGCATAATGTCTACCTTATCTTTGTACTAAATTTATAATTAAAAAAAGAAATGTTTCGATTTTTTTTTAAATATTTTTTGAAAATCAAAATAATATTTGTAGATCAGATCTTATGTATTTTGGCCAGCAGGATCTAAATATGTAAAAATATACAGGTTGTCCCGTTTAAAAATTTTGATTTTAATGTCAATTGTATCGAAATCGGAAGTCGGTTGGTTCTTTACATCATGTAATTGGAAACTTCATCCCATATCACTACACCAAATTTGAAAAAAATCCATTCTCCCATTCAAAATTTACAAGAGTGTCCCTATCGACTGAGCTACCCGGTATATGGAAATTTAGGTTGATTGTAATTCTTGTCAACTGCCTGTCAATAACTGTCTATCGGCAAATGTCCCGCGACATTGATTATTTAATAGAACAGTTTTATAAATTGCTTCTATTTAGTTAAAAATAATTTTTATTACACTTTTTTTTTTGTAAAGTGAACAGTTCACAAAAATAGTTGCCAGAAACTGAATTTCGACCACCATTTTCCAAGTTCATGTCTATAAGTCCTCTTGCTTGAATGAAATAAAAAAAAATGTGCGAATAAAGATTAGACATTAATAAGCAAAATAAAGTAACATACGTGAATTTAAAGCTGTATTTATGCCAAATATATTGTTATGTGTGTTAAATTGGAAACAATTTAGCAGACAAAGCTGCAGCTTTCAGAATATTGCCGTATATGAACAACAAGGTGCCACATGATGTTAATAATAACAATTTAATAATGGTATTATGACAATATTGTAACGTGTTTCCACCCTTAGGAAACTACCCCTTGCAAATTCCGTGGGTTCCAAAAATTATAACAAGAGATGTCCACTAACACACTTTATTAAATATTTACTGGATACTTCACAATACTATTATTAATTTAAATACACTTTACTGACTAAAATCCACAATGTTTATCACTTTGTTTATCTTTGAAGTCTTAACCTCACTTTCTATACTTTCTGGACTACTGAACTACTCGCCAAGAATGCGGTCGGTCTTTTATACCCAAAAATGACAGATCTCGATTGTTCTGTGATGACGCCACCATTCTCTAGATCATTCCAGATGTCACCAGAACTAACTTCTGGTAGGTTTCTCGAGTAGGTGCAAATACACTACATTCATTCTAAGGGTTGTAACACATTACACTGCCCCCTCCTTAAGCCTGAACGTCCCGGTCAGGCAATTCAGCCTCTTTCACATACTTCGCCAGTCTATCCAAGTGTACGATCTTCATCTTGGACTTTTTGTTTCGTTGAATACGATAGACGACATCATTAATTCGGGTAATAACAGTATACGGTCCATCCCAAGGAGGTTGAAATTTCGGGGATCTCCATTCCTTCCGCTGTGGGTTGTACAGCCAAACCAGATCCCCCACCTTGAATCCCCCTGTACTGGCATTCTGATCATAACGAGCCTTCAAGCGGTTACTAGTTCTGTTCATCTGCTCTCGATCATTCTTTGGCTGTTCTCGACTTCCATTTCTGTAGTTGCTCATCGAAAATGGTTCTCCACGGGCAGCACAATTCTTACACGTGCGACACCAGGCCTCCACATCCTGGCGACTATTGACCCAATAGAACTGTTCCCGTGCTCTACTCAATGTCTTGTTTATGCCGAAGTGTCTGCTGGACGTTTCATTATGCGCTTCCTGGAGTACTTCTGGTACACGACACCTGGGAATCACTAGACGCATGGCAACCTGCTTCCCATCTGGGCTTTCCCATGCTCTCCTCAAAAGCCCATCTACGACCGTAAGTGAATCCCATTGTGACCATAAAGCCTTCAGCCCCACTTCTTCGTTGGAAACATCCTTCCATGCTGGACGCGTTCCCTCTTCTTTTGCTCTCAACATGGGTCCGATTTCTACATCGCGCAATTGCTCTTGCCTCAGAGTTTTCTTTGACCAACTGTCTGGAAGATCGACCTTGACAGTGTTGACTTCAACCATGTTCGGCAATCTTTCCACCTGAGGATAGCGCTTGCAATCTTCTTTATCTGGTTTTCTGGATAATGCAGGAGTCTTGACTGCCTGCGTTGTCAACAGCCTGGTTTTCTCGCATTGGTCGTTCACTTTTGACAGAATAAATTATTCGTTCCCAATCCTTAAGACTCGCTTTCCTACGTCAACAATAAATCCATACTGTTCCATGATGTCCAGTCCCAAAATGAAGTCATCCGTAATGTCAGCCACGATGACCCTGTGGTCGAACCTCAAATGCCCAATCTGCAAACCCAGGTCTACTTCTCCATGAACCGTAGCCCTGTCCCCCGTAGCTGTCCAGACGATCACTTCTTCATTTTGCCTCTTGGTAATCTTTATGCCCGATATAAATCCTGGCCGTACTATGGATGACGTAGTACCTGTGTCGATGGTAAACAAACATTTTCTTCTGTTCACATATCCATGCAACAACAGACTGCTTGCGATTCTTCGAAGCTGGGAAATCTTAATTTCTCTGGGGGCACTGCATTCCCTAGCCAGAACAACCCCCCTGGTACTGTTTTCCGGCTTCTCTTCAATATTCACAGCATTTACTCGACTCTCCGAGTTCTGCTGTCGACAGTCTCGTTTCATATGGCCCACCTTGCCGCAGTTGTAACATTTAATACCACCACTCGGCTTTCCTTTATTTTGCGGTTTATCCTGCTTTCCTAGGCCATCCAATTTATCGAATAGTTTGGTAAACATTTTCTGCATCTCAGTCAACATTGGGTTCTGATTCATTTCTGGTTGCGATTCTTCGAGAGTCACAGCTCGCACTCTCGACCTTGGAGTATCCCTGTAAGCGGCTTCTACTTCGAGTGCACGCACCAAAGCTTCGCTACTACTTTGGTGTCTCGTCAGCCTCAGAACTCGCCTGACCTCTTCGTCCCTTATACCATCTAAAAAGGCCCCCACAGCTAATTGTTCCTGGAATTCTTTAGGTGCATTTGGATACGCCAGGTGTGCCAGTCTCTCTATCGCAGCTTCAAATTCTTGTAAACTTTCCCCAGCTTTTTGCATCCGGGATTTCAGCTGAGCCTGGTATAATTGGGCAAGGTGTTGATCGCCATACCTCAAGTCTAATGCAGCTTCCAAGACTTTGAAGTCCCTTTGTTTCTCAACTGGGATGGTTTGGAGTAACTCTGAGGCCTGGCCCCTTAACGCCAGAACTAATGCCATGGCCTTTTCCTCATTATCCCAGTTGTTCGCACATGCTGCCGCCTCAAACTGCCTCTTGTACGTCGTCCAGGAACCTTGGCCGTCAAAAGAAGGAGGTTTTAGTCGCTGACCTGATGATACCACCTACTGGCTTCCTCTATCTCTCAACTGTCGTTTAAGCCGGTCTATTTCTCCTTTGACTTCTTCTTCGAACTTGTTTACTTTTTCTTTAACTTGACCGACTTCTGTCTCGACTTCACCTACTTTTTCTTCTACCTTGTTTATCTCTTCTTTGACTTCACTCTTTAATTCCTCGTTGGCAGAAATGATAGCGTCCTGCTGTATTTTCATTTGTTGATTCAGAATTTTCCTTAATTCTTCTTGGCGTCTTTCTTGTTCCTCTTTCTCCTCTTGACGTTGTCTTTCTTGTTCCTCTTTCTCCTCTTGACGTCGTCTTTCTTGCTCTTCTTTGTCCTCTTGCTGCCGTATCTTCAGGTCCTCCATCATTTTCTTCAATTCATCTTTTTCTTCTTGACGTCTTCTTTCTTGCTCTTCCTTTTCTTCCTGGTGTCTTCTCTCTTCATCCTGACGTCGTTTTTCTTGCTCTTCCTTTTCTTCTTGGCGTCTTCTCTCTTCATCCTGACGTCGTTTTTCTTGCTCTTCCTTTTCTTCTTGCCGTCTTCTTTCTTCATCCTGACGTCGTTTTTCTCGCTCTTCCTTTTCTTCTTGGCGTCTTATTTCCTGATCTTCCATAATTTTCTTTAATTCATCTCGCTCTTCTTGACGTTTTCTCTCCTGTTCTTCTTTGTCTTCCTGCCGTTGCTGCGCCATCATTTTTTGGAATTGTTCGAATAAGTCCTGTATTTGTTTATCGGATGCCATACTTCTTGTTGTTACGGGCATACGACGAAATTAAAATAAAATAAATTTAACTGTCACGTCAATATCGGTAATGGAACTTTCCAGACAAATCTCGAAATAGCACGAAAAAGTCTTATCCAGAGTCTTTTGTCACTATCCAGTTCAGAGAATTTAATAATCTCCACTAATGTCCAAATAGAAAAGTTCTAGAAATTTTCAAGCACTAAATGAGTCTTTTTCAGTGTCTCTATCACTTCTCAGTTCATTTAATTATCACACTAATGTCCTAATAAAATGTTCTACAATGTCTCAAAAATGCACTTAACACTATTTTCCTGTCCGAAAATAACCCTTGAACAATGTCCAGTAAATTAGTCCACTGCGTTAGCACTAAACCTCGAGAATACTTCTCGAACACTCCAGCACAACTTCAGAGCTCCTCTTGTCATAAAATTCCGCTTTCTGACATCAATTGTAACGTGTTTCCACCCTTAGGAAACTACCCCTTGCAAATTCCGTGGGTTCCAAAAATTATAACAAGAGATGTCCACTAACACACGTTATTAAATATTTACTGGATACTTCACAATACTATTATTAATTTAAATACACTTTACTGACTAAAATCCACAATGTTTATCACTTTGTTTATCTTTGAAGTCTTAACCTCACTTTCTATACTTTCTGGACTACTGAACTACTCGCCAAGAATGCGGTCGGTCTTTTATACCCAAAAATGACAGATCTCGATTGTTCTGTGATGACGCCACCATTCTCTAGATCATTCCAGATGTCACCAGAACTAACTTCTGGTAGGTTTCTCGAGTAGGTGCAAATACACTACATTCATTCTAAGGGTTGTAACACATTACAATATGATGTAATGAAGAGGGTACGATTATAGTGGGTGTTGTTTGTCTAGTGATAATCCAAGTATGCAAAGATGAAATTTATCTGACGGAATATATACGTTAAAGCATAGCATAGAAGTGGTGGTCTCTGATTAAGAGAACTTTGTTCTGATGGAGTTTTGACTGCAAGAATTAAAAAAAAAATGTACATAGTTAATTGAACTTTATATAAAATTGGGGCACCAACTTTATTTTGTACATTTATATATTCGCAGTTAATTCTGTAGATATAATACGATTTAACGTATGTTTAATAGCTTAAATATTCTATTGCTATTGGCATAAATAATGTTTATAATTCTCGGTTAAAGACCAACTTTTGTAGCTAAACTAGCAATGTTATTAAGTTACTGAGTTCTCCGTAAATAAATCTCTTGCACAATTTGATTTACTAGAAATTGAATCAAGGAATAAAGTCTCTAAATACGCTAAACACTGAAAAAATTTCAATTAATAATCATCATCAATATATTTATCACCCGCAAATAGCATGACTTAGCCATCAAATTAAGCAATCAAAATACGACTTTGATTTATTTAACCTTTTAGCATAATAATATTACGTCGTAAAACAAAATGCATCAAAGACTTTTTACTTATTTTGTCAAAGAGTTCATAGGTTCAAACACGCTATCACAAAAATTTATGAAACAGGATAATATCTTATATTAGACGACTATTAGGTAGAGAAATACATGAATATATCTATAGTCAGTACAGAATTGTTGATGGAGTTCTTGCAAGTTGTATATACGTTCAGATTTTATCAACCCTGCTACAAAACTACTACTAAGTGTACATTTAAATAACTTCTATTCTTCTATTCTAATTACATAGTCCGTACTGACGAGCAGGGGCGGCTCAAGGTAAATTTTCCACCCGGGCGGGAGCACTTTTTGGCGCCTCTCCCTGTGATTATCACAGAAATTTCACAGACGTACTACGTACTAAAGTGCAAGGATATCCTTTTGAACCCCACGAACACTCTTCTTTTACTTTCACATCCAGTGGAAGTATGACAAGAAAAAATTTGAAAATTTTTATTGTTCAAATAGGCTTAGAATGTCATGAAACGTTGAGATTTTAAATTTGAGCGAAAAAAAATTTCTATCTGTCTGTCGGTCTGTCTCATCTGTCTGTAACTTTTCTTTTGCGCAGGATTACTCTCGAACCGTTTAAGATATTGACTTGAAATTTGGTATACATATGTACTTTAACGGGATCTGGAACTAGAAGTAAGAGTCCGTAAAATTGATATTTAGTATATACAAGAGAGATAAGGTCTCAAAAAAATTTTTGCCATTAGCCACCCCCATTACCACCTCCACCCCATTATTAAAGGGGATGAACAAAAAATGTGATTTATTGTATATACAAGAACCAAAAACCTCAAAATATTTTTTTACTTCTTCTGCCCCCACTATCATCCCCCTATTACCACCCCCCACTCCACTACCGATGAGGGATATTGTTTTATGGGTTTTTGGGGTAGACGATTTCAAATATCATATTATTAAAGTTCCATAAACAATTATTTCCGCATACAAAATTATTCGTTGTGAGAGACTTGGATAGAAAATCAGGATGTGGAAATAGTAATTCCTTGGGCAGCGGTTTTTAACTTTAACACATGGATTAACATAACCGTGTATACACGGTGGTCCAAAATTGCCTCTGGATATTTATGTGGCTGATAGTGCATCCAAAAATAAAGGTACTCTAAATGGATATTATTAATTTGGGTAATATCAGCTTCTCGGCAATATCTTCCGATCGCTTTAAAATATATGAGTCATATTTTAAATTTAGATATGGGCAACAATTTACATAGCACCAGTCAAACCCTGTCCTCTGCTTAAGGGGTAGTTTTAGGGAGCGGCTATAAATATTTTACCCCCAACTTTTTTATTTTTACATACTTATAAAAATTCTTGTAAAAAAAATATTTTCATATCACTAGAAATAAATAGATGTTCTTGTTGCATTTCGATAAACCATTCTCAAGTAATTTATGTTTACACATCAATGTGCATTGACAACATATTATCAATAATAATTAATTTTTAATAAGTATAATTTTTTTTGTCTACACCATCTGATCTGAACGCTATTATAATGAGAGAACCCCCGACACAAGTTTACTTAGAGGATGAAGTAAAAAAATATTTTGAGGTTTCTGGTTCCTGTACATATACTAAATCACAATTTTTTTTCATCCCCTTTAATAAGGAGGTGGGGGTGGTAATGGGGGTGGTTAATGCCAAAAATTTTTTTGAGACCTTAGCTTCTCTTGTATATACTAAATACCAATTTCATGAACTCTTACCTGCTTGATTTACCCTTTACCCCAAATTTACCCCAATTTACCCCCCAACCCGACGAAACAAGATGAAAATATAATCTAGTTCTAGATCTCGTTAAAGTACATATGTGTACCAAATTTCAAGTCAATATCTTAAACGGTTCCAGAGTAAACGTGCGCACAAAAAAAAGTTACAGACAGACAGACCGACAGACCGACAGACAGACAGACCGACAGACAGACAGAAATATTTTTTTTCGCTCAAACTTAAAATCTCGACGTTTCATGACATTTTAAGCCTATTTGGACAATAAAAATTTTTAAAAATTTTTTTGTCGTTACTATACTTCCACTGAGCGTGGAAGTAAAATAAAGAAATTGCCGAATGTTTCAACAATTATTTTCTAAATGTTGATTCAAACATCTCAAAAAGTATACCAAAAACTGTCAATAATACTAACAGCAAGATTAAACGAGTCGATCCTTCACTGTTTTTAAAATCTTTACCTGAACAAAAAGCCACCAATTACATTAACAGACTAGGTAATAATGTCTCTCCAGGAATAGATGGCATGCGATCATTCACCATAAAAATAATATTATTATATATAGTGAAACCACTAATTCAGTTAATAAATATGTCAATGATGTCGCGAATATTTCCTCAAATATTAAAGTGTGCTATTGTTAAAGGTGGCGATCGTAATCAGATGGCAAATTATCGTCCAATATCTCTCATACTAAATATATCAAAATTTTTTCAGAAAGCAATAACCGCACGATTATATAATTATTTTGAAAAATAGAACACTTTCAAATAAACAATTCGGATTTAGACAAAATAAATGAACCCAGGATGCAATTACCGCTTTGACAACAAAAATATATAATGATGTAATTAAAAGCATACCGACAGCTGCTATCTTTCTAGATCTAGCAAAGGCATATGATACTATCAGCCATGTAAAGGTTCTGGAAAAATTAGAAATATATGGGGCCCGAGGCTGTTTCTATAACTTAATAAAAACTTAACAGACAATCATATGTTGTAACAAATAATGACGGGAGCAGTAAATAAACAGTACCGTGTGGTATACAACAGGGCATAGTTCTTGGCCCTGGACTTTTCATAATTTACATTAACGATCTATTAATAAATGCTGGTACGGATAGCGTGAGTATCTTTGTCTATGCTAATGATACAGTTATTCACGTTGGCGGTGATTCTTGGGAGGATGTTCGCTCAAAATCTGAACACATATTACAAGTTTTAACAACACGATTGAATAGTAGTTTGCTAAAACTGAATAGATCAAAATCAAAATTTATATGTTTTTATTAATGTGCAATGTGTTTTGCAATAATGTATCATTATTTTAATATTCTTTTAACAACTATTAGCAGTGGTTATTTGATACATCCTTATTTTTATAATAAGGTACTCGACTTTGAGACTTTAGGCACAACTGTATTTAATACGTTTATTAAATCTTAAGGAATAATATAGATAAATACCTAAATTATGAGCACAATGTTCTTTAAATATTCACCATTAGCAGAAAGTTTTAAATTATCTAAACAATTAGAGCATTTTATGTTTATCACCAAAAATATTACATTCGACTTTATAGGGTTTATCGTCAGTAGTGATTTTTTGAAACCAATATTATAGAGTTTAGATTTGCGTTTAGTTTCTGAGCAGCTTCTTGTAAGTTAGGATCAAAGGATAAATATGATTGATTGTCGTAAAAGTATAACAGTGGAATTTACAAAAAGTTGTGCATGAATACAAATTTGAAGTAAATATTGCGAATAATGTAGGTGCCAATATGCAACCTTGAGGAACTCCATGAGCAATATGTTTCTAATTATAACACGCTGAGCCGACTTTTCGAGTAATTTCGTAACATCGCTATTAAATTTTCTCCCAAACTATAAGAGTGAACTTTTGCCAAAAGTAATTGATGAGTTACTACATCAAAAGCCTTAGAATGATCTAGATATGTCAAAGATGTCACTTTATGTCTATTTGTGGCTTAGAGAATTTCATCAGTAACTTTTAGCAAAGCTGCGCAAAAACTATGGTTCGCTCTAAAACCAGACTGAGTTGAATGTACATTTTTTTCAACTATTGAGAGGGTCAGGTATTTGCAAATTCATTATTATTTTTTTCACAATGATGGCTATCAACTAACCACAAGCTCAATACAGTATTTCTTAGATATACATCCGATATTTTTAAAGTAGACTGTTCAAACTTTTGCAGATGACACCCAGACATAGAGTTTAGATTTTCAAATCAGATTAATTCAGCCCGGGGGTAAGTAAATAGGGATCTAAAGTCAATTCATGAATTCTATTTGAAACTTACTTAAAACAAATCTGGGGATGAGGTACGTTCACCGGTTTAAATTCTGCCACTCGATCAGTGAAGTAAAGCACGCTGAGCGAGTCCGGTATTTGGATGGGTGAACCAAGTATCTCATCTATCAACAGATAAGAGATAATCCCGGGCCATTGAACCGCCAGAAAGGAGGATGACTCAGGGTAGGTTAAAGTTGGTGGCCGAGGACCATGGTTTGGAGTTCACGCTAAACTGTAGATCCCTAGGCGCAATGGACTTTTCCGGCCTAGTTGCCTACAGTCCGCTAAGCAGAGACATCACACGAATCAGACAGCATAATGCCATACTTTTCGACCTAAAACACCCATTACCATACCAGGCGTTGCCTATCTTTCGGCAACTTCCCTAGCCAAACCTTTCCTATACCACAACTTCCCTTTCACCACGCTTTAATTTAACCACCTTTTACCTCAAACCCCTCTCTATTCTCTTTATCCATTTTGTTATTTTTGTTAAATTTTTGTTCTTTTTGTCCCTTTTTGTCCTTCCAAATCCCCTTTTGACCAATAACCTCTAGCAAATCCCAACTTTTAAAATCACACTCTCCCCTTCACCCTACCTTTCCGGAGGCAGGCAGACCACCGGATGAAGATTGTGACTTGCTCAAACGGGTTTTTTCATTGAGTTTTTCCCGTATTATCAGCCAAAACTTTAAAACTAGTGCGCGTGTGTTGTGCGCGCGCCGTTTAATCAAAGTTTTAAAATCTAGCTTTAAGTAGCTTTAAGTGTTTTTATTTCTTAGTTACCTGCAATTGTCAAGCTTAAGTTTTTTACTGTTAAACAGGAGGCCTAACCCCCCCATCACTTGATCTGTTCAAGCCTTTCCACCCGACCACTCATCTACCACGGCGTTGCGTGGTGGTGTGGTCGGCTCTGAATCGGGGCTCGGTCTAGGCGCATTCTTGTACCCGTAATGTTGAATAAAATTGTTTTGGATTGGATTGGCCTAGTTGCCTAGTAAAAAGTAGTACTAATACTAAAACAAGTCTATTAAATGCAAATATACTAAATACAAACTTCAAATGTTTTGTTGTTTGTGGCGTCACACCGGAGGTTCTAGGCTCTTCCACAACATGAAAGTTGTGGAGAAGTTAATAGTATAATCACTAAACAGTCATTAAACGTAGTCAAAGGCGTATTATGTTTGATTGATTTATATCTGAAGAATAATATAATAGCATATGTTATGTGGGAATGGTACATATTTTAATGTTTGTAATTCCTAGTCCTCCTTCTCTTCGTGGTGGCGTTACTCATTCTGTGAATGATTATGAGTATCTCATTCTATTCCACTGGAAAAATTCGAAAATTGTTATTGTTCAGATAGGCTCAGATATCATGAAACGTCGAGATTTTAAATTTGAACAAAGAGAAAACAATTTTTTCTGCAACTTTTTTCTCTGTACGACTACTCTGGAACTGTTTAAGATATTAACTTGAAATTTGGTACACATTTGCATTTTAATGAGATCTGGAATTAAATTATATTTTGATCTTATTTCGTTGAAGAGTTGGGGGCAAATTGGGGTGAATGGGGTTAATAGGTAAATCAAGCAAGTAAGAGTCCATAAAATTGGTATTTAGTAGACATGAGAGAAGCTAAAGTCTCAAACAAATTTTTGGCATTAGTCCACCCCCACTACCAACCCCCTAACACCACCTTTACCCCCACTACCGATGGGCATATCGTTTTATGGGTTTTTGGATTTCAAATATTATATTATTAAAGTTCCATAAGTACATAGTGAAATGCAAATATAGTATCAAAATTCTTTTCGTTGTGAGAGACTTGGATAGAAAATCTGAATGTGGAAGTAGTGATTCCTTGGGCAGCGGTCTTTTTAAGTGTATTTCGTATTTTCCTTTGTATTTGTTTCAAATCAGTTTCTGTACATCTAATTATGCCAAATGAATAGGTTAGGGTAGGGATCTCGACTGTATTTATAGCTGTAATTTCGGCTGCTTTATAGATATACGTCTTGAATATTATTCAAGCCTCTTTAGCGTTGCAGGTGCTACTCTATTTTTGTAAAAATTATTATTATTATTATTATTCTGGTTGAAAATGAATCTGTTCAATACTTTATGGACTTCTTGTATTAACTAGGAAGAGTATTTCCCGACGGCTGGTTTCAACTTAAAACCTGACTCTTAAGCAAATATTTAAAATAAATGATTTAATCAGCGGTTTGCGAATTTTCTCACCGGAAACCGTCACTTTTATGAACACTTTAAAGCGCCTAAAACGATCGTGATAAAATCCTTCTTTTACCACAAATGGGCGAGCCGTTTAATGGGTTATGATTTTTATGATCTCGAAAACACTTCAAACCCACCCTCCCACGTCTTAAAGAATAAAATAAACAACAAAATAAGTCCATTAAACTAAAACTGCTAAGTAGGATGTTGGCTGCAAAGTGCCAAATTTCTCGAACAATCAAATATTTTATGGAAAATGAGAGCTTTTAACTGTATTATGGGAAGAGGGCACTTTACCAACTCGTCAAAACTGTCGCAATTAATTTTATTATTTAATAAGAAACTTTTGGTAACGCACAACAGCTCGGAATGATACGCTCAATTTGTCTACTAAGCTCCGGCATTTATAATCTTCATCCCTTATGAAACACCCCTCAAGATACAGTGATAAAATAAAAGAGTGAGGAGGGCCCGAAAGTGATAAACCGTTAGGAACTTTTTAATCAACACTTTTTTAATACAATAATGTGTTTTCCGTAAATAAGGAAAATGTCAGACTTATTTGTTGGATTTCGTGGTAGTTGACTGATAAAAAGAGGCTCGAAAATTTTGGCTGTAAAGTAAATTAATATATTTTTTTTCAATTACAGCTGCCCAGACAGATAAGCATCCAATTAAAGTATGTACATGTGAATATTTACTGGGTGCACCGTTTAACTTGAGATATACAGGTGTCCCCGGGTGCGTATTCCCTAAATCTAATATTGTGCAACGCAAGAAACGTAAGCAATGCCTCCATCGAATTTTTATTGGTCAATTCAAAATCTAATCCACAATGTAACGGTCATTTTTATTCATAGGCATAAAAGCCCTTAAATTACATTATTTCGTATTTTCCGTACATAAATTACCTATTTTGTTACCTCTTAAAAAAATAAATTATCGCCGCTACTGTAAGGTTTTAGAAGGTAACGTAACCGTCGCCTAGTTCTCGGCTTTACTGGTAAATATTTGAAAATAATGCCTGTCCTCCAATGAGTAACCATAGTTTAAATTCGCGGGTTTAAGGAGTGAGGTATTTCGACTACTAGTGGGGGAAGAGATAAATACCGAGCCGAGCGGTAGCCATGACCTTTTCCACGGCCGCTTTAAGCGAGCCCACAGTCAATCTTTTAACCAAATTTGAGTGAAGATATTAAAAGTTCCAGAATTTAAATGGTTTAGTTAAACCATAAAAATTATAAATTAATTATTTATTTAAGTCTCTTTCCTTCGTTTAAGCTGGTTAAGGAATTTGACAGCCAGATTATGTGTGCTTTTGCGAGCTGTATATTCGAAATAAGTATTGTTATGTGTAATATCTACCTAAAAGTATCTAAATAATAGTGCGTTCAATCTACGTTTTCAACTTTAAATAGGATTGCAGTTTTATGGGTAATGTCCAAAGTGAACTTATGTAAGTACCGATCTGAACTTTATATTTTCCTGTTTATGCACGAGTCATCAATTTGGGAAGATTTGAGCCAGTAGTTTATCAAGTTGATCACAGTGTAGTGCGTGTTCGTTACCTTTACGTTTTCGTGAACACTTCAAGCAAGCTTAATTTGTACTTGCTAATTTTTTATCTCGACTAAACACTCAAATTTACTTTTGGAGTGCTATATGTTTAATATTAAAATTTATCTTTACGTATTTCGTTCGAGGAATTATGTAAATTTTTGTGGGTGTATAAATACTCCCATTTGTACCTTTTAGTTAAGTCTTCTAGCTTGTTTTTGCATTTAAACTTAAATAAATATTTAATTGCTCATTCTTGGATAATTTGCTCGGAAAATAATTCTGATAAGTGAATGAACAATCATTTATTTATTATTAATAGTTTTTTTCCCTTGCGGAATTGGCCAATCTCCCTTTATTACGTTTTACCTTTTTATCTTTTGTATTTTATACCATTATGTCTGTCTCTCCGTATATCTGTGCATTTGTTTGATTATTTGTTTGTACTTCTTTATTCGTTAGCACAAATTTATTCGCCCATACCCTGTAGTGTTATTCTCATTTGCTCTACCACTTTGTTAATAAATTAGTTTATTGTTAATTTTGTATTTTTATTTATTTAGAATTCATTTTAAATAACCCCAAGAGAGACAGGGCGTTATAACAACGTACTGCATTAAAGAATAGGATGCAATGCAGCCACAATATATTATGAGACTTTTAACATTAGGCTCCTAAATACACACGGCTACAACGCAACTTGACAAAACCTAATTCGTTGCAGCACAACGTGTTTCTTATGTACAAGCATCCTGAAAAGAAAATTAATTTCGGTGGGTAAGAATAACAATTGTTATTTAACCCTCTGAGAACCTGTTGAGATATCTAACCATTTTAACCATTTTAAACAAAAAAAATTAAAAATTAAAAAGGGCGTCGTTAAATTTTAATAAGCTTCATTTTTCATAAAGACATAATTTCGATATCGCTAATGGTCACAGAGATATGAGCAAAAAACTCAATCGAAGCGTCATCTTTCCAAGATGGCGGCTCGAGCGTAATAGTTTGAGCTGGAGACTTTTAGTATGTTTAATAGTAAACCTTACTGAACATCTCTGACTAGTTTCGAAACTTCATCAGTTTTTCCTTCTATTTTTTCCCCCTTTGAGGAGTATACATATTTTTTATATCTTCGTGGGAAAGTGTCATAGTCTCTAATTTTAGAGAATATTATTTAAGTATTAAGCAAATCACAACTTACACACTTTTTTATTTATTACGAAATACCTACTTTCTGTATATTGTTGCCCTAATCTGGGCACGCAAATATACTAGTTAGGTAAATACTTTAAAACACTCATCAAAACAACTATTCTTCTAGCTACGAAGTATTGAATTACAAAAAAACTTCAGAATATGGGGTACTAAAGACTAAGGGATACGATAAGTACAATATCTAAACTCACCGTAATTTCAGCAGATAGAAAAAAATTTCTCTATTTACATCTAATCTACCTAAATACAGTGTGTTTCACTTCTCGTGAAGACACCCCTGTATCTTTTTTATTTGTGGACGAATTCATTTCAAATTTTTATCAGCCATACAACTCCATAAGACGACTTTATTCAACACATAAATGCCGCCCAGATCTAAAACGTAGGCCTTCTGCGAAAAAAAGATAATAGCAATTTTAGAAAAATCATAGTAGGCTTAGAGATAGACAAAAATTTTGTTAATAAAAGTTGTTCAGAATCACTTGATATGCCCCCTTGTAAAATATTGCGAAAATCGGAATATATATAAAAAACAAATTGTTTCACTTCTCGTTTCTTTTTTATTTGTGACCGAATTCATTTCAAATTTTTATCAGCCATACAATTCCATAAGTCGTCTTTATTCAACACATAAATCCCGCCTAGATCTAAGACGACGGCCTACTGCGATAAAAAGAAAATAGCAATTTTCGAGAAATTATAGTAGGCTTAGAGATAGTCAAAAATTTTGTTAAAAAAAGTTCTTCGGAATCACTTGATATGCCACCCTGTAAAATTTTGTGAAAATCGGAATATTTTCAAAAAAAAAAATTTTGTTTCACTTCTCGTGAAGACACCCCTGTATCTTTTTTATTTGTGACCGAATTCATTTCAAATTTTTATCAGCCATACAACTTCATAAGACGACTTTATTCAATATATAAATGACGCCTAGATCTAAAACGCCGGCCGACTGCGATAAAAAAGAAAATAGCAATTTTCGAGAAATCATAGTAGGCTGAGAGATAGACAAAAATTTTTGTTAATAGAAGTTGTTTGGAATCACTTGATATGCCCCCTGTAAAATTTTGTGAAAATCGAAATATTTTCAAAAAAAAATTTTTGTTTCACTTCTCGTGAAGACACCCCTGTATCTTTTCTATTTGTGGCCGAATTCATTTCAAATTTTTACCAGCCATACAACTCCATAGGGTGATTTTAGTGATTTTATCCAACACCTAAAGAGAACTTTTTCCAACAAATGAAAGTTGTGAACAAAAATCGGCATTCAATAAAACACTAAAAGGACACTTTATTATTACACATCAACTTAAGTGTAATAGCGTTTTATTTTTTTCAATCGTTTTATAATGCTTGGAAATCTGTATGTAAGTATGTATTATGTATGAATGAATCAAATTTACCCACCTTCCGTTATCCAATCGAGCTGAAATTTTGCATACACGTGTAATTAAATAATAAATAATTTCAATAATAATTGTGTATGACTTTCATTTGCTGTAAAAAGTTAACTTTATATATTAGATGGAATCATCTCATGGAGTTCTATAGCTGATGAAAATTTTAAATGAAGTCGGCCACAAATAAAAAAAATACAAGGGTGTCTTCACGAGAAGTGAAACATTTTTTTTTCAATATTCCGATTTTCACAAAATTTTACAGGGGGGCATATCAAGTGATTCCGAACAACTTTTATTAACAATATTTTTGTCTATCTCTAAGCCTTCTATGATTTCTCGAAAATTGCTATTTTCTTTTTATCGCAGTAGGCCGGCGTTTTAGATCTAGGCGGCATTTATGTATTGAATAAAGTCGTCTTATGGAGTTGTATTGCTAATAAAAATTTGAAATGAATTCGGTCACAAATAAAAAAGATACAGGATACAGGTGTCCTCACGAGAAGTGAAACAAAAAATTTTTTTTGAAAATATTCAGATTTTCACAAAATTTTACAGGGGGGCATATCAAGTGATTCTGAACAACTTTTATTAACAAAATTTTTATCTATCTCTAAGCCTACTATGATTTCTCGAAAATTACTGTTTTCTTTTTATCGCAGTAGGCCGGCGTTTTAAATCTAGGCGGCATTTGTGTGTTGAATAAAGTCGTCTTATGGAGTTGTATAGCTGATAAAAATTTGAAATGAATTCGGCTACAAATAAAAAGGGTGTCTTCGGTGTCTTCACGAGAAGTGAAACACACTGTATATATACAGAAAACCACGATATAGAAAACCAACCTATGATACAATGACGGTTATGGTTTATGCCACGGTGAAGTTATAGTTGGTGCTACGGTGATGTTACAATAGCAGACGGAAGTAAAGCGGCGGTATGACGTTAATGATGGTATGTACGGTTAACGGTGCGAAATGACAGGCGGTGACAGGGCAACTGAGCAAGCGGCGGAATGGATTAGGTTAGATACTCATTTTCTCCTGACTCACGTCTGGTACGGTCGGTGGTTCTGGCGGAACCTCTCCTGGCTGGCGGTTTGGACGGAATTGGTCTTAGTAGAGCATGTCTTGCACGGCCGGTCGGTTGGTTAAGACTGTCACACTGTTTCGAGTTCAACTCCTAGCTCTCCTTTCCCAATATGCAGGTAGAGTGGGAGATCTGTGCAGGCACGGTGCGTATTAGTAGACTGTTACGTAGACGGTACTTGTGAAATTTTCACCACAACGATTTTCGGTTTTTCGCTCTCACAAAAATTTTTATTCTGTTTACTTACTCCTGGTCCTTTCGTGGAACCTCTGGTCTGGAGCGGAGCTCGTTAGGAACTCTCTGCTTGTTGTTCGTTTGACGGTAGCTAGTCCAATATTCCGCCGACGAGGGTAAAATTGGAAGAGATGATGCGCAGGGGTAACTAGTGACGTAGGCCTGACGCGAGAATAAATGGCTGAAATATTTATTGTGCGGAAATCATAGCTTGCGGTTTTTAAAATGGATTAAACAAATAACGGTTATTTCCTAGCAAATAATACGTTAAATTGTAACAATTAATCGAAGTATCAGAGCTGGGAGATTTTTACAAATAATATAACAAAGCATCATACTAAATTAACAACATTTGGCGGTGTAATTTGGCCTAGAAAAATTGCTTCCAATAATAATAGTAGTTTTAAAGGAGTTTCTTCAAACCAAATATTGAACACGAATGGGATAATACGGAGCTCATTCGTAATTGCTATGTACACATATCCTTACACTAGTTGTGCCCGCAATTACGTTTGCGTGGAATTTTGAAATTAACTAAAAAGCTTCTATGTAAATGACGTTTGAGATAGAATCATCAGGGTCATATACAAAGAGATTGTTTGCATCACTGACATGGGAGAGAGACATGTAGAGCCCGCCGTGGGAAAGGCAACTGACACAGGTTCACACTAGAATGCTCCCGAATTTTCTGGAATATTACAGAACATTCTGAAATATTTCAGAAGGATCACCAATATTCGGAAATATTACAGAAAATTCTGTTTTCTTTTGAGAAAGCTCTCAAATTGTCTGGAATGTTTGAAAACGGTCTCGAATTCTCTGGAATATTACAGAATATTCTGGAATATTTTAGAAAGCTCTTAAATTTTCTAGAATGTTTCAGAATACTCTCGAATTTTCTGGAACATTACAGTGCGAATAAGCTTATTGTAGAAATCAAGCTGTCTCCCCGGTTCTACTAAACCGATTTCCATAAAACTTGGCTTAGAGTAGGCTGATTTCGATGAAATAAGAACTAAATGTTACTCCAAGTTTAGATAACTTTACCTGTAAAACCTCTATTTAATTTGGTTCAGTAATGTCTGTGTGATGCTCGTTCAAACAAACAGACAACAGACAAAAATTCCAAATACTATCTTAATGTATTCTATTACTCATCTTGCGTCCCCCCAGATACGAGTCGCTGCAGAGAGGAATGATAGTGATAATGCGCGCGTAGTAGTCATTTGAAGAACTACAAAATTTATATCTAATTTCTTACTTTTGGTATATTAGGGCAAGAAATAAATCCATTAAAAAAAACTACATAAAAAACAAGTGACGTTTACTACTAGACTCTAGCCCCTGAATATAATTATGTGGCTGCGCAGCGGAGATGTTCCCTTTCGTGTGTTGGGACTTTTAAAATACATTTTATAATGTTTTTGAAACTGATCGTTTTTTATCCTACTGAAATTTGCATATTCAGATACGAAAATAACTTAGGGCAAGGAAAAAATATCTCGGACACAGAAAAAACAAAAAAGAGAGTTACGGTCATCAAAATTTGAACCCGGAACATTAGTATTGAGAGGTCACAACAACAACAACAAAAGAATTTATTAATAATTACATACATGTAATGTGCCTCGCCGGAACCTGGCCCGGAGCCAGCCAGACAACCACGGTGCTCAGCGCCGTGGTGGGTATAGGGCTGGGCGGGGCAGGTCCGGTTTGGCTTAACGGCAATGGTTTGTGGTTAGAGCTCCTACCTGCCTTAGGAAGACTTGAAACTAAATTAAAAGTAATAAAACGTGTCCACATAGACCTACAACTAATTAATATTATACTAAATAACTAAACTCGCTGGGCGAAACATGCACTTAATGAATTTTGGTTGTTGATAAGGGAAACACAATTAAACGAAAGAATCCGTTCGAACAAATGACGACCTTGCTATCTGATCGCCGCGCCGACAAGGAAGATAGAGTAGTTAAAAAAAGCTGTGGTTTAAAAAATTCGGATTTCTAAGAAATTTTCGGCCTAGAGGGGATTTGGAAAAAATAAAAAGGGGACAAAAAGAACAAATAGTATAAACATAAAGGGGGAAAGAGGGATTGGAAAGATACAAAGTTAAGGAAAGGTAAAGAGTAAGGATAGAGGTAAGTTATCGTAGAAGGAAGTGTGGCTAATAACTTACATACTAAGCTATATGGCACCTGTCTTAAAATGTGTAAAACTATAACATAATAAAGCAATACGAATTTACGCATGCTACTCCAGTCGAATTAGACATAAAAAATTTTGCGTACTGTGAACTTTTTTTTGTGGAAGTTGTTTACTTGTTCACTTTGAAATTTTACTTATGTGTCCATATCTTTTTCCCTATTGCCCGTAGGGCTCTTTACCAAGTTACACTTTTTGAAGATTCATCTCTCCTCTACATAATATACATATTACACATTTGCAGTATGACAAAAGGTTTCGGCTGTACGAGGCCGGAAAGGTCGCGCTGTCCGAATTTGGGGGTCTTCTGTACAGGACAAACGGTTATTATTTCCAATCTACAATACTACACATACTAATGCCCTTAAGGAGAGATGATGATTTGAGAAAAAACTTTCATCGAATACCGCGCGGTTTTCATGATACGGGATGTTGAAATTTAAAAAAAAAAAAAGGAAACTTATTTTTTTCGCCCATTTTTTTTTTCATGCATGTACGACCCTAATATACGAAAATTTACGTTGGTTTCATTTTAATACATTCATTGGTTTAGGAGCTAGACAGCAAAATATGCCAAAAATGGCTATTTTGGTATTGTTGCGTTAAAAAACCAAAACCAGTATAATTCTGGTAAGTGTATTTGTTTATCCTAAAAGTCCAATTCATTGAGCATAGAAAATGTGTTTTTGTATTTAAATAGGATCAACACTTATTGTGTAATAACGATTTATGTCATGTGTTCTCCAGTCTCATTTCTCACATTTTTTTTGCGGCCTTATGTTTCATAGTAGGGCAGAAAGCAATGTATACCTGAACAGGGCACATATTAGGGTGTTAAAATGGATCTCTTGTTAAAATGCGATAGGACGTACCGTTTTCGAGTAAAACGCACTTGTTTGCAAAAAATTATTTCAGATCACACTTTTCATCGACTGGCTAGTAAATACTCACCGCTGACTACGAAAAAATAAAACTATGTGCCGTTTCTTGCTTTTTCTGTTTATGAGGGACATTGCTAATGAAAAAATGAAGGGACTCGGACGGAATAGGGGGTTTTCACTCCCCTATTTGAAGGTACACGCTTGTCTCGAATCATCATTTTAAATTATTTTCTGTCTATAACAAAATCCACAGTAATTTTACCTTCCTCGAGAGACACCTATTATATGTCCATTTCATCGGAAAATGATTTAAAAAAACAAACTCCTAAGAAAGAAATCACCAAAATGTAGAATTTATATATCAGATCACAATTCAGAACACAATGAAAACTCAAAGCAAACATAACCAAACAAGTGCGTTTTACTCGAAAACGGTACGTCCTATCGCATTTTAACAAGAGACAGATTTTAACACCCTATTATGTACCCTGTCCACGTGTATAATGCTTTCTACCATAAGGCCGCAAAAAAAAAATGTGAAAAAGGAGACTGGATAACACATGACATAAATCGTTATTACACAATAAGTGTTGATCCTACTTAAATGCAAAAACACATTTTCTAAGCGCAATGAATTGGACTTTTAGGATAAACAAAAGCACTTACCAGAATTATACTGGTTTTGGTTTTTTTAACGCAACAATACCAAAATAGCCATTTTTGGCATATTTTGCTGTCTAGCTCCTAAACCAATGAATGTATTAAAATGAAACCAACGTAAATTTTCTTATATTACGGTCGTACATGCATGAAAAAAAAATGGGCGAAATAAAGTAGTTTTTTTTTTTAAAAATGGGGTTTTCAAAATTTCAACATCCCGTATCATGAAAACCGCGCGGTATTCGATGAAAGTTTTTTCACAAATCATCATCCCTTCTTAAGGGCATTAGTATGTGTAGTATTGTAGATTGGAAATAATAGCCGTTTGTCCTGTACAGAAGACCCGCAAATTCGGACAGCGCGACCTTTCCGGCTTCGTACAGCCAAAACCGTTTGTCCTACGGCAAATGTGTAATATATATATATATTATGTAGAGGAGGGATGAATCTTCAAAAAGTGTAACTTGGTATAGAGCTCTACGGGCAATAGGGAAACAGATATGGACACATAAGTAAAATTTCAAAGTTTCAACCCCTAAAAATAGGGGACGCACATGGTGTAGCAGGGTGTAGTTTTCTGTGCTTGCTTATTATGCCCTCTTAAACAACTTCCACAAAAAAAAGTTCGCAGTACGCAAAATTTTTTATGATGTCTAATTCGACTGAACTATGCGCGCGCTTGACACGTAAACGTTTTGGTTCTTCAAATGACTACTATGCGCGTATTATCGCAATTATTTCTCTCTACAGCGCCTCGTCCCTAGATTAGTTTTTTGCAAATATTTTTAATGAACAAACACGCAAACTTTACAGATTTATTATATGTATACCGGGGGAGCAACTTCCGGTTTTGATGCAATTGACATAAAAATCAACTTATTCAATGGAACAACCTGTACATTTTGGCATATTTGGATCTTGTTGGCCAAAATACATTATCTGACCCGCACAAGTATTATTTTGATTTTTTAAAATATAAATCTTCAAGCTTTTTATTTTTTGTACTCTTTATTATTATTTTTTATAAATTTAGTGCGAAGAGAAGTAGACATTATGTATTTATTTTTTTCGTAATTTATAGGTCTAATTAAGTAACTTGTTACTCCATAGGAGTTCCATTTAAAAAAAATGTTTTCTTTGAAAAACTAATATCGTTGGACTTGACGTGAAGAATAAATCATGTTTAATGTTAGTATCTGAAGATAATATTATAAAGGTGATTGCAGACCGATTTTTAACAATTTTTTTTCAAAATAGCGTCCTTCTATGATTAAAACGAAAAATTGAATTTCTATATTTTTTTAAAATCAATATAATATTTGAGGTAATAATATGTATTTTGACCAGCAGGAACCAAATATGTAAAAATATTCAGGTTGCCCCATTTAAAAATTTGATTGTCATGTCAATTGCATCGAAACCGGAAGTAGGCCATTTTGGTTCTTTGCATAATTGGAAATCTCATCCCATATCACTAAACCAAATTTGAAAAAAATCCATTCGCCCATTCAAAAGTTACAAGAGTGTCTCTTTCGGCTAAGCCACCCGGTATAGATATAGCCAAGAAAATAAGTGCTTGTTCTAAAAAATGACCTAATTCAAATGAGGAAATCTCTGAATTTGATTACAGTAGAGTATAAAAACTAGCAATGATTTAGCTGAATACATCAAGTATTTCAGATATAGATAACGTCGTGAAATTTCAGCAAAGACAGCTATTTATTCAAATTATATTACAACAGCTAACAACATAACAAAATCCTTCTGGAAAATCGTAAATTCGTTCAAGGGTATCAAAAGATTAATAGAACATGTGACCGATCTAAATGCAAATGCTTTCGATACGTTCTTTGCCAATATAGCTGAGAATACATTACTATCGATACCCAACTGTAACCAGAGCTATGAAACATACGTACTTATCTAAATTAGAGAGTACTAAAAAACTAGTTTCGAATTCAGAGAGGTAAGCGATACAGAAGATATATTATTATTAGAGATGCAATTGATAACGTAAAAAATAAATCCACTAAAGGGAATCATTAGGTCAAAATAATTTAACAAAATTATCAAAAATCTTCTCAAAATTAGGATATAGTTGACCTAAACTTTATGAGACAAGAAAAAATCTCAAAGCTTTGCCGCCAAGCTCCTTAATATAGAGTGGAACATGCTATATTTTTCTACAGCATATTAAATAATAAATTAAATTAAAATAAAACTTTTTTGATGAGCGGGGGAGGGGAGGGAGAAATCCAAAAAAACAAGGCGCCGGCTGGAACCTTAGTCTCCCGGGGCCCCGGGACATTGCCCTGGTTTGCCCTCCCATAGTTTGGGCCTCTGTGTGTTTCCGTTAATTTCTCATTTTAATCATGCCAGAACATACTTTACACGGGAATAATAATGTTTTATGCATTAAGTAATACATTATATGTATTATTTAATATGATGTATCTCTATCCTGAGGGGATTCGCGGTAAAGCTTTGTGATTTTTTACGTGTCTTATAACATTCTGGGCAACTATAACTAAATAACTAATTAAACAATTGCTAATAAATATACTTTATCTACAGTCGACACTTAAAGTAGGCTTTCTTGCTTGCATTTGATAACGCAAAGTTGACGTTTACCGAGGAGGTAAGAATAATGTCACTTTAAGGCTCGTTTCCCATGCCAACGAGCGGTAATAGCTATTTATATTATAAATAAATAGTATATATAAATAAATAAAGGTATTTTATAGCACGTGTCTGAAATTTACAGAACGAACCGAAGGTGAGATCTGTAAACAGACCAGTGCTATGAAATACTTTATATAGCACGTATAATATACAAGATTTTATCTACTCTCGAGTTATTAATTTTTTTTATACATAAAAAAACTACTAATTTATCAATATTATTTATTCTCAACATACAATATCTACAAGTAATAAATAATCAATACTACTTATTACACAGGCACATAAAATTTAAAAAAAGTCGAAACCCAGAGGGTAGACCCCCATACTCCTATGTATTTTGGGACGCTGAAACCGAAAATAACAATAAAAAAGATTTCAATTATCCAATTTCCCCCTAGCACCCCCCTTACAACCCTCCTGGGGGATTGAAATTCCACTTGTTCTAAACATTTGAAAAGCAAGTTTTTTGGTGCGCTGAAACCGAGTATGACCATAAAAACTGTTTTCAACCTCCCATTCACCCCCTAGCACCCCCTCACAACCCCCCTTAAAATTTCACTTCTTATGAAAATTGAAAATGTGTGTATATTCTTAAGTATTTTGGTCCGGTGAAATCGAATATGACGATAACAAATTATTCTAACCACCCAGTCACCCCCTAGCACCCCCCTAGCACTCCGCACATTTTTTATCGCCATATTCGGTTTCAGCGCACCATAAAAATAAAAATACTTTTTTAATATTTAGAACAAATGGAATTTCAACCCCTCCTGGAGTTCGTAGGGGATGCTAGGTGGTGACTGGGCGGTTATCAGACAATATATGAGATTGATTCTAGATTGGGAAGCCGTTGCCTTTGTATTAACAGTGGTACAAACATCCAATTTATTTTGTGATGCTGATGAAATACTCTCACTTAGTATTTTAATTGCAGCTTTCTTTTTATTTTCTTCGAAGTTTTCAATGTACCTCTCTGCAATTGCATTACTTTTCCACCCACCATGCCTTCTTACCGTTAAAAGGTCGGCTCCAGCAGTCGCTAATATTGACGTTGAGGAACGTCGGAAACAGTGTCCAGTATACTGTCTAGGGTTGGATAGTTTAAAAAAATTGGCAGTTTTATAGGATACTGCCCCAATTGTATTTATACCAATCGGTATATTAACACGTTTATTATTTCTATATGTAGCAAAAAAACGATTATGTGTACAATTTGGAGGTCTCATTTCATCATACTTTTTAACAGTATCCATCATATCAACACCTTCTATGTCTTCTGAGGTTATAAAAAATTCTTTATCAATTTTTGTTTTTGTAACTCGGACTTTGAAGCAACTTTCTTAACTTATAATAACATATTTTAATAAGTTTGTCAATTCCGCTCTTCTACAGACACCCGCCATTCCAAAAGTCAGTAAGACCTTAAAAAATAAATATTTTGTTGAAAAAGTAAAAAGAATATTGAAAAAAAAATCACCTTTAAATTCAGTTGTCGGCTGTTTGTAGAAATGTTGTTGTATGTTTCTTGGTTAAAATTTTAGATTTTTTTCGGCTTATAGCCCCATGATTTTCTTTTAAGCATGGCGAAGAAATTAGCACAATTTTTTATGTCTACGTTATTTCTTCTAGTTCTGTTTTTAACATGGAATAATAATAATAATAATAATAAATGTCTTTTTATTTACATGAACATACAAAATGTTTACATATCATGTAATTCGGCGAAGTTCGCGCTAATGCGCGCTCTTCCACTTAACCGAAGAAAAAAAAGAAAATAATATATATACATACATACACATATACACATACATACATATAATAATATAACAAATATATAATTATATAAACTAACATATAGACATGTATAAAATTATTGATTCATGGGAAATTATTGTTGATCATTTCTGTTTTTAATTTTTGTTTAAATTTTGTTATTTTCTCTATTGCCTTAATATGTTGAGGAATGCTATTATATATCTTAAATATATTATATGAAAACGATCTTTCAAAGAGAGTTGTCCGATGCACAGGTGCCGTTAGAATATTTTTGTGACGGGTATTCAACTGATGGATATCGTGCCTAAATTTTACTTTATTATATAGATACCGCGGCGTTTTAAGAGTAATTATTTTGTGAAATGTAATGCAACTGCTGAGTAAACGCCGTTCTTTCATTTTTAACCAGCCCAGTTCTTTAATGAAGGAGAAATAGATTCATTACGTTATGGAAAAAATAAGTCTAGCACATGCGTTTTGGGTACGTTGAATACGGGAGCTATCATATTCTGTTAAACATGGATTGCAGACTACATCTCCATAATTAAAGTGGGATAAAACCAAAGTGTCACATAGCATTACCTTTGTTTTTTTATTAAGTAGAGAATTACAGGAAAATATTAATTTAGGATTACTGTATGCTTTTTTTATTGAAAGGTTCACATGGTTTGTAAATCTAAGTGATGTGTCAATATTAAGTCCTAAATTACGTACCACCTGTGAAAGTGTTAGCTCTTCATTGCCAACAATTACTTTTAACATGTCTTGACACTCATCTCTTTGTTTCTTCCTTCCAAAGAGTACAATTGAGCTTTTTGAAGGATTTACGGTTAAACAATGATTTTCCGAGGCCTTGATAAGTGAGTTTAGATCAGCATTTAAGATGTCTACGGCATTAGCTATAGTGGACTTAGGAAACGACAAGTAAATTTGCATATCATCAGCATAGAAGTGCGCGCCACACAGAGTTAACGAATTTTTTAGATTAGTGGTGTATATAATAAACATAAGTGGTCCTAAGATCGAGCCTTGAGGCACACCACTGGAAACATTGCTTAATTCTGAAGTTGTGTTATTTACAATAACTTGTTGCTGACGTTCCCTAAGGTAAAAGTTCAGCAAGGCTTCAGCATCGGGACTAAAACCATAGTAGTGTAACATTGCCAACATCAGAGAGTGGTTTATCCTATCGAAAGCTTTCGAGTAATCTAATAAAACCAAGGTAGTTAGTTCGTTATTATCTGCTGCCAATAGGACATCATCCACTACCCCGAGCAGCGCAGTCACACAACTATGACCCGACCGGAAGCCCGATTGTGTTTCAGGTATTATATCAAATTCGCTTAAATGAGACCTAATTTGACAATTTAAAACTTTTTCCATAAGCTTAGACATCGCTGGTAATATCGAAATATTTCGTAAATCCTTCATTTCACCCGGATTATCCACCTTGGGGAAAGGAATCACCAAAGCATGTTTCCAGCAGTTGGGAAAGTAACTACGTAATAAACATTCATTTATTATGTGTGTTATAAAGGTATTAAATTTGGACAACACAAAGACAACATAGTGATATTTATTTTGTCAGTCCCTATGGCTTTAGTCTTAATTTCGCCTATGTATTTACTTATTTCTTCATTACTTGTCAGTGAAAAATTAAATTCTGTGATATTGTCTTTAATATTATTCCTATAAAATCCATAAGTATCTCTGTCAGGAATATTTCCTGAAAGTGAGGATGATATAAAGTAGTCATTTAACTTATTTGGATCGGCAAGGTCGTCTGGAATGCCTCTATTTTGACACTTACTATAAATATTCATAGTTTTTAAATCTTTCCATACATTTTTATGATAATAATAATTATAATAACTCCATAATGAAGTAGGTTTACGATCTTTACTTAGTTCGTTGAAATATACTAGTAGAAATTTTTCACCAGTTATGTCCTTAATTTTCTTTTCATGGCACCATTTCTCATATCTCTCAAATACTCAGGCATACTGTACGCGAGACTTCTGTGGAACTAGGCCTAGAATTGCACTTTCTTCGATATCTGCAGGCAAATCTTCATCGAAAAAATTCATTTTTATAGAATTTATTTTGATTTCAACATTTTCAATATGTTTTTGGTAATAATTAAGTTAATAACAATAGCTGTTTGTTGATATCTCCTTAGCAATGGTGGTGTCGGTACAGATGACCTATACCAGAAACGACTCTCTGGCCTTCCCGCCAATATTGAATTTTATCCGCATGTCATATGTCGGTGGTATTATTGTCAACCTATAAATCCGCAGGTTTCTAAATTCACCGGTGGAGCGTACCGGTAAGCAATAACATTATATGATTGGCTATTTTGAAAACCAAAGCCAAAATCAGCTTCGAATTTTATCTACCAATGCGTCCAGCGGTGAATTTAGAAAGGTGCGGATTTATAGGTTGACAATACTACCGACAAGATGGCCGAGGGTCACCCCAATTTACCAATGAAAGGGTGCGTTTGCACGCACTCAGTAATTTAGTCGAGTCGCTTAGTAATTTAGTACTCGACCAATGCGGACAGCGTGTTTTAGTCAAGTAATTTAGTGGAAAGCAATTACTAAATTACTGGATGCGTGCAAACGCACCCAAACATCGAACGTGTCTCCGACAGTGACGCTTCTGGTATAGGTCTTCTGTGGTGTCGGTCGCTTCATCGACCAGCCAACTATGCCGCGGGGTGTTACATTTAACCCAACAGTGACAGGCATCATAACTAATGACATTTGTCAGTGCTGGGTTGGAGAAGAAAATAATCACCGATTTTATTGCTTTCTTTTACAATATAAGTGAAAGTCTAATTAATTTAATTACTTATAGTGTAACCAGTACTGATTTCTAAGTCAAAAATGTGTAGATTAAGTTTTATTGCAGCATACAATTGCGTGCTTTTTTTGATAAAATGCGTGCGATATAGTAGTTTGTGCAACAAGAGTGGATATGATATCCATATCGCACGATAAAGAAGTTTGAGCACGACGCCGTAGGCGGAGTGCTTCAAATCTTTTGAGTGCGATATAGATAATCCACTCGAGTTATACAGTATACTTTTTCTACGACCAGCTTAAAAAAACTACAAAATTTATTAATTATTAATATATTACACAAATACGCACTGACAGTACACACTGATAGTTACTTTGACAGTTCACGAACTAATTTGATTTTAAACCGAATAGTTGTCTATGCCCTTAATATACGAACTGGGATTGGTCGGTTTCATTTCATATCCATCCTAGAACTGATATGAAATATATCCGTTCAGTAATTTACATAAGGGAGTAGAAAAAATATATATCGCAACGTCATTATGACATTGAAATGAGTCTCATATTACTGTCAATATTTAACGAGACTAGGTAAAGTAATTAACGCTCGCTCGCGTGCATCTGACAAAAGTTTGGTCAGAAAATTGACCATATATTTTTATAAAACATTGATGTTCCAACATTTTTGTTAATGTCATGAAAGTAAGAGTAAATGTCATGAAAGTAAGAGTAACAATTAATTATTATACCATTTATTTATAGGAGAAATGCGAACTTTATAATAATTAATAAAACTTAAAAAACTTACGGCATATGCGTTTTTTTCGTCTGTTTATTCTGATCACATATGCAAGGCATACTCATAAAATGTTGATGAATCGTTGTTCCCAGCCAAAAATTCAACTTAATTGTTCCTTTTATTTTGATGTTTTCAAATGATTGTAAATAAAATCATGTGTGTAATTCGGAACCAAAGTGTCGTTGTCGCTCTCGAGTGTTTGACGCGCTCAGAGACAATGATGCACTTTGCGCTTTTAATACACAAATAGCTACTTTCTTCTTTTGTTACACTTCGTGAGATGCTTGAAATAACGTTAATAAGATATCGTCATCATTATTAGGGAGTGTAATCAGTAGTCAACAAACTACGCAAGTCCCGATTAATAATAGTAATAATAACACAGCTCCACAAAAAAAAAGTTTTTGATCTGGATGACTGATTAGAGTATTCCTATGTATTCTTCGACGCTGAATCCGAATCCGAGGTCAAAAAAATTCGTATACCCCAAAACTTTTGCGCTACAGCCAAAAACAACCCCGAAAATGGGGTAAAACCGTCCCATACATCAGGATTCAATGAATGGATGTAAATGAATGGCGGAAAACATGGGAAGGGAAAATGTTTTATATTCAGCAGTCACTTACTTGAATATTGATTGGAAATCTACCCTTATAATATGCTGAACATTCCCCCTGTACAAGCATAGAGTATATAAATGCCAATAAATCACGAGAAATATTAAAGTTTTTATAGTTTGGAATACAGTACATGAATACAATACATTGCGTGTGTCTCAAAACCACCCTTATACAAAAATAGACTGCGTGAATACCAATAGATTGTGAGAAATGGAGGAGTTTTTGATTTTTTAATTCCAGAATAGAATCTTGGGTGACCCTGTTCTACCTTATTCTTAGTTGGTACAAAAACACCCCTATAATAGGGTGTAAGCTTTATTACAGAATAAAGCACAAATGCCAATAAATCACGGGAAATAACTTTTTTATAGTTTAAGTACAGAACATGAATCTGGAGTGACTCCCAGAGCACCTCGCTTACTCGTGACCCAAAATCTCTTCTATAAAGGGTGGTAGCCACCCTTATATAAGAATAAATTGCATGAATACCAATAAATCGTGGGAAATGTTGGAGTTCTCATTGTTTCAGTTCCAGAACAGATTCTTGAGTGACGTTGATTTACCTTATTCTCACTTGGTACCCAAAATCATCCCTAAAAAACCACATAATAAAATGTACATATGCCAGTTTTTCAATTTTTCTTCTCAGAATATCTTTTCTTCTCATTTTCAAATGATCTCCTCACTGGCTCTCTTTTATGTTCTTCGTGCGTGTCTCTTTTCATAGACCAACAGTAGTCGGCCATCATGTGGACATCCCACCTTCCTTGATACCGCTTCTCCGAAATATCCTGGTGAAAGCGTTCGCCTTGCTCTTCATTGTATTCACCCAAATTTTCTGGATGGCGGACAACTGTTGATCCATAAAAAGAGACACACACGAAGAACACAATAGGGAGCTAATGAGAAGATCATTTGAAAATAGGAAAAAAAGATTAAAAAAATGTTTATATTCTTCAGTCAAGCTGCATTTATTGCACGAAAAGGTTAAAGCAGGATATGAACATTTTTTAAATCTTTTTTTCCTAGAATACCTTTTTTCTTATTTTCAAATGATCTTCTCATTGGCTCCTTATTGTGTTCTTCGTGGGTGTCTCTTTTTATGGACCAACAGTTGTCCGCCATCAAGAAAATTTGGGTGAATACAATGAAGAGCAAGGCGAACGCTTTCACCGGGATATTTTGGAGATGGAGAAGCGGTATCAAGAAAGGTGGGATGTCCACATGATGGCCGACTACTGTTGGTCTATGAAAAGAGACACGCACGAAGAACATAAAAGAGAGCCAGTGAGGAGATCATTTGAAAATGAGAAGAAAAGGTATTCTGAGAAGAAAAATTGAAAAACTGGCATATGTACAGTAGGGGTGGTTTTTTAGGGATGATTTTGGATACCAAATGAGAATGTAGTTCAACGTCACTCAAGAATCTATTCTGGAACTGAAACAACGAAAACTCCAACACTTCCCACGATTTATTGTTACTCATGCAATTTATTCTTATACAAAGGTTTCTACCACCCTTTATAGAAGAGATTTTGGGTCACGAGTAAGCGAGGTATCCTGGGAGTCACTCCAGATTCATGTTCTGTACTTAAACTATAAAAAAGTTATTTCCCGTGATTTATTGGCATTTGTGCTTTATTCTGTAATAAGGATGGTTTCCATCCTATTATAGGGTAGTTTTTGTACCGACTAAGAATAAGGTAGAACAGGGTCACCCAAGGTTCTATTCTGGAATTAAAACATCGAAAACTCCTCCATTTCCCACAATCTATTGGTATTCACGCAGTCTATATTTATATAAGGGTGGTTTCCACCCTGTTATATGGATGGTTTTGAGACACATGTAAGATTCATGTACTGTATTCCAAACTATAAAAACTTTAAAATTTCTCGCGCGATTTATTGGCATTTATATACTCTATGCTTGCACGGGGGGAGTTTTCGGCATATTATAAGGGTAGTTTTCCAGTCAATATTCAAGTAAGTGACTGCTGAATATAAAACATTTTCTCTTCCCATGTTTTTCACCATTCATTTACATCCATTCATTGAATGGTATGATGTATGGGACGGTTTTACCCCATTTTCGTGGGTGTTTTTGGCTGTAGCGCAAAAGTTTAGGGGTATACGAATTTTTTTGACCTCGGATTCGGATTCAGCTTAGAAAAACACATAGGAATAATATGGTCAGTCATCCAGATCAAAAACTTTTTTTTTTGTGGGGCTGTGTAATTTATTACCTCTAAATACCCTAAAAAGTGGATAACGCAGATCAAAATTTATGTAACATTTGTAAAAATATTTGTCATGCAAAAAATATACAAGGTGTAATTAGTTTCATATCATTAAAAAAAACTGGTAGTGGGGAACGACTAGACAAACAAAAAAACCTTATATAAATATGGGGTCTAAAGTCCATAGTTTTGGAGAGAAAAATAGAAAAAAAATTCGATTTTTAATAATATTGTTTGAGTACTGCTGGAATATTGGGGTAGGCTTCATTATCGTCACGTATGTCGGCACCTTTGACCATCAAACATGCTAATGTGCTCCCATGAAAGTGCCGCGCTTCTTGCTTTGAGACCGCGCGGTGGCGAGGACACAAGTCGGTAACATTTACACATTTTCATGAGTTTTAAAAGTAAGTAGGAAACTTCTATGATTCGGAACTATACGTGCATCTACCCAGAAAAGAAATAGTTCTCAAATGTCTCCTACCTTAACTTTCAAATTTTTGACCTAGGTCAGTTTTCCAAAGTGCCCCTAGAGGAAACAGCCGTATAGGTTTTTTGTTTGTTTAGATTCTTTAGTTTATTGTTGATTCACTTGCTGACATTTATACAAATAAATTAAGCAAAAATATATATTAATACTTTCAGCTGGTAGTTCGAACTCTGTTTATAATGAAATAACTAAAGGACCGACAAAAATAAATTATATTTAAACAAAAGTAATATCCAGACAAATTGCATTTCAAATATTTCCTACAGAATCCATTAAAATATTGGGCATTACTGTAGATATCCATCTACAATGGAATCAGCATATACATTCGCTGTGTGGGAAATTGAGAAGCACTTGTTTCGGGCTAAAATGTATGTCCCATCATTGTAGTGTGGACATCCTACTTAGGAAAAAAACGCCGTTTTAGGGAAAAATTCTGAACAGCAGTTTCTCTACATAGAAGTAAATATTTTTATAACTTTTAGAACAAGGTTTTGCTTATGCGCAGAAAAAATAGACATTATCTTTGAGATATATACATATTGTATATACGTTTTTTCGTGTTTTTTTTTTCATTTGGACTTTTTTCGAATAGTACTCGTTTTTAAGGCTAAACGAACATAGGTAAACGCATTCAGAATATGATTTCCTACAAAAAAGGTGCTATACATTTTTTTGATTATCCCTTTGGTTTTTCCGGAAAATCGACTTGTGTTTTTTTATTTTGAATGCAAATATTTCAAAAAGTACGCGTTTTTGTGTCTAAACGAACATAAGCAAACGTGTTCAGAATGAGATTTCCTACAATAAAGTTCTACAATATCGGAAGATTTTGGATTTGGGTGGCAGGCATAGTTTCAACGGCTTGACCGACTGCCTACAATAAAGGCGTGTACCAGTGCTCTAGTAGAGGGAGCAAATAATGACGCGCGATCAGGAAAACACGTACATCATTGCTATTAAAAATTTCAGTACCATTTATTGTAGTTGGCTCTGTTCAGTATAGGTAATATTATTACGTGCTTTAATAACTAAAATTATTTAACTCGTTATACTTTCAAAACGAGTCAAATAATTCTTTACATTTCCCGCAGACAGAGCTGCCCACGTACATGTGGTGGGGAAAGCAGGTGGTACGAGTAGGATGTGTTATACGATAAAAAAGAATAGCCTAGTTGCTTCGTTCTCGCTTGATCTCATTGCCGACCCAAACGAAACATTTTCTGACACTGTATATATTCTTGTTTTTAACCTTGTTCGTTGACAATAATTGTAGTGTTTTTTTTTTTATTGTTTGTTATTACTCTTATATTTACATTTATACATTAGTTTTTAAGAGCTGACGTATTCTACATTTTGTTGTATATCAGTTACATTTTAAATGTGGAAATAAATTATTATTATTATTACATAGAAAGTTAGTACAATGACAAATTTGTCATTCCCCGCAAGCGAACTGGGATAATCGAATATTGTTGTATTCAAAATAACGTTAAATTATATTTGTTTATGAGCAAACGAATATAATATATAACCAACATTAATATATTTATTTCATTTATTGAATTAAATTGGAAATAACGATCTTTTTTCTACGCATTATAACCATAAATTATTCAAACATGATTGATATTGTCTATTAAACAACCTTCATTATGAAAATAAATTAAATCCGTATTCAATATTCAATTTTTTCTACATCTACATTAAATAGTTTTAATTGTTCGTCCATTATACGGATTAGGCAATTCAAATAAAAGCTTTCATGTATATTATGCTTGTAAATAATTTTATCGAATTAGGTATATAAATTTTATTGGACAGCTGAAACTAAACTAAAATATATTTTATAGATTTTTATTGTTTTCGAATCAAATAAATCATAAATTATAAATAATAGAATACAAACTGAATTCGGGCTAGCTTCAGCATTGAAACCACGCTCGATATTCTAATACGAGCATTTTTATTTTGTCCTTTCCAGCGCGAGTAAAAAATTTATGGGGTTCGAAATGTGTTGAAAAATTACTTATATTTATACATCAATTTATTAACCAAAATTTAAAAAAATAATGAACGAGTAACACAGATAATTACGCTGTCCTTGATTGTTACTCGGTTATTTTAAGGAGACCTTTAAGGTCTCTTTAGTTATTATCCACAGCGTTTTTTAACTCAAGCATTGTGCTATTTGGCCTCCCTTTGCTGTATGGTACGTCTGATAGCATCACGCCAAATATCCGCCTCTCACAAATATGCTGACCTTATCTGCGCATCGAACAGCGCTGCCAAACTATGTCTAATGTGTAAACCAAAGATAATAATATTCGACTCGAAAAGACAAGCTCGTTTCTTTAGAGAGACAGACAAGATGCCAAATCAAACCTACCGTAGTTTCTCGATTCTGTGAGAAATTCCAGAGACGACTTTTACGTAGATATATTATATTGTAAAAACCGAATGGGGTATTCCCAAACAATATAAAAACCACGAAATGATGAAATATTATTAACTCCTTGTGTCATCTTGTCCATGTTTTCTTCTACAATATGTAAAGTGTTACTTGTATATATTTGTTACATGCATGAACATTTTTACTCGATTACACATCACTTGGAGCCAACACTGATTTTGATGTATTTGACAGCTGCGGTTCGGAGTCTACATTGTAGGGTTGGCAGATGAAATACCAATTTAAATGCCCGAGGTCAAATTTCTCAAGGGGATTTATAAATGGGATTGCTCAGAGAGTCGCGTCTCTATAGTATTATATTAACTAGTTTTTGGTGTAAACATAGGATTTTTGGGCGTCATGACAGAGACGGACTTGAAATCCAATATTATATTCTGAAAAAACGTGGCAATAAAATAAATTGTAATTTGTAACAATATTTACGTATTACACGTTGGTTTGGTAAACCGGCTTCGATGAGCACGAGAACTGCCGTATTGACCTTGTATTTTGTTTACATCATTGCTCTGTGCATTTAGCGGCACTGTATGTTCAGTTCGAGAACTCTTAATGCATAAATGTGTTGTGTACTGCGACTATAGAGACGCTTTTTATTTTACTTTTCGTAAATACGAAAACGAAGAGTAGGTATACATTTGCTAAAATTAGTTGGAAAATCATAAAAAAAGGCAGGCTCCAAGCAAGTTTTTGAAAATTCACACAAAAATAATTGTTCAATATTGTTGATTGATACAAATAGACTGATAATTATAAGTTAGATTCCTAACCTGCAAAAGTGTCTTATTTTATTGTGACAAACTATTTAAAATATCATAAACATTACATTGAACTAGATTTTGGTTGAAAGTACAGGAACCAGGCAGAAATAGCTACGTAAAACTTATAAATCTTAAGGAACATGTATTTTTGAGGTTAGCTGTGAAGTCACATTAAATCTCGACTGTCGCCTGATTAGCATCTTCAAAGTGACGTCACGCGAAGCTCCGCCTCGTTTTCACGCGGTGAATTTGGAAATTGTCTTAAAAAGTGTTCTACTTTCGATTTCTAAAATAATAAAAAAAAAAATGTTGAACGGGCCGGGATTATTCTCGATTTTGGACCAATTTCAGTAACCTCCCACAATTTTATTGTGGAGAGGTTAATAAAGTTATTTCCTAAAAATAGCGAAGAGTATACTATGGAATATTCAGCAATTATATAGAAAATTCAACAATCCACCGAAGAGTATAATGTATACCTCTAGTTTGTTTACTCTATAGTTTCTGTTTACTTTAGTGCATTAATGGATGTAGAGAATGACGTGCCAGTCAGCATCTTCAATAACAGTGAAATCGTGGATTAACGATTATTCCGGTATGTCGTTTGATGGTGTGAAGCCGTTATGATAAAACTGAAGTCTGGATTGAAAAATATACGGCGTTATTTTGCTGGCGTATGATTATAGTATCAGCAATTTGTGTTATCACAGACATCTGTCGCTCCTTTTTTATGTAGTAGCACGAAGATTGAGGTTCTCAAATCATCGAGTTAGATTCCTGCCTTCAATATCTCTTTACATAGTCTGTGAAGAATTATCACTCCATCTTCACCAACTAACGTAAGCGCCTGGCCCGTAATATTGTCACCATCAGCCGCTTTGCTAGCTTTCATTGTGTGGCTGCTTCCACTTTGGTTGCTTCCACAATATAGTTTTTGGCTTTTTAGCATATCTAGCAGGGATCTATTTCGATTATGACTTATTTTTCTTAGTCTGGAGGCGAGAAGGGCGCCCCACAAGGGCTGATGTCACCAAGAAGGTGATGGGAAAGACTTTTGACGAGGTCATCCCTCTAAGGGCGCGTATTGTGGGTTCACGTTCGTAGTTCTACTGCGACTCTCTAATCAGATCCCTCTCAGTTAGTAAAGTACTGACGGAGTTCTTCATTTGTTTGGGTTTAATGATTTGGAAAAGGTCTTTGCCATTATTACGAGCAGCATGTGACTCACAGACCTCTTGCAGATACAAATTCTGATCTCTTCGACAGAGAGCCTGAATTTTCCGCGACAGTCAGTTATACTCTTCTGATTTTAAAGTAGTGTTGATGCCTTGAGCTTTCAGGTTTTCCTGGCTTGTATTTTAGTTAGAGCTTCAGCAGTTATTCAAGGTTTTTCCACATTTCTACGTATCTCGCTTTTTATCGTTTCGATTGATACTCCCCTTCAGCGACATAATAAGGAGAGACTGGAAAAGTATATAAAAGTATATAAAAGTAAATTCACCTCCACGCGTCTCTCTAGCGTTTATTGTATGACCAAACAAACCGTACGTAGGTATACTGAATTGGGATTGCCTCTCTATATTTTAAACCTCGTTGCTCCGTTGAGGAAATTACACGGGACATTTGGATCTTCGTTATGTAGTGGGTTGACTCCACTTTACATAACAAGAAAGAGGGATTTCTTCATCAGGGGAAAGGGCATAGCGGGATAAGCATGTAAAATCTGCCCCCAAACAAAATTTTGTTTGTTATCAACTATTTGAAGGGGCTTATGATTTTCCCAAAATTTCAAGCCTGCAGCCGCCAGGAGTGGTTTTTTTATTTTTGTTTTTTAAAATTTTCTCGGATACTGTTGTACGAAAAAATCCGAAATAATTCAAAGTTGTTACTTACATGTTGGATTATTTACCCAATTTTTTTCATAATTTTTAAATGCAAATTTCATATGCAAAAAAAATTTGCAAATTTTTGAACACAATTTTTTGGCACTTTAAGAAAGAGGGCCACTCTGAATTTTTCATCGTAAATTACTTATTTATCAAGTCCTATTCTCAAATTTTTTCATATTTTTAAAAAATGTGGAAGTTAAAAAAACGAAAAACTGCATTACCGACCATTCCCTTATACGCGCCTCACTATCATTTGGACGCATGTCTTGTTAACAAATATATACAGTCTTTCCATCGCTTATAAGTGCATTTTTAACAATCTGCCGCCGTTATAGATCATTTTAACAGTTTTTAGGTGCTATTTATAACGTTTTTATTACCTACGTTCAAGTATGCCCAGTAATGAAAAGAACGACGTGCGCTCGAGCGGGGCCTCCACGGGACCGTCGGAAAGACCAGGTTTGTTCAGAATATCTACCGTTTATGTGTAAAAACCAATGTCCAAGGAATCACTACTTCCACATCTAGATTTTCTAACCAAGTCTATCACAACGAAAACATTTTGTATGTGGAAATAATTGCTTATGGAACTGCAATAATATAATATTTGAAATTGTCTACCCCAAAAACCCATAAAACGATATCCCACATCGGTACTGGGATGGGGGTGGTAGTGGGGGTGGATGAAGTAAAAAAATAATTTGACGTTTTTGGTTCTTGTAAACACACTAAATTACAATTTTTTTTCATCACCTTAAACAATGGGGTGGGGCTGGTAATGGGGGTAGCTAATGCCAAAAATGTTTTGAGACCTTAACTTCTCTTGTATATATTAAATTCCAAATTTATGGACTCTTACCTGCTTGATTTACCTATTTACCCCAATTTACCCCCCTTCGACGGAATAAGATGTAAATATAATCCAGTTCCAGATCCCGTTAAAGTATATACGTATACTAAATTTCAAGTCAATATCTTAAACGGTTCCAGAGTAATCGTGCGCACAAAAAAGTTACAGAGACCGACAGACAGACAGAAAATTTTTTTTCGCTTACACTTAAAATCTCGACATTTCACGATATTCTAAGCCTATTTGATTAATAAAAATTTTCGAAATTTTTTTGTCGTTACCATACTTCCACTGGATGTAGAAGTAATTATTCTTCTATTAATGTCCGATGGAAAATCACAAGGTTTATTCATTATAATTTAACTATCCGATAGTCGTACAAGTTTAGTAAGTACCAGTTATCAACAGTTTCCAAGAAATAACGTTTATGAAAATCGGGGCATGTTAATATTAATAACTTCTGTAATGATGGATAGAAAACTCTAATTGCATGACGATAGTAGTATATTGTATGACGATAGTAGTATATTGTATGACGATAGTAGTATAGGTATTAGAAACTCCAGAAACCACCCCCACTTACCCCGAAAACGGGGGGATACGCGTTTGAACCGAATCATTTGAATTTTTGCAAGAAATATTTACACTATTTTTGCCTTCATTACATAGACTTACATCCACATCTTTTAAAAATATGAAAAAATTTGGAAATAGGCCTTGATAAATGAGTAATTTACGATGAAAAATTCAGAGTGGCCCTCTTATTTAAAGTACCAAAAAATTGTGTTCAAAAATTTGCAAAATTTTTTTGCATATGAAATTTGGATTTAAAAATTATGAAAAAATTGGGTAAATAGTCCAACACGTAAGTAACAACTGTGAATTATTTCGGATTTTTTCGTACGAACGGTATCCGAGGAAATTTTAAAAAACGAAAATCAAAAGACCCCACCACTCCTCCAATATGGCGGCTGCAGGCTTGAAATTTTGGGAAAATCATACTTAGGTATGCTCTTCAAATAGTTGATAACAAACAAAATTTTGTTTGGGGGCAGATGCTTATCCTGCTATGCCCTTTTCTTGTGCGCCATTTCTGAACGCGCTCTCTGACTCAACTATTCATGACAATAATTTTTTTTATCGCCAACCGTCAGTAAAACCATACATTACCATAGCGATTTTCGGAAGTAAACAAACACTTTATTTTACTGTAAAATAAAGTATTTTACCTGCCGCATATGCGGCAGATAAGAGTATATTATTATATGAGCGATTATGATAGCCATTATTCACGAAGATGACGTTTGAGCCCACGAGCCGTAGGCGAGTGGCTCAAATCATCTGGGTGAATAATGGCCATAATCGCGAATGTAATACTATGCTTTTTCTACACCTATTAAACAAATAGTCGATAACGTAAACAAACAATATGGCGGTATGGCGGTACACTTGTCACTGTCACGCGAGTTGATTGTCAGCCGCAGCAGCAAGAGTTGATCGTGGTCGATTTAAAATATCATTGAATCAGCGAAACAATGATTTTCGAATTTTTATTTGTGATTGGCCAAATGCAGTGAATTATGAATCGATAATTCACTACAGTGAATTATAGGCACGATTTTTCACCAAAAAAATGCTAATAATTGTCATATAATTAAATAGAAAAAGTATTTTTATCTGCCGCAAATATTTATTAACATAGACATGGCTTTGACAGTAAACAGAAATCGTTTGTCACTGCCACGCCTGTCACAGCTCCACAATAAAAGTTTTCTTAAAATCGCAAAGACGATTTTAGGCGACGGTCAAACTGACAACATAGTTGTTACCAATGATAATTCTACTAAAGAAGATTTACACATTGTTAACATAGATAATAATCCTCAAACATTTTCAATTGACACTCCTTCGACTTCAGGAATTAATTTTTACAATACGTTAGGGTGTACGTTCACGTTTAATATAACAAAAAATAAGTAGATTTGTTCTGTATTTGCTGTTTACTTTTTCATAATAAAATGTGATAAGTTATGATATCTCAATTTTTTTAAATTATGATTTTTTACGGTTGGCGATAAATTTTTGTATACACCACGTCAGTAAAGTGTCTTTGTCGAACTCACCTGTTACTCGCCTCGCTCGCTTCGCTCGCTTGACTCATAATCTCAGACTCGTTCGATAAAGACTCACTTTACTGACTTGGTACATAAATAACTATTATAGAAAAACTTTCTACAGTATTGTTGACCATTCTTTCGACAATTTTCACTGATCCCGCAACGTTTCGAGGTTGTTTTGACAAGGATCTATTTCAATTATGACTTCTTTATCTTAATCTGGAGATGAGGAGAGTGCCCTACAAAACTTTGGGCTGATGTCACTAAGAAGTTGATGGGAAAGACGCGTATTGACTTTATGATGCTGCTTCGAACGGCGGCCTCGAAACGCGCAGAACGGAGTTAAACCTGCGTTCGTTGTGAGGCCACCTCGTTTGTCGATTTTTGGTGATGCTCAAAGCGCCTCAGTGCAAGCAGCTCGTCTTGTATAGACTCCATGCATGTAAAGTTGTAGACTGTTTCGTCCAAATTAGATACACGTACCTTGACAGGCAACCACACCAGATGACGTGATGTGGTCAAACAGACCAAACTGCAAATATAGGCCAATAAAATATGAATAAGAAGTGGATTCTCAGTTAGTTTGCTCCACTTTATTCGGTGATATATACTATTTCCAGGAATTGAAAGAATAGGCTGACCTATTTCATATTTCAGAATTTTATTTTATTTTGTTTTAAGTTACTCATAATCTCAGACTCGTTCGATAAAGACTCACTTTACTGACTTGGTACATAAATAACTATTATAGAAAAACTTTCTACAGTATTGTTGACCATTCTTTCGACAATTTTCACTGATTTCGCAACGTTTCGAGGGAAAATATACAACGCACAATATAGTTTTTGGCTTTTTTTAACATATTTGACAAGGATCTATTTCAATTATGACTTCTTTATCTTAATCTGGAGATGAGGAGAGTGCCCTACAAAACTTTGGGCTGATGTCACCAAGAAGTTGATGGGAAAGACGCGTATTGACTTTATGATGCTGCTTCGAACGGCGGCCTCGAAACGCGCAGAACGGAGTTGAACCTGCGTTCGTCGTGAGGCCACCTCGATTTGTCGATTTTTGGTGATGCTCAAATCGCCTCAGTGCAAGCAGCAGTCTTGTATAGACTCCATGCATGTAAAGTTGTAGACTGTTTCGTCCAAATTAGATACACGTACCTTGACAGGCAACCACGACAGATGACGTGATGTGGTCAAGCAGACCAAACTGTAAATATAGGCCAATAAAATATGAATAAGAAGTGGATTCTTAGTTAGTTTGCTCCACTTTATTCGGTGATATATACTATTTCCAGGAATTGAAAGAATAGGCTGACCTATTTCATATTTCAGAATTTTATTTTATTTTGTTTTAAGTTACCATATATTTAAAATGATAAATATTTACATAATTAAACACAAACACTTTTTCTATGAAAGTTCATCCTTACTAGATCCAATGTAGTGATACTTTGTTATCTCAGCTGACCCCGCATATAGTCAACCATAATATTTGCATTCATCGCTCATCCACTATTTCCCCAACACGGTAAAAATGAAGGAAAATAAACCGACCATTTACTACAATTATTTTTACTTTTTAGTTATTTTAACATAAAAATCCATACCGGAGTCCATCTGCATACCCAATCAGTTAGATGGAAAAAATCCTGAAATGAACAACCCTAGATTTTTGCTCCTGCTCCGCGAATGTTGATATAAATCGCAACGCGTTTCATCTCGAGGCCCTCGGGCGCTGAGACATCAGGTTGAACAAGTGAACAACGTCGTCGACGAAAGCAAACTTCCGCTTCTCCTGGGACGGGCACTCTGAACCGCTTTATGAAAATGCTAACATCCTCGTGAATATTACAAACATAATTATAATTGCCGAACGAAAATTAAATTGCCTTTATCTCGGATTTGTTTGTGTTTAACGGTGACGTGCCTCCCCTGATTATGCTTGCCACGAACAGATATGATCAAAACTGCTGTGTTCTGTTATAATTCAAAGAGAAACAGTTTTAACTTCACTTGTTTGTAGAAATATTAGTGTGCGCTCTATAGTTTCGTGTTTAGATTGGCTTTGGTTTAGTATGTGTACCTTTCGAATATTTTGCAACTATTCATATGACAATTACCCAATACAGTTAAAGGATGATAATATGTTTTGTAAAGACACACAAGCAATACATTTTATCTAGAATTACGTTATTGGAATGAATATTGAACATTAATATAAATAAGATACCTGAATACACATTAACTTGTAAATACTTTTCAAATCAATAAAGTAATTTAATGGTTAGTGGTTAGTGGTGGCCACAACAGTTAGTTCAGATTTTTCAAAGCGAGTTTGACATAGATGTCGCTAGAAGTACTGAATGGAGAGCCAACGACAAAGTTCCTCGGTTTTTTGTTTTGCTTTTACCAGTTTCAAAAAAAATAATAAATTAGTTATGATAAACTTGTGGGTAGAGAGATTTAATTTTAAAAAAATCGTCAGAAATCAGTCAAGTGGTATGATTAGGAGAAGAAAACACTTTGTGTTTTTTCATATTCAAAATTCAAATTCAAATATTTTTTGGTCCTTTTTGATCATGTACACTTCTGTGCAATAAAATTGGGGATATGAAATATTGTATAATTTAAAGAGGACATATATCATTTCCTTAGTAATAAAGGTGAATTTGTCAGAATAAATATTTATTAATTTACTTATTTTAAAAATGCCTCGTCATTTAGATGACCGCACAAAAATTCTAATAATTTGCAAAATAGAAAATGGTTGGTCTATAAGACAGATTGCAGGGCATATGAATATTGGTAAAAATACTGTTTCGAGAGTAAAGAAACGCTGGGAACAAGAAGGAAGTATTAGCAGAAAGGCAGGATCTTCTTGCCAAAGAGTTTCAAGTAATGAAGAGGATGCAGCTCTTGTGGAATATTAAGAGAAAACCCTTTTGATTGCGCAAGACTCGCTAAAGCTGCCACAAATTCTCCTATCTCTCGATCAACAGCGTGCCGAAGAATTAAATCCTCAGATTTGCTGAATCAAGTAGCGGCTAAAAAACAGTTATTAACTGAAGAAAAGAAGCAATCACGTGTCTTATTTGCATTAAATTATATTTACAGAGATATAGCATTTTGGAATAGAGTAGTATTTACTGATGAAAAGGTATTTCAGTCAACCTATGATGGGCACATTCGTGTTTATATCATATGTGAGCGGAACCTAAAGATCTGCACGATTCAGTGCAAATGTATGGGCATGGATTAGTTATAATGAAATGGGAACTTGTTGTAAAATTGATGGAAGGTTTGTTGCGCAAAATTATATACGAATACTGGAAAATATAATGATGTCGCAGGTGAAATAATTATATCCAAATTTTATTTTCCAACAAGACAATTGTCCTGCCATACTGCCAATATTCTAAGAAACTGGTTCCAGAACAATAATATAGATTCATTACCATGGATTGCAAATAGTCCAGACATCAATCCTGTAGAAAATTTATGGGTATTATAACTAAAACTATTTATAAAAGAAATTTTCGACCTCAAAATTCAGAGGAATTATGGGATACAATTTCAAACGCTTGGGAGGAATTGGCCAATGATGAACAGTTTGTAAGAAAAATTAATTAATTCTGTTCCTCAGTGGTTAAATGAAGTAATTTTTCGCGATGGTAGTATGACTAAGTATTAAAAAATATATATTGTAATGTTTAAAGTTAATTTCAGTATTTTCTGTTTTGTTTTTTGTTATTTTTAAGTTTATTGTGACTCCTTTGTGTTACGTCGAAATTTTAAGTTATATTTATGATTAGGTCTTTATTATATTTTCATGCTGAATAGTCTTTTATTAATAATACATAATATAGGTTATGAAAATGTCAACATGATATGTCACTGTCATTGTACATTAAAACCGTTGCTCTTCAATATAATTAAGCCCGATTTACACAGTTAAATGATTGCAAAAATTATCATACAACTTGTCCCCAATTTTATTGCACAGAAGTGTACATGATATAAGACAAATCATTGAAACACCATTTTACACAATAGTTAAATAATATAAAAGCTTATACTAAAAGTCAAATATTGTGTAAAACACACAGTTGTATAAGAGGAAGACAAATAACACTGGAAAATGTACAGTACTGGCGTGAGCAAAAAAAAATAGGACAACTATTTTTTTCTAATGTAAATCTGTCTCTATTTGCACACTTGCAATGAATTTTGACAAATAATAAATACCAGGTAAAATAAGAATTTTATTTTCTATAAGGATATCCTTGAACGTGTGAGTATTCGGTATATAATATACATCGTAAGATAAGTTTTTGAGCAATAAATACATTTAGTTTCCCCAAACGTGAATCAACTTGGGCATAATATAAATTAATAAATTGTTCTTTTGATTCTCCCTAATATTTCGGTATACTATGGAGGAAACTTTGGATAGAGTTTCGCAATGATGCTCCCAATTTAGACATTCGTCCAAATATACCGCTAAAAACTTAACATGGTCCTCTGTATTAGAAATATTTGTATTGTCTATTTTAATATTTAAGTTATCACGTTCCTTTCGTCTACCGTGAAATCTGATAACTTGAGTTTTTTCGATATTGAGATACAGGGTATTATGGGAAAACCAATGGTTTAGTGTGTTTAAAATAGTACTGCAATTTCCTCCGATCCTCGAGGAATATAGTGATCCAATTTAATGACAAACCCCGTATACCATAATCAAATAATTTAGATATTAATAGACTATGACTTATGCTGAGATCACTAAATAAATATGTGGATATAATATTCTCCAAAACCTGCTCTTGTTATAGTAATGATGCTGTTGTCAACAGATTTTTACTGCGTTCGAGTTCCCTCAAAGTGTAACTCCATAGCTTATTTGAGAGTGAGTTAGTGAGCAATATAGTTGTGGCAAGAAATATTGTGGAAATGTCAGCAAAATGAAGTGGTGAGGTGGAAAAGCTTGCCGATGACTCAGCCAAAACCAATACAATTAACAGACAAAGGTTACCGCTAGACTTCTAGCTTCTCCGGTGTACTATAGTATGTATTTCCTCAACTATACGCTGAGAATAAAGTGTTTAGTAAAAAAAAATGTCTTAGTTTTCGTAGAAGAAATATATAGCTTGAGACCTTATTGCTGAGTTTCTCAATACGATTGGTCCACCTTAAAGAGTTATCAAGAACTATCCTAAGTAATTTAACACTCTCTTCACTCGGTATGTCAATTCTGGTAGAGAAAATTAGTTTCTGTATTTCGTCATGAGTGAATCATTGAGTGAATTGGCATTATACCAAGGTTCAACTCGTCTTAACGTTTCATTTATGATGTACTGTAGACTTTTGATATCCCTAGAACCACCTCGAAGAGCTGCGTCTTCAGCAAACAAAGAAATACTGCTAGCTGATAAAAAATAAAATAAGTCGTTTACAGAAATTATAAACACTAGAGGTCCCAGCACAAATCCCTGAGGCACTCCATGTTTACTGATCTAAAACAAGGTGTTATATTTTTATACGATATGAATTGTTGCCTATTCTCCATTATGCCTACAGTAGCAAAGAATCAAAAAAGTACCTACAAAACTCGTCCTGGATTTATTTGCACGCAACTGTACTTTCATTCCTAAAGCATTTGATAAAATCTAGAATAGGGAAAACCTAGCACATCCAACACGGCATCAAACTCAATTAAGAGAATCATTTCTCTTATCCTGAATCACTAAATATACTTTTCAGGGTATAGGATACAGTCGCCTGCGGACTTTTCGTAACCAAACGACACAGAATTTACATTTTTATTTATCTCCATCAAAGGAAATGAACAACTTCTATGGAAGAGAATTATGCTTTATAGGGATAAGGATACCTAAAATGTGAGTTACTTTATTTAGAGATGCTTACTTGAGTGTATATAGTATAGATTAAGTTTGATGAAATATGCTAGTATTCTATGATGCCTTTCATAAAATGGAGCAGCTCTTTTAGGATGTATTGAAGTGTCTAAATTGATTACAGGAATTATTAATCTAATAACGAACTCCTGTTCCAGATGTGATATTTCACTATGCTAACTTTTTATAGAAGGTATTATTGATACCTATCAATAGTTAAAACATTCTGACTGTTCTGTATTTATTATTACGTTAATTGAAGATGGTGGATTGGAAAAACAAAATGTTTTGTTTTTAAAATAATTATGTCAATAGTAATAAAATATTACTAGGGAAGAAACTGTACTTTTAGTAAAGAAATATCCTAAAAATAATTCATAAAAAAATTACAGCCCGAAAATAATATTTTGCATGTAGTTGATACTATTGCAAAAGACGAATATCTGATATAATTATATTAAATAAATATATACAGTGATCGTTCTAAAGAAATAAAAATACACGAAAGAAAATAATAATTGACAGATAGTTGATCCTATTGCGAAGGAAAAATCTGATTAGTGAAAAGTATAAGGGATAGTCGCGCTGAGAAAACGCATAGTTTTGTTTAAATAATTTTCGTTTTTCGTTTATAAATTTATTTATTTAAATTGCTGCATAAGAATTTTTGATGGTGAACAAAAGTCAGAAGTAGGTTATCCAAGTAAAATGTAGAATGTGGCAACAGTGATATCAGTGCTCACCTTGCCCACCTTTGTCTGTCCATTAAAACTATCCTCGTAAAAAAAATTTAAATCCATTTTCGACCAAATGAATCGACCCACTTCGCGTTTTGGACTCTAAATGCATTTACCACATTTAAAATCGTTGGAAAGATAATTTAATAGCCTTTAAAATGAGTCTAACTTTTCTCATATTCTTTCTTTTTTTGCTCAAGTTAAGACAAGTTGTTTAGTAGAGTGAAATTAATTAGAGAAGATAACATCCGAACAAATCGATATCGCTAGCGCGTGCCGATTGGCTGGTTCGTGTTCGGTATTTATTATATATTTATAGTGAACATTCAACCGTTTTTATGAATAAAACAGATGAAATGAAATTTATTTCAATTGCGACTGTCCAATAATATTAATAAACGAAAATAGTAAACTTGGTAGTTTTAGTATGTTATCTTCTCTAAGTAATTTCACTCTAAGCAGTATTTGCGTGCTAGCGCATATCCGCATTTCCTCACTTCTAGGACCATAAAATCGATCAGCGGTTAACCAACGATACGAGGAGACTAGTTCCTTCAATCGGCGATTAGGGACCGGTAGCCGTCGGAAAAGGACGAGTACTTTATCACAATGTTGTTCAAGTATTACAGCAGCTTCGTGATATACGATGAGTAGCTATTAGTGAATGGACAGTTAGGCGAAAGCTGCGAGAAAGGAATCTGACAAGTCACAGACCTGCAATTAGTCAAAACTGACTGCAGCTCATCGCCAAGCACTTCCTCGATTTGCACAGGAGCACCTGTACTGAAACTTGGGCTAATGAAGGTCTGTTCTGTTAGTCGATGACACCAGAATATGTTTCTACGGCAACGATAGAAGATACAGAGTGTACCGATGACCCGGACAATGATTTGGTAAGTCTTGCATTGGCCAACGTCAATCTCGGCGCGGCGGTTCGTGAACAATATAATATCACTAGAAGAATGAACTGAACCTATCATGATTGGTACGGGCTACGGACGCAATAGAAGTTTGACAGTTATAAGTACATAGATGGAATTCTGGTAAATCATGTGGTGCCTTATACCAACTTACTTGGCGATCACTTCACATGTATGCAAGACAATGCTAGACCACACTTCACGGGAATCGCCCGAATGTACCTAGCATAAGTTGGTTTTCAGTGTGGCCAGCAAATAGCCTGGGTCTAATTCCCATAGAATATCTGTGGAACGAATTCAAACAAATCGTGGAAGAGTGGAATGACATCCCATAAAAAATCATAGCCAGATTAATTAGGTCTATGATTAATCGTGTACAAGTTGCTATTATGGCAAGGGGTAAATATTAGCAGTTACTAAAAATAAAGAATTGTTACATTGTAATTTCTTAGTTTATTAATTTTTTTTGTCATAACTTAGCAGCATCAAAGTGATACTAGGAAATATTTCATACCTTTGATTATTTGTTAATATTGTTTAATTTCCTCAAAATACGATTTCCTTTAATTATAAAAATTGTGATCTATTCAATTCATTTCACTTGAGAACTTAGAAGTAATAAAAAAAATTTGGACCCATTTTAAAGATTATGAAATGGTATTTCCAACATGATTTTTTTTAAATGTGATATCTGCCACCTGAAAAAAATTTATTTAAAATGAAAAACGCGAAGTGGAGCGATTTATTTGCTCACAAGTCTATATAAGATAATGTAACGAACTATATAGTGTGCACAGGAAATCGAAATTCTGCAAGTAGATGGAAACTAACCTCAAATATTTTAATGTATAAATATTTGAAACGCCACGAGAACTGACTATGCAATGGGATCTAATGCGAATAATGCCTGAAGCGAGACTGTCTCCCCATTGTGACGTCACGCAACACGGATTGCCAAAGGCGAGAATATTGATTTGAATCGCTCATAGTTTATTTAAATTAAGGTATAATTATTTCATGTCAAAAACTACAGATTTTTTAAAGACAAGTGCAACAGCTGTTATCTGTCGGGAGAAAAATTTCAACTTTGTAAGTATGTTGGACAAACGAAACTTTTAACTAAAAGTATACTGAAGGACGACATCTCATTTCAATCTTGTAGGAACTGGCAAATACAGTATCCAGCATGCCTTTGGCAACAACCATAGAATAGATATTACTCACATAAGTATCATCAGGAATGAAACAAATATAAATAAAATCAGAGCTAGTGTATTTTGCAAACGTAAATTACAGAAGAGTTACCCACAAAAAATAAGGTTTATTGATTAGTTGGATACTGTTCATGAATTGTGATGTCGTTTAAGTACACCTACACACTGAATTAGTTTTGATATATACCAAGACATCAGAGTTGCGTCTATGAGCCGGATAAGCATATGAAAAATGCCCATAAAGGAAATTACATGAAATGGACATCAAAATATTTCCTTGACTGTAAAAAAATATTTGTTACAGTATTATTCCAGAAATCCAAGGGGGAGCTGAATTTTTGCAAAAAAGGCAATTGTTAATTAAAAATTTGTTGCAACTTACCTAATGGATGAAAAAATTTGAAAGAATTACATAAAGATCTTTTAGATGAACTCAGAAAAAAATATTACGTCGTATTTGGAGCGAAATTCAAATTTAAAAAAAATACCGAAAAATCCAAAGTGCCCAAAAGTGCATTTTTTGAAAAGGTACTATCATGATATTTTTCAAACAGACGCGTATTTGTGTTATTAATACCCTCAATTTTTTTCAGATTTTTTTTTATTTGGTGGTACATGTTGAAAAAAATGAAAACTTCAAAACAAATATTTATTACATTTTTTAATAACATAATTTTTAACTAAACATCAAAAAGATAATTAATCCTCGTTACTTTCCTCATCTATCACCAGCTGCACGTTTGCGGTATCAAAAATAGGGGCCAGAATTTCAGCTGGATTAATAAATTCATGACAGACATCTTCTTCCTCTTGTTGTTCACAACGTCTTGGCAGACATTTTGAGATCCATTAATTGTTCTAATTTTCTTCTCTTATTATGTGGCACGTCTGACACCATCACACCACCTGCTGCGGTTGCCCGTTAGGCGCACAGCCCCGCCAAGGCTCTCTTCCAACAGCTCTTTGGTAATACCAGCCCAATGTTAAGAAGGTTGTCCTCTCACCGGATGATGTGACCAAAAAATGAGAGAATTCGGGAAAATGTAATGCTGGAGAGTCGCTTTGTGGGACGTACTTCTTAGAGCATTGAGATGGTACGATGAGCTGTTCACGGAATTCGTAACAAGCGCCTTCAGGCGTTTTCACTTCTTTTTTGAAAAGGTGCTATCGTGATATTTGTCAATCAGACGCGCCTCTACATTGCTAATGTACTTAATTTTTCTCAAATTTCTTGGTTTGGTAGCACATGCTGAAAGAAAATAAAAACCTCGCCAAAAACTATTTATCAGTTTCTACAATCACTGATTTCTACGAATATAATACAGTGCGATTTGTGTTTTTTGGAGCTCATGTTTTCTTTCAGTTTCTCTCTATTGCATGGAAGTGACGAAAATATTGTAACGATGCGGCTACTGCTGACTCTGAGCGTGACGCAAACGGCCATGAACATGTAACTGTAATCATAAATCTGGCATCACGAAGGTGGGGATGTAGCCTATGATATTACCATGACAACAAAGTTGTGCATCACTTCATGAACAAGGTTAATTGCTAAATAGCAAGTTTGGAAATCTACATAGTGATCTATAGTGAAATGCGATAAGGTCTCGACACATTAACAGAAGAACCCGCAAATGCTACGTAGATTACAGGCCAAATTCTAATGGATATACTGGAATACGTAATTTTTGCAATTTTACCAAAAGACTACGAACAGTTGCATGTTGCTCACACGTTGCGGTTACTGTTTATTATTTATCACACGGTAGATATCTATCTGGATCTGCAACAAGTTGGGCAAAATTTGGCGTGAGAGAAATATCACGAAACGCACAAAGATTAAACCTGCTATCGAACTAGTTCTCTCCATCTTTCTGTACATCTCTGAGACGTGGACCGTTACGACGTATTGATTCTTTCGAGATGAAGCCTGAAGGCGTTTGTTACGAATTCCGTAGGCAACCCATTATACCATCTCAATGCTCTAAGAAGTACGTATGACAAAGCGACTCTCCAGCAATGTATTTTCCCGAATTCTCTCATTTTTTGGTCACATCAACCGGTGGGAGGACAATATAGAACGCCCATCTTAACATTGGGCTGATATTACCCAAGAGCTATTGGAAGAGAGCTTTGGCGGGGCTGTGCGCATAATGGGCAACAGCGGCAGGTGGTGTGTTGCTGCCAGACGTGCCATATAACAAAGAGAAGACAACTAGAACAATTAGTGGATCTCAAAGTGTCTGCCAAGACGTTGTAAATAACAGGAGGAAGAAGATATCTATCATGAATTTATTAACCCAGCTGTAATTCTTATTAATTATCTTTTTGATGCTTAGTTAAAAATTATGTTATTAAAAAATGTAATAAATATTTGTTTTGAAGTTTTAATTTTTTTTTCCACGTGTGCCACCAAATAAAAAAATAAAATGAATTTTTTTGTTGTTTTTTTAAAATTTGAATTTCGCTCCAAATACGACGTGAAATTTCTTTTTTTAGTTCATCTAGAAGATCTTTATGGTCAATAATGTTTTCAAATTTTTCGTCCATTAGGTAAGTTGCAACACATTTTTAATTAACAATTGCTTTTTGTGCAAAAGTTCAGCTCCCTCTTGGATTTCTGGAATAATACTCTAACAAATATTTTTTTACAGTCAAGGGAATATTTTGATGCCCATTTCATGTAATTTCCTTTATGGGCATTTTTCATATTCTTATCCGGTTACACCCTTCATTATCAAATTTTAACTATAGTTCTGATGATGCCAATTTCATTGGCGAATCGTGCGATAAGTACATTTTTGGCACTTCTGAAATATCAGTTGAGTTGAGTTTACATACGGCACTTGAATCCTACTAGGATTAAAACAACTAAACGTTTACCATTAAATTAAATTCTTTGGTGGTAAATAAATTTTTATTGTAAATTGTTTCGTATACTTGTTTGTGCCGTCACCATTTGTACATTTATCCACACATAGAAACCAATATTGATCGCAATTTCCAAAGTGCCAGTCGACAACAATTTTCACGTTTCATATTGCAATTTTCTGGAATCGCAAGATACATCCCGAAATTGATGAATAACATTTTTATCTCGTTGCATACGTGAATAAACGGAACTTTGGAGTTTGACCGACACCAACACCATTTAAATGCATCGAGTATTAGCGCGCAGTCAATACAGATTTCGATATCGTCAACCTGTCCAATAATTCTTGTTCTAGTCCCAGCGCAACAGGTTGACGATTTTATTCATTAAAACATAAAAGAGAACATGTTATATGGTGAACTGATTATGCACCTGAATGCAAGGACAGTTTCGTTTCAAGCTAAGGATATATTAATTGATTAGTTAAATTGCTTGATGTATCGACAGGGGTATTCTTTTTGTGACCTGTTGGGCAGATGATAGATACTTATCAGTGATTTGTTACATGCAAACAGTTAGACTTTATATAGGTAACTTTAAGTCTGATCTTCATTAATAAATAGCTGACTCTTTAGAAGTTGTTGTTATTTGCAAGTAAAGTAGTAGTACAGTCACTTGGTATCAAAAAGTACCCAAACTTCGAACTAATTCTACAGCGGCTTGGATTTTTTTTTATTTTGGCGAATTCTTAATCTTTAGGGTATCAACTTCAAATATTAAAAAGGAATAGACATGTTTTACCAATAGAGTGAAAATTACCCCTAAAATCAAAAAAATCAATAATTAACGAAGTACGGAGAATACATTAATTAAACTTATATTATTTATGTTTTTGGGGTTGCTGATGAAGAATACGAACGAATGTGAGATCAGAAATTAAAAATTTTATGTTACACCCTCAATATGGTCGATGTAAAATTTTTATTAGCAGATTGTTACATTTTGAGACATAAAACTAATCCTCTAATAAGAAAACTAATTGTTCTTAACCCTAAGAGAGTGAAAACCACCCCAAAAGTTAAAAAATAAATATAAAGGAAGTACTGTTACGAACTTGGATCGGGTTTTTGTGTTAAGGTGTAGCAAATAATAAGACTATCCAATGCCAATATTACCAACTGCTAAATTTCAGTTTTGCAGGAATTTTTGAATGTTTTATTTTAATCTACGCTAATGATTTTAAAACCAGGGACAAATTTGATGATTTTTTTTTTAGTTTAGTTTAAATATTTTAATGTGAAACTGGCTCTCAACATGTCACTGTAAGTGTTTTCTACAATTGACCATCACTGGATTATCCAGATCAAGATCATAACCTGCAAAATAGTGTCACGCATTAAGTGAAAACCTGCTGTGGGACATCCACGTTAATAACATTTTAAATACACAAAATAGAAAAATTTATAATACAGGAAATTTTTTTATCTTTCTATTATGTATGAATGGACAGTACCGAAACACCCCTAAACACACGTAAATTAAAAAAACTAATAAAAGGCACTTTGATTGGCATTGCAACTTTAGTCCAGTCAACGAATAGCTCAAGGGGTGGTGTAGAGTGCGTGAGCAGGGACCTAAACGATTCCTTCAGAAAGTTGTTCAGGGTACTTGAGTGAACATACTAAAAGTCCTGACGCCTAGGAGATAAGCCGGAGGTATGTTTTTTTCGCTTATATCTCGAAAATGGTGCGTCGTAGGAAAAAATTTTGCTTATACCAAATGAAAGCTCATGAAATTCTCTACAACTTTCATTTTATATCCTTTTTTCGAATTCGCAACCGTTTTCGAGGTACACGCTCCGGAAAAGTAAAAATTTTCGAAAGACAGATTTTTACCTCAAATTTACGCCACAGCTAGGGTAAAAGCACCAGTTGTGGCCACTATCGTAATTATTTTGCTCATCCTCCCTTACCACAAACCAGTGACATTATGTCAATTGCGAATGGGGTGGTGGGAGAAGCCACAATAAATTGCTACGATGCTGTTTGAGTTGGTAAAGAGGCAATGAATAAGATAGTGGACTTGTCATTCTCAGACATCAAGTTGTCTCGCAAAGATCGTGCATTCACTCTTTCCTCTGTCAGCTCATCGATAAAAATTCACGATGAAAAGGTTGCAGTTGACCCAACATGTGGGGGTGGAAATATGTAGGAGAAACCCTGGTGTCAATTACAACAGAAGATCCATCAGCACCGGAGGTCCTACTGAAAACGATATTTTGCCGCTGCACCAAGGAATGTGGTAGTGGCAAATGTGGATGCCGGAAAGCAATGTTGAAATGTTCTGCGGCGTGCCTTCACTGCCAAGGGAAATGCCTCAACGGCGTGCCTGTTTACGACGAGGACGGCGATGAAGACGACGTAGAGCCCCTTCAGCAAGAACCATCCACCACTGAGGAGGAGGATGCTATGGACGAGAAACCCTTGTCAGGAGCCTCACGGCCAAAGGGGATGAAAACGTGAAGGAAAGGAATATATAACAATAGGAAAAAAACAAAGGAATGGATATCTAGCCTATTCTAAATGTCGATTTTAATGTCTTTGAGCAATTCGAGTATTACGTCATAGATATTTTTTTATTTAGAGCTAATAAATGACAGATATTATTAGGAAGGTAAATATTCATACTACTTCATTTTTTATGGAATACATCGCTTTCTACTTAAGCAGTCAAAAAATATATGATCCAAATCTGCAGTGACATTGCAAGTATCGCACAAGTCTGTGTCCACAACTCCTATCTTCTTGAGGTGCGCGGGGTAGCACCCGTGGCCAAATTATAGTCTGTTTATTGCAGTTACTTCTATTCTTGAGTATTTTAAATCTGTATGCCAATAACAAGTAGGAATATCTGGCTGAATGGCTGTGTAGCGAGTAGGATTTGTTATGCTATATTCTTTCCATAAGGTTGACCACGCATTTTTACTTTTTTTTTTTCAGTATACTTATACACTCTTGGACGTGTAGTCCACTGTTCAAAATTTCTCCATTGTTAATACTTTTTTTGTTATGTCTACTTCTTCATTATATTTTAAGCCTGTATGAGCTTTAACCCACACAAATTTGATTAACCTTAATCTTTCTTTTAATTTATTTACTAACATTTTAATTTCAGCAATACGCGTATGAATAGTGTAGTTAATGTCTTGACTGTTAGCAATACTTTGAAGAACAGACAGTGAATCCGATAAAATAGTGCAATGTTCATGTTCATTTCTGACGACGTATTCTAAGGCTTTGATGATAGCCATAGCCTCGTTAAGCTTATATGATCTGTGTATAAAATTAAATTAATAAAATTATTTACCTTATATGTGACTTTTTTATCATCTTTAAAATACAATTTTCTATTTTTCAAGTAAAAATCTGTTTTTCGAAAATTTTTACTTTTCCGGAGCGTGCAGCTCAAAAACGGTTGCGAATTCGAAAAAAATATATAAAATGAAAGTTGTCGAGAATTTTATGAGCTTTCATTCGGTATAAGAAAATTTTTCCCTACGATGCACCATTTTCGAGATACAGGGTGAGTCATGAGGAACTGTACATACTTCTACCCTAAGTAGAAGCACCTAAGACGAATACCAAGTGACCATTAAAAAGTGTTTGTTCCCTTTCTTTACTATCATACAGAGTGATTTATGAATTTTGTCCAAAAATTGTTTTGGTCATAACATTTTAACGGTTAATCCGATTTGCCACATTTTTTACAACAATGTACACTGTTGCCTAACAACCATCATACATATCCAAAATTTAAAAAACTTTCCTCCATTTAAAGTGTCCAACCTAAATGTTCAGTTTAAGATCAATTTTAACGAAAATTGTAAATTTTCGAAATATTTTTAAAAACTATCCTGTTCAATGCAAGCATTGTATCTACGTCCTTTAGTGCTTGTTATTATGTAGGTACTTCCATTTTATTTAATTTTCAGACATTATGCATCCATTTTTGTTGAATTTATGGAGATCATAGACGTCTGTGACAATTTGATATTTTCATTGCTTGAAAATTAAATAAAATGGAAGTATCTACGTAATAACAAGCACTAAAGGACGTAGATCCGTATGTTGTATTTATTTTAAATTCAATGCTTGCATTTAAATATGATGGCTTTTAAAAATATTTCGAAAAATTTACAGTTATCGTTAAAATTGATCTTAAACTGAATATTTAGGTTGGACACTTTAAATGGGGGAAAGTTAGATAACACAAATTAGACTACTTATTTCTGTCCTTTTTGGAAGCAATTTGACTAATTGGAGAAATCACATACAGAGGCAACTTTTTAGATGAACCACATCAGCCACATTTTTAGGACCTGACCTGGAAATTTAATAAAATGATGGTACTTATTAAACCTAGGCACGAGATATGTAGATATTATTTTTTTTTAGCTAAATTTTTGTATTAATAAATATTAGTATACATTAAAATATTCCATTTTGCCAAACTTTTCATTTGACTTGAAAATTGATCGTTAATAAAAAAGTTATTGAGAGTGTGACAAAAATTTCAAATGCTCAGGTTTTAATACCTATTTGTGTCCTATACACATTTCATATCAATTTTAGATAAATCATATAAAAGGTGAACTATCGTATACGAAGCAATCCAACAAATTTTTTTGAAACCGTCCCTGGATTTTTTTAATTTTGGATATGTATGATGGTTGTTACGCAACAGTGTACATTGTTGTAAAAAATGAGGCAAATCGGATTAACCGTTAAAATGTTATGACTAAAACAATTTTTGAACAAAATTCATAAATCACTCTGTATGATAGTAAAGAAACGGAACAAACATTTTTTAATGATCACTTGGTATTCATCTTAGGTGCCTCTACTTACGGTAGAAGTATGTACAGTTCCTCATGACTCAACCTGTATAAGCAAAAAACCAAAAGTGGGACATTCTCCGGCTCACCTCCTAGACGTCAAGACTTTCAGTATGTTTACTCCCTAAGAACCCTGAACAACTTTCTGAAGGAATCGCTTAGGTCCCTGCTCACGCACTCTACACCTCCTTTATTGACTGAGCTACTCAGGGATATGAAATTGCTCCCAGTGTAAGAATAACCCATATCGGTTTGAAAAAAGTCGTTCTCGGATGGTTTTTTATTATCTCCTTGATTATCAAGATGGAGGGGGAAATATATATATATGTACCAGTTACTAGTAACCTCCTCTACATTATGCCATAGGCAAGCAGCGTTGCCAATTTTTCGGTATATCTACCGAAATGTACTAAAATCTACCGATCTACCGAATTATTTTGAATTTAAGAAGAATTTTGACAAAGATATGGAAATATTTTAAGATAAAGTTAAAAAAATTAAATATGGAGATGTATCTTTGGTATGTTATTTTCCATTATTAGAAAAATTAATTTAAGCTCTAATATGGTTAACTCAACTTTCAGCAAATATCGAAAGAGTATTTTGCTTTTCGTCGATAAATGTAATTAAAACCAAACGAAAGAATAGATTTAAATACCAAATCTACATCATTCTTGACTTTATTACATACAAAAAGAGGTACAAAGGGAACAATGAATATTTTAACTTCGAAGTGCATACATTATTTTAAAAGGTATGTCTAAGGGGAATCTGTGTTTAGGAGGCAATAGTTCTAATTAAGAGATATAAAAATATGATAGATACAAATTATATCGTTATCTTTAGTTTAATATTTTTATATTTATATTCATTAATATGATTTTTTTTAACGTGTTTTACTTATTATTAGGTACGTAATATAATTTGTGCATATGATTTATTACTTCCAACTTCTATTGAAAAATACATCTACCGATTTTTTGTTATAATTCTACCGAATTATATAATGGAAGAGTTGGCAACACTGTAGACAACCTTATACGTCAAACTTCACAGATCAACTGGCCACGCTAAAACTAGTAACTTCTTTTAAATAGTTTATTTAGGCTATCCAATGCCAATATTATCAACTGCTAAATTTCAGGTAAGAAATGATTAATTTCTCGTTAATTTTAGCAACTAATACGAAATAATTGAAAATATTTTGATATGAAATTCATCTGTAACCATAGATATTAAATAGCCGGGTGTTCTGTGAGATATTATTTAATGCTAAACTCATTGCAGAGATCCCTAAAAGCTCTACTGCATTTCGTGCTTTAGAGCAAAACACATATAAAGCCGTATTAACTCAACTGTATCCGGTTTTATTGATTTCTGTTCCCAAGATATGTAATTAATTTTATCTTAGCAAATATAGAAATGGGTTGCCATAATGGAAGGGATAAATGTATATGAAAATAGTTATTTGTCTTAGTTTTATACGCTAAAATTTAACATTTCATATTCATCTATTTTTTTTTATATTCACAGACACGCAGGTATCTTAGACTTTTTGAAAATATCTGGTACAGCTGCTAGCTTTCTAATTTGAAGTTTAATAAAAATTTTAGGAACCTTAAGTGAAATCTTTTGAGTCCCCAAAAAAGTCTAATATGATATTAAAAATTTTATATTTTATATAAAAATCTTTTGCGGTCTTATATGGAGTTCGAATTGTGCTTTCCGAGCGAAGGGATGCTTCCGAAAAACGCTGCCATTAAAACGTGAAAACTCCCGCTAAATTTGATAAAAATTAGGTGAATTTGTAGATTAAAGAATTCCGCGCAAATCGATATATCATAACAAAAGAAGAAAATTGAAATGGAATTAATATTTGAAAATAACTAATACAGAGTATTTAGTGGCAGAACCGATGCTGCAGTGCTATGCATAATGAAACAAGCTTAAAGGACCAGGCAATACACAAGAGGAATAGATAAGCTAAGTATCTTCTCATTTTTAAAGTACCACCTAAGTTTATTTATCCAAGTTTATTTATGTCTTAATGATTAACGAGTGTCTGCCGCATAAAACCATTGCAATGCTTTTTAGGTCCAAGCCCCTAGCTAAATACAAAGTGTAAAAAATATAACTTTTGAGGTGTCAAGTGAATAATAGGTAATTTCGTACATAATTTATATTTGTATCAAAAAGAAGAATGTGTTTTGTGGTGTTGTATATTTTTTATGCAAATTTTTAATTTATCAAAAGTGAGTGATAGGTTTGGGGAATAATACATACCTGGGACGTGCGATTAGTTATTAATTTCGTACATAATTTGTGTTTGTATTAAAAAGAGTGTGATTTTGTGGTGTTGCGTATCTTTTTGCAAACTTATAAGGTGTCAAGTGATCGACAGGTTTGAGGAATAATACATATCTTGGGAAGTGCAATTAGTGATTAATTACGTACATAATTTGTATTTGTATTAAAAAGAGTGTGTTTTTGTGGTGTTGCATTCTGCATCATAAATGCTATAATAAACTGGTGAGGGGCTGATTCAAAGACTTTCTTCGAAAATATGAGAAGAGATTATACATCGTCGACCGCTGTCACCGTAAATTTATAGCAAGGCAATAATGGTGTTATTCCTTAAGAAAAACAGAGTTTCTTAGATAAACAAGCGTTGACTTGGGTAATAAATGGACAATCTGATCAGTGGCGTACTATTGGCTTAATACGCCGGGGGCTGAATTTCTTGCAGTTCAAGGGAAATGCATAGTTTTTCTCAGGAAATGATATCTATACACAAGAATGATGAATCAAATACAGAACATAGGACGACAAAATCAAATAAACGGGGGAACGAGTCAGGGGCAGTAAAGCAGAAAAGATGATAACACGTATACGAGAAGAGGTATACTACGGCAACAGTGGAGATAAACTGGAGGAAGAAGAGAAAGCAAAAAAATAAATGAATCAAATTAATACAAGAAGACCCTTCAATAAGCCACCATCCAAGGAATAAATGCTAGAAATCAAGGTAATGATAATAATTAAAACCAAACTCGAAATAATCAATGAGGTATTGTTGATATACTGCGTCAGAGCTGAGTTCGCACAGCACTTCAGCGGAGGTATGCCTAGTGAAGGTTTCTTTCAGAAAAATCTTCTCTAAGAAAACTCACACATACGTCGATAATCTACTAATCGATGCAGAAGAAGAAGAGTTGGACCGGCGGAGAGGAAGACAAAATAGATGAATATTCCCTAAGAACACCGAACAAATTGAAGTACCTAGGAACAGACCGGACGAACCAGCTGGAGCGGAGGGAAACAGTAAAGGAGAGAATCAAAACGGCACAAGGGTAACATACCGTTCATTGAGAAAAATAAACTATCATGGGACCTTACCAAATGTATGTACATAGCCGCCATATAGACAAGGATGATTTATGGAGTCAAAAACGTGGCAACAACAAAAGCCAACAGAAGAAGCTTTTGAGAAGAGCAGAAAAGACATCGTCCAACTAAAACAACAAGACGAAAACAGCGACACAATACATCAACATTATAGAAATACACGCAATGAAGTATTGGGGACATACCCAAGGAAGGGACCCAACACATTTACTAAAGAAAGCGATAACACCGCACAGCAACAAACTAAAAATAGGGAGACCATGCTACAGTGGAGAACGACAATTGAAAGGATCAGGATCAACAAATGAACACCACTAACAAATCGCACGGATATATACTCTTCCACAATCGGAAACCGAGGAATCAGAAGACTCAGAAAAAAGAAGATTCGAAGAAGCAAAAACGCAAAAAGAGGAGCAAAAACACTTCATATTACGACACAACACGACAACATATTTCACAAGAAGAGTCAGAATAGGCAGAAGTCCAGAACCAAACACACAAAAAAGGGAGCTTAAACGCTCCCTCACGACACAATGTGGTAACGCATCTCACAAATACCTACACCTCCCATCCCACATTCCTTTACCATGCGCCATGTGGTTCTCGCTGCTGGAAACAAGCATGACCTTAGTCCAACCCAGCGTGGACGTAACTGGCCCAGCTGGATATCTGGGAGTGGCAGCAATGCCGCACGCTGGTAAATCAATCAATCAATCAATCTGTGGCGCTTACTTTCAGATTAGAAATTTTAAATAGCAACCACGCGCGACAGCTCTTACAGTCGTAGCCGGGGGTGGGTTCGCTTAAGAAGATTTTGCTTTGGCGATGTACTTATTCGTTGGTTCTTGTTTGTTGGTTACCAAAAATGCACGAGCTATTTTCTTTGCGGGCGCCAGCCGATCGCTAGGGATCGACAAGGGAGGGGAGTGACAAAACAAGCAAAATAATTTTAAACACAAGGAATAATCATAATAATAATTTAATAATAAATATATGTACGTGGTACAAAATAAATGACAAACAATGACTAAGTAAATTCTGAGCAGTATTAACACATAAAGGTAAATATAAATAATGAACGATAATAAAATTAAAGTGATCGCTACATCAGCCCTACCAAGAAAATTTAAATGTCTTCGTACATTAGATACGGAACGCGTCCCTATTATTAGGAATTTACTGTTTGACCGCAACCTTACTTTTAAGAAATTTGACAACTCGATGACAATAGTTGAAATTTGAAATTAATAATGGCAAATGATAAATTCAATTCATCTGGAAATGCTACATGCTATTTTGGCGATTGCCCACTTGAACAACAGGTAGGTTATAATAATAAAATAATATAACATGAAATAATGCACAAGCTAAATGTGTGTGACTACCCAAAGTTTTAAAAAAATGCAAAAGTGCACGTCAAATAAATGTGCAATTCTTAAACATTGATAAGAGCTAGACTATGTCTTGTTTTAGGTTTTCTACAAAAATTTAATACCCAAATAACAGCTGTTTAGTGAGTTTACAAGGTCTTACAAAAATAAGTCACCGACAGAAAATAAGAGACTTTTAACGAGTTGACAGGTTTTCGCTGCGGGCTGGTGCTTCTCACTGTTGTGTTAACTTAGGTGGGCCCCTTGGGCTGAGACGGATATTATAAAAAAGATGGACTTACAGTCGTCTCGCCGAGCGAGTTAATCCTACTTGCACTTTATTCGGTTGCGCTTCTTGGTTGAGCTGCTGGACATGACCCAGAAACAACGGCAGGTTATGAACAGTTCTTACTGGACCAGGTAACTTTCCATGTGGAGGCGTCTCACAATATTAATGTGTTCTTACAATGTTTCCACGCAGTGGATGAAACAATGCCTAGCGGGATCCTTAGATAGCTCAGGCTCTCAATGCCAGAAGACTCTACCAGGGAGGATTTTAAAATTGTCTTAGCCTTGATTTGAATGACATAAAATTATAGATGGGTGAAATAATTAAATTCGAGAGTAGAAAAGGAACCTGGAATTAAATGTTTCTCCAGTAAGTATCTAGCAGGAAAATTAAAATCAGTAGCAACCAACTCACCCTAGTTCTTATGAGGTCCTAACACTTCACAAATCAGGAGAGAAATGCCAGGAAATTCTAGATTTCAAAATGGTTACCTTTTTTTTGCCTCTCAGGTTTTTTGTTCAAAAAAACTTATAACATGCTACTTTAGATTTTAAAAATCCCTGTTTTAAAATGTCAAATCAATATCAAAACAAAGTTGCAATTTAACACTAAAGTTATTTAAATTATATACTTGTCCAAATTACCTCAAATAAGCTGAAGGTAAAGCCAGAAACATTTTAAGAACCCTTGCCTAAATTTATTTTGAAACTCATTGTTTATTAATTTGAACTTGTCATAACCTAGCCTGTTTGTTTCCATTTCAGGTCCTTGAAATTAAAGCTTTAAATTGAAAAGGGACATAGCACACGGGATGACAGGACAAGTCAAATTTCAACCGTTACACACCCCCTTTTGCCGGCAGAAAAATATTTTTCTCAGATAAAATATTTTTCTAAAATCACACCTAAATAAAAAAATTCCCATATTATGGACTACATATATACAAAAAAATTATGCTAAATGTCAAAATCGGTAAGCGCTTAAATGTCACATCCGGGAACCAAGGTCGTCACCTTGACAAGAAAAAAATTGTCTAAATCAGTAACTTAAACTATAATAATAAACAGAATCCCTCTCATACATCAGCATCCGTTCACATTCATACGACTTGCAATCTAGGATTCTTCAACACCATCCAGGAAAGGTTTTAAGTCCTTTACATGCCATTTTCCTAAGTTTTTATTGTCGGCATCATCTACGAGTTCATATACTAGGGGACTTATTACTTTTTTCACGCGACAAAGTACGTTTTTGGGTGCTAATTTGGCCGCAAAACTTTGCACCGCACTAGACAACACATAGTTTTTCTTCCATACGCGTTCTCCCACAGCGTACTTTTCTGTCGGACGCTTCCTTAAATTATAAGTGTGAGCACACTTATCATAGGCCCTCTTCAATTCCTTTTGTACATCAGTGAAAATCTGAGGTAACTGTCCAATGCTCTCAGCATACTTTTCTCGATCGAAGGGATTAAGATTATAATCATTGACCGAAGTCAGGTTTCCATAAAATTTGCCATCAATAGGCACGTATCGTCCGAAGTTAAGATATGTAGGACTAAATCCAGTTGACTCATGTACTGCTGTTCTGAGTGCATAACCAATCTTCGCAATCTCCAGATCCCAATTCTTGTGGTTATCATTCTCGATATACGAACGCACAGCAGAACCAAGCACACGATTCACCCGTTCTACTTGATTGACTTGAGCACAGTACTTAGCATTGAACCATATTCTCGCACCATACTTCTCACACAGTGCCTTAAATTCCTTACTAGTAAATTGCGTGCCATTGTCACACGTGACAACTTGAGGAGCTCCGAACATTAAGAAAACCTCATTCTCGACAAACTTCACTATATTATTAGCCTTGGCTTGGCGCATGGGGTGCAGCAAGACAAACTTAGAGAAATAGTCAGAAACGGCCAACAAATAAGAGAAACCACGGGTAGACCTAGGTAGAGGTCCCCATATATCCACTGATATTACCTGCCAAGGGTAAGAAACTTGCTTTTGTTGACCCATGAAACCAGGTCGAGCAGTATTACTGGACTTCTGCGCCGCACAGACTCGGCAGTGCTTCACATAATTACTTATGTAGGTCCGCATTTTAGGCCAGTAGTACAAAGTTTTCACCCTAGCGCCAGTCTTAAACTTTCCAAGATGAGCAGATGTGGGATCATCATGGCACTCTCGTAAGACATCTTTACGATACATCTTGGGAACAACTATTTTCCACTCCGGCTCATTCAGATTCACTTCCCTCTCAATGGAAATGTGCTTATACAACAAATCATCCTTCAACATCCAATTGGGGTATTTGTTAGGTGTGGAGCGTACCTTGAGAACCATCTTTTGGTACCATTTGTCCTTGACACATTCTTCAGCAACTAATGACAAAACTGATACCTCTGCCACAGGTGCTCTGGAGAGTGCATCAGGAACGACATTCAGAGAACCTTTACGGTGCTCAATGATCATGTCATACTGTTGTAGTTTGACCGCCCACCGAGCAAGTCGACCGGAAGGGTCCTTGAGGCGATTTAACCACAGCAGACTATAATGGTCAGTGATGACCTTGAAGGTTGTTCCTTCAACATAACATCGGAATTTTTCCGTTCCGAACAAAAGAGAAATTAGTTCCTTTTCGGTAACTGTGTACTTTCTCTCTGCCTGTGTAAGCGTGCGACTAGCAAAAGCTATCACCACTTCGTGACCTTGATCATTCAATTGTGTCAATACGCAGCCTACGCCTAAGTCGCTAGCGTCACACTGTATCGTGAACATCTTGGTAAAATTGGGTGCAACAAGAATAGGAGCCGATACCAAGGACTCTTTTATTTTCCTGAATGATTCGTCAGCTTCATCAGACCACACAAGTTTCTGAGATTTTCTTTTCCCCTTCATAAGAGATGTCATGGGTGCCGTCAAATTTGAAAAGAAAGGTAAGAATCTACGATACCATCCAACTAATCCAATAAATCTTTTCAATTCTGTTACAGTCTCTGGACGAGGGTAATTCAACATAGCAGTAACCTTGTCAGGATCAGTCCTGAGACCTTCGCCATCTAATAAAAATCCTAAGTATCGAAGTGATGGTAGACAAAACTCACACTTTTCTAGATTGATGGTGAGCTGTGCCGTTTTCAAACGCTTCATCACTTCGCGAAGCACTTCCAGGTGTTTTTCAAACGTGGGCGTAGCGATGATGATATCGTCCAAATAGACGAAGACATATGGCTCTAACGAGTAACCTAGTATGGTATCCATCAATCTTTGTTGAGTTTGCGAAGCATTGTTGAGACCAAAGGGCATCACTACAAATTCAAATAAACCTCGTGACGGTATGACAAATGCTGTTTTCTCACACGAACTCTCCTCCAACGGAATTTGCCAATAAGCACACTTCAAATCAATGCTGGACAGGTAGCGAGCACCCGTGAGCTTACTCAAAATATTGTCCACACGTGGAAGAGGATAAGCGTCCTTTTTCGTCAAGCTATTAATTTTCCTTCCGTCAAAACAAAATCGCATCTCTCCGTTAGATTTTTTCACCAGAAGTACCGGAGAAGCCCAGGGACTGGACGAAGGACGAACCACTCCTAGTTTCAACATGTTATCCAATTCCCTATGCAGATGCTGCAACATGTAAGGCGACATGTTATGGTGCCGTTGCTTGACTGGTTCCGCGGCACCTGTATCAATCTTATGGACAATAGCATTAGTACGGCCCAATTTCGTACCGGCCAACCACGACAGATCCTTAAATTCATCTATAACAGATTCCAACTCAATGTTCTGTTGTTCGGTTAACTCCGATCTTGATTGTACAGCATTAACTTCGTTGACTTCATGGATCGCATAATCCTGAGTTGAACATATTAATTGCTCCCTTTCACCACCGATAAAATATGAATTTTTACCATAATCCAAAATTACATTAAAAAGTTTACAAAAATCACTCCCCAAGATCAGGCCATGTGATATAGAGGGCACAATTAACACTTTAAGCACTTTAAAATGACCACCAATTTGTACCGGTAAGTTGACATAGCCAGTAATTTTCTGAGAAACACCATCAGCTGTAGTAATATTGGGTTCACCATAGTGCAAAATTTCCAAACCAACCTTGTCAAGAAGATCCAGGCTTTTTCCACCAAAAACGGAATGACTTGCTCCAGTATCCAGAAGAGCTATCACCTTCTTGTCAAGTACTTTAACCGAGACATAAGGCCTATTGTCATACCTTCGCTGCACCAAAAACATGTTTGCTTCGGTAGTCTTGACACCATCAGCACCTGTCTTTACAGCGAGACTCTCACCAGCATCAGATAACGTGGCCCTGCTTGCAGTTTCCGGAGCCCTAAAGTTTGATGATTGGATGTAAAAATTCTTGACAAATTCTTTCCAAACCTCCCATTCTGTCAAAGAAGTCTTTCCCAGATAAAGGCTATTCAATGAATTACGCACTGTAACAGTATTTGCGGTAAACATATCACTTTTACTCGATTTTCTGTAGACCTGACGGCTGTTGTGGGATTTACAGGAGAAGTGCCGGTCTACCGTGCATCTCCTGCCCTTGCGTTTTTTGTGCAATTTGTGCAGTTGGGTTTTATAACACCTTCTCTGCCACATCCATGACAGGTAGGAACTCGCCTATTCTGATTTGCGCCACGCTGCACACCAGCTCGACAATCACGTCTCACATGGCCCGTTTGCTTGCATTGGAAACATCTCAGTTCTGAAACGGCCTTAACCTGTTTTGTAGTACCCCCACTACGCTGCCAACTCTGTGTAGGTAGATAAGCCAAGTCGGGTTCCAAGGACGAAACAGTTTTTCGGGCGGTATTGGAAGTGCAAGGCTGTTGCTTAACAACACCGGCGTCCTCCAAGACACGACAAATATCGCCAAGTTCTTCCACCGATCCAATTTCTTTGAGTGCTAAGTGGACATGAAATTCCTCTAATAGGTTTTTCCTAATCACCTTGAGCTTTTCTGTCCTGGTAGCCTTGAGAATCAAGCGACTGAACAGGTTTTCCATAGCAGCAATGTAAATAATCACCCGTTCATCCTTCTTTTGTCTGCGGTTACGAATTACTTCCCAGAGGTCGTCATCTGCGTCTTTGGGCAAAAAGTCTTTCCTCAGACATGCCACCAATTCCTTCCAAGAATTGATCTTTGATCGTACAGAACGATACCACACTTTTGCTGGACCTTCAAATAATTCAATGGCTGCCCTAAACAGTTCATCTTCAGAAACATTTCTAGCGAAGCTCAATTCTTCGACTTGTTCCAAGAATGAATTTACAGAACACTTAGTCGTTGTACCATCAAAAGTGAGGTTCCACTTGTGAACTGGAAACGACTTGCTAGTGGTTGTGGCGTTAGAAGGAGTAGCAGTGCGAGCATGGTTCGCATCACCCTGTCTATGTCTTTCCATAATTTCTTCTAGTTCGTCTTCCAAAGTGCTAGCCATAATCAAGGTATCTCCTCGGTAACCACAAATTTCTTCACCGATATTTTCTGGAATGCGTCTTATTCTACCACCGATGTGAACCAGTCTACTCCGAATTCTCTCGAAGACATCTTTATTTGTACCATCAAAATCATCTACTAGTGCTGTGACCGATTTGATGCTCTCATCTAGTTCCTTCTTCTCAGTGTCAAACGAAAAATTTGGTACCTCGTAAACGTGTACCCCAGGTCTAGCCATATCTTTTTGTAACTCCCTTCGCAAAAATCTCCTCTTTTGAGGCATGTCCGCATTAGTAGTAGCAATTCCACGAATTCTCAACTCATAATTCATTTCATGTGTCCTCAGATGAAGTGGATCCATACTGTAATCGGCCATGATGACAAATGTAATTTATCGCAGTCACCACCCAAAAACGCACTTTGTTCTTAAACAAAGGGATAACAGTGCCCCTTATTCACACCCTGTATATAGTAAGGCAAAAGCTAACTCGGTTGTAAGTATAACCCCACGTGTAAATGTAATAAAAAAATTTAAAAATTGGCAAAATTTGTAAGTCCACCTGGCACAATGACTTAAAAATTATTACGTATCTCAACACTGTTAGTAAGTAATTATATAACTTGGCACGTTTATCGACACCCCTATACGTATATAGATAAATAAACGCTGTTTCACTTTGTAAACACCGTGTATATATGACACTGCAAAGCTTTACAATTTTATAAACACCGCTAAGCGAAACAAGATTTTGAAATAAACACTTTTTTTTTTTTTTTTTTTTATAACCCCTGTATAAAGTATTATTGTAAAAGTAGACACTTTTGATCACGCTCGTATAAATTCACAAATTTAATGTTACAGATTTTATATATAACACACCTCGTACTAACAATACAAAAATAATTTGAGCTACTTGAATGCTAAGTATGCACATCTCTCACTTTTCTATATACCCTCTGTATATGAAACTCAAAATCGCATACCCCACATATATTCTATGTACGCAGTTCACTAACACCTGTACACCTATAGTATACGACAACACCTCTCGTACACAACCCTAAATAATGTACGTATAAAAATACCAACAATGTAAAAGTACAAACAATGTAAATATACGCACCCTGTATACACTTAAACAATATCGCATACAAATGAATATTAATTTACGTATTTAAAAAAATAAACAACTGTTTAAAGTACACACTGTATAAATATCAACCAACAATCAATGCAACACACAATCTCCTGATTCGTTTTCAAATATCCACCCTGTACATTCAGTACGCAAAAATTTCTTTTCAAAATGACGTATAAATATGAAACATATATAGTTAATCACCAAAAAAGTTTTAAATGCTACTCATGCATTATGATATTCAAATATACGTACTTGTCTTGCCATCTGTCGTATATCAACGAGACTAAAATAATACTGCTCTACCGAAAATTAGTTTGTCTGTCTTGTCTAGGACGAGGATAGGAAATGGGATAAAATAAATTAGCTCAATAAAAGACACCGGCTGAAATAAGTACACCAAATTTGCAAAAGCTTTATCTAAACTTTAATTATGTCCCAACACCAGGAAAACTATTATTTTTTTTTTTAAAGCAAAATCAATTTAATTTTCAGCCCCTATAGTTGCGGCGCCATTTTGTGGCGCTTACTTTCAGATTAGAAATTTTAAATAGCAACCACGCGCGACAGCTCTTACAGTCGTAGCCGGGGGTGGGTTCGCTTAAGAAGATTTTGCTTTGGCGATGTACTTATTCGTTGGTTCTTGTTTGTTGGTTACCAAAAATGCACGAGCTATTTTCTTTGCGGGCGCCAGCCGATCGCTAGGGATCGACAAGGGAGGGGAGTGACAAAACAAGCAAAATAATTTTAAACACAAGGAATAATCATAATAATAATTTAATAATAAATATATGTACGTGGTACAAAATAAATGACAAACAATGACTAAGTAAATTCTGAGCAGTATTAACACATAAAGGTAAATATAAATAATGAACGATAATAAAATTAAAGTGATCGCTACATCAGCCCTACCAAGAAAATTTAAATGTCTTCGTACATTAGATACGGAACGCGTCCCTATTATTAGGAATTTACTGTTTGACCGCAACCTTACTTTTAAGAAATTTGACAACTCGATGACAATAGTTGAAATTTGAAATTAATAATGGCAAATGATAAATTCAATTCATCTGGAAATGCTACATGCTATTTTGGCGATTGCCCACTTGAACAACAGGTAGGTTATAATAATAAAATAATATAACATGAAATAATGCACAAGCTAAATGTGTGTGACTACCCAAAGTTTTAAAAAAATGCAAAAGTGCACGTCAAATAAATGTGCAATTCTTAAACATTGATAAGAGCTAGACTATGTCTTGTTTTAGGTTTTCTACAAAAATTTAATACCCAAATAACAGCTGTTTAGTGAGTTTACAAGGTCTTACAAAAATAAGTCACCGACAGAAAATAAGAGACTTTTAACGAGTTGACAGGTTTTCGCTGCGGGCTGGTGCTTCTCACTGTTGTGTTAACTTAGGTGGGCCCCTTGGGCTGAGACGGATATTATAAAAAAGATGGACTTACAGTCGTCTCGCCGAGCGAGTTAATCCTACTTGCACTTTATTCGGTTGCGCTTCTTGGTTGAGCTGCTGGACATGACCCAGAAACAACGGCAGGTTATGAACAGTTCTTACTGGACCAGGTAACTTTCCATGTGGAGGCGTCTCACAATATTAATGTGTTCTTACAATGTTTCCACGCAGTGGATGAAACAATGCCTAGCGGGATCCTTAGATAGCTCAGGCTCTCAATGCCAGAAGACTCTACCAGGGAGGATTTTAAAATTGTCTTAGCCTTGATTTGAATGACATAAAATTATAGATGGGTGAAATAATTAAATTCGAGAGTAGAAAAGGAACCTGGAATTAAATGTTTCTCCAGTAAGTATCTAGCAGGAAAATTAAAATCAGTAGCAACCAACTCACCCTAGTTCTTATGAGGTCCTAACACTTCACAAATCAGGAGAGAAATGCCAGGAAATTCTAGATTTCAAAATGGTTACCTTTTTTTTGCCTCTCAGGTTTTTTGTTCAAAAAAACTTATAACATGCTACTTTAGATTTTAAAAATCCCTGTTTTAAAATGTCAAATCAATATCAAAACAAAGTTGCAATTTAACACTAAAGTTATTTAAATTATATACTTGTCCAAATTACCTCAAATAAGCTGAAGGTAAAGCCAGAAACATTTTAAGAACCCTTGCCTAAATTTATTTTGAAACTCATTGTTTATTAATTTGAACTTGTCATAACCTAGCCTGTTTGTTTCCATTTCAGGTCCTTGAAATTAAAGCTTTAAATTGAAAAGGGACATAGCACACGGGATGACAGGACAAGTCAAATTTCAACCGTTACAAATCAAAAATCTTTTGCGGTCTTATATGTAATTGTAATGCCGGAACTGTACTGTACCAAATTATGTAAAAAATTAAGTTTTAAAATAAGAAACAAATATACAAAAATATTAGTCAACCATCCTAAGTTGGCGAGTAGCCGCGCAAAGAAAGAGGAAATATCGTTACTGTTGGATAGAGACAAACAAACTTTTTAAGTTAGCTTAAGAAGCTTAAGAAGCTTAAAAGCTTGTTTGTCTCTGTCCAACAGTGACGATATTTCTTCTTTCTCTGCGCGGCTACTTGCCAACTTAGGATGGTTGACTAGTAGTACAAAACATATGATTTCCAAAGTTTATCTCATTTTTTTAAATATATTTCCTATAGTTTATGAAACACATTAGGTGGCCATAATAATTTTAAAACCTAATATCATTCTCCATTAAAAAAAAATGTTCGCTTGAAAAATTTTACAATAGGGAAACTTGCCCAAAAAATAAAATTGAATTAAAATATTCAAAATCGTAAACTAACATAATTAAAAACCCCATAGGCAACAAAAATGTTAAAAAAAAATCTCTTCAAGAAATATAAGCGATTAAAATCTGCCTGATTTTACTCAGTCTTGAGAGAGAAAGTCGGACGACGGCATCCAGCGAAACCGATTCTGCGTTGGCTTTGACAATTCCGGATGCGCATGCGCATTTTTTAGAAACAACTAGCAGTGAACACAACCTAACCTAAAAATTTAAATATTACTCCGTGTAAAAGCCCATAGCCAGTTACGTATTCGTTGGAAAAACATCTTCAATATTCGTTGATTTGAGTGATATTTTTTGTTATTTTTATATAAACTTGTGTGGTAAACATGTTAGTTAAAAATGATGCAGGTTTTTCAAAAGGACAATCACCTAGTATAAATATGTTTATGGTGGCTTCATACATTAAAAACATTGATATTTAGAAATAAACATAGTATTTAAAGAAATTAAAGTTTATGACACTCTATTCAATGGTAAAATTGTGACGTATACTTTCCGGTGAGGCCGGAAAGTGGTCACTTAGCAACGGTTCGGTTGCTTGGGCGCCACTTTTTCAATTTTTACGTGGGGCAAAGGTCCCACACTAGCCTCTTAGTACAGCCTGTTGCAGTAGGGCTCGAGTAGCTACAGTGGAGAAAAACAGAAAATTCCAGTGGGTCAATTGGGATGTATCAGACTTTCACACACACACATTAAAACGCATAATTCGGTAAATAATATCTATTTATTTCCTATAAGCTACAATATCAACTCTAAATTAGTCTAAATCTACTAATATATACCAGACAGTACCCAGGCTATGATACGACTATCGTGCAGTTACGGTGCAGTTACAGCGATATTACTTATGGCAGGCGGGAGCGAAGCAGCGGTATGACGTGGATTCGAGGTAATGACGGTGATGGATGGTTAACGGCGCGAAAATGACAAGGTGACAGGTTACGATGCAGGTGACGAAAAGCGTTTAGGTTATGTACAGTCGTCGGATACCGGGAAGGAGCAAGCAAACAATATCTAATGCAACAATAAGAAAAATGGCTACTCTAGGTGTCAGGCTTGGCTAATACCAGGAACCCTCAATCTGAAAAGAGATGTATGATTAGTTACGACGAGACGGCGTTCTGCAGCTTCTAACCTGAAAACAGTTAAAAATAATAATATGGCCACGTCCCGATTTCTCCGCATTAGCAGATACTACGAAGACCTCGGAGACGCTTTCTTTGTGCCCACAGGGTAAGCGTACTAGCACATATTACGAATACCCTGGGTACACCGGAGTCAGCCACGCTAGCACGACTGTTGGCACCTGGATGTGAGCTCGTACCCTGGACCTGAAATTGGGTGAGCGTCTTGCTTTCTCCGCATTAGCAGATACTACGAGGACTCCAAAACGCTCTCTCTATGGACACAGTTTGCGTGCACTAGCAGATATTACGCGCACCCTGGGCACACAAGAGTTACCAGACAGCAATTAGAATTAAAGGCCCTGATTTCTCCGCATTATCAAATACTACGAAGACTCCAGGAACCTCTACTTTGTGACCACACTAGCACTAGCAAATATTACGGATACCTTGAGGACACAACCAGTAAAATAAATACAAAAACAAATAAAAGTTCACAGTATCAGCCAAACCGCTACCTGTTATAATTATTACTATTATTCTTGCTTATATCCTCTAGTTGCTCCTGGCGCGTCTGGTTGAATACGGGGCGGTACACCGACTGACTTCTGGACTGGCACGTCCACCTGCTTCGGAAGCTCGTGAGGAACTTAACTGTCGGTGTCGCTTTCAATAGCTAGTAGGCTTTTCTCGCCCGGTAGTGGGAGAAGTGAATGCGCGTAGGCCATGAGCGGTGTAGACGGAACTTGTGAAATTTTCGTTACAATGGATTTTACGGACTTAGTACAGCTTCGAAAAATGGTATATTTTAAGAAATATTGACAGAGTCCGAAAAGTTGGACTTGGCTGGTCACGGGTGGGCACCTCTGCTCGTTGCTACTACTTTGGATCGACTGCCTGATGCCACCGTGAGCGCGGACGGTCTCTTGGCGCTGTGAAGGTGGGGGTTTAACGCGGGAATGTAGTTTTACGCGGTAATAAATTGTTCGTAGCCGGTTGTGTTTAAATAAGCAATACAAAAATTAAATAACAATATTTATAATATGTAAAAAATGGGGGTACTTGTTTGAGCCTCGGAATTTGCTTCATTACAAAATAAAATAAGCTTTAACACTGACCTGTAACCTGTAATATAATATCTTATCTAAAAATTCAATTCTTGGTATTTTGGCTATACTTAATATACATACATTAAAATTATATTCACATACATAAATGGCGTTGTCCTTTCAGAAATATTCCTTATATTATTTCTTCTGCATGCTATTAGCCATTTTGATCGGCGATTTTATCTTTAGGTACGCGAATAAAAATTTTATTTGCTGATTTAACAGTTGTATTATTACACGGTGACACTATACAGTGTTTATAATAAGTATTTTCCATTTCTCAATACAACACAGAATAATAAACTAAACAAAATCTTCAAAATACACCGAATAGCACACGTGAATACACAGCACAACGTTTTTACACAATCAAATGTAAACACGAAAGTTAGGTTAGGAGGTTTTACTCTGTGACAAAACTAAAACGCAAATTAGTATCAAAGCAAACCGCCGCCCAGTCTCAAGCTCCCCATATACCTGCGAACAAATTGCGTAACAGAGGCAGTTGTGAAACAATTGCTTAATGTGTAGTGTTGTTTGACGTGCTGCACAACTAGTTGCAGAAATTCAAAATTGCTTGAAATTAATTGCACAACTAGTGGCGTTGGGCAACTATTGCATCGTGTATGGGCTTTGTGCAACACATTGTGCAATAACTACAAATTCTTTTCACGCGTGTATAAGATGGTAGTATTTTTAAAATGGCCAATTTTATGATTCCATTCGTAAATCATTTTTACAGTCTCGTGGTGAACTTAACTGAAGTTCTTTGATTCTTTTCTTTCATTCAGACTGTCTGCTTCCTTTTTCTTTTTTTAACACCAACATCTGACGCATGGCAGTTATTATAGCTAAACAGGCTGCGTCGTCAGATGGCATGTTTCCGTAGTACCCGACAAAAGCAACTGGAGTTTGCATAAAATTGCGTATAGTGCATGGGTGACCTTCTTTGTACAACAGCTTGTTGTACAACGGCAGTTTGCGCAATTTGTTCGCAGGTGTATGGGGGGGCTTTAGGGACACCACGCGAGACTAGTTTTCATGCAGTGACGTCACAGTGCTTTTCGCGAGGATTTCAACTTTAATTATTTAGATACTGCAAAGTAAATACTGCGATTTAAGAGCTGATATTTGGTGTGGCGTGTTTTTATACATAAACACATACTATAATGAAATTTAAAAAATGGGCAAGTTCCTCATTATAGCCAACGTCATAATTTTCTCTATCTTAAAGCGAAAACAATGATAGAGATGATGTTATCTTGAAACTAATCGATTCAAGCCGCATTTCAACTCCTGATTTTTGTGAAAATTTTCTACTTCCTTGATTACTAGTTTCCGATTACTTAAAAAAGTTGAACCTCTGTTATAACACATACGTGGCAGAAGCCCGGAGTAAGTACTATTGTAAAATTTTACATCCACAGCGCTATAGCATGCTCATATTGTACATTATATTTGCTAAAATCCAATTTAATAATAGGGACCCATATTGCTGTAGCCTAAGCTACATTCAAAGAGAATTTCTACACACTCTAAATAATGTAGTTATTAACAAAAGTAGGGCGTTTTTTATATTCAAGTACAGAAACCGAGAGATATTAAATTTAATGTGGATTTAAGTGAACGTAGGTGGCCTAGTTTGGAATAATTTGAGTAAATTTATATATTTACGTTAACAGAGGTGTCAGTGAACAATGAACAATATTAAACAGATAATTGGAATCAATTATAATACAGTTTTGTGTTAAAATGAGTCAGCAATTTCTGCTTGTCAACGTAGATCGCTAGGTCAAAGCGAGATACAGAATGAATCATTTTAAATATTGTGAAATAGAAAAGCTTTCATACACAAATCGGAATATTTCCAAATGAGAATGTGTGAAAATCAATTTAATCCTGTTCAAGTACCTGACTGAAGTAGTCTCCTGGAATTACATAAAATATTGTACAGTGTGAGCTGCTAGTTCTATAACATAACCTTTGATGGATGAAGGCTTATGGATTTTAGTTAAAAGAAATATCATTCAAAATTTGGACCCATTCGTTTCAGTAAGGAAGTTACAGGATTTCAAATACCGGTTTATAGTCGGTGGAATAAGAAAAAAAAACTGCACTTTTTGCGGAGGACACCAAGCTTTCCATGCATCATATCCAGACCCATTGGCAATGTTTAGGAAGGGGAGCACTCCTAACATAATGGCGGTCATGTTTCCCAAAATGGCCCCTATAAAATTAAATTGTTTAAAATTATTTTAATATAATAAACTTAGATGTCTGATTTTATATTTTTAAGGACGCTGAATTCAAAGAATAGCCCTAAAATGTTGTCAGAACTCCATAGGACGAAATAACCAACATGGCGACCAAAATGACCACAGTATAATCTTGTAATGTCATAAGAGTTCTATTTTTTTCCTTTTCAGCTGATAAATACAATTTAATGTTTTTCTATAAATTTTAAGTTGTATGATGAAGGTGATAGTTGTTCGCTGCTAATATGGCGGCCCTGATAAACAGCTCTCAAAGCATGCTGTCAGAGTGCTTCTGATGTTAGAGGGAGTTTGTTAAACAGTTTCTCTTCGGAACTGAGTTTTCTATGGTATGCAAATTCTGATATAGTGTCACATCCTGTCAACGCATGGAAGCCCCCAAAGTGACCGATTTCTCTGAACCAGGCGCCAGGGCAATGGTCTGAGCAATAATGTATCTCTGTTTCTGACCAAAGTTTAATGAAATCCATAGTTCTTCAAGCCTAAAGTTCTCAATACAAAGAAGAAAGATATGGCAAGAACCAGCACATCAGTATCCACGATTTTTATGACAACGGTTTTATGCATCTCTTTTGTGCCCAATAATCCGCCCATCTGTCTCCTCAAAAGTAGTGCAAGTAAGAGAAGACAGACTTGGAGATAGGGACTGTTTTCGTACTTAAAGAAACTTTGTATGTCAAGTTTTCTATTCATACTAACAGTAAAATATCCCTGAAATGGATGTACGTCACTCTGCAGATTATGGATAGCGCTTTTCCTTTCCGGAAAACATAGAAATAATATGACATATCTAAAATTGTATCCGTATTGTATCTATATTTCACAGTGAATATCGCAGTTTTAGAAACAGTATATAAAAATGAAACAAATAAACATACGTTATAATCATTGGTCATACAGACTTAGTAAAAGTACTCTTATGACTAATCATTAGTCAAACAAAAGATTTAAATATTGACGTTTACTACTGACTATTGATCAAAATAACGACGTTTATTGGAGAAATAAAAATAATATTTACCTAACGTACGTCAGGAGAATACTAGCATCAATTGGCAATTGCTGTTGGTTAATGTTGACGTGAGGTAAGAATAACACTTGGCCATGGCCTAGTTGAGATGATCATATTAAGATTACCGCCATTATTCAAAATTGTGTTTGCTTTACCAAGGTTAGTATTCTAGGGTTAATAAAATATAAAGCTTAAATTTTATGGCGGCCATTTTAGTCGCCATGTTAGATATTCCATCCTATGGACTTCTGCGTACGTTTTAGATCCTCTTTTTGAATTCAGCTTCCCTAAAAACATATAAATAGACACTTAAGTCTATTGTATTAAAATTTTTAGGGGCCGTTTTGGAAACATGACGCCATTGTGTTAGGGGGATAGGTTTCCCTTTCTAAACGTTGACAATGGGTCTGGACATGATGCATGGCAAGTTTGGTGTCCTCCGCGAAAAGTGTAGTTTTTTTTGTAAAAAATGTTGCTTAAATAGTCGAGAGATTGACAGATTACCCCAGATCGCCCCTAGATCACCTTGGTAAGGGATGAAAATCGTCCCGTAACTTACCTTCTTATTCACAACGTCGTACTGTAAGTTTTGTGATCTATGAATTGTTCTAGTTGGGCTCCGTCTGCTGTATAGTACGTCTGAAAGCATCACGCCAATCTATTGTGGCGCACATTCTCATGAAAGCTCTGTCCCATCAGCTCCTTGGTGACACGAGCTCAACGTTATGGAGGGCTTTCTTTTATCTCTTGCCATCTAATTTTCCCTGAACTATAAACCGTTCTCCGGATGATTTGGGCAAAAAATCCCCGCATCTCGAAAGCATCACTATGCTGTTTAGTTGCTGCTTTTCAACTTTGGATGCCTATAACGCCTATATTGGTTCCACATATAGATAAAAAAATTGTAGCTACTGGAAGCTGCTGGAACCTTCCCACCAAATGTTTGCGAAAATTCATTAATCTAGTTAATAACTGTGCACTCAAAGAAATAGTATGGGTAAATTCAACAAAAAAAAAATGGTTAACTAACAATATCGTTAATTTTGTTAAACCAAACTATATTGATGGCATTTTTAAACAAGAGGTGATTGTTATTTTAATTAATAAAAAGTTGTCGTACAACAAAACAAACATTAACTTAAAAAATAGATGAATAAGACTATTATTTTGTTCGTCTGACTATCATTTTGTTGAATTCTGTCAAATTAAACTAGATAATAGTATATTTTATTTTTAACTATTATCGAATCGTAATTCTAACCCAGTATTAGTTCGCTGTACTATTGTACTTGATAGACAAACCAATATTATTGTCGTCTTCTAGAAGTTCTAAAAGAATTACCATAAAATTTGCTTGCTTACCACGTAGTCTATTACAGAAATTATTCCCAGATGACGCCACATACAAATCACTGACAATAATCAATCATGCATTATCTTACACTCTTATAAATTTAAAGAAAATTAATAACATGATTGCAGTGTTCAAATTCTCTCAGGGATCATCGATATATTTGGATGGATCTTATAAACGATCTCTAATCTTTGGTTTGGGTGGTCTGATGTCTCAATACTGAGATTTTGGCTAACCAAAAAAAACTTCATCATACAATAAAGTGTAGATCAACCTAAAAATTAGTTGGTGAACAAAAAAACAAAGTCGTTGTACTATTTAATTGTAGACCAAATTGAAAATGGTTAGTGAACATAAAAAAATGTCACTGTACTATTTAATTTGTTACAAGAAGATATGATTATTAAACTACTATTTGTTTACGAAAACAAATAAAGTTGTATGACTATTCTTTACTGATTGATTTAACTATGAAACTAAATAGGCGCGATTTCATATGCTCTTTTTGGTTGAATTTACCTATCATTTTCTTTGAGTGTGCTCACTATCTCGGATGCAAGCCTCCGTTCTGTGGATTCTAGAACTTTTACTTAACTATCCACAGTCAAGGGAATGGGAAAAGAACGGAAAATAGTGAAATGTAATATATTGTTGCAATCAGAATAACATCTACCTCCGAATGGTACAATAACAAATGGATATTATGATGAAAAATAAGAAAGTCTATATACCAAAAAGGTGCTAAATATCATCTAATCTGGATCAGAACCATTTCAGTTGATGTAGGGAACCAATGTTAGCCTTGCACCAAATATAAAAATCAGTTCCCTAGTTTCGGCACTATCCTCTACACACACATTCACACACACATGTTTTAAATGTCTTTTTTTTTCGTTCCTAAAACCCCAACATGCAAAGACCTGGTCTTATCTCAAATTTTTATTTTGGACCAAATGGTGTAATCTCCATTAATTTTTTGGGTAGGGTAGAAACATATTCAAATTGTTAATTGAATTGTGTTTTTTAAAATGTATTGAATGATCCTCTATTCCATAGGCGCACTATTTTAAAATCTGCTTGAACTGTGAAACAGCTGTCCTTATTTTTGGTCATACCACGTTCAATTTGAATAATCAGGTGCGTTTAGATCAGGTGTATTAAGAGGTCACTGATTTTCCGCTACAAAAGTTTTAATCTTAGAAAATTCTGAGTTCTTAAAGCTATATAAGATAGCGCATTATCTTGTACAAGTGCAATGTTATCAATTGCAGTAACCTCCCAATTTTTATGGGTGGGGAGATTACAAATTTATTCAAAAACATTGAATTGAATTGTATTTTTTAAAACGTGTGAATGGTCCTGGGTTTCATAGGTGCACTATTTTAATATTTGCTTGAGCTAGAAAACAGCTCTCCTAAATAATTCATCACTTATTTCTAATCATACCTCCTCAACTCTGTCCAGTTTTTCCCTGAGTGTTCCAAAAGGCATCCAATTTCCAAAACATAAACATTTTGTTGTAGTGTTTCAATCTAAATAATCCAGTGGGTTTGGATCAGGTGTACTGAGGTGTACTGAGAGGTCATTTCTGTGATAGAAGTCGTTAAATTTCTAAAATTTCGCAGTTACCAATATTGCCTCAAGTTATACTATCTTGTTTACTACCTATCTCTTATTCTTAATATGTCTGAATGGTTACCATTTTCTGGGTCGACAATCATAAGTTGTTATAATTTGCACTTAAACCATAATCAGAGCTTATTTTCTGAACTATGTCCATCAGGACCTCATTCTTGCTTGTTGCAACTAAGATGATATCATTTGCAAACCACGTGTTCACTATGGATGTTGAAGAGGTTTGGTGCCAGAACACAGCCGTATCTGACGCATTTACCAACTTTATATTTGTATGAGTTAAAGCTGCAGTGTTGGGGATAATTGACAATGAACATTTATTTCGTTATATGTGAAACTCGAACCCACTTCGCTAGGTACTCCCAACTCAGCTAGACAGGCCAACAACTGAGCTACTAGTCCCTCATTAATACTGCTGGAATTTTCTGACAATTTTGGGCAACGTTCTGTTTAAAAAAAAAATATATTTTTATTATTACTGAAGTCAACACATAATAAATTTTTTTAACATTTACAACGTTTTCCGAATAAACGAAAAGAATATGCTTTCGTGTTCTTGTACCAATATCCTTGAGTCAAAAATTTTATTTGTAGGCTCTAATATAATCAGTTCATCAAAGTTAGATAAATGAAATTTCACGGAAGAGCGAGCGAATTAATTTACATTTACATGACTTTTAAGCATTCGAAATGAAGTTTAGGGGGTATATAAGACTTCAATAATTAATTAAAAATTGACGGAAAGAGAACGGAGTAAGGAACACCAGCTAATCCAGGTTTATCTAAAAATAGTTTATAAAAGTTATATAATTTGAAGTACCTTGAATTTTAATAGCAATAACAATAAACATATTGTTTAAAAAAATCTGTAAATGTATTTACACAAAGCTTTCCTCTTTATTTATTAATACTATTATTACGGAATCACACCGTAAGTGTACGTGCCCCCCCCCCCCCCCCCCCTCCTTGGGAACAATGTTTCTTATAAAAATTAAAGCGTAATGAACAATTTTAGACAAAAACTGGCTGTACTTTCACTGTTTATAAAAAAAAAATGCAAATATTGTTTTTGTCATTTAACACAAAATTTAAAAAAGATGGAGAAAACTTTCTGCACAAAAAACAAAGTGCGTACAATTTTGTTCCTATACAATATTTGGATAGGAGTTACAATTTTCCAGATAAATAATTCAGCTCTTAAAAAAAAATAATATTCAATATAAATGTAATTGTTTATTACTCGAACATTTGAAATGAATGATGCATTCTCCTGAATTTGGAATTGTTTTTCTCCTTTTAGATTGTTGACTTGTACCCTCTGAATTCATGGCCAATTACACAGCCCCACAAAAAAAGTTCAAAGCAGCGAACCAGACCCATGTATCTCTATGTATTTTCGATCGCTGAATCCGAATCCGGGGTCAAAAAAAATCGTACACCCCCAAAATCATTAGCTAGAGCCAAAAAAACACCCCTGAAATGGGATAAAAAGAAGATTAAGCTACGAGAATAGTTGTTACTTCTTAATCAATCGAATTATACAAATTAAGGTTAAACAACATAGTACATACAATGGATATAACCCCAGGGAGGGGCGAAAACTAGCCCCCATATATAAAAAAATCGATCCAAAACAGCGATGACTGCTGAAAAACCTCGAAATGTCTAAGTTTTGTTAAAGTGTTAAGACACTACATCAGGTCCGACGTAATCTTCTTAAACTGCCCCTATAGGGTTGAGAACAACCACATTAAGTTCAAAGGACACGAGAAGAACAAGAAAAAACGTAAAATCCAACAGGATTTCTATTTTTATGGATGCTAATTATTGGCTGAAATTGCGTAGTACTCTAAAATAGAACCAGAAACTTACGTACCATCAACATCCTACAATGTCAACCCTCAGAGGGTGTGAAAATTACCTCCTATGTAAGATTTAATTATAAAAAGTTACAGTGACTTCTATAAAAATTCGAAACACCTGCGATGTGGGGAAGAGTGAAGAAACTAGACTATGTTCGACGATGTGCTTGAGAACCACCCCCACGGTGTTGCGAAATACTACCTCTATATCTGTAGGATGCTGGAAAAACAGAGAGAAACTAACCGGATTTACATTTTTTGGATGCTATGATTGGCAAAAATCGTGTTGCACACTTAGAGTTTGAAACTCATGTCCTATAAATGTTATTAAGTAACACCTCCATAAAGAATGTAAACTATCGTAATTCAAGATGTAAAAAGCTATGCTGTTGCTTATTCGTTTCATTTCCATAGTTTTTTTTTATAGGTCTCTCAACCCCGTGGGGGTGGTTTTCAAGCACAGCGTCGAACATAGTCTAGTTTCTTCTCTTCCACACAACGCAGGTGTTTCGAATTTTTATATAAGTCACTGTAACTTTTTATAGTCAAACCTTACATAGGGGGTAGTTTTCACACCCTCTGAGGGTTGACACTGTAGAATGTTGATGGTATGTAAGTTTCCAGTTCTATTTTAGAGTACTACGCAATTTCAGCTAATCATAGCATCCATGAAAATAGAAATCCTGTTGCATTTTACGCTTTTTCTTATTTTTCTCGTGTCCTTTAAACTTGGGGGTGGTTGTTCTCAACTCTATAGGGGCAGTTTATGAAGATTACGTCGGACCTGATGCAGTTTCTTATCACTAACAGAACTTAGACATTTTGAGCTTTTTCAGCAGTCATTGCTGTTTTGGGTCGATTTTTTATATATGGGGGCTTGTTTTCGCCCCTTCCTAGAGGTGTGTTTCATATCTATTGTATGTACGCTGCTGTTTAACTTTAATTTGTATAATTTGATTGATTAATATGTAACAAATATTCTCGTAGCTTAATATTCTTTTTACCCATTTCAGGGGTGTTTTTTGGCTCCAGCTAATGATTTTGGGTGTACAATTTTTTTAACCCCGGATTCGGATTCAGCGACCGAAAATACATAGGAACACATGGGTCTGATTCGCTGCTTTGAACTTTTTTTTTTGTGGGGCTGTGTTATCGGTCTAAAAAACAAAACAATTGTTAAGTAATTATACGTTGTCAAATTCATAACCAAACGTATTACTTATGTGACATATGGTACTTAACCTCAAAATGAAAATATGTCTATGCTTTAAATTTAAACAATTCACAGTGACAAAATAACATAAAACTTACCTATACCTAACACTTAGACGTATGTAGTTAATCACATTCCTTTATTTACAAATGTTATTTAGAAGCGTTATGGATGACATATATAAGCAGCGAAGCGGTAAAATAATACGGGGTGACTAAGTAACTAATATTTGTAGCTGTTAAATGAATAAAACAACATTAGCAACAGTTTTTTTAACATATGGCCGCCCTTTTGAAAGTACAGCCAGTTTTTTTTGGGGACATGTCTAAAATTGTTCCTTAGGCTTTAATCTTTATGAAAAACATTGTCCTCAATTATTGGAGGGTGCACGTACAGCTACGGTGGGCTCCCCGACTATATCACATTTTCCACTTCATATAATTAAATGAAAATTGAACAACAAGTGGATTGTGTTATCTTTCGTATTAGTATTATTAATCGAGTTCATTAAAACTGCCATCGCTGGTAATAAAATTATTTTTATTCATTTGAAAAATGAAAATTATTTTCCTCCGTCCATTCTTGCTTACACTCAAAGAAAATGATAGGTAAATTCAACCAAAAAGAGCATATGAAATCGCGCCTATCTAGTTTCACAGTTAAATCAATCAGTAAAGAATAGTCATACAACTTTATTTGTTTTCGTAAACAAATAATAGTTTAATAATCATATCTTCTTGTAACAAGTTAAATAGTACAACGACATTTTTTTATGTTCACTAACCATTTTCAATTTGGTCTACAATTAAATAGTACAACGACTTTGTTTCTTGTTCACCAACTAATTCTTAGGTTGATCTACACTTTATTGTATGATGAAGTTTTTTTTTGGTTAGCCATAATCTCAGTATTGAGACATCAGACCACCCAAACCAAAGATTAGAGATCGTTTATAAGATCCATCCAAATATATCGATGATCCCTGAGAGAATTTGAACACTGCAATTATGTTATTAATTTTCTATAAATTCATAAGAGTGTAAGATAATGCATGATTGATTATTGTCAGTGATTTGTATGTGGCGTCATCTGGGAATAATTTCTGTAATAGACAACGTGGTAAGCAAGCAAATTTTATGGTAATTCTTTTAGAACTTCTAGAAGACGACAATAATATTGGTTTGTCTACCAAGTACAATAGTACAGCGAACTAATACTGGGTTAGAATTACAATTCGATAATAGTTAAAAATAAAATATACTATTATCTAGTTTAATATGACAGAATTCAACAAAATAATAGTCAGACGAACAAAATAATAGTCTTATTCATCTATTTTTTAAGTTAATGTTTGTTTTGTTGTACGGCAACTTTTTATTAATTAAAATAACAATCACCTCTTGTTTAAAACTACCATCAGTATAGTTTGGTTTAACAAAATTAACGATATTGTTAGGTAACCATTTTTTTTTTGTTGAATTTACCCATACTATTTCTTTGAGTGTAGTGATTTTGTTAGAGTGACCACCAAGTCATGAAAGTATATGGGAGTAATGTCAACTATAATTCAATTATTTTCTTCAATCGTTATTAATTATTTTTAGGTTGATCACTGTATATTTTTCAATAAAAGTATAGTAGGTTTCTTCTTTGATAATAGCTTCAACTATATTTCGTCAATAGTATCAACGCCACTGCAATATTCCTTTCAACAATATTTCCTAAATTATTGTTTAGGCTAACCACCCTGTATATTTTTCACTATAGTGATAGTAGGCTTTTTCCGAGAGGTAAATCGCAGAAAAAATATGTGTACACTAATACCCACTTTGTATAGTAATATCCAATAATACCTGGGTATATTGTGATAAACCTAATAATCCATAGCCATCCATACTTTAGAGTATGGATGGGTTAGTGCCGTTGTTAGCGAGTTAACGAAACTGTAGCAATGGCCTAGACTCGATTGAGTGAAGCAACGTGGTTAGTCGCTGTTCTCTCTACTGAGATCGAGCCTCAGCTGCAGCAGATGGCAATATTGCAGGGAATCATTGTTGTTAAAAAACGACCAATGAAAAAGAGTTTGTTGAAGTTGTACGCCTAGTAGACAACCGCGACAGATACCGTGTTGCAATAAGACATCCCTACAATAAAAGGAAGCTAATTCGATTCATTCATGGAACACAAAACTTGTATCCTGGCATTTCAACGAGAACATGGATGTTCTAGTGTCTGTTTATGCCAACCGAAGCTTCATTATTCCTATTCAACTATTAAATATATGAGAAAAATGCAAAGGAATGACATTTTATAAAAATAAATTTTCTTCCAATTATGTATGTATAACATTTAGATGTAATCAACAGTTGACGAGATACTATTGAAAATAGATGAAAATTGCGTATTTTAGTGACTTTTAATGGCCTTGTGGCTCGGGTTAACGTTATCCGATCGAGTTAAAATTTGGTACACTTAATTTTTAAAATAATTGGAAAAACTTTAGGGGGTGAGACCGAAAAAAAAAAATCCAGTGTCGCAAAATAAGGACCACCCTAGGGTATAGCATAACATAAACACACCACAGATAGTAGACAACCTCCCAAATCTAAAGCCAAGGCTGTCCGGAAGGGAGCTACACATTTGAAAAAACGCAGACATACATCCATACCCATCGGTGTTGTCAATACCGGGGGGCTGGGGCTCGAACCCAGAGCGCGATAGACAGTCGGTCAGCATATTCGCCACTCAATATGCCTTAACCGACTGAGCTGGCGTGCCGTATGCGTTCATAATTGTATATTTTCCCTCCATGCTCACTATTTATCCTTCTATTCACTAAGCAAAATGTTAAAAATATGTAATCAGAAGGAGAAAAAAGCTTTATTTTAATCGTTAGGACAGCTAAGGTTCCATAGTATGCATTTATCCGTGCGCTGGCCGCGCAGAGTGACAAAATTATTTGACTATTTTTTCCAGGAATACCATGGCTTTAGCGATAAATTTTATTAGGACATTTTTTGTTCAGAAACACGTGGTCCATACACCTGTATTTTTTATTTTTCCTACCCTGACTTAATTTCAAAATTTTGAAAAGATGGATGAAAAATTTTTTTTTTTCACTTTTCTTTTATGTTCTGCGTCCGAGCGGAATGTAAACTTTTCAGGATATTATTCTATATACTTTCACGAACTCATTACAAAAAAGTTATTCATTTTGCAAGTTTTTGTAGGTTTCACTATAAAATGTTCTCTGTCATCTGGGCTACTAATAGTACCTAAAAATACCTACTAATTTCCAGTGGTGTGCCTCAAGGCTCGATCCTAGGAACACTTGTGTTTATTATATACACCACTAATCTAAAAAATTCGTTAACTCAATGTGGAGCGCACTTCTATGCTGATGATACGCAAATTTACTTGTCGTTTCCTAAGTCCACTATAGCTAATGCCGTAGACATCTTAAATGCTGATCTAAACTCACTTATCAAGACCTCAGAAAATCATTGTTTAACCGTAAATCCTTCAAAAAGCTCAGTTGTACTCTTTGGAAGGAAGAAACAAAGAGATGAGTGTCAAGACATGTTAAAAGTAATTGTTGGCAATGAAGAGCTAACACTTTCACAGGTGGTACGTAATTTAGGACACATCCGAGGACACATCACTTAGATTTACAAACCATGTGAACCTTTCAATAAAAAACGCATACAGTAATCTTAAATTAATATTTTCCTATAATTCTCTACTTAATAAAAAAACAAAGGTAATGCTATGTGACACTTTGGTTTTATCCCACTTTAATTATGGAGATGTAGTCTACAATCCATGTTTAACAGAATATGATAGCTCCAGTATTTAACGTATCCAAAACGCATGTGCTAGACTTATTTGTTCCATAAAAAAGTATGAATCTATTTCTCCTTCAATTAAAGAACTGGGCTGGTTAAAAATGAAAGAACGGCGTTTACTTAGTAGTTGCATTACATTTCACAAAATAATTATTCTTAAAACGCCGCGGTATCTATATAATAAAGTAAAATTTAGGCACGATATCCATCAGTTGAATACCCGTCACAAAAATATTTTAACGGCACCTGTGCATCTGACAACTCTCTTTGAAAGATCGTTTTCATATAATATATTTAAGATATATAATAGCATTCCTCAACGTATTAAGGAAATAGAGAAAATAACAAAATTTAAACAAAAATTAAAAACAGAAATGATCAACAATAATTTCCCATGAATCAATAATTTTATACATGTCTATATGTTAGTTTACATAATTATATATTTGTTATATTATTATATGTATGCATGTGTATATGTGTATGTATGTATATATATTATTTTCTTTTTTTCTTCGGTTAAGTGGAAGAGCGCGCATTAGCGCGAACTTCGCCGAATTACATGATATGTAAACATTTTGTATGTTCATGTAAATAAAAAGACATTTATTATTATTATTATTATTAATATCTAATTGTACCTAATAATACCCAATAATACCTAATAATACAACGGTATTAAGTTTTATAGTAATACCTGAGTATTTCTTAGTAATACCCAGTAATACCAATTAATTCCCACTAATAAATAGATAGTACTAAAAATTACCTGGTATCACCAGAATAATATCTAGTAATAACGAGCAATATCTTAACAATCCCTCATAATACCTCTGAAATACCCAGTAATACCTAAAAATACTCAATGAACCTAAGAATACCCAATGATACCTAGTAATGCCCGGAAGATTTACACCAAAATATCCCAGCGGTTTACCTCTCGGCTTCTTCTAGGCAATAGTGTCACCTACATTCCAAATATTATTTTTCACGATATTTTGTCAACTAAAAATAATCACCCTGTATATTTTCCATTTAACGTACAGTAGGCCATATGGATCCTATAATCGCAAAGCATAGATATCAACAGGTTTTCAATGTGCAAAATAAGCATTTCACTGAATCATTTTCACGCGATGGGTTGAATTTAATCAAAAACCACATTGGCGCATATACTTGCGGAATAAACTCGGTAACACTATGCAGACTTTGGCGGAAGATAAGATTCGCCATCTAGAATGTGTTACTTTTCCAGGATCATGATTTGATAAAACAGTTGAACTATTTCCTTCAGATATTGCACGACAAATCGGCACTTAATTTATTGAAATTAATGTTTGGTAAATCACAATTGGAAGGTTTGAATTTGATAAGTGGAAGATTTTTATAATGTTCTTTTTGTTTTCTTAGGGAACTAGGGAGGGCCTTGTGTCTTCATCGATATACTGGAACAGTTTCCACAATGGTGGTTTTTTCGTATCACATATGAATCTTTGTAGAGGATGTTTTATCTTTAACGCATAGTTAACTGTTTTTCGATTCTGTATTGACTATCGTTCCATCACATCTCACAGCTACAAGTTTATCTCAGCTGTAATTGTTAGTCGCTAAGGTGAAAACCGATTTAAACGTATGTTTTTTATCAATGAAATATGCTCTTCAACTATATTATTTTTCTACGAGATTTGGTATTAACTTTCTCCAGCACAAAGGTTTTATCTTTTTCTTATATAAAGTATATAACTTTCAACGACTCAGAAGTTTTTGCAATTGTAGTTTTTTTCTAGTTCTTATCTTACTTCTATTAATTACCTTGGTTGTATTATCTTATGTGAAAATCTCAACACATTTTAAGACTGCAGTAGCAATTGCAGCTATAGACCTACCAGGTGAGCTAACCATATCGCAAATTAGTACTGACACAGGGCCATAACGAATATAAAAGTATTACTTGGAAATAACGCATTTTGAATTTATCCATACTTTATGAAATCTGTTATTGTCGGTTTAAACGTGATATTTATTGTATACAAGAGATACTTTGATGTTTCTGTAGCCTTATTATGAATGTCTTTTGTATAATTAGCACAAAAAAACTTTGCTTTGATAACATTTTATTGTTTAGTTACCTAACTATTTCCCTTATTCTGTGTTATACTGTTTGCATAAACTAGATTCCCAAGATAAAAATAACTTGGGTTACAAAATAATATTATACAGTGTGTCCCAAGATAGATGTAACAAGAGGTGTAATGGACCAAAAATTTTGGAATTTTGGAATGGTATTTGGGGATTGAGTCCTGCGTGTTGTAAAACTAAAGTATACAAAAAATGACTTGATTTGGTGTTTTATAAGCAAAGTTGTAAAAATCACCTCTAATAAAGTATCTTTATTTTTCAAAATATGAAAAAATTCCACTAAGAAAAGTTATTTAGAATGCAATTTTATATCTCTATACCAAATTTCAGGAATATAAAATTATTTTTTTGAAACTTCCCATTTTTTGCGAATTAAGAGTTGAATTCATATTTAAAGTTGTGTAGGAGCAAATGTTAATCATCTGAAAAAGTAGGCTATTGGTAAACAAAAAATTGAATATACAAGATGTAAGAAGGTATAATGTTAATCGAACTAGTTGTAAAACAAGAAACAATTACTAACAGAAGATTAATGAGGTTTAAAAATTATAACAAGTAATTAATGTCAAAAACATAACAGATTCACAAACAAATTAATTATTGACCAATACAAAACAATGTTTACAATTTTTTTATTATTCGACGTAGCTACCACCCACATCCACACACATTTCGATCCTTCGCCTGAAGTCCTTAAAAGAGTTTCGAATAAGATCTAACGGTATGGTGTTTACGGCATTTGTAATTCTCTGCTTCAATACTGCTACATCGTTAGGAAGTGGTTCAGCGTAAACCAACTGTTTGCGGCGACCCCATAAAAAGAAATCCAATATTGATAGGTCTGGGGATCTCGCCAGCCACTTGATCGGTCCATTCCTGGCAATCCAATTTTCTCCAAAATTTAAATTCAACCACCGATTAACCGTTTCTGTGGAGTGGCCAGGGCAACCATCATGTTGAAAATGAACTAAAGGCATATCTCTTAAAATATTTAAATGTTCTTCAGAAAATCTTTCAAGAAGCTGTAAATAAGTATGCTGGTTTAACCTTCCCTCAATGAAATAAGGTCCAATAACTCCAATGTGATAAGAAACGGCACATCATACATTCACTTTTTTATAATATTGTCTTCTACAATGAATTCTAAAATTTGGATTTTCAGAAGCCCAATACCGACAATTCTGAGATGAAACAACACCATTGGTTGTGAATATGGATTCATCTGAGAAAATTATGAAATGATGAAAAAATCTCTATTCCATGATTTTATCTCCAATGGTCAAACAAAAATCCAACCTACGGCCGTCATCTCCCTCTTCAAGCGTATGTTTATAATTTGCTTTATATGCCCTAATTTTCTTTGCCTTGTAAATTCTTTGGAGTTCAAACTTCAAAGTTCAAAATTTTGGAGAAAATTGGATTGCCAGGAATGGACCGATCAAGTGGCTGGCGAGATCCCCAGACCTATCAATATTGGATTTCTTTTTATGGAGTCGCCTCAAACAGTTGGTTTACGCTGAACCACTTCCCAACGATGTAGCAGTGTTGAAGCAGAGAATTACAAATGCCGTGAACTCCATACCGTTAGATCTTATTCGAAACTGTTTTAAGGACTTCAGGCGAAGGATCGAAATGTGTGTGGATGTGGGTGGTAATTACGTCGAATAATAAAAAAATTGTAAACATTGTTTTGTATTGGTCAATAATTAATTTGTTTGTGAATCTGTTATGTTTTTGACATTTGTTACTTGTTATAATTTTTAAACCTCATTAATCTTCTGTTAGTAATTGTTTCTCGTTTTACAATTAGTTCGATTAACATTATACCTTCTTACATCTTGTATATTCAATTTTTTATTTACCAATAGCCTACTTTTTGAGATGATTAACATTTGCTCCTACACAACTTTAAATATGAATTCAACTCTTAATTCGCAAAAAATGGGAATTTTCAAAAAAATAATTTTATATTCCTGAAATTTGGTAGAGATATAAAATTGCATTCTAAATAACTTACTAGTGGAATTTTTTCATATTTTGAAAAATAAAGGTACTTTATTAGTGGTGATTTTTGCAACTTTGCTTATAAAACACCCTGTAGAACACCAAATCAAGTCATTTTTGATATACTTTAGTTTTACAACAAGCAGGACTCAATCCCCAAATAACATTACAAAATTCCAAAATTTTTGGTCCATTACACCTCTTGTTACATCTATCCTGGGACACACTGTATATATTCTTACCCATATATTTTAAGAGTATATATTTTTAATATAAATTCCATCTCCGAATTATTTACTGATTAAAATAATTACTTGATATATTCTTTTTAATTATGATTACATAAATTTGTGACCCCGACGTAATACCTGTCACACCCCACGTGATCCTTATCACATAAATTGGTGACCCGAACAGGAAATAATTGACCTAAATTTAAAATTAAATTTGCAAACAAGAAATGGATTTATAGTATTTTCCTTGATAGACGACATTGATTTTGTTATATATTGCTGATGTTGATCGACATGATTTCAAATATGGTCCGACTTGCGTAATTTCTAGATTTGTATAGTGTCTACACGCGCTGATAAGTTATTTGGTATTTTTGAAATTTAATTTTTAGAACGACCTTGTTGAAGATTACAAGATTCAAGCTTACTTTTTGAAATTATCATTTATTGTACATGTACATACTCCTTTCCACTATGTATTTTTAGACCAATCAATCATTCAAATTATATTCATTCATTTGATCTACTGTTACTAATTTTTCAAATATGGTCGTCTCAAACGCAGATGAACCAACAGATCTCGAATACCCTATTGTAACCGATCCAGTTGTCTCACCAAATCAATACGTCACGTCATTAAAACTTCCCCCTTCTGGATATCTAAACCAGAGGTATGATTTTCGCAGGTAGAAAATTACATCTGCCATTTTGGCGTCCCGGTTCATATCACTACTGACCAGGGAGTACAATTTGAATCTAAATTATTTCACGAATTTTCAAAATTTTTAGGATTCCATCGGGTTCGCACAACCTCTTACCATCCAGAGAGCAATGGAATAGTGGAACGTTTCCACCGCTCATTAAAGGTTAGTTTACTAGCTAGAGCGAATTCAATTAATTGGGTTTCGGAACTCCCTATTATTTTATTAGGTTTGAGAGCTATGTCCAAAGTTGACTTACATTGTTCGTCTACGGAACTGGTTTTTGGCCAAATACTACGTCTCTCTGGAGAATTTTTTATTAAGTCACACGTCAATACGGAAGTTCCTTATTTTATTAGTAAATTAAAATGACGTGTTTGACAAGTTAGATTTTACAAACCCCAATCCTAATCATTTTTCTCAAAAATCATTCATAAGTCCTGATGTTAATACTTGCATACTTTGTATTTCTTCGTAATACACGTATTTAACCTGTTTTCTCGCCTTTGTTTGAAGGTCCTTACGAAGTGATTTCGCGTACGGCTAAAGTTATCACCATCCTTAAGCGGGGAAAAGAAGTGATTTGAAGATACAAATTTTGCTTTTTTCGACACACCCTAAAATTGTACAGAGAAGGAGAAAGAAGAGAGAAAAAAAATGAAAGCAGTTTTATTTAAAATAAGATAAAATACATAAGGGTGGTAACTGTACTTATTGGCAGTTAGAATATACAAAAAGAAAATGAAATAGATATCAGCAATTTTGGTATTTATATGAGTTTTCATATAATCATTATTTTACATTATGAATTTCTTTGAAAATTTCTTAAACTGCTTGTTACTTATTTGCCTTAAGGAAGGGGAGATAATTGAATAATTTAATGCTCGAATAATTCACAAATCTTAAGTACGCCTTGCTATTAGCTTTAGGCAAGCTAATATCCTCATTTATGTTTGATCTTGTGCTATATACATAACTTATCATATATTAAATGAATAATTTTTAAAATAAAGTTTAGAGAGTAAATAAAATGAACAAACCTGAAAGTTTCATTATATTTGTTTAGCTAAACAGCCGTTCTGTTCTGACGAACACGTTCAGACTTGTGAAAATTATTTTTAATATATTTCTTTGTAAAATTATCACTGGGTTTAAAGTTGTTTGTAAGCTCCTCTTCATATGATGATCCCATAACTTACCGTTGGCTTTACTAAACTTATATGTACGGTTTCTAATTGTTTAACTTTTAAAAGATTTTTCAGCTGATAAAATTTAAACACTAGCCTGCACATTTTATTAGTTACCATTTCTATTTGGCTATTGTACCTCAAAAATGTATCTACTGTAATCACCAAGTATTTTACTTCATCTACTGTTCTTATATATTTGTTACGATTACGTGTTGCAGGGTTTAGACCTTTATGAAAAATTAAATACTCTGTGTTAGATTTATTTGTGGTGTTAAGTGAAAATGTGACATGAATTTATATATTTTGAATTTAACCATTTTCTTATAAGCCAATTTCAGCTTTTAGCTTGACCTTTAGCCAGCTGACATCAAAGAAGAGCATGACAGTATCTTTTAGATAAGCAACGACATTTCTAGAGATACTTAACGTAAATACGTCATTCATATACAGTTAAAATACAACAAGGCCTAAAACTGTTCCTTGAGGAACTCCAATTTAGATCAATAAATTTTAACTTTTTCTTCGTTTTATTACTCTTTGAAATCGGTTAGACAGGTAATCTCTGGGTTTAAATTTCCACGTAATGGCGGTTACTGTTTGGAAAAGGTAGTTGGTATTATTGTGATTAGCATGCAATTCCAGTTCTTTACAGAGGTCTTGTCGATAAGTATTTTTATCTCTTCGACAGAGTCTGCATTTTCCACGTTGGTTTTTTTAACTGTTATAATCCCAAAGCAGTATTGGCACCATGAGCCTTGTGACATTTCAACTTTCTACGTATCTTTCTTTATGCTTCTGTTGCTGTTCCTGTGATGTTCCCTTTAGAGAATCCCACATTTAGGTACTATATTTAATGGGTTAACTTTATTTATATATTCCATGAATTTATTTTGGAAATTTAGGCCGTGGATGTTGTTGAAATGCAGTATTAACCATCGTATATGTATATTCCGCACACCAAATTCACCAACAATAGCTTGCAAGTGATTATCGATCAGTGTAAAACTAAGTTTGGTGTTGAAAGCACCCATAATCTTGGTAACTTCCTTGCTTAGAATAATATGGAGTAAGGTTTCTAGATCTTTGTAGAATGCCTCCAGCTCCCCCTCTTCAGCAGCAGTTGTAGGGGCATATACTTATACCAAATTCACCATTCCTGGTATCACGCTGATTTTTATCTCAAATCAAAATCGCACCACAAGCCACTCCAAATAAATTCTGTCATCAGCAATTTTGTACCAAGATTCCTAGGACTAATTGACAACCACAACGGAGAAACTGAACTATAAATATTAAAACAAGCGCTTCTATAAAACGGCTGTGACAGAACATCATAGAACATGATCCATAGACAAAGCACAAGACTCATTCCAAACACATCGTACCGAGCCTCTTGAACAACAGAAAACCTTTCTACTTTATATAATAGGTGCCACAGATAACACCCTAAAAGTCCTGAAAACCAACATAACAATATTTACAACACAGCAAAGTATTTCTAATCTAATCAGAACTTCAAAAGATAAAATCTATAACAACTCTCACCGTGCTCCAATTCACATTCGACAAACCAACAGATGCATTAACAGCAAAATATATTAGCATCGCTTTGCAGTCAGAAAAGTCATTTCCACCTCATCTTTAGCCCAGCACCGGCTCTTAGCAAGTCACAATGTAGGCTTCCACCAAATGAAAACGTTCTCTATTTCCGGAAAACTCGAAGCAATCGAAATTGAGGACGTGCCAGTTGTCTAAATAAAAACGACGATGTCCTTCGACTCCCAGTGGTTTGAAAATTATTTTAATCTAAAAATTGACCACCCAACCTCCAGTCACACCTGGCAACGTCTCAACTACTAAAACTAACAGTTCTGCACTGTCTGCCTCATCTACGGACCCTTCATCTCCTGCCCTTTCCTAAGCACTGACCCCATTATAAATAACTTCATTACCGGTGAATGTTCAGAAAGAAGGAACTTGAAACTTCAGTGGCAATATCTGTTCATAAAAAAGATAAAGAAGAGGATATTAAAAATTACAGGCAAATATCATTACTTAGTGTTATTTCTAAAATTATAGAAAAAATGGTCTGCAACAAGATCATGAATTATTTAGAAATAAATGATATATTAAAAGATATCCAACATGAATTTTGAAGTTCTGCGCAAGCTGTTAGTCTGGGAGTACCTCAGAGATCTGTCCTGAGACCACTATTATCATTAATTCACATTAATGATCTACCATTGCACGTTAGCAAAGGACTCATAACTATATACGCGGTTGATACTACTATGTATATCTCTAATTCTAGTGCTGATGCTAAAACAATTTTAGATGAGATGGATGCCTGGAGTGATCGAGATGAATTAATTTTAAATAAGATTAAATCAGTATTCATAAATTTTACTTCAATGAAATGCCTCACTTTGTGGTACCTCGTTAAGTGAAAGAACAAAATTGTAGAGCACATGTATTGACATACACACTGTCGTGGGAACCGCATATGGACTATGTTTGCGATAAATGAAATAAATCTTATTTTGCTTTCTCAAAGTATACATATTTGGGGAAAGTTTAGTGGTGTATTTGGTTATTTGTGGTACGAAAACGTATAATAAGACTAATATACAAACTTGGTAATACAGAAACAGCTGTAGAAGTACTTTTGTTTCCAAAAGAGCATTAACCGTGTGCCTATATATAGTTTTATAATCTTATAAGTGTATCATATATGTAAAATGCAATCTGCATTAATTTCTTATGATATCTAAAAATCGCAGATATAATACAAGACACAGGAATTTATTTATTTCTCAGCATAAGACTTCGACTTTTAAAGAATTTAAAGGGTCTCTTTACTATAATGGGATATAGTCCAGTCAACGGGAGTGAAAACTAATTTGAGTGCTAATGAATGGATTTTGATGAAATCTTGTGCAATGTGTTTGTAATGACCTTAATAAAAAAGTTGAAAAAAGATTAGAGTAAAAAATGATCGGAAGGGGTAGAAAACACCCCTTTTATCACGGGTTCCGTAACTTGTCGAAATAGGTCAAAAATGAAAAAAAAAATAGACAATATATTTACCTTTTTTGCCCAAAATAAAATGTTTTTACTCTTGTGAATATTTTCGAAAAATGCATATTTTTCGAGATATGGGCACTCGAAAATTCCTAAAAGTGGGGGAGGGGAATGTAAAAGTTAAAAAAAAAATCTGAAAAAATTCAGGTAAATGTATCATCGAAGTACAAGACTTTTTATATTTGCAACTTTTCTGTGAAGTGCATTTTCACCAAGTTTTTCCGGAAAAATATGAGAAACTCTTTGAAATTGTAGCGCTTTAAAAATATGTAATTTAAAAATTTGAAAAAATTCAGACGTATGCATTGAGGCATTCTAAACATTTTTTTGTCTCTTGGAATTTTTTTGTAACTTGCTAATTTTCCGATTTACAGGTAGCTTTTCATGATAAATAATGTGCTACATTTTTTGCACATTAAAAAAATACATGAAAATTCGAAAACTGAGCGTGATTTATATATATTATTACAAAGAAATATGAAACCCATATAGTTATACCATTTTTAAAGGTTAAATATAATTTGTAAATAGAAAATGAGAAAAAGTTTTGTTTGAATCAGTTCTCCCACTTTTACCAAAAAAACCAAAACAGAAAAAAAGTTGTAAAAAAATGGTATAACTATATAGGTTTCATATTTCTTTATAATGATATATAAATCACGCTCATTTTTCGAATTTTCATGTATTTTTTAATGTGCAAAAAATGTAGTACATTATTTATCGTGAACTGCCTGTAAATCGCAAAATTAGCAAGTTACAAAAAAATTCCAAGGGATAAAAAATGTTTTACGTCTGACTTTTTTCAAATTATTAAATTACATATTTTTAAAGCGCTACAATTTCTCATGTTTTTTCTGGAAAAACTCTGTGAAAACGCACTTTACAGAAAAGTTGGAAATAAAAAAATCTTGTATTTCTACTAGTCATTTGGTGCTCAAAAAAGAAGTTACCTGGAAGTTTTCCGGGAGTTTTGAAAATTGGTGATTTTATAGATTTCGATGTGCTCTGTCCGAATTTCTACTTTACCACCTCGTATCTTTGCCGCTCCCGCCGCCATATTGGAAATATAGTGCGTAGGAACCGTTTTTTGACAATATCTCCTTTCCGATTCATTTTACGATAAAAACAGTTATATACCATTATCATTTTTTTAATAACCTTTTTTAATTTTTGTGCTAATTCTACAAGTTACGGAACCCGTGATAAAAGGGGCATTTTCTACCCATTCCGATCATTTCCTACTCTAATATTACTTCAGTTTTTTTATTAACGTCACTACAAACATATTGCACAAGGTTTCATCAAAATCCATTAATTAGCACTCAAATTAGAGACTTTGGTCATTTTAGCGCTCCGTTGACTGAACTAATAATACTGCTGAAATTATTAGATGTCTAAATTTTTCAAGATACGAGAAAAAAATTAAGGATAGTGTGAATGAATTCTTAAACAGATCTACAGATTTACAGATACATATAATCTGTTATCCGTAGCTTTTATATAGAGTGTGTATAGTGTGTTGGGGTTGCACGTATAATTTCCCTGTCTAATATGTCATTTATATTAGGTATGAATCAACATTTTATTATGCTTTAGTGCATGTCTTTTAGTTTAGATGCTGATATGCTGTATACACATGTAATGTGAAATGGTACAATATACGCACGTTAAAGAATGTTTATTCCCTCTGTGTTTTAAAATATTAATTACTCGTTTTGCTTTACGATGTTTCCTATGAAGTGTTACTTTTATCCCTGCAGGATATGAAAATTTATATTTAGATATATGTGTTGGCCAATGAAACAACAGTTTTACAGAGAGTAATCCAACAAGGGTTTATTTCATTGTACCATTTTTTAGCATTCTGTACAATTGACATTTTAATCCCGCCTGCGTGTCGGCGAATGTAGACAAATATTTTGATATATGTGCTTTTTGTCCCAACGCATGATGATAACGAAATTATTCAAATGAATACTTGTCCATTACACAATAAGAAAATATAAAGGGTGAAGCGTACCCTGTAAAAGCCTTTGCTTGTTTTTCGTTTTAATCCTAAACCAATTTGTGCAAAGAGGAAAGTTTACCAAAAATTTTCAGTAAATAACGCTGCTGCTATTTTAAGCACTGCTTTATCCGCTTGATAATCCTGAGAAAGGCAGTTCATAAAATGTATATATAAATACAATTTGAAGAGAATAATGGCACAGGAAATGTGAGGTTTTAGTTTATAAATTAATTATTCCGGCGTTTCAGTGATCCGCAATTTTAACCAATAAATGTTGATTTAAAAGAGTCCTGAACGAATTTGGACTGGTAACTTCGCTGCTTACTGTCCTGTAAATCGATTAAATACATATACAGTGTGCTTCGCAAAGGTTAAATTAAAGATTATTTCACCTAACTTACCTCTATAGCAAGTTGCGTCCCTGAGGAGAGAATATGAACGTTCCTGCCATCTTGTACTAAAGAAACAAGAATTTATATATTAAGGGCAATATTTGCAGCTTCTGCAATTTTATGTGGTTTGCCCACTCTCAGAGTAGTTCATTATTACATCTTTTAGTGTATGACTTAAATGACATTAAATTGATACTCTGCCATTGTTGCTCTGTATTTGTCACTTTTTGATCAGATGTATATTTTAATATTTATTATTTACTGCCAGCGTTTACCCTGTTCGTTTCTGTTTTGTGATCAGGATCCTGAACAGACCTGATGGTTTGAAGATTTTTATGAAGTTCCTTAAAAATCAGTAACTGATTCAATACGCAGAACCGCATGAGAATGAGTTTAATGAATGAATATTGATTATAAATTTAATTTGTATAAGGCAAAAATAATTCATTGTCTAACTAAATAACTATACATAAAACAATTCTGATCCGCATACACACATGATAAGTTTGGGGCACATCCCGAGGATGTTTAATGACAACTACATTCAAGGGTTAAAATGAGGGTAATTGTTAAATGGAGCACTATAAATATGGTGGAGAGACTTTCTTTATAATAAAATATATACTCTTTAATAGTTTTCTCAAAAACTGACTTTTTTATTTATTCCCTTTTTTGACATTTTTTTTTATATTTTTATTGACAAAATTAATCGTACATTTCTAACATCCTCCCACCTTTGCAATTTTAAACGACAAAAATTGCAAAACAAACATTTAATAATTGATTGAAGGATATTCAGAATGTTTACACTGTAAGCCTAAACGATTTGGTATTTTAACTAAACGTCCACTTCGTGTGGTAATCTTGCACTTCTTCATCTTCAAGAATATTCCTGACTTGAAATATTTCATTACTAGTTTCACCAGGTAATACATCGCCTTTACTCTTTGGGAGTTGCTCGAATGTTTCACTGTCATCGCCGGACACTTCTAAGGGGCACAAACGCTGAAATGGACGAACCAACTCTCCACCAGCTACTTTAATACGCGCCACCCTGGGAATATTATCCTTACCCATATTTCAATAACCTTAGCTAATGGCCAATTTACTGGTTTAGAATTATTATTTTCTAGAAGAACGACATCACCCACTGCAATGTTTGATACTCTTCTTTTGCCACTATGAACCAGGTTTGCTAAGTATTTTTTTCGAAATCGCTCGCGTAAATTGTCTCTAAGTTTTTGAAGGTATCTTTGTCTTTTTAAAAATTGAGTTCTGTGATTTCGTTATGGTTCTAGGCAACATACAAAGCTGTACAAAAGAAATATGTTTTAGCCATGTTGCAAATCGTTTTACTATATCTTCCGGCAAAATCTTATCCCAACTACATTTTAGTTTCCATGTTTCCTGTAATAGAAGTTTTGGTAAGAGTGATACTGATGTGGTAAACCCTATTGGGTCAAATATTCTTTGAGCAGCTGACAACAATATTCTTTTAGTCACTTTAGTGATATCCATTTGAATTAATGCCTGAATATCACAGAACAGTGTATCTTGCGTAAAATTCCATCGTAAACCCAACACAGAAATAACATCTTCGGAAGAATTACATTGTTGTTTAAACTTCTTACCTTCTTCCTTTGGTTCGTTGTACTGCCAACCTCTGAGATCGAACTGTGCAGTTGACATCAAATATTTTAATTCATCTATAAATTTCTGTAAATCTGTAGTATTTTTAACACTAGTTACGCAATTGTCGACATAAAATGATTTCCTCAATTTTTCAGCTGTATTTTTTAAATAATCTGGTGCTTTTTCTAAATGATGATCTATAGTTGCTGCTAACAAAAATGGACTTTGTGAAACACCAAATACGACTCTACAATATCTATAAGTTTTAATTTTTTTGCATTGTTGATCTGGGACGCCTCCATATTGCTTAAAAGCCACTTCGTATCTATTTTCTTCATTCATTTTAACTGTTTCCTTAAAATGTTTTAACACATCGGCTTCTAAGTCAACTTTTGTTTTAACATCCGCAGGATCCTTAATTCCTAAGACATCTAGATTCCATAAATTCGATACGGACATATTATTCAAACAAGAAAGATGTACTAGTTCGTTGTCCCATGATACTGCCCCATCACAGTCCAACCTAAACGCGTTTCCATGGCAACCAAACTGTCATCAATTTTTTCTATATTTCCAGTAAACAATTGTCCAATGATATCCGCCCCTAATAATAATGAAATTTCAGGAACATTAGAGCCAACATCTGTAATAATTATATTTTTAGTTCTTAAATTCTCAAGACATGCTGAATTCTTTAGTCTTGGTATATAATTGCAAATATTTCATTGATCTAATAATGTCCAGTTGAGTTTAAAAGAATTTTCCAAGTTTTCAATTAAAACGTCATATAAATTATGTATATTTACAGCAGATTGTATTCCTCCGAAAACTCCTTGAATAATACTTTTTTAAAATTCATATCGATGGCACATTTCGATAAAATATATGATCTCTGTGACCCTGAATCTAGCAAAGCTCTCACAACTTTTCTTTTATTATCACTTACAAGTCGAACAATTATTGTTTGTAATAAGGTCTCTGTATGATTGTTACTTGTAAGTACATTTTCAACCCTTTTATTTTCAGTAAATGCTTTTTCTGCATTTCTTGTTTCAGATTGTTTTGTTACATTAAGATCAGGACACATAATAGCATAATGCCTTTTTTCACAAATAAGACACTTGATAAATGTTTTACATGTCTTTATATTATGATTTGATTTTAAACACGCAAAACATATTCTTAATGACATTCCGTCTTTCATCTAATGTCAAATTTCGCGCTCTAAAACAATCCTGACTTGAATGTGAAATTTTTTCGTAAAAAATACAACTAAAGTTGGGTTTCTCGCCTCCCTTTTTACCTGCTGAAAATATCGTAGCTGCTGTATATATTTCTTCTACCTCCTCTACCTTTCGCTGACGGGTGGATTTTTTATCTTGTCCTTTCTCAAATCCAAAACTTGTGCATGCTAAATGAATTCTTTCTTCACTTTCTACTTCTCTTATAAAAGCTAATAACATTTTTAAACGATTAGCTGAATCAACTGTGTTTTTAGCGTCTTTATAAGTACTGCGATGCCTCTTCCATGCAATTAAAACACTTTCAGGTAAAGAGGATTCGACTAATGGGTAAAGCATAGCAGCATATTTATCGCTGGTTACACCTAATGACTCTAAAGCTCTTAACTGTGTTTCCAACTTATCAAATAAACTTGTCAAACTGAGACTTGTTCTATTTTTTGTTGCTTGCTGAAGAACTATATTTAACAACTCTCTAACATATACCTCTATGAGGAATTCATCTCTAGCAAACCTGGTTCGCAATTGATCGATGGCCTTTTCATAATTCTGACCTGATGGGGGAAAACTTTCAACCAACTCTCTGACTGCAGAACTTTGCTCGGTAGCCTGTATCAAGTATTGGAATTTGTCCTCAAGATCGATATCTACATCTTCATGAATCTTTTTAAACTGGCCCCAAAATCCAATCCAATTACCATCACCATTAAATTTTTTAAATTCTAATTTGGGTAATCGGAATTTTCTTCTTTTCTCTGTAGTTTCCACAACTTTCACCTGCCCATTCTCTTCAATTTCCACAACTTTCACCTGTCCAGCTACGTCAATCTTTAAAAAACATTCAAGTTTTGTTCGATACGCAATACATTCTTCTCTATAAGATTCAATCGTGTCTATTTTTTGTTCCATGTCATCATCTTCAACTTCAGATGAAAATAATAACTCTTTTAGCTTATCATCAATAGCAAATAACCTGGCACTTTTATCTTCTAATTGCTTAGAAATAGTTATAACCTCTTCCTTGTCGATCTTCGTAAACATACGCCTCAACTGTGTCCTCTCCTTCTTTAATTTATTCATATTCTCCATTACTAGTCCTGTCACGGTCGCTAAATGTTAAATGGAGCGCTATAAATATGATGGAGAGACTTTCTTTATAATAAAATATATACTTTTTAATAGTTTTCTCAAAAACTGACTTTTTTATTTATTCCCTTTTTTTAACATTTTTTTAAATATTTTTATTGACAAAATTAATCGTATATTTCTAACAGTAATAATCAAAAATATTCGAATTTGTGGACATGTTTGGTAAGGTTGGTTTGGTGTTGAAAGAATTGATGGTAATGATAACGAAACGTTGGTTCACTTGTGGCTACTTTTATGAGTCCCTAGGGACGATTGTATGATTCGTTAGGACGAATCATTTGAAAATGATTTTTAGATATCATATAAGGTTACATTAGGTTTTTCAACTCTTAAAAGCACACTCACGTTCTACCATACACAAATTGTACATTCCAAAATTCAATTTCCGTTTTCATTACTGTTTTCGTCTTTGTTTTTTCTTATCCGATAGCCGAGGTTTAATTTTATTGGAAGTTTTACGGATTCTCTCTTTTTACGAGTGTAAGGTTGCTGGCCTTACGACTCAACCCCCCTTCCTTGGAGGACCGGGTATCTCACTTTGTCTGGTCCTTTTCCATTGACGCTACCGTCGGCATAGCTCTCAGGATCATGAGGACACGCAAGCTCCCCCACTCGGCATAGTGCCTTCGTCAAGGTGGAGCTAATATCAACTTTAATAAAACTCAAAATTAAATCAATCCAAAAACTTTATCATACGACTCAACGCGACGTTTAAAATACTATTTACAAAACTTTAGATAGTTGTCTTTATCTTTTTCACTTCATAATTTCGAGTAATATAAGTTGTACAAACGTTTATCATAGTTATAAAATCTTTCCTAACACTATGTGCTGCTTGGGTTGTGTAGTTAACAATTTATTCACCAACTCGTAAATAAATGAATTAATAAACATAGAAGAACCCTCTCAACAAAATTAGTCGACGCCACTGCATTAGATTTGCGTTACAAATTAGTTTTAAGATTTCCTGCTATTTTTTATCCGCTAATACACTCAAAGAGCCAATAAATTTCACGAAAACGCCACAAACAGCTCACAGACGGCTTCGATGTTTTGCAACCCGAGATGAACACCGTCTATTCCGTTTTGAGTGATGATACATTTAAATAAAACGTATAGGAGAGCACAATAGCCCTTTCTGCTGAATAATATTTCCTAAATGGTTTTGTTATGAAATTCTAATTTAAATAAGTGGCTTTTAAAGTAATGTATGCATTACGAGGCCCTAGTTGCTTTTGAGAACACCGGTTATCTAAATTTACTAGATATATTTTAACACCGCATAATGCTTGTCGGAAAGCAGTACTATTAACTTGTCGGAAACTTCAAATTTATAAGGAGAAATTTGCTAGAGAAGTGGGTAAAGTGAATCGTGTTGAGTACTCTATATTTTTCGTAATATTATGTACGATGTGTTTCCGGTTGAGCTTGTAGATCGGTTTGAGCTTAGGAAAATTGATTTTTTTCTTTAAATTGTACTGAATAAGTTCGACTTTTCTAAACGTTTTGTGCAGTTTTTTAATTATGTCGAATCAATACTTCATTTTGTAGAGTATAGTTCAAATTTATATTTACCAAAACAACATTTTGTTACTGATCTCTTCCCCATGCTGCCTTTCAATTCATAGTACATACTTCCACTTTCGGTTTGATTTATAAGGTTCATCGATAGATCTGCCTTAGAGGAGTATTGAAAGAAAACATGGAGGCGGGGAGGAACCACGAAGAAGAAAATCCAGAGTATTTTTGGCATAAAATAACTGTAAACAAGAAGGTTTGGTTTGATACCTTCAGACATCTGAAAAAATATAGATGAAATAACAGCATGCACGCGAAAAGATACATACTACTGCAACACTGGACCAAGAAACTAGAGGAAGGAGGCAATGTAAAAAAAAACTAACAAAATTAACACAAGAAATGGACCTCTGACTCTTGGATAAGCCATCGTCAAAGAACCAGCTTCTAGAAATAATGACTAGAGTTATAAAAAATACTTTACCAGAAGTAGACAAAATAAACAATGAGTTAATGTACTATGAATCGGAGAAGGTAAAGGAGCAAACCTTACAAATTATAACCATAGCTGGATGGAAATTACAGCTCTGCTTAAAGAATGGGACATGATCATAGAAATATCTCTGTCTAAAAGCAACTTATCACAGAGTATAGCAGAATAACACTCTGCAGTGTCGGAAAACCACCAAACTGCCAAACAGTATTCATCAAAGGTAGATTAATGAACTCTCAGAGTATTTTGGAAGAAACAAGAAGAATTGACAACTACACAGAGTCGCAATATATCTCTCGAAGACATCTATTACTATTACCTTTACGCAGCAAAGTATCGTACTACCTAAAACACCACAATAAACACAACAATAGCCTTCCTTCAAGAAAGTACTGCAACTCAATGATTCAACCAGACGACGGAAATGAAACAGAAGAATATAGCAGTCAAGCAAGGAGGCCCCCTATCTCGCTCCCATTCAGCATGGTTCTAGATCGAGTCATATAAAGCACAATCAACAAACATACCGCATACCAAATTTTTATGAAGACACAGAAATATTAAGAACTCCGATGGCACGCCGCTGATCGGAAGAAAAACAGGTTATTCTCAACTTGCTAGAAAACATGAAACCACATCTTGATACATTTCGACCGGAAATAATCTTCAAAAAAGGTTTACTAATAATGCGAGGCCCGTCAACAAACGAACCCGATCAACGGAAAATAATACAAAATAGGTGACTACTCCATATGAATGACAAACAAGTTGAAATACCTAGGAACATATCTGACGAACCAACTGCAAAGGAGAAGAACTGTAAAGGGCATACAAAGTTACAGAGATAATTTTAATTTTCATAAAGAAATAAACCACCTGGAGCCTGATGAGGGTGGCGGTACTGTGCTTAAGAAAATGATTTCGTAATTCGACAATTTCTCCTATATCCCTGAATCGATTGAAAAAATTCTTTGATAGGTTTGTAACAGTTACATTTTGATTCCCCTGTATAATAAAAATTTACAACCCATATTATTCACATTTGGTGGAATAATATTCTTATATCCTCTTAGGTATGCAACCAGCAATACCTATATTAAGATTAAGTATTTTGTCTAAGAGTGTAGAGCTTCGATTTACTTATTATTGTTCTTAATATGAAAACTATTTCCCTAAATCATGTCAGGGGCTCAAAGAAAGGTTGTAGGAATTTTCTTGCCAAATTTAATTTTCTTTTGGTACCTGAAAAGGAACAATTTGTAGGCTAAAATGTATTTTGTTATTAAGGTATTATTTACAGCTAAGGCAGACAATTTTATTATCACATACAGATAGTTACTATTATTTTATTATCTTTCTTTTAAATTCAAATTTCAAACATAGTGGATTCTCTTAGTAATTAATTTAAGTTGGCAAACAGAATTTTTTGCTGAAAAGTAAAAAGCTAACAAAAAAGGGCCTTTTTGTCCAAGAAAGAGCAGCCATGCTGGCAATTTAAAAATTGTGAAGAACATCTTCCTTAATTTTAACAATTTTTGGGAAAAACGCCTAATAACAAACTAAGGTATGTCTTATTTAATTTTCCCTATCAATTTTGATATAAATTTCATATAATTCGATACCTAAACGGAATTATATTTTTAGGCTCGTTCCGAGATACCTATTTCAAGAGGCTCGTACTTTTGTTTATTACCTCAATGAAACTTGTCGTAATCTCCTTGTTAAACATAGTACGCTGATCTGCGTAGAAACATATATATATATATTAGATTTTGTTTGTCTGTGGTAAATTAATGTTGGAACTGCTTTGGCTGGAGTCAAGAGAATATTAGAGAAATCACCTACATATTGTTTTGTTTCGGGGCACCCTGGAGATCATCAGCCTTACGCCTGTTAATCATGGTCTCATGGTAAAACCGAGAAGTAAGCAAGTACCGTAATTTTCTTGGATTGTCCTCAAGTATCACCAACGTATTGTAAGTAATTTTGGCATTTATTTTGTTGTCCACCAGAAGTTGCAGAGAACCAGCGTACAGCATATCTACAAGTAACGATAGTGCTACGTTATTACTATAAAAGCTCACGGTGTAGTAAAAAAGCAAGTTAACTAAGCAATTTATTATTCATATCTTGTTTACGAGAATAGTGGATTTGTTACCTTTCAATAATATTAATATTTAGTTTAGTCGATGGTAATTTTGTGTCTCGTCCTAATAGTATACCGCTGGATAATGATTGATTAAATCCATATGTGTTATAATAATTAAAAGTTTCATGTGAACTCGATAAACGGCCGTTCAACGAGTATTAATATACCACACCTTTTGACTTGTAGCTAAAATAGAATTTTCATCATGTCATATGTCTTTACACATCACATTATTATTAGACGTGTATAATTAAATACTTACTTTATACATTGTACATAATCGTTGCTGGTTTAGTGTGCTTAATTTATTTTGTAAAAAGCTTACACGAAATTCCAAAGCGTGCATTTTATATTTATATCAACTGTATTTGAATATTTGAGGTTATATTAACTTGCGTCTTATATCACATTGGTTGTTTTCTGCTTCTGCTTACCCTTATGGACACTTGGCACACGGGGCAAGTGATAAGTAGGTCGTTTGACATAATACATAACTGCCATAAGGATTAGTGGCTGACAATTGTTGATCTCTATTGTTTGTCAGTTTAATTTTAATGTTGTATTATATTTATTGTCCCAATTATTTATCCATTTCATACATATACACGAATTAGTTTTAAGCTTGTTTTATACATTCCTATATATACTTTGTCATATACTTACTCACTAAATTTTTTTAGTAAATTTTTCACTATTATCTTGAGGTTTAATTTAGTTTTGCCTATACACCTCTGTCAATTTTAACAATTGGCTGGCGCCCAGGGTAGTTTAACCGGTGCACCCCAAAATTCTAAAATTCAGAATAAGAAAACGAATTCACACCCGCTCTTCACTTTGGGCTTTCGGGCATACTTGGGGTGTTCTTAATTTTGCCATTAGGGACACGTCACAGGTTCTTAGAGAAAACTTGATAGAATAATACCAGATTATTGAAATCAACAGAAAAAATTTTTTTTGATTTTCGCCCGAGAAAAAAAAATTGTACTTCTTTAGTTTTCGATAGCCTAGTACCATTCTATACAGTTGTCTCTAAAAGCCTATCAAAAAATGTTCTCGAATGTAGGAGAAATTGTCGAATTACGTTCACCACACCGCCCACCTTAAGCACTGCCATCATACTCTGCCACCGATGACATACAGAGTTAAAAAATTGGCATCGATAGATAACAGAAGAAGTCTGAGAAGACATGAAATAGTCGTCATCCAATTACTAGGGAAAACAATAAGACTAAGACTACGACGTAAAACTTTAACATTAATAGAAGGGAACACGATTACAAAGAAGATAGAAGCATACGCAATGAAGCACTGGAGACATATTCGAAGAATGAACCCAACGCATTTACTAAAGGAAGCGCTAATATTGAACAGCAATCATAAAAAATATTGAGATCATGCTACACGTGTATAACAATAATTGAGAGGACCATGAACAAATTATAGCCCAGGTGGCAGAGAAAATGTCATAGCCAATTTTTTTTAGGACATGTCTTAAATTGTTGCTTTAATCTTTATGAAAAACATTGTCCTCAAGGATCGGGGTGCACGGACCCACGTAGTAATTCCACTCGGGTGCAGAACCTAAAAAAAAGTGAAAAAAATTTTGAAATTAAGTCAGGGTAGGAAAAATAAAAATACAGATAGATAGACGACGTGTTTCTGAACAAAAAAATGTTCTAATACAATTTTTCGATAAAGCCACCGTATTCCTGGAACAAAATAGTGAAGTAACTCTGTCCCTCTGCGCCGGTAAGCGCACGGCCAAATGCATATTATGGAACCTCTGTAAAAATTTTTAGGAGATTTAACGAGTAAAATAAAGCTTTTTTCGTTTTCTGATTACACATTTTTAACATTTTCTTAGTGAATAGGAGGATAAATAGTGAGTATGGTGGGAAAATATATAACTATGAATATATTTTGAAAAAAATTATTTTAGACAATTTAGAAAAAGGCGTTCGATAATAGTACAAAATGTATTAATCATTTTTCTCATATATAATCATCTTCATTCCCACCTTTCAACTATATACAATGAATTCCTTATATATTCGTATACGTATTGGAAAAGTTTCAGAATTTACAATCAAAACTATTGAGTTATAAGGATAAGATCGTGAATATCGTTACTTCTGATCATGACGGGATTGCTCATATTTTCGAAAAAATGTATAGAGGTAAATGAATTTGTGTTTGAACATTCAAAAAGTATACATTTTTTCCGTAATAATGATATTTTATTTTTTCCAATGGGTCAAGTTATCGGCAAATTACAGTCTCCAATATATACACTTATCAAAAAAATCATCAAACAGGGAAATTAAAATATTTCTTTTTTTGAACCCACGTTAGTACAACTTAATAAACCATAATAATCATGAAGTGTACGTACTTTTTAACAGTTCTCAGTGAAGAAAGGATTGTTTGAATAATTTTATTTGTTCCTCTCTTCTTTCGTAAAATTTCCCGTTCTTTCGAATGGCGCTATCAGTTTTTTCGAACAAATAAAATTTAAAAAGTTATTGGCAAAAAACGTATTTTTGCACTTAAATTGTTAAATAAAAATAGGACACGTACACTTTTTTGCGGTAGACTTTTCACTACATTTTTCTAGCATGCTTGAAGAATATTGTTCACCAAAGTCTACCTGGTTACAAATTTTTCCGAAGTGAAAATCTCCGTTTACTCCACTAATATCGTGACACAATGAGGTAGCATCTTACAAACACCTACACTTCCATCCTACACTCCCGCCTCATGCATCATGTGGCTCTCGCTGCTGACAAGCATAACCCATATCCAACCCAGCGTAAACGTGAGTGGCTACAATGCCTACCGTATGCTGATTAATCAAATCAAATTAGATTGAAAATCCATCTATCTCGAAAACGTCCTATTTTATATCGTAAAACTGAATTGTGGAATTTTTCTAACATTCTAAACCAATCTATAATCCAGTTGAACTGTCACGAGAAGTATTAAAATCTGACGAAAAGTTGAAAAATCGATTTTTCACGTTTAAATAGAAGGCTAATAATCTGAGAGAAAAATTCAAATGAGAAAGTTATGGTGCTAATAAAACCTATAAAATGAGCCCCCAAGAGTTAAAAAAGCTTTATTAGGTCAGGGTTAAATTCAAAAAAACAAATTTTGAAAAAAAAAATAGTAATAAGTAATAATTTTAGCAACATTTTTTAAATTTTATTAAAGCACGTGTAATATAGAAGGGAATATCTGGTAAAAAATTCAGATCGATATCTGCCTTATTTTTCGGCAGATTCAACTGTTTGGAAAAAAAAGGTTATTCGAAAAATGGCTATATATACTTCACTTTCTGTCAGATCTTGCTATGAGAAAAAAATTCTATTCTTCGAGAGTTGTTGAATTTGAAAAAAAAGATTTTTTGCATAGAAAATTCCAGTTAAAGTCAAATATCTTTTGAATGAAATACAGTGTCAAAAAATCATGTGTACCATTTTGAAGGGCTATTTTTTCAGTTCACTTTGGAAAAATATTGGTTTTCGAAAAATATGAAAAAGCAGTGTGCGCGATCGTAACGGTGCTCGGATTAGGTAGTCGGGCGACTATGTTTAAAACAAAAAGCTGATACGTTTATATATCTTACATTTTTATATCTATAATTATTTTTAATACACCTTCAGAATGTAAGTAACACAATTTTGCAAAATGTAATTGAAATTTGCTTTATTGTTTAACAATTAATGTTAAATATTTTATCGTTATACAATTTGTTAATTATTATACATAGTTTGTATGTACAAGTATTCTTGTAGCTTTTCACGGCGAAACTTTTTATAATATTGAACTTAAAAACATTGAGTTAACTGACGGCGATGATGATGTAAATATAAATATAGAAGGTGAAGTAAATCCAGACGAACCAGATGAAAATGAAGATTTAGATTTAGAAAGTGATAAAAGAATGAGGTTGGATGTAAACGATTCGTAAATTAAGCTTGTGTATGCGATATATGTATGCGATTTATGTGACGAGTGTATGAAATTAATGTAATTTTAAAAAATCTGTATGAAATAAAAATAATTATTCTTAAATAATTGTGTGTATAATTACACTGCCTCCAGATTTTAACAATATAAAACATAAAAACTGAGTAGCTAATATTTTGTCTCAACTGTTACGCTCGCGCATTATATTTCTTCATATTTTTCGAAAACCGGTTATCATAGACTAATGCTTTTTTAAAAAATGAACTAACAAAATAGCATTTCAAAATGATACACATGATTTTTCGACGCTGCTGATTTTTCCACTCAAAAGATATTTAACTTTAATTGGAGTTTTTTATGCAAAAAAATTCTTTTTTCAAATTCAATTTTCACCACTTTTTTCTAAATAATGACCGTATAGAAATGTAATTGTTGAACAATTTCCGAATAATATAATTTTTTTACTCATACAGCAAACTCTGACAGAAAGTGAAGTACTTATAACCATTTTTCGAAGACTCTTCTGCCGCGCTAAGCAAGAAGGGCGTAACTGACATTTTCATGAAAATTGAGTTATTGACATTTGTCGTAACTACAGCCACTCAAGCAACTTCTGGTGTATTTTCAAGGTCGTATCTTCATAACAAACGATACAAATTCAATTTAAAATTTGTCATATCTGTCAAGTATACTGATTTTACTGAGTGAAATTGTTCTAAGTGATATTACCAAGCATAAATGTCTTATCTATACGATAGATACGACAAACTACCTTGGCAATATAAAATAATAAAAATGTGCAATTACCATTATACCAATTTGAAGTTATGTGGGATTGTTTACATCTGACGATTCAGTGTGGTCCTGAAAAAAGTGTATTTTATGATGTTTAAAATATTTTCATTTCATCATGTTCAATGTATATGAATAAAGGAAGAAAGTATTCACGATGATCTTAATTAATGAACTCCTTAATGACTGACTCTTTAATAAATAACATTCTTTTAACTTAATCAGAGCAATTTTTGTTGTAATATTTTTCAGAAATAAACTTTTTATTGTATTTTCTCAATTTTGTTCTTAAAAAATGCCGTATCTGCATTTTTTTGAAAAACGTTTAATATTTCAAATAGAAACTTAAACAATAAAAATTGTTCTAATAAAAAAAGCTCTTATTCAAAAAATTAAGAATTTTCCATTGAAAATGTAGATGGCATTGTAAATAATCGAAAAATGCGATTATCTTAAAAGCAACAAAATGTCAGTTACGACCTTCTAGCTTAGCAGGGCAGCCTTATTTTCCAAAAAGTTGAATCTATCTAAAAATATCGATCTGAAATTTTTACCAGTTATTCCCTCCTATATAACATGTACTTCAGTAAAATTTCAAAAGTTTTGCTAAAATTTTGCTAAAATTAAAAAATTTTCCAAATTTCCGTATTTTTGAATTTACTCCTGACCGAATAATAACCTAATTTAATAAAGCTATTTTAACGTTCAGGGGCTCATTTCATAGGTTTTTTTTAATACCATAACTTTCTCATTAGAAATTTTCCTCTCAGATTATTAGTTTTCTGTTTAAACGCGAAAAACCGATTTTTCAACTTTATTTATCACCCCCCACCTCCCTTATTCGGTATGACATCACTTGGCACGCTATAAGGGCTTATTTTGGATGTCCACCCCATCAACTTAAAACAATAAAATCGTAGTTATCTATTTTTGCATGTCAAAGTATAATTCGACTGGACTACTACTATACCACATGTTGTTGATCCGCTATGAATGTAAATGCTGCGCTACTGTTCAAAAAATAATTTAATTCTGCTCTGTATAATATCTAAATATAGAAGTGAATATTTGATATACATCAGACACTTATTAGATATTCATCCCACACTAGTTAACCCACTTGTAAGATGTGATGCATTTCCATTGAAACAGACTTTCTGAATTTGACAGCATTTAGTTACGACACACGTGGGTTCCTTCTTTGTAGAAGTTTCCTTTCAGAAGTTTAGTTTCCTTCAAGCTAGATATAAGTACATTATCTACTCTGATAATTATATGAGCCACTTTACATAACGCCTATTTTCCTTAGTTCATAGTTTTCAACACTTAATTGAACTTTCAAAAGAAAATTCTTTCTATTGAGGGGGAATTAATTTTTCGGTTTTTCTTTCGGATATTTTCCAACACATATATATTCCCTTCCAAAAACAATGCCCGTGTAAGATACAAAATTAAACAATTATCCAGTATATCATCCACGATTGTGACATTTACATCAAAGGAAGTTAGAGGGTGTTTTTGACAAATTATATGAATAACAATAAAAATATTAAAAATAATGTATTCTGCTGACATTTCCGAAATCAACCCCGTTTCCTTTCTCATAGCTTTATTAGAAAGTATCTTATGCGCTGTGTATTATTCCATCCTCGGCGTAAAAAGGAAAATCTCATTCTTGATTTATTTTTTACAATTAATTATTTTTTATTTATTTGGTTTTATCATGATTAGAGAATATTATTTAGGTATTATGCAAATCACAACTTACACACTTTTTTATTTATTATGAAAATACCTACTTTCTGTATATTGTTGCCCTAATCTGGGCACGCTAATATACTAGTTAGGTAAATACTTTAAAACACTTATTATTGGAGAACCAATCAAAACAACTACTCTCCTAGCTAATACTGATGAAGTATTGAATTACATGATAGGATTCTTAGCATTTTAAAGAAAAAAAAATATTGAAAACACTTAAATAAATTATTTAAGTGTTAAGCTGATTCTACCTGACTGCATATTTAGTAGTTGATTTTTTCTCTAATAAGGAAAATCTCAATTCACGCACGGCGATCGGAAAACAAATTTATATGCCTGGCTAAACTCAAAAGTCAAAATTGGTGTGGGTATGTGGTTTCAACTACAGTGGTCATATAAAAACAAGCAGCTAGACTGATTTAAACAATGAATTTAATACTCAGCGGTATAGACAGTAAGCCCACAATATTTTTACAGCTTTACACCCCTATAGAGTACCATGTATAAGTAACTTCTTCTTCTTAATGTGCCATCTTCCTAGTTAAGGTTGGCTACAATTTCGGCAAATCTCTCTCTGTCTTGAGCTATTTTTAGTAACGACTGTGAATTTAGACCAGTCCAATCCCTAACATTTTTCAACCACGAACCTTGTCTCCTGCCCGGGCCTCTTCTACCCTCGATCTTGCCTTCCATTATTAGTTTTAGAAAGTCGTATCTCCTGCTTCTGTATATGTCCCAGTCGGCTTGTCTTTCGTCTTTTGACAATTCCAAGAATCTCTGTCAGCATTCATCCTTCTTAAGACAGTTTCATTGGAGACATGTTCTGTCCATGATATTTTGAGCATTCTGCGCATTATCCACATTTCAAAAGCTTCTAGTCTGCGCATCGAGCGGTTTCCCATCGTCCAGGCTTCACTACCATATAGAAGGATTGAGTATATATAGGTTTTCAGAAATCTGTATCTTATGTTTAGCGACAGCGTGGGGTTTGTTAAGAGTTTGTTCATTTTAAGGAATGCGCTTCTTGCGTTCTCTATACGACAGCGGATTTCTGTTTCCGGATTTAGATCTCTTGTTATCCAGCATCCTAGGTACTTAACGTTGTGTACCTGTTCTATTTTTTATTGTATATATTTATGTAGGTGTACACGTTTTCCTTCTTGGAAATAACCATTACTTTTGTTTTTTCGGTGTTTATCTTGAGCCCAAATGCGTCGCCTTCCTTTGTTATTGAATTAATAAGGTTTTGAAGTCCTTCTTGGCTATTAGCTATTATGATGGTGTCGTCTGCGTACCGTATATTGTTCACGAATCTTCCGTTTATTTTTATACCCTCTTGGATGTTTTCTAATGCTTTATGGAATATCTTTTCTGAGTATATGTTGAAGAGAGTTGGAGAAAGTATGCACCTCTGCCTCACACCTATTTTAATGGGAATATTAGTGGTCAATTTATCTTCTACTCGTACGGATGCTGTTTGTTCCCAGTACAAGTTTTTAATTATATTGATGTCGTTTTGATCTATCCCTTGCTCGTATAGGAGGTCGATCAGTTTTGTATGTTGTACCTAATTAAAGGCTTTTTCATAATCTATGAAACATATGTGTACATCTTGTGTTTGGTCTCTACATTCTTGCAATAGAACGTTAAGCCCAAACAGTGCTTCTCTAGTTCCAAAACCTAGCCGAAATCCAAATTGTTCCTCTCCTACATATTAGTCGCATTTTGCGTATATTCGTTGATGTATGATTCTTAAAACTATCTGACTCATCTAGCTAATCATTCGATACTGTGAGCACTTGTTTGCTCCGTTCTTCTTCGGTATCGGGATGAATATAGATTTGGTCCAGTCGTGTGGTAAAATGCCTGTGCAATACATCTTATTAAAAAACGTAGTTAATATAATAATAGTATAAGTAACAGAAAACTAATTTAGTTAGTTAGTTCGGCAATCGTCTAAGAGATGGGGAGCGGTATCGGCATCTAGAAACCATCCAGAAGCTGCTGTTAGTCTACTAAAAAGTTACAGAATATTTGGAAACATTCTAGAACCTCCATCTTTAGGTATATAAGGGAATGTAGAAGCCGTGTGGACAGTTCAGTTCAGTTAGCGAGTCAGATAAGACTAAAAGTAAGTGAGAAAATCCCTCCCGAGTCTCCGTGAGCCGATCGAGGCATTGAGCTTTAGACTTGTGGGGTCAGGAGACACCCGGTACTCGACTCCGATCTAGCACACAAAAGTCCTTAAAGCTAATCATTCAGTCAGTAAAATTCAATAATACGTATACCTTTCTTTGATTAGAATCAAGAAATAAATACAAACGGGGTTATGGAATAGCATATCTAAGAGAATCTATATATTTCAAGGATTCGTCTCCCCAAATAGGGTAAGGACGAGTGAGGACTTTGGTTTCACAACTAACATTTAATTGAGAGCATGCAATAGCAATCGATTAGGTAAAAAGATTCACACAACTTCCTCGGAAATTTATGTAGGAACTTAGGTTTTGGAACTGACTGAAAATAAAATAAAAATATTTTACTTTTTTTCAAAATTTTCTGACACTAGTGGCTAGCTTTAAGGTTCCTTTTAGTGATTATATCATTCACAAGATCACGATATATGAGTTTAATTTGCTTTCCTACCTCCTTTACGATGACGTACCGGCCCCATATAGGTTCAATATAGGGGATGTGATACGACTTCGCTTTCGAGAGACTTTTTACCGTCTCCTTCTCCAACGTATTCGTCCATCTGATAAGTCGCTGGATAAATCCAAATTTGTTTTATTCGAGAAATCGGCTTTGTCCATTTTTACTAATTTTTGTCTAATAATTGTCTATAGACACATTTTTCGGTTTCACCTTTTCATTACGTCGCCTCGTTATAGTTATTTATGTACCAAGGGTCGTAAGTCGCTTTTACTCCGAATAAAACATGCTATTTTTTTCTTCAAAGTATAAAAAAAATAATGATAAAAAATCTCGAATTTCGCCACGAAAAACGCATTGTGTTAATATCGCATGGATGGCGTATTAAATGAAAGACGCGTTGCTATGAATATTACTTTTTCTGACGCACACAGTGTCAGAAAATAGTATATTATTCAACGAGCGGTAATGTAGGTAATAACTCACGCAGATGAAAGTTTACAAATAAAGTACTTTTATCTACTCTTATTAGGTTATATACTAATTAATTAAGTGTTTTGATCAATTAATAGTATCCATAAACAAACAGCGTGAGTTATAATGCGTGAGTTATTATAACTCCAGGTACAGAGCCAATCACCTTTATCTTCATGCCTAGCCTGTCCAATCGACGTAACGCGCAACACCCGAAGGTGGAGCCAGGAAGGTAGTGACAGATTATTCGCGTTAATATTTATAAAGATTTTCTGAAATGTCACAAAATGCTACTTTTGATTCGTTCGTACCGAGCCGAATTTTCGAACTTCGCCGTGCAATTTATGATCAGGTTTATCTGGATGACTTCCTCTTTACGTCGCGACATCGTACGTCCGACTCAATGGTGTTTTTCGAAAAATATGAACGTGTCGAGATTGCATGTTTTTGCAATTTTTTTTACTCCGAAACGTAAGCTGTTTTCTGTTATTTTTCGCAGATATCTCCGAAACAGTGGCGGTTAGCTCGAAATAAAAAACAAGGCCAAACGAGTATTTTCCATTACGAATCTTTTGCTACTAGGTATTAGAATTTTGATTTTTTTTTTTTTCATTTCGGAGATAACTACTGAAATGTTGGCTATGTACGGAAAAAAATCGCAAATTTTGAGCTTCTACAGTTGGCAACTTTTTAATCTTGGCTCCTTGGCTCTTGGCACCAAAAGACTATTCTAGTTAACTTAAATAGAATTTAATTTGCTAAAACCATTTTTTTTATTTTTTGAATTCCGACAAAAATGAAGAAATTAGAGGGGGCGGGATTTGGGACTTTTTTTTTCGGTAAAATTTCTCCATTTTGTCACCGTAATTAATCGGTAATTAACTGAAATCGATCTCATATACGATGACCACTTAATATCATGTACTACTTTGACGCCCCATTAATCTTGGCCCTTCGAAGCAAAGGTTTCTGAGAACAATTATTTTTTTCAGATTTACATACCCTCTATAGGAAAACGTCTAATTTCTTACATTTCCTCGAATATCTCGATAATTATCGTTTTTTTTCGAAAGATTTGTAGACAGCTTATGTAAAGACAACTGATTGAGCTTTCCGACGCTTTTTAAATTTTTTCTCTAACATAAAAAACAAGGCTTTTGACCGAATATGCGCTCCGGGTTATTGCAGTTCACGGAGAAGTTTTGCATTTTCCGCCGCGTAATATTAATCTACAAAGCTGATTTTTTGTCTACAAGCAGTTTATGCACTATTTCGATAAAAAATCACATTCTACCTTCGCTTAAAGGTGACTAAATCTTTGAAGACAACAAATATAAAAGGGTGAACAAAAATTAAATTTTACAGTTAATTTTATTAATAAACAAACTGAGTAATTTAAACAAAATTTTCTCAATTTAATATTTATTGTTATAATTGTAGATAAAGTATAGCATTCAACTTGCGGTAAGGGTAATAACTCACTTGATGAATTACAGCACTCGCCTGCGGTTCGTGCTGTAAACTTTCATCAGCGTGAGTTATTACCTACATTACCGCTCGTTGAATAATATACTATTACCTCAGTTGTTAATGGCAACCCATGGGCGACTAAAATGTCAAACTTTAATGTCGGGAAATGAGTTAAGAAATGTCATGCTTTTCTCACGTTTAAAGAAGAAAGGCATTTTTCAAATTAATAAATTATTGGTTATAATCACGATAAAAATAGTGCAAATTAAAAGTCATGTACACAGAGAAAAATATAAACATTTATATTATAATTATAACATGGTTAGCGGAAAAATACACTATATGTTAGAGAATTATTACACCTACTACTGTAAATTTACATGGAGTATATGTTTAAAATTTCACAGTAGGGGGTAATATTCTCCAACATATAGTGTATTTTTCCGCTAGTCATGTCATAATTACACTGTAAACGTTCATCATTTTTCCCTGTGTATATTATTATTTTATTAACAAAGACTTCTTAAAATATTTAATTTTTGTTCTCATAAGTCGCAAAGAAATACAGTTTTTGTAAACATGAAGACTTTGTTTACTTAAGTATGAAAACTTTACCGTAACATCAAAGCCTGTAGTTCTGTTATAAGGAACCCTATATGCAACTCTTTCTCACGTAGCGTATTTCCTCTATAGAAAAATGTTGCAGAATTGAAAACATATTAATTCTTTTGCCAAAGCTGCACTACAAAGTAGTATTGAAATTCGAGGCAATATCGTGGATCGTGATATGAAGTACCTACCTAATCGATCCGTGAATTTGATAAAGGTTATAATGGGTGATGGAAAACATATTACCGTCGAAGGGATTACTCGAAATGTAAATTTCTCGTCATTTCTATAAGCTCTTTACGAAAGGATGTTTATATAGGTCTGTCACAATATTTGTACGATTAAGTGGACTACAAAAAACCAACACTTAATAGTTTGCTCTACCCTTTCTAACAAGAAGTTATAATAACATTAGACATTGTACAAATTCAGCAGGAAAATGTATGGACTTTCTTCCTGTTACGGTATTTGTGAATGACGAGACAAAAATAAATGAAAATTTTAATTTGTACCAGTTGCCTTGGTAGTTGTAAATTGCAATTAATTGATACACGCTTGTCTGATCATGTTGGTATTAATTTAAATATAATCAATTGTAAGTCTCCACGAGCATCAAAGAAAATTTTTTACAGACCTATTTCCGATATAGGTTTGTTTAATTTAAACAGATATCTGCAACAAATTGATTGGGCGTTTATCGATGATTCTTCGATAGATATTGATGTTAAATCTGAATTTTTCTTAGATATAGGTAATTACTTCTGCTCTGGACATGTTTTTCCCAGTTAAGTCTAAGATTAACCAGTGACAAGAAAGTTAATTTAACTTGGTACACTGATGATTTGCGTTAACTGAGAAAGGCATTACATTTCCTTGATATTTATAAGACTAATCCTACTAGCGATTTGAAAAAATTGATTAATGACAAAAAACGTATTTATAAAAATAAAATATTAAAAGCCAAGGAAGTAGCAAACGATAACTACATTCGTCTAAATAAGAATCAGCAAAAATAAATGTATAACTTGGTTAAGAGTATGATTTGCGGTAGGATACATAATATTTTCATTGATATATATGAAAAAGGTATATACGGGTGGGCGTGCACCTTTGACCAATGAAATATGCCCAAAGGCGGAGATAAACATATTGTGTAATATAAGACAAATAGTTCAAATATATTTCTGTCGTACAGAGTCGAATTCGCGTTGGGTGCACAAGAATTTTTATTTAAAGTAATTTGAGTAGGAAAACTGAATGCGGTTGTAGTGATTCCTTAGGCAGTGGTTTTTAATTAAAAGAAAAAACTATCTGTAGGTACATAATGTATATTTACAGTGTACAGGGTGTCCTAGTTAACGCGTTATGTCCGATTTTCTCGGTAGTTTTTGAGATAAGTATTTTTTTTCCGGGGAATCGATGCCGCTAAGAAACATAATTGAACATCAAAGAAGAATTGATCGTATTATTTATGTTCTTAATTGACTATTAAAGGGAAGTAAAAAAAGGCATGTAAATTTTAAATATCACTTCCGGTTTACATGGCAATGGCGTTCTTTTTCTTGAAAATAGAATATTAATTACTTCCACATCCAGTGGAAGTATAGTAACAAAAAAATTTTTGAAAATTTTTATTGTTCAGATAGGCTTAGACTGTCATGAAAGGTCGACATTTTAAGTTTCAGCGAAAAAAAATTTCTGTCTGTCTGTCGGTCTAACTTTTTTGTGCGCACGATTACTCTGGAACCGTTTAAGATATTGACTTGAAATTTGGTACACGTATGTACTTTAACGGGATCTGGAACTAGATTATATTTTCATCTTATTCCATCGAAGGGTTGGAGAGTAAATTGGGGTAAATGGGGAGGTAAACAGGTAAATCAAGCAGGTAAGAGTCCGTAAAATTGGTATTTAGTATATATAAGAGAAGCTAAGGTCTCGAAAAATTTTTTGACATTAGCTACCCCCATTACCCCATTTTTTAAGGGGACAAAAAAAAGTGTGATTTAGTGTATGTACAAGAACCAAAAACTTCAAAATATTTTTTTACTTTATAGTCCAAAAATTTTTATTGAAAAATTACCAAAAATCCTCGCTATGTTGGGGTGATTTCTATTACGAATAACTGGCAAAATAAGGATACATATATTACTTCCACATCCATTGGAAGTATAGTAACGACAAAAAAATTTTTTAAAATTTTTATTGTTCAAATAGGCTTAGAATGTCATGAAACGACGAAATTTTAAGTTTGAGTGAAAAAAAATTTCTGTCGGTCTGTGACTTTTTTTTTTGTGCGCACGTTTACTTTGGAACCGTTTGAGATATTGACTTCAAATTTGGTACACATATGTACTTTAACGAGATCTAGAACTAGATTATATTTTCATCTTGTTCCGTCGAAGGGTTGGGGAGTAAATTGGGGTAAATTTGGGGTAAATAGGTAAATAAAGCAGGTAAGAGTTCATAAAATTGGTATTTACTATATACAAGAGAAGCTAAGGTCTCAAAAAAAATTTTGGCATTAGCCACCCCCATTACCACCCCCACCCCATTATTAAAGAGGATGGAAAACAAAATTTGATTTATTGTGTGTACAAGAATCAGAAACCTCAAAATATTTTTTTACCTTATCCACCCCCACTGCCACCCTCTATCACCACCCCCCACCCCACTACCGATGTGGGTTATCGTTTTATGGGTTTTTGAGGTAGACGAATTCAAATATTATATTACTAAACAATTATTTCCACATACAACATTTTTTCGTTGTAAGTGACTGAAAATCTGGATGTGGAAGTAGTGATTCCTTGGGCAGCGGTTTTTTTTTATTGTTAAATTAGTGTACAATATCGATAATTCTATCATTTCCAATTGAAATTAAAATTTTGTGGACATGCCTATTGAAAGTCGCATTTCGGAGATATGAACTTTACTTTGCTTTTTTTTAAATTAACACTCCATATATGTACCATTTTAAACGCCATAAAAAAAGCTTTGTTTTTATAATATGGTACTTATCTTAAACAAATTTTGTCTAATTTACTATAAATTTACAATTTATCAAATTAGCCATGGAAAACAAAAGTATGTAAATTAAAATAAACAATATGTTAGTTCTATCTAATTTCACTTTATTTTAAATAAAATGGAGAATTTCAATAATTGATACAGTGTGTTTCACTTGAAATGGTAACACCCCAATAACTTTTTTATTTTTTTTCCGATTTGAATCACATTTTACTTACAAATTAGTATCTACTTATGACCAGAAAAATATTTGCCTCCTACGGTACCAAAGCCACCTGCGGTACCAAAATATGTGGAGAAAATCGGAAAATCATATTAGGCATTTTTTTGTCGGAAAATTTTGTTAATAAAACTTGTTCAGAATTATCCAAAATGGCCAAAATTTAATCAAAATTAAAAAATTAAAAACTTGAAATTTTAAAAATTTTGAAAATAATTATTTAAAAAAAAAAACTGTAAATTGCTTTACAACTACCTGGCAGCTTGGGTTTAATTTCAAACAAAATTGTCATAGTACAGTTTTCTAAACGAAAAAACCCATTAAAATGATATTTTCGGACTTTGACATTATTTTAATAAAAATTTATATATTTTTTATTTTGATTAAATTTTGGACTTAAGGTTTCTGAACAATTCTGAACAAGTTTCATTGACAAAATTTTCCAATAAAAATATGCTTAATATGATTTTTTGATTTTATCCGCATATTTTGGTACCGCAGATGGCTTTGCATTTGTAGGAGGTGCATTTTTTTCTGGTCATAATTAGATCCTAATTTGTTCCATACTTAAGTAAAATTTGATTCAAATCAGAAAAAAAAATTAAAAAGTGAAACACACTGTATATTTTTCGGACTACCATGACTTAATAAGAAAACATAAAACTTAATATCTACTATAGTTTTTAAGAAAAATACTGTGTCATATATCATTGGAAAGATTTTTCTATGGCCTTTCAAATGGTGTAAAGATATATTTAAAAAAAACCAAGGTAAAGCTCATATCTCCGAAATTCGACTTGTTTAAATTGTTTTGCTGAAATGATGTTTGGAAAATACATGTGATATCCCATAACTTTTATTTTTGAACTTATTTACGTAACTCCCAAAATAAAGAAGTTAAATGAGGTTCTAACGTTTGCACAATCACCCTGTACTGTTAACTATAATAAGGAACTTTAGTCTAGTTAATATAAAAAACACGTTCTCAAATAAATTAAATATGTTCTGATAGAACATATTAATAATAATAATTTTTTGTTTTTGTCTTTGGTGTTTTTCAAAAAAATTGCCGCCCTTGAATTTTGCCGCTAGAGCCCCTATATGCCCCCCCCCCTAAATACGCCACTGACTGCGCTCCGTCAGAAACCCTAAAATACCTATATGCATGTTTGGAGCATATTTAATGTCCGATATATCAAAAAATATTACAGCTAGATCTATCAATCCTTATATGTTTGAAATCAGGGATAAAGGATCTAAAAGAATGTGTAAAAATATACAGGGTTTTCATTTAAAAAGCAACCCTCATTGTTATATCACGTGACATATGCAAGCAATTGTTTTTTAATTGCATTTAAAAAAATATGCATACAACCCTACAACTCTTATACGAAACTTTTTTTTATCTCCAATAATAACATAAATAAAGGGGGGTCAAAATATAGTTATAATTCGTCCGCTGTCCTGGATTCCTAAATTTTTAAAAAAATTCGTAACCCGCATCCCCGAAAATCTCCAGATATCGATTTTCATTCGAATACGACCAGAGATAACGAAATTCATCCGCCATCTTGGATTCCTAAATTTTGACCAAAAATTCGTAACCCGCATCCCCGAAAACCCCCAGATATCGATTTTCAGTCGAATAGGACCATAGATGACGAAAATCGTCCACCATCTTGGATTCCCAAATTTTGACCAAAAATTCGTAACCCGCATCCCCGAAAACCCCCAGATATCGATTTTCAGTCGAATATAACCATAGATGACGAAATTCGTCCACCATCTTGGATTCCCAAATTTTGACCAAAAATTCGTAACCCGCATCCCCGAAAACCCCCAGATATCGATTTTCAGTCGAATAGGGCCATAGATGACGAAAATCGTCCACCATCTTGGATTCCCAAATTTTGACCAAAAATTCGTAACCCGCATCCCCGAAAACCCCCAGACATCGATTTTCAGCCAAATAGGATCATAGATGACGAAATTCGTCCACCATCTTGGATTCCTAAATTTTGACCAAAAATTCGTAACCCGCATCCCCGACAACCCCGAGGTATCGATTTTCAGTCGAATAGGACCATAGATGACGAAATTCGTCCGCCATCTTGGATTCCTAAATATCTTAGCAGTATGAGATTCCTCGGAAAACCTACGTCAGACTGGATTTTGAACCATAAACTTATCTCAGAAACTACCGAGAAAACCGAGCATAGCGCGTTGACTGGGACACCCTGTACATTTGGCTTGGTAATAATTTCGAATAAATTGATTTCTGACCTAACTAAAAACCGCATTCAAATTTTCATAATAAAATTTGTAGGAGTGTTTATACAAAACGGTCCTCTCTATTTGGCACCTTTTATTTATGTATTAACATTTTCAAGAATTTCATCTATTAAGTCATTCCAATAAGATAAAATAATTTATAAATAAATTTAAGATTACAATTACCAGAACTCCTAAATGCTTCCCTGGCAAGCATTCATTCGCGTCTGGTCTCCATGACAACAAGTTCCTCCCTAAAGTCTGAGAGCGTGTAAAGCTATGCGAATGCCGAGGCGAGTGCCATCTATTGACGGCAAAATTGGAAACTATTTATTGAATCTATGTTTGAAAATTAAGAGGTTATATTTTATCCACGTAATTAATTAAGGACTATCTAGGTCGTCACGATTTCGTTTTTTGTAAATTCCAATTTTTCGACGTCAATTTTTTCGTTGATCACGTGTTTTTGATTAAAACAAAAAATTAAAAACGTGACGAACTAGAATATATATTTTAATACATACGTACAAAATTTGAAGTTTCTATCTTCAAAAATAAGCCGAATAATTCGTTTCTTCATTTCACTGATCGCAGATTATACTCTTAATATAAACAAAAATGAAACAGGCAATTCGTCAGAAATTATTCCTCCTGACGAATTTAATAATTATTTTGGAAACATTGCTAAAAATTTAGTTAACTCCTTGTCATCTGCCATCGACAATTTTGAAAATTATTTTAGTTCCATAAAAACTGGTGCTGACAAGAATTTTGTTTTTACTGAAGTCACTTACAATCAAATCCTAGATGTAATCGTCAATCTGAAGAAAAAACAGAGTAAAGGTGCTTATGATACCAAGATAAAAATTCTCAGTTGTATTAAATACATTATTATCATTCCATTCACGAAACTAATTAATGAATGCATTAGAAAGAAGGTGTTTCCAAAATGACTTAAACTTGTCAAAAATGTTACCTTTATTTAAAGAAAACTGTATTGTTGATGCGGCAAATTACAGGCCTATTTCTATCGTGCCATTATTTGCCAAAATCTTTGAGGTAGTTCTCAAATCTCAAATCACGAATTATTCTAAAAATTTTAATCTTTTTAATAGTTGACAATATGACTTCAGGTCAACATTGTCAACGATGTTATCAATTAATTTGTTGACAAATGTAATAAGGTCGAGGCCAAAGAATTCGTTCATGTGTAATTTTTAGACCTAAGTAAGGCTTTTGACTGTGTGCCTCACAATATTTTACTGAACAAACTGAAATTTTACAAATTCTCTGAGGGTAGCAGAAAATTATGTAGTATTTGACTGATCGCCATCAATTTATTCATTTTAATAATGCTAATTCTTAAATTTGGTGTCCCTCAGGGTTCAGTTTTGGGACTGGTTTTATTTCCGGTAATGATTTACCAAACAGTAGTCCCTCAACAAACTTCACTATCTTTGCTGATGACATAACATTGGCTCGTTCCCATAAAGATTGTAACATTTTTATTATCAGAGGCTCAGAACCTGTCTATGGTTCAGAACTGGTTTTTAAACAATAAGCTGGTATTAACAGAGACTGTGATTTTTTCTTTAAGACAGCACTCTATACAGATGATCTCTCATTGCGTTAAATTTTTGGGCATTATTTTGGACAGTAAGTTAATGTGGGGGGGAACACACGTCCTACATCTGCAAGAATAAATCACGTAATATTTTCTTATTACGCAATTTAAAAAAAATTGTTTGTCACAGTCACAATCACTACCTCAACAGTTTCTTCACTTCAAAGAAAGGCTACCAGAATCATTGCTGGGTTATCATATAGGGATGATTGTGGGGATGTTTTTATAAGCCTTAAGATACTGACATTATCCTGTAATTATATAGTGCAGTGCCTTGTCCATGTTAAAAATAACTTAAATAATTACATAACATGTGAAAGTGTACATACCTACTCAACTCAGTTTTATTTTTTTCGCCCACTTCGGTGGTGGTGGTAATAAGGGTAGTTAATGTCAAAAACATTTCGATACATTAGCTTCTTCTATATACCGGGTGACACAGCAGATATGTAACACCCCGTAGCATGTTTATTTAAAAAGATATTATTTTGAAGTTTGGTACACTTATATAATGCGTGATTGTCCTTTTTTTGGTATAAACAAGAAATTTTTTCCTCTTCCGGTTTCACCGGAAGTGACATCTACTTCGTTATTTTAAATATATATATTTTTTTCCTATCTGATTCTACTTAAATTTCTCTTTTCAACTATGTATGCCAAGATGACATTCGTTTTTAAAATGGCTGCTGAAAACCATTTTATTTCACTAAGTCAAGTTGGCTATGGAATGAAATGTGGCGGTAATTAATGCTTAATGTGCTGCGATATCAAAAGAACCCTGGTACACAATTTTGTGTTTCATATTTGTTTTGTTCTAATCAGTAGCCGAAGAGACTTTGTAGAATTTTTATATTAAATAAAAATCTCTAGACTAAATCCCCGAAATCATAAAAACTAAGATAGAAACACTAATTTTAAATTTGACCCATTTGTAAAATATTTATTCATCTTTCACTTTTACCCAATACAATTCATTGTTATATCTGATTTTGCTTGCTTTTAAATAAAATTGTTTTCGAAGAATCTCAAAATGCTGGTCATTATTTTCCCTGCAGCGTCGAATTCTTGTAACCAGTACCTCTAAGCACATTTTTTAACTGCAATTCAGTAAACTAATTTATTGCGAACCTAACTCTCATTTTTAAATCTTCCTGATTTTGCAGTGGAGTTTTATAAACCATTTCCTTGAGATGACCCCATATGAAAAAATCAAGTGGCGTAAAATCCGGACACCTCGGGGGCCGTCTAATTGGTAAAAGTGAAATATGAATAAATATTTTACAAATGGATAAAATTTAAAATTAGTGTTTCTGTCTTAGTTTTTGTGATTTCGTGGATTTAGTCTAGAGATTTTTCTTTAATATAAAAATTGTACAAAGTCTCTTCTGCTACTGATTAGAACAAAACAAATATGAAACACAAAATTGTGTACCATGGTTCTTTTGATATTGCAGCACACTAAGCATTAATTACTGCTACATTTCATACCATAGCCAACTTGACCTAATGCAATTAAATGGTTTTCAGTCGCCATTTTAAAAATGAATGCCACCTTGCGATACATAGTTGAAAAGAGAAATTTAAGGAGAACCAGATAGGAAAAAAATATATACAGGATGCCATTTAAAATAAAAAAGTAGATGTCACTTCCGGTGAAACCGGAAGTGGAAAAAATTTCTTGTTTGTACTAAACAAAGGACAATCAGACATTATATAGGTCTACCAAATTACAAAATAATATCTTTTTAAATAAACATGCTACGGGGTGTTACATATCTCCTGTGTCACCCGGTATACTAAATAACAATTTTATGAACTCTTACTTGCTCGATTTACCTATTTATCCCCATTTACCCCAATTTACCTTCAACCCTTCAACAGAATAAGATCAAAATATAATCTAGTTCCTGATCTCGTTAAAACACATATGTGTACCAAATTTCAAGTCAATATCTTAAACGGTTCCAGAGTAATCGTGCGCACAAAAAAAAGTTACAGACAGACCGATAGACAAATTTTTTTTTGCTCAAACTTAAAATCTCGACGTTTCGTGACGTTCTAAGCCCATTTAAAGAATAAAAAATTTCAATTTTTTTTGTCATTACTTCTACTGGATGTGGAAGTAAAAAGAAATGTCTATGTGTCTGTCTGTTTATATGTACGTATGTGTGTGTATGAATACGTGTGTAGACTGTTTCTTGTTGATGTGACAACATATGTTAGACTTAAAATTTTTATTTCAAATTAAGTACATTTCATCAAATAGGATGGCACGGAACGATTGTTGCAAGCGGTAACTAACGGCGTTGTACCTGATTCAACTAAAATATAATCTATCCATTGTGATTGTAGAACACATGAAAAGGCCAATAATACCGGAACTTTCAAAATAAGGTAAAAAAATCGCTGCCATTATATTTTACAACGTTTTATTAAAATTGATATATCAAAATAACCAATGAACTTACAATCTTAAAATAATGAAACTGGTTAATAAAATGCAACGTAACGTAAAATTATTAAAACGTACCAACCCACTTATCAGAGGTTCAAAGGTTCATAAGACGGTAATAAAATTTGTAAATATTTCTCCTAGATGACTGAACTCTTATTTTCTTAATGATCTGGTCAGGAGTCATATCTGAAACATCCTCTGTAACAGGAAAGATATAGGCATTTTTCACTTTGAGACTCTATCTCATGAAGTTTCATCGTATGTAGTGTTGGTCTTTTCGCAACACTCGACGTTCAACATATTTTCCAATCTTATTACTTCCACGTCCATTGGAAGTATAGTAACGACAAAAAAATTTTTAAAAATTTGTATTGTCCAAATGGGCTTAAAATGTCATGAAACGTCGAGATTTTAAGTTTGAGCGAAAAAAAATTTCTGTCTGTCTGTCGGTCTGTCTGTCTGTAACTTTTTTTTATGCGCACGTTTACTCTGGAACCGTTTAAGATTGACTTGAAATTTGGTACACATATGTACTTTAACGAGATCTAGAACTAGATTATATTTTCATCTTGTTCCGTCGAAGGGTTGGGGGGTAAATTGGGGTAAATTTGGGGTAAATAGGTCAATCAAGCAGGTAAGAGTCCATAAAATTGGTATCTAGCATATACAAGAGAAGCTAAGGTCTCAAAAAAAATTTGGCGTTAGACACCCCCATTACCACCCCCCACCCCCTTATTAAAGAAAAAAAATTGTGATTTAGTGTACCCATATACAGGAACCAGAAACCTCAAAATATTTTTTTACTTCATCCACCCCCACTACCACCCCGCTATCATCACACCCCACCCCACTACCGATGTGGGGTATCGTTTTATGAGTTTTTGGGGTAGAGGATTTCAAATATTATATTATTAAAGTTCCATAAACAATTATTTTCACATGAAAGTTACCTCGTTCCACACTTTTTCGCTACAAATTACACAAAAATAGCAACTTCTCCATTCATTTTTAAACATTTTTATTGTTCAAATAGGCTTAAAATGTCATGAAACGTCGAGATTTTAAGTTTGAGCGAAAAAAAATTTCTGTCTGTCTGTCGGTCTGTCTGTAACTTTTTTTGTGCGCACGTTTACTCTGGAACCGTTTAAGATTTTGACTTGAAATTTGGTACACGTATGTACATTAACGAGATCTGGAACTAGATTATATTTTCATCTTGTTCCGTCGAAGGGTTGGGGGGTAAATTGGGGTAAATCTGGGGTAAATGTTACCCATTTATCAAGCAGGTAAGAGTCCATAAAAGTGGTATTTGGTATATACAAGAGAAGCTAAGGTCTCAAAAAAATGTTTGGTATTAGCTACCCCCATTACCACCCCCATCCCATTATTAAAGGGGATGAAAAAAAAATGTAATTTAGTATATGTACAAGAACCAGAAACCTCAAAATATTTTTTTACTTCATCCACCCCCACTACCATCCCCTTATCACCACCCCACACCCCACTACCGATGTGGGGTATCGTTTTATGGGTTTTTGGGGTAGAGGATTTCAAATATTATATTATTAAAGTTCCATAAACAATTATTTCCACATTCAAAGTTTGTGAGTGACTTGGATGGAGAATCTGGATGTGGAAGTAGTGATTCTTTGGGCAGCGGTTTTATTTATTGTTCAGCCATATCACAACAAATATTATTTTTGCATACACCATTGAAAATCGAAAGGACTGAGTATTGTAATAATAAAATATCATGTTTTTATGACAACAAATGACAAATATAGAGGAGTGGGAATATGAAAAATGTGAAAATAGTATTTTTCGTACAAAAGTTAAAAAAGATGTGTTTAATTTGGAAGCGCAAGGGGGAGGAGCGGGGACTTTTAGGAAAATGTACCTCTGAGTGAGTTCTAACAACTGGCAAAAATTCAGCTTGTCTCTAATTCCTTCCGTCATTTTTGGCCTTCATTGCCTGCGCTATTTAACATACTGTAGAGCTCTTGGTTGCGAATCTTCAGTGTAATTTTCTTCAGTGTAATTTTTGTATATAACGAAGTTACTCCCATTTTTCATTTACCATTTACTATACCTAGTCGATGAGAAGAAAATCTGTATATGCTGCATATCATTAAATCGTTTTTGGTGTGCACTGTCAGTGAGCGAATTTCTCTACCCATGCCACTCTTGAAGCAACTGACGCATTATTTCTGATCAGTGACTTATACTTAATCATTATACAGTGAAGCGACGTTCGCCAGAAATATAATAAGCAGGCATTGTGTTACTCAGCTGATAGAATTTTTGTTATCCTTATTTAAATTCTCCTTATAATGACACTATCGATAAAGGGAATTTCCTTTATATAATCAAACGGAACATGCTGTTAATGGAAGTAGCAATTTTCTTAGAGACGTCTCCTCCTTATATCTACTTTGTTAATTTAGAATTTCTACCCATCTACTTTCCTTTGAATGTTATATATTTTCATGCTTGATAACCATGTTATTTTATTGTGAGGTTATTACATGGTTGGTGTATCAAAAGGAACATTGGTTAAATAAGATTTAATATTTTTTCGGGCGAGCGATTTTCAAGCAAATATTGCATCAATTTTCCTTGTTTTTTACATAAAGAAAGGGAATTTGGTTTATAAATTTTACCTGAAGGCAGTTACAAAGTGGAGAATCCAACTGCCGTATTTTTAAATTCGTATACACATTGTATAAAACTACCGAGAAATTGTTGTTTATTACAATTCATTTTTATACAATTTATAATAGATTCTTGCACATGGATTTTCGTTCTTGGACGTGCTGCTATTTCTTACGATAAAAAAATTAAATAAAATTTCTGTTTTTACTACAATGACACCCCGTTTTTAACTGATTACTTTTCACATACATCACAATTCACTTTGTGAATACAGTATACCATGTAATTTCGTATATACAGGGTATATACAGATGACCCAATGAAAACGAGACGAGAAAAGATTTTTTTGAAGAACGCTTGCATCCGCCCGATTTTATTACCAATGATAACGCTTCTATTGTGTATTGTCGATAGCTCCATTTCAACCCTTAAGCGCAGGTAGGACCCACCCCCAAAATTTTAAATGGCAAGGGGGCACATCGTTTTAAATTTTCTTTACAAGTTAAACTTGAACTAATAATTTTAGAAAAATTGCATTCTAAAATAAAGAATTTGGTAAAGTAGTTACTTAAGTATCAGTTAAATAAATGTTCGAAATGGTGATCACCAACTTCCATACACCAGTCAAGATTCTGCTCAGAACGTTATCACACCTTCTTCACCGTTTGTGGAGTGATTTGTCGGCATTCACTGACTATACGTAAGGACCCGTTGAGTTGCGAAAATTTTAGATTTTAAATGACCCTATAAAAAGAAATCCAATGAAGATGAATCTGGCGACCATAGAGGCCATTCATTAGCGCCTTTCCTTCCAATCCATTGATCTGGAAACCTTTCATTCAAGTATTGCAGAGGCATAATACGGAGAGGTTTGGTCGTGTTGAAATAATAACTTATCTTCAAAGTAATGGTCCTCATTCTTAATAATATCTGTTAATATTGGATCAATGTTGCTTTATAGCAACTGTAAATATACCTTCAGTCTCTAACTCCAGGACGCACTTCCGATCGACTTTCTTATCTGTATGTTGTTGAAAAAAATAACATCCAATAACTTGGCTGCTTTATTACCACAATAACCATTTCTAAAGGAAATCATTTCAATCCTTTCTCCAATGGAGTAAACCATAATTTTTAATGTAAAAGCAAAAGTCACAGAATTTGTATTGGATGTGCCCTATTTTCGATCAGTCTGCTAACACTCGCTGATAAAAGTATTTTTACCTGCTTAACTCCGCATGGAATCGATTTTAAGGGTTCTGAGAAGGAGAAAGAAGGCACCATTTCAACACTCCTGGCCTCCATAAATGAGTGAGTTCCTCCGATTAAAGAACTTATATCTAGATACATAATTACATTGATATATTTGTTGCTGAAAGACTCACAATCTAAGGCACTTCTTCCCATAAGTTTCTGATTGGCCCATCGGCCTATTCGTGGCTGCTCTCTACACGACCGGTTCAGTTTGATTATCATAATCTCAGTTTGACAGTGCCCGCCATTAATGTCAATAAAAGTTTTCCGTGTTCCCCAACCAAAAAGTGATGAAAAAGTAATTTTATTTTAAGTTGTGATTTGCTTAATACCTAAGTAATATTTTCTATTCATATTTACACAGTTTAGTGAAAATTTAATGCTACATGTTGAAGTGCTGTGCCGTTTGCAGAAGGCAGATTAGAAAAGAAGAAAATCGGTCGTTTCATAAGTAAGTAGGTCATAGTCGTAACATGATGGCGTTCCGTTTACAGTTGTAATAATAATATTATAAATAATATCCTTTCAATACATGTTTCCCTTGAATAAAACATCTCTACCTATTATATTTTTTAAATCCGCGGTTATGTTCATAGAGGTTAACCAACAATTATTATATAAAATATGTACAATATTGTACATTTTTCCTTCTACACATACCCGCCACTGTGATGTTATCTATCCATTTTAATGGACATATAATGTGACTATGATAGGAGCAAATAAGGTATATGAAGAAAAGATAGCCATTATGTATCTAGATATAAGTTCTTTAATCGGAGGTGAGTTCCTATCGCATTAGATAGGACCCTTGTCTCACCTAACAGTTCTTCATCCTTCCACTGATCACCACATCTTAGTCTCTACGCCGCTTTCCGAGCCTCGGTCCCAAATCACCAGGTGAAAGGGCACAAGGTCCAGAAGGACCTCCAGAACTGTACCACATTTAACCCCCATGTGTCGATAGCCCTATGTAAAAAGAATCTGTATTTCTTCATATTAATACTACACAGGGTGGAACTAATAATAGGCCAAGGGTAGATTCTTTGGATCAAAATATGAGGATATAACCAATCATGCTTTAGTAAATTGTGGCTGTGGAAAAAGCTACAGGGTGTCAAAAATGAAATTTTTTCTTTTTTTGCAATATCTCAACTACCCCTTGACCGATTTTCTCCCAATTTGGTGAGAAAACATTTTTTAAGCCAAGAAACAATAATTTATGTATCACGCTAGCCCATGGAGGGTGTCGTGCCGTGCCTGTTATACCTGATGATGAATATTTTTTTTCTTTTTTTTACGTTGTGGAACTTTTGACAGAGTTAAAACGTCACCAAAGCACACTTTTCAATAAATACAATTTGTCCTTTTCAAATTGAGTTTGTTTTCAAAGAATTCTTGGAATCTTTGCGGCAGCTCTCTTGAAAATGGTTGGAATTATGAAGTGTACCGTTTTTTACATAGAAATGAATCCTACATGAGATTTTCTAGTGCCACTACGTTTCGTAAAAAAAAGATAAAAGATATCCATCATCAGGTATAGCTCATGAGGCGCCGCGCCCTCCACGGACTAGCGTGTTGTAATACATAAATTATTAATTCTTAGCTTAAAAAATGTTTCCTTGCCAAATTGGGAGATCGGTCAAGAGCATGATACTAAGAAATATAAGATATGCTCGGTACGAGTACCAGCTTTAGACCTGCTGTGCGCATAGCGCACAGTCAACTTCATAGTCAACTTCAAATAGAGCCCGCGCCCGCGACAGTCCCGTGTCCAATATCTACCTAAAAATACATCGAAAACCGTAATATAAGAACTAGAAAGCTGATTGCAGGCAATTTTACTTTTTAATATCATAGAATTCTATGACTGCTTCTGTCAGCACTTTTCATTTTGCATAACGCCGTTGTGGATTTAAATGTTTGTGAAAACACCTCCAAAATAATTGATGCAAGCACGTATGATCTTTTGCACTGTTGATTTTTCAACGTGTAAGCTATTTATTTTGTTTTTATTTAATATTAAATTTTAATTCATTTAATTAAACGCAATAAATAGTAGTAGTAAATAATGTACAACTTTAATTAGTTTAATTATGATACAGTGCATTTATCTAACGTTATTCAGGAAAATAGACAAACAGTCAAGAATGAAAAATATTTTTTCTGTTATTTCGAAATAAATTGCAGGATTCTTTAATGTTTCTATTATGAAAAACATTTTGCATCTGCAAAATACTGTTTTCGCAGTATGACTTAATTCAATAGCGCAGGATATATCAATGTTCTCTCATGGTAATTATTACAAATATTTAATAACCCTCTATATTGATTTGCTGAAAAATCTCAAGAAAATCTTAATTCGATTTCATTAAACAACACTAAGGTACGTTATTTCTCACACCGCATTCTCTGCGCTGCTTATCGTTCGCGAGGGCGTTCCGTATACTTAATTGCAATTTTCTCGAAAACTGTTAGTCCTAGAAAAAAAAGTTTCAAATAAAAAAGTTAGCTCCATCCTTTATCTTCATACGTCCTCAATATACTTGGTATCTAATTCGAAAGATAAAAAAGTTTCTCGCTTGTCATATTCAAGCCTGTAATATTTCACAGTTTATCGACATGGTCAAAAAAATCATATTTTCTTTACTTATTAAAATTTTACCTTCATATTAACACATTTTCTTAACAGATATAGAGTCATGACGTAGTAAAAATTTGAGATTAATTCGTTAGCCCGTTTCTGAGTTAGGGCAAGTTACAAAGAATAATTGTATCTATTATTTTACAATTTTCCCACATTTTTGGTTCTATCTTTTGTCTCGATCAACCAAAAGAATCGTAATTTCTTATTTCATTGAGGGATAAGCTTCCAAACACTTCGGTTAAGGTAATTCTAATTTACGTCTAAAATAAAAATTGACCGCTGAACTAGTTGACTTTTATGTGACGTAACAGCGGAGACTGCGGTAAGGGGAGGTATGCGTGAGAGCGTATCTTACTTTCTTAGTATCATGGGTCAAGAGGTAGTTGAGATATTGCAAAAAAAATTACAATTTTGACACCCTGTATCTTTTTCCACAGCAATAGTTTACTAAAGCATGTTTGGTTATATCCACATGTTTTGATCCAAAGAATCTATCCTTGAACTATGGCCTATTAAGAATGATCCACCCTGTATATCACATGTATGTATTTTATATGATATATATTTTGCCTAAATTAACATGTTTTAATAAATCTGTTGGTTAGCACCCTCAATTTAAAAAAAGAATAATGAAAATCACTCCACTGGAAGTTGCTGGCGGATTTTAGAAAGAATACGCCTTGAGCTTTAAATATATGAATGTTTTGAATATTTGCTTATACAGCTTCATTCTACATGTATTAATTGATTTTTCTTTTTCATTACAGCCTGTTATTCATTCTGTTTAGTACGTATTTGCACGTTATGAGATATTTCGGTTTTAATTATCAATAAAAACCATTTACTCCACAAAGAAAAGCCGAGCATTTGTTTCATACCGTGCCGTACAAAATATTAAAATATAAGAAAAGCCATTAAAACAGATGTTTTGTGAGAAGTATCCGGATGACTTTTACACAACGACATTCCGCACGTCAGGAATTCTTATTAATCCTAGAGGAGTGAGAGGATTGTAATTGTAAAGGTTTGAGTTCGAGCGGGGACACATAAAACGGAAGTGTCAATATACGTTTAATTACACAAACTTCGACACTTCTCCCACCCCTTAATAGTTTTAATTAATTTAAGGTTCACAGCCCACATTTAGTTAAAATTCTTCTGGCGGCTCTAATACCACATTAATTAACGACGGCCTCTTTTTGTGTTCTACAATAATTGTTTTACATTTTATAGTCAGTGAGCGCGTGAAAGATCTTACCTTAGTAAGGCCTCTGAAAGCATTGCTGACTATGTAGGGTGTAATGAAAACAGCTAAAAAATATATTTTTTTAAAGCAGTGCATATAAAATTACATACACATTTTGGACAAATTTTATCCTTGCCACGTAGTACAGGGAAAGATTGAAAAAAATCACTGTAACTCGAAAAACAAATTGTGTAGACTTTAAACTTTGGTTATAAGTTTAAAATAGGCCAAAGTTCAACAGAAAAGTTTAGGAATTTTACGGATCCGTGGAAACCTATGGGGGGTAAAAAGGAGTATTTTTAATAAAAAAAATCGATTTTTCTTTATTTTCTCGGAAATATGGCATTTACAACAATATAGTTCAAATGAAAGTTGTTTCTGGCAAATTATCTTTAATTTGGTGTTTTTCAATTAATTTTATAGCAATAATTAATAGAAAATACGGCCATTTTTCGATGGCGGGATGGCGCATGAAATTTTTTTCTAAAACAAGTGTCTTAAAGGAACAAGATAAATTGAGCATCCAAGTGACGCTATATATTATCGAAAAACAGCATTTTTGAAAGAAAAATTAATTACTCAGCAATTACAATAACAAAATGCCGAGATTTTATTAACAAAAATATGACAACGCACATTGAATCGGCCATAACCCAGTAAACAAAAAAGTTTACTGGGTTTGAAGAAACATGATGACACATTTAAAAAATATGTATGAGAGCTATTGAAATTCACAATTCGTCAGTAAGTGGGCTACAGAAATTGTTATGCAGGTTATTTTTTAATCCAACTAACAGTCTAGCCAGAAATCGAGTATTAATATTTTATAGCAGTTTGGACGAAGCGGATTTCTGTATTCATTTGTTACATACATTATTCAACAGAAATATATAGAAAGGGAACCCAGCCATATTTATACATAAAATAGATATGGATATAGTGAAATTTTCAGTTACATAACAAGCACGGGCAACTAGAATATAAAAAATAATAAAATAAAACTAGCAGGTATACAACTTCTGTAATGCAAATAAATAAAATAAAACCTAACAAATACACAATTGCATATTATAGCTGTGTATTTTATAAGAATAACAACATATTTTTTTATATAAACACTTTACGGTGGCATTGTATTTTTTTTTAAGAGGTGAATATTTTTTTCTTGTTAGTCATGTTAGGATCTTTTAAAGGAAGATGTTCACATATTGAGAAATAACTAAAATAGAGTCAAACACGTTGATGCGGCATTCCCACCACTGAAATTTAGAATAGAAAGTATGCTACTAAATTATTTTACTAAAATCTGGGCTCTGCCAAATCATCCTGTCCGTTCCATAATTACTTCCACATCCAGTGAAAGTATAGTAACGCAAAAAAAATTTTTGAAAATTTTTATTGTTCAAATAAGCTTAGAATGTCATGAAACGTCGAGATTTTAAGTTTGAGCAAAAAAAATATTCCGTCTGTCGGTCTGTCGGTCGGTCTGTCGGTCGGTCTGTCTGTAACTTTTTGTGAGCACGTTTACTCTGGAACCGTTTAAGATATTGACTTGAAATTTGGTATACGTATGTATTTTAATGAGATTTGGAGATTATATTTTGATCTTATTTCGTTGAAGGGATAAATTGGGGCAAATGAGGGTAAATACGTAAATCGAGCAATACGAGTCCGTAAAATTGATATTTAGTATATATATAAAAGAAGTAAAGGTCTTAAAAATTTTTGGGCTTAGCCACCCCAATTACTACCCCCCACCAATAAAGGAGGCGAAAAAACAAAATTGTGTATTATCGTGTATACAAGAACCCAAGAACTAAAAATTTTTTTTACTTCATCCACCCCCCACTATCAACCCTCTACCTCCACCCCCACCCCCACTACCGATGTGGCATATCGTTTTATAGGTCTTGGGGTAGACGATTTCAAATATTATGTTATTAAAGTTCCATAAACAATAATTTTTACATAGTAAAGTGCAAATATAGTATCAACATTTTTTTCGTTGTGAGAGACTTGGATAGAAAATCTAGGTGTGGAATTTTAAGATTTATAAACACTCTACAGGTTGCACTGTAATTCGAATCCTATGAACAAACGAATATCAGCGTGCCTGCCTTTCAAGATTATTTTAGCAGGTTGCTAAATTGACACTAATGTTTCAAGGATAGATGAGGAGATAGCGTCAGAGACGCGTCATCGCGTGTGTATCTAGCTTCTACGATTTCAAATTAGAATAATATGCAACCTGTACGGTGTTTATAGATCTTCTATTATTTTCTTGATTCTATAATAAGTGTATGGATGCGCAGTAGGTTACCTCAAGTAGTATGGATACGCAGTGGGTTTCTTCGAGTAAACTGGTTGCGCAGTAGGTTTCCCCGAGTGTTATGGATGCGCAGTGCTTTCCTCAAGTACCATCGAAGCGATTAGGTTACCTCAAGTAGTATGGATGCGCAATAGGTTCCCTCAAGTATTTTGGATTCCAAGTGGCTTTTTTTGAGTATTATAGATGCGCAGTAGGTTACCACAAGTAGTATGGATGCGCAGTGTGTTTCCTCGAGTATTCTGGATGCGCAGTGGCTTTTCTCGAGTACTATAGATGCGCAGTAGGTAACCTCAAGTAGTGTGGATGAGCAGTGGGTTTTCTCGAGTAAATTGAATACACAGAGAGTTACCTCGAGTAGTATAGATGCGTAATAGATTTCCTCGAAGAAAATTCTTGAAGTGGAAGCTTTACTTCTATCGTGTAGTCCACAGTACACAATTATTTTTATATCTTTGTTATGCCATTTTCTACGTATTACTTCCATATCCAGTGGAGGTATACTAACGCAATTTTTTTTTTAATTTTCATTGTTCCAATAGGCTTAGAATGTCATGGAACGTCAAGAGTTTGAGCAAAAAAAATTTTTTCTGTCGCGTCGGTCTATCTGTTGGTCTTGTAACTTCTTGGTGCTCACGATTACTCTGGAACTGTATTTAACTATTTTTTGAGGTTATCTTGAATATATGAGCCAATCGACCAATTCTGACCACGGACTCGAATTCAGCGCATAGAATATGCATGGGAATATGCTAGTGTAGTGCCAAAGCCAGTTTTTTTTTGTGGCTGTGTTATTTACATATACAAAAATTTTTTCGTTGTGGTAGAAAATCTGGATGTAGAAGTAGTGATTCCTTGGGCAACGATTTTATCGATACATAATTAGATGACATTTAGGCAAGACCTACATGTCCATTGAGATTCGTGCAAAGGAGCTATTTGAGAAAATTGACATGAAACTTCTCGAAGTCTTACGATACTGCAATTGTGATGTAGCTCCATGGAAATTAATCCAACCTTCAGTAAGAATGGATCTCACTAAATATAGGAAAGTAAACATCATAACCATTACCAAATGTTCCATGCTGTCATAAATGAGTATCCAAATGCACTGAAAGTGTGTAGATGTAACCAGCATGGCAGTATGCTTCCCGTGAGGGGCAGCAATACCTACCGACACTGGTAAATCAATCAATCAATCAATACTTACAAACCTATGTTTAAGTTCAAAAATAATACCTACATTTTTTTAATAATCTACTATTTGGAACTTATTTGGATTTATTTTGTAGAGAAATAGCAAGTCTTTTTTAATCAATATTTATATATCTGTAGTTGACCGAGATCGAATGAGAAATGAAGTTGTCTTCCGCATATGCGTTCACAGAGCAGTGCTGTGTGTTTACAAACATAGGTATCTGCTGTATAGATGAGATAGAGAAGAAGTCGCAACACAGACCCTTGAGGCACACCTAGTGATATTCAATAAAAACTCTCCGATCATGACCAGCAAGATAAAAGTTGATAAAATTGACAGCTATGTCTGAAAATCAAATATAACTTTTCACATAAAAGTTTAGAATTTAATTTGTCAAAAGCCTTTATGAAATCAAGCAGAATTAGAGCTATGTCTTGTTTGCTATTCAGAACTTTAAATATATCGTCAGTCACATTAACTAAGGCAGAAGGTGTGTACTGTGTCTCTTTCGGAAACCTGACTGAAATAGAGAAATAAAATTATGTTCGTGCATCAGCGATTAAGCGACTATTTTATGTGATAGTTGTTTAATTGCTGATGCACATTTTTTTCAAGAATTCTTGGTAAAACAGTTAAAATTAAAATACTTGCTTGACGCCAATCTAACTTTTGGCAAAGGACTGACTAGTGCACCTTTTCATTGTTCAAAGAAATATCCTTATTTCTGGCAATAATTCATAATGTGAGATAGATAGTCAACAATGATTGAAAAAATGTATTTTAACATTACTAGGGAAATATTGTCAGAAACACAAGCATTTAATATTTGATAAAAAAATACTTTATTTATTTTCACTAAAAGTCATGTTAAAATGAAAACTCACAGTATTAATATATTTCCTAGAGTTATAAAAATTAATCGTTTTAATTAAACCTTTTAAAAACTGAAATAACAGATAATATAGTGAAAAAATCGTCGTTAATACTATCTTGGTAAACTTGTACAAATATTTTTAGTATAGTGAAACTATATTTAGTTCTTTGTTAAATTTCTCTAAATTTTTCAACTACTACCATTACTAACTGTATGTTTTATTTTTCAGGTAAGTTTGAATGAGTCGACAGAAATCTAGGTGAGAAATTTTTTGAATAAATAAATGAAAATGTCTTTATTTGCCATGGCGGTATATCAGAAATTCAGTTTATCTCTGGGTTATACGGGTGCGTTATTCTTAAACACACAGTAAACAAGATAGATGAAACGGAGCTTTTATCTCTGATGCATATTAAGCAAATTATTCATTTTCAAATATGGAGTGATATTTTCGCGTCTGGACACACCAGCCGAGAAACGAACACATGAGTTTAGGACTATTTGTAATCGATAGGCCTTCCTTTCTCTTGGTCAAGAGCCATAAATGGCATTAACATATTCAATTTTAGATAAAATTAACGAATTTGAAAGTCTTACTTTGTTGATGTTTAAATTGATAAACAGTTTTAAGTTTAACGTAAGTGGGTTGCACAACTTTGGTTACACATTCTTTGAAAGTTAAATGGCAATCAAAAGATTTCGCACTGTATTTTTAGTATCATTTTGCTCAACGTCTACAAATTGGTACCAGAGTGGACTCTGCAGATCAAATAGTATCCGAGATACAGCTGTTCAAAGTTTTGCAAAATTTTCATTTTTCGACATTTTTATGGTAGTATTATGGTAGTATTTCACATATTACTTCCACATCCAGTGGAAGTATAGTAACGACCAGAAAATTTTAAAAAATTTTTATTGTTCAAATAGGCTTAAAATGTCATGAAACGTCGAGATTTTAAGTTTGAGCGAAAAAAAAAAATTCTGTCTGTCTGTCTGTCTGTCTGTCGGTATGTCTGTAACTTTTTTTTGTGCGCACGTTTACTCTGGAACCGTTTAAGATATTGACTTGAAATTCGGTACACATATGTACTTTAACGAGATCTAGAACTAGATTATATTTTCATCTTGTTCCATCGAAGGGTTGGGTGTAAATTGGGGTAAATTTCGGGTAAATGGGTAAATCAAGCAAGTAAGAGTCCATAAAATGGGTATTTAGTATACAAAAGAGAAGCTAATGTCTAAAAAAAATTTTTGGCATTAGCCACCCCCATTACCACCCCCACTCCCTTATTAAATGGGATGAAAAAAAATGTGATTTAGTGTGTGTACAAGAACCAAAAGCTTCAAAATATTTTTTTACTTCATTCACCTCCACTACCAACCCTCTACCACCACCCCCACCCCCACTACCGATGTAGCATATCGTTTTATATGTTTTTGGGGTAGACGATTTCAAATATTATGTTGTTAAAGTTACCTTGAGTAGTATGGATGCGCAGTGGCTTTTCTCGACTACTATGGATGCGCAGTAGGTTATCACGAGTAGTGTGGATGCGCAGTGGCTTTTCTCGAATGCCACAGATGCGCAGTAGGTTACCTTAAGTGATATGGATGCGCAGTGGGTTTCCTCGAGTAAAATGGATGCGAGTGGGTTACTTCAAGAAGTATGAATACGCAGTGGCTTTACTCGAGTAAATTGGATGCACAGTGGGTTACCTTGAGTAGTATGGATGCGTAGTAGGTTTCGTCGAAGAAAATGCTTGTAGTAGAGGCTTTACTTCTATCGTGTAGTTTACGGCACACAACGATTTTTTATATCTGTGTCTTGCCATTTTCTGCGTATTAGTTCGACATTCAGTTGAAGTATATTAACGCAAAAAAAAATTTTGGAAATTTTCATTGTATGAATAGGCCTATAATATCAAGAAACGACAATATTTTAAGTCTGAGCAAAATAGATTTGTCTGTTGCGTCGGTGTGTATGTTAGTCTTGTATCGTTTTGGTGCTCACGATTACTCTGGAACCGTTTAAGATATCCACTTAAAATATGGAACACGTATGTTTTTAACGAGATCTGGAACTAGATTATATTTTCATCTTATTCCGTTGCAGAGTTGAAGGGTAAATTGAGGTAAATGGGGGTAAATAGGTAAATCAAGCAAGTAAGAGTCCATGAAATTGGTATTTAGTAAATATAAGAGGAGCTAAGGCCTCAAAAAAAATGGCATTAGCCATCCCCATTACCGCCTCCACCCTATTATTAAAGGTGGTGAAAAAATAGTGTGATTTAGTGTGTGTACAAGAGTCAAAGTCATCAAGAATTTTTTTCACTTCATTCATATAATTTTATGGGGTTTTGGGGTACATGATTTCAAATATTATACCATTAAAGTTCCATAAACAATTATTTCCACATAGTGGAGTGCAAATATAGTATTTTGTTGTAAGAGACTTGGATGTGGAAGTAGTGATTCCTTGGGCAGCGGTTTTTTTAAGTTAAGCTGTATCTCGGATACTATTTGATCTACAGAGTCCGCTCTGGTACCAGTTTTTAATCTACTTTTAAAAAATACTAAAATGTTTTTACCGAAAACTAGGCCTTAGGTGTTAAAATCGACAAAAACTGAAAAAAAAAAATCTCGCAGTGTTTTGGATTTTTGACCAAGATACGGAGGTCTGTCGAGGTCGTAAACTTGGATTTTGGGAGGTTCTACAACAGTAATAGGTGTTAAGGAAATTTCTTCTAAAATAGTTATAATAATGTCATCGTTACTAACTGATGTACTTGGTACACTATTAAAGAAATGGTTATCAAACATTTGAAAAGCAGCGCATGCATTCATTCTTAGTTTAAATTCAGTATAATATGCCTTTTTTCACGTCTTATTGATACCATTACTAAATTTCTTAGTTGCTTATAATAGATCCATTTATTGTTTGCAAGATCCGTGTCCAAATTCACATACCGAATACATTTTGTATAATTAGAGAAACCGTGGTTACGAAGTCTCATCATAAACTTAACATTATGAGTTATTCACGGAGAGGTATGGTGCGCAAACACCAAAAACATATGTTGTCCAGCTCATTTAGATAGATAGTCGATTTTTGAGTCGATTATATCAAAGTGATCTACCACTGTCTAATCCAGTGAGGAGGCACCGGTGTTAAATAAATTGATATCAATATTATTGATATTTTTACACTATTTATACTGCGATGTCATTTTAGACGGCAGGGAAAAATGATCTACAATGCAAATATGAAGAAGTAAATTACCAGTCACGGAAGTAAGCGTAACAACTCCGGTTCTATAAATCTGAATTTGGTCGGTACTGCTGCAGATTTCATGAGCGATCTACTGTTTTCACTTATTCTTGCCTCATGTTCCACAATTTATGTTAAAAAATAAGAAAGCGTACATGCTAAAGGGGGCAATAAACGTCGTTCTATCCTTTTCAGCTTATTTACACTACCAATATTACTCTTGTGCCAAATTTCATTAAAATCAGCTCTCTAGTTTCGGCGTTATTGTCTCCACATACATACATACGTACATACATACATACACATACATACCCACAGCCATTTTTAAAAAAAAATTATCTGTTCTGAGATCTCAGAATGCAAAGATCTTGACTTATCTTTATTTTTGCATTTTAGACTATTTTAGAATAACCTCCACATCCCCACTTTTACGGATGGGGAAGTTAATATATCACTTTACCTCATTGAAATACCTGATTACTAGTTTATTGTACATTCATAGTTCAGAGTTTGATTGATTTATACCTACATTAATTATTCGTGAAAGTGTATATTTTCAGCTAACTAGCCTAAAAAATAAACTAGCCGCAAGGTACTTTGATAGTTTTTCAGCTCAATGACCAGTTAGGTCTGTGTGTTAAATGGACTAATTTTGTAATAATATGCTCCATCAATTTCAAAACCATAAACTACAAATATGGAATAAATTTATGGAACCAAACACTTTAATATTGCATGCAACAAAGCGAAGCAATCAATAAAATATGACCAATATGTTGATTTATTGGTAGCGAGCTGTAAAGTTAATATCAAAGGTTTTACTTTTATGTGTTCTGAAATTAAAATTAGTGTTTTATTTCAATATTTGAATTGTGAAGAGCAGATGTCTGCTAGCTGCGCGCAACATAACGTATTTTACCGCTTTGAAACTTGTGGAAATTTTATTTTATTACGAACCTCGAAAGTAGAATTGCTACCAAGAAAAAAGAATTCCGTTTAATCGCATCGAAATTGGAGTTTTACTGACTGTAAAAGTTTATTTGAGAAAAGAAATGTTAATTTATTTATTTATCTTTATATTTATTTAGGTCATCATAAACTTAATATTTTTTTTTTTTGATCAACAGGGATTATTGAGCAGATAGGTACACAGAGGACAAAAAAATAAAGTTGCTGCAATATACAAAAAACAGTATAAAAAATATTTAGACCAAAGGAAAATAATAGCTAAATAAACGTTGAAAGAAAAGAAAAACAAAATTTCTCTATAATAGTCTTATATGGCTCAACACTGCGACTGAGAATTCTTAATCAACCTCGTTATGTATTAGGTTATATAAAACTATTTGAGAATAATGTAATCTCACCTGTTTTCAAGAGTGGGCATAGAAAATCTATTTAAATGATCTAGCTATAGAAAACCAAGTAATAAACAACTTGAATAACCACCTCAATATCATTTATATATTTAGTTTAAAATGCAAATCCCAGAATTGATCCTTACGGAATACCAAATATTACCAAGTACTCAACAGATAGAAAACTCTATAAGCTACATATTGTTTTATGTCTAGAAGATAAGAATGTAAAAATAGCAACAGAGAATGAGAAAAACCGAAACAAAATATTTTTTGAAGCAATATTGTGTTGTTTGGCAGTTTTTCAGCTCAATGACCAGTTGAGGTGTCGAAATCCGTGGCCTCAGAGATGTGTTAAGTTATATAGCACCCTTTTACAAAACTATGGTGGTATATTGATGGTTAATTTTACTTCCACATCCAGTGGAGGTATAGCAATGACAAAAAATTTAGAATGTCATGAAACGTCGAGATTTTAAGTTTGAGCGAAAAAAAAATTCTGTCTGTCGATCTGCCTGTAACTTTTTTGTGCGCACGATTACTCTGGAACTGTGTAAGATGTTGACTTGAATTTTGGTACACGTATGTACCTTAATGGGATCTGGAACTAGATTATATTTTCATCTTATTCTGTCGAGGTATTGGGGAGTAAATTGGGATAAATGGAGGGTAAGAGTTTTATAGGTATATGCAAGAGAAGCTAAGGTCTGAAAAAAATTTTTGGCAATAGCCACCCTCATTACCACCCCCACCCCATTATTAAGGGGATGAAAAAAAATGTGATATAGTATGTGGACAACAACCAAAAATCTCAAAATATTTTCCCCCATTACCACACCTACCCCACTACCGATGTGGGATATCGTTTTATGGGATTTCAAATATTATGTTATTAAAGTTCCATAAACAAATATTTCCACATACAAAATTTTTTCGTTGTGAGAGACTTGGATAAAAAATCTGGATGTGGAAGTAGTGACTCCTTGGGCAGCGGTTTTTAATGCTAGGATACATGGTGTCGTGTAATAAAATTTTAAAACCCCACCATCACGAGTGGTTAAGAAAAATTTATCGCGATTTTCTTAGACCATATGAAGACTGAAATTGAAAATAAGTATTTAAGAACAATAAAGGACGCCATCGTCTAGAGCCACCAAGATATGTGAGGATGAAATTGGAAATTTTTTAATTTACATAAAACATCTAATATTTAACGGTTAAGTTTAAAAATAAAGGATATTAAAAGTTTAGAGTTTAGCATTGCCAAAATCTAACAAATATCGAATATCGATCCAAACTTCGTAGAAAAATCATGTATGCGATTTAATAGTTCCATAAATTTTTTCAAATTTTTGGGAGACTTTGATCTCTTTATTAATTACTTCCACGTCCAGTGGAAGTATAGTAACGACAAAAAAATTTTTAAAAGTTTTTATTGTTCAAATAGGCTTAGAAAGTCACGAAACGTCGAGATTTTAAGTTTGAGAGAAAAAAAATTCTGTCTGTCGGTCTGTCTGTTGGTCTGTCTGTCGGTCTGTCTGTAACTTTTTTTGTGCGTACGTTTACTCTGGAACCGTTTGAGATATTGACTTGAAATTTGGTACACATATGTACTTCAACGAGATCTAGAACTAGACTATATTTTCATCTTGTTCCGTCGAAGGGTTGGGGGGTAAATTGGGGTAAATTTGGGGAAAATAGGTAAATCAAGCAGGTAAGAGCCCATAAAATTGTTATTTAGTATATACAAGAGAAGCTGAGGTCTCAAAAAAAATTTTGGCATTAGCCACTCCCACCCCATTATTAAAGGGGATGAAAAAAAATTGCGATTTAGGGTGTGTACAAGAACCAGAAACCTCAAAATGTTTTTTTACTTCATCCACCCCCACTACCACCCCCTATCACCACCCCCATCCCGCTACCGATGTGGGGTATCGTTTTATGGGTTTTTGGGGTAGAGGATTTCAAATATTATATTATTAAAGTTCCATAAACAGTTATTTTCACATACAAAGTTTTTTCGTTGTGAGTGACTTGGATAGAGAATCTGGATGTGGAAGTAGTGATTCCTTGGGCAGCGGTTTTTTTAGTTGGTTTTGAGTGCACAGGCCGCTTGAATAGTAGTGCGAAAAATGGTCATTTTTAGGCTTGAATGCGAGCGTATGTAGCTCGTAAACCATCACAGACAAAAATATGTTTTCCACAAATTTTTTTGTAGAAAATGCGATGCTACAAGAAACGTCCACTGCCTTTTTGTCATATTCATTACCATTCTTACTATGTAAGCGGTGAAATGTCAAAAAAACACCATCCTCGAAATTTCAACAATTTTTCTCTAATTATTTTTTAAGCATAACGTGAGCTTTAAACGTACCCACAAATACTCTTCCCACCGAGCTAAATCGAATGAAACAAAAAAAAATGTTTTAGATTACCGGAAAATTAATGCAAGTAATTTTACTGCAATTAGTAAAATCTACTATTAAAACAAATAAAAATAAATAAGTATCATATTAACTGCTATTATTGCGGTTCATGGTGCCACAAAATGCTTTATTGTAATTTACACCTATAGCTTCGTTTTGCTCTTCGTATATTCTATTCCTTAAGATTTCTTGTTCTAGATATATTAACCTAATAATTAAAAATAACTAGACCACATTTATTTACATGGCACTGAGGAGGATTAATAATGTTGAAACAATATTTTTTAGGAATGTTCCTGTTCATGCCCTCTTACTTCATAATTCGTGACTTGTTATATCTATATACAGGGCCGCTGATATGTATGGAAACGGTCGATTACCTCCTAAAGTAAGATAGCTAGCGAAAAATGTTAAGAAACAAAAGTTTTAGATTTTTTAAAATCTATTACAATAAATAAAAAAAATTTTTTACAGGATCAGTCAAAAAGACATGAAGAAACAAAGTTGCTTTTTCTTTAATAGAATACCCTGTATATTATTCCATATTTCAATTCATCTCGAAATTCTAAATAAAATTTATATAGCACATCATATACCTAAACTTTTCGAAATGTCGAATTTTGAAAATAGCTTTTTACTACTCTGAAATTTATCAAAGAAATAGCCCGAAATGATGGATATTTATTTTGAAAATTACACAAGGTGGAGGATATGGATCTGATAAAATTTGAATATTATTATTTTTTACAGAAAATAAAAAAACATAATTGTTCATCGTTGATAAAAATGAATGAAACGAAGAAATGTATTTTTTAATGAATGTCGGATAATTTTTTGTGAAAACAATAGTCATGACAGAAAAAAGAGAGAAAGCAAGTTTTAATAAACAACAAATATTTTCTTTGGAATTCTATTTTATAAGGTGCTCAAAGTGTTCACCATTTACCTCCTGACAGTAATGAATTCGCTGAACAAAATTTTGTAGTGAATCTAAAAGGCTGTTGGGAGGAATAGTGAAAATTTATTGCCTTATCCTTTCTTCGATATTTTGCAGCCTATTTTTGTGGACTACATTTTTTATGTGACCCCACGAAAAAGTCAACCGGTTTCATATCGGAAAACCCAGCTCACTAATCAATTGCCCCCCTGCGTCCAATTCATTTACCAGGAAATGTTTCCTCTAGATATGCCCGTACCGCAAGTCTAAAATGTGGAGGAGTCCCATCTTGCTGAAACCATATTTGTTCTGCCGGTAAATTGGGATTGTTATTATTCGGGAATAATCGTCTAAGCTCTGGAATTATATGCTCTTGCAAAAGTAATAAATATCGTTCAGAGGTCAAATTTTCGTCCTAGAGTCCTATGACGTGTCCACCTATTATTGGTGGACACGTGGTGTGGCATTATTATGCCACACCAAACATTTACTTTTGGGTGTGAACTTCCTATATCCAATGTGGATTTTGGTCTGACCAATACCTACCTATAGTTGTGGCGGTTTGCGTGCCCGTTTAAACAAAATGTAGATTCGTCAGAAAACAATATGAGTCAAAAGTTGACATTTTCATTTAATTTATCCATAATAACTTCGCAGAACTTCTACGATCAAAATCGTCTTCCCTCAATTCCTGTAACAAATGAATTTTATATGGATGGAATTTTTCCCGTTTGCAAATTTTTTGAATGAAATATCGACTCATGTTATAATTTAAAGTTCTCTGTTGTGTCGAATTTATTGGAATTTCCATCAGATCTAACATGACATTCAAAGAATTTTCTTCATTTTCTCCATTAACGTTTACCGGTCTTCCACTTCTTGGTCGAACTTTGACATCTACAGTTTCATAAAAACGCTGCAATGTTTTTGAAATGGTTGATTTAGAAAGAGGTTGCCGATCGGGCTGCAATTCAATAAAAATTTTCACTATTTGGCCAAAACTTCGTCTTCTATCACAATATCCTATGATCATTAAAATTTCAATACGCTTGGTTTCACTTATACGTGCCATTTTTGCGCGAAAATTATTCACACTAAATGTATTTTTGACATGTATTGTCAAGATCATCACTGTTAGACAAAAGAACGACGTGACGTTGTTATGGAGCTAGCAACTTTCAAAGGTAACTTGATGGACTATAAACTTAATGGACTAAAATATCTTTGTATAATTTATAAGAAAATGGTTTTCAAAATTCAATATCTCGAAAACGGTTAAGTTTTGGTACACGACGTGCTATATGGATATTGTTTAGAATTTCGAGAAGAACTGAAATATGAAATAACACAGTACGACCCCAACTGTCACCCAGTGAAAACTTTCTATCGATGTACCAAACATCCTGTATATTACACATATTTATAAAATATATTTTGCGGTCATTGCTCATCATAATATACTCTATATACAGTGTGTCTCAGGATAGATGTAACAAGAGGTGTAATGGACCAAAAATTTTGTAAAGTTGTAAAAATCGTCACTAATAAAGTACCTTTATTTTTCAAAATATGAAAAAATTCCACTAAAAAAAGTTATTTAGAATGCAATTCTATACTCCTCTACGAAATTTCAGGAATATAAATTTATTTTTTTGAAACATCCCATTTTTTGCGAATTAAAAGTTGAATTCATATTTAAAGTTGTGTAAGAGCAAATGTTAATCATCTCAAAAAGTAGGCTATTGGTAAATAAAAAATTGAATATACGAGATGTAATAAGGTATAATGTTAATAGAACTAATTGTAAAACAAGAAACAATTACTAACAGAAGATTAATGAGGTTTAAAAATTATAACAAGTAATAAATGTCGAAAACATAACAGATTCACAAACAAATTAATTATTGACCAATACAAAACAATGTTTACAATTTTTTTATTATTCGACGTAGCTACAACCCACATCCACACACATTTCGATTCCTCGCCTGAAGTCCTTAAAACAGTTTCGAATATGATCTAACGGTATGGAGTTTACGGCATTTGTAATTCTCTGATTCAATACTGCTACATTGTTAGGAAGTGGTTCAGCGTAAACCAACTGCTTGAGGCGACCTCATAAAAAGAAATCCAATATTGATAGGTCTGGGGATCTCGCCGGCCACTTGATCGGTCCATTCTGGCAATCCAATTTTCTCCAAAATTGAAATTCAATCACCGATTAACCATTTCTGTGGAGTGACCAGGGCAATCATCATGTTGAAAATGAACGAACGAAATATTTAAATGTTCTTCAGAAAATCTTTCAAGAAGCTGTAAATAAGTGTGCTGGTTTAACCTTCCCTCAATGAAATAAGGTCCAATAACTCCAATGTGATAAGAAACGGCACACCACACATTCACTTTTTTATAATATTGTCTTCTACAATGAATTCTAAAATTTGGATTTTCAGAAGCCCAAAACCGACAATTCTGAGATGAAACACCATTGGTTGTGAATGTGGATTCTGAGAAAATTATGAAATGATGAAAAAATCTCTTGGTATAGAGGTATAAAATTGCATTCTAAATAACTTTTCTTAGTGGAATTTGTTCATATTTTGAAAAATAAAGGTACTTTATTAGTGGTGATTTTTACAACTTTACTTATAAAACACCCTATAGAACACCAAATCAAGTCATTTTTGGTATACTTTAGTTTTACAACAAGCAGGACTCAATCCCCAAATACCATTCCAAAATTCTAAAATTTTTGGTCCATTACACCTCTTGATACATCTATCATGGTACACACTGTACATATATAACATTCTTTACTGCATTTTAAACTACTTAGACAAACTTTAGACCTTACGGATTTAAATAATACGTCCAAGATTAATCTCCACCTCTTTAATATTTAGCACAAGTTTGCTGATTGATGTCATTATTTATGCTCTCCTTTCGAGTAACTGGATTATTCTGCTAGATACTGTATTTAACGTAAAATAAGTCATGAGAATAAATGGGTGCATGGGATTTGCTAGCAGCCCCATTGTCTGGAAACCGGCGAGGTAGAGAGAATACAAATCATAGAGGTATTTGTCTTGCAGCTCAACTGTACTCCAATGTTATTGTTATATCATAATTGTACGGAATTCTCGGTCTTGTTTTAGAGAACTTTATCAATATCTGATAGGGATTGTAGACACGTATTCCTTCGACCAATTAACGAGTAGCTATAATGCTGTAACACAGTAAAGCACCTGTACATGAAAGGAGTGCATCTGTTGGTGGGAGTTTCTGCCCCAGGGTAGTAATTTAATAGTTACAGCAAGTGCAGTGCAGTTAGTAAAATCACCTCCATTAGTTTCCCGGTGCTCAAAAAATATTTCTAGGTGTCATTCAGCTCGATGGGTAGAGCATTTGTAATTAATTTAAAGTCCTCCCAATTTGTTTAAACAATTAGAAAAAAATTGTTGAAATTTGGAGTTGTTTTTTTCACTTTTCACCGCTTACACAGTGATAACGGGACGGGGATAGATACTGCTTTTTTGTCGAGCATTGAATTTTTTTACAAAAAAGTCCTCGAAAGCATATTCTTATCTATTATAGTTTATGAGCTACAGGCGTCCGTGAGAAATCGTAAAAATTACCGTTTTTCGCGCTCCTGTCAATCCTAATATTTAATAACCCCAGATCAGTTCATTAACTGGAACGGTACAAATTCTTGTTTCAATGTTGTTAAACGAGGCATCCCCAAGCATCCATTCTTGGGCCACTCCTCTTCATAATGTAATATATTATGCAGTTTTATGCTTTCAAATAGTTAAGTCTTATTCGCTGATGGCACGGTCTTATTATGTATGAAAAACATTGAATCAACTGAATTATGAATTCTTCTAAAATTGGGATCAAAGCTGACAATTGGTTTACTATTAAAAACTGAAGTTGAATAAATATAAGATTCAATAGGTTCTATTCCAATGTAAATATAACAAGTAAGAACATATCTATGATATAGGTTATCATATATTACTTTTCCTTCTTAGTTACACCGTCTTAATAGATGTTCCATGATCCATGAATTATTCTTGTTAGTTTCCTTTTTCTCTATGAAACATCTAATTCAATATTGTGAAACCTAATTCCTAATTTAATTTATTGATATATTATTTAAACAATTTATAATAATTGTGCAGAATGCTGATTTATATAATTCACAATTAATTAGTTCAATAACATTCATGTCTATAAGCATAAACCGAGAATTGCTGATTTGACGAGGTTAGTTATATGTTGTATACAAAATCAACATTGAACTGTGAATGCCATGCATCATCTATCCGGGATATTTAAATGAGAAAATAAACAATGATCGGGGAGTCTCTACGCGGGCACCAAGGTGGGCATCAAAGTATGGACACCCAGAAACGGGGGTGTCTAGGCACCGGCCGCTGCCAATTGAAAGCGTCCCAACTACGCTACGTCGTGGGTTAGTGTATTCCAGATTGAGATATTTATGAGTTGTTGTGTTGTTATTATTATGTTGTTTAATAAATATTGTTTTGTTGAAGTGCAGTGGATTGAATTCACCGTTTTAGTCCATGTATTACTAATTTACAGTTTGAGCACGTTCTGGGTGTGACAATATCGATGTTAGGTAATATGGTTCAATTAATTGAGCGACGGTGTTTTATTTCATAATTTTTAGCGATATTTTTAAAAACGGTTCATTTTTTTAAATTGTTTTAATTAGCTAATTTTGCAAGAAATCCATTTTAATTACAGCTTTTTAAAAGAAGAAAGATTCTACTCTAAAAAATTTTACAATGTTTGGACAAATTTGACTTTCATTAACTTCTAGAATTGCTATTGAAAATATCACACGTTTGAGTCACCTCCGAACATACTATCGAAACAGAACCCTATTGAGTTTCATGCGTCTAGTCAGAGCCGGACTGGCTCGATTTGGCCTGGGCGTGGAGGAAAACTTTTTTGGCCCCACCACATAGAAAAAGCTGTTTTAGCTACACCAAATGCGACAAAAGACACTTATAACGCATCTGTATATTAGGAGTTGTCACTTAAAATTGATTACAATGCAATAAAAACTGAATATATTTTTATTGGGCACAAAAAAATATTATCATACATCTACATAAAACAACAAAAAAGGTAAGATAAACAGAAACAAAATATATGTTGCAAACGTCACTTATGCAAATAAAAGCTTTAAAAAAACCTTTATCCTTAAAAAAAACAGGAACTACAATATCCTTATAAGGAACAAAGGAACTAGAAATGCTGTGAAAACAGAAAAAAGTTTGACAGATAATAATGTGTGTATTGATAACTTAACAAGTTTGCTCTTTATATTTAAATTTGTTGTTATTTGTTATTTGCTAATTATTGTTTAACATATATACAAGAGATGAAAAAGTGGACATGTTATTAATTTTTGGATAATACAATAAAAATGCCAGAGACGCCGCAGATTTGTATGCCCAAAGGAATCCGAACAGACATCATCCATGTTTTCAATATTTTCCAATTGTGGACAAACAAATCAGGAGAGGAACTGATAACAATCCTGCAGCTTTTATCGTTGATTAAGCGACAGAAATTAACGTTTTGATTTTTGTAGAAGTGAATCATACTGCTTGTACTAGAGAAATTGGCCACGTGCAAATTAGTCATGAATCAGCAAGAAATATTCTCAAAAAATATGATTACCGTTCGTTTAAATATCAAATGCACCAGCATTTGTACGAAGATGATGGCAACCGAAGATTAGGTTATTGTGACTGGTTACTTCAGAACAATACCGCTTGTTTCTTTGATATTGTTTTCTGATGAGTTCAATAAACAAAACAATAGATATTGGGCGCAGGAAAATCAACATTTAATGAGGGAAGGTAATTTTCAGGAAAAATTTGGAGTAAATGTGTGGGCTGAGGTGATTGGAACAAGAATTATTGGACCTATTTTCTTTCAAGGACCTTTGACAGGGGAGAGATATTTAGAATTTCTACAAAGTGGTATTGAAGAAATGTTTATGGACTTACCACTTGCAGTTTCTGAATGAATGTATTTCCAATAAAATGAGGCTCCGCCTCATAATGCCGCTCGAGTTATGGCCCATTTAGTGAACCGGTTCAATGGGCGAGTAATTGCAATATTGCACCAGATCTAAGATTTAGATCTTTTTGTGTGGGGTTATATGAAAGAACGAGTTTTTTATACAAACAATTCCCATTTCACAAAATCGTATTCGCGAAATTTTTGCAAGTATAACTCCTGCTATGTTGCGAAAAGGTATATATGTGTATTCTGTGTATGTAATATTATGTACATATGATGACGTTAATTATTTTTAAATAATTTTGTACATTATTGTTGACAATTCCAACACTGTAATAGTCTTATGGAAACAACAATTTTTTTTCACAGGTTCTCCTGGTTTGCCTACTGTGATCGGGTACGTGGTACTAAGATCGCAGCATTGACTAATCACTTCCAAGGAACGATCTCACTATACCAGCTGTGTGGAGAATTATTGCTTTTTGTATTCTCAGATATGTAGTGTAATCAATACCAATCTTTTGCAGTGATGTCTTCAGGTTTTTAGGGATTACTCCAAGCGCAGAAAGAATTAAACATAAAACATAAACACACCACAGATAGTAGACAACCCCCAAATCCAAAGCCAAGGCTGTCCGGAAGGGGGTTACACATTCGGAAAAACGCAGACATACATCCAGACCCACCGGTGTTGTCAATACCGGAGCTGGGGGTCGAACCCAGAGCGCGGTAGCGAGTCGATCAGCGTATTCGCCACTCAATACGCCTTAACCGATTGAGCTACCGTGCCGGTAATTACAGGAACTATGGTGACCTTTCTCATGTTCCACATATCCAGAATCTCGTTCTTCAAGTCACTGTAATGCGTTATTTTTTCTTCATATTTTTCCATCATATTTCTAGTGTTCGGTATCGAGATGTCAATAATCAGTGTTTCCATTCGTTGTTTATCTATGACGGTTATATCTGGGCGATTGTGTGCAATTATGATGCCTATTATTATGGTTCTGTCCCAGTATACTTTGTAACGCTCGTTCTCTTCAACGGGATTCGCATTGTATTTATAGTAGGGAGTCTTAGAATCCTGAAGTATTTCACACATCTTTAGAATTTCTAGGTACACTATCATGGCAGCGGCGTTATGGCGTGTCAAGTACCGAGTTGGTGCGAGTTTCCCACATCCAGAGATTATGTGTTCTATGTTCTCAGTCTGTAGGTTACAGTTTCGACATTTATCTGTTTCAACCCGTTCCTTCATTATGTGCATTTCATAGTTCCTTGTTCTTATTACCTCGTCTTGTTATTATTATTATTATTATTATTTTCTTTTCTTTTTCTTTTTTTTTTTTTTTTTTGTTAAAAACCAGTCACCCTTCTCTGTGGCTCCGACCCTCACAGAGGGGAGCTGGTGGTACCGGCAGCCACTCCCCACACCCTTCGGCTAAGTGACTACTGGGTCCGAGAATCGTGTGCCCTGAGCAGACGTAATGAACCGAGGATGACGGCCTTCTGCATTCTGCCGGCTAAGACCTCTGCCGAATTTCGGCATTCCGGTGTGATCTTAAGTTCCGAAAGCAGTGTGTGTCTCGTTCCACCGAGGGCTCCTATAATCAGTACCACTATCTTGATTGTATGGTCTGGATAGAGTCTGCGGAGTTCGAAGAGCAAATCTCGATATTTTGTCCGTTTTTCCTCCTCCTTTAAGACAATGTTGTTCTCCGCGGGTGTCGAGAACTCCACGACAAACATTGTCTTGAGTTGGTGGTCGAGGAGGACTATGTCAGGCTTGTTGGCTTGTATTTGCCTGACGGTGGGAAACGAGTAGTTCCAATAAATTAGACACTTCTCATTTCCCACAACGGACTCAATATCCCCCGGAGCGTAAGGCAGCACTGGTGTTTCGTCTATCCCATACGAGTGCCTTAGATGGTAATAAAGCACTCGTAATGCTCCGTCGTGCCTCTGGATATAGGCCGAGACTGCATATGTCGGACAAGCTGACAACAAGTGCATCAGAGTCTCTGGCGCCCTGCGGCAGGCCCTGCAGCTAACATCAGGGACCACTATACCCATGACATGACTTCGATAGACGAGGGTATTAAATACACCGTCCTGGCAAGCCATTATGAATCCCTCGGTCTCAGACTTCAGCCCGGCTGACCTTAAGAAGGCAAAGGTCAGCCTTTCGGATAAGCCAAGGTTTTCTATATTTTTATAGAAAACTCCATGCATTGGCTTATCCGTGTGAAGCTGCAGAAAGATGTTGCGTTCTGCAGCTTTTATTTGGGCTTTTCGTCGAGCAGGTTCCAACTCGGTGACAGAGTCGGGATTTACCCGCTCGACGTCGAAGAAGGGACCAAGTTCATCGGCTGCTCTCTGTGCTGCCTTAAACAAAAAGGCTCCTACCCCTGCATTTTCATGGTCCCGGACCATGCAAAGGAGTCGATCCGAACTCCTGATGACCTTACAGGCTCCATCCAGAACCATCCTATTATGGAGACTCTCCAAACTCAAGAGTCCACGGCCTCCCCGATGTCGCGGGAGGTATAGCCGTGGAACAGACGATTTAGGATGCAAGCTCCTATTGAGATGCATCTTCTTGCGGGTTCCTACGTCGAGTTGACGCAACTCTTCTCGACTCCATTTCACTACCCCAAAGGAGTAGAGAAGGATCGGAACGGCAAGCATATTGGTAGCAGACACCTTGTTCTTCCCCGACAGTTCTGAAGACCAGATCTGTCGGAGTCGGTGCTGATACTTGCCGCGGAGAGCGTTTTTCACTACACTCACTTCTTGGGTGGAGCGTTGCTCGACACCCAAGTAAGTGTACGACTCTCCGGCATCTAGATGATGTAAGATGCTTCCGTCCACGAGCTGCGCGTCCTCTCCGTAGTTCCCGCATCGTCCTTTCTTGAGATGGACCAGTGCACATTTGTCCAGCCCGAACTCCATGCCGACAGCCTGCGTGTACTCCTGTACCACCCTGAGGGACTGGTGTAGGTCCCTCTCTCCGGAGGCATAAAGTTTAAGGTCATCCATGTAGAACAGATGGGTGACCTTATGCCTCCTATCCCCGGGGGTACCGCAGCTATAGCCACGGGTTTTTCGGAGCGAAACGGATAATGGCAGTAATGAGATGCAAAACAGAAGGGGGCTGAGTGAGTCTCCTTGAAATACTCCCCTTCTGAACGATACCGGCTCCGTCTGGACTCTATCGTTACCCAATGTTATGGTAAAGCGAGTCCTCCAGAGCGGTATCAGTTCTTCAATACATCTCACTACGGGATCGGGCACCCCAAGACATTGGAGCAAGTGTAAAATAAGCTCATGAGATGTCATATCAAATGCCTTGCGGTAGTCGATCCAGGCCATGGAGAGGTTACGCTTATACTGCGTGACACACCTGTCAATAAGCAGGTTCTCCATGCAGCCTCTTTGACCCTCGTTGCTCATATATCCGCTCGTAAACCGGTTCAACTGCGTGGAGCACTCGCATGTACAAAATGCGTGTAAATAACTTGTAGCATGCGTTTAAGCAGGTTATCGGCCGGTAGTTCTTTGGATTAGACAAATCTCCTTTCTTCGGGATCATCACTGTCCGCCCCTCGACAACCCAAGAAGGAATTTGCTGCTCCCCATTTAGCCATGAATTGAAAATTCTGGCCAAATGGTGGTGGGTACTGGATAACTTTTTCCACCAATAGTTGTTTATCCCATCGGGACCTGGAGCAGCAAAGTTCTTAGCTTAGTTCTGGAGCTCTTCGAACCTCTTCTGGAGTTATCGGCTGGCACACCTCTTCGTTTGGTTGTTGAAGCCTTTGACAGAAGGCTTCAAAGTGTGCCAGGGCTGGAAAGTCTCGGTTGAGTGGAAGCTTCTCCTCGTAAAGCGTTTTCCAGGAATTTTCCACCTGATCTACAGTCGGCGGATTCTCTGCAGGCTCTGGAGGCGGTTCGAAAAGGCGCGAGGGCTTTTGGCGGAAGAGTTTATTTTCCGCCAGCCCCTCGCCCGCCTCACTATTGAGGTATTATTATTATTAAATGTTATGTGAAACACCACTGACCGAGCCATAAAATGTCAAAAAGAAGAGGGGGATACACTTTGAACCTTTGCTACCATTTAATTAATCTTTTAATGTTTTTTATCGTTAAAATAAATCATTTCGGACAGCACACTTCTTTTATTTGCAGCGTTGTTTTGTTGACAAAATGAATGTTTTGAATCTAGTTTTATTCAATTTCCACCGCATACTTACTTGATAAGCGTATTTTTTCGTTATTTTGATTATTATTCTTCAAAGAATTTGAGTATTTGGGTTACTACCAAACCGATCTTCGATTTAAAGGTATCAATGGATTTGTCGTGAAAATTGGTATTTAACTACTGGTGTCTAAAAGATATTGCCATTTGAAAAGGTTGACTTAATTATAAATTAGTGATTTCGGAAATTTTGGTCTGTCGTAACTAGTAAACCAATTCTGAAAATCTCAGATTTGCATTCTTAAAACTACGTAGTCGTACTTAAAATTGTCTCCGGAATCCAAAAATGCGAAAATATACAGGATGTTCCCTTTAAAATTTCAAAGTTGGGGTTATTTCCGGGGAAACCGGAAGTGATGGAAACGTCTCAAATTACGACAAATTTGCCATTTTTTGTATATATTACCCCTGCCAAATTTAAGACTTATATCTTGAAAACTATGTAAACTATGGCTTGTCTAATTATTCCGTTGACACCGGGTATAGACAATTCTTTATGATCACAAAAATGCACTTTAGTCTAGTAGTAGCCCACCTTAATAAAGTCCACCTAATAAATGTTTTGATAGTTTTTTGCCTCCTTCGATGAGCAGAATCAACAGTTTATCCACTCACCGACGTGGCATAAACACGCGCTTTTTCTAGAGATCATTTTAGTTGCTTATTCTTTCTGGAACTTATATACGACATTAATTTAAATGATTATGCTGTCACTCAAGCTTCGCCTGAGTAATCCCTCTATAAATAGAAAAGTGGTACAGAAGCATTCAGGTTCAGATATTATCCCCGGCTAATAAAGAAGATGTGGAAGTGGAGATTAGAATGATTGCCAAACATTCCACACGCCGATCTTATCATATGCCTAGGCGCTCTTTGTTGAGAGTGAATTATCGACCAAGCTCACAGAATAGTAGTCCAGAGTAGGAGATTTCTCGTAGTAGAAAATAAAATTTCCTGGATCATCATATAATGGCATACGTTTAATCCATCATAAAATACATAGAGAGATAACTGTTAAATTGAGGCTCTATTTTTCATCTGATATGAATCGGTGATTTTTATTACTTCCTGCTGCTCGTCAATCTCTGCTAACCGGAAAATTTATCGCATGGAAAATTTGTTTTTCTGTCATTTGATACCCGCGAACATTTAATTAATAATTTGTCTACCTAGTCTTCTAATGACAGGGCTACTGAACCCACGGTAACCCAAATTACCCCTTTCCACTCATTCTCAATAAAACATTAAATTTATCATAACATGGTGTTTATTTTTTATATTTATTATATTTTAATATTTCACATATTCGTGATAAAAGACAATTTTTCATCTTTTAGAGATTTATAGGCCTATAACAATACAATTTATTTTTTAAATTACTTGAATATTGTTACCTAGAACGCTCGTTAAATTTTTTGACGAAATTTAAAACTTTGTCCGAAAAACAACATGGGTTTCGTTGTGAAAAATCTAGTATAACAGCTGTTACAACATTTTATAACCAAATACTTCATTATACTGACACAGGTGAATGCCACGTTGGAATATTTTTTGATTTCAGCAGGGCGTTTGACTGCGTCAGTCATACACAATTGTTGATTACATTGTATACCTATGGGACTAGAGGACAACCACCAAACTGAATCAATTCATTCTTGGCTAATCGTCAACAGTATGTGAGCATATAACACGTCAGTGAAAATAACGTATACAGAGCCAATTCTGAACGAGAGTTCCACAGGGTTCAATATTGGGCCCTATATTATTCATATTGTATATCAATGAGCTTGATTTTATTCTATGCAATGAATTCTTTTCAATGATATTTCCATGATTATTTCAGATTCTGTGCATAATGTGTTAGAAGTAAGTGTAACAATGTTGTAGAAAAGTATCTATATTTTTCAGTCAACATCAATGCAGAAAAACTCAAGTTTTATATTAGATAGAAAAACTGCCAGTCTATTTCATTAAGGTCAATGAATCATTTATAACAGGTATGAGAGTATAAAATTTTTGGGTTTACATATTGATGAATATTTAAGCTGATAATTGCATTGTGAATATCTGATTTCCAAACTAGCATCAATTTCATTTTTGTTTAATAATCTTAAAACAGTGCTTACTAAGCAACGATTAGTTAATTTATACATGTCTAAGTAGATTCTAGATTAAGGTATAGTGTGTGTTTCTGGGGGAATTCAACTCTATCACAGAACGTTTTTATTGCTCAAAAATGTATATTGTGTTGTATAGTTAATATTTCTAGTACCCATTCTTGTAAAGGGGTATTTAGAGAGTGTAAAATTCTAACCTTGTCATGATTATATATTTTTGAAATGTGTGTCTATGATTATCAAAATAAGAATGTATTCATTGTAAATAAAAATATTCATAACATAAATATGCGTAGCAAGGAAGACTTTCGAATACCAGATACAAGTCTAAATATAACTTGCAGTTCTCTAAATTACATGTTGTAATGATGTTTAATTATTTAGTCACAGAATGCAAAGTAGCTACAAGTTTACAGGATTTTAAAAGTAAGTTAAAATTGTGTTTTTGCTGTCAAAATATTTTTATTCCGTATGTGATTTTTTGTGATTGTGTTTGTGATTCCTGTACAATTGTAATGCTGTCATTATGGAAAATAAATTATTGTTATTATTATTAATTATTTTTTAAATATGATGCATATTGTGACTTAATACACTGAAAGCAAATATCGATTCGGCACGGTTTTCTCGTACTTTATTTTCGGCTCTTAGACCGCCATATCGTATTTTTAATTTTTAATAATTTTTTTAGGATGTTACGATAGTCACTATTTACTTGCAAATTATTAAGTTCATATTGGGAAGCATCCAAACAATTTATGCGGACACACAGAGCTCGTTACATTTCTGTTTATATTTTAAAGTTATTATGTAAAACATTTAATCCAAATTGCAAGAAATTACACTCCAAATTGATGATCGTAAGAATGTGAGGGTAAGAATTTGTGCAAATAAATAATATATTCTTTGAGTAATAATCCTGTACAGTCTATGAAGTAACATTATATGAAATATTTGTACAATCTTAGAAATCATATAAATCCAATTCTTGGCAAATTTGGATTTGGCGCTCATAAAGTGTAAACGTAAATCAAAATGATTAGACGAAGTAATATGTTATGAGCGCCCAGTGGTTTTCTATTTACAAAGTTGAAAATTGTTTTGATCAGCTTATAATTACTGAAAAAAAAAATTTGTCGACTTTTTAGTGCAATTTGGTTTTAAAAGAAAATCATTGTTTTTAAAAAGTATTTTTTAATTTATTTATTTTTAAATTTTTAATCTTAATTAATTATTTTAATTTCATACAATTGGAAAAACACATTATTTCAATTTACAGAGAATATAAAATCTGTCCTAAATCTTGCGTTTATATATTTCCGAATATAAGAAAATCATTGAAAAAAGTGGTCTGTCCGGCTGATCGGACCAATGTATCCTTATATATTTTGACTCGCTGAATTCGAATCCAAACTCAGAATTGTCAGATTGGCCCGCTTTTCATCCCTAATCCCAAATAACATCCCCAAAACTAAAAAAATGGTCTGTCCGGTGGACTAGACCAGTGTACCCTTCTGTGACCCGCTGACACTCAAATGAGTAGATAAAAATATGTTTATTTCATAACTGCTTCATAATGACATAACCTCACGTCACTGTAACCTCGTAACTCTGCAACTCCATAACACTGTGAAAGGCGAAAAACCGGTTTTTACGGGTGTTTTTTGAGGTTAAAGATGAAAACCGAGTCAATTTGACAATTCTGACTTTGGATTCGGATTCAGCATGTTAAAATACATGAGAATTCACTGGTCTGGCCTACCGGACGGACCACTTTTTGTTTGTGAACCTGTGTAATTTATTGTAAATCGGGATCGAATATACATAGTAGGCCGAACTTACAATTCTAGGTCGGAGCTACAATCGTTTAGTTAAAATTGCAACAATGAAAGTCAATTTTGGTTGAAACTTGTGAAAATTTTTATTGGCCCCTCTACGCCTTCGTACGTGAAATAGGAACAAATTTAATTTTCTCAAATTAGAAAAAGTAGACACAGTCTAACATTCTTGAAATTCAGTTTTATTATTTGAGAAGTTACCTGACAAATTTTGTCAATTTTATTTCGATATATCCAATCAAATTTTCCAACTCTCATTGGTCACCTGGTATATTAAAATATATATCCCCTTTCTAAGCAATGGACACCGTGAAACCAGTTACTGTCTATTTTTATTGGCGTAAATATCCCATTAGTATCTGTTATCCGTATTTCTTTTTCACTTCCGATTTCTCCGGAAATAACATCAACTCTTTATCTTTAGGATAACTGGGTATTTTGTGTTCCTTGTTCTTATACAACCCTTTTTATGTTTCTTAGGAATATTATAGAATCTTTGTGCGACAGAATCGCAAGGACTCGCAAAAATAGGTAAACTGATATATGTAGTCGTTTATTGTAATTATGTCAGTTACAGAAATTTTGATCGTATTATAATAACTTAATAGTAATAGTATAGTTGTGCTTATTTGTTCAAGAAAGATTTCCCAGCCATGGAAAATATATATGACAATGGGCTCATTTAGTCAAATTTCATATTGTACTTTTTATTACAATCGTGTGAAGTAATCACCAAATAGTTATTACATTGAAAATTTGAGGTCGATCCGATAAGTAGTTTCAGAGGTATACTCCTTTAAAATCTAATTCTTTATAAAGTGAGGCACTCTAATCTCTGACGTCACTCTCTCCCAAATCCTATATCGCTTAATAATCTTCCACAATCGCAAGTCAGTGATAGTATTATCATTGAAGGAGACGTAGGATCTTTTACTATGAGCGAGTTCGGCTATTTAAAAGCAGATTCATGGATTTAATTATGGTGATGGAGTATTTTAACACAAATCACCAGTATATAAGTGGGAACTATACAGTACTTAAAAACAGAATGTTTCGGTTACCTCCAATTAAACTCTGTCAGAGAACCCTGCTCTGTAAACAGAAACACAGACTATATATTTGGAATTGGCATTTTGTCACTATTTAAAATGTATTGTTTTACATTTTGCAGTTTCTAAGCTTTCAAAAGCAACTGACTATCTCCTATTATTACATTTCTAATTATCTTTAGTTATTGACATTCATTTTATGATTGTCGTTAAGATCATATTAAGCAACAGTAATCTTTTCATTGCTTCCATACTTGAGATAAAATAGATTGATTTAGATTAATATATCTACAAATTGATGATTTAGATATGTATTACTTGTAAATATTGCGTTGAAATATATATACTGTAAAACACTTGTTTTATTAAGTACAGAATTGTAAATAAACGACAACCCAACAAAGTCTTAGCCTTTAGTTCAGTGAAATAATCCAGTATGTGAAAATCTACGTAATACAGTCAAAGTTGCAATATATAGGCATTTTTATCAAAAGAACAACCTAACAACGTTTATTTTACAAATCTAATTGTGTCTGCTCTAAACTTAATATGCTTATCAAATTATATTTATAAAGATAGGCCTTATGTTCCATATGTTCCTTGAATATAGTTATAAGGTAATGCTTTGTTTATCCAACATGCTTCAAAATACAGTCCTTTCCTACTGATTTAGTAATCCCAGAATTTTTTCTCTGTAACCTATTTCTAATATATTAAATACTAATTTCTACGACAGGTGTTATGCTTTCACCTGTTGAGTATTGCCACCTAAATTGCCATTTGCATACTCGCAATATCCTCAACTTGCATTGTGCATCACCCAACCATTATTTGAAAATAATTGGCTAATATTAACGTTCGTACCTCGTATCCTTCAAAATTACAAATTGTTAAGCAACCACGCAAAAAGCCGAGAGCGTACACGTCGTCCTTGTTTTTCTATAGTTTGATTAATTATCCCGAAAACGCAGAATTGTTCCTTCTCGCAGTGGGATATTCGATTAACAATTAAGTTTCAGGTTGCTTGAAAATTATTGAAACTCAAGATAATTAATGAACGGCGTCGTTGTCGGCGCGGCGATGCGGTGAGAAAAAACAAAACAGCTCGTCGCCGAAGGTGTACAGTCTCGGTGCAATTCTGTCGACCTGAATTTTTCGGAGTAAGACTTGATCCCTTAATGTATTTACCACAAAGTATTATAATAACTACAATATCATTGAGAACTATTGATTTAACGTAATATTTTATAGAACTTTCTAAATTTGTAGTTTGATCAGTGGGGCAATAAAACTGCTAATAGTATAGTAACTAGAGGTTTTAATTTATTAATTTGTCGTATGAATTAAATTTTGTTTCATTTAAGACAATTTAATAGTAAATGTTTCTCTATTATGCGGGGGCTTGCTAATTTATATGGGAGGATCTACCACTTTTCAGGGAGTAGCACCTAAAACAACCATTAGAACTGAAAGGGAATCAAATTCTGAAAAAAAAGTTCGCTGTAAGTTTTCATATAAACAATAATAATAATAATAATAATAAAATTCATCCTTTCGATCACAATACAGTGAAATAGGTCATGTCAATAAATAAGATAAAATTAAAAATATGGCTAGCTACACTATACGTACATATACACAAATATACAGTACTACAAGTGGTTCATTTTTTTTTAAATAATATGAAATGTATGATTAAGATTTAAAAATTCATCGATATATTTACTAGTTCCGTAATTCTTCTTAAAGGAATATAAGGAAGCTTTTTCTTTTTTAGTAGAATTTTATTCCAGCTTAGTGGAGACTTTTCATAGAGCGCAGTCCTATGTTTTGGAATGTTTAGTAAATGACCATGTCTGGTAGGATAATTATGCAGTGTAGCAGGCATATTGCCGCCTCATAAATTAGAAAATATTTTTACTCAAGCGTGAATGTCCGCGGTAGATTTAAATATATTTCTTAAATTTACATCTTAAACAAACACAACGGTATGCAACCAGAGTTACGTCTAAACTGTACTCAAGGTAGCTGGATGTTCTAACTTAACTTTAAGAGTGGAGAGGGTAAAGAGACGATACGATTTGAATGCGATGAAAAGGAAATCAGAACGATTAGTTTTCCGTTACTTGAAGTTTAGAATTTCGATTGCTTGCTAAACTTTTGAAAAGTGATGTATCTTCATTAAATTTCTCCTTAAAGACTTCAACATCGAAAGGGTTGATAGTCCCTCTTCTTGAACATGAAGCAGGCCTAATTATTTTCACCGGTTTAATCCGTAAGTAATTTATAAAGAAATAATTTTTTTTTGTAACTTAGATTTGGCAACGGCCATATTACAGCAAGTCAAGTCCATTTTTGGTTTTCGATGCAAGTTTTTATTATAAAAATGCAAATCTTCTAAATTTGGAAGCAAGTTTTATCAATTTTGGGATGCACTTCGTAGATATGCATTCTTTTTAACGTCATATTAAATTTTGCGTTGGAAACATTAATTTTTTTTAACCATCCCATGGGGTTATCTTTCTTCTCTTCTACGTAATTAGAAGATAAAAATGTATCTATTAGTCTAGAGCAACTTTTTACGGAGGACGCGACGATAGTATGGTAGGATAGTTGGGATTTGTCCTTATGGAATTTCTGGAAGCGTCGAATATGGTACTGGGAACTTCTTAACTTAATCTCGGGCTCATCTATAAATCAACGATTACGTCACTGTGGATTGGATTTCACCATCATCGTCCCTTACTTGGAGTCACTACCTTCATTCACAGAAAATTCCAGATAAGTGTCGCAAATAAAATTTTTATCTAATGTTTTTTTATAAATACCTCATATTTTTATGCTTTAACATTTTTAGAGTTCTTTAAAGTATCATGTTGCAAATATTTTTTTTAAAAAAACTATTTCCATTTTCAATTTTATTCTTAACATGTTTCAAGGAACAGTTAATATTTTCTATTTTTATTAAGGTATAAATTATCGGCGTAACGTCTAATTAAAATCAAATATATAAAAAGTTCTGTAAAGACTTTGTGATCACAATTTCTACGAAATGCTTAGGTATATTTATATAATAAATTTTGACTTTTAAACACCATATTGTCGGTTCATGTTTTAGACAATATTTTAAGTAATATCTGTATAACATATTATTGTCCATTCGATTTCTTCTTTGTACATAACTTCGTTTAATATTAAGGCCTCAGTTTAGTCGTTTTCTAATAAAAACACACCTAGTTTGATTGATTTATAATAAAATCAATTTTATAATCACATTGTTCACTTATTTTAGGTATATTGATACAAGCCAAACTATACAAACAAAGTATTTAGATATGATCTACGGAATTAATTATTTAATCTTTATTAGAAAGTTGAACATCTTTTAGTAATATTTAAAGGTACTAATTTAATTTTTACTTGTGCGAAATTTGAATTATTAATTTACACTTTTTTTTTACAACTAGTACTTTCTTTAAATTTTGATTAGTTTATCTTTCTTGTAATCAAACTCCAATTTTAGTGTAAATTACAAATATAGAAAGATTGGCGCCCCGCTTTTCTAGGAAAATTATCTTTATATAAGTCAAATTAACATCTCTTTAAGAAAAATTATTAAAACATCTATCATTTATTAATTTCTATCTACCAAACACGTAAAACTATTTGTAAAGTGTTTTCTTACCCATGACTCATCTGCCGAGTCTCTGAGCTACTGGGGTAGTAACATATTTTCTTTGAATAACATAAAGTGCAGTAAGAATCTCAAACACTTAATGAAAATTAAAAATTTATTGAACAGCGAAGAAATAATGTTACAGCAGTTGGAAATTTGTCTCGTACTCGCTAATATTCTTTTTTATATATGAAACAATTATATATGTACACGCAAGGAAATGTCAATATAGCGTGTTGCTTAAAGAAATATATGCATGTTTGAGTTTTCTGCAAGTCGAAAATTAATCGCATAACTCTTTTGAGCAATCAGAACTCTCTCGCTATCAGAAGCGCCACCCCAGAAAATGACATTATACGATAGCACTGAATTTATGAGCGCATAATAAACATGTATTAGTATTTTTTGGTCTAATACACTTTTCAGTTGCAAAATTGCATAATAGCCACTACTTTTTTTCTGACAGACATTATTAACGTGATATCTCCAACTAATACCACTGTTAATATGGATACCAAGAAATTTTGGCATTTCGCTGCAAATTGATTATATGTAATATTTATGGGTGCTTGAATTTTTTTCCTATAAAAAAACTGTGGCAAAATAGTTTTTTTGGTGTTAGCAATCAATTTATTACTACCACACCAGTTGATAAATTGTTCATAGAGAGTATTGAGCTTGTCTTAAAGCTCCTCAGGAGCGTCTGTCTCTTCTACTATGGAGACGTCGTCTGTGAACAGCACAACGCATTCAGTACCAATATGAAGTGGTAAATCATTTATAAATAAAAGAAAAATAAGTGACTCCAGTACAAAACTTTGAGGAACTCCAGATTAATACAATACTTCTCTGAACTGGCTTCTTCTAGTTTTACAAAAAATTTTATAAAGTTGAAATCCATGAATCCATGAAAGAAAGTTACCTTTAAGTTACCCCACTGCAGAAAGTTTCTCTGCCACGAATGTCAGATCTATAGAATCAAAAGCCTTGGACAGGTCAAAGAAAAGGTCAGCAGCGTACTTTCTCTCATCCACACGATTGTACACAAAGTCCAAAAAGACAGCCGCCGCACTCTCAGCTGACCTGCCAGGATGAAATCCATTTTGACATCTGAAAATAATTTTGTGATAGGCCTGTAATTATCTATTAGGTGTGGATCATTGTTTTTGTAGATTGGAGTTACTTTCCTTATTTTCAACTCTTCTGGAAATTTTCCCAGTTCTACAGAGAGATTGACAATGTAGGCTAGTGGCTCGGCGATAAATTGGGCAATAGATTTTATAATTTTTGTGGACAACACAATCTACTCCCAGAGAATTGGTATTTTTTAATTGACTTATTGTGTTTATTATATCCTCAGCAGTAACAGGCATGGAGAAAAATGTATTGCTATTATTGGGCATTGCAGTAAATTTTTGTGGTACATGGTTACCAAAGTGATACTTTGTTTTATTTGGGACCACGGTAGAGTAGGGCTCAGTAAATGAGTGAAGTATTTTATAAGAGTTGTTTACAATTTCGTTGTTAATTTAAATTTTTATTGACTGTGAGATCTTAATTTTACCGGTCTTTTTACGTACTAAATTCCATACTTGTTTTGTCTATGTTGAATGTTATTTATACCACTTAACGCATTCTGATAATAATTTAATTTGGCTCTGTTAATATTTTTTTATGTATTTTTGTAAAATTGATAGTCTTTAGGTTATAACGACTTGAAAATTCCGATTTTGGCAAACACTTTTTCGTTAATATATAACATTACCTAGATGCTCAAACTCTTTTGCTCGTTTACAGCACTTGCTTTAGAAAAAGATTGCACTTTTCATTATAAAAAAACATAACATTTTGTCTTTCTTTGCAAATATCTCAATAAATATTAGTTTTAGCAAAAAAATGGTGGATACCAAAAATAGAGCTTATAAACCAATGGTGAATTATTTGTTGTCGGATTAGCAGTTTCGAGGACATGGAAAAATTGTCTTTATTGTTTCTGTAGCATAAAAACGAACAAATTCTGACCAAAACAATGTACATTTTCGCATTATTTAAATAAAAACGTCGCCATTTAGTTACTGTAATTAGCAAGTAATAAAAAATCTATTTTTTCTAAAGTCTCATATTGAATTATTTAATGAAATTTATTTTGAAGGCGACGAAACGGCAAAAAAATTAATGTCGCCATTTTGTTAAGTTTTTATGTGCTTTTCGAATTTAATATTGAAATAAAAAAACATATACAAGGTACTGTTTTCTTGAAGAACAACAAATTAATTTTTTTTCCAAATCCGGACCTGGATTTTGTTTTGTGTGTGATACAAGTGTTTATTCAGGATCACTAGTGTATTATGTGTACCAAATATGAACTTATTATTCCGTTCCTTTACAAAGTAACCACCAAAAGAAATTTTAACAAAAATATATAAAACACTCTGTATTTTTTTTTTTAGCAACGGCGGCCCAATTAGCTTTTCTACGGATGATTGTGTTTACCCTCGGTGCCCTCTATCTGCCATTAAAGCATGTCCGTTTTCTTGTGAAACATCCTGTATATAAATTACGATAGTTTGCACATCACTGGTGCTTACCCTCTATGACAGATATGATCCAATTTCATTCTACCATGCCATTTTGTACATGTTTCTTTGAAATAAAGATTTTAACAGAGGTTATTGTGTTTACAAGAAACGTTCTACACATACATACACAGACTTTTTTTTAGATATTTGAGTTCAGTTTGTCATGAAACAGATTTCTGTAGAAAAATTTTTTTTCTACGACGATTGTTAAAAATTTCTATTGTGTTGAAATATATCTATTTTACTGAATAAAATAGATATAATAGCACATGCTTCGAATATTTTTTTGAATTTTTTAAAAATATTGGGGGCACATCAATTATTACTGTAACATTTCTCTTCTTACGAACCTCAAAACGCATACTGCCTGCAGTCTACTACATTATGTGCTGTCAAAAATTGTAAAGCACCGGACTGGAAGGTCAAGACGTGTACGTTAATGTTGTTTTTCAGAGATTGTGCCCCGTCTATGCAGGGTGTGGTTTGTAAAAGAGTAAAAGAAGGCGGAAAAAGTAGCTGTCGCTATTTAGGGTGATGGAGCATCGAGGCGTAAAAGGTGACGCTCGGGACTGTCTATGCATAACTAAAACGTGAAAGGCGCCGAGTCGAGGCGCGACTCCGTGGAGCACATCAATTTTAAGGAACAGGTGAGGAATTGATTTAGCATCTCTGAGCGATGCGAAAATTGCCGTACACCGAACGGAGCTGGAATGTGTTCCAGATCAAATTCGTTTTCAACTTTGACAATAAGAAAAATGCCAGATATAATCGTGTTTTGCTTACTTCGACGGTATAAGAGAAATAATTTACACCTATTGAAAGGCATTACTCATTTTGATTTAAACCTCAAGACCACCTTTACTTCGACGCTTCTTCTCACATTCCAGACTGCCATTTTCTCAATTATTGATTTTTTCTTTGTGACAGTTGTCTTATTTTTCTACTTGAAAACTTATTTGCGAACTTGTTCCCGTGCCAAATCAATCACTAAAATTGTTGAAAATAGGGGATTACTTGAAATATCAGCTTGAATTATATTGAAAGGCGTTTTTGAAAATATACAGGGTGATTCATAAGGAATGGGTAATATTTTACCTGCAGATTCTAGAGCGGAAAACATTAACTTTTTGCTTAATAACTGGGGTTCAAATATTAATACTTACTGAGATACAGGGTGTTAAAGTTATAAAAATAATTCAGTAATGTTTGTTATATTTCAGTTATTTTTTCACACAAACATAAAAAGTCGGTACAATTAGATTTTTGAGAAAATCTAATAAGCTATCAGTTTTGGTGTATCACACAGAGGGTGCTACGTAAGCTATCTTGGTTTAACAGAATCTGTCATAACTTTTTGTAATTCGTTCATTTATCATCTAATTGCAATATTTTTATCAAAACGATTCATGTAGAGCGTTCTATTCAAAGAATAAAATCTCCGAAACAGAATACCAGTAATTTTTTTCCCATATACCCAGGATATTATTCATGTTGTCTGTGTATTGGTTAATTTAATAGGTCCTTTAATAAAAAAGTGAAAATCAGAATTAAATCTTCAAAATATATATTTTATATTTTATATAACCATAATATAAACTTACATTAATGTTTGAGTATAAGTATTTTGCATATTTTTGTATTTGTTAGGGTTAATAAAAATATACTAATATACCCGACATTTATTGTTGGTTAAAGAATTAATTTGTCTCTGTTGGCAATTAAATAAGGAAAATAGAATTTGAAATAAAATAACTCTAGTTTAGGCAGAACAGTCTTCATAAATGAGTCGTCTTTATAAATTTCGACTTTTAATGGATGTTTCGAATAAATATAGAATGTTAGTCTGGATAACTTCGTTACTTGCATCAAAATCTGGGACTGCGTGTAATATTGGTGACTTTTTTTCAGTTCATAGAAACCAGTTTCTTCATTAAATTTTATGTATGATACAAAACTTTTTTTGGTAGCATCATCGACTATATTTTCTTTGGCACTTACTGGGCACTTGATTTCCAGGTCAGCCACTGGCTTTTTAAACTCATCGACAATAATCCTATCGGGTGATGCTAACAGCCATGGATATTCTGGATCGATAACTAAACCACATTCTAAGACAGTTTTTTTGTAAACCTTTTCAAAATGTTTTCTGGCTTCTGGTTCCTTTTCTAAACCATACATTACATTTTTTGATTTAGCACTCCTCTTCAACTCTTTTTGATTAAACTATTCTTGTGCTAATTCTTCAGCATTTTTCCTGGTTCGTGTTTTAATTTCATAGGCTTTCTCACTAGCTGAAATTCGTAGTTGTCTTTGAACATGCCATAAATTCGATTTGGACTTTGACTGCAAATGATTTGTAATTTCTTTCAACTGAGCGCCACGTTCTTTTTGAAAAATTCATTTTCCTGATCACTTAGAGCATTCAACAATTGTACTGACGTATCACAAATTGTGTTCGAACATGTATCATTAACATATTTAAAAAAATTATCTAGGTTACTGCGAATTATTCTGTCATCAACTATACAAAATATAGCTTCTATTATACCAGCAATTATATCAAAAATGAGCCTCTCACTGTCAGTGATTAATTCTGTTTTTCAGATCACACTGTAGTAGATCGTTCCACTTCACAAGAGAAAGAACGTCCGATATTGCACTGTCTACTTTTATTTTGCGCGTTTTGGGAAACATTTCTCCGAACTGCATTCCTTTACCATATTTTCGTTTAGCGGCAATGGATGGTTTTTTCCATTCACAAGGTTTATCAATCTTAGTTCCAAAATTTTCTTCCTTTACAAAACAAAACAAAGCAGCAACATGTTTACATCTTTCGCCAAGTGCTGCTGGACATTCACTCTTGTTTTCTTTAATTTTTTTTCTTTATCCAACTGAAACAAACACAAATAAAACTGAAAAACTGTGAGCTTTTTGAGGTTAGATGTGGGTCTGGTTGAAATGTTTTTTTTTTTTCATTACTCCAGATGGTATTTTAACTAAATCATCAATACTTACAAATATTGACGTTGTATGGGGGCAAGCTTATAGAAGTCTGCCTAATAACGGAGGCTGTTATTACGTTTTCTGTGACACATCTTCTTTCGGAGACCTTTAACACATGCCCAGATTTGTATAAATTCAGTCCTTTTTTTAAAGTCGAGTAAATTTATCGTACGAAATGTTTGTGAACCCACAGTTAATAATTATATCCATTTACTGCACTTAATTATAACCGTTTATTGCACAAAATTGCATCGCAACATACCATTACAACTAACAGCTGAGATTAACGCTCCTCGCGCTAGTTTGTTCGAATGCCGCTAGAGGCTCTGTGGCAGTAGAGGCGATTTACAGTCTCCTTGCCTATAGTAGAAGACAATGTCCAAAACCTAACCTCAAAAAAAGTTATGGCTTAAAGTGGCACGGAAAAGTACTGTAACTAGCGCCATCTAGAATATGTGACATCAGCAATATCACCATTTTAATTAGCGACCTGAAAAAAGTAGATACGTATAATAGTCTCCAAGATAGAGACAAAATACGAATACAATTTTTTTACTTATATCTTGAAAACATAAAGGGCTAAATCGCTACTTTTTGGGTTAAATCGACTTGTTTTGATGTCAAGAATCTACGGCTAAGCGTTGTCCCAATCTTTTCAAAACACCTTGTATAGTGTTTTGCCCCATCTTTCTTAGTTTTCAAGATATTGACGAAGAAGCATATGACAACTTATGGAGACTTTGGTGTGACACACAAATATTTTAAATGCTTGCCCTCATCGTTGCAAGTACAAAACGTACGTAAGCCTTTTTAACAAATAATCCTTCACAATAAAGAAATTTATATTTCGAGACGCCATAGAGTGGAAATGTTGCCAAATTAGTGGCCAAAACTTATAATATTCAATACGAACACTATAACTAATATCTATAAGTTTTTGGACTCACTGATTACGAATTCATGACAGAATTTGCAAAAACAGGATGGTGGATTCAACATGGCGGACTGGAACATTAAGAAATTATCTAAAAAATCTAAAAAAAAATGGCGCAATATCTTTCTCTTCAATATTGTGGATTTTAAACTATTTTATCAGTCGGGGAGCCCACCCTGGCTGTAAGTGCACTCCCTCCCCTCCCCCCGATCATCGGGGACAATATTTTTCATAAAGCCTAAGGAACAAAAGAAAACTGGCTGTAGTTTTAAAATGGCGGCCGTATGTTAAAAAAAATGTTGCCAAGGTTGTTTTTGTCATTTAACATATAAATTAAAAAAGATGGACAGAAACTTTTTCCACAAAAAATAACATGCATAAACTACAGTATTGTTCCTATACAATATTTTGATAGGAATTACCATTTTCCAGATAAATGAGTACAAAATTAAGAAAACAGAGAACATTCGAAATATCGGTAAATCATTTAGAGGGAATAACTTTGACAATTATTGTAAGGCGTATAATATAACTTTATATTATTAACATAACAAAAAATAAAATAAACTGAAAAGAATTAATAATAATGTAACGAAGTATTTTTTTCTTAATAATAAAATGCAGTAAATTAACCCTATGCTTCGTTGCTTGTCCCGTTTACCTGTCAAATTTATTTGTTTTAATTAATTGCATGGATTTTCCTCATCCTCATCCGTGCAACTGAGGAACTCCCAAAATAAAGAACCACGTTGTAGAATCCTATCTCATGTAAACTGTATTAAATCTAGCCGTGAGAAGATAGCGCGACATATCAATATAATTTACAAAATTGTCACCAGCGTCGCTGGCCGTAATTCATTTCGGGAATATCGAAGTTAGTGGAAAGGCATTTTGGTCATTCCCGTATCACTCTTGTTGAGATAAGATGCACTAATTTTATTAAGTGGGTAGCTCCACCGCCAATTTGTCAGAGATCCCGTACATCCAACGATTAAGATTGTCCGACATGATTATGTGTATTCAACTGTTAGTTTCAAGTAATTTCGGTTAAAAAGTATAAAATGCGATTGTCAATTTCCGAATTATCCAGGTACTGTACATAGTACTTATAATTTTTGTTAATATCGGTGTGTTATAGAGACAGATTGTTAAATTCTCGAGATTTTGTCCAAAACAGTTATGTTCCAGTAATTTTTCTTTGGACCGATCCAAGAAAAAGAAACATAGTAGACATTTTTGAGAGAGTAACGGTAAACCATTTTTTACCAGATTATTTTAACTTGTACCGTGTTTTTCTTTTCTACGAGATAAAATAATGCTTGATAATTTACCGTGTTTAGAATTTGTTTTTCTACCTGGTTTAATTTAACCACGTCGTGTTGATATAAATTAAAAATAAAATACTGTATTCTGAAGAAATTATGAAAATTTGTTATAAAATAATACCTGACAATTTACCGTATTTTAGAACCTGTTTTCCTGCTACGGTATTTTAGCAATTTTGTCTTTTATGAACAAACAATAAAATCCAGTGTCCTAAGGAATTTACGTTCCTAGTCCGGGAACTTGACCCGAAAATCTGACAATCCCGAAAAATTAGTTATTTTTCATATGTTGCTACGTAACATTCTCTGAAACGCTCTGACAAATTTGCGTTTGGCTAGTAAAGGCAACACATCTCCCGCCAGGCGTTTGCCACTCCGAAAACCGCAGGCAAACCGACGGACCGGAAGTAAAAGAACAAAGCCGTGTTCTTTAGCCGTACTTCCTGATTATTATAAAGAACAAAGCCGTGTTAAGTTGATTTTTCTTCGATTCCACCATCAATAGCTTGCTTTATCGTGCATATTAAAGGGAGTGTTTACCAAACACGTATTTGGAAATTAGCCGATGAAGGTATTCACAACATTCCAAAGCCTTGGAATGATTATGGATGGCAAGAAAATGGAGAACTCCTTGGCGTTCAGCAGATAAAATACTGCCTCAATCGCTTACTGAAATTCTTCAAGAGATGATTCCAAATCAAATCATAATAGGCGAAAGTAAAGATGATAACGATATTATAAATGAAGCAATAGAGGAAGAAGACTTGGAAGAAATATTCGATGTATTGGGAGACAGTGATGGTGAATCTGAAAGCGAATGGGTTGTTACTTACGTTTTATATTGAATATTATATTTTATTTTAAGAGCTGAATCATTTATCTGGAAAATGGTAACTCCTATCCAAGTATTGTATAGGGACAAAATTGTAGAAAATTTTATGCACTTTGTTTTTTGTACAGAAAGTTTTTCTCCATATTTCTTAGTTTTTGTATTAAATGACAAAAACAATATTTGCAAAATCTTTTTTATAAACGGACGCCATTTTGAAAGTTCAGCCGATTTTCTTTTTGAAGACATCTCTAAAATTGTTTCTTAGGCTTTAGTCTTTACGAAAAACATTGTCCCCAAGGATCGGGGGGTGCACGGTCAGCTAGGGTGAGCTCCCGTAGTATATATTTAAAAGACAAACTTCAGTCCACCATGTTTTGGTGAAGAAACCGTTTAATTGAATGAGTTGTTACTCACTGAAAATATGTACTGTAAATATATCATTCTAGACAATTTCAAACCAAACATCTATACAAATCCTATACAAATTGATGATACAAACAATGACTAGTGAAATAGTCCTAGAGGTATATATTTCGATAATTACCTAATAAATAACTAAGCAAATCAGCTTCGAACTAATTATTTCAAGTGCCTCATAAATTACCGTGTTCGATTACCAGCTAATTGAACTAATTAATTTATTATCTATTTATTTGAAAATACATCCTAATAAGGATAACTCTGTGGCGCAAAATGTAATAAAGCCACAGACGATGACGGAGGAGCAAACCCTGAGCCAGAGCCATCCCTTATTAGATATTAATTACAGAACAGTGAAATTAAATTTTACTAGAGATATTAAACTTCGATTTCAGTTAGTAATGAAAAACATGCGGCAATTAACATTTTTATTTCATTTTAATTTGCGGAGTTCTTGTATAAAATGAATTAAATTTGTGGGACTTTCGTGCTTCTGGCCATTTGTCTCTCTCGATAATTAAAAATAGCTTTGAAGTTTACAGCGACAGGCTTCGTGGGAGGAATTCGTATACACAAGAGAAAATGTAATGTTCTTTGTGTATTTTTTATGTATTGTTTGTATTTTTAAAAAAGATACATTTAAGACCAAATGGTAAAGAAAACAAAGATAGCTAAATTCTGTGTTAGTTTTTAGTTACTTCTGTCGAAGTTAAGACTTCATTGGCATTTTTTAAATACCAGTAATCTATTATTCATTGCTTTATTCATTAACATTTAGCAAAATTCTATATCTATGTATACTCCACGCATTACAGAATTTTATCTAGAAAAATTCATGGTAGTTCTGGAAATAGGCTTACTTTATGTTTTTTGGCTTGCTGCATCCAAATTTTCAACTTACCACCAAAAATTCCCCCAGGAACCCCCTCAAATTTAGAAAGAAAAATCGGCAGCTACTGGAAGTGGCTAGAACCTCCCCACCCGGTGAATCTTCGAAGCCGCAAAAAGCACCAAAAAATATGAACGATTTCATTTAATATATTTATTAGGTTGAAATATTTTTTTCATATTAAAACAGAAAAAAAAAGTCTTACGCTCGGTGGACCTAAGAATTTGAGTGTTAAATTTATAGTCTGCACAAGATTAATATTTTATTCAATGTTTTAATACAAATATATGCCTCATTAGATCCTAGCCCGGAGCCAGCCAGACACCCGCGGTGAGACCGCCGAGGCGGGTGTCAGGCTGGACGGGGATAGGTCCGGTTTGGCTTGGAGAAAAATAGAAATGTGGGATAGTAGCTCCTGTCTTCTGTAGGCAGGCTTAAAAACTAGGTTAAAATTATAATGTGTCCACATGGACCTAAAATTAATATAAAAACAAACACAACACTATAAAAACTAAGTTCGTAGGCAAGAGCACTTAATAATTTTGATTATTGATACGGGAAACACAACTAAACAAAAAAACCCGTTCGTTGGTAATGGGTGGTAGGGATGGCCATCTTTGGGAAAAACCATATAACTCTTGGTGCCAGGTGTGGCCGGGGTAATGTTCATGGTGGATCGTTTAAGTTTGAGTTGATATATTTTGGTTTATGTTCTGGCCTCGACCGATATTTCACTAAATCGGTCGGAGAAGTGAGCTATCAAATTTTTGGTTCCAATGTGTTTCTGGGGGAATTTGGTTTTTGACAGTTTTCGAAAAAATATTTTAGGTTGATACCAATGTCTTAAATTATTTTTAAATTATGTAGCACTATTTTTAGGTTATATTGCCGGAAGAATTTCCGGCGGGATGCCGGAAGTAGCGGAAATTGTTTTTAAAATATAATGTCACTGTCACTTTTAAAGTTTAATTGGAAAAAAACCCACCGAAAGCGTTCCGGTGAGATAGCTTATACTTGTAGGGCTTGTGAGCAGTTCACGAAGGCCTCTCACACCTTCCGTTGGCTTTATGAACGTCTAAAAAACTTGTAATCTCTCGATGTACTTGACAACCAAAATTACTCAGCATACAGTCTGCACGCTTTAACACACTAGTCTATTGAACGTTAGGTTAGACCACAGAGTACAGTAACTATACAGAGGCGAAGGCAAGCCTTCCCGCCAAAACCAAATTTGTATACTCATCACCATTTTTTTAAATGGTAGGCCAATCAACCTCACTTTTATGTTGACACTGTTGACGTTTATCGTGTTAAGTTTGGATTTGTGAATTTTATTTCCGCTCATTTTGGGAGATTGAACACATTAACCGAGAATTAAAATTCTCATAAATAAAACCTAGTGTACAACTTAATTGAAAATAGGCGCGCCTATTAGAAACAATTCAAATGGTAATATTTTTCAATCCAACTCGAAATACACTGTTTTTTCAGTATATCCTTAAATGGGGATCTGCACGTGACGTCATAGCTAACCTCAAAAATATATATTTCTTAAAATTCAAAATTATTACGTAGCTATTATTAAAATTTCTGCCTGGTTCCTATACTTTCGACCAAAATCTAGTTCAATGTAATGTTTAGTTTGTCACAATAAAATAAAACGCATTTTGCAGGTTAGAAATCTAACCTATTAAAAGAAATAAATGAACAACATATTTATTTCAGTGTAAGCGCAACTGGTACGCAAGGTCAAACGAGCCAACAAAACTCAAAGGAACCGCCAAAGCTTTCACCTCTGTGTAGTTACTGCACTCTGTGGTTAGACTATAAAATATATCTAACACAAGAAGCGTGTTATTTGGTTTTTTAATTTGTTTCGCGGAAACCAAATCGAAAGAGTGCAAGTGTGATATATCGTTGAAATCGGAATTTTACTGCTTTTCAATGGTTCGATTACAAATTGCAAGTAATCATAAAATAAACAACTTGTTGTGCCAAAACGGCACCAAACGTAATCCGATCTCAACCAAAACCTTTTCAGATCTTCTGGAGCACTAAAGAAACCCTCATGCAAAGTTTCATCCAAATCCGTTTAGTAGCCTCGCCGCTATCGTGCTAACATACACACACACACACAGACTTACACACACACACACACACACACACACACACACACAGACATTTTTCAAAAACCACTTTTTTGGGTTCCTGGGACCTCAAAACGTAAAGATATGATGTTATCTCAATTTTCGATTTTGGACTAATTGTAGTAACCTCCCACAATTTTATTGTGGGGAGGTTAAAAATGGTTTTTTATTTTTTTTATCATTTTTTTTTCGTTTTAGAGAAAAGGAAGCAAACAAAATTTAAAATAAAAAATGTTCTTTGACATTTTGACGTACGACGAACGGCAGGGGAGCGAGTGGGTCCCGAAACATGCGCCTCGGCGCCACGCATGCATTTAGGTATCATACGGCAACTCCACAGTTGCTCTCTCGTCTTTTGATCTTCCTGAGGTACCCCGCTTCCCTGCCATGCTTCTCGGCTAGCATGCTGTTGTCAGGAGGTCCTTCCCTTTCCTCCCCCGACTCATAACACCTGCCAGTTGCTCGAAAATTGATAGCAACATGTTGATCGCGATTGCAGATTTTAGGCGTTTTATCCTCAGTCTATATTGTTTATTGTTTTCATTGCTTGAAAAAACTTTTTTTTGCATGAGAACTGTTTTCTTATAATATTATAAACATGGTTGATGTGAATTTAAATTATTTCATTTGCGAGCAACCGTTATCGGATGACACAACAGTGAACGTGACGGAAAAAAGTAAAATCTTTCCTGACCATGAGTTTAAAGCGGAAAGACAGTAAATATGATATTTTAACTGGGCCTACGGCGATTGTGGTGCATAGGAGGTGTCAAAGGTTATACGTTAACGAGAAGCTAATCGCATCATATGTAAAAAACAGACCATTGCCGGAATATCCCGTGATTCCGCGAAGGCGCTCCGAGACACAGAATTTTTCTTTCAAACAGAATTGTTATTTATGCGGTGAAATAATATCGGTTGATCATTTTGAATAGCAAAGTAGTTTGCCTCCAGAGCGACGGGACCTTGTGTATAACGTGCGTCACCTAAATATATGGAATAAAGCCATGTATTTTGCGAAAAATCGGAAAGTAGATTGGGGTGATCAAATTGTGCATCACTTGACTCCTGTGGAAGACGATTTAGTGGCGGAACACGCTCGGTATCATTTCTTCTGCATGAAAAATCTTACTCTAATACTAAAACCCAAATCTGCAGAACCTGTGAAGCGTGGGGCTTTTGGATTTGAAGTACAAGCTGCCATGAAGTACGTATTTTCTTTTCTCGAAGAAAATGAGCACGAGTGTCAACTTTCGTTTAAACAATTTGTAGATCAAATTAAACGTGACTATAAACCTCACATTAAAACAATCAAGGCTCAACTTGTCGCTAAGTATGGTGATGGCATTATTATTTCAGAAACCCCCAATAAACCTGCAATCTTTAACTTTGACTGAACTTAGTGCATGCAGTCCCGCAGCGCCGAGCCTCATGTTGCGAGGCGTGCTAGCGCTTCCCTGTTCGTTCAACGTGAAAACGTCAAAGGACCTTTTTTGTTGCAAATTTCGTCTACCTTCCGAATTTCTAGGTATCTCTTTCCTAAAACGAAGAAAAAAAAGATAAAAATAAAAAAACATTTTTTTTTTCTAAATTTGAGGGGGTTTCGGAGGGAATTTTTGTTGGGAAGTTAAAAATTCGGATTCAGCGCTCCAAAAAACGTAACGTATCTTTAGGACTACCATGAATGTTTCCAGGTAAGGGCCCTATATGGTCTCTAATGCCTGGAGTATTATTTGTTCAATCGAAAAAAATTCATGTCTCTAAATACGCTTTTTACAAACTCGCGTTGGCTACATTACCATAATATTTGAAACAAACATTATTCAAACTTTTACCATTTACATTAACGTGATCCCTAAAAGATATTAAGTTGATTGGAATATTCATTACACTATTGGAAAATATTTCCCATACCAGCTACATATGGACATCACAACTGGAACTTTAATATGTTTGAAATATTTAATTCCACATTAACATAATTAATTCATTAAACAAATTGTTTTAATGTAATTATTTTCATACCATCATTCCATCAATTAGTTTAAAACAAAAGTTATTTATTAATCTCTAGTTTAATTGCATGATTAAATTTGTTGATGCATTCTACTAATTGATTTAAAACTCCCAATAAAAAAACTTTAAAACTTACAATGCATTGTCGTCATGCGTGCTTTATAACTAATGATAATAATTAATTAGAAAGTCTTATACGTTCACTACCTGGTGTTGGATTTTTGAGACATTATTTTTCTATTAACGCCATAAACATTTTTCTCTTTGTATTGACAACGTCTTTACAGCCATTTTGCGATTCATGTATTATTGTTGTTATCCTCCCTTTGCTGAACTGAACGTTTGACAGCATCATGTCATATTATAATAATAAAAGTAATAACAGAAACATCTTTATTATAGTATGACAAGTATGACACGATATATCTTACCTTGTACTTTTTTTAGGAAATTCCGTAATAATCAAAGTTGATATGGACAGTTTATTATAACCACTCACTCGAAGAGGAGGTATTGGGGGATGTAACATTGATCTGACAAACAGAAATACATGTATTTTTTACTTACCATAAAGTAACACACATATGTAATTTTTCACAACCTATAACGAATATAAAATTATATTATTTATATTTCGCAGCCAGAAAAGCACGAGACATTTTTGTATACCGTCCACATAATTTAACATTAGATTTGTAGATACATATACCGGGTGTAAACAAATAGTGGGCCGCCCCTGTAACTTCCTTGTTTTTAAAGATATCGGGATGAAATTTTGTATGGTGAAATTAGGTAAGATTTCCAACTTTGCATATCATAAAATATTAACACAAATATACAGGGTTGATCAAAAGGTTGATCATTCCTGCCGGTAACGATTACACATTACGGAACTTTTGGTACCATTTAACCCTTACTAAATACAGCTTTCTGAATATCCGGGTGGCCCATATCATAATATTTTTAAAAAAATGAGTCATTTTGAAAAATGTGATTTTAATGAATTTACATCACCCTGTATGTTGTATTATTGGACATATTGACGTTTTCGTATTTTTTATATGAATTACATTGGATAGAAAATAATTTTAACATATTCGCAGCCATCTAGATTGACAACTAAAATTCGAATTATTATTCGTGCAACACTGTATAAATTGTCCAAAATAGTATAAATGTATCAAAAATGTGATCTTTATTTCAAAAAAGTAAAAACATACAGTGTGGTCCATTTAGAAAAGACTATTGGGGCCATTTACGGTGAAACCGGAAGTGATAAATATGGTGGATAGGTCTCAACAAGTTGGAAATCTTACCTAATTTCACCATACAAAATGTCATCCCGATATCTTTAAAAACAAGGAAGTTACAGGGGTGGCTCACTATTCGTTTACACCCGGTATAGTACAGTAACTAGAGGTTTTAACTTCGGAATAATGTCATATTGAACGGATTTCGTTTTTTTTTGGCAGTATAATAGTAAATGCTTCACAGAAAAATTTCTATATTGTACGGGGGCTTGCTAATCTATAGGGGGCGGATGCCACCCCCTCTCAGGGGGTGGCACTTAAAAAGTACGTATATTTATTGGAGCTGAAATAGAATCAAATTTTAAGAAGAAAAGGTTCTATGCAATTTTTCACATAAATTGATAGTTTTTAAGTTATAACGACTTCAAAATTGCGATTTTAGCTTAAAAAAAAGGTATTTCCAAACGGCTTTCGTCAAGTATCTCGAGAAGTGTTACTTTATCGAAAAAATGTTACAGACCAATTACAGAAACAACAAACTTTGAATTACTTATGTATTTTGTTTATTGATGTAGGATTAATAGTTTCGGAGAAATTTAAGTTTATATTTGGTATCCAAGTGATGAAATTACCTTTAAAGTTTAAAATGCATTTTTTTTCTAAAGCAAGTGCTTTAAATGAGCAAAAAAAATTGAGCATCTAGGTAATGCTATATCTTAACGAAAAACTGTATTTGAGATAATTTTTTTAAATTACTGGCTAACTGGAGTAAACAAAATGGTGACCTTTTTATATAAAGAAATATAAATACACACATTTTTCCGTCATAACTTCTTTATTTCTTATGCTACATAAACGAGTAAAAAATAATTTGAAAGCACAATTAATTGTCTTTAATTTCGGTTCTTAGCATGCGTGACGTAGGTGTCACAGTTTCTGAGATATTTAACATTTAAACTGCATTTTTCGTCTTGTAAACGTTCGGACGCCATTTGTAAACTGTCATATCTCGGAAACTATTAAATCTAAGTTTTGGATATTTTTTACCTCTGGGAACTGTACTAATATACTTATGGCTAGATTTGTACTGGGCAATTGCGAAACTGCGTAACTACGATATATATTCATTTTATTAAATGTTGACGTAAATGTCAAAAATTGCCACAGTGTAGGTATAGTAAAAGGGATTTTGTCAAAGTAATGTTTCACATTTTGCGAATGAGTTAAAAGGATGCCGACAATGTTGGCTTCAGCAAGTTGTATCATTTGTAGACCCCTTAATGTTGACACTCGATCAGGGTCGAATGCCTTCAACACTGAAATTGTAAATCAATCAAGTCTTTAGGTCAGTCCGGCTCTCTAATATAGTAGATTTCCGATAAAAGTAGGTTACGTATTACTTCCACATCCAGTAAAGTACAGTAACGCTAAAAATATTTTTGAAAATATTTATTTTTCAAATAGACTTAGAATGAACCGTCGAGATTTTAAGTTTGAGTGAAAAAAAATGTTCTCTCTGTCGATCTATCTGTCTTTAATTTTTTTTTGTGCGCACGTTTACTCTGGAACAGTTTAAGATGTTGACTTCAAATTTGGTACACTTATGTATTTTAACGAGATCTGGAACTAGATTATATTTTGATCTTATTCCGTTGAAGGGTTGGGCGGTAAATTAGGGCAAATCGGGGTACATAGGCAAATCAAGCAAGTAAGAGTCCGTAAAATTGCTATTTAGTATATATAAGAGAAGCTAAGATTTCCCCATTACCACTAACACCCCCATTACCACTACCACCCCATTGCTAAAGGGGGTGAAACAAATAAAATTGTAATTTAGTGTGTGTACAAGAACCAAAGACTTCAAAAATTTTTTTTACTTCATCCACCTCCACCCCCCACTAACGATGTGGCATATCGTTTTAAGAGTTTTTGGGGTAGGTGATTTCAAATATTATATTATTAAAGTTTTATAAACAATTATTTCCACATAGTAGAGTGCAAATACAATATCAATTTTTTTTTTCGTTTGTGAGAGTCTTGGATAGAAGTGATTCCTTTTGTAGCGATTCCTTGGGCAGTTTTAACATTTTAAAATGAAATAAAATTCACTTTGTCACGTTGTGCACATTTGCCATGCACGGGGTACATGGCAGTTTTATCCCATTAATCCTTAACTTTGTTTGTTATGAATGATTTAATATTATATAAAAATGGTTTATTTTACTGGGAAAAAATGTTTTATATTGCCAGCAGCTTAGTACTTTTTATATTTAATTATTATGAAATTAAACACGCCACACATATTAAACAAATCAGGAAGGTTGTTTGATATAAAATTGTTCTTTAGATCAATTACCGTTTTTAGGTTAAATTTATTGTAGCTGGCAATGATGAATATTTCACCATTTTGTCATTTTTTTGAATGTTTCAGTAGGTGTTTGCATTATGTGTATATGAAAGCCGTCTCTGGCGGCGAGATAAATCTCCCGAACCTTGGTTATGTGGTATACTAAAGACGAAGTTTTGTGTGTCACAACTACTTGGTACACAAACAATCATGACCCTCAGTTTTACACTTAACCTTAATAAAACTATTTACTCAGTTTCATCGATGAATTTAAAATAAATTTACCGAAAGAGTGCCAAAATGTATAAAATTAAGCAAACTGTTATTATTGCAACTGCTTTTTGACAATACAGTTAACAAAGATGATGTAAGAAATAATTAAAAATTAATTTAGACTAAATGTTGGGGGCTATAAATTAGAACATTGAAGTTCAAACAAGAGAGATCTGTATTTATGTGACTTTAAAATTATGGCTTCTCTTGCTTTTATGTTCACTACTTAGGCCTACGAACAAAAAAATATATATATCCACTGCAATATCAAATTAATCAAATAGGGTATCGATTAAGATATTTTACAACCTGCATTGTTTTTCAGAAAAATGTTTTTGACGTTTATATTTTTCCATAGTAAATAAAAAAAATCTTTTAGAACTGAAAGATGGTATAGGTAAAATAATATTACTATTTATATAAAGTTATTACGTTATTTTTGTAGATATTAAATCAAAGATTTGAATCTGTATTTAGCGGGTTTGAGTCACACGGTGAAATTATTATTCATATTAAATTATTCGTAAGAGGCGATTCGGATTCACCATAGACTGTAATAGTAGGTCGGGTACATGGCTATATATGCCAAAAAGCTGGGGTTGATTGGGTTGTGCCACTTTCTGTGGTAATAGTTGATGCCAAAAGGTAACTTTCCAGACAGGGAGCCACTTTAAAATCCGTGTAGAACATCAAAATGGCGGCCATTAAAAATGGCCGCCATTAGCCACATTAAATGTTTTTGTATCTCAGCTCCTAATGACCCGATTTTTATTTTCTTTTTTTGTTTGTTTGAAAGCTCTTGTAAAGAGGACACTTTTTTGGCCCTGTACATTTATCTCTACACCTTTAGAGTTCTGCGCAATTTAAAGAAATATAAATATTTTCGGAGTTCTTTTTGTAATTTGATGATTTGTGCACTACTTATTTATTTGTACAGTAGATACTGATGTAGTTATTTGGGCAATATCTTTCTTTGACGTTCTCAAAACTGAGGGAATTCAAGAGATGTGGATTCTCTTTGGTACTGGGAAGGGTCAGAGCATTAATGCCATGTTTCAAAGTATAGGAGAACATAAAGCTGTTGCATTGAGAGGATTCCATGCATTCACTGAATCAGATGTGACGTCATCATTTGCAATGAAAGGGAAACAGACTGCCTGGAAAGTGTAGAAATCGTTTCCTGAAGCTGCTGATGCCGTCCAAGCTATCTCTATACCACAACAGTCTATGTCTGACGAGACCTTTCAAGTTCTGGAGAAGTTTACTGTTTTGCTTTACTACAAGGATGCAGAAGGCTTCTCAGTTAATCAGGTTAAAAAGCTTCCCTTGCTTCAAAAAGTCGCAGTGTACAAAGTCTGCCTCCAACAAAAGAGATACTAAAGCAGCATTGTCTTCGTTCAGCATACCAGGCAGGACAAATTTGAAGTCGTGCATTCTCAATGATGGACAACATTCCAGGGCCAGAAGGATGGGGATGGACCATGGTTGATAGGGAGTGGACGCCGGTCTGGTCTGCTCTGCCTTCTCTTATGTTTGCCTGCAGAGAATTAGTTAAGTGTAGTTGCTCTGGATGCCATACACGATGCTCCTGCTCAAAAGTCAAGGTTCCATGCACGTTACTTCGCACGAATTGCACTGGGGGGTCGACAGTGCAGCAATAAATACAATAAAAGGTATGCGTTTAATTGATGATTTTTAAATTCGCTTCACAATTTCAAGATCATAATATTGCTTTGTTGGTCCAATTCCTTAATATAATAATAATATATAATTACTTAGTTGCAGGGATGAATTGGAAGGTAAAAAAGATGATTGCGAGTAATCTAGAGTCGTAAAAGCTCTATAGAAGCAGTTCATTTACATGAATATTTCTTAGTATTTAGTAGTTTTATGAAAACAAGTTTCTGTTGACATATACGGAACACCATATACATAAACCTTTTTTGTGGGGAAAAAATGGATATTGAGCACAATTAAAACTTACTTATCAATGAAATTTGTGAGAAAAGTGAAATTTTCAGGTTTTTGAAAACTGCACAGAACCCTTAAGGTGTAGAGATAAATGTATAGGGACAAAAGGGTGTCCTCTTTATAAGAGTTTTCAAACAAAAAAAAAGAAAATAGAAATTGGGTCATTACGAGTTGAGATAAAAACATAATATGGTGGCCATCTTTAATGGCCGCCATTTTGGTAACCTGCACTGATTTTCAAGTGGCTCCAGAAAGTGGCACATCCCAATCAAAAAGTGCAGCTTTCTTTGGTGTACCCTACATACTATAAGACCGCATCTCCTTTACTCAAACAAAAAAAATTTCTAAATTTGAAGGAAGGGTCACTGAGGAAACCTAGAAGGCGATTAAAAACATTTTCAACACATTTTCAAAACATTTTCATCCGCACCCTATTTTTTGTTAAAGAAATGTCGGAACAAATTTCTTCACACGTTGATACCTTCAAAAATTTATTAAGCTAGAGATCGATCATATCAAAGAGAAAAAGAACAAACCTTCCTGATATGTTAATAGTTGCTAAGGCATTATCTTATAGCGAAAAAAGAATAGGGTTAAAACTTCTTTTGGAACCTCGAAACTTAGCTTTAAGAGTATTCCACTGAACATTTTCATGGCCGCACTTAAGGTCTAGTCGAATCCAAGAAAATGAAGTAGACTAGTAGATGGTGACAGAAAATCAGAATTGATAGCCTACCGTCTGCAAGTAATTTAGTCAATATTATGTATATATAAAAGCTCAATTTGGGGTACTTTCAGGGTTTGCACGCATGCACGGGATGTAGGAAACGATTTCCGGTTTGCATAAAAAAATAATGTTTTCAACTAATAAATTACCGTCTGCAAAGTTCATAATTCGAAATTAAAGGAATAAAAATATGTCAGATCCACATTTTGCAGACAGTCTTGTCATGCACCAAACTTTATACAGGGTACTCGAAAATGTATCAAATTTTAGTAAAACAAAATGATTATTTACCGTCTGCAAACAGTACAAAATGATGATTCTGGTTCATGAAAAGGGGTAGGGGAAAGGCGCAGACGTTTACGATATGCACATCGCCATATCGTGCACATGTCAACATGTTATTTTTTTTACAATTTTGAACAATCGTTTACCGTCTAATTATAGTTCTATTAGAAAATTTAGGTTGTAAAACTGTTGTACTAATTATTTGCAGACGAATCCAGTGTGCACGGTCGTCCATTGCATTATAAACTTGTAAAAAATGGAAGTAACTTTTACCAATTATTTACTGTCTGCAACTTGGTACGAAGAAAGATTATTGGATCAAATATGCAATTATTTAATTTGCAGTTATTGCCCACATGCAGGAGAGTCACAATAAAGTGTCCAAATTTGGCGAAATGCGTTTCATATCTCTACATTTGCGATATGTACCAAAAACAACTATCTACCGTCTGCAACTTGGCACAAAGAAAGATTACTGGTTTAAATACGCAATTATTCAATTTGCAGACGATGCGCATATGCACGGTAGTCAAAATAAAGTGTCAAAATTTGGCGAGATGCCTTTGATATCTCTTCGTGTGCGATATGCACCAAAATCAACTCTTTACCGCCTGCAACTCGAAATTGTGTAAGCTAACTTATTAAGTATACTATTTTCGCATGGATAGACCAGTGACCTCTATTTAAACTGGACTGCTAATACTAACAGGCTGCGCATGGAAATAATAAGACACAAAGGAGCTCATGAAATATCTATTGCGCGTGCTCAAACCCATCTAAAACTATCAAATTTAATCTGGAATATTAGTTTCTAGCATAGGCGTAGTGATAACTGATAATTCTGGGTTGAATCAAGTGGTGTAAGTTGGTTACTAGTTTTCTTTCTTGTATATGCATTTAGTTCACATAAATCTAAAAATACTTCTTTTGATTTATTTCCACTTAAACATTTCTGATTTTATTTTTCGTAAAATAAATGATTATAAGTAACTCCTAACTTCGAAACCCAACAGTGACGCCCATGCTTGTCTGTAAACAGTTTGTCGGTAATACGCATGTGCGTGGGGTAACTTGCGCAGTTTCAATTTGTTGCAGAAATTGAACTATTGCTTTGTTTATCCAGTTTATATAGAGATCAGTGCAATAGACAGCATGCACATGCACACGACCTAGAATTAGTACTGGTATTCGATAATGTTGGTCAATAATTTGCGTCATTCAATTGGAAAAATAATATTTTATTACAATTGTCATAAAAATCTTGCTAGCCGACAGTTGCACGTTGTGCCTGCCAGAGTCCCCTTTGTTAATTGTCTATAGTTTAAGATGAACTATAGGTTCTCGTACATGTGCGCATCATCTGCAAATTGAATAATTGCGTATTTAAACCAGTAATCTTTCTTTGTACCAAATTGCAGACGGTAGATAGTTGTTTTTGGTACACATCGCAAACGGAGAGATATCAAACGCATTTCGCCAAATTTGGACACTTTATTGTGACTCTCGTGCATGTGGGCATTATCTGCAAATTAAATAATTGCATATTTGAATCAATAATCTTTCTTCGTACCAAGTTGCAGACAGTAAATAATTGGTAAAAGTTACCCCCATTTTTTTACACAAATACGTTCGGCGGCAAGTACTTTGTGCACGTTTAATATATCTGCAAATAATCCTATATCGAAGCTCTATTTTTAAATCATGATTTCTTTTTAGCTGCAGACGGTAAACGATTGTTCAAAATTGCAAAAAAAATAACATGTTGACATGCGCACGATATGGTGATGTGCATATCGTAAACGTCTGTGCCTTTCCCCTACCCGTTTTCATGAACCAGAATCATCATTTTGTACTGTTTGCAGACGGTAAATAATCATTTTTTTTTTAATAAAATTTGATACATTTTCGAGTACCCTGTATAAAGTTTGGTGCATGACAAAACTGACTGCAAATGTGCTTCCGACAGATTTTCATTCCTTTGATTTCGAATTATGAACTTTGCAGACGGTAATTTATTAGAAAAAAACATTGTTTTCTTATGCAAAACGGAAATCGTTTCCTACATCCCGTGTATGCGTGCAAACCTTGAAAGTACCCCAAATTGAGCTTTAGTATATACATAATACTGAGTAAATTACTTGCAGACGGTAGGCTATCAGTTCTGATTTTCTGTCACCATCTACTAGTCTAAAATCCATGATACTGAAGCTCTGCTAGAAGTATTTCATGATTTGCAGTCGAATGCTTCCGATAAATTACAAAAAATGGCCGTAGTGGCCTCACCTATCACGCTGGAACTTAATAATTTTTAAATAATTCTAGAAAGTGTACACGTTAAACAAATGGTCGAAAATTTGGAGGTTCATCAGTACATCATCCTTAGTAAATGTTATTCCAATAACTACAGAAGTTCTTACGCAGACTTAAGACTTAATTTTAAAGTAAATTGAAAGAAAGAAAATAATACTTGCTTGATGCAATCTGAGGAAAAGGTAACTACGATCAAGTATTCTTTGTTTGCTCACACGCTGCTATAAAGATCATCTATAAAGTAAATCAAATGCCAGGAAAGTATCACGTATATTATTTCTGTTAACAACAATTATACCCAGTTTTTCTAGAACTTGACAGTAATTTCGAATTCAGAGGGTTCCCAAACTTAGTTTTAAATAGTATAGTATGCTGGGTGTGGCAAGCAGTTCACTTACAGTTCATTTACTGATGAATGAGACTCAAGTAACCAGGGATTTGAAAAAACAAAATGGGATAACAATTTTAATATCGATATAAAAATGATATGTATTTTTACCAGAATGTAAAATTATATTTTTAAAATAGAATATATAAATATATATCTATATTCCTTTGAATATTAATTAATTATAGATACCTTTTAAAACTACGATATATCTTTAAATTGGTGACCCCAACTAAAAATTCTAAATTTTAAAATTATTAATACACGAATTTTTGGAAGGATTGGATTGAATTACATATATACAACAACAAAGTGATATATACAGTAATATGAATGCACGTGGATTGTAAGCAGTAGAAAAATTATAAATGTAAAAGTATTGAGATGGGTCGACACATCATATAAGTTAATTAGAATTACTATTGAGATGAGACAAAACGTCGTATAAATAAATTGGAATTGGAATTACCCTTACCCCAAGAAATACTTTTCAACTTTCCCCAAGAAACTAAGATAAGGAAGTTTGATCCTAGGACTATCAAGTTTTCCAGAAATATTCTTTTTTTAATAAATCTGTATTTGAACTGTAAGTGAACTACGATATATCGTTACTGGGTAATTCTATATTTTGGGCATTCCAAAGCTTATGCCAACAAAATTTTGAGATCTCGACGTTTCATGACTATTTGAATAAAAAAGAAATAATTTTCTTACGGTTACTGTAATTCCGGGAAGTGAAAGTGATATTTACTTAATACGTAAATTATTGTTTAATATTCCTGCCTTAATGCTGATATTCTGAAAAAATACAGAAATGTACACAAGCTGGGTCTCATCCCTCAGGATTTCTGTCACTAGTATTTGCTGCGAATGCTTGTGTACCCAGGGTTGGTAGTCGTTCTCGGTTTGTCCCTTGTTTAAATAACACCAACCGGTGTGTTCCCGTGGAAGCTCAGGATGCTCGCTTATTTTCTATTCTTAACAAATCTGCATACCGTATATTTAAATTACTTATACCAAAGGGGAAGAAAATATTTTTGTTAAAAAATGAAAATGCAGGTGTGAAACTAGAAGGGAATACATGAGCCAGTGTTAAAAGTAAAGGTTTATGGCCTTCGCCAATATTAAGCTCTTTACTGTCTTTAAAATCTGGTAAAAATAGACATTCAACCTCGAAGAAATTTTTTTGTAAATATATCTTAAACGGTAAGTGTTATTGTAAAAATAGTTATTAAAAAGATTGTAGATTACCTATGTGATCCTCTACAAAAATGGCCATTATACTTTTCCCTACGAATTTTTTTCATGAAATATCACGAATTCAAAAATCGCAAATACTAATATGCACTCATACGCGGCCTGTATACGTCATCGAATATTCAATTATTTAATTTTTAAAACCTGGGAAAGCTGACAAAAATGTATTCGTCTCAAGTTATTGATTATTTAATGTTTAAAAAATACATCTGGTGTTCCATTAAAGAAACCCAAGTAAAATTTATATCTCCGAAATGCTTTCAATATCGATTTTTTTAAAATTGTATATTCAAGTACTTTATTAAATTTTATTTGACCCGTATTTTTTTATTTTACAATCTAAAGTCATTTTAACAGTGAAATTAATTGTTTAAATACTTAAGAAATTTTGGTTTCGCGCCCATCGCCACGTCAGACATGGCGTCGTTTGCTTTGCTTATTTAGTGTTAGTATCGATGTGAGTCAACTTCAAATTTTTTACATTTCGGGATTCGGCACTTAAATAGTTCAAATTGTCTACACAAAACTCGTGTACCATATAAAAATCCACTATGGGTAAATTCTTTGAAGTACCTTTCACAAAATTAGATTCCATTATAAACAGATATTAAACACGCAATGTAAACGTAAACAAAAAATCAACAGAGCACTACCAACAACATGATAAATGAAAACACGAAAATTCTCTAGAATGTAATTCTCATTATTTACCGCCATTTTCAAAACCAATTTGTTTTTGCATGTGATGATTAGAACTTTTTTTAATGTGATATACGACGTGATCTACCATGACATACGGAAAATTTAACAGTAAGTTGTCCCCACCGAAAATAATTAAAAAAATGAAAAATTAAAAAAAATGAGAAATGCGCCGCCAGTGACTTTAACCAATCTGACGTACAACCATATCACTTTATCAAATTTGGGATTGACACTATTGACAGCAAAGCTGGAGCAGTTAGAAGTGCCTTTTTGGTTTTAATCAAATCACACTACAAAAATAGCGAAATAAATCAAAAATGCTAGTGAATTCTACATAATAAGTAGATATAAGATACATTTACTTAAAGCCATCAATAACACAAAAACACCAACTTCGGTGGTGCTTTGTATTTACCGGTGTCCGGATTGTTCGACCGAAAGCAAAAAATGCGGCACTTTGACCGCACTCGTCGGCTTCACTTTTTATGCCAATTAAGGAAATGTAAACATCTCCAATATGTTCTTTTACAAGTAAGTTCGTCGCCCTATTACTGACCTAGTCAAATACAATACAAATACAAATATAAATAATTTATTAATATCAATACCCAGTGGGCTTACACAAGTCAAAAGATACAGATATTGTAAATTACATCACATGATATGCATTATATAAAGACAAACAATAGTAAAAACACTGAAAAGTAATTTAATATAAAACATCAGACAAAAACTCGTCAAATGGGTAGTATGCTCCATTCAGCAGAAACTCTTCGATTCTAAAATTAGTCAATAATAGTAGCGTATCTTCGCAAATTTACTAATAATTTAATATACTAAATTACCTCAGAACACTCTAAAATTTTGCAGGGGCTTTCCCACATTGAAGAATAGTACGCCATTTTATTTTCCATATCATGGTAAATCACGTTGTATACAATGTATATTTAATATACTTTTTGACCATATAACAATATTTTGTAAATTTTGTTGAAGGAAACTGTTGCTTTTCTGACATGATTTTTGGAAAATACGTGTAATTTTCTGTAAATCTTATTTTCAAACTTTTTTACGTAACTCCAATAATAACGAAGCTAAATGGAGTTCTAGTGTTCGCGCGACCACACTGTACATTTGTTGTCTGTGTGTTATAAACATTTGTATTCTTTGTAAAATTGACAAAAACTAATATTATTTGCATTATGTTAAAAAAAATTTGTCGATGAGACTTAAAACTTTGAATAATAAAGTACGTCACATTCCTCCTAACTCACCGTAATTTGTTACAAATATATCGTAATATACAATTTTCATGTGAATAAGTCAAAATGTAAAAATGATCTTGAAGTTTCCTTTGACATCCAGTTATCTTTTGTCCAGTATTTTTGTCGCTTGCCCTTTGCCTCCCATTAATCTACCCCTCAAGGAAATAACAGTATGTTTCTTACCCTTTTATGTCATATGCATAAAGGATATATATTCATGAAAAAAATGGAACCAATTTGAGTCGGAGGCTTTGCAGTCTACTTAATTACTTAAATTATGTTTCCTTTGTGTTATTATATCCCAGTAAAATTAAAAATTAAAGTTTGTAAAAATTTCATACAATGGAAAGTGTTTTTTTAAAGGGTTTTTTTACACGCCATTTCGAAATTATAATAGTCGTTAAAGATGAATATCTAACGATATATGTATATTATACCGACACATTAAATTGTAAATTGAATTCTTATAGCCATTAACAGTTGGATATTGAACAACAATTGCATATAATGATACAAGCTAATTTAAAGTAATTAAAAAAAAAAATTTGCATTTAATATGATCATCTATATGTTTTATACATGGGTGCTTCAGGTATGCAGTCATCTTTATTTTATTCTATTTATTCTATTCTATCTTTGTTCTATATAAAAGAATATTCTGATTGACACATCTATCAACGCACAGCTCAAACCGCTGAATTTAGAAATTTCAAATTTTGCATAGAGGTTCCTCGAATGGCGTAGGCATCCACTAAGAAGGGATTTTTATTTTTATTTCAGGCTTTTTCGGAAACTGTTCGATCTAGATGCGTGAAATTTGTCAGAAATAATTTTTTTTGAAATCTATTAGATACGTGTAAGACGATATTTCGATTATCACTTTTTGAAGGGGTCAAAACGGGGGTAGTAGATGGTTTAAAGCGCACCCGTATTTTTGAAATTGCATAAGTCAGAAACGTGATTATTCGAGCGATGAATTCTTTTGAGGAAATAAGAAGGAACGTATTCGACGATTTTCAAGAAGAGACCCCCAAAAGGGTAAACGGGGATGGGGTGGTTTTTAAACCTTTCGGAAACTGTTAGACCTAGAAGCATGAAATTTGGTAGAAATATTCTTTATTGGAATCTATTAAACACGAACGACACGAAATTTCGATTTTCACTTTTTGAAGGGGTAAGATCGGGGGTGGCAGATGGTCTAAAGGGTATCCGTATCTCTGAAATCGCGTAAGTCAGAAACGTGATATTCCAGTGACGAACTCTTCTGAGGAAATAAGGAGACACGTATTCGACGGTTTTCAAAAAGAGACCCCCCCCTTCCCCGAACGGGTGCACAGGGAAAGGGATGTTTTTAAGCATGAAATTTGACACATACCCGCCCATGTGTTCTATTGTCGATTAGAATAATTATTTTTTTCGTTTCACTCGCTCTAACACAAAAATAGACAAATTGCGATGCGCAGTGAATTTCCCAGAGTATTAAGGATATGCAGTGAGTTTCCTCGAGTACTGTGGATGCGCAGTGGGTTTTCTCGAGTACTATTAATGCGCAGCGGGTTTTCATGAGCATCATGGATGCGCAGTGGGTTTCGTCGGGTACTATGGATGTGCAGTGGATTTCCTCGGGCACTATGGATGCGTAGTGGGTTTTTTAGAGTACTATGGATGCACAGTGGGTTTCCTCTTGTGCACTGGATGGGAGTGGGTTTCCTTAAATGCAATGGATGGGAAGTGGGTTTCCCTAAATGCAACGGATGTGCAGTGGGTTATTATCTCAATGTTCTTAATTCCACATGGACGAAGTTTCACGCGGACAAAGTCGCGGGCATCAGCTAGTTAATTATATTATTAGTGTTGATTCTATGCAAAAAATATAATAAAAAGGCACACAAACATAGGCGGTTATATTACAATAGTGCACTATATATTTAGAAGTAAAATATAATCTAAATTACTAGTTTATTAGCGAAAATAATGTATACCTTGAATAGTTTCTATTGAGATGAAGCGAAGAAATGTCTTGACATTTTGAGACATCAAATAAGCAAAATGGTGGTGACTCAACCAGTCACTGCAAGTACTAACTGTTACGAGCTTTATTCAAAATAGAATGGATGGTATACACTTAGCATCAGTGAAACATAAAGCAGCATGTAAGAAATTGACGGAGTATGATTAATTGACAATATGAATTTCAATTACTCGTCTCAATGTCTTCTTATTCTATTCTTATTTAGTTTTTTTTTGTTGCATATTAAAAACCAAGTACCGAACTAATATTAAAACTCAAGTTGACAATATTTTATCTACAGACCGTAGATAATAATGACAATCCCCCAAAATAACATTAAACATTTTAAATTTTATATCAATGTTTGGAGAAGGAGCGAAGTAAATTATATGAGCTAGTAACTATGAACTAAGTCGATTTAGTAACACAAAAACATAATTTTAATGCATTATTACAAAACCTAAAACACAAAAAGAGCTGAATATGAACGCAGCACAGCGTCTGCAAATATGGAACGAATAATAGCCCAGACGACAGAGAACATTTTATAGTGAAACCTACAAAAGCTTGCAAAATGAATATATATTTTTTAAACAGTTCGTGAAAGTGTATAGAATAATATCCTGAAAAGTTTATATTCCGCTCGGATGCAGAACATAAAAAAAAAGTGAAAAAAAAAATTTTTTTTCATCAATTTTTTCAAAATTTTCAAATTAAGTCAGGGTAGGAAAAAATAAGAAAATACAGGTGGATAGACCATGTGTTTCTGAATAAAAAATGTCGCAATAAAATTTATCGCTAAAGCCACGGTATTCCTGGAAAAGAATAGTGAAGTAACTTTCTCACTCTGCGCTGCCAAGCGCACGTTTAAATGCATACTATGGAAACTCTAACAATTCTTAGCAGTTCTAACGAGTAAAGTAAAGCTTTTTTCTCTTTCTGATTACAAATTTTTAACATTTTAGTAGGAGGATAAATAGTGAGTGTGGAGGGAAAATATATAATTATGAACGCATACACAGACGACACACATAACCGTTGAATCTCTTGCATGAATTTTTACGTGCCTTTACTGTATTGTATTTATTATCCACATGTCCAATGGATTCTTTATACATTTGCTAATGTATTGGAAAAGATCCAGAAAACACCTTGAAATATTTTAATGTACTTAAGAGACACCATGTATATGCAGAAACTAGTAAAACTGCTCGTTCTTCGAACCGATTTAAGCTCTCTTTCATAAAAAAATTTAGCAGTTACTACCCTTTCTATTCCATATTTAACTTCAATTTACTTCTATTAAATGTTATTTCAATCTTATGGCGGACATTTCTTGGTGTTTCAATTCTTTGACCAAATCCAACAGTGTTCTATTAAAAGGAAACTGCATCGAAATAGCTACTTTCAGAATATATTAGTAATGATACTTAAACAGCAACAAAACACTGGTTGCAACTATCCACATCCACCTTTTAATAGCCTACCTAAAAGATACAGCTAAACCATTATGCTGAATCGTAACACCGACGCAACACTGTAATATTAATTTAAGAGTTCATCCCATCGAATTCGGTCTTTATGTAACAAGAGTGCCGAAGAGCGAATAAAAAGACCCAATCCCCCGAGAAATTACTCCAGTAGTGTCATAGAAAGCGAGAACCCAGGAATGGAATGTTCCACGGAATCACATATTTCACAAGTTTACTTTACGATGTTCATTGTTTAACCGGTGTAAAATAGTAGATATATGTGTTGGCGAGCGGAATGGCGGGCAACGGTGCCGTGCTGATAAAAGGGCTGGACGGGTCCCAGGGCGGACCTTACCCGCAATCGGGCCGTTATCTCAACAAGCGCCGCAGCTGCTTATTGTATCCGTCGGTTGACCATTGTTCAACAGATCGACAAGTTAACGAGCTTAGCCTCACCGCGCAGAAAGGCCTCTGCTTCCTAATTATTAGAGTTATGTGCGAGGGACGGCATTACAGAAGGCCAGCGAGCTAATTCTCTTAATCAAACTACTACTACGATAATGTCATCCTTGAATTCCCACACAGTTATGTCTTTATTAATGTCGTTGGTGCCGGTTATTACTGTTGTTGAGCCTTATCGCCGACACGAAGAGATATGCTGGTACGCTAAGGCGTTCTGACGTTTATTTATTGTACACCTATGTTTATTTTGCCTTTGACGGTTTGATTTCTGTGAGGTCCAGAGTAATATAAATTTAGTCGATAAGCGAGATCCCCGAAATAAACTGCTAGCCAATTGAAACGGACCAAGCGAATTTTTAGGTTCAATTTAAATCCACATTTCTTGAGAAAGACAATGGATGTTAATATGAGGTTTTCAGGATTTAACAGATAATTTATTTGTGAAACAGGGAGTTTGGCCCAATTTTCTTATTTTGAAGCACATTAATATCAACAGGGTGTAAAAGGGAAGAGTGTTTCTTTTGCCAAATTTTATAATTACCGAGATTCCACAAAAAATGTTTTATATTTTCTTGGAGCGCATTTCTTTAGTTACTGATTTATGGGGAAAACCCAATTTCTCAAATTTTTGTTATCTCTTATTTTGTAAAATACCGATTTTTTTCTAAAACTTGTAATTTTTCAATTTTTTTGTCGTTATTCCATACTGTTCTTTGTAAGAGCCGATCGTAAGAGCCGAATACATTCTGATAGCTCCTTTAAAATTATAATAATAAGTACATTTTTTGCATGGTAATCAGTGGAGTACCCAAGATGGATATACGCACGGATTGGGGAATCTTTGTTGGATTTTCTACAGCAAAATAAAAAAAAAGAACTTCACTTATCTCCGGAACGGCTAAAGATATCAAGTTGAAATTTAACACACATACCGGGTAATTTTTTTAACCTGAGACTTTCAAATATCTCGAATAATAAGCACTCTACGAAAAAAATTTCCATAACTAAAATTTAATCATTCCACGGAGGAAATACATTAGTGTTAAAATTAGTCTTAAATTAGTCTTAATTAGTCTATTTTTTATTGCAAATTCGGATTCTACGGCTAAAAATACGTAGGATTTGTCTGAAGCATTTTTTCGATTCATGATAAATAGAGCTGTAGTCGACCAAATTCAATTTTTTTTCGATTTCTCCTACTGAGAACCTACGCATACGATTCTGCAATATGTATGTATGTATATTTCAATATTTTTTTCTCGTCTGTGACACATGGTGGAGGTGCCGTTGGTTAAATTCCCTTGATCAATTCTCCCTAATTGGTCAAATAAAACTACGGTTCAGTTTAAACGTTTTTCTATTATTACAGCAATTTCTTTCCTTTCAGTTCATTCACTAATATTGAAATAATTCTCACAGGTACTGTTAGGTGGCAACTACTGCGTAATTTTCTTTAATCCTTTTCTTTCAGATTAAGGTATTACATTTTTTAGCTAAGTGATAATTGTTTATGTGTGTGAGTGGGCGTATACAAATCCTCACTTAATCAGCCAATGCCAGTGGAAGGCAAAAGTACTACAAGGTCGGGGGCCAAATTTAAGTTGGTGGCAGCTGAAAATTCGACTCATTTCAGCCCCCCTCATAGAAGTACGGAGCAATCTCTGCCTGACCCATTTAGAAAGTCCAGCAACACTCCTAGGTCACCCGAGCAAAGCCCATCTGGTACACCAACCAAACAAACAACTCGCTTCCCATTCCCCCCCGAGGCGGCAACTGAAAACAAACAACCTGCAACACCGAAGCGGCGCCCTCCTCCAGAAAAGTCTTCTAGTCCTACGTATTCTGAATCTCAGCAGAATTCAGAAGAAAACTCACACACTTCGCAAGAGGTACGCAGCCAAGAGGTACTTCCGAAAGTCAAGAACAAAGGTCCAAAACAGAAATATGCCAAACACTACGCTGTCCCAAAGTTTGGCGATGGAGAAAACCACATCAACCCCAAAATTTCTGTGCCCTCCGACGTTTAACCCAGGCTCAGAAAACGCAACGACCTTTATTAGGCAGTATGAGCGGACAGGGGCGGCTAATGGTTGGACGGACACACTCAAAATTAGCTATTTAGACTTGTTCTTAGAAAGAGCAGCGAATTTATGGTTCCAACGTTATGTCAACAAGGAAGAAAATTTACAAAAAGCCTGGCCGGACATAAAGAGTGATTTTCTTAAAGAATTTGAGACGGACGATGTAAAGAGAATTCTGGAGAAAAAACTGTATGATAGGAAACAAAAGCCTCAGGAATCTATTAAGCGAGCTACAAACACTATTTGGAGAGTACGACCCTGCTTTTAACTTGAGAGAATTCAAGAAATTTTTCGAAAATGGTATTCGAAGAAATCTCTATCAAAGCTACAGGCTAGTAGTCGACGATAAAATGGAATGGAAGGATTTCAAAAAAGTAATTAATAAGCTTGAAGATATTTCTCGCCAACCAGCAGAAGACTCAGTAGGCGCAAACCAAGAGGAAAAGCAAACTGGCTACAATTGTGCATGTAGCCGCCAAAACCTCAACAGAAACTACCATAGTCCACAGGTGAACAGTCGTCCATTATTTCAGAATAGAAACAATCATCATCAGCATTACTTCCCAAATAGTAAACAAAATCAATGGAATGGCTTTAATAATCCGCAGTTCAACAATTTCCAATCATTCAATCAGAGCAATATTCCTAATTCCAGAACCAAAGATAGCAGACCCAGATGTTATATTTGCAATAGGACAGGCCACTACGCCAATACTTGTAATGAAAGACAAAGGGCATCCACAAACGCCAATGGACAACGCAACTAAGCCCCGGCGTCGTCCTCTCCCACAAGGGGGCTACAACGAATAACAGGACTAACATCCTAACAATCTTTGTCTGGGTAAATAACATGCACTTAAAGGCAATCCTCGACACGGGGGCCGACCAAAATGTCATTACAAGTAATCTTACAAAGAGTTATAACCTGCAGGCAGACTCAACAAAAAATGTATTGGTTGCTGGAGGGCATAGAATACCCACCCTAGGAGAAGCCACATTCGACCTGAAAATTGGAAATATAAGGACAAAATGCACAGCCACAATTATTGAAAATTTGCCGGTCCCACCCATACTTGGAATGGAATTTTTGGGAAAACACCATGCAGTAATCGACCTCGACAGGGGTAAAATTACACTTAAAGATGAGTATCGGAACATTCACCTCATTGTGCCGGAAAAAGAACATTTGTCGAACATGGAAAATAGGCTATCGATGATAAACTACAAAGAAGCCTACCATGAAGAATCGAGAAAAAAAATAAAAAATCTTCTGCACGCCCAACGAACATCAACAAAACGTGTCCGACAAGAAAAAGTCCCGAAGACAAAAATACAGAAGAATTCGGCAAGCCCCTACAACCACCTGAGGAAGAAGTGGCTTTACCACAGCCACCCGCCATTCATCTCAATTATATTCAAGGCTGCTACAAAGAAGGGTCTTTGGAAAGTAAACCGCATAAAGTTCAAATAGAAGATGACATCGTCTTGGAGCCACATACCCCTTGTATGATAATGGTAAAGATAATTAACCCTCTAAATGAGGCAGACTTGAAGCACGCAGAGTTCTTCGAAAATGAGAATTTTCTGGTGCCCAGGAGATTGTTATGCATGGAACCGACAATAAAATCTAGTGAAAAAATTTCTATGAAAATTATGAACAAAGGGCCTAATAAAATTAAAATTTTTAGAAACTCCACAATCGGGTTGATAGTTTGCAGCCTATCAGTCATTAAAGATGAAGATGCCTTACTTCTATATATTGAAGACTCCCAAAATCCCGAGGATATTGTTACAATCAAAGACCATAACAAGGAACAAGGGAAATTTAAAGATAATTTGGAAAAGTTGCTCATTAAGTACGAGGATGTGTTTTCGAAATCTATGAAAACCATGGGACTTACAAACCTAACGGAACACAAAATCGACGTTGGAAACACGGAACCAATCAAAAGGAGACCATACAGGGTGTCACAGAAAGAACGGGAGTCTCTACGCGAGCCCGAAAGGGAGGCACTGCCTTCTGTCCTTTAAAAGCCCTTCAGTAACCACGTTGTGTCGTGGGTTTGTATATTGTGTTTGTGATATTTTTTGTAAGTATAGTGTTTTGTTTTGTTGTTGTTATTAAATAAATATTGTTTGTTGAAGTGAGTGGATTTAATTTACAGTTTCAATTCAGATATTCGGGTTGAGCACGTTTTAGGCGTGACACAGACTTTCAAATATCTCGAATAATAAGCACTCTACGAAAAAATTTAATCATTCCATGGAGGAAATACATTAGTGCTAAAATTAGTCTTAAATTAGTCTTAATTAATTAGTCTTAATTAGTCTATTTTTTATTGCAAATTCGGATTCTACGGCTAAAAATACGTAGGATTTGTCTGAAACATTTTTTCCATTCATGATAGATGGCGCTGTAATCGACCAAATTCAATTCTTTTTCGATTACTCCTACTGAGAACCTACGCATACGATTCTGCAATATGTTTGCAAGAACGGATCTAGAAATTTCAATATTTTTTTCTCGTCTGTGGCGCATGGGACCTATACGAAATATGGGAAATAACATCTCGAGAAGCACTTCTCTAACAAATCACAAAATTTCAATTCGTTGTATCTCAGTTAGTAATGAAAATATTTTCATAAACTTCAGAACGTATTGTTGTATTTTAATGAAAAGTAAAATGCATATGACAAAAAAAAATAATTTTTAACAGGAGTCATTAGACCTGGGGAGGGTAACCGAATTTTGAAAAAATTTTTCGCGAACTGCTTTTTCAAAATTTTTTAGGGGTCGTTAGAGAAGTGCTTCTCGAGATGTTATTTCCCATATTTCGTATGGGTCCCATGCGCCACATAGAAAAAAATTATTGAAATTTCTAGATCCATCCTTGTATGTTTGCAATAAAAAATACCACATTTTCATTGTAAATAATAAAAATTAGTCTTAAAACAAATTTTATTTCTCAAATTGAAAAATGACTTGTCAAGAAACTACTATTATTATAACCCAGAAACGGGCGTCCTTTTGGGATACTTTTATTGGTCAACGCGATTTCCTTCGCTTATGACTTATCGGAGTGCTTGATTAAATCTGCTTTTAAATTAATGTATTTTTTTTGTAGTTTGTTTTAAAAATACCATTTCTTATATTAAAAATAATTTTTATAAACATGTTTTATTATGTTTGCATTAAACGTTTGTGTTATTTCTTCTCTTCGTGTTTTTTTATGTGTTTGTTTTGTTTTTTTTTTGTAAATAAATGTAGAAAAGAAAGAAATAACTTTAAGAAACAACCCATTTTACTCAATTAGAAGATTATTTCCGTTAGGCTGTTGATATTGTTGAAATTGAATTTCGTCAATTACAGCGCCATCTAGCATGAATCGAAACAAATTTTTCTGACAAATCCCACGTATTTTAGCCGTAGAACCCGAATCTGCAATAAAAAATGGGGCTTCCTATTTAAGATTTCAAAGTTATACTCCCCAACCCCGCCTGACCTACAAGGAGGGTGACTAATTTTATTACTAATGTATTTCCTCCGTGGAATGATTAAATTTTGATTATGGACATTTCTTTTCGAATGCTTATTATTATAAATATTTCAAAATTTCAGGTTAAAAAAATCACCCGGCATAAAGGGGCTAAATGGCTTTGCCTGTAGATACAAACAATTTTTTTCCAAATTTTGTTGATGTATTTTTCACACTAAAAATACAAAAAAAAAATACGAAAAATTGTGTACAGTGTTTCACTTGAAATGGTAACAGCACAATAACTTTTTTATTTTTGTTCCGATTTGAATCAAATTTTACTTAAGTATGGAAAAAATTAGGATCTACTTATGACCAGAAAAACATTCACCTCCTACAAATGCAAAGCCACCTGCGGTACCAATATATGCGGAGAAAATAAAAAAAATCATATTAGACATATTTTTATCGGAAAATTCTGTTAATGAAACTTGTTCAGAATTGTCCAAAAACCTTAAGTTCAAAATGTAATCAAAATAAAAAAATATAAAAATTTTGATGAAAATAATGTCCAAGTCCGAAAATATCATATTAATGGGTTTTTTTGTTTATATGACGATTTTGTTTGAAATTAGACTCAAGCTGCCAGGTAGTTGTCAAGCAATTTACAGTTTTTTTTTAAATAATTTTTAAAATTTTTAAAATTCTAAATTTTAAATGTTTTAATTTTGATTATTTCACTCATTAACGCTATAGTCCATGAGAGTCCGTTTTTTCACAACATTGCACCAATCAATTATTAGTGGTAATTCAAGCTAGATCGGCTTTTGACAGTACCAACATGCAAAATTTATCGCTCTAATTTTTTTATGTCGCTGCAGCGGCAAATACTGCGATAATTTTTTGACGTTTTGTTTCGCGAAATATTTTCGGCAAATAGGGCAACTCACGCTTTTAAATTTTATCTATAAATATCTTCTCTAGCTTATTACTAATTGATAACTTACCTTGTAAATTGTAATATTGTATTATGTACTAGCAAACATAAACACACCACATATATATTAAACAATCTTCAGTTCCAAAGAGAAGCCTGTCTGAAATATGTAGCCTATAACACTTGCCTATCTGTAACTATTTCAATTTGCCTACTTTTCAATAAGGTAACAATAATATACAAAGATTGTACTTAAGGTACCTAGCTCATAATACAGGAATAAGTCAAGCACAGCTTTCAATAGCTCAATAACGTAGTTACAAAGTTAAGCAAATCATTTATTATAAATGTCAAGTAAACACATTCGCTCTGGAAACAAACTAAAAATGTACCTAGGTACCTACTTACATACGGTAATCTATCAAAAAGTAACTAGTTGAATCAAAGCTGTACAAAATTTTAATTTGTTGTAGTTAAAATTCACTCTGCCTAATGAAGCAAATCTCAACATAATTTGTAAACTTCGTAAGTTAAAAATAAGGATTAAATACGTAAATATGAATCAATGAACAATTATTATGGAATATAACTCTAGTAGCGGTAGCGCTAGATGGCGCCCTCTATGTCAATCTCGGAACCATGAGTGTATAGTAATAAATAGGCGGGACATCGGGAATAAAGTAGTGCTCGCAGATTAAAGATGTAGTGCTCTCTCTATCGTTCCTCGCCATATTGCACCTCAGAAATGCCTGAAAGGTGTTAAGCCAGTCTATCGTTTTATTTACTAGTTGTCATAGAAACGTCACTAGATTATTTTAAAATATAGGGAATCTCCATTGTTTCTACTGCGTTTGTTTCAGATTTGCTGTTTTGACAATATGTGTCGGTTTGGACATATTTCTGTATATCAAATTAATGAGGAAATTGAAAACAAAGGTCAGTAAACTCTAAAAAGTGACAAGAAAACGTCTGAAGGTAATTAATGAGAAAAATAATATTGAAGATGTACTTAATGCATTATTTATTCGTGAAATATTCTCCTCAAATACCATTCGCGCTTTAAATTTTATCTAAACATTTTTTCTCAAGCTAAGTTGCCCCTAGTTAATATAACTCGTGCTAATTGGCAATTTATTATCAAAGATTAAATCCCTCCCGCTAAAGCGGTCGGGATTTAATCAGATAATAAACTGCCAATTTGCAGTCTTTTTATTACCAGCCAACACGCTTTCGAAAAAATTTTCAATAAAATTTTAAGCACTAGTGATATTACATACGATTAAATTTTGGAAATAAGGTTTTTGGACAATTCTGAACAAGTTTCATTAACAACATTTTCCGATGAAAAAATGCCTAATATGATTCTTTGTTTTTTCCCGCATATTTTGGTACCGCAGGTGGCTTTGCATTTGTAGGAGGCGAATGTTTTTCTAGTCATAAGTAGATCCTAATTTGTTCTATACTTAAGTAAAATTTGATTAGAAAAAAAAAAGTTATTGGGGTGTTACCATTTCAAATGAAACACACTGTATATGTCTCTTTAATGGAATAAAATAGAATCTAAATAAGTAAAGAGAAAAAATATTTCTTTATTTTTATAAGCACTATTATTATATAAAATGTGAAGTAAATAAAAAGGAAAGAACCAAACTTTTCATTATGGATGGAGCAATAATATAGTAACTGAAAAACATGCTTTTACGAGTAGCGTACTAAAAAGTTAAAAATAATTATTAGGTAATTAAATTTAAAAGCCTGGGGCGCACGTATATAGCGCTAGATATAATGAACAAAATGTAATGTAGTTACCTATAAGTGCGCCCCACGATTTTAAATTTAATTACCTAATAATTATTTTTAATTTTTTTGTGCGCCACTCATAAAAACGTGTTTTTTAGTTTTTTAAACTATAATTTATTTTCTCTCTCTGTCGCGGAAAATTTGCGTTTATGGCCTCGTTTATGACGGAGTCGCCGGTGATACGCTCATGATGAGTCCTTACCACTACCTACCACCTCCGTCATCATACAAGGTCAGTGATACCGCATTATTGTATTGTCAATAGAATTGCATAAGTTTGCAAAGTTTCAAATCGATACGACAATTAGAAGTGGGTGAAAAGTGAGTTGAAAGATTTGCTTAAAATGTTACAGATCAAGTTAATAGAAGCGTGTTAAAAATAAAATGTATATTAGCGAGGAATAAGATATTTACCATGAACTGGAAGTACAAAAAAATGCACTTGTTATGGTTATTATTTTAATGCAGCTATCATAAGGTATTAAAATATCCTGCAACGATCGCCCTTTACGAAACTCAATAAGGCCTAACCGCAAAACGATGGGAAAATGACAGGTTTAAAAAAAAATCGGTATCTAATAAAATAAGAGCGATATCAACAATTTTAGAAATGGTTTTCTCTTTATAAACTAGTAGAGATGCAATGGATAGTGTTTTGGCCGAATACCGAATACCGAATATCCGGCGTACTTCTTGTACCGGATGCCGGATATCCGGCCAACTATCTGGTTTACATTGAAAGTTGGATTAAAAACACATTTTGAGAACCTCGACGACAAAAAATACTTACTGGCAACTCTTCAAGACTTAAAACAAGTTTTTTCGATGAAAATCAGGCTGAAAAATCCGGTCAAATTTCTCTGCTATAGGTTTTAAAAAATAGTTGTGATAATTCATATTCAAGCAGTGATAATGAAAATGGTTCTTCTCCTTCCAGTAAACAACGTAAGAGATATGATGATATTCACAACATTTTTTGGAAGTTTCTGTACTTTTAGTATAGAATATGATTGTCTACTTCGCCCTGCCGAAAAATGTCAGGAAAATGCGAAAAAATTTAGAGAATGCCCAAATATTTACAAATCTCTGATATTCAAAATTTAAACTTTTTAAGATCCATAGCTTATTATGCGAGATTCAGGTGATTTCTTGTAGTATTTTTTCCGTAGGATACGAGAGTCAACTCCTTTTGCGGGAAAATGTTGGGAAAAGGCGTAAAAATTAAAGATGCTTGAAAACTCACAAAATCTAGCCTAAGATAGTCATAATTTTAACCTTTTGAGATGCAGAGTATATAACTAAAAAGTGAGGCGGGTTTTCATAATATTTTTCCTTTGGAATACGGTGGTCTACCCTGTTTGCGTTAAAATGCCGGAAAAATGTATAAAATCAAGAAAAGGTTCGATGATTCAACATATGTAGTCTGCGTCATTCCTAAATGAAACATATTAGGAATCAACGTTAATAACTTGAGATTACAGTGGTTTCTCGTACTTATTCGGTGAAAAGAGAAGGTTAACACGGCTATGCGGGAAAACCCCGGGAAAATTCGAAAAAATTAAAAAGTGCATAATAACTTACAATATTTAGCCTGTAACTACCACAAGTTAAAGCCATTAAGATCCAGAGTATCTAACTTACTTTTAAGTTAGATAAAACCACTATAATCTCAGGCTAATAATATTGGTTCTTAATATATTTCACTTGGGAATGACGCAGACTAGATTTTGTTTTAAGTTTTCAAACATTTTCTTAATTTTTTTCGCATTTTCCTAACATTTTCCTGCAAAAGAGAGACCCTCGTATCCCATGGGAAAAATACTACAAGAAACCACCTGAATTTCACGAAATAAGCTCTGAATCTTAAAAAGTTTACATTTTGAATATTACAGGCTCGAATTTGTGATTTTTTAAGCATTTTCTTAATATTTCCGCATTTTCTCGACATATTTCGGCAAAGCGAAGTAGAGCGTTATATTCTATGAGAAAAATACTAAAAGAAACCACCATAATCTAGAATAAAATATTACAGATCTTAAAAGTTTAACTTGTGAATATCTCAGACAGGACTTTGTAAATTCTCAAGTATTTTCTTAACTTTTCCACATTTTCCCGTCGTTTTTTAGTAAAACCATTGAAGTTATACTATTATGAAGCTTGTCGTATAGAAGTTAAATCTTGCAGTACTCACAAGTTGTCGCGACTGAAATTTGCAAAACTTTTGGGCACAGCTTGGAGCAAAGCCGCCTCTGTTCAGGATGCAGTTTCGGCTTTCAAATTTACTGGAATATCACCCCACAATCCACGTATTATACCAGACTACTGTTTTATTAACATGGGGAAAAATCCTGACAACGAAGAAATAGAGTCTGGTCATTCTCAATCGAAACCAACTGAAAACCCTACACAAGCAGAGGCGACCAACAAATCTAACAAAAAAGCAATTGAGCAGAGTGCTGAACGACCAAAAGTACCAGGACCATCCAGAATTGGTAAAGAGCCACAGAGTTCCAAAGTCGAACAAAAAGTACGATGCAGGACTCCACAACCATCGGCTGATTCTAGGATTCCCCAAAAACCAAACTCCAGCGAAAAAAAGAAGTCAGCTTTTACCACCCCGACCAAAATAACTCCGTCAAAACTTTTGACAAAAATATCTCCAATTATTGAGTCACTTACAAATGTTAAAAAACGAGGAAGCAGTGTTGCTAAAGAAACAGGAAAAACTTGAAAAAGTAACCCAAAGAAAGGAAAACTGAACAAAAAAGGCCAAAAGAAGGTACAACTGGACAAAGAAGGTAAGAAAGAAAAAAATGGAATGAAAAGGAAAAGAGTAACCTATGCAAAAACTTCGAATAAAAAGAAAAAATCAAAGGCCTCACAAAAAACAGACAATGACACAGCTGATGCCAGTGGAATCGAAGAGTATGCGAATATATCCCCAAACACAACAGATGAGAGTGCAGCTGAAGATTTCGAAAATGAATGTGCCGGTTGTGGGAAAGACTACAGAAAAACCACTAGTAAGGAAGACTGGATTAAGTGCATAAGATGTGCACTATTTACGAAAATTTATGCCATCTTTGTGGGAAGCACGCCTCCAAGAAGTAGACTAATGACTAAACTCCGAGTTTTCAATTTTCTTTTATTCATCCCTATATATTATTTTATTATATTCGTTGTAACCAGTGGTCCATCTCACCTCCCATACTTGGTCCATCTCACCTCGTGTATGGGGGAGATATGGACTTTTGCACAACAATACAGTTTATTTTTTTTTTTAAGAAAAAGAATCAATATTTTTAATTTGACGACAGGCTATTCTCTTTGTCTTGTTTAGAGGTACCATTCTGTAGTTCCGTTTGTTTCTGTACTTTAAAATAAAAAATATAGAGTCAATTGTGTAAAATGTGGTCCATCTCTCCTCGACTTACCCTAATGTGTAACATTTTAGTAGTCATAATAGGACAGTATGATTGAGCGTTGTACGTACTATTTTGAGAATGTGAAATGAGACGGTGCGGTGTTTGTTCCGAGATGTATTCGTAAAGACAATATGAATATTATACCAGATAATGAAATTCTTCACTAGCACACAATAAACACAAATTTATTTTTTAATATATGATAACATCAATCACAATGTCGTAGTGAACATTCTAAGTAGAAAAGGAGTACCGCACTACCTAATAAAATCCAACCCTCATGCTTTCGTGAAGCAATTTAATGGTTCGCGTAGACGTCGGTAACCAAACAGAAGAGTTAATGATAAATGTCCCCTATCCCTACGACTAATCACCAAGTCATACAAAGCACAATATAGGAAGTACCGAATTTTAATGATGTCACAGAAACATTGAGAATCTGGATCGTATTAGCATATGCCGACGACGATCTCTTAATTCTTACGAAAGAAGAGCAGGATATTGTCGACTTTTAAGAAAACAACTTCAAGAAATGTCTAATGGCTTGAGATCAGTCAACAAACGAGGCCTGGTTAGGGGAGAAGAACACAAAATAACGATGAACAAATTGTAATACCTAAGAATATATCCCACAGCCAGCTGACATGGAAAGAAACTGTGAAGGATAGTATTAAAATGGCATGGTTACAAGTACATGAATAATTCTACATTTTATCAAGAAAAATGAGCCACCATGTAGCGTGATCAAGAGAATATACATTGCCATCATGACAACAATGACATATGAAATTGAAAAATTGACAGCGACAAAAACCAACAGCAGAGGTCTGAGAAGAGCTAATAGGACATCATCCAACTATTTTCAAAAACAATATGATTAGAGCAACAACATAAAACGTTAATATTAGTAGGAGGGAAAACAATTACAAAACGTGAATAGCAATAATTGAAAGGATTATGAACAAACTAAGAAAGAACCAAGCACGCTGGGAACGAAGGAAGGAAAGGAAGCAAAAAAAATATCACAAAAAGCTACAATAATGTATGCTCTGCTGGAATCAAAAACGAATAAAAGAAGAAGATTTAGAAGGAACCTCGAGCCAGATTACACCAAGACGCCGTAATCTGGACTGACCTATCCTAGAACTTAACCTAAAGTAACACTATCTCTCTTATGAAAACAATATTTGAAAATAACAAACACACACACTAAAGAATAATAATAGACTCACACTAATACAAAAGATAGTAAGAAGTTAGATTTTGCAGGAAAATAAAATCTACATAGCTTTTCTGGTATATTAAACGATTTAATTTTTATTTTTTTTTCTATTTATTTTTTATTATTTTTTCAATTTATCATTTTTCTTTAGTTATACCAAATGCGATAATACTAATTTTTCACAAAGTAAAATTTTGGATTTCCTCTCTAATATTTTTTCCGGCACCCATAATTTAATATTACTGAATGATCCTTTTGTCATAAAGTGATAGTTAAAACGTAGATTAAAATCAACATCGAGCCCTAAATTCTTCGCATGGTTTGCAACTTCCAGATCTGAATTCTCTATCTCAATATTTAACGGATTTAGTGCCGTAGCTCGATCTTTTGAAGGACCAAATAGGAGATCTGTAGATTTACTTGGGTTAATTTTCAAACAATGGTTTTGTGATGTGGTAACTAGATCCTCTATATCATTATTTATCAGTTGAACAGCATAAAAGTGGGAAGAGCAATCCTTAAGACTGTTTTTTAAAAAGAAGAGCATATAGAAAACAATAGTGTGCTTAATATAGAGCGTTGAGGTACTCCGCTGTTAATATTTAAAGAATTAGATAATTTTAACAATTTAACAACGATCAGTGAGATAATTGGGTAACAATGATAATGAATTTCCGCTGAATACTATGTAATGTAAAACTGCAGACATCATGAGATAGTTTATAGTGTCAAAATCTTCTGTATAATCGAGTAACACAAGAGCTATTAAATTTCCCCAATATAAGGATCTTAGTACGTCATCACAAACATGTAATAACGCAGTGGCGCAGCCATGATTTGCTCTAAACCCGGATTGTGTGTCAGGTATAACATTGCACTTATTTACATGCTTTGAAATTTGTATATACATAACCTTTTCAAAAATTTTTGTCAGCACACTTAAGATGCTAATGGGTCGCAAGTCTAGCTTCTTCTGGAACTTCTTTTTTAGGCATCGGTAACACATATAAGATCTTCCATTGGTTTGGAAAAACATTGTCTAGCAAACAAGAATTAATTATATGTGTTATGTAACTTATTATAAAAGGACAGCAATACAATAATAACTTTAAATTAAGGCCATCGGCATCAGTAGTATTAGTTTTGACTGTGTTAAGAATATTTACTATTTCCTCATTATTAGTAAGTGTAAATTCAAAATCTTGAACTCCCTTTTTGTTTTTATTTTAAAAATTCAACAATTCAACACCAGGTGCATTCATCACGTCAGACGTATTAATTTAAAACATTTCCATTGTTCAAGTGATCAGGTATTGTTTTATTTCCTTTATTGTTTGAATATATATTTAAATCTTCTGTCCTTCCAAAGGGTTTTGTGATCATTATTTTTAATTTTAAATTGTAAATATGCTTTTTTTTCATAGTCAACAGCAGAATTGACATAGTTTCTAAGCTGTTTGTAGTACTCCCAGTCATATATATTTCTAGTTCTTTTAAATTTGTTGTAAGCCTTATTGCGTAAGTTTATAATAAATTTCAAATTCTCGGTTAGCCAAGGTGCTTCTCTTTTTGTAATCCTTACAGTTTTGATAACCTCATAAACATCGAATAAATCAAGTAATTTGTTACTATTGCAAATGCTTACTTTATCATGCACATTATCTGAGCATAATATCAAGTTGAATGGTAAATTGCATATATCAGAGTAAAAATGCTGCAAATTAAAATTATTGAAACATCGGTAAGTGTAAAGGAGTAGTTTATTAGAAGTTTTCTTTGAGCCAACTCTACAAGTGGTTAAACTGTGATGAGAGAAATGTATGTTATCAATAACGCAATCGGAAAACGACAAAATATCAGAACAAACAAAATATCTCGAAAACACTCACACCTTCCATCTACACTCCTGTATGTTTCACAGGAGTGGCAGCAATGTCTACTGTTTGCTGGTAAATCAAATGAAATTCTCTTGCTCGTAGGAAGTTTTTTGAAGAATGTAATTTTTTAACCTAATAATTTAATGGTTAGGTTATAATATGGTGGGAGGAACCTTAACAAACTTCTGTACATAAGATATCAGAATGGAGGTAATATTAATATATAATAAATAGCCCTATACATATCAGCAAAAAATGTAATGCAGGGTTAAGAGCACATTTACACCTAATTTAAAATCTGATACTTTATCACCATCGACAAACATATTCGCAATACGGAGAACGAGTTAAAGAGAAATATAACCCACTTGTGCGCTCCATAAACGTATATCAATTTTTGCTTGGCATTTGGAAAATGACGAATACCCGCGTTGACAGGTCGAGGTAACGCATGAATTGATCCGTTCGCATCGAATCAATAGTTGGCATTTAAATGGCGCATGAAAATATTTTAAAATCATGGGAGTGCCAAATGACAAAACATTTCTTATTCACTTGGCTGCTTATTTGATTTAAGCGAAAACCAATTGTTGTTTGCGTAGAGTAAGCCTTCGATGTTAAAATTTATGATATCTGCGTGATCGGAATTTTATAGTTGTTCTATATTGGCTTGTATTTTATTTTCCCATATTTCTCAGGTTGTTTTATTGGCTGTGAACTCCGAAATGTTATTTTTAGAAGCGGTACGTTTTGAATATAATGCCGAACATGAAAAAAATTATCATAATTTTATGAAACTGAACACGCCAAGCGTACATTTGCGAATTTCAGGTACTACAAATTAATAAACGGTGAAGCTGAAATCGATTTTGATTTACGCCTCTTTTGTCCAGGTTGCCGTAAATATAAAAATGAAAATAAAATGGTAGACACAATTTTTATTAAAAATGCAAACATCGACAATGTAAACATTCGACGTTTCACGCGAATGAAATTAATTTATTTTTTATCCAAATAAGAAAAAAGAATTAGGGACGAAAGTGTTATTTTAACCTTATTAAGTATTTTTCTGTCAGCACCAAATTTGATTCGCCATCCCGTAGTGTTATTTTAATCCACCTAAAAAACATTAAAACTGTTAAATGTTTGTGATTAATACAGAACAAAAAGAAATGATATCGGTCAGTCAAGCTTAGTCGCCAGAACAACACAATTATCAAATTTTGGTATATAAATATCTAGTGCACATAATACTGACGCGCTTCAGTGCTCTCAACATCCCGCTGATGTGTTTAAAATTATTTTTGATAACTGCCATAATGTTGATTGCTAATCGAAATAATAAATAATTTTTATTTTGATGATAAGTTGATACATTATTTATTTGATATGTACATATGATAAATGATTCTTCATCAGAAAGGTCATTAACAGTGAACTACAATCATATGAACTCAAGGACTCACAAAGTCAAACTTGGAGGTCCCCAAGGCTCGGTTCTTGGACCCTTACTACTTACGTTGCTTATAAGCGATCTTCCGGATTGCGTAAAGAATGAAGGACACGTTACGATGTTTGCTGATGACGCCACTATTTCAACAGCGGCGATTAGTTAAATAAAATTCAATTACAGGCTAAAAATATTATTAACATTTTAAGCGCTTGGTATGGTAGTATTAAATTAATATTGAATGCTAGAAAAACTATAGTAATGAATTTTAATATCTTGGGCGTCGAACTGCAAGATGAAATGAAAATATATTGGTATTTACTGGATTATCACGATACTGCTAGGAATCCTATCATGTAATTCAAAACTTCGTCAGTATTAGCTAGAAGAGTAGTTGTTTGATTGATTCTACAATTGGTGTTTTAAAGTGTTTACCGTACTAGTATATTAGCCTGACCAGATTGAGGCACCAATATACAGAAAGTAGGCAATTTCATATTAAATAAAAAAGTGTGTAAGTTGTGATTTGCTTAATAGTCTATGGCCATCGGGCAAAATATTACGAAAAAACGCCATTTGATGATACAAGCAAGTCACTTGGCACAAGTGTTAAGGACGATATTTTAATAGATTTGGCCCAAGATTAGTAAACATTTTTCCTTTAGGACTCAAGATTGCGCCAATTTCTCAAAATGGCCGCAGAAAAATCACCGAAATTTATATTTGCACAAGATAGACGTGATTATACTCTTTTCCATATAATTCGGATGTGGTGAATTAAAAAAAAATATTTCAAGGCCATATAACCTTGTTTGACCTTGAAATAATTGATTTAAAGGTAAAAAATGTCATATTGCATCATTTTCTTTCAAAAACATTCTTTAATGGTAGTGTAAAGCTATAGGCTTAAATATGCACAAAAAGAGATTTGAAATATGTGGAAAAAAGATTATTTACTTTTTCTAAGTAAAATAATCCTGTCAAAATAGCTTAAACTAGAAAACAATATCAACATTTTTACTAAATGGATGTACGCAATAAAGTAAATGCAAATTTAATTTCAGTGGAGCCCTTTACTCAAGATAGACGAGTTTTTGTATTTTTTTTCTGGTGACCTTAACTGACCATGACTGGAATCGAAAAATACCAAATAGTTATTTTTTTCAAAAATTAGAAGTAAAGAACACGATCACATTGTATTGTAAATAAAGTAACTTTATTAAAACATATCAATTAACAAAATATCAAAAAGTAAAGGACGGATCAGGTTTCTAATGACTTGCATTATGACATTCACCCCTACAATTACTGCATGCGGGTGTACAAGGGAGCTGCAATCGGCGACATGAGCATCTCATACTTTCGCACATTTTCTTATAGCCGCATCTCTCCAAGTCCCTCATCTCCGACCAAACTGGACACACAGAGCTCCATTTTGGTATCCATTTTTTGTCGGAAAGCACCCAACTCCAATTTTCAGGTGATGGATTTTTTTTCGCCGGTCAATGCGCGGCCCCATACTAGACCCGCTTGAAATGCCGCTCTCTTAATGTGCTCCACAAGGCAAGCTTTAGTTGGTGGTATCGTACTTATCAGTCTATCTCCACCACAAAAAAGTATTTTTCATAATATATTGGATGTCAGTGATATCAGTGTTGATGTCATACATAAGAATAACGAATTTTTCCAATGCTTCTATGAGATCATCAGGAATATTTCTAGAACAGCTTTTACTTCCCAAGTATTTAAAGGAAGAAGTGAACTGTTCCTGCCAAGCTCACCAAGCTCTTCGTTTGCCTCTATTTGCAAAAAAAATGAGACAGTATCACAGCCTGTGTAAGCATGGAAGCCCCGCAGTGCTACCGATTTATCAAGCTCTAAATTCAAACCTATGCTGTGTGCTGCAATATATCTTTGAGTTTTGCCCGAACCAAACAAAAACCACAACCTAGACACCACACCTCTAGACCTAAAGCTTTCAGGTCATGGACAAAAGAGTTTCCTATAACCAGGACATCCGTATCTATACATCTTACTAAAACAGATTTGGCTCCATTGACAACCATGTCTTTTACGTGAAGTAGTATTCGTTTATCAGCCACTTCTAATGTTATACAAAAGATTCCGTTTAACTCAGTTTCACAGTTGCCTACGATTGAAAAATGGATAAGCACATAACACAACATAACATAACACCACCGCGATTTTATCTTTAATGTTGGTGACGCATTATAAGTGTTTCTGCCAAATACGTAAATAATTCTTCTTTGTTCAAACTCTCTTTAAGGTATTTCCCCCAATTCGAGGGCAGCTTGTCTATAAGAAAAAAATATATATTACGAATTATATTATAAAAGAACTTTATAATATGAGACACACAGAAAGTACTGAGTTAAACGGAATATCTTGTAAAACATTAGAAGAGGCTGATGGATGAATACTACTTCATATAATAGACATACCTAGTTGTCAATGGATCCAAATCTGTTTTAGTAAGATGTTCAATCTCTTTTGTCCATGACCTGAAAGCTTTAGGTCTAGAAGAGTTGTGATTTTTGTTTGGTTCGGGCAAAACTCAAAGATATATTGCAGCACAAAGCATAGCTTTGAATATAGGACTTGATAAATCGCTAGCACTGCGGGGCTTCCATGCTTACACAGGCTGTGATACTGTCTCATTTTTTGCAAATAGAGGCAAACGAATGGCTTGGTTAGTTTGGCAGGAACAGTTCACTTCTGCTTTTAAATACTTAGGAAGTAAAAGCTGTTCTAGAGATATTCCCGATGTTGTCATACAAGCATTGGAAACATTCGCTATTCTTATGTATGACATCAGCACTGATATTACCGACATCAATATTTCAATATATTACGAAAAATCTTTTTTGTAGTGGAAATAGACCGATAGGTACGATACCACCAACTAAAGCTTGCCTTGTGGAGCACATTAAGAGAGCGGCATTTCAAGCGGGTCAAGTATGGGGTCGCGCATTGACCGGCGAAAAAATTCCATCACCTAAAAATTGAGGTTGGGTGCTTTCCGACAAAAAATGGACACCAAAATTGAGCTATGTGTGTCCAGTTTGGTTGGAGGTGAAGGCCTTGGAGAGATGCGGCTGTAAGAAAATGTGCGAAAGTATGAGATGCTTATGTCGCCGACTGCAGCTCCCTTGCTCACCCACAGTCAGTCATAATGCAAGTCATTAGAACCCGATCCGTCCTTTACTTTTTGATATTTTGTTAACTGATATGTTTTAATAAAGTTACTTTGTTGTTACTTTGCAATGCAATGTGATCGTATTCTTTACTACTAATTTTTGAAAAAAATTACTATTTTAGTATTTTTCGATGCCAGTCATGGTCAGTCAAGGTCACCAGGAAAAAATACAAAAACTTGTCTAGCTTGAGTAAAGAGTTCCACTGAAACTAAATTTGCATAGTAGTACTATTGCATATATCCATTCAGTTAAAAATTTGAAATTGTTTTCAAGTTTAAGCTATTCTGACCCGACTATTTTTCTTAGAAAAAGTAAGTACTCTCTTTTTCCACATATTTCAAATCTCTTTTTGTGCATATTTAAGCCTATAACTTTACACTGCCATTTAAAAATGTTTTTGAAAGAAAATTTTGCAATATGACATTTTTTACCTTTAAATCAAATATTTAAAGGTCAAACAAGGTCCTAAGCTTTGAAATATTTTTCTTTTAATTCACCACACCCGAATTATATGGAAAAGAGTACAATCGCGTCTATCTTGTGCAGATATAAATTTTGGTGATTTTTCGGCGGCCATTTTGAAAAATTGGCGGAATATCGAGTCCTAAGGGAAAAATTTTTACTAGTCTCGGGCCAAATCGATTAAAGTATCGTCCTTAACACCTGCGCCAAGTGGTTTGCTTGTATCATCAAATGGCGTTTTTTTTCCCCGAAGGCCATAGACTATAATATATAAATAATAATTTATTATAGATAACAACTAATCCTAAACATTCAAGAGAATTAAGAAAAATTAAAAATCCAAAATAGCGGCCTAAAATAGAGTCAACTAGAGGAGCATGTGCATTTTGCTAATAGTACTCAAGACTCCAGTATATACAGGGTGATTTACCATGACATGCGGAAAATAAAATGGTGTACTAGTCTTCTATGTGGGAAAGTCCCTGCAAAATTTTATAGGGATCCGAGGTAATTTAGTAATCTTTGTTGCATTACAACTTGCAAAGGTACGCTACTATTACTTGTCAGTATAGAGCAATGAACTTACTTGGTAAAGAACATATTCGGAGATGGTTACATTTCCTTAATTGACATAAAAAGTTAAGCTGGCGCGTGCGGTCGAAGTGTCGCGTTTTTTGCTTTCGGTCCAACAATCAGAACACCGGCCTGTTCAACGTGCCGCCAAAGTTTGGTGTTTTGTGTTATCGACGGGCTTAAGTAAATATCTAGAGATTTGTAGAATACGTAGAGTTCACTAGCATAGGATCAATGTCTTTTTAACGTATTAAAATCAAAAAGTCACTTCTACCCTCTCCAGCTTTGCTGTTAATCCCAAGTCATTGGCGGCGCATTTCTACAAAAGAATAAGGTACATGCTTTTGGTCGTATTTTTTTAATTTTTAATTTTTTTAACTCCTTTCGGTGGGGACAACCTACTGATAAATTTTCCGCATGTCATGGTAGATCACCCTGTATAGTATTCAAGACTACAAAAAATAATTCCGTGTAATCGAAAATAATTTCATGTCTATATTTGACAACCTGTAAGAAACAGAGTTCCGATTTGGAAAGGAAATTAAGAACATAAAAAAAATACATATTTATATAAAAAGATAACTACTCTCGATAAAAGTTATTGCTTGTCTTGAAACACCTTAATCAGATTTAAAACAGCGATACTTACATGAACGGTGGAAAAACGGTAAACTCATTCACCCCAGGGGTAAAGCGAGTTTATCTTTAAGAATATCAAGAGATCGTAATGAGAAAACTTATTTAGCTTATAACAGCATGCCTAAATATACTTTCGTATAATTAAATGCTAGCCAATTTTCCTACGGAGTTGTCAAAGCTTAAAATAATTATGATATGAAAAGAACAGTCTGATAGATTTAGTTAGACAGGGGATGAATGATCGATAATAAATAACCTCATTCATCAAACAATTATTGTTTTAGTTATATCAAACTTTGATCAGTATATTTCCATTTACTGCTTAGCGGGTTTTCGATTTTCTCTTTCTATGTTTCGTTATGTGGTTAGAGATACATAATTTAAAAAGATAGTAATTTACTCGAATAGTTTTCATGGGAAAACAGGTTTTTGTCCAAAAAAAGTTTACCCGGTAAGAAATCGACATCTTATGTATTAATACCCTTCGGTAAGCGAGTGAAGTAAAACGTAAAAGATCTGCATTGTTTTTCATCCATGTGCATTTTTGAAATTCAAAATATTGTTCCTGGTAACATTTATTTGGTAAAATTCGTTTACCATTACTTTTGAAATGGCAAATAACATGAATATGAATATAACCCTGTAGTCCATTTAATGTGTTTTCAAATTCAAAATGTTTTTTTGCGTTGCAACATATCCGACAGCGGAAGTACTAAAAAAGCGTTTCAATCGAACGTACTTTATTTAATTTTAGCACTAATAATTGTGCGCGATCCAAATTGCCATATCCGTCGATATATTTGCAGCATTTGTTTTATAAATCCTGGTAAATTATTGTCGGAGTTTCACTCAGGTAAATTTAAAATATAGAGCCGATTAGGGTAAACCTAAACGCGATTTACGTAAACGAGGAAAAGATTTGCCTCAAAATAAAAACAAACTCTGTTTAAGTCTACTACGAGCACGAAGTTTGTGATATTTATGAAAGTGGAGCTTAATGGTTCTTATGTGTATGCTTTATATAGGGATTTATAATATTCAAATATGTCTCTGACCTTATGGCGGTCTTTCAATGGAGGCAACGAAGGCTGCGCCTCCTCAAGATAACTTAAGTCAAAATATTCAATATATCAGATTTTATACTTCACATATTGTTAATAATAATTGGATAACAAATCATGGATAATTAACGTGCAAATTATTTAGGATAAGATAGGACAAGATTTATTATCCTGTAGACCATATAGTCTGGCAGGCAGCGTCAATTTTAATTACATCATTTCAACAAAGCCAATTTTTTCAGTACAGGTTGTTTTTTCATTGCTTATCGAAGAATCGGATGTCAGCTACTTCAATCGCGGAGATGAAGGGCGTGGGAGGCTGCGCATCCGGTAAAATAATTTCGTTTTTCGCGTCCATCCAACAAGGCTACTAAACTATAAATAGTTTATTTATGTAATATAAATTTTTAAAAATGTGTCAGCTGCATAAGGTATGGAGCGAAGTTTGTCGGCTGCCCTAATCAATATGTATGAAAAAACACGTGAAAATTTGTTATTTCAACAAAGCTGAAATTTATTTATATGATAGTTTACGATATAAAAAACAATTAAAAAGTGTCAGCTGACAATACCATGGGACAAAACCTGTCAGCTAGGCCTTTTAAGTGTACCGCAGCGTTCAGGCGCTCACCGCCCGCGGTATCTTTAATGCCCCAGCTAACGTATTATTTCATTCTTTTAAACCACCTGATGATCAATTTCAAGTTTCTCTCAACACAAACTAATGAAATACTCTACGCCTGCTGATAACGTTTTTCTCATATGAAACTTGAAAGAAAATCATACTTGTGTGAAATATTAGATTATCATATTATGCACAAATAGTAACAAAGTATACACTTATCGAGGTCAAATGTCGATATTCTGTATTCGACACAACAGGAGGCATGTTTTTTAATACATAACATTTCTCAACATGCACCTGAAAACTTCTAAGAGAATTTTACTATTTTGAAAGAATTTGTTTGTCATGTACGATTCTAAAAGAAGCAAGACTATTAATCTCGTACGCGTAGCTACTTTCATGAAGGCGTATAATGTCAATCAGAAAGAAGATGTCTTGAAAATTGATCAGAATATCGAAGGATCTATGTTACCTCCATGTAAGACATAATTGAAACAGCATTTTTTGCGAATTTCTTACATTGCTCAATTGTGAAGTCATGCACATCTTCATACGCCAAGTTTGTCTTTGCCAACCGATTATAGAAGGGAAGAACACGACGAGAAGTATATTTTCAAGTGATTTCAAGGCGATCAATTACCGAAAATTGAAAATATCGTAAATGATATTCTATGCATATAATCCTTTACTTCTACATGAATTCTTTTTTATTCACTTCAATGATTTTCAACATTTTTCGGCAAATATTTGTGAAGACGCTCGAGAATCTGAGAAAAATCTAGATTTTTAAAACCATACAGATAGCACTTCCGAAGAGGAAGGAATACTGCAGTGAGAGTGATTCAGATGAGAATTGATTTGTTTTATTCGTATTCAATGTGCCAAAATAATAGAAATATTAAAATTTTTATATTGATTATTTAATCCTCACTATTCTCAATCAATGATTGCAATCTCTAAGTATTCTCTAATATGTATGTCTAATTTTTCTCTATTCTTATTGGGATGCTCTGCCACATGTTTTCTTCTAAACAATGTCTGAAATCAGAGCATCCCAATAAGAATAGAGAAAAATTAAGAAAATGCCACAACCAACGTTTAGACAATATGTATGTCTAATATTTCATACAAATATGACTTTCTTTTAAATCTTATACGTTGACTGGGGAATTAATGTTTCTATACTCTACTGATGAGAACTAACGAGTTCGAAAAAACTTGTACAATTTTTCTAGAGTTGAAATAGAATGTACGATTCAATAATTGTTGTGAATGACTGAATTTCAACGAATAATTTAATTATTTTCAATATATTTTTGCCTTAAAATGACAGGAATCCTATCATGTAATTCAATACTTCGTCAGCATTACCTAGAAGAATAGTTGTTTTGATTGGTTTTCCAAAAATGAGTGTATTAAAGTGTTTTCTGAAGTAGTATATTAGCGTGACCCGATTAAGGTACCAGTATACAGAAAGTAGATAATTTCATATTAAATAAAAAAGTGTGAATGACTAAATTTAGATAAATGATTTAAGTATTTCCAATATATTTTTTGCTTTAAAATGCTAAGAATCCTATCATGTAATTCAATACTTCGTCAGTATTAGCTAGAAGAGTAGTTGTCTTGATTGATTCTCCAATAATGAGTGTTTTAAAGTATTTACCTAACTACTATATTAGCGTGCCCAGATTAGGGCAACAATATACGGAAAGTAGGTATTTTTATAATAAATAAAAAAGTGTGTAAGTTGTCTAAACAATATTCTGTAGTCATAGAAGTATTAATCATATTTTGCATTTCTTGTACATCTTCCTTTCTCAAACCAGTACAGAGCAATGTGTTGTTATCCGCAAACATTGTCAAATTATTATTAGGGAGCAGTTCTGGTAAGTAATTTACAAATATTAAAAACAATAGCGGCCCCAATATAGATCCCTGTGGTACACAACTTTTGATATTTAATTTTTCAGATTTAGCCCCATTTACTTCCACTACTTGACTTCATTTAGATAAATATGAAGATAACCTTAAAACCCCTAAAATCGTATACCTTAAGCTTTTCCCTGAGCAAATCATGTCTGACTAATTCGAAGGCTTTGCTTAGGTCAATGAAAGGGCCCATTGATGCACGGCTCGTATCGAGGTTTTGTAAAGATTGCTGAGGAAGCTTAGTATTACAGACTGAGTACTTTTTCCTTTTAAAAAACCATGTTGAGCTGGACTTGTTGAGCATGTTATGAATGGAGATAAAGTGTTTTAATTGATTAAATATAATTTTCCCTAATATTTTTGAGACAATACACAGTAATGATATTAGACGATAGTTTTCCATACTTATTTTATCTTCTTTTTTTAAAAGTGGTATTACTTTTGCTGTTTTGAAAGTAAATATTCCTGATTCCAGTGAAAAGTAAGCGGATATACTATGAAATTGGCAGATTTTTTAAAATATTTGTTGAGATACCATCGAGACCAGTTGCATTTGAATTTTTCATTTCCATAATTTGACGTTTCTAAAGCGAAGATCGTGAGGCAACTTCAATTGTTTTCAATGCACTCATGGATCCGGCTATATATAAGCATGAAATAATGTTACTTTTTTTTTCACTATTACCGTAAACATGTGTTTTACGCACTAAAAATAATCGACAAGTACAGTTTTTTAAACAGTCACAGAAAATAGTGTGTTATTCAATGAGAGTGTAATTATGGCTACTTCTCACGAGGTTGGTGTTTACGAGCCGAAGGAGAGTGTAATTCATCCGAGCGAGTAATAGCTATTGCACGCGAGTAGAACGATATACTTTTTCTACGACTTGTCATCGCTTGAATCATTTTTTCACAACAAACTTATGCAAATTGGTAAGAAAAACCAGATAGTAATTTTAAAATTTAAAAAAAATCTAGATATTTATGATATATATTATTAATATTTGCCTAACAGATTGAATTGAGTCATGGCATGCGCGATATTTTTGAACTTTAAATTGTCTTTTGTGATCGTTCCACAACTGTTAAATAATGAAAATGAACCCTTGTGATTGGTTCTAGCCCATTGAGTAATGAACTATTACACAGGGCTATGAGTAATGAGCCCCATTACATGTTCGAAAACGTGTCTGTAATAAATGTATATTTTATAGCCGTAAAAAACATTATTATCGCACTTTTGTTATTCCATGACTCATCCTAACGGCCACATATGCATTCGATTATAATGTTTTTACCTCACTTGTGCCGTAAATAACTATTCTATATTACATTATTGAATGAAATTTCTTATGGATTTTTTTGTTTCAGGTAAGTGTCACCTGCAAATCATATGTGGATGCTAACCCAAAGACCTGGATTATGATGAGTATAATTTATATTTGAAATTTTATCTTTAGATTAATAAAACTTTATGAAGTCAAATATTTCTACTACACAAGTTCATTTCTGTTCTTTAAACATGTATTCTATAAAAAACGAACCTAATTTTTTAGTATTCAAGGAAATCTGTTCATAATGAAGGGCCAAGCTCGAATATAAAGGAATGCAGAAATCTGTGTCACTTAGTTCCAGCATATGCTTGATCTCACTTCGTATACTTCGCTACTAAAATTTTATTCGCTCAATTTTTTCAGAAATATTTGATTTATATTAAAAATACTTTCAAGTTGCTTTCCATATTTACATATCTGCTAGTTCTTTACCCCATATACTGTAATTTTACTTTCACTTTAGTCAGTTATTGACGTTTTGTTTTTATTTTTATGGATAAAATATTAGAAACATTGGGAAAATATTATATTATATTTAGTTGTTAAATAAACGAAGACCTTTTACACTCTATTTTGCATAAAATAACGTATTAGCATTAACTTAAAAATACCATATTTTTACTTTATTACAATCTTATTGGTGGCTTTCTTTCGCGGTGACAATATTTATTAGATTCCAATGAAGGCTCTAAAGAATGTTAAACGAAGTGAGTTAAAAATTAAATAATAAATAAAAAGTCTCTATAAATTGGAAATACCTGGAGGCATCGAGGAAATAATAACTGAAAAACTCTCCACACCTCCAGTTCTTAATGACATGGAGGTATAGATAGAAAAATATCCTTGACTTCGTACGTTAAAATATTGTTCTCAAAAATTCGACTTGGTGCGCTTTCCTCAATATTTTAGTTCACTTTCCAATGACCTATATCAAATCTTGCTGCACTTTCAATCTTTCGAAGTTGTTTTTCATTGTACTTTCCAAAAATTTATGCCAGGGAGTTTTTCTACGTCTTTTCTAGAAAAAATGCTTTTCTAAATACTTTGGGACTTCTTTCCCATGGGAGCTCTATTAGCACCACTGGAGATCAGACTGACGCTGAGAATTCAAACTCTTTGTCGAAGAGATAATAATTCCTATCTAGAATATGACTGCGAAGAACTGGAATCACATGCTGATGGCAATAATAGCAACGTTTTTTTCCAAACAGTAAGGGTGATTAAAAGCTTTAAACGTGAGCAATTAAGGACTCTATCGGTAATCAAAGAATTGAGAGGGAACAGATTATTGAATTTTGGCACCAGCACCAACGATGGTTTCCCTTGGCGCCCTTGTAAACAATGCCGGTAACTGTGAAAATGAAATTCGAGGAGAAATAGTGGCAAGATCTCGAACTTACCGGTTGAATAAGATTTGGCGTTGAAGAAATTTCATGAAACATAAAGATTGCGCTTGCTCCCTAGTTTACTCTATATCAATTACGCATTTGTGGCATGGATCGTTAGGAAAACAGACAAACGACTTACTGATGCTTTCAAGATGTGGACTTAGGGGCACTTGTTACGAATTCCCTGGATACTACATAGTACTAACACCTCGATTCTTCAACAAAAGCATCCCCCATAGCAACTCTCTAATTTTTGCGTCACATCAACTGGAAACGGGGTATTAAGAAGACGGATTGAATACTCTGATGAATTGCTAAACCGACAGGAGGTAGAGAATATAGAAGCAGCCGAGAAACCACTCAGGAATAAATAGTCCAATAATAAACCCCCCAGAAGTGACAGCATACCTGCAGAACTCCTAAAAAATGGAGGAGAAAAAGTAGCAAAAGGCATACATAAACTCATACTGAAAATCTGGGAACAAAAGAACCTCCTAGAGGAATGGAAAGTAGGAGTAATCTGCAACTTACACAAAAAGGACGACCTCCTTAAATTGCTCGAATCATCACGCTTCTGAACACGACCTATAAAGTATTCTCTAATATACTATGTGCACAAATAAGCCAGTGTGTGGAAAGAAAAATAGGAAGCTATCAAGCAGGTTCCAGTGATAGAAAGTCAATGATGCGTCAAATATAGTCGCTCCGGCAAATGTTGGAAAAGACTTCTGAATTGGGCAGGACATTCACCATATATTCGTGGATTTTAAATCTACTTATGACTCTATTAACAGACAAGTGATGTATAATGCCATGGTAGAATTGAATATACCAAGCAATTTGGTAAGGCTGGTTCAGCTAATAATGAAGCAAGTTAAATCTAGAGTTAGAGAAGGAGACGACCTCTCAGAAGATTTCCAAACCTCCAACGAGCGACGACAGGGGAATGCACTTTGTACTGTATCTTATTCAATTTGGCTTTCGAAAAAGTCTTCAAAACATAGGAAGGAGTTGAAGAAGTCTGCACTGCGGTAAAGGCAGCAGGAAGCGTAATAGGATTAAGGATTAAACATAAATAGCACAAAATACATGTTATCATCAGCTGACGCAGGCGCACGGAGACTGCAGACGCTGAGAAATGAGGACAAAGAAATTGAACAAATTAACGAGCTCATATACCTGGTAACGTTGGTGAATACGGTAGTAATAGAACAGCAGAAATTAAATGCCGAATCCTTCTCGCCAATAGATGTTATTACGCACTCATACGGCATTTAAGGTCAATCAACATCACGGCAAGCACCAAATGTAAAATATATAAAACCATAATAAAACTCCTACTAACATATGGCTCTAAAACGAGGACATTCACAAAGAATGGGGAGGTACTAGAATGCTTTGAGCGGAAAGTCCTTAAAAGCATATACGTAGCGGTAAATGAAAACGGGATATGGCAATGACGGCATAATTTCAAAATATACCGGCTGTTCCAGGAGCCTGGAATAAACAAAACGATTAAAATCGGACGACTCACATGGGGGAGGATACGTGATGAGGATGGATGCCGACGATCCGAAAAGGAAAACACTACTAGGGAGACCAACAGGGTACAGAAAAAGAGGAATGCCAAAAATACGCTTTCTGGATATCGTGAAAGTAATAATAGAAGTGAGAAGATAGCGTAGAAAAGCAAGGCTGATATTACCAAGATGGGAAAAAGCTCTGACAGACAATCGCGAAAAAGGGAGTGATGCTGTCCGACGTGCCATAGAGCAAAGATAGACCAACTAGAATAATTCATGAATACGATATCTCTGCCAAGACGCTGTGAATAATAAGAAAAGTCTGATTTCGCTGGGTTCCACAACACTAACACTGTTTTTACCTCCTTTAGACCGGACTATGAACGTATAAATCCTTATTGATATAAATGATACATCTGTAGTGACTGTTTCTCTTTATGTGATTGATGGCAGTCAAGTATGTATATTAATTTTAATGAAATAAAAGCACTTTGAACTCCCCTTTCAGAACGAAGTATCGATTTCTGCTGCTACATCGGAAATTCAAATTATTTGAAATGAAAATAAGTATCAGAATGTAATAATTAATCCTGCTGCGAGTGCAGCATGGAGGGGAGCCAAAACTCATTATCCAGTGTACATATATCTACGTCAGTTACAATTCCCATTAGACTACGCCATCTTGGTCTATTAATAATAAAGTTGCAGATATCCCTAAAATGCAGTTTTAAAAATTGAGAAAATCCCCGTTCGAGTGCTGTCACGGGCAAGGAACGAATTAATCATTTCTTAGGCAGATAAACTAATTTTTTAAGTAATCTATTTACATAATCTCTGGAATGACGTTTTCATTAAGACTGATCAGATTAAAAAACTGATTATCTTTCTGTATCAAAGGCAAAGGTCGCTCTGGTATTACTCGACATGACAACTTAAATTATGTTCTTGAAATGTCGCTTCATCGTTTCATCGGTTTTCAGTAACTTAAAATAATAATTGGAAAAGTATTTAGCAAAAAATAGCTAAAAATGTGGATAATCGATTAGGCAACATATGTAGATATTAAAATATATACCGTGTGTCCACGGATGAAGTCCGGAAAAGGAAAAACTTGTTAATCCTTGATTTTGCGAGACAAAAGGTCTGCTTCTCCAGAAACCCTCTTTTCGGTTAATGGATCCTTGCCAACTCTACAGGGTTAGCCAAAAAACTTGGTTTGATTATGGATAATGTCCAAATTTTCGAAAATATTTTCGGAAAGATTTTTAAAGACGTTTTTATATGATATTAGGGGAAGAACAATAATTTCTTTTTCTGTGGTGATTTGTTTCGTAGCAACAGAGTCCATAAAAATAGTTTTCATGATTTTCGATCAAGTATGTAGTCATTGATAATGCAGAAAATCTGACATTTCTTTACATACCAAACTGATATAACTGAAATATAATTGGTGATAACACAGGCATACAATAAATAAAAAGGGTCATGTACTTTTTTATCATATCTGTGTATATTTTTGGGCGCTGGAACCGAATCCGAGGTCAGAATTGTCACATATCGTCAATATTTCCACGTAAGCTCAAATAACAGCTTTGAACAAACGAGCGAAAAGTAAATTAAACGATTAAACAAGTTGACCCATGTTTCTGTGTATTTTGGGGCACTGAAACCGCATCCGAGGGTGTTTTTTATGAAAATGTGACGCTGGTTTTAAATAGATTTATTTAATAAGTAACTTTGCATTAAACTGACATTATGTTGACAAGAAGTATATATATTCAAAATGAAATTATTATACTCTTCGCAAAAACGAAGAGTATATTGTATTTGATCGGCACATTTCTAAAATCGTAAATATCGCTCGTAGAGAAAAAATTTTCATATCATTGTGTTAGTGAACGAATTCTGAACAACTTTCAAAAAGTCCGTCTGTCCGTCTGTCCGTCCGTCACGTTTCTTGTAAGCACGATAACTTAAGAAAGAAAAGTCCGATTGTATTGAAATTTAGAAAGTACGTTAGTGTTAGCTAGAGGAAGAACCCTATTGTTTTTGAAGAAAATCGATTGGTAAATAAAAAAGTTATTAATTATTTAATTTAAAAAAATATATTATCTAAATTTTTTTCGCTTGTACTAAAATGTAAATCTTGCGAAATATTATTTCCATAATATATTTTTTTTGTTTATGAACTTTACTAATATATATTTCATAATAGTACGAGTTGGAATATGTATGATTGCCGAAAGATATAGGTATATCACAGACAATCAATTTTTCGTAGCAATATGTGGTGGCGCAGCGGCTAAAGCTTTGCGTTGCAATCCAAGGTCCCGTGTTCGAATCCCACAGAGGTCGGACATTTTTTTTCATTTTTTTTTTTTCATATAATTTTTTTTACAACAAAGACGGTATCACAAAATTTAGGATGTCCAAAAACTAACATTATTTACAAGAAAACTGCGAAGAGTATCCTATAGAATGTGTAATAATTATATATAAAAAGCTGAGTAAATTGGCGAAGAGTACGTTTTTAGCTTGTTTTTTCATATCAATGTCAAAGTCAACAGTCTTGATTTAGGGGCGGGCGTAGATACGTCTCCTCCAGAGAACTTATACCATAGAGAAGCGACAATATCCGCGGTTCCTTTGACATTTTATGGCCCGGGTCTAATGACATTGATATGAGTGAAAGACAACCTCTTACAGTGAGAGAACTGTAAAGTTTGATGTACACTGAAAGTAATTCAGTATAATATGTACTCAGCACAATCTCTTAAGCCGGGGTCCCACGGCCTGTGACTTGACAAACCTCGAGTTACTCGTGGTTCGTACCTGTGGATTTGTGATAGGTCGAATTCCAAGCCACGCGCATTCCCACGGCGCGTGGCTTGGCAAATCTCGAGTAGCCTCGAGTCGACCACTTCTCGTCAATACACCACTGCGCCGCTCAAATCTCGCTATACAATCCACAACAGGCTGTGGGAACGGATGCACGAGTCGTACTGGCTTGTCATCCGTCGATCCACAAGCCTTTGATGTCCGAAAATTTACCGACATTTCACGGGAAAGATCAAGCCATCACGAGTCACCTCGAGCAATAACGAGTATTTATGTTCCCATGGCGCGAGGTATGACAAACTTCAGACCAGGCGCGCCAAGTCACAGGCCATGGGACCCCGGCTTTACACTTAGAGAACTTTAAAGTTAGATGTACACTGAAAGTAATTCAGTATAATATGTTACTATACCACATATTAAATATAATTAAATAATAGTTTATGTTTTAAACACTATTAGTTTCTAAAAAAGGCTAAAAAAACGTAAAAAAAAATGTAAATAATATATTAAAATCAAATATTTACATTTACATATAATAGAATGTATACGTTTTCAAAACATATTTTAGAATAATATATTGTACATAATATTACAATTTATTCTATTTTAATATCATACGGGTGGTTTTTATATTTTAAATCTTGCTTTTCCAAGAAAAATGGATTACACAGATTTTATGTTTCTCTAGGACACCGCAAAATCATTCCCTGAAGGCACAAACACATTTATTTTTTTTTCTTCATGGTGTATTATTTATAAAAGTTTTTTGTTTATCGATTTTTACTTCCATTTGTATATATATTTTAAATTTTACTTTTTTACTTTCCTCTTAAAGGAACCTTCCCTTCAAGTCTATTTTTAATAGCATTTATCTATATTTTTTTAAAAAGAATTATCCGATTCGTGGGTGTAATAAATTCTATATCGAAAAAATATTAAAATATACACATTTTATATGGAAAAATACAATTTTCCAATAGATCCCTGAACCGGACACATTTAAAAGACAATAAAAAAACATATATTGCTCACCTTAATTTACTTTTTTTATAATAAAATAAATTCCCTAAATATAACTCTATCAACGTGCTTAATCAGATTTACATTAGGCAGATTCTTTCTTGAAATATTTTTAAAAAATCTTTAGCAATCACTAGATATATACCTGATTGACGGTAACTTTCAGAGCAAGGGACACACCTCTGGTGTTCTGTTCTCAAACCCAGAGAATTAGACCGATGGTGGTTAGGTCGTCTTTGACGCAGTGTAAACATGTGGAACTGACAACTACACAACCCATTTGTCATATGTCACGGTACACGCGGGAAGCTTTGCTGTCGCTTTTCTATGGTATAAGTTCTCTGTCTTCACTGTGTAAGTATCTCGATACTCCAAGTAAAGCAACGTGCAGCGCGGGTGGTACTTAGATGGGTGACTCGTCTAGGGAAACACAGCGATCTCGTCCCACCTTCTAGCGGCTTGTATATCAGTGTATACGCGGAAGCTATGTAATTTCAGACGAGGATTACGTAGTGGATATGCCATCCATCGGAGGGGATGTAAAGCAGGCGGTCCCTTGTCTATTAAATGTTAGGCAAGTAAAAGATCCCTACTCTTCTTAAGGGAAGAGGTTCGGCAATATTTCCAGGTTGGGGGTAGCTCGTCTCCTGGCGTCGGTGATAGGCCCTGGTAGCGGAAATAGGCCGACGTTAAATAAGTGGTTAAAAAAAACAGTCTTGATTCAGTATTAAACATGCCGGCGTCAGAATTGTCACATGTCGACAATATTTTCATGTAAGCTCAAAAGACAGCTTAGAACAAGACTGAAACCGGGTAAAAAGTAAATCGAAGGATTAAACGAGTTAACCCATGTTTCTATACATATTTTGAGGTGATGAAACCGACTCCGAGGTCAGAATTTTCTATCATGTCAGGATGTTGACATAATCTCAAAAAAAATCTCAAAAAACACCCCATAAATGGACACAAATGCATTTAAAAGTAGATTTTGGTGTCTTATGATCAGTTTAAACCCTCTTTAAATGCATTTTTAACCATTTTTGAGATGTTTTATGGTGATTTCTTGAGGTTATGTCAAAATTCTGATATGATGGGAGAATTCTGACCTGAGACTCAAATTTAGCGTTCCAAAATTCATATAAGTAAAGTATTTTGGTCGTTTTAACTTTTAAATCTTCTTTAAAATGCATTTTCGACCATTTATGGGATGTTTTTTGAGATTATATCAAAATCCTGACATAATAAGAAAACTCTGACCTCGGATTCGGCTTCAGCGCTCCAAAATACGTATAGAGACATAGATTAACTCGTTTAATCTCTCAATTTACTTTTTACCCGGTTCCAGGCTTGTTCTAAGCGGGTTTTTGAGCTTATATGAAAATATTGACGACATGTGACAATTTTGACCTCGAATTCGGTTTCAGCGCACCAAAATACTTATAAATATGATAGTTGTTAAAAAAGTACATGATCTTTTTTATTTTTATTTTTTTACATGGTGTATTTATTTAAATCTTTCATTTATATTTTAAATCTTATTCTGTCCTGTTTTAACCTGTTTTTCATGGTTAGCAACAAATCCTGACCTTATGGAGAAAAACTGACATCGGGATCGCGTTCAGCGGTCAAAAATACATGGGAGTGTGCCAATAAAAACTCCCAGGTGAAATATTTCAGAAACTACTAGAGATATTTGAGTTCTGTAAAAGCCCATTAATGGATGTAGTTTTAAATAATAGTAGATTGTAATACAAGTGTGGCAAGGGCTTCATTGCAAAACGATGTATGAAAGTAGGAACACGAGCGCAGCGAGTGTTCCTATCATACGAGTTTTGCAATGAAGCTTGCCACACGTGTGTTACATCTTGGCCTGGACTGAGGGGAAAATCCTCCAGTACTGGCAAGAACTGCCAGGATTAGTTCATTCAAAGGAGTTCATCACATACCCTTTGAAATCAAGAACTAAAAAACTATTAGAGTTAAATAGGTTACACCTAAGAACTCTAGTTGGCCTATACACTGGGCACTGCAGACTTAACCACCACCTACACAGACTCGGAATAGCGGACAACGCTGAATGCCGACTGTGTCTGGAGGAGGATGAAACGGCAGCGCACATTTTATGTACCTGTCCTGCTGCAGAAAGAACCAGATTCTCACTTTTTGGCAAAGGGCAACTGCTGCCAGAGGATCTGGACAACCTCTCATCCAATAAGGTAGTCGACTTTATCAAAAAGCTGAACCTATTGGGTGAAATACAATTAGGAGTGAGCCACAATAGACCAGATGGTCGCGGTGGAGGGTCTGTTACTAGCCCACTCACATATCAACCTAACCTAACCTAACCTACATACTATTTTTTCTACGGTTGTGAAGTTATTTCCCTTTTCAAAGTCTTTCCAAAATTTTAAATTTGCTGCTTGTCAGATTTTATTTAAAGTGACATTTTTCGCTGTCATTCTGAAGTAAGAAAATTTGACTTTGTAATTGCAATTTATGTGTAATTAATGTACATTTATAGAATTTAATTGTTATTACCAGTAAGTAATATAAAATTCTTTAAGGTAAGCGCACTATTTTATTCTGGTGCGTGAAGATGTAATCAAGGCGTATGGCAAATTCTTTGCCGCACGGCGTGCGGCAAAGTGATATTTTCTGCACTCATTTTGAAGTTAGAAAATTTGACTTTCAGCACAATCGTAGAAAAAAATTATTTTTTAATATGTTAAGGGATAGATGGTGCTGCGGTACAAATTATTTTTTGGATGACAGGGACTTAGATATGTTATCTAGGTTAAAGAGAATTTACTTTCAAGTAGACTTCGTGATACGAAAAAAAAAATCGAAAATCCAACCGTTTTCGAAAAATTTGAGTTTAAAATATTATTTTTTTGAAAAACTAAAATCGCCGTAACTTTCTTACATTACATTTTATACGATAGTTCGTTTCAAACTTTCTTCATAGAAAGATAACGTGAAAAATATTGCAATAAAACTTTTTTTACAACTTCCGGTTAAACCGGATATAACATTTATTACAATTTTAAAGCGCCCGCCCCTATATTTTATTAAACAATATTGAATACAAATATGTTCCATGCATTTTTTTCCAGTGCAACCATAGTAGTAACTTAGCAATAAAGGAAATAACAATGTAATAAAAAAGTTCTTTTTATTATATTTAATAAAAAAAAAAAAATAACTAACAAGTATTAAGTTATGGAAGAAAGTGTTCGAAATTACTACCATTTTCGTTTGTACACATGGAGAATCTTTTCAATCAAACTTTAAGTAGTGTATTCCTGTTGATAGCTCGAGCACTTGCATAAATTTTATTATAAATGTCAGCCATGTCTATGATTGGTTCTTTATAAACTTTTCAGATAACCCCACAAATAGAAATCTAATTGGGTAATATCAGGAGATCTACCTGGCCACTTGAGTACTCCATTTGTACCCATCCATATCTCAGGATATGTTTGCTTTAAATAATTTACCACAATATTGCTATTATGTGGGCCAGCGCCATCTTGGTGAAACCACATAGTATCTAATTGAACTGGTAAATTATTCAATAGCACAGGTAAATCATTTTGTAAGAAGTGTGAATAACGTTCACCATTTAGGTTTCCTTGATAAAGATATGGACCAACAATGTATCCATTTACGATGCCACACCAAACATTTACCCCAAATCTTGTCTGGAATCCGGTTTGTCTCATCCACTTGGGATTTTATTTAGACCAGTATCGGCAGTTATGTCTGTTTATTACTCCGTTGTTGAGAAATCTAGATTCATCACCCCACATAATTTGATTTAGCAAATTAGAATTTTCCTCTAAGATAATGGAAAAGTATGCCAAAAAATCTAGTCTGCGCTGATTATCTCCTGGTGTTAAGTGGTGCACCAAATGAATTTTAGATGGATAAAGTTTATTATTTTTTAGAATCCTTCTACAGAAATATTAGTTTGCTCATTTAACTTACGTAATGACGTGTGGGGATTATTTTCTATTATTTCTAACACTAACGCTGTATTTTCAACTGATGCAGCTCTATTTCTTCTAAGTGTTTTTATTTTTTTAAAACTTCCATAATGATCTAAATTAGCACATATACTTACAAAAGTTTTGCGTTCAAGTCTCTCAGGAAAACATCTTCTACAGTGTGACCCACTTAAGATCGCAACCTGTACACCCGTTAATTGATGCTTGATTGACTTTAAATTTTGGTGGTAAGAAAAGATCGATAAGGTGATTCTTTGAACTTGGTAATATGTGATATATGTCAGTAGCGTGCGATTTTAAGGGAGTTTCAAAAGCTGATTTTTCAAAAAAAATTATTAGGGATTTTTTTTAGAAAAAAGATACTAAGGTATTCTTAATCAGCACCTTTAGAAACCCCTTTGTACAAAATTGCATCGTAGTGGGTACAAAGGTGTTTGAGATAGTGGCTGTCAAAAATACAATTTTTTCAACCAAAACTAATTTTTATTTGTAAAACGGATTCCCAAATCAAAAAAATCTATTCTTCATTTTTTGTTCAGAATAATGCATTGTACTAGACTGAATTGATTATATAACAATATAAGAAAAAAAAGGGTATACAGGGGTGTTGCGATCTTAAGTTGGTCACACTGTATACTTTTTCTTCTTATTTTGTTATAAGTATTGTTTATGTAGAATTTCAAAGGCACCTACGATTGTATTATGAGTATGAAGTCGTTTTATTTCATCAAGGTGAATGTAATCAACATAAAAGTATATTTCCTTTATTGCTACTATGGTTGTACTGGAAAAAATGCATGGAACATATTTTTATTCAATATTGTTTAATAAAATACAGGGGCGGGCGCTTTAAAATTGTAATAAATGTAATTTCCGGTTTAACCGGAAGTTGTAAAAAAAGTTTTATTGCCAAATTATTCACATTATTTTTCTATTCCTTTCTATGAGGAAAGTTTGAAACGAACTATCGTATAAAATTTAATGTTATGGCGATTGTAGTTTTTCAAAAATTAAATATTTCAAACTCAAATTTCTCGAAAACGGTTGGATTTTCGAATTATTTTCGTATCGCGAAATCTCCTTGAAATTAAATTCTCTTTAACATAAATAACATTTCTAAGTTCCGGTCGTAAAAAAAAAATTGTACCGCAGCGCCATCTATCCCTTAACATATTAAAAAACTATTTCTAATTAAAACTACAGCCATTTATGTGTTTTAGCAATGGGCTTTTACAGTACTCAAATATCTCTAGTAGTTTCCAAAATATTTCACCTGGGAGTTTTTATTGGCACACCCTGTATGTGTGAACCTCAGAAAATTGACTTTTTTTGTGTGCCTGTGTTATTAAACATAGATGTACCAAATTTCAAGTCAATATCATAAACCCTTCCAGAGTAATCGTGCGCACAATAAATACAGATAGATAACAGACAGAACGACAGACAGGAATTTAAAAATTAAAATCTCGACGTTTCATGACATTTTATGCCCATTTGAAAAAAAAAGATTTCAAATTCCTTTTTACCCTTATTAGAAATTATTGACATGTCAAAAAATTTGTGTTTCCATTTGATTAGATTAGTTTCAGCCATTTGTCATGTATCATAAAAACATTTCCCACAATTTCCAACCCGCACACATTCATCGCATTTACGTAAGTGGCCTCGATAATGCTTTTTGTAAGTGAAAGGCAAATTGCCTTTAATACCTCTTTAAAGTCCGGCGAAATGCAGATCTTGTAAAAAACTCGGGTAGCGGAATTCGGATCAATTCTTGGATGTAGCTAGCGGATTTTTCCTCGGCGGCATTCCATTGTTTTATAATCAATCACTTCCTAGATGTCTGGGTGCACTTTATAGCACAAAACCGTCCAGTCCCATTAATCAATGTCTTTTGTTTTTAGTGATCCAATTTCGATTCCTATTGTTTGCAGTAATGTTCAGGAGATGTGATTCCCCACTCGACTGATTTCGTTTCCTAATTTAAAAAAGTTTGAGTACTTCTCTGATAGTTTAACTCCCTTCGGATTAATTTCAGGCTCCGGTTTAAATTGTTTCAAGTTTCACCGAGGGCTTTACGTATATTTTGAGATCTTAATTATAATGAATTTAACTTGTACAGTGTGTCCCTGTTTCTGTTCTCACTGTTGCGTTTCTTAACTCTATTGGATATGTTAATATACCTATTTACAACACTTTTAAAGCGATTTTATTATTATAGAATAATAATGACAAAGGTCAACATTTGATCTGAGAACAATCACCAGACTTTACCAGAGTATACATAGGTTTTTTGGGTCGCTGATTCCGAATCCGAGATTGGTTAAGCTTCATCACGTCAGGTTCTTGGTCATTTGAAGGTCAAACTGAGAGAAAGTGTTGTAAAAAATTTGAAAAAATGTATGTTTATGATTCTGAGGTCGCTGAATTCAAATCCGCTGTTATTTTTTCCCTTCAAGAACATCAGAACATCTAGAGGTCATTTCAAGGCATTTTGAGGTCAAATTGAGAAAAAGCGACTAAAAAATCTGGAAAATGCTTACATGGGTTTTTTGGGTCGCTGACCTCGAATCCGTGGTTGGCTGGAGTCTATCAGATCGGATTCAAGGTCATTTGAAGGTCAAACTGAGAAAAAGTGTTTTAAAAAATTTGAAAAATGTATGTTTATGTTTCTGAGGTTGCTGAATTTAAATCCGCTGTTACTTTTACCCTTCAAGAACATCTAGAGATCATTTCAAGGCATTTTGAGGTCAAATTGAGAAAAAGCGGCTAAAAAATCTGGAAAAATGCTTACATGGGTTTTTTGGGTCACTGACCTCGAATCCGTGGTTGATTGGACTCTATCACATCGGATTCAAGGTCATTTGGAGGTCAGACTGAGAAAAAGTTTTTGTATGTTTTTGGGGTCGCTCAGTTCTATTTAATTATCATTTTGTCACTGAAGGATACCCTAGAGGTTATTTCAAACTCATTTCGCGGTCATATGAGATCAAATTAAAAAATGATGATTAAAAAGGACACCTTTCTTATGGAAATTGGGTCCTGGCCAAGAGGCAAAACTTGCTGTCATTGCTTCTATTGCTTGGAGCTCTATCTGTTTTGTTTCCTGGTCGTATAATGTATTCTTTTACAGACAGGAATTTATAAATGTTGCACCTAAATTTTCAGTTTGACATAAACATAAATTTTGACCTTCAAATGACCTTGAATCCGATGCGATAGAATCCAGCCAACCACGAATTCAAGGTCAGCGACCCAAAAAAACCATGTATGCATTTTTCCATATTTTTTAGTCGCTTTTTCTCAATTTGACCTCAAAATGATCTCAAAATGCCTTGAAATGACCTCTAAATGTTCTGATGTTCTTAAAGGGTAAAAATAACAGCGGATTTGAATTCAGCGACTTCAGAAACATAAACGTACATTTTTTCAAATTTTTTACAACACTTTTTCTCAGTTTGACCTTCAAGTGACCAAGAACCCGACGTGATGAAGCTTAACCAACCTCGGATTCGGAATCAGCGACCCAAAAAACCTATGTATAATCTGGTAATGTCTGGTGTTTGTTCTTAGATCAAATGTTGACCTTTGATGATTAATACCGATACTACCACATGTAATGTGTCGACACAAAATATAAAAGATATAAAATTTTTATTTTTTGATATGATCGAATGAATTTTTTTGGTTATTTAGAACTTGAAAAATCGCATAATTCGATCATATTGCTATGTTCTAGATATCGGTACTATGCTTCTTTCTATGGCCCCAAAATTCTAGAAATCATAATATGTTCATCACTTGTTCTTATTCAAAATAAAGTATTCCACATTCAATGGAAGTATACTAACGCTAGAATTTTTTTTTTTTTAATTTTCATTGTTTAAATAGGCTTAGAATGTCATGAAACGTCAAGATTTTAAGTTTGAGCAAAAAAATTCTGTGTGTCGCTTCGGTCTGTCTGGTGGTCTTATAACTTGTTGGTGCTTACAATTACTCTGGGACCATTTAAGATATTAACTTAAAATTTGGCATACGTATGTATTTTAACGAGATCTGGAACTAGATTGTATTTTGATCTTATTCCGTCGAAGAATTGAGGAGTAAATTGGGACGAATGGAGGTAAATAGGTAAATCAAGCAAGTAAGAGTCCATGAAATTGGTATTTAGTAAATATAAGAGGAACTAAAGTCTCAAAAAATTTTTGGCATTAGCCACCCCTATTACCACCCCCGTTATTAAAGATGATGGGAAAATATTGTGATTTAGTGTGTGTACAAGAACCAAGGTCATCAAGAATTTTTTTCACTTCATTCACCCCCACTACCGATGTGACATATCGTTTTATGGGTTTTTGCGGTAAACGATTTCAAATATTATATTATTAAAGCTCCATAAACAATTATTTCCACATAGTGGAGTGCAAATATAGTATTATCGTTGTAAGCGACCTGGATGTGGAAGTAGTGATTCCCTAAGCAGCGGTTTTTACTAGAACTATTACAAAACAAATGAAAGTTGTAGTCGAATGTCATTACCTATTAAACACGATAGCTTGTGTTAAATTTAAAATATATCTAAAATTTGGAACATTTGTAAAATAGCATGGTAGAATACAACCTATTGAAATTGGTTCCGATCACTAGACGTAAATAAACTCTCATTTTTAATAAAATGTATTTAATTATAATTTTAGGGCAAAGTGATTTACTATGGTTTATGATTAAGCATATAAAGTTGAAGTTGGGCCTTGCCGAATGAAAATACCTACATCACGTAAAAGTGAATTTAGCCGTATTCGAAAAAATTTTAATTAAATGGCCACTCGACTGTTACTGCAGTTCACTCTCTGTACGAACAAATTTTAAAGGCAGTTGAGGAGGGCGAAAGTCCGACTGGGATGCTCTGTGACCTCCGTCGAACATTTGACTGCGTTCAGCATGCCCTATTACTTAAAAAATTGTACGAATATAGAATCAGAGGTAAACCATATGGTTGGTTTGCCTCTTATCTTAGTGAGAGAAAACAGATGGTAAAAATACTACAGAGCGAAATCAAAAAACTTTTTATACATCAAACATACTAGATAATAAATTTTGAGTGCCGCAAGGTTCTGGTTTGGGGCCTATATTGTTTATCATTTATATGAACTTCCAAATATGCTTGCTGAGGTTTTTGTTTCATTATACGCTGATGACGCCACTCTTTTTCTTTCTGATAGATCTCCTATTATACTTCATAATAAACTTAATACTACTGTCACCCACTTATGTAGTTGGTTTAGTAGTCACTTATTATTTTTTAACGCTTTTAAAACAAATTATATGACGTTTCATGTGCGTAAAAATAATATTACTTCCACCCTAGATATTAAAATCAATAACGTGAATATTGAGGAAAGTAATTGCACAACGTTTCTCGGCATAGTTTTTGACAATACACTTACATTTAGTAATCACTGTAGCAAACTAGTTAGTATCTTGAACTTTAAATGTTTTCAAATTAGGACACTAAAAAGTGTTTTGGACACATCTGATCTGTTAATATTTTATTAACTTACGGCATTACTCTATGGGGAGGCTCCTCTAATGTGCAAGAAGTATTTATTGCGCAAAAATGCATTAAAAAATGTATAGCGAGTGTACCACCAATTCATTTATGTCTTAATCTGTTTAAACAATATAAAATTCTTCCTCTTCCGTGTCTATACATTCTAGAATTGTTACTATATGTGTACAAAAACCAAGGTAAATTTGACGAAAATTAAATGATTCATTTTCATAATACACGTCACAAAAAGAATTTCCGAGGGGCAAACCGCGAAGGAAATCTGGTGTACTCTCAGAAGGAAATCCGAGGAAATCTTAAGAAAATCCGAGGTAATCTGGAGGAAATCTCAGTAAATTCGAGGAAATCTCAGGAAATCTTTTTTTTTTCGGATTTCTCAACCCCGCTTTTCAAAAGTTTTTTTTATCAAAGAGAAAATCTCAGGGAAATCCGAGGAAATCTCAGCAAACCTTTGAAAAAATCCGAGGAAATCTGTGTAACCTTCGTCAAAGAGGAAATCTGATGTATACAATTTTGGGTGCGGAAAGTTTTAAAAACTGCGACGTCTTATTTTTAAACTTAATAATTTTGTGAAATCTAAATTAAAATGCACCTCGATTTATTAGAAATCCCGCTTACCTAACACATAAAATTAATATTGAAGGTATTCAAACATTCTTTGCATAACATTCTTTTTAGAATATCTGCATTTTTTACGAGAAAAAAGTTCAGGGGTATTTGTTTTGGTAGTTATTGAATTATTTAACATTCAGTTTGATTGTACTGAGAGAAAATTGCATTTTTTTATGACAAAAATTTGTTGTTTAATTAGAATTATGAAACAACACAAATTGCTAGTTGAAATAGATATGTCAATATAAAATGTTAAAATTGTGAACTTCAAACGTACAAAATTACCACTGGTCACAAGTGGCAAAAAAACATGTTTTATTAAAACCTGTTTCACTGCAAATATTAACAAAAGTCCGGTCAATACGAAAAATATACAATAAAATTTTGGAGAGCCATTGTGTTTATCCATGACATTCAAATGGAAATTAAATATTTTTTCTGTTAATCTCATACATTAATAATTTGTTTAGAACTTTTGTTGAAACATTAATTAATGACAGCAAATAAACAAAGCTTTCAAAATATTAAAATCGAACAAAACCATTGTTTCGTTTAAAAATAATTATTATACTCTTTGTTATTTTTGCTAATCCTTAAACTTTGTAAAAACATATCCGTTTTATAATGTTAAAGGGGGAAATATACCATTGATGTTTGAAACTATTGACAAAATATTCTGGCAATGAATAGACGTAATAACAAATTTAAAATATTACAACACAACAAGCACAACATACCTTGTTTGGAAACATACAATCCGAAAATAAAGGTAAATACAAACGAATAGAAATAACTCTGGTAATAATTAAGTACTTTTCGGTAGGGTATATGATTTCTATATATTCAATAGTAGTCATGACGCACCAGACAATTTTCAATAATTATCAAACCTGTATGCAAATAACACAGCCACACACAAAAACAAAGTTCAGAAAATTTAATTTTATCGTTGGGTTTTTTTTATCTTAGATTTTATCTTTGAAATAGCATTTTTATCGCAAAAAAAAACGACCAATAGATATCAGATAAACTCAAAACCAATATAAATTATATTCAGATATATGTTTTTTTTGTCTTTTTCCGGATTTTGACATTTTCTTACCAGTATCGGTCACGCAAAAGTAACAATTCTCTTTAGTGCTTGGATCAGACCATCTAACTGGTCTCACAATCTTTAAATATTTACTGTCTTTAGTATTGTTCGAACGCTGAAGCATAATTCTGCAAGAACTGCAAATAGTATTTGGTTCATACTTGACTTTATCAATATTTTCCTGCACATTAAAGCATATTTTATATATACTTTTTAGATTACTAGGAAATGACTTCCGGGATTTAGTAAACTCAAAATGGCCACAGACGAAAAGAAACAATCTTTCATTCCATTGCATGCATGCTGAGCTGTCGTAGATTCAGCAACAATTAAAGAAATCTTTAAAATTGGTAAACTTGTAGCATTATACTCAACAGTAGCCAAGCCACCCACTCCTGAAGAGCTGTGGTCGCATGATGACGACGCGACGCCTCGGAGCCCGCTTGCTCAACTTGACCAGCCGCCGGCTTCCGAAACTCTGCTGCATCGTAATATCCTTACCTGTTTTTGCCGTGAAGGCTTCACATGATTACCCAGGAACTTCGTCAGAATAATTCTGTTGCCCGCCTTCACCAAGTGGAGGTGTCCTGTTCGTAAAAACTAGCAAAGATTCAAAGAAATAGGAAACGTTTATGTTTCCATTTTAAAAACATTTTCATATTTGATGAAAGCGATGTGTAAACTCACCAAATTCGCATCCAGTGGAAGTATAGTAACGACAAAAAAATTTTTAAAAATTTTTATTGATCAAATAGGCTTAGAATGTCGTGAAACGTCGAAATTTTAAGTTTGATCGAAAAAAAAAATTGTGTCTGTCTGTCGGTCTGTCTGTCTGTAACTTTTTTTGTGCGCACGTTTACTCTGGAACCGTTTGAGATGTTGACTTGAAATTTGGTACACATATGTACTTTTACGAGATCTAGAATATGTTTTTATCTTGTTCCGTCGAAGGGTTGGGGGGTAAATTTGGGGTAAATAGGTAAATCAAGCAGGTAAGAGTCCATAAAATTGTTATTTACTATATACAAGAGAAGTTAAGGTCTCAAAAAAATTTAGCCACCGCCATTACCACCCCCACCCCATTATTAAAGGGGATGAAAAAAAATTTTGATTTAGTGTGTGTACAAAAACCAGAAACCTCAAAATATTTTTTTATTTCATCCACTCCCACTACCACCGCCCTATCACCACCCCCACCCCATTACCGATGTGGGTTATCGTTTTATGGCTTTTTGGGGTACAAGATTTCAAATATTATATTATTAAAGTTCCATAAACAATTATTTCCGCTGCAATTTTTTTTCGTTGTGAGTGATCTGGATAGAAAAATCTGGATGTGGAAATAGTGATTCCTTGGGCAGCGGTTTTTTACAACTAAAACGCCTGGATTACCAAGAAATCTAGGTAAGTGAGGTGTTGCACATCTTCAAATTTCAAAATGTAAAAATAGTATAAATAGTGATAAAGAGCTCATGTCAAATTGTCCGCTTTACTGGTTAGTAGGTCACCTTCCGTCGAGTCCAAACAGAGTTTTAGGAGTTTAAGCAGGGGCTGGCCCTCGTCTGGACCTACCAGAGATCTTGACAATTTTTTTTCAAATTTCTCCCCTCCCACTCATCAATTATTAAGCGCGGAGATCCATTGGCTTCCGAGGACCCGCCAGAGATTTTGACAAAAAGTTTTTTCCGATCATCAATTACACAGCCCCACAAAAAAAAAGAAAGTTCAGACCAGCGAACCAGACCCATGTATCCCTATGTATTTTCGGTCGCTGAATCCGAATCCGGCGTCAAAAAAAAATCGAACACCCCCAAAATCATTAGCGAGAGCCAAAAAACACCCCTGGACTGGGGTAAAAAGAATATTAAGCTACGAGAATAGTTGTTACATTTTAATCGATCGAATTATACAATTTAAGGTTAAAGAGCAGCGTACATACAATAGATATGAAACACACCCCCAGTGAGGGGCGAAAACTAGCCCCCATTCATAAAAAAATCGAACCAAAACAGTAATGACTGCTGAAAAAGCTCGAAATGTCTAAGTTTTGTTAAAGTGATGAGAAACTGCATCAGAGGGTTGAGAACAACCACCCTTAAGTTTAAAGGACACAAAACAAGAAAAAACGTAAAATCCAACAGGATTTCTATTTTGCGTAGTACTCTAAAATAGAACTAGAAACTTACGTACCATCAACTTCCTATAGTACCAACCCTCAGATGGTGAGAAAACTACCTTATGTAGGATTTATCCATAAAAAGTTACAGTGACTTCTATAAAAATTCGAAACACCTGCGTTGTGTGAAAGTAAGAAGAAACTAGACTATGTTCGACGCTGTGCTTGAATACCACCCCCATATACGTAGGATACTGGAAATGTGTAACACGATTTTTGCCAGTCATAGCATCCATAAAAATGTAAATCCCCGGTTAGTTTCTCTGTTTTCCAGCATCCTACGGATATAGGGATTTTTTTATATATTTGGGTTAGTTTTCGCCCCTCCCTGGGGGTGTGTTTCGTATCTATTGTATATACGCTGGTGTCTAACCTTAATTTGTATAATTCGATTGATTAAGATGTAACAACTATTCTCGTAGCATAATCTTCTTTTTACCCCATTCCAGGGGTGTTTTTTGGTTCTAGCTAATGATTTCGGGGGTGTACGATTTTTTTGACCTCGGATTCGGATTGATTGACCGAAAATACATAGGGATACATGGGTCTGGTTCGCTGGTCCGGACTTTCTTTTTTTTGTGTGGCTGTGTTATTAGGCACGGGGGCCCGCCAGTGAATTTGGTACCCGGGCCCATAATTTGATGTGGGGGGCCTGAGCAGGGGTAGGAATAACCAAATTGGTTGAAATATTTCAACAATAACATTAGCTTATCATTGCACATTGCTAACTTTACTTTAATTTTAATTTTCTCCAGATGATAACAACATGGTTGGTGGAACGCACGTCAAATAGTATTTGAGTATAGCGATCAACCGTTTCGGTGTTTGTAAAAACTACTTCATGAACAACTTTATATTTAAATAAAGTTCCTATAACTTGTCTTATTACAAAAAATAATAGGAAGTGGCATAGTATATGCAAGCACTTATTCGCAAAAGAATTAAGAGAAATCCTTATCTAAGGCACTACATAAATATGCAATTATTAAGTTATATTTGAACACGGCTGGGGTCGAATTGTAAAATGGGTATATCTGGGATTAAGTACATTTTGTATAAAATTTATTGCATGGTATTTAGAACGCTATTTGCCTGTTAAACATAAGAAAATGAAAAACGTTTTTAATTTGAAAGCTTAACTTTGCTTCATTCCAGTCATCGGATGAGATGCCGGAAATATATGGACGTGGGTAGCTGGATTAATATTTGCTTTGTGGTCAGTGGCGTCGTAACTTTGAAAATTCCAGAGGGCGCGGATATTAGACCCAGAAAAGTATGCTAACTGTCAATATTTGATTTGAAGAATAGTACTCAAGACCAGATCAGAGTGAGACACGCAATATAAAAATAAGAATATTATTGTGTTCTGAGCTGAAACATTATTTCATATTAATCCGAAATATAAATGCCCGAAAATGAATAAAAATGATAAAATGTTCTTATCAAATTTAATTTATGACGTAATTATCAATTTATGGGCAACTGATGAGTTCAGAAGAGTTATGTTATATTAAAGTGTTGAAAAACGCGTAATTTATCGTTTACTGGAAGTTTTTTTATAGATAGATCTTTAATTTTTTAGTCAAGCCATAGAATCAGCATAACTAATAAAAATTTTACCAAATAACAAAAGCGTCGGAGAAATACACTATTGAACATAGGCTGCTCAAACAGAGATGGGTCGAGGAAACTTGCCATATTTGATAAAAGTCTGTAAAAGTCATATAAGTAGTAGAAGTTATTTTGTATCAAAATGAAGGTTGCACCTTCACGAATCAGATTTCATCATAAAATAGGCTATCAATATACACAATGGGAAGTTAGAAGGAAAACTTCCTGGAAACTTTCGGAGTTTTCAAAACGGAAAGTTTCCAGGAAGTTTTCCTTCTAACTTTCCATTAGGTATATTGATAGGCTATTTTATGGTGTAGTCTGATTCGTGCAAGCTTCATTGTGATACCAAATAAGTGCATACAATTATATTATTTACATGACTTTTACAGACTTTTATCAAATTTGGAAAGTTTCCTCGGCCTATCTATTCGCTCAAATATTTACCAAGGAAAGGTATTATTTATTTAATTACTTATTCTGCATACAAACAGGTATTCCCTAGTTACATATATACAATGAAATACAAAACCAAAAACAAACACAGACTTGAGTGCAACATAGTGTAAATAATAACGAATAACACAATCAACAGTAATAACATTAATAAAAGCATTCAGTGTAAGTAAGTAATGACTATAAAAAGAAAACTAAATATTTATGTTATCTTATCACAGATAGCTTTGACTTTAATTTGCGTTAATATTAAACATATCTGTATCACAAATTACATCACTGACTGCCGATAAACATTTTTTAACAGGTGAATTTTTATTTGCAGAGGTGTTAAGCAGCCTTAGTCTGGCGTCTGGTATATGAAAGCTTAAGGCACCTAGAATTCCAGGTGTATCTATTTCGTTATATAAAATGTCGAATATAAATAATATTTGACTATTTTTACGGCTTTTGGTAAGAGAAGTTACATTAAATTCTGCTAGCTGACTTTGATAAGATATTAAAATATGCAGCTAACGTATATCATCTACAGCTTCTGCGGCTACAGTATTGGCCTAGCCAATAATTTTCCCCATTCGCCGGCTGAATAAGATTGATAAAATCGCCGGCAATTATTGCTGCTGTCGGCGATCTTAAAGTTGGTAAAGATGGTCATCCTGCACAGGCTAAACTCTGCTCAGGATGGAATTAAAACAACAACGATTATCAGTTCGTGTTCAGAACGAAAAAGTGCAGCGCAGCCAGTCCTTAAAGTTGCTAACGAAGTGGCAATGCAATATCGATAAAAGTACCATCTTGGCAATCTTAGATATCAAGAAAGTCTTCAATATCTTTTGGATCCGGGTGCTGCTAATATATAAAATGAAAGAATATCACTTTCGGCGTAATGTCACAAAATTCATACACTCATATCTCTTACGGCAGTGGGAAATAAACACCGAGAAATCTTTATGCGCAGATTCGCATAAAATAAAATCGGAAACAAATTTTGATAATGGTCAACGCAATGCCGGGAAACAAGTCGTGAAGCACTTGGACATAAGATTAGACAAATGACTGACTTTTGACGAGCACATTGACTAAACGGTAGGGACAGTCTATTCTATAGCCAGGAGTTTGCACCCGCTCCTGATCAAGAATAGCAGACTTAACAGGCAAAATAAAAATGGTTATATATCGTTTTATTGAGGCCGATGTGGTGCAGCGCGTCGGCCACTGCAATGAAAAAAAAAATTGCTTGAAAGGCTAAGCTTTTACGCCTCATATCGCATTCTCCTAAATACATCTCCATGAAAGATTTATATGACCGTTGCAACAGCATAACACCACTAGTTGTCTACATCAAAGCTACATCGAACAAATTTTTTCAATTCAAGGTTGGTTTGGCTTACAAACAATATCACATAAATTACAGAGCATAATGCACCTTTTCGTATTAATCACAAATCACTATATTAGTCTAAAGAGCCAGACCTAAAACAATTCTCTGAATTTACTAAGCCTGTTTTTTTGCCAGTTGATTACAGTAGTTGTGTACACTAACATACTGCGGTCAGTCAAGAGAAATCGCCATCAAAGGTGTCATAATTACGAAGGTAATAAAATTAATTTACTAAGGCTAAAGATCGTTATGCAAATTAGATATGGAATATAAATGACAGTTATGTCAGTTAGTCAGTTAAATGTGGGGACGGAGCTGGTCAGTCAGCCCCAATGTATGTACAAGAAGTAAATAACGTGCAATTCATTTACTAAACTTCAAAATCTTTGTTTGCAATCTAGGTATTAAAAGATATATTAATTATAAATAAAATGGCCAGTCAACCATTTTATGGGATAACGCCCGTCAGTCAGCGAAATAAGAAAAAAATTCGCGCGCGCGATCGGTGTGGCAGGCGGCGGCTCGCTCTTTTTCTTGTTATTACTTAACGAACTATTAACTAACTTTATTTTAAAGTGTAATTGACAGCAATGTTAATAATATACATTTTGTAAATAATTAAATTTGTGCTAATTACATTGAATAGAAATATTGAAAAATATATGCACTTAAAATATTATATTTAACATATATTATTATTATAAAAAGACTATTACAACACTATTACAATTATCACAACAAGATAAATCAATAAAATATTTGTGAAACATAAAATAGAAAAAAAACGGTTAGAATAATCACAAACTTAGGATATAGAGATGACGTGAGGCAAAAATTTATTGAACTGCAAATTCTAACATTCTCCTCACTTTACATACTTCATTACTTTGTATATATCTATAAAAACATACACTCTTATAAAAAAACAAGAGGAAATTCATAACTACAATACAAGGAATCTAGATAATATTGCAATTGATTTTAATAGATTAAAATAAAGTGACTGTGGTATTAATTGTTACGGCTCCAAATTTTATAATAAAATTCCCAACTCCGTAAAAGTCTTACTAGAAATGAGATATAAGCAGCTGCTGAAAGAATTTTTAAAAAAGGAAGCCTTCTACAGTATAGATGAATTCTTAAAAGACATTTAATCAAAGTTAACGGAGATCAAATAATTACTTCCACATCCAGTTTTAAAAATTTTTATTGTTCAAATAAGCTTAGAATGTCATGAAACGTCGAGATTTCAAGTTTGAGCGAAAACAAAATTTCTGTCTGTCGGTCTGTCTGTCGGTCTGTAACTTTTTTTGTGCGCACGTTTACTCTGGAACCGTTTGAGATATTGACTTGAAATTTGGTACACATATGTACTTTAACGAGATCTAGAACTAGATTATATTTTCATCTTGTTCCGTCGAAGGGTTGGGGGGTAAATTGGGGTAAATTTGGAGTAAATAGGTAAATCAAGCAGGTAAGAGTTCATATAATTGATATATATATAGGCAAGAGAAGCTAAGGTCTCAAAAAAAATTTTGGAATTAGCCACCCCCATTACAACCCGCACCCCAGTATTAAAGAGGATGGAAAAAAAATGTGATTTAGTGTGTGTACAAGAACCAAAATATTTTTTTACTTTATCCACTCCCATCCCCTGTCACCACCCCCACCCCACTACCGATATGGGGTATCGTTTTATGGGTTTTTGGGGTAGAGGATTTCAAATACTATATTATTAAAGTTCCATAAACAATCAGTTCCAGATACAAAATTTTTTCGTTGTGTGACTTTTATAGAAAATCAGGATGTGGAAGTAGTGATTCCTTGGGCAGCGGTTTATGTTATGTTCGTCACTGTAATTGAACTATTAGTAATAAAATTCTAAATTTGAAATAATATATTTAAACAACGTTTAGTGTGATGAGGTGGATTTCCAGCAAGCTAAACTTCATACCTTTATAAATAATGATCATCCTTTTGAATTCTCAACGTACATCCTTTTACTTCCACATCCAGTGGAAGTATAGTAACGACAAAAAAATTTTTAAAAATTTTTATTGTTCAAATAGGCTTAGAATGTCATGAAACGTCGAGATTTTAAGTTTGAGTGAAAAAAAATTTTCTGTCTGTCGGTCTGTCTGTAACTTTTTTTGTGCGCACGTTTACTCTGGAACCGTTTGAGATATTGACTTGAAATTTGGTACACAGATGTACTATAACGAGATCTAGAACTAGATTATATTTTCATCTTGTTCCGTCGAAGGGTTGGGGGGTAAATTGGGGTAAATTTGGGGTAAATAGGTAAATCAAGGAGGTAAGAGTTCATAAAATTGGTATTTACTATGTACAAGAAAAGCTAAGGTCTCAAAAAAAAAATTGGCATTAGCCACCCCCATTATCACCCCCATCCCATTATTAAAGGGGATGAAAAAAAATGTGATTTAGTGTGTGTACAAGAACCAGAAACCTCAAAATATTTTTTTACTTCATCCACCCCCACTACCACCCCCTATCGCCACCTCCACTCCACTACCAATGTGGGGTATCGTTTTATGGGTTTTTGGGGTAGAGGATTTCAAATATTATATTATTAAAGTTCCATAGGCAATTATTTTCACATACAAAATTTTTTCGTTGTGAGTGACTTGGATAGAAAATCTGGATGTGGAAGTAGTGATTCCTTGAGCAGCGGTTTTTTACTATGTATTTTACTATTATGTCAATGTAATTATGACAAATATAATTATTTACAAAATGTATGTTATTAACATTGCCGTTAATTACAATTTAAAATAAAGTTAGTTAATAGTTCGTTAAGTATTAATAAGGAAAAGAGTGAGCCGCCGCCTGCCACACCGATTGCGCGCGCGAATTTTCTTTTTTATTATTTCGCTGACCGACGGGCGTTGTCCCACAAAATGGTTGACGGACCATTTTATTTATCATTAATATATCTTTATTTAATACCTTTACAAAGATTTTGAAGTTTAGTAAATGAATTGCACGTTATTTATTTTTTGTACTTACATTGGGGCTGACTGACTAGCTCCATCCCCACATTCAACTGACTGACTGACATATCTGTTATTTATATTCAGTATCTAATGTGCATAACGATTTTCAGCCTTAGTAAATTAATTTTATTACCTCCGTAATTATGACACCTTTGATGGCGATTTCGCTTGACTGACCGCAGTGTGTTAGTGTACACAACTACTGTAATCAACTGGCAAAAAACCAGGCTTAATAAATTCAGAGAATTGTTTTGGGTCTGGCTTTCCGTCTATATTAAGCGTTGCCCATCTTCCGGCTAATTGTGGCCAAACCTCTTTTTCTTCCGCTTTAATTGCAATCTGAAAATATTTTCATTCTTCATTATTTTCCATTTTTCGTTTTTTATGTAATTTTTACCTTTTGTGTTTTCGAAACCCTGTTCTTCCTAACTAAATTTTTGTCTAGTCGTAATATTATTTGGTAAAAATATAACGTTGTAAACAATAAATTTAGTGATGTGGGAGCCACTCGTTTCTGTTGACCTTCGGGAAACGGGTTTTTTAATTAATAATACAAGCCCACGAAAAAAATGTCTTATGCTTTTAGAGTCGCTGAATCCGAAACTGATATCAGATTTGCTCTACCATATCAGCTTTCCTCCCTAACCTCAAACAATAAACAAAATTCCCTAAAATGACACTATTAGGTATTGAATTCTGACTCTCATCACTTAAATCGTTTGTAAAAAAGTTTATCTTATGCTTTTGGAATCGCTGAATCCGAATGCGATGTCAGATTTCCCCATCAGGTACCAGTTCCTCCCTAACCTAAAAAAATAGTCAAAATACATTAAAATTGCACTCATAAAGGTTGACCTGTAACTCTTATTATTGAAACTGTTTGTAAAAGTGTTTTATTATATTTTTGGGGTTGCTGAATTTGAGTGCCGATGTCAGATTTGCCCCGTCAGGTGACTGATTCTCTGCAACCAAAAAATACAGAAAGAAAATCACTTCAAATTGTAATTTATGACCTGAAACTTCAAGATCGTATATTTTGAAGCTTTGTGCTTTATTTTAATTTTACTTACTTTAATGGTACTTATACAGGGTAAATCACGGTTAGTTGCTCCTCACCATAATCTCTTAGATTCATTGTGAAGTAATCAACATATGAATGTAGAAAATGCAGCTTGAGGTTCACCAAACATCCTTAGTTAATTTTTGGCTGGCTAAAGACACGGGTGTTTAGGTGGGACAGATGTAGTCTTAATTAAGATATAATAGATTTTGACAAATGGCTCTCACCATTTAGTTCCGGGTTCGAGTGTTGCATTTTGTTTCGAAATGTGAAACAAAAGGTTTCAGGCCTTCATGGATAAAGGATGTGTTGTGTTATGTTATAATAATTACACGAATAAACATCTAGATTTTTTTAAATCAGAATAATGAGAAAAATCCTCGTTGAATCAAAGCAATATCAATTTGTCTAACTTTAACTAGTGATTGTTAAACGATATTTAAAAAAATAGTTCATTATTTCTGAAACTATTGTTAAGACTAAGTTTCGTATTACATGGGTGCAGAACAACAACAACCGAACGAACAAATTAGAAAGCAACCAGGAGTTAAACAACAACTGATCTATATTAAGGTCAAGACATTTCATTCTCCAGCCATTCAAATTTACAATACAGCTCCGCAAAATGAACAGAAAGCTGTTTTAGTGCTCTTGGGAGTTAAAAAACCTGACTGCGCTCTACAATGAGAGGGATCATTAGAATGGATTGTACATTAAGGGTTCCCGCACAAATGCCGGAATTTTGTGGCTATTATTTTTCCATCGCTTTTAACGATATGCAAATATTCATATCTTAGAAGGAGAATATTTACAGCCCGGACGATAATCTTTGCTGTAAGATGACTTTATGATAAGGAGAAGTATTAATACAAATTTGAAAATGATGTACAGGGATCGAATGGAAGATAAATAGATTGCAAGGCGCTGTAATTTTGTTAGGAATATAAGTTGCTTGTCTATAAAAATAAAATACTGTACTCAACAGCTGGAACGAACCAATATAAGGATTTTTTAATTGTTCTTTTGTTACTGCTCCATTCAAGGATCGATTTTCTTACTAGGAACATAACATATTATTCCCGCTCACGGCGTGACAAGTTCACTCCTAGTGCGTAAAAATGTTATTTTTCGCAGATAAATTGCTATATTCTATTCTACTTTTCTTCCTCACTGGGAATTTCTTCTACAGATAAGTATGTAAAATTTATGGAAAATTCGTAAGCAAATTACTGAGTAAAAGAGTACTATATTGAAACAAACCGATTAGCCAAATTAATACCTAAATTGACTTGAATCAATAATAGTTCCGAGACAATTTGTAAAACACAGGCAGGTCTAACTTAGACAGTTTGACTGCCGAGCTGATTTTTTCAGAACATGCTAATTTTACATAGAGTTAAGTAACGTTCATCGTGGTTAGTATACAGATGAATGACCGTCCTAGGAAACACAACGATCTTGTCCCACCGTTCAGCGGTTTGTATATCAGCGTATAAGCAAAATTATGCAATTTAAGGCGAGAATTGTATAATGGATGTACCATCTTTCGGAGGGGATGTAAAGCAGAAGGCCCCTTTTCTATTAGGTGTTAGGCAAGAATCCCTACTCTTTTAAAAAGAAAAGGATCGGCAAATTTCCCATTTTGGGAATAGCTTGTCTCCTGGCGTCGGCAATATGCCTTGGTAGCGGAAATAGGCCGACGTTAAAATAAATAAATAAATAAATAAAAGAATGCATACCTAAAAGTTCGAATTCGAATTGGGCGTTAGTCGCCATGTTGAAAAAATGGCTTGCGTGCTCCGTTGAAGAAAAACATTTTCTTCCTGCCTTATCTATTAACCGATTTTAATATTTTAAAAAATAAATGGTTTCCGACAAATGTGGCTTTGATATGTATTAATCAAACTATAAGAAACTGTATAATAACACTAGGAAAAACCGCTTCCCAAGGAATCACTGCTGTGCTGAAGTCTCTTACAACAAAATACTATATTTGCACTCCACTATGTGGAAATAATTGTTTATGGAACTTAAATGGTATAATATTTGAAATCATGTACCACATAACCCCAAAAAATTATATGCCAGATCTGTAATAGAGGGGGTGAATGAAGTGAAAAAAATTCTTGATGACTTTGGCTCATGTACACGCACTAAATCACACTATTTTTTCACCACCTTTAATAATAAGGTGGGGGTGGTAACAGAGATGGCTAATGCCATTTTTTTTGAGGTCTTAACTCCTCTTATATTTACTAAATAACAATTTCATGGACTCTTACTTGCTTGATTTACCTATTTACCCCCATTCACCCCAATTTACCCTTCACTTTTGCAACGGAATAAGATCAAAATATAATCTAGTTTCAGATCTCGTTAAAAAACATACCTGTGCCATATTTTAAGTGAATATCTTAAACAGTTCCAGAGTAATCGTGAGCACCAAAACGATACAAGACTAACAGACAGACCGACGCAACAGACAAATTCATTTTGCTCAGGCTTAAAATATTGACGTTTCCTAATATTCTAAGCCTATTTAAACAATGAAAATTTCCAAAAATTTTTTTTGCGTTAATATACTTCAACTGAATGTCGAACTAATACGCAGAAAATGACGAGACAAAGATATAAAAAATCGTTGTGTGCCGTAAACTACACGATAGAAGTAAAGCCTCTAGTACAAGCATTTTCGAGGAAACCTACTACGCATCCATACTACTCAAGGTAACCCACTGTGCATCCAATTTACTCGAGTAAAGCCACTGCGCATTCATATTTCTTGAAGTAACCCGCTCGCATCCATTTTACTCGAGGAAACCCACTGCGCATCCATATCACTTGAGGTAACCTACTGCGCATCCATAGCACTCGAGAAAAGCCACTGCGCATCCATACTACTTGAGATAACCTACTGCGATCTATATAACCCGAAAAAAAGTCACTGTGCATCCAAAATATTCGAGGAAAGCCACTGCGCGTCCATAATACTCGAGGAAACTTACTGCGCATCCATACTACTCAAGGTAACTTTAACAACATACTATTTGAAATCGTCTACCCCAAAAACCTATAAAACGATATGCTACATCGGTAGTGGGGGTGAGGGAGTGGTAGAGGGTTAGTAGTGGGGGTGGATGAAGTAAAAAAATATTTTGAAGCTTTTGGTTCTTGTACACATACTAACACATCACATTTTTTTTCATCCCCTTTAATAAGGGGGTGGGGGTGGTAATGGGGGTGGCTAATGCCAAAAATTTTTTTGAGACCTTAGCTTCTCTTTTGTATACTAAATACCAATTTTATGGACTCTTCCCTGCTTGATTTACCCATTTACCCATTTACCCCAAATTTACCCCAATTTACCCCCCAACCCTTCGACGGAACAAGATGAAAATATAATCTAGTTCCAGTTAAAGTACATATGTGTACCAAATTTCCGTTAAAGTACATATGTGTACCAAATTTCAAGTCAATATCTTAAACGGTTCCAGAGTAAACGTGCGCACAAAAAAAGTTACAGACAGACCGACAGACAGACCGACAGATAGACAGAAAAAATTTTTTCGCTCAAACTTAAAATCTCGACGTTTCCATGACATTTTAAGCCTATTTGAACAATAGAAATTTTTAAACATTTTTTTGTCGTTACTATACTTCCACTGGATGTGGAAGTAATTAATTAAAATTAAAGATTAATTTTAGGGGATTTGTATTTATCCATTTAAAAAAATACTCGCTTATCATATGAACATTTTTTTTAAATAAATGGATAGATCGTTAAAGAATAAACAATCTCCTTTTAGAGTTTATTTCTAGTTTTAAAAATAGCTGAGATATTAAATTTTGAATATTTAGGGCCACTCTCAAAGAAAGTTAAATATTTCTATGCATAAGTTTGCGCTCTATTATTATTAATACATAATACCGACTGTCGTACACATAAATAATGTAAACAAAAATATATTTACTTCAATCATTGATTGAAGCAGTATTTACAGGAAATAGAAACTGTTGCTCTTGTAGCCACAAATGGAGATATTTTAATTGTGGATACTGCAATTTCACCGTCCAAGAAAAGTGACAGCACTCTTCTTGGCGGTGACACTGACATGTTAGCTTTACTTGTTGACAAAACAATTTATGCAGAAAAATATTTACATGGGTAAATCTGGGAATACCAGAGTACCTGACAAATTATTCGGCATTAATTTAATATGGAAAAAATTCGAGATGCATTTTTAATTTTACACGCACTCTGTCGTTGTGACACAATATCGTAACCCTATAGGAACGGTAAAAAGACAATGTTTGATTTTCCGAAGCAAAATGTTAACCCAAACAATTTTTTTCCATCTGTTTAATATGGAAAACGTGAATAAACATGATTTAGTTCGGTGTAGGACATTCCGGTGCAGCCACTCTGGCGCGGTTGTTGTGGCGCGGGGGAACTCGAGCGCAGGGACATTTCTGTTGGACCAACAAATAGCATCCCGCCAATATCCAATGGCAATGATGACGATCTCGAATGACTAGGGTCCAGCAGAACTATTGCTCTTTACTTTACAACAAACTCACTCACAAATGTGAGCTGTGTTGAGGATTTCGGCTCACCTCTCCTAGTCCTGGCTGTTGGACCTTACTGGCTAAGGTCTTTTCTGATGCTCCTCTGTCTTTACCTTATTTTTCGCCAGCTCGTTACCCCCGGGGGTAGTCATCTGTCCGTTCGGAAACATTGAGGTATTTTTGGCTGGGATTGACTGCCGGTACACAGAATATCAATTGACTTCCTACTATCCGGATCGTCGATGACGTAGGGATGAGCTGCGTAGCTCGAGGAAGTGCAGGCCTAAGTGCTTTTGGTAGCACTTTTGGCCTACACGGAGTTAGGTGGCTACAGGTACTGGAAGGTGCTTGTCCGGTACCCGCAGGGTAGCGAGTGGGTAGTTGGGTGATCGTCATGTCTCTTCTGTGGGTTTCTTCATCGGTGGAGGTATAGTTCACATACTCACCCATTGCCCATGATCTGCATCTTCGGCATCTTGTGCCTTGGAGCGTCGGCTGAATCGTAGTCAGTTGCCTTCCTGACCAACGTATTCCCATGTTCCCTGGCAAGGGTGTACAGCTCCCTGGCCCTCTCCCGGCTGATTTCAGTGACTGGGGTGTGGTCCAGGTCCCTGAAGATGTCTGCGTTGCGTACGAACCATGGTGCATCTACTGCTGTCCTGAAGGCGACGTTCTCCACTGTCTGAATCTTCTTGAGGTAGGTGTTCGCTTGGTAGTCCCAGGTTACGGAGGCGAACGTCACTGTCATGAAGCCAACAATTGTCTTTTAAATTATAATAAATTTTTTTATTATACAGACCTCGACATAAGCACAGTTTAGTAAAATATGTAAAATATGTTAAAGCCAAAGTTCTCTGATTACAATTACTTTTTCAGAATGTATAAATCGGTCTATAAATAAAGCAAAAAAAATATTTCTGTCTGCACGCGCCTGCCATTTTTTCAACATGGCGGTTAACAATCAATTCGGATTATTTGGGACTTTCAGTATATTATTGTATGTATAAAGGATACATATTCTGACGTATGTAGCTCGGTAATCAAAAATCCTATCGTGAGTCCAAACGGATTTTGCTGGGATTAATAGAGGCCATATTAAAACGATGTTTTACTAGGTGTGACATCCGTTTATCCAGATTTTCCTATCACCTTTATAATAATTATTCGTGACTCGAAAATCTCTCAGTCTGAAATCCGATATATTGAAAAACATCCTATCGCATTTGGTTTTGTCTATATAATATGTGTCCAGCACTACATTTTCCCTTGACATATTTAATTTTCCACAATGCTTTCAAAGCCGCCTATGTTTTGTGTAAACAGGGATAAATCAAATCATGATCGACAGTTTGTTGATTCAGGAGAGAACGTTTGGAGCTGAAAATCATTTTATTCTTGTAAGGGATACAATAGTCGGCGATATATTGGTAGGTTTTTAAGTACAATATCAAATTGCAAGGAAGTATATGGGAGGGTGGAGGTGAAATTCCATCTTTGTGCGTTTCTTAGATAAGGGTCGAACAAAGTGAATACAACGTTGATATTTAAAGTGTCACTGCCATAAAAATCGCAGAAAACTGTCAAAAAGGTGTGTCTGCAAGGCGTTGATCTCGGAGGTTTATATAGGAAGATTGATGTTTTCAGTTCTACTATAAATATCCGTTATTGACAGAATTTTAAACTTGTTTATAAATACGTGATTTCTAGTCTTTGAGATATTAAACAACAGGCTCTAAGTGGGCGTAAAACTTTGATTACTGAACCTAAACCACAATTTTTTTGTTCCCATCCAAAATTTGTAATTATTTTAGATATACATGAAAGGGATATAGCTTAATAGGAGGTAGAAAACATCAGTGGTAATCAGAACCTCTCATAGAAATGTCTCATTGGGCCTTCACTACGAAGTTACAGGGTGTTTTATAATTTTTGGCCAAAATTACTTTTTGTCACTACTTTGACAGGGAATGGAATAATGGATTCATATTTGGTACAACTAATGCAATAATGATCCTTTAGAAGTACATCTAAGAGATTAAAAAAATCCAGGTCCGGAGTCACTAAAATTTATGTTTCTTTTTTACCTCTAAAAAACATGAACCTGTATATATTTTTTTGAAGATTTAATACGATATTCGAAAAGAACGTAAAAAATAAACAAAATAGCCTATCTCGCTTTTTTCTTACACCTTTGTGGTTATTTAAATACGGTGCTAAATGTACAAGAATATGGATTTCAGAACGACATGCGCTGGATTAATTGTTGTCTACTATCAGTTTCGACGCTATAAACTGTTTTTCAAGTGGCTTAATAAAAAGTAATCGCAAGGGTTACAATCAGGAGACCTTGGCGGCCATTCATGTGGACCTCCGCGACCAATCCATCAATTAGGATACTCACTATTTAAGTGTTCTCTTACCTGAATGCTAAAATTTTTTGAAGAAAGATTAAATGGTAATATTTACTATAATTTTCTTCAAAATATTTTACCGAATATGTTACAAAATATCTGTATTAGAAGCATATTGTTCCAGCATGATGGGGCCTCACCACATTTTAGCATTCAAGTAAGAGAACACTTAAATAATGAGCATCCTAATAGATGGATTGGTCGTGAGGGTCCATATGATTGACCGCCAATGTCTCCTGATTGTAACCCTTGCGATTACTTTTTATGGGGCCACTTAAAAAACAGTTTATATCGTCGAAATTGATAGTAGACAACAATTAATCCAGCGCATCGTTACAACCTACGACGAAATACAATAACTAAACGCACAAGAAAATGCACAGAAGTTAGGGGAGGCCATTTTGAAAATTTGCTTTAGTGTAAATTATGTTTTATTTTTAAACACATTTAGTTATTGGTTTGTTGTTTGTTGTTACCTGGATGGAAATTATTTTATTTATCTCGGTTTTAGTTTGTTCTGTTTTCCAATTTTTATTAAGTGTGAAATGTTGCTGATTTTCTTGATTGAAGTAACTTGTTACTTAGGCCTAAATAGTTTTATTATCTGTCACTTTGAATAAGCCTACTATGATTAATTAAATATTTTGTTAATTTATACCCGATTACTTATTAGGGCTACATTTTTTACCAAAATTGATATTTAAAACGTGTCGGAATTAGAATTCACCCTATCTAGCCTCAGTAGGATTTTTGCAAATTTTAGTTACACAATTTCACGAGACTTTCATTTAATATCGTTCTGAAGTTCATATTCTTTTATATTTAACACCGTATTTAAATAACCACAAAGGTGTAACAAAAAAGCGAAATAGGCCATTTTGTTTATTTTTTTGTGTTCTTTTCGAATATCGTATTGAAATTTCAAAAAAAATATATACAGGGTCATGTTTTTTAGAGGTAAAAATAAACATAAATTTTAGTGACTCCGGACCTGGATTTTTTTTCATCTCTTACATGTACTTCTAAAAGATCATAACTGTATTAGCTGCACCAAATATGAATCCATTATTCCATTCCCTGTCAAAGTAATGACAAAAAGTAATTTTGGCCAAAAATTATAAAACACCCTATAACTTCGTAGTGAAAGCCCAATGAGACATTTCTATGGGAGGTTCTGATTACTACTGATGTTTTCTACCTCCTATTAAGCTATGTCCCTTTCATTATGTAAAATTTTAGATTGGTTTTTTCATTGTCCTTGCAGCTCGGTAGAAATATGAAAGGTTACGTTTAATTAGGCTAGCAATAAAACTTTTTAAGGATTTTAATTTTTACTTACATTTTCAGGGATAGCTCAAGATCGTGTGCGTTATTTTGATAGAGGATGGGAAGTGGGATGAAATGCGATTTTTGCAATTATCTCGAGAAATAAGTACTTAACGAAAATATAGCAGATCGTTTTAAATATATAAAATTAAAATTCAAGTTAGAGAGGGAAGAAAGTTCAGGACAGATAAGTTCTTGGTTATCTTCTACATTAAAGCCGCTGAGTGTGTACGTTCTAGATAACAGTCATTACTCTAACAATAATTTAAAAAGGAGAAATTTTATGTTAGGTATATGAAATTAAAAAAAAAAAAATTTTGACAAAAAAAAATCTGTCTGTTGGTCTGTCCGTCGGTCGGTTTGTACGTATGTCACAGTTTATATGCGCACGATTACTTCGGAAGGGTTTATAATATTGACTTGAAAAACACAGGTAGGTATGTATTACTAGAACTAGATTATATTTTGATCTTATTACATTAAATGGATGGGGGGTAAATTGAAGTCAGTGGGTAAAGCAAGTAAGTAAAACTGGGATTTAGTATATGTATGCGAAACCAAGGTCTCAATTTTTTTTTCTTGACATCAGCCACCCTCACTCTGAACCCCATTGCCACCCCACCAAATTATTAAACGAGGTAAAAAAAAATAAATTGTGATTTAGTGTGTGTACAAGAACCAAATATATTAACTCGAACCACAATATTTCATCTATGCGACACCAAAAGACGTTTTTTTAAGCTATTTGGAAATTTGAAATGAACATATATTTACGGCTTTCAAAAAAATTGCAAATTTTTATTTCATTGGAAGTATCTAGTAAGATACCGATGACGTACAGAAAATTATAGACTTCAGGGCCCATTTATCAATATAGTGTTTTTGGGTGTTAGCTAACTTTAACCTCGGGGCAAAGTGAGTGTTAAACTGGCATCCGTTTATCCACCACATTTTATGTGTGGGTAAGGAAACCCTCTCGGAAACCCTTGTATAACCTGAGGTTGTTATCGCTTTCTACAGACTCGCCAGCTCCAGATTATTGTGATTGGCCGAAAAATGAGTAATTTTTTGTTTGTTAGTTTTTTAAGTTTCTGTTACTAAGTTAAAAGCATCTGTTGTTTTTGTCGAAAAGCCACCTGATAGTAACAGTAACAAGCAAAAACAATAAACAATATAAACTAGAATATCTTCTGGCGATAGTAACATTAGTAACATTTTTATTTTAAGAAAATGAGTGAAACTCAAACAAAAGTGGGCAGAGGCCACAATTTTTCACCATTAGAGTGCTTGCTATTAATTTTTTTTTATCTATTTATTTAACGTCGGCCTATTTCCGCTACCAGGGCCTATCACCGACGCCAGGAGACGAGCTACCCCCAACCTTGAAATTTTGCCGAACCTCTTTCATTAAGGAGAGTAGGGATCTTTTACTTAACATTTAATAGACAAGGGACTGCCTGATTTACATCCCCTCCGAAGGATGGTATATCCACGACGTAATCCTCGTCTGAAATTACGTAGCTTCCGCGTATACACTGATATACAAGCCGCTAGAAGGTGGAACAAGAACGCTGTATTTCCCAAGATGGGTCACCCACCCAAGTACTAACCGCGCTCGACGTTGCTTCAACGGAATATCGACTGACATTCACATTGAAGTCGCCTCTACACTCGCCCCTTTTGCTATTAATTAAAACAGCAAATAATTATAAACACGTCGTAGAAAAAAATGGTAAGTATGTTGTTTTAATAGGAGTAAAAGTGATACTTTTGTGACAAGTTTAATGGACAAACGAAGTGAGTGAGACGAGTTACAACAAGTGGTTTTACTCCGATTATAAGAAAAATAAAGATAAAAAATCTCGAATTTCACCACCAAAAACGCATTGTGTTAATATCGCGTGGCCAGCGTATTAAAGAAAATAAGCGTTGCTATGGATATTACTTTTTCTGCCGCTCACAGAGCCATGAAAGGTACATTTACCTCCACTGTTAATGGCAACGCATAGCCGTCTAAAATATAAAACTTTACTGTCGTGAAATGAGTTAAGAAATCTCATGTTTTACGTACGTTTGAAGAAAAAAAATATACAATATCTTGCAGGGACAAAAAAAGTTGAACGACTTCTACAATACAATAAAATCGATTTTATTATTTTACATTAGAAAACTAAGTATGTCTTCTGTGTCCCAAAAATTCCAAAATATGTGCTTCATCATCGCTTATTTCATCGAAAGCTTCCATTTTTGATAATTTAACCAAAAGATAACTTTGACTTTTCACCCAACTGTCAGTAGCAAATAATAAAATTTTTAGGTTAACCTTAACAGAGATAACTCCCCTCTTAAAGCTCGGGCTAAGTTACCTCTACTTTAGCCCAGGCTACTTTTAACCCAACTTGATAAACAATTTAGTCTGGAGTTGGCGTTTAGTCCCGGGGCAAACTAACCTAATCCTGCATTGATAAACCAGCCCTTAATAGTGCAAAATATTACATTCTTTTATATTTGTTTCATTGCTTAATTTTAGATATAAAAAAAAAATTGTTTAGGCATATGAGAAAAAATATTTGTATAATTATTTTTCGTTTTTCCACTAAATTCCTAATCGAAAAGGCAAAAAGAAAAATCGCTCTCACCTTTTTTTTTATTCGATGCATACTAAATGAGTTGCTCAACAATATTGAACTTTGGAAAATTTTAGCCATATCTTGGTTAATTTCTACCATGAAGTTGCTACCAAGTTTCAAATGAACGGTAATTGAATAAACTTTCAACTTTATATGAATTATTTCTGAAGTAGGATGTACTGTTTTTGAGCAAGTTGTGAAAATAGAGCTTAAAAATGTAATTTCTTTAAAAGGCTCAAAAAAAATTCCATAACTTCAATATGCACTTGAGTCAATTTTTTTTAAATAAACGAATTTCAAATTAATGAAAATTTCTTATTTAAAAAAGGTTTCTTAACATTTGGTGCTGAAATGCTTACTTTTCTAGATATTTGTAGAAACTTATTTCAGTTATTTTCGTGTCATTGTAAAAAAAAAATTCTCTAGATCCTGACGTAAACTCATCAGTTGCTGTAAGTAAAAATGAACATATATGCAAGGTTTATCACAATACCTATTTCTTTTATTGTATTGCTCTGAGTCTATTTTATTGAGATATGACACAACTAAATCCGAAGTATTTTAATTTAAAGTTTGCGTTTATTTTGGTTTACCCCATGCAGACATGATTGAAAGAATAATTGCATAACTTTTCTATTATTGTTTTCTCATTTACATATAAATTAAACTGATAATTCTTTATTTGTTGGAATTACTCTACAAAATGCATACATACCATGGACCAACTTTGGATTTATAAAGTGAGTGAAGAAAATATTGTCACGGGGTTGGTTAATAATTACCCCGACACGTGTTATGCCCGGCGTATGTTATGCCCGGCGCCTCCACCACGTGTCACGACTCGGGTTGGGGTTGGTTAATAATTTCTTTCAACACATGTTATGCCCACCTCGTGTCACGGCCCTCGGGCCGCTGTGACGGGGTTCCTTTAAAATACTCGCTTGCTTGCAAGAGGATTTGAATTTAATGAATTAAATGAATACTTGTAAATAAAAATTGTGGTAGAAAACAAGTTACCGGTTTATTAACAAAGAAACAACACAACAAAACAGAATAATTAGTACTTACATTAAATACCCCCTGGGGCTCACCCCTGAGGGGGGAGTTGGGCCACGCACCAAGCCACCACCAGTTCGTACCAAAAACCTGAACCCAACTAAATTTTGAAACTAAAATATTTTCTAGCTATTCTTTTTGCAATTCAGCAGTTACCTAGATAACAAGTAACTCGGGTGAATGCACCAGCTTGCTGCTGTCTCAACAATTTCTGTTTGCAAATATTTTAATAATAATTTCTATGTAACAATAAAGTAATGTACTGGGTGTCCCAAACAACTTTTATATAAATTATAATTACTGCGTGACACATCTCCCCCACCTAGGAAAGCTGGCCTCCAGCTTTAAAACTAGTGTTTAATGAACAACAAAAAAAAAAATTCTAAAGTGAATGGCATTAACCTCATAAACATAACATACATTGGGGAAGTGTTAAATCCCAAAAAAAAATTGAAAATATATCATATGGAGCAAAGTAAAAAAATAAAATCCAGATAGATTATAATCTTATCACTTGCAAGTCGTTAAGTCTCTACTTGAAGTTGCATTGTATCTCAGTTAAATTCATTAAATAGTTGCAGTGACAAATTATAACTAGCGGATGCAATATTATTATCAAACAATAATTTCATTGTCAGTTTCAAAAAAAATATATCCTTTTAAAATAAATTAAAAAAAAAACATTAACTCTCTTTTACTTTAGTACTGCAAGCCCCTTTACCCCGTAACTATAATAAATTGCTCTTGATTTAACAAAAAAAATACGGAAATATCTAAAAAGACAAAAAAATAAATCGTTGCAGTAATAAACTAAAGCAGGTCTTGAATAAAATGAACAAAAAAACATTAACTGAAAATCTAGGATGAACCAAAAATTTCTAACTAGAGCACGCGAAAATGTCTCGCACTGTATAACTTTAAGTCAGCACACGACTGTTATAGCACAAAATTTTGAGTCCGGCTCTGTTCGATAAATTCAATTCTTAGATCACACTTACACTATTGTCCTCCCACGGTTCCAATGTGTTCCAAATGTCTATTATTACCCCGGGGCTAGTTAGAGGAATTATCATTTTCACATCTAGACTCGTGCTGTGTAACCTGTGGCTTCTCAAAATTGAGGGAAGAACATCCACACCCGCATACTATGACCGCTGGCTCTCATCCTGACCATCCTTCCATTACGTAGGGTTGCTGGGGCTCCCTTTTCCCTTCTTCCATAGCTGCCACCATTTTTCAGGAATGTGCTGTCTGCTTGTCATCCCGCCATTATTTGATCCTTACATCTGGATTTGACTATCAGTCAGGTTAAGGCTAGGAAAAATTTAGGCGAAGAGGAACCACTCGCAATGTGGCTGCGAAAAAAAAATTGCCTTTTTGACATGTGCCTTTTTGTTGCCTGACTGACAGGGGAACTCGTTCAAGAAACAGTTACCATTTTCATTATGATTGGTTTCGGGAAAATTGGGAAAGAAATTATAGAAAATTTAACAATGGATGGGCCTCAGTCGCTACGTCTAACAGGTGGAGTTCCAAATCCAGTTCTATTCTAATCCTGGGGCTTTCGAATAGGGTTGTCTTCCTGTGCTATGTGTGCCTCGTTGCCATGGTGCGATTACATAAAACAAATACACCCGAGTAAATTCTTATATAGTGCAAAAAAATACTAAACAAAACATTCATAAAATCGTGAAAAAATAATCCTTACAAGTGGTTCACCTAGTCAAGTTATTATTATTATTATTATTATTTGATAAAAGAACATCATCTACTGGGTAGCACGAAAAAAAATTAACCCTTTACTAATTACTAAAAAAAAAAATTTTTTTCCCTGCTCATTTAAACGTAATAGGCGGTTCATACGTTATGCTAACATACAATGTTACTATTAAAAATTTTAGAAAAATTTTTTACCCATGTAATTCAACAAAGCACTTTAATTTGTTTCCCATCTTTTAAAACATTTTAGTTAGAGTTATTTAGGGCTTGCGAAACAAAATCACCAACGTATGCCTTGACAATTATGTCCAAAAGAAAAAATATATCTGTTATTTTTTACTCCATAGACTCCATATCATTAAAAAAAATTTAAAAAAAGTCATGATGCTACAAGCACTTATTCCTTGTTTTATCTCTCCCTTTTAAAAAAAAATTGAACAATCAACTCATATAAATAATTCATTAGTTCTTTGATAACTTTTTCTCACTTCCACTATTTAATAAAACTCATCGGCGTTAAAAGCAATTCGTATTTCAAACGCCACTATTTCTTATTTCTCAAAACTTAGACAATTGTGTCTCTAGGAAAAATAAAAAATGTTCCTAACCTTGTACCTCATAGTGAAAAATTTACAAAAAAAAAATATTACATTGCTTTTAAAACAGGGCATTTTTATAGAAGGACCTCTTCACTAATCATAGATCACATAACTAATTATTACTCTGATTTCTGCCCTCTGGGGGAACAGGGTAAAGAAAATACTTTATGTAATAGAAAATATTACTCTCGCGCGCTTTTCCCAAAAATTTTGCCATTTTTCTAACGAGTATTCAGGGTTTTAATATACCGTGGGTTGCAAATACTATGGTCATTTATTTATATAAATGATTATCTATCACAGGCTCCAAGCAAAAAATAAATTTTTTATACTCTCAGTTTTCCGTGGGTGGTTAAACTTCATGGTTATTTATTGTATCATCAATGTTAATTTTGCTTGAACAGGACAGTGTTGAGTCGTCAGCTATTTACTCTGCCATTTATCTAGTCACCTCGACGTAGCAACTAGCTTAAATCGTCTAGCAACATCGCATCGTAGCTCAACCGTCTGCTCTGGTTCAATTGAAATTGTCCGAGAAAAAACAAATTTTACACACCCGATTCGGCACTGTGGCCTTCATCTGAGGACCCCACAATTCCCTACAGGACACACTCTAGACTGTGTCCTGGTTCAAATTTATTAAGGTCCAACAACCGATCTTACGCAAAAGAAAAATTTCTTTTGCACACCCCACACGGTATTATACCTCTCGATTCCTCGGTTTGTTGGCCACCTAGGCTTTAACTACATATCAAAAGCAACTCTTTCCTCTATCTACGTTCCAAGAATGGTTTACTACTCCAGGAATATCGACCGTACACACATTTCTTACTTATGTTCTAGGGCGAATTATAAATTAGAGTTAACTTTCATGTACCATTATTAGTTGAACCTTATTTGTCTCAACTCACGTACAAATTATTTCTATTTCTCGCGTCTTTCACTCCCGACGCTTCATCCAACCTCATTCACTAAACTGAGGAACTTTGGTACCAATACTCATAATGAATCATCATCCATTCATTATCAACTTTCTTTGTACTCCTTGTCACATCGCTCCCTTCTCAAAACAACTACTCTCCTGGCTATATGCCTCGACGAACATTGAATTACAAAAGAAGGGATATACTGCTCTACCATGAACAGCCGCGTAACGGTACTTATGCTTTTTCATTTCAAGCATTTGTGCCTATTCAAAGGCTGTGGTACCAATAAATAATCAAAATATCACTCTCAATATTTCAAAAAATATCTCTCGAAACTCAAATCAACTCTTTACTCAATGTAGGCCTCAAAATATATATATATCTCTCACTAACTTCTCATAAAACTCATAAACTCGTAAAAACTCCTTTGGACCCTCCAATGACACATTATTCAAAAAAATAAAGTCCCACAGTCGGCGTACTCTATGTCACATCGCTCCCTTCTTTCAACAACTACTTCCCCGGCTATATGCCTCGATGAACATTGAATTACGAAAGAAGAGGTTAACTGTTCTACTGTGAACAGTCGCGTGACAGTACTTATGCTACTTTTGACCGGGCTAACTTTCATCTCATTCTCGTTCCCGTCATCTCAAGCATTTGTCCACCCTACAAGGCTTTTGAAAGCTATGGATATCCGTATCAACTCCTGATAACGCGATATAAGCCTCGTTACAAAAAACAACATACTTCCGTAACTCATCATAAATCTCACAACTCAAAAGAAAAAACTCATTGTACATATCATTGTCCACAACACAACTTTTGTGCTAAAATATCACATCACAAAGTAACTCTAATTCTCGATATTCCTTATTGCTCATTATTTCATATTCACCAATTAAAAGAAAGAATCTCAATTAAATCTCTGTCACCCATTCTTCGTTATACGTAAAAATATTTGAATGTCCACACTGTAGCCTAGGTATTTCTTCCCTTCTAATAAAAAAATTACCTTTATAGCCTTTCACTGATTCTAATTATATTCTATCATTCACGCGATGTGGCTTGCGCTCAACCAATGACCACAATCACCCTGTATAATCCAGTTATATTTTATAAGTTTTCTCCCCCCGTCTTACTTCAAACTCAATTAAAAAAAAATACAATCATTCAAGCTAAATTTAATATTCCTAGTCAAACTTAAAAAATTTACTAATAGTCTGGTCCCTCCTTTATGTAAATTTAAATAAAAATTTTCACCCCGACGTAAAATTTCCTGTGGTAGGCCTTACTGGTGCGTGGTTTTTCTAAGATGTACTTTTTTAGGGGCATTTGAATTTACGCGGTAAAAAAAAAAATTAACTTAAAAAACAAGAGATTTACACAAACGAAGACTTTCGCAAAGAATGTAGGTTTATTATTAATTTCTAGAGATAAGAGATGACTTCAAACAGTCGAGTTCCAATCGACTTTTCACCGCAAATTCACAAAGGCTTACAAAATAACGCCTATCCTTGGATTTGTCATTATATTCACACTCAAATCAATTTTTGCAAATAAAACTAACTGCAACAAAAATAACTGTTTTCTCACAACATAAAATATGGTGGTACATACTAAAAAAATAAAAATTCACATGTGGCATATTTGATCGACGCGACGGCGACAAGTTATTTAACTTTGTATATTAAAAAAAAATAATTACAAACTTCCCTAAGATGGGAGAAAAAGCAAAAAAAAAAAAATCGCGAATTCACTTATCAGCAGGTAAATTTATTTATAACCCCACCATTGCAAATAGCCCTTGTAAAAATTAAGTATAAAAACCACATCTATTATACAAAATTGCAATCACCGTCCAGCTATAAATTTTTCAAAGATTAAAACCATTGTTGTTTTCATCGCTACCACCAAAAAAAATTAGTAAGTCACCCCTTATCTACGTGATGCCCCTAAATCAGTTTATTTACCTACTTTTGTAGTACCCTGTGATTTCTACCACCGTATAATTGTCAATGACACGAAAAAATAAATTATTTAATTAAAACCTCCAAATATAATCACAAAATTCAACAAGATGTATGAAAATTTAACCAGTATTCATTTAAAACTTTTTAAAATAAAAAATTCGTCAAATTTAATCATGAAAACCAACACGTAACTTAAAAAAACTTAGGCAAGTAAAATATGATTTCACACTTAAAAAAAATACATTTTACATTAAAGAAATTTAAATAAAATGGGAGGGTTGTGAAGGACCACCCCCTAGGAACGAGGCTAGGCTCCTCCACCACGTGTCACGGCCCTCGGGCCGCTGTGACGGGGTTCCTTTAAAATACTCGCTTGCTTGCAAGAGGATTTGAATTTAATGAATTAAATGAATACTTGTAAATAAAACATTGTGGTAGAAAACAAGTTACCGGTTTATTAACAAAGAAACAACACAACAAAACAGAATAATTAGTACTTACATTAAATACCCCCTGGGGCTCACCCCTGAGGGGGGAGTTGGGCCACGCACCAAGCCACCACCAGTCCGTACCAAAAACCTGAACCCAACTAAATTTTGAAACTAAAATATTTTCTAGCTATTCTTTTTGCAATTCAGCAGTTACCTAGATAACAAGTAACTCGGGTGAATGCACCAGCTTGCTGCTGTCTCAACAATTTCTGTTTGCAAATATTTTAATAATAATTTCTATGTAACAATAAAGTAATGTACTGGGTGTCCCAAACAACTTTTATATAAATTATAATTACTGCGTGACAATATGAAACTATGGAACTAAATTAATTAACGTTGAAAAAGTGTGATACTCTGTCATAAGTGAATTGAATGAAATTATAAACTACCTACCTATTACTAACTAACTTTGGAAAAAATCTCAAAATAATTCTTCACACTTCTATAGAAACTAATATTTCTGGAACAATATCAATAGATCCACATGGTGTCATGAAAAGTAAGTCCACTGTTATAAATCTTGTGTGCAAGACAATTTCTTTGTGACAGTCGGGGTAGAGGTGGACAAGTGAATATTGTCTACATGGACTTCTCTAAGGCATGGTTGATCACAGTACCTTGATAATAAAAGTTAATAATTTCGGTTTCTCTTCGTTACTAGTTTACTCATTTAATTTAATCATATCCGCAGGGTCGATATCAATTAATTCAGTACCGAGATCAAAAGCATCTCAGATTCACGAAAATATCCGGTGTGCTACAAGGGCCGGTACTAGACCCAGTTCGATTTGTATATTTGTTAATGATATTCTGGAGAACTTTGATAATAACATCCATTTCCTCTTGTACGCAGTTGACCTAAAAGATCAGATGTTCAGGTGTTCCCATCTCCAACAGTACAGTCAATAATTTGTTCTATTTCACATTATCACATTTAAAATAAGTGTATTATTCGGGAATTAAATTATACAATTACCTACCTGCTTCTTTAAGACAAAGAGATAAACAATTTTTTTAAAAATACCAAAGAATTTCGCAATGCAATGATTATATGAAAACTAGTTGCAATAATTGCTGATATTCATTTCGTTTAATATTTTTTTTCATCTTGCTCTGTTTATATTGTTCAAAACCTACCCCGCCCCATTACTAAAGAGAATGATGATGGGGATGGTGTAGCGCTTTTTTTTGCATCTACGTTATTTTAAATAAAATCAAAAAAAATATTGCCCTAACTAGCTCACAGTTTATTTTATATTTTTACTAAAAAAAAAAGGTACTATTTTAAGGCTTTAGAAATAACAAACCAGATTAATCAATAACAAACTATATTACTCAACATACAAAGAGCACAAGACTCTATAGGGTATGAGTGAAAATGAAAATATCGCCTTTACAATAAAGGAACAAATATTCACAATATATACTTAAGCATAGTGCACAAAAAGATAGACAAATTTTAAAAAATATTCAGTAATGAGGGCCGGCCAACCTGAAGATATAGTCTAGGTGCCCGCGTACATAAATGCAATTTATACATATCCTCGTATAACTTCTTGTACGGCATAATTGCGCCTAGTCTATCACTTTTTTCCTCTGCGAAAATTTTCGTAAACACGGCGTTCCTCTTCGGCATGAAATAGACAATTTCCACACGTCGGACTGGAAAATCGGCAAATATATTTTGTCCGACAATTCGAAAATTGGATTCTACATATTTTTATTAAGCAATCTTGAAAAAATCAGCTGGTTATCAATAAATGTATTAAAGTTATGTTATGTTATGTTTAGGGTGGTAGACACAAAATTTTTGTCCAACAGTTTGTAGAAATATACAGGGTGTTTCATTAAGAATTGGACATACGCTAACTGGAGAATCCTTAGTCCAAAATATGAAGATTTAATCTAAAACACTTAGATAAAATGTGCCTCCTTACTGAGATACAAGGTGTCAAAGTTGTAATTTTTTTTCTTTTTTTTTTGCAATATCTCAACTACCTCTTGACCGATCTTCTCCTAATTTGGTAAGGAAATTTTTTTAAGCTAAGAAACAATAATTTATGTATCGTATCACGCTAGCCCATAGAGGGTGCCTCATGAGCTATACCTGATGATGAATATTTCTCATCTTTTTTTTTACGAAACGTAGTGACACTTTTGACTAGAAAATCTCATGCAGGAGTCATTTCTACGTAAAAAAGGTACACTTAATAGAACTTGATAATTCTAACCGTTTTCGAGAAAACTGCCGCATAGATCTCAAAAATTCTTTGAAAACAAGCCCAATTTGAAGAGTAAAAATTGTGTTTATTGAAAAGTGTGCTTTGGTGACGTCTTAGTTCTGTCAAAATGTCAAACTAATGAAATTATACGTAAAAGACGTCACCAAAGCACACTTTTCAATAAATACAATTTTTCCTCTTCAAATTGGGCTTGTTTTTGAGAATTTTTGAGATCTGTGCGGCAGTTTTCTCTGGAATTATCAAGTTCTATCAAGTATATCTTTTTTACGTAGAAATGACTCCTGCATGAGATTTTATAATCAAAAGTGCCACTACGTTTCGTAAAAAAAAAGAGAAAAAATATTCATCATCAGGTATAGCTCATGAGGCGCCCTCCACGGGCTAGCGTGATGTGATACATACATTATTGTTTCTTAGCTTAAAAAATGATTCCTTATCAAATTGGGAGAAGATCGGTCAAGAGGTAGTTGAGATATTGCAAAAAAAAAGAAAAAAAAATACAACTTTGACACCTTGTATCTCAGTAAGGAGGCACATTTTATCTAAGTATTTTAGGTTAAATCTTCATATTTTGGACTAAGGATTCTCCAGTTAGCGTATGTCCAATTCTTAATGAAACACCCTGTATAGAATATATATGTAGAATCCAATTTTCGAATTGTCGGACAAAATATATTTGCCAATTTTCCAGTCCGACGTGTGTAATTCGTCTTTTTCATGCCGAGGAGGAACGCCGCGTTTATGAAAATTTTCGCAGAGGAAAAAGGTGATAGACTAGGCGCAATTATGCCGTACAAGAAGTTATACGAGGATATGTAAAAATTGCATTTATGTACGGTTGCACCTAGACTAATATTTTTATAAACATTAATTTAATTTACTCATTCAGTAAACAAACTAACAAATAAACATTATCTTAGCAAGGCTTACATAAAAAACAATGAGTCCAAAAACCTTAATAGTTAAATACAAAATCTGCAGGCAACATCTGCGTGTCGACAAAATCTTCGCGCATAAACACCAGTACAGTATTTTGTGTCTGGAAATCGATAAAAGTTAAATATCTTTTAGTCAAAACAATTGGTAATTTAATCATTACACGAACACTACACCAATAACACCGCTAGGTATAACGTGATTTGTTGAAAAATTATGCAACAGGTCTCTGGCCAAGGAATGAAAAGGGAAAATGTACTTACAGCAGCCGAATCGTAGATACTAAGCACTTTACACACTACTCTAATTAACAAATCAAATTGAAAGAAGTAGACAGCTATTTGTTAATTGGTATTAAGTACAGCAACCACAGTACACCAAACATAGAACAAGTTCTCACTGGACCATACTTTACATTACTTTTAACTCAAATCTACAGGAATCTGCCAAATCTTTCATGTGGCCGGCGCCACGCCGACCACAAGCGCCTCATCCAGGCTGGAACTCGACTTTCTAACTTTTTGCGTAGAAGGTATTCTCTAGTTATATATCCAGAGTGGGGAACGACGCTTGGATATCACGTATGGACTAAATTAGGCCAATCTTAGGCCGAGATTTTCGCTATTTCCTTATATGGGAATAGGACTCGAGCTATTACCGCCGTTATTTTTCGTACGGATTTATTTCTTAATACGGAGTTTGGCTCAGGGCCGCCTCAAGAGGAATATTAAATTATATAATGAAGACAAAAAAATTGTAAATCAGTATCAACTATCAATACTAAATCAATTTTAAACCGTTACAATGGCTGATGCCACAAAAAAAATTTGATGTCTTTGGTTCTTGTGCACATGCTAAATCAATTTTCACCATCACAAAAAATTGAGAAATTTAAGAATTATAAAAAAAACCTAAACATTTTTTGACAACATTATAAACGCTTTGAGAAAGGAAACAGATTCGTTTTCCGAAACGTCAGCAAAATACGTCATTTTTATATTTTTGTTCTTATTCATTATTTGTCAAAAACTACCCTCTAACTGATCCTTTGACGTAAAAGTTACAGGCGTAGAGGTTATTTTCCAGTAAAATACTGGATAATTGTATTCTTTTGTAGATTTCAGATATTGTTTAGAAGAAAATACATGTGGCAGAGCATCCCAATAAGAAATAGAGAAAAAAAAAGCTTGGGTTTAATTTCAACCAAAATTGTCATGAATTTTTTAAACAAAAAAAATACATTAAAATTATCTCGAAAATTATATTTTCGGACTTGGATTTTATTAATAAAATTTTTCGATAAAAATATGACCCTCGAAAATGGTGAAATACGCACCCAAAATTGTGTACACCATATTTCTTATTTGACGAAGATTACACAAATTTCCTCTTTAATAAAAAAAATTTTTGAAGAGCTGGGGAAGAAATCCGAAAAAATTTTCCTCCAGATTTTCTCGGATTTCGTCAGATTTCCTTCGCGGTTTGCCCCTAGGGGGATAGATGTATTGCGGTACAATCCCAGAATGTCTTGGCTTTTTGGATTCTTCTGGTTTACCTCAAGGGACTCAGTCTCACTCTCCATTAAAAATTCCATGTCTTTTCTGTATAGGGCACCAATTCTTAACATTTTTATAATAATAATAATAATAATAATCCTTTATTTTCATCAGACTTCTACAGAAGTATTGAATATTGTCAATCAATAAGGTAAGGTAGAGAAATTCCATTAATCTTAAAATTAAGTATAAAATTTAAGTTAAAATGTATATAAATTAAACAATCCTGTGTTTAACAAGTACAAAAGTAAATAATTAAAATGTACAAACATCACTGTTAAGAATTTAAAAATTTAAGTTTAAAAGTGCATTCAATGAATAACAATTAAGTCACTATTTAAAAGTACTAGAATAATTAAATTAATAGACAGTACATAATTTTTATATCTCAAAAATCTTTACATTGCAGATATTCCTTTTGAATTATAGGACAACGGCCAAAGGACCCTGTATCTGAACCTATGTAAAAAGTGGTTTCAGTCAAATGTCATAAAAGTGGAATATGTTGTATTTCAAACTATGCTGATTAAAAATCTAAATGGGCCCAACGCTCTAAACCCAAGAGTTTCTAATATATTTAAGTATAATGTTTGAAAAATGCAATTGACAGGGGCACTACATTTCCTCGAAGTATACGGGTTACGTAAGAAAAATTTAGGAGGTGATTATAAGGCCAATTTCAAGTATACAATTTCGAATGAAGGTATGCCCTAAAATGCTTGGTAAGAAAGCTACAGCTCTGTAAACAAAGATCTATAAAAATAAAGAAAGTAGGCTTTTCGTAACAATGACATAATGGTATGACACTGTCAAAATACATTGTAGCAAATTATTATTATTTTTCGATAAAAGTTAGATCTACTTTCTGAGATATGACATGAAAATCACCTTTTGGACGCCATCTTTATAGAACTGCAGCTTCCTTAGGAAGCATTTAGGATATACCTCCTGCATTTCCTTACGTACCCTGTATACTTGGTGGAAACGTACTGCTCCTGTCTGCTGCATTTTTCAAATTTTATACTTAGATGTCTTGGAAACCCTTGCCTTTAGAGGGTTAGCCCCATTGAAACTTTTAATCTTCATGGTTTAAAGTAAAACATACTCCACTTTTATGACATTTGACTGAAAGCACTTTTTACATAAGTTCAGATACGGGGTCCTTTCGCTTCCTGGGCTGTACCACTAAATCTTGATTTTAAAAGAGTGTCGTGTTATTAATTGAGCTGCAGGGGAAGGCTCTTACAACATTAATCCCGCTTAATTTTCTGAGTAAGGTAGTTACTTTTAATTCGTGAATTATCGCAGTGAAGCAGGAAGGGGATAAAGTTATGAAAGTTGTGAAGTAGATCCGACAGATTTATTGTTTGAAACTCGCATAATTTTGACGACTAACTCCAAGTATAGTACTATGCTGGTCATGTAATAACGGCCATCTGGATAATGTACTTTACAAGTGATAAATCTTAATCTAACTGAAATGTTTCAAAGTTTCGTAGTTGGTAATTTTGTATTTATAGTTTCTTGTGCAGTTGGACTGTGCTTTATGGCGGCACGTACAACAACTGAAATTAATTGTCAAAGAATTTCTGGAATTAATTCTAAAATTTGCATAAAGTTCTCAAGTTAATATTAGCTTCTTTGTGTACATATACAATTTGTTTTAAAATAGTTTAAATTTGCAGAGTGAACGTTAAAAAAATTCATATATATTATGGGTGTATATGTGAATGTAAATATGGAAAAATGTATTTTCTTTAAATACATGTAAAAGAATTTTCTAGAACGGTGTATGACGCAATTTTTCTATTCATTCTTAATTGCCCTGTACAGGGTATCACTTAAGTACGTTAAAATATTGCAAAGTATTTTCCTTTGCTAATTTCAAGAAAAAAATTTCGTACAAATAGGTGCCCAAAAATTCATCGTTTTGAAGATACCCAAAAATATAGAAATTGAAATTTTGAATTGTCAATTTTGAAAATGTCAATTTTAAATTCCAAGCTTATGAAAAGTAGATTAGGTTAGATTTGAATAAGGAGCTGGCTGACATTGACATTGGCCACCTTTGGATTTATTGTGGCACTTCTTGTCTAATTTTACCTAGAGCTCCTTATCCAGCTTTGTCTTTTGTATCAGACTCCATGGCCTTGATAGGGCTCCTTGGTGTAGCTATCTGCCCTTGCTTTCTCTTCGTCAAGTAGTTGGAACCTCAGTCTGGCTAGGCCTTCGCAATGGCAGATGTACTGAGGTTTTCTCTTCTTCTTGACCGAATCTGCATATTGCATCCTCTGCCAGGCCTATTAGACTCATATGTCTATTAAGCCTACAATGTCCAGTTAGAAGACCTACCATTATCCTAATGGCCTTTCTAATTTGGCGTAGTAGGTCTTCCTTGAATTTGGCCGATCGTTCTTTAACGAAATTCTTGGTCTGTCTCTGTTGTGGGAAATTCTTCCACCACTCTAGAGATTTATTTTGTACCCATTCATTAATGGATATTCGTAAGCGTGGTATAGCGACTATAGCGACTCACTCACTGGAAATCGAGAAGTTCCAAAACCGAGAAGTTTCCATGGAGTCGCTAAGAAACAAAAAGGAAAACTCGATCCATAATGGAGAAGTTTCCATGGAGTCGCTAAGAAAAATAAAAAACATTCGATATAAAAATATAATATTAATATACTTTAAAAATATCATAATCACATAAAAATATGAACATGTATTAAAAACAAATATACGTATATTAACTTCGATTTTAATTTTATTTATAGCGATAACGCTATAAATTTGGTGACCCCGACGTGATCATTTTATGTCCAACGTGATAAATATATGCCAGAAGTGAAAATTTTATGTCCAACGTGATAAATGTATACAAGAGATTCAATATATCAACTACCGTTATAAATTGATCATTTTATGAAGAGAAGAATTTTCCCGATGAATTTTGAATAGAGGTTCCAAAGTTGAATAGATGTTCCTATAATTTATGGTAATTTCCTAATTCAATCAACTGAAGTTGTACATTACAAGTACTGTCATCTGTCGGTGAGTTAGTTAAAGTACATTCCCTTTTTTATCTGAGAGAGTAGTCAATCAATCAATCAATCATCGATTAGTTATGCCAACACAACCTTCAGACGAGGATTTTCCTCAAACCCATTATGTCACGTCTGTCAAATTACCCCCATTCTGGAAATCAAAACCAGAAATTTGGTTTACCCAGATCGAATCACAGTTTTCTGTTGCAAAAATTGTCAATGACAAGAAAAAGTATGATCAGGTTATAGCTAATTTGCCATTAGATGTGATAGATAATATATACGATATAATATCTAATCCCCCGGAAACGGATCTCTATATAAATTTAAAGAAAGTTTTAATCTCACATTTATCATCGAGTGAGGAAAAACGTCTGAATGATCTGTTATCAGGTTCCCAAATGGGCGATCTGAAACCTTCAGATTTCTATAGATCCATGCTGAATATGGTTGGAGGATTCAGCATGGTTAGTCAAGATTTATTGATAAACCTATGGAAAAGACGTTTGCCTCAAACAGTATATATTGCCATTACAGCTTCAGGGAAAACAGACACAAAAGAGATTCTAGATATTGCGGATCGGATCTGGGAGTCCTGTCAAAATTCAATGGTTGCATCGTACTCCAAAAATCCTCTTGACTCTGAGTCAACCCCGTTATCAGATTTAACTACCACTATCAAAAATTTTTCAATCAATTTCCATGATTCAATTAATCAACTATTACAAAAACAATAAATTTTTAATTCTCGATTAAACTCTTTAGAATCCAGACTTTCCAATCAATCCTTCGAGCCTCAACCTTCTACTTCATGCTGCAACAATTGCAAAAGTAGAAGCAATTCACAAACTCGTACCACTAATCGCAATCGTTCACCCAGCCGTAATAATATTTCCAATAAATTTGATCGTACAGACAATACTATTTGTTACTACCATCAACTTTATGGTGCCAATGCCTATCGTTGTGGAGGTGAATGGTGCAAATTCAGTAAGAATTGTAAAAAATCTGATAATTCTCAAAGACGACTGAAGTTTGATAATTTTATGACGTCTGATTTTGACATTTCTAACAGCAAACGTCGTCGACTTTTTATTTATGATAGATCTAACAACCTGAACTTCCTAATTGACACTGGTGCCGATTTATCTGTGGTGCCACGCAATGCTTTCACAGATTTAAAAAAGAATTTTGATACGATATTAACCGCGGCTAACGGTTCAACCATTTTTACATACGGTAAGAAATTGTTAAAAGTCAATCTAAACTTACGTAGATTATTTCCTTTCGTTTTCAATATAGCAGACATTGACATACCGATAGTCGGAGTAGATTTCTTGTCTCATTTTGGTTTAGTTGTTGATCTTAAAGGAGCTCGAATAATTGATAACAAAACTAATTTGTCAGTTAATTGTTTTATTAAAAATAGTCCTTTAGACAATCATAGATTAGATACACTTAAATTATTTCCTTTGACAGATAAATATAACAAATTACTTTTACAATTTCCTAATTTAATTAGTTCCCCAGATTACAATTTACCTATTAAACATTCTATTGTACATCATATAGTTACTGAAGGTCATTTACCTTTTTCACGACCTCGTAGATTAGACAATCTTAAATTTAAAATAGCTCAAACAAAATTTAATAACATGGTAGAATTAGGTATCTGCAAACCATCATCTTCTCAAGTTTCCTCTCCACTCCATCTAGTGGCGAAAAAAGAGAAGAATGACTGGAGACCTTGTGGAGATTATCGACAACTAAATACGATTACCATTCCAGACAGATATCCATTACCTCATATCCACGACTTTAGCTCTCAGTTGCACGGCTGCACTATTTTCTCCAAGGTTGATTTAGTGCGAGCGTATCATCAGATACCTGTCGCTGAAAATGACGTTTATAAGACAGCTATAACAACTCCATTCGGACTGTTTGAATTTTCCCGCATGCCTTTTGGTCTACGCAATGCCGGTCAAACTTTCCAACGTTTTATGAATGAAGTACTTGTCAATTTACCTTTCGTTTTCGTCTATTTGGATGATATATTAATCGCAAGTCAATCAAATGTACAACATTTGGAACATTTGGAAAAGGTTTTCAAGAGATTAGACACATACGGAATTAACATTAAACCATCTAAATGTATCTTAGGAGTTGACAATTTAACCTTTTTAGGTCATCACATCTCTTTATCAGGTATTTTACCATCAACTGAGAGAGTCGAAGTCATTAATAATTTCCCTTTACCGACAACTCTCAAACAACTACAACGTTTCATAGGTATGGTGAATTTTTATCATCGTTTCATACCTCATTTTGCTGAAATATTACTTCCCCTATATTCTCTTTGTAACAGTTTATCTCATAATAAAATTACAAAGATAAATAGTTGGCCTGATCAATGTTTAGACGGATTTTCGAAAGCCAAAGACGCAATAAGTAATGTAGTAGTTTTAGCTCATCCTTGCAATAATGACGATACTATCTTATCTCTCTCAGTCGATTGTTCTAACCTTGCCATGGGTGCAGTTTTAGAGCAAAAAGATAATAAGGGATTTCTTGCTCCTTTAGCATTCTTTTCCCGTAAATTAACCACAGCACAAACCAATTATTCGGTTTTTGACAAAGAACTTTTAGCATTATATACTGCAATTAAACATTTTAAGTTTATACTTGAAGGTCGAAAGTTTAATTGTTTTACAGATCACAAACCTTTAATCAACGCTTTATTCACAAAAGCAGAAAGATCTCCTCGTCCAATACGTCATTTAGAATACATAGCTCAATTTTCTTGTAAAATACAACATGTTAAAGGAAAACATAATGTAATAGCTGACAGCTTGTCACGTATTTACGACACTTCTTCCTTAAAACAAGATATTTTACCACTTCAACTTAAAAATTCTCCCTTCCTTAATGTTAACTTTGACCTAAAGTTGCTTAGTGAAGCTCAGGAGAAAGATTCAAATCTTAACTATTTATTGTCAGATATATCATCACTAACTAAAACCAATTTCATTTTAAAAAAGATACAAATTCCAGATTCAAATGATTTTATTTGGTGTGATGTTTCTCGTGCAAAAGTCAGACCTTTTGTCCCACTTGTTTACAGACGAACGATATTCGATATTTTTCACAACTTATCTCATCCTGGTATTAAAGCCACTAGACTGTTGATTTCAAATAACTATTTTTGGCCGAAAATGAATACAGATTGCAATTTATGGTCAAAATCGTGCATTAACTGTCAAGCTGTCAAAGTCAGTCGACATACGAGAAGTCCTCTTGGAAACTTCACCATCCCGAAAAGCAGATTCGACCACATCCATATAGATTTGGTAGGACCATTACCTCCATCCAAAGGTAACTCTTACATTCTTACGGTGATTGAACGATTCACTGGGTGGCCGGAAGCGTACCCTCTTCGCGACATCACAGCAGAAACAGTTGCGCGTACTTTATTTCAAAACTTTGTTTGTCGATTCGGTGTTCCCTTGTCAGTAACGACTGATCAAGGAGTACAATTCGAGTCAAGATTATTTAATGAATTTGCAAAGTTTTTAGGTTTTCATAGAAAACGTACAACTGCATATCCCCCCCAGGGCAACTCTTTAATTGAAAGATTTCATCGCTCACATAAAACTTCCTTGTTAGCTAGAGCCAATACATCACATTGGACAGATGAATTACCCATCATTTTATTAGCATTTAGGACAACTCCCAAGGAAGATCTGCAGTGTTCACCTGCTGAACTCATATATGGTCAAACCCTTCGTTTACCTGGCGAATTTTTCGTTGAATCGTATAATTCCCCAGATATTCCTTATTTCATTGACAAATTACGCATTTATTTTAATAATTTAAAACTTGTTCCTCCAACTTCGCATGGCAATTACAAAACTTTTGTTAGTTCAGATCTTGCCTCTTGCGATTTTATTTTCGTTCGCATTGAACGTTTAAAACGTTCATTTACTCCTTTATATGAAGGACCGTTTAAAGTTTTATCTCGTTCAGATAAGTTATTTACCTTTAAGAAAGGAGCCAAAGTCATAACTGTCAATATTGATAGGGTTAAACCGGCTTTTGTATTAGTTGACAGATGTGACACTTTGCCTACCCCGATTAAAAAAGTACGTTTTGCAATCGACACGTTGACTGATTGACTATTTTCTTTTTTAACGAGGGGGTGTATATAGCGACTATAGCGACTCACTCACTGGAAATCGAGAAGTTCCAAAAACGAGAAGTTTCCATGGAGTCGATAAGAAACAAAAAGGAAAACTCGATCCATAATGGAGAAGTTTCCATGGAGTCGCTAAGAAAAATAAAAAACATTCGATATAAAAATATAATATTAATATACTTTAAAAATATCATAATCACATAAAAATATGAACATGTATTAAAAACAAATATAAGTATATTTACTTCGATTTTAATTTTGTTTATAGCGATAACGCTATACGTGGCTTAACCACACCGCAAAAGGGTTCTGGTTCTACTAGGGCCTTAGATGCGCCTTCCCGGGCCAGTTCATCATTTCCCATTCCCTTATTTCCCCTGTGTCCCTCGTGTCCTGGTACCCATGCCATGGTCACTTTGTTCTGACTTCCTAGGTCTGTAAGGGAATTTATACAATCCCATACAAGTCTTGAATCGACCTGCATGGAATCGAGTGCCTAATTGACTGGTTTACCGTTCCTTGCCTCATTATTTCCTTTGCATACCACTGTATAGCGGCCTCTTCACACTGAAATATTGTGGCATGTATTCCTAGACTTATCGGGATTTTCATTTTCGACCTTATCCCGTAAATCCCAGCCCCGCCTCCCTGTTCTGTCTTGGAGCCATCCGTATACCAAATCGTTTGCGCCGATATTGGAGGACCGTTTTTCCAGGCCTCTCTCTGGTATTTTGATTTGAAAATTTTTGTAGAAGTTATACTTTGGGACCATAGTATCCTTGGGCATTCCCAAAATGGGATCCGCCTTCAGCTCTGAGTATAACTTTTGGTGATCTGTTCCGTGTTGTTGCTTTATAGGCGTTGTGCCTTGCATTAGACTGTATACCACTAAACGAGCTTCGCTTGGATAAATATGTATAGTGGTGTCAGATCTAAAAGGACTTCCAATGAAGCCGTGGGAGCATGAAAAGTAATTAAATCCATTAAAACAACATATTTGAATATTGATATGCCTTTCTTTCCCACAGCAGCTTACGAGGGTAGATATACTGTAACGGATATAATGACTTTGATCAAAGAAGTAAAGAGATGAACCAACTTAACTTTACCAAGGGTCTCTAAGGCCGGTTTTCGGCCTAATTTATTTCTTTAGGAAAAAACTCGAAAAAAATGTTTGTAGTAAGTACTAAAAATATTCAATCGATTCCACCCCAGACGGAACTTTCCCACACTCACCTCCCCTATTTATACCCTTATTTATATAGGGGGTAAAAAGGGAGGGTGGGGGAAAGTTTAGTTTGGAATGGAATCGATTAAATATTGTTAGTAGATACTAAAAAAATGTTTTTCGAGTTTTTAAACCGGGCTTAGAGACTCTCCTCCTTTAACTAAAGTTATCAAAACCGAAAATAGCATACACAAATATACATACATCTTTGATAAATCTCGTGTTTTTAGTTATTTCTGCGCTCAGTACTGTCTATTCATATTGTATAAAGTCTGTTCAATTTTGGTCGATTTGAAAACTGATAATTTAGTATTCTATTTAGCTAGAAGTGCAAAAGGACCCAAGTAGCCTCGCTTTTAACTAAAACTAGTTTGAGTCTACACTTGGATTTACCCTTAATTACGGCATGATTACAAGAACACCAAGGACAATTAGGCTATACAAGCAAACATATATCAACAGACCAATCTAATTTGCAGATAGGTGTTACCGATTCATCTAATGTGTTCCCTGGTAAGGGAAAGTGTCATACAATCGAATTTATGCATTGGAGATATTCCAGTACCCAATCATTTTATTAATAAATTTGGTAATTAACAAATTCAATATATTATAATGAAATAGAAATGAGGTTATCTGGTGAAAAGAGGATGGTTTATCTTACATAATATCACTAGTGCTTCGAAAAATGTTCTAGAGCATTGCTGCTTAGTAATAAAAAGAATATAAATTGACAGATTATTATCTCATTAATAGTGCGAGAAATTTAATCTTTGACAATAAACGCTCAACTTAAACGAATTTTATTAATTCTGGCAATTTACCACGAGAGACAATTTATAGGTATATATTAAACCGTTAGTAGTATTTTTAGAGAATATTTTAACAACTGGTTCACGTTTTTAACTTAACCTATAAAAATGGTAACCTGCCTATACAGTAGAAAGAATCACTTATTACACCCGTACATAAATCAGATGACCCAGAACAATTAACAAATTACATAGGCCCACAAAAAATGCGGTCTATGCTGGAGCACTGACCATATCTATCCCTTGTATTTTGATCCGCTGGACACGAATATGACTTTAGTTTTTCCCCAGCACGTCAGGTTTTTTTTAACACCATCTTATTATTGCTTACCCAGGTCATTTAAATAAGACTCCAAAAGTGATTCAATGTTAAAACTTTACCCTACTAACATTGTGGTGCTACAATATTGCCCTCATAACTCAAAGGAACCGTAAAACCTCATAACTCTTGAACCCCATAAGCTATAAACCTGGGAATTCGATGAAAATAGTGGGAATCTTGATTGAGGAGTAAATGAGATTGTGACCTTGGGCTCTTGTGCTTGAGTGTCATACATCCACAACATCATGATCCCATAACCCTAGTCTGAAGATTCAACGAAAAAATTGGAGATTCTATATCTATCCTCATAACCCCCTTCTAAAAGCAAGATATCAAATGAAGTCACCTAAACAGAAATCATTTGAAAAGATACTCCACTTCCAAAGTTACATTCTCACTGAATCCCCAATTAAGATTCCCTAATTTGCTTCCCCAAAATAATGAGGTTAAACGGCCAAAAGTTTTGCTGTTCAAGATCTAAGGGGTCACGGGCTACTCAATTTCAAGATTTCGAGAACACAATCTCATGAATTCTCCTGTTCAGATTCTTCACATTCTTCTATTATATTCCCAGAGTTATGTAGTTATGAGTTTACGGGAATATTGGATTATTTAGTAGACGAATTTGCTGCTGGAATAGGCTTAATTGGTAACAAAGTAACAAGGTTCCGAGTGCATAATTGATTCCCCAGTCGAGAGCCTCCTATTTTTTTATTAGATCCTCAGGGTTGTGGGGTTATGAGGATGGAGTGGAGTGGGAAGAATCGTTGAAGAGCTATGGCGTCATAGGGTGCTTGTTTGCAAGATTCTAATATCACAATGGCACGAATCACTCTACTTAGAATCTCCATTTCTTCCGTTAGATCTTCAGAGTTAAGGGGTGATGGGGTTATGGGATGCTGAGGTTATGGGCTCATGAGGTTGTGGATGTATGATACTTAAGCACAAGAATCCGAAGTCACAATCTCATTAACTCCCCAATCAAGTTTCCCGTTTTCATCGGATTCCAAGGGTTATGGGGTTGAGGGGTTATGTGGTTAAGGAGTTATAGTGTTTTACGGTTTCCTTTGATCTATGTGGTCAATACTGAAGTGCCACAATGTTATTAGGTTAAAGTTTTAAAGTTGAATCACTTTTTGAGTCTGATTTATATGAGCTGGGTAAGCAATATTACAATCCAACTGACTTTTTAGTGATTAAAAAGAAACCTGACGTGCTGGGGAAAAATTAAGGTCAGATTCGTGTAAAGTGGTTCAAAATAGAAAAGATAGGTATGGTCAGTACCTCAGCACAGACCACTATTTTTTTTTGTGGGCCTGTGTTAACGAGCGATCTCGGTGATTAACAATTTCGCAAAAATTTTCGAGCAAACTTAAAAAGTTAACTTCATTCTTCCATTTACAAGATGTGATAACGAAAAGATAATTTGGTTTTATAAACAACTCTAACACGGGAAATGCTGTTACAGATTTCTTCAGGACAACTGTGGATGTCTTGAACGAGTCAAGAAAGTGTTTAGCCATTTTTCTTAATTTATTCAAGGCATTCGATACAGTGTCACATGACAAACTCCTAAGAAAATTACATAACTATGGTATCAGAAGACCAACATTGAACATTTTGAGAGATTATTTGTCACACACGTTATACTACATCGTGTCAAATTAGAAAATTTCATAAGTTATCCACGGAAACAGTTGGTGTACCGCAGGGAACGGTATTGGGTCCAACACTGTTCCTTGTATACATCAACAGGATTAGTCGAATAACAAATTTAAAGGGTCATCTTATCTCCGCTGATGATGCTGAATTGACCAGGATAATTATAAAAAATATCCACATGGAAAAATGTCAGTGGTGAAGCGATTTTATCAACACATACCAAAATTATAAACATTATCTAAAGCACTTTCTGAGGTATTAATAAATAAGGATTTAAAATAAAAGAAATTCAACACCCTTTAGCAAAAAATTTAAGCCGTTGCAGACATACGTTCAAATGAAATTTTCTTCCTAAAATAATAATAATAATAATAATAATAATAAATTGCCTTTATTTCAGTATTATATATTAATACAATACCTACGGCGAAGTCTAGCCGAACTACTCTAAATGACCTAAGGAATCACACCATGAAATATCAGCATGTCATTAAGGAACACCCTGTATAAGATTGGTAGAACTTTACTTTTATACGTTAATTACCACATAATTATTCTAAAACTAAGAACCTGTCACTATGAAATGGAACAATTAACAACACGAAAGCAAGCTATCAAATTGCTACCTACGAAGTCAGTTTGACTTAAACTCTATATCTTTTTTCTCTATAATTTACTTACATTGCTTACGGGAATTAAACACACCTTGATAGTATAAGCTGCTTTATGACAACCAAGAAACAAAAGATCTACACAAATGTCGCCTCCACAGTGTCCATGGTCCCTTTACCATAAATAGAAATGGAGTATGGTTCTCGTAGCTACTAGAACCATAATCCAGACAAAGTCTCTGTCAGGGAATGGTGTAGAATTGTTATTACAACAAAGTGTTTATTGATATATATTTAATCCTTATTTTTAATTCAAAATATTTAAAAATCAAGTCATGTGTGTTTTTGCACTCACTTAGAGAGTACTCTCTGAATGATCGAATAAGTTTTACAAATTGCAATCTAGAGAGTTATTCATTATATATTTTACCTCCATTGTTCTTAGTATTCTAAAAAAAGTTAAATATAAAAAGATGACGTGATACAAAAATATAGGAGATTCCTTTTTAATGGAACAACCTGTATGTTTTTACATTTCCTTTCGGATCTTTTGTCCTGATTTCAAATATATAAGATCGATAAGTCTAACTATAATATTTTTTGACATATCGGACATTAAGTATGCTCTAAATATGCGCATATACCGATTTTATGATTACTGATAGAATCACAGCAATTACTACGCAGTAGGCTGTGACTCTATGACAAAATTGTTATTGTTTGACATTTTGTATTATTATTTCATTAAAATAGGTTACGCAGAAGCACATGGCCACCAAGTAACTCGGATTTAACACCTTTGGATGCATTTTTGTGGGTGGTTTTAAAGGACAGAGTTAATAATAATTTTAATCAGAGTATTCAAAACACTGAGCACACATCTTTTCTTAAATTGTTTAGACAGTGTTATTGTCCTGGTTTAATTCGTAAATTGTTTCCTTAATTTTAGTCATCTCAAAAATACGGGATCTTATTCGCTACTATGATTTAATCTTTGATAATAAATTGCCAATTTAGACGAATTATCTTACCTTTCAGCAACTTAGCTTGAGAAAAAATGTATAGACAAAATTTAAAAGCACTAGTGGTATTTTGGGAGAATATTTCACGAATAAATAATTTATTAAGTACATCTTCAATATTATGTTTTTTAATTAATTGCTTTCAGACGTTTTCTTGTCACTTTTTAGAGTTTACTGACTTTTATTTTCAATTTCATTATTTACGTCACATAAAAACGCATTTCCAAAGCGGCTCATCTAATAAAAAACAAAGTAGGTATAAATTATGGAATAACAAGAAAAGCAATATACGTTAAAGCATAGGTATTGCAACTCATAGACTGGTCTTCACTGTAAAGAGTTCTCGGAGACGCTTCGACCAATCACACCACGAGTAAAGACAATATTGCATTTCACTAATATCTCGCTTTTATGTTCTAAGGTTACTGACATCAGATGAACTGGTACCGCTATCTAGTAACGCTAGCTTAGAACTTAACTCTGTATACAGTGATATTTTCAAGAATTATAATATTTAAGTATTTATTTTAATATATATTTATGTATATAATCCTTATTTTTAATTTGAGAAGTTTAATAATTAAGTTAAGGTTTGTTTGTTTAAGTAGAGAGAACTTTAAGTACAACGAATTATAATGTATAGTGCTAGTGATTTCTGAATAAGTACTTTGTGATGGATTACCATACGTAAGCATATTTGTGTATTTAACATGAAATAATTGATTTGTCTGCTTCGTAGGCATTTGTATTTAATTACTTCCACATCCAGTGGAAATATGGTAACAAAAAAATGTTTAAAAACTTTTATTGTTCAAATGGGCTTAAAATGTCATGAAACGTCGAGATTTTAAGTTTGAGCAAAAAGAAAAATTTTGTCTCTGTCGGTCTGTCTGTCCGTCGGTCTATCGGTCTTGTTCCGTCGAAGGGTTGAGGGGTAAATTTAGTGTAAATCAAGCAGGTAAGAGTACATAAAATTGGTATTTAGTATATTCCTAAGCTAAGGTCTCAAAAGAATTTTTGGCATTAGCCACCTCCATTACCACCCCCACCCCATTATTAAAGGGGATGAAAAAAAAATTGTGATTCAGTATATGTACAAGAACCAGAAACCTCAAAATATTTTTTTATTTCATCCACCCCCACTACCACCTCCCTATCACCACCTCCGCCCCACTACCGATGTGGGGTATCGTTTTATGGGTTTTTGGGGTAGAGGATTTCAAATATTATATTATTAAAGTTCCATAAACAATTATTTCCACATACAAAATGTTTTCGTTGTGAGTGACTTGGATAGAGAATCTGGATGTGGAAGTAGTGATTCCTTGGGCAGCGGTTTTTTAGTTGTGAAAATTACTTCGTAATTACGTTAGATAGTATAATATAAGCCATTGAAAGTTATGTATAATTTGTCCCGAACCTATATAGGTTCCACAGTCCACAAGTCTTGGCTTTGAAAATGGGAGTTGTCAACATATGTGGTGTTTTTAGTTTATTATTTCCACATCCAGTGGAAGTATTGAAATGACAAAAAAAATTTTAAACATTTTTATTGTTCATATAGGCTTAGAATGTCATGAAACGTCGAGATTTTAAGTTTGAGCGAAAAAAATTTTCTGTCTGTCGATCTGTCGTCTGTTGGTCTGTCGGTCTGTCTGTAACTTTTTTTGTGCGCACGTTTACTCTGGAAGCGTTTGAAATATTGACTTGAAATTTGGTACACATATGTACTTTAACGAGATCTAGAACTAGATTACATTTTCATCTTGTTTCGTCGAAGGGTTGGGGGGTAAATTGGCGTAAATTTGGGGTAAATAGGTGAATCAAGCTGGTAAGAGTCCATAAAATTGGTATTTAGCATATACAAGAGAAGCTAAGGTCTCAAAAGAAATTTTGGCATTAGCCACCCCCACCCCATTATTAAAGGGGATGAAAAAAAAATATCATTTAGTGTGTGTACAAAAACCAGAAACCTCAAAATATTTTTTTAGTTCATCCACTCCCATTACTACCGCCTACCACCACCACCCCACTATCGATGTGGGGTATCGTTTTATGGGTTTTTGGGGTAGATGATTTCAAATATTATATTATTAAAGTTTCATATACAGTTATTTCCACATACAAATTTTTTTCGTTGTGAGTGACTTGGATAGAAAATCTGGATGTGGAAGTAGTGATTCGTTGGGCAGCGGTTTTTTAAATATTATTGTATTATTACGTATATAATACGATACTAAAATTTACAATTTACGTTAAAGATTAGCAATAATCTAGAGAAGATATTTATAGATAAAATTTAAAAGCACGAGTTATCCTATTTGCCGAAATCATTAACGAAACAGAACGTCAAGATATTGTCGCGATACTTGCCGACGTGTCGACAAAAAAAATAGAGCGATAATTTTTTTGTGTTGGTACTGCCAAAAGCCGGTCTAGGTTACTGTACCACAAATAATGACATGATTGGTGCAATGTTGTCAAAAAACCGGCTCTCATTGGCTATCATGTTAATGAGTGAAATAATCAATATAAATGATTGACAGTGGTCTACTCCTTGATTTACTTCCTTAAGGTACTGATATAATTCTTATATTTTGGAAAAAATATTAATTATATTCGTACACATTCAAACGTGCAATGGCCAAGGCATGATGAATAAATATGTTATTGTATGTTTCAAATCAGAGTTATTAGTTGATATATGATCACTTTTTATGGTCAAACCATTTTAAACACAATGAGATGACATAGCACTAATATTCTATTACACTAATAATATTACTATAAAGTTTTGTAAATATTTGTAATATTTAATATAGTAAACATTCTGTAGTTGGTATTTCTTTAATGTTAGATGATAAATAAATAACTTTTAAATACTTATTTTACCCTTAAATCTTAATTAAAATCATACCAATCGTCGCATATCCAATTAAACCGAAAACAATCCATATCAAAATTGTCATAACAACAGCCTTCCGGGCTTCCATGTAAAACGTCTTATGGTAAAGGAAGGTATTAACTCCTCGGAAGCTTTTAATTTATTACCGCTGAGACTGTAAAACGTAAATTATACCAATATTCCGTCGTACTCATCCCGTACAAGAGATGCCTCTAATTAATTCTTTTAAACAATAACCGGGAAATTTCGTAATTTTCTTCAATTAATTTTCGCGCTCCATCCACAATATATGCACAAGCGCTTCGAATTTTGTCGTAAGCAGTTAATTAGTTTGCTAACAATCAGTCTTTAGCATTTAAATGAGTTTCCGAAATTGAAATAAAAGATGAGCATACCAGCATTTTCGTTATGACGATAATCCTATTTTAATTATTTTGTTAGGAACTGAGAAGTTGTTTGTAACTATTCCAATAATAAACTTAATTTATTTGATTATTTCGATTCCGCTCGATGCGGCGAATTTAACAGCAACACTCCTTCTGTAAGTAAATCTTATTTTACTCGCCGAAGAGCAGATGAATTTATCAGAAAATTAAAATACAAGGTGCTTCAGACTGAAAGTCACTTTCTACAGTTGGATAACTTTTAAAGTTATAAGAGTATAGCCTATCTGCATTGAGCTGGGAATAGGTGTTTTTTTTTAGTAGCCATGGAACCAGTGGAGTGATGTGTATCGCAAGATAGGAACAAATATCGAAACCAATGATTCCAGCACCGTCAGCAGCTAGGCATCATATTATAACCTGCTAAAACCAAGCAGTAGAAAAAAATTACAACTTGAAGATCACAGATTTGCGTGCAATGTTTTGGTCCCAACTTAATCAACCCATTTATTGAGGATAGAGACACGCATTAATTCCAAGTTTGGTGACACATCTCTTACGTCATTAGGCCTTAACCCCGTAATTTTTTTCCTATGGAGATATTTAAGGAATGAGACTTAACCATTTCAGGCAAGGTGGTACACCGTTTGAAGAATGCAAACTGACTCGTTTAATGCATGGTGGTACAAACCACGTACCTCATATTGTATATGCACAGTGGGCTGTAAACCCTGTATATACTGTATGCACTGTAATGTATACTATGTAGATGGTACCACGCCAAAGTGTATACTTTAAAAGAAAAAATAAGTCTTATAGCTTCGCATTTTTCTAGAAGGTAAATAAACTAAAGGACTTTTGAAAATAAAAAAATAACTAATTAACAATAACAAAATTTGTTGTAAAGATAAAAGAGAGGGTAGAGCAAGTGACAATTGAGGGGTGAGCAAATAAAACTGTGCTTGGATTATGATTACAAAAATCATACAGAATAAAATATATACGGAGAGACAGACAGATTTATAATACACTAAAAAGGTAAACAGATACGTTAACGTAAAAGGATAACATTATACTTATTGGCAAAAGGCCACAATACACACAATACTACTACAAAAATATAGATTCCTAAATTATCCATAATTACTTAGTTGGCCAACGTATCTATTATTAAGTGACATTTTACAAATTAACAAATCTTGAAAGTTTATATTAAAGAAATCGCTAAATGCAAATAAAGGCAAAACATAAAGAAATGAAATACATAGTAGCATCTAAGCTACGAGATACATACAAAAACGAAAGACACAAAAAGTTATTTACAACTATTAAACATGAAATTTATTAATAGTTTTTAAGGGACGAAATAAAACGGACACTCGCGAAAACGAAATGCCGCACAGCATACTGAAGATCGAACCAAATTGTGTCTTTGGTCTCGACGTAAAGGCAAGTTAAGAAAATGTAGTCTGGAGCTATTCGCATTTACCGGTGACACAAGACAGAAAAATAAAACGTACTTTCAGAACCTCTAAAGGATGACGGCACTGCTAGGCTTTACGGACATCAAATCTATAGGTCGGTACCAGCTGTAGCCCCAACAACAGCATAACAAGTCACATTATTTGTAACTTACACTAACTTTAATGCAACTCTCTGATTACTATACTTAAAGCAGCTAGCATCATTTGATTTTAACTTCTTGTTACATGGTATAATTCATTGAAGGAGTCAAATTTCATAATTAGCAACAAACTTAAATTGGCTCAAATTCTAGCCATCTTTTAATAACAACAGCCTCCCGGCTTAACGCCGATATGGAGTGTTGTCCCACCAAATCTGACATGGCCTTCGTACTGTATGCCTCTTTTGGCTGAGGCTCTCTAGCGGGGGCTGCTTGCCTCGGGTTATGTAATAGGTAACAGATAACTGTGCTTGTAGCTGGGCTGATTTAGTTTGACATTGTTTGTTAGGGTTAGTAATTTTTGTTATTGTTATTTTCTGGTTTTTATTTTGGTTTTGGTTGTTTTTTTTTTTTTTTTGATAGTATACTCAGTATGTTCTGAATGGCTCTTTTATGTTTTGTTTGTTTTGTTTTGTGTGTTTTATTTTATATTATTGTGGTATGGCTCTTTTCAGAACAGAAGTTTTGTGATACTTGTTCTTTTCTTAAGGTGTTTAATATATTTTTTTTTTTTCCTCAAATCATGTGTTAGTTTACATAATTTTTTTGGGGGTTTACAATTTTTGTCATTTTATCATTCAGGGGTGGGGGTGTAAATATAATTTAAGGAGGGATGCTTAGGGACTGTAGGAAACTTGGGGGTGAGAGGATCAACGAGAGTAGGATTAGTGGATTTAACCATTGCGTTTGCAAAGTTGGGGATGAGAGTTTTAAGTATAAAGTTTTCTAATGTAGGGGTACCAGAAATTTGGTGTAGCGTTTCAATGGAACAGTGACTAGGGTATTTATTTGCTGATCTTAGAATTTTATTCTGAACTATTTGTAAGGCTCTTTGTTTGGTTGTGGAAATCAATAAATACCAGATTTGAGCAGCATAGGTTAATATCGGTCGTAGGTAGGACTTGTAGATTAATGTGCCTATGTGAGGGGGGGATGTTTTTATGATTGGGTATAGGGATGCCATACGTTTCCAACATTTGTTTGTAATGTTGGTAGTGTGTTTTTTAAAGTTTAGTTTTGTGTCAAGGGTGACCCCCAAGTATTCGACACTCTCAGACCACTCAACGTCACTACCGGCGACATTGAGGTTCATTGAGATTTGTTTAGCTGTTTTTTTGTAAAACAGATAGCTTTTGTTTTATTAGGGTTGGTCTTGAGCCCCCAGTTGGAGTAGAAGTTGACTGTTATGTTGGTTTGGTATTGTAAAAGTCTGGTCATTATGTCGGCGTTTTTTGAGGTTGTTAGTATTGCTGTGTCATCTGCATATGCATCATAAATTCGGTTTATATATTTTCCCCCATATTGGTTACAAAAGCATCATAGAAGCGTCAACATTCACCAATCAAAACCTCTTATACCTTATATGGTAATATGATCTCAGCGACCGCGGGCTCTCTTCCCCTCACAACAGGACGTAAACAACTTCCGCGTTTTACCACTGAGCCTAATACCTATAGTCGGTTTCACCAAACGTGCATACTATGCGCTTATAGTCGGTTTCAAGAAAAATGCACGTTACAGTCTCTACAAATGTAATTAAAGTATATTTTATTGCTTAGCAATCCACAATAACAAAAAAACAAATGAATTGGAACAAAATATCCCGTTCGGCAAAGGCTATTTTTGTGCATGATTTTCTGCGCCTGAAAGGGTTAAGTCAACAGTCCAGATAATATTCAATAGTTGAAGAAACGTATACTTGTCTAAATCTAAAACAAGTTGGACTCTGAACTTTAAATTTCTTCTATATTGATTAAATTTGCTCTAAATTTAATTAACACCATTATAAAATAATCACTATTTACTTAAACCACCTTTAGTAACGTGCTAAAAATCGACAAACCTTGCACTGAATAACTTGAATAGACTACTATCAGAGTCAATAGATAATAAAGAAATGGCAGTGGCAACATTTCTGGACACATAAGGAGTGTTCAGTTATACGAAAACTCATTCACAACGTCTGTGGGTTAAAGTAAGCATAGAAAAGAAGACAATAATATCCATTCTACATAAGATTACCATTAAGACAAAGTTTTATTTCTGCGGAAGACATTGGGTAAACCGTACAGTTATTGGCCACATAAGAATTTTATTCCAATTCACATGTTATTTTTTTGACAAATTAAAAGTTGTAACCATAAAAAATGGTTGTAGCTCTTACATATGTGTTATTAAATAATGTTATACATTTAACATATACTTAAAGCCTATGTTGAAAAAGAAACGATATATAATTTTAACAGTGTGAATGAAACATAGTTATTGGCCAGGTCCTTATAGACATTGGCCATCAAGATGACAGTTATTGGCATACACATTCACGGCTAACATACTTAGAAGAAAAACAAGGAAATTGTTTTAAAAAGTTTATATTTATTTAGTCTATATATAGGTAGGTATACCCAGGTAGACATAAATTAATTTTGTGATTTTCTCTTGATACAAGTCGGGCAACAAAAAATTCCACTAGAGGTATCAATCGCAGGCCTAATTTTAAAAATGCACAAAATGTGATAGGTTCGTGCACAATCTTGACATTTAATACCTTTCATTAAGGTGTTTATTTTATTACAACAAACGTAACAGAGTTTGTTTGTTACAAATTCATTTGTGAAATGTACAGTTTCTTGGGGAACGTCCTCTTCATCAGCAAATAAATTTCTAATATGCTTTGTATCAGGTATTGTAATGCAAGATATTATTTTAATATTGGACTTTTTACATGTGCTTTGTTCGGTCGTAATATCTCTTTCCTCCATATTTTTACTACTTGTTCCTTCCTCCATTTGCTGATTTATTTTTTCGTCCTCTTCTTTAGGAATACTTTTAATTTTCTTAGCAGTAGTTTTCTTTTTTTCTCCTTGCAGGTTTTTATTATTTGTTGATTTCCTTTTCTTACCCAATGCTGCTTTTGCTAATGTATCCTTTTCTTTCTGAGCTTTCTTCAGGGATCTTTCTGCTTTCCGTTTGTTTTTCTTGTCTTCCTTTTCTTTTTTAGCTTCCATTTTCTCTATCTGAATTTTCTTCCAAGTGGAACTTGTTAGTACGAATGGCAATTTCTCACTTTCTTTTTTCCCTGTCCTTTCGGGAGTTTTCGGCCAAACTATGTAATCTCGAAGACTAGTATTTAATAAATTTCCATCATTTTCTCTATTGCCACTCTGGTCATTACTTAATAAATTATTTTCTCCTTCGGTGACTTCATTTTGGTCTTGATTTAACAAATTCCCTGTAGCATGCATGTTAATGTCATCCTCATATTCACTGTATATTTTATTTTGATCATTGCTTACCAAATTATCGCCGTCTTTATTCAAATCTACTTCTTTAATTTTGTTAATCTCATCATGTTCATTCTTGTTTAACAAATTGTCTTCTCCACCTGTCATAACAAGAACATAATTTTCAGGATTCTTTATATTTGTGTTGTTTTCTAAATTAGGTGGTTCCTGTGTTACTGAGTCACATAATTCAATTACGATATTAGATGTTGAATTTTCAGCATTTTCAGCAGGTGATACAATTTCATCAGTAAAAATAATATCAAGATTTTGTATGTCGAATTCTACTTCCGAAGTACCTACTGGATCTTTGGTAGATATATTAGATAAAGTATTACTGTCTTTATGTGGTATTGGAGTTTTGAAACCTTCATCAGATATGGTTGTTTCTCCTTTGAATTCTTGATACAATCTGTACAACAAAGTAAACTCCTCAGTGTTTTGAGAATGTTCGTTATCCTTTACCTGTTTAAATAATTCAATATTTTTTTCCCCTACAATATCTTTGAATTGATAAAAGGAAATGTGGTTATCATCAGGCACTTCACATTCTTCGGGAAAGATTTTCTTTGTATTAATTCCTAAGCATTTAGAAAAATCAATGGCGGATGGGTTCCATGGAAATAAACCACGCTTTTTAGCGTATCAATTTTCGTGCATTGGTCTACAACAGTTTTCAGCACTGGTGCAAATTTTTCTTTAGTTAACATTTCATGGGGATGTTTTCTCCGATATTCCAGTACAGCTTTCTTCCAACCATTTTTGAGTGGCTTAAAGGCCGCCACATCAGCTGGCTGCATTATCCTCGTGGCGTTTGGATAAAGTGCAACCAGAACTATTTGTAAATCAGTGCAAAGTTGGCTTAGTTTATATGTTTGGTGAGTAGAATGCCCATCTACAAAAAGTAATGCGGGAAATTTTATCCCATATTTTTTAAGGCAGGGATGTAACACATTTCCAATGTATTCATAGATGATCTCGGTCTTCATCCATCCATTGTCGCTATGAGCAATTCCCCAAGTACTGGGTACTGAGTTTACGATGGTAAATGGAAGCCTCTTATATGGGTATATAATCATAGGTTCTGTGACCTGTCCAGAAGCTGAAAAGGTAAACATCACAGTTAAATTTGTTTTTGCTGGGCTGGAATCTACTTCGTAAACGTTCCTTGCACCTTTCGGAGCAATAACTTTACTATTTTTTGGGCACAGAAAGAAGCAGGTTTCATCACCGTTAAAAATTCTGGTGGGATCCAATAATATATCTTCTAATCCTTTTGTTGTCAGATATGCTTTAACAGAAGAGAACCATTTACGAATGTCTTGTTCCGAAACTGTTGAACTTGCAGCTGTCACAGGTTCTGCCGTTCGATGGGTGAGCTTAGAATGACGTTTGAGAAATGACTTGTACCAGCCCTCTCCGGGAAAATTATCTTTAAATGGATTCTCTCTTGGTTTAGCATCTAAAAATTCTTTGACAGATGCTTGTATGTCCAATTTTCGTACAGGAAATCCCTTTTGGTAACTACTAAGTATCCATTCCTCCAGTATACTCTCTTCTTCCAGTGTGAGGACAGGATTTGGTCCTAGGCTTGTTTTGTTGTGAAATTTATCACTTTGCCTAAATTGCAAAGTTTGTCGGGGCACATCAAATGTAACGGCTGCTTTCTTCTGTGACATTCCCTTTTTAATTGCTTCTAGAGCTAATGAAACCTTTTCTTCTCTGTATTTTTTATTGTAGATTACTCCCTGTTCAACCTTCGGCATCTGCGTAATAGAAAATGACAGTCATTGGCCAGTGGAATATTACAGTTATTGGCATGTGGCCAAGTACTGTCTGGGATAAGATTTATGTTTTTATTAATGAATTTAAATGATTTGTGTGTATTTTTCTACCGCAAGAAAGTAAAAAATCGAAATATTAAAAATAATTTTATACTGCAGTTATTGGCCACATGGCCAATAACTGTTTTATGCTGAAATTTCTTGACAGTGATTGGCCATAGCTCATTAAATAAAATATTAACCTAAAATTACATTCCCGCCATAAAAAAACGTGGAAGAAACCTTATATTTGTAGAATAGTTACATATACTGTTAAATATCAACATACCTTGGACGTTATATCAGCTCTTCAACTAGTCGCCCTTAACGATTCTTATTACTTTCTGCACAAAACACTACACCTGGTGACACCGAGTTGCACACATGTGATGTATTTTTCTAGGTTAAGAAATATGGCTGTGTAACTTATTACATACAACATACAGTGTTGCCACCTCAATTTGCGACAAACAGAGAAACTTGAAAAGCTACAGTAATACTAATATTGGCAATATTTTCCATATATGCCAATCACTATCTAGTGGCCGATGACTGTGCGGTTTAGCCTTCATTGCAGGAGATATTCCAACGATCATTCAAGAGTAGTTTGCGAATATGATGTTAGAACTTTCATAAAACACATTCAAAATCATCGATAAGTGGTGCAGTAAGGAAAGACTCTCCATAAATCTTTATAAACCTATGTAAAAAGGAAAAAGTAAATACCTAAAATGCCTACAGTCCAATGGACTGGAAACTCCATTTGTTTGTGCTGCAAAATACCAAAGGATCATATTGACTAAACATTGAAATGGAATTCCCATGTCCAAAAGAACGCAGAACATCCCAAAAGACACAGAAAGCTCTGGGATGGTGAATGCAGGTATGCGGAAGAAATTATAGGAATATGATTATATGTTAGGGTAATAGCACACATAATAACATATAGGTTAGTGACGTGAAGGATTAAGAGATGCAATTGGGAGAAATGAGGCTAATAAATGGTGTATAAAAGCTTACCTGCCTGTGTCATGTGGGTCGCAAAAACGACTCCCACAGCTACATTGGAATTCCTTATAGATTGTCCAGTTCATCCATTAATTTAGGGAGAAGCTCGATCAGTGGTGTCTAGGCTAATGCAAGGCCCTATGCCGACAAGACGGCACGGGACACAGCACCAGGTATACATATAGTTGAAGGCCTTTCCCATAAAACGGCAACGTATATGAGTTGTATGAGACTTTCCATACTCCTTGCGAAGACGTTCTGATGGCATTTAACCTGATGTGCCAAGGGTGCGCCTTCGAGCTACCCCTTTGTAAACATCCGTATAAGGATTTCTGTGTGCTAAGGGATTTTTTTCTAATAATTTCTCCAAAATTCAAAATGTGCCTTCGGGCGCACAGTGGCCGCAAAATAGCTTTTTTTTTGAAAACGAAGATTTAAAAAAAGACTGTGCGAGTTATGCAGACTGTTTTGAAAAAAAAATCACTTTGGGGCCTCTGTGGGGCTTGAGGGTGTCTCAAGCCTCCAGATGCGGTTAATTTATTTTTATGGTAAAAATCATCCTTGGCAGTTTTTGCTTATTTTGTCTAAAAATCCATTTGGAGGTTACACGCCTTTTGGACTTTCCTCTATTTAGTACTTTGTGTTTTATTTATTGATTTTACAAGTCAGATAATTTTGTTAAACCTTGGCTAAGTGTTCTTCCGTGAATATCTGTTTCAAATTTTGAAATATTGGCGTACTTTCGACTTTTTTGTCTTGGTGCGAGATATCGTAAGGGACGTTAAAAATATTTTATACATCGTCAAAGATTGAAAAAATATTCGTCGAAAATCGGCTCACTTTCGACTTTTTACTATTAACGCCAATATTTTCTGTTTAGTTCCCAAGAAAAATGCTTTGTGACCGCTATAAGATGAGGAACTTTTATAAGTTAATTTCTGCCAGTATTGATTTAGATGCATTTTCTAGGGTTCTCTAGCAGTATCATTAGACAATTCTCAGTTAGAAACCTTAGTCCTGCCTATAGCCACTCCACTCTGCTAGCTAGTCTATTAGCTGGGAAAGAAAGATAATGTCAATTGAACTATCAGTAGTGTCAAGCGGCACATGTCATTGAACGGCGTGGCGTTGGCTTAATAAGCATTTGTGAAAATAATTTTAAATCATACCCTCTCCAAATTACTTCTCCTCCCCCGGCTAATGTATAGTACTGCATCCTCTGACGTAAAGCCTGCTTTACCAAGGTAGAACATAAAGTGGAAAAAATTAAAAATTAACAACAGTTCAAATTTTCATATTATATACCTAACTAAAATTGAAATATTTTGTCATACGTTTTAAACTTTTTTTCTATTTATGTACTGAACTGAAAGAAAATAAGCCGAAATTGCGAAAACAGTACAAGAACAGAATTTACTGAATAAGTAAGTAAGTATAATATTTCAAATCCCCTCTCTGGAAAACGAAAACCCCTACAACAATATTTATGTAATTTCCGCCAAGCATAAACATAATTCAACATGTAATAATATACCCGAAACGACAGACACCTCTTAAACTCTGTTAATTCCCTTGGCAACAAGTCTTAACTTTATGAATGACTTATCCAGTTCTCCAGATGTGCATCTATAAATAAGAGGAGTACCCAAATAAAACCGCATGAATGGGCCATGCTCGAAGTAATCAAAAATAGGCGAGTAGGTGTCTTAATTTGAAGGAAGTGGTGGTTGCAAAACGTTATTCTTGTCAACGTAACTTTCCGACGGTAACTAATGATGTATTTAAATATAATCTGCTAACATAAGTAGCTACCTTACGCAGGGTTCCCTAACCCCAAGGGTATCATTCATCACTCACACATTAATAGAATACTCACGCGCTCGTTGTTAAGATGTAACGCGTTTCCGATTTCTCATGCAATATTCATTCTTGTTTTGGTTGCTTGGGAGAGGGCCTTGATACCATTAATATTCTGTAACAGGGTGTTAAACAACACGGGGTTTTTGACTGGGGCATCATTTATTCTATTTGATGCAAGTGTAATCTAATTCTAACTAAGGAATCTGAAATTTTAAAATAGCATAGTAACTAGAGGTTTTAATTTAGGAATAATGGCGCGAATAATTTTTTTTAAATAATTTGATAATGAATTAAAGAAACGCCTTTATATTATCGTTGTTCCAAGGTTAGTATAATTCACTAATTAGTAATTAATATTTTTGTAGAAAATACAAAATACGAATAAATATTTATTACACTGACGTTGGCATAAGCCATGGTATTACTTGATGTAATCTCATTTTTCTATGCAGAATTTAGAAAAAGATTAGAAAAATGTGTAAGTACTAGGACATTTACATGTGGAATAGTTTTCAACTTAGATGAATAAAATGTTTTTTTAATTGTCATTCAGTTTCCTTATTTTGCAACTAAACTCCGTATTTAAGCTTTTCTTCATAATTGAAAATACTTCGTTAAATTTAAAGTCGATTTCATATTTTCTAATTTTCGGAGTACCTTGTATAGATAGATATATAGCGTTTATTTAACCACATTATATACATGTTTGTACATTTGCAGCAAGTCAACTAAATAAAAAAGAAAAAAAAAGTAATATATCACAAATGCTATCTTACAGTACATTGATAATAATCATATAGTAATAAGTAAGAAAAAAAGTAATAAGTATTAAAAGAAAAATAAAAAAGTCTGTAAGAGTAAGTCTGTTCTACAATAATATAAAATGCGTTTATGTATAGATACTTATAAATTAGTGTTTATTGAAGTGATGATTTTAAATAATCACCAACTGAATAAAAACAGTGTTTTGGTATAATTCTTTTAACAGCGTTTTTAAAAGGGTTTAAATTTGGTAATTTAACTTCAGGTGGTAGTTTATTATACAGATTAAGGTTTAGTGAATTATTGTTTTCTGATTTTTTTTAGCCTAAAACGAGGTAGTAGTAAATCTGCAGATCTTGTTCTGTGACTGTGGATATCAGAAGGACTGTCAAAACTACGAATGTTTTTATGTATTTCGTTATTGATTCCAGCAATTGTTCTAACCGCTCTTTTTTGGAGCCGAAATATTTTATGGCATTACTTGAATTTCCCCATAAGATTACTGCATATGAAATGCGAGAATGAAACACTGCAAAATATGTTGAAAGTAGTATGTTAACACCCAATACTAACCTGAACTGGCGTAATAAAAAAATTATACTTGAAAGTGATTTGCCTAGAACGTCAACATGACCGCACCAATTCATTATATCATCTATTGTAACGCCTAACAGCTTATCGCTTTCTCCATTTGTGATGCTGTGATAAGACGATATAATAAGTTTCTGTGATATATTACTGTTTAGTTTAAGTTTATTTATAATAAACCATTTGTCAGCAATTTCTTCAATTTGCTCTAAGTTATTACTAAGAGATGTACAATCTTTATTTAAACCAATCAATGTTGTATCGTCTGCGAAGAGAACGCGATTATAAGCTGAAGAAATTGACAAATATCGTTAATAAACAATATAAATAGGATAGGCCCCAGTACCGATCCTTGAGGCACGCCGTATTTAACATCACTTAAATCTGAGTTAACATTATTGACACTGACAAATAGCTTCCTATTTATTAAATAGGATGTGTAAAGAGATAGGGGCAAACCTCTTATACCATAACACGTTAATCTCTCAATAGCAGATCGCGAGGAACGTAGTCAAAAGCTTTAGAGAGATCACACAAGGTGATTCCTGTGTGCTTTCCCTCCTCAAAGCCACGAACTATGTCGTCCATCACTCTCCGTACTACTTGCATTGTCGATAACTTGGGACGGAAACCAAATTGATTTGCAGAAATTACAGAATTATGCTCAAGATGCAGACAGAGCCCATTTTAAAAGAATTTCAATTAGCTTCCCAAAAATGGAATAATCGAGATTGGACGGTAGTTGTCTAGAAACTTCAAGTCACACTTTTCATAAAGCGGAAGCACTTTTTTTTATTTTTAAATGCGTCTGGGAAAACTCCTTCGCTGAAGCATCTATTTATTAAAACTGTAAGACATTATATCAATGGTGTTTATAATTATCTTACTATTTAGATCATAGGCATCAGTACATAGGGAATTTTTTAGAGCATTTACTGCATCAAGTACGTCATATGTGGTAACTGGTCTGAGAAAAAAGGAATCGGTAATGACAGGAATTTCTCCTAATATACCGTTTACGCTTATATCACTCTTTGGAAGTGCTGGTAAGAATATCGTCTGCTACTGTGTTAAAATGTTTATTGAAATCTTCCTGTATCAAAGCAGTATCTATTTGGGTTTTCGATAAATAAATATTGTTACGCTCAGAGTTTATTAATTTCTAGGCGTCCCTAGATTTGTTGACAGAGTTTGCGATATGTTATATCGTTCTTGTAACTTTTAAGTAAGTCTTTGTAAATCTTTAGTTACATTGCAGATTGTCTTGACACCAAACAATGTATCCGCATTTTATGTAAGAACTCATTAACCAATTTACTGGTGGTTTGTTATTAATAAAAGCACATTTTTTAAGCGGAAAATGTTGATTGATTAGAGATTTATAGTTTATCTTATGTTTGACAACTGTTTATGACTTCCTAAGACAAGCAAAACTTTTATAAAGAATGACTTTTTCTCGGCAAATCAAAAATAAGAAAGTTTACAAGAATACGGTACCCATCCGGGGACGCACTGTATAAAATGACACATTCTTAATAAATATGCGTTATAAACATCAATATTGAGTAAACTTTTCTAGCTGTTTTATATCGTACTTTGATAAATGTAGCTGAAACATTGCCTTATATATTTAGGTTATTAATTCCGAAAGAAAAATATGTTTCAATATATCCCTGTTGCGAAATATGTGCGCAACAAATGTGGAAGTATTTGTTTGTAGATTTAACAGAATTGCTTCGAATATTCTCTTTTTGATACTTTATTACCTCATGCACAAATATTGGTTTACATTACATTCGGAAATGTGCCTTTTTTCCATTTCGGAATTTATGACTCGTATATACTGAGACGAATTGAGAATAAAGAATACGATATAATGTATAAAGACAGAAATTTATCGTGTTTTGGTATTGATAGTTTGCTGGTAGCTATCTTTTCAATAAATATGATTAAATCTTGTATTTTATAGCCTCCTGAAATTTTTTAAAGGGATATTTCATACACCTTGGGTATTAAATTCAGTAGAATTAGAAAAAATATATTATAAGTAAAATTAGAAATCAACATTTCTCACATTTGGTGGGTTCATGAAAGGAAAAATGAGGAAATAGGATAATTTTAAAAATACGTGTCAGCCATCATAGAGTACAGCTAAAATTTTTTCACCGACCGCAATATATTTTTTGATGTGAACTGCTGACCAATTGAAACTAACCAAGTGAATTTTTAGGTTGAATTTAAATCCACATTTTTTTGAGAAAGAAAATAGATATCGCTATGCGGTTTTCATAATAATTTGTTTGTGAAACAGCTAGTTTTGTCCATTTCTTTTATTTTGAAGCAAGTGCATTTATACAGGGTGTGAAACCGAAGAAAACCAAACTTTATAACTACAGAGATTCCACAGTAATTATTTTATATTTTATTGATGCCCAGTTTTTTAGTCACTGGTTTCTGAAGAAAGAAACAATTTCTCAAATTTTTTATATCCCTCTTATTTTATCAGATAGGTACCAATTTTTTTCTAGGATCTTTAGTTACATTGTTACAGGGCCTGGACCCACTTATAAAAGGGGGCTACTCAACCTCGAACGCAGGGTAGGGTAGTCACCCTGTGCCCTGAACAAAATTTTATATTTTACGTGCAGTACCCCCTCTGCAATACACTAGTGAGGAGGGAGTCTCACACGGCCGACTAGTCAGATCCTTGGGGGTGGCTTCGATAATTGGGGTGGTGTAGGTGGTCAGATATAAAAGACAACGTCGTTCTAATTAAACATTTAATAAAATATCAGGGTACGTAGTACAAAATATTTCACAATTGTCACCGATAACTCGGTACGCAGTACAATATATCTCAATATACCCTAAAAAGTGCACTAGTAAGTGGGGCCCACACGCTCAACCTAATATACACAAAATATCTTACAAAATAATAAATCTTTGATAAATGTGTAAAAGGTCATATGCCAGAAGCGTGACAAAAAAACCTACAAGTGACCCAAGGTACGGTAAAACATAAAATTACTTAAAATTATTGACATCTATTTGTAAAATAAGGCAAAACTATTCAGTTAGTGAAGTAACGATATACAAAATATACCAAATATTACTGAAATCTAAAATGTTACTGAGATTTACGTTACGAGCAAAATATTACCAGGGGTAGCGTAATTCAGGTGATAACAGCCGCAGGTGGTAGACCATCTACGTGAAGTCTAAGGTAACGTGCCGAGATCCCTGGTACCATACATACACAAGATGTCAGTCAATAATCCACCATCTAGACACCAAAATCTGGACTAGAAGTTGAAACCGGAGTCAGGCTGGAAGTCCCTCGTAAAGTGTAGAATGTGACATAAAAGCTCAAGTAGAATACGAGTAACAGATCCAAGTAAAATCATAAGGGATCAATCCAAATAACCATAAGCTAACAAACAGATCCCAATACTTGTAACATACTCAACAAGGAAACAACTAAGGAACAACCAAATAAACAAACCAACAAACAAACAAACAAACAGCCCTGAAATAAAATAAATAACCTAAATTACAAAGCTATTTCAACTTTGAGTGGGCTTTCAGAGACGTACCTGAGATGTGATGTGGGCTGAAAGAGGTCCTTTGCCGTCAAAATGGCACTCCAAAATCTTGCGCATTCAGACGACGCCACGTGCTTTGAAAATTGACTTTATCCGGAAATCCGTAGCCGCATTTCCCCAAACCGATACTCAAAACCAAATGAAAATACAACTAATCTTGTCGTGATGAATACTAAATCCCATAAATGGAACAAAACTTACAATATTGCTAAAACTCGTGTTCAGACGACTCAATCTTCAAGCAGCAAAAGGAAAATTGACCAAGAAAATGTCCTCTGTCCAAAATGTCAAGTTCTTGTCTTTCGTCTCGGTACGTTCAGAATTTCCACTCCACAACTAGAATAGATTTTCCTAACTTCGTTTATATCCACAAATATTATCATAATATACTCTGAAAGCCGTCCCCTCATAAATCTACCCACCAAAAGAAAGTTTAATCAACAATACTAGCCATTGTAGAAGCTTTAAAAGGGCGTTTTTGCAATGCACTCTCTTAATGAATATCTGAACGCACTCACACGTACTTCCTGTAACAAAACGCATTCAATGGCCAACATGAACCAGGTAGTGCTATTATGCAACCAGTTATACTCTATTAATATCTATTGGCGAGAGACAGTATCAATAGACTCAAATGCACAATAAAATTTGGGAAAATAACGAAAATTAGTACATAAATTTCTAGCCATTATTAAATGTGAAAATCGACCGTAACAACATTGCAAGGTATTTCATTCAAGGTATTTCAAAAGCAACTTTTTAGTACACCGATTTATGACCATTGAAAGAATATATCCTCAAATGTTTATTAAAATATAACGCGTTCAAATCATTGTAATGCAGAAAAATCGAAGACCCACCAGTAATAGCAGTTGTTAATTTTTTTTTTTGAGAAAATTTATTTAAAAATATTTAATTTACATACTGTACAGTTTTCATGGAGACAATCATTACGAACAATTATAATTTTTTGTCTTGATAGAATTATAGAAGCCGAGGCATTTAAAGAACCGCTGCCCAAGGAATCACTACTTTCACATCCAGATTTTCCATCCAAGTCTCTCACAACGATAAAAATTTGTACGTGGAAAAAATAATATAATATTTGAAATCGTTTACCACAAAAACTCATAAAACGATATCTCACATTGGGGGTGGGGGTAGTAATAGGGGGATGGTAATGGGGGTGGATGAAGTAAAAAAATATTTTGAGGTTTTTGGTTCTTTTGGTACACACACTGAATCACAAATTTTTTCACTCCATTTAATAATGGGGAGGTGGCTAACACCAAAAAAATTTTTGAGACCTTATAGCTACTCTTGTATATACTAAATACCAATTTTATGGACTCTTACCTGCTTGATTTATCTATTTACCCCCATTTACCCCAATTTACTCCCAACCCTTCAACGGAATAAGATGGAAATACAATATAGTTCAAGATCACGTTAGAGTACATATATGTACCAAATTTCAAGTCAATATCTTAAACGGTTAGTGAGTAATCGTGCGCACAAAAAAAAAGTTACAGACCGACAGACAGACAAATTTTTTTTCGCTCAAACTTAAAATCTCGACGTTTCATGACATTCTAAGCCTATTTGAACAATAAAAGTTTTCAATTTTTTTTTTGTCGTAACTGTACTACTGCATGTAACAGTAAAACTGAACCAGAAAGACGAAATTATCGAAATTTATAAAAATATCGAAATAAATAGAGCTTCTAGTTAACGCTGAATGAAAAGGCTTTAGATATAAACTCTCAGTGACGGATAAAAAAATATTTAAAAACCGCGACATAAGAAACCACTATTTCCACTTCCACGTCCAGATTTCCTATTGCCCTCTAGCACTCCCACATCATTATTAAAGAGGGTAGTAGTGCGGGTGACTTATGTCATACACCAAATCCTAATTTTATGGATCCTTATTTGCTTGCTTTATCTGTTTACCAACAACCCTAGAAAAGAATTAGATTAAAATATAATCTATTTCCAGATTTTGTTATATATTAATATAAACAGACGGACAGACATTTTTTTGCTTAAAGTTAAAATCTCGACGTTTTATGACATTCTAAGCCTATTTGAACAAAAAAAATTTCAAAAATTATTTTACTGTTGCTACCTACTTACTACTTACTTCCACTTCACTTCGTACATGTGAAAGTGGCCTGTTTTTCTTTGTGTCACGAAAATTTTTCGGTATGACTCCACTAATTTATCTGTAATCTTTCCCGTATTGGTTAAGGGAAGTCACAAAACCAACTCCAACTTTCATTTCTTTAAACTATTTGGATTATACATTATTATCTTCTTTGTCAAAAATAATACTACAGGAACCCACTCTAACTGTACGTGCACGCCCAGTGTCGGATTGTGGGCGCAAGGGCCCACCGGGAAAAATATGTAGGGGGCCCCCAGACCAGAGATGTGAAAAATCTGGAGGTGTACCCCCAGTGGCTCAGGTACAATTTCAGAAAATTAATATTGACTTCTAGGAAAAAATTATATAAATCTAATGTTTATTTTTTCACTGAATATCAATACAAGTTTTATTTTAAAATAAAGTTCATTTATATATAAAAATAAACATATACAAAAAATAGCTTTTTATAAAACATATAAAATAAAAAACTCTTAAAGTTAATATTAAACAGGAAATATGAACAAACAAACCATTATGCGCACAAAAGGTAACATAAATATATTTATTTTAAAAAATGTTAGACATTTCACTAAAATAAACTTATCATTTCATTATTTTCAAACTGAAAGTAGTGCAGAATGTTTCTTTAGTTTCTTAGAGGGTATCAATTATTAATTCATAATCCAAATTTTCTAATCCCATTCAACACTCGTAATTAGAAATGCTTCTAAACTCTCCTGACCCAATGACGATCTTAATAATCTACTTAATATAATTTTGAGCTTGCTAAAAACTCTTTCACAAGACACTTGTGTGAAAGAGAAGGTTAAAAGATATTTATAGCAATATACCGAGCAATATATAAATTGGAGTATGCCGCACAGTGAAGATTATATTTTTCTAAAATCCCTAGACGGCAGACAAAGCAGCTCAAACAAGGATCATTTAAATGAGTAAGTCTTTTTAAATCAGCGCTATTTTCGTTTTCGTTATTGCTGCTAACAGGACATGAAGCATTTCCATCATCACACATGTACATTTTACATATTTGTCATCTTGATTTTGGGCTGATGATGAGTATGAGTATTAAAAGTTTAAAATTATTAAAATTTTGTGCAAAACTGATAAGTTCATTCTTGATTAGATGCATCAAGTCCTGTCAATTGAGATATTCTCGTGAATGATTCTGAGTGCAGTTTGAATTTCTTTAAAATTTCATGGATCAAAATGATAAAATTGTTTATAGGTGTTTTGGTGATTTAAAAACCTGCTTTTTAAACTTTGCGTAACTTGATTAATAACTAATTTAAATATTTTTATTTCAAATTTTTTGACTATTAATTATATCGCTGTTCACCATGCATTTTTCTATTTCGAGTTGCAGGAAATTCTGTTTCTCTGTAGGTATATGTCAGTATATTTAAATTGTTGGTTTTCATTTACAAAACTTATATATTTATTAACTTTACATACAATTTCTAGAAACATTTCATATAATTTAAGTTCTAAAAAGATAGAGCTTATTGCCTCGTCGGCCGTCCCAAGTCAAAACACTGTATAAACCAATTTCATCAAAAATCATATTTTTACATTTTGGGATATACAATATCAACATCTACCAATCCGTGATTGAGGAAAACTAAAATTCCATATCCAAAGTCGTTGTCTAAACAATAATATCCACTGTATATCCACTAACCGAATCAGGTTACTAATTTAAAACACTGAATATCATAATTTTTTAAATGGTTCATACAGTGTTTTGACTTGGGACAGCCGTCGTGTCTTTAAAAATACGTTTTGTATGGGAAAATGGGCGCAAGTTTTACATATTTTCTACTTTCTACTTTTAACTTTAATATTATTTTTATTAAAAATAATAGAAATATTACGGTCTCTCGACGCCAGAGGCCTTAGAGGCCCCAAAACTGGTAAGTCGAGGGCCCAACGGGAAATTTCCCGGTTTCCCGGTGGTACAATCCGACGCTGTGCACGCCCCCCCCCCCCCCAATCCTTGAGGAGAATGTTTTTCATAAATATTAAAGCCTAAGGAACAAATTTAGACATATCCCCAAAAAAAACTGGCTGTACTTTCAAAATGGCGTCCGTTTATAAAAAAAAATTGCAAATATTGTTTTTGTCATTTAACACAAAAACTAAAAAGATAGAGAAAAACTTTCTGCACAAAAAACAAAGTGCATAAAATTGTCTACAATATGGTTTCTATACAATATTTGGATATAAGTTACCATTTTCCAGATTAAACTAAAATATAAAATTCAATATAAAACGTAAGTAACACCTCATTCGCTTTCAGATTCACTATCGCTGTCTCCCGATATATCGAATATTTCTTCCAAGTCTTCTTCCTCTATTGATTCATTTATGATATCGTTATTATCCTCACTTTCGTCTATTAGGATTTGATTTGGAATCATCTCCTGAAGAATTTCAGTAAGCGATTGAGGCAATATTTATCTGCTGAACACTAAAGAGATTCTCTATTTTCTGGCCATCCATAATCATTCCAAGGCTTTGGAATATTGTGAATACCTTCATCGGCTAATCGCCAAATACGCATTTGGTAAACACTTCTTTTAAGATGCTCGATAAGGCAAGCTCTTGTTGATGGAATCGAAGAAAAATCAACTTTAGTGTCAATTGATAAAGACAAATCTTTGTCACCACATTTATGTCTAATGGCAATTAAGCGAAGCTCGTCCACGGTAGCGCGTTTCTTTGATCCGTATATGGCACATATAAACTCCCCTAATGATGCGACTAATTTATCATCAATATTCCAGCTGCTCTCCAAATCTTGAAATGTTCGGATATATTTGGTATATTTGGGAGAAAGTAACATTTTTAGGGGTTTTATCTGTCCTTTTCCCTAAAAGGCGCTGACTGAGTCGCATCCAGTAAATGAATGAAGTCCCAGTAATGCCGAACATTTTTGATGTCCGTACTCTTCTGCTAATGCGTATATGGTAATAAGGCTTCTTTTATTGCCAAATCTGGTATCAAGGAGTGACTTACATTTAATTTCATTTGAATGAGCCAGCAGAATCCAAAAGATGTCACTATCAAGACTAGGGTGCCCCTTATCATTATATAGCCAAAATTTTTTTCTCAGATTTTGGGGAGTGCCGGGCATAATTTTATTCCAATGGATCTAAAAATAAGCCTTACCAAATTTTAGCTCTATCGAACACTGTTAACCCGTCGCGCTTGGCGTCTAACGTAATGAGAATCTATGCGCAAGTGTATTCGTAATGCTTTTCTATCGCAGAATCCACAGAACCTTCTAATTAGCTATGATTTTGTAGTATATCGAAGGAATAAAAGAGGCATACAAAATTATCAATGAAATCCGACAAATGACATCACCCGGGTAGATAGGAGTGACTGGAGAAAACGATTACAGAATTTTCTTAGTTGAAATTAAACAAGAAATTAATAAATGGCATCGATTATTATGTATGCATTCATGTGACTACTTATTTCTTAAAATAATTATTCCCACTTATATTCAGTAAGATTTAGACAAATAATAATCACTGTAAAAAATAATTTAAAGAAATATTTGCCTCTCTTACCCTCAATGCGCATTATGGGATTTAATAGAAAAGGTACAAGAATTTAGTTTTGACACCACTGCTTCAAATACTGGTAGAATTAAAGGCGCTGTTAGAACAAGAACTTGAAAGAAATGTATTATTTTTTGGTTCCCGTCACCTACCATGTTTTCGAAATTATTTTGGCAACAGTTTTTGAAAAAAGCAAATTTCCTATTTTAGGATCAGATATTCCATTATTTAAAAGATTTAAAAATTATTGGTCTAGAATCAACGGTCAAAATTTCGTTCCAGCTGTGGTAAACCCTGAAATTAAACAAATTGTTAGCGAAACTTCTAGAAAGTATAAATGATGTGATTTCTAAAAAGTTTCCACGAGAAGACTATCTGAATCTCGTAATAATATTCCTAGGAGGCTAGAGGAGAATTGAGAAAGCCGGGTGCTTACCATATGGCCAGGTGGATGGCAAAAGCCATATATTTCTTAAAAATCATTTTATTTCGAACAGAATTCGATTTAACAAAAGGCCAGGAAAAATCACTTTGTGAAGTAAAATATTGGATTTATGCATCAGAAGCAATATCTGCTTCACTAATGCATATCAAATTCTTACGAGAATTAGATCAGTATAAACAAATTCATAAAAATATTGCCGAAGTAGCTATTGGGAAATTTGTGAACCATTTGTATTATTTGACTGATGAATGTGTCGCTTGATGACTCGATTACATAAAATACAAAATTAAAGATGGCACAAAAAATTTTAGAAGAAGCAGTAAATGTAGAAGTTGAAAATGAAATTGATGATAAAACAGAAGATACCAAATCTTAAGAAATTGCCAAAAAGGAAAGAAGACATTTTCGAATTCTTAAAACTCTCTGATGATGAAATTTTAATAAAATTACTTAGTAATAAGTCAATAAATTTATTTCACAGATTTAAAATAGACAATTTTTTACATTTGCATTCATCCGAATGGAAAAATTCTAATGAGTATAAACAAGGACAGCTAGTCATTGGAGAATTAAAATTAGTAAATGACTCCGTCGAACGGGGAATAAAATTAATTCAATATTTTAACGAAAAAGTTACAAAATCCCAGGATAAAAGACAATTTTTATCGCAGGTGGGTCATTTTTTCATTGATATTTCCAAACTTTCTACAAGATTCGTTTTCTCAATGTATTTGTCCCGTTGGTTTTCTTTTTGGACTGTCCAAGATTACCGCCGTAAATATCCTCAGACAACCAAAAAAGTATTGCAGAAAACTTTCGAAATGTAGAACTTTATAGATTATGGACTAGTTTTAAAACTTTGCATTCTCAAATTAAACAGTAAATAAATTAATAACTTAACATGTATACATGATTTCCAAAAAGTAAACCATTTTAAAAGACGATGTAGGGCTAAAAATAAAATAAAATCGATAAAAAATTAATTTTTGATTTTTGAAAATTTTAGGCCACGAGCGCGACGTGTTACTTATATTCCGTTAAGCTAAAAATTGGTGGGGATTTTTTTTAAACATAATGGAACAAATTTCCGCCCGGCTCTCCCCAAAAATTAAAACTTCAAAAATAAGGGGCACCCTAATCAACACATAATACCTAATCTGTTCATAACCCATTGTTACCGTTTTCGAGAAAAATGTCTGCAAATTATAATATTATTATTATTATTAATTTTTTTAAGTTTATTTTATTTTTGTTATGTTACTAATGTAAAGTTATATTATACCTACGTCTAACAATAATTGTCAAAGTTATTTCCTCTAAATGATTTACCGATATATGAATGTTTTTGTCCATCTTTTTTAGTTTTTGTATTAAATGACAAAAACAACATTGGCAACAGTTTTTTTTTAACATATGGCCTCCATTTTGAAAGTAGGGCCAGGTTTTGTTTGGGGGACATGTATTAATTGTTCCTTAGGCTTTGATCTTTATGAAAAACATTGTCCCCAAGCATCGGTTGGGGGGCACGTACAACTAGGGTGGGCTCCCCGACTATAAGCTTCGTTCTATTTTTGTCTACTATTCTCTAATATAAAAATATGGTATAATTACCCTGGCCTTGTAGTGCAAACGTAAATTTTCATATTTTAGAAAATTAATATAAATTTTCTTCTGAACAATTTCCGTGAAATCTACAAAATAATACAATTATCCAGTATTTTACTGGAAAATAACCCCCATGTCTGTGACTTTTTACGTCAAAAGAGCAGTTAGAGGGCGTTTTTTGACGAACAATGAATAAGAATAAAAATATAAAAATAACGTATTTTGCTATCGTTTGCTATCGTTGCTATCGTTTCAGAAACCTGTTTCCTTTCTCAAAGCGTATTATAAATGATTGTGTGCTGTGTATTTAATATACATAGAGCATCCCAGTAAGGAACAGAAAAATTAAGAAAATACCACAACCAACATTTAGACAATACTAATATATTTCGAACTTTTATTTTTAATTTTCTTATACTGCGAATAATCTTATTTATAGACATGCAAAACAAAATTTTTCCACCTTCTTAAACAGTCAGTATCAGATAATGCCCAATTTCACAGTTTCTTACACTCGCAGGTTGCAAAATTTACAAATAAAATGTCGACTTCCAGGCAACAGCGTGAAACAATAACCCAGAAATAACGTAGCAAGAAAATCTGTATGAAATACAGAACGTGATAAAATAAAACAGTTTCTTATGGTGATTTGGAACCTTAGGTGATCATAAATTAGTTTTATGAAACTACATCTCCCCACTGATACCAATTTACATTTATAATCTGATATGATAAAACGAGGTCGAGTCTTTTATTTCTTACTTTTCAGATGTGAAGTTTCATTTTAGTGGTTTTGTTTGTTTGTTTATTTGGAATTCACATTTTGATATTCAGAGAGGGTCTGTGGGAACTCGGCTCGTTTGTTTATCGAAGGATATTGCAAATAAAAATGGGAAATCGTTGCATGATACAGTTAATCTGGGATCGTTTGCAATATACAGGATGTTGATATGAAAGTGGCGTACCAAAATTATGTTTTCAAAATAGGATATATTTAGAGCTTTCTTCATAAATTTTATTAAAAACGGTGCAATTAGTTTCATGTCGTTAAAAAAAGATGGTAGTGGCGAGTGACGAAACAAGTAAAAAGGCCTTACATGACATGGAGTCTGAAGTATACAGTTTTGACGGAAAAAAGTAAAAAGAAACTTCTGGTGGATAGTAATTATAATATTGACTAGGTCAGTAACGGTTGTCTAACTAAATCAAGTTCAAGGTATTTTTACACGAGAAATTTTTAACAATAAAATTATTGCAAATGATGGAAGTGTTCTATGGCCAGCTATGATTCCTGACCTCACTCCTTTAAACTATTATCTATGGAAGTATACATAAACCGCTGCCTAAGAAATCACTACTTTCACATCCAAATTTCCTAGCCAAGTCTATTACAACAAAAAGAAATAATAATATAATAATAATAATAATATTTATTCACCACCAAAAGATCAGAATTATAATAAAATGTGACATATGAAAATTATGTAGGTGAATAAACACAGAAAATCCACAAAGGAAGACCGCACGTGGATTAAACTGCGCTTCGACCTGTATATATAATTACATTTTTATTTAAGTTTGAAAGCGATGTGTAAATAAACTATCTTAAAGTAATACATATTGTTTAGCCTACAATATTTTAATTTTAATGTAAATTAATCTTAATATTCTATATACTGTTTAGCCTAAAATATTTTAAATCAACTAAATGAAATTGATCCTTTATTTGATTTTTGAACTCCACTCTGTGGAAATAATTGTTCATAGAACTTTAATAATTTGACATCGTCTACCTCAAAGAAAAAAACAATATTCCACATCGGTAGTGCGGGTGCGGTGGTAGTGGCTGATGCCAAAAAAAAACCCGCTGCCCAAGGAATCACTACTTCCACGTCCAGATTTTCTACTCAAGTCCCTCACAACGAAAAAATTTTGTATGTGGAAATAATTGTTTATGGAACTTTAATAATATATTTGAAATCCTCTGCCCCAAAAACCCATAAAACGATACCCCACAACGATAGTTGGGGGTGGTAATAGGGGGTGGTAGGGGGGTGGATGAAGTAAAAAATATTTTGAGGTTTCTGGTTCTTGTACACACACTAAATCACAATTTTTTTTCATTAATTTTATTGTTTACCCCCATTAATAATGGAAGAAGGGGTGAAAATGAGGAATAGAGTAGCCGATGCTAAAAAAAACGTTTGAGACCTTGGCTTGTCGTACATATACTGAATTCCAATTTTATGGACTTTTACTTGCTTGCTTTACCTATTTAAACAACATTTACCCTCCATCCTTTCAAAGGAATAAGATGAAAACATAATCCAGTTCCAGAACTCATAGTAGTACAGTGCCTAGAGGTAAAAAATATGTAAAATTTCGGAATGATTTCATATGTAATTATTAAAGGAGGCAAAAAATAAAACTATGAGTTAGCGTGTACAAGAACCAAAGGCCTCAAGATTTGCTTTGATATCAGCCATCCCCACTACCACCCCCACCGAGAATTTGGATGTGGAAGTAGTGATTCCTTAGGCAGCAGTTGTTTAGAGATCTCAGAAGTGTTCGATTAACAAGTCAGCTAATTTTATTAAAGTTTCTTGGATTCTATTTTTTAATCAAGAACCAATTATTTTGGAATTTATATAAATAACTTTAATATCTACAGAGCCTAGTCGGAAAAGTACAATTATCTAAATCATACACCTGTTATTATATTTTCTTTATCTTATATATAGAATTATATAAACCAAAAATCTATTATGTGGTTAGAAAATGTTTGTAACACCGAGGAAAATATCTTAAAAAGTAACCTAATTTATAAAAATGTCACTGGCCAAATTAAAAAGATGCGGAATATTTTACTTCCACATCCACATAGTGGAAAAGCACTATATATCCGCATATGATTCGATTTTTCCATTAAACTTTATATTTAATAATTCTAATGGTTCTAACAGCATTCCTTATGGTATGCCACAGTTACTAGTTCCGGTACTGTGTAAGTAAATATTTATGATTGAGAAATATGGACCGTCAAAATTATATTACAATTGCAGTAGTTTAAAAAAACTAGGAAAAAATTGACAGATATTTCTACTATTATTTTGACCCAAACAATAAGCTGCCGCACTATAAACAATAAAGAACATCTCCATTTTGTTGCTTCGCTTTGTATGTTAATAAATTCAATTAATATTAATTGTCTAATCCATCTTAATGAAATTATCTTAATCTAAAAAGTGAAAACTACTGATTACCAGCTATTTACCTCGCTGTTTCCTTGGAAAAGATGCTATATTACGAGGAACTTATCTATTTGTAAATGAAACAAAAAAGCAATTTCCCGATATAGTTCTGTAGGGACCAAACAAATACCCTCCAAGGCGGTTCACGCGTATTTCATTTAATTCTCCCCTCTCTCACAAAAAATAGTAACTACAAATGCAGTCTTCTCATTAATTTTAATTTATTCTCCGGTTCGTTTCAAAACTTCATTATAATTTATATTAATGGATTTATTTTGATGAAAAGTAATTATTAAGAACTAGGACGTAGACGACTCGGAAGCACACAAAATTCAATTTCCGGTATTAAAATTTGTTACACATTTATGGGACAGTTGGAATGTTGTGAATAGTTAAATTGTGGTTATGCACATGGATCTTAACCGCGAGCCAGGATGCAGGTCAGATGTAGTGCTTTGTTTGTTAAGTAAATATACCTCATATTACATGAGTTGTTGTTTAATAGGGATTATTAAGTGAAACTCGAATGTCTGTTGCGCTTATGGTTCCTGATACACTACACGCTCAGATATTATGGAAATCACAACAGGCACTCCGCAAGGGTCATGCCTCTCACCAATATTATTTAATGTATTTATTAATGATCTGCCCGATAATCTAGAAAAAGATGGTACCCCGACAATGTATGCGAATGATACAAATGTGATTGTTCCTGATAAATGTGTAAGTAAATGAGATATTTACGAAATTTAATGATTGTATTGCAACCATGTTCAACTGGTGCAAAGATTGCGTGCATTGACCTGAACTCTTCAAAATCTATGGCAATGCAGTTCTGCAAAAGAAATAAAAACATAAACTCTAGTTTACTGCTGAAAGCAGAAGGGAAATCAATCGCAAACGTTACTAGCACCAAGTTTTTGCGTTTATATATAGTCCAAAAACTTACTTGGAGTGTACATACATATTGAAACTATTGTATCTAAACTTAGCTATTATTGTCTTAATATTAGAAATATAAAGGGGACTGTGTCAAAGGAGGTCCTTAAGATTTTATATTTTGGTTTAGTTCGGTCCATTACAACTTTTGGAATCAGTTACTTTACTGGGGTCAAGCACATGATACATCTTAAATTTTTATAATGCAAGAAAAATATTAGACATATGTTGGGTCTGCCAATTATTGCATCCTGTGGTGAACATTTCAAAAGTCTGGTAATTATGACGTTCCCATAGCTATATCCAGTGTGTACTATTTAATACCGCAACAGATTTTGAGATATAGTGCTCGATAAGTTTTATTTGACCGTTTTGAAAAAATTGCAATTTTCTTATTTTCAAGGCCTACTAAGCTCCGCTAATTGGGTCGAGATTTCGACTATTAATTTGGATATCATATTCTATTCACAGTTGTCTCAAATTCCTCTATACCAAATTGCAGCTCGATACCTCATATAGGGTGTTTGTTATTAAATAGCCAAATTCAAAATCTCTCACCTTTCGACTGACCCTGTATAAAGTCGGCTAGGTTTATTAAAAAGGTAAAGTAGTCATTCGACTTAAGGAATATCAGACACTGAATGAGTAAGAAAAAAAAAGTTATTCTTTAAATAAATAGTGCTTCAATACATTATTCGATTGCTGTACGTAGGTGGCTTAATGAAAATTTATCAAACAAATGGATTAGACGGAATAGCTTTTCTTTTTTGTTCCTCATTTGGTATCTGATGTTGATGTCACTAAATAGGGAAGGAAAAAGAGGAACTATTCCATCCAATCCATTTGTTTGAAAAATTTTCATTAAGGCACCTACGTACAGCAACTGAATAATACATAGAATATATATTTATTTAAAGAATAACTGTTCTTTTATCTTCCTCATTTATTGTTTGATACTACTTAAGTTGAATGACTACTTTACCTTTTTAGTAAACCTAATAGACTTTTATACAGGGCCAGCCGAAAAGTGAGAAATTTTAAATTTGGTTATTGAATAACAAACACCCTATATGAAGTATCGAACTAGAATTTTGTAAAGAGGTATTTAAGACAATTGTGAATCGAATATGCTATCCAAATTGCCGATAAAAAAATTGTCTAATACTCGATTTCGAAATTTCGACCCGTTTAGAGGAGCTTAGTAGGCCTTGAAAATAATAAAATTACATTTTTTTCAAAACAGTCAAATAAAGCTCATCGAGCACTATATCTCAAAAAAAAATGTTAAATTGTGTTGTGGTAATAAATGGCACACACTCTTTATATTTCTTAATAATTCATATAAGTAAACAAAATTATGTACAAAAACGTAAGGATATTCACGACTACGACTAGGCACTAAAAATGAAATGGCTTTACCGTTCTTTAGGCTATTTGTATGCCAACAAAATCCTAGATATATAGGTGTTAAGATGTATAATAAATTAACAAATTTAAAAAAATCGATAGTAATGTAAAAATATCACAATTCAAAGCAGAATTAAAAATATTTGTCCTCAATTTCTTACGTAACTTTTTGGAAGTATTTTGACGCACTGCAGTCAATTTTGGACAAAAAAAAATCTGTTCTGTCGGTTCTTTTAAAAGGTGTGGTAGAGGAAAACTGACACGATTAAAAAATTTTCTTGTCCAACATTGGCTTCAGCGCGTCAAAATACTTCAGAAAAGTTATATCAAGAGCTTAGGCCTGTTTTTTGATTTTTTTAGGGGATAAAAGGGGGTGGTAGAGGGAAACTGACACATTTGTCCATAATTGTCTTCAGCGCATCAAAATAATTCAGAAACGTTGGTTCAGAACCTTAGAACAAAACCTTTTTTTTTGCCCTTTTCAGGAGGTAAAAGGGATGGTAGAGAAAAACTGACACTATGGAAAAAAATTTTCACTGCGTCAAAATACTTCAGAAAAGTTAGATAAGAACCTTACGACCTTACTTACCTGTGAATTATAAATTTTTTTTTTTTTTTCATAATTTTTATTAGGTTCAAGTGGCTATAGAGGGCGCTGTAATTAGGGTAAATGAACGTGATTGGTTCTATTGGAAAGATAATTGAATAAGCTTTATTTTGCAATAAAAATTTGTAATGTTTTGTTTCTCCAAAGAAGACTGTTCATAACAAATTCGGATAAAACGTTTTCTTTACAAAAGAAAAAAAATAATTTTATAGGTTATGAAAAATATTTCCAAGGAGAATGATATATACCATTTGAGTAACTGTTTAAAAAAATCTATAAAAGATGTAAATGAACTTTTTTTAGAACGCAATTTAAAGGAATGTTTTCTTTATTATTTCTGCAACATTTTTTTTGCAAGTTTTACATTTTTGTGATATAATTAATGTGTTTATTATTATTACAATTACATGTGTTATGACACCTGAGGAGACCTCGTGCCGTGTCTAGCAGTATTTAACATTTTTGTTCATACTTAACTTATTTATCTTTATCTATTTCGTTGCATTTTCTAAAAAAAATATATATTACTATTCATATGTGTATAGCTGTTAAATAAAGTGAAACAAGAAGACAGAGGAAAATAATGAGAATATAAAATAAATGTATACTTAAATGTTGCCTTGGTTATTTATAAAAGTTGCTAGTTTTTTGGGGGGAAGAATTTGTTTTATTTGTTAGGCCAAAAGTTGAAGAAATGTGGTATAATTGTATATTAGGTATTTTTTATGTCCTTTTAAATTTCTTTTTATTATAGGTTTTAATATATTCAGGCAGCCGGTTATATAGTTTGATGCCGTTCTATTTGATTTATTTCTGACAGATTGTTCTGTTATATTTTGGAGTTTGATACGCTTTTTCAATTCTATTTCTTGTTTCATATTGGTGATTTACCGGCGAGCCAAATGTGTGTTTCTTGTTGTGAGTTAAAACTATAGCCGCATGCATATACAGTCCAACGGCGTTCAGTAATTCGTTCTCTATAAATATATTTCTGCAGTTGTTTCTACTTTTTCCATTAAAAATTGCCCTTAGTATACAGTTTTGTGTTATTTGGAGAGGCTGAAGAATTGCATTGTATGTGGAGCCCCAAACGCTTATGCCTTACCTAATTATGGATTCCGCTAGGCTGTTATATGTCACTAAGAAAGTGTTTCTAATTAGGATACTTTTCAAGTTATAGAATTTATATATTAGTTTTCTTAGCTTCCCGTTTAAATATTTAATATGGATTTCCCATTTTTAGTGAATATCAACGATTATTTCACTCATTAACGCTATAGCCAATGAGAGCCCGTTTTTTCAAAACATTGCACCAATCAAACGTCATTATTAGTGGTAATTCAAGCTAGATCGGCTTTTGACAGGACCAACATGCAAAATTTATCGCTCTAATTTTTTAGGTCGCTGCAGCGGCAAATATGCGAAAATTTTTTGACGTTTTTTGTCGAGCTTTTAAGTTTTATCTATAAATATCTTCTCTAGCTTATTACTAAGTAATTGTTAACGTACTTACCTTGTAAATTGTAATATTGTATTATGTAGTAGCAAACAAAAACACACCTCAATTCCAAAGCGAATCTTGTCTGAAATATATAGGCTGTAACTTTTGCCTATCTGTAACTATGTCAGTTTTCCTAGTGTTCAATCAGGTAACAATTACACACAAAGATTGTACTTAATATAGCTCATAATATAGGAACAAGTCAAGCACAGCTTTCAATAGCTCAATAACGTAGTTACAAAGGTAAACAAATCATTTATTATAAATGTCAAGTACACATTCGCTCTGGAACAAACTAAAAATGTATAGTACTTACATATATGGTAATCTACCAAAAAGTAACTCGTTGAATCAAAGCTGTGCATCAAACATTATAATTTGTTGTATTTAAAATTCTCTTTGCTTAACAAAGCAAACCTCAACACAATTAATTCATAAACTTCGTAAGTTAAAAGTAAGGATTAAATACGTAAATATGAGTCGATGAACATTTATTTATTATGGAATATAACTTGTAGCGCTAGATGGCGCTCTCTATGCTAATCTCGGACCATGGGTGTATATTTTATTTGGGCGAGACATCGGTACTAAAGTAGTGCTCTCTCTATCGTTCCTCGTCGTATTGCACCTCAGAAACGCCTGAAAGGTGTTAAGCCAGTCTATATATTATAATATCTAAGGTTTCAACTCGTTTTATTTACTAGTTGCCATGGAAACGTCACTAGATTATTTTAAAATATAGCGAATCTCCGTTGTTTCTACTGCGTTTGTTTCAGATTTGCTGTTTTGACAATATGAGTCGGTTTGGAAATATTTATGTATATCAAATTAATGATGAAATTGAAAATAAAGGTCAGTAAACTTCAAAAAGTGACAAGAAAACGTCTGAAGGCAGTTAATGAGAAAACATAATATTGAAGATGTACTTAATGAATTATTTATTCGTGAAATATTCTCCACAAATACCACTCGTGCTTTAAATTTTGTCTAAAAATTTTTTCTCAAGCTAAGTCGCCCCTAGTTAATATAACTCGTGCAAATTGGCAGTTTATTATCAAAGATTAAATCCCTCCCGCTAAAGCGGTCGGGATTTAATCAGATAATAAACTGCCAATTTGCACTCTTTATATTACCAGGCAACACGCTTTCGAAAAAATTTTCGATAAAATTTTAAGCACTAGTGATATTACATACGATAACTCCAAGATATTTAATAGTTGTGGTGTTAAGAATGTAACTATTCGTTTTTCTATCTATAAGAATGGGTTCCGTCGGTTAGGGTAATCCTGCCTTCGTTGGGGAAAAGGACATAAATTTAGTTCTTGCTATATTTAATTTTAAAACTCCAGGTCTCATATTAATACAGTATCATCTGCATACGATATGATGTTGCATCCAAAGTTCTTGTCTAGTAAGTCGTTTATAAAATACAGAAATAGGGTGGGGCCTAGGAGGGTACCCCATGGAACTTCAGTTTTTATTATTTTTATTAGTGCTAGCAGCATTTTCAATTTTTACTTGCTGATTTTTGACAGATATTGTTTTACTAAGTTGTTGACTTTGACCTGACCCAATGCCCATCTTGTTTAACTTTTCCAGTAACTGGCTATGTGACACCATGTCGAAAGCTTTTTGTAAATCCAAAGCTAATACATTTTCGTTCTTTTCAAAATTTGTTGTAATAGTGTCAGTTAGTAATTGGAGAGGATCTTCTGTGCTTAAGTTTCTTTGGAACCCGTACTGATTTTTTGAGATAATTTTGTTTTTCTCTAGATATGAACAAAGCCTAAGGTTCAAGCATTTTTCGAACATTTTTCCGACATTATTTATCAACGATATTGGACGGTAGTTTGTCATGTGATTTTTATGTTTTGGGACGACTATACTTTCTTTGAAGGCTTCAGGTATATCTGCATGTTTGAAGATGAGGTTAATGGTATATGCTAAAGGTTTGCAAATGTGAACAGATAACAGTTTTAAGTGTTTTTGCAGTTATTCCATCTTTCCCAGGACAGGAGATATTCTTCATGGTGCAAATTATATATTCTATTTCAGTTTTGTCAACATTTTCCAAGAACATGGAGTTTAGATTCGAGTTTTTGTTGTAGTTTATGACCTAATTTTCTGTGTTTTTCGAAATGTCACTAGATATTTTTCACCGATATCTATAAAAAATTGGATGAAGGCAGTTGCTGTTTTAGCTTAGTTTGTGATTTGTGGGTTCTCGTTGTCTAGAATTATTTGCTCTACATTGTCTTTGCAGTTTTTAGTAATAGTAATAGTAGTTTCTAGGAATAAATAGCAATTTTGCAAGTAACCATAACTCGGCCACTTCTCATCGCAGAGCGTTATTCTAAAAATCAAATTGCAGGATATTAAATTATCTTTCAACGTTTTTCTTGTAAAGCCTTACTTTGTGAGTTATTCACCAAAAACTCACGTTGAAATTTCACTTTTAGACAGGAGTGAAAAAAGCACTAAATCTTAAAAAGCCGTATCTTGATCAATTCTTGACTAAATTGTCTTATATTCAAGGTAAATTCATAGTCTTCAAGTTTTATGTTTTAACACTTTTCGATAAAATTCCTAGTTTTCAAGATCCCGCTTCCTCAAAAGTTTTGTTTGCAGCCGATTTTGATCGACTATTTTTCATATGTTTACGAGACCCTAGGCAACAGCTTATTGCAAAAATCAGGTTTTAACGATTTCAAAAGACAAGACTGAAGTGTACTCCACTATAGGCAACTATTGCAAATTTAGAAAACAATAAATTTTAAAGTTAGCATTTATACTCCACCCTAATGTACAGTTCGTTAGGAATGACCTTGTATAAATAGTAGACTACTGCTCCAAGTTAAATTCTGTACAAAAACGTGAAAAAATGCACTTAAAAGAGTTATGGAAGCGACCAAAGTTCGATAATGCGGATGTAAAATACAACGAACTTACCCAGGTGCCTTTACATTAAGCGAGACACAGTGTATATAGAACCAACTATTCTGCCAAATATGCCACCCGTCTCATATTCAAATATCCCACGCGCGCGTCATGATACAACGCTCTGCAGGAAGGAATTCCAAAAACTAGTCAAATGATTGATGCGCACATGCTAAATCCAGCTTTGCCTCCGTCTTCATTAATGCTAAACTATTTTATTTGGTCAGCCAGAAAACGGACATGCAACATCCGGCGGCTTCTCGTGCCAAGCGGTAGTGCGAATCAGTAACATCTGCTTTTGACGATGTCTAAACTAACATTTCTTTAAATACAACTGGCAGCCGTAGCGATTAAAGATTTTTTATTGTGGATGATGTTAATTGTATCGGATGAGATAGATTCGATTTTAATTTGGAAAAGAAGTTGCTGTTTTATATATTTGCTTCTTTATTTGTTTGAAGTTATGAACTTAATTTGACAAGAGAAGAAAACTAGTGTGTTTATTTTTTTATTTAATTTAAGGAAATATTCATTATTCATTATAACGTTGCAGTTAAAGTTCTACAATAGTTTAGAACTATTGTGCTCAGATAGTTAACAGTGGAGTAATTCCAGGGTTCAATAAAAGTCAAGAAGGATAATTTCAATTTAACAAGATTTATTCAAGATCAGAATATTATCGACAAACAATGTTACATAATTATAATCATTCTAATACATAAAGAAAACAAGCTAAAAACGTACTCTTCGCCTGTTCACTGAACTTTTTATATAATTGTTACACATTCTATAGGATACTCTTCGCAGTTTTCTGTAAATAATGTTAGTTTTAGACATTAATTTTATAGTATGAACTTAGTTGGTAAAAGTAAAAATAAAAAGAAAACTATACCATACCCATTTGGGTTTCGAACCCGGGACCCTTGGATTCCGAGTCAAAGGCGTAAGAACTACACCACCACCAAACACGTAAAAAAATGTAAATGTTTTCATTATAAGAGGAGCTAAAATCATATTTCATCGGTTGTATATTACATTATGAAATGTATATTTGTAAAATATATAATTATTTAAATACTAAAATGAAATATCATTTCACCAGATTTCTATTCAATTACAAAAATATAAAAATCAAAAAAATTTTTTTTCAAATTTTAATCATTAATAACATTTTTAGTTACTGATCGATTTTGTTGAAAAACAATAGGGTCCTTCCTCTAGCCAACACTAACTTACTGTACAAATTTCAGCACAATCGGATTTTTCTTTCTTGAGTTATCGTGCTTACAAGAAACGTGACGGACGGACAGACGGACAGACGGACAGACGGACAGACGGACAGACGGACAGACGGACAGACAGACGGACAGACAGACGGAAATTTTGAAAGTTGTTCAGAATTCGTTCACTAACATAATGGTATGAAAATTTTTTCTCTAAGAGCGATATTTACTGATTTAGAAATGTGCCGATCAAATACAATATACTCTTCGTTTTTGCGAAGAGTATAATAATATAAAACTTGACTTTAACTAAACCCAGCAACCTTTACTATATCAAGTAAATATTTATGTGTAATTCTTAAATCGAAGTCGTTCAAGGCAAAGATGAAATAAATAATGTGACAGTTAATACTTCAACTGAAGCTTTGATATTCGATTAATTTAATAACTTTCTCTTTAACAGTTAGTTGACATTCAGTCTAACTGATATTTATTATTTTGACTTTTAACTGACAGCTGTCACTTTAATAATTAGTTAATTTGACATTTGTCACTTTAGCAATTAACTGACAGCTGTCACTTCAACAATCAATTTGTCTGTCACATCTCACTTTTAGACTCAGTTGACACGACGCTTGTCACTTTGACATTGAATTTACGCGACGCTTGACACTTATTAAGTTCGTAATGTCTTAATAAAATATTGGTAGCTTAATCACACAAATGCCACTGGCATATGATAGAGGTAATTCTTTACGTAATCGCAGATTCGGACAGATCTCATTCTAAAGACTTATATCGGACAGATCTCAATAATAAGCCAACATTACGTACTCAGATTAGGACAGATCTCTACTTTGAGCTTCAGAATCTCCTACTATCTAGCCAACATCATTTGTGCAATATCGCGCCAATATTTAAGGTTAAGGAACTTTACTGACTGATCCCGGAATAGGAATGAATAAATGAGCTCCTGTGATGCCTTTTATAGTAAATGGTTGCTAGGTCCATTTTCTTAGTTACCAAATTACTATAGATACAGAGAAATAGTTCGTTCGTAATGATGAATCTGATTTATCCTCGTTAGTATGTATTAACCCATTATCAATCTTTGAAAACTGTTGGTTAATAACTTAAAAAAGATATTCATCATTACAACAAATACTCTTACTGCTGGATGAACAAATAAACCATTGAAATGTTTCGTATGTTTTCGTAATTATATTAAGTCAACATGACAATTGGTTCGCTAAAAATCTGAAATATGACCTGGACAATATTTTGTACTTAAATATACAGGATGTAATTAGTTTCATGTAATCAAAAAAACTAGTAGTGGGGAACGATTTGACAAACAAAAAAACTTTATATATCAAAATAACCTCACGGGATTTATACTTTTGTACTTTTGGACATATAATAAATAAGAATTTCGAAAATTTGTAATAATATTGTTCGAGAACTAGGCTTTATTATATTCACGCCTTGCTCTCATGATCACAATTGTAGTTCTACTATCGTTCACTGTGTGGCGCCACGAATAACAAAGCTAAAATGTATTTGTCCCTCCCTGTATTACCTTTCTCACTCATCTTCAGCTGTCAGTTTTCTATTTTCGTGTACTGTAATGGTCGGCTACGAAATACTTGCCGGAAAATGGTTGAAAATAAACGAAAATATATTTCATCACCGAAGATTCATAATCTTTCAAAGACGTATTCGTCAATGAAAAAGAAAAGGTGACGCAACGATGTAAATACATCCCAACAAATAGGGAAATGGAGGACGTAGCTAGTCCCTAGTCACAGTAAGTTGAAAGCAAAATTCAGAATTTAATTTCAGGTTTTGGTTGAGAATAGGAAATATTATACATAGTGGATTGGATAAAGTGCACTAGAAGGTCGTGAATAAAGCAGACTGGTTATATAAATTATAAACCTAGTTGACTTCGTTATAAGTCTTCTAGAAGGTCATGTATATGACAAGCAGCAGACCCCTTTGTAAAAATTAGAAACCTAGTTAACTTATGTAAGTTTTCTAGAAAGTCATGTGTATGACAAGCTGCAGACCCTTATAAAAATTATAAGCCTACTTGACTTGACTAAGTCTCTAGAAGGTCATGGTATGACAAATTGTTGGTTGGCCAGGAAAGAGAAATTTAAAAACAGGTATGTATTTAACATTTTAGGTAGTATATATCGACATAAGAAAAGTACAGGTGCAAAAGAAATAAGCCCATCAAACTTGGACAAAGCCAACGGGGAATTCAGAAAGAAGAAGGGGGGGGACAAGCTCTCGCATGTAATTGCCAATCAGTAAATGATGCAGTTAGAGGTTGTTGGCAGATCAGATATATACCATGAGCAGTCTCTGTTCAGCCAACGTGGTTAGTGGTAGCCTCGACAAATTTGTCAGGGGAGTTACTGCAGAACACACCCTTGAATGGTTGATTATTTGGGGACAATTTATCAGAAAGATTTGAATTTAAAAACGCCTCGTATGAATTTACAGGAATTCCTTGGTCTCTGTAATACTCTCTTAGACTTTAACAAACTCTTAATAAGGGTAGTAATAAAACATCTTTATTAAAAAAATTAAAAAAAATAATAATAAATATACAGAGTGAAGTTTAGACCCTAAAGGATTACTCTTACACTTAACTCTATGAAGCACTTAAGTTATTACAATTAAATTTTACGGGCACGCAAAAAAAAAACAAAGTATCCCATTATTATTTCTCTTAAATAGTATCAAAATTGATGCTCAGTAATAGTGCCTTTTAGCTTACACTTAAATGGTAAGGATTACAGGATTTGGAGAAGTAGGTAAAGAATTATGTTTTTATTGCATTTTAAGAGAACGATTTTAAATAAGGATGTTCTAAATCTGGTATATTGAACATTATCTCATGGAATAAGCAAAGGATAAGAGGTGTAATTTTGTCCTATTATTTACATTTAATCAATGTAATATTTATTCTAGCAGATCTTGGCTTGTCATGTTTACGGAGCCCATATATAAGTCTACAACATGAATTTCTGTAATCTGCTTCAGTTTGTTGTGTTCAAACAGAGTTCATAGGTATATGAAACTACAATAATTTAAGTGTGTTACTTAACACCAACACTTCACAGAGATTTTAGACGTATTGAAATTTAATATATGTCTGTGGAGTGTAAAGGTTTTAAATTCATGTAGATTTTTTGAATTACCTTGTTTACTTGTGAATTGAATTTTAAGGGTTGTCAAATATTACACCCAAAACTTTCTGCTGATTTAATATGGAAAGAATTTCTCCATTTATTTTATTTGCATCAAACTATTACATCTCTACTTCATTTATGCCACGGAACATCAGTAGCGTATCTGTATGTTTTTTCTGTTGGTCAGTAACCCATGGGAATCGCAAATTTAAGAAAAGTAACAATATAAGTTTCTAGAAATTTATACAATACTGATTTTATGATGTTGGAAGTTTCCCAGAGAAGCACCTTGAGATACATAATTGACTACGTGTCATTCAAAGATATAAGAACTGGCAAATATTTACTATAGATTGTAGAGAAAAAATAACTAAAATATGCCCCATCACTGAGTTTAGGTGGCTTTATGTAAAACAATTTTAACAGGCTAAATACTTGACTTAAAAGCCTATGGGTCATACAAAAATAATATCATAATTGCACGGTGGAATAATTTTTTGACCAGAGATGTAAATATGGTAAATCATTTGAAAATTTATAAAAGATGTAAGTATATAAACATAAAAGTACTTAACAACAACATAAGCAAACTTTTGTTGTTTTTAAGTTAAACTAAAATTTAAAATGATTTTATCATAAACATTCTCAATTAAATGATTATTTTTAATGCCATGTCATATAAATAATTAAAATATTTACAATCATTGTAAAAGAAATTGTTTAGCAATGCTTATGCTTATTCTTGTAAACGTAGGCGTGTCAAATATATATAAATATATAAATTAATTACAGTTAAAATTCTAAATGTACCATTGCAATTCATCTCACAAACACTTAAGTCCTGCAAAAATTCCAAGGCATATTTTGCAAATGAATATACAGTTAATGTGTGCATTGTTTCCCCAATTTATGATGCCATATCTCAAATGGCAGTGAAAATTTACAATGCCTAGACATAAACCTTAACCCATAGGAGCTAAACTTTAATCTAAAGGGCCTTCCATAGGAGACAATACACATAGTGACGGCATCCAGAAGTGACATCAATGAAAAATAACACAGTGGTTGTTTAAAATTATGGTGGAGATATTGCATATAATAATAATAATAATAAATGTTTTATTGCTTCAGGCTGAAATATACAAACAATAAGATAACAATATACGAAATAATTATGCCTGAATGCAAAAGGCAGAGTTCGCACTTATTCGATGTGAACATCGAAAAAGCAGCGCTCTTACACTCAACCTTAGCCTCGTTGTATATAATATCAACTTATCCCACATACAATTACTTCGTTTATTGAATTCTGCCATTCTTAACAGATTTTTCTGAAAAGGTTTCCTTCCGTAAATGCTCTCGCTCTGCCTTAGTATTGATGCCTTTTTGATAATTAGAGTATAACAATAAAATTAAGAGATTTTCAAGGTGTACAAACCTTAAGCCTACTGCTTCAAGATATGGTAGTATATTATGGTACCCCACCATAATTGTAAACTACTTAAATACATTTTTGTATACTTTCCTTGAATATTATATGAATTAATCACCCTCATCCTTGTTCTTATAACGATTCGTAATTACAAACAATTTCTATGATTGAGCTTAATAACAGTCATCAAATGAAAACAAGTTCTGAGATTTTATCAGCCAGTTTCACAATCGTTATTTAACTAATGGTTATGATTTGACCAATAGTTTTATTATAAAAATCTGTTACATTAACAGCCAGTTTTACAATTGTTGGTTGATTAATAGTTAGGATTTGACCAATGATTTATTACTATAAAGGCAAGGATGTCTGGTAAAGTTGTGTTTACTAATAATTATAACTTTCATAGTACAGGATCCGTACCTATCTTAGACTATCAGGTTCTGGTTTTAGTCAACCAAAAAGATAGCCAGTGATTGTGAGGCTGGCTGTATGACTGATAGGATTTAAAATTTAAGGGCATTATAATGAAATATTTAAACGCTCAACAGGGCAGTACAATTGTTCGGAATAATTTGCAAGGGTTACAACAGGCATATTGTAAAAAAAAACAAAAAATTCAAATATGCTCACATTAAACGAAATACAGAACATGTTTAGCGGAACCTTTAAATTAATATTCTTGTTTATGGAAAAGATTTTAATGCAATCTCTCGAAGATCTCAAATCGCTCTGAACATCTACAATTGTGATCATGAGAGCAAGGCGTGAATATAATTATAAGATTAAACGAACTTACCTTAAGTGAAGTTCGATCTTAATTATATGAACGCCTTGCTCGAAATGATCAAACCCTCCCCGCCCACTCAGAGTTACCTTTTGCGGTACTGAACTTAGAGTTGTTAAGATTGCTATTCAAAATAAAACGATTTTATTTTCAAGATCGAATTGTCAACTCCATTATTTAAATTACCTATTCGTCTTACGTGGAAATATCTACAATTTGTTATGCAATCCCAAATATTCCGTAGGTAGTATGTATTTGGCAGATCAAATAATAATACAAAAAATTATTTATTTTGGTAAAGATTAGATTGATTCGAATCTGAATTTTCAAAGACCAAATTTAACAGCTCTAGCTACTCTAAATAAACCCTTGATCATTTGATTTGAGATCATATTAGGTCCGTTCCTTTGCACGGGAAGTGTGACACTAATTTTGAGTGACAGAGATGGCATCAATGCGGATATCATAAGTTAAAGCGAGACAATCTTACACCAGTGCAGCTAAGCGCTACACTTGTAGTGCAAAGGAATGAACCTATCTTGCTCTAAAGAAAGTGACAGCTGAAGATGAGTGAGAAAGGTAATACAGGGAGGGACAAATACATTTTAGCTTTGTTATTCGTGGCGCCACACAGTGGACGATAGTAGAACTACAATTGTGATCATTTCGAGCAAGGCGTTCATATAATTAAGATCGAACTTCACTTAAGGTAAGTTCGTTTAATCTTATAATTATAGTCGCGTCTGGCCGCGCGTGATACTCTGACATTTGTGCAGATAGTACCGGGTATGTCGAAGGAATAAGCCGACGGCGCCTAAAAAGGGTCGGCCTGTTTAAACCCCTGCGGCTATTCTGTGGTTTTTATTTTGCACAAAGATACAACGAGTTATTTATATTTTCATAATTGGTATAAAAAGTTCGGTTGAAGCGGGCCCATCAAAGTGCTGCGCTTCTTGCTTTGAGGCCGCGCGGCGGCGAGAATGCAAGTCGGTAATCTTTACACTTTTTTATGACTTTTTAAAAGTAAGTAAACTTCTCTGATTCCCCAGAAAAGCAGTGGTTCTCAAATGTCTCCTACCTTGACATTCAGATTTTGACCTAGGTCAGTTTTTTTCAAAAGTGCCCCTAAGGGAAAAAGTCATAAAGGTTTTTTGTTTGTCTAGTCGGTCCCCATTACCAGTTTTTTTTTTAAAGACATACTTAAAACTAATAAAAAAAAAACGAGAATTTACCTACTTTTAATGTGCTACTGATTTAATTCTGATCACACTTATTTAAAAAGTTAATCGATTATTCTCTAAAAATATAATATTATATCATTGGAAAAGATTATCAAGAGATTTCCCCCTAGGGAAGTCACTATCGATCTCAAAAATATATGTTTTTCTAAGTTAAGAATTGTTTAAAAGAAAAAATAAAAACGATATAAAATCTCGCCCACTACATGTTTAATCAATAAACTATTCCATTCTATTATCAAGAAATCTCAAGCCACCGAAAGGTTGTACAAGTTTTTTCATCCTCATTAAAACACTTCAAGATGGCATACAAATTATTTGAATTAGAATTACTATTACAAAATAATTTGAAATTTTATTTGTCATACTGGCATTGGCATTGGTATATTCAATCTAATTGATAGACCCATAACAAAAAAGACTCACATAATTATTGAAAAATGTAATTTTGGATATTAGTAGTGCTTTAGTAAACACCTTGTACTGTTGATTTGAAAATTATAACACCAGAGTAACACTAAACACTATTTTATTAACTTACTATTAATTACAACAAATAATTAGTACTTTAAATCAATAATTTAGTCATTTTATCACTTCGTCACCTCAGGATTGGTTTGTTCAATATCCACTTTTTACGGAAATTACACTTTTAACACTGGCTAATTTTTGGGGTTCATTTGTTCAATATCCAGCACAAATAATTTGTCTATAAGGTCAATTTAATTTTATTTGGAAATTAATTTTGTTCAATATCAAAACATCTGTAAAATTTTCAGTATTGTTATATCCAATATCCGGATATTGAATAAACCAACAGCATATTGTAGTAATAGAATAATTTTGTTCAATAGGCGCCATAAATTTTAATGTTGCTTTGTTCAATATCCCTAACAGCCAATCACGTTACATACATAAGTCACATGCTACTATGTTAAATTGCTAATAAGTGAGGTTATATTTTAACAAGCAAAAGTTTCTTCTTAACTGTAGTGTTCGTATTTTGTATTTATTTAACGAGTTGAATAGTGAAAAATGTTAGACGAGGAATCACCAATTCCAAGTGTTTCCTCCGATGTTTGGAAGTAAGTTGAATTATTTAATTTTAAAAACTCGTATTAAGAAAAATGTTGTTTTAGTGTATTAAATGAAATCATCATAGAGACACCCAGTCCAGCAAATAGTACTGTGTTTAAAGATAAATTGCAGCATGTAAAGAGAAATCTTACGTTTGATAAGGAAACAGTTATTAAAAATGAATTGTGTTCAAGAGAACATGTTCCAATAAAATCCAGTAATACAGATGGAAATATTATAATTCAAGAAATTATAGTTATCAGACCCGAAACTGAAAATAATTTACCACTCGAAATTTATGAAACCCAGCAAATAATAACTAATACCGAGACTAATACTAACCAAAATTATATTGATCCAGAACTTGAAAACTTGATTCCTTTACCAGGCTGTTCAAACGATAAGCAAAATAAAAAAACTAGAAAACGTCTGTCTCATCCAGAAAAGTGGGTAAAAAATGAAAGAAAACGTAAGCGAGAATCTGGACAAGAATATACAGATATTAAGGGGAAGAAAAGGCCAGAAAGAGAAGAAAAAGGCGTATGTGCACCACACTGTTGTTATGGCTGCATGGAAAATTTTTCCAAAGAAGATAGGGATAAAATTCATAAACAATTTTGGTGTCTGAGCGACAATAAGAAAAGCCATTTTTATAGTCAAACTACTAAAAAAATTGACCCCATACGAAAGAGAACCTTAAAAGAAACAAGCAGAAAATGTAATACGTTCTTGTATTATTTTAATTTTAAAAACGATACTATTAGAGTGTGTAAAGATTTTTATTTGAAAACTCTTGACATTAGCCAGCAGAGAATTTACTACTTTTATAAGAATGTTCAAAGTAAGGAAACGTCAATTCCTCGGTCACCTTTAAAAGGTAAAAATACTAAAAAACGCACTCCGAATAATAAAATACAAGAAGTGAGAGATCATATTTCAGCTTTTCCAACAGTAGAGTCTCACTACTGCAGAACTAATAGCAGCAGACAATATTTAGAGGCAGGGTTAAATATTACCAAAATGTATGACCTTTATAAAGAAAAATTTGAAAATCCTGTTCCATATCACATTTATAACACTATTTTTAATACTGAGTTCACCTTGGCTTTTCATAAACCTAAAAAGGATAGATGCGACAAATGCGAAGCATATGGAGCGAATAAACAACCAACTGAGCAAGAACTAGACGACAACGATGATCATATAAAAAGAAAAGATATGACTAAAGAAGAAAGAGATAAAGATCGAAATATAGAAAAAGTTATAACAGTAGGAGAACAAGTTGCAATTATTTGCCTGGATTTGGAACATGTATTTACATTACCTAGGGCAGGTGTATCAAATTTTTACTACAAGTGTAAATTAAATGTTCTAAACCTAACAGCTCACTGCAATATAAATAATCATGTCTATAATGCCATTTGGAATGAATCATTCGGTGGCAGATCTGCAAATGATCTTGCAGGTGCTTTGATTAAAATTCTTAAACTTGCAGTTACGGATGTACCGACTATTACGAAAATAATTTTATGGTCCGATAGTTGTGTATCCCAGAATAAAAACTCGCATATGAGCATGGCTCTGAAATATTTCTTAGATTCTCCACATTCTAAAAATGTTAAAATAATTGAACAAAAGTTTTCCGAACCCGGTCATAGCAGTGTGCAGGAAGTTGATGCTGCACATAGCGTTATAGAACGATATTTAAGAAATCTAGAGATTATGAGTCCTGTTTCACTTATAAAACTATTTTTTAATTACCGTCTAAAAAATACAAATTTATTGTGTTACAAATGCAACAAAATGATATTTTTAATTATAGTGCAGCTGCAACGTTGTGTAAAAATTTTTCGGTCATCCCATATACAAAATTAAAACATATTGTATATGAAAAGGGCAATAAACTAAAACTAAAATATAGAAACACGTTTAGAGAAGAGTTTGTAGAGGTTGCTTTGAGAAGTGACGCTCAACTAAGAAAATTAAAGAAAAAAGATTTAGAGGAACTTCCTAAGCTAGGAATTTTGAAACAGAAATTAGGACTGTCGGCCGTAAAAGTGAAACATTTAAGAAGCATGGTGCCCTATATGGAGAATGATTTTGACAAAGATTACTATAAATCCGTTTTACTAAAATATTAGTTTTACCTATATAAACCCAAACCTATTTTACTGGAATTTTAAGAAATAAAGATATTTTTAGTTATTTCCTTTTTTTATTTATTTATAAATTACCAATCAACAGATCCACGGACTCAATTACAGACTGTTTCAAGTTACCACTACCGTAACTTAAAGTTAAATTATTAATTAAATACTGTTAAACTAATATTATAATTTAAAAATTAACTAATGCCAGAAAAAAGTGTAATGAATTTAATGGCATATTTATAAGTCGCCAAACTAACAATTTCTAATACTATTTTTTGGATTTGGTGTGTTCAATATCCATGAAAATTGTTCAATATCCCTTAAAATAAAATATGAATATATGATTGGTACTTTTTGTTCAATATCCATACATTAAATGCTAAATTATGCAGTTATCGGCATGATTTTTAGACTGTCAAAAGTATTAATCTATAATACGCGTGGGTTTATAATAATATCTATCACCAAAAAGTTTGACAAGTCCTGCAAATCAAATGTATGAACTAATATAGCTTACACGGCTGCTCCTCTAAAATTCTAAAAATGGTTTATTGAACAAACCAATCCTGAGGTGACGACTTTACTTCTTTATTTGTCCTCACTGTCTGAACTGAACTGTACTGCTCTCACTCGGCTTCTCCATTCCCTTGTATACCTAAAGATGAAAGCTCTAGAATACTTTCAAACACCGTGTAATTTTACAGTTGTCTAAAAAACAGCAGCTCCATCTCTGGGATGATTGCTGAACTAACTAACGATGCTTAGTTTCCTTCTAACTTAGAGGAAATTCCTATAGATGTGTGTCTATAAGTATATAAAGCTGTAACACCAGATAACATTCATATACTCAATATCTAATATTTAATATGAAAAATCTGTAAAGGCATTTACACAAAAGTTCCCTTCCTGTTTGTCACTTTCAATTTATTAACGACCTCGAGGGCACGTACCAAAGCTTCCGTACTCTTTGGTGTCTTGTTAACATAAGAGCCTCGCCTCTTCATCCCTTATACCATCCAAAAAGGCGCCTACTGTTGATTGTTCTTGGAATTCTCTTGGTGCACTCGGATATGCCAGATGTGCCAGTCTCTCTATCGCAGCTTCGAATTCTTGTAAGCTTTCCCAGCCTTTTGCGTCTGTGATTTCGTCTGAGCCTGGTATACTTGGGCGAGGTGTTGGTCGCCATATCTCAAGTCCAATGCGACCTCCAAAACTGTCAAGTCCCTTTGTTCTTCCACGGGGATATTCTGACATAAACTTGACGCTGGGCGCTTCAGCGGTAGAACTAATGCCATAGCGTTTTCTCGTTATTCCAGTTATTCGCAGATGCAGCTACCTCTAACTCTCTCTTATAGGTGGTAAAGCCGTCAAAGGAGAGAGGTTTTAACCGAGGACCTGATGATGCTACTAGCTGACCTCCTTTCTCTCTCAATTGTCGTTTAAGTCGCTCTACTTCTCTTTCGACCTCACTTCTTTCTTCTTTGATGTCACTTACTTCCCCTGTTACTTGACTGACTTCTGTCTTGACTTCGACTACTTTACCTTCAACCTTGTTTATCTCTTCTTTGATTTCACTCTTTAGTTCCTCATTAACAGAAATGACAGCGTCATGTTTTATTTTTCCTTGTTCATTAAGAATTTTTCTTAATTCCTCCTGGCATCTTTCTTACTCCTCTTGGCGTTTTATTTCCAAGTCTTCCATAATTTTCCTGAATTCGTCTTTCTCATCTTGACGTCTTCTTTCTTGCTCTTCTTTTTCTTCTCGATGTATTCTTTCTTGTTCTTCTTTTTCTTCTGGGCGTCTTGTTTCCAGAACTCCCATGCCTGTTTGTCACCTTCTATTTATTAACCATTTCTTTTAAATGACCACTCTGTCATTCGTGATAACCACATTCTAATTTTATTTTCTTGCGTCGTTTCTTTATTAATTAATTTTTAAAAGTGAGCACCTCCACCTCCATACACTTGTAAGAGTATTATCGAGTTTCCTCCTCGATAATGGTGTCAACTACAATTATTTTCACCATAATTTCTTAATTCCAATTATTTTTTGGGTGACCACCCTGTATGTTTTTCATTAAAGTGTATCGAGTTTCTTACTTAACAGCTGTATTAACTACATGCGGAATATCATTGTCCTCTGTCACATTTTTTCTTTCGTGAATAATTTTTTTACGGGTGTCCACCATGTATTTTTCACTAAAAGCATAGCAGATCTCTTCACTTAAATTTGCGTTAACTACATGCCAAAATGTACTATCATTGTTCTCTATCATATTTTTAACGATGATATTTTTTTTCGCCGTATTAGATTTCCTTTTAGGTAATAGTATAAACTACATTCCAAACAGTATTTCCATCATAATTTCTTAATTAATTATTTTTTTAGTGACCATCTTTTACTTTTTTCATTTTAGTAAGACAGGTTTCTTCCTTGACAGCTGCGTTAACTAAATGAGAGATATTGTTGCCCTCCGTCACGTTTCTTTAGTTAATTATTGTTTTTAACGGTGTCCACCCTGTAAACTATTATTTACTAAAAATATGACAGATTTCTTCCTTGATAATTGTGTTAACTACATGCCATAAACATTATAGAAGTTTTTTTTTTTTTAACTGTTTAACGTCGACCTATTTCCTCTACCAGGGCCTATCACCGACGCCAGGAGACGAGCTACCCCCAACCTGGAAATTTTGCCGAACCTCTTCCCTTAAGAAGAGTAGGGATCTTTTACTTGCCTAACATTTAATAGACAAGGGACCGCCTGCTTTACATCCCCTCCGAAGGATGGTATATCCACTACGTAATCCTCGTCTGAAATTACGTAACTTCCGAGTATACACTGATATACAAGCCTCTAGAAGGTGGGACGAGAACGCTGTATTTCCCAAGATGGGAGCCCATCCATGTACTAACCGCGCTCGACGTTGCTTCAACGGAATATCGACTGATATTCACATTGAAGTCGCCTCTACGCTCGCCCCCATTTTAGAAGTTAAGACTGGTCTCCTTAGAATGAACATTTGTGTTGATTCTTCAGGTGGTAAGGATACAGTAATACAATAAATTACCAGACTTGCTATTTATAGCGAATAATTTGATTTTAACACAAAGCTCAGGAAACAAGATGTATTTTTTATGAATTTCATCTTCTGAAAATAGGTTTAAACACCTTGTAAACGTCTGTGTGTGCTTGTGTGGGATTATTGTTCATCATTGCTATAAGAAATTTTAATTTCCCTGCTGTCGGATTTCGACGATTAGTTTATATTAATGCGAGTTCCTTTCATATCAAAATAACCTCACGGGATTTATAATCTCATAAGCTCACCTGAAATTTTAATTTTCTTCGACTGTATAAATAGAAGCAGATTATACTCAGATGTATTATTAATTTTATGATATATAAGAGCGCAGTTTAAAAATAGCATTAAATTAATTGGTATATATTTTCACTAAAGCTCTTATACAAACAACTTTCCTTTTCAAATTTTGGCCAAAAGTAGGTATTCAATATTTTTAAGTATGAACTTTGATTAAAATACTCCTGAAATAAGTGTGGATAGATAATTCTATTTTTTATAATTGCGTACCATTTTAGGTTTTTTCAGTAATATCAAATTTTCGCATAATTTTTTTAAACTCTGTAGACTAATATTAACAGTAGGATACTTTTCTTCAAACGATTCAGTCGCATGTCGATAGGAAATGTCCCCTATACCTAACATTTCACTAAATAAATTCGTTATTATAAAGTAGGCAGGATTCGAATTTAAATTAACACACAGTAATTATAGCAGAAATCTCATAGGTATTTTTATTTTATTATTTCTTACATACAGAAAGATAGAGAAACTGAGGTATTGAAAAAAATAAACGATTTAAACAAGAAGTAATTTCAATTTGTAAGTAAGACTAAGAGAGTAATTATAAGCAACTTTTTCAAACAGAATTTTCATTAAAAATGAAAAACAAAGTTAGTTTACTCTTAGCTAAAATTCATATCTGAAATTTTTGATCGCTCTGTATAAAAAAAAATAATTTTCTTAATATCGCATTTTTTAAGAAGCAAAACCTTTTATGAGGCCTTTTGTCGAAAAATTAAAATTGAGGTCCACTTGTGGTACAGACAATCACATCCAGGGTCACCCTGTATACATGTTAATATGAACGTATACAGAAACCTAAAAGTTAATAGACATAGAAAGTTCCTGTATATGATTATTGCACTTAAATAAATTTTCTTTTACTTTAACACATTTCGTAAGCGTAAAATAATCTAGTAAGTATGTCCAAAATGATAGAAATTGTCTAGTTTTGATGAGCCATATCTCGAACGCTTTATTATTTGAGATCCTTTTTCGGGAAGTCATAATCCACAACATACTATATTTTCAGCCACTTCCACTGAAATTCAATTTCCATAAGAATTGTGTGGATTTCTTTCCTAAAGACTGGTAAGATGTTAGATATATATTTTAACATTTATTCATTTTATTCTAAGATAAAAATGGTAAGTGCTGCTTTGGGTAATTTGCAACACAAACCGCCCATTTAGAGAAATAAAATTGAAGATATCATCTATAGTACAGCATACGACCCGAAAATGTAGTTCCTGTACTGCTGATAACGTATTTCAGGAATATTATTAAATATAATATTAAGATAAATACGAAATAGTCTGTCAGCAAAGGTATCTCCGTGGAATGTTTAATGACATAGGTATCTCTTCATCAAGAAATTTAGATTGTCAATGGATATGGTGATGTAAATCGTATGAGAAAAAAGTTATGGCATGAAAACAAAATGGGGTCAAGGAGCTACCGCACGGGGTACTGGGTTTGCTACATTGGTATCTAACATATTTGTTAATTACCAATGTAACTGACTACGCTTCTAGAACTCTTAAGACTCCTTACCAGTGTCATAGGACGAGTGTTAGAGGCAACAGGACTACCAAGAAAGTTGGAAGTTTTGTATTTTTTTTGCCTTGTTTAAATTAACGTCCTGACGAAGTTTAGCTACAGCTGTTCCACTACTCAGCGCCCCATTGAGTCGGTATTCCTCAAAAGGAATTTGAGTTTCGGCACAATGTTGTGAAAGTTTTATATATTGTATACGGGGTGTTCCTTAATGACGTGCTAATATTTCAGGGTGTGTTCCTTAGGCCATTTTATGAAGAAAAGTTCATATGAACATATGTCCGCAGCGGCTTAAATTTTTTGCTTCAGGGTATTGAATTTTTCTTAAATCGTTCAGTTTCCCTCCACCACCCCTTTCGTCTATTAAAAAAGGGCAAAATAGGTCTTGCCCTACGGCTCTGGTTTAACTTTTCTGAAGAATTTCAACATGCTGAAACCAATTTTAAAAAAATAGGGAATAAAAGGGGGATGGTAGATAAACTGCCCAAAAGACCCCACACAGATCTTAATGAAATCGGCCACCGGTTAAATTGGCTGAATTTTTAAGAGATGCAATTATACATTCTTGTAAACTCTGTATCTTCTCTATCTTTTAATTTATTGATGGGGTATTAGAAGACAAAGGTGCAATTACCGAAAGTTTTTCAATCAAAGGTTTTTGATTAGAGAGGCACATACTTTATGTCTCGCTTTATGTAAAAAAAGTTTTAGCCCTTTTTTTTGCCCTTTTTAGGTTTAACACCAAGGGGTGGTGGAGGGAAACTGACACGAAAAAAATGTTTGTGTCCAAGATTGGGCTTCACTGCGTCAAAATACTTCAGAAAAATTAGATCGGAACCTTAGGACAAGACCCTTTTTTTCGGACACCTGTGTAATTAATGGAGTTTTATAAAACCATTAACGTAGAACAATCATATTTTTAATCCAGTAGTAAGATGAAGATTTTTATTGGAATATTTAACAGTCTATTGTGCTATTTTGGACTTACTGTCACCACATATCTACTTGACCGACATACTAACTTTACTACCGATACGATAGCGTTGCGAGTTTAATCGTGTTAGTGGCGATCAGGCTTGGTCGCACTATCTGACGTGTACTTGGTTCGATGCCCAGCTCTGACACTGCCAATGTTGTGGGTAATGGATGTTCCTGCTTTTTTCAGATGTGTACCCTATTCTGGGCAGCCTTGGCTTTTGCGTGTTTATTAGGGTGGCCCATCTCTATAGGGGGTGAATTTTTTTTGCGTATTTTTTAAGTCTCACCCCACAAAAATATACTATTATACTAGGAATAATTTATGTCAAAGTTTCAGATAATTCGGTGAACGGTAACCCGTGCCGCATTCAGGTAGAAATTTGTAGATAAGATTTTATTACGGTAATACACTTAAATTTTACTTAAAATACAAATATCTACCTCTTTTCTCATAATGTTTTATTGGTGTAATTATTTCCTAGAAATTATTTGTTTTGGAAGTTTGGAAATATAATGCACCTACGGTAGGTTTTTATGTCAGTTTGCAATTGTGTTTTACAGTGGTGACATTATAAGTTCTAGCATACGTTCCTTTTTGAAAAAACACTTAACGATGGCTGATGTTAGATCCTTACGAAAGGATACTTTCATTTACTTAGTTGCACACTATTCGTCACAAATCATTGGCAATAAATTGCCGCCTAATAGACATAACATAAACATAAACATAAACACAAGACAAGTATTACAAGTGCTCTTTTATAACATTCGTGAAGTGAAGCTAAGTGTACATGAAAGTGCTAAATTAACAATAAAAGAGGTGTCAGTTTTTTCGGATAAATCTCGCATTCTCATTATGTTAAACAACTAGATAAACTTTATGCAGAGTGGAGGAAATTACAAAAATCGGCTAAAAGGGCCAGTGCGGGAGTTAAAGAAAAAAAATTCGTTGAAAAATTGGACGATCTCTTTGACATTTCTCATGCAAATGCATTGGAGTTGATGAAGATAGATGAAGATAAGCAGTTTTTAATTAACCAAAGAAAAAAGGGACGTCCTGGATTTATGCATGGTATTGATTACCAACTTGCCTCTCAAGAAAAATCAGCTGAGGAGAAATTACAGAAATTATCCGAACGAATGCAACGAAGTCAACAAGAAAAAGCTAGATTAGAGGAAACAGTCACCTGTCCATCATCAAGTAGTAATTCAGCCGACTCCAACGAAAAATGAAGATGAAATAATTGAAGCCCAAGAAGAGTTGTTACAAGACCAGCCTGGCCCGTCACAGCCAAAAAAGAGGAGATTGTATGGAACATGTAACATCATCACACCAAAAATAGCCGCTGCATTTGATGCTTGCAAAATAAGCGACAGGTATGGAGTCCATATTTTGACGGCAGTAGCAGAAGCACTAGGACATGACACCACATCTTTGTCCATCAGCAGAACCACACTTCAGCGCTCTAGACAACGCATCCGCGAAGAAAGAGCTGAAATATTAAAAACTGCCTTCGGTAATTCTGAATTGCCGGCCCCAGTCATCCATTGGGATGGAAAACTTTTACCTTCTCTCACTGGAATGGGAAATATCGATAGACTTGCTATCTTAGTTACTAGTGGAGATATTGAACAACTACTTGGAGTACCAGCTTTGCCCAATTCAACTGGATGAGAACAGACTGAAGCAGTTTATGATGTGCTTTGTGAATGGAATTTGGACGAAAAGGTAATAGCTTTGTGTTGTGATACAACAGCATCAAATATGGGTTATATAAATGGGGCAGCCACACTATTGCAACAAAAATTAGAAAGAGATATTCTATATTTTCCTTGTAGACATCATATTTTTGAAGTGGTTTTTGAGAAGTGTGTTTGACACAAAAATGCCTTCCTCATCTGGTCCAAATGTGCCACTATTTAAACGTTTTAGGGAATTTTGTCCTAAAATAGATCAAAATAAACTAAAAACTGGATTTCAGGTATGAAAAATTAAACACATTTTACAACCAGTTAAAGCCGAAATTGTAAAGTTTCTAAATGCAGCTTTGACTTTGCAACAGCCTCGTGATGATTATAAAGAATTTTTAATGCTTTCTAAACTTTTTGTTGAAGAAGAGCCGACTCACACGACATTCTATCAACCAGGGGCATTTCATCATGCACGTTGGATGGCCAAAGCCATTTACTGTCTAAAAATATATTTTTTTTCAAGATCAGTTCCAATTAACTAAAAAAGAAAAAATAGGTATTGAAGATATATGTCTCTTTATTGTAAAGGTTTATGTAAAGGCCTGGTTTACAGCGTCATTTGCTAGTAAAGCACCGCTTCATGACTTACACTTTTGTAAAGAACTCATTAATTATCAAAATATTGACAAAGAAATATCTCAAGCCGCAAGTAGGAAAATAGTGAACCATTTGTGGTACCTTAATTCAGTAAATGTTAGCTGATCTTTCTTTGATGACGATATTTCAGTTACCACTAAAAGAGAAATGGTTAAAGCTTTGAATAGGAAAGCACCAAATCAAGAGGGTATTAAACGACTTATGATTAGTAACATTACTGACGTTGAAAACAAGGAAATTCAGGACTTCATATGCGAGAACACTAAACAGTTTTTTAAAAAATTAGGTTTGTCTATGGAATTTTTGGAAAATGATCCAACAACATGGAGGGAAAATTAAAGTTATACCGGATGTTTTAATATTGTAAACAAAATTAAAGTTGTAAATGATGCCGCTGAGAGAGGAATCAAACTTATTACTGACTATAATGACATTTTAACAAAAAATGAAGACCAAAAACAGTTTTTACTCCAAGTTGTAAATGATTATAAATCACAGTTTCCAAATGTAAAAAAAGAAACCCTGTCGCATGCTTTGGCCTAGTGCAAAAAATATTGCTTTTATTACTATATGTCTTGTAGATTTAGGATAATATTTGGTACTATGTATGAAAAAAACGTTTCATAATAAAATACACAAAGATAAAACGAGAGTTATATTTCAAAAACTTCTAGTCTAGTTTTCTTAGACTACGAATTTACAGTAGTATGACACATGTTATAGTCACAACAGATAATGTGTTTGATATTTGTATGACTTGATTAGTCATTCTAAACATAAATGTTGCTGATTAAAAAAATAAAAACAATGCATCAACCAAAGAATGCAAATAATTCCATTTACTTTTATTATTGCATAATAATGCATTCTGCGGCACCCCTTGCCTTCAATTTGACTCAATAATATTTTGAGGGGACTGTTTTTTCTTCAAATGGAACCATTTGCAGGGGTGAGAAATAAAAAATTTCGATTTCGAAAAAGATGGGCCACCCTAGACTGTTTATGTTTTATTAGGTATACATAGTTGCGAGGTTTTTAAGTAAATTTGATTATCAATGGCAGCTAAGTAATGTTATAAAAAGTTGAAGTACAGCAAAACTTCAACATTAACACACGCTATAGTTATGCATTTGAAATTTAAATTTTTTTTTGGATCTCCGATCACTGACGATCGCGAATGTTGATTGGAAAATCTCATCGTAACGTCATTATATTTATTGATGTTTGCCGTTTATGTGTAACCGTGATTCACTTGTACATTTAGGGGTTAATACCAACAATTTGCAATCAGTATAAAATGTTTTTGTTTTCTTTCTCAGGGAAAAATGTTTGGAAAACGTTTTTATCTACAATCAACATATAAAACAGGCTTTTCTGCTCACATTTTGAAAGCGCAAAGTTGACGTTTTCCGAGGAGCTATGAATAATGCCACTTTGCCGCACGTCTCCCATGACAACGAGTGGCAAACTGTTGTTAATTAAATGAGAGTTGATGTAAGAGTAACAATTACTTAATTACCTAATTTATTTATGCAAAGAATAATAACTTTATAATAATTAATAAAACTTAAATAAGTTGACAATGATTGTGTTTCATTCGTCTATTTTGATCACATATGCAAGGCATATGTGATCATAAAATGTTGATGAATTGCCGTTTTCAGACAAAATTCAACATGGTTATTCCTTTTATCTCGATATTTTCAAACGGTTGTAGATAAAATCATTTGTGTAATTCGATCGGAAAGTGTTATCGTTGTTCTCAAGTGTTTGACGCGCTCCGCATCGCGTCGCGCATCGAGCGACAATGAAGCACATTGTGCTTCAAATAGCTACTGTAAAGCCCAGAACGATAATCGTTTATTTCCCGTATTACAAGTGAATTGACCAAATTACCTGTAATTTCAAAATCATCAGTATACCATATTCACTTAAACCAGATACATTTGATTTAATTCCGTCATAATTTAGACAGGGCTGAAAGAAAATTTACATGCAGTATATCATATTGATTTTGAGCTGGAGTGTCTTGAATAAAGTGTAAGTTGATAGATCTAGAGTAGCAAATTATGATGAAAAGCGATATTTCCGAGGCTATAAACCAGACTCTTGAGTCAAGCTGGTGTCTTGTTTCGTAAAGTAATAATTTATGTACGACGATTTCTTAAATTACTAAATAATTTCCTCATAGTTTTAGTTTAACCCTCGACATTAAGCAAGATAGTGTCTCAATGTTTTGTCGCCTCTCTGAGCGCAGACAAGTGTGAATATCATTTTAAACATTTGTATGATGGTCCTCAGTTAGCGCAACGCAATTATTCGTTACTTACTTCAAGTCCTGTCTACACTATAATAGGGAATCTAGTGGATACATTTTAAAGGTTGGAGCGGGGGAGGGAGTCGCCTAAAGGAAATATTATAATTCTATGATTAAGATGTACGTACTGAATGGTATTTTCAACATTAATAGAAACACAGTGGTAGTGAGGGAAATTATACTTAAATTAAAGGAGCGCCGCTGCTTCAGCAGTCATTCGCGGATCGGTTTCGAGCTGTTAGGCGCTCGTCAGCGCGAAGCAGACTGCGAACTCCTTTGACGTTGCGGGCTCCTTTGCTCTTGTGAGTGTGAGTGGTTTCTAGTAATGATGACAATATGACTCAGAACGCACATAAAAATAGAATTAGGAAATCAAGAGTAATACGACAAAACCCTGCATTGTGCATATATTGTATATACCATTTCTTCATATTTTTACTTCATTAGCAATATTTGCCTAGTTGAGGCTCCTATAAAGTGCTTGCAATAGATGCTGTTAGAGGGAACCACTCACACTATTTACAAGTCACTGACTTTGTATTGCTCGACTTTATCAAAGGCAAAGGAGCCGGCAGCCTCAAACATGTCCGTAGTCCGCTTCGCGCTGACGAGATCCAAAAAGCTCGAATCTGCACTTTTTCTTGCAAATAAAGATGAACTTTAAATGTACATAAATAACGTAAAATCGAAAAAAATAATGACGTAGTGTCGTGAACTATTTTTTTTCTAATATAAATCTGTCTCTATTTGCACACTTGCAATGAATTTTGACAAATAACTGACAATATCACAAAAATTAAAGTTAGATGTACACAACTAGATTTTAGCAAAAATACGTTATAAGACTTGTCCCATTTTTTTTGCGCACGACAGTACAATGCCTCCTTGATAATTGATGAAGTTTTATTTCGTCCGCCATTTTTGACCGTTCTATTTGACATCCGGCGTTCAGGATTGGTGCATTATATTTGAGATTCATTTTTGCCCCCTTTGGTGAAATTGCTCCTTATAGAAAAGATATTCAATTTTGATTTTTTCGGCCATTTTAGATGTTTTCTATTTTTTTTTTTTTTTCGTAAAATCGCATCAAAAAGTGCATATAACTTTTGATGCATAAGGAATATTGGGCGAAATTATTTTTTTCGTTATCAGAAGATATAATACATACAAATCAACAATAAAATTGCAGATGGAATGTTGTCGCCGGAAAAAAATTAATTAAACCAATTCGACTGTACTAGTAGGACATAAATAACGAATTTTTAAAATTCAATATGTGCTTTAGTAAAAGATAAATATGAAAGAATTTGATATATTTTTAAAAAATGTCAATACAAAATTCTAACAGTACCTTGTAAAAAAATCACTGTAATTTTGTATTTTGAAATAAAATAATTGGTGTAAATTTATCGTTTTTTGTTATATTTATTTACTTAAGGTCGAAAAGTTCACCTTATTTAGCTACTTTGTGTAGATAAAATAGTTATTTATGTACCAAGTCAGTAAAGTGAGTCTTTATCGAACGAGTCTGAGATTATGAGTCGAGCGAGCAAAGCGAGCGAGGCGAGTAACAGGTGAGTTCGATAAAGACACTTTACTGACGTGGTGCATACAAAATTTTATCGCCAACCGTAAAAATTTATAATTTAAAAAAATTGAGATATCATAACTTATCACATTTTATAATGAAAAAGTAAACAGCAAATACAGAACAAATCTACTTATTTTTTGTTATGTTAAACGTGAACGTACACCCTGACGTATTGTAAAAATTAATTCCTGAATTCGAAGGAGTGTCAATTGAAAATGTTTGAGGATTATTATCTATGTTAACAATGTGTAAATCTTCTTTAGTAGAATTATCATTGGTAACAACTATGTTGTCAGGTTGACCGTCGCCTAAAATCATCTTTGTGATTTTTGTTTTATTGAACACAGATTCTTCAATATAGGACTATATGCAATCGTGTCGGTTTTCCACCCTCCGTGACGTTTCAAATTTTCTTTACTGCCGCCTGCGTTGGCAAAGAGAGTGGCGGATGTTCGACGGAAACAATGTCCCGTATAAAGTGATGGTTCTGGCAGATGCAGATAGTTGGCAATTTTGCTTGGTACACTTCCAATAGTATGGATTCCAACTGGCTGAACTGTACATTTACCGTTTCTGTAGGTTAGGAAAAATCGATCGTGGGGCGTCTGCTTAGGACGCAGAGTGGTGTATTTATAAAATAATTCTATGGATTTCACTTTTTTTTCAAACTCTGCAGTGATCACAAATAAACGAGGCTTGTTGGTCTTTGTTTTGGGTATATGAACAACCAGAATTGTATATTTGTGCTTTGTGCTATGTCACCTACTTTTAGATTCAAAAGTTCTTTATTACGTAAAGGCCCAGCAATTCCAAACATAACACAAATCTAAAATAATGACTACATTATATCAAATTGGTTTTGAAAAGTTTCACAAATTACCTTTATCATCAAGTAGATTTCATCTGGTGCATCTAGTAAAAATTTAAGTATTTCTTCTTGTAAAAGGGTTTTGGATTTTTTTGGAATATGATTTCTTCCTTTTTGTTTTAAAAAAGCCGTAAGTTTTCTATATTCACTAATATTAACGTCTTGCTTTGCTGAAAGGGTTGCTTTAAGCATGGAATAATACGACCACATCGAAGGACAATACTTCTTTGATAAATCGGAAAAATATGCCAGTAACACGTTTTCACTGTATTTTTTTATTTCGTGTTTCTTGCACCATTCCATAAATATGTCGTACTGACGATTATATGATTTTTCTGGCAGAAGTTCCAAAGACGTCTCTAATGACTTCTTTTGAATTTCAGGCGGCGTGCACTGTGTATCTTCCATTATTTTTTATAAATAATCCGCGAGAAAACTTTTATTGTGGAGCTGTGACAGGCGTGAGAAGCGTGACAGTGACAAACGATTTCTGTTTAATGTCAAAGTCATGGCTATATGTTAATAAATATTTGCGGCAGGTAAAATACTTTATTTTACAGTAAAATAAAGTGTTTGTTTACTTCCGAAAATCGCTATGGTAATGTATGGTTTTACTGACGGTTGGCGATAAATAATATTTTTCTTCAAATGTCAGAAAAACATGACATTTCTTAATTCATTTCATGACATTAAAGTTTGGCTTTTATGCGTTGCCATTAACAACGGAGGTAATAGTATATTGTGTATCTAGGTGTGAAAGCGATACATTCCCGGACGACGATGCAATTGTTGGCCGAGGCGCTAGCCGAAGTCTGGGAATGTGCTTTCACACCGAGGTACACATACCATTTTTTCTGAAATCACAATAAATACTATTTTAAACGTATAAAAATCAAAAATATTAACATATTAAAATATATATATAAAAACCGTACGGGAATGTTACTTCCCGGCCTAGGCCGGGAAGTAACATTCCCGTACGGCTTTGTTGATCGTTGCTTGGCAACGGATCTTTTCCAGTCTGTTTTATGATAGTTTCCTAGCAACGGACTAAAATACTGGAATTGTGCATTTTTCGCTCTAAAATCGCACTGAAAATGTAGACATTCCCGATAGATTTCAGAAAAAAGTACTTTTTCTGACGCGTATCTTATTTAATACGCCGCCGGCCGTGCGAAATTAACACAATGCGTTTTTGGTGGTGAAATTTGATATTTTTTTGTCTTTATTTTTTTAATAAGCGATTTAATGGAGGTTGAAGTTGGACCTGAGCCCATATAAGCTTCATCTCTCAGAGACATATGGTAGAAAAATTGGTTATCGGAATTTACCACAACGAATGTTAATTAATTAACTATGGTTGGTTTTCGCATCAGATTTCATTAAAATCGAAATATCTCAAAAACTGTTGGTTTTTTAGTAAGGGAATGATATTGAAAGTTATCTTAAAATAACACAGCCACACAAAAAAAAGTTCTGTGCAGCGGACCAAGTTATATGGATATGGTATATTTTTCGACGCTGAATCCGAATCCGTGATCAAAAAAAAAATCTATCATGTCAGTTTTGTTTTTTAGTCAAAAACATCCCCTAAAATGGTGTAAAATCGTAGAAATAATGTAATAACTCTTAATGAAGTGTGGAAAATGGTAGATGTTTTGTAATCGAGAGTAGAGAATATAAATTCAAGCCACACTAAGCTATTTCTATAAATTAAACCGAAATCCGCCCTTATGGGGGGTGAAAACTACCGCTAAAACTCAAAAGACGCAAGTAAGTGTAAATAACATGTACAAAGGCCAAAGAGTGACCCCAGAAACAGGTTTTTTTTAGCCCGTTGAGGGTCCGCAAATTTTTTGATGATTTGTAGTCTTAATGATACCATATGATGAGACATTAATTGTAAAACAACTTGGAGTTGAGCTTAAGAAAGGTTTCAAAGATATAGAGGGTCAAAGTGATCAAAATAGAGTCACATAGCACAATGAGTGAAGATGATATTTCAATGAAAAATATCAATTTCTTTACAAAATTTCTTATTCTTTTCTTTTTCTTAACTACCTCTCGTCGATTTTTATATTTCAGCGCGATAGACTCCAAAACTACTCAAACGATTTCGATGCGGTTATAACCATTATTTAAGGTCACTCTTGAAGACGGTTATAAGCTATTTATTACGTTAATATTTTCAAATGCAGCTAAGCAATTAGCAAAAATCAGGTAAAGAATGTGTACATACAATAATAAGTCCCACAATAGACCACTCTCTCTACGACTACAGGTAAGGTGAGAGCAAATAAAGAACGCGGTGTAATATATTCATATTACACCGAGCATAAACATGAAGGAATTTTTCTTGTGCAAAAATTCAATCCATCACCTAAGCATCCAAGTTCAGCTTTAGATTATGCTAAATATGGTATCACAATCAAAAAGCCCTTGTATTGTTAATTAAAGTGTATCACAATAATTTTTTTCTCGTCTCTGGCGCATGGGACCCATACGATTTGTAGTCTTAATGATACCATATGATGAGACATTAATTGTAAAACAACTTGGAGTTGAGCTTAAGAAAGGTTTCAAAGATATAGAGGGTCAAAGTGATCAAAATAGAGTCACATAGCACAATGAGTGAAGATGATATTTCAATGAAAAATATCAATTTCTTTACAAAATTTCTTATTCTTTTCTTTTTCTTAACTACCTCTCGTCGATTTTTATATTTCAGCGCGATAGACTCCAAAACTACTCAAACGATTTCGATGCGGTTATAACCATTATTTAAGGTCACTCTTGAAGACGGTTATAAGCTATTTATTACGTTAATATTTTCAAATGCAGCTAAGCAATTAGCAAAAATCAGGTAAAGAATGTGTACATACAATAATAAGTCCCACAATAGACCACTCTCTCTACGACTACAGGTAAGGTGAGAGCAAATAAAGAACGCGGTGTAATATATTCATATTACACCGAGCATAAACATGAAGGAATTTTTCTTGTGCAAAAATTCAATCCATCACCTAAGCATCCAAGTTCAGCTTTAGATTATGCTAAATATGGTATCACAATCAAAAAGCCCTTGTATTGTTAATTAAAGTGTATCACAATAATTTTTTTCTCGTCTCTGGCGCATGGGACCCATACGAAATATGGGAACTAACATCTAGAGAACCACTCCTCTAACGACCCGTAAAAAATTTTGAAAAAGCAGTTTGCGAAAAACGTTTTCAAAATTCGATTGCCCCCCCCCCCCCCCCCTAGGTCTAGGGACTCCTGTTGAAAATTATTTTTTTTTGTCATATACATTTTACTTTTCATAAAAGTACGACAATAGGTTCTGGAGTTTATGAAAATATTTTCATTATTAACCGAGTTATTAACTGAAATACAATGAACTGAAATTTTGTAATTTACAATTTAACAAATTATAAAATTTCAATTCGTTGTACTTCAGTATTATTGAGTCCCTAGACCTAGGGGGGGCAACCGAATTTTGAAAAAATTTTTCGCAAACTGCTTTTTCAAAATTTTTTACGGGTCGTTAGAGGAGTGCTTCTCTAGATGTTAGTGCCCATATTTCGTATGGGTCCCATGCGCCAGAGACGAGAAAAAAATTATTGAAATTTCACCATCCACCACTGAAGCGTATATGAAGTCTCGTTTTCGCAGCAGTAAGCATCGTCAATATCATCATATATTCATTCTTATAGATCAAGTTAAAAACGGAAGACTCAATTCAAGAGTATTATTGTACATGTGAAAATGGATCTCGAACTATTGGCAGTTGCAGTCATATTATGACAATCGTATGATTCTTAGGCTTTGCACATGCACAGTATCATGAAATACATGTGCCATATCCCGATATATGTAATATATTATTGACCATACAGAAACAATAACTCAGGAAATATGAATTAAAAACTAATCTAAAGCAAAAAAACAGAAAATCGAAAAACAATACGAAAAAAAAATATAAAAAATAAAAAAAAATTAAAAGACAAACAAAACTAAAAAACCTTTTTGTAAATTAGTACCGTGACGCGGTAAAGGGGCTGAAGTATTATAATAATAATTATTATATATTACTATCATTGTTATTATTATCGTTATTATGTTTTACAGTAATAATACTGCGACCAAATCTAATCCATTGACCTTCTATATCTCTGAAACTTTTCTTATGCTCAACCTCATATTTTTGTGTGATTAATGTTTTATCATAAGGGATCATTTAGATCACAAATCAACCGAAAATAGCCCCAAACGGGCTATTTTTAGGGTCACTCTTTTTGTATCTCTTAGTGCAAAATATTTGACTCTGGTGCGACAACCAGCCATTACTCTGAAAGGGTAGAGACTCAATCCTACGGAGGGTTAAAACTACCCCCACCATTCATAGGTTTCAAAACGGGAAAAAAAATCAGGCAGGGTGAACAAATATGGAGTAAATTCATTCCAACCACCAATACATGACTAAAGACTACCCTTGAAGGGTGGTAAGAGCTACCCCCATGCCCAAATGGTACATGTTATATTAAAATTCGGAAAGGGCCAAATACTTGTAGCTCATTGTGCCAAATATATAAATTTGGTACGACAACCACCCAATCTTTTTGATAAGGTTGAAAATCACCCCTGTTGGGGTGGGAGGTAAAAACTACCCCCACATACGGACGGAAATAGATAGACAGAAATTTAGTTAATTTAGGTATGTAGCTTACATAAATAGAAAAAAATGGTCACTGATAATGTAGAAGAACGCACTACCGGGCGTCAAAATGACGCGACACCAATTTATTTCTCAGGGGGCGCCAGTCGCGTATTACCCCGTTCTTCTACCTCCCAGGCGGGTTCGAGATAAGATGCACTTCGGTAGCCGAGTAATGGGACCAAGGCGGCACTACCACAGATCGGAAACTACGCTCTCTCTGGACCTGAATTCCCTCGTTAGGGGTTTAGGCACCTCTTAATTTCCTGAATTTTTGCATAAAAAAAATCCCAACCGAAGAATTTCTCTGCGGAGGGATTAGTTTTGGTACGCGAAAATCACGTTTTGGTCCATTAATAACGGAATATATTTCTCAAAAAACGCATAAAAAAATCCCTCTCAAACCTCCGTAAAACAACCAGAAGGTCGAACGTTAATACGAATTAACTCGACACATCCGGTTTTCTATACGAAAGTTCCAGGGATTATAGACCGTCAACAGGCCTCAAGATCAATTAAGAAATATTAGTTCAAAGAATCCGTTTATTTAACAGAATTGGTTATACAAAATTCTCAAGATAAGAATCGTGCCTTCCCCAATCAAGGTAGTGACTTTCAGACCATACAAGCGAGAGCGCTCACGCTAACGATCGATTAGGTAGAAAAGATTCATACGTACCTTCTCAGAATCAAAATGTGAGCTTTTTGAATCATTTCAGACTCTGGGTAAATGAATAATTAAGGCTGACTGAAATTAACTTAAAAAAGTTTTACTAAATTAATTTAGTTTCGCTAGAGACTACTTAGCTTTAAAGTTCTTGTATCATGGAGATTCACGTACTCAAACACATTCAGAGGACTTATTACTGCATAAGTTGAGTGGCGTTCGATCAGTCCACGACTTACTAACCCTTATCACAGTCGATTAATATTATCGATTTGGCAGCGTCTCACCTTCGAGCGACTATTAGGCAAAATTGAATTTTTGGATTTTTATGCACAAGGCGTTTTCCTCTATAACTTTGTCATTTGAAAAGCCCTGTTATTGGCTTTTCTACCATCGCTTTGTCGGGACCACTCAACGCGCTCGACCAAATTGCGAGCCGCTGGGTCAATCCAAACTCTTTCTATGTGAGAAACCGGCCTTGTACATGTGCATTGATTTTTATCAATTTTTGCTTATCGGCACTACGCCGGCTTTGACAAAATCTTCTATTTTGCCTTTCGGATGCAGTGCATCGTTAAAATTTTATGCTCATACTTTAGAATTGGGCTTTCAATGACCGTACCTCAAAGGTCAATGTCTTTGGTTGAGGAATAAAAAATAAAAATAATTTAAATTATATTTTCGTGGTACTTTTTAAACTGACTTCGTGATACTTTTGAAAAATCCATTTTAAGACCAATTTTAGCGTACTTTTGAAAAATCGATTTTCGAGCCAAATTTCAAGGTACTTTTGAAAAACTAATCTGCGGGTGAAATTTTGGCGTACTTTTGAAAAATCGATTTTCAAGCCAAATTTCAAGGTACTTTTGAAAAGTTAATCCGCGGGTGAAATTTTGGCGTACTTTTGAAAAATCGATTTTCAAGCCAAATTTCAAAGTACTTTTGAAAAGTTAATCTGCGGGTGAAATTTTGGCGTACTTTTGAAAAATCGATTTTCAAGCCAAATTTCAAGGTACTTTTGAAAAGTTAATCTGCGGGTGAAATTTTGGCGTACTTTTGAAAAATCGATCTTCAAGCCAAACTTCAACGCAGTTTTGAAAAATTAGTCTGCAAGTGAAACTTTGGCGTACTTTCGATAAATCGATTCTTGGGCCAAATTTTGACGCCCTTCCAAAAATATTATTTTTCAAAGTCCAATTTATGGTACCTTTGAAAAAGTATATTATTCATAAATCTTTGTCATTATATACTTCTACTCTCATATTCTGAACCAAAAACATTTTTCCTAAGTGAAAATTCGGTGTTTCTTCGAATTTTCACCTGGTCATTTCCAACGCCTTATAGAACCCAAAACGGTCCTTATGGACTGATCTGCGCCTCTGGAGACTCCCAAAAATGTCTTTAAATGAAATTTTTGCCTAAGTCGAATTTTGATTATGTCTTCAACTTAGGACGATTTTGGAGAGTTCTACAACAATAACAAGATACAACATCCTATATCTATGACAAAAAAATAGAAAAAGAAAACCACGGAAAAGATATTTTGAAGAGAGAAAAATCATAAGAAACGAAAGTATTTGGATTGATGGTCGAAAGTATGATATAAATAGGAAAAAGTGTAGCTTTACACAGATTAAAAGATAGATGAGTTGATAAATGTTAAGATAAACAGTTGAATAAGCAGGTATGGTATAATAAATAAAATACAACTGGTTAATGCTTAATGTATGAATTTACTCCATTTTTATCTACCCTGCCTAAAACTACAAATGCCTGAATTTTTGTTCCAGGATATTAGAAGTAATGAAATCCGTCCGTCTGTGGGAGTAGCTTTTAACCCCCCCCCCCCCCCATATGGGAAATTTTCATCCTTATTAAGATTGGGTGGTTGTCGTACCAGATTTGTATATTTGGCACGATTAGCTACAATTATTTGAACCTTTACGAATTTCAGTAGCACCTATATGCATCATTTAAAACTGGCTTAAAACTACAAAAGCCCTAATTTTTTTCCCCGTGTTTAAACCTATGAAGAGTGGGGGTAGTTTTAACCCTCCATAGGGTTGATTCTCTACCCTTTGAGAGTAATGGCTAATTGTCGCACCGGAGTCAAATATTTTGCACTGATATACAAAAATTTGGCCTTTGCATATGTTATTCACACACACCTGCATCTTTTGAGTTTTAGCGGTAGTTTTCACGCCCCATAAGGGCGGATTTCGGTTTAATTTATAGAAATAGCTTACTGTGGCTCAAATTTATATTCTCTACTCTCGACTACAAAATATTACCATTTTTCACACTTCATTAAGAGTTATTAGATTATTTCTATGATTTTACACCATTTTAAGGGATGTTTTTGACTAAAAACAAAACTGACACGGTGGATTTTTTTTGGACTACGGATTCGGATTCAGCGTCGAAAAGTACACCAAATCCATATAATTTGGTCCTCTGCACCGAACTTTTTTTTGTGTGTGGCCGTGTAATGGATAGAATTCGAATTCGGCATAAAAAATAAGGCATGACATTTAAAATGAGGATGTGGATGTCAGCTTCCGGTATAACCGGAAGTGTCACATACGTGGCGTTATTTTCACTAAATAAAGCACCTGAAAACCTCTCTACCTAAATTTTCAGCTTATAATTATTTGCAGTTTTTCTAAAACATCTAATAGGTCACTAACCGTGGTGCACCTTGTATAAAGCACTGACAAAACCCAAATAAATCTAAAAGGTATTTAAATTGTTACTTGGGTATAGCTAAGGAAGAGGTTGAAAATGTATTTTATTAAGTCCAATATCTCTAATAGCAAGCGGGATATTGAGTGATATTTTTTGCAAATAAATGTTTTTCTTTAATTTAGCAATTCCGAATGAATTGGCGAAATTTCGACAAGAAATTCTACATAAAAATCTAGTTTTAATTTCTGTATACTTTTCAGACGATTCGGTACCATAGATCTCTAACTAATACCTGGGATTATACAAAAGCAAACAGACCAGGCGAAAGATTTGTTATTATAGCCAGTTAGTTTTCCTTACAGTGAGTAGGGAGCTGAACGATTTCGACTTCAGACTGAGTGTGTTTAGTTTCTCACACGCATGAGAGGACTAACACGTTTAGAACAAGTCAAGCAAGAGCTATTACACAAATGGGGTTTGTAATTTTCTTGCCGATAGTTACGCATTTCTCCCAGCCAAGATGGCAAATGCTGGAAAATATTGGTGGTTTAAGGGCTGTTAGCGACAAAGCTGGCGTTTTTACGATCTATGTAAACGGTTTTTTCTTACAGTTGTTATTCATAGGCCACTCTTCGAGGATCGCAGTTCTACTACATAGCTTATAAGTATTTTTGGGTGATAAATTAAAAATTATTCGACTTGGAGAAAAGTGGAACATCTTTTAATCAAATCACAAATTAAATAAGTAGAAGTTGCAGCCGTGCATGGTTGACTGCAAATCTCTATTTGATTAATTTGAATATGGCACAACACGGTGTTGTTATAAAGTGACTAAAATTAAATATGACCTGCAAAATCTTAAAGCAATTCATATTCAACCTTTCAACCTAGTCAATTTTGGGTACTTTTGACGTTTTTGTCAAATTATTTCAATTAGAATATATCTTTATTACAAAATCCAATAAAATTATATGTTTTTTGGGTCGCGAAATACGAATAAAATTATTTTGACCGACATTGGACACATTTCGAGATATTGCCTATTTCTGCGTATTTTTTGACGTTTTATCAAATTATTTCAAGTATAACATATCTTTATTTCAAAATTCAACAGACTTATGTTAACCCACAGAAATTAGCATTTCACCTAGACAAAATTAGTAAAATCTGAATTTTTGCACAGACGTTCTTTGAGGTGTCCCAAACCCAAATCCACAAAAGTCACAATGTTACGGTCGATTTTCACATTTAATAATGGCCAGAAATTTATGTACTAATTTTCGTTATTTTCCCAAATTTTATTGTGCATTTGAGCCTATTGATACCGTCTCTCGCCAGTAGATATTAATAGAGTATAACTGGTTGCATAATAGCACTACCTGGTTCACGTTTGCCATTTAATGGGTTTTGTTACAGGAAGTACGGGTGAGTGCGTTCAGATATTCATTAAGAGAGTGCATTGCAAAAATGCCCTTTTAAAGCTTCTACAATGGCTAGTATTGTTGATTAAACCTTCTTTTGGTGGGTAGATTTATGACTTTCAGAGTATATTATGATAATATTTGTGGATATAAACGAAGTTAGGAAAATCTATTCTAGTTGTGGGGTACGCCGTGGAGTGGAAATTCTGAACGTACTGAGACGGAAGACAAGAACTTGACATTTTGAAAGAGGACATTTTCTTGGTCATTTTTCCTTTTGCTGCTAGAAGATTGAGTCGTCTGAATACGAGTTTTAGCAATATTGTAAGTTTTGCTCCATTTATGGGATTTAGTATTCATCACGAAAAAATTAGTTGTATTTTCATTTGGTTTTGAGTATCGTTTTGGGGAAAATGCAGCTACGGATTTCCGGATAAAGTCAATTTCAAAGCACGTGGCGTCGTCTAAATGCAAGATTTTGGAGTGCCATTTTGACGGCAAAGGACCTCTTTCAGCCCACATCACATCTCAGGTACGTCTCTGAAAACCCACTTAAAGTTGGAATCGATTTGCAGGGCTGTTTGTTTGTTTGTTGTTCGTTTGTTAGTTGTTTCCTTGTTAAGTATATTACAAGTATTGGGATCTATTTGTTAGTTTATGGCTATTTGGATTAATACCTTATGATTTTACTTGGATCTGTTACTCGTATTCTACTTGAGCTTTGTCACATTCTACACTTTACGAGGGACTTCCAGCCTGACTCTGGTTTCAACTTCTAGTCCAGATTTTGGTGTCTAGATGGTAGATTATTGACTGATATCTTGTGTATGTATGGTACTGGGGATCTCGGTACGTTACGTCGTAGATGGTCTACCACCTGCGACTGTTATCACCTGAACTGCGCTACCCTGGTAGGACGGGAAAAGGTATTCAGACACTACCAAAGGTAAGCGAAATCTTATTCTCTTAACGAGGGATCCGGTGCATCAACTCAACGTCCAAGGGACAGTAAAATAAAATTTCAAGGAATATTGGTAATATCTTGCTCGTAACGTAAATCTCAGTAACATTTTAGATTTCAGTAATATTTGGTATATTTTGAGTATCGTTACCTCACTAATTGAATAGTTTTGCCTTATTTTACAAATAGATGTCAATAATTTTAAGTAATTTTATGTTTCACCGTACCTTGGATCACTTGTAGATTTTTTGTCATGCTTCTGGCATATGACCTTTTGTACATGTATCAAGGATTTATTATTTTGTAAGTTACTTTGTGTATATTAGGTTAAGCGTGTGGGCCCCACTTATTAGTTCACTTATTAGGGTATATTGTGCTACTTGTACTGCGTATTGAGTTATTGGTGATACCTAATTGTGAAATATTTTGTACTACGTACCCTTATATTTTATTAAATGTTTAATTAGAACGACGTTGTCCTTTATATCTGACCACCTACACCACCTCAATTATCGAAGCCACCCCCAAGGACCTGACTAGTTGGCCGTGTGAGACTCCCTCCTCACTAGTGTATTGCAGAGGGGGCACTGCACGTAAAATATTACAATTTTGTTCAGGGCACAGTGTGACTACCCTACCCTGCGTTCTAGGTTTAACAGCCTTTGGGGCCCCCTTTTATAAGTGGGCCTAGGCAACAACAAAAATCCCAAGATATTGAAGGTCAAAGTTTTTTGCAAATATCTCGCGTCCTATGCATCGGATGCTCATGAGGTCATATGTAAATTGTAGAGAATTAAATTATCTACGATTTGTTTTTTTATTTTTGCCACCTGCCTTTTCTAGATATTCCAGGTTAAAGTTTCAAGAACGTGGTTTTTCGCGAATATCTGGCGTCAAAAAAATTGGACAGCAATAAAGTTAACATAAAAGTTGTAGAGAATTGAATTATCTACAAGATTGGTATTTTGCATTTTTTCCCAAAACCTCGCCCTTTTCGAGATATTCGAGGTCGAAGTTAAAAAAAAAAAAGGTTCTTTGCATGTAGACTTCGCGGTCTAATGCATAGGGAGCGAGATATTCGAGGAGTCTATATGCAAGAAATAAGTTTTTTTACACGAAAATTCAGACCACGTTTATTTGCACTGACCTTTCGTTCTAATCTAAAATAATAAATTGTTTCACGACAAATTTACGTCGAGGTATGAAATATTCGTCAAAACATGAATTTATACAAGAATCCATAACATTGAAGACGGACGATTCATTTTTAAATAAATCTCGAATCGTGTCACTTTGTCATTAAATATCTTGGCACCCATGATATATTATATCAGTGGAATGCCGAATTAATAACACTGGTTGACACTGAATTTGTAACTGATGTACAATTGCGTGATTTCTCTCTATTTTATAAGTCTGATTTCAGATATGCAAGCAAAATTTCTTCAACATTTTCTAGTTAGTGGTTCAGGCATCATGTAGATTATTGGAAGCAATTTCACATATGAAAATTAACATTTGTTATATTTATTTTTATTTGTTAATAAAATATGAATAAACAATACTTCTATATTAACAAAAAATATTTATTACTGTATCGTTTTCTTGCAAGTGCAAAGTGCTAGGAGTTAAGATGGAAGGCGAAAGTCTATACAGTCTATTATTCGCAGACGATTAGATTATTGTAGCAGAAGACGAAGACGATGTAAATTACATATTTATGAAACTAGTTGAAGTATTGGAGAAATGGGGTTTGGAAATTAATACTGATAAAACTCAGTATATGGTAATAGGAGCACAAGGACGAGACTTGCAGACAGACAAAGGAATAGTAAAACACACGAAACAATACAAATATCTGGGTACAACATTTACTGATAAAGGAAAAGACATTCAAAATAAAATTAAAAGAGGAAAGAACATTGTCGGGCAATTACATCCGATACTATGGAATAACAACATAACTAGCTATACAAAAAAGCGAATGTTTAGCACGTTTATAGAAAACACGGTTACATATGGAGCGGAAGCCTGGACCCTGAACAAAGGTTTAATAAACAAAATCAACGCTATGGAAATGATGTACCGGAGAAGATGCTGCAAAACCACAATTTTAGATGGAATAAGAAATGATGAAATTAGAAACATAATGGGTGTCGATACTACACTTACGGTCAGCATCGAAAAGAAACAATGAATGTGGTGTCTGCATATAAAAATACTAGGACAAGAGAGATTACCACAAAATTTGGAGGTGAAAACCGGAGAACAGGAGGAAAAGAGGAAAGCCAAGATGGACCTGGAACCAGGAAATTAAAGAAGCCATGGAGGAGAGACAATTAAAGGAAGAAATGTATTTAGATACACAGACGTGGAGACAGGCATGCGGTAGATGGCCAAGAAGGCTGTAGATATGCCGTTTATATATATATAGTTTTCTTTTGTATCTATTTCCGTCAGTTCCTTACTGCTGAAGGAACCAACAGTAATTTCCCATTAACATAAAGTTGCTTCCTGATAATCATACCTTGGTGTAATCTTTCACCTTTCATCCAAGATTCGAAGGAAAAAGTCTACATGTGAATGCAAGAAGTGCATTTTAAGCGATATTGTGGCTCCTAGCTGTTTTACCAATGTGCCATAGTTATTAATGTTTTTGCTCCCTAGAAATCTTTCTACAACATGTTGTTACAGCCTCCTTAGTGGCTGTAACTCAAAGCTCTATTAGAACGCCTTTTTCTTGGTACACTGCGTACACTTAGACGACGAGTATATTTGGTTGCATATCGGTGGCATCGATTTCGATTTCGACCGTTGTAGAAGTGTGGTTGCCGGGCGAGACGGCAACAGTAGTCACTTTTTCGGGGTCAAGGTAGAACGTCAGCTGGTGGGCGTATAAGTTTGTGTGAATATTAGAAGACGTGGAAATCACGGATTTGTAAAACGCAGCCCTAATTTCGAGAGGTTTCCTGATTGTTTATTGTGTGATATCAGTTGGGATTTTGGATATTATTGTGTTGATGTGGAAACCTTCAACGAAACCAAATTATTGGGAAGCGAAGCTGGCGTGACCCCGCCATTTTGCCTTATTTTAACTCGTGGTGAAAAGAACCGGAGACGTCCGTGAGTACTATTTAATGGTTTGTTATTTTAACAAGGAACTAAGTTCTGCTCTTATTATATTTCAGTGTTCTTTTCTTTTCTTTTCCTTGCTCTTCTTTTCTTATCTGTTCTTTTCATCTCCCTGGCGGATTTTCGCTGGAGACGTCTCACCCTTGGAGTTCTTACCCTCTGGAAGCCTCCCCTCGATAGCTGTTAGGACTTGTGTCTGGTGTGTTCGGCCTTGCTATGATGTGTGCTGGTTCTATGGAATATGGGAACCTAGTCGGCGAGAGGTAGTCTTGGGAGACATCGCTGTAGAGGCAGAGCTGGGGTGCTGCTACCCCATTGTCGGCGACCTACAATCGCACGACCCACTTCAAGTGGCCAAAAAACCGAATCGGAACCCTTGGAGTGTTACATAAGCCTGAGAGGCCCCGACTGTAAGTAATTTTTACACCTTTTACTTTCGCTGTCCCACTGGAAGTTGAAGCCGAAGCCCAACCACCACTCGTGTGTGTCATTTTTTATTATTCTTTCATGTGTAAATAAGACTCGTCGGTCTATTAGTTTATTAATCTTGTTCGTGTGGTAGTCACTGGCCACCTTTTGTCTGAATTTTTAATTTGTCCGTGGTAAGTTATATGTATTTATTCGTATATATTTATTCGTACCAATCTTTTACATGTAAGTTAGTGTAAGTTGGCTTAGAGGCCATGATTTTAGTACCTTTGTAAGTAGTGTAGGTCATATTAATACGGAATTTCCTTTTAAATAATTATTGGTATTTTGTACGGTTAGGCGAGTGCCATTTTAAATATTAGTATGTTGGCCATGATGGAGGTCCACATTTAGACATTCAGTCTGCTTTGCATAATATAATTGTACACACTCTTCCCCTGTACAGCAAGGGAAAGGCCTTTTCTGCGTTATTATTGAGTGCCATTCGACTCCAAGTACTGTTTGTTCTAAAATAACCTCACTAATTGATATCGCTCGACTATCCTCGAGGGAGACTACCAGGTTCATTTAGGTCACTGGACACTCAATGTAGTTAAATCATGTCCTTTTTTTTGGTAAGGTGTACCGTAACCTTGCTTGAATAATTATCAGTATAACTTTTGAATAACCGTCAACCTTTGCTTGAATAATTATTATTACAATCCTTGAATAATTGTTAAACTCATGAAATATACGCTTGTTAAGATATTTGTGTAGTTTAATTCCAGGTGATCATTACCGCTGGAACCACGACCTCACCCCCAACCTTAACTGAGTTAGCCAGGTTTATAAATTTTTGCCGGCTCCCTTAAAATTTAGAGTAGCAGTAACGTGTCTTGGATCTTTGATGTTTGGTTTGAATAACCGATCCATTTTTCCTAAATTTTGCTTGTAATTCTTTTTTTGTAACATTCGCATTTTCTTTTAGATTTGCCTTGCCCACATTTAGTTATCTATCACTCATTAAATTACTAACTAATCAGTCGATTATTTTTTTGTTAACGATTATTTTTTTGTTAACAATAATTAGTTTTTTTGTTAGCAAAACATACTTTTTTTCCAATTTTTATTATTAAATTATTTATTTATTTATTTTTTTGGGGAGCCTACAATGTCTAAATGATTTCTAGGCTTTTAATTGAACGCATAACCTTTGTTCAAAGAAATAAAACTGAAATTTATAAAACCATACGTGCTAAAAATTATTTGAAGTCATATTTGTATCAAGCACTATAAAATAATTTCCACAAGTGTAATCCGTAGATACAAAAAAAAAATGTACATCAGTGTAATTGTTACAATTCCTCAACAGAAATTTGTTTCTTTCATAATTATCAAATGGAAAATAGAAAATAAAGAATATATGTTTTATTTGTTTATTTTTATATCGATTTATTTATTTATTTTTTATTTTGACAGATTAACACATTAAAATTGTGGAAATCAGGGATATTGCCCATTAGGTAAATCAACTTGCGGAGTACGCAATTTTGGTTTACCAACGAATTTTTAATTTTCTTCAACCTTCCGCTGGTAAACCTTGAAAGTTCACTTTGTATATAAAACTCTTAGCGATTTTGATCAACATAGAATACTTTACAATTATTTAATAATTTATTCAAGACGAAGAGAAAATTTATTCTAATTTGTCTAGCGCATAAATGCGGAATAATATTTGTTAAAGAGTTAACCTGTGCACCATAAATTACGCAGTCAATTATATATAAACGTGTAAAATCCACAGAAATTAGAACTGTGGCTGTGCTGTGTGGAGTTAGCTATTTAGTTAACCACGAATAATTGCACACAATGAGCTATTCGTGTTGTTTCAGTTAAACTTCAATTTTATGAGTTGGTTTAATTAACGGATAATAGAGGAATTAATATAATTTTGTCCAAATCAACAAATTGTTGAATAAATACCATATTCATTTAAAAGTGGTAGAAAATATGGTTAAACATTTTCAATTTTCTTCTGGGCGCATTTCGTGTTACTGCTGTTGTCGCGTTGTTATAAATATTTTATAAATATATGTGCAAGATTTTTCTTACACAAATATCAAAACCTCTGCCCAAGGAATCACTACTTCCCCATCCAGATTTTTTATCCAAGTCACTCACAACGAAAAAATTTTTTATGTGGAAATAATTGTTTATGGAACTTAATAATATAATATTTGATATCCTCTACCCCAAAAACCCATAAAACGATACCCCACATCGGTAGTGGGGTGGGAGTGGTGATAAGGGGTGGTAGTGGGGGTGGATGAAGTAAAAAAATATTTTGAGATTCCTGGTTCTTGTACACACACTTAATCACATTTTTTTTCATCCCCTTTAATAATGGGGTGGTAATGGGGGTGGCTAATGCCAAATTTTTTTAAGGCCTTGGCTTCTCTTGTATATACTAAATACCAATTTTATGGACTCTTACCTGCTTGATTTAATTATTTACCCCAAATTTACCAATTTACCCCCCTTCGACGGAACAAGATGAAAATATAATCTAGTTCTAGATATCGTTAAAGTACATATGTGTACCAAATTTAAAGTCAATATCTCAAACGGTTCCAGAGTAAACGTGCGCACAAAAAAAGTTACAGACAGACAGAATTTTTTTTTTCGCTCAAACTTAAAATCTCGACGTTTTATGACATTCTGAGCCTCTTTGAACAATAAACATTTTAAAAAAATTTTGTGGCGTTGCTATTCTTCTATTCGAGGGGTAAACCGCTGGCCAGAATTTGTACACTAAAGTGCATTGCAATGCACATAATTCACCACAATGCATTGCTGAAGTATTTAAATACATCATGCATTATTAAGCATTGAAATTCATCTCTGAGACATGGCAATGCACAAAAATGCATCTGCGAAGCATTGAAATTCACTAAAATGCATCCGCGAAGCATTGTAATGCTTCGAAATGCAGCCACTGTGTGTTGCAATGCACTAAAATGCACCGTTCACATTTCACAATACATCGATGTGCATTGTCATAAGCAAGATATTTCAATTACTTTCCCTCCATTTTAATAAATCCAAATATTTTACTTAAAGTGCCCATTTCCTAATTCATGTGTAATTTGTGTGAGTTTTAAGTTGAATAATATCGTTAAACAATTTCATATATAACCCGAAAATATCTATGAAATAAACGCCGAAATAATGTTGTAAGGTGTACGCTAAATTGTAGATGTATGCGATAAAAATAAAATATTTTTACATCGATGGAACGGAGCGGGCATATGAGTTTAGAATTTGATCTTGTTTGTCTATTATTTCATAATTTTAAAACAATTGCATTCATTTTGATGCAGTATTCTGTAAATGTTAGACAATTATTTAAAATAGATACTAAAACACTTGTACTGAAACATTCTCGGAAACACCAAAGATATATCGTCGATGTCAGTAGTTTTTAATCAAGTTTCTAATATTTAAAGTGATTCACAATGTTAGACACGAGGTTAGATATTGTATACGTAGATTGGATTAAACTATATCTGTTTGATTACATTTTTGTAGCTATCCAGAGTATCGGGTAAATAGTGTTTCTGTAATAACAGACAAAATATGTATATTTGTAAATTTCTTATTAACGCTATAATTTATATTGCTGCAAAGATATATTTTTTATCTTCTTTTTCTTTTTTTAAATTACGTAAAGGTATATCCAAGACATTCCAAGAGCCCTTTTTTGGCTTCACTCCTAGTTCTTTAATGTCTTTTTGAGCGTCGTCTAATGCCTCTTGAACAGTTTTTTCTATGTCTATCGAATGAATTTCCTTTGCCTACAAAATAAATAATTTAGTGAGAAATATATAGACACCATCTTTTTTCATTTAAATCAAATTATTTTTAGTTTAGTAGTTTTCGATGTAGTTTTGAACATCATGTCAAATAATAAAGTAATACTTTTCACGTAACTCTTATATTTTTATGTCCTCGTCAAAATTGTTATTAAAAATTAAAAAGAAAAGGACCGGCAATTTTCTTTAATTAAATGCAAATTTATAATCAGTCTACACTTTTATTATTCAGACTAATAACAAATAGGAATTAGTCTTGCTTGAATGTAAATATTAAACTTATTTTCTGCAAGTAACCAGATAATATTCAATATAATTTACGCCTACTTACATTTTTATTTTATTTAACAACTTCTCAATTGTTAAAAAAGTTTTTTCATAACCCTCACTATCACTATCAGACTGTAACCCGACCAATACACCTGTTGCTTACTGGGAAATTGATTCACGCGCATGCACCGTCCTAAATCGTAATAAAATTCAGCACAATTCCCCCACAAAGCACAAAAATGCACGTAAATGCTAAGCATTGCAATGCATCGCAATGCCCCACAATTCACTAACAATGCATTGAAATTCACCATCGGCATTTAAATGCACCAACTACGCATTGCAATTCATTGCAATGCATGGGTCTTGTACACCAAAATGCACTAGCTCGCTTCTACTGGATGTGGAAGTAAAATTAATTTTCATTTCTTATTGTATTTTTTCTTTTTTCATTGGGACTTTTTTTACATTTCGAAATAAAGTGCATTGTTCAATGTACTTTGCAAGATTCGTTATTTAAATGTGCTCTTAAAAAACTACTACTATTTGAGGTATCTTAATTTTTATAATAAAAATGCCCAAACATATAGACAAGAATATTTTGTATATTATTTGATATATGCAACTCTCAAAAAACTAGTCAGCTGCTGTGTGCTGATCATATAGGTATATTCATGTATTTAATGCATTTGGCATTTCGTTTCTCAGCATCATCGGTTGGTTGCAATAAGTGGTAGATGGCTCTGAATGTAAGTTGTTTGAATGCATTCACTCAACATACATAAGGAGAGATAGATTTACTCGTGCGGTGTTATCGGCCTTCATAACTACATAAAAAACGACACTTGTATAAACGTAAAGTGACAACCACAAAAAGTGATATAGATTATATGTTTTACCGAAAGGCTCAATTCCATTAAAAGTTGTTGGGCATAACCTTCTATTGCATGATAATCTTAATTATCATATAGTTGTACTTGAAAGAAGACTTACATTAAATAGAATGCATCTCCACTAGACGTTTGAGGAGCACTGCCTCCCTTTATCATAAACAACTCCTTTCCACATATATTCACCTTAATCTACTACAAGACATATATCTGTGCTATGCTTACATATACCACTCCCATATAGTTCCCTTTGATTACCTCCACATAACAAAAAGGACTCCAAATGATGCTGAATGATACTAAGAGTTGTTAACCACCTTTCCAGTTTTACTCTCACATAACTCGTAAAATTGTAAAATTATAAAATCTTTAACAGAAAAATTGCTGATATTGCCATTGTCATGTGTTGCAACCCCTAGAATGTAGGCAACAGAGAATTACTTCGGATGTTGTCTGAATATAGATTTCCACCTACCAGAGAAAGAACCTACTAGAAGGTCTAGAGTGATGACATATTTGTTCTGGAACTGTAGTACACAGTGTATTATTACTAGTTAAGTAATTAATTTGTTGTAAATAGTAAGTTAATAAATTAGTGTTTAGTGTTACCCTGGTGTTATAATTTCCGAACCCACGATACAGGGTGTTTACAAAAAGGGTGTAAAAACGTCACACCATCAACAAATTTGTTAAGCACATTTAGTATTTAACTGAGAATATAGCAGTATTTGCACAACTTGATGGTTGAATAAGTGACAAGAGTAAAACATAAATGGTCCCATCAATAATAGATGAAGCAACGCTGGAACAGAAGATATTATGAAAATTATCTTAAAGGATATGTTCTATATTTTAGATTGAATCGAACTACTCAGTCCAAAATAATTGGAGATTCTGGAAAGATTTAATATTTCTATCGGATTTTTACAAAGTACGTGGAAAACAATGAAGATTACTGAAGTGCCCAGTATATTATCAGCCACTTGAATGAAACTGTCGAAATAGGAGTGAAATTGATGGAAGGGTTCAACAATAGAATTATACACAATGAACAGCAAAAATAATTTTTGTTACAAATAGGATATTTTTTAAAACTCAGCCATTTATATTTAAAGCAATGTTTTCCAGACTGTACAAGATTATCGAAATAGTAGACGGGTCACAGTAGTGCAATCCTAAACAAGCTAAAAAGGTACTCTTCGCCGGTTTACTAAACTTTTTATATAATTGTTACACATTCTATAAGATACTCTTCGCAGTTTTTTTAAATAATGTTAGTTTTAAACATTTTTAATTTTATAGTACGAACTTAGTTGGTGAAAGACTCAGTGTAAAATAAAGTAAAAATAAAAAAAAATCCATACCATACCCCAGTGGGTTTCGAACCAGGGACCCTTGGATTACGAGTCAAAAGCGTAAGAACGACCTAACACGTAAAAAAATGTAAAAAATGTAAATTTTTACAAAAACATAAAAATTTAAAAAAAAATTCTCAAATTTAAATCATTAATAACATTTTTATTTACTGATCGATTTTGTTCAAAAACAATAGAGTTCTTCCCCTAGCTAACACTAACTTAGTGTCCAAATTTCAGTACAATCTGATTTTTCTTTCTTAAGTTATCGCGCTTAGAAGAAACGTGACGGACGGACGGACAGACGGACATTTTGAAAGTTGTTCAGAATTCGTTCACTACCAAAATGATATGAAAATTTTTTCTCTACGAGCGATATTTACGATTTTAGAAATGTGCCGATCAAATACAATATACTCTTCGTTTTTGCGAAGAGTATAATAAAACATGCGTTTAATTTTTTTATATAGAAATTAAAAATTTGATTTGTTTTTATTAAGATTTGCAAATGCATTTTTATGAAATTTTACTGCAATGCCACTTACCTTATTATAGAAGACCATTAATTAGCTACGCATTAGCAAGTAGATATAAAATAATAGATTACATGTTTATTCGGGGTACTTTGTTTATTTATTTATTGGCATTGTAGTATTTTATTTTATCTTACACTTCAGATGTCAAAATAAAAATGTTGACATCATGTAACTGATCTCTTAGAAAAATTATTAGAACTATAATTATGAATTTTATTATTATTGCTATTATTGCAATAATCTTACGTGATATGTTACCGTATATATGCCACAAAGTTGTAGAGAATTTTTATGACTTATCCCGATGTTACCAAGAATTAATTTAAGGTAATTTCAATCTAGAATTTTACGATCGTGTAAAGTCGTTATTAACCAGATAGTATTAATCAATCCATTTATATTTTAGTAGGAAACTTTTATTTTTCTTAATTATTGAAATGGTAGTCCGTCAGTTTTAACACGGGTTTATTACTTTGTTAAAATATCTCGAAGGAAACTTAACATAAAAGTTATGGATAAAGTTTAGTAAGTATATAAAACAAAATTTTAGCTGTAATATATCTTCCAACGTAGAACAAAGTAATAATTTTTTATCTCATATTAAACTGTTTTTATGTTTTTTTTAGGTAATGTTAACAATACTTTTTGCTGAAAATAGAATGCAAAAAAATCGTTGATACGTTATATCTTTTGCCAATGGGTATATACAGTGACGATATCGACAGTCACTTTTCTTTAATCTAAACTGTGTTGTTTCTTTACTTTTGTTGGATATCGTTTCATCCCTTGCAGAGCAAAATTCCTGATCGACAAAATCCACAAAGGTCATAATTCTACATTTCCAAGAAGTCCAAACGTTTACCCGTTTTAAATAATTGAACCAGCAAATATAGAAAATTGCAGACTGATAACTTTGGTTGACAATTTTTCTAGAGTAGGTATTTAAAATCTTAATGCACGAAATGAAAATCGCTTTTTTTTAATACGAATGTCATAGTTACCAAAAGATGCTCTTTATAGTCATAAAGAATACTTTACAAAAACGGTATTGATCTTTTGGTTCTTCAAGGCACCCAATTTTTTTCCTCAAGGCTACGTTGATCATCACGTGCATTTCTATTGTGAGAATAATATTTATTTTTTAAATAAAATATTTTATCTGAAAAATTCAAAATTAACAAAAATTAAACAGAAATATTAAAGTTGCAAAAAATTTCGCGGCAATACTCAAAAGGTAGTGATCCAAAACCAACTAAGGAGAAAAATTTCAAACATTTTTCTGTCTAAGTAAGCTATTGAAAACAATATAAAAAACACAGTATGAAATTTGTATAAATTTTAATAAATTCAACAAAAACCATGCAACAAAACTTTGAGAACTTTGATAAAAATAAAACGGTTTTGTATTACTACCTTCTGAGTGGAGGTTATGGAATCATCTCCTACTCCCAGTAGGAAATGGTTTTGATATTATACATACAATGAAAAAAGAAAAAATATAATAAGAAATCATGAATATTAATTTTACTTCCACATCCAGAGGAAGTATAGTAACGACACAAAAATTTTTTAAAATTTTTATTGTTAAAAGAGGCTCAGAATGTCATAAAACGTCGAGATTTTAAGTTTGAGAGAAAAAAAAAATTCTCTGTCTGTAACTTTTTTTGTGCGCACGTTTACTCTGGAACCGTTTGAGATATTGACTTTAAATTTGGTACACATATGTACTTTAACGATATCTAGAACTAGATTATATTTTCATCTTGTTCCGTCGAAGGGGGGTAAATTGGGGTAAATTTGGGGTAAATAATTAAATCAAGCAGGTAAGAGTCCATAAAATTGGCATTTTCTGTACATTTAATTTTTTTTCCTGAGAGAAGAGAGAGAGAGAGAGAGAGTACAAACCACAAATTAATCAAACTTTTTACCTTCCTTGATGACCTTTAAGCAACTTTAATGAATCTACTGTGATTCTTTTACAAAACTATTGTAAATTTCCGTATTCTCATGACACTGTTGTCGATATTGATGTTAATTTAACCTTTTTTCTAAATAACTTTAAATAACCAAATAACCGTACATGTTAGCTATAGGGAATATATATATAGGTTGAAAGGTATTAAAAAAGGTAAGCAAATAGGCTTATAAAATATAGTATGTTCCATTTGAAATAGGTGATTTAATGGAGGTGGAATTTGTCGAAATTGGACCTCATTTTTCGGACACCTGTATATTTTCTGGCATTTGTAGCTTGAGCCCACATAAGCCCCATCCTTCGTAGACATACGGGACAAAAATTGTTTTTTTGGAATTACCATAGCGAATGTTATTAATTTCCAACTATGGGTTGGTTTTCACATCAGATTTCATTAAAATCGAAATATCTTAAGAACCATTAGTTTTTTAGATTGGGAATGATATTGAAAATTACCTTAAAATAATTAATAGAATTCGAATCCGGCATAAAAAATAAGGAAGTTAATGTCAACTTCTGATATAAATGGAAGAGTCATATACTTAACATTATTTTCATTAAATAAATCCTGAAAACCATTCTTTCTAAATTTTCAGCTTCAAATTTTTGGTAGTTTTTCCAAAATGTCTAATAGACCACAACCGTGATGCACCTCGTATAATATCCATACTTGAATTTTAGGTGAAGTTTCGAAAAAATTTCTGATAAACATTTTTTCTTTAATTATTTATTATTTATAAGAAACGATTTATCCTTCCACTGGTTTCTATATATCGACCATACTTAACAGACTTAACAGATATTCTTTGGAACTGATAGTCCCGGATTCGATTCCCGTCCGTGCCACTGGGATTTTTTCAGAGGAGAAAATTAATTCAGTCTACTCGGATATTGGGTGTGTGTCTCTCCAAGACAGGTATCTTCCAGAATCTCCAGTGATAAATGGATTGTATTACCTCTGGAATATTTATAAGGTAGAAATGAGAAGACTCAATTAATATTTTTGCAAAATGTTAAATTTCTACGTATCAAAACTACTCGCACGTGAATATCCAACCCTTCATTTCAGTTCTTCTAGAAAATAGTTGTCAGTCCTTTGAGATATAAGTTCCAACTAAATTTTTGCAACCGAATTCATTTTTGGAGCTCTTTTACTTCCACTTCCACGTCGTGGAGTGGAAGTATTGAAAAAAATTGAAATTTTGTTTTCCTCAAATCTACCTAAAATCTTTTTGTGCATACGATTACTCTGAATATGATACTGACTTTAAATTTTGTACACCTGTGTAATATTAAAAACTAGATTATATTTTGATCTTATTCCGTTGAAGGATTGGGGACTCCATTAAATTGACATTGGAGGAATTGGAGCAAGCTCAAAGTTGAAACATGACTCCAAACCTTCTTTTGAGTGAACAGTACAGATTATCCTCTAATATAATTGCAAAGAAGGGGAAAACACATAAACTACTTGCGATAAAACCCTCTATATATGCGTCTAATAGAGAAAATTTCGCTCTATAAATTCATTCCTGAGCATTTTTATCGTTAAAGTAACCGGTTTTGAGATATTCGCCGTCAAACTTGGAATAGGATGGATTTTTACTTCTGCGCCCGAAACTACCTCTCTCTTTGGATGCTGCAAGGTTAATAGTACATTTTTATGCAGAATTTAACGCGACAAATTTTTTATTTCCTATACTTTTTTCTCTTTCGACGAACGGTTTACAAGATAAAAGTGAAAAACCAGTGTTAAGTCCCCGTAATATGGCCGAAGCAGCTTTATTCATACGCATTACGGACGTTACACTCCTAAATTGGGGGGAAATTTTCCGGTATCTATTTCTAACCCCATCTAGAGTACGCATCCCAAATATTATTGCTTTATAAATTATTTCTTCTAAAATATCTAATTTATGTGGACTAATATGTAACAATTGTGTTACAAAATTGCACTGATTGAGCGATATCTTTTGAAAAGCATATTAAATAGAAATAATAATTCCCTTTGAATTACATACATTATTCTACAATAGACACTTAGTGTGAACGGCTCATTTTGAAACAGATAATCACACATTATTGGGTAAAACACCAACGTAATCTAATAGAGTACTACTTACACAATATTAATCATCATAATAACAAACGCACACGGTTGCATAGCGCAACTAATTGCGCAAGCGTTAGAACATTTTACACTATAGAAATCTGCAACCTCTAAGGAGGCAAACTCTACCGTTATGTATAACAGTTTTAAATACATTGAGTCAGGAAGGTACTATTTATATAACGAGATGTAAACATACCAATCGTATGAACAAAAAAGTGTATGTAAAAAAAGATAAAAATCCTTTCCCCTCTCCGCGTGCCCTTGGTAAGTGAAATTTGGCGGTTATGTATACGTAAACAGAACAGAAAAGACAAAATTATGATTTAGTATGTGTACAGGAACCACGGGGCTCAATTTTTTTTTTAGAATCAATCACCCACTACCACATTATCAAAGGACACATTATCACTACACATTATCAAAGGAGGTCAAAAAATTTAACTGTAATTCAGTGTATGTACAAGAACCAAAGGCTCCAAACATTTTTTTTTGCAATAACCACTCTTTCTAAAGGTCTCAACTTTTTTTTGGCATCAGCATCACCCCCTCTACCACCCTTACCCCATTATTAAAAGGAGTAAAATAAATTAAATTGTGATATAGTATGTGTGTACAAGAACCAAAAGCCTCAAAAGTTTGTTTTTGCATCAGTCTCCCCCTCTACCACCTCCAATATCGTGTGGCAAATCGTTTTATTTATTTTTGGGGTAGACAATTTCAAATATTATATAATTGAAGTTCTATTAACAATTTCTTCCACACAGTGGAGTGCAAATAACATTTTTTTCGTTGTAAGAGACTTGGATAGGAAATCTAGATGGGGAAGTAGTGATTTCTTAGTCAGCGGATTTTTTTCTAGTACAACCAAATACTGGTCATCAATATAATAGTAGATAAATTAGATCTGTATTTTTCTTCTCTATCAGCTATAAGTATTATTTATTACTACACAAAATCTTGTACTTACCATTTGGAACTTTGTTCAGTAGTGTTGCTATTTTTTAATAAATAAATGTTGAATACCAATATACAATGATACACAGAGTGTCTTCCGACACTGTAGCATTTATAAAGAGAATGTAATATATTTGCGTAATGTACTATTATATTTAGATATGCTTTCTCATTTGTACCAATTCTGTAAATATATTTTAATCTGTTAACGGTTATGATTGTAAATAAATAAAATAAATAATATGTGATTACATTAGGTGCATGTTTCAATATTATAAATTAGTTTTTTTTAATCCCATACTTCCATTCATATATTAGACATTCTCATACTTTAATGAGATTCATTAAGATACAAATTTTCCATTAAGATACAAGTTTATAATAGAAACGTGACACAGCAATATTCTGTCAACATCAACTATTGCCTTGAACATCTGACGTCTACGGCTCATGTTATAATTCTCATGCTCTTGTCTTAATAGCCATCATTAAATGATCGTTGCATAATGTACTATTTTAGTTTATCTAAATGCCTTATAATATAATATTTGCAACTTTAATATACTTTATTTAATACACTTCCCAACACTTTAAGCGGTTTTGTCCTTTAAGGTCAAAAATATATATATTTCCGTTACAATTCCAACGCCAATTTTTTCCCGATCACAAAACTTCCTTTATGTATTATATATAGGGAACGAAATATCTCCAGGAGATAAGTGTTTGTATTACATTTTGATCTTTTACACAACAACGAACATTTCTCTCTTTGACAGCAAATTATTTTTTATTTATTGATATGAAAGATATCTGGGGAGCCTGATCTTGTCAAACATAAATTTGTTTTGATTCTCCGGTGATTCTTTATGTAACGTAATTTAATTTATTAAAAGAAAGGAAAGAGAAGTATTTCAATAATTTAATGGAAGCTATTGTGTACGTGACCCGGTCTGCGTCAAAGTACAAAGATCAGTCTATATCATTTCTCATCGATATTGGATTTGCGAGGTGGAGGATGATACAAAAATTCTAGGCTTTGCGACATGGTATATTGATAGTGATTATATTTCTATTAAATCTAAGCTAAAATATATTTTAATAACTCAGATATGCACGACCCCCTTCACACATAGAGGCGACCGTAAGTGAATTATTAAAATTTGCCTTATACAAGGTGTTACAAATTTTAGATCCGTGAATTTATGAGGTGTTTCTAAATAAGAAAATATGAAAAAATTCCTATAAATGTGAATCCGAACTCCATAATATCCGAGATGAAGACCATCAAATTTGTGACAAAAATGCTCTTTCTCCAATTGCTTTTTACGAATTAATCGATTTTGACCAAGTATTGAAGAGGCACTTTTTAATTAAGCCACAACGAGATGATAATAACCTGTTTGATTGAAAGATTGAAAGTGGCTAGTGGCGTAGATGTTGGGCAGTCCTCACTTTTTGTTTCTCATTTTCTATACCACTGAAGATTTTTAAGGAACTGATGTAATTTTTATATTATTGTTCAATTTTAAAGAGAACGATACTCTCATCATCAACTATGTAGGTGTGAAAGTACAACTAAGAAAATTGTTCTAGTCAGTCTGCTTTAATACAGTTTTTACACCTTCGTCTCCGTTATTATGTATTTCCGAACCCATGTTAATGGAAATTTTTTACATTTTCTTATTGGAAACACCACTTAAACTTACGGACCCAAAATTGTGATATATTTGAGATTGATCTTGTTCAGTAAGAATATTTCAGTGCCGTGATTATCATTTGTTTTTAAACATTGTGGTCTTATAACTGTTGACGCAGTAGTAATAGTCCAGCAATTTTGAGGCTGCAAATATTGTCGATTTCGTTTTGTTTCTTTGTAATATTTCAACCAAATGAATAAAAATTCCATCAGTACCGGAAATTTTAGAATCAGTAATATTCAGAGCAAAAGAGAAATCAAGCAAGAAACAAATATGCTGAAAAATAATAAATAATATATAAATAATAATAAAATCAGATGACATCTCGACGGAAATCATGAAAATATATTTGGTGCTATTAAGTAATTTTATACAGACAATATTAAGGACACACGAAACACAAAACAATCATAAATATATAGAGTGGCGATATGACAGTTAAGGTGCCAAATAAAAGAGGTTCAAGTTTAACCATTATGTGCCTAAGGCCTTCCGATCTGCGTAAAGACCTAAGTGGGGTCAGTAGGGTCCCCCACCGTATTTTTGGGTAAATTAGCTTTCATGAGGTACCAAACATAGTAAAACACCTACAAAATACTTACAAAGCATTTTTATTACTAGTTAACATTAATACAAAAAATAAAAAAATATGCTGAAAATTTTAAAATGAAATTAAACTTATTATTCCTAGTAGTACCGAACATAGTGAAACACCTACAAAATACTTATTTACCATTTTTATTACTAGTTAACATTAATACAAAAAATAAAAAAAACCTGCTCAAAATTTTAAAATGAAAATAAACTTGATTAGTCCTTAGCGTCACAATCAATACATATAGGTAGTGGTAGTAACTGTTCTGCGGTGGTCTTCGCACACAAATTTTTTACAAGCGCTACAGTCACTTTACTTTTTTTGTCTTGTTTCCTGGAACATTTATAACATCTACCGCGTTTCCTCGGTTCGCCTGCCTGAACTTGAAGAGGATCAGGTAATGCAGTGAATGCAATGCCGTAATCTGTCAGAGCAGTTTTTATTCCCCTATGGAGTTGATCATTGCTTGCACGACGTTCCATGTTTCTGCGTGCTAGATCATCCCCAAGTTGCAACAGAAATATGCGGCGGCGACAAGAGATTTTTGCTTTCCATTCTGGATGTTTCTCAGTGTAGATAATGAAAGAGTTCATGGCACATATATCTAATATGTTCATGAAAAGCCGGTAGGGCCAGCGTAGAGTTCTCCTAGCACATGTGTATTCCCTAACCAATTTATCTGCATTATCGACTCCGCCCTATGTGCTATTGTAGTCCAATATAATTATGGGTTTGTTATCTTTTCTTATACCAATATCCTTATCGTGATGTTGAGAAGACAACATATGTACCATTTTATTATTTTTTTTCGGTACGTAGGAAACAATTGTCAGATCTTTAGTAAATGCAAATGTTGAGGAAAGCACTGGACAAGATTTTACTTTCAGTTCATTGAGAGAATCAGTTTTATCTTTGCGCAACGTTCCAATTAGCTAAAGTTTTTTAGTTAGTAAAAAGTTAGCCAAAGATACTGTGGTGAAAAAAATAATCGCTGGTAATGCCTTGTCCGGTATTATAATAGGGCTCAACCAAATCTTTGACTACCCGATACCAGGAAGTTTCCCAATATACACTTGCAAATTGCAGAGGTAAGAGGTCTTAGCATCAGCTGCTGCCCAAATTTTAATGCCATATTTGGCAGGTTTCTATTTTATATATTGCCTAAAAGGGCACCGTCCCCTAAAGGCAACCAACTGCTCGTCAACTGTCACGTATTCAGCTGGCTCATAAGATTGTTTGCAATTTTCAACAAACAAATTCCAAACATCACGAATTGGCGCTAATTTGTCAGTTTTTCTTCTCTCGGCCGTGGTCAATTTATCGTCGAACCGCAAAAAAATGGAAATTTCTCTAAACCTATCTCGCGACATTGCAGCTGTGAAAAATGAACGGCGTATAGTGGGATTAGTGGTCCACATTTCTTTTATTGATTCTTTTCTACATCTCAAAGCACCTGCCGTGATCATAATACCTATTAAACAATCTAACTCGACGGAGTCCAATGATTTCCATTTCCTTTTTGAGTTTGGATGTCCCTTTTTCCACTCCGCAAAGTATCTTTCAGCTTCCTGATTAGTGTAAAGACATATAATATTCTTTATTTCAATAGTTATAAATAAATTAAAAATTTCCATAAATAAATCAGCGGTACCAGTGTAAGGTGTGGGACCGGAGTTAATATTCAAAATATTTGTTGCACGACGCTTAGAGCCCTTCGGAGGATTACTGCTCCACTTCATACCTGATTTAGCAGTGTATATACTTTCATCGCCAATAGTTTCCTGATCGTCAGTACTCTGACCATCAGCATTCTGACCCTCAACACCTCTGACCCTCTAACCAGCAGCATTTGGTTCAACCATTTCCTGATCATCGGCATGAGGTTCAATATCCATCTCTTCTTCCGATTGAACTTCTACGTAATCATCTTCTGAATCTGTGACATATTCTTCCAATACATATTCCTCGCCGCTACTACGTTCATCGTCTGATTCACTTTCATACGGAACTTCATCATCAGAATCTGACAAATCAATTTTCTCAGCTAGTTCTGCTACTTCTGCTTGTGATAAAGGTTTATTCTTGTTTGAGCGGCTCATTTTCAATGAAAAAACTGAAATAAATAAACCATTATGGAACATCACAACATTTAACATTAATGCCTAAGCGGTACCCCACTTACCTATTTTGTTTTAATATCCAGCAACGGCCATTGAATCACACATGCATTGAATAAGACATAACCCCAAATGTCAATTGACAAATAGCTGGAATCAGGGTGGCCAACTTGTTCATAAAAAAAAGTTGCAGCAAAAAATTAGAATGTGGGGGACCCAAGTTACCCCGCTAAAATTCGAGAACGATAGCGCTTCTAAACACTATCCGCAAAATCATGCCCTACAAAATACTAACAAGACTGATACTGATCGACTATATATGATGTTGACATCATCTGCAAATGATTAAAACTGACTATAGTTGTTAAATAATACCATGATTTTAATAACATAGGCCCACAAAAAAAGAGTGGTATGTTCGACGGACTAGACCTGTATTTTAGCCCGCTGAATTCGAATCTGAAGCGAGAATTGTCAAGTTGGATCGTTTTTCATCATTAACCTAAAAAAAAACACCCGTAAAAGTAAGTTTTTCGCAGTTCACATTCAAATGAGTAGTCATAGTTTTTTTAATACTAAATAGGTAAATAGAAATTTTACACATCTGACTTCAAAAACCGTGTAACTCGAAGTGTGCAGGTCTTTACAACTCCATAACTTCTAAATCCTGTATGTTCATAACTCAAAACTCCATAGTAGGCTTTTGTCAATGCCTCAGCAGGGAATATGTACTTTTCATATCTAGTACTCATCAGCCCAAATCTGAGCTTCTGCACGTGAATAGCGTATACAGTTCACTCTTTTTTTTGTGATATCGAGTTCACTTATTCTCGAAAGATCTGTGCAATGCACAGTGGTCCGAAAAAAAAATCGATCAATATTCTGATTATATCGGAAAAGGCTTTAACATTTTATACACATTGTAATAAAAATTTTCAAAAAAATAAAAATAAAAAGTTATTGTGGATTTTAGGGGTAACTATTTGAGTGGGAACCAATTTATGTGCTTTTTTCTAGACTTAGAAGTGGCCTGTATGATTTAAAAAAGGTGAAAAAAATAGATATTTAATGTTGAGGATGGTTTTTGTGGAAGTTATTTGAGGTTCAATCAATTTTTTCAGATTAACATCACTTCATCAGAGTTTAAACGACCCGGTTAATATCCCACATCATGATTTAAAAACTGACAGTGCGGTTCTATTTGGAACATTATCTTGAAGTTTAGACGATGAGGGATGGGATAATGAAGTACCAAGTTTACTATGTTTTTAATTTAACTATCTGAATCACTATCATATAATATGTCAGAATCGGAGGTTTCCGTTTGCGTTTGGTCCTCTTCTGAGTGAAAGTCTTCAGGATCTGACATCATAACTTCTTTTCGACTCATTGCTGATGGTACGTTTAAAAGTGCCACGGCTGACGATAGTTTAGATTTTTTTGGACTTCTTTCACTATAAGATGAGATTAGGGAACTGAAGAGAGCAGAAAACGATTGATCAAGTCCTTAGTTAAATCAATTCTTGAAGTTTTTCTGGTAAAATATTCCCAAAATTTTTTGAAGTCTTTATTTCTTGATTTCCTGTACTTCTTCTGATAGTAGTCCCATGGTTAATATTACAGACTTAGTTATTGTGGATCCATGCCCTAATATTTTGTTCACTGTGACCGGCATGTAATACCATAGGTATAATTCAACAAAAAGTGCAGCTGTTTCCAATGCGGATTTGTCAAAAGCTTCTGCGTTAATGTTTTGTCCGGAAGATAAAGTCTGCAGAATTATATGAAATCTACATATTAAATTTTTATCGATTCTTTTGATGGAAGCAGAAATGTCTGGGCTTATAAAAAATCATCGAGCAGTCATTACTCGTGCCACTTCCACCCGGCTTTGGTGCGCCCACTAAACCCATTTGTTTTCTAAATTCTTTTTGAATGTTAGCTTTTCTGTCTTTCACTGCGGCTTTGTCGTCTTTGCCTCGCACTTGCCATTTTTTTACTGGCAGTTTTGTACGAAATGTGCAGCAGGCATTCAAATGCTCCTATCCATGCTTAAGTTTCATAGACTAAGAGCTGGCGGCCGCGGAGGTACTACGATATTACCTCCGGCTGGAATTTTGAAAAGTGGTTGAGGGAACCATCAGGAAGTGCCATCTGCAAATATTTTGCTCAAAACCCCTGCAAAGGACACGTCAGACGACTCAAAAATGAAAACATTTTTGCTCAAAAATTGATCATACCTCCGGCTGAAAATTTGCACATTACTTGTTTGAAGGTCACAGATAACGTATGTAAATCGTCAGACGCCTAGATCGCTGCCAAAGGGAGCCCTCGAAGTTGTCATTTTTTTCTCAAAAATTTTTTTCTTTACCTCCGTCTGTCGTTTTAACATATTGCAACAGAGACCATTCTAAGCACAAATTAAAATCGTCAGACAAAAATGCCGCTGCGAAGTCCCCCTACAACGTTCACAAAGTTCCAGTGCGCCTGATACTTCTTTTCGAAAATTTATTTTCGTTACCTCCGTCTGACGTTTTTACATATTATCCTAGAGACAATTTTAAATACATATGTGCTTATTCCACTTCGCGATCGTGAAATGTAGTGTCTAGGAATCTACGTATCACTATCGCGTTATGAGCAGGACAACCATCCTGATGGTACCAAATCCCTTCGAGGTCAATGCCCAAAGTTCGAACGGCCGGAATAATTTGTTCACGTAACAAATTCAAATATTTTTGTGCTGTAAGGTTGCCGTCGATAAAAAAGGGGCCAACTATTGAATTACCTAAAATTCCAGCCCACACATTGACTTTCTGTGGGTACTGAGTTCGATGTGGCATACTTAAATATTTATTTTCCCGAGACCAATATCTAGTAACCGATGAATTGTGACGACCATGCAGCGAAAATGAACTTTTGTCAGTAAATAAAATATTTTTATTGAAAGTTTCAACATCGTTGAAGATGATTTTGATGATGAATTAACCTCTCCGATGCAAACAGTGATATTGATAATGATTCCGAAGATTAAAATGAAATACGTTTTTTTTGTCTCAATTCAGTAATAATATTAGTATCTTTTTCTTAAATAAATTTACATAGCGAACAAAAAGAAAATCTATGGAATTTATTTAATAATCATCGACCACTTAATAATCATCGTTTACTTTCAGATATTCAGAATATGTTAAATGAACTACTCATTGTACTAAGTAATAGTATAACTACATCTTTCCTCTTTGATAAAAAATAATACTTGCTTGAAACCTCTTGCATATTGATTTTTGATAGTATAACAAGATTAACATTTTTATTTTTATTTTATTCACACGGACCATCCTTTACTTTTTATGTATATGTGCTAGAAACTTTTCCCTTGAATTGTCTTTCTTTTATAACGTATAGTGACTCAACCAGTATTTAATTAAATTTAAAAGATGTTGAAACAATATTTAGTAATTTAGGCTGGAATTTCGCGATATTTCAGGGGGATTTTGCAGCGGTATTTTCGTCTGACGATTTACATATGTATTTAAAATTGTCTCTAGGATAATATGTAAAAACGTCAGATGGAGGTAACGAAAATAAATTTTCGAAAAAAAAGTATACCTCTCAGGTAGGCTGGAACTTTGTGAACGTTGTAGGGGGACTTCGCAGCGGCATTTTCGTCTGACGATTTTAATTTGTGCTTATAATGGTCTCTGTTGCAATATGTTAAAACGTCAGACGGAGGTAAGGAAAAACATTTTTTGAAAAAAAAATTACAACTTTGAGGGCGTCTGACACCCCTTTGGCAGCGACCTAGGCGTCTGGCGATTTACATACGTTATCTGTGACCTTGAAACAGGTAATGTGAAAATTTTCAGCCGGAGGTATGACCATTTTTTGAGCAAAATTTTTTTCATTTTTGAGTCGTCTGACGTGTCCTCTGCAGGGGTTTTGATCAAATTCCTTGCAGATGGCACTTCTTGATGGTCCCCCAACCACTTCTCAAAATTCCAGCCGGAGGTAATATCGTAGTACCTCCGCGGCCGCCAGCTTTCGTCTATCAGTTTTGCAATATAATTTATTTCTATTGAAGTAGCTTGACAAACATAACATCTTTGTGCCGAAGCTGTTTCTGTCAATACTTTGCAAACCTTTCCGTTGATCATGGTCAGCACCAAAGAATGCTCCACTACTACTTTTCTGTTTTCAAAAGTACATGATGTTGGTAATAGCTCTTTGATTTATTCTTCATACTTCTAATAACTTCTGGTGATTTTTTGACAAATACAAACTTTATTGGCCTACAAAATCCCGTAGACGAAGGTCTAAGATTTTTCCAGATCACACGAGTTTCATCAAGCTGCAGATTAATAGGTACAGGAGATATAATAAATATATCACTATCCATTGAACCCTCCTCAGAACATTTCTGATTATATACAGATTGCAGGCTACTCCCATTACATCCTCATTTTGTCATCAATTTAATATTATTTAATTCGTCATCGCTTTAACCCAATAATGCAGCTTTTATTGATTGTAGAATTCTGGAGGTAGTGTGGTCTAAATGTGATTCTAATTTACCTTCAGCAGCTTATTCCGTTACTATAATAGAGTCCTTCTTCCAAGATTTTATGGTATGACTGTAGCATATCAGCATTTCTGTCCTTGAGTTGCGATCTCATAAACACATATTGATGCTTAGTCATTTTCCCCTCAACTATCAGAAACATCGCTTCATCTTCGGAAAAAGGAATGTTTGCACTGTGCAATGGCCGTTTTTTACGTTTCTGCCCTCTCTCAGGAATATCTCGCGTGAGCATCCAGCAGTAATCAGCCATCATATGTTTATCCCACATGTCTTGGCATCGACGCTCCACATTCTTGAGATCCTCTGGTGAAATCTTCCACCCTGCTCTTCACTGAAATTACCAAGATTTTCTGGGAAGTAGTCAATATGAGAATCCAAGAAATGCAATTTAAGATTCATCAAGCAGTCCATTTCCCTATTCACGCACAGAAGCTCAGATTTGGGCTGATAAGTATTAGATAGGAAAAGTAAATATTCCCTGGTGATGCACTGACAAGAGCCTACTTGTCCCAGAGATGACATTAAAGTATGCCCCGGGTTGTGGGATTATGGACTTATAAAAGTCTGAACAAACCGAGTTGTGTGGTTTTTGAAGTCTGATGTGTAAAATTTCTGTTTACTTAAAGTTTGTAGTTGTAAAAGCTTGCACACCCCGATTAATGGGATTATAGAGTTGTAGGTATACGGGGCTACAGTGATATGAGGTTATGACGTAACGATAAATACATAAAAAGAATTATAACTACTCATTTGAGTGTGAAAGGTGAAAAAACGGCTTTTTACTGGTGTTTTTTATGTTAAGTATGAAGAACAAGCCAATTTGACCATTCTGACTTCGGATTCAGATTCAGCGAGTTAAAATACATAAGGATGCACTAGTCTACTCTGCTGGATAGGCCACCTTATTTTTGTGGGCCTGTGTAATGGTTTTGGTAGGTTCTATTAGAATTTTATTATAATTTTTTTTAATGGCATCCACTCTAATTGAAAGTGTAAGCGTGCATATTTCCTTAAGACTTTTGGAATAAGATTTGAATCTCCCACTGTCTAAAAATTATTCAATTGTCGATATTATCTATTTGTGGAAATATTTACATCACAAAAGACCGTACTTATGGATAAACGTTTAAGAAAAGAAATGTGGACGAATACATCAGAGCGCTTCCTTATCCAAGGCCAGTGCTGCATGAGTATATGGAATCCCGGAACTCTGTTCCTTCTGGGACCGGGACACATAAATTATTCGGTTTTTCAAATACACTTTGAAAGCGTCCTCGAATAAAAAAATATATCGATTACTCAAATACATTATGTAGCTGTATTCTGATATAAAAGACAATTGAAATATATTTATCGACTAAGTCATAAAATAAAATCCCCAAAGAGGCAATAAAACACTTTCAATAATAGTACGTAAGTCAGTAGTAGGTTGGATATTCCCTGCAGAGCTCTACAGCATCGCATTCAATGGTCGGTAATGTATTTTCTTATATACACCTTTTCTATTAGAAGTTATTTTCTTACTTGTATTTGAACAGAAAATTTATTGCTGTGAATTGTATTGAGGATGTTTATGTAGAGGCGCTGTCTCGAATTAATCACTGAAACAATAGCAAAGCAATCAGAACAGCTGTTGTATTGGATCTGTTTCGAATTGGCAAGATTTTTGTTAAACGCTATTAATCTCGTGTTAGAGGACCAACAATGTAATACCAATGTAGACACTGTTTATCCATATGGATACTAGTATACAAGCCTGTGAGGTGCTTTTTCTCTCTAGAACAGCGATTATGATATTCTGAAGTGAAGTGAAGAGTTTTTGCTTGCTTAGCTTATTTGCTTTTCCTCATAGGCTAAAAAACTGAAGATAACGAAGTAAAGATTCTTTTACAGGTTATGTCTTAAACTACACTATACAGTAATATTTTTTTAATATCTTAACCTACGCCATGCGGTAATAATAACTTAAAATAAAGACTAATGCACAATAAATAAAAAATAAATACGTGGATGAGAACGACTAATAATACGATTAGATTAGATTAGATTTTAAGGGTGGAGCTAGACGCTTGGCCTTGGCCACCGCGATCCCTGTGGATCTATTGTGGCGCTCCCAATCTAATTTTAATTGGAGTTCCTTATCCAGCTTTATCCTTTGTACCAGACTTCAAAGCCTTGATAGTATATTGTTAGTATAGCTATCTGCCCTTGGCTTTTACTCGCCAAGTAGTTGGAATTTAAGTCTGGTTAGGCCTTCGCAGAGGCCACATGTACTGAGGTTTTCTCTTCCTCTGCACAGAATATGCATGTTGCATCCTCTGCCAGACTCATTAGACAGCATATCCACACACATATCCTGCATCCAAAACTTTGAGAGCTGCTAGGCTGTCAGTGATGATACGGATTCTTTTGTCAGTATATGACCTCCGTATCATTTCTTGTCGACAGATTTCTATGCTGTGACTTCTGCTTGGAACATCACTGTTGGGGTACTGCCCCGGTTCAGACTGATGTCTGTCCCTGGTTGGTTCCCCGTAACTCATGCTCCAGTACTTCTTGACGTTTTTGACTCGTCAGTATATCAGTATTATTTGGATGTCTTCGCAATTGCCTTATTCCTTCTTTTTTCCTATCAGGTATCTATGCCCTGAAGGTTTCTGCTGATTCTATCTGACTGCGTGTCTACTAGTCGATTATTTTTTCTATTTATTGAAATATTTCGGTATGTTTTCTGTTTATTTTCAGCCTGTACGCTGCTAGCAGTACTTCATTCTCCACGACTAAGTGTAGTGGAGGTAGGCAAAGTAGTTCTTCTTTGGCTGCAGTAGGTATTGTTCACATTGCTCTCGTTGTATCTAGACAGGTCAGCCTGTACCTTCTTTATTTTTCTCATTGCTTTCCCTTTTCAGGCTTTGTGCTACCAGATCAGAGAGTTATTATTGGCACCTACCACAATTCTTTGGTACAGCCAGTGCACCATATTTGGTTGTAATCCCTAGTTTTTGCCTACCATTCTTCTGCTGGTCCATAAGTCCCACATAGCTTTGGTAGTCACTCTATCTTGATGTGCATGGAAGTTTATTTCGCTGCCTAGAATCAGTCCCAAATATTTGTTTTGTTGCTCACCTGCAGTTCATTTCCCCGAAGATATAATTTTTCCAGGTTTAATTTCCTGTTTTTTCTAAAGGCGACCACAGTGGTCTTCCCTGGGCTCACGAAAAGACCTTCCTGGGTACACCATCTATCTACCATAACGAGCTTTCTGCATCTTTTTTGATGCAACGCCCTCGTATTTTCATGGCGATATCGTATAATCTTGCGCATATATTCCCTGCTGAGGTATGAATGAGGTATTGTTAAAGGCAGTCTCTATGTCTAAGGAAGTTCCTATGGCAGTATCCTGACAGTCTAGGGCCCTTTCTATTTTTGAGTAAGCTCGTGTATTGCTAACATATAAGATTTTCCTATATGGTAGGCAGATTGCTTTCTATGTACAGGTTTTGTATTCATTTTGTCATCCCTGATATGCCTATCAACCAGTTTCTCCAGAGTTTTTAGGAGAAATGATGTTAGATTAATAGGTCGCAAGGGTTTTACCCGGGCGTAGGTGTTACGCCCTGGTTTTGGTATAAATACCACTTTTATCTTTCGCCAACCAATTGGGACATAACCCAGAACTAGACTGGCCCTGCATAGTGTGCAGAAAGATGTCGCAAATATGTCCACTCCCTGTTGAAGTAGCGCTGTAAATTTTCCATCTAACTCTAGTGACTTGTATGGTTCAAATGAGTTGATTGCCCATACAAGTCTTGTTTTGTTAACAATGCTGTTTGCAATTCTGCAGTCCTCCTTTGATGTCCTTCTCTTCGATATGTCTTCTGCCTTATGGGATGGTTACACTGCCTGGGAAGTTTGTCTTTAAAAAAATGTAGTCTCCTTCTCAGTGTTTGCGTAGTATAGTTGTTGTTTTGCAGTGATTGTCTCCCTGCAAGATTTTCTGGAGTCCAGTAGCTTAGGGAGTTTTTGTATTTGCTTGCATTGCTACCTCCAGAATTCAGTTTTTGCTTCTCTAATGGCGTAGACGACTTTCAGACGGGCATTTTTCCCACCTGCGAGTCCTTTTGGCCTAGTTGAAGAGTCTTCGGACCTCAGCCCTTCTGAAGGAGTGCTCGCTATTATTTAAAAGACAAGCAATGTGACATTTTATCTCAGAATTGGTATGCCGAAAGATCGAAGGACGAAGATAAAGAAAAATTGATGGCTTTGGAAGATGCTGCAGACAATGTGCGTTCAATATATAATAAGTTACACTGCACGCGACAAAATGTGTTCAATAATATTAATGCAGGTATACTTATCTCTATTAAGTCGTGAAGCTGATAAAATGAAGGACATTTTGAAAGTTGTTCAGTATTCTATGATTAACACAATATTTTTTTCTCTACCAGCGATATTTGTAGTTTTAGAAGTGTGTCGATCAAATGAAATATATATTCTTCATTTTCGCATTTCCAAAGAGTATAGTAATAGATACTAAAAAAATTCATATAACATTTTGGTAGGGAATTGTATAAGCTTTATTTTTATAGGTACTATGAAACATAACTACTTTTCTAATGGTTTTCGAGCAAAAAGCCGAATCGGAGTACCATTTTTTCAATATGGCCGCTCGAGTGCGACAAATTGAGTTTAAAACTTTGACTGAGTAATAACTAAAACATCTTTTTAGGTTCGCAAACGAAATCAAAATGATTAATGTATTTCTCTTTAATTATTTTCTTATTTACTCAAATCACAAAATGTAACGTAAGAAAAATGCTTACAGTTTATTTGAACCAAACGCTGCGTTTATGGGCAGAGGTAACAGCAGACAGATAGCCACTTTGATATATCTGTGAACACACTGTTTCATTAATCGACAGTACTAATAATATGTCATCAATTCTCCAGTTAATTTATTCTGTTAAGTAGTGTCCACACTGTATACTCACTGTACTCTAAATGTTTTGTAACATATTGATAAAACTTTGTCTGAGGCACTTAGGGTTTCGCGTAAGGGATGATGTGAGTTTTTAAAGGAGAGCAGGCAATATAACACAATAGAAAACATATTCAGATTGGGAATACCACTGATAAAAGGGAAGTCCCTCGGTGAAGTGACGATAAAAACAGAGAAGTTATAAAAATAAAAACTTTTCAAAGTACATATTTTCCCAAGAGAAGTTTATAGCTGAAACTAATCGTAAGTTGGTACGACGAAAGAATTCTTTGATAGCTTTTTCTTCATATTTCCCATGTTTCATATGCTCCAGATGATTTCCAGCTATCACATTCACAAGTTGTTTATGGCTGCATGCTCTAAGGGGACCTTTATTATTGTTCATATTTTGACAAGTTAGACAAAGCACTGTTACGAAAATCTATATTGGACGATCTGTCTTTGTAACTGGAGCCGATATCTCACAAGATGTTTTTTGTGTGAAACGGATATGCCAGCAGAAAAAAAATGGTGCAATCTGTGTTGTCTAAATTATGTAATTTCCTGTATTACTTCCAAAAAATTTATTTGTTACATGATTAAAGGATATAATGTTATTTAAAGGCAAGTACAAAAACAGGTGTATCGCTTAACATAAAGATATTACTAGAAATTACTACTAATTGTAGGATAAGATTACGCACATAAAGTAAAAAATGAACAACCCGGTATTGCTACTTTCAGGGATTTTACACAAGTATTTTGATTAAAAATTTGTTATTAAGCTTATCTTACCCTTCTCTTCAAAAGTTATATGTTACTGATGTGTGGTTTTTGTTTTTTGGGGTTGAAAACTACCCTTTCTGACAAAAAAGACCATAGATTTAAGCGTTACATAGATTGAAATTATGTTTAAATATGTAGAATAAACATTATTTCTTGTTCTGGAATATAATTTATGATCTGTTGCAACATTTCAACCCTTTAAAACCACTCCTTATGACGAAATTTAAAGAAAAATTTGTTATCAACAGCTTGTGATGTTTTATTGTGAATTTATAATGAATTAAAATACCGTCACTGTTTATAATATAATTTATAATTTATTGCAATGCTTCATCCCTTACAAACCGCCCTCGTGATAAAATTAACTACCGTATTTACTAAAAATTAAAAACTGAAATTATTGAATGAGTTTAAAGGGGAAAAATAAAAATTTTATGTACATTATAATAGCATGTTTTATTATTGAAAATCTATGGACCATCACAAGAACTATCGTCACTATCGACCTCCTCCTCTTGATCTGTAATTGGAAGAAAATTTTGACAGTTGTCACCGGAGCATGTTCCGCATGTTTCGTTACAAAAAAGTCTAACTTTTCGGCAGCTACAAGCTGCGCTGCATCTTTTTTTGCAATTACAAAATATCATTTTGAGGAGTTCTCCCGTGCAGGCATATTCAGCATTTTGATGGGTAGAAAAGATCCTTCATTATGAATCCTTCCCCAATCAGTTGGACGAATGTTTTTGTTCCTAAGCCACATCTTGGTTTGTAAATAAACCTTCTGTGCTCATTCAGAGTATCAACTGTTGGAACAATGATGATAATTTCACAGTACTGTTTTTAGTGGTAGCCTTAATAAAGGACTCAAAGCGCATCTGCTGGGAAACGCTGATAAGGCTTCGACACGACTCAATTTTTTTAACTGTATCTCTTTAGCAGCTCCGTACAGTAATATTGTACAGTACCTATTGGTTTCTAAAATTTCTTGGGTTTGCATATATTTATAAATGCTCCAAAGTTGCCGAGAATAAAACAATTTACATGCTCCGAAAATTTCATCGAAAAAATGCGATTAGTTTTTCAACGATAACTTCCTTAATTTTTAAGCTATCTAATCGCTCCGGAAACCATTTTGCAGGGAATATTAAGGGCTACAAGGCCTATAGCCCTTAAAATTCCAACTCCCTTGAACCCTTCGTTTTTGAGATTTTTGAGTTTTTATCTGACCAATAAATTTTTTTTTTTTTTTTTTTACGGCATCGACTGCTTGGGTCATTAGCCGCCATCATTTCGGTCCTACCTGTTGTTTCATAATGGTCATATTTTGTAGTAAAGGTCACAAGCCTTCAGGTAAGTTATTAGTTTATCGGTGTTTTGGTCATTTAAAACATCCTTTATTGTATTTTTTAAGTTTAAGCGGTTTCTGTGGATAAAATAACTGGGACACTCGACCAGGAGATGTGTTACTGTTAGAGGAACATTGCAGTCTGTGCACCTTGGTTGTTGTTCTCCTCTTAAAAGATGTATTGAGGTCAAGTTTGTATGTCCGATTCGTAGTCTTTCGATAACTACTTGTGATCGTCTATCAAGATTTTGTGGCTGTGTCCAAGGAAGGACTGACGGTTGTATTTGTCTAAGTGCTGTCTCCTCTCTTTGCCACATGATTTGCCATTCATTCAGTTCTCGCTTTTTCCAAGTATTTGTCAGATCTTCTGGGCGAATTTTAATGTCTCGGGACCAATCTTTCTCGGTGGCCTGACGTGCTGCTTGGTCTGCTTCTTCATTTCCTTGTATTCCAACGTGACTTGGGGTCCACAAAAACGTTATGGTTTTGCCGGTTGCTTCTATATCATACAAAAGACATAATATAAGGGAGACAAGCGGGTCCGATGTGAGCTTGTTTTTAATAGCGATAAGGCTACTTTCGGAGTCGGAGCATATGAGGAAGCGATGGTCGTTGGCGGATTGGGAATACTTTAATGCTTCGTAGATGGCGTACAGTTCTGCTGTGAAAATTGAGGCATCGGGATGTAATGACCACGAAAAGGTATCGTTTGGTGTGACTAGCGAGCTCCCAACACCGTATGCTGTTTTCGAGCCATCCGTGAATAATTTCAGATGTTGTGGGTATTTGTTTACCTGTTCGTAGAATATCGCTCTAATTACAGTGTTGCCAAGGTCCCTCTTGTTGGCTGTCTTCGTTTGAATATCCACTTTTGGTGCAGGGAGTTTCCAGTAAGGTGTTTTTGGGTAGCCGTAGTTCGCTACCTGGGGTAAGTTTGCGTCTCCAATTATGTTTTGGAAGCGATAACCTGGGGGTTTTGATATCGTAGGTCTTGATTCGTATATCTCAAAGTTATCTGTGAAGAAGAGTTTATAGTTTGGGTGTTGTTGTTGTGCCCATAGTTTGGTTCCGTAGTTTAGGAGGAGACGGTCCCTTCTCAAAGATAGTGGGGGAGTGTTTGCCTCGATGCCTAGTGCTTTGTGTGGACTTGTACGAAAAGCGCCAAGTGCGAGCTTCAGCGCTGTCCCCTGTATGGAGTCTAGGGCTTTCAGGCGGGACTTACAAGCAGTCCCATAGACTATCGAACCGTAGTCGATCTTAGAACGGATAAGGCTCTTGTATATTTTAACCAAGATATCTCTGTGGGAACCCCAGTTGATACTTACCATACATCGTATGATGTTAATAACTGAGTTACATCTTAGTACCAGGTTTTGAATATGCTTGTTCCACAGAAGTTTTGAATCGAATGTAAGTCCTAAGAATTTTATAGATTTCTCTATGTTCATAGTATTTCCTTTTATTTTTAAGATTGGTTCATTATGAGGTTTTCGTAAGCGACAGAAGTGGACTGCTTTTGTTTTGTTTATAGAAAAACGAAGACCTCGTTGTTCTGCTGCCTCGATCAGTTTATCAATATTTTCCTGAAGTGTTTCTTGTAACCCTTGCATGCATCCTCCTGATATGAAAATTGCCATGTCATCTACGTAGAGGCTTTTCTGTATATTATCATCTAGGTTATCGGTAATGGAGTTTATGGCGACCGCGAATAGGACAACACTCAGTGCTGACCCCTGCGGGACGCCACTCTCTAGAGAGTAGGAATCAGAGAGCGTATCTCCCACCCTTACCCTGAAGTAACGATCCGATAAGAAACCTTTAATAAATGTTGGTAAGTTGCCCCGCAATCCCCATTCGAAGAGGTTCTTCAGTATGGAATAACGCCATGTGGTATCGTATGCTTTTTCCAAGTCGAAGAAAACTGCTAATGTGTGCTGCCTGTTTGCAAAACTATTTTGAATGTATTGGTCTAAGAAGACAAGTTGGTCTGTGGTAGATCTCCATTTTCTAAAACCCATTTGCACATCACATAGGAGGTTATTTGTCTCCAAATACCAGATTAATCTGTTGCTTACCATTTTTTCTATTATCTTGCTTAAGCAGTTGATTAGCGAAATTGGACGGTAGTTTGATGGAAGGGTTATGTCCTTCCCTAATTTAGGTAAAGCTATAATGATGACCTCTCGCCGTTTGCTGGGAAAGGTGTTCTCGATGTTCTCGACCCATATTTTATTGTATAGCTCTAAAATATGTTTTTTCTTATCTTCTGGTATTTGTTTGATGAATTCATAAGGAATTCGATCTGGGCCACTAGCTGAATTTTTCGTTGTATTTAAAGCGTCATCTAGTTCTGCTATTGTAAATGGTTCGTTGTATGGAAGTTCTTCTTCTGTATCGAAATCTAGATCTCTCTCGCTGGTAGTTTTAATTTCTAAGAAGTTTGGATCATAGTTTTCTATGGAACTTATCATTTGAAAATGCCTTCCTAGCTCATTAGCGATTTCTGTGGGATTGGTGACATTACTTCCATTTATGCTTAAGGACAGTGATTGCTGTTGGAACTTCTTACCAGCAATAATTCTTATTTTTTGCCACACTTCGGAAGTTGTCGTATCTGTTGTTATGGTGGAAATGTAGGTTTCCCAAGATTCTTTTTTGCTTTTTAGAATCATTGCTCTTGCTTTTGCTCGGAGACGTTTGAACGTTATTAGGTTGGGTTGTATAGGGTTGCGTTTAAATACATTAAAAGCGTGTTTCTTTTCTGCAATGGCTTCGGCTACTGTTGGATTCCACCATGGTACTTCGAGTTGTTTTTTGTTTGGAGATGTTAACGGCACCGATGTTTCTGCTGCTCTGATGAGGTTGTTGGTTACAGTTTCCACTATTTCGTCTACGCTACCCTCTGGAATTTCTAAGTGTTGAACTTCTCTTTGATAGAGATGCCAGTCAGCGTTTTTTAAATTCCATTTTTGGGGACGTTTGGTGTTTTGATAATGACCTGCGAACTCGATACTAATGGGTAAATGATCACTGCAGGAATTATTTTCATCGCAGTCCCAGCGAAGAATGTGGGCCAGGGATGGGGAGCAAAAAGAAAGGTCTATGGCAGAAAAGTTATTCGATCTTGAATTTATGTATGTGTTTTTCCCAGTATTTAGTAATACTAGGTTCTTTTCTTGAATCCATTCTTCAATGATTCTGCCTCTTGTATCAATTCTTTCAGAACCCCATAGGTAATTGTGAGCATTGAAATCTCCTATGATGAGAAAAGGAGTAGGTAGCTGATTCGTTAGCGTTCTGAGGTCATTTATATTCCAGATGAAATCTGGTAAGTAGACATTGCAAATCGTTAATGGAGCTGGGTATGTAATTTGGACAGCCACGGCCTGTAGGTTTGTTTGGATTGCTATTTGGTTCACTGGAATATTATCTTTGACGAAGGTTATTACTCCACCCCTTGCTCTTCTGTCGGGAATAACGTCATATCTAAAACTGTGGTAACCTCTAAGGTGAAAGTTTTCATTTGGTTTTAGGCGTGACTCTTGCAAGCACACACAAAAAGGTGTGGTTTTTGTAATGACTGTCTTAATTTCTGGATAGCGATTTTTTACCCCGTTGCAGTTCCATTGTAATAAATTATGCAGCTTTTTTTCCATTTGAGGTAGTAAAGAAAGTGACAAAGGTAGTTTTGAGTATAAGACAGCTGTGGAGGAAAATAAACATGTACGGATGGGATGAGGTAAACAAAAAAGTTAGGGTGCACGAATGTGAAAATTATTATGTAACGAAGCTGACTAAGTAATGTATGCTTTGTCTGCTTCACTTTGGCTAAGATCTCTAGATTCTGTTTCCGATTCCGATGTCAAGTCCGTTTGTTTGTTTGGTTTCTTAGGTGGTCGGCCCGGTTTTTTTCCTGACGGTGGCGGCATTTGGGAGGAAGACGATTGGCCATCCTCCGACCAATCAGACTCCTCCGCTTTTCTTTTGTCCCTCGATGCTCTCTGCGTTGATCGAGTAATCGGACCTGATGATTTGGTCTTGGACTGAGTTGTTATACTTAGACTTTCAGTTATTGCTTTTTTGATCGAGGATGGTAACATTGTATCTTTTTGTTCTTTTATTAATGAGGTGCAAATATTAACTATTTCTGGTGTTTCTTCGATTAAATTTTTTAGTTGATCTTTTATTGAAGTCTGTACGGTTTGGGCAAAGGATATTCCTGGAGTAGGTGTTTTGGTGATTACTTTGTTTCTGGCTTCTCTATAACTGATATTCTCGGTTATTTTTATTTTTTGAATTGTTGCCTCCTCTTTGTATCTTAAACATTGTTTGTCGTGTGCAAAATGGTTGCCTTTGCAATTTACGCAGATGGGTGCTTGACATGGGGAGTCGTCATGTTTCAACTTACCACAGATGCAAGTCTCTTCCTTGTCGCATCTGGCAGATGAGTGACCAAATTGCTGGCATCTAAAACATCGTAGTGGGCTTGGAATAAAAGGTCTGACCTCCAACCTGTACATGGCCGCGTTTATATATTTAGGTAGGTTGGGAGTGTTGAAAGTTAATATTAAATTCGGTGTGTCCACCAGAACGCCATCCTTCTTCGTTTGGATCCTTTTAACTGAAGTTACTCCTTTTTCTTTTAGGTTTTCTTCAATTTCAGTAACAGAGCAATTCAGAAAATCTCGACAGAAAATAACTCCTTTACTAAAGTTTAATGCACCATGAGGGTCAATGGGGTAGTTAGTAAGTCGTTCAGCTTTTTGAAGTCTTTTAGATTGAGCACTGGAAGATGTCTCCACTAGCAATCCTTCATGCGTCTTTTTAAGTGTTTTTACTTCGCCTATTAGTCCATACACTGCCTTATGAATTAAGAATGGGCTGACTTTAGAAAAGTCAAGACCGTCCGTTCTTTTGATGACCAGAAACCGGGGGTTGTCCGCCGTCTCCTGGCTCATCGGTGTTGCGGTTATATTTGAGGAGGTAGCGCCGCGCTCTCCACTACCACCGAGAGTTTTGTTTGTTTTTGATGGACTCATATAGTTCCCACGAGTAGGGACGAAATAAAGGTCCAACACGGCAGTGCGCCCTTACCGTGCTAAGGCCAAGTTCGACATCAGAGGAGGCCAGGTATCTGATGTACACCGTTCGAGATTCAGTGTCGTAGAACCACCCACCCTTCAGCACGGTCCGGTTAACACCTTGGGTTACGCCTCTTTACCGTCGAGGAGACGGTCCCTGTTCGTCGGGACGTACGAGCTCAGGCACCTCGGGATCGCCAGACCCGTACTTACTAGGTATCTAGTAAGCCCTTGAGGGCGACCAATAAAATTATTATTATTATTATAAAAGGCTGGGGAAAGTGGTCTTCGCACTCAAATGCAAATCTCTATCAATTTTTATCCTAAAGAGATTAAAAAAATCAAAATTTTCAATGAAAAAACCTAAATTTCTTTAGTTTTTGAATTATTGCGAAAAAATGAAAATTTTTTAAGAAATTTCAAAAATCACTTCAAATTTGAATCAAATTTTTTTTTCAAATCTAGGCATCCCAAACTGGTCAAACTTCTAGAACATATTGTTAATACTTAAATAAAATAAATTGTAAATGGATTATGTTCAATTTCAATTTTTGCGGTGAAGCCATGGGCTTCATTACTGATTTTCTTCTTCGAAAAAATGGGACAATCATTTCATTTTCATCATAACTCCGTTAGTTTTTATGCTAGCGACTTTTACTAAAACTTTTACTTACTTTTACTCATTTTAAAGGTCTTTTCGAGTATTTTTAAAAATGTCTTATATGTTTTTCTCCAAAAATTTTCCGTTTTTCCGTTATTTAGCGTAGAATGGTTCGAATTCAGTTTTCGGCGAACAAACAGTCACTATCAATGAGCCATAACTCGGTTCGTATTCTATCTACAGAAGTAAATAAAAAAATAATCGATTTTCTATATCATAAGCTTCATTTTTGCTTATAATAATTTTTTTGGTAGGGTTTCCGAGTTATTCGTGAAAAATCGTTCTAAAACATTCATTTTTTAGATGAAAAATCAACATTTTCAATCATGAATAACTCAAAAAGTATTGATTCATCGAAAAAACTTCATAGAACATTTCTTGCTTAGAATTTATTCCTCTATCGATTTCTGCGGTTATTTTGAATGTAAGAATTTCCATCCCCACGCATCGGCACTATATAACTTTTATTCCTTGAGTTATTCCCTAATTACTGTTCAAATTTCACGACAATCGGTTTTATCCGAAAGAATTGTACAACTTTTATTCGAGACATATTTTCGTAACTGTTAAAGAATTGCAGTTATTTGCAAAAATCATTTTGCCCCACCTTCTCACCCCAACAAAAACCGCCTTGCCATATTCGTGTCATTTTTGGGCTTAACTGAATTATGATACTAATTGAATTTCTGCTGAAAATTTCTTGAACATGTTTTTTCAATATTAACACTATTTTCATAATTTAATAATACATAATAATGTGATTACTGCAAGTGTAGTTAACAAACGTTTTATGTTCTTATTTCTTCAATATAAAACACGGACTAAAATTTGAGTTAAAATACTTTACAAAATAAACATTTTATTTACGATTCACTTCATAGATAAGTACTTCCCCCTGACATCGATTTTATTTTACCATACGAAGAAAATCTAATGCAGGGTTAGGTGAGTTGATTGATATTTACTTTATTTAGAGTAAATCGAGAGAACTTCATCAGGAAACCTAATTTTACCACCGACGCTTTTTTTTCGCTTGCTCCATTGATAGGCACAGTTCAGTTGGTTTCGTGTTACAGAAAAAAGGTTTTTATAAAATTTAAATATAGAAAATAACCCAATTTAGGGAATGAAAATGTATTTCTCGTATTTGTCCTTCGTCACCGTTTGCGAACGAATATAAATCAAAGCGATTGGTATTTTAAACTTTTAAATTGAATTCATGTACATAACAATTAAAATGTTGGAGTCTCGCCTTTAGCAAATTCATTGATCCACTAAATGTCTTGATATAATTCTATTTTTAATTCTTTGCAGAAAACTTAAAATTTGATGTCTAATACCAGTGTGAGTATTATTAGATGTTTAAAATCTACACGGAATCATATTTATTAATATATAAATATATGTTTATATCCATATCAAAATATATTTCTAAACTATATTTACAAACATTTTGCTTGCGAGGAATTGCCCATCTGCAAGTGTAAATAAATTATATTTTATAATTTCCATTTTGACAATTTTTTTGCATGATTATTTTCTTAACCAAATTTTTAGTGTAACCTATTTTTCTTGGTGTTTCTGTTTGTATGTTGTATTTGTAATTATTATTATTATTTAGGTTGGGTTAGGTTAAGTTAGTGTGTGAAAGAATACCCTGACTAACTGACTCACTGATCTATCAACGCACAGCTCAAAACGCTGGGTCTAGAAACTTCAAATTTTGCATAGAGGTTCCTCGAATGACGTAGGTAACCTTAAGAAGGAATTTTTAAGATGGTGAAAAAGGGGGTTGAGATTTTAGGCTTTTTCGGAAACGGTTAGATCTAGATGCGTGAAATTTGGCAAAAATATTTTTTGTTGAAATCTATTAGATACAGTTCATCTCAAACTTATAGCAACATGAGGCCCAGTGTTTCAATGCAAAGTTATGCACTTTATCCTACAAATAAATTAGCTAGAAGTTTAGAATATGCTTTTATTAAACACTTTAATATTGCAACTTGTACGTGTAAGACGAAATTTCGATTTTCACTTTTTGAAGGGGTGAAGAGGAGAGGGGGTGGTCTAATGGGTACCCGTATATCTGAAATCGCGTAAGTCAGAAACGTGATATTCCAGCGCGGGCTCTTCTGAGGAAATAAGGAGAAACGTATTCGACGGTTTTCAAAAAGAGACCCCACGAACGGGTGAACAGGAAGAGAGACGTTTTTAAGCATTAAATTTGACACATACCCGCCCATCTGCTTTATTGTCGATTAAAATAATTATGTTTTCGTTTAACTCGCTCTAACACAAAAATAGAATAATGAATTGTTATCAAACTGAGATGCGCAGAAGGTTTCCCCAAGTACTATGGATGCGCAGGAGATTTCCTCGAGTACAATGGATGTGCAGTAGGTTTTCCCGAGTACTATAGATGCGCAGTGGGTTTCCTCGAGTACAATGGACGCGTAGTGGGTTTCTCCGAGTACTATAGATGTGCAGAAGTTTTCCTTGAGTGCAATGAATGCGCAGTGGGTTTTCCTGGGTACCATGGATACGCAGTGGGTTCTCTCGAGTGCACTTCCTGAGTACCATCGGTATAGGAGTACTCAGTGAGTATGTAATACTTATTTATAGGCATAAGTTAGTATGTCAATGTTCTTAATTCCACCCGCAAGAAGTCTTCCACGCGAACGAAGTCGCGGGCATCAGCTAGTAGTATATAAATGGGAAACGTGCATACAATAAAATTGATAGCAAAAACTACGAGATAACAAAAATATTTCTTTAGATATGTGTTCTTCGGATGAGTTTGATTTTATATGATACGTGAAAAATATGTATAATATTTATAATATGTATAAAATATGTATAATATTCAAAACATTAACTGCTTTACGAACTCGGAAAGTCTATGGATGTTGTTTTAGAATTAGAAGAATATAACTAACTGACCTCTACTTAAATGACAGAAAATATTACTGGATACGTGATGGGTACATTAGAGACAGAATAATAATAATAACAATCTTTTTTTGGCAGAAATGACTATTACACAAATGAAGGACAGATGGTCAGTAAAATACTTTTACAGTTACCACTACTTGTTATGACGTGTTAGAAGAAAAAAAATACATTTTCATTATATAATTTAGAATATTTAATTACAATAGTGCACTTAACTTAATATCTAACAATAAATCTAATGCACAATGTAAACTAGAATTATTTTTTCATGAATTTATACAAATATTTTTTAAACAGAAAGACATTCTTAGCTTGTTTTATAAATTCTGATAATTTGTTAAATCCCGCCGCTCCCTTATCATATATGGAGGATCCTGTTTTCATTAAGTTGGAAAAATTAATGTTTATATGATATCTTTGCCTCGTGTTATAATAATAATTATAATAAATAAGATAAAATGTTTCTAAGAGGAAAGAGGTCAATCAGTTCTTGTAAACAATTAAGTTAGCCATATAAATTTAAATAATGAATACATCGGTTTAGTTGTAAAATTAATTTTTCCAATTACTGTGCTAGATATATCGCACCTACAAAAAATGAAGTTGGCTATTTTTTGCATTATCGTTTTGGCAGGTAAGTGAACAATCTTTAAATACCTAGTTTTTAGGTATATGCATGCTAAAATTCAGGAACACCTGTTCTAGCGCAATATACGTGCAAGAAAATACTTTGTGTTTCACATTTGGACGAAAAAAGTTTTATTTTTGAATTGTTACATAACGGTTTAAGTTTAATTAATAGATCATATCTACTAAAGGGACCAGAGCTGCAACTGTGTTTGCAAGCACTGCGTATTGAAATTGTAGAATAAAATACGAATATTTTGTACGAGGGTTTGTGGATAAAAGTGATTTCGCATATACTGAATTTATGGCTTTGTGTCCTATATCTAAGAAGCAATTTAATGAACTGTTTATTTATTGCGATTCAGTAACCGTACGAACCAATTTAAGATATGTATAAAAAAAAAGATGTCATGGCTTTTCTATGCAAGATCCGTCAAGCCAGAAGTGATAATTTTTTTAGTGTAATCTTTAACTATTTTACTCGACAAAATACTAACACTGATATTATGTCCTTGGTAATACAATATCTTATGCTTAGATCTGTTCCAAAAAATATTGGTATTAATGCTTTTACAAGAAATGAATATACAGAAAGGCATCATCCTGCATTTACAAATAAATAAATTATATAATGCACATCCAGATACTCCAAGCGTAATTGTTTGAACTGATTGTATCTATTATTTTTAAAGAAAAGTTATTGTTTTAAAGATTTGCCACAATATTGCGTGCATAAACGTAGACATTTAATAACACCTTCAATGCTTTTAGCTCCAGATGGATACATTATCCATATACAGGGGGTTTCGAATAGATTGGGATAACGCTTAGTCGTAGATTCTTGATATCAAAACAAGTCGATTTACGCCAAGAAGTAGTAGTCTAACTCTTTTCGTTTTCAAGATAGAGGGTGGTAAAGTAAAAAAAAATTGTATTCGTATTTTGTCTCTATCTTGGAGACTATTATACTTATCTACTTCAGGTCGCTAATTACGATGATGATATTGCCGATGTTACATTTTATAGAAGGTGCTAGTTACCGTACTTTTATGTGACACTTTAAGCCATAACTTTTTTGAGGTTAGATTCTTCTATTATAATCGAGGTATTTAGATAGTTGTTTTTAATATTATGTTTCATTTTTTATGTTTAATGATTTTTATCAATACAACATTTGTTTTTAAAACGTTTTTTTCATTAGTACAAATTTCGTCCTTTTTTAAGAACACGTAAGTATGTTCTGCTAAAATAGAAACAAATAAATAGGCAGTAACATATATTTTTTTTTATTAAAGATCCTGTCAAATAAAACTGTTAAAAGATAAACAGATATATTTATATTTCAAAATATAATGCGAGTTTTATTTTCAAGTGCGATATCCGATTATATTGAACAAATAATAAACAAAACAACAAGCCACAGTGTACCTTGTACCTGTAGATGTCCAAGCCGTAATCCGTATGTATACCTATAACATTTAAATACCCTTATCTATCGGTCCGCGACATGCCGATGAAACCGTTATGCACAGCACAGAACACTTATAGCCGCTACAGCGACTTGTGCGTAGAGACGTCCCAATGTAACGGTATTTTGGAGCGGTATTTTCCTGGAGCGAACGCACGGTCAATAAACGATACGGTTACCTCGATCAGCAGCTTTAAGACGAGAGAGACGTGGGGGGGCGGGAAATCGAGTGAAAGAGACAGACATATCTGATTTACGTGCAAAAGACAGAGACAAAGATTCCGGTAGGGTCTACAGCCTACGTCATCTGCAGAAACTACAGGCGTCCTGAAGCTGCTGATCGAGGTAACCGTATCGTTTATTGTCCGTGGAGTGAACACGACTGGATCGTTCCACATGAGGAACCGTTATTCCTATCTCTAAATCCTAGCACTTCATTGCACCGACGCAGAAACCGTTGGCAAAAATCGAGACGTCCTTAAAAGTCGTTTGGGAATAGATGGTGACTAATCTTAATTTTTTTTAAGCAACGCAACGCAGTTGTTTCTGTGAATCCTAAATTTTCCTGAATTTCGCGAGACGATATATTAGGATTATCTCTTACAGTTTCTAAAGCAATATTTTCAACAGCTTCTCTACCTGCTTTACAATATGTTTTTGCTCGACGTTTTACAAATGATCCAAACTTTTTTAAATTTTGTTGTAGCCTTTTCTGGATATTTAAGAATATTGTTTAAGCGGCACTTTTGGCGCGAAGTTTTGCTGTCTAGAACTTACCTATTAAAATAAAGCTCTTGGGGCGAGCGTAGAGGCGACTTCAATGTGAATATCAGTCGATATTCCGTTGAAGCAACGTCGAGCGCGGTTAGTACTTGGATGGGCTCCCATCTTGGGAAATACAGCGTTCTCGTCCCACCTTCTAGAGGCTTGTATATCAGTGTATACTCGGAAGTTACGTAATTTCAGACGAGGATTACGTAGTGGATATACCATTCTTCGGAGGGGATGTAAAGCAGGCGGTCCCTTGTCTATTAAATGTTAGGCAAGTAAAAGATCCCTACTCTTCTTAAGGGTAGAGGTTCGGCAAAATTTCCAGGTTGGGGGCAGCTCGTCTCCTGGCGTCGGTGATAGGCCCTGGTAGCGGAAATAGGCCGACGTTAAACAGTTAAAAAAAAAATAAAGCTCGGAAGCTAAATTTGAATCTTATCGGCATTCTATAAAACACTTCATATCATATCATATTTTTCACCGCTACTAAATTGAACCATTTTTAACAATGATCACTCACATTTAACCCACAAATTAGTTTTTCACATTTACGATTAATTCGATTTTCTTTTTTTGCCATGGTCTCCTCAATAAATATTAGAAATGCGATAAATATGCATAGATGTTAATGGAAGATAATTTGAACATTTATTTTATTGTAGTATCGTTTGTCCTATTTTTGGCAAAATTGTTTTATACACTGTGTGTAGTGGCGGGCTAGGCATAGGGAGTAAGAATTACAACATCTAGCTGAAATGAAATAACTGAGAGCTGGGATGTTTCACCCACGGGCGACTTTGCTCTGCTGTGTTGTCATATCTCTCGCGCTATGTGAATATACATACCTAATGGGTAATTACACTCACTGTATTATGAGAAGTGTTGTTAATAATTGTCCATGGCCTCCTCATAAATGTATTAAATTTTTTGAAAATTAACCACTTTCTCTAGAGATAAATATGACATATGATATATCGCTAGATAGCTATTTTAGTTGTGATCGAATAATGAAATAATTTCCAGGGTGTTTCATTTAAAAAACACATGATGCTATATATCGAAAACTGAGGCATGCATAATTTTTTTCTTATCAGCAACGGATTCTACTCAAAAAAGTGCCTGAATGTGTTACTCGATTTTCGATTCGACACTTGGTAATTGAGTTATAGAGGTCATCCTAAAATTCCAATTTTCCAAAAACGCTCTGTAGCTCGGTAGTCGAAAAAGATAATTGATCGCGGTTTGGCCATTGTTTGTTTATCTAAAATCGAGCTCAGGACACCTATATAGGTTTTTGTCTATCTGCCATAGTTTGAGAGAAAATCCCAAATGCGATCTAATTTAGTCCAACCTGAAAGTCAAGTATGATGTCTTCAAATCGTCAATAGTCCTTGTTTTGTCAAACCTTGCATACGAAATATAAAAGACAAAATACGAATACAATTTTTTATTTTACCACCCTGTATACTGAAATCGAAAAGCGTTAGACAGCTACTTGTTTGACTTGTTTTGATGTCAAAAATCTGGAATCTACGGCTAAGCGTTGTCTCAATCTTTTCAAAACAACCTGTATATAAATTTACAAAAGAATTTAAGCGATAGCTTCCTAAGATCGAATTCTCAGATTAAACACAGAATACATGTTAAGTAGCCGGGAAACAATTCTTACAAAATTCCTCGAAGTGATTTTCGCACGCCCTGAATTATAATTCGCCTTGCAATTGCGACATGTATTAGGGTAGTAAAAGTTAAGGAACGCCACCAATCCAAGGAATCCTGGATATAATCACTACTCGGAAGCGCAATTCCTTAATGCTTGTTTAGTATCCCACGCTACAAAGGATAATGCCGAACACTCGACCTGGGAATATACTTAACCGGTGGTCATTAAAACCGACGCTGACATTACTGGCACCGTCTAATATGTGTTCGCTCTCGTTATTACTTAATTCGTTCAGCATTTATTGCTAATTGTTATACTTATTATGCTTGCTCAAAGTTTTCCCTCTACTAATGGAAAATGTTAATGGTTGTCCCTTCGGAGAGGAAAACCAAAGTGAGGGGCAGGTTAGAGAATTGTCAGGAATTTGTGGTATGGGGGAAATACGTGAACTGTCACATTACTAACGCTCATTTACTGGCAGGCGGTTGGGGAGCAGATGCTCAAAAAAGAAAATGAAGGAATCGAATTATCACAGGACAAGTAGAAAAGTTGATGAGCAATTTAAATTATAAATTGAATTGATTAAATGTTAAAGATATCGACGACCGAAATGCCTATTTCTCTGATACTTTGTCAGTGTATACTGGGTTGGATAAAAAATGCAACATGGTGATTTTGTTGAACAAGTTGTTTCTCAATAAAATATGCAAGTGATTATTTTACTCATTACCACGCATGTACCTTTGTTTCGTAGACTACCATAAGGCTTTTGACAATGTGGAATAGGACAAACTATGGACTGTATTATTGGAGATGGGGACAGCCAAACATCTGGGACCCAACTCTTGAAATCGTAGGAATTAATTCTAATGAGAAAATTTTCTCTTGCTGAAATTCCCATGCAAATCGAAAAATCGAGATAATACCTATTCTTGAACCTCGTAGGAAAATTCCTATGAAATCGGCAGTGGGACGTATGTCAAGTTATAAGTTTATACTATTATTTGCAAGAACCAATGAGAAGATTGAATTTTTAATAATATTTTTATATCTATTCTTGACAACACAAATGAAAGTTGTTATTTTGTTGATATTTCTGTTTTGATTAGCTTCGTAATTTTCCTTTGTAAGTATTTATATAGTATTCTCATTTATTGGTAAATATAGCCAAATTTATATTTGGTTGAAAGGTATAAAGGAATTCCTAACTGATTTTCGTATGATATTAATAAAGAGACGATTTTAAGGTATCGTGGAAGGTGGTAATAAACGTTCTTTACTACGACCTTAGTAGCTTTGCAAATACAAGATGTCATAGTGAGTGCAGTCAAATATCTGTCGAGGATGTCTATTAGATACACTGTTAGATCCTTGGTTAATCGGAAATGTTTAATAAAATGCTTATCTTTTAAATCAAATGAATTTCTGTTCTTAATAAAATGCTACCTTTCTTTCAGCATCTTCCAGATTTTGCATGATTATGGACTGAAGCAGAGTACCACAGAGAAGCGATAATATCGGCGGTTCGTTTGATATTTTATGGCCCGGTTCTAATGTCATTGAACATAAGTGAAACAACCTCTTACACTGAGAGAACTTTAATGTTTGATGTATATCGAAAACAATTCAGTATAATATGTTACTATACCACATATTAAATATAATTCATGATAATAATAATATAATGACAACTACACAACCTATCTTGCGCATACGAAAACGGTTAACGCGGGAAGCCTTGCTGTCGTTTCTCTGTGGTGTAAGTTCTCTGACTGAAGATTAAAATTATCCATCGTTAAATGTGATGAATAATATCTACTATACCAAACAAGACAAGTAACACTTAATGTCAACTAAATTTGATGTTTCGTTAACGTCAAAAACTGCACACATAACCTAAAAGTATAATTTATATGAGAAATTCCCCGCCAAAAACCTTTGAGAATTTTTTCCATCAATATCGAGAGAAATATTCCTACGATTTTTTCAAGAATACAGTTGTACTTAAATCTCACAAAATCGTGAGAAAATGACGTAATTTTCTCATGAGAATCAATTGCTACTATTTCAAGAACTTGGTCCGTGGTATTTATTATTCGCCGTGTGTTTGAAAAAACTTTTTGGTGAAAATAGACAACGCTAATTACGATAAATATAAAGTGGGCAAAGACGTCAGACAGGGCTGCGTTATGTCACCAATCCTCTTTAACATCTGAAGTGAACACGTAATGCGACGAGTGCTGGAAGACTGGCACGGTGGAGTAGCTATAGGCCGAACCAAGATATCTAACTTAAGATTTGCGGATGATACCACATTAGTTGCAGCAAGCGGAGATGAGCTCATAGACCTGTTGGGCAGGCTTCAGCCAACAAGCTCTGATTATGGTCTCAGTGTAAACTACAACAATATGAAAATTATAATTGTAGACCGAGTAAATGTTAACCACACAGATATATTAAGGTTAGGTGACTGTGCGGTCGTAATAAAGATGATAATGGTATACCTTGGAGCCCTTGTGGACAATACTGATGACTGCGAATATGAGATTCGGCAAAGAATCGACCAAAATTTGGCGTGACAGAAATATCACGAGGCGCACAAAGGTCAGACTTGCTAACGCCCTAGTTTTCTCTATCTTTGTTTACGTCTCTGAGACATGGAGCATTAGGGAGGGAGATAGAAGGTATATTGATGCTTTAGAAATGTGGGTCGTTTGTAACGAATTATCTGGAATGCTATTTTATTTTTCTATTTCGATGGTAAATTGTAATCGTGAACATTATTAAAGTTATTAACAGTATGTTCTATTCTATTTTTTGGTAAACAAATAACACATATCTCTTGTAAAATTTGGGTTTATAATTTAGTGATTTCATTACGTCGCATTCTAGGTTCTTCATTATTTTGCAATGGTGGCAGATATAAATGAACCCATAGCCGTTCCGAAAATTTGAGAAAAAATTGATTGTTATTTATAAAATGTATAGAGTTTAGGCATAAAGTAATAGCATTTGCGAATTCGTTTTTTGTAATAGATGTGCATTTACTAATTTCGGCCATTTCTTTTTTATACATTTTATTGCAATTTCTGTTGGTATATTAGTATATAGTGAAACAACGTCAAGTGAGATAATAATATGATCTTTAAGTACTGCTTGGTTTTTTATAAATTTGCGGAATTGCCAGGAGCCTTTACATGATATTCAGTTTTTCCTAAGACATTACTTAATATTTTTGATAAAAATTGTGAAAGATTATATATAGGACTGTATATATTGCTAACTATTGGTCTCAAAGGAATATTTTCTTTGTGAAGTTTTGGTAGACTATAAATGAACGGGACGTGGCCATTATGGCAGATGAGTTTTTTTTTGTTGCTGACTAATTAAGTTTTTGTTGTACCACGACTTAAACAGGCCGTTGATGCTATTTTGAATTTTATTTGTTTTATTTGTTTCTCTTCTGTAGGTGGTGTTATCTTTAAGCATGTTGCTGGTTTTCCTTTCATAATATGATTTATACATAATTGCTGTTTTATTGCATTTGTCTGCTGTTGGTATAAAAATATTCGGGTTTTCCATTAAAAAAATTTTAGTTTCATTAATATAATGATGTAGTTGGGTTTTGGTTTTCATATTTGTAATTTTAAGTTTAGTTTTATAGTTTGTAAGTATATTGCATACCTTCGTTCTGATTTCTAATTTATTTTCATCATTAATATTTGTTAAGCCGTGTTTTACGCTTGCAAATATTTTATCCACAGGAAAAGTGTTATTGGGTAGAGATAATTTTGGTCCAAGACTCAAAATGTATTTTATTTTTGTTAAATTCGTAAGCCAATTTTCATTAATTAAAAGAAGTTCTGATTTAGTTTTTGCGTTCATTAATCGATTGATTTTGTTTATGTGCTTAGTTCTTATATTTGTAAATATAGTTTCTATTTTTTCGTGTAGTTGATGATAAAAATTATGTAGGTAAGTACTGTCAAAACTTATTTTTAATTTTGTTTCGTTTTTACTTATTTCTAATTCAGTAAATTTTTTTGTGAGTATGCGTCACTGATTACAGTGTTACACAAAAATACTAGCTTGAGCACGATTATTCCTGATTTTTCGCAGTTTCGTAGTAACTTTAGTTTACAAAAATGTCGCAAATATGAAATTCCTTAAATTAAAAATCATAAAGAATCGACTGAGATCATAGTTGGGACTGGATGATTTAGCTCCACTCATAAGTACTCTTATCTGTAGGAGGAAGAGTTTTAACAGAAGATAGTAATAAAAATACTCTTATATTTACTAAATACCAATTTCATGGGCTCTTACTTGCTTTATTTACTTATTTACCCCCATTTACCTCAATTTACCCCACCCTCCAATCCTTCAACAGAATATATCAAAATATAATCCAGCTACAGATCTCATTAAAATACATATTTGTACCAAATTTCAAGTCAATATCTTACACGGTTTTAGAGTAATTGTGTGCACAAAAAAAGTTACAGACAGATCGACAGACAGAAATATTTTATTTGCTCAAACTTAAAATCTCAACGTTTCATGACATTCTAAGCCCATTTAAATAATACAAATTAAAAAAAAAATGTCATTACCATACATCCACTGGATGTGGAAGTAATTAATAAGACTAAGTCAAGTTACGAGAATTTTCAACGTTATGTAAATATAAATTCATCAACATTTGGTGGAACATTTCTCTGGAATTTTCAAGATCGCTTCCTCATATTTTTTCGAAAAAAAAAAGAGGGCATCAAATAATGTTATACTGATTGTGAAATGTTAATATCAACACCGAAATCGTAGCTAGAAATGTACATGCAAACGATTTTACACAAATGGCAATATCAACAAATATAATGACGTCACGATGAGTTTTGCCAGTGGTCATTCACACTCGCTTAGCGATAGAAAAAACCTAAATAATTTAGTTTCATTAGAAAAAAATACATAAATATTTACAGTATACGATAAGGTTAAAATTTTGCATGATATTAATACGTGTTGTAAACAACCTTATGTTCAAACTAATCTATTAAATTTCATATAACTTATACCGACCAATTCTAATAAAATGACGACTTCCAACCACAATTAACTTACTTAAACTCAATAGAGGTGGAAGCGAACCCCACGTCGGTATTTCCAGGTCTTATTTACTGCATTATCAGTAGAAATACTGTAAGAACTCCGAAACTGCCGCTTATATTATGAAAATGAATGCAAAGCAACAAAGACTGTCAGTTTGTAAGCTTAAAATATCCAACCTCGAAGCGGGTGGATTTTCGTATCAAACTGACACATTTTCTTGCCGCGCAAGAATGCCTGGAAATATGTATAATTAAAAATTATGGTGTTCAAATAATAATCGATCAAGTTTTTTAAATATAAAGAATAGACGTTTATATGGATCGGTTTTTAGTTGGTTATTAATATATTTTTTATTATTCAACCAACAGCTGAACACCTAAATAGTTATGGTCGGTACAGAAAATATTTTTGAGTTATCTTATCACGTGAGATAGTAAGTTATACATGTATGACTCTAGTATTATATTCATATTTAAAAAGGTTTACAGATTCTTTATAGTTATTATAGTATACTAATATCTCAATATATCTCTTCTTTTAAAGTGAAAATATTAAAATTCGAAAAGAAAATTCTAATTGGATAACGCATTTGTTTCCTCAGGTTGGTTTTAATTATTTTTTGATAAGCCAATATCTAGATTAGCCTTATCAGTTCCACTCCAGGACAGAACGCCATATGTTGAAACCGGCTGTAGATGCTGTGTACCGGCTGTGCATTGTAACAGTTCCCACTCAGCTTAGTAATAAGAATACCTGTTACTTTTAATTATTAATATACATTCTTGTAATCGTTGGGTTAAAACAATTAATTTTCATACCAGCTAAGAGACTGGTCAATGATTACGCCAAGGTATTTGACGTTATCAGTTTATTCTATATTCGAGGTATTATTACATGCAATTGTGCTGCATATATCCTGATGTAAGTTAACTAAGTTAAACTGACTTATCACGAATTTTGATTTCGATGTGTTAGTTTTAGGAAACTACTGTTCAACAATATTGTTTATAGGTTATAATACATTCTCAGTTTTTGGTCGAACTTTCTTTCAAGAATCATTGCTAAAGTGAATAGCTACTTCATCAACATAAGCAAAGATACTCACAACATCAGTATCAGGATTTATGAATAGATTATTTACATAAATTATGAAAAGTACCGTGCCTTGTGGAATACCACACGTTACTGTGGATTCTCTGATGTATTTATAATTTGTTACAGCATATTGCTACCTGCCTAGTTTTTATTAAATTATATGAACAGCCTCAGACCCATACATTTTTATTTTTCTAGAAGTTTTACATTCGATAGAAAAATACTGCGTAAGATATATAGGCCAATGCAGAATGCTGATGGAACATGAAGAATCCAAATGAATGCAGAAAAGAACAAAATGTATAAATAGTCAGAGGTTAACATGGCTGGGATATATCAAGAATGGAAGAATCAAGAACACCGAAGAAAATATATGAGTGAAAACCTACTGGAAGACGAAAAATAGGAATTCCCAGGATGAGATGGTTGATTGAAGCCGACCATTATCTAAGAATAATGAATATTAATTAGAAACTGGAGGAGAAAGCTCAAGAGAGAGGACAATGGAAGAAATTACCCGGATAGACAAAAACTCATCCTGGGTTGGAAAGCCAAAAGGAGACGAAGAATATTTACATGGCTGGCAGCAAGCTGTTGCAAGATCTGGAAAAATGATAGCTGTCAAGTACTGACAATAAAGTATTACTTCTAAATATTACCTAATTTTTGAAAATATTCTATGGACATTTTTATGGTTTCTTCTTAATGATATACACTTGGACTATTGGGTTTTTAATAATAATTGTGCTAGCTTCAAACCCAAACTAATACGTACTCGAATCACACACAAAAATATCAAACTACCGTATGAAGGAAAAACTGTACAATAGTTATATTTTATTTTTCGCCTCTTGTTAAAATTACATTATTAAGTCGGCTAGTATGTTAGCCTTGCTTGACCCCACATTTTGTAAACGTTAACATTTTGGAGCAAAATAAAAGTATTTATTTATGGCATTTGCTTTTAATTGGTTCACTGGGCACTAAACTTTAAAAACTGCACAGAGCCCGTGGGAAAACAACATGATGAAACTACAAAACGCCGGCCAAAATGGCTGGGGGATGCTGCAATAAAATAGGTAGAGCATGCATTGGCTTTTGCCAGTCGCGAAAAAAATGCAGCATACGAATGTTTTTTTATTTCTCTGCGAATTCTTTTGAAATATGAAAATGGAAATATCTCTCGATTATTGGAGTCATTGTTGTACAGGGTGACTTTTTCATCAGGGAAATTCATTTATCTTATAAGCGGCTAAAAGTCTCTGCATTCGGAAAAGTGTATCACAATTACGAAAAATTAGGACAAAAATTTAAAAAAATGCAATTTCTTTACTCCACAATATACCATGAAAGCATTAGGTACATCATTAAAATATTCTAAAATTTACTCTTGTTCGCGTTTATTTGCTAAAAAGCTATGCTTTAGCAATTAATAATCATTAATTTTTAAAGCATAGCTTTTAGCAAATAAACGTGAACAGAAGTAAATTACAGAATATTTTAATAATGTTATAGCATTAAAGCTATTTAATAAATAATAAGATGGATTTTGAAAGGATTTAATTTCGATTTCAAAATAACTTTTTATAATAATAATTGCTTGTTATTTTTATATCCATAGTTGTATATAATAATCCTAATATGTAGATAAGTACACTACATATACTTCCCCCCTGCAAAAGAGAGACCTACCTACCAAAGTATCAGTATCAAAGATGACATTTACAAAAGAAAAGCCAGATTTGACTGTCAGATGACCAAATAGAGATATTCTATATATAAAAATGAGGTAATATACCGTCAATCCTTCAAGGAACATATATACTTAATATATTTAAATCATAGTACGTTCCAAGGTAATATTTTGTTTTTTAAATTAAATAATTAATCCATTAATATTTCACCAATTCATGGAATTTATCCATATAGATTCCATTCAAAAATATTTTTCCAATTCATAATAATAAAATTATATTCATATAATACTTTAAAAACAATGGAAATCATAAATTTGATTAATAAATATTTTTCATATAGCGTCTTTCGCTGATCATAAATTAATTGTCAAAAAGTAAATAATTGATACATTGGTGCGTTGATAGGATGATCTAGTACTGCAGGGAGTATAATATAAATAGAGCACTCACCAACACATTTACATAATATTATAGGTGATTAAAAATCTTCTGCAAAGAAATAAACTTGGGATTGACTTCGGCTGTGTGGATGATGTGGGTGACTTCATGGCATATTGGTAACTATATATAATTCCTTATACCAGTAAACATAGATCCTTATTGTAAAGCTGCCAGGTTGCATATTTAAAATAAATGTTCATTAGAAGACGATGTCCAATTAAGTCAATAGACTTCTGTTAAAAATTTTCAAAAAATATCTTTCGCAAATTTAATGCTTAAATTTTCATCCATAATACATTTATAGCTCTTTCTATCCAACAAAATAATATGTGCTTCTTCATAATCGGTTATTCTTTCTTGAATTTGAAAATTTTAAAATTTTTTCTTCTGCCTTTAACTCTCGTGGACGATGAGGAGGCATGTAACGCGTGAAGACGTTCGGGGTCACCAATTATAACATTAAAGCTATTTAGTAAATAATAAGATGGATTTTGAAAGAATTTAATTTTGATTTCAAAATAAGTTTTTATAATAATAATTGCTTGTTATTTTTATATCCATAGTTATATATAATAATCCTAATATGTAGATGAGTACACTAAAGATGTACCTAATAATAGAAATCTCTATAATCACTTCCCTCAATTATCTGAAGGAAGTATTGTAATCATGAAAAAACCACTTTTCGAGATATTTTCGGATTTTCTCGTTTCGAATTATGTAGATTACGAAGGTGTTTCAATTCCGCCTGTCTGTCTGTTGTTGAAGCTATATCTTCAAAACTAATTGAATGAGAAGAATAATATTTGATAGGTAGGTAACACTTAGTGCTAACGAAGAACTGGGATATACTATTAATGACAAAGACAGAGTAGATAACCTAGAAAAAAATCGCTGCCCAAGGAATCAGTACTTCCATATCAAGATTTTCTATCCAAGTTTCTCACAACGAAGAAATTTTGTATGTGGAAATAATTGTTTATGGAACTTTAATAATAAATATTTGAAATCCTCTTCCTCAAAAACCCATAAAACGATACCCCACATCGGTAGTGGGGTGGAGATAGGAGGTAGTAGGGAGTGGATGAAGGAAATAATATTTTGAGGTTTTTGGTTCTTGTACACAGTACACACACTAAATAATAATCTTTTCTCATTCCTTTACTAATGGATGGGGGTAGTAATGGGGGTGGCTAATACCAAAAATTTTTTGAAATCTTAGCTTCTCTTGTATATCCTAAATACCAATTTTATGGACTCTTACCTGCTTCGTTTACCTATTTACCCCCATTTACCCCAATTTACCCCCCAACCCTTCGACGGAACAAGATGAAAATATAATCTTATTCCAGATCTCGTTAAAATACCTACGTGTACCAAATTTCAAGTCAATATTTTAAATGGTTCCAGAGTAAACGTGCGCACAAAAGACAGACCGACAGACAGAATTTTTTTTCACTCAAACTTAAAATCTCGACGTTTCATGACATTCTAAATATATTTGAACAATAAACATTTTTAACATTTTTTTTGTCGTTACTATACTTTCACTGGACGTGGAAGTAATTAATGACATTTTTTAACGCAGGACAATACTGTTTCGCATGTAGTTAATATTACTATCTAGTAAGAAAAATGTGAAAGGATACAAGGTGGTTACTCTAAAAAATTATTAACTAAGAAACTATGGTAGAAATAGGTTTGGAATGTACTTGACACTATTACCGAAGAAAATACACATTTAGAAAATAATAGAATAAATTAATGAGAAAAAAATATGACGGAGGACAATAGTATTTCGCATGTAGTTAACACAACTGTCAAAGAAGAAAAATAATTAAGAAACCATAGTGGATTTGATATTTGAAGTATAAAATTGGTGGATGATTAAACTAAACGGACATCTGATTCATATTCCGCGCGTCGAAATACATGGTTATGCAATAGAGTCCCAGAAACAGACCAGTTTTTGTGTGTGTGCCTGTGTAATATATGAATATCACCGGATTCTCCGCCACGTATGCAAGTATATTACAGACCAGAGCCGTTCCTAAGCACTGAGCTTAGTGCTTGTCTAAGCACTCTAAGCACTTTTGTGCTCGGGAGCACTGTGCTTAAGAGAATTTTTGAAAATCGGTCTTTAGTGCTTAGGGCTTCGACCACTTTGCGAAAAGGCTTAGTGCTTTGTAATCCTGCAAATTGCTCGCGAGCACTTGAAAAGGCTCGCAAGCACTTAAGGGCTTGCAGGCACTCGAAAAGGTTCGTAAGCACTTTAGCGCTCGCGACCACTAAAATGCACGCCAAAAATCTCCCAAGCACTTTATGACTCGTGAGCACTTTAAAATTTTCGCAAGCAAAGAATCATTTTTGTATTAAATTTGTGAATTCACACTCAATTGAGAAAAAAATTTTTAGACCAAAGAAAATTCATTTTATGACGAAGAAAAAATATATTATTAATTACATCAAAATTGGATTTACATCACATCTCGTGCAATCAAAATAATTCTTAAGAAAATGCTGTATAATAAATTGTTTTCATTCATTACTTTTTTCAAAATAGTCTCAAATATTTTTTTCTAAATTGAGTGTGTGCCAAGCCAATGAAAGTTTCCTGTTTCGTTTTTGCTCGAAAATGGCTGGGATTATCAAATTCATTCATACATCATCGTCAATCATCATGTTATGTTACATTTTACAATACAAGCACAATAATTCACGCAAAAATGATACCTCTACCATTTATCATATTATTATCTATATTCTGAACTAGTCAGAAGTATAAAATGGTGTAGCCTTCTACCCTCTACCTAATGACATGATGTGAGATGTGATAGTGATAAATTATATCTTTCCTTAAAAAATAGTTCTCCACTAAGGTGAAAATCAGAATAGCATTTAATATTACGTTGTGTCCACCTAACTAGACTTGCAATCTTTTTTATTTTGCATTGTTAGAGAAAAAGGGACTCTTCATAAAATGTTTTTCTCACTCTGAAAAGTCCTTAGCTATAGTCAGAATTTCGAAATAACGCACAGGATGGTTAACAAATAAGGAAACGTGAATTTGTGCCAAAAGTAAAGTAAACGTATTTTGAGAGGAGATTGTTACAAGAAAAAGTTGTTTCTAATGTCAACAAAAGGTCAGATATGAAATTTGAACGTCATATCTCAAAGTTCATATTTTTGCCAAAATTATAATTAAAATTATTAAAAAAAAATGAATTGAAAAAATGAAAAATAAAAAATAATAATATTTCTATTGATGTTTTGTTATCATGTTATTATGCACTTTGGTTCAATTTGATTATTTTATCATAATTTTGGCAAAAATATCAACTTTGAGATACGACGTTCAAATGTCATCTGAACTTTCATTGGCACTAGAAACAGCTTTTTCCTGTAATATATTTCCTCTCAAAAAACTATCAGTTTCTTTCTAGGTGGTTTTTGTTGATCTTTTTTATGAATAACACATCAATTCAATGAAATTCTAGCCTCAATCAATAGATAAGTACTCCATTATTTAAATTTTTAAAAAGTGCTTAGTGCTCATGAATTTAAAGCATTGCTTCAGAGTGCTTAGTAATCGCGAACACTCTACTATTAACAGTGCTTAGTGCTCGAAAAATAAACCACTTTTTCTTGAGTGCTTAGTGCTAGCGAGCACTTTTTAGCAGTGCTCGCCCAGCTCTGGTTATTTACCTGACTTACAAAAAAATGGTAGGAGATAGAGCAATTCTGACTCCGGATTCGAATTCAGCTCGTCAAAATACATAAAGATAAGTTGATCTAGTCAGAAGAAGAAAGAATAAACCACTTTCTTTATTTTGTGTGCCTGTTAAAATCCAATTACATAAACGCAGAATAAAAATGCCGAATTTAGTGAGGCTAGAAAACGTACCTGACGCGCACGCAAGCCACACTGCTCTGCTTGCTTTTGGCCTAAGTTTCGCTACGGCCATCTCTGTTATTAGAGATGGCCGTGATTTCGCTATAGTTAAGTGTAAAATAACTCATCTCTCTTATAGCCAAGACGACAGAGATCATTTTATAGTGAAACCCACAAAAAGGTGCAAACTGAATAATTTTTTTTAATGAGTTCGTGAAAGTGTATAGAATACTTTCCTGAAAAGTTTACATTCCGCTCGGATGCACAACATAAAAAAAGTGAAAAAAAATTTTTTTTTAACAATTTTTTCAAAATTTTTAAATTAAGTCAGGCTAGAAAAAAACAAAAAATACAGGTCGGTAGACCACGTGTCTCTGAACAAAAAATATTATAATAAAATTTATCGCTAAAGCCACGGTTTTCCCGGAAAAAAATAGTGAAATAACTTTGTCAATCTGCTCGGCCAAGCGCACGGTTAAATGCATACTACGGAACCTCTAAAAATTCCTAGCAGTTCTAACAAGTAAAATAAAACTTTTTCTCTTTCTGATTACACATTTTTAACATTTTTCTTAGTGACTAAGATGATAAATAGTGAATATGAAGGGAAAATATATAATTATGAACGCATACACAGACACCACACATAGCCGCCGAATCGCTCGCACGAATTTTTACGTGCCTTTACTGTATTGTATTTCTTACAGATACACCTATCCACATTTCAGCTATATCCATTGAATTCCTTATACATTTGTCAATGTATTGGAAAAGTTCCAGAATTTATATTCAAAACAATCAAAGATATTTTCATAGTTATAAGGATAAGATCGTGACAATCGCAATTTCTTATCATGATATGATTAATCATATTTGCGAAAAAATGCATAAAAGTAAGCGAATTTGTGTTTGAACATTCGAAAAGTATATATTTTTTCCGAAATAGTGATATTTTATTTTTTCCAATAGGTCAATTTCTCGGCAAGTTATAGCCTCCAAAATATATATATTTATCAAGAAAATCAAGAAGCAATTAAATTAAAATGATTTGAGATGTATTTTTGTTAATCCACGTTACTACAACTTAATAAACCATAATAATCATAAAATGTACATACTTTTTAACAGTTCTCAATGGAGAAATAATTTTTTTGAAGGGCTTTTATGTTTTCTATATTTTTTATTGCGACGATTGAGTTCGGGGGTGATAATATATATAAGTATATTTTTCCCATCCATCCTTTGCTTGTTTTGTTTAAAACAAAAAAGCATCAGAAAGTTACAATTTCCATCTTTTAAATGAACCAACACTCATATCGATTGAACAAATTTTGATTTAGTAACATGTAATTCAATGCGTCGGTGTCACAGTCAAGCGCGCGCACGCATGTATCTCGCTTCGAGTTATAACGTTACACTTGACTATTTTTTTCCGGGAAAACCGTGGCTTTAGCGATAAATTTTGTTAGCACACTTTTTGTTCATAAATACGTGATCTATCCATCTGTATTTTGGTTTTTCCTAGCTTGACTTAATTTCAAAATTTGGAGAAAATGGATGAAGACATTTTCTTTTTCACTTTTTTTATGTTCTGCGTCCGAGTGAAATGTAAACTTTTCAGGATATCATTCTACACATCTTCACGAACTAGTTAAAAAAAAGTTTACACAGTTTGCAACTTTTTGTGGGTATAGTACCTTCATCGACTGGGCTATTATAGAAATGCCAGCGTCCTACAGTTTGCATAACGCAAGCACTGGCGCCGTACTCTCGATAGAGCAAGTGACGTTAGACAGCCTTCAGCGGATTTAAATAATTACGGTATATTCGCATGGATTTTTTCAACGGAACGCTTTTTTAGAATTTCCTTAAATTTTATACATGTAGTTTTAAGACTAATTTGGATGTTTTTATTGTGTTTAAACAAGATTTAATTTTTTTGTGAACATCCTATTGAAAATATATTGAAAATTATGAAGAGTTTCATAGCTGAGAAAAATTTGAAATCGATCTGTCGAATAATAACCGAAATATCAAGGTGTATGTCTACTTGAAACGGGATACCCTGTATACATAAAATGCTGCTTATGTGCACAAAATTTACTCAGATAGTGAGCTATTTTTAGGGTAACGGACTAAAAAAAAACTATTTCATTTTTTCGGTTTTTTACGCTGAAAAATCATTTAATTAGCACCGGCGACTCCACCAAAACCTTCAGTTGTCGACATTTTCATATAATAAAATTTTATTATTAAGTTTTATGGAATTTTACCCCACGAGGCGACGTTAGTATGCTGAAGGAGTTTCTGGGAAGTGATTTTAACTCTTAAAATTCTTTTCTTGTCATCCTGCGGTAATAAAGACATATATTTTGACTTATTTTTATATAAAAGCTCAGGCAGGAATGACTCATTTTACAGTACTTTACAGTTACATTTCTTAGAGCCATTTATACTAATAAAACTCTTCCGAAACTAGGTCAGGTAACTGAATAGGTGAGTTTTTCTATTATGCTCGCAGGAACTGTCTCTTGTTTATGATACCGCATTTGTATAATGAAAATCACACGGGTTTAAAATTTTTATTTCTGCCAGGATCAACTCTATGACAAGGTTAGTTTTAATTAATTTGGTCTTAAGTACTGAAACAGTTGAGATTAGTTTTTATATAAAATTTTACAATACTATCAAATAATGCGGAATATACAGAATGTTTCATTTAAGTTGACGTAACGAAATATTCTGAAAAAAATGTGTCAACAAAAACTGTCTGATGAAGAGTGTAACATTATTTCTTCGCTGTTCAATAAAATTTAATTTTCATCAAGTGTTTGAGAGTCTTACTGCACTTTATGTTATTTGAAGAAAAAATATTACTACCCCAGTAGCTCAGAGACTCGGCAGATGAGTCATGGGTAAGAAAATGCTTTACGAATGGTTTTACGTGTTAGGTAGATAAAGATTAATAAATGATAGATGTTTTTATAAATTTATCTTAAAGAGATGTTAATTTCACTTAGATAATGGTAAGTTTTCCAGAATAACGGGGCGCCAATCTTTCTATAATTATAATTTACACTGAAACTGAAGTTTGACTATAAGAAAGATAAACTAATCAAAATTTAGAGAAAGTACTAGTTGTATAAAAAAAAAGATGTAAATTAATAATTCAAATTTAGCACAAGTCAAGATTAGATTGATATCTCTGAATATTACTAAAGGATGTTCAATTTTTTATCAAAGATTAAATAATTAATACAGTAAGTTATATCGGAATATTTAGTTTGTAAAGTTTGGTTTGTATCAAAATACCTGAAATAAGTGGACAATGTGATTATAAAATTGATTTTATTATAAACCAATCAAACTTGGTGTGTTTTTATTATAAAACAACTAAACTGAGGCCGTAAAATTAAGTGAAATTATATACAAAAAAAATATCGACTGGACGATAAAATGTTATGCAGATATTATTTATAATATTGTCTAGAACATGAATCGACAATATGGTGATTAAAAGTCAAATTTTATTATATAACTATACCTAAATGTTTCGTAGAGATTGTGATCACAAAGTCTTTACAGAACCTTTTATATAATTTGTTTTTAATTAGACGTAGCGTCGATAATTTATACCTTAATAAAATAGTATATGTAACTGTTCATTGAAACATGTTAATAATAAAATTGAGAATAGAAATAGTTTTTAAAAAAATAGAACATGATACTTTAAAAACTCTAAAAATGTTAAAAGGTAAAAATATGAAGTATTTACATAAAAAACGTTAGATAAAAAAACTTATTTGTGACACTTATCTGGAATTTTTCTGTGAATGAAAATGGTGACTTTAGTAGGGGATGATGTTGGTGAAATCCAACCCACAGTGATTTAATTGTTGGTTTCTAGAAGAGCTCGGGATCAGGTTTAGAAGTTTCCAATACCATATTCGACGCTTCCAAAAATTCCATAAGGACAAATCCCAATTATCCTACCATACTATCGTCGCGATCTCCATAAAAAATTTGTTTCCAACCCAAAATTTAATATGACGTTAATAAGCAATGCATAACTACGATGTGCATCCCAAGATTGATAAAACTTGCTTCCAATTTTAGAAGATGTGCATTTTTATAATAAAACTTGCATCTAATACAAAAATTCTTTGTCCAATACTAACATTTTTCGTCCAAAACTAAATTATTTGGATTCAATAATAAAATTGTTTATCCAATAGTGAAATTTTTTTATCCAATAGTAAAATATTTTTTTTTTACCCCATAGTAAAACCCTGGAAAGAAATGAAGTGTAAGCGTGAGTTGTAAAATGGCCGCTGCCAAAAAAAAATTATTTCTTTATAAATTACTTACGGATTAAACCGGTGAAGATAATTAGGCCTGCTTCATAATTAAGAAGAGGGACTATCAACCCTTTTGGTATTGAAGTCTTCAAGAAAAAATTTAATGAAAATACATCACTATTTAAAAGTTCATCGAGCAATCGAAGTTCTAACCTCGAGTAACGGAAAACGAAATCGTTCTGCTTTCTTTTTCGGTGCGTATAAATCGCATCGTTTCGTTACCCTCTCCACTCATAAAGATAAGCTGATTTTAGGCGTAACTCTGGTTGCATACCGTTGTGTTTAATTAAAAAGCAATTTTAAGAAATATATTTAAATCTACCACGGACATTCACGCTTAAGTTAAAATATTATATGATTTATGGGGCGGCAATATGCCTGCTACACTCCCTCTCTCGTAAAAAAAAAAAAAAAATTTTTTTTTTTGTTACTCTTTTGTAAAAAAAAAATTTTCTACCGAATGACTTAAACTATATTTACAAATTTCAAAAAAAAATATCCTTTATTACTTTAAAATTTAGACAAAGGGTATCTAACGTTCTATCTAGGAATGTACTATACACTATTTACAAATACTAATTTGAATAATTTAATGTTAATGTATTAAATACCAAAAGTTTATTCAAGAAAAGTACTAATTTTAGATCCGGTTATCCAACCGAGACGTCAGAATTCGAACCTAGGTAGGGCTTCAAATCTTTGACATGCCATGTACCTGCATCTGACGAATCCATATTATCTAATTGATAAATAATATTCGAAATTTTCTTTCGAACCGTGCATAAAACATATTTGGGAGCTAGTTTGGCAGAAAACTTGTTTACCGCGTCCGATAAAACTTTGTTTCTACGCCAGAGCTTATCGCCTACCGCAAATTTAACATTATCACGTTTTCTCAAATTATAAGCCTTTTTATTACGCTCATAAGCTTTCTTTAATTTCTCCTTTACCTCAGAGTATACTTCTGATAAACCTGTAAAATCGGAAACATAACCTTGTCGGTCACCCGGAAGTAAATTAATATCCTTTGTGGATTCGACTTCACCATAATAATCTCCTGACAAAGGAACATAGCGCGCAAAATTTAGAAATGATGGAGAATACCCAGTAACTTCATGTTTGGCGGTATTTATAGCCTGCTGAATCTCAGAAAGATGTTTGTCCCATTCTTTGTGTTCAGTTATATAGCTTCGGATAGCCGTACCAACTGTTCGGTTCTGTCTTTCAACGAAATTACATTGTGGGTGGTATAATGCATTAAACCATATTTTCTGGACATGATATTTATCAGCAAAAGCCTTAAAGGTTTTTCCCGCAAATTGAGAACCGTTATCACAAATGATATATTGTGGAACTCCATATACTAAAAATACATTATTTTCCATAAATTTTACTATGTTACCAGCAGTAGCAGTTCTTAAAGGATGAACTAAAGTGTACTTGGAAAACCAGTCGCCTACAACTAATAAGTGAGTAAAACCTCGTGGAGATCTAGGTAATGGACCCATAATATCCACAGCTATGACTTGCCAAGGAAAATTAACATTTTTGTCTGTACCCATTTTGCCTATTCTTGCCTCATTAGAGCTTTTTTGAGAAGCACAAATTTTACAAGAGCGTACATATTTCAATATATCTCTGCGCATCTTAGGCCAGTAATACAAATCTTGAACTCTACTAAAACTCTTATAAAAACCTAGGTGTGAACTAGTAGGTGGGTCATGACAATTTTTAATAATCTCAAGCCTTTGAGACTTAGGAACTAATAACTTCCATTCAGATATATTACTCTTAAAAGGAATTTTTGACGAAATAAATTTATAAACAATACCATCATTGACTTTCCAATCAGAATACTTTTTTGGGGTTTTGAGTATATTTTCCCTCATTTTTACATAAAATTTATCCACATTTTGGGGAGAAATATCTAATAAATCTACGGACGTAGGTATACTCCTAGACAAAGCGTCCGCTACCACGTTATATTTTCCCTTTCTATGTGTTACATCAAACGAATATTGTTGTAATTTTAAAGACCATCTAGCTAATTTTCCAGTAGGATTTTGTAAATTTTTTAACCATTGTAAAGCCGAGTGATCAGTAATTACTGTGAAATGTTGTCCTTCAATGAAATATCGAAAAAATTCTATAGAAAATATCAAACTTAATAATTCTTTTTGACAAGTAGAATAAGCTCTTTCTGTACGGGTTAAGCTTCTACTCGCAAACGCAATAACAGATTCTTTACCGTCTATGTATTGAAAAAGAAGACCGCCGATACCTACATCGCTACCATCGCATTGTATAACGAAGGGTTTACTAAAATCAGGTGCGTTTAGAATAGGTGCAGAGACAAGAGCCTGTTTTAATTGTATAAAAGAATTTTCTGCTTCCTTTGACCACAATATAGACTGTTTTTTTCTTACTTTACCTTTCAAAAGGTCATTCAAAGGTGATACTAAAGTTGAAAAATGCGGTATAAACCGACGATACCACGAGGTCATACCAATAAATCTTTTAATTTCTGTGGTGTTAGTGGGCCTCGGATAATTTACCATTGCAGATATTTTATCCGGATCGGTCCTTAAGCCGCCAGAGTCCACTAAAAATCCAAGATACTTAAGAGATTTTCTAAAAAACTCACACTTTTTTAAGTTAACTGTTAGATTTGCATCCTTTAAAACATTTAATACTTCATTTAAAATTTCTATATGTTTATCAAAGGTTTCAGAAACAATAATTATATCATCAAGATATACAAAAAGATTTGGTTCAAATTTGGGGCCAAAAACAGCATCCATAAGTCTTTGTTGTGTTTGCGCACTATTTATGAGTCCGAAAGGTACTCTATTAAAATGAAATAAACCCCTACCAGGCACAGCGAAAGCAGTTTTTTCCTTCGATTGCGGGGTAAGTGGTATTTGCCAAAAAGCTTTTTTTAAATCGATCGAACTAATATATTTAGCCCCTCGCAACATGCTTAAAATTCTATCCACTCTATTAAAAGGATATGCATCTGGTTTAGTGATTTTATTTAGATGCCTACCATCAAATGTAAAACGATATTCTCCAGTTTTTTTTTTAACTAAAAGTACAGGTGAGCTCCAAGGGCTATGTGAAGGTTCAACAACTCCTAATTTCAACATTTGGTCTAACTCTTTATTTAAAATATTCGTCATAAAGGGGGACATAGGGTACTGTCGTATTTTAAACGGTTTAGAATCACCCGTATCTATATCTAACGAAATCTTGTCAGTACACCCTAAAGTATCTTCAGACGAAATACTTTTAAAAGATTCATAAATATTATCAACCTGTCTTTGTTGTTCTTTAGTAAGTTTAGTAGTTATACAAGGTGACATTTCTGATTCTGTATGCAGAGCACAAATCTCTACATCATTCAAGTTACAATTTACGGACCAAGAATTATTAAAAAAATTTAATTCTACTGAAAATATTTTACAAAAATCACTGCCTAATATTAATTTATGCTTTAAAGAAGGTACTACTAGAACTTTAAGTATTTTACATATATTGTCAATGCAAATTGGCAAATAAACACATCCTATTACACTTTGAGAATTTCCATCAGCTGTTGTTACTAACGTTTCTACACATTTATCTATTGTTAAGTTAAATTTTTCTAAAATAGCCAAATAATGACCTCCTAGGACACTTAAATTTGCTCCGGAATCTAATAAAGCTGTTATATTTTTATCAAAAATTTTTACTGTGACATAAGGTCTATTATCAAAGGGTTTTGTCAAAAAAAACGGTGCGATATTTACTTCAGAAATCTTACTATTACGATAAAAATTTGAAACCTTGGTTAACCAAGTTTTCCATTCACGATCCTGTTTAATTTTGTCAAAAGAATTTAATTGAAACTTAATTTCACTTACAGGGCTTTTTTTTAAATTTACGTTATTATAAAAAATTTTAGTTTTATTTACATTACCATACCTGATCACCTTAGATTGGGAGTGGTACGACCTTCCAACCCTCATGCTTCGTTTTTTTGAACACGAACATGTTTTAATGGTTTCACCCTGTTTTCCACATTTAAAACAGAATTTCTTTTTAGGAGCTCTACAATCATAAAAGCTGTGATTTTCAAGACCACAGTTATAGCAAATTATTTTTTTATAAGGACTTGAACCAGAAGGTTGACTATTATTTACTGCAGAAATGTTTTGACTATTTTTAGGGTAGTGTCTTCCCTTACTTATTGGTTTTTTACCTTTAAAATTATGTTGAGACTGAGCATTGTTTTGAGAAAATGACTGAGTTGGTTGTTCTAATTTATAAGCAAGTTCAGGCTCTAATAAACAATGATTTGGAGGCGGCCGATAGCTATTTTTTAATGAGTGAGCCTCATCAATTTTTTTACATAAACTGATTAACTGAGATATTGTTTCTATTGATGTTAAAGCTAATTGACTAATATAGTGGGGCAACATGTTCTTTTTTATATATTTTAACCTAGTTTTTTCAGGTACAGATTTATTTAAACGATTAAATAATGTTTCCATTATCGCTACATAGATTGAAATCGATTCATTTCTACCCTGTGTTCTACCTCTAATTTCTGTCCACAATTGATCGTCATAATCTACCGGGAGAAATTCTCTTTTTAATAAAGCTACTAAAGCATCCCAATCAGAAACTGAATTTTTAATTGATCTAAACCAAAGTAAAGCATTGTGGCTAAATAAGTCACATGCACTATTAAATAATTCTAATTTTGAAACATTTCTTGAGGCACAAAGTTCATCAACTCGTTCTAAAAAAGATTTTACGCTACTATTTTTATCCCCACTGAATTTTAGGTCCCATCTATACACTGGTACAGTTTTACTAGATGTTGGTAAAATATTCGGAAAAAAGGTCGTCTGGTTGTGTAATACTGTTGAATTTAAATTAGTTGGTGCAATTTCGGCAGCGCTAGGTTGTTGTACCTTTTCAGAGATCAAGGCCTCCAGCTCGAGAGTAGTGGCCCTCATTTCATCCTTATAATTTGAAATATAAACAGACAAATCAGCGTCTTCACTGGTTAATGGAATTCTATTAACCCTATGTATTAAATGAATTAAATAAGTAGTTATTCGAATGTACCCGGAATCTGTCTCCGGACCTTCGAATTGTTCGATAAGAACACGAATTTCCTCTATTGTACTATTAATTGCCGCTTTTTCAACATCAAAATCAAAAAGATTATATTCATACTCTATGTGACGTAATGCCTCCTTATCTAACAGTTTTCTCAACATTTTTCTTTTAGTGCTTAATTCTTTTTTTGTTGTTTTTATGTCTCTAATTAATAGTTCATAGTCAATCTGTTCTTTAGTTAAATAATTTACTCTCATATTAAAAGTCTCCATTGTACAAAAATATATAATACTCTATATGTATTAGAATTAAGTAATCGCAAACAAGTAGAATAATAAAGAAATTGTGCGTTTTGTAAAAAAAAATAAATGGTCTAGCTAGATTCTCTAATTAAATTACAAACACTTATTAAATTTCCCAAATATCCTGATGGTTATTTCTTGTCAAGTTTTGAAGTTGAAACAAACAACTTTTTATATGCCTATCTGCTCAAGGCAATGTAAATTAAATTCTTTTAATTTACTGGTATTATAAATACACAACTAAATGAATTTTAAATGATTCAATAAACTCAAATATTTCAGTGTCAAGCTGAAACATACAGCAAAAAATGCTAATACCTTTTTAATAAAAAGTGGTTCAACGGCGTCGACCGTCCGAAACCTATAACATTCCACAAATTAGGAAAACACAATTCTGCGTATTCCCTTAATCGTCAACTGACAATAATAAAAACAAAATCGACTCATGGGTAACTATGCCCAATATTTGTCGTATTCATATATAAATATGAATTATAGGACAAACTTCGAAGTTACAAAATTTTATTACCAAAATTGAAGTGTCCCATATAAAATTTTCCAAGTTTCATATATCATTTATGCCTTTTTACTAATCAACCAAAAGGTTTTAACTGGCAGTAAACATATACAAAAATATTATTTTTTAACGTTACTCGAAGGTTATATTAAAATCTTCAAAGTTAATTGCTGCTAAATAAATTTGTTGTTTCACTTATCAGTTATTCTGACACAAACTTTACTCTATTGTTAATTTTAATAATAAAAACTAGAATTTTACAAATTCTACTCCCTCTCTCGGAAAATTTTTCTTTTAAGAAAATAATTACTACCGAAGAAAAAATTATTACTAGTTGACTAGTGAAAAATATATACTGTATGTGTAATTTCTGGGAAAAAAATCTTTTGTGAAAAACATCTATTAAAAATTTTATTTTTCTTAAAATTTTGGTGTCATTCGTAAATTAATCTACCTACTCACGAATGGGCACTATTTTGTAAATTCACTACCCTAGACACGGTTGGTCGCCATTTTATAACATTACCACCTTACACACGTTGGCGCCATTTTGTAACATTACCACCCTACACAACGTTTGGGCGCCATTTTGTAACATTATTTCTTCGCTGTTCAATAAAATTTAATTTTCATCAAGTGTTTGAGAGTCTTACTGCACTTTATGTTATTTGAAGAAAAAATATTACTACCCCAGTAGCTCAGAGACTCGGCAGATGAGTCATGGGTAAGAAAATGCTTTACGAATGGTTTTACGTGTTAGGTAGATAAAGATTAATAAATGATAGATGTTTTTATAAATTTATCTTAAAGAGATGTTAATTTCACTTAGATAATGGTAAGTTTTCCAGAATAACGGGGCGCCAATCTTTCTATAATTATAATTTACACTGAAACTGAAGTTTGACTATAAGAAAGATAAACTAATCAAAATTTAGAGAAAGTACTAGTTGTATAAAAAAAAAGATGTAAATTAATAATTCAAATTTAGCACAAGTCAAGATTAGATTGATATCTCTGAATATTACTAAAGGATGTTCAATTTTTTATCAAAGATTAAATAATTAATACAGTAAGTTATATCGGAATATTTAGTTTGTAAAGTTTGGTTTGTATCAAAATACCTGAAATAAGTGGACAATGTGATTATAAAATTGATTTTATTATAAACCAATCAAACTTGGTGTGTTTTTATTATAAAACAACTAAACTGAGGCCGTAAAATTAAGTGAAATTATATACAAAAAAAATATCGACTGGACGATAAAATGTTATGCAGATATTATTTATAATATTGTCTAGAACATGAATCGACAATATGGTGATTAAAAGTCAAATTTTATTATATAACTATACCTAAATGTTTCGTAGAGATTGTGATCACAAAGTCTTTACAGAACCTTTTATATAATTTGTTTTTAATTAGACGTAGCGTCGATAATTTATACCTTAATAAAATAGTATATGTAACTGTTCATTGAAACATGTTAATAATAAAATTGAGAATAGAAATAGTTTTTAAAAAAATAGAACATGATACTTTAAAAACTCTAAAAATGTTAAAAGGTAAAAATATGAAGTATTTACATAAAAAACGTTAGATAAAAAAACTTATTTGTGACACTTATCTGGAATTTTTCTGTGAATGAAAATGGTGACTTTAGTAGGGGATGATGTTGGTGAAATCCAACCCACAGTGATTTAATTGTTGGTTTCTAGAAGAGCTCGGGATCAGGTTTAGAAGTTTCCAATACCATATTCGACGCTTCCAAAAATTCCATAAGGACAAATCCCAATTATCCTACCATACTATCGTCGCGATCTCCATAAAAAATTTGTTTCCAACCCAAAATTTAATATGACGTTAATAAGCAATGCATAACTACGATGTGCATCCCAAGATTGATAAAACTTGCTTCCAATTTTAGAAGATGTGCATTTTTATAATAAAACTTGCATCTAATACAAAAATTCTTTGTCCAATACTAACATTTTTCGTCCAAAACTAAATTATTTGGATTCAATAATAAAATTGTTTATCCAATAGTGAAATTTTTTTATCCAATAGTAAAATATTTTTTTTTTACCCCATAGTAAAACCCTGGAAAGAAATGAAGTGTAAGCGTGAGTTGTAAAATGGCCGCTGCCAAAAAAAAATTATTTCTTTATAAATTACTTACGGATTAAACCGGTGAAGATAATTAGGCCTGCTTCATAATTAAGAAGAGGGACTATCAACCCTTTTGGTATTGAAGTCTTCAAGAAAAAATTTAATGAAAATACATCACTATTTAAAAGTTCATCGAGCAATCGAAGTTCTAACCTCGAGTAACGGAAAACGAAATCGTTCTGCTTTCTTTTTCGGTGCGTATAAATCGCATCGTTTCGTTACCCTCTCCACTCATAAAGATAAGCTGATTTTAGGCGTAACTCTGGTTGCATACCGTTGTGTTTAATTAAAAAGCAATTTTAAGAAATATATTTAAATCTACCACGGACATTCACGCTTAAGTTAAAATATTATATGATTTATGGGGCGGCAATATGCCTGCTACAAGAGGGAAACAAAATTACATTATTTATTTTTATCCGCTAGACCTCCTTTCAGTTAATTTTGTTATTTTTATAGAAACAAACAAATCTAGGCTGAAATATTACTTTCACATCCAGTGTTCAAATAGGCTTAAAATGTCATGAGATTTTAAGTTTGAGCGAAAAAAAAATGTCTGTCTGTCTGTCGGTCTGTAACTTTTATTTGTGCGCACGTTTACTCTGGAACCGTTTGAGATATTGACTTGAAATTGGTACATATATGTACTTTAACGAGATATAGAACTAGATTATATTTTCATCTTGTTTCGTCGAAGGGTTGGGGGTTAAATTGGGGTAAATTTGGGGTAAATAGGTAAATCAAGCAGATAAGAGTTCATAAAATTAGTATTTAATATATACAAGAGAAACTAAGGTCTCAAAAACATTTTGGCATTTGCCACCCCCATTACCACCCTCACCCCATTATTAAGGTGATGAATAAAAAATGTGATCTAGTGTGTGTAAAAGAACCAGAAACCACAAAATATTTTTTTACTTCCGCCACCCCCACTACCACCCCCCTATCACCCCCCACCCACTACGGATGTGTGGTATGGGTTTTTGGGTTAGAGGATTTCAAAAATTGTATTATTAAAGTTCCATAAACAATTATTTCCACATACAAAATTTTTTCATTGTGAGTGACTTGGATAGAAAATCTGGATGTGGAAGTAGTGATTCCTTGGCAGCGGATTTTTATTATAAATTGTTATTTCTTAAACTTGAAATAAACAGTTTGGTTATTCTAATAATTGTTTTAGATAATATTTTTAATCATATATTAATCTTCTGTAATACACATGAGGTTGATTTTCTACTGAGGTAAATTTTTTTTGAGTGACTCAAACCTGTTTTCCATGAAAATTTTGCTCGGATTAAGGGACATACGGAAAGTCGCTCCACTTCATGTCGCGATTTTTCCTTACCCTTTATTTTTTTCGTAGTACCCATGTGTCGAACTAAAAAAGTCATAGAAATTATTAAAATCTGACATTTCGCGTTTTCATCTTGATTTTTGTGCACAAAATGTATGAGAGAAAGCGATTTGGTGTTGTTTCACAAGAAAATATTATCGAAGCTATCAATGAAAGTTTTTGTTACTTCCACGTCCAGTTAAAGTATAGTAACGACAAAAAAATTTTTAAAAATTTTTATTTTCCAAATAGGCTTAAAATGTCATGAAACGTCGAGATTTTAAGTTTGAGCGAAAAAAAATGTCTGTCTGTCGGTCTGTCCGTCGGTCTGTCTGTCTGTCGGTCTGTCCGTCGGTCTGTCTCTCGGTCTGTCTGTCTGTAACTTTTTTTGTGCGCACGTTTACTCTGAAACCGTTTAAGATATTGACTTGAAATTTGGTACACATATGTACTTTAACGAGATCTAGAACTAGATTATATTTTCATCTTGTTCCGTCGAAGGGTTGGGGGGTAAATTGGGGTAAATTTGGGGTAAATGGGTAAATCAAGCAGGTAAAAATCCATGAAATTGGTATTTAGTATATACAAGAGAAGCTGAGGTCTCAAAAAAATTTTTTGCATTAGCCACCCCCATTACCACCCCCATCTCCTTATTAAAGGGGATGAAAAAAAAATGTGATTTAGTGTATGTACAGGAACCAGAAACCTCAAAATATTTTTTACTTCGTCCACCCCCCACTACCACCCTCCTATCACCACCCCCACCCCACTACCGATGTGGGGTATCGTTTTATAGGTTTTTGGGGTGGAGGCTTTCAAATATTATATTATTAAAGTTCCATAAACAATTATTTTCACATACAAAGTTTTTTCGTTGTGAGTGACTTGGATAGAGAATCTGGATGTGGAAGTAGTGATTCCTTGGGCAGTGGTTTTTTTTAATCTAAATTCAATTTTGCAACACATCAAATAATATAACTAGATAATTTTTTTACATGTTTTTATATTAGAGAAAAATAAAAGATATTTTATCACATTATGAAAAGACGTGTTTCCTTTTGTGAAATGTAACCTTCCCATGGTCTACCAATGTAATATTAAGTTAGAGAACTGTCCTGACAGGCCCCTAGGCAAGTAGAGAGTGCCTTTTTACAATAATTATTGCTTATTTATTTGCTTTTATCTTGATTAGAAAATATTATTTAGATATTGAGCAAATCACAACTTACACACTTTTTTATTTAATATAAAATTGTCTATTTGTGGATATTGGTGCCTCAATCTATTCACGCAATTATATTAGTTACGTAGGCACTTTAAAACACTCATTATTGGAAAACCAATCAAAACAACTACTCTTCTAGCTAATACTGATGAGATATTGAATTGCTTGATAGGATTCCTAGCACTTTAAAGCAAAAAAAAAATATTGAAAATACTTAACTCATTTATTTAAATTCAGTTATTTACACTTTTTTATTTAATATGAAATTATCTACTTTCTGTATATTGGTATCTTAATCTGGTGACGTTAATATACTATTTAGGTAAACAATTTAAGACACTCATTATTAAAAAACCAGTCAAAACTACTCTTCTAGCTAATACTGACGAAGTATTGAATGCACAGAAAGTAGATAATTTGATATTAAATATAAATAAATAATTAAGTACTTTCAGTACATTTGTTTTGCTTTAAAATGCTAGGAATTCTATCATGTAATTCAGTACTTCTTCAGTACTAGCTAGAAGAGTAGTTGTGAGTAAGTTGCGATTTGCTTAATACCTAAATAATATTTTCTAAGAGAGTGTTCTTTTGATATGTGTGTATTTTCTACTGTCGTGTTAGGTTAATTTTGGGAATTAATTAAGAAAGAAATATGTATTACGTAATTGGCTAATGGAGAAAATCCAATGGTACAAAAAAATGGAGAGTCATAAGAAATGGTTTGGAAGAAAAGATGTTTGTTTCTTTGAATAGAATAATGTTGAATTAATTAAATACCAGAAGTTGGTAAAAAAAATTGTTACATCACCACTGGCTTTACAAAAATTTAAATTAGAAATACCAATGAAGGTAAAGTCTGAAAGATATGCAGATAAAACGCAAATGGTGTGTGCGTACGGCTAGCTGATTTCGTGCGGGGCTGAGTCGTGAGTTCGACTTTCTTTTTAGGTGAGCAAGAGAATAAATCAATGTTTTATCGGTACCTTGCCAAGCCAGTTTGCCTCAACACTTGGTGGTAGTTTAAATAAAGATATTAGTTAACGGGCGCCATCCACAGAAAAATTTGAGACTTTAACTACCCTGCAAGTGGTGAGACCGACCGCTGTAGAAAGACCCGATCGTATTCTTGAGACAGACACAAAGAAAATAAATTTAAGATAAAAAATCACAATTTATTTTAGCAAACTTTAAAAATGATGAATTTTACAATTTAAAATAGAAAATGTTGGCAACAAGAGATAATCAAAATTCAGATCATTAAATATTTTTGTTAATTACTATCAAGATTATTTTACTAAAAATAATGACAAACGTTATTTAAATCTTAAATAAATAATTAAGTGCAATAAAAATATTAATGTTAAATCACGTAAAAATTTACAAGTATGTTATCACTTGGTGTAAATTCATCTATGGTAAAAATGTCTTTATGCAATAAGTTACACAACTTAACAAGAAAAATGAAATATACACTTTCTCACCGATCCCTAGGGAAATGGACACTAGAAGATGGATTCCGACAGTTTCTCTCATGACCTCATTAACACGGGCGGCTCAAGGTGTACTCCGTTGTCAATCTAAATACGCTGGGGTTTTGCTGATATGATTTACTAAACTGAAGTTACTTGACTTGACTGTATCTTGACCTCAAAACTGAACTAAAGTGACTGGACTATGGATTTATGGCAATTATTTAACCATCCCAACTAAACTAAATAAACATAAACATAAACACAAAAATGATTTCCTCTCACTGTTGTATTCTTAGCTGGCTGTTTGAACACGTGGGAAACGTGCCTGACTGGACTCAAAGTGATGTACTGGATCAATCAGATGATCCACGTCGTATTTTAAATAGTTAAATATTTAAAATGAACTAAATATTTTAACAGCAAATTGAATTAACAGCAAAATCAAATTACATTGATTTAATTTAAACAGCAAAACTTATTTAATTTAACAGCAAAACTCCTACGTTTTTTTGGAAGGAAGAGAAATATTTCGTTAGCACGAGTTTGCATAACTAAGGTTATCTTTACACAAATTAGATTTAAAAAAATGGCAGATACGAAAAATATGGCTTAGAGCCGTCAAATATTGAAGGTATAAAATTAATAAATAATTTCAATTACCTTTTACTGTTTGTTGTACTAAAGTAAAACCCGATAACAGAAGTAGCAAAATGTATGCTTAATTAATTATCGCGAACTTTGGAGTGACTGAATATTGCTGCGGCAAAACTGGAAATAAAATTAATATCTCTCTGCGCTAGCTAGTAAAGTGGCCTCCCCTCCAATAGACTATTGCTGCCATATTACAATTATCAAAAACTTCTAGATTTCAAATAACCAGATTTTTAAATCTAGGGAATATATTGCTCTACGCAACCCACTATACTACCTACTGTATTGTGTGTAAGATAAACTCAGTATGCAAAGATATTATAATCGAATGTGAATAAATTCGTTTCGCTTTAATAGCCCAGGTGTTAATGTGTCACTGGCAATGGTAACAATTTGAAATTTAAACACACTAAAATAGAATTAATTAAAAAACTATGATGGAAATAATATTGAAATATAATTGACATTATTATTAAGGAGGAAAACTGATATACTTTGAGTGAAAATGTACAAAATGGTCACCAAAAAAAAAAAAATAATAATAATTAAGAAAAGACGTAAGGGGGGTAACATTTGAAATGTAGTTGTCACTATTAATAAGAACAAAATCTCATATGCTTTTAGTAAAAAAAATATATAGAGGGATCATTCAACAGAAAAATAATTAATAAATAAAAGGTATCAAACAGAGAAAGCAGATTTGTGTAAAAACCTTATAAATTCTTCTTTAGAGTTGATAGTTTCGATCCCAGAAATATTTATTTATTTTTTTATCATTAAAGTCGGATGAAAAAATGATCAAGCAAAACTTCCTTGTGTTTCTTCTTCGAATAAGATGCCGTAATAGAGAATATAGGTTTCCCTTTGAGAAAACAAAGTTGATCTAATCTTAAAAACGTAAACCACTTCCTATTCGAATAAGAAATAAATAGTGCCATATTAGTTCTCCCTTGAATCCAAACAACTTTTGAAACATATTTTTTATCAAGATATTTTGTTTTGTCAATTTAAATGAACCTATAAACATTTTCGTGATGTTACTATTTATAACTATACATTATTACATTTTCTTAATTTTAGGATGGTCTAGTTATAAAAATATATATATTAATATATATTAATTCTGGTAATGGTAGAATCATATACAAACACCTAAAGCCATAATAAATTCTCTAGAGTGTAAACCTAATACGTAAACAGCATTTGGTGGTAAAGTACATTTTCATAGTTTCCAACTCTAAGAGGTAATGGTTTACAAAAACTTTAACTTAATTTAAAGTTTCCAAGTTTGAAGTGTCTTAAGACAAATTTTATTTAAAGAGGTGGCTTATGGGAGCTCAGCAATTTATATCGTAATTTCAAAGATAACTTCCTTAATATGGTTATTTAATTCAGTCTATATACCGTGATGACAATTATGAACAAGCTAAAAACGTACTCTTCGCCAATTTACTGAGCTTTTTATATATAATTGTTACACATTCTATAGGATACTCTTCGCAGTTTTCTTGTAAATAATGTTAGTTTTTGGACATCCTAAATTTTGTGATATAAACTTTGTTGTGAAAAAAATTGTATGAAAAAAAAATGAAAAAAAATCCAACCTGCAGGATTCGAACACGGGACCCTTGGATTGCAACGAAAAGCTTTAGCCGCTGCGCCACCACCTGTTGCTTGGAAAATTGATTGTCTGTAATATATATCTGTCGACATTCATACATATTTCACTTCTAAGAAATATTAGTAAACTTCATACACAAAAAAAAAATTGTTATGGAAATAATATCTCGCGATTTCCATTTTAGTACAAGCCACAAAAATTAACAAAAAATTTTTTTTTTTAAATTAAATAATTAATAACTTTTTTATTTACTGATCGATTTTCTTCAAAAACAATAGGGTTCTTCCTCTAGCTGACACTAACTTATTTTCTAAATTTCAATACAATCGGAATTTTCTTTCTTAAGTTATCGTGCTTACAAGAAACGTGACGGACGGACAGACGGACGGACAGACGGACAGACGGACATTTTGAAAGTTGTTCAGAATTCGTTCACTAACACAATGATATGAAATTTTTTTCTCTACGAGCGATATTTACGATTTTAGAAATGAGCCGATCAAATACAATATACTCTTCGTTTTTGCGAAGAGTATAATAATGTTGTTTTCAAGACTGCAGTTACGAAATGATATCCATTTTCCGATTTTTGATACTGTGTGCTCATTCTTATAAGGTACACCAATCTTAATTTGAATTTTTCATTGCTGCTACCTGAAATTGAACTGACTATATATACATAGAAGAAATTACACTTATTTGACCAGACTTATATCCATTGTCTTATATAATTTATGCTGGTGCATTTTTCGACCATATCTGATAGGCCATTTTGCTTCCGATTCTGGGACTCAAACTAGGCTAACTACGTTCGTGTTTGATAGGACTACAAGTATATCATAGTACCAGAAAGTTATCAGATATGGTAAAAAAATGTAACAGCTTTTGAGAATTTTCAGAATGTTGTTGAGTTGCAACAAAGTATTTTTTAAAAAGTTTACCGTAAAATGGGAAAGTTTTTGCCCTTTATATTTATCCGCTATGACCTGTTTAAATGTCACGGACTGTAAATTGATAAATCACATTACCTCTGTATATTTTCTTAGACCATTGGTAATCTGAAATTCTTTGGACGTGTCTATGTATTTTTAGATCCAACAAATTGTTGTCTACAGATAGACAGATAGATATTCATTGCGTCATTACATTTTTGCATATAAGGCAAGTCATGATAATTTCAATTGAAAAAGAAAATAAAACAGCAATATATAAAACATACACACCTACGTAAAACATTCACGTAAAAACAGGTAAGTATACAGCGTGTAAAAAGTATTGAATATGACTGTAACTTTTAAAATATTGATTGTATAAAAAACCTTTGAACGGGTCGATTTCTATTTTCAATTGCGCAACTTTTGGTGCAATTTATAATTCTTAATTGTTCACTATATGCCCTATCCCCAGCCAAACTAACTTTTTTTCAGCAATAGCAACCTACCCTTTGTGATACATCAAAAGAAAGGCATTTTAATAGGTTATTCATCGGCGCGAGGATAATCGAAATCCGTCAATGTGATTTGCTTCCCGAACGCATTCAATACATTTTTTTTAGGGAAAGAAAAGATTAAGAAACTTTATTAATGAAAGAAAATTAACAAATTATCTATTAAGATGTTCAAACTGAGCTCCGCTAACAGCTAAGCAATGTGCAAGTCGCTGTTGAAACTGACGTTTGTGGTATTCGACCAATCTCCTCCTGTATTCTATTTTTCAGATCCTTCAAATGATTCGGCATATTCTTAAAGACGCAAGTCTTTAAATAACCCCCATAAAAAAGTCGAGGGGTGTAAAGTCAGGAGACCTAGCTGGCCATTCGATTGACCCTTTTCTGTCTATCAATCGGCCTGTAAATACCTCAGTCAAGTACTGTCTTACATCAGCTCCATAGTGTGGAGGTGCACCATCTTGCTGGAACTATACGCCATCAGCTACTGGTAAATCATCACCCGGAAAAATTGCAGTGATTGCGGGAACTATTTGGGACTGCAAAAGTCCAGGTAAAATACGGATGTTAAATTACTCTCTGTAAAGAATGTCTAATAAAATGATGTCCAATGATACCCAACCAAACATTAATTTTTTGCGGCCGTTGCGTATGCAAAGGTAACATCCAATGTGGGTTGTTCCTAGACCAATAGCGAGAATTATGTCTATGAACCGATCCGTTTAGATAAAATATCCTTTCGTCACTAAAAACAATCATTGTTACATCTTTCCTGTATAATTTCGCAAAATTCCACCCTAGGATCAAAGATTTTCAGATGATTCCTGACAAATGAACCTATGGATACAGTTTCTCTTGTTTGAAAAGAGACAGCAGACAGCAAAATTTAACATACATTTTCACTAGCAGTTATTGTGATAGGTCCGCTAGTTTTTGGTAAGTTTTCAATGTTACCAGTTTGTCGGAACTTCTTAATCACCTGACTGACGATGCATCTACTTATTCCATTTATATTTGGAAAACGTGCATTAAAGAGAGCAAATACCACATCTTGAGTTATTTTACGGTCACCATGTCTCAGAAAGATTAAAATGGTTTAGCAGAATAAGCATGGTAAAATGGCCCCAGAAGCGTTTGGGCCTAATTCGGTATCAGTAGATCGACAATAGGAAAATAAATGTTTTGGCCTCCAGTCGCCACGGGGGGGCCCTAATAAATCCCAATAAACCCTAATAAACATGACATTTCGTTTTCATTTTTTATCCCTGCAAGTTGTGCGTTAATTATTATGAAAGAAATAGACGATGTACATGTAATTTAAATGCATCGTAGGAAAAGAAATCAGCTGATTTTGCTACGTCTTTCGAATAAAAAAAAATGTTTAAACATTAGAATATTTATTTTCTCATGAAAATAATGATTCGCATACACAAAACTTTTACCAAAAATACATTGTTATGAGTAGTTTATTGCAGATTTTTTTCAAATTTTTTGGTGCGGTGCGCCATAATTAAAAAAATAAAAACTGTTACGACAGAATTGTCAGATTGGCTCGGTTTTCACCCCCTACCCCAAAAACACCCCCCAAAACAAAAACAACGTGGTCTGTACGGCTGATTATATCAATGTCTCCTTATGTATTTTGACCTGTTGATTCCAGATTGGCTCGTTTTTCACCCCTAACCCTGAAAAACACACCCCCCAAAAAAACGGTTTGTCCGACGGACCAGATCAGTATATTCTAATGTATTTGGATCTGCTGAAACCGAATCCGATGTCAGAATTGTCAGACTGGCTCGTTTTTCACCCCCAACCCCAAAACAAAAACAAAGTGGTATGTCCGGCCGACTATACCAATGCATCTTTATGTATTTTGACTTTCTCAATCCGGATTCAGTTTGGCTCGTTTTTCACCCAAAACCCCGAAAAACACACCCTCCAAAGAAATTATCTGTCCGGCGGATGGTACCAGTGTATCCTTATTTATTTAAATCCTCTAAAACCAAACCCGAAATGAGAATTGTCAGATTGGCTACTTTTTCACTCCTAACCCCAAAAAACAACCCCAAAACAAAAAGAAAGTGGTCTGTCCGGCGGACTATACCAATGGATCCTTATGTAATTTGACCCTCTAAATACGAATTTGAAGTCAGAAGGAACCTTAAAAAACACCCCCAAAACAAAAAAAGTGGTCTCTCCGGCGGAGAATTATCAGATTGGCTCGTGTTCACCCCCAACTCCAAAAAAACACCCCCCCCCCCACAAAATGATCAGCCCTGCGGACCATACCAGTGTATCCTTAAGTATTTGATAAGGATACACTGGTATGGTCCGCCGGACAGACCATATTTTTGGGGGGGTGTTTTTTGTTGTTGGGGGTGAAAAACGAGCCAATCTGACAATTCTGACTTCGGATTCGGTTTCGGCGGGTCCAAATACAGTTTTAATGGTTAAACACCACTAAACAATGCGTCGTAACAGTTTTTATTTTTTTTTAATTATGGCGCACCGCTTCAAAAAATTTGAAAAAAACCTACAATAAACTACTCATAACAGTGTATTTTTGGTAAAAGTTTTGTGTATGCGAATCATTATTTTCATGAAAAAATAAATATTCTAATTTTTAAATATTTTTTTTTTATTCGAATGAGGCAGCAAAATCAGCTGATTTTTTTTCCTAAGATGCATTTAAATTACATGTACATCGTCTATTTTTTTTTCATAATAATTAACGCACAACTTGCAAAGATAAAAAATGAAAACGAAATGTCATATTTATTAGGATACAGGGGTTACCCGTGGCGACGGAGGAAAACATTTCTTTTCCTATTGTCGATCTACTGACACCGAATTAGGCCCAAACGCTTCTGGGGCCATTTTACCATGCTAATTCTGCTATACCCTTTATATTGGTTGTTGTTCGCTTAAGCGCTCCATAACGTAAGATTCACACAACGACTATCGTACGGTTATTTCTTGACGCTTTTCTGGCACTCCACATGCATGGCATCCTTAAAATTTTGAGAATATTTTTTTTTTGGAAGCATTCGGAAAGCAAATCGCATTGTAGTCCAGTCAACTTGAGTGCTAATGAATGGATTTTGATGGAACTTTGTGCAATGTGTTTGTAATGACGTTAATAAAAAAGTTAAAAAAAAGATTATAGTGGGAAATGATCGGAAAACACCCCTTTTATCATCCATGGGTTCCGTAACTTGTAGTAGAATTAGATCAAAAATGAAAAAAAAAAACAATTTGAGATGTTTTAACTCTGAATTTTTTCTAAAAATGCATATTTTTAGAGAGGCTAAATAATATCAGTATCGTATTCCCCGACCTTGAAAACGTGTAGAAAACAATTTTCAGCACGTTTGGATGTTTTTTGCACGTTCCAGTATTGCGGGAGGAGGTGGTTTCAACTCTCGTTGGTCGTTAGGATGTCTGGTTGGAAAGTTTTACAGGACATATTGAGTTTCCTCAAAAATAACCAATCCAATAAGTCCTCACATGCCTGACAACGAAAAATCCGGGAAAAAATCGAAAATAGGGATGGTAGGGGACCGCGCGACTATTACCATCATATTGGCCGTCCTCGAAAATGTTTGGTCGCTACCCCTGCACTTTTGGGGTTTTACACTTTTTCTGCAAGTTTCGTGTGGACTATTGTGAATATTTCTTACCCCTCTAGGGAGGGGGTGTAGGGTGTCAATATCCGCTTTAAGAAATGTTGCTTGATTTTTATAGTACAGAATTATTTAGTTATTTAAATAATTAAAGAATTTCTTAATATAAAAAACAGGTAATATTTTCTGGTTAGTAATATGCACACCGTACACCCCAACCTCAAAAGTGTGAGAAATATTCAAGGGTGGAAAATATTCATCTGAATTGACTAAATCACCTAGTTATGATAAAAAAAACATTAAACTGGGTGATTAGGAATTTCTTTTGCAATTAAAACCAATAAAAACTACCACCTTAGTTGGTGTAAGAGTATTCAGAAGTAATCACATCATCACCTGATAATAGCCATTTAACGAGGAGTTTTGTTTTTTTTTTTAATAAATAAATAATCCTATATTAGATATTGTAAAGTACACCATTCTTATGGGCGGTGAAAGGTGAGGGCAACGAGAGGGAAGGGGAAAATTTTTGTTTCTTTTTTTACTTACCTAACGAAACTGACTATTTTGAAAAAGATTCCTGCACTAAAAAATAACTTTTTGTTGCAAGCTCTAATATCAATTTCAATGCTACCAACCAAATGTTTGTTTTTTAGTGTCTTCCTGATATTTTTAGCCAATTTTGATGACAGATTCGTATTCAGCACCCCAAAGTTAGTAAAAAAGAGGATTTCCACACCTTACCATGGGTGGGCCAAAAAAGCCCTTTATTGTAAATAATTATATAGTAATTATAGTAGCTTCTTGGGAGGTGGTGAGGGAATGGCGAGGAGAGTTGAAGGTATGAATTTGTTTTTTACTTCTTTTTCTACTTAGTTATCGAAACTTTTAGTATTCAGTATTTAGTATTTAGACTAACATCGATTCCAATGTCACCCCCAAATAAGTGTTGTTTTTTAATGTGTTCCCGAGATTTTTCGCCAAAACAGATGACGGATTCGTTTTCAGCACCCCAAAATTAGTAAAAAAAGATTCCTTTCACACTTTACCACGGACGGGTAAAAAAAGCCAATTCTTTAACGTTGTTCTTTAAGGTATTGATAGATTAAATGAGCTTGAACAACTTCACAACTAGCAAATCTCTTCCAACCAAATATACCTGATATCGGGGCTCTTATATTGTTTAGTCACGGACGGAGTTTCGGTATATGGTTTAAATTGAAATATCACGTAAAATATGCATATAGAATCGGGGCAGCATTCAAATATGTAAAATTTATGCAGAAATATTCGACATTTCCCATTGTATTTCAATTCCAACACGTACATTAACTAGCTGAGGTGTACAATGTTTGCTTATTACTTTTGTTATTACTTCTTTGTTTGTATATGATTATTTAAAACTTATTTCCATGTAATGAACTTAACCGAGTACACTGAGAGATTGAAAGAATATAAATGTTTTGCACTTTAACTTTTTTAAGGGTATTGACGCACTGTGGGGCGAGGACTACATTATCGTATCAAAAATGTTAAAAATGAAAATCTGAATTACGGTCTAAAATATTTATTTTATAATCCTAATAGACTAAACTTTGTATCTTATAAAGTTTGGTTTCTTAGATCCTGATTGTATTTATCCAGAGCATTTCGAATCGCTTGATTCGGTAAGGTTCAATTTTGAGCTAAATATTTTCAATAAATGAATTGGTACTTATTAAATTATTTAAATATAAAGTTTCATATACCGCTTAAAATATTAGTTTTAAAATCTGGTTTGTTATATAAAATAAATTAAGTATATCTATATTTAATTTTACAATTTCAAAACGTTTCAACTGCCAACAGTGTTTATCAGAGTACATTTTACTCATGGATATGATAGAGGATACTTTCCTCCATAAAATAAGAGTTGATTTTTGAAAATCAAAATATTGTTTGAGAGTCAGATCATGTGTAAGGATCAAATATGTAAAAATATACAGGTTATACCATTTAAAAATTTGATTTTCATGTAAATTGCATTGAAACGGGAAGTCGGCTATTTTGGTTCTTTACATCATATATGATTGAAAATTTCATCCCACATCACTACATCGAAGATAATCCATTCGACCATGCAAAAGTTTTTATTTTCCTTGTTTATATTTCAATTACTTAAATCTAAAAAATACTTATCAACATTTATAAAAATCATTTTTCAAAACAACATGACTATAGTGATTCATCATTATCAACTTTTTATTAAAAATTTACGCGTATTTCCTTATTTATATTCATTATTTTCATAGTTTAATAGCAAATGTAAAATTATCTTACGTAGATATAAATAAATATTAGTACTACATATTATTATAATAGATGTACCTCACGAATAAGTAGTGAAGAATTTCTGGGTCGGCGGGCCACTCAGAAGCATATTGTACTCACAAACTTACTAATATCTACGTAGCATGAATTTAAGGAATGGTTTTATTTGCTCTGAGCAATCCATATGACATATTAAAATGTATATTGAATTGCATTTAAAAACTCTTTGCTATTATACTATATATATTATTCAACGATGCTTAATGTTTTAATTAAAACATCTAAGAAAGGTAATTCATTATTATTCTCTTCTTCTATTGTAAAATTGATTGAAGATTCCTTTTCGTTAATCTGATTTTAAAAAATATTTAAATGGTCTTTGCTATAAGGCCATAGCTCAAAAATATCATCAACATATCTCCACCAAACTATAGGGTTATAAATTAAGTTATTAATATTATTTTCTTCAAAATTTTCCATAAAAATATTACTTAATATTGGAGATAAAGAATGGCCATACCAAAGTTTTGTTGATAGAAGTCATTATTTAACTGAAAGTATGTCTTTTTGATGCAAAGAGTAAGTAATTCAATTATAGTTTCTATGCTTAATTTAGTTCTATTCGCCAAATCCCCATCATTTTCCAATTTATTTTTCATTATTATTAATGTTTTATCTACCGGAACATTTGTAAAAAAGCTTACTACATCAAAACTCACCATTAGATGATTCTTATTAAAATTGTTAATGTCCTACAAGTCTGTTATTTTACAATAACCACCCTATTTTGAGATACATTAAATGAAAAATAACGCCCTAGGGCGTTATGAATATCTATAATGCCCTAGGGCATTATAAAATTATAATACAACCCAAAACAAGTAAATTTTGATAGCGTTATTGACAAACAAAATGCGTTGCTATGCAGTGGCGGCGTTTACAAACAATTTTGATTTTTACTCTCTTTTAAATCAAATCGTTCTGAACATAATAGATGTCAAATTAATAAATCGTAAATGTCAAAAAAAAAAATCGAATTAAATAACGGACTTGTAGGACATTAAACGTTGAAGACACCACGGGTGTTATAGGATAATGACGCCCTCGGTCGACGTACATTCCCTCGGGCCGAAGGCCCTCGGAATGTACACTGCCGACCTCGGTGCGTTATTATCCTTATAACACCCTTGATACCTTAATAACTATTTCAAAAAGTTTTTCCAAAAAATGTTTGCTATTTTTAATATAAGACTCAGAGGAACCTGATAAAGGATTTAAGATTTTTAATAAAAATTTAGGGAGATTACTAAATGGAGAATTAATTGATCACAATCGATTAAGGTACCAATATACAGAAAGTAGATAATTTTCATATTAAATAAAAAAGTGTGAATGACGAAATATAAATAAATGATTTGAGTATTTTCAATATATTTTTTTTTCTTTAAAATACTAAGAATCCTCTCATGTAATTCAATACTTCGTCAGTATTAGCTAGAAGAGTAGTTGTTTTGATTAGTTCTTCAATAATGAGTGTTTTAAAATATTTACCTAACTAGTATATTGGCGTGCCCAGATTAGGGCAACAATTTACAGAAAGTAGGTATTTTCAAAATAAATAAAAAAGTGTGTAAGTTGTGATTTGCATAATACCTAAATAATATTCTCCAATCATGATAAAAGCAAATAAATAAAAAATAATCAGTTGTAAAAATATGAACTATATTTGTTACACATCATTTTATAATTATTATGATATGTTGTTATCTATAATAATGCCTTACAGTAATGTTATTTCTTAAATTTCTCTTATTTTCTTTTGTTTGGGTTAGGTGGAAGAACAGAGCTTGAGCACTCTGCTCAGTTTTCTAAACGTCGCCCATTACTTACTATATATTTGTAAATAAATAAAGACCTTTATTATTATTATATGACATCCTGACATCTATATCTCTACGTATATCTCTGGAATAACTAAGAACTTTTAATTGAAGTTAAAAATCCATCACTTGTCACCCTTAAAGACAAAATTCCGTGATTCGCCAAATAAGCTTAACCGATATGTTTTGTTTCAGGCGTAAAGGCTTTGAAAGACGTCGCCGTTACCATACCACCGGCAGCCAGAATTATGGATACAGTCACGCTACAGTGTAAATACGACCTTGAAGGGGAACCCCTCTACACGGTGAAATGGTACAAGGGCTCCAAGGAATTTTACAGATACATCCCCAAGGAGCACCCGAACACACAAGTCTTCCCTTTACCTGGCATAGACGTTGATGTAAGTTGAAAATAAACTGATATAAAGTAACTTTCGGTGATATCGCTGGTCAGACGGGAGTTTATAATGATCTACTGTAAAGCTTGTCGGGATATTCGGCTTTTATATACAAAAGTCGTGTTTGGAAATGTAGGAAACAAAAAGGCCGTGGGTAGGAAAACATGCTTTAGGTGATGTAAAGGTCCGACCACAGTGTAATGTAATGTTCTTTTTATTTTAATGAGTATTAGAATTGGTTAAAGATTATAGTAGTAGTACTCAAAGAATTACTTAATAATCCGTATATACAAGGAATTAACAATGTGTAAGTCTGTTCAGGCTTTTATCCTACCTCATTGCTAAGCTAAGTCTATTTTCAATATTTATAAAACCTCACCTCGGGGTTTCGTGCTTATTCATATATCTAATCTTTGTATACGTTCTCTTATAATTAGCATTTATTTTTTATTTTGCTCATTCTTCTGTTCTGTATGTGAATTTGGTATGTTGAAAGGTAAATGAAAAAGCACATATAAAACACTTTTTAAAAAATAAAATAATTATCAAATACGCATTAAAAAATAAGAAATATTGTTTTCAGCTATCACAGTATTCTTAGGCTAATAATATGTCTAAAATAAAAGCCCGGATATAGTTTTTCCAAGTTTTTCTTTTTTTCTTCTGAGGAACCCTTAAAAATGGCTTGTGATATTTCAACTATTATTATCTATTACTTTTAAAAATAATGTGCTGTATAATATTTTTTGTAAAATACAGTTGAAGACTTTGGTAAAACCAAGAGTGCACCCCGCAAGCTGCTTTACCCAATAAACAATGTCTCTGATTTTTGTAAAAAATTATTTCATATTTTCAAAACAAATGAAATTAATGGATTTAAAAATAAACAATTAAAAATTTTTATTTTTCATTTTCTATTTGATAACTATTAGTCCTCTGCCAAGTGTACAAAAATATGCTCCCGTGGGCTCCTTGATGATGCAAGTGTGGTAGTAGTCTGAATCTCTTTGTTAGGCCTTGAAGAAACATAATTTCGATGTTGACACTCTCAATGATGATGCGCCTGAGTACTGCACGCGAAAAACAAAATGGCCGCCACAGCAAACACTTTTTCCAATTTATCTAAGTAACCACTGGAATTACGAAAAAAATATTGCTAAATCAATTTTACACAAAAAAGGTTATTATAAGTTTTTATGCAGGACTAACCATATTCTCATGGCTATACCTGCCGAAGAAAACGATGATGATCATGCTTCCACCACACCTGCAGTTTTAGAAGAAAATGAGGAGCTACAGGAAAAAGCTGCGATAATAGATGGCATGGCGCTTCTTCACACCTACCACAAACCTAGCACAGTGAAGACATGCCGTGACCTCGGTTTAAGCTTCAGCAAATGGATCGGGCAAAAATTTAGCAATTACAGTGAGGTCCATGTTGTTTTCGACTCTTACAAAGAAAACTCGTTGAAGAAAGCCAAGAGAGTGATTCGGCAAAAATGCTCAGATCGAATCCCGTACAAAATCGGACCAGAAACGAAAATTGGAAGTATAGCAATGAATAAATTCTTGTCCCACGATAAGACGAAGGATGAACTGACAGAGTTCCTTTCCGGTCAGATTCTTCAATTTGGCGTGACCAATAACAAAAGGTTTGTAATCATTTGGAGGTACAAAGCAGCTTCATCACATGGCGATGATGTATCCAGTCTTTGAAGTACGCAGAAGGAGGCGGACACAAAGATCATATTACATGCAGTATATTTAGCACAGAACGGAATTAAAACTACTCATGTATTCTCCCCCGATACTGATGTCCTAATTTTGTCACTAAGACGATATCCCCAACTTTCGAAAGAGTTTGCATTTTTCCTTAGCCATGACATAAAAAGGTTTGTTCAGCTAGGTTAAATTACAGAGCACTTGGACCCCTGAAAGCATCTGCACTTCCTGGATTACACGCACTTTCAGGAGCAGATGTAACAGGATCATTTGCTGGCAAAGGTAAAATAAAGTGGTGGAAAACTTTTAAGTCTGCAAGTGATAAGCTGCTAAAAGCTTTGGCTACATTGGGGACTACACTGTCTCTCACAGAATATGTCAGGGCTAACTTGGAAGCATTCATTTGTCAGCTTTATATACCCAAAACAAGACTGACCGACATAGGAGCTGTGAGATGGGATCTGCACTGGATTCGGCTTTGCTCAGTGTTTTGAGTGGAATCAGGACCTCATTCAGCATCCCAATAACCCACCACCCTCAGATTTTGGATGGAAGAAAGTAGGGAGCACATACGAGTCAGTTGCTTGTACCAAACCTTGTGCTCCAGAGCTTATCTTGGAACTTTGTCGCTGCTCATGCTCCCAAAGGCGTTGCTCTCCTCCATATACGTGTCAGTCGAATGGACTCCGGTGTACCGAAATGTGTAAGTGCGAAGGTAATCTCGACCGATGTGATAATATGGGAGAGTGTGAGCAAGGCGATGATGAAGATTTGGGGCTAAGTGAGATTTGCATTGAAAGTGACGATGATTTTAATTAAAAATGTCATTGTAGAAGTGAAAAGTATTGCTTGTCTGTACTTTGTCTATATAAATCTGTAACTACTGTATTTCTATAAGTTTTTTCATTAAACGTTAATTTTTTTTTTCTATTTTCTGGCCTTGGATGGGTTCCATCAGCCAGCTACACAGAAGGGTGAAAGAGAAGGAAGTAAAAAGGAAAACGTTAAAATTATATAGGTACTTTTTCTTTCAATTTCCTATGCCTGCCTATACTGTAAAACATAGGGGAGATGGGGGTATTTGTTAATTTATTGATGTTTGTAATGTTTTAGTTATAATTATTGTTTCCAGTGGCCCGAGAAATAGTGTCAAATGTGTTAATATGCACTGGCAAATCTCTCATCATTAGGCATATTAATTTTTATTACTTATTGGAAACTATAAAATGAAACTTTTTCAGAGAACGGTTAGTTCTACATAAAAAATTTTGATAACCTTTTCTCTGTATAATTGATTTAGCAATATTTTTTATATAAAACTTTTTTTCGTAATCCCAATGGTTACTTAGATAAATGGGAAAAAGTGTTTGCGATGGCGGCCATTTTGTTTTTCGCGCGCAGCACTCAAACGCACCATTTTTGAGAGTGCCAACGACGAAATTATGTTTCTCCAAAGTTAAACAAAGAGATTGGGACCAGTACCACACTTGCATCATCAAAGATCCCACGGATGTACATTTGATAGGGGACTATATGAAAAAATCAAATTTTTGTTATGAAATCGTTTGTAATAATTAATAATTATTAACATTAATATGCATTAACAAGAAACTTTATTTATGATTTATGCTAATTCAATTATCACAAAAGTCTGAAAAAATCTCTCATATTATAAATTACAGACCAATGGCTGTACTGTGTACACTGGCCGAAATATTTGAACAAATCATATATGCAAGAGTGTGGAGTCATGTTCAATGTAAAATATCTGATGTACAGCATGGATTTGTACCAAAAAAGTCAACCTTAACCAATTTGTTAACTTTCTCTAACGATGTGTTTCAAAGTATGGAAGAAAAATTACAGATCGATGTTTTTTACACTGATTTTATAAAAACTTTCGACGAAGTAGACCATGACGTCATTTTGAGAAAGTTACAGATTTGGTGTCGGTTCAAATACTTTAAAATTTTGTGCTTCATACTTACAAGACAGAAAATTTAAGTAAAAAGGAAAGCGTTAAAATTATATAGGTGGCAAAACTTCTGTTAAATTTAATGCAAACTCTGGCGTACCTCCCATGACAACCGTAAACGTATGTACACCCATTATCACAATACTGAAGAATACAACTAATATTTTAATGTTAACCGAACTAACAATGAGTCTACCTCCTAATATATTTTTCAAAATATTCTTCCCCTTAGCTAGTATGTTAAATTTGATGTTAAATATTTTGTTATTAGCTATATTTATTATTATCATTTTCGTAAGTAGTGTTACGAATAATTTATTAGATTAAGTAACTACCTGTCTGTTCATAAACTCAAATATTTCTCATGTAATAAGGTTCTTGTAACCTGTTTGAGAATAAATAAATAGATAAATAAATAATAAATACATTGCTTGAAATATATTCGCAGAAAAACTAGATATATATATTTATTCGACTATTTTTTTGTATGTACAATGTTTATAGCAAGATAATAGAAAAATATGTAATTCCGCATCAAAAATATCTTTAGAAAAAATAAAAATTTATATTTTAGTAAAATACACAGAAAAATTATTATTTTTACAGATTGACTTAGGTAATGCATTTATTGTGAGTTTTGTTAAACATTTGCTTACAACAGGCTGAAAGCAATGAATTTCAATAGGAATTTATTTTGATAACAATGAAGACCTTTTTGTTTATCTAACTTAATACCTTGTAGTCCCCAGTACAGCTTCCTTTTTTGAAAATGATTACAAAAGTGATAAAAATGGTCTTAGCGGCTTCATTTTAACGAGTCTACCACATTGTAAAATTTTCAGAGCACGGGATGGGCGCTTTTTCGCACGCGCAGCACCTAAACCTGTCGTTCTAGCGCGGTTATGATTTTTTATTACAAAACTCAAACTTTTTATTTTAATTGAAATATTATGCGTCAAATCAAAAGAAAAAAATTTTTTACCCGAAAAAAAAGAGTCGAGTCCGACACCTGCAACATATCACTCTAGTGCGGTACCATTTTGTTATTGCACAACACCTAATTTTCAATTCCAATTGCTCATAATTGCCTAAAAAAGATAATCCACAACGTGTCCGACAAATTTTCAGCCTTGTTTTTTCAGTCCGACAACCTGAATATGTCAGTTATGGCAGGTTATGTTTTGCGATTACAAAAGTTATAATCTTGATTTTTTTCATTTTCAAATAAAATATGTATATTAAAAAAATAGGTACCGCGCTAGAGTGATATGTTGCAGGTGTCGGACTCGACAATCACGCCCTCTCTTTTTTCGGACAAAAAAATTTTCTTTCGATTTGACACATAATCTTTCAATTAAAATAAAAATGTGAGTTTTGCAATAAAAAATCGTAACCGCGCTAGAACGAGAGGTTTAGGTGCTGCGCGTGCGGAAAAGCGCCCATCCCGTACTCTGAAAATTTTACAGTGTGGTAGACTCGTTAAAATGAAGCCGCTAAGACCATTTTTACCACTTTTGTAATCATTTTCAAAAAAGGACGCTATACTGGGGACTAATATTATCGAATGCTTTTTTCTCAAAAATTGTTTTCTGAGAAAAAAAAAGTTTAAAATAAAACAGTTACCTACATCCTTTATCTTTATATCATCTCGACATACTTATAGAAAAAAAGTTATTTTTTCTACACTTAATAAAATTTGACCTTCATATTAACGCATTTTCCTAAAAGACACACAGTGATAACATGGTAAAAATTTGAAACCAATTAATTGTCCCGTTCTTGAGTTAAACTAGAAAATAATTTCTAATAGAAAACTCGTGACGCTGATATAGTTATTTATGTACCAAGGGTCATACCTCCGATTAAAGAACTTATATCTAAATACATAACAGGCTATCTTTTCACTATATACCTTGTTTGCTCCTAACATAGTCACATTATATGTCCATTAAAATGGATAGATGAACATCACATCCCATAGGCAACAGTGGCGTTGTGTGTGTAGAAAATGTGTAGAATGGTAAATATTTTCATTAAAATGAATTATTGCAATTCCTGCATTACCGGCTCTTTATATAACGTGATAGGCATACGATATTACAGTAAGATAAAACAGTAAGATAAATATGTATTGAAAGGATATTAAAATTTAATTGCTAGTTACTTTATAACTGTAAACTGAACTTCATCATGTTACGACTATGGAACGATCGATTTTCTTCTTTTCTAAACTGCTTTCTGCAAACGGCACAGCACTTCACTATTTATTTGCACAAATTATATTGTCACTAAACTGTGTAAATATGAATAGAGAATATTATTTAGGTATTAAGCAAATCACAACTTAAAATAAAATTACTTTTTCACCAGTTTTTGGTCGGAGAACACGAAAAAAATTTATTGACATTAATGGCCGAACTGTCAACTGAGATTATGATAATCGAACTGAAGCCGATCGTGTATGAGCGGCCGCGAATACGCCGATGGGCCAATCAGCAACTTATGGGAAGAAGTGCCTTAGAATGGGAGTCTTTCGGGATCATAAAATTCATGCCATTATGTATCTAGATATAAGTTCTTTAATCGGAGGGTCATACAGTTTGCAATCGAGACCAAAAATCGCAGTGCATATTATATTTTTCGTCATAGCCATAAATCATTAAACTAGAAAAAAACTTGAGAAAAACTAGTTGAAAACTATAATTATTTGAGTAAGATTTCATATCTGCTAAGCAATAATAAAGGTAGCGATGCTTGGAATACCCATGGCAACCGTCAATAATTTAGGACGCGGCTTCTATTCAAATGACATCTACTGTCAAGGTAAATTAAATCATATTAGTATAACAGCTCTGAAGATATTTGAAAATAATGTCGGATATAGAAGACATAGCAAGTAAGGCTCGTCTGAATTTACTTCCAAAAAGTTCAAACATTTAATTTAATACTTACTATATACTTTAATACAAGAGAAAATTTTCCCAAATTTATTTTATTTCCCTAGGGAAGTTATGAAAAATAACTACCCATTGCCAATGGCAACAATTATTTGGTACATAAAGCGTCATTTACGATCGACAAAACAATGGAATTAGAGTATACGTACGAGGGAGGTATGACGAGAAATAATTATGTATAATAATTATACTGCTTGACGGATCAGTATGAAACTTAATAGGTTTATGGTAAGCGAATAAAATAAGATCAGTAGATTGTTTCCATACGTACGTATGTACAGACATGTACAGACTAACTAACGGAGATGTATTTCAATGATGTATTTCAATTCTCAATAGTAATTTTGAAACTTAATAAAAGTTCAAATCAATCTAAATATGGTACCCCTAGTAGAGTAGAATCTATCCATTTAAAAAAGCTCTAACTAAAATTGGACTTCCCTTAGAGTTAACCTGTTAAAAATGATTTATCAGCGAAATGGTGCTGGTGTGCTTAGCAAGAGAATATAGCACACACTCGACGGGTTCTGCAATAGTGAATTTGCTTTGCTATTTCTACATCTTGTTTGTTGTTTGTTGATATCCTATTATTAGTTTAGTTCAATTCTATTCGTCAAATCAGTTTAATAGTACCTGTAAATTAAATTAGCTTCTAAAAATAAATATCTTGTATTTCTGCTTACATCATTGTTATAAAATATTATTTTGGGTATCCAGCAGATAACTTTCAAAGAAGCCATTCGTTCCTTTCATATATCATTGATCTAAATCTGACCAAGCTAGAATATCAACAAGTTCCCTTACGAATCAACTTGTCAACTTCTTTCATACACTTACTATATGTAACATTCAATATATTATAATAAACCTCCCTTAAATTAGCTTTAAAAGAGAAATAAATGCTGTTATATACATTTTTAAATTGTCAGCAAATGTTATAGCATTAAGTTAAAGTAACGACCATGGTTGCTTACTTACATGTGTGAAACGTTGGGCTAAGATTGCACACTTTTTAAAAATTGTCTCAATTTTCACGAAGCTGAGTTAAAGCCATAATGAAGAAAATGTGTAATATTCACACAAAAACACTGACAGCAGCTACTAACACATTAACAATTTTTGAACTGATAGCTAACAACAGATCTGAGCGTGCTAAAGGACAACTAGTCCGAAGTTCAAATTGTTGCTTCCAAAAACTGCTCCCACATTCCTAGCCTGTTTTTATAATATCTGTGGTCTAAATTAAACAAACAGAAAAACCAAACAGCAAGTTTTACATAATATTTTTCCATTGCAGTTAAGCAAAAGTACTCCTAGTGAAGTAGTGTTAAGGAACGTCCAGCCAGAAGTTACAGGACGGTATAAATGTGAAGTCTCTTCAGACGCCCCCAATTTCTATACTCACATGGTATCCGGGTACATGTACGTCATTGGTAAGTTGAATTACTCTTATCTTAAAGTTAACTGCCATTGCTACTCGTATACTTATAATATTATAATTTTAATACTAAATGATATTTTATGATAAGATATCGATCCTTTTTAAGTTTCAAGTTGAGGCTACTTTTAGTTACTGCGTTATGAAATGTAGTATAGCCGAATTGATTTAATTTAATTTTTTTCGGCGACAACATTCCATACCGAAATTTTATTGTTGATTCTTATGTAATTACGAACAAAATATTTGTGCCCAAAAATTCCATGTGCGTCAAAAGTTATATGCACTTTTTGAAGCACTTTCACGCCTTTTCAACTTATCTGCTTAATATATCTTGTACTAGTAATCAGATGGGAATTTAAATACTGGCTTATTTAGAATAAAATTCTTAAAAAATATAGACCTGTCCGATATGTATTTGTCAATCAAAAATGGACGAAAGAATCAAAATTAAATATATTTTTATAAGAAGGAGTAATTTCTTCAAAGCTGGCAAAAATAAAACTCATTTATTATCAAATATAATGCACCAATCCCGGACACCGTATGTCAAATAGAACGGTCAAAGATGGCGGACGAAATAAAATTCTTAATTCTTCATCAATTATCAAGGAGGCATTGTACGTTACTTTTCTTTTCTTTCGATTGTACATTATTTTGTGTACTTTTAGAGTTCATTTTTTTTTTTCGTTTTAAACACAAATGAGTTTTTTTATTTATTTTCAAAAAAAGTGTGTTTTTACAATTTTCAAAAATGTATTTTCCTTGACCCTTCCTTTTTTTCACCCAATTTTCATCGAAACAAAACGAAATATACTATATTAGTTTCATTACCGTCATATGCCATAATTTCACCGCATTCTTCATCGAAGGTAGAAGAAGTATTGGCACAATTATTTCCTTTACAATAGACACATAGAATAGAACATTATATATACTGATACTGATTATTTTTACAGACTTTCTTACATTTACAAGAAATATAACTTTAATAACGTAACGTAAATTTTTAGTGAAAGCATTACTTTCACTCATAACATCAGGCATTAAGCCATTCTCAGTTTTAAGCCACCCGAATTCTAAGGGATCTCTCTCAGAACTGAACCATTTTTGGACTGGAAAAAACACTCTTAAACAGTGTCTTTCTGTTACCTCTTCAGTTGGTGGAATTGCAGACAATTCTATTTTGATTCATATTTGTCAATTATTTTATTAATTTTAGGTTTGTAAAAACAGATTTTTTTATGATGATTCCATGCTAGTTGAGTCGTTCTAACCAAAAGGTCAATATCTTCACCAACTATTATAATTTGATTGTCTTCGGTTTTCAAATCAATGGCAGTTTTAACGATTGTAGTACCGGCGTCTTCTCTGCATATTTTAACGTTAAAATCATTATTTATTAAGCACAATAATTTTATAAAGCTATCCTTATTTTTACTATTAGCTAAAAAATTTTTTTGAATTACCGAGGATTTCATGTCATTTGTGATTGAAATATCTACGCAAACATTTTTTTCTAAACGACGAATGCGCTCGTTATTTTTAGTGCTATTCTATTCATCGACATACCCATAAAAAATAATACTACTCTAGTCTTGACTGCTTGGTTCTGATTATTGATCATATATTCATATATTACTATTATTACCATGCGTTTGCTTAATAAATTTCATTTTCAAATTAGTGAAGTTTCATTTTGTATTAAATTTTTGAGATTGTACGAGACTTTCTCACGGTGTGCTTGAAGCAACCATAGGTATGGAAAAAATGACACCAAAAACAGGTTGCGGGGCTTGATAGGTAAGTATCTAAATCCGTTTTAACTGAAATCCTACTCGTTCATATAGTCGAAAAATCGCAAAATCAAGTTTTTTAAATTCTTCACAATTTATTGGATTAAAGCTTACAACTTATTTTTTATATCGTGATTATTATTAACAATGTACACTTAGTAATGCACAAAAACACATATGCCAATATAGTATAATAATAAACAATGTCATTTACAATGTTTCCAAAATCAATCTTGGGTGAAAACTGATTACAGGTGTTTTGAGCAAAATTCTAGAACTGCTTTTTTCAATCTCTTCGAATATGCCACATTCTTGAGAGAATTGATCTTATATTTTTCCCAATATTTTAAGAATTCCCTATGAAATGATTCTCCAGCTTGTTCTGACCATTGCCCCAAACCACGTTCGTATTCTAAAAAGGTTAAAAAATCTTTCACCTGCTTTAGTGATATGTGAAGTTTCAGAGACTCCAGTAGCTCTAAACGAGGATTTCAAATTTTGTAAGTGATTTTCTAAATCATTTCCAATTTGTCTCATCAAGAAAGAGCAATGTACAATTTTTTCCATATTTTACAAAAATGAGTGATTCCGGAGCTTTATATTTTGCAAGATTTGTGAACCACTTATTCTGGAAAGGAATAGTTTCTATAGTAGGAGAGGAAGCTTTGATATGACCAGAAAAATTGAATATTATATCAAAAAATTATCATGCAGAAATTTTTGAGGGGAATGCTTGCAGAACTCTTTTGAAATACGCTGACAAGCTGCTTTGCCCCGAAATTTTTTAAAATGTTGGCATATTCAGATTAGTTCCATTTGTAACAGCTTTCAAAGCCATGGAAAAAATTGTACATTGTACTTTCTCGACGAGACAAATTGGAAATGATTTAGAAAATCAGTTACAAAATTTGAAATCCTCGTTTAGAGCTACTGGATTCTCCGAAATTTTAAAAATTCACATATTATTAAAGCACCTGAAAGATTGTTTAACCCTTTTGGAATACGAACGTGGTTTGGGGCAATGGTGAAAATAAGCTAGAGAATCAGTTCATAGGGAATTCTTAAAATATTGGGAAAAATATAAGATCAATTCTTTCAAGAATGCGACATATTCGAAGAGATTGAAAAAAGCAGTTGTAGAATTTTGCTCAAAACACCTGTAATCACTTTTCACCCAAGATTGATTTTGAAAACATTGTAAATGATATTGTTTATTATTATACTATATTGGCGTATGTGTTTTTGTGCATTACTAAATGTACATTGTCAGTCATAATCAAGATATAAAAAAATAGGTTGTAAGTTTTAATCGAATAAATTGTGAAGAATTTAAAAAACTTGACTGCGATTTTTCGACTATATGAACGAGTAGGATTTCAGTTAAAACGGATTTATATACTTACCTGTCAAGCCCCGCAACCCGTTTTTGGTGCCATTTTTTTCTACCTATCGTTGCTTCAAGCACACCGTGTTCTATAGTATATTTCATTTTGTTTCGATGGAAATTTGGCGAAAAAGGGGAGGGTCAAAGAAAATACATTTTTGGAAATTGTAAAAATGCGCTTTTTTGAAAATAAAAAAAACGCACTTGCATTGAAAATTAAAAAAAAAAACTCTATCCCCTAAAAGTACATAGAATAACGTACAATCGATAGAAAAGAAAAGTGATTTACAATGACTCCTTGGTAATCAACGAAGAATTAAAAAATTTATTTCGGCCGCCATCTTTGACCGTTCTGGTAGACTATACCAGTGTAACCTTATGTATTTGGACACGTTGAAACCGAATCTGAAGTCAGAATTGTCAGATTGGCTCGTTTTTCACCTTTAACCCCCTCCCCCCCAAAAAAAAAAATGGTCTGTCCGGCGGACCACACCAGTATACTCTCATGTATTTGAACCTGCTGAAGCCGAATCCGAAGTCAGAATTGTCAGACTGGCTCGTTTTTCATTCCCAACCCCAAAAAACACCCCCAAAACAAAAACAAAGTGGTCTGACCGGCGGACTATATCAGTGTATCCTTATGTATTTTGACCTTCTGAATCCGGAATCCAAGTTAGAATTGACATATTGGCTCGTTTTTCATCTCTAACACCGAAAAACACACCCCCCAAAAAAATAGTCTGTCCGGCGGGCCATACCAGTGTTTCCTTATGTATTTAAATCTGCTGAAACCTAAAGTCAGAATTGCAAGACTGGCTCGTTTTTCACCCTTAACCCCAAAAAACAACCCCAAAATTAAAAGAAAGTGGTCTGTCCGGCGGACCATACCAGTGTATCCTCACCAAATACATGAGGATACACTGGTATGGTCCGCGGGGCAGACCAATTTGTGGGAGGAGGTGTTTTTTGGAGGTGGGGAGTGAATACGAGCCAATCTGACAATTCTGAATTCGTATTCAGCAGGTCAAATTACATAAAGATCCACTAATATAGTCCGTCTGACAGACCATTTTCTTTTTGTTTTGAGATTGTTGAATCTGACAATTTTGACTTTGGATTCTGTTTCAGTGGATCCAAATACATACGGATATACTGGTCTGGTCCGCCGGACAGACTACTTTTTTTTGTGGGGCTGTGTTATTTTTTAATTCAAAAGTCCCTTACTTTATTTACGAATTTTACCTTATTATATCTCGGACTGGGATTTATTCTCTTTCTTTGAAGTAATAAGCTGGGTTTTTGATTTAAATTAATAAATTGACTTTTGCTTATTTTCACCTTTAAAATATAGTTTTTTTATAAAATAGCCGGGCAATACTTTTTGTGCCTTTTTTGGGGACTTTAATAGAGATAATTTCATTTCAAAGAATAATCGCGCAATATATTTTTATTCTTATTTATATCCTTTGTCAAAAAACACCCTCTAACTGTTCCTACGACGTAAAAATCACAGGAGTAGAGATTACTTTACGGTAATAAACTGGATAATTGTATTACTTTGTAAATTGCATGGAGAGTGTTTTTAGAAAATCAGAAAATCACAGCAGAAAATTCCTCCGAAAGAAAAAACAGACAAATCAAGAAAATGCCAAAACTAACATTTACACAGTAGTGGAAATATTATACAATATTTCAGTTTATCATTTTTAGTAGAATACGTTAAACGCAAATATTAACAAACCCGTGAAAATGTATGTGTAAGATTGAAAAAGTCCGCCTATTCGTTTAAATTGGATCTAGCCTTAAAGCGAAGTTTAATTCATGCATGGTGGAGCGGGATTTTTCTGATTTATAGTTGTGGTCAACGAGGTAGAAGCTATAGGGGCAATTGAACCATATGTGACCACAGTCGGCTTCCTACTAAATCAGATTAAAAACATCAAATAGAGTATGCAAGTCAGGGATATTTATACGCTTTTTAAGTCGAGTCGACAAAATGTTTTTTACCTCCTTTTCACATCAGATCCATTATTGTCAACGAGATCGTTTAAGGGATGTAATATTTTTTGTGGGGGGAGTTTTTCTCTTCTGACTTTTTGCGTTTTAAGTAATATGTTTAGAATGTTAGCCAGATGTAACCAGTGTATAAACTGCTTTAATAGTGGAGAAATGATATATTCCATAAAAAGTGTTTAGGGAAGGTATTTTTTTGCTAGAACTGAAGTACACATACAAAGAAGTACAATTCTAAGGAGTTAAAACAACTGAAATCACAAAACATCGTTTTTTCTCGATTTTTTGTAAATATTTCCAATCGTATTGGTCGTATTAATATGAGTAAATATAAAATTTCATGACATTCTAAGCCTATTTGAACAATAAAAATTTTCAAATTTTACTTTGCGTTATTATAATTCCACTGGGCGTGGAAGTAAAATGAAGATTTTTCACAATAAAATTTCGAACAGATCTAGATATCGTCACCATAATATTATCATGTTTTTTGCGCTTTCCGACTTAATAATACAACGACGTTGTATGTTACCAAATTTTGGTTTTGCAAGCAAAACCTAGATGGCACCACGCATATCAAATAGAATGCTAAGAAAATTACAAAGTTGTATGTGCTTTAATATGTTAAAAAAAAGTAACAAAGGCGTATTACAACAACAACAACAAAAAGAATTTATTAGTAATTGGGTGTACATGTAATGTGCCTCGCCGGAACCTAGCCCGGAGCCAGCCAGACAACCACGGTGTACACCGCCGTGGTGGGTGTAAGGTTGGGCGGGGCAGGTCCGGTTTGGCTCAACGGTTTGTGTTCAGAGCTTCTGCCTGCCTTAGGAAGACTTAAAACTAAATTAAAAGTAATAATACGTGTCCACTAATTAATATTACACTAAATAACTAAACTCGTTGGACGAAACCGCTCTTAATGAATTATGGTTGTTGATACGGGAAAGACAATTAAACGAAAAAACCCGTTCGAACAAATGACGACCTTGCGGTCTGATCACCGACAAGGAAGATAGAGTAGTTTTAAAGCTGTGGTTTAAAAAATTGGGATTTCTAAGAAGTTTTCGGCCTAGAGGGGATTTGGGAATATAACAAAATAGGGACAAAGAGAACAAAAAGCATAAAAGAACAAATAATACAAACATAAAGGTGGAAAGAGAGATTGGAAAGATGTAGAGTTAAGGGAAAATAAAGAGTAAGGATAGAGGTAAGCTATCGTAGAAGGAAGTGTGGCTAAGGGAGTTGCCGGAAAATAGGCAACGCCTGGTATGGTAGGGGGTCTGATATCGAAAAGTATGGCATTTTGTTGTCTGATTCGGGTAATATTGCGAATTAGCTGACTATTACCCAGTTTGAACTGATAGAATTTTTGAGATATTTCTTGATCACGTTTTACTCAAAATGTGTAAATAGTAACATGCAACCTTGTGATATTAGAGTAAAACGAAATACAATACCTTTATTAAATATGTACCTATAAAGAAGAGAAATCCAATATATAGCCTTTATAATAGAATGGAGTAGAAAAGAGTAGAATGAGTTATTTGTGCTAAAAATTTGTAAAATTTAACAGAAATGGACAGTTTAATCATAGAAAACTAGAAAAGGGTTTGTTTGTGGTTCCTGTCATATTTAAAATTTATTAACAAGGCAGTAATAAAATCACATGCAAGAGGTTTCCAAAATATAATAAAATAATGCTACTACTGAAATAAAACTAAAATAAAATAATGGAATGCACATTTTACTTCCACATATAGTGGAAGTTATAGTAACGCAAAAAAAATTTTTATTGTTCAAACAGGCTTAGAATGTCTTGAGACGTCGAGATTTTACGTTTGAGCGAAAAAAAATTCTGTCTGTCTGTCGGTCTGTCAGTCTGTCAGTTTTCGTGCGCACGATTACTCTGGAACCGATTAAGATATTGACTTGAAATTTGCTACACGTATGTATTTTAACGAGATCTAGAACTAGATTATATTTTGATCTTATTCCGTTGAAGGGTTGGAGGTTAAATTGGGGTAAATGAGGGTAAATAAGTAAATTGAGTTAGAGTCCATAAAATTGGTATTTAGTATACATAAGAGAAGCTAAGGTCAAAAAAATTTTTGGTATTAGCCACCACCTTTAGTGTTAAAGGGGGTAAAGAAAATAAAACTGTGATTTAGTGTGTGCACAAGGATAAAAGCCTCAAAAATTTCTCTTTACTTCATTCACCCCCACTGCCACTCCTACCTCACTATACAGGGTGCGCCACTTAAAACTCCCCAGGCTTGTAACTTTCTTATCTTTTGAGCGCCGACTATTTTGGGCACATCAAATTGTGGATATCTTTAAGGCATTTAAACATGTGTACAGAGTGATTTAAAATTTATGTTATTACGTCATATTCGAAATTCTTTTTGGTTTTAGAGAAAGAAATTGAAAACACTCTTTCCAATTCCAAACTGATTTTTTTTTAATAACTTTGAAAATATTGTAAATAATAATTGTGTGCTTTATTTGTAAAAGACATATCACAAACAATATTCAACATAACAAAACAGCAGTAAGAAACAAAAGAAATGAATATTTTTAAAAACAAACTTATATTAAAATGTACTAAATAGAAAATTGCAAAATTTTTATTTTTTAAAATTTTTAATTTTAATAACATAAATTGAAGCTAATTAAAAGAAAATATTCACAGTTCATGTACAGGGTGAGGTAAAAAAGAAATTAAGTTTCCTTTCTTAACAATTTTAAAAAAAATTTAAATCACTCTGTATGCATGTTTAAAGTTAAATATGTCTACAATTTGATGTGCCTAACGTAGTCATCGCTTCAAAAACAAGAAAGTTACAAGTCTGGGGAGTTTTAAGTGGCGCACCCTGTGGATGTGACATACCACTTTATGGGTTTTTGGGATAGACGATTTCAAATATTATTTTATTAAAGTTCTATAAACAATTATTTCCACATAGCGGAGTGCAAATATAGTGTTAAAATGTATTTTTTGGTTGTCGGACATGCATAAATGAACCTTCAATAGAGTTTTTTAGAAATCTCAATAATATAAAGTTTTCCCATATGTAGCCAACTTTATGGCGGACACTGTGTATATACTTCAGATTTCAATTAAAAAAAATCCCCTTCCAGACGCCTACTTTACTTCGACTTTAAGCTTTATTTTTACTCCATTATTAGGATTGTTTGCATAAATCTTCTTTCAAACTAATAAGCAACTATTTAAAAATTAAATCAATCAACATTTATGGAATTCATTACATAATAGTTGGTTCAAGTTATGGATTGTTAACTATTTATTGGGAAAAGCAACTTACTACTATAATTAATCTTCTAAAATTTGCTAGATTAATACGAAATTACAACATGCATGAAGTCATTGAATTTCACCTATTGAATTTCAACTACTATCTATATAACTAGTTAAGTATTTATTTTGCTAATAGTAGAGGTAAACTGAATTTCAATAAGGAATAACAATGGTAATTTAGTTTCTGGAAACGTCTATAAAAATACTTAAGCTTGAAGAAACGATCAGTCCCTAGCTCCACGTTTAGCGGAACACATTTGAAAAATGTTACATGGGCGGAATTACGGTTTTTCTTTTACTAGAAAAATACGCACTAAATCGAAAAATATCAAGAAACCTTTTTTAAAATTAAAAAAAAATCTTTAACCTGATTCTTTACTTTGAACTTCTCATGCCAAAAGAAAATTGAAACCTTGGCTTTTCTGCATTATAATACTTAACGTAATTACAAAATAATTTTCACAACTGAAATTAAATACAAATGCCTGCGAAGCATACAAATCAATTGTTTCATATTAAATACACAAATGTACTTACGTATGGTAATTCATCACAAGGAAGATAACACCTTATTCGGAAAATCAAAACTCTGTACTTAAAGTTTTCTCTACTTAAACAAGCAAACCTTAACTCAAGTATTAAACTTCTTAAATTAAAAATAAGGATTAAATACGTAAATATATATTAATAAACAGTTTAATACAATAATTTTTGAAAAATTCACTATTTACACAGTTAAATTAAGCTAGCATTGCTAGATGGCAGTCACGGTGGCCTACAACCAAAGTTGTAGCACTCGGATTTTTTTTAACATATTCTTAGATGTATATAGAACCAATTTCCACGATATTTAAAATCATTCATCGCAGAAATTTTTTTTACAAGTATTTTACTTTTTTTGTTTAATGACACAGTCACACAAAAAAAGTGGTCTAGACTGCGGACTAGGCTAGTGTGTCCTTATGTATTTGAACCCGCTGAAACCAAATCCGAAGTAAGATTTGTCGGACTGACTCGTTTTTCACCCCAAAGAAACACCTCCCCCCCCCCCAAAAAAAAAATGGTATATGCGGCGGACTATACTAGTGTATCCTTATGTATTTGGATCCCCTGAAACAGAATCTGAAGTCAGATTCGCTCGTTTTTCACGTTTTTCACGTTTTTCACCCATAACCTAAAAAACACAACCAAAACAAAAAAAAAGCAGTCTGGATTTCGGACCAGAACAGTGTATCCTTATATATTGGGACCCGCTAAAATTGAATCCGAAGCCGGAATTGTCAGATAGGCTCATTTTTCACCCCTAACTCCACCCCCCCCCCCCCCAAAAAAATGGTCAGTCCGGCGAACCATACCAGTGTATCCTTTATGTATTTGGTAAGGATACATTGATATGAAAAACTGAAAAAGAGTTCTCGAGAAACGGGTCCTCACCCTTCAACGGAGTAAGATGTAACTTTTTAATGGGCGAATGATTTTTTTTTCAAACTTGTTGTGATGACATGGGATGAAATTTCCAATTATATGACGTAAAGAAACAAAATGGTTGACTTCCAGTTTCGATGCAATTGACATGAAAATCAAATTTTTAAATGGGACGAGATTAATTTTCACAATTACAATTCCGAGGGAAGTACAACTAAATTACAAAATCATTTACCCATACAAAGTTATTTATATAGGTAGGTCAAGCCTAATATATATAGATTTGAAAGAAGATGGAGTACCAAACAATGTGATGTTCGACCTAATGTTCTTTTACTTAATGCACAAGTTTAAATAGTGAAAAAATTGACAATTTATATTTAGACAGCTGTGATTACGTAAATCTGAATTTTCTCTGTTTTACTGAAACATTGGAAACCTCAGATTCTATAGATATATTACATATAAGTAGATATCTGTTAATCAGTGATTATTGTAGATTCTTGTTTAAGGGTGGGGGGTGTTGCCATATGGGCGAAAGATAATGTAGAGGTAAAAAATATTGATATACAAGAGTTCTGTAATGAAAAGCAATTTGAAGCCTGCGCTGGGTGTTGGAAACAAAGTGAGATTGTTACTATAATAATTAACTGTCACAGATCTCATTCTGGTGACATAAACCCGTTTTTAGATAAAATAACTAATGTGTTAAATTATTTGGTTAAACCGAATATTGATATAATTGTTCGTGGAGATTTTAACGCTGACTCATACAATGCCTCAAAAGATTTTAAAATCCTATGCAATGTTTTGTCATGTTTTAATTTAAGTACCATTGTGAAGTGGCCTACCCGAGTAACAGATACCAGCTTTAGTACAATAGATCATATTTTTGTTAATTTCAAATGTGAAAATTCATGTTCTGTGTTTTATAATGCTGTGTCGGACCACAGAACTGTGCTTTTTGATATAAGTTACAAGAACCATGCTATAAATGTTAAAAATACGTCACTCTTTAAAAGATGCCATAGTAGAAATGCAATAAATAATGTTGAAACAGTGATAAAAAATGAATCTTGGGGAAATCTCTATATTATTACGGACATTCAAGATGCATTTAGTAATTTTAACATTTTTGTACACAATTTTAACATTTTTGTACACTATTTTAATTTACGTTTTCCTCAAAAAAAATGTTATGCAAGACAAACTCTAGATGAAAAGTGGGTAAACAATGAAGTTCGAGTATCTAGTTCTAAATTAAAAGACGTTTTTACAAAAGTATGTACAAAAGTATGTCCCAGAATGACTGCGACTTATAAGATGGCAAAGAAAAATCATAATCAAGATACAAAAAAATCGTGTTTTCAAAATAAAATAATAAATTCTGAAAACCCAGTAAGGACCAGCTGACGAGTCGTAGCTGAATTATCAAATAGAAATAAAAAAATGTCTAATAAATGAAATTAAACTGCGATACGTATATATATATATGCTCGGATAGGTTTCCGCGGTTGTCTGTAAGAAAAATACTAGGTTCACGGGTTGAACCGCGTCTGAGATTATTGGAGTCTCGACGTTTCGGCTCCCACTTTGGAGCCATTTTCAAGAGAAAAGGAAGAAGAATCAATAATATAAAGGTTTATAGGAAGTCTAGAGAGGGTAAGGAATGGTTCGAGTCCGGGGCCTCAATCTGCCTACTCCCCAGGTCGAACCTTGTTTCGTCTCTAAGATCTCAATCTCAGTTCTTAGAGAGTTCTCTCTATCATTAAATTGGATCACTACAATCCTCGAATATCGGCGGCAATATGTAAGTTTAAAATATAAAAACGATAACACCGTATGTAGTGTTAATTCAGAATGTTTAAATTCAACTATAGGTGTTCCACAAGGCTCTGTTTTAGGCCCTATGCTTTTTATTATATTTATTAATGGTATTGATTTTTTACCATCAACCGCACATTTTACAATGTATGCTGACGACGTTTCTGTGATAATATCAAATCCATATGATAATGTTTTGGAACAAAATTGCAATGCTATTTTAAATACATTAAACCATTGGTTTTCCCATAATACCTTGTATTTCAATACCGAAAAAACTCAAGTTATCAGATTTCACGGTAGACGAAAGGAATGTGATAACTTAAATATTAAAATGGACAATATAAATATTTCTAATACTGAGGGCAATGTTAAGTTTTTAGGGGAATATTTGGACGAATGTCTAAATTGGCAGCATCATTGCGATATCCAAAGTTTCTTCTATAGTGTACCTGTTCCGAAATATTAATCAAGAGAACAACTTATTATACTCTTCGCAAAAACGAAGAGTATATTGTATTTGATCGGCACATTTCTAAATCAGTAAATATCGCTCGTAGAGAAAAAAATTTTATATCGTTATGTTAGTGAACGAATTCTGAACAACTTTCAAAATGTCCGTCTGTCCGTCCGTCTGTCCGTCCGTCTGTCCGTCCGTCTGTCCGTCCGTCTGTCCGTCTGTCCGTCTGTCCGTCCGTCACGTTTCTTGTAAGCACGATAACTCAAGAAAGAAAAATCCGATTGTATTGAAATTTGGAGAGTAACTTAGTGTTAGCTAGAGGAAGAACCCTATTGTTTTTTAACAAAATAGATTGGTAAATAAAAAAGTTATTAGTAATTTAAAATTTAAAAAAATATTTTTTACATTTTTTTATGGTTTGTAATAAATAGAAACCTTGCGAAATGTTATTTCCTATCACTATTTTTTTTAATACATTTTACTAATGTGTGTTTCCTAATAATCACAATAAATTTTCTAATGATATATATTACACTCATTAACAATTTTAGTAATAAGAAATGGTGGTGTAGCGGCAAGAGATTCAATCCAAGGGTCCCGGGTTCGATCCGTCACATCGTGATTTTTTTTTCATATATTTTTTTTTTCACAACAAAGTTGGTATCACAAAATTTAGAATGTCCAAAAATTAACATTATTTACAAGAAAAATGCGAAGAGTATCCTATAAAATGTGTAACAATTATATAAAAAGCTCAGTAAATCGGTGAAGAGTATAATGCTTCCACTAGTTAATTTATATTATGCCCAAGTTGATTCACGTTTAAGGTATGGTATCTGTTTTTGGGGAACTTCACCATGTCTTCAAAAAATGTATTTATTGCTCAGAAATGTATCTTACGATGTATTATATATTTGGTATACCGAATACTCACACGTGCAAGGATATCTTTATAGAAAATAAAATTCTTACCTTACCTAGCATATATATTTTCAAAATTTGTATATATGTTTTTAGAAATAGAAATAGTTTTATTTTAAATAGTGACTACCATAATGTCAATACAAGACAAAAAAATAAACTCCATGAATCTTGTGCCAGATTAAAAATCACAATCTAATCTCCAAGATTTATAGGCCCGAAACTATTTAACCATCTGCCGGATGACAAAACGTCAGGAAAGAGAGTATTTATTTAGAAAAAACTAAAGGTGTTTGTATCAGATAAATGTTATTATTCTGTATCAGAGTTTTTCTGTATTTAAAGTCTTCTAATACACAGCAAGTTAACATGAACCTATATGTTCCGTTTTTTTGTTTTTTCTTTTTACTCTTGTCTTGTTTAAAAATATATTGTACCGTACATTTTTCAGTATTCATTGTCTTCGTCTTATACAACTGTGGGCTTTACACTATATTTGACTTTTAGTATAAGCTTTTATATTATTTAACTGTTGTGTAAAATAGTGTTTATGACTTATCTTATATCATGTACATGATCAAAAAGGCCCAATAAATATTTAAATTTGAGTTTGAATTTGAACTTGAATTTGAATTTGAATTTGAATTAATATAAAATTATTCAACTTTCACAGAAAATTTAATATTATGTTATGTTCAAATTATGTAAGATATATATATATATATATATATAAACGTAAAAATGTTATAAATTTGTGAGCGACTTTGTCGCCTCTCATCCACCCTATCTGAAACAACTCATGAAAGAATTGTACACTGAAAATGTTGCCTTTAATAAAGATTTTAATTAAACCTAAGAATAAAGCCCTAATGATGTATCTGCGCTTGTATAAACTTAGATTTCACAACAACTTTTTTTAATTCAAAGTACGAGATTAATTGAGTCGGTTATTATGCTTCGTACACCTCTTCAGGGGGAAAAAGGGCGTCGTTACGTGCCCATTAAAAATTACACAAACATGTCTGCACGGAAGCTGCTTTATTTTTTTATGCGCGGAAAATTGTATATGTATAACCTGGGCGTGAAGGTCTGGGATTGTATTGTGTTTGCGTGAATAATATCATAAGAATTTGAGGTTTTAAACATAATCATATGGTACGTTTCAAAACTGTTTCTGTTATTAAAGCAGATTTTAAAATAAAATTGCGATAATAAGTACATTTTACATTTTGTAAATCTTACGAAATACTAATATTAACCTGCTATTTGTCGTAGTGTTGAAAATCTACATTGAATCTAATTAAAATGTTGTGGTGATATTAGTGCAGTAGTTTTATGAATATTAATTTAATACACCCTTAAAAGCAATTAATTTGGTGAATGGAATCAATACTGCGCTATGAAATAATAATTTGGGGTAGTGCATATTCAACAAATATTGAAGTGTTAAAAATTACCAAAAAATACTTAATTAAGGTAATTCTATCAAAAAATAAACAGTATTCCACAAATCCGCTTTTTAATGAATTTGATGTTTTGAACGTAGAGTTATTGTATGCTGAATCAGTTCTCGTTTTATTTAGTATTTATTATTAAAATAAAAGAAGTGTGCTGTCCGAAATGATTTATTTTAAAGATAAAAAACATTAAAATATTGGAATATTAGCAAATGTTCAAAATGCATCCTTCCTTCTTCTTGTCATTTTCTGGTTCGGTCAATGGTGTTTCGTATAACATTTCGTCACATAGTCAGGAGTAGTATAGTACCTAGAGGTAAAAAATATGCAAAACTTCGGAATAATATCATATTGAACAGATTTCGTTCATTTTTGGCAGTATAATAGTAAATGCTTCACAGAAAAGTTTCTATATTGTGCGGGGGCTTGCTAATTTATAGGGGGTGGCACTTAAAAAATATATATATTTATTGGAGAAGAATCAAATTTTAAGAAGATTTTTAGATTTTAAGAAGGTTCTATGCAATTTTTCACATAAATTTATAGTTTTTAAGTTATAACGACTTCGAAATTGCGATTTTTGCTTAAAAAAAAAGGTATTTCCAAACGGCTTTCGTCAAGTATCTCGAAAAGTATTGCTTTATCGAAAAAGTGTTATAGACCAACTACAGAAAGTACAAACTGGGAATTAATTATATTTTTTGTTTATTGATGTAAGATTAATAATTTCGGAGATATTTGGTAAAGACGACCCACCATGGAAGTGGAGAATAATTCGTCTCTACCTTTCCTAGATGTCCTTATCACTAAAAATAACACGCACCAATTCTCTTACTGTTTACCGAAAACCAACCCACACAAACCGTTACTTAAATGCAAACTCACCATCCCTCACAAATAAATTCGGTCGTCAACACTCTTATAACAAGGTCTCTCAGACTAACTGACAGCCATAACAGACAGACTGAATTGCACACATTAGAACACGCACTCCTATAAAACGATTATGAAAGAAACCATATAAGACGGACCATAAATAAAGCACAGAACCCATCCCAAACACAACATCCGGACACATCCCTACCTGAACAACACAAAGCCTTCCTACCTTACATCAAAGGTGTCACAGACTGAATCTCCAAAGTCCTAAAAACAATATTCACAACACAACAGACTATTTCCAACCTTATCAAGTCCCCAAAAGACCAAGTCCCTAATGACTCCCATGATGTTTATGAAATACCTTGCTCCGACTGTCCCCAAACTTACATTGGACAAACAAACAGATGCATTAACAACAGGGTATACGAACATCGCCTAGCAGTCAGAAAAACTGACCCTACCTCATCCCTAGCACACCACCGTCTCCCTTTGACAACACAAAAACAATAGCACCTATATATTCCCTAAAAACACGAAAGGGACGACAGTCTTCGACTTCCAACTGCTTGAAAATCACTAGTATCTCCACTAACTATATAACCCTCACTAACACCACACAGCGACCCTCCTGCCACGCGCAACCGTTCCACACCGGTGCTCACCACACCCACCAATCCTACCATAAATAACTCACCTCAACCCATAGATCTTAGAGACGAACCAAGGTTCGACCTGGGGAGTAGGCAGATTGAGGCCCCGGACTCGAACCACTCCTTACACTTCCTAGACTTCTTATATACCTTTATATTATCGATTATTCTTCCTTTTCTCTTGAAAATGGCTCCAAAGTGGAAGCCGAAACGACGAGACTCCAATATTCTCAGACGCGGTTCAACCCGTGAACCTAGTAGGGGTGGCATCCACCCCCTATAAATTAGCAAGCCCCCGTACAATATAGAAACTTTTCTGTGAAGTATTTACCATAATACTGCCAAAACAAAATCCGTTCAATACGACATTATTCCGAAGTTAAAACCTCTAGGTATTGTAGAAGAGTTATACTTGCGAAGACTTCGCGGATACGATTTTATAAAATTTGAAGTGTTTGAGGGGGTGTATGAAAAACTCGTTCTTTCACATAACCCCACTCAAGAAAATTTAAAATGCTTACATCTGGTGAGCGGGCAGGCCAACGTATAGGTCCATATGTTGCAATTACTCGCCCGTTATACCGGTTCACTAAATGGGCCATAACTCGAGCGGCATTATGACGCGGCGCTCCATGTTGTTGGAAAAACATTTGTTCAGAAACTGCGCTTTTCCCGTATCAGCAATCAGATCTCCTAAACTCATTCCTAACAAAAACTCATTTCCTTAGTCTTTAAGTGTTTTTAAAACTATTCTAGTTATAGCAATAAAATTGTTAGGTTTAAGTCCGTTCCCCTAGACAGGAGTCCTAACTTCACATTCCACCTGTTGTTCCAACCTGAGTCGAACCCGCTTCATCCGACCGTACATTCACCACGATCCTGCGCGACGTGGTTGTGCGGTCGGCTCTGAACCGGGATCCGACTCGGGTGCATATTTGTATTTTAAACATTTAATAAACCTGTTTTGAATTGAATTGAATTGAATTGTTCAGAAACTACAAGTGGTAAGTTCATCAATATTGTTTCAAAATCATTTTGTAGAAATTCTAAATATTTCTCCCCTGTCAAAGGTTCTTGAAAGAAAATAGGTCAAATAATTCTTGTTCCAATCACCCCACCCTACACATTTACTCCAAATCTTTCCTGAAAATTACCTTGCCTCATTAAATGTTGACTTTCCTGCGCCCAATATCTATCATTTTGTTTATTGAACATTTCATTGTTGGTGAATCTCAACTCATCAGAAAACAATATCAAAGAAATAAAATTCGGGTTAGCGGTACTGTTCTGAAGTAACCAGTCACAGTAACCTAATCTTCGGTTGCCATCATCTTCGTACAACTGCTGGTGTACTTGATATTTAGTCGAACGGTAACCATAAATTTTGAGAATCTTTTTTGTTGATTCATGACTAATTTGCACCTCGTGGCTAATTTCTCTAGTAGAAGCAGGAAGATTCACTTCTACAAAAGCCAACACGTTAATTTCTGTCGCTTCATCAACGATAAAAGAGGCAGGATTGTTATCAATTCCTCTTCTGAGTTGTTTCTCCATCCACAATTGGAAAATCTTGAAAACATGGATGATGTCTGTTCGGATACCTTTGGGCATACAAATCTGCGGCGTTTCTGGAATTTTTGAGGCATTTTCCAAAAATGAATAACATGTCCACTTTTTCATCCCTTGTATATATGTTAAACAATAATAACAATAATTAACAAATAACAATCAACAACAAATTTAAAGATAAAAAGCAAACTTATTAAGTTAACAATACACGCGTATTATTATGTGTCAAACTTTTTTTTCTTTCCACAGCATACTTTTTTATTGACAAAATGAATGCCTTGAATCTAGTTTTATTCAATTTCCTCGGTGTACTCACTTGATAAGCGTATTTTCTCGATATTTTAATTATTATCCACCAAAGAACTTGTGTATTTGGGTTAATATCAAACCGATTTTCGATTTGTCGTGAAAATTAGTATGTCTAAAAGATGTGATTTGAAAAAGTTGACATAATTACAAATTAGTGATTTCGGAAATTTTGGTTTGTCGTAGCTACTAAACCAATTCAAAAACCTCACTTTTACATTTTTCTCTTATTGGTTTGGTCCATTTGATTGATTCGAGTGTATTCACTATACTCTAGATGCACAAATAAAAATGGCCCTAAAAAAATCAAGTAGTCTCAAAAAAGTATTAAAACTACGCATTTGTACTTAAAATCGTCTTTATAATCCAAAAATATAAAAATATACAGTGTGTGTTCCATTTATAATTTCAAAGTTGGGCTCATTTCCGGGGAAACCGGAAGTGATGGAAAAGTATCAAATTAGGACAAATTTGCCGTTTTTTGGTACATATTACCCCTGTTAATCTTGGAAACTCTGAAAATTATGGCTTGTCTAATGATTCCGTTGACACTCGGTGTAGTATGTGGTCACCCAACTAATATACTAAAAGTTCCTGAAAATCAAACCTGTGCTATGGCCTAAATCTTGCAAGATGACGGTCAAAATTAAGTTGTTTGCAATTTTTAAAACAATATTCAGTGTTATCAATTTCAAAGAAAATTTATTTACAAAGGGCCGTCAAACGAAAATAGGGGGCTTCCCCTGCATAGTGTAGTGTGACCTATATGTACATTTCTTAAATAAAATCTCACTATGAGAGTAACTGTTTTGTGGTTTTCGAAAGATATCCCGATTATCCTATGACCGAATGCTATGAAGAGCAAAGGAGAACAGTCAGAAGAACATCTGCTATAATTCAGCCACCAGAAAATTCAGTAACGACAAGGCAGGCCGGGTTCTTGGTCAACAGTAGGAACAAAAAACCATTCATTGAAGTTCCTGTAAGACGTAGCTTGTCATTAAGCATACAGGTATGGTTGGCAGAGGCGCATTCGGATTCTCTAGTTATTTCAACAGTATTAGAGAAGGCACGTAGTGGTGCCACAGTCACAGTTATTGGTCAAGATATAGATTTGCTAGTTCTTTTGACTTCGTTTGCCTCCGTAACTGACAAGGTTCTGTTCCCATGTTTCGCTTCTGGTTCTAAAACACAACAAACTTTGTTCGACATATCACGACAGAAAACCTTGCTGGAAGAATCTAGAGAGGTCTTTTGTTTGTACGTGTGATACAACAACTGCCATGTTTGGTAACGGTAAACTAAACGCATTAAGGTTATTTCAAAAGGATGGTGCACTGAGGAAAGGTATGAAAGTGTTTAACAATCCTTCTCAATAAAAGAAGAGGCATCTGCTGCAAAGAAGAATTTTTACTTCGCTTATACGGATGATTGAGAAGTACTACCTTAGATCATTTACGATACTACAGATATCCGATTTCTAAACAGTCGTTCGGTAAATAGTTTAATAAATGAAAGGGAGACACCTTGAAACCCGAACACAGAGTTGCTATCACTCATCTTGTGCAATTGTATGTCCAACTGTACCGCAAGTACTGTACTTGACGTACTTACGTGATCAAATTTTCGAAGTTCACAAATCAACCGACAATACGTAATCTGAATTTTCTGTGATAGATAGATTTCTGTTAACGTCCAAACAGTGAAAATATATTATAATTTAATAATTACATATGGGAAAAATAATAATAATTTTTTACATATTTTTTTCCTAAGCTTAAAGTTCAAGATATGTAAAAGCATTTCTTTATTTGCGCCAAGTTCACTTGTAATGTGCTCCTCCATTTAACTTTTAACCCTTATATCTATTAAGAAAAAGTGATTTTCTTACTAAACAGCTTATATGCTATGTAAATCTTAACTTATCAAAAATTACTCCAAGATGTTTTAAATGTTTACAAGTTCAATATTTTCTAGTATTAATACATGCACTCGTATTATTTCTTATAATTTGATAGTCTTCTTTTGAATTAAATATACCAGTTTTTCATTTTTGTAGATTCACTTTCAGGTTATGACTTCTATAGTAGATATTAATAGAATTTATATCACTATTTATTACAGTTGAGGCATATTGATAATTAATTTAGGTATAAAGGCAAAACTGAGTTGAACATCATCGGCATACGATTGCGTATCGCATTTGTCAATAAAACAATGAATGTCTGGCAAGTATATAGGTAAAAAAAAGTAGTGGATCCAGGACGGAGCCTTGTGGCATACTTGAAATAATCTTATGTGTATTGGACATATTTAAATTAGTTTGTTTGTGATTTGTCAAATTATATTGAACGAATGCTGTCACTGTATGACTGAAACCTTAATAAGCGTAATTGTAAATGATCAACTAAATTAAAAGCTTTGGAGATGTCTAATGCCAGCTCGACAAGTTGAACCATGTCTGGAAAACCTCGGCCAGCACCAACGTGTGGATAGTTTGTCTTGTATTACCAAAATCGAACCAAGTTTCGCTGCGTTCGCCTCGGTGTCCATATGTTGGTACATATAAGTGCATAACTTTTGCTCTTGGAGATGTTTTGCTCTTGTCCTCAATTAATGAGCTAATTAATTGAAAAAATGAAATATTTCTTGTAAAAAAATCTGCGCAACACTGAAAGACTATAAATGTATTTACATGCGGAACGCAAAAATTGCAAAAGTGATTAATATTTTCTCTGTTCCGTCAAAGCTTTTCATCAATTGTAATATTAACTTGTAATAAATATTCTCTTAATTAATTGAATATACCTAGCCATTGCACAGTGAACATGGTTAAATCGCCTAAAAATGAATACATCAATCATAAAAGAATATTTAAAAAAATTAAAAGTGATGGAGGTTGTTATTTGCGGGGGTGCAAAAATTGAAAAAACGTAATAAAAAAATAAAAATGGTCAAATTGGCCAAAAAGAGTGGCTTAGGCGTAGAAAAAATATTGAAAAAAAAATTTTATTGGGAGGGATGTTTTTGGGGGTGGAAAATGCGAAAAACGTGACAAAATAATTTTCGCATGGAATAAATACAAATAAAGGTAATGGGGGGGGGGGGGTAGTTTGCGAGGATGTAAAAAGTACAATAAGTATTAAAAATCGGCAGCTACTGGAAGCGGCTAGAACCTCCCAACCCGGTGAATCTTAGAAGCCGAAAAGAGCACTAAAAATATGAACGATCTCATTTAATATATTTATTAAGTTGAAATATTTTTTTCTCATGTTAAAACAGAAAAAAAAGTCTTACTTTCGGTGGTTTTTGGACCTAAGAACTTGAGTGTTAAATTTATAGTCTGCACAAGATTAATATTTTATTCAATGTTTTAATACAAACATATGCCTCATCGGATCCTAGCCCTCACACCCGCCGAGGCGGGTGTGAGGCTGGACGGGGTAGGTCCGGTTGGGCTTGGAGAAAATAGAAATGTGGGATAGTAGCTCCTGTCTTCTGTAGGCAGGCTTAAAAACTAGGTTAAAATTATGCGTCCACATGTACCTAAAATTAATATAAAAATAAACACAACACTATAAAAAATTAAGTTCGTAGGCAAGAGCACTTAATAATTTTGATTATTGATACGGGAAACACAACTAAAAGAAAAAATCCGTTCGTTGGTAATGGGTGGTAGAGATGGCCATCTTCTGTAAGAACCATGTGACTCTTGGTGCACAGCTTCCCTGCCAGATGTGGCCGGGGTAGTGTTCATGGTGGATCGTTTAAGTTTGAGTTGATATATTTTGTTTTATATTCTGACCTCGACCGATTTTTCACTAAATCGGTCGTCAAATTTTTGCTTCCAATGTTTTTATGGGGGAATTCGGTTTTTGACAGTTTTCGAAAAAATATTTTAGGTTGGTACCAATGTCTTAAATTGTTTTTAAGTTATGTAGCACTATTTTTAGGTTATGTTGTCGGAAGAATTTCCGGCGGGATGCCGGAAGTAGCGAAAATAGTTTTTAAAATATAATGTCACTGTCACTTGTAGAATTTTATTGGAAAAAACTCACCGAAAGCGCTCCGGTGAGATTGCTTATACTTATAAGGCTTGTGAGCGGTGCACGAAGGCCTCTCACACCTTCCGTGGGCTTTATGAACGCCGAAAAAACTTGTAATCTCTCGATGCACTTGACACTCAAAATTACTCAGCATACAGTCTGCACGCTTTAACCCACTAGTCTATTGAACGTTAGGTTAGACCACATAGTACAGTAACTATACAGAGGCGAAGGCAAGCCTTCCCACCAAAACCAAATTTGTATACTCATCGCCATTTTTTAATTGTTTAACAATCAACCTCACTTTTGTGTTGACATTGTTAACGTTTATCGTGTTAAGTTTGGATTTGTGAATTTTATTTACACTCTTTTGGGAGATTGAAAACATTAACCGAGAATTAAAATTCTCATAAATAAAATCTAGTGTACAACTCAATTGAAAATAGGCGCCGATTTTAAGCAAATCAAATAGTAATATTTTTCAATCGAACTCGGGATACACTGTTTTTTCAGTGAATCCTTACATTGGGATCTGCACGTGACGTCATAGCTAACCTCAAAAATATATATTTCTTAAAATTCAAAAGTATTACGTAGCTATTATTAAAATTTCTGCCTGATTCCCATACTTTCGATCAAAATCTAGTTCAATGTAATGTTTATAAAGTTTTAACTAGTTTGTCACAATAAAATAAAATGCATTTTGCAGGTTATAAATCTAACCTATTAAAAGAAATAAATTAACAACATATTTCTCTGAGTGTAGACGCAACTGGTACGCAAGGTCAGAGAAAACGAGCCATCAAAACTCAAAGGAACCGCCAAAGCTTTGGCATCTGTGTAGTTACTGTACTCTGTGGTTAGACTATAAAATATATCTTACACAAGAAGCGTGTTATTTGGTTTTTAACTTTTTTTACGGAAACCAAATCGAAAGAGTGCAAGTGTGATATATCGTTGAAACCGGAATTTTTACTGCTTTTCAATGGTTCTATTATAAATTGTAAGTAATCATAAAATAAACAACTTGTGCCAAAACGGCACCAAACGTAATCCAATTTCAACCAAAACCTTTTCAGATCTTCTGGAAAGTTTCATCCAAATCCGTTTAGTATCTTCGCCGCTATCGTGCTAACATACATACACACACACAGACATTTTTCAAAAATAACTTTTTTGGGTTCGTGGGACCTCAAAACGTAAAGATTTTTTCAATTTTCGATTTTGGACTAATTGTAGTAACCTCCCACAATTTTATTGTGGGGAGGTTAAAAAAAAAATTGGACAAGTCGCCTAGAAAATAGTATATTGAACATGTAAAACACAGATTGGATTAGATTGCAATATAGTTAAATGTCTTCATTATTCTACATCATAAAGAGTTCATAATCAAGTTCATATTTGTTCATCTTCGGAATCGGTACTGCTGCTAGAAGACACTTCTCTCTCACTATTTTTAGTTGATTGAGTATCGTCAGCCGATTGAGAATTATCAACCGATTTAACCACGAGTACATGATATTCTGGCTCTTTCAATAACAGAAGGACTTCCCTAGGGAAGGTTACAATTTTCTTTTTGGGTAGATTTCTCATAGAAGAAATTACTAGGTCTGAAGGCACCAATAGTCTATTAAGTAAATCAGTATTTGTGAAAGATATTGCTCATCGGAAGATAGCTACCAAATGTAATTGTAGAAATTTCCATGGAAAAAATTAAAATAGTCATTCGAAGCTGTTACCAAGTGTCCTTCGTCGCATCGTACGTGTATTTAACACCTCTTACTCGACCAAATTATTACTCATTACTTCCAAACTGGGATAAACCGGGTTCTAAATTTTGTACCTTAATTTGAAAGAACTACAAGAAATCGATCAGTAAAAGAACCATGCTTGGATCTTGTTGCGCTTTTTTGTAGCTCAAACAAAAATTACCCGTCAATTTTTATTTATTTATCTTTGTAGAACCCCGTTTAATACAATTTTATGACCTAATGTATCATATTTCACAAGCAATCAATGCATACAAAATAAAATTCATATTTTATATATTGTCTTGGTAAAGTTTCACTATGTTTTTGTTGAAATTACACAAATTACAGGCATATCGAATAGTACGTTCGAATGTGGCGAGCAACTATTCACAACTGTGCGCTAACAGAACACTTTCTTAGAGGTATCAGGTGAAAATGGGCAACAATACGGTTGGAATTTCCGGTACGTAATGAACTGAATATTTATAACTACAGAATATTACTTTGAATACAATTAAACCTCTTCCGAATTTTGGCTCTTTGACTAAGTTTTTCGATTTTGTAGCCCACTGTGCATTGCCGCCGGAGCAATAACTTTCATATCTCTCATCTTCTAAGTTCTAGCGAGCAGTGCTGCTTTGGTCAACGTAAGGTCAAAGTATCAATGACACATTTATGCATATTTATGTTTTGACAAATATTTCGGCTATTGCTTCGGTTAAACTATGGCCCAACATATGGGCTAGTATAAAAGTATCGGAGCTTTCTTACATTCTAGCATGCTGAGATGTTCAGTGAAGCATTAGCCTTCTCTTAGCTTTTATTGGCTCATTTATATGAATCATCAGATTTTAATAAATATACAGGGTACGACACGCTTAGTGGCCTATTAGACGTCTTAGAAAAACTACAAATAATTTAAAGCTGAAAATTTAGGAAGAGGGATTCTCATGTTTAACGTCACGTATATTACACTTCCGGTTATACCGGAAGTTGACATCAACCTCCTTATTTTTTTCCAACTATGGGTTGGTTTTCGCATCAGATCAGAATAAGGAAGTTGATGTCAACTTCCGGTATAACCAGAAGTGCGACATACGTCACGTTACTTTCGTTAAATAGAGTACCACTGAAAACCCCTCTTCCTAAATTTTCAGCATCAAATTATTTGTAGTTTTTGTAAAACGTCTAATAGGCCACTAACTGTGATGCATCCTGTATTTGAAAAATACCATTTTTATTATATGCCTGTATTGTATTGAGCTATTCATCAAGTATGTTGATAATAAGATAATACAATATTATAGCTATTAATTGTTCAACTGTAAATTTCGCTATCCGTTTTTTTGGACGAGCAGTGAATTTAGCCGGTGCACAAATTGTAGTAGTAAATAACTAAATCCGCAATTGAATAATTACCTTTACCTTTCCTATTCATCTAGAACTTTTCATTTACGTTTCCATTCGCTATTTTAATTAACTTGAAAAAGTAATAAAAACTTGGATTTACTTTAGCTTTGAGTTCATTTAACTCCCTATGTCTTTTAATGTTTTTATTTCTTATCTGAATTTAAATAGGCATAATTAATGTAACTCTCGGAAACGTAAAAATCTTAAAAACTTAATAACGTATTCTTGCTAAGTCCTGCTTTCCGGTTGTCAGACCCAAGAACACAGTTTATACGAATTACAACTCAATTTAAGAAAGAGCATATCCCGCTGGAGCTCCGGCTACAATAAGAACGAAACAACATATTCTGCTCGGAACCGAACTTTGTAGTTTCTTAAGACTGGGATTAAACGGGTATATTAGGCATACAAGTGGTTGCTTCCACATAAATTGTTTTATAAAGTTCAAACTGCATTTCACACATGACGGCACGGGCACTAATTGACAAAAATGAAGCGGACAAATTAACTTTCTAGCAGCATTTAGATAGTTTTCGTTTTTTGGAACCTAAAAGGATTTAACGGCGGCAATTTAGGAACTCAACGCTGGTTAATGCGTGCTAATTAACCACATTATCATAAAGTTTGTACTAACTTTTTGTTACAAGAGTAGGTAACTAACTTTTACGGTAAGCTCCATTTACAAACAACGCTTTTCTCTATTGATCTGAGTTGAAAGAGCGTAAAAACGTTAACATATAAATTTACTCATATCCATGGACACTGCAATAACAAATCTATATCGGAAGCAAACGGCAAAGCAAAAGCAAAGTAGATGGTGATGTGTAAGACGGGGGTGCGTGTTTGTTTAACTTTTATATCGAAAACCATTTTTCAATAATCTTTACTAAGTGAGGGGCACTCGAAGGGCAAAGATCTATATACGTTCAGATAGCCAGGCAGCACTAAAGGCTTTCATGTCCTATACCCTCGAATCTAATATTGCCTGGGGATGCAGACAATCCCTGAAGCAACTGGCAAAAAACAACAAGTTTACCTTGATGTGGGTGCCAGGGCATAAGGGAATAGAAGGCAACGAATTAGCTGACAGCCTTGCAAGAAAAGGGACTGAAGCCCAATTTTTTGGACCCGAACCATTTTATAGCTTATCTAAGAGACACGTAACGGAGGAGGTCCAAAAATGGGAAAAGGAACAAAAGAAGTCCTACTGGAGGAACACTCCAAGCCAAAGACAAGCGAAAAGAGCAACAAAGAATGCCACAAGGCTTCTCGAACTTGAAAATTCCGACCTAAGGCTGATCACAGACCTTCTAACTGGACATTGCCCCTTGAGATATCATCTCAAGAACAATGGCATGGCAGAAAATGACAAATGCAGATACTGTGAAGCTGAAACTGAGACGTATACTTTGTGAATGTAAGGTACTCCGCATTAGGCTAAAGTACCTAGAACAGACGGAATTAACTCCTAAAGACATAGGGAAATTAGTTCCCAGGAAAATCACAAGTTTTGCAAAAAGTCTTGGAATCCTGGGCAACAACTAGGTAATTCACAAAAGACTGTTTAGGTCGAGGTGAAGAGAGGCCAACTCAGGGCCAAGCGTCCCCTTAATCAATCTGCAATCTTTGTACATGAGTTGAACAAAAAAATAGAGACCCGAAATAGCAAGATCAACATATATTAAAATAAAAAACTTATCTGTAGACAGGGCTAATATTTAAAAAACTGGCTCTCAAAATCAGAGTGCTGTGTTGCTATGTCTTCTTATCCTTGTTGTAAGGTATGACAAAATCGTCTCAATAGTCTAGAAATATTCGAAATGTGGTGCTATACAAAAATGCACAGAATGCCTTAAGTGGAAAGGGTAACAAATGAGTCCTACCAAGATCGAAAGAAGTTGCGAGATCACTCTAACCGTTAAAAAAGGAAACTTAAATATCTTGCGCCACATCATAAAAGGATGCAATATTCACTACTGAGACTTACCATGAAAGGCAAAGGAAGTTGCCCAGTTCTTATGGAGTTTTGGGCCCCAAGTGAACAAGTTTGAAGGGTGCGTCAAATTATTACCGTTGGCCTAGCAAACAGAAAAGTCAATGGTCACAACTCCCAAAATTGGTCCGTTTTTAAGATATAAAGTTAAACTTCACAAGTCGTATATACTAGATATAACTAAATATACTACTTTGGGCCCCGATCGGCCAAGTTTGAAAGGTGTGCTAAGTTATTACCCGAAACTTGACAGCCTGAGCCGTGTTTGAAGTCGTTTCTGAGGTATTGGTCTTTATAAAGTGACTAAATGGCACAGTTCGTAAATACTCACAACGGAGCCTTATAGCCAGACGTCACCAATTTCGCTTCAATTGTTTTTATTGAAAGTAGAAAATGAATTTAAAAAAGTATAAAAAAACCTCATGTCGCCCAAAGGACTTGAACCTGCAACCCATTGGTTAAGAAGCCATTAACCATTAAAGTAATTTATTGTGTATTTTGTATTTATGGGTTATGTTAATTTATATACGACTAACAAATAATGTGAACATTAAATTGGTGATTTTTGATATATAATGCCATCAATTAATCCCAGCGGGAATTATGATGAGGGAATTCTGATCATTATACCCCCTCCTGCACCAATCAGAAAATTATGCATGATCGATGGAGGTGGCGATATTACGGGGTTGAAGCGTCACGGAAGCTGAAAGTCCTCACTAGTAGCTGAAGGATACATCGACCAATCTGTGAGTTTTTGTGCGTTTTTATATTATGTATTTATCACTATATTTTATATACAGGTTAGTCGTAGATATATAAAGTATAGTATACAACTCACTCTAATAGCTATTATTACCTCGGATGGTTACAATACTCGCTAGCTGCGCTCGGTCGAGTTGTAATCTCCATCCTCAATAATAATAGCCTTCATTATAGCATCGTTGTACTATTTCATTCTATTTATTAATAATATATATTCCTACAAATAACTTCATCAATATTTTCAATTGTAGAGTGCTGAGGATGTCAATAAATTGTGACGAAACGTCGATTATTTGCAAAAGTTATTTTCCTAACACCTTTCTGGTCTATGACTGTCATCCCTTACCAGCATTCACAACTGTATCTCGGAATTCAGAATTGTTAACTCGGAATTCAAAATAGTTCTACAAATTCTCGATACACGTTTCGCCAACCATGTTGGCATCATCTGGACATCATTGAAACTGAAGTAAAAAGAATGTATTGTATTTATACTAAACCAATGCCATGGTTCAACGAATTCAACCAATCCCTTTAACCCTATCTGCACTATGTCGCAACTCGGCAAACCACCACCTTTTTTTTTTTTTTTCCGGGATGGAAATCCTTTATGGACACCTAAACGGTAGTGTGGGACTCACCTCTAGGCATTCCCACTAAAACCACCTCTCTTCTGTGTATGATGTATCCTGGAACCGCTCTCGCTTCTCTTCAGGATACACGTCAATCGTTATTCAATGTATAGATGTTTTTTTTCCCGTGTCTTTGTTCCCTGTATTCCCTCTAGTTGTGCAAAGGGTATAGGTCGGGATTCCTCTCGTCTTCTCCTTTATGCACGACGATCCGTGTAATAGCTGTTTCGGCCTTTGCCCAATTGTCTTCAGATTGCAGCATGAATTCCACAAGCTCATCCGGCCCTAGACGATTTATGCCTCGTCTCTCCTCCACCCATCTGTTGCAGTGGAAGACTGTGTGCTCTGCATCGTCTATTTCGCCACAATATACGCACTCTCGAGAGTCCAGCTTTCCTATTCTCAACAGGTAGTCGGCAAAACAGCCGTGACCTGTCAGGGCCTGCGTGAGATGATACCCTACTTCTCCGTGTTTCCTTTCCACCCACTCTTTGACTGTAGGGATCATACGGTGAGTTCATCTTCCTTTATGGGCGTTCTCCCATCTGTTCTGCCATCTTTCGAACAGTCTTTCTCTGGCGGTTTCTCTCTCGACTCCTTCGTACACTTCTACCCTTTCCTTGACCAATAAATCCACTAGAGGGATCCCTGTTACCACCAGCACTGCCTCGTACGAGACTGTCCGATAGGCGCTACATACCCTCAGTGTCATCTGCCGTTGAATCCTTGCCAGGCTTACTTTGGCATTAGCCCTTTCTTCTAAGGCGTATCCCCAGACCGGGGCGGCATATAATATGACTGAATGCACCACGCCACAAAGCACTCTTCTTTTGCTGGCCTTTGGCCCCTTCGTGTTGCACATCACTCTTCCCAGAGCCGTTGCCGATTTCCCCGCTTTTTCCGCCGTTTTTGTTATGTGACACCTGAATGTTAGTTTTGGGTCCAGCCAGATTCCGAGGTATTTAAGTCCATTCCCCGGTCTAATTTCCATCTGTTCAACCCTGATGGTGACAGGCTGAACAGTTCTTTTCCTTGTGATCATCACTGCTTCGGTTTTTTCCGGAGCAAGTTTTAATTTTACGCTCCGCAGCCATTCCTCTATTCTCTCAATAGTGGCATTCGCCTTCTCCTCGATTAGCCCTGTCCAGTTTCCAGTCACAGTTAGGGCAAGATCGTCGGCGTAGCCCGTAAGGGTGACCCCATTTGCGAGGGGAATCCGTAGGACATCGTCGAACATAAGGTTCAACAGCGTTGGCCCGAGTACCGAACCCTGTGGGGCACCGCAGGTCACGTTTCTCCATTCAAAGGTGTTATTTGCGTCCATCCCTATTTGCCTATCCCTGAAGTAACTCTTAATTATATTAATGATATAAGGTGCCACTTCCAATCTCTCTAGTTTGCTTATAGTCGCTCCCCATCCTGCAGTGTTAAATGCGTTCCTGATATCAAGGGTGACGATTAAGCATATTCTCTTTGCCTCCATGGCTTCTCTTGCCTTGCTCGTGATGCGGGTCACAGCATCCACCGTCGACATTCCTCTGCGAAATCCGAACTGGTAGTTCGACAAGCCATCCCTCCGGTCAATTTCTAACTCTAGCCTTCCCAGGATTAAGTATTCCAGCACCTTTCCCAAGGCATCCAACAAGCAGATGGGCCTGTAGGAGGATGGTTCTTCAGGTTTTCCGTTCCCTTTAATAATGAGGACGAGCTTTGCTTTCCTCCATCTGGATGGAAAGTCTCCTCTCTGCAACGCTCGATTCATGACCCCTAAAACCGCTTCGGGGGATTCTTCGACGACTCTTTTGGTTACCTCCGGGGGGATGTTATCCGGACCCGGGGATCGGCCGCTCTTTAGTCTTTCGATTGCCCCCTTCAGTTCAGTTTCTGTGAATGGGGTTATATCCGCTACATCCATGTCATCCCACCTTCTACTAACCACTAAAGCCGGTTATTACGTACAATTTCTACATTTTGCAATTTCTATGCGTTCTAAAGCATTCTATTATTTATTACACTCATTTTGAAACAGGAACTTTTCCATCATGTGTAAAAGTTGCCAATGTTGTTCCTTTATTTAAAATGGAGATCGTGAATCACTCTCTAATTATAGGCCAGTATCATTGCTCCCTACGTTAGCAAAAATAGTAGAAAAATTGGTCAAGAAACGAATGTTACATTTCTTGCATCAAAATAAGATACTTTGTGCATATAAGTTTGGTTTTCATGCTGGAAGAAATACAAATGATGCTATAGATACAAATGATGCTTTAGAGAAGCTATATCTTTAGCTTAATGATGAAGAGGTGGCCGCAGCAGTATTCTGTAATTTGATTAAGGCATTTTATTGCGTGAACCACGGAATACTGTTGAGGAAACTAGGTAACACGCTGGATTGATTCCAGTCATATTTATCTGGTCATAATCAAAAAGTTATTTTTAATGGTAATGTTTCAAAACAAATGGAAGTGAAATTTGGTGTGCCACAAGGTTCCGTCCTTGGACCACTACTATTTCTAATATATTTCAATGATCTGGTATATCTGTAAAAATTAAAGGAAATTTCGCTTTTTTTGCTGACGACACCACGATACTCTGACATGACAAATTCATTGATGAACTCCATGAGATTTTAAGCACTGATTTAGAAATGATTAAAGAGTGGTGCGACGCTAATTTGATATCCTTTAATGTGCCTAAAACTACCATTATTAAAAATCTTAAAATCTCTGTTTTACAGAAAAGGCTATATATCGGTAAGGCTTAATGTAAGGGACCGGTGTAAACCACTGTTATTGAAACATGAAATTATGCACTTGCATGTATTTTTATTTTTGAGACTGCATGCCTCATGCATAAAAAATTTAGACATGAGATAAACGCTAACCCAGTTCACTAAACACGTTGTACTCATAGCATCCTTCTTCCCATTCCATCATCAGCTCAGACAAAGAATTATATCTTATATAACAGCAAAAAAATATTCAATCATCTTCTTATAAATTCGAGGCGAATTATAAACGAAATTAAATTTAAAAAAGAAGTAAGGAAACTGTTACTTAGTAAAGCTTACTATTCAGTTAATGAATTCTTTCAGGACACATTTGATTGACACATCGACTTTATTTCATTTTGTTCCTTGTTCGTTTAGACTAAGTTTGTTTTATACAAAAATAAAAGTTTGTTTTATGTCATTATGTTTGTATTTCATCCCAAGATGTTTTTATATATATAGATTAAGGTCTGGCTTTGTCAATAAAAATCTTTCGTATTTTTTAGACGATAAAGCGTATTTGTTTTGACATTCCTAATTATTAACCTTCAGTTATTTATCATAGGGAACTTAGAACATAAAATTGAATCAAACGAAAATCCGGGATTTACGAAATCAACTGTATAGATTGAAATTTGAAGTACGTTGGACTAGCGAAACGTTCTAGTAAAACTAGATTCAAGGAGCATAATATGACCTAACTCAAAACTGGAAAAACTGGAAAATTTAGGATTGCCCAGCCCAGCATAACAATCATGGAATAGATATCAACAATTTAAGGTTCATTGAGAACATAAGAAATAATAAGCAACTGGGTGCATTTGAAAGCTTAAAAATAACAAAATGTTAAAGCGGTATGAATAGTGATTAACGCCTTATCCCAAATACCCCGCTTTATAAGTTAGTAGGTCATGTCTTGGTTAGTGGGTTGCATTGAAACATGACATTAATTTAGTATAAATACAACATAAATTGTTTAATTTCCATCAGTTTTAATCATCTGCAGGTGGTGCCAATATTTGTAGAAATAATTTCAATTTAACAATTGTGAATTCCGAGGTACAATTGTGAATTCTGAGATAACAATTGCCAATTCTGAGTTAAAAAACAGTACTAATAGCATGGTCTTTCTACGCTTTCCTAGTTACATATTTGAATAATAAATAAATAAATTGTAATATTGAAATTTGTCACAATTCCTCGAAGCAACATGGAAAATCAAAATCAATAAAATGTTGATCTGGGCTGGACAATGCTGGGTTTTCAGCTAGTTTATTTATATATTATATAAATATTCATACACTTAACTTGGAAATGCAAATCTATTAACGATACCGCAACACCACTCATCCTTATTTAAATATTCCTTTTGCTATATGCCTCCCATTTTATATAACGAATACATTGCCTTACTCAACTGCTAAATTTAACAAAATGAAATTGAACTTCAAGACTCTGTTACTAGCTATCAAAATGTATAATTTGTTATATACAAATTGTTACAATATACAATTAATTTTAAGATAGGTATATATTTATATACAAATGTTCATTCTCCTTTTTTATTGTTTCTGTGTTTAACTCCGAGTATATAATTAATATAATGATCGTCCAAAAATGGTGCACAGTGGAGTATTTTCCTGAATAGCTGGCCAAAATTCAGAATATTCAGTACACAGGCTAAAATCAATATACGTAAGTTATTAGGCTCGTTGATTACGAATCCGATGCTAAAAATCTCAAAAACAACATGACGAGTTCAATATACTTAATTAAAACTTTATACAATTATTTTTGAGAAAATGTGAAAAGTTCATGTCCTTTATCTCTTTAGTAAAAATCAGAAAAAGTAGTAATAATCACCGTTTCCCAGCACGGTTTTAGATTAAACTTATCCACAGAAACGGCCTCGCCTCATTTCGTAGAATATGTCTACACAAACTTAGACAAGAGTTAGTACGTCGTGGCTTTACTATTCGACATATCGAAAGCATTTGATACCGTTGACAAGAACATATTAAAATAAAGAATGTATCAAATTGGTTTGAGGCGAAACATCCGGTCATGGATATTAAGTTTTATGGAAGGCAGAACATTTAAAGTAAGATTAAGTATGGTGGAGTCAGAGTCACACGATGTAGTAATGGGGGTACCCCAAGGCTCAGTTCTTGGGCCTCAATTGTTTTTGTCATATGTGAACGATCTTCCTAACTATCTCACCAAAGGTCATCTAACTATGTTTGCTGACAACCTTACGGTAACCGTATCAGCAGAAACGCCTGAGAAACTACAAGAATTAGTTAACCTTACATTGGAAGGAGTTAGTTCATGGTCCCAAAGAGATAAACTAATACTTAAAAATAAAAAAACTGTGTTTATTAATTTCTATTTGCAGAGACTGTTGTCGCATAATATACAATTCATTGAAGACATTGGCTTATCGAGCAGCACTAAATTGCGCGGCACTCAACTAGATTGTAAATTGTCATAGGATCTACATATTGAACATGTCTGTGGCAAGTTGAATAAAGCCTATTTCGCCATTCTGCAACTGAAAAGTACACTAAGTGAATCCGGAATTTTAAACATTTACTATTTACTAGCTTATACACATATATCCTACAACATACTTTGCTGGGAAATTGCTAAAAATAGGGAGAGAGTCTTTATCTGTCAAAAGAGGATCACAAGATTATTATTTATTATGGGTTTTAATGAGAGTTGCAGAGTAACATACAAAAACAAAAAAATCCTCACGATGCCATGTATTTTTATGTTTAAATGCCTCTGTTATATAAAAAAAATATGAATCTTTTTGTCAAAACACAACAGTATCACTCATATAATACAAGGCATGGTGATTTGTTGAGCATGTCAAATCACTTGACGACAACATTTAAACACTCTCCACGTTACAACTGTATAATATTGTTTAATAACCTACCACAATAAATCAGAATGATTTCATAGTATTTATAATAGTTATAAAAACGCAGTAAAAGATTTGCTTTTAGAAGGTGGTTACTATAGTACAAATGAGTATTTTAATAGGTAAAATTAAGGACCGAAATTATCCTTGGATAATCTCAAAATTGTTTGTCTAAAATATAATTGAAGACCTAAGTGGATAAAAGTGTTATGTCGCATTTTTTAAAAAAAATTACTTTATGCAATTTTTGAACACCTCTGATATAGGGTGAATTCTAAATTTGTAATATTTTATAGAAACTGTTTAATTATAAAGACGCCATGTCATACATACAACGAGTAATTTTAGTGGATGTACACAGTTTTGGACAGAAAAATCTAGTTTGATAACAGCTTGATATTGTTCTTTAATATTAGTGTAAACAAAAGAACATAACCCAAAATTATCTATTTTATGTGGTATTATTCATTTGAATAGAAGACAAAATAAATAAGTTCCAACTCAAAACCGTTTTGTTTAATTTACTCAAAACTTTAAAAGTGTGACACAACACCTTTATCCACTTAGGTCTTCAATTAGTGTTATGTTTTTTACTTACTTGTTTTATGTTATTTTATATAATTACATAGTTTTGTTTAATTTTAATTTTATATTGTAGTAATTATCTATTTAATTGTTCATTTTATATTATCCTACAACACTGACTTGCCATATGTACATTTCTGTATCTCAGTGGTGAATAAAATCATTATTATTATATTACTTTCAAAAATAAAATGACGACTTCAATATTGTGGACTATATAACACCTGTGGTACCAAAATATGCGGAAACGAAAAATCATATTCGGCATTTTTTTTACCGCAGTAATGTTTATTGCAATATTTTATTCATAAAACCTGGCAGAGAGAAAGTTCAAACCAATGTTTACTCCACCCACCAAATTCAGCAGCTAGGACTTAAAGAAATTTTGTTCCTGCATTTTTTACTGGCTGTTATTCAACATCTGCAAGATTCCGGAAGAGTAAACTTGGTTTTATAAAAATTTACATGAGGTGACTTTGCATTTGTAGCAAGCGAATGTTTTTCTGGTCATAAGTAGATCCTAATTTGTTTTACACTTGAGTAAAATTTGATTCAAATCTGAAACAAAATAAAAAAGTTATAACGGTATATTCATTTTAAATGAGTCACACTGTATATTTAAGGAAACGTATAGATTTCGACAAAATATTACGTTAGTAAATACGTCCAGTGTTGTAAAATGAAGATTGTTTTGTGACTGTGATTTATTGGCAGACCACGATAAACCGCTTTGATAAAAAAATTCCAGATACCTAATTAATTTACTTGTTAATTATCGATTTTCACTGGCGAATTTATCGGAAATTATAACACATAGGAAGAAAATGAATATAAACATTTTTGTAGAAAATTTATTTATGTTTAATTTTGCTAGTACCCTTTTTTCCGTACGACGCGACGCATCGTTTCCACGTTATAAGCGAAGAATCGAAAAAATGTACCAGTCCACGTCTCTCCCCCCCTGAAGTGGCAAGGTTATGGGCGGGAACTTTTAGTATATTTACCTCCTAACTACCCCCAACATATTCCTGAAGAGGAAAATTCTCCCCCTCCCCCTCCATGTCCTCCCCAATCTCCTTTTGGGCATTCATTGATTGGACTAATAGTTTATTTAATGTAGATTATTATTTTCTATTCCATTCTATAAGAATAATGAAAAGATGAACTGCAGTAACTATAATGTTTTCTAAAGAATATGAAATAACTGTGATTACTGCAATGCTCATTTTAAAATACCCGCTAACGCTCAGAATAACAGAATAAATCTCAAAGGGACATTCTAAAAACACATTAAACATCAAGCTTACATGCATGGGAATAACATTTTTCTTGCTCTCTCGCTTAAAAGTACCTGCCTGTTTGTTCAACGCGAGCGCCTTGCAACGGCATGGCCATAATGTACCATAATTAATTCCATAAAGTAATTTATACAAGGCGAAAGAGTGCAAAGGCGTAAAGAGCCAGCATCTTAAAGGACGCATTACTAATGGAGTTTGTTGGGTTTTGTTTGAAGTGACAAATGCAGGGTACTCATTGCCACCTGGCAACTACAAAATGCTTCAGGAGTGGCCGCCATTCCGAAGCTGCTGCGCTAAAAGCCGCCAGTCGCTACTCTGCCAACTCCACCTACTTTCAACTAAGATCTATGTGATTTAATCAGAGGTGAAGTGTTCGAAGTAAGTGGTTTAAAAATAACAAATGATTTAATAAATTAAGTTCGCAATAGAGGCAGATCATAGTTGGAGAAAATCGAATCGGTGTTAAAGTTCGTGTATTAGGAGAAATAACTGTAAAATTATAAGATTAAAGTGTTAGCAACGTGTATTAAATACTTACCGATTATGATTATGAGACAATATAGTACAGAAAAATTTTACTTTAACTCGAAAAAAAATTGTGCAGACCTTAAACTATGGTTATAAGTTCAATATAGGCCAAAGTTCACGAAACAAAAAAGCGGAACCTCGCGTGAAAGGGGTATTTTTAATTAATAAATCGATTTTTCTCGGGAAATATGGCATTTACAAAAAAAATAGTTCAAATGAAAGTTGTTTCTGACAAAATTATCTTTAATAGTTTGTTAAATTTATAATTTTATAGCAATAATTAACCGAAATACTTTTTAACTTAATGGAACAACGTCATGTAAATTAGATCTCGTTCCTTTTTGGCAGCTTGATAGTAGATGCATAAAAAAAGAACTATATTATTCGAGGGCTTGCTAATTTATAGGGGGTGGATGCCACCCCTTTTGAGGGGGTGACACATTAAAAAAAACATTGGAGCTGCGAGAGAATTAAATTTTAAGACGAAAAAGTTGCAACTGCAACTATGCAACTTTTCATATAAATTGATGGATTTAAGTTATAACTACTAGATTTTAGCTTGAAAAATTGATGTTTCAAATACGATTTCGTCAAATAACCGAAAGGTATTACATTGAGCAAAAACATGCTAGAGACAAATAAGAAAGCTACTTAATTAAGGATGAATTTCATTTTTTCTAGTTTCTACATTCTACTTCTAACTCTACAAGTTAATGATTTCGCAGATCTAGAAGTCTAAAGGTGACGTCCGACGTTTATAAGACGAAGTATTTAGTTTAAATGTTAAATATTTCAGAAGCTATGGCACAGGCCAAAAATGGTAATAACTGAAATAAAAAACTATTAATTAGGCTTTCAAATGATTTCCTATTTTTATAGCATAAAAAACAAAGAAGTTATGACAGAAACAATGTACTTTTTCACATTTTTTTTTTTTTTTTTAATAAAAACGTCGCAATTTTGTTAATGTAAGTAGTCACTAATTAAAAAAAATATATTCCCATATACTGTTTTTCGGTAATATATGGTGTGACCTAGAAGCTCAAATTTTTCATCGGCTTACAGTGCTTGCTCTAGAAAAAAATTGCATTTTAAACTGTAAAGGGATTTTAGAAAAAACGCAACATTCTTGTTTCTCTGCAAGTATCTCATTAAATATTAGTTTAAGAGAATATGGTGGACATAAAAAATGAAGCTTATAAACTGAGTATAAATTTGTTTTGTTTATATATTTGTGAAGGGTTGATTTGTATACATTAAAAAATGGATTATATTAAATGTGCACATCTAAATGTGAGATCACTGACTGCGCATTTTAATGATTTTAAAAATATTGTCTTAGAACATAATTATGATATAATAGGCATAAGTGAAACGTGGTTAAATGCTACGATTTCTGACAATTTGATAAAAATTCCTGGTTATAATCTGATTCGCTTAGATAGGAATGGAAGAGGGGGTGGAGTGGGGATGTACCTTAAATCATTTTTTAAGTTCAAGATAATACAGTGTGTTATAGATATTGAGCAACTATGGGTCGAAATTCACATGCAGGGTATAAATATATCATTTGGGGTTGCATACAGACCTCCACATTATAATTATATTAATTTTTTTAATGCCTTTGAAACAACTCTCTCAACTATTGTCCCTAAAGCTGATGTAATATTTTGTGTTGGCGATTTTAATATTGATTTATTTAAATTTGATTCTACTGAGGTTAACTTTGTTAATAATATATTGGATGATTTTGGTGTTAAACAAATATTAAATCAACCGACTAGAATCACGAGCACTACAGCCACATTGATAGATTATATTTTAACCACAACCGTGGAGAAGGTTCGAGGGGTGGGAACGCAACCTGTGCCTGAAATTAGTGATCATGAGCTAATATTTTGCTTAATAAATATAAAAATTATTTTACCTAAAACTATTTATAAAACATACCGAGATTTTAAAAACATTAACCATGACCAATTTGCCTCTGATCTTAGATCTATACCATGGCGTAGTATTTACGACATTGATGACGTCAATAATAAAGTAAAATTTCTTAATGACACTCTCACTATGTTATTGGATATTCATGCCCCAGTGAAGTCAATAAGAATTACTAAACCATATGCTCCTTGGCTAACTGATACTATACGCGCCATGATTGATGACAGGTATAGGATGTTACGCAAATACAAAAAATCTAAAAATATTTCCGATTGGAATAATTATAAACAACTTAGAAATACAGTTACCACTGCCATCAAGAAGGAGAAAAAATCATATTATGCAACAAAACTTGCCAGCAAAAATCCAAAAGAAAAATGGTTTATACTAAAAGAAATAAATTCACAGTCAAAAAATACCGAAATTGATTTGCCTAACAACTTGTCCAATGTTAACCAGATAAACAATCATTTTGTCAATTCCATACCACAAATTACTCCGGATGAATCCCTAATATTACATTACAAAAATAATATAAAAAACACTGTAAATTCCTCATTTAGTTTTCACACAGTTACAGAAATTGATGTTCTAAAGATGATTTCAAATATAAAGAGCAAATCTTGTGGTCTAGATGGTATAAATATTTAAACTATACAGCTTTGCTTACCTTCTTTGCTCCCATATATTACACACCTAATAAACTATTGTTTAATTAACTCTACCTTCCCCACTGCATGGAAACAAGCCCGAGTAATACCTATACCAAAAATTACAAATCCTACATGTTTAAATAATTTAAGACCAATTAGTATTTTACCAACATTTTCAAAATTATTAGAAAAAATTATGGAAATACAAATACGTGGGCACCTAAAAAATAATCAGATATTACCATTACATCAATCTGGATTTAGGCAAGGCCATAGCTGCAGTACTGCATTGTTGCACATCACCGATGATATCATAGAAGCATGTGATAAAAATAAACTGACAGTTTTAATTCTATTAGATTACACCAAAGCATTCGATACCATCAATCACAAAATGTTGATATCTACTTTGTATTTCATAGGTTTCACTGAAGGTGCGACTAAATTATTAGAGAATTATTTAAAAAATAGATCTCAGTTGGTAATGTACCGAGGAGAATCATCAGATATGTTAACCGTTAGAACAGGCGTGCCGCAGGCGGGTCCGTTACTTTTTATAATCTACTCGTCCAATTTTTCATCCGCTTTTGTATCATGTAAACAACACTATTATGCAGATGACACGCAGTTGTATCTGTCTTTTGATGCGAGTGAAAGTAAACAGGCAATCTCTGCTATAAACTATGACCTTAGCTGTTTACTCGATTTTTCAGATAAGATGTGTCTTCAACTTAATTCTAGCAAATGAGCTGTAATTGTATTTGGAAGAAAAGCGGTGAGAACAAAATTCGTTTCCGACTATAGGGACAGTATAACAGTAAAAGATGAGCCTATTCTGTTTCAAAATGTCGCAAAAAATTTGGGACTCCTTATGGACCAAGAATTGAGATTTACACCACATATTAATAAATGTTTACAAAAACCTTACTCAAATTTAAAATTGATTTATCAAAATAGATATATATTGAACAGAAACTCTAAATCTGTACTCTGTGAATCTCTGGTATTGTCACAGTTGAATTACTGTGATACAATATATGGAACCTGTCTAAATTCTGTGGATAGTAGTCGTATTCAAAAACTTCAGAATGCCTGCTTGCGGTTAGTTTTTGGTATAAGGAAGTATGATCATATTAGCCACACACTGAAGTTAAATAATTGGCTTAACATGAAAAATAGGCGATATTTACACTCTGCTTGTCAGTACTTCAATATATTAATTAGTAAAAGTCCGCCATATCTATATTCTAAAATACGTTTTCGGACCGATGTCCACAATTTAAATATTAGATTTAAGGGCACCCTTACTCCTCCTGCTCATCACTCACAATTATTTAAGAGGTCATATTCTTACAACATTACTAAGTGTCTTAATGAATTACCCCATGAATTAAAAACTAAAAGTTTAGCTGGTTTTAAAAAATATTTATTTGAACTCATTATGAACAGCCAGTGATTTCACAAGAAATATTAATATAGCATGTACATATGGTATAACGAAAAATATTTTAGATATGTGAATAATCAAATTTTTGTTTCTCACATTGTACCGTACTTCATTCATTTATTCTGTAAGCATAGGTTATCAATTGAATTTTGTTATCTTTAGGCTATATTGTTTGGGTTAGGTGTAAGAACAGAGTGCCATTAGGCACTACTGAACCTCGCCCAATAAAGTTGTCTGCATTTTGAACTGTTAATTTTGTTAATAAAGTCCTTTATTATTATTATTATGTTTTTGTGAAGCCAGTCGCCCTTCTCTCTATCTCCGATGCCAGAGAGGGTACGCTGGTAATACCAGAGACCACTCCCTACGCCGTAGGGTCAGTGGTCACTGGGTCCGCGAATCGTGTGCTCTGAGCAGGCGTAACGAGCCAAGGATAACGGCCTTCTGCATTCTTCCGGCTAAGATTTCTGCCGAATTTCGGCATGCCGGTATCGTCTTCAATTCCGAAAGCAGTGTGCGCCTCACCCCACCTAGGCATCCTATGATAAGAACCACTAGTTTAACAGTGTGGTCCGGATAGAGTCTACGGAGTTCGAAGAGAAGATCTCGATATTTAGTCCGTTTTTCCTCCTCTTTCAGCACAATGTTTGTTTCCCCTGGGGCGGAGAATTCAATGACAAACATTGTCCTAAGTTGGTGGTCGAGGAGGACTAAATCAGGTTTATTGGCCTGTATTTGCCTGAGGGTGGGAAACGAGTAGTTCCAATAAATTAGGCACCGCTCATTCCCCACTACGGACTCAATATCCCCCGGAGCGTAAGGCAGCACTGGTGTCTCGTCTATCCCATACGTATGCCGCAGATGATAGTACAACACACGTAATGCTCCATCATGTCTGTGGATATAGGCCGAGACAGCGTATGTCGGACAAGCCGACAATAGGTGCATAAGTGTCTCCGGCGCCCTTCGGCAGGCCCTACAGTTTACATCAGGGACCTCTATACCCAGGACATGACTTCGATAGACGAGTGTGTTAAAGACACCATCCTGGCAAGCCATAATGAACCCTTCGGTCTCAGACTTCAGCCCAGCTGACCTTAGGAAAGCAAAGGTCAGCTTCTCAGATAAGCCCCTGTCTTCGATGTTCTTGTAGAAGACTCCATGCAAGGGCTTATCTTTATGCAGCTGCAGAAATTTACGTTGCTCTGCTGCTTTTGTATGGGCTTTTAGCTGAGCGGGTTCCAGCTCGGTGACAGAACTCGGGTTTACCCGCCCAGTGTCGAAGTCGAGACCAAGTTCATCGGCTGCTCGTTGTGCTGCCTTGAATAAGAACGCTCCCGTCCCTGCGTTTTTATGGTCGCGAACCATGCAGAGAAGGGGATCCGAACTCTTGATGATCTTGCAAGCTCCATCCAGAGCCGACCTGCTATGTAGATACTCCAAACTCAAGAGTCCACGGCCTCCCTGCTGTCGTGAGAGATATAACCGCGGAACGGACGATTTTGGATGCAAACTTCTGTTGAGATGCATCATCTTTCGGGTTCCTACATCGAGTTGGCGCAACTCGCCTTGTGTCCATTTCACTACCCCAAAGGAGTGTAGAAGGATCGGAACGGCAAGCATGTTAGTTGCAGACACCTTATTCTTCCCCGACAGTTCAGAAGACCAAATCTGTCGGAGGAGGTGCTGGTACTTGCCGCGGAGAGCGTTTTTAACTGTTGACACTTCTTGAGTGGAGCGTTGCTCAACACCCAAGTATTTATACGTCTCTCCGGCATCTAGGTGGTGCAAGATGCTTCCATCCACAAGCTGCGCGTCCTCTCCGTAGTCACCGCATCGTCCTCTCTTGAGGTGAACCAGTGCACATTTGTCCAAGCCGAACTCCATACCGACAGCCTGAGTGTACTCATGTACCACCCTGAGAGATTGGCGTAAATCTCTCTCGCTGGAGGCATACAGTTTAAGGTCATCCATGTAAAACAGATGGGTGACCTTATGCCTCCTATCTCCGGGGGTACCGCAATTGTAACCACGGGTTCTGCGAAGTTCAACGGATAACGGCAGTAGCGAGATGCAAAATAGAAGGGGGCTGAGAGAGTCTCCCTGAAACACACCCCTCTTAAACATAACCGGCTCTGTTTGGACTCTGACATTACCAGATGTTATAGTAAAGCGAGTCCTCCAGAGCGGCATGAGTTGTTCTATGCATCTCACTACGGGACCGGGCACCGCAAGACATTGGAGCAAGTGAACAATTAGCTCATGAGATGTCATATCAAATGCCTTGCGGTAATCGATCCAGGCCATAGAAAGGTTCCGCTTATACTGCACGGAGTCCTGCGTGACACATCTGTCAATAAGCAGGTTCTCCTTGCAGCCAGCGACACCCTTCTTAGACCCACGTTGCTCGTATATCCGTTCGTAAACCGGGCCGCTTGCTTGAAGTACCCGCATGTACAAGATACGTGTGAATATCTTGTAACATGCGTTTAAACAGGTTATCGGTCTGTAGTTAGGGAGTAGCACGGTTCGCCCCTCGATAATCCAGGAAGGGATTTGCTGCTCTCCATTTAGCCACGAGGTGAAGATTCTGGCTAAATGGCGGTGGGTGCTCGGAAGTTTTTTTCACCAAAATGTGTTAATCCCATCGGGTCCAGGAGCAGCAAAGTTCTTGGAGCCTTCTAGGGCTCTTCGAACCTCTTCCGTCGTTATCGGTTGGCACACTGCTTGAGGCTGCTGGAGCCCTTGGCAAAAAGCTTCAAAGTGTGCCAGGGCTGGAGTATCTCGGTTTAGTGGACGCTTTTGTTCGTAAAGCGTCTTCCAGAAGTCTTCCACCTGATCTACAGTCGGCGGATTCTCAACAATACGCTCAGGCGGTTGGAACAGGCGAGATGGCTTCTTGCGGAAAAGGTTATTTTCCGCTACTGCCCTCGCCCGCCTTGCTAGCGACTTTTTGCAAGCCACTAGCATCCGTATTCTATCGAGACAATGTTGCTTGGTGGTAAGCAGCACTGCCACGTTAAGCGTGTGATGGACTCGCCTTAAGTTGGCGGCGATTCGCCGCACTTTTGACGTGAAAGGCCTGTTCTCCGCCATGTAATCCATCACACACTGAATACGGGAGGCATATTGTCTCGCCGACCGGATCTTGGCTTCCATCTTTCTTATACGCCGGTCAGCTCTCTCCTGAGGGGAAGTAGTATTATCCCGCCTCACCACCGGAGAGAGCCGCGTCGCGGCGTCGTAGACGGCACAATTAATGTGCCAGACATCAGCCTCTTCCGGAATAGCTTCACTGAGTTCTGCGTCCACTCTGACCAGATCTTGTGGCCGAGGGGGCTTTTGATGGTGCAGCCCCCTTCTGGTTCTGATGCCCTCTGGTATGGGTGGAACATCTAAACCCACCTCCTCGACCGATTGATCGGGCGGTCTGTCGACTACCTCTTCAACAGGTCTCAGAGCGGTTCTAATGTAGCCTCTGCTTCGGAGGTGAGATACATAGTCACGAAGATTTTGTTTCGTGAAAGCGCGATGCTCTGGGTGTATATCACACCACACAGCATGCATCCGCGCCATGTATCCCCTCCGTGCAGGCTCACTGCTTTCATAGCACTGCAGAAGGTCGTCCCTTAGCTCGTCCGTCCACTCAAAGCGTCCATATGCGTCGCGGTTGTCGTCATCGGGCAGTCCGTCCTGTTGGGCCCCACCACCTTGCCCATGACCCTTATCCGCTCGGGGTCGATCGTGGGGGCCCTGCCTTTGGTCAACTGGAACCAGAGATTTGGGCTTGTGGGTGGTTAGCCCACGACCGACACCAGAGGGGAATGAGCTTTCCCCTCCCGGGTGCACTAGGGCTGCCGGTTCGATTTTGCACCCCCAGCTGGAGTAAGTGGTGGCGCTACTCACCAAAGGCTTGATAGATGAAAGTCAGCCCCTCCTGCTTTATTATTATTATTATTATTTTTTTTTTTTTTTTTTTTTTTAGTTTATAAAAGCCAGTCACCCTTTATACTCTGTGGCTCCGACACTCACAGAGGGGAGCTGGTAGTACCGGCAGCCACTCCCCACGTCCGTGGGGTGAGTGACTACTGGGTCCGAGAATCGTGTGCCCTGAGTAGACGTAATGAGCCGAGGATAATGGCCTTCTGCATCCTGCCGGCTAAGATCTCTGCCGAATTTCGGCATGCCGGTATGATCTTTAGTTCTGAAAGCAGTGTGTGTCTCGTTCCACCGAGGGCTCCTATGATCAGGACCACTAGCTTAACAGTATGGCCTGGGTAAAGCCTGCGGAGCTCGAAGAGCAAATCTCGATATTTCGTCCGTTTTTCCTCCTCCTTCAAGACAATGTTATTCTCCGCGGGAGCCGAGAACTCCACGACAAACATTGTCTTGAGTTGGTGGTCGAGGAGTACCATGTCAGGCTTATTAGCTTGTATTTGCCTGACGGTGGGAAACGAGTAGTTTCAATAAATTAGACACTTCTCATTTCCCACAACGGACTCAATATCCCCCGGAGCGTAAGGCAGCACTGGTGTCTCGTCTATCCCATACGAGTGCCTTAAGTGATAATAAAGCACTCGTAATGCTGCATCGTGCCTCTGGATATAGGCCGAGACTGCATATACTGGACAAGCCGACAGCAAATGCATTAATGTCTCCGGCGCCCTGTGGCAGGTCCTGCAGCTGACATCAGGGACCTCTATACCCATGACACGACTTCGATAGACGAGTGTGTTGAATACACCATCCTGGCACGCCATTATGAATCCCTCGGTCTCAGACTTCAGCCCGGCTGACCTTAAGAAAGCAAAGGTCAGCCTTTCGGATAAGCCGCGGTCTTCTATATTTTTATAGAAGACGCCGTGCAGTGGCTTATCCGAGTGTCGCTGCAGAAATAGATCAATTTCAGCAGCTTTGACTTGGGCTTTTTGCCGAGCAGGTTCCAACTCGGTGACAGAGTCTTGGTTAACCCGCTCAGCGTCGAAGACCAGACCGAGTTCATCGGCGGCTCTGCGTGCTGCCTTAAACAAAAAGGCTCCTACTCCTGCACTTTCATGGTCTCGGACCATGCAGAGGAGGGGATCCGAACTCCTTATGACCTTACAGGCTCCATCCAGAACCATTCTGTTATGGAGACTCTCCAAACTCAAGAGTCCACGGCCTCCCCGATGTCGTGGGAGATATAACCGTGGAACGGACGATTTAGGGTGCAAACTCCTATAGAGATGCATCTTTTTTCGGGTTCCTACATCGAGTTGACGCAGCTCCTCTTGATTCCATTTAATTACTCCGAAGGAGTAGAGGAGGATCGGAACGGCAAGCATATTGGTAGCAGACACCTTGTTCTTCCCCGACAGTTCTGAAGACCAGATCTGTCGGAGTCGGTGCTGATACTTGCCGCGGAGAGCGTTTTTTACTACACTCACTTCTTGGGTGGAGCGTTGCTCGACACCCAAGTAAGTGTATGACTCTCCGGCATCTAAATGATGTAAGATGCTTCCGTCCACAAGCTGCGCATCCTCTCCGTAGTCACCACATCGTCCTCTCTTGAGGTGGACTAGTGCACACTTGTCCAACCCAAATTCCATGCCGACAGCCTGCGTGTACTCCTGTACCACCCTGAGGGACTGGCGTAAATCCCCCTCTCCGGAGGCATAAAGTTTAAGGTCATCCATGTAAAACAGATGGGTGACCTTATGCCTCCTGTCGCAGTTGTATCCAAGGGTATTTCGAAGCGAAACGGATAATGGTAGTAGTGAGATGCAAAACAGAAGGGGGCTTAGGGAATCTCCCTGAAATACTCCCCTTCTGAACAATACCGGCTCTGTCTGGACTCTGCTGTTACCTGATGTTATGGTAAAGCGAGTCCTCCAGAGCGGCATGAGTTCTTCGATACATCTCACTACGGGACCTGGCACCGCAAGACATCTGAGCAAGTGGACAATAAGCTCATGGGATGTCATATCAAATGCCTTGCGGTAGTCGATCCAGGCCATAGAGAGGTTACGCTTATACTGCACGGAGTCCTGCGTGATACATCTGTCGATCAGCAGGTTCTCCTTGCAGCCAGCGACACCTCTCTTTGACCCTCGTTGCTCATATATCCGTTCGTAAACCCGTTCAACTGCTTGGAGCACCCGCATGTACAAGATGCGTGTAAACAACTTGTAGCATGCGTTTAAGCAAGTTATCGGCCGGTAATTTTTTGGGTTAGACAAATCTTTGGGATCAGCACTGTCCGCCCCTCGACAACCCAAGAAGGAATTTGCTGCTCCCCATTTAGCCATGAATTAAAAATTCTGGCCAAATGGTGGTGGGTACTGGAAAACTTTTTCCACCAAAAGTTATTTATCCCATCGGGACCTGGAGCAGCAAAGTTCTTAGAGCCCTCAAGAGCTCTTCGAACCTCTTCTGGGGTTATCGGTTGGCACACCTCGTTTGGTTGTTGAAACCTTTGGCAAAAGGCTTCAAAGTGTGCCAGGGCTGGAGTGTCTCTGTTGAGTGGGAGCTTCTGTCCGTAGAGCGTTTTCCAGAAGTTTTCCACCTGATCTACAGTCGGCGGATTCTCTACAACACGCTGAGGCGGTTCGAAAAGGCGCGAGGGCTTTTTGCGGAATAGATTGTTTTCCGCCAGCCCCCTCGCCCGCCTCACTAGTGACTTTTTACAAGTCACTAGCATCCGTATCCGATCAAGGCAGTGCTGCTTGGTGGTTCGCAGCACTGCCCCATTCAGTGTGTGATGGACGCGTCTTAAATTGGCGGCTATGCGCCTAACCTTAGGCGTGAATGTCTTATTGGCCGCCATATAGTCCATCACACATTGGATACGGGATGCATGTTGCCTCGCCGACCGGCGAGGCAACATGCATTATTATTATTATTATTATTATTATTATTATTGTTTTAGAGATATTTAATTTTATAGATGGTATCCGACCGTTTTTAGGATGAAGTATTTAGTTTAAAATATTGAATATCTTAGAAACCGTGACACTTCAAAAGTTCTAAGAAACAAAATTAAAGGTAATTGACCAATCTTTAAAATGATTTCTTGTTTGTTTCTACATCACAAAAAAATATAGAAGTTATGGTCGATTCAATGTACGTTTTCACATTTTTGTTAACAAAATGTCGCCGTTTTGCTATTGTAATTGCTCAGTAATTAATTTTTCTTTCAAGAATGCTGTTTTTCGTTAATATATAGCATTACCTAGATGCTCAGTTTATTTTGTTTCATTTTTAAAACACTTGTTTTAGAAAAATATTCCATCCGCCGTATTTCGGTTTATTATTGCTATAAAATTAATTTAAAAACACCAAATTAAAGATAACTTTGCAAATTTTATTTGATCAATTTTCTTGTAAATGCCATATTTCCCGAGAAAATGGAGAAAAATCGATTTTTCTTATTAAGAATACCTCTTTTTACCCCCTATAGGTTCCCGCGTATCCGCAAAACTCCTAGACTTTTTTGTTTCGTTAACTTTGGTCTATTTTAAACTTATAACCAAAGTTTAAAGTCTGCACAAATTTTTGAGTTACAATCATTTTTTCAATCTTTCCCTGTACTAATATTGGAAATATGAATATTATACAGGGTGTTCCTTGGCGAACTGTACATACTTCAGTGGGTGATTGAGGAGCTATGCGTATTCACGAACGACTATAGAAATTTGTCTCACTAAAACACTGAACGTTTTTTAAATTTCCGCCGATAATTTATCAGTGGAAATTTAAAACACATTCAGTGTTTCGGTTGTTCGGTGTTCCTGTTCAGTTTCGTTCAAATCTTACATCTTCTATAAGTCGAGCCAGGACAAAAAAATCAAATTGTAATAAATAAATATCTACAGAAAACTGTGCAAATTACAATTATTTAAATGAATTTTTTAACTTAAAACTAAATGCGTTATATTTTAACGGTAAGTTGGAAAATAATGTTACATGGTCGTGAACCAAATTTTGTTTTGATATATTACAGAGGAGGACCAAAAATTTCATTTTAGTTAAAATTTTGAGTTGCCAATAATTTTTTGGCAACGCATCTTAGAGCAACTTTAAGATGATATAATATATGTAGAAATATAAAAAAAACCGCTGCCCAAGGAATCACTACTTCCACATCCAGATTTTTAATCCAAGTCACTCACAACGAAAAAAATTTGTATGTGGAAATAATTGTTTATGGAACTTTAATAATATAATATTTGAAATCCTCTACCCCAAAAACCCATAAAACGATACCCCACATCGGTAGCGGGGTGGGGATGGTGATAGGGGGTGGTAGTAGGGGTGGATGAAGTAAAAAAACATTTTGAGGTTTCTGGTTCTTGTACACACCCTAAATCACATTTTTTTTTCATCCCCTTTAATAATGGGGTGGGGGTGGTAATAGGGGTGGTTAATACCAAAATTTTTTTTGAGACCTTAGCTTCTTTTGTATATACTAAATACCAATTTTATGGACTGTTACCTGCTTGATTTACCTATTTTCCCCAAATTTACCCCCCAACCCTTCGACGGAACAAGATGAAAATATAATCTAGTTCTAGATCTCGTTAAAGTACATGTGTACCAAATTTCAAGTCAATATCTCAAACGGTTCCAGAGTAAACGTGCGCACAAAAAAAGTTACAGACAGACCGACAGACAGAGACAGACCGACAGACAGAATTTTTTTTTCGCTCAAACTTAATATCTCGACGTTTCGTGACATTCTATTTGAACAATAAAATTTTTTTAAAATTGTCGTTACTATACTTCCACTGTGGAAGTAATAACATTTATTTTTCAATTTTTTGTAAATTTTAATTATTCCTAAAAACCATTAATAAAATTTTTCTAATTTTGACGTATAAAATGATACTTTTTAAGTAAGACGTAAAACGTCCAATTTTTTCATAACCAGTTATGAAAAGTTCAATTTTACCTAACTGGTGAGGAGAACTTCGCGTTATATCATCAATTAAGAAAAATAAACAACTCTCAAAAAGAAACAATGTTTATTCAACACAAAATTGAATACTGAGTCCATAAACTTTAAATTCTTCTTCCCTTCAATATCAATATCCTAACAAATCTTTTTCTTTAACACGATTTACTTTATGCTATCAAATTAGGACATCAAATAATATTATAACTTGGCTAAATAACGTTTGTCAATTTTGACATTAAAATTATAATGTGTAATAATAGCAGCAAAGGTAATTATGAAAAAAACTACTTCATTTTTAAGATCTTTAAATACACATATTTCATTTATATTTAAAGGGTTTTTATACGTTTAAAATTAGAAAAAAATCTTATATGTGACACGTTCCGAAAGACAATTTTATGTAACTCGTGTTAACATCCACTCGTTACACAAAATATGGTCTTTCGTAACTAGTTACATAAATAGCTATTAAAAGCGCTTTAAAACACACAATTAAAAAAATATATATTACACATGTACGGCGAAAATATGTACTAAAGCATCTTATGGCTAATGATCGATAATTTATAATTTTAAAAAACGTAGCATGAGCACATAAAACCGACCAAGTCTCCTAGCAATTTTGTATTTATTTAATATCGCATCAAATATAACATATTAAAACGTCATAAACATTTTTTGCAAACAAACTTTTTACAATTTCAAAAACTTAGAACTGCGTTAACACTGCCAGGTCTTCTATTTGATGTACAGGTAATATACAAATGCTATTGCACCGTCAAAAGCTCTCTGTGATATTGTAGTATATTTTAAATGTATCCTTCTCTTGGGAAGTTCCTGAGATAATGAATAAGCCCCGTTTAGGTCTAAGTCTATGCCGTTCTTTAATTTAGATTTTTATCTTGTCCTTATGATACTAAATCATAATATTTGCATGATAATACTGCTGAAAGGACAATGTTAAAAATAGCTGATTTTTGGCCCCTATCCCGAAACGCATAAAACCCAAAGAAAATGATTGGAAAGGGCTCAAGATTAATAAAAATACATCTTCGTGGTACCAAAAGCCTGGGGAAAATTTTGTTTCACCCCTAAAAAGATAAAAACAACCACTAAAATGCTATAAATAATAGCTTATACTGAATGTGAAAATTATATTTATTTTATGATAACTATTAGGTATCGATTCAATAGAGATAACAAAAAGGTAAAAACTACCCCTGTCAACACCTTATTTGGGGGGATGGAACGTCATACGCAGCATGTAATATTAAAAAAATAGGTACCAAGGTGATTAAAAATGTACAAAATGATTTTTTAATATTAGTTGAGCCAGACCTTCAACGGATCCGACCTCAGCAACAACCCCTATCAGGGGTATAATAAAAAATAAATAATAAATTATTATATTATAATTATTACATTATTATATACATATAAGTATGTAGGATTAATTATATATTTTTAAAAGAATGTTTATTAAATCTTCAGAGAGTTTCACATTATAATGATATAATAATAATAATAATAATGTTTATTTATAATTAAAAGATTACACAATGTAACAATAAAGATGTTTACCAAATAAACATTCAGGTTTCGCAGAAGTATTCTAGTGACATTTGTTTGCGATTTTGAGTGTGTGAACATTTAATTTTTACACTATTTAATATCTATCTATATATATAATATTTACTTATATACTATAATACTGCACATACACATTGTATTATAGTTAACATTTTGCTACCTATATACAGTTAGTTCACCAGTAAGATAAAAAAATAGCAAAAACAATGTTGAATGTAAAAAGAATCACCTCCTCGTGGTGTATCCTGGCGAACACAATAAGTGGCCAAATGATCCTTCTTTGCAAGTATCCATTTACATATTTACTGTACCCTTGTCTTCAACAAGTGAAGCTTACCCAGAAGTACCTTTATATATAAAATAACAGAAAATAAACTAATATCATTTTCAACCCCTTACAGTGATTAACTATCTTCAACGTCTATCTATTAAATGCAGACATAAGAACCAATAGAAACATTTCATTTTATTTTAATTTGCTCTGCAAATATTCTGTACTAGATGCTGTTCTAACATCTCTAAATAACGGCAGTTTTTCTTTATAGGGATACTATTAGGTAATCAGTATAAGTGTTGCTGTAATATTTTCATATGATTCTATACAACGTGATCTACCAAGAAATGCGGAAAATAAAATGGTGTGCTAGTCTTCAATGTGGGAAAGTCCCTGCAAAGTTTTAGAGGATTCTGAGGTAATTTAGTATATTAAATTATTAGTCAATTTGCGATGATACACTACTGATGTTGAGTAAGTCCTGACCTACTTCTGAAGAAGTCGACGAACTTACTGGTGAAAGAACGTATTCGAGTTGTTTACATTTCCTTAATTGGCATAAAAGTGAAGCCGACCGGCGAGATAAAAAAAAGAGGTCTACACACGATCCAGCGGCAGGTAGCCAACATTGTTGGTACGCTTTGAAGATAATTGAAATTCCAGCGGACCAATTCACTTTTACTAATGAGTTCAAAGCATGCCGACAAGGCTGGCTCCGTGCCGCTGGATCGTGTGTAGACCCCTGGAGAGCCGCGTTTTTTGCTTCGAACAATAGTTACACGGCCGTGTCATTGACCGGTTTAACTAAATATCTCGTATATCTGCTTGTCGTTTCAGCATGAGATCAATGTCTTCGATTTATTTCGGTATTTTTGTAGTGTGATTTGATTAAAACCAAAAAGTCACTTCTATCTTATCCAGATTTGCTGTCAGTAGTGTCAATCCCAAGTCTGATAAAGTGATATGGTTGTAGCGCGTTACGTTAGATTAGTTAAAGTCATTGGCGGCGCATTCCTACAAAAAAATAAGGTAATTTTTTTGCTCATTTTTTAAAAAAAATTCAGTTTTTTACTCCTTTCAGTGGGGACAACCTACTGTTAAATTTTCCGCATGTCCTGGTAGATCACGTTGTATATTTCATAAATTCATAATCTTTTTTTTTCTAACATCAGTTATCTATAGTGCCTGTCATCCCTAAACTGGAGTTGGTGTTGATTTATTTTAATCACCTAGTTTCTTATTTTTTAGTATTTGTAGCGGTGAATACGATTTTACCACCTGAATGGGGTAGTGTGATTGTTTTTGAGGTTGCTAAATAACTCGCTATTTGTTCTTTATTAAAAAAATGTGTTGACTAAAACCATAAAGATCTATTGTAATATTACTTGCGGTAATTATTTTTCATATTGATATAGAGGTAGTTTTTCGTAGTAAGAATACTCACGTAAAGACAAAGTGAATGTCTGTCCCTTTTACTAGCATAAAATAATTTGGTGGATTACTAAGTGCCGCGGCATTTTTTTAGTATGCGATACTGTAAATAGAATCGCACCCCGAATAGGGTAGTTTGGTGGTTTCCAGGGCCGCTAACTAAAGCGCTTTTTTGTAATAATACTTGCTGCGAATAATATTTCATACCCTTATAGGGATTGTTTTTGAAAACTGGGATGCTGAGGTCAGGAATAGTTGAAGGTCTGGCTCAACTAATATTAAAAAATCATTTTGTACATTTTTAATCACCTTGGTACCTATTTTCTTAATATTAGATGCTGTGTATCTCGTTCCATCCCCCGAATAGGGTGTGGATAGTGGTAGTTTTTACCTTTTTGTTATCTCTATTGAATCGATACCTAATAGTTATCCTAAAATAAATATAATTTTCACATTTAGTATAAGCTATTATTTATAGCATTTTAGTGGCTGTTTTTATGTTTTTGGGGGTGAAATAAAATTTTCCCCAGGCTTTTGGTACCACGAAGATGTATTTTTATTAATCTTGGGCCTTTTCTAACCATTTTCTCTGGGTTTTATACGTTCCGGGATAGGGGCCAAAAATCAGCTATTTTTAACATTGTCCTTTCAGCAGTATTATCATGCAAATATTATGATTTAGTATCATAAGGACAAGATAAAAATCTAAATTAAAGAACGGCATAGACTTAGACCTAAACGGGGCTTATTCATTATCTCAGGAACTTCCCAAGAGAAGGATACATTTAAAATATACTACAATATCACAGAGAGCTTTTGACGGTGCAATAGCATTTGTATATTACCTGTACATCAAATAGAAGACCTGGCAGTGTTAACGCAGTTCTAAGTTTTTGAAATTGTAAAAAGTTTGTTTGCAAAAAATGTTTATGACGTTTTAATATGTTATATTTGATGCGATATTAAATAAATACAAAATTGCTAGGAGACTTGGTCGGTTTTATGTGCTCATGCTACGTTTTTTAAAATTATAAATTATCGATCATTAGCCATAAGATGCTTTAGTACATATTTTCGCCGTACATGTGTAATATATATTTTTTTAATTGTGTGTTTTAAAGCGCTTTTAATAGCTATTTATGTAACTAGTTACGAAAGACCATATTTTGTGTAACGAGTGGATGTTAACACGAGTTACATAAAATTGTCTTTCGGAACGTGTCACATATAAGATTTTTTTCTAATTTTAAACGTATAAAAACCCTTTAAATATAAATGAAATATGTGTATTTAAAGATCTTAAAAATGAAGTAGTTTTTTTCATAATTACCTTTGCTGCTATTATTACACATTATAATTTTAATGTCAAAATTGACAAACGTTATTTAGCCAAGTTATAATATTATTTGATGTCCTAATTTGATAGCATAAAGTAAATCGTGTTAAAGAAAAAGATTTGTTAGGATATTGATATTGAAGGGAAGAAGAATTTAAAGTTTATGGACTCAGTATTCAATTTTGTGTTGAATAAACATTGTTTCTTTTTGAGAGTTGTTTATTTTTCTTAATTGATGATATAACGCGAAGTTCTCCTCACCAGTTAGGTAAAATTGAACTTTTCATAACTGGTTATGAAAAAATTGGACGTTTTACGTCTTACTTAAAAAGTATCATTTTATACGTCAAAATTAGAAAAATTTTATTAATGGTTTTTAGGAATAATTAAAATTTACAAAAAATTGAAAAATAAATGTTATTACTTCCACAGTGGAAGTATAGTAACGACAATTTTAAAAAAATTTTATTGTTCAAATAGAATGTCACGAAACGTCGAGATATTAAGTTTGAGCGAAAAAAAAATTCTGTCTGTCGGTCTGTCTCTGTCTGTCGGTCTGTCTGTAACTTTTTTTGTGCGCACGTTTACTCTGGAACCGTTTGAGATATTGACTTGAAATTTGGTACACATGTACTTTAACGAGATCTAGAACTAGATTATATTTTCATCTTGTTCCGTCGAAGGGTTGGGGGATAAATTTGGGGAAAATAGGTAAATCAAGCAGGTAACAGTCCATAAAATTGGTATTTAGTATATACAAAAGAAGCTAAGGTCTCAAAAAAAATTTTGGTATTAACCACCCCTATTACCACCCCCACCCCATTATTAAAGGGGATGAAAAAAAAATGTGATTTAGGGTGTGTACAAGAACCAGAAACCTCAAAATGTTTTTTTACTTCATCCACCCCTACTACCACCCCCTATCACCATCCCCACCCCGCTACCGATGTGGGGTATCGTTTTATGGGTTTTTGGGGTAGAGGATTTCAAATATTATATTATTAAAGTTCCATAAACAATTATTTCCACAAAATTTTTTCGTTGTGAGTGACTTGGATTAAAAATCTGGATGTGGAAGTAGTGATTCCTTGGGCAGCGGTTTTTTTTATATTTCTACATATATTATATCATCTTAAAGTTGCTCTAAGATGCGTTGCCAAAAAATTATTGGCAACTCAAAATTTTAACTAAAATGAAATTTTTGGTCCTCCTCTGTAATATATCAAAACAAAATTTGGTTCACGACCATGTAACATTATTTTCCAACTTACCGTTAAAATATAACGCATTTAGTTTTAAGTTAAAAAATTCATTTAAATAATTGTAATTTGCACAGTTTTCTGTAGATATTTATTTATTACAATTTGATTTTTTTGTCCTGGCTCGACTTATAGAAGATGTAAGATTTGAACGAAACTGAACAGGAACACCGAACAACCGAAACACTGAATGTGTTTTAAATTTCCACTGATAAATTATCGGCGGAAATTTAAAAAACGTTCAGTGTTTTAGTGAGACAAATTTCTATAGTCGTTCGTGAATACGCATAGCTCCTCAATCACCCACTGAAGTATGTACAGTTCGCCAAGGAACACCCTGTATAATATTCATATTTCCAATATTAGTACAGGGAAAGATTGAAAAAATGATTGTAACTCAAAAATTTGTGCAGACTTTAAACTTTGGTTATAAGTTTAAAATAGACCAAAGTTAACGAAACAAAAAAGTCTAGGAGTTTTGCGGATACGCGGGAACCTATAGGGGGTAAAAAGAGGTATTCTTAATAAGAAAAATCGATTTTTCTCCATTTTCTCGGGAAATATGGCATTTACAAGAAAATTGTTCAAATAAAATTTGCAAAGTTATCTTTAATTTGGTGTTTTTAAATTAATTTTATAGCAATAATAAACCGAAATACGGCGGATGGAATATTTTTCTAAAACAAGTGTTTTAAAAATGAAACAAAATAAACTGAGCATCTAGGTAATGCTATATATTAACGAAAAACAGCATTCTTGAAAGAAAAATTAATTACTGAGCAATTACAATAGCAAAACGGCGACATTTTGTTAACAAAAATGTGAAAACGTACATTGAATCGACCATAACTTCTATATTTTTTTGTGATGTAGAAACAAACAAGAAATCATTTTAAAGATTGGTCAATTACCTTTAATTTTGTTTCTTAGAACTTTTGAAGTGTCACGGTTTCTAAGATATTCAATATTTTAAACTAAATACTTCATCCTAAAAACGGTCGGATACCATCTATAAAATTAAATATCTCTAAAACAATAATAATAATAATAATAATAATAATAATAATGCATGTTGCCTCGCCGATCGGCGAGGCAACATGCATCCCGTATCCAATGTGTGATGGACTATATGGCGGCCAATAAGACATTCACGCCTAAGGTTAGGCGCATAGCCGCCAATTTAAGACGCGTCCATCACACACTGAATGGGGCAGTGCTGCGAACCACCAAGCAGCACTGCCTTGATCGGATACGGATGCTAGTGACTTGTAAAAAGTCACTAGTGAGGCGGGCGAGGGGGCTGGCGGAAAACAATCTATTCCGCAAAAAGCCCTCGCGCCTTTTCGAACCGCCTCAGCGTGTTGTAGAGAATCCGCCGACTGTAGATCAGGTGGAAAACTTCTGGAAAACGCTCTACGGACAGAAGCTCCCACTCAACAGAGACACTCCAGCCCTGGCACACTTTGAAGCCTTTTGCCAAAGGTTTCAACAACCAAACGAGGTGTGCCAACCGATAACCCCAGAAGAGGTTCGAAGAGCTCTTGAGGGCTCTAAGAACTTTGCTGCTCCAGGTCCCGATGGGATAAATAACTTTTGGTGGAAAAAGTTTTCCAGTACCCACCACCATTTGGCCAGAATTTTTAATTCATGGCTAAATGGGGAGCAGCAAATTCCTTCTTGGGTTGTCGAGGGGCGGACAGTGCTGATCCCAAAGATTTGTCTAACCCAAAAAATTACCGGCCGATAACTTGCTTAAACGCATGCTACAAGTTGTTTACACGCATCTTGTACATGCGGGTGCTCCAAGCAGTTGAACGGGTTTACGAACGGATATATGAGCAACGAGGGTCAAAGAGAGGTGTCGCTGGCTGCAAGGAGAACCTGCTGATCGACAGATGTATCACGCAGGACTCCGTGCAGTATAAGCGTAACCTCTCTATGGCCTGGATCGACTACCGCAAGGCATTTGATATGACATCCCATGAGCTTATTGTCCACTTGCTCAGATGTCTTGCGGTGCCAGGTCCCGTAGTGAGATGTATCGAAGAACTCATGCCGCTCTGGAGGACTCGCTTTACCATAACATCAGGTAACAGCAGAGTCCAGACAGAGCCGGTATTGTTCAGAAGGGGAGTATTTCAGGGAGATTCCCTAAGCCCCCTTCTGTTTTGCATCTCACTACTACCATTATCCGTTTCGCTTCGAAATACCCTTGGATACAACTGCGACAGGAGGCATAAGGTCACCCATCTGTTTTACATGGATGACCTTAAACTTTATGCCTCCGGAGAGGGGGATTTACGCCAGTCCCTCAGGGTGGTACAGGAGTACACGCAGGCTGTCGGCATGGAATTTGGGTTGGACAAGTGTGCACTAGTCCACCTCAAGAGAGGACGATGTGGTGACTACGGAGAGGATGCGCAGCTTGTGGACGGAAGCATCTTACATCATTTAGATGCCGGAGAGTCATACACTTACTTGGGTGTCGAGCAACGCTCCACCCAAGAAGTGAGTGTAGTAAAAAACGCTCTCCGCGGCAAGTATCAGCACCGACTCCGACAGATCTGGTCTTCAGAACTGTCGGGGAAGAACAAGGTGTCTGCTACCAATATGCTTGCCGTTCCGATCCTCCTCTACTCCTTCGGAGTAATTAAATGGAATCAAGAGGAGCTGCGTCAACTCGATGTAGGAACCCGAAAAAAGATTCATCTCTATAGGAGTTTGCACCCTAAATCGTCCGTTCCACGGTTATATCTCCCACGACATCGGGGAGGCCGTGGACTCTTGAGTTTGGAGAGTCTCCATGACAGAATGGTTCTGGATGGAGCCTGTAAGGTCATAAGGAGTTCGGATCCCCTCCTCTGCATGGTCCGAGACCATGAAAGTGCAGGAGTAGGAGCCTTTTTGTTTAAGGCAGCACGCAGAGCCGCCGATGAACTCGGTCTGGTCTTCGACGCTGAGCGGGTTAACCAAGACTCTGTCACCGAGTTGGAACCTGCTCGGCAAAAAGCCCAAGTCAAAGCTGCTGAAATTGATCTATTTCTGCAGCGACACTCGGATAAGCCACTGCACGGCGTCTTCTATAAAAATATAGAAGACCGCGGCTTATCCGAAAGGCTGACCTTTGCTTTCTTAAGGTCAGCCGGGCTGAAGTCTGAGACCGAGGGATTCATAATGGCGTGCCAGGATGGTGTATTCAACACACTCGTCTATCGAAGTCGTGTCATGGGTATAGAGGTCCCTGATGTCAGCTGCAGGACCTGCCACAGGGCGCCGGAGACATTAATGCATTTGCTGTCGGCTTGTCCAGTATATGCAGTCTCGGCCTATATCCAGAGGCACGATGCAGCATTACGAGTGCTTTATTATCACTTAAGGCACTCGTATGGGATAGACGAGACACCAGTGCTGCCTTACGCTCCGGGGGATATTGAGTCCGTTGTGGGAAATGAGAAGTGTCTAATTTATTGAAACTACTCGTTTCCCACCGTCAGGCAAATACAAGCTAATAAGCCTGACATGGTACTCCTCGACCACCAACTCAAGACAATGTTTGTCGTGGAGTTCTCGGCTCCCGCGGAGAATAACATTGTCTTGAAGGAGGAGGAAAAACGGACGAAATATCGAGATTTGCTCTTCGAGCTCCGCAGGCTTTACCCAGGCCATACTGTTAAGCTAGTGGTCCTGATCATAGGAGCCCTCGGTGGAACGAGACACACACTGCTTTCAGAACTAAAGATCATACCGGCATGCCGAAATTCGGCAGAGATCTTAGCCGGCAGGATGCAGAAGGCCATTATCCTCGGCTCATTACGTCTACTCAGGGCACACGATTCTCGGACCCAGTAGTCACTCACCCCACGGACGTGGGGAGTGGCTGCCGGTACTACCAGCTCCCCTCTGTGAGTGTCGGAGCCACAGAGTATAAAGGGTGACTGGCTTTTATAAACTAAAAAAAAAAAAAAAAAAAAAATAATAATAATAATAATAAAGCAGGAGGGGCTGACTTTCATCTATCAAGCCTTTGGTGAGTAGCGCCACCACTTACTCCAGCTGGGGGTGCAAAATCGAACCGGCAGCCCTAGTGCACCCGGGAGGGGAAAGCTCATTCCCCTCTGGTGTCGGTCGTGGGCTAACCACCCACAAGCCCAAATCTCTGGTTCCAGTTGACCAAAGGCAGGGCCCCCACGATCGACCCCGAGCGGATAAGGGTCATGGGCAAGGTGGTGGGGCCCAACAGGACGGACTGCCCGATGACGACAACCGCGACGCATATGGACGCTTTGAGTGGACGGACGAGCTAAGGGACGACCTTCTGCAGTGCTATGAAAGCAGTGAGCCTGCACGGAGGGGATACATGGCGCGGATGCATGCTGTGTGGTGTGATATACACCCAGAGCATCGCGCTTTCACGAAACAAAATCTTCGTGACTATGTATCTCACCTCCGAAGCAGAGGCTACATTAGAACCGCTCTGAGACCTGTTGAAGAGGTAGTCGACAGACCGCCCGATCAATCGGTCGAGGAGGTGGGTTTAGATGTTCCACCCATACCAGAGGGCATCAGAACCAGAAGGGGGCTGCACCATCAAAAGCCCCCTCGGCCACAAGATCTGGTCAGAGTGGACGCAGAACTCAGTGAAGCTATTCCGGAAGAGGCTGATGTCTGGCACATTAATTGTGCCGTCTACGACGCCGCGACGCGGCTCTCTCCGGTGGTGAGGCGGGATAATACTACTTCCCCTCAGGAGAGAGCTGACCGGCGTATAAGAAAGATGGAAGCCAAGATCCGGTCGGCGAGACAATATGCCTCCCGTATTCAGTGTGTGATGGATTACATGGCGGAGAACAGGCCTTTCACGTCAAAAGTGCGGCGAATCGCCGCCAACTTAAGGCGAGTCCATCACACGCTTAACGTGGCAGTGCTGCTTACCACCAAGCAACATTGTCTCGATAGAATACGGATGCTAGTGGCTTGCAAAAAGTCGCTAGCAAGGCGGGCGAGGGCAGTAGCGGAAAATAACCTTTTCCGCAAGAAGCCATCTCGCCTGTTCCAACCGCCTGAGCGTATTGTTGAGAATCCGCCGACTGTAGATCAGGTGGAAGACTTCTGGAAGACGCTTTACGAACAAAAGCGTCCACTAAACCGAGATACTCCAGCCCTGGCACACTTTGAAGCTTTTTGCCAAGGGCTCCAGCAGCCTCAAGCAGTGTGCCAACCGATAACGACGGAAGAGGTTCGAAGAGCCCTAGAAGGCTCCAAGAACTTTGCTGCTCCTGGACCCGATGGGATTAACACATTTTGGTGAAAAAAACTTCCGAGCACCCACCGCCATTTAGCCAGAATCTTCACCTCGTGGCTAAATGGAGAGCAGCAAATCCCTTCCTGGATTATCGAGGGGCGAACCGTGCTACTCCCTAACTACAGACCGATAACCTGTTTAAACGCATGTTACAAGATATTCACACGTATCTTGTACATGCGGGTACTTCAAGCAAGCGGCCCGGTTTACGAACGGATATACGAGCAACGTGGGTCTAAGAAGGGTGTCGCTGGCTGCAAGGAGAACCTGCTTATTGACAGATGTGTCACGCAGGACTCCGTGCAGTATAAGCGGAACCTTTCTATGGCCTGGATCGATTACCGCAAGGCATTTGATATGACATCTCATGAGCTAATTGTTCACTTGCTCCAATGTCTTGCGGTGCCCGGTCCCGTAGTGAGATGCATAGAACAACTCATGCCGCTCTGGAGGACTCGCTTTACTATAACATCTGGTAATGTCAGAGTCCAAACAGAGCCGGTTATGTTTAAGAGGGGTGTGTTTCAGGGAGACTCTCTCAGCCCCCTTCTATTTTGCATCTCGCTACTGCCGTTATCCGTTGAACTTCGCAGAACCCGTGGTTACAATTGCGGTACCCCCGGAGATAGGAGGCATAAGGTCACCCATCTGTTTTACATGGATGACCTTAAACTGTATGCCTCCAGCGAGAGAGATTTACGCCAATCTCTCAGGGTGGTACATGAGTACACTCAGGCTGTCGGTATGGAGTTCGGCTTGGACAAATGTGCACTGGTTCACCTCAAGAGAGGACGATGCGGTGACTACGGAGAGGACGCGCAGCTTGTGGATGGAAGCATCTTGCACCACCTAGATGCCGGAGAGACGTATAAATACTTGGGTGTTGAGCAACGCTCCACTCAAGAAGTGTCAACAGTTAAAAACGCTCTCCGCGGCAAGTACCAGCACCTCCTCCGACAGATTTGGTCTTCTGAACTGTCGGGGAAGAATAAGGTGTCTGCAACTAACATGCTTGCCGTTCCGATCCTTCTACACTCCTTTGGGGTAGTGAAATGGACACAAGGCGAGTTGCGCCAACTCGATGTAGGAACCCGAAAGATGATGCATCTCAACAGAAGTTTGCATCCAAAATCGTCCGTTCCGCGGTTATATCTCTCACGACAGCAGGGAGGCCGTGGACTCTTGAGTTTGGAGTATCTACATAGCAGGTCGGCTCTGGATGGAGCTTGCAAGATCATCAAGAGTTCGGATCCCCTTCTCTGCATGGTTCGCGACCATAAAAACGCAGGGACGGGAGCGTTCTTATTCAAGGCAGCACAACGAGCAGCCGATGAACTTGGTCTCGACTTCGACACTGGGCGGGTAAACCCGAGTTCTGTCACCGAGCTGGAACCCGCTCAGCTAAAAGCCCATACAAAAGCAGCAGAGCAACGTAAATTTCTGCAGCTGCATAAAGATAAGCCCTTGCATGGAGTCTTCTACAAGAACATCGAAGACAGGGGCTTATCTGAGAAGCTGACCTTTGCTTTCCTAAGGTCAGCTGGGCTGAAGTCTGAGACCGAAGGGTTCATTATGGCTTGCCAGGATGGTGTCTTTAACACACTCGTCTATCGAAGTCATGTCCTGGGTATAGAGGTCCCTGATGTAAACTGTAGGGCCTGCCGAAGGGCGCCGGAGACACTTATGCACCTATTGTCGGCTTGTCCGACATACGCTGTCTCGGCCTATATCCACAGACATGATGGAGCATTACGTGTGTTGTACTATCATCTGCGGCATACGTATGGGATAGACGAGACACCAGTGCTGCCTTACGCTCCGGGGGATATTGAGTCCGTAGTGGGGAATGAGCGGTGCCTAATTTATTGGAACTACTCGTTTCCCACCCTCAGGCAAATACAGGCCAATAAACCTGATTTAGTCCTCCTCGACCACCAACTTAGGACAATGTTTGTCATTGAATTCTCCGCCCCAGGGGAAACAAACATTGTGCTGAAAGAGGAGGAAAAACGGACTAAATATCGAGATCTTCTCTTCGAACTCCGTAGACTCTATCCGGACCACACTGTTAAACTAGTGGTTCTTATCATAGGATGCCTAGGTGGGGTGAGGCGCACACTGCTTTCGGAATTGAAGACGATACCGGCATGCCGAAATTCGGCAGAAATCTTAGCCGGAAGAATGCAGAAGGCCGTTATCCTTGGCTCGTTACGCCTGCTCAGAGCACACGATTCGCGGACCCAGTGACCACTGACCCTACGGCGTAGGGAGTGGTCTCTGGTATTACCAGCGTACCCTCTCTGGCATCGGAGATAGAGAGAAGGGCGACTGGCTTCACAAAAACATAATAATAATAATAAAGGACTTTATTAACAAAATTAACAGTTCAAAATGCAGACAACTTTATTGGGCGAGGTTCAGTAGTGCCTAATGGCACTCTGTTCTTACACCTAACCCAAACAATATAGCCTAAAGATAACAAAATTCAATTGATAACCTATGCTTACAGAATAAATGAATGAAGTACGGTACAATGTGAGAAACAAAAATTTGATTATTCACATATCTAAAATATTTTTCGTTATACCATATGTACATGCTATATTAATATTTCTTGTGAAATCACTGGCTGTTCATAATGAGTTCAAATAAATATTTTTTAAAACCAGCTAAACTTTTAGTTTTTAATTCATGGGGTAATTCATTAAGACACTTAGTAATGTTGTAAGAATATGACCTCTTAAATAATTGTGAGTGATGAGCAGGAGGAGTAAGGGTGCCCTTAAATCTAATATTTAAATTGTGGACATCGGTCCGAAAACGTATTTTAGAATATAGATATGGCGGACTTTTACTAATTAATATATTGAAGTACTGACAAGCAGAGTGTAAATATCGCCTATTTTTCATGTTAAGCCAATTATTTAACTTCAGTGTGTGGCTAATATGATCATACTTCCTTATACCAAAAACTAACCGCAAGCAGGCATTCTGAAGTTTTTGAATACGACTACTATCCACAGAATTTAGACAGGTTCCATATATTGTATCACAGTAATTCAACTGTGACAATACCAGAGATTCACAGAGTACAGATTTAGAGTTTCTGTTCAATATATATCTATTTTGATAAATCAATTTTAAATTTGAGTAAGCTTTTTGTAAACATTTATTAATATGTGGTGTAAATCTCAATTCTTGGTCCATAAGGAGTCCCAAATTTTTTGCGACATTTTGAAACAGAATAGGCTCATCTTTTACTGTTATACTGTCCCTATAGTCGGAAACGAATTTTGTTCTCACCGCTTTTCTTCCAAATACAATTACAGCTGATTTGCTAGAATTAAGTTGAAGACACATCTTATCTGAAAAATCGAGTAAACAGCTAAGGTCATAGTTTATAGCAGAGATTGCCTGTTTACTTTCACTCGCATCAAAAGACAGATACAACTGCGTGTCATCTGCATAATAGTGTTGTTTACATGATACAAAAGCGGATGAAAAATTGGACGAGTAGATTATAAAAAGTAACGGACCCGCCTGCGGCACGCCTGTTCTAACGGTTAACATATCTGATGATTCTCCTCGGTACATTACCAACTGAGATCTATTTTTTAAATAATTCTCTAATAATTTAGTCGCACCTTCAGTGAAACCTATGAAATACAAAGTAGATATCAACATTTTGTGATTGATGGTATCGAATGCTTTGGTGTAATCTAATAGAATTAAAACTGTCAGTTTATTTTTATCACATGCTTCTATGATATCATCGGTGATGTGCAACAATGCAGTACTCCAGCTATGGCCTTGCCTAAATCCAGATTGATGTAATGGTAATATCTGATTATTTTTTAGGTGCCCACGTATTTGTATTTCCATAATTTTTTCTAATAATTTTGAAAATGTTGGTAAAATACTAATTGGTCTTAAATTATTTAAACATGTAGGATTTGTAATTTTTGGTATAGGTATTACTCGGGCTTGTTTCCATGCAGTGGGGAAGGTAGAGTTAATTAAACAATAGTTTATTAGGTGTGTAATATATGGGAGCAAAGAAGGTAAGCAAAGCTGTATAGTTTAAATATTTATACCATCTAGACCACAAGATTTGCTCTTTATATTTGAAATCATCTTTAGAACATCAATTTCTGTAACTGTGTGAAAACTAAATGAGGAATTTACAGTGTTTTTTATATTATTTTTGTAATGTAATATTAGGGATTCATCCGGAGTAATTTGTGGTATGGAATTGACAAAATGATTGTTTATCTGGTTAACATTGGACAAGTTGTTAGGCAAATCAATTTCGGTATTTTTTGACTGTGAATTTATTTCTTTTAGTATAAACCATTTTTCTTTTGGATTTTTGCTGGCAAGTTTTGTTGCATAATATGATTTTTTCTCCTTCTTGATGGCAGTGGTAACTGTATTTCTAAGTTGTTTATAATTATTCCAATCGGAAATATTTTTAGATTTTTTGTATTTGCGTAACATCCTATACCTGTCATCAATCATGGCGCGTATAGTATCAGTTAGCCAAAGAGCATATGGTTTAGTAATTCTTATTGACTTCACTGGGGCATGAATATCCAATAACATAGTGAGAGTGTCATTAAGAAATTTTACTTTATTATTGACGTCATCAATGTCGTAAATACTACGCCATGGTATAGATCTAAGATCAGAGGCAAATTGGTCATGGTTAATGTTTTTAAAATCTCGGTATGTTTTATAAATAGTTTTAGGTAAAATAATTTTTATATTTATTAAGCAAAATATTAGCTCATGATCACTAATTTCAGGCACAGGTTGCGTTCCCACCCCTCGAACCTTCTCCACGGTTGTGGTTAAAATATAATCTATCAATGTGGCTGTAGTGCTCGTGATTCTAGTCGGTTGATTTAATATTTGTTTAACACCAAAATCATCCAATATATTATTAACAAAGTTAACCTCAGTAGAATCAAATTTAAATAAATCAATATTAAAATCGCCAACACAAAATATTACATCAGCTTTAGGGACAATAGTTGAGAGAGTTGTTTCAAAGGCATTAAAAAAATTAATATAATTATAATGTGGAGGTCTGTATGCAACCCCAAATGATATATTTATACCCTGCATGTGAATTTCGACCCATAGTTGCTCAATATCTATAACACACTGTATTATCTTGAACTTAAAAAATGATTTAAGGTACATCCCCACTCCACCCCCTCTTCCATTCCTATCTAAGCGAATCAGATTATAACCAGGAATTTTTATCAAATTGTCAGAAATCGTAGCATTTAACCACGTTTCACTTATGCCTATTATATCATAATTATGTTCTAAGACAATATTTTTAAAATCATTAAAATGCGCAGTCAGTGATCTCACATTTAGATGTGCACATTTAATATAATCCATTTTTTAATGTATACAAATCAACCCTTCACAAATATATAAACAAAACAAATTTATACTCAGTTTATAAGCTTCATTTTTTATGTCCACCATATTCTCTTAAACTAATATTTAATGAGATACTTGCAGAGAAACAAGAATGTTGCGTTTTTTCTAAAATCCCTTTACAGTTTAAAATGCAATTTTTTTCTAGAGCAAGCACTGTAAGCCGATGAAAAATTTGAGCTTCTAGGTCACACCATATATTACCGAAAAACAGTATATGGGAATATATTTTTTTTAATTAGTGACTACTTACATTAACAAAATTGCGACGTTTTTATTAAAAAAAAAAAAAAAATGTGAAAAAGTACATTGTTTCTGTCATAACTTCTTTGTTTTTTATGCTATAAAAATAGGAAATCATTTGAAAGCCTAATTAATAGTTTTTTATTTCAGTTATTACCATTTTTGGCCTGTGCCATAGCTTCTGAAATATTTAACATTTAAACTAAATACTTCGTCTTATAAACGTCGGACGTCACCTTTAGACTTCTAGATCTGCGAAATCATTAACTTGTAGAGTTAGAAGTAGAATGTAGAAACTAGAAAAAATGAAATTCATCCTTAATTAAGTAGCTTTCTTATTTGTCTCTAGCATGTTTTTGCTCAATGTAATACCTTTCGGTTATTTGACGAAATCGTATTTGAAACATCAATTTTTCAAGCTAAAATCTAGTAGTTATAACTTAAATCCATCAATTTATATGAAAAGTTGCATAGTTGCAGTTGCAACTTTTTCGTCTTAAAATTTAATTCTCTCGCAGCTCCAATGTTTTTTTTAATGTGTCACCCCCTCAAAAGGGGTGGCATCCACCCCCTATAAATTAGCAAGCCCTCGAATAATATAGTTCTTTTTTTATGCATCTACTATCAAGCTGCCAAAAAGGAACGAGATCTAATTTACATGACGTTGTTAGGGGGTGGTAGTAGGGGTGGATGAAGTAAAAAAACATTTTGAGGTTTCTGGTTCTTGTACACACCCTAAATCACATTTTTTTTTCATCCCCTTTAATAATGGGGTGGGGGTGGTAATAGGGGTGGTTAATACCAAAATTTTTTTTGAGACCTTAGCTTCTTTTGTATATACTAAATACCAATTTTATGGACTGTTACCTGCTTGATTTACCTATTTTCCCCAAATTTACCCCCCAACCCTTCGACGGAACAAGATGAAAATATAATCTAGTTCTAGATCTCGTTAAAGTACATGTGTACCAAATTTCAAGTCAATATCTCAAACGGTTCCAGAGTAAACGTGCGCACAAAAAAAGTTACAGACAGACCGACAGACAGAGACAGACCGACAGACAGAATTTTTTTTTCGCTCAAACTTAATATCTCGACGTTTCGTGACATTCTATTTGAACAATAAAATTTTTTTAAAATTGTCGTTACTATACTTCCACTGTGGAAGTAATAACATTTATTTTTCAATTTTTTGTAAATTTTAATTATTCCTAAAAACCATTAATAAAATTTTTCTAATTTTGACGTATAAAATGATACTTTTTAAGTAAGACGTAAAACGTCCAATTTTTTCATAACCAGTTATGAAAAGTTCAATTTTACCTAACTGGTGAGGAGAACTTCGCGTTATATCATCAATTAAGAAAAATAAACAACTCTCAAAAAGAAACAATGTTTATTCAACACAAAATTGAATACTGAGTCCATAAACTTTAAATTCTTCTTCCCTTCAATATCAATATCCTAACAAATCTTTTTCTTTAACACGATTTACTTTATGCTATCAAATTAGGACATCAAATAATATTATAACTTGGCTAAATAACGTTTGTCAATTTTGACATTAAAATTATAATGTGTAATAATAGCAGCAAAGGTAATTATGAAAAAAACTACTTCATTTTTAAGATCTTTAAATACACATATTTCATTTATATTTAAAGGGTTTTTATACGTTTAAAATTAGAAAAAAATCTTATATGTGACACGTTCCGAAAGACAATTTTATGTAACTCGTGTTAACATCCACTCGTTACACAAAATATGGTCTTTCGTAACTAGTTACATAAATAGCTATTAAAAGCGCTTTAAAACACACAATTAAAAAAATATATATTACACATGTACGGCGAAAATATGTACTAAAGCATCTTATGGCTAATGATCGATAATTTATAATTTTAAAAAACGTAGCATGAGCACATAAAACCGACCAAGTCTCCTAGCAATTTTGTATTTATTTAATATCGCATCAAATATAACATATTAAAACGTCATAAACATTTTTTGCAAACAAACTTTTTACAATTTCAAAAACTTAGAACTGCGTTAACACTGCCAGGTCTTCTATTTGATGTACAGGTAATATACAAATGCTATTGCACCGTCAAAAGCTCTCTGTGATATTGTAGTATATTTTAAATGTATCCTTCTCTTGGGAAGTTCCTGAGATAATGAATAAGCCCCGTTTAGGTCTAAGTCTATGCCGTTCTTTAATTTAGATTTTTATCTTGTCCTTATGATACTAAATCATAATATTTGCATGATAATACTGCTGAAAGGACAATGTTAAAAATAGCTGATTTTTGGCCCCTATCCCGAAACGCATAAAACCCAAAGAAAATGATTGGAAAGGGCTCAAGATTAATAAAAATACATCTTCGTGGTACCAAAAGCCTGGGGAAAATTTTGTTTCACCCCTAAAAAGATAAAAACAACCACTAAAATGCTATAAATAATAGCTTATACTGAATGTGAAAATTATATTTATTTTATGATAACTATTAGGTATCGATTCAATAGAGATAACAAAAAGGTAAAAACTACCCCTGTCAACACCTTATTTGGGGGGATGGAACGTCATACGCAGCATGTAATATTAAAAAAATAGGTACCAAGGTGATTAAAAATGTACAAAATGATTTTTTAATATTAGTTGAGCCAGACCTTCAACGGATCCGACCTCAGCAACAACCCCTATCAGGGGTATAATAAAAAATAAATAATAAATTATTATATTATAATTATTACATTATTATATACATATAAGTATGTAGGATTAATTATATATTTTTAAAAGAATGTTTATTAAATCTTCAGAGAGTTTCACATTATAATGATATAATAATAATAATGTTTATTTATAATTAAAAGATTACACAATGTAACAATAAAGATGTTTACCAAATAAACATTCAGGTTTCGCAGAAGTATTCTAGTGACATTTGTTTGCGATTTTGAGTGTGTGAACATTTAATTTTTACACTATTTAATATCTATCTATATATATAATATTTACTTATATACTATAATACTGCACATACACATTGTATTATAGTTAACATTTTGCTACCTATATACAGTTAGTTCACCAGTAAGATAAAAAAATAGCAAAAACAATGTTGAATGTAAAAAGAATCACCTCCTCGTGGTGTATCCTGGCGAACACAATAAGTGGCCAAATGATCCTTCTTTGCAAGTATCCATTTACATATTTACTGTACCCTTGTCTTCAACAAGTGAAGCTTACCCAGAAGTACCTTTATATATAAAATAACAGAAAATAAACTAATATCATTTTCAACCCCTTACAGTGATTAACTATCTTCAACGTCTATCTATTAAATGCAGACATAAGAACCAATAGAAACATTTCATTTTATTTTAATTTGCTCTGCAAATATTCTGTACTAGATGCTGTTCTAACATCTCTAAATAACGGCAGTTTTTCTTTATAGGGATACTATTAGGTAATCAGTATAAGTGTTGCTGTAATATTTTCATATGATTCTATACAACGTGATCTACCAAGAAATGCGGAAAATAAAATGGTGTGCTAGTCTTCAATGTGGGAAAGTCCCTGCAAAGTTTTAGAAATAAATATAATTTTCACATTTAGTATAAGCTATTATTTATAGCATTTTAGTGGCTGTTTTTATGTTTTTGGGGGTGAAATAAAATTTTCCCCAGGCTTTTGGTACCACGAAGATGTATTTTTATTAATCTTGGGCCTTTTCTAACCATTTTCTCTGGGTTTTATACGTTCCGGGATAGGGGCCAAAAATCAGCTATTTTTAACATTGTCCTTTGTCTAGGTAGTGTTAACAGTGTTGAATTTCAATTTATTGCTTACGTCTATTACCATTGGCACCTCCGCCATAAACTAAAATATTGCAATTTTATCTACTGGTTCGATATTGTCGAGACTCGGGGGGAGCTCTTTCAAAATTCGCTTGAGTACTCGATCCAATTTTTGAGAGGGACCGGGTCTCTTTTTATTTGGTAAGCTTGCATGTATAGTGTCTGCTTTTTTTTTCAAACAAAAGTGTGTAGGGCCACACATAGACAAGTAATACTCATTAGTGAACGACAAACAAATGTATTTAGAAACATGTACAAGAAAAAGGTACTTACAGTAATATACTTACTGGCACTTTCATTATGGACAGGCGACTGGACTTTTAAGTTCACCCTTTCGGGACTTTTCTCTTCAACACTCGGATAACTGTCCCTGAGCTAACGCAATAATGAACTTATAATTTTTTTTCATCCATACTTATTTGTGTTCTTTCTTACTCAGCAATAAGAGTTCATTGCTAGTCCAAAGTCTCTACGGAAGAACACCAATAAATAGGTATATGAAATTTGCTTAGACAATGGAAATATCTTATTACCTCCGTGAACTACAGCTTTGACATGATACTCAATGAAAATTCTTATTTCATTTTCCTTTTGTAAAGACTACCTACCTACGACTTCAATTGTTCAGTACTCAGTTCTTTTCAATATGTACTGAAAAATATATCAAAATTCATTATTTCTTTCTATCGCCAAATCCCATAACAAATTTCTAAACTTACGCAACAACTAAACTTACGCAATCAAATCTAAAATTACAAAGGAAAAAATTGCTTTCCCAAAACTAACAGAATTATTATACAGGGTGGACCATTAATAACACAGGCACACAAGAAAAATGTCGAGTGCTATGTATTCTCATGCATTTCGACCCGTTGAACACGAATCCGATGTCTGCTTTGCCGGATTGGCCCTTACATTTTTTCTAACCTAAAAACCACCTTAGAAATGCCCGAAAAATTCCAAACGAGTAAATAAAAAGTTTAAATGAGCTGATCACTATACGTGATTTGGGGCGCTGAAACTGAGGTCAGAATTAGCCGATCAGTTAGGAATTTTGACATAACCTCAAATAACACCTAAAAAAATCCGAAAAATCCAAAACAAATAGATTAAAAGCTTCAACCTAGAACTTTAAAACTAACAACCTAAAGCAAGAGCATTACACCAAGAACTTTGAACCAAGAACTCTAAACCTAACATAACCTAAGGCAAGAGCTCTAAACCAAGAACTTTAAACTAAAAATTCTTAACCCAACATAACCTGAGACAAGAACTTTAAATAAAAAACTTAAACCTATTATAAATTAAGATAAGAGTGTTAAGTTTCTAAAGCAAGAACCATTAAGGTTTAGAGTTCTTTGTGTAAAATTCCTGCCTTAGAATATGTTACATTCAGAGTTCTTGGTGCAAAGTTCTTGCCTTAATTTTTGTTAGATTTTGTTTCTTTATTTAAGGTTATTTGTGTAAAACTTTCGCCTTGTTTTTAGTAAATTCGATGTTCCGAAATATCGAAAAAAAAAAAAAATCAACGATAAAATAAAAAAATATTTATCTAAAATGTTATAGTGTGGAAATAGTGGATACAGGTTTTCCATGGTACCTTGCATCATATGTTATATGATGTTGGACAAATGGAAAGAACGTTAAAAAGTAAAATATAAATATCCAACAATATGGAAGGAGCCTGGAATTCGTGAAGAGTGTTATTTTTGGCAGTACAAATGTTTCCGGAATTAATGCTAAAAAAGGGTCAATGGAAACTGATTGTTCCGAAAGTCAAGATGACAGTGAATATGAAGATAGTGAATGTGAGTGTTTGATAAGAACTAAAACTTCCAATATTTGGTGAAATGCTAAACTTAATAATGTTATTCGAAATATTGATCTATCTGATGGTAGGGAAGAATATTTAGTGGGGATTATGGAAAAAGACAATTTAGGATTAAATGATGTTCGTTCTAGCTCATACGGAAAAAGAGAAAAAGACTTTAGAAAATATTTTACACAAGGAAAAGAACACTTACTCTTATATTGTCATAATGAAGAAGGGTTGATGAATACACTTAAATCTATCACATATAGATTTTAGATAAATATTTTTTATATTATCGCTGATTTTTTTTTCGATTTTTCGGAACCTCGAATTTACTACAAACAAAACAGAAGAGATTCGCATGATTTACACAATTGTGCAAATTTCTTGTAGCCCTATACTCATAGGAACCCAAGTTTCCCACTTCGCTAGAGCTGCGGTTGCATGATGACGACCCCCGCGGTCCCGCTTTCCCAACCTGACGGCCGCCGATACTGGAGTTTCCCTCTCCTGGATCGTAAACTCTTTCTTTACTTTTGCCATGACGGGATTTTTCCTACCTAGGAACTTAGCCGAAATAAATCGTTGCCTGCCGTCACCACGTGGAGGTGTCCTAGGCGCAAAAATAGAAAAAGAAACAAATGGCATATGACAATCAAAGAGAATAGAGAAAACTATACAATTCTAAACAGCTCTAAGAAAAAAAAAGCAAAAAATTTTCAAAGGAGGTAGGTAAATGTTAAGACCAATTGGTTTTTTCTAAAAATATCACTGTTCAGTAATATTTTCCTTTAGATACTTGAAAATTTAAGTTATCCATCTCCGCTTACTAGGGTTGATGAGAATATATGTTGAAATGATATTTCTATATAAAGTTTGCAGATTGCGCCTTAATTCTGACTACGATATTGTGTTCAGCTCGTGAAAATACGTCGTATATTAAAGTCAATTTCGGGCTATGATTCAGTCATTTTTTGTACGTTTTCATCTTAAACATAGATTTTACAAGATATTCGATCGTCGCGCATAAATTCTGACCTTGGATTCGGTTTCAGTGCTCCAGATTACGTATAGATATAGTGATCAGTTTATGTAAGCTTTTTATTTACTTGTTTGTTATTTTTCTGGCTGTTTTTTGAGGTTATGTCAAAATTCCTAACTGATCGGCCAATTATGACCTTAGATTCGGTCTCAGTGCCCCAAAATACGTATGGAAATGGTAGTCAGCACATTTAAACTTTTTATTTACTTGTTTGAGATTTTTCGGGCAGTCTGTATAATAACCATAATAATCTGAGTTCACTACAGCGTTTATTTACCACTGACTATACTATATTTTAAACTTGAACCAATTTCAGCAAACTTAAAGAGCTAACAGCATTTCAAGAGATAACAAAACAGAAAATTACAACGATGAATGCAAATTAAACCTGTCATCGCGGGTATCAGATAACAGTGTCAAAACTTTCTTTCATTTCAAAATTCGAACCGAGCAGTTATGTACACAACTTGATATCTTAGTAATAAGATGATCAATCTAACGTCATGATTACTATTACGAATCCCACAGGAACTTTCTAGTAAATACAATTGTTTATAGGACTGAAATTTCAATACAGTTAACTTTAATAAATGTAAATTACGAATAATTTACCAAAAATGTATGCAGCTCTAACCAGTATGATGTTAGTTTTATTATACCGAAGGGGACTTTTATTATATCAGAGGGAGCCTAATCTGAATTTTGAATCAAGGAAACGGAATTTCTTAGAACTTTTTCTTATTTACAACCTCTTAAAAGACGTTTTGTAATCTATGCATTATTCCAGATGGCATTGCATTGCTGTTTGGCAAGCCTGGCTGCATCTCATCACTCACAGTGATTCCCTCCATACGATAAAAATAAAAAAGTCACGTCAGTATTCTTCAACATTTATAATTAATACATATATACCTATTTGGTAACTTTTCGAGTAATTTTAGTATTATGTAGGCACGTCACGATTTTTGTTATATGTACTTGTCCAGTAATTATAAAAATTTCCAACACAGAAAATATTATCTGAGATTTTCCTTCAGTAACTGTAAGTGGAGGGGTTATACATCACAAAACCATAAAAATCCGTTGGGGGGGGGGGGGGGTGCCACAACCCCCCAAAAACGGTGAAATAAGCCTTATTTTACTGATAACTTGTTAACCCTTGAAGATATAAAAAAATTGCTCACCATAAAAAAGAAAACTTCACTAATTTCCTAAAAAAAGCCCTATTGCAATTTTGTTGTATATGCGATGGTTTTCGAGAAAATGATATTGAAAAAATTCCAAAATTTGTATTTTTAATGCGCACGAATTTTCGTTCATTTGAAATTTTTTGCGCGCGGCCTATAGAAAAAATTGAATTTCTCGAAAACTAAACAAGCTAGGAAGAAAAATCAAAATGGGTTTTAAAGCGGATATAAAATACTCTCTTGTGTTGCCATTTTTGATGGCTATTGATATTTATTGGTATATAAAAATAATTAATCACAGGCCCATAAAAAATAACTGACTTTAATATAAGTTATAAATGCATTATCTTTTAGTTCAAGGTAGTACTTCAATGCAGAAAAAGTTAGGAATAAAAATATTCACATTTACAATTTACCAGCATGTTGAGGTTGGCCAAATTTTGGCCAATTTTTTTTTGCTTACTAAAAATTAAAAAAGAGACACAAACATCTTGAAAATTTGGCTCGAAAATCTCTTTTGAGTTTATATATCATATAACTATTGTTTCTAATCATTTAATAGTTAAAAAATTGTATAAAAAATCGTTAAAAAATTGAACATGCAGCCTTTTTTCAATTTTTGTTTAAATTAATCTAGCGCCCTTGTATTTTAATATTTTTGAATATACCCAGTCTAAAAATAAAGGTAAGACTTCATATTAATTCATTATACCATTTAAAATTATACTATATTTCTCAGGAAAAAAAATGCTATTGTAAAATATATTTTTTTAAAATTTGTAAATAAACTCAGATAAAAACTCAGTACTAAAGTGTTTCATTTTGTTGCTTTTGACATAATCTCAAAATTAGTAAAAATAAAGTGACTTTTATAATCTTTTATGATATAAAGTTATCAAATCTTTCATTTGCCCCTTTTTCCATAACATGTCAACAATTGGCAAGGTCTACTTAAAAAAAATTGAAAAAAATTTTTACTTACACAATCTCCAAATTACAAAACATATAGAAACTTTTATTTTTTATGGTTACAAAATAAAGTAATTAAATGAATGTACTTTATATCTGATTCTATTTTTTATAATATGTTAACAATTGGCAAATATATATTAAAAAAAAAATCGGAAAAATATCAATTTTTACTAACACGGCCTTAAAAAACTTAGAAATCTAGTTACTTTTATAATTTTATATGGTGAAAAATTGAAGGTTATAAAAATATCTTTCATTTGCTTACTTATTTTCTTAGATATGTCGACCATTGGCCGAAGATATTAACGATTATATAACGCATTTTCTAAAAATTCAATTTTTCTTATATTTTTAATATCGATTTTCTCGAAAACTACGGCATATACAAAAAAATTACAGAAGGACTTTTCTTTTAGGAAATTAGCCAAGATTACTTTTTATAATGGGCAATTTTTTTATATCTTCAACGGTTAACGAGTTATCAGTAAAATAAGGCTTTTTCCACTGAATAGGTGGTTTTTTGGGGGCCACGAGTTACTGTTAGAAACATTAGATGACATTGGTATTAGGGGAAATACATTAAAACTATTTAAGAGCTATATCACAAATAGAAAACAGCGCATCAGAATAAACTACGAAATGAGTAACACAACGATAATAAGATACGGAGTACCTCAAGGTACAGTCCCAGGACCCATTCTGTTTTCAATCTATGTAAATGGGCTGTTTTCATTACAGAGCAAAGGCAAAATCAAAGGCTTCGCCGATGATGCTGTCATGTCATATAAAGCAAACTCCTGGGAAGAACTCAGATTAAAGACTGATACTGACTTGACCAAAATCAAGAACTGGTTTGACCATAAATTATTAACAATCAACTTCGAAAAAACGCACTATTTTCCTTTCAGCTGTAACAACTCCCGCAAACCATCATTTGAAAGTCTTGAAATAAACGTACTTGGAACGTTGTACACCATATTACCTGTAGAAAACATAAAATACCTAGGCATATTCATAGACTCTTATTTAAGATGGGATGCTCACATGAGCTATCTGATAAAAAAAATTACAAACAATTATCTATACCTTCTAAAATCACCGTATTCTCACAACTGCACACGAGTAGTTCAGCTCCGGACTGACGGGACCGCAGAGAGGAAGCAGCCTAACGTTGCAGTAAAACAATTATAGAATTCACTTTATCCAACGGACTCGCCGACCACAACATATATCACCTATCAATAGTGCAAGTTTTCCATCTCATTGTCTATTTATCTTTAACACTAGTTTTTATATAAAAATGGGTTGTAGTATTAGTTTAGCTTAGTTTTTATTTAGTTTCTTATAAAACTTGAAGCCATATATGGTAAGTTCGTAATTCGACATACAATTCCCAAAAGTTTTTACTCCGCACTATACTCAAACTACTCAATACTCAATTAACAATCATTAAAAATTGCATTTTATCACCCACCATACCAAAACAAGTGTTAAGTCACTTATTGGGAAAAACTGTTTATTGCATCAATACTACCATTACACCCCACTCGTAACTATTGTAACTTACTCATAACTCACTGTTATTTTTCTCCCTTTCGTAAGTAAATGTTATTATTATCATTATTACATCAAATACATTTTGTTTTCAATCATTAGCAGGTAATAAAGTAATTTGTAGTTATTTTTCACTCTTATTTGTTCTCAACAAAAGCATCTAATTTTTAATATGTCATCCTCACATTTCAATTCAATAAACTAAAATAGAGAAAAAATTACCAATCCTAATATGGCAATATTACTTTCCTTTATGTCACACCAGATTAAAAAAGTTTTTCCTCCGAATATAGTCAGCCTATTGAAATAACAGCTATAAACTGTAACGGGGCGCACATTCAGTCGTTTTTTTGTGGGAATAGAGTGGCAGATGTCGCCAAATACTCTTATTATATCAGCTCCTCATCTGCCGATAAACGACGAAGTTTCGTACGTTCCCTTGCATAGAGAAATAGGCCGTTGACAGTTTGTCATATCGTCTAATAAAATAAAATGCTTCAACTTCAGCTAATGGTTTCCCTTGCATTAGGCAGTCAGAATGGGTGCTCAAATATATCGATATGTTTATATACTACTCACTTCAATTTTCTCTATTTGTCCTGAATATAAGAACGGAAAAATATACAGATGTTCTGATTTAAATGTAAATGGTGTGAATATTGGTTAAGAAAGTAAGTATTCTTAATAGTGGAGTCAAAGTAAGCTTAAGGAAGAATAAGCAATTGTCTTATTGCAGCGACTTTATTATTTTAATTTTTTTTTAGGGGTAATAACAAGTTTAATGAGTAGTTTTGGATAAAATCTGTTTATTGCTTCGTATAAAATTGAAACACTTTGTTGCAACTAAAATTTTGCCACGGGATGGCAATTTTTTTTTCAAAATGTAGGTTTGTACTGGTATTTTAAAATGGGATTAATAAAAAAATATATTTTAGCACGATCGAGCTTTTTTGTCTACTTACAACATCTCTTGCCGAAAAGTAGCTTATCTTTAGTTATTGCTAGGTCAAACTCGTCGGTAAGTAATTTACTTACCGATGTCTAAACTGAACGTTAAGTAACATTATTGTAATATATATGTTATTTCACAAAAATAAGGACAAAAATATAAGGAAGTTTCTATTTCTTTAAAAAAGAATAACACTATTTTCTGCATGATGGTATTAAATTATACTTCAGTTAGAATAATTTAATTTCTACTAATAAACGAAAAGTAGAACTTGCCGCGAAATATAGACGTCACTTTTTAATCTTCGTTTATTTAGTTGAACAGTCGAGCCAATGAAGGTTTTCACTTGTTAATTCTCAGCATGATGATTCTTTTTTTAAAATGTGTCTTTTTTAATATTATTCAAAATCAGAATAAAATAAAATGCTTCAAGTGGCGCAAATAATTATTTATATTGTTTGAGCAATAATAATAATATTTACAAAAAAATATATTTTAAAAATTTTTCTTCGCCATATTTATAAAACATTGAGTTGTTTTCATTGAAAATTTAATTTAAAACATGTTTCTCACAGTCGGGTTTGGTAATTGTTTATATTGTTTAAACAATAATGACAACCTTTACCGGAAGAATCTATTTTTTTATGTTTTTTTCCCGATATTCATGAAAAAGTTAATTTAGCCCAGTGTTTGAATGATTTTCAGAATTCTTATAAAAGCGATTGACGTATTTGGACAGTAATTAGGGAATGGCTCAAGGAACAAAAGTTATATAGTGCCGATATGTGCTTTTACCCTGGGGGTGGATGCCACCCCTTCTCGGGGGTGGAAATTATTATGTTCAACGTAACTGCAGAAATCGATAGAGGAATGAATTTTAAGCAATAAATGAAATTCAATGCTTTTTCAGTTATTCTTGATAGAAAATGTTGATTTTTCCTCTAAAAAATGCATGTTTTAGAACGATTTTTCACTAATACCTCGAAAACTTTACGTTTTACCGAAAAAATTATTATAAGCAAAAATTAAGCCTACGAAATACCAAATCAATTGGCTTATTTTTTATTTCTGTGGATGCAATACGAACCGAGTTATGGCTCGTTGAATGTGACTTTTTGTTCGCCGCAAACTGAATTCGAACCTTTCAACGTTAAATAACGGAAAAACGAAATATTTTTGGTGAAAAATATTTTTAAAAGTACTTAAAAAGACCTTCAAAATGAACTTAGGTCAAAGTCGTTAGAATAAAAATTAACGGAGTTATTATGAAAATAAAATGGTTGTCTCGTTCTTTCGGAGGAAAAAATCAGCAATGTAACCAATGGCTTCACCGCAAGAATTGAAATTGAATGTAATTCATTTACAAATTACTTTACTTAAGTTCTGGCAATATGTTCTAGAAGTTTGACTGGTTTGGGATACTTAAATTTGAAAAAAGTTTGTTTCAAATTTGAAATGATTTTTGAAATTTCTTTAAAAAATTTCATTTTTTCACAATAATTCAAAACTAAAGAAGATACGTAAAAAATGCTACAGTACAAAAATTGTGTTTTTTTTTTATTGAAAGTTTTGTTTTTTTTTATTTCTCTAGGATAAAAATTAATTGAGATATCACCGTTAAAATTTTGCATTTGAGTGCGATTACCACCTTCCCCGAGCCCTTTAAACTCAAAAATCTCAAAAACGAAAGGTCCAAGGAAGTTCAACTTTACAAACTTTGTAGCCCTGAAAATTCCCTGCAAAATTACTTTTGGAGCGATTGAATAGCTTAAAAATTAAGGAAGTTATCGCTGAAATACCAGTCGCATTTTTTCGGTAAAATTTTCGGAGCATGTAATTTTTTTTCCTGTATATGTCATTATTATTGTTTAAACCATATAAATAATGATTAGCTTCAAAGTATTTCAAAATATTTCTTACACTAAATTTTCAATAAAAACAATGCGTTTTTTCATGAATATCGTGGAGAATGATAAAAAAAATAATTTTTCCTGCAAAAATTGTTATTATTGTTTAAACAATATAAATAATTATCAACCTCGACTGTGAGAAACGTTTTTGAACTTAAATGTTCAATAAAAACAACTCCATGTTTTATAAATATCGCGAAAAAAATTTTAAAAATATTTTTTCCTGTAAATATTGTTATTATTGTTTAAAAAATATAAATAATTATTTCCGCCACTTGCGATGTTTCTGATTTTGAATAGTATTAAAAAACACACATTTAAAAAAAAAAGAAATGATCAAAATCGGAGCTGCTGCTGAGAATTAAGAAGTTTTGGCGGTTTTTAGGCTTCATTCACTCGACTATTAAGGAAGAATAAGCAATTGTCTTATTGCAGCGACTTTATTATTTTAATTTATTTTAGGTGCAATAACAAGTTAAATCAGTAGCTCTGGACAAATCTGTTTATTGCTTCATATAAAATTTAGACAATTTATGTTGCAAAACTAAAATTTTTCCTTATTACGTTCGATTCTAGCAATCGTGTGAAAAAAATAAATGGTTCGCAATAAAATTTGGAATAAAACAATAAATGAACTTTCTGATAATTTGTTAAATTCAATAAAAATTAAAATAGTTTAAAATTGCGGCAGGAGAGCATTTTTTTGTTCAAAAACCACATCCTATATTAAATTTTTTCAGGCAAAATTATTGATATGTCTTCAGGAAGATATATCAATAATTTTGCCAAATAGTTTTCAAAAAATTAATATAAATAGCTCCAGTCAATATAACATTAAAGAAATGTGGCCCTATTACATGTTCTCCAATAAGTCCTCCTCAAACGTTCATAGATCATCTGTCATGGTTATCAAATTTTGAAAAAGTGAGGATTTGTAATAATGGAAATTGTGCCTATTAAAAATTCAATTTTTATGAAAAGTTGCCTCATCAGTGAGTAAGACATTATTGAAGAAGAGTAAAAGAAGAAGAATAAAACGTCTACTTAGCCCTACTAATGAGCTCACTTCTCCCTGACTAATACGTGGATTCTCAACCGTTGAGTGCACCACAGAAAACTCGTTTTCTTCCTTCATACATGTTTTATTCTTTCATTTTTTTTATATTCTACATTTCTAGTTTCCAGGAAGTTTTTGAAGCTGTTAACATCAGAGATCTTTCTTTCTATTGGCAAGCAAACAATTTCTGTCCGACTCGCCCAAAACAAAAGTCTAAAACTCTAAATATTTTAAAATTAACACACATGAGAACTGACGACCGATAAGTACGATAAAGGTAAGACAATTCATACCGATCTGAGTTTTTATTGCTTGGCGAATAACGAAAACAACAGAAAAAATTACAAGACTGTTCCTATGGACAACATGTGGAGAACTATATATTTTTTTTCTGTTGAATTATTTGAAAAAAAAACCCTTATTTTTTTTTAAGTTTATTCTTGAATGTTGCTTAATAAATCAAAAATGATTCCAAATAGCTCCGTGGATGTACATACAAAAAAATTTCGTTTTTCATTTCTAAATCACATCGTCGAGAAATATATTGGGTGTACTATTTGAAAAAATTGAAAAAATCATCAGTTCAAAAAGTTCTAAAGTGGAAAGTAATTTTTGGCCACTCTGTATATTTTTAGGAAGTGAAAGTGATTCAAAAACATTAATTATATGTTTCGTAACTAATATTCACAGAATTTTTAGTTAAAATCCATAACTGTTTTTCTATATACAGGGTGTTTCAGCTAAAATTTTCCGGGTCATTATCTCGTAAGGTAATAAAGATACTTAAAATTTGTAAACCGCGGATAATTGACACCAAAAAAGGTCTTAAATAACTGCAGTTAGAATTGTTCCTTCGCAGTGCACAGAGATGGCGCTGCGGTGAGAAATTATTTTTCGATGGCTGGAATCTTGAAACAAGATTCATACGATTAATAAATAAATTATGAATAATTTTGATTATGTAAAAAATTTTGTAAATACCAGCCGTTTTGGAGCTACATGAATTTTTTCCACCACCAGTTTTTTGTCCCTGTAAATTTTGAAAACTCCTGTAACTTTTCTGTTTATCTTTTTAGAACACCAATTATTTAGAACTTTTATCTTATTATATTCCATACTTCTTATATTATTACATATTTTGAAAATTTGTACTAATTTCAAATTTTAAAAATTAGTTGCATTTGAAAAATTCTGAAAATTATAAAAATTTTCAAATATGTAATAATATAAGAAGTATGGAATATAATAAGATAAAAGTTCTAAATAATTGGTGTTCTAAAGGACAATTTAAAATGAGTATGAGCTGGTAGCAATGTAACAAGTGCCCCCGCACCTACCGAACTAAAATGGCTTCCATGAAATGTCTCGTATGCTGACTGTCTTGTGTACAAGGATATAAGCTCGTGGACTCTGCATGGGGTGAAAAAAAAAATTATTTACCCCTAAATGTTTTATTTTTTTTCTCACCTCCTATTTGACGGATCGCTTTGTAATTTAGCATAAATAATATTAGTATTAGGAGAGTTTTTTTAAAAAATATTACTCTTCTATGATGATTTTATGCATTAAAAAAAATTAATACATTTTTTTCAATGGCCTGAAGGGTGACTACCCTGCTTGACACTATTACCATATTTTGATATAATATGTATTTAAACTGTAACTATAACATATAACAGTTATAGTTTTATTAATGCGGTGGAACAGGATAAAAATAAATAAATATTATCTGAACTTGCAATATTACGAGTATATTATCTAATATTTAGATAGGTAATCATACAATTCATTCAGACAAGAGTAACTGAGTGATGCAGAAATTGGACCCATATTGCGAGCAAAGGAAAAAGGAACCCGACCAGAATGGATGTATCAAACAAAGGAGTAGGATTGAAGGCTTTGTGGACGCAATGGGATTCACTTAGAGCATGAGACAGGCTTTTTTATTATTACATATGAACATCTATAAGACTCATTTTATTAACCATTAGGAACATGATAACTCATAAAAAACAAAATAATTTATCCAAGTCACTTTCCTCATCTAATTGTGGCAGTAAAGAAAGTTTTATTGGTTAATTCGATTATAGTACCTCCAATTTTTTCACATATTATACATTGTTACTGTTTTTGCGTTTTACATTAAGTGAGCTAATTTTTCTCTCAGAACTATTGCTATCAGTTGCAGAACTTTCCATTTCGTGCATAACACTAACTACTATCTAAGTTTTTTAAAAAGGGAAAAATTAAGTATTAGGTAGAATACAAATAACATAAGAAAACCACGAGTATGATACACACACTTAAAATTTCGGGGATAAAATACTATATATGAGAACGTAACAGTATGAGATGGAGCTACGGAGATTTGTAAGACAGATGCGGCTGCGGCACAGCGGGGGCGTGAGTAGCCAGTGGTCCGGCAGCCAAATGAAAAATAACTTATTTTGTGTTTTTAGTGCCTCTTCAACTGCCACAGCACGCACTTCTGACCGCGGGGTGTCTTTAAAGGCAGCTTCTACTTCGAGGGCACGCACCAAAGCCTCGCTAATACTTTGAAACCGTGATATTCTAAGAATTCGCCCGACCTCTTCGGCCCTGATGCCATCTAAAAAGGCTTCCACGGCTAGTTGTTCCTGAAATTCTCTTCGTGCACTCGGATATGCCAGGTGTGTCAGTCTCTCTATCGCAGCTTCGAATTCTTGTAAGTTTTCCCCAACCTTTTGCGTTATTAATTTTAGCTGAGCCTGGTATAATTGGGCAAGGTGTTGGTCACCATATCTCAAGTTTAATGTAGCTTCCAAGACTTTGAAGTCCCTTTGTTTCTCCACCGGGATAGTCTGAAGTAACTCTGAAGCTTGGCCCCTTAGCGCCAGAACTAATGTCATAGCCTTTTCCTCCTTACCCCAGTTATTCGAACTTGCAGCCACCTCAAATTGTCTCTTATACGTTGTCCACGAGCTTTGGCCGTCAAATGAGGGAGGTTTTAAACGAGGACCTGATGATGCTACCAGCTGGCCTCCTTTCTCTCTCAATTGTCGTTTAAGGCGCTCCACTTCTCCTTCGGCCTCACTCATCTTTTCTTTGATGTCGCTTACTTCCCCATTGACTTGACTGACTTCTGTCTTGACCCCACCAACTTTATCTTCGACCTTGTTTATCTCTTCTTTGATTTCGTTAGTGATTGAATTCATAGCGTCTTGTTGGATTTTCATTTGATCACTCAGGATTTTCCTCAGTTCTTCCTGGCGTCTTTCTCGTTCTTCTTTCTCCTCTTGACGCCTTATTTCCAGGTCTTCCATTATTTCCTTCAATTCGTGTCTTTCATCTTGACGCCGCCTTCCTTCCTCTTGACGTCTTCTTTCTTGCTCTTCTTTCTTCTTGACGTCGCTTTTCTTCTTCTTCTTTTTCTTTGCGATGTCTTATCGGAAGTGAAATAAATAAACATGAATGAATTATATGATTACCTCTAAATATTAAATAATATACTCGTAATATTGCAAGTTCAGATAATTTTTATTTATTTTTATCCTGTTCCACCGCATTAATAAAACTGCAACTGTTATATGTTATAGTTATAGTTTAAATACATATTATATCACAATATGGTAATAGTGTCAAGCAAGGTAGTCACCCTTCAGGCCATTGAAAAAATATATTAATTTTTTTTAATGCATAAAATCATCGTAGAGGAGTAATATTTTCTAAAATAAATTATCCTAACAGTGATATTATTTGTGCCAAATTACAAAGCCATCCGTCAAATAGGCGGTGAGAAAAAAAAACATTTAGGAGTAAATTATTTCTTTTTCCAGCCCATGCAGAATCCACGAGCTTAAAACTTTGTACACAAGACAGTCAGCATACAAGACATCTTATGGAAGCCATTTTAGTTCGCGGGGACACTTTTTACATTGCTACCCGCTCATACTCTTTGACTTTTCGTGAATCGTTCTGAAATTTTGATATCTTGTAGTGCTAGTATTCCCGATGAAAAGTTTCAGGTCAAGCCAAGTTCAGCTTAATCCAAGATTAAAATCCATGGTTCCGATTGCTGTAACATCGTAACCTTGGTTTTTGATCTTGGGTCAATCTGAACCTGTCTTATGTTGTTTTCAATATATTTTAATATGTACCATAATTTATAGAGATGCCTCATCCCAGATTACGTAAAAGAAGATCACACAAATGGACGTATCTCTCTCGTATTTCTTTAAAGAAAGTACATAATTTTATGCATACCCATTAAAAAGTAAAAAAGTACCAAAATTAGTAGTTGTGCCCTAAAAATCTGGCCTTATTTACATAATAAATGTTACAGTCTTTCCAATATATCAATAACTTTATTATTTCCTCTCTCCTAAAATATCTGTATTATATAAGTTAGCCTATACATGAGAAAACAGACAGAGCATTGTGTATCATGATGTTCCAGATCGTTTATGTACCCAATGAAAAGTTTACTCTACAAGCACAGAAAAGATAATTTGTCTGTGAATGAGAGGGTGCTTCCGCAAATTAAACCTCCCCAGAAAAGACAACGTTATTATATTCTAATGAATGACAACCCCCAGCACGACGCGTACATTGTCTATGCTGTGAATTATTTTCATTCCACTGTTGTAAAAGTATTTCCAAAACATTGATTTATAGAAACGACGCCATTGTAACTCATCTCCGCCGTAATACAGTTTCCCAAGTGAATATTTTATGATAATTTCAGAGAAAACGGTAGAACTCTAAAGAGAAGAGAAAATGTGTGAATTCACCGGATACGTATTCTATTATACTTTTTAAATTTATATTTATTTTCTTTTTATTCATCGTGAAATATTGCTGGTAATGCGTCAGGGAATGTGGAAATTTGAAGAAACTTACGAAATAGTTTTAAAAACCTGATAAATGTTCAAATTTACGCCTGTAGTTTCTAGGGTCGTAAACTTTATGACGGGCAGATGCTATAAATTTACCTTTATGACAGCGTTGTTGAGAAACATGTATTTATTATAAAAGAATGTCACTGTTAGTTTTAGAGGTTGCAATTTTATGGTATTAATAAATATAAAAGTAGTAGTGAATGCAGGCTTGCACGGACTGTAGGAGGATTGGTGTGAAATTTCCATAACTCATCCGCAAAGTCCGTATATTATATTATAGAGTTCACGTAAACTATTTGAAACTAGTGCATCTCTCACATATACTTATTTTAGTTTTTCATCTATTTGAGATCCTACAGTACCTACTTGTATATTATATTATAGGATATTACGGTGCCCATCTCTAGTCCTGTTAGAAATCCGGATATGCAATAGCACATAAAATTCAAAAAGGGGGTCGGTTCTCAATTCGACACGTATGTGTAATAATAATAATAATCGACTTTATTCAATTAATAAATGCCCTGTCGAGGAAGGTATTTACCGAGCAAAAACTTGAAAAATAATTATTATTTTTTAATGAGTTCGTGAAAGCATATAGAATACTATCCTGAAAAGTTTACATTTCGCTCGGATGCAGAACATAAAAAAAGTGAAAAACAAATTTTTTTCATCCATTTTTTCAAAATTTTTAAATTAAGTCAAGTTTGGAAAAATAAAAAATACAAATGGATGACCACGTATTTATGAACAAAAAATGTTCAAACAAAATTTATCGCTAAAGCTACGGTTTTCCCGGAAAAAATAGTCAAGTGTAACGTTATAACTCGGAGAGAGATCCATGCATGTGCGCGTTTGAATACGCATTACTGTGACACCGACGCACTGAACGAGACATGTAACACTAAATTACAATTTTTTCAATCTATATGAGTGTTGGTTCATTTAAAATATGGTAATCGTAGCTTTCTGGTGCGTTTTTGTTTTAAACAATACAAGCAAAGGATGGATGGGAAAAATTTACTTATATATACTATCACGCCCGAACTCAATCGTCGCAATGAAAAATATAGAACAAAATAAAAGCCCTTCCAAAAAATTCTTTCTTCATTGAGAACTGTTAACATGATTATTATGGTTTATTAAGTTGTAGTAGCGTAGATTCACAGAAAAGTACATGTCAAATCATTTTAATTTCCTTGCTTGATGATTTTCGTGATAAATGTTGTATATTGGAGACTGTAACTTGCCGAAAACTTGACCCATTGGAAAAAATAAAATATCACTATTTCGAAAAAAATGTATACTTTTCGAACGTTCAAACACAAATCCGTTTACTTGTAGGTATTTTTTCGAAAATATGATCAATCAAATCACGATAGGAAATTGCGATTTTCAGATCTTATTCTTATAACTATAAAAATATCTTTGATCGTTTTTAATATAAATTCTGGAACTTTTCCAATACATTAACAAATTTATAAGGAATCCATTGGATATAGGTGCAATGTGGATAGGTGTACCTGTAATAAATACAATACAGTAAAGCGTAAAAATTCATGCGAGCGATTCAGCGGCTACGTGTGGTGTTTGTGTATGCGTTCATATTTATATATTTTCCCTCCATGCTCACTATCGCTAAGAAAAATGTTAAAAATGTGTAATCAGAAAGAGAATAAAGCTTTATTTTACTCGTTAGAACTGCTAAAAATTTTTAGAGGTGCCATATATGAACTTAACCGTGCGCTTGGCCGTGCAGAGAGACAAAGTTATTTCACTATTTTTTTCCGGGAAAACCGTGGCTTTAGCGATAAATTTTATTAGACATTTTTTGTTCAGGAACACGTGGTCTATCCACCTGTATTTTTTATTCTTGCCGACCTTGACTTAGTTTCAAAATTTTGAAAAAATGGATGAAAAAAAAATGTTTTTTCACTTTTTTTTAGTTTCTGAATCCGAGCGGAATGTAAACTTTTCAGGATATTATTCTATACACTTTCACGAACTCATTAAAAAAAAAATTATTCAGTTTGCAAGTTTTTGTATGTTCTCTGTCGTCTGGGCTAAAAAGCGAACATGGAATTATTATAACAAAAAGAATATAAATTAATGTAATTACAAGAAGGACATGTACAGGGTTATTAATTATATATTGCCCCCCTTTATTTCTGTTATTACAGGAAATAAAAAAATGTCTCGTATAGAAGTTGTAGGGTTGTGTATATATACCTTAAAAAAAAACAATTGCTTGCATAAGTCACGTGATATAACAATGAAAGTTTTTTTTAATAGAAAACCCTCTATGTTTTTACATATTCTTTTAGATCTTTTTCTCCTGATTTCAACATTTTATGGTTATTGAAGGAAACGCATTAATTACTCTTAATCAGTAGGCTGTGACTGATGATACTATGACAATATTATTACTGTTTGATATTTCGTATTATTATTTGATCAAAATGAGTTACACAGAAGTAGAAAAGTTTAATACAAGTATAAAAATAAAATCCTGAGATGAATAATATTTTATAACATAAAATAACAGCGAAAATTTTACAACAGCGTCAGCATTATATTCATCAACTATTAAAATTGTTCAAAATGGCCACCAGTATTTAAAATACAAATCTTATACCTTATTAAATTATTTAAACAATTAGAAACAGAGCTATTAATTGTCTCGCTAATTTTAGTTTTAATTATTTCAACATTCTAGTTAAAATCATAATTCACTTTGTCCTTTAAATCATCCGAAGGTGTTAAATCAGGGCTGTTTGGTGGCCATGGCATTGGTCCTCCATTACCAATCCAAATGTCAAATTGTCCCATTTAAAATTCAAAATATAACTTTCTTCATTTTTGTTTGCTGTATTGATATATTTTATTCTTTTAATATTATCAGTTTCTCTCACATGACCGTAAGTATTTAAGGATGTGTTTTCACCAGGAGCCTGACTATTTGGGTATAATGCTTCATAGTGACTATATAGTGATTTTCCAACGCTCGGAAGCGTTGGAAAAAGGTCAGGGATTGGTTCAGAGTCATTGCTGCATCTTTTTTTGAGATGTACTACTAAGCATCTGAGGATGCTTATTATCTGAGTGGTACCATAATTTTTTTTGGAGCAAGATACCGCCATGCAGCCGCTTTATTGAGAATCACCCCCTAGGGGGTGGCAAAGAGTTAGGAATTACTTCAGGGTGATTTTTGCACCGTCTTTTAAAGTTTTCTGTTCATCTAAGTAGTTCAGAGAAGTCAAATCCTTCATCTAAGGTTTTTCTAGGCTGAATGATACAAATATTATTTTATAGAAATGTGGTAGTTTTGAGACTTTTAATCTACAGAATCAGTAGAACACCATGTCAATAATTGGAGAAATTTGATGGACGCTGGATTTTCATTTGTGATGTGCGGGGTCCTTTATTAAGCTTTAAAACCGAGTGTCATAACACCCACTTGTTATTTAAAATTTTCCCTGCTTGAAGGTTGAATCAGCACGGATAAAATCATTTAAATAATGCGCCCTTCCTCCGGAACCAAAAATCGGCGGATCCAGAAATGTTTTCTTCTTGTATTAAAAAAGACACAAACAGGGTTAATCTGTTTTCACTGTTCCACTCCGTATATTGCAATCACTCGCCTGAGTTGATCGAGTTAAATTAGAGGACGCCACGGCGGCGCATTACTTTACCAATCTGATTCTTGACACCTTACAGTATACTGAAAGATATATTGTAACACCTCAGTCACTGTTTTAAATGTAAAACTGACCTACTTTTGAGGGAAAACGGCTCGGTTAGCAGCGGTGTGAATAGAGAAAATAAACTAAATGTACACAGAACAACAAAAGGCAGAAAAGAAAATAAGCATCCTCGGAAAACTAAACAGTATTAACTGTCCGTGGTATCTTCGACGAGAAGAATGAAAATAAACAAATATCAGAGTGGAAAGACTTGGATTGAGTCGACTGAATAGGATTTAAAAAATATTTCATTTTGCCGGATTGTGTAAAGAAGGTCATTGTAGTAAAGTGTTATTGTTGTTTAGATCCTGAAAACATTTAAAGTGGATTGGAATGCAGAATTTTATACAATTTTTTCATCGTAACATTTACTCTCAGAGTTCAAGCTCGTTATTCACTCAATACAAAACACCAATTATCACTTTCATTTCAAGAATGGACACATCAATGTTGAAATAAGTGCTAAATGAATCACAGTTGTTTTGTCTGTGCTACTATTTTTGAATAATAAAAAGCTAAAAAAAATAATTTTATCCTCTTAAAGCCATTCATATCATGATATTTGAAGTAGGATCATTATGCCTGGTAAAACTCGTCTACCTAGCTCATCTGCTATAGTTCCCACATTTTTAGTGTTACAAAGTAATCTCGGCACCAACATCATTTGTCTGTGACTGAGGTTAACAATGAATCCAATAGCGGCTTCACTGCATCACTGCCTCCTTATATCTTAATACTGCTAAGACTTAACAATAAATAACTATAATAATATATTTACTTCAATATGAAAATCACTTAGTGCAAATTTTTTTATTTATTTACTGCAAATTTACAATCTACTTTTAAAGAAATACAAAGTAATAAGTAAATATTTTCTAGAGGATTCGACTTGAATACCACCCATTGATGGTTTTCTGAGGGTTCAGCTGGCTAGGTCTTCTGGCGACAATCTCCTTAGCCTCCTTCCTGCGAGTGGTTGATGAAATCGCTCATTTACGAGCTGATTATCATAGTAACCAGCTCGTAAATGAGCTATTTCATCAACCACTCGCAGGAAGGAGGCTAAGGAGATTGTCGCCAGAAGACCTAGAACTGACCATAGTCAGTACTAAGGTTCCGGTATTTGATTGAGTATGGAGTGACATAAATTGAATGTCGAGATCATTACGAAGAGTTTGATTTGAGACATACCTCGGGGCATCACTGCTAGCACATACAGTTCAGTAGAACCTATATCTAAGCTCCGACCAAGCACTATTATAATGACCTTAAGCACAGGCGTAATTTGGACCATATTAATGAAAACGTTCCATTAGACATGTGATTAAAAGACAACCAAGATATAGGAGAAGCTATTCAATACCTAACAAAATAGATCCAAGATGTATCGTATAAGGTAACTCCAAAAATGCATAAGAAAGTGAAAAAAAACCACAACCTCCCACTGCACATCAAGGAGCTGGTCCATGACAAACGTAAAGCTCGTCGCAGATGGCTCCTAACTAGAAACCCGATAGATAAAACACATCTAAATAGATTAACGCACAACCTAAGTTAGGCTATACAGGCAGCGAAAAACGCAATATTTAAATCATATATTATCATTATGAAAAGCTACAAAGAAATTTAAAAAACCGTTAGTTGCTATACCACCAATTAGATGACCTAATAGAACCTGGTCTAGATCAGGTATTGAAAAGGCAAACGAGTTTGGAGAATACCTTGCCAGCGCATACACCACACCTCAAATCAACAACAATGACGATGCCGAAATTGAAAACTGCCTCTATGCCAGTTATCACCTCCAATAAAACCCTTCTCACCAATAGAAATTCGCAAGGAAATAGGACTAATTAATTCACATAAAGCACCAGGATACGATCTCATAGTTACAGAAATATTAAAGAACCTTCCAAGAAAAATAGTTGTACTAATAATAAATGCTGCCTTTATGTTACTTTCCCGTTCAGTGGTAATATGCGTAAATCAGCATGATTGCAAAACCTGAAAAGCCCCCAATGGAAACCAACTCATACAGAGCAATCAGCCTCTTACCTATTATGTCCAAAGTATTCGGACGACTCATCTTCAACACAATAGAAGAGGCAGTGCTCATTAATAATTTAATCCCTGAACGCCAGTTCGGATTCAGACATAATCATTCTACCATCCAGCAATGTCACAGAATTGTAAATAAAATCAAAGAGTGCTTGGAAGAGAAGAAAATGGGTGCTACAGTCTTTCTTGCCATACAACAATCTTTTGGTAAAGTTTGGCATCAGGAAGTATTATACAAATTGAAAATGCATCTTCCTGGCCTAGTAAAAATGGAGCATTTTCACCAGGCAACTGTTAATTCTACATTATTTGTAACTAATTAAACATTACCTGCAAAACTTTGTAGACAAAACATTGTCTACAAAGTTAGTGGGCATGATCATAAGATACATTTAGACTCACATCAGTTGGTTGTCCATTTTTTACACCAAACAGAAGACTGTAGATTTTCTAACAAATGCTAATCTAGAGTAATCTTTAATCTATTCAAGGAGATTTATATCGTTCAGAAAGGGTCTTTAGGCATGAGGGATTCGTTCCAGTAACGACCATATATGAGACTAACAAGAAGGCTTACTTCTGTGATATCCTTTTTCTCTGTTATAGTAAAAACGGACTGGTCCTGGAACAAATATATTTTTTGGCAACAGATTGCCTTCACCAACCAACTAACTTGATGTAACGTACCTGACATGCGAAACTTACCATCAATTTCATCCGGTCTTCCGAGAAAGATCTGACACAGTCTTAGCAGTTCAGTGTTTAAGGAGGTTCTTAGTATTAAACAAGTTATCAAATTGTATTTATCTAATCCCGATCATTATTTCTGGAATCCTTGGCCAAAACACATATCTAAAAATACTGGAGAACGTGACTTTAGTAATATGGTATCTGCAAGCAACCCAAACAAACTCTTTATCAAGTACGTTTTCAATTAAAGATCATGTACCCAACTTTAACCCCCCAACTTCTTCTTTCATTTCACTTACAAATCCTAGCGAGCTCAATATATGCTTAGAATGTGCTAGTTTTTGATATACATAGCTGTTTTGTGATGAAAGAACAAAAACGAGTTTGTAGAGAATAATTAAAAAAACCCTTTCTTTACCCATAAGAAGTGAACCAACCAATATACACAATACACATCAAACTTCTTATTATGCTTCTTAAAAATTTAGTTTCTCGTGTCATAAAACGGATGTTCCTATTAGTTGGATTGTCTAGAATCATTCTTAAAAATGTTTGTCCTGTGATAATACACATGTCTGACTAAATCATACAGGTATTAAAAAGGAAAGGCACGGTACACTAATTTTTTTCACTTAACAAGAACTTGATACTTGATTATATGGGGTCGCTGATATGTGTGGAAAAGATCGATTATCTCCTAAAGTAAGATATATAGCGAAAAATGTTAAGATACAAAAGTTTATTACAATAAAAATTAAGTATAGTAAGTAGTAATTAGGTATTAAGAAAATTAAGTATACATGATCAGTCAAAAAGCCATGACGAAACAAAGTAGCTTTTTCTTTAATGGAACACCCTGTTTATTATTCCATATTTCAATTTTTCTCAAAAATCTAAACAGAATTCATATAACACATCATATACATAAACTAAGCCGTTTTCCAAATATCGAATTTTGGAAATAACTTTTTACTACTCTTAAATTTATTAAAGAAAAAGCCCGAAATGATGGATATTTATTATGGAAATTCCACAAGGTGGAGGATGTGGATATGATTAAATTTTAATATTAATTTTGTACAGAAAATAAAAAGCATAATTGTTCAGGGTTGATAAAAATGCATGAAACAAAAAAATGTTTTTTAATGAATGTCCTTTAAATTTTATGAAAACAATAGTTAGACCAGAAAAAAAAAAGAGATAAAACAAGTTTTAATAAACAACAAATATTTTCTTTGGAATTCTTTTTTATAAGGTGCTCAAAGTGTTCACAATTTACCTACGGTAATGAATTCGCTGAACAAAATTTTGTAGTGAATCTAAAAGGTTGTTGGAATAGTGGAAATTTCATGCCTTCACCTTTCTCGCAACTATTCGATATTTTGCGGCCTATTTCTGTAGACTACATTTTTTATGTGACCCCACCGAAAAAAGTCAAGCGGGGTTATATCGGAAGACCTAGTTGGCCATTCAATTGCCCCTGCGTCCAATACATTCACCAGGAAAAGTTTCCTCTAGATATGCCCATACCTCAAGTCCAAACTTGTTGAAACCATATTTGTTCTGCCGGTAAACTGTAATTGTTATTATTCGGGAATAATCGTCTAAGCTCTGGAATAATATGTTCTTACAAAAGTAATAAATATCGTTCAGAGGTCAAATTTCCGTTTATAAAATAGGATCTTTTGACGTGTTCACCAATAATGCCAAACCAAACATTTACTTTTTGTGGTCGTTGGGTGTGAACTTCCTCCATCCAATGTGGTCTGACCAGTACCTGCAGTTGTGTCGGTTTACGTGCCAGTTTAAACAAAATATAGATTCGTCAGAAAACAATATGTGGTTGACAAAGTTGATATTTTCGTTTAATTTATTCATAATAATTTCGCAGAACTCAATTCTAAGATCAAAATCGTCTTCACTCAATTCTTGTAACAAATGAATTTTATATGGATGGAATTTTCCTCGTTTGCAAATTTTTTGAATGAAATATCGACTCATGTTATAATTTAAAGCCCTCTGTTGTGTCGAATTTGTTGGATTTTCCACCACATCTAACATGACAATCAAAGAATTTTCTTCATTTGTAACTCTTACCGGTCTTCCACTTTTTGGTCGATCATGAAAACGCTGCAATATTTTTGAAACGGTTAATTTAGAAAGAGATTCCCGATCGGGATGCAATTCATTAAAAATATTCACTACTTGGTCACAACTTCGTCTTCTACCACCATATCTTATGATCATTAAAATTTCAGTACGCTCGGTTTCACTTAAATGTGCCATTTTGCGCGAAAATTATTCACACTAAATGTATTTTTGACATGTGTTGTCAAGATCATCACTGTTAGACAAAGGAACGAAGCTGCGTTGTTATGGAGCTAGAAACTTTTAAAGGTAACTTGATGGACTATAAACTTAATGGACTAAAATATTTTTGTATCATTTATAAGAAAATGATTTTCAAAATTCGATATCTCGAAAACTGTTAACTTTAGGTATATGAGGTGCTATATGAATTTCGTTTATAGATTTTAAAAAATGCTAAAACTTTTGTATCTTAACATTTTCGTTAACTATCTTACTTTAGGAGATAATCGACCGTTTCTATACATATCAGCGACCCTGTATAATGTAGATATACATAAGATAAACTTAACCGTAAAAATTCATATAACCGTTTTCTGCTTTGTGAGTCTCTTAAGACAACAATAAAAGTGTCTTTCTCTCCGGAAGATTAAATCCTTTAATATGCCTACTGACCAAATATTACAGAGAGTTTTCACTTCCTTTAACTTTGAATTTCTCAATTTACTGTTCATAATTTTAGAACACTCCGTATATTAATACTTGGTACCGAAAAATCAATATTATCAAAATATTTAGTGAAATATTCCATCCCGGGCTAATCAGGAGCCAAACTGAAATACGTCACAAAATAAAAATAAATCACCTCAGTCTAAACGTAGTAATTTTGCGTTTGTCATTTTACGAAACGCTTTTAGTCGTGCTGGCATAACGCCGAAAACCTTTCGCCATTTTTCTATTTTCAATTTCGACGGTGACCTTAATTCAATGTGCGAAATGTAGCATAAAAAACAATGCGATAGAGATTTATTCTAGGTATGTGATGGGCGATCCATCAAGTGAGCCTTGGTTGATTAGTCGGTTTGGTCGGTAGGGAACGAAGATTCCGGGGCTTTAATGGGGATACTGCCCTTAGTTCAACCGCGATAGCACGTAGATTGGCTCAAAGGATAGAAAGACCCGGATTATGGGATGGAAATTGTAACATATAACACTGCCACGGATCGAGAGAGTGGGAAGCGTGTAAAAAGCACGTAAAATAGAACATGTTGAGGAAATTAACTCATTCAACTTCCTCTTTACTGGAATCCCTGCGATGAAAAGTCTCATCCCATTAACGGTGATTTTAATGGTCATTAAGTCCGTTTGCCTCATTAAATCTGCTAAATTATTTTCGCTGACATTAACATATTCAAATTTGTTGTCTTTTAAATTTTTACCGGCACACTACGTTAATTATTACTGAATAAAATATTCCCATGAGATATATTTGAGATTTTCTGACACAGAATGTACAAGGAAATCTGGTATTCATCTATACAATTTTAACGAAAACAACTTTACGATTGCATAGATTTTGTTATTTTTAAATTACATGAATAAAATAATACCAGAACTATAAATAAAGCACTAAGCAAAGCATTTGATATATTCCTAGAATATAACCATACCTTTGCCAGGAGGTGTCGTTTTGTGTTTTTGTGTGTTTTAGGGTTGTGGTTTCAATACATTGGAGGGAAGTAGGGGGAAGCGTTTCCTATCTTATTTAGCTTACGATTATAAACCAAAAAACCCAAATAAATTGTCTCCTGAATAGCTGAAGATATGGAAGTAGTTGTTCTTTCTCAGTTTTTAACGTCAACCTAGGCTACACATTAATAATTTTTAATATTTTATTCTACCCTACACAGTAATAATAACCATAATAAACAATGCCTGTTGCCAGCAGCGATAGCCACATGGCGCATGGTAAAGGAATGTGTGATGGGAGGTGCAGTTATTTGTGAAATGTAACGTAAGGGAGCGTTTAAGTTCCCTCTTTTGTGTTTTTGGCTCTGGACTTTTGCCTCTTCTCAGTCTTCTTATGGAATATGTTGCCGCGTTGTGTCGTAATATGGAGTGTTCATGCTCCTCTTTTTGTGTTTCTGCTACTTCGAATCTTCTTTTTTTTTGAGTCTTCTGTTTCCCCGGTTTTCGATTGTGATCGAGTATATATCGTTGCGATTCCTTTGTGGTGTTCATTTTTTGATCCTGATCCTCTCAGTTGAGATTTTTCGCTGTAGCATGGTCTTCCTCTCTTTGGTTTGTTGATATTCTGTGCTAACGCTCTCTTCAGTAGATGTGTTGGTTCCTTTCCTTGGGTATGTCCCCAGTACTTCATTGCGTACATTTCTATCCTTTTTTTCCTCCTAATAGTGTTGATGTTTTATGTCGCTGTTTTCGTCTTGTTGTTTTTGCGAGTAGTTGGACGATGTCCCTTTCTGTTGTTTTCAAAAACTTTTTCTGTTGGCTTTTGTTGTTGCCGCGTTTTTTGACTCCATATGTCATCGTTGTCAGTTTGACGGCTATGTACATACATTTGGTAAGGTCCCATGATAGTTTGTTTTTCTCAATGATTCTGTATGCCATTTTGATTCTCTATTTTATCGTCTCTCCGTTCCAGTTGCTTCGTCAGGTCTGTTCCTAGGTATTTCAATTTGTTCGTTGTTCTTAGGGAGTATTATTCATCTATTTTGAGTTTTTCTCCGCTGGTCCAACTCTATTTTGTTGACGGGTCTCGTTCCATTATTAAGCTTTTCTTGATTTCAGTCCAGATGTGTCCTGCGGCGATTTTTTAGCTGTTTGTACTTATTATTTTTTTTCCTCCTGTCAGACAGGTGACCTGTCTCTTTTTAACGTTTTTCTTGTCGCAATTTTTATTTTTGATTAGCCATTGATATCCAGTCTAATTCTTGTCTTGTCAGTTGTTTTTCGATTTCTTCGTAGTATTTCTTCTGGGAGTTTTCGTGCTGTAGTAGAACACTCTTAGGTACTCTGTGGTGTATTGTCGTTTCCTTTACACTCTTTCTCTTCTTTCATTTCCAATTTTCCTCATAGGATTTTGAGGTCTGTATTGACTTCTACTGTCATTTTTGCCTTAACTTTTTTGATCCTTTTCTTATCTCTCTACCTACTAGGATATGATCTGTTTGTAAGATTGAGCCTCCATTCCTCCAAGTTCCAAGACAGGTTTGTCTTGTGCTCCACATGTTTGTTATTGTTGGATCAGATATGTGTGCTTTAAACATTCATGTATAGTAAATATTGAAATAAATACATAGATGCGAATGACTAATGATAGAGTTGTTTTATTATGGGAAGTTGCTCGTGAAGGAGCCAACATGCGTTAATATTTTTACCAATGGCATAGCGTTATCTGGGGTATAAGGATGTGTAATTGCAATAAAAGTTTGGCGGTCAAGGAACTGTGTAATGGAGTAGATTAAAAGTTGCCCAACTGTTACGAGTAACCTTTGTTCAGGTGAAGTGTAAGTTCTAAACTTCGCTAATAAAGTTGTTTTATTATTGCTATTATGAAAACAATATAAGGTAAAAGAGTTGCATAATATAATATTTTATTGTATTTTGACACAATTAAATTTGAATCTGATTCTTCCAGAGGCTCTATTCCATGTAGATAATCGTGGCTCTCTTCTTCTTTAGGACACACGAAAAGAGAGTAAGAGACAGACAAGATTCCAAATTAAACATCACGTCGTTCTTTTACGCATGCGTCAGCAGGTTAGGATTTCGTGATCTCTGTGAAAATTTCCAGATACGGCTTTTACGTAGATATATTATATTGTAAACATTGTACGAGATATTCCCAAACAATATAAAAATGACAAAATGATGAAATATTAGTAACATTTCATGCTCTTGTGTCATCTTGTCCATGTTTCCTTGTACAATACATAAAATCTGTTACATGTAAGAAAATGTTATAGCCAACTCCGATTTTAATGTCCTTCATAGCTGCGATTCGGGTTCTATGTTGCAGAGTCGCCAAATAGGGATTCCAAATTAAACTTCCGAGGTCAAATTTATCAAGGGAGATTTATGAGTGGGATTGCTCGTTGCTCGTTGGCTTAGAATGATGGAGTGTACAAATTCGTTTCTGCGCATATTTTCTGCAGGCATCTCATAGTAATACTACTCTACGATAATAAACCTAGTGGCAGCAGTAGGGCACTAAAAACAAAACCAAGTTCGCAAGGGCGCAGCGGTATTACGTTTTTACTGAGAACTAGGTACTTACATGACATATCTCCTGAACGGCTGATGCTATCGGAGTAATTATTCTTTCACATTTTTAATGGATTAACCTACGCTACAGAGTAATAGTGTTTTTAGTGAATTACTATTTTAATCCCTTCAACATTCAATATAATTTTGAAATGTACATACATACATCTGAAATATCAGGCATAATGTGGCATGCATTGAACAAATACAGTGCAGTGCGTACAGGTGGGGGAAATATGCTTACACAACCTCAGCATCGCATTCAAGATGCCATTTTAAAGTTTTATTTCAATAGTCAAAGAATAATTATAAGCTTGAATTTCTATGGGCTTGAAGTTTTTTTTTTTAGAAAAAAAACTAGTGGGATATTCTTAATCGGCTCTTTTAGAAACCTCTATGTACAATATTACATGGTAAAGGATTCAAAGGTGTTTGAGATAGGAGCCGTCAAAAAAAATTTTTTTTCAATTAAAAATTACTTTTATCTGTAAAAAGGATTCTCAAATGAAAAAATGCATTCTTCAATATTCCACACAGGGCCTACTGAACTTAATATACACTCATGAAAATCTTACATAGAATGCTGAGACAAGGAATGGGTCGATAATTCTTTAACTCAGGCAAGTGACATTTTTTTGGGATCAGAGTAACATATAATTTTTCTATTATAATTAATAGTTTCAAATAACTTTTATTAAATACTTTATAATTATGTTTTCCGTACTAGCCCTTTAATGAAGTATTTCCATTCTAAAAATTGTCTCATGATACTTGACTTCCTAAAAAATTAATTTTAATGATATGAAATCAACATAAACACCTTCGTCAAATTTTGTATAAAATGACAATATAATTAATTTAGGAGGGTCAGATAAACAAATGTACAATATTTCCTTATCATGTAATGACAAAAACCGAAAATTAAGTAGGTTTGTTATTGTTAACCATAAGTATTGGAAAAGAGTAGTGAACGCATTAAAGTCAAACTTAAAACTAAAGTAAATGCGAAAGTCAAGCCACTAACACCCTCACTATTAAGAGAAATTAATTCCCTTTAAGACACGTCGAAGACGCCTTAGGATATGTACTGATTTAAATTACCCCCGATTCATGTTTGATACATCAGAACCAAACAAATATAATTGTTTGATATGCTAGCAGTTCTTCTGCAAACGAGTTTCTGCCGAGATGTTAGCTTTTAAGCTCTGACCTGTGGTTTCTCAGCGTTTGCTTTGAGGTCCGCTGTGGCCATTCCTGGTGCTTGCCGCTCTGTTTGTAGAGCTATATTATCATGCTTTCATGCTTGACTAAACATTAAACACAGGACCAACTTTACATGTTTGCTCCTCTTAAATATATTGGGATTAATTTTGCGATATATATACTGAAATTTTAATATCACTTGAAAGGCAACGTGTACCTATTGGTAAATCGTCAAATCGATAACAGGCAAGTCAACCTTTAACTAACCTATAACTGAAAATACACGTTGACATAGAAAATAATAGTAACAATTTATTTTTAATGGCAATTTAGTTTTTTTCAATTGAGCTTTCATTTATTCCGCTGATAAAAGCAATTTTTAATTTGCTGATTCTGCAAGGAATCGATTTTAATTACAGCTTTTTGAAAAGTGAAGATTTTATTCTAAAAATGCTAGATTATAAATATATAGATAGATATTTTATTTGACCAAGTTACAAAACACGTTTTTGACAAGTCAAAAATAGAAAATACAAAAATATAAAAATATAAATAATGTATACACATCACTACATATACAAATACTTCACGCAATATAAAAAATACCAAAAAAAAGAACAGAAAGAAAGAAGAGGCAAGCTCCCACGAAATGGCCAGAGCATACCAAACAAGCAGAGGATAAACCATTTGTGTGTTTACAAATTCATCAACTAAATAGAAACAATGTTTTAAAATGTGTTTTTTATTAACTTCTTGAAACTATTAAAATTAAGAGTTTTACTTCATTATGAATGTGATTGTATAATTGAAGGTTTAGACAGTTTTGTTAACCTAAGACGAGGCCTGCCTAAGTTGATTCGCATATGAATGAAAATATGAGTTAGTAAAAAAAGAATTTACGTTGTTGTGAATTTCAAGTAAAGTAACATAAATGTGAAGAGAAGGAACCGGCATTATGCCAAGACTCTTAAATATTGGTAAACAGTGATCACTCCAACCACCATTAACAATTAACCTAACTGCTTTCTTCTGCAGACGAAAGATTACGGCTGCCCGGACTGATCCACCCCATAGGAGGATTGCATAATTAATATGAGCATGAAATAATGAAAAATAAGGTTAATAAGGTCTTAAGGTTTTAGAATAGAGTTGATTTTTTAGCATACGTAGTATAAATATCGAACTTGATAATTTGTGGGACAGTTGCTTCACATGATTGGACCTGTCAAGAGTGTCATCTAAAACAACGCCACGAATTTTAACACTATTACCCTTGATTTGTGAATTATTTGTTGAGAAAACGATTTGCTGGGCTTTTTCTTCATTTAATTTAAGATTATTCGAAGAGAACCAAGCACCAACATGTTTGATAGAACTAAAGCTATTCTCACTTAAGTCAGGAATATTCAAATTAAAATCAATAATGGATGTATCGTCAACATAAGCGATGCATTTTTTTTTTTTTGGTGATATAAAGTGAAAAAAATCATTGACGTATAATATAAAGAGTAGATGCCCCAAAATAGAGCCTTGAGGAACCCGACGTTTAACCGAAGGAAGTTCTGAGTTTAAATTATCTATAGAGACACACTGAAGTCTGTTGTTAGGATGGAAATAGAAAAGATTCAATGGCAAACCTCGAATACCATGACAACTCATCTTTCCAGAAGTATTTCATGGGAGACACAGTCAAAGGCCAAGCTAATAGCTACATGTTCGCTCTCTTTAAAGCCCTCAACTATGTCGCACTCTAATTTAAATACTGTCATAGTGAAACATTTATTTCTAAAACCTAATTGACGACAATTTAGAACATCATTGCTGTTTAAGTTTGTAAGTCTGTTTTTGAGAATAATTTCAATGATTTTTCCAAATATGATTGATTTGAACATTTAGAGTAGATTAGAATAATTTTCACCACAAAATGTCTGGCAAGTCGTGAATAAGAAGAAAGAGAAGAGGACTCTATTAAATTCTAAATTGCTATTGAAAATTGTTACATGTCTTTGCCGTTTGGTCTGTACGCAAGTAAGTAGGTACGTATGAAAACACTCTACAAATCTCAAAGCTTAACGGATTCTCTTGATTTTTTAAAATCACTTCTCTACTATCAGAATAGAGCCCTATTGAGTTTCACAATGAATGACTAATTTAATTATTATAAATAATTATTTACGGATGTATGGGAGAAATATCTTTTAACTCAGAATTGAATGAAATTAGGTTAAAGTAAAGTATATGTGTTTCTAAGACACCCTGCAAAATATCAGAGTTTAGTCTACATAATTAAAGAAAAATGTAGCTCGGAATTTTCGATCATTTTAACATGCGTTCTTAAGGGAAATCGTAATAGGATGACATTTTATATAAGGTGTGTTTCTGCAACAATCACGGACTAGTCAGATACACGATTGGTTGAAAAAAATTCGTGATTGGTCAGCTGGCCACGTTAGACAGAGCTTATTGGCTTTGACTAGTTTGTGATTTCTTGCAGAAACAAACCTATATTTTAAGAACCACAACTCAGAATGTTTTCTTGTTTCATACACATGTAAGTAAACGATAGAATTACTTATTTGCAAAACTCGGGCTTGATTGTCCATTCAATTTCTAAGTTACAATTAACGAAAGATCGAAAAACATGTGTGTCTCGATCTAACTTGACGAAAAAAATATTTTACTTCTATTATATTTAAAATATTTAACAACTGTCGAAGAAAAATATGATAAAGAAATACAGGTGGTTACCCCAAAAAATATATACAGGGTGGTCACCCAAAGAAAATAAGAAATGCGACGGAGGGCGACAATATTTTGCATGCAGTTAATACAACTGTCAAAAGAAAAATATAAAAAAATATAAAAAATTAAAAATTTTAAAGAACATGCGATAGGGAACGATAATATTTCACATGTAGTTAACACAACTGTCAAATATATAAAAAAATTGTACAGGGTGGTCGCCCTAAAAAAATTCATGAGAAAATGTGAGGAATAATATTTCGCATGTAGTTAACACAACTGTCAAAGAAGAAAAATATGAAAAACAAACTATGCAGTTGGTCAACCAAAGACAAAATTAAAAATATGTGACGGAGGACGATAATGTTTCGTGCAGTTAACGCAACTGTCAAAGAAGAACAATATACAGGGTGGTCAAACTAAAAAAATTAAAGAAAAAATGCGACGGATGGCAATAATATTTCGCATGTAGTTCATACAACTCCCTAGGGTGAAAAATATGAGAAATATACTGGGTGGTCACCCAAAGAAAAATTACAATGTGACGGAGCGCGATAGTATTTAGCATGCAGTTAACACAACTATCAAAGAAAAATATGAAAAAAATGTGCAGGGTGGATTTACAAAATTTAAAAAATGTAACGAAGGACGGTAATATCTCGCATGCAGTTAGTACAACTGTCAAAGCGGAAAATTAATTAATACAACTGTAATATGTTGCACCCCTTAAAATTTAAGGTTATGTTACTAAAAAGTAGGCAGACTTCAACAGATCGAATGTCTGAATGAATGTAGTGTATTTGCACCTACTCGAAAAAGAACCTACCAGAAGATTCCAAAGTGACATCTGGAATTCTCTAGAGAATGGTGGCGTCATCACAGAACAATCGAGATTTGTCATTTTTAGGTATAAAAGACCAACCGCATTCTCGGCGAGTAGTTCAGAAAGTTCAGAAAGTTCAAAAAGTATAGAAAGTGAGGTTAAGACTTCAAGGATAAACAAAGTGATAAACATTGTGATTTTTAGTCAGTAAAGTGTAAATAATAGTATTGTGAAGTATCCAGTAAATATTTAATAAAGTGTGTTAGTGGACATCTCTTGTTATAATTTTTGGAACCCACGGAATTTGCAAGGGGTAGTTTCCTAAGGGTGGAAACACGCGACAAATTGGTGTCAGAAGCGGAATTTTATGACAAGAGGAGCTCTGAAGTTGTGCTGGAGTGTTCGAGAAGTATTCTCGAGGGTTAGTGCTAACACGGAGGACTCATTTACTGGACATTGTTCGAGGGTTATTTTCGAACAGGAAAATAGTGTTAAGTGCATTTTTGAGACATTGTAGAACATTTTATTAGGACATTAGTGTGATAATTAAATCCTTTGAACTGAGAAGTGATAGAGACACTGAAAAAGACTCATTTAGTGCGTGAAAATTTCTAGAACTTTTCTATTTGGACATTAGTGGAGATTATTAAATTCTCTGAACTGGATAGTGACAAAAGACTCTGGATAAGACTTTTTCGTGCTATTTCGAGATTTGTCTGAAAAGTTCCATTACCGATATTGACGTGACAGTTAAATTTACTTTATTTTAATTTCATCGTATGCCCGTAACAACAAGAAGTATGGCATCCGATAAACAAATACAGGACTTATTCGAACAATTCCAAAAAATGATGGCGCAGCAACGGCAGGAAGACAAAGAAGAACAGGAGAAAAAACGTCAGGAAGAAAAAGAACAGCAAGAAAGAAGACGTCAAGAGGAGGAAAAACGACGTCAAGAAGAGAAAGAGGAACAAGAAAGACGACGTGAAGAAGAAAAAACCGAACTAAGAAAAATTATAGAAGACCAAGAAAAGCGACGTCAGAAAGAAAAAGAGGACGAAGAAAGAAGACGTCAAGAGGAAAAAGACGAACTCAGAAAAATAATGGAAGACTTGGAAGAAAGACGCCAGGAGGAATTAAGGAAAATCCTGAGCGATCAAATAAAAATACAACAGGACGCAATCATTTTTGTCAAAAGTGAAGTCAAAGAAGAGATAAACAAGGTAGAAGAAAAAGTAGATAAGGTCGAAGATAAAGTAGGTGAAGTCGAGACAGAAGTTAGTCAAATTAAAGGAAAAATGAGTGAGGTCGAAGGAGAGGTAGAGCGCCTTAAACGTCAGCTGAGAGAAAAAGGAGGCCAGTTAGTAACATCATCGGGTGCTCGATTAAAGCCTCCCTCCTTTGACGGCCAAAGCTCATGGACAACCTACAAGAGACAATTTGAGGCAGCAGCATCGGCAAATAACTGGGATAACGAGGAAAAGGCTATGGCATTAGTACTGGCGTTAAGGGGCCAGGCCTCAGAATTACTTCAGACTATCCCGGTGGAGAAACAAAGGGACTTTAAAGTCTTGGAAGCTGCATTAGACTTGAGGTATGGCGATCAACACCTTGCCCAATTATACCAGACTCAGCTGAAATCCCGGATGCAAAAAGCTGGGGAAAGTTTACAAGAATTTGAAGCTGCGATAGAGAGACTGGCACACCTGGCGTATCCCAGTGCACCTAAAGAATTCCAGGAACAATTAGCCTTGGGGGCCTTTTTGATGGTATAAGGGACGAAGAGGTCAGGCGAGTTCTGAGGCTGACGAGACACCAAAGTAGTAGCGAAGCTTTGGTGCGTGCACTCGAAGTAGAAGCCGCTTACAGGGATACTCCAAGGAGAGTGCGAGCTGTGACTCTTGAAGAATCGCAACCAGAAATGAACCAGAACCCCTTGCTGACTGAGATGCAGAAAATATTCACCAAATTATGCGATAAATTGGATGGCCTCGGAAAGCAGGAAAAACAACAAAATAAAGGAAAGCCGAGCGGAGGTATTAAATGTTACAACTGCGGCAAGGTAGGACACATGAAGCGAGACTGTCGACAGCAGAACTCGGAGAGTCGAGTAAATGCTGTGAATGTTGAAGAGAAGCAGGAAAACAGTACCAGGGGGGTTATGCTGGCTAGGGAATGCGGTGCCCCCAGAGAAATAAAGATTTCCCAGCTTCGAAGAATTGCAAGCAGTCTGTTGTTGCATGGATATGTGAACGGAAGAAAATGTTTGTTTACCATCGACACAGGTACTACGTCATCAATAGTACGGCCAGGATTTATATCGGGCATAAAGATTACCAAGAGGCAAAATGAAGAAGTGATCGTCCGGACAGCTACGGGGGACAGGGCTACGGTTCATGGAGAAGTAGACCTGGGTTTGCAGATTGGACAGTTAAGGTTCGACCACAGGGTCATCGTGGCTGACATTACGGATGACTTCATTTTGGGACTGGACATTATGGAACAGTATGGGTTTATCGTTGACGTAGGAAAGCGAGTCTTAATGATTGGGAACAAACAATTTATTCTGTTAAAAGTGAACGACCAATGCGAGAAAACCAGGCTGTTGACAACGCAGGCAGTCAAAACTCCTGCATTATCCAGAAAACCAGACAAGGAAGATTGCAAGCGCTACCCTCAGGTGAGAAAATTGCCGAACATGGTTGAAGTGAACACTGTCAAGGTCGATCTTCCAGACAGTTGGTCAACGAAAATTCTGAGGCGAGAGCAATTGCGCGATGTAGAAATCGGACCTATGTTGCGAGCAAAAGAAGAGGGAACGCGTCCAGCATGGAAGGATGTTTCCAACAAAGAAGTGGGGCTGAAGGCTTTATGGTCACAATGGGATTCACTTACGGTCGTAGATGGGCTTTTGAGGAGAGCATGGGAAAGCCCAGATGGGGAGCAGGTTGCCATGCGTCTAGTGATTCCCAGGTGTCGTGTACCAGAAGTACTTCAGGAAGCACATAATAAAACGTCCAGCAGACACTTCGGCATAAACAAGACATTGAGTAGAGCACGGGAACAATTCTATTGGGTTAATAGTCGCCAGGATGTGGAGGCCTGGTGTCGCAAGTGTAAGAATTGTGCTGCCCGTGGGGAACCATTTTCCATGAGCAACTACAGAAATGGAAGTCGAGAACAGCCAAAGAATGATCGAGAGCAGATGAACAGAACTAGTAACCGCTTGAAGGCTCGTTATGATCAGAATGCCAGTACAGGGGGATTCAAGGTGGGGGATCTGGTTTGGCTGTACAACCCACAGCGGAAGGAATGGAGATCCCCGAAATTTCAACCTCCTTGGGAAGGACCGTATGCTGTTATTACCCGAATTAATGATGTCGTCTATCGTATTCAACGAAACAAAAAGTCCAAGATGAAGATCGTACACTTGGATAGACTGGCGAAGTATGTGAAAGAGGCTGAATTGCCTGACCGGGACGTTCAGGCTTAAGGAGGGGGCAGTGTAATATGTTGCACCTCTTAAAATTTAAGGTTATGTTACTAAAAAGTAGGCAGACTTCAACAGATCGAATGTCTGAATGAATGTAGTGTATTTGCACCTACTCGAAAAAGAACCTACCAGAAGATTCCAAAGTGACATCTGGAATTCTCTAGAGAATGGTGGCGTCATCACAGAACAATCGAGATCTGTCATTTTTAGGTATAAAAGACCAACCGCATTCTCGGCGAGTAGTTCAGAAAGTTCAGAAAGTTCAAAAAGTATAGAAAGTGAGGTTAAGACTTCAAGGATAAACAAAGTGATAAACATTGTGATTTTTAGTCAGTAAAGTGTAAATAATAGTATTGTGAAGTATCCAGTAAATATTTAATAAAGTGTGTTAGTGGACATCTCTTGTTATAATTTTTGGAACCCACGGAATTTGCAAGGGGTAGTTTCCTAAGGGTGGAAACACGCGACACAACTGTCTAGGAAGAAAAATATTGAAAATATACAGGGTGGTCACCCTGAAAAAAAATTAAAGAAATATCATAAACAGAGAGGAAGTTTTGGTTAACACGTTGACTGCCATACGGGTTAAGACAAATTTCTCATGAGGCGCCAACCGGTAGCAGCGGTTTAACAAAATAAAATATCCCCCCAGGCCATGAATATCATCGGCTAATACACTATGAATTGACACACAATATTTTGAAAAAAAAAACTGCCAAAAAAAACGTCAAAAAGGTCTCGGTCCTTTACTACGCCATTTCGGTCTATCTATAACGATAGAAGTGTGCTGGACCGAGTCGCTGGGAGATTCCGAGATCCCGAAAAGATCCAGAAGATCCAGAGATCTCAAAAACATGGCTCGGTCTTATAGAAGTCGGCCCACAGGGCAAATATAAGTACTCGGTCTTATGGACCGAGTTGGCCTCATAGACAATAAAAAACTCGGTCATATAGACCAAGATGGCAGTCAACGTGTTAAATACCTTTATTGCTTTTTTCTTTCATATTTCTCTTCCTTGACAGTTAACTCCATACCAAATATTACTGTTCTCCGTCATATTCTTTTCCTTAATTATATCTTTTATGGAACGTAACCCAGTTATTCGTTGGTAGTAGCGTCAACTACCTAAAAAATGTTATTCTTCTCCGTGTTTCTGAAGATATAGTGCCAACAGACAGACGCCAGATCGACAGATAGACTGACGGAATTAAACGGCTTTAATTTTATAAATAAATACATTAAAAAAATGCATTACACAGAAAAAAATCTGCAAAAATATTTACGCAAAACTTCTCTCTTTTAACACTATTCATTTATTCATTTTTTTTTCTGTAGGATGACTACCCTGTATACTTTTTAGCTAAACGTGTATCAGGTTTTCGTCCTTTCAATAATGGCAACTACATTCCAAATATTATTTTCCTCTGTCGTTTTTAACAAGTTATTTTTTACAGTGATCACTCTGAATAAATTTCACTAAAAGTATGTCAGATTTCATCCTCGGTAAATGTGTTAACTACGGTCCAAATATTATATCCACTATAATTAATTTTTTTTCTTTAACTTCATGTGAAATATTATCCGTCACAAATTTTCTTTTGTAAAAATAATTTGAATGTTAGAATAATATATTCGGGGTCTAATTGTGCTACTCATTCACTGTTCGTAAATTGTTTATAAAAAGTAACTTCAAATTTAAAACAATATAGTTTTACCAATGAATTAATATTATACGTATAGCACTTAATGTATAAAACAACTTACGACGTGTGCACTTTCGGTTCCACCAATGGTTGTTAAGTGTAGGCTCTAGCACCCGCAGAACGGAAGCCTGCATCGCATAGCTCAGCGGCAATGACCCCAGGCATGTACTATATTACAGAATTTCCACAAAAATTTGATTTACGTGAGCTTCTAGCAGCTGTCAATTTAGATACATTGTACATTTTTATTTCAATGCCATTTATGTATGCATTTTTGTTAATACGTAGGATAATGTTAGACACTATCCTATATTCAGTATTGTATTAAATACTACTTAAATAAATTTTAATTGACTATCAAGCCTTTGAAACTACACATTACATATTTCATCCTTACTATACAATAATTAATAAAAGGAATTAATAATATTTAACATAAAATAATATAAAAATATATACAAAGAAATAAATTAAAAAGAAAACATTCTGCTCATTTCGAAAAGCAGTGCAATAAAAATGCATTGGGTAAGAAGCTTAAAGATTATTATTTGAGTTTCAGATACTAACACAAAAAAATTAATCAAAATAAAATCCAAGCCGACAACACAGTCCCTTCCCGGCAGCTTAAACAGAAACTTTTGGGTCAACTAGACCAAAGTCGACGGTCCCAAAAATTAAGTTAATTTATGTGTTTTCTCCCGACTTTTATTCAAATTTATGGCCACCCTCTGGCGCATTGTGAAATTGTGAAAAATAGTTTTGGAAATATCTTAACGCACATAAACAGATTAGTAAATTACTGTTATTGAATATAAATAGCCCTCTATATTATAGCTCCATAATAGAGACCGTGGAAGAGCTATAGTTTTAAGCTAAAAGGCAAATAAAATTATCGGTAATTGCAGCAAGTAATTTATGGTGGTTAGCCGAGCTCTCGAACATCAGCCGATTCGGAGTAATTAATTTTAATGGGCGCAAAGAGTTTTAAATAATATTTACTGAGCAAGGTGCAGGTATTTTAGGGTTATAAGACTTGGTTCATAAAATAATACTCTTCGATAAATTGTTTAGAATGAAAATAATTGTTCAGGTTTTGCAAATTGTGACAATTCTAGAAAATAAATGTGTATGATGAAAATAAAATAAATAAACTTTTTTAAAACACGATTTTGTTAAAATTGCGCAAAACGGGAAAAAGAAACATTTATTATGTCTGCTATCACAATATTTCGAAATTTTTTAAGTTATCTTATTTTATTCTTTTCAGTCTAATTCCGGTTAATACATACATTTGAGGAAACAGTAAATATGGTAGTAATTTTTTTAGCACTGTAGAGAGGAGGGTCCTTATTAAGAATTAAAGTTTTTGACCTGGGGGGGTACTTTAGCTACCATCTTGTTACAAAAAGGAGTAAAATGAGTTTTTCCGAAATAATTCGTTTTCAGTTGATCCTAGGGAAAAAGTAATTGTTACTAAATTTTGTAGAGGACAAAATTCTCGATTAATAATTTAAAAGTTAAAGTTTAACAATTTCTTATTCTGCTAAATATTTGTCCCGAGATCTCAAGTGTTTCACGAGAGCAGAGGACAATCAACTATTAATAATATTCTTATCTGATTGTTTTTAACTTCCATTTTCGCGCCACCTTGTGGTAGAGTTATTGGTGTGGGCTTTTCGGCACGATATTCCCAGTAAGCCTAATCTACAAAAAAAGCAGTAGGTCCTATTCAATGTTCGCTTACTTCGTTTCGATAGTCCAAGTTTTTTTTTATTTATTTATTTAAGGGCCAAGGCCTATTATTGTTGCCAGGAGATGAGCTACCTCTTCTGGAAATTTTGCCGAACCCTTCTCCGTCGAAGAGTAGGGATCTTTTACTTGCCTAACATTTACAAGGAACTGACTGCTCTACACCCCTCTGAAGGATGGTGTATTCACTACGTAATCCTCGTCTCAAATTACATAGCTTCTACGTATACACTAATATACAAGTCGCTAGAAGGTTGGACGTATTTCTCATCCAAATACCAATCGCTATGAACGTTGCTTCAAAGTAAGTATCGAAATACGAAGAAAGAAGAAGAAAAGGAGGTTTATTCACAGTTAGAATATAATATAATTGTGTGCTTCCTCGGATCTTGGCTCAGCGCCGTGGTGGTTGTAGGGCTGGACACGGCTGGACAGGGCATGTCCGGTTCGGCTTAAAGACAATGAAACAATAAGAAAAGTTTAAAAACTCCTATCTCTATAATAGGGCGAATTTAAAAATTGACAATTTGAATAAGAATAATCACAAAGAAGCTTAAAAATAGTGAAAAATAACTTAAAACTATCACTAGACACAAGCACTGAAAAATTTGGGTAGTTAACACGGGAAAAAGCTAAACGAAAAAACACGTTTGAGACAACTGGTAGTCTCCCTGCCGCACCGACAGGAAAATATGATATATAAAAAGATTTTTATTTAAAAAGTTTTAATATTTAGATATTTATCGACCAGAAATGAATTTAGAATGACAAAAAGGACAAAAAGAACAAAAAGAGTAGAAACAAAAGTTGTTATCTCTTGTTTAACAAGAAGAAAAGGAGGGGATTAAAGATGTAAAGTTGAAGAAAGATAAAATGTATAGTAGATCGAAATACGTGTAAATTCGAGAAGCCTCTACGCTCGCCCCGATAGTCCAAGTTCGTTAACATTTAATGCCTCATCGTCTGGTTCTCTGGATTGAATATGAAGAAAGGCAAGTTCATACGAAATGGCCAGAGCATATCAATCAGACAGGAGACAAACTAGAAAGGTATCAGCAAAGCGTGTTTAAAAATTCATCAACTGAATAGAAACAATATTTTAAAATTAGTTTATTTATTATATTCTTGAAACTATTGAAATTAAGAAATTTTATGCCATTATGGATGTGATTTATACAATCAGAAGATTTAGAGACTTTTTCTGCGATTTTGTTAATCTAAGACGAGGCTGTCTAAGTTGATTGGCAGACCTACTGTCATAAGAATGAAAATTTAAGTTGTTACAAAAAGAATTTACGACCTTGTGAATTTCATGTAAAGTAACATAAATGTGAGGAGAAGGAACCGACATTATACCACGACTCTTACTTGGTAAACAGTGATCCCTCCAGCCAGCATTAACAATTAATCTGACTGCTTTCTTCTGCAAATGAAAGCGTATAACTGCATGAGATGATCCACTCCATAGGAGAATACCATAATTAATATAAGCATGAAATGATAATGAAAATTAGCGTGTTCTTAAAGTTATAGAACAGAGTTGATTTTATATCATACGTAGCATAAATATAGAACTTAGTAATTTGCGTGACAGTTACTCCACATGATCGAACAAGCTAAGAGTGTCGTCTAAAACAACGCCAAGAATTTCAACACTGTTACCTTTAGTTAATGTATTATTTGTTGGAAATACAATTTGTTGGGTTGTTTTCTTCATTTAATTCAAAATTATTTGTAGAGGAACAAGTACCAGCTTGTTTGATAGAAATAAAGCTATCCTCACTTGGGTCAAATTAAAATCAGTAATAGATGTATCGTCAGCATAAGCTATGAATTTGATGATATAAAGTGAAAAAAATTATTGATATATAAGATAAGAGTAGGGGCCCCAAAATAGAGGCTTGAGGCACGCCAAGTTTAACCGGAAGAAATTCTGAGTTTATATTGTCTATAGAGACACACTGGTATTTGTTGTTAAGATATAAATGGAAAACAAGAATAAATAATAATAAGAATAATACTGTACTAATCCTTTAAATCGTTATACATGATACAGGATAAGCCAATTGGACAAAATATGTATTTAATACGTCAAATAACATATGTGGAATGATAACCAATAATGAATTTGGAAAAAAAATAGAATAAACAGGTAAAAGTCGACAGTTTTTTTAATGGTTTTCTTATATTCGGAAATTGGTTTGTATTATGTTTGTATGAGTCAAATTTAGTGATAGAAATTTAACCCATTTCTCGTTATCCATTCGAGCTGAAATTTTGCACTTAGATTTGGCTTTGAGAACAATACAATATAGTATATCTATAATCATTTTAAATCTAATATGGAGGACGCCCCATGATGGCGGCTTACTTTTATCTTCAAAACCCCTTTGACATGGGTATCAAATGAAAGGGTTTGATCAGTAAAATACAACAAGCTACGAGACGTCATTCTAAACCCAAGATGGTGGACGCTGTAAGATGGCGGATTACATTTTTCTTCACAACTTGACATGGGTGTCAAATTAAAGGGTTTGATGAGTAGAATACGATAAATTACGTGACAAAGACTAAAAAGTTAAAAATAAATGAATTAAAAAACTTGGTTCTCTTTTATAACCAAATTGCACTAAAAAGTAGAAAATAGTTGTTTTTTTTAGTGATTATAAGCTGATCAGAATAAATTTCAACTCTGTAAATAGAAAACCATTGAGCGCTTTGATTAGACGAAGCAACATTTTATGAGGGACCAATGGTTTTCTATTTACAAAGTTATTTTGATCAGTTTATAATCACTAAAGAGAAAATTATTTTCTACCTTTTAGTGCAATTTGGCTTTAAAAGAAAACCGTTGCTTTTACGAAGTTTTTTATTTATTTATTTAAAAACATAAAATGTACCTACAAGTACACAAATTGTAAAAGAAATACTAGTAAACTTAAATTTAACTATTCAGGAAGGCATCAATGTAATAGAGAAGACACATAAGATTATTTCTTCATTTCATCATTTCCATATTGTATTTGAGTGATTTCATATGTTTACATAATATTTTTTTTTTAGATAAAACTCGTCTCTGGAATGAATCGCTGTCTTTCGATCTCTGATAATAATCAACAAGATTTAACAACCTTTCGGATATAGAACTTCAGTAGTATAATAATTTACTCAAGAATCGACTAATATGTGCAAGATAGTACTCTTTTTCATAATAAATGAGGTTGAAAAAATTATCATAAAAAATATAAAGTTAAATAGTAATTATATTCAGTACGTATTAGCTCCAGGGGATAAAAACCTTTAGGCCAAACAAACAGAGCAAAAATTATTTTTATAACAAATTTAAATTAAAAAAGTCTCACGAAAGATATAAAAAGAACGAAACTTTGATGCTTTTAAGGGAATATAAAATATAACAAGCCGGGCATGTGATGTCAAGATCCGACATCCTTAATTCAAATCGAAATAAAAAACAGTTTTAAAATTGTGAATGAAGAAATTTTATTCGGTATATTATTCGTATTTAATATTTTTGTTGAACTTTTATTAGGTTTTCATTTCCAGTGAGTGAGGTACACTCGCTCTTAATAGAAAAAATTACAATTCAGTTTTATAAAGGAACCCCTAAGGCTTGAATTTCAAATTTAAATAAGCATTACTTCAAGTTATTCAAATTTTGCTGTACATCAACTCTAATACAAGGTGCAGTAGCAAAAATAGGAAAATTTGTAATGAGAGATTTCGAATGTAAGAATTGAGTAATCTTCGATTATCATAAGTTTTTACTCTTCTCGAGAACTTTTTGAAAGTATTCCAATACCGAGTTTTTGTTTGAAGTGACGGACATGAGACAAAAATTTAACGTTTCGCGTTTTCGATTGGTGTGCTTAGATCAGATATGAAGAGTGGAACTGGCTGATTGGCCTTGACCACCGCGTCCCCCTATGAATTGTGGCACTCCTAATCTAATATTAATTAGAGCTAGCTTTGACTTTTATATCAGACTTCATGGCCTTAATAAGGGCTCTTTGGTATAGCAATCTGCCCTTGGTTTCTCCTCGCCAAGTAGTTAAAATCTCAGTCTTGCTAGGCCTTCGCAATGGCACAGCACATGTACTGAGGTTTCCTCTTCCTCTTGATAGAATCTGTAAGTTGCATCCTCTACCAGGCCCATTAGACTCACATGTCTATTAAGCCTACAGTGTATAGTTAGAAGACCCATCATTATCTTAATGGTCTTTCTATTTTGGCGTAGTAGACTTTTCGTGAATTCGGTCGATCGATCGATTAACTTTTTTGTCTCTTTCTGTCGTTGGAAACTCTTCCCACTCTAGAGATTTAGCCTTTAGCCTTTGACACTGTCAGTCACAGGCTTTTACTAGATAGACTGTGCTAAATTTGTTTAACAGCTACTTGATAGAAATAAATCAAATGCTCAATGACGAGGAAACCGTGATCTGTGGAGTACAACAAGGAACGGTCCTAGAACCTATCCTATTTACTATGTATTTGAATCAATTATTTACTATCCTCTTATGCTGACGACACGATTATTCTCTATTCGGGGTCCACCTGGTCCGATGTGAGAACAAAAGCCGAAAATGGCCTGAAAAAATGAAGACCTGGTTCAATGCTAATTTGTTGACAGTAAATATCAATAAAACAAGTTTTATCGTTCGCTTTATTGGAAAAATACTTACCAAATTATAACTCCGTGCTTTTTGATAACCAAAGTATTTCAACTGTGTCATCTATCAAATATCTTGATATAAATATAAATTGATTCGTTTTTAAGTTGGGATCGTGGTTTGGTTGAATCAATTATACAATATGAAATAATTGGGTGGGGAGGTATCAAGAAAGCGAACGATCTTTTTACCTTTAGAAAAAATTTAAAAAAGAATATTGAAAATTATGTATAACAAACTCTTGAGATGACAATTTTTGAAATGTCTCTTTGCTTTCGTGTTTCCAAAGAGTATAATAACAGATACGAAAAAAATGCATATAACATTGTAGTTGTTGTAGATGATTTTATAAGCTTCATTTTTCATATAAACATAATTTCGATATCGCTAAAGGTTAGAGAGATATAAGCAAAAAACTGAATCAGAGCGCCATCTTTTCAATATGGCGGATCGAGCGCAACAGTTTGAGCTGGGGACTTTTAGTATATTTAAGAGTAAACCTTAATGAACAACTCTGCCAAGTTTCAAAACTTCATAAGTTTTTTCTTCTAATTTTCCCTATTTGACTGGAGTAATATAAAAGTTTGGTTTGATAATAAACTTCTGTCGTTGAATTTTGAAAAACAGTATATGTACCTTTTACCATTTACCGCGTACAGATGGTTCCTAACACACTTTAAATTTCTAGAAAAAAAATAATTAAAATTATGTACAATAAAGAACGTACCTACGCTAGTGATAATTTATATAGAGAAATGTCAATTATGGACCCACGTCAGCTATTTTTCTTCACTCTGTCCGTTATGCAATACTCTGAAAGTAAACATATTCTACAACATGAATATAACACCAGACATAGAAGTAACCTACTACCTGCTAAACAAATATGCAAAAAATTGGGCAACGATCACATGTATTCTTGGTACCTGAGGCATTTAATTTTATACCTGAAACATTAAATAAAAAACTATTTAAAAAATATGTGAAAATATTTTTATCAAATACTCCCAGAATTGAAGTACACAAATTATTAGACTTAAAAAACACTTAAAAGAAAGCTGAATGAATGTGGTACTTACCAAATTTAGAAAACTATATGCTCTATCACACGACCGACCCTATATTTTGAACGTGTAATTTTTAATGAAAAAAAAAAAAGCTACATAGCTGCATGTGCCATATATTTTAAATTAATTTATGTAGATTATTATAGTGATACTAAACATTAGCAAATCTATTTGCATAATTTCTAACTGGAAAATATTTAAATCACCGACTAATATCCGAGAGGAGGGGCGTGTCTGAGAACACACTCATACTGGATGTGCTGTCATCTAACAGTATATCTCTACGAGTGCAATGATTCGGACATATAGTTCGTGCAGTTTGCGGCTACTTCCTAAAATTATTTAGTTGTATTCGGTCTGTGATATTAAATTATTGTGTGTATTTAAAAGGGTTTAAATTGTTTTAAACATGACCGAAAAAGGTTATTTCAAAGGTCAATCGGATAAATTACGCCGTACGCCTGCCGGGTGTATGCCATATGCGTCACAAAAATATTCATAAATAAAAAACTATAAGTCCTAGATACAATTTTTTTAAACTTCTCTGTATCTTGGTTTGAATTGCTTCGCTGCATGTATATGAAAATTTGCAAAAATATAAAAGTTTGTCGCTTAGTCAAAATATGAGTACATTCTTAGCGAACTAATAAGTTCATTGTTATTTAAAGGAAATAATAAACAACAGCCGATAGAAACAAAAGACCATTGGAAGCGCTTGTTTGTGCACTTGAATTTAAATAAAAAATCAGATCGATAGCTCGATTAGATTTCAAGATCGGTGTAAATGTTAAAAAACACGATTATAATAAATCAACTTATCAAGTTTTTTCGAAATAAAAAATATCTGTACCACAAAAAAAATATCATAAATACAGAAAGTAGGTATTTTCATAATAAATAAAAAGTGTGTAAGTTGTGATTTGCATAATACCTAAATAATATTCTCTAATCATAAATATCGTATTGTTCACTTTATAAAAACTATTATATTTTTTGCATACGATATTAAAAATTGAAAAATTAAATAATACCAAAATTTGTGATATGCTCCTATGCTCCGCATTTTTATTTTATTTTTTTCACAAATAGGACATTTTAAACGTTTATTATTCCCCGTTTTTATTCTTAAATTAATTTGTAATTTTTTTATACCCCTTGCTTCATTCACATTCAACGTTTAATTGGATCTTCTGTATTTTTTTTTCATGTTTAGATAATGTTTGACCCGGATCTTCTGTTATTAAATGTACAAAGTTTAAACACAGAAAAAACTAACCTTTTAGAAGTTGACATTAAGGACTACATAAATTTAAATTTTTTGTGCTTGACCGAAACCTGGGCAAATGAATGCTCAATTAATTCGTTTCACTTTAGTGATTTTAAATTAAATACCTACTTTTGTAGAACTTTCCATAAAGGAGGAGGAGTGGCTATATTTTCAAAGTCTAATTTAAATATAAGTAAAATTGATCTGGACCAATATTGTATAGAAAAACATATTGAAATGTGTGCATTGTCTTGCATCTTAGGGAACCCTACAAAGACATTTATAGTTTTAACATGTTACAGATCTCCAAGTGGGGATTTAAATATATTTCTAGAAAATATTTTTGACGTTTTAAATATGCTTTTTAAACTAAATGTAAACATTATTTTAACTGGTGATTTTAATATAGACTCTTGTAAGAATTTTAGCGATTTTAACAGGTTATGTAATTTATTAATATGCTTTATCTTAAACCGATGGTGGGGTGGCCTACCCGTGTAACAAATATCACTTCAACGATAATCGATCATATTTTTACTAATATAATAGATGAAAGTTTGGCAGTTGTAGTTGACAATAATATATCTGACCATAGAACTGTGCTACTTCGGTCTAATTTTGAACCATGTGCTAATCATGCATCGACTTCAAGTTTTAGAAGAAGTTTCAATGATAATGCCATTTTAAATTTCAAGTTTGCCCTCAAAAATGAAAATTGGTCTGCAATTTATAATGTATCTGATATAGATGACGCATATGAGTGCTTCCATAAAATATTTATGTACCATTTTAATACATATTTTCCCGAACGTAAATATTCTAAACCTAATAATGCTGATAAAAAATGGGTTAATAATGAGGTTAAGGTATCAAGCATTAAGCTAAAAGACCTTCATAACCTGAAAAATACTTATTCTAACTTGACTCCAGACTATGTAGCCGCAAAAGCTAAGCATAATGCATTGATAAAAAATACAAAATAAGAATACTACCAGAACAAAATAAATAATTCCGATAATCCTGGCAATGCTGCATGGAACGTTATAGCGGAAATGTCTAACAAACATAAGAATGTGAAAAATATACGTATAAAAAATGAGGGGGTGGTGATAAATGATCCTATCCTTATAGCCTCAAATTTCAATGATTTTTTTATAAAAGCCCCTAACGATATTATTAAGCAAATTCCTGTTGAAAATATAATTAACGATAAACATGAAGATATTAAATTTAATCCATCCAGTTTATTTCTCGAACCTTTTCTATCTGAAGAATTAATGAATTTACTAAGTAACAAATTAAAAAATAGACAATCATCTGGACCAGATCAAATTCCCACGTTTTTAATAAAAAAAGTGCTGGATACAATTGTAGAACCTTTGACGTATTTAGTAAATTTATCGTTTCAATCTGGAACATTTCCAAAATGTTTAAAATTGGGGAAAGTAGTTCCCATACACAAAAAACATGATGTCGAGGACATGGCTAATTATAGACCTGTAACAGTACCTTCAGGTTTTTCGAAGGTGTTTGAATATTGTTATTTACATCGTATGTTAAATTTTCTTGAAAAATATAAAATTTTCACCGAAAATCAACATGGATTTCGTAGCTCTAAGTCAACTGGAACTGCGCTGCATTCTTTATATAAAAAGGTTATTGACTATATTGAGGCTGGTGAATGTCTTGTTGGGATTTTTTGCCACCTAAGCAGGGCATTTGACTGTGTGAACCACAATAAACTTATTGATAAATTGTCAAGTTATGGTATCAGGGGCGTTGCTCTCGATTGGGTCCGTTCGTTTTTGAATGATAGGAGCCAATATGTTAGTGTGACATTCTGTCAGCAAGGGACAATAAGTAGAGTTAATTCAGAGTGTTGTGAAGTTAAAACCGGGGTTCCACAGGGCTCCATTTTGGGCCCTGTGCTGTTTTTATTGTATACTAATGAACTTGATATTTTAACCTCAGAGGCATCTTCGCTTATCTTGTCAGATAAATCTGATGTAACGTTGGAATCGATTAGTAATAATGTCTTGAAATCGCTAAACAGTTGGTATGCGTCTAACACACTACATTTAAACATCGAAAAAACGCATTTTATGAGGTTCCACAATAGACAGAAACCATGTGCAAATTTGAATTTAAATATTAACGAGACACGTCTCAAACAAATTGATAGCGTACGTTTTTTGGGTTTCAATTTAGATGAATGTCTAAACTGGAAAGAGCATTGCAACTATGTGATAACCAAATTAAATTCCATTTTTTATTTATTTAGAAATTTAAAAACAGTTCTGTGTAAGGAGCATCTAATAAATCTATACCACGCTCAAGTTGGATCCAGGTTGAGATATGGTATTTGTTTCTGGGGTAATTCCACCCTCTCACCGAGTGTATTTATAGGTCAAAAACGAATTATAAGATGTATAGAGGGAGTCCCAAATACTCATTCGTGCAGAGACTATTTTAAGAAATATAAAATACTGACAGTATTTGGTTTATATATATATATGAGTTATGTGTATACGTGTTTATTAACAGAAATTGTTTTAATACTGTTGAAGAAACAAAAATGATTTTAATATACCATTCTGCAAGTATAAAATATCCTCTGATTGTCCAGACTATATTGGTCTTAAAGTTTTTAATCGTTTACCAGACTATTTAAAGGAGGCTAAACGGCTAGATCGTTTTAAATTTGACCTTAGAGAATATCTCATAAATAGATGTCTGTATTCTGTTAGGGAATATTTTAATTAGTTTTAAGCAAGTTGTGACGATTCCTATACAATCTGTATTGTCTAAAAGGAAAATAAACGTATTATTATTATTATTATTATGTAACCGCTGCCTTGTATTTCAATTTTAATCACAAATAAATGTATTATTACCATTATTATCATTTCGCCAGTACACTCCACTAATGTCTACAAATAACATTATTTTATTCCCTTTCGAACACAACGGGCTATTTCTGCCACTAATAGAACAACACAGACAGTGCCATTCTCAATCTGTATCATATTTATCATCATTCATTTTATTATTCCATACAGCGAAGTTAATTTTCTTACTTCTATATATTAGCTTCATCTAACTATATTTCGGAAGTACAATTTGATAAGACAGGCACATGCTCTGACACATCCCATGTCCCATAACCCCCCATGAGTAATGGTTGCAGCTCGGCTTCCCTGAGATATGGGTAACCTGTCTGGAAGCATCAGCCTGTCAGGATGGATGCGCCGCCATTTATTATTAGTTCGAGTAAAGTGGCTTTCTTTCAATATTTCTAAACAAGTAGCGTCGCTGGGAAAATGCCAACTTGAATGGAAGTTTGTAACGAGAAAACCGGAAGTGGTTTCCCGAAAATGGCGCTGCACTAGGAGGGCTACATATTAATGAATAGTAGAAGGGAATCTATAAGAATATTCTAACGTCTATTTGAAAAGTTGCTTATAAACTATAGAATGTTAACACACAAAATTTTAAAAACACAGAATAAACGTTTAGTACAGGGTGGACCAAATTAGATAGGATTTGGGGTTCTCTCTAAAACTACGGCAGATGGTCAAAAGTTGTCCTGAGCTCAATTTTCTAGAAACAAACAATGGCGTAAACTGCGATCGTCTATCTTTTTCGACTACCGAGCTACAGAGCGTTTTTGGAAAATTGGCATTTTTGCCAATATCTCAATTACCAAGTATCGAATCGAAAATCGAGTAACACACAGGCACTTTTTTGGGTAGAATTCGTTTCTCATAAGAAGAAAATTATGCTGGCCTCAGTGTTCGAGAAAGAGACATAACATTTTTAAATGGAACACCCTGTAAATTATTTCATTATTCCATCACAACTTAAAATAGCTATCCAATGATATATCATATGTTTTATCAGCCCTACCCAAATAGTTAAAAAGACGAATTCATTCTCAGTTTAGAAGCTTCATTTTTGATGTCCACAATATTTTCTATGAAACTAATATTTATTGAGATATTTGCCAAAAATGAACGAAATCTGATTCATTTGACATTATTCCGAAGTTAAAACCTCCAGTTTCTGTGCTATTAGGTTTTGATGAATTTTATTAATTCGAAAATGTATACACATCATCCGTAGTAGCATAAATCATATTAATTGTATACATTTTTTCTGCGATATTACTGTTTAAAAAAGCCATTGTTTTCTGATTTATTCACGTGTTTTGAAAGAACGTTGAATTTGCATGTCTATAAAATTGTTCTTCCATTCGAAGATGAGTGGAGTGGCTCCACCTTGCGTCAAAACACATCGATAATATCCATAACTTTGAAATGTTTACCTTGAAGTTCCTAGAGTAAGTAAACATATAATCTGAATATCGTAAATAAAAACTTTTCTTGAAGTTGAAGGTTTTCCGGTCCTATAGCTGTATTATGAAGTTGCCCCATATAAAAAATAGAACAAAGTTTTAAGCAACACGAATCAACAAGCTAACAACATAAACCTTTTATGCACTTCCTTATTTAACTTAACAGATTTGATGGCTACGATTGATACTTTAAAATATAATTTACCTTCGTCCCTGTTATTATAGGCTATTGAAACAAATAATTTGAGTTTCGTTAACGGCTCTTTTACAGCATGAATCCTTTACTGCACTATTTTTGTTTAATAAGAAATGACAGAAATTGAGGAAGAATTTATTTATTTGAACAATAATAACAGCAACAACCACATTTACCTATACCATACAGGGTGGACCATTAACAATAGGCCATAGTTCAAGAATAGATTCTTAGGACCAAAATATGACTACATAACCAGACATGCTTCAGTAAATTGTTGCTGTGAAAAAAGATACAGGGTGTCAAAATTGTATTTTTTTTTCTTTTTTTTGCACTATCTCAACTACCTTTTGACCGATCTTCTCCCAATTTGGTAAGGAAACACTTTTTAAGCTAAGAAACAATAATTTATTTATTTTATCTCGCCAGTCCGTGGAAGTTGTCTCATGAGCTATACCTGATGATGAATGTTTTTTCTCTTTTCTTTTAGGAAACGTAGTGGCACTTTTGACTAGAAAATCTCATGCAGGAGTCATTTTTACGTAAAAAAGATATGCTTGATAATTCCAATCGTTTTCGAGAAAACTGCCGCATAGATCTCAAGAATTCTTTGAAAATAAACTCAATTTGAAAAGCACAAATTGTATTTATTGAAATGTGTGCTTTGGTGACTTCTTAGTTCTGTCATCTACGTACAATTTCATTAGTTTGACATTTTGATAGAACTAAGATGTCACCAAAACACACTTTTCAATAAATAAAATTTGCCCTTTTCAAATTGAGTTTGTTTTCAAATAATTCTTGAAATCTTTTCAATTGGAAATCACTGGAAATCAATTCAAATAAATTTGAAAACAATTGCACTGCGCATGCGCTCATAACGAATTCTCAGCGACAGGTTTTCTTTTGTGGAAGCAAATGCCGAATTGTACCGCGGTAAAGGGCGATAAACTTATTCTTTGTCATCCAAATTACGTGTATAATATAATAAATGTGTGGCTCTTATAATGTCCAGTTTAATGTTTAGTGAAAACTCTGAAATATCGAAATAATTTCACTTTACAATCACTTAAATTCCTTACAAATTAGCCTTTCTTACGTAATGTTAGAGCCGGGTCATAGATTTTATTCAGTATTCAGGGAATCCCACATTTTTATCAGAATTTATTAAAGGGCAAGCATATATAAAACACAACATATTAGTCTTTACAAGGGCCATAATAAAAAATGGAATTGCTTTATGACTCTGTACCAAACTTATTGTCAAGTATGGTGAAGTATGTAGCTCACCGTTTTTTGCCGGATAAAAAAAATTATTAACGATAATAGCAACAAAAAAGGATTTTTATGCTTTTTCGTCAATATCTTGAAAATTAGCTAACTTTTTAGTGAACATAAAATTCTATAAAATAATATTTGTATATTTAGATAAGTTTGAACCGGCTGGCAAAATCTTGAAAATGATATAACGAAGCGCTTACTTTTTGTTATTTTTTGATAGAAACCTTACGACTTTTCTCGTTCGTTTAAAATGTGATTGAAAGTCTGAATGAAATCACAGATGGGTATGGATTCTAAAAAAACACTTTTCATAGCACAGCAGTTTTTTCAGTCTTATTTTCTGTTTAAGCAGTTGTTACTACATAAATAAACTTCTTTGTATTGTCATAGTTTTTTGCGGATTTCAGATTTTAGGTATTATTTGAGACAATTTCATGTGTCCTTTCTCAGATTTTTAAAAATTGATGAAAAGCATTGATGAAAAGCAAGTGCCATTTTTGAGACTTTGGCGGTCGGTACAAGCTCAATTATCAAAACTGTAGTTTTTTTATGACCATTTTATTAGAGAATTTAATTCTCTACCAAAATTCGGTCCAACATAACTCGGACAAACTTTCCCATTTAGGAGTAAGGGAAGTTTTAGAGATTTAAAAAAAAAATCTTTGAACCTTACCCTCCACAGCCTTCCTGTTTGCACTTTTTAAAAGCAAATACTATCGTACACTGGTACTGAGGGAGTATTCAAGTGCCAAATTGAATCAAAATTTTTGGAGTAGTTTTAGAGGAAAGAATGTTTCATTCTTTAAACCTTGCCTCCGCAACATCCCTTCCTACATTTGCTAGGAGGAACTGTTGTCATTTCACACTGGTACTAAGTCTGTATCTGTGCGTTAAATTTAATCAAAATTGTGTGAGCCGTTTTAGAGATTTTTTTTTTAATTCTTTACAATTTGCCCCCACAGCATCGACCTCCCTGTACTCTCTTGGAGCAGCTGATTATACTATCTCATCTTGTTACTGAGGAAGTATCCACGTGTCAAGTTTGATCAAAATCGTTATAGCCGATTTAGAGAAAAAAATTATTAATTTCTTTACTACCCCCTCACAACCTCTCTCTCTCTCTCTCTCTCTCTCTCTCTCTCTGCATTTTTTTGGTCATGCCATTTCATCAATATGAACAATAAATACTTTCTACCATTGGTACTAACCAATGGTACTAACCAATGGTACCAAGAAAGTATTTATGTTTTAAATTTAAACAGAATCGTTAGAGCCGTTTAAGAGAAAAAAATTATACATATTTTTTTTGGTTTTTAGGGGCTTACTCCCCCCCCCCCACATTTACGCTAGGACCGATTTTGCGATTTTGTGTCGAGGCGTGGTCGCTTTAAATATGCATGTAAATATTTTTTAAAGAGAATGGGTAGTGAAAAAAAGTTGTGTGTATCTATTTCCTACAAACACTTTAAATCGCAACCCGATCGGACGATTATTTTTGCCACTGCAGTGATCTTGAAAAAAAATAGTTTGTTTTTTGTTTTTTGCAATCCTGGTAGTACTTATATAAAATTGTTTATTAATTCGTAATTTTTTTGATTTTTGCGATGAGGATAGTACGATTTTTTTTTAAATTCGTTTAAATTAATGTTTAAAAGCGCAGTACCATCGGACAATATGTCTTTTGCTGTTGCAATCGGCTTGCAGCTGCAATCGTCAAGTTCTGAGAAAAAGAATATTTGTTAAATAAAGCAAAGCACCATCGTTAATATTCTGGATATCTCAAGTATATAATGGATCTACACTACACATTTAACAGGAACCGACCAGTATCGATGCAAACATGAATCACTACCGCATTACGCAATTATTAAAAGTGAGAGTTTTTTGTTATACATAAAATTATAATTTTCTCTATGGAAAGTGAAAGGCACATTTTTAACCTATCTCGTTCATATTTTAAGATATTGACGAAAAACCATAAAACCCCGCATTTGTTTCTGTCATTGTTAATAACTTTTTATCCGAAAAAACGGTATATATTGTGCTTTGTATTTTAAGTATGATCTGTACTCCGAAATTTGAATTTTATACGCAAAGCATCAGAATTCAAATACCTGCGCATGCGCATGTTTCCATTGGAAATCAATGAAAATTATTGGAAATCATTGGAAATCATTGGAAATCAATGGAAATCATTGGAAATCAATGTAAATCAGTGGAAATCAATGGAAATCATCGGAAATTATTGGAAATCAATGGAAATCTGGTGGAAATCATTGGAAATCGAGACAAAATGGAAATTTGGTGTACAAAATCTGGGCAGCGGTCTACCCCTCGGTTTCGTAAAAAAAAGGAGAAAAAATATTTATCATCAGGTCTAGCTCATGAGGCGTCCTCCATGGGCTAGCGTTATGTGATACATAAATTATTGTTTCCTAGTTTAAGGAATGTTTCCTAACCAAATTGGGAGAAGATCGTTGAAGAGGTAGTTGAGGTATAGCAAAAAAAATTACAACTTTGACATTGTGTCTTTTTCCACAGCAACAATTTACTAAAGCATGTTTAGTTATATCCTCACATTTTTATCCAAAGAATCTACAATTAAACTATGGCCTATTATTAATGGTCCACCCTGTATATAATAATGTATGCTTGCTTTATGTTGAAAAGTTTCAGCTTCACACGACGTAGATACTTAAAATTCACGGTTAGGGGCTTTAAGGTCCTGATAAAGGGCAGAATTGAAAACTGTATAAATGTACCTCTAACACTCATTAGGAGCGAATAATTGTAGTGATCATGGTGAAACTTTCTAAGATTCAAATAAATAAAGAAATTTGAAATTACAAAATCATTCCCCAATCCTTAGCGGGTGAAAATTTAAGTTAGGAACATACGGAGATTATGCATCTTTATTTGGAAAAAAAACATATCGATGAGCTAAAGACGACTGCTTTGAGGCACACATAAATAATGCTTTCAAAATAAAGTAAAAAAATCCAAAATCCTTAAAATTTTAACCGGGCGGTGTGATATAAGGGTTGAAAAATATTTATCTAACAGGCAAAGCTAAATATTGAATAGATTGTGCTGTTAATTGATGAAAATCCATAATAGCAATTGTAAAATCTACGTTGGTTTTGATTTTCACTTTATTTTGTGAACATGACAATTGTTGCGCTACACAAGTGGCTTCTTCGGATGTTGAATAGTACTACACTAATTTTACAATACGTAAAATACATGATTTTAAACAATTTTGATCTAATCCTAGTCCTAATTACTAAGCGGAAGTTACGTAACATTGGTCTTAGGTGATTTATTGAGTATAATTTTAATGTTTAAGGATATAAATTTAGTGGGCGAGATGAGTTTGTTTCAATTTGATCATTTAGTAAAATGTCATATGACTTAAGTTTATTTATTTCTAGGGATTCTAATAAATAGATTTTAATTATATTTTCTTAGTATGTAAAATTTTGAAATCTTCGTTGCATTACACGTTGACCCTCCTTTTTTTCACGCAATTTTCATCGAAACAAAATGAAATATACCATAGAAAGTCTCGTATAACTTCAAATATTTAATACAAAATGAAATTTCATTAATTTGAAAAGGAAATATATTAAGCATACGCATGGTAATAATAATAATATATGAATATACAATCAGTATTCAGGATTAAACAAAGATAATGCATTTTCGAAAATTCTAAAAAATGCACTCTTTTGAAAAAAAAAAAGAAATGAACTTTATCCTCTTAAAGTGAGTAAAAGATCCTACAATCGCAAAAAAAGTGACGCACAATGCCTCCTTGGTACTTGACGAAGAATTAAAATTTCATTTCTTCCGCCACCTTTGACTTACAGCGTCCGGGTTTGGTGCATTATATTTGACTATAGATGAGGTTTATATTTGCCAACTTTGGTGAAATTGCTCCTTCTTATCGAAAAGATATTTAATTTTGATTTTTTAAGCCATCTTTTATGTTTTCTCTTTTTTTCCAAGATGCGGAGTGACCTATACGTATCGGAGAAGTCTATATTTTAAAAAAAAATTATTTCAAATAAGCCAGTGTTTTTTAAATTCCATTCGATTACTAGTGCAAGGTTATATTAAGCAGATAACTAGAAAATAAGTAAAAGAGCGTCAAAAACTGCATATTACTTTTGACGCTCCAAAAATTTTTGGGCGCAAATATTTTTTCATAATCAGGTCATAAGAATCAACAATAAAATTCCTAATGGAATGTTGTCGCCGTAGTGATTCCTTGGGCAATGGTTTTAACATTTCAAAATAAGGTACGGTACCGGTTTCAGTGACTGGACTCGATCGGCGAAGTTAAGCACGGCCGGACGAGTTCATCACTTGGATGGGTGACCGTAACTCATCTCGCCGTCCTGGTTAAGTGGTAGAGTAGCATTAACTAAACTTCGCCAGAACGTTAATATAAATAAGGCATTAAAAAGAAAAAAAATCACTTTCACGTTGTGCACATTTGTGGTGCACATGGTATATGGCAGTTTTATGACATTAATCCTTAACTTTGTTTGTTATGTATGATCTAATATCATATAAAAATGGTTTATTTTACTGGGAAAAAAATGTTTTATGTTTCCAGCAGCTTATTGGGTTTTTATATTTAATTATCATGAAAATAAACCTAAGAAACACGCCACACATTTGTTTGGTTCAAAATTGTTTTTTATTTGCTAGATATGCATTACATGTTTTTGTAATCATTACCGTTTTTAGGTTAAATTTATCACCAAAAATACATTTTAGCTGGCAATGATGAATATTTCACCATTTCGTCGTTTTTGTGAATGTTCCAGTAGGTGTTTGCAGTATAATATTATGTCCATATGAAAGCCATCTCTGGCGCAGACATAAATCTCCCAAGCCTTGATTATGACCTACAAATGAAAGTCGTCAGAGAGTTCTGACACCAATCTTTGAAATTTATATTAAACACATAATCCGATGTATACTGGAGAAGTGGTAGGGTCAAGTAGCTATAGGTGGGACTAATATTTCTGTCTGCTTTCGAGAGTTTCGAGATATTATTTATTAATTCATTGAACAGCTCATTTCACCAGCATTCGATTTCTCAAAAAGTACTTTGTTTAAAACGATTCTCCAGCTCTGTTTTAACCAACATGACATCGTTCTTAAGGTTGTGTCGGCTGAAAGTAGAACAAAATAGAACGAATAGTGGTTCGGGGTAAACCAGATGATAAACGTTGAACAGGACATTTTCCAAAACGTTGACTGGGCTAATACTACCAAGTTGCTGATGGAAAAGCCTAAAAAGCAACAATGACAGACGGCGTATTATTGTCACACGTGCCACACACATAGACGTATATTCACGTCTATGGCCACATAAAATAGCTACGCCACAAAACGTGCACCAACACGTTGTGAATATGAAGAAAAAGTGACCCCAAAAATAGGCCAAAAATCGCCTATTTTCTAGCCTTCGAATTTTGGTTCAAACTAAGTGTTAGATTATTGTTAATAATGAGAACATCCTGAATACCAAATTTCAAGATGAACATATGTTTGGTTTTTGAGATATGATTGAAGTTGTGATATACGTGATGCTATCAAAAATACACAGCCCCACAAAAAATGAATGCTTATCAGCTCTAGCAGAGCAATCAAGATATTCTTAGTACTTTTCGACGCAGAATTCATATCTAATATCGACAAATCCGTATATCCATTGATTAATTCAGAAGGGCCAAAAACATCCCCTATATAAGGTTGAAAATAAGGAAAAATGATGCAATTGAGTTATAGAGCATCCATGAACAGAAATATAATATAAGCCGATTGGCTGAATGCATGAACGAAGGTGTTGACTATTGCTTATACAAAGGAGTTGAGACACACCCTTAAGAGGGTGAAAACTACCCCAATATTATACAGAACTGCATAAAAGCTCCAATAACTGGCGAAAAAGCTTGAACCCTCTAAGCTTTATTAATAGGAATGAACCATAAATCTGTTACGACCTAGTACACGAAAACAATTCATTACAGGGTAAGAAACTCATCTTGAATTATAAACTTGAGTCGGGGAAAAAATAGTGAATGTACAAGATATCGCATTTTGATTGTAGTAGGTATGAATGTGGGACGATAACTAGAATTTTTATAACTATTTTATGACACACCTACGATAGGGTAAGAGAACTGGACGAAAACTTATAGGTGGGTCTTCACCGCCTGACCCCGTCGGGATCATCTGGGGGATGAAAAGGAAGCAAGAGCCCTAACCTAAGAGAAAAGCGCTCTTGGAAACCGCTACATCAGTATTTTTTTTTATGTAATGCAGCGATTACGAGATTGCTCCGATATTCATCCCTTCGCACCCTTACCGCCTCATGAAATCCACTTGGGGGGTTAAAAACGGACCTATAGACTATGGCGTTCGAGAATTTTTTTCCATACAATATAATGATTGTAAAATTGCTCAGATTTTCACCCTCTAACCCTTGTGAATTTCTCTAGAGCGATGAGAAAGAATCACGAGGCCATGACATAAAAAGCACTCTTGAAAACCCTTGCTACAGGATTTTCGCTATTGTGATACAGCGATTGGGATGTCTCTGATATTCACCCCCTCGCACCCCCACCTTTTTATAAAATTCACTTGAAGTTTGAAAACAGACCATTAGGACATTAATTTTATGCAGAGCGCCCTTTATTATCCTTTTGACAGAATTTACTTTAATGTAATATTCTCACAGCGAGATCGCTTATATAAATGTGCGTTGTTTTCTCACCCCTGTGTAATAAAACTATTGTGGGAATATTGGTTATCGTTCCAGATCCAGACACACTGCAATCAGAATGCAATATCTGGTACATTCACTATTTCACTGACTCAAGTTCATAATTCAAGATGAGAGGTAGTTTTGCAATCTGTGATGGGTTGTTTTCGAGAACTAGGTCATAAAAGATTTCTGGTTCATTCTTATTAATAAAGCTTAGACGGTTCAAGCTTTTTGGCTCAATTACTTTGTGTAAGTCAACACCTTCGTTCATGCATTCAGCCAATAAACTTATACTATATTTCTATTCATGGAAGCTCTATAACTCAATAGCATCATTTTTCCTTATTTTCATCCTTATATAGGGGATGTATAGCCAAGTAAAGCTATTAAATAAGTTAATAATTAAACTTGGTAAAGAAGTTTTTAATTTGATTTCAAAATAGAATTTTTATAATGATAATTATTGTTTTTTTTGTTATTGTTATTTCCATAGTGATATTCCTATATGTATGTAGGCTAGTACCCTACATATACTCCCACCCCCCCCCCCCTACAACGAAGAAACCCTCTCTCAGGGGTGGCACTTAAAAAATATATATATTTATTGGAGTTGAAATAGAATCAAATTTTAAGAAGAACAGGTTCTATGCAATTTTTCACATAAATTGATAGGTTTTAAGTTATAACGACTTCCAATTTGGGATTTTAGCTTAAAAAAAAATTATTTCCAAACGGCTTTCTTCAAGTATCTCGAAAATTATTACTTTATCTAAAAAATATTACAGGCCAATTACAGAAAGTACAAACTGGGAATTAATTATATTTTTTGCTTATTGATGTAGGATTAATAATTTCGGAGGTATTTAGGTATATATTTGGTATCCAAGTGTTTCGAAATTACCTTTAAAGTTTAAAATGCATTTGTTTCTAAAGCAAGTGCTTTAATTGAGCAAAAAAATTTGAGCTTTTATAAGTAATGCTACATTTTAACGAAAAACTGTATCTGAGATAATTTTTTTAAATTACTGGCTAATTAGAGTAACAAAATGGCGATCGTTTTATATAAAAAAATATAATTTCGCACATTATTCCGTCATAACTTCTTTATTTCTTATGCTACAGGAACGAGTAAAAAATTATTTGAAAGTGCAATTAATTGTCTTTAATTTCATCTCTTAGCACGCGTGACGTAGGTGTCACAATTTCTGAGATATTTAACATTTAAATTGCATTTTTCGTCTTATAAACGTTCGGACGCCAATTGTAAACTTTCATATCTCCGAAACTATTAAATCTATGCAAATAAATAAACAAGCGAAATTCATTTTCGATTTATGAGCTTTATTTTTGGTCTGTACCCATTTTTCAACAAAACTAATATTTATTGAGATATTTGGAAAAGGAAAAAAAATTACGTTTTATCAAAAATACCTTTATGGTTTAAACTGTATTTTTTTCTAAAGCAAGTGCTGTATACAAACCAAAAAATTTGAGCATCTACATCATGCTACATATTAATGAGAAACAGGCTAATTACAGTAACAAAATGGCAACGTTGTTATTAAAAAAATGTGTAGACGCACATTGCTTCGGTTATAACTTCTTTGTTCTTTATGCTACAGAAATAAATAAAAAAAACAGTTGAAAGCTTATTTAATAATCTATTATTCTACCTATTAGCATCCTTGACGTAGGTGTCACAGTTTGTGAGATATTTAACTCTCACTCCAAATAATTATCTTATGAACACTTGAATGCGAAATGTAAACTTAAATATCTCCGAAATTATTAATCCTACATCAATAACCAAAAAATGTAATTAATATCCAGTTTGTACTTTCTGTAATTGGTCTGTAACATTTTTTCGATAAAGTAATACTTTTCGAGATACTTGACGAAAACCGTTTGGAAATACTTTTTTTTAAGCTAAAATCGCAATTTTGAAGTCGTTATAACTTAAAAACTATCAATTTATGTGAAAAGTTGCATAGAACCTTTTCTTCTTAAAATTTGATTCTACTTCTGCTCCAATAAATATACATATTTTTTAAGTGCCACCCCCTGAGAGGGGGTGGCATCCACCCCCTATAAATTAGCAAGCCCCCGCACAATATAGAAACTTTTCTGTGAAGCATTTACTATTATATTGCCAAAAATGAACGAAATCCGTTCAATATGACATTATTCCGAAGTTTTGCATATTTTTTACCTCTAGGTACTGTACTATACCTCATATTTCAAAAACCAAACATGTCCTCATCTTGAAATTTTGTATTCAGGATGTTCTTATTATTAACAATAATTTAGCACTTAGTTTGAAACAAAATTCGAAGGCTAGAAAATGGGCGATTTTTGGGGTCACTCTTTAATATAATTTTATCAACTTACTCGCAGTAGATATATTTCAGACTCCACCAGTTCCCTAAGGCAATTATTTTTACAAAAGAAAATTAAGCCACCCTAGATCAAGACCTCTCATTTTAATAAACGCTAAAGCAAAACAAGAATACACATTTTTGGTGGTAATAAATAACAATTAGATTAATCCTTTTGGCTTTGCGTTGAGAAAAGGGTGAAAATTAAAGGTCGACTTTCTTTTGCGCATTTTCTGCTAAATAATTCATGGTTTCATTAGCGAAATAAATTTAAGTGATGCAAAATATGCAATCTATTATGTGCCAGACGGAACTCGACATTCTCATAGTGTGGTAATGTAACCGTTGGTGCTATTTTAAGCATGGCTTAGATAAAGCTCTTGATCGAGTTTATTATGCATTCAGATTCCTGGGGCGCTTTTATCAGAAATTAGATAAAAAGTAGCAAGACTATTATACCGGTTACTGTAAAGACAGACAATCCCTGTTTTCACAGTACACTGGATAATTTGAAAATTACCCGCGTGGAGCAGAGAATGACGCAAGTTTCAGACAAAACCAAAGATTAATAAGCTTCAGCGTACTAGAGGAAAATCAATAGTGGAGCGCGTCTATTTGATTTTGAGAACTAAAGAATTTCCAATTCAACTGTTATTAAAATAGGAATATGTAATGTTTTTAGATCGTGTTAAAATGGAAATCTGACGTTTTATTGAATTTGCCGGAAAACACTTGATAGACCCATAGATGTACAACTATTCGAAAAATTGAATGTAAAAATTATACTCTTCGCCTATTTACTGAAGGTTTTTTTAATTGTTGAACGTTCTATGTAGGACCGGATGATGTCCCAATGTTTCTTATTAAACATATTTTAATAAACCCTTTAACATACCTAGTGAATCTATCATTCGAAATGGGTATTTTCCCTGGACTACTAAAGACAGGAAAAATCGTACCTATTTTTCAAAAAAATAATTGAATGGCCCTAGAAAATTATAGGCTGGTTACCGTCCCTTTAGGTTTTTCAAAAGTTGTTGAGTATGCATACTTAAATCGTTTGACAATATTTGTAAACAATTAAAAATTTTATTTAATAACCAACATGGTTTTCGCTCTGGAATGTCTACCATAACGGCTACACATTCCTTTTACGCAGAAGTTATATTGATGCAGGCGAATACCCTGTTGGAGTCTTCTGTAACTTCAGTTGACTGCATAGATCATGACAATGAGTTGGATATCTTCTCTCCTTGAGCAGTATGTTCCAACATACAATAAGACTACTAAAAACAAATCTAAATATCCCAAATGGTATACTAGCGAAATTAAAAATAACATAACATTAAAAAATAAATATTGTTTTAAATATAAAAAAGAAAAAATGAGCAATATCTTCAAGAATTTAAAAGATTGAGAGCAGTAATAAAGACTCAGATAAGCATTGCCTATAAAAATTACCTAAATGGTGTACAAAATTCTGTAACAAACGATCCATCAAATTTTTGGTCTTTTATACAAAACAAAAGAGATATGACCAGGATTCCGGGTTTATTGACAGATGAAGAAAATACGTACGACAGTCCAGGATCAATAGTTAACGGTTTCGGTAATTTTTTCAGTACTGCCGTCTAGTGATGGAGTAACTAACAATACCTACAGGGACGTGTCTTGTTTTAACATACCGTATTTAACCGAAGATGAAATTATATCTGCTACTAGAAAGCTTAAGAATAAGATGACTTCAGGCCAAGATAAAATTCCTTCTTTTCTTCTTAGAGATTGTGCATATGCTCTGGCTCAACCACTTCTTATTATCTACAACGTATCCTTAAAAACAGCCGTATTTCCAGATTGTTGGAAATTAACTAGATTATGTCCCATTCTCAAGTCTGGAAATACATCTGAAATAAGTCACTACAGAGTAGAGATGGGCACGTGACGTGAATTTCACCGTGTCACGCCGTGTCACGGCGTGTCACGGCGTGAGCGTGTACATTTAAGGTACCAAATCACGGAAGATTTCGTGAGTGTGCGTGAGTCAAAAGATCCCGTGCGTGAGCGTGCGTGAGATAATATTCACGCCGTGACACGACGCCTCATCTCTGCTTTAAAACTTCAACCTGTCGTGTCGTGACAAGAATAAGAAGCGAAACGATAGACGGAACACGAGCGCAAGAAGGGAGGGAAAAGGACAGGAGACAGGATGAATGACGCAACATTCAAATCAAACTGCGTAATTGCAATCTCTCTCTACTGCATTCGCCAGTCGCCTAGCCCTCCTGGCCTGGTCTGGTCACTCTGGTCCAGAGATGGGCACGTGACGTGAATTTCACCATGTCACGGCGTGTCACGGCGTGAGCGTGTACATTTAAGGTACCAAATCACGGAAGATTTCGTGAGTGTGCGTGAGTCAAAAGATCCCGTGCGTGAGTTTGCCTTAACATATATCAGTCGTGCGTGAGTGTGCGTGAGCTAAAGGTTTAAAGTCGTGAGCGTGCGTGAGCGTGAGTCAAAATCGACTCACGCGCCCATCTCTACTACAGAGCCATAGCAATTCTATGCAATTTTGCAAAAGTCTTCGAGATTTCATTATATGCTCGCATCTCTGTAAAATCTTTAGTATCACCCTTCCAGCATGGTTTCGTGGAAATGCGGTCCACTGCAACTAACTTATGCTTGATAACTCAGTTTATATTGAAAGCATTAGACTCACAAGGCCAGGTAGATGTGATATATACTGATTTTTCGAAGGCATTCGATCGGATCGACCATGAGCTTCTATTAGGTAAGTTAAATATGTTTGGCTTTAGCTGTCATCTCACAGCATTTTTGAGGTCATATCTATATCACAGAAAACAGTACGTAATGTACTATGGGTATGAATCTTAACTATTTACAGCAACTTCGGGTGTATCTCAAGGTTCCAATCTCGGACCACTACTTTTTCTGCTGTTTATAAATGATCTCATAGACATAGTACAAAGCGACAAACTATTATTTGCCGATGATATGAAGATCTTCGCAGAAATAGGTAGTGTGGATGATTGTGAAAACGTTCTAGCACAACTAAATATAGTAGAAAATTTGTGTAACCAAAACAACCTTCATTTGAATGCGTCAAAATGTAAAGTTGTTTCTTATACAAGAAAATCTAAACCAGTTATGTTTGACTATTCCTTAAATTCCCAAGTACTTAAGCGTTCTGCAACAGTAAAAGAATTAGGGGTAATATTTGATCAGAAACTTACTTTCTCGAACCATGTGGCGCAAGTAACATCATCCGCCTTGAGAATGTTAGGTTTTATTGTTAGAAACTGTCATTCATTCTCCAACGAGTTTGCTCTAAAAACACTCTACTATTCATACGTAAGGTCCAAACTAGAATACTGCTCGATAGTCTGGTACCCGCACTATGCCTGTCATAAAAACGCCATCGAAAATGTACAGCGAACATTTCTGAAATTCTTATCATTAAGAATTGACGGTTTTTATCCAGAAAGAGGCTACCAACACTCCTTATTACTTGATAAATTTAATCTTACTCCTTTTGAAATGCGGCGTGCAATAAATAGTTTGAAAATGTTATATAACCTGTTTCACAACAAATTAGACTGTTCATCGCTTTTAGGTACGTTTTCTTTCCAAGTTCCCCGAATAACCTTACGTCAGACTAATACGTTTTACTGCGAGACGCCCAGAACTAACGCTCTTATTAGATCCCCAATACATGTTATGTGCAATAATTTCAATAAAATATCAGATGTGTGTGATATCAATTGTAGTACATTCTCGGAAATTATTAATGCTTTTAACATAACCTTTACAGTTACTAATAGTTAAGTGTCACTATAATTGAGTGTCACTACACCTATTTATATGTATATATTATGTATACCTATGTTTACATGAATACTTATGTTCTTTTTTTACTACAATCTTCTTTTCGATAATTCTTTCCATCTTATTACTCAAATATTGACATCTTATTCTATCACTGTTTAAAAATATACTACTAACAGATTTGTAACTTATACTGCTACCATACCTATAGTATAATATACTTTATTAGTTTTTAGATTTCTAGTTTTTAATTTTTAGTTTTTAGCTATTAGTTGTATCTTGTTCATGTTTGTCCTGTAACTGGATTTTTTTATCTCTTGGGCAATAAATCATTATTATTATTATACATTCTCGGAAACATTATGTTTCAATACAGTATAGTGATCACGATTCCATAAATAGAGTTAATTTTGATTTTTCTTTAGTAGATACGGGCGTACCGCAAGGCTCCGCCTTGGGACCTGTACTATTTATCTTTTATGTAAACTCATTAGAGTCTGTATTAGGTAAAACTTTTTTCACTATGTACGCTGATGATTTGTCTTTAATTATCTCAAACAAATCGTTTGATAATTTACATTTAGACATAAACAAAACTTTAGAACATGTCTGCAGTTGGTTCTGTCAGAATTATTTATATTTCAATGCAAATATAACAAAAATAATTATATTTAACAATAGACAAAAAAAGTGTGACACTGTAGTGGTTAATCAATAATTGTAAAATTGAAAACGGTGGTACTGGTAGTATTAGTTTTTTAAGAATTCATATAGATGAATGTCTCAACTGGAAAGCTCATTGTAATTTTCTTGTTTCTTAGATGAGTTCAATCAATTTCTTACTTAGAAATACGAAGGAAATTTTAAATAAACAACAATTAATTAACTTATATTATGCAGAGATAGAGTTACGACTACGTTATGGTGTCTGTCTCTGGGGTGTATCCACACTATCTCAAACCGTTTTTATATCGCAAAAACGTATCTTACCTAACATAGCGCAGAACCATTTTTGTGCAGTATAAAATTTTAACTTCAACATCTTTGTTAATATTTGAAATATGTATATACATTTTTAAAAATAGACATAAGTTTAATCTTAATAAAGATATACACGGGTTAAATACAAGGCATAAGAATGATATTCATGTGCCCTTTTCCAAACTGTCAGTTACCAATAAATCACCTAATTATTTAGGACTAAAAATTTGTAATAAATTGCCAAATTATTTTAAACAAAATATTAAATTACACCAATTCAAGAAAAAATTGAAATTATTTCTGGTAGATTATTCATATTCAGATTGCTTCAAAACTGCATTTTAAAAATCGTCTTCTGTTTCAGATGTGCCTGTAGATGAACCAGAACTGTCAGTAGAGAAGGAACTTCTGGAGATTGGCTATACAATAAAAGGAAATTGTTCTTCTCCCCCGTCTTTCCCGGCCACAAATATAACATGGTTTCTCAATGGACGAAAGGTAAGTTTGAGATTTTGCAAAGTGAAGATAATACGAATTTACTTTTGGTTTATCATAAATCTTTAGATTACAGTTTTAAGCACTTCTCCATTTTCTACCGAACGCAATTAGATACAAAACGTTTCACCGATGAAAACTTCGAATGTTGTTTCCTCCAGTCAAAAAAAGTAAAAAAAAAAATTACATTTTATATTAATATGCTTCCTAAGGCCTCTATGATACTTTGAAAGAAGTATGTTAAACAGACAAGGAAAGGTGTTTTCATAGTAGCTAAGTACACGAAAAGTTTCGTCAAAAACTGGCGCTAGATTTTGAGCGGGTTGAATCTTACATAAAACAGGTATTTGCAACCAAACAGATTTTTGTTTTGTTGATTTGAATGCGGGATCTTCAATTAACACTTCTATATCCATTTTCTTACATCATACCACTATTCACGAGTAAAAATTAAAAAAACATCAGAATATCGTGACCACCGTCAGCTGCAGATCTAACGTCATTTTGCTCCAGTTCTTCATCGACTGCAGCTAATGTCTCTAAAATTAAAAAAGAAAATGAAATAAAAAATCCGGTGCTTCAGAAAGAAAAAGAAATGTATTGCCATGTTATCACAAAAGGTGTTCAAATTATTAATGCAGGCTCTCATCATTTTATTGTTGACTAGTGTAACCTGAAATAGATTTCAGGCATCTGTTGCATTTTTTTAAACGCGGCCGAAATGCACTAGATCGAGGAGCGACTGCGTTACCGCCATACCCAATCCATCCATTTTAATATCTCTTATTTACGTGAATTCAAATTTGAGCTGAGAAATGATATTGCAGGTCATCGTGCTGAAATATCATTTAGAATGCTCAGGGGAATATTGTCCATAATGACGAAATGACGATAAAATCGAATTCAACAATGTAATACTTACTTAAGTAAATTTTTGCACGTGACAGTGTCACTGTCAGTTAGTTTTATCGATGAATGGTCGTCTTTTTTTATTGAGATTTTTGTGTTAAACATGCTTTTAGTCCAATCAATGAATGCCCAAAAGGGGATTGTAGAGAACATTGGGGGGGGGGGGGATTTTCCTCTTCAGGAATGCGTTGAGGGTAGTCAGGAGGTAAATATACTAAAAGTTCCCGCCCCTAGCTCTGCCACTACAGGGGGGGTCCCTTTTTTCGTTTCTTCGTTTATAACTCGGAAAAGGTGAGTCGCACTGAAAAAAATATTTTATGCAAAATTAAACATAATTAAATTTCCTACAAGAGTATTTATATTCATTTTCTTCCTATGTGTAATAGTTTTCGAGGTATTCGCCAGCGAAAATCGATAATTAATAAATTAATTAGTTAGGTATCTGATATTTCTCTATCAAAACGATTTACCGTGGTCTGCTAATAAATCACAGTCACAAAACAATCTTTATTTTACAGCACTCGATGTATTTACTAACGTAATATTTTGTCGAAATCTATACATTGTTGCAGTCAGATTTTCCCATAGAAATCATTATTAAACAAATACATTATTCATGGCACTTTATTTAGCCTAATTCCTTCGACAACTTTTGTTACGGTATATTTTCACGCAAGAAGAAAAGGATATATTTGTAACCTATTTCTAATTTGTTATTACAAGTGTGGACGTAATTCTCTATAGTATTTATTATCACTGAGTAGTATGTTTTACTGGTAGTATTTCACAAAAGTAGGATATGCTTATTAATCTTCGATTCTTCCATGCTTCTTGGCGTGTTAGGTTCGGTAAAAATTTGTCCTTTGGTTTGGCTTTAGCGATTATCTGAAAATGGAGAAAAATCACGATATAAAAATTAGTGAGCCTCATGTAAATATTGTATATTGAGTAGGTTTAGTTAGTAATTTAGTAGTGAGTATAAGTCTTTGTTGGCACAGAATATCGTCCTAACTTATTTGTCTTCTGGAGGCATCAAACCATTCCTGCGAATCTAGGGTTAGAATTTACAATTATTCAAATAAAACAATAAAGCTTTCCTACCTTTAATGCCTTCCACACAAATAAATTTTTGTGTTTCGGTGGATTCAGGTCACTGTAATCGTGTTTAACGTATGTACCATTGGAAATACGTAAAATATCCTCTAGGCCGTGTTTGTTTACTTGCCGGCCAGTCGGCTGTCAGCTGCACGAAATCGTATGATGGCAGCTAGACATGTACCTGGTTGTGTTTCGGGACGATATAATTTTTCTATTAATAATTGTTAGAAATTCCTGTAATTGGCTATGGACGTTCGTAATCGATATTTGGCTAGGTTTAGTGGGTAATACGAATTTTTTATAGTTTAATAAAATATATTTACGGCTATCGGCATGAAGCCATCCATCGTGTAATAGCGGCAGTCTCGTCCGCTTAGACCTACGTCCCTCGGCATTATTATCGCAATTTTTAACGTTATTTGTTTATATAGCTGAAGATTTTCAGTTACCATACAACTTCTGCGTGAGTACTTCTCAAGTCGCTTTTTAATTTTTCGAGTTATTATAAACTTTTTCATAATCTCAGTAGAACGACCTCTATTAGGTTATCAGGGAATACTTGGGTGGGGTAGTTTTTTTTTAATATTTCCGGGTAGATACTCGCCATTCTAAGGTTCGGCTTGACGGTGAGAATAGGCAAATTGATCTGCGATCATCCATTAAGGGATATATTCTTCTTTCGTTTTAAAAGTGATTTCATCCTGTTGTACGGTGCTTGTAACGGTTTCTTGAAATCTGCTTGGGCGTCAAATTATGTAACGGTTTGTCGTCGGGTAGCTGGTTTGGAGATTAATCAGGGTCCAGATTAGTTAATAAGACATCCCAATAAAAATATAAACAATTTATTTTCTTCTTCAAACGGGTAATACGTGGCAGTGTTACATAACATACAGGTTATACAGGTCCGTATCTTTTACGGTTCTTAGGATAACATTTTCTATTATTAGAGAGAGAGAGAGAGAGAGAGAGAGAGAGAGAGAGAGTGTGTAACGATGCGATGCGACGTCAGTTGCTGCTACTGGAGTGACATCGGGCGTCGGGCGAGTTTCGCCGACTCAAGAAGTTTCCCAGCTCAACACGATGTAGGAGGTCTCCAGGTCAGGCTCATCCGCTCTAGTTCTAGCGGCGAAACGGCACCGGGAAATGAAGGATTCCCAGGGTCAGATTGCATTCGATCCGTCATGTTTGAGTCGGGAGATGCACAAAGCTGTAATATGTCCAGCTCAGCACGCTGTAGAACGATTGAAAGAATTGCCCGCTCTGAATTAGTTGATTTGTGGACGGGCTTTTATATCCGAGAATCCTCGCTTACTGGTGACGTAGAACTGCGTATAGTTTAGTGTCGTGTGCAAATCCATACCTCTAGACGGGAGCTGGGTAGATTTGCGTGCCGTGTGCATATTGGTGTCGTGTGTAAATCCGAAAACTGTAATAATGGAACATGAATTTATGAATGCTTCATTACATGCTCTGTGATATATTATTAATAGTCCAGTGAAAATCGCTCCAATTTTGGGATAAAATTGCCAACTTTATAACTACCACGTTCTTCGACGAATTTCTGAAGATTTTTCACTTCTATTGAGGAAAGGAAAACCCTTTGGGAAAAAGGTTTTTTTCATGGGACCTAATTTGGAAAACTCTCCCTCCTTGTTCTGCATCTACCTGTTGTCGCATAGTCTGCGTTTTTCGCCCAGCCAGCCAATATTTATATAGTGGAGTTGCTGTCACCAATCCATTGAAGTTCTGGATTAGCCCAGTCAGCTACAGGGAGACGATACCTACGACGTGACAAGCAAGTTTTACACACAGTTTTGTTTTTTCTCTGATATCTTTTCCTTAATTTTTAAGTGGGTGGGGTTAGTGATGCCGCCGAGACGAGACATTTCTCGGTCTCGTCTCGTCTCGTCTCGATTTTTCGAGATGAGGCCAAATTTTTTTCCCGTCTCGAAAAATCGAGACGGGAAAAAAGGTCATCGTGCTGAAATATCATTTAGAATGCTCAGGGGAATATTGTCCATAATGACGAAATGACGATAAAATCTAATTCAAAAATGTAATACTTACTTAAGTAAATTTTTGCACGTGACAGTGTCACTGTCAGTTAGTTTTATCGATGAATGGTCGTCTTTTTTTATTGAGATTTTTGTGTTAAACATGCTTTTAGTCCAATCAATGAATGCCCAAAAGGGGATTGTAGAGAACATTGGGGGGAGGCCAAATTTTTTTCCCGTCTCGAAAAATCGAGACGAGACGAGATTTTTAAAGTCGAGATCTCGCCGAGACGAGACGAGATCGAGAATTTCTCGATTTTTTTTTATTGTAAAATTGTTCTACATTTGACCTTCGAATGAATAATATAAACTTGAATTAAATTGAGAATATAAATATTAATAATACAGATTCATCAATCATGTCTGTATCGTATTACGCCCTGCCATTTTTTACTGGTGCTACGTCTTTGAAATGAATATAATTTAGGCAAGTGTAATTTTGCCGACTTCCGTATTTCTTAAGCTGAGTTCGGCTTGCACACACGGTACTAGAGTGGAGTAAGAGTGGATTTTCATCACGTGATCACAGAGTAAAAATTGCGAGTTGTATTTATTCGAACGCGAAATACTCCAACTACTGTCAAAAGTTATTTTCTCGCCAAACCTTCAATATCTATGACTTAGATTTATTTGTAAATTATTGTGATCAGTTACATAAATAATTATGAATAATATAACTTTGCCTGTGATTCATTTTGCATGAGAAATGTATTTCGAGAATGATTCTTCTTCAGAAGAAAATATTTTAGAAAAAGTGAACAATTATGCAGAGCTGACTGTTCCAGATATGACTGACTATCAGTTTAAAATGCATTCTCGGATACCCGAACACATTCGAAGATTTACTTCTTAAAGTTAATAACTTAAATATGCATCATAGTAATACGTATAATACTAATATAATAATAAATAGGCCGACGTTAAATACAAAGATTAAAAAAAAAGAAAGAAAAAAAATATAATAATAACGCCTCCATGAAATCAATCTAAACTCACTGGTATTATTTTGCAATAATATTAAATTATTATGTTTGATAACAACACCTTTATCTGTGACTGGAGAATGGGTATTTGATGAAATACTTTCCAGCAAGCATTAATTAACAATTCGTACACGTACTCCCAACATTCGCCAAACCAAAAAACGTCGAGTTAATTAAATGTCAAATTCTACTTTATTTTTCGAACTGTGGCTTCACGAGGTGGGACTTCAGGAGTGAAATCTTCACTACACTCCGTAATGCCTGAATGCTAAAATATTGCAAAGGACCCCGGAACAAAACCCATGAAAATGTTGATTCGGTGGAATCGGCTGAAATTTTGGTATTTTGTAGTTCAAGTCATGCTGATCAAAAGTTCTTATACATCGAGCCGATCCTATTGACAGTTTTTGAGATACAGCTTATCAAAGTCAGGTAATTTGCGTCATTTTAGACATTCAAGTACTCTTAAACTATTAACTTTAGCAAAAAAATGCAAGGGTCGAAATATTTTTGTTCAAGTCCAATAAAGCTCAAGAATTTTTTTCAGAATTTTTTATCAATTTTTAGGTTAGGTGAAATATATATATGTCATATTTTGGCATGCTTCGGTGGGATTGGCTGAAACTTTGCTATTTTGTAGTTAAGGTTATGCTGATCAAAAATTCCTATTGCACTGAATCGATCCTATGAATGGTTTTCGCTCCAGGAGCGCTTGAAAGTCCTAACAACGAGGTAACGGGTACCTAATCTATATGTACGTGTTTATGAATGGCTTCCAGTGTGTTTGTGTACGTGCACAAAAAATGTAATGTAATGTAATGTTAAAATAAGCTTGTATTATTGTCAATATATTTATAAAGTCACATCCCTGTAAATCAAAAGGTTTCTGAAAGTTTTTGGGAGCAATTTTCAAAGGGCCGTAGCTCAAGGTATTTGCGGATATATTTTTGCATGTAGAATCTGTACCAGAAGTTTGTCATCGATATTTCCAAAAAACCCTGTATATACCGACAGATACATACACACAAACGCATGCACGCATTACACAAACATGCTGAAAGTCATTCATAAACACGTACATATAGATTACCCATTACCTCGTTGTTAGGACTTTCAAGCATTCCTGAAGCGAAAACCACTCATAGGATCGACTCAGTACAATAGACATTTTTGATCAGTATGACTTTAACTACAAAATAGCAAAGTTTCAGCCAATCCCACCGAAGCATGCCAAAATATGACATATATATATTTTACCTAACCTAAAAATTGATAAAAAAAATTCTGAAAAAAATTCTTTAGCATTATTGCACTTAAACAAAAATATTTCGACCCTTGCAATTTTTTGCTAATGTTAATAGTTTAAAAGTAAAAAGTTCTTGAATGTCTAAAATGACGCAAATTACTTAACTTTGACAAGCTGTATCTCAAAAACTGTCCATAGGATTGGCTTGATGTGATAAGATTTTTTAATCAGCATGACTTGAACTACAGAATACCAAAATTTCAGCAGATTCCACCGAATCAACATTTTCATGAGTTTTGTTCAGGGGTCCTTTCACTCCAAATGCCAAAAGCCGAAAGAAATAGTACTCTTGGAGTGAAAAGCGTTAAAAGAGTGCGTAAGTCGAACTCAGCCTTAGAAATGATTGTTCGAAATTTTTGCAATTAATCTTATATATTTACTTACTATAGAAACTAGCAACAACGTATATATTTTCAGTATAATGCGAACTTGATTAATTTAAATTATTAAATCTCATATCTTCTTAGAGTATACGGTATAGAGGCAAAAAAATTTTTAAATATGGAGAAAATTAAAGTTCACAATATTTCAAATAGGTCTTTTAGTTAAAGGTACGTTTAAAAATAAACAAAAGTCAAATATTCATATAAATTGAAGTGTCACTTTATAAATTAAATAAATAGAAATATTTCACTTGTGAAAAAAAAAAAAGAAAAAAATGGGAAATTTCACATTTATCGAGACGAGACGAGATCTCGACCTCGAGACGAAATTTTGAGCAGACGAGAATATGTCGAGACGAGATGGCTGAAAAATCTCGTCCCGACAATCTCGAGACGAGACGAGACGAGAAAAACCAATTTCTCGACGAGACGAGTCTCGCGGCAACACTAGGTGGGGTTGACCATATTTTTTATTACAAAGAAATTCGTGATCCGATAGTTTAGTGTGTATACCGGGTTTAATTTTTTTTTTTTAATATATTGGGGTATTTTTTTTATTTCTTAGAGACACAAACAGAGGTCTAGTGTACATATAGTTTTTTTTTAAATATATACACGTTATATATCTCTATTTACCATAATGATTTATACTTAGGTACCATCTTATTGATTATAAATTCTATAGTACTACTGATTATATCCACTAGTATATCTGCTGTGAGCAGCACGATATAGATCTATATCCGGGACGAAAACCAACCCCATGAAGGGGGTATGTGATCTTAAATCATCTTTCTCTATAAAAGTGGAATGCATATGTGCTCTATTATCCTTAAAGTAAATCACTGATTAATCGATTTATTATTTTACCTCATTCTCTTGTTATTTTTATTAAATAAACTTAGGTGTAATTTGAAGCTTATTTTTTAAAATTTTTTTGTGCATGCTACGACGCCTCTGCTCACCAAATTAAATAGCATATCACCATTTCGGGGTTTTTAGGGTAATTATTCGCTGATATTTGGTAAATTTTTTACCATCACAGGTTATCGGTGACTCTCTGGTGTAACCTCGTGGCGCCCACTTTTAGTCAATATTTTATATACCCAGCCCGTCTCCAACTGTAGCTGACGGCCACCAGAGAAGGTCACAAAAGAGGTTAATCGTTTGCCTAACTTGGATTTTCTTTTTGAGAATAACTTTTTTTAACTTTTAGTCATTGAGGGGGCGCGACAACATTTCATATACATTATACTTCAGTAAAATTTGATTCAAACCGGAAACAAAATAAAAAAGTTATTAGGGTGTCTTCATTTTAAGAGAATGACACTGTGTATTTAAGGAAATGTATAGATTTCGACAATTAATTTATTTGGTAATTATCGATTTTAACTGGTAAATATCTCGGAAACTGTAACACATAAGAAGAAAATGAATATAAACATTCTTGTGGAAAATTTACTTCTGTTTAATTTTGCATAGATTATCTTTTTTCGTACGACGCATTGTTTCCGAGTTATAAGCGGAGAATCGAAAAAAGGGACCTTTCCACCTCCCCTTCACCCGCTGAAGTGGTGAGGCTAGGGGCGGGGACTTTTAGTATATTTACCTCCTAACTACCCCCAACACATTCCTGTAGACGAAAATTCTCCTCCCTCCATGTCCTCTACAACTCTTTCGTTGACTTAACTATTTTTACTTATTTGAATTTCAAAAAGATAAAATTATCTATTTCCCTGTTAAATCATTTCTTCATGATATCAAATTAATTCGTTAGAATTTAGTAAAAATCCACCTCACAATCAGTTTTTACTTAATAATGTACTTACACGACTCAAATCACTCACAAACGAGATTTACTGCTAACTGTGCCCACGACATTCCGATGAATTTTTAATCCTTACTTGTGAATAGTACGATACACGGAAAAACTGAAGAGAGACGAAATTGTCACTTAAAGATGGAGCATCCAAATCAACAAAAGAAAAATCTGTTGCATATTACTTTTTATGTAAAACTCTAACAACCCTCTCAACTCCCATGGAATTGGTTTACTTTTTATGAAAGTTTTCGGCTGCATAGGCTACGATGAAAATACTTTAAAGTCTGTATAACCGTCACTGAGTAATTATTTAAATATTTTATTGTACTTTCAAAGCATTGTAAAGGGCTTAAAAAACATTTCAGGAAAAAAGTATTCCTGCTTTTTTATTTTTTTACGGGAGAGGTTTGTCGTGACATCGTTGACACATCCTGTATATTTATAAATTATTGTAAACATTTGTTATAATTATGTGCAGTGCTAGAAAACGTATACAGTGTGGGGCCATAGTGAGTCGGACTTCGCTAGCTCGAGTTCTATGAGAGCTAGAAATTTTAGAAAATTGACATACTTCAATTCAAAAAGTTCTAAATTGAAAAATGATTTTTGGCCACCCTGTATATATTTAGGAAATGAAAATAATTCAGAAACATTAACTAGATGTCTCGTAACTAGTACTCACATACATTTTTCTTAAAACCCATAATTGCGACTGTAGTGATTTTTTCAATATGCATCTGGAGATGGCATTATTTCAACCAAAAAATTCGTTACATCCAAGTAGTTGGAAGACAATAATATAGGAGTGAAAGTAATTTAGAAAAAGGCTTCAAAAAATTTACTGATATACAATAGCATTCCATTTAAAAAAAGACACTTGGTCCTGTAAAATCGTCTTGGCTCGCCCTGTATATTCGAAAATAATTTTTGATTTTTTTTATCTAGTTTACTTATATTTTTTATATATTTCCAGATACCGTATAATACGTATAATAGTATTCGTTAGAATAATTAGTAAAGAAAAATAAACTTTGACGGGAAGGAATTACGATACAAATGATTTTTTCGCCAAAATATTAATTATACCATGTGGAATAATATAGATTATTTCACTCATTAACGCTATAGCCAATGAGAGTCCGTTTTTTCACAACATTGCACCAATCAAACGTCATTATTAGTGGTAATTCAAGCTAGATCTGCTTTTGACAGGACCAACATGCAAAATTTATCGCTCTAATTTTTTAGGTCGCTGCAGCGGCAAATATTGCGAAAATTTTTTGACGTTTTGTGTCGTGACATGTTTTCGGCAAATAGGACAAATCGTGCTTTTAAATGTTATCTATAAATATCTTCTCTAGCTTATTACTAATTGTTAACGTAAATTGTAAATTGTAGTATTGTATTAATAACCTAAAAAGCCAATGCTGTGTGGAACTTATATAGGTTCGGGACAAGTTATAGGTACACAGCTTTCAATGGCTTAATACCTAACATAATTACAAAATAATTTTCACAACTAAAATTAAATATGAATATCTACGAAGCAGACAAATCAGTTATTTCATGATAAATACACAAATGTAGGTACTTACGTATGGTAATTCATCAATCATTACAAAGCAGCTAACACTTATTTGGAAAATCAAAACTCTGCAGTATCACTATATACATTATAATTCGTTGTACTTAAAGTCTCTCTACTTAAACAAGTAAACCTTAACTTAACTATCAAACTTCTCAAATTAGAAACAAGGATTAAATACATAAATATATATTAATGAACACTTTAAAATAATAACTCAATTCACTGTTTAGGCTAGTAACTAAGTTAAGCTAGCGTTACTAGATGGCGGTACCATACCATCTGAGCCGGCAGCCTTAGAACGTAAAAGGTAATATACAATTTGTGTGATTTCACCGGTAATGTGATTAGTCGAAGCGTGCTTTGTTGTGATGACTAGTCTTATAAGTTACAGTACCTATGGTTTAACGTATGTTGTTTTTCTTGATTGTCATAATTTAAACCTACTTTGTTTTTATTAGATGAGTCGTTTTGGAAATGCATTTTTATGTGACGTAAATGATGAAATTGAAGATAAAGGTGAGTAATCTCTAAAAAGCAACAAGGAAACGTCTGAAGGCAATTAATTACTGAACATGATATTGAAGATATACTTAATGAATTATTTATTCGTGAAATATTCTCCACAAATACCACTCGTGCTTTAAATTTTATCTAAAATTTTTTCTCAAGCTAAGTTGCCCCTAGTTAATATAACTCGTGCAAATTGGCAGTTTATTATCAAAGATTAAATCCCTCCCGCTAAAGCGGTCGGGATTTAATCAGATAATAAACTGCCAATTTGCCCTCTTTATATTACCAGGCAACACGCTTTCGAAAAAATTTTCACTTATAATATCCCTAGAGCTTAAATTATTTCCGGATATTAATTTAAGCTCGTGGGATATTCGGTAAGAAAATTTCACACCATTATTTTATAAATATTATGCCAAAATTGAACATTTTTATTACGAATGACAAAAATTCATTCATTATAGTGAGCCATGGAATAACAACTGGTGGTTAATAAAATACGAAATTTCTTAGTGAAATAACATACCATTCTCCAAGTTTAGTTACATGAACTTTTTATAAATAACTTAAAAACATATTATATTTCTGTTTTTTATTAACTTTGGTCTACTAAAATTTGTGGAACATCATTTATTTCTGATATTACTTAAATGCGAGCACAGGGAATGTATTCATTCTTGTCGCAGAGACAATAATTAACAACTTCTAGCCGGCCATGGGATAATGAAAGGTAACAAGATAGTAATGGCTGCCGCACTTACAGACGTCAATTAGATTAATTTTTACATTCTAATCATAACAAAATTTGATTACCAGCCATAAGAATAAAGTGCATGAGCATATAGCACAAAAATGGCTCCAGGTTCTAAAACACATTAATTTGTGTACTTATAATATCCTCGTGAATATCCTCTTTTGCGTCGCCAAATAAATTTAATTCTAAAAGCACTCCAACTCCCGCGTCTTTACTTTGACATTTTAATTGACAGAAAAATTTCCACTTATTAATTTGACAGAATGTAAAAAATTTCCGGAAATTTTTTGGGTTGCCATGGTAACTTAACAAAAAACAAGGTTAAAAAATGTGGTGTGAAATTTTCGATAAAATTTTAAGCACTAGTGATATTACATACGACAAAATCACCTCCACCTTGTGCAATTGTCCGCCATCTTGCAAAGCCGACGAAAAGTAATTTTTTATAAGTTTTCTCGATAACCGTTGCCTCGACAAAAAGTAGCACACTAGAACAAAACATTTCTAAAAATAAAATGGAACAGCCTTCAAAGGAAAATGCTGCGCCAATGTACAGATTGGTTAATTCTTGTCTATAGGTATGTTGAAGGTTGCCGAAAAAAAACTCCAAATTTTTTTTTGGAAAATGCAACAAAGCTTTTTCCACAAGAAGACGGATGTTACTTTTTTAGCCATATTAAATCAACACAATTGTACATAAAAAAATATTCGTCGATTATATCCGCTATATTAGTAATTTGGATTCTAGAAACGCTGACAAATACAAATTATCGATTAACTCTACGTACCATGCCAATAAAATGCCTATAAACGAATCCGTGCCGTACAATTTAACCTCTAAATTTAATTAACTTAATCAGAGGAATGTGCGTGTAAGATGGTGGAAAGAGCAATAATATTCCCTGACAGTTTCTCCGCCGCGCGCCGCGCTGATACGGTGCTGATTTTATGTGTATATGTATCAAACAATGTGGATGCAGCCGACATCGCATAGCCATTAATTTAATTTGTTAATTAATTACGGCCTACTTGAATTTAGCTACGCAAGCAAGTATGTAACAATTAAAATGACAAATGCAATTACTACCATAAATTCAAATTTAATAACGCCGGAATAAACAATAAATGATATAGTGCCGCTGTAGTCGGGCTTCACTCAAATAATAATTAATGAAATGTTGTTTAGTGGTGTATTTTTGTTTGGTCTCGTACTTCAAGTGATAAATTGCTAGGTGGTGTTGTCACTTCTAGTGATACGAGAGGGTTTATCGCCCCTTCATAGCGGCATAGTCGACTGTTGACAATGCTTGATAATAAAACAGGCTCCCGGCGGATGTAATTTTGCAGGACATGTGGTACTTTAATGCATAACAAGCAGACTGTCCCATGTCCCATATACAATGCCGTTCATTAACCTTTCGTTCATCGAGGAGCTTGTGTACTGTATTAATCACATAATGTCGAGAGTAGATCGAACACCTTTAATGCCACAATGTAATTAATATATAAATGTGACTGGGCATTGTGTAAAATGAAAATCATCTAAAGGTTTTTATTGCTACGTTTTTACTTTCTCTAATTCAATACTCAAGAGGAATTTTTGTAGAAATAATAATAATCATTATTTTCCAATCACAGATACAATTCAATAATATTAAAAACAAGAAAATAACCATTAGTCCTTGGCGTAAAATAATAAAATTGAGGTTCGTGTGCTCCTTGATGAAGGAGTATAGGGAATGGTACCATCAGTTTCAGAAAAATATGTAGATTATGAATCGCGATGGTTACTATAGCCGCGACCGGTTTTTTTTTCAAGGGATTTTGTGTAATATAAATAGAAAAATTCGATTTCCATTATTTACCAATTTTTTAAAAATTTTATGTGAGTGTACTGTCGGGTGCAAAAAAGGGACAAGTCTTATAACGCATTTTTGTTAAAATCTAGTTGTGTACATCTGACTTTAATTTTTGTGACATTGTCAGTTATTTGTCAAAATTCATTGCAAGTGTGCAAATAGTGACAGATTTACATTAGAAGAAAATAGTTGTCCTATTTTTTTTGCTCACGACAGTACATATAATAATAGTATTTTATATAATAAGTGGCTAAAATGGTGTTTTCTTTACAAGTGGGGCATTTATAGTAAGAGCCCAAGGCGAGCGCTATAAACCACACTAGTAAAAAAAAAAAACAAATTTTAGTCTCGAGTTATATACAAAATTTTTTGTATCGCCATTCGAAATTAGAAAACAATATAATTTTGTAAAAATAGACTAAATTCCATTGCTGTTTCCATAGAAACCAATAAGTTTTATTTCAGACTGTGAAATAAAGTTTCTTTATTTCACTCTTTTTACTTTATTTTACACTCGTCAATAATGACATTCTTTTGATTCATTGAAACTGTCAAATAAGTGTCATTTTAGGATGTGGCGTTACAAAAAAATATTATAATACTGTTTCAAGGCCAGGACAATACAGATTTCTGTATTCTATCTCAAAATGAGGTATTTCGGATTAATTAATTAAATTGATAATACTATATGAAAATTTTTTCAGAAGAAAATTATATCACTTAAATTTTACTAACTCTGGCAACTAATACTGTTCACTAAGAAAACTTTGACTACAGAACGTCTGATCTGAATCATCAATGCCATGCGCGCGCAGAGAAACTTCGTAACTTATAGCATCTCTTTCTTTGATTTTTATACGTTGATACAATCAATCCATCAATCAATCTTAATTATTTACTGAGGTGTGTTTTATTTTATTCCCGAAATTTAAGGTTGCGTACATAAATATATTCACTTATTCCAGGTACCTTAATAGGCATACCTAATGAAATCTTTAGCACAACTTAGACTATCTGGGGAAAGTAGGGCAAGAAGAAAGTGTTTTATTTGTTCTAAACAGTCCAAATAAAAATGGGTTTTAAATCCAGCATAGTGGTCATATGAGATTTTGCGGTAATTGATGGAATGGCCGAATTACAAAATCTGAGATTACACAACCCATAAACAATTTCCGATTTGTCGCAGCAATTCTGCAAGAAGATTATTAATAAATATAAAAGTTTTCAAGAAATTCATATAATTTCCGATACGTACCGTGAAACTTCTTTGAAGGTAAATGAACGCTCGCGTCGACAACATGGTACAACTCCAGTGAACTACGTGATTAGCAGTAATATGAATATTAAGTCAATTCCTCTACAAAAGCTTTTATCGCACATTCAAACAAAAGACTCTTTAACGGAATATCTTAGTGAAGACTTGATAAAGTTGGGATTTAAAAATAAAACAAATATTACTGTTGCTTATAGAAACAACACCGAGTCTACTCATCTCGACGTAGCTAAATTCAAAAGTACCCAGAAGGAAGCCGATAGAAACATGTGAGAACGTGAGCTGGGTTTAGACCGTCGTAAGACAGGTTAGTTTTACCCTACTGATAACTCGTCGTTGAGTTAGTAATCCTGGTCAGTACAAGAGGAACCGCTGGTTTGGACAGTTGGTTCACGCACTCGCTCGAGCGGGCGGTGGTGCAAAGCTACCATACGTGGGATTATGCTTGAAGGTCTCTAAGAGCTTATCCTCTCTAGACGAAGGTGAGCAACTCTGGAGTTCCGGGAGTCGAAAGGCTCAAAACAATGTGATTTTACTAGGCGGTCGCGGTTCGCCGCGATCATCGCACTAGCCCTATTCACCTTCGAGATCGACGGTCGGCGGTGGGATCGATCCTTGCTGCGTTCGACCTGATCTCATACTTGTTGACGGCCGATCATGATCGCACAAACGTTTCGATGTTGAAACTTAGAATTGTCTGTAGACGACTTACGTATCTGGCAGGGTGTTGTGCTCTGTAGAGCATATTTTTCATGCCACAAAAAGGGGAGCGAAAAATGCGAAAATATTCTCAGCTGACACCAATGTCTTAATTATTGGTATAAACAAATTTCTTCACCTTCCTTCACCTTCACCTTTTTGTTGAAGAATGCATATGATGCACTTGGCCCGTTACGTGCAAGTGCATTGCCAGGATTACATGCGCTGTCAGGGGCCGATATTACTGGACCATTTAGTAGAAAACTAAAAACATCCTTCTGGAAACAAATTCCAGAAGCAGACGATGCCACTCTTGAAGCCTCACTTGGTAAAGAAAATATGCAGCAAGAATCATTTGAATCAATTGAAAGATTCATTTTCCAAGTATACCAGTCTCAACAGAACATCAAGAATTTGGCAGATTTGAAATGGTGGTTTTTTACAAAAAAAAGCAACTGATTATGGATGAAGAGTTTCAGAGGAAAATAAGTTGTCGCCGGTAGTTTGTGATAAACCCTGTGCACCCCAAGAACTACTACAGCTAGTTAATTGTACATAACAAAAAACAAATGCAACCCACCATGTAAATGTGTAATAAATAACCTTAGGTTTACGGAAATGTGCAATTGTCAACCGCAAGAAGATTTATGTGAGAATAAGATCACAGAAAATTTCAGCGATGAAGAGGACGACGAAAACGACGATTGAAAGATAATCTAAATTTAATCATTTTTTATTTATATGTATATAAATAACACAATGAAATCTTGTTAGTATTAGCGTATTACCATATTCTGAATTACATCCCAATTTAATGCCTTTAACATGAAACTTCAAGCAAACACAATCAAATCTCATAAAACTGCAGGAAAACAGTATTGCATTTTAACTCAGAATACCGTTGGTTCTGTATGTCCGTTAATTAGAGTTAGTAGTAGTGGATCACATCAAAAATATGACAGATGAAAGTGTTAATTATCTTTTAATTTTTTTTTTACACAAAACTCATCAAGGAGCACACGAGATTACTTTACATCAAGTACTACATCCTTTCTATATAATGATGATCTAAGTCCGATCATGTAAGCATATTACAAGAAGCATCCATTACAAAACATTTTTTCTTTTAAAAGACAATTTATTTATATAATTTTTAGTTTTAGTTTTGCTTAATTATGATTTATTTGATTTGTAAGGAAAGTAGATTTGTTTTAAAACGTCGCAACAAACTTCATAGACACGCATATCCATCAGAGTTAATATTTTTAGTCTTAAAAGATTATCTGAACGATTTCCGAGGATGTAGATCCTCCACAATCCTAATAGCACACTTCTTACAAAAAAAAAAATGCTCGACGAGCGTACGTAGTAATCAGTCTCTACAGAATAATGTCATAACGTAGATGAGAATGGACAATACAGTAATGAAATGTCAGTTTAGTGTCTTTACTACAGTGGTTTTTAAGTTGCGCATGCTGTAACAATCTATCGAGCTTCACGTACAAAGTGTCTATGCGAGCAGCTCACATTGAATTGCGGGCTTATGTATTAAAAATGTAACATTAGTATGACCAAATTATCATGTCTTTGTATCTTTCGATCGGTTTTTAATATGCTTTTATTAGGTCTACCTGTATCTAACTAATCTACCTTCTCTGGAACCCTTCTTTTGCTCAGCCTCATATTTTTGTGTGATTAATGTCTTATCATAAGGTATCATTTGGACCACAAATCAACCGAAAATTTGCGAACCCCCAAACATGCTATTTTTAGGGTCACTCAATTTGCACTAAACAAAAAGTTCGGGATTTACGAAATCATTTTTAAATACTGTAATTTAGAAATATATTAGGCCAACGGCACTTCCTATTACAACCAAAAGTAAGGAACATTTGGTATATCTCACGCATGTAATTACTAAAGGGCCTATTGATGCTTTTGATAATACCTTTGATAGTACAGAATAAATGTCAATAACTGTAAAAACGTACAAATAGTTACAAAGGGCCTGCTGGTAATATCTATATAACGTAAAATGCCCTCAGAAGCTCATCGACACGGCATGATCGTATCAGAAAGCCAGATAATAAGAATACATTCATTTACCAGTACAAATATATACCACAAAATAAAATGGTATAAATTCGGCAAATATTCTTTCACTCGCCCAACATACATATAGAAAAAATAAATAGTATATTAGTTAAAAATTAAAGCTAAATATTTTAAATACTTCAATTTAAAGAAAAACATTTTTGAAAACACGTGTAAATAGGTGCACTTATGCTCAAGTTCGGGTGTAGTGTTTCACAGAACACTCAGTAGCTTGAAGGATATAAGTAAGGTAGACATTCGATGAGTTTAAAAATAAATATCTTGAATTTCTGTTTCCATCATTATTAAAAAACATTATTTTGGATATTTAGCTTTCAAAGAAATCATTCGTTCTTCTCATATACTATCTCCCAATCTCCCTTATTAATAATCTCTCAAAAATCTTTGAAAAGTGTCTAAAAAGAAGATTAAAGGATTTTCTGGAAAAAAAAAATAATATCAAACAAGCAGTTTGGATTTAGACAGAGTGCGGAAAACGCAACTATGGAGCTAATAGGAAACATTATTAGAGGCTTAAATTATAATAAAAAATGTCTTGTGTAGTTTTGGTTTTAGCCAAAGCATTCGACTTGGTTGATCAGGGAATATTAATAAAAAGATTAGAGAAAGTCGGTGTTAGGGCTTCTGCATGTAAAAATTACTTGAATAACAGGCAGCAACAAGTATGAATAAATGAACATTGAGTGACCCGTTAATAATTACAACTGGTGTTCCCCAGGACACCGTATTAGACCCTATATTATTTTTAATATGTATTAAAAATATAACAGAAATTACGAATCCAGAAAATAACATTGGAGCATATGCTGATGATATAACCCTTCTATTTCAAGGCAAAACATAGACTGAAGTATATACTAATGCAGAAACCAGTTTAAAAGGATACATTCATGGTTAAATGTAAGCCGTTTGAGCCTCAACACCAGTAAAACAAATACATTTACCATATCAGCTGATGATATAGAAAGAATGGTTATTTTCTTGTTTATCGTATTGAATGGAGTATCCTCTAGGTAGGGCTAGAGATGCTTGAAAGATTTCCTCTTAAGGGTGGATTTCTGACAATATATTGGCATGATCAGACTTAGATCTTCAATATATAGAAAGAATGGTTATTTTCTTGTTTTTCATATTGAATGTTAGACATAGTAAATGTATAAAGAAATTGACAAGTTTGTTTGTAAGAGGACTACTCGTTGATATTCTAGCTTGATCAGATTTAGATCAATAATATATGAAAGGAACGAATGATTTCTTTGAAAGTTATCTGCTGAATACCCAAAATAATATTTTATAACAATGATGTAAGCAGAAATACAAGATATTTATTTTTTAATAATAATGTCTTTATTTATCATATTTCAATTCAAATATACAAGTATTTAAGTAGTTTCATAAATAGGGCGAAGTTCAGATAACCTTAAGGGTTTTTGCTCTTCCACTTAACCCTGTATAATCTTTAAAATAATTTCAGATACTTCCCATTGCTCTAAGGAATACAACCTTATACAGTTTTTATCATAAATTTTGTATATAGTTAAATGCCAATCTCTAATAATGAAATAAGGAACTATTTTCATTGACAAACTACGATAGTCAAGTACAACAAAAATTTACAATAAAAAAAAAAATATATACAGTGTGTCCCAGGATAGATGTAACAAGAGGTGTAATGGACCAAAAATTTTGGAATTTTGGAATGGTATTTGGAGATTGAGTCCTGCTTGTTGTAAAACTAAAGTATACCAAAAATTACTTGATTTGGTGTTCTACAGGGTGTTTTATAAGCCAAGTTGTAAAAATCACCACTAATAAAGTGCCTTTATTTTTCAAAATATGAAAAAATTCCACTAAGAAAAGTTATTTAGAATGCAATTTTATACCTCTATACTAAATTTCAGGAATATAAAATTATTTTTTGAAACTTCCTATTTTTGCGAATTAAGATGATAAATGATAAATGTGTATCCACTGCTTTTCTCATAGCCTACTTTTAGCTTCTACATAACTTTAAATATTGATTCACAAAAAATAATTTCTATGCAGTTTTAATTGAATGGTTCAAAATAAAATACTAATTTATTGAAAAAATGGGAAGTTTCAAAAAAATCATTTTATATTCCTGAAAATTGGTATAGAAGTATAAAATTGCATTCTAAATAACTTTTCTTAGTGGAATTTTTTGATATTTTGAAAAATAAAGGTACTTTATTAGTGGTGATTTTTACAACATTGCTTATAAAACACCCTGTAGAACACCAAATCAAGTCATTTTTGGTATACTTTAGTTTTACAACAAGCAGGACTCAATCCCCAAATACTATTTCAAAATTCCAATTCCAATTCCATTACACCTCTTGTTACATCTGTCCTGGGACACACTTGTATGCGTTATAGACCCGGAGCCGGTGACACTGAAAGCCCCCTCATAGCGGAATCGAAAAATTTTTATGTGAACTGTGAAAAATTATACGAACAAAATAAGCTTGGTATGCGTAGATTTAAAAAGCCGAAGAAATGTTAAAAAAAATTAATTAATATAAAAATGCAATAATGTTTTACCGTCATCGCGGATATTGATTATTTGTAGTGTCTTCGATAGAAAATGTCGTACTCTTTCAGAAAAAAATTACGCAAACCACTTTATTTGGCCGAACGGGTGTGGCATACCTATTTGAAGTGTGTGAAGGGGGATGAAATTTCCACCTTATAACGTGCAAACTTTTTCTTTTTTTTTTTTTAAGTTCGTTTTGATGTGATCTTTAAAAATATCTTGGTATGCGGGCCCAAAAACTGCCGGAAGTATCCGGCATACCAACTTTATTGCATGATCTCGATTCACATCTATTACAAAAAGTAGTACGTTAAACAAATTTGTTTTGGCGTAAAATTTTTTATAGAATAAAATGTCTTGATCCTTTCTTTCCTTTCTTAGATTTATAATTATACGAGGATAAATATGATGAAAGGAATTATAGGAAAATTTTTACTTTAGATGATTCAAACAATAAAATAAAGTTGATATAATTAACAAAAGTTTATGCCCAAGTATAGTATATTTATTAATAATCATCAGAGTCAATATCATCAATATTATAAAGTCCTTCATCCCCCGATTCTTCTTCATTTTCTTGGACACTAAGAATTTCTTCAACTTTTGAAGGTGTTGCTGGGCCTTTATACCACAATGGTTCAAGTCTATTGTTTTCATTTAATTGCCATCCACATTCGGTTGGTTCATATAAAATACAAGTCGGTTCGGTAGCATTTTGTCACATTGTATTTATAAATATGATGCGCAAAATTTTTTGCGATACGGTTTTCCAGCATGGAGGAATATTACTGGAATTGACATTTTTTTTTATAAACTTTTCATATAAATTATGTTATTTTTGAATTATGCAAACAATTTAAAATAATATTACATTAGAACTATAAAGAACATTTAATAAAACATATAAAAGTGCATGAAAAATTCAAAAATTTGCAACGAACGTAAATTTGCAAGTTAGGGTATAAAAACAAGGGAAATGTTGTTTTTTTGATGATCTGAATTTATGTGCAGAATTTGGTAGATATCAGAATTCCGCTTAATTATTAAAAATATATTAATTTACTAAAACCGCAATTATAAAATAATTCGTTATTTAAAATAATTCTTGTTGGACTAGCGATACATACCAATTTTTTTGTAGGACATTATTTTATTTGGGCAGAGAATACACTGATCTATCATGTATTATCTTTATCCTACAGTCAGTAATGAGAAAAGTGTTACCATGGAACTGACAGTTTCCGAGCGTAGGCGTAGGACTGAAAAAATATACCATTTATTAAGCAATAGTAAAAAAATCAGCTGGTTAGCAATAATTTTTTGTGATCTCGTTATTTAGACATGTTGGGGTGGGGACGCTTCGGTCAAACCATCGATTTTGTATCTGAAGATTAAACTAAAAAACTAACTGTTAGTAATAAAATTTGGACAATCACCCAATCGACATATATACACCCAAGCGCAGTTTATTAGCTACCACTACCGAAAATTTTCGCAAAGAGGAAAGTTGAGCGTCTCGTCAAAACTAAGTTACTTACGAAAATTCAGCCTATTAGTAATCATAAAAAAAGACTTCAAAAAATTTAAAAAAGAAGGAGGTTCAATTATTAAGCTTTTCGTCAGTTTTGAAAAAACTGTCAAATAAAATTTTCCAAAAAAATTTAAAAAGATAACTTTGCTTAGGGTCGATTTCATATTCCTTAGTTTTTAGAACACCATGTATAGTTTATGATAGCTTTGACAATTTCTTATGACTTCCGAAGATAAGCAAACTCTTTCCGAGCACACACTGTATATCGAATTAATTTCATCAAATTTCATCAAATCATTTTTGATTGCTAATCTATATATTCCAAGTTAATCTTTCTGAATCTTTTATTGAGGGAGAAAAATATCTGTCAAAAATTAAATGTATTTCTGACGCGGTGGTGGGTATTTTTTTTTAGAATAAATTCTGCGATCTTGTCAAATGCTTGGGGCACAGATGGTCCTAAATTGTGCAATAAATTGAATTTTACAAAGACCTGATAAATTTCAATTCCAGTAATATTCCTCCATGCTGGAAAACCTTATCGCAAAAAATTTTGCGCACCATTTTTATAAATACAATGTGGCAAAATGCTACCGAACCGACTTGTATTTTATATGAACCAACCGAATGTGGATGGCAATTCAATGAAAACAATAGACTTGAACCATTGTGGTATAAAGGCCCAGCAATACCCTCAAAAGTTGAAGAAATTCTTAGTGTCCAAGAAAATGAAGAAGAATCGGGGGATGAAAGACTTTATAATATTGATGATATTGACTCTGATGATTATTAATAAATATACTATACTTGGGCATAAACTCTTGTTAATTATATCAACTTTATTTTATTGTTTGAATCATCTAAAGTAAAAATTTTCCTATAATTCCTTTCATCATATTTATCCTCGTATAATTATATATCTAAGAAAGGAACAAGACATTTTATTCTATAAAAAATTTTACTCCAAAACAAATTTGTTTAACGTACTACTTTTTGTAATAGATGTGAATCGAGATCATGCAATAAAGTTGGTACGCCGGATACTTCCGGCAGTTTTTGGGCCCGCATACCAAGATATTTTTAAAGATCACATCAAAATGAACTTAAAAAAAAAAAAGTTTGCACGTTATAAGGGGGAAATTTCATCCCCCTTCACACACTTCAAATAGGTATGCCACACCCGTCCGGCCAAATAAAGTGGTTTGCGTAATTTTTTTCTGAAAGAGTACGACATTTTCTATCGAAGACACTACAAATAATCAATATCCGCGATGACGGTAAAACATTATTGCATTTTTATAAAAATTAATTTTTTTTAACATTATTTCGGCTTTTTAAATCTACGCATACCAAGCTTATTTTGTTCGTATAATTTTTAACTATCAATTCACATAAAAAATTTTCGATTCCGCTATGAGGGGGCTTTCAGTGTCACGGGCTCCGGGTCTATAGAGTAATAGCATTTACTTAAGACAGTTTTAAAGATTGTACTATGTTTGGTTTGTTAATTATTTATAATAAACCGAAAATAAACGCATATTTCCCTTTCACTCTGCAAAATCCTATCCTTAAATTTCCAGATGGTGTCAACATGGTTGGCGAAATGCGCTTCAAGTATATTATTAAAGCGTTTCGGCATTTTCGTGGAATGTACTACCTATACGAATTCGAAATATTATGTAATATGCTGGAACTTCCATTCAGTACATTTAAATTAATTAATTGCCACCGGGCAATAAATGCTGCAACTGTAAAATGCTATTGAACCCAGTTAATAAGCAAACTATGCCATATGATTGAACTTAATGTAAACATTATGTTTGGTACGTCCCAATAAATCCAATAACAAGATCAATAGTAAATATAATTATGATGTAGCAGCTAGTTGATTGTAAAGCTTCAAAAGCTGAGGTTTCAGAAATTACTGCGGAATATATGTACATACATACAAGTGGTAGGGTTGGTTTTGTTAAAGCTATAGCAGGATTACACAAAGCAGTACGTTTTAATGAGGCGATGGGCTGGCGTTTCTTTATTTTGCCGAATTGGATTGCGAGTAATGAATTTGCGAAACAAGTATAATGTTCCAGACATATTCACTGCATTTTTTATATGCCAAAAGTTTACTACTCCATTAATTATTACATTCATATTATAAATTAATGAATACAGTATTAGTTCATATCTAAAATAAGGAAATAAGGAAAGTCCAGCAAGTCCATGGTTAGGAAAAAAATCAGTAGTATTGATTCCAAAAATAATAAATTATTAAGGAAATCACATATACAGAAAATAAATTTTACAACGTTATACAACCGGGTTATCAATATATTCTGGTTTAGTTATTTATTTATTTGATTACATTGTCCAACAGGTACTTAACCCAACTATAGGATAGGCAGGTACAGACAAATTCCATTAAAATTATGCTAACAAACAATAGACGTGTATAAATAAAAAATGTATCTCAGAGATTAAAACTAGTGTAAGCATTATACTCTTCGCCGATTTACTGAGCTTTTTATATAATTGTTACACATTCTATAAGATACTCTTAAAATAAATGAAAAAAAAAAAACAGCCTGTCCAGGATTCGAACACAAGACCCTTGGATTGCCAGACAAAACTTAAGCTATTGGACCATCAGACATCACTACAAAAATTGAATGTCTATAGTATATATCATTCGAGTATTATATTTCAACGAATTAGATATATTATTATGAAATATATACCGGGTGTAAACGAATAGAGGACCACCCCTGTAACTTCTTCGTTTTTAAAGATATCGGGATGAAATTTTGTATGGTGAAATTAGGTAAGATTTCCAACTTTTTGAGACCTATCCGCCATATGCAACAAGAATAAGCCAGAGGCCCATCCTGCGGAGGGTGGCATATCATAAAATATACAAATATACAGGGTTGATCAAAATTTAATTGAAGTTAGATATAAATCATAAATTTCTTAAGAAAAATTGTCATTCCTGCCGGTAACGATTACACATCACGGAACTTTTGGTACCGTTTAAACCCCACTAAATAGAGCTTTCTGAATATCTGGGTGGCCCATATCATAATATTTAAAACAAATGAGTCATTTTGAAAAATGTGATTTTAATGAGTTTATAGCACCCTGTATGATGTATTATTGGACATATTGACGTTCTCGTATTTTTCATATGAATTACATTGGAACAAAAATAACACAGGCCCACAAAAAAAAAAGTTGTCTGCGCCGGGGTATTGACCATACCTATCCCTTGTATTTTGACCCGCTGAACACGAATCTGACCTTAGTTTTTCCCCTATACGTCAGGTTTTTTTTTTAAAGCAAAAAAGTCTAATATTTATATATTTATTTGCTATTAAAAGAAAAACCTGACGTGCTGGTGAAAAACTAAGATCAGATCGTGTTCAGCGGCTTAAAATACAAGGGATAGATGTGGTCAGTACCCCCGCGCAGATGACTTTTTTTTGTGGGATTGTGCCACACAGAGTGTGGCACAGTGGCAACCAAAAAAAGTGGTCTGCGCGGGGGTACTGACCACACCTATCCCTTGTATTTTGAGCCGCTCAATACGAATCTGACCTTAGTTTTTCCCCTACACGTCCGGTTTTTTTTTAACAGCAAAGAAAGTCGTGTTGAATCGTGATATTTATATATTTATTTGCTGTTAAAAAAAACCCTGACGTATAGGGGAAAAACTAAGGTCAGATTCGTGTTCAGCGGCACATAATACAAGGGATAGGTATGGTCAGTACCCCGGCGCAGACAACTTTTTTTTTGTGGGTCTGTGTAATTTTAACATATTTGCAGCCATCTAGATTGACAACTAAAATTCGAATTATTTTTCGTGCAACACTGTATAAATTGTTCAAAATGGTATAAATGTATCCAAAATGTGATCTATATTTCAAAAATGTAAAAGCATACAGGGTGGTCCATTTAGAAAAGACTACTAGGGCCATTTCCGGTGAAACCGGAAGTGATAAATATGGCGGATAAGTCTCAGAAAGTTGGAAATCTTACCTAATTTCGCCATACAAAATTTCATCCCGATATCTTTAAAAACAAGGAAGTTACAGTGGGGGGTGGCCCACTATTCGTTTACACCCGGTATATTAGTAAAATGTATGAACAAAAAAAATATATAGAGAATAAAATTTCTATTTGAGTACAAATGACAAAAATTAAGAAAATGCATTTTTTTTAATTTAAATGATTAATAACTTTTTTATTTACTGATTGATTTTTTTCAAAAACAATAGGGTTCTTCCTCTAGCTAACGCTAACTTACTTTCCAAATTTCAATACAATCGGACTTTTCTTTCTTAAGTTATCGTGCTTATAAGAAACGTGACGGACGGACGGAGAGACGGACATTTTGAAAGTTGTTCAGAATTCGTTCACTAACATAATGATATGAAATTTTTTTCTCTACGAGCGATATTTACTGATTTAGAAATGTGCCGATCAAATACAATATACTCTTCGTTTTTGCGAAGAGTATAATAACTTATGGTAGATAACAAGACAGATAAAAAACAGACTATAATGTTTTTAATATCATCTATATAAAAGATGAAATGCAAAAGAGGAAAACAAACAAGTTCCACTAGTTTCCTTGGTAATATGTTTTTAAAGCATTCGGGCAGCAATTAAAAATGTCTATATCACCACAGATTGCATTGTGATTGTCGCATATTACGTACATGGGTGAAAAGTTTAGAATATGTGTATGAGGTGTAGCTACGTAAAATACAGGACTGTTACGGGACATTGTTTTATGGATGTTAAAAGAGAGTTGTGACAGTAATATTGGTGCGTCAATAATATTTTTAATGATTTTAAAAAGAAAAATTTGGGACAAGCATTCTCGCCTACAGCTTAAACTATAAAATACTTATCCAGCAGGTCTTCTTGTGGAAAACCTATCGCTGGATAAGTACCTTCAGTTCCGAAATACATAAATTTAAGGAATTTGCGTTGAACAGATTCTAACTGGTTGACCTGTACATTATAGTGTGGGGTCCAAACAAGTGACGCATATTCAAGCTTGGATCTGAAATAACAACAATAGAGCTTCTTAAGCGTATCTGGGTTTGAAAAATCACGGGAATTTCTAACTATGAACCCATAATGTCTTGCTGGCTTCTGGTGCTAATATGTGCATTAAAAAGAGGGTTTATCAAAGGTAATACCTAAGTCACGTAGTGTTTCGTTCCGATGAAGTACATTATTATTTATATTGTAATTGTAGGAAACTGGTATGGACTTACGTGCAAAAGGCATGACATTGCATTTCTGCGAATTTAATGGAAGATTGTATTTAGTGCACTAATTACTTATTTTGTTTAAATTTTCCTGCATATGAAGACAATGGTCAAAGGTATAAATTCTAGAAAAGAGCTTCAAATCATCAGCATAAGTTAAATAATTAACTTTATCTGTTAAGTCAGCCGCTATGTTATTATGTATGTAGCTGGCTGATGGAACCCATCCAAGACCAGAAAAGGGAAAAAAAATTAACGTTTAATGAAGAAACTTATAGAAATACAGTAGTTACAGATTTATATAGACAAAGTACAGACAAGCAATACTTTTAACTTCTCCAATGGCATTTTTAATTAAAATCATCGTCACTTTCAATGCAAATCTCTTAGCCCCAAATCTTCATCATCGCCTTGCTCGCACTCTCCCATATTATCACATCGGTCGAGATTACCTTCGCACTTACACATTTCGGTACACCGGAGTATATTCGACTGACACGTACATGGAGGAGAGTAACGCCTTTGGGAGCATGAGGAGCGACAAAGTTCCAAGATAAGCTCGGGAGCACAAGGTTTGGTACAAGCAACTGGCTCGTATGTGCTCCCTACTTTCTTCCATCCAAAATCTGAGGGTGGTGGGTTATTGGGATGCCGGATGAGGTCCTAATTCCACTCAAAACATTGAAGGTGGGCCCTTAGCAAAGCCGGATCCAGTGCAGATCTTGTTGGAGGAAGGTTCTCATCTTGACATTGTTTCTGGGTGAACAACAAGCATCTCATAGCTTCTATGTCGGTCAGTGTTGTTTTGGGGATATAAAGCTGACAAATGAACGCTTCCAAGTTAGCCCTGACATCTTCTGTGAGAGACAGTGTCGTCCCCAATGTAGCCAAACCTTCTAGCAGCTTATGACTTGCAGAATTAAAAGTTTTCCACCACTTTATTTTACCTTTGCCAGCAATTGATCCTGTTACATCTGCTCCTGAAAGTGTGTGTAATCCAGGTAGTGCAGAAGCTTTCAGAGGTCCAATTGCTCTGTAAATTGAACCTAGCTGAACAAAGCTTTTCATGCCATGGCCCAAGAAATATGTAAACTCTTTCGAAAGTTGGGAATATCGTCTTAATGCCAAAATTAGAACATCAGTATCGGGGGAGAATACATGAATAGTTTTAATTCCTTTCTATGCTAAATATACTGCATGTAATATGATCTTTGTGTCCGCTTCCTCCTGCGTACTTGAAAGACTGGATACATCATCGCCATGTGATGAAGCTGCTTTGTACCTCCAACTGATTACAAACCTTTTGTTATTGGTCACGCCAAATTGAAGAATCTGATCGGAAAGGAACTCTGTCAGTTCATCCTTCGTCTTATCGTGGGACAAGAATTTATTCATTGCTATACTTCCAATTTTCGTTTATGGTCCGATTTTGTACTGGATTGGATCTGAGCCTTTTTGCCGAATCACTCTCATGGCTTTCTTCAACAAGTTTTCTTTGTAAGAGTCGAAAACAACATGGACCTCATTGTAATTGCTGAATTTTTGCCCGATCCATTTGCTGAAACTTAAACCGAGGTCACGGCATGTCTTTACTGTGCTAGGTTTGTGGTAGGTGTGAAGAAGCGCCATGCCATCTATTATCGCAGCTTTTTCCTGTAGCTCCTAATTTTCTTCTAAAACTGCAGGTGTGGTGGAAGCATGATCATCATCGTTTTCTTCGGCAGCTATACCTTTCATTGATTCAAGAACATCCATAAGTTTGTACTTAGCTAGACAATGGTGCATACTCTCGTCAACTGCAGATAATGACTTCGGTAGTGCTGAGAACTCGTAGTTGCTCAAATAGTATCTCAAATCTACGTCAGGTCTGCTTCTGGATGTTATCAATAATCTTGAAATAAGAGATAAATCTGTCTTTATGGTTATAGATTTGTCGTTGAGGGTAATTTTAACGTTTTTCGCTGCCGTTTTACACGTTTTAATAAAATTCTTTTTCAACGGACCCCAGAACTGAATGCTGTTAGTATGAACTCTTTGCTCTAAGAAGGAATTATACAGATCTTGGCCAGCTTCCACCACACTGTCTAAAGACATCATTATTTCCTGTGGAAAGACTCGCTGAGTTAGGATATTAATGAGCTCATCAGTTTTGCAGTGAAAGGGATTTGTTGTGTTTTGAAACGCTTCCTTTAGTTTAAGTACGTTATCATCCTGATGCTGCTGAAGTTTAACGGACACTTCATAGTATTTACTTCATTCTGTATTTTGAAAACTTATCATTTTTTCAGTTTCACGTGCAATTCTAGTTATTTCCGAATTGGCAAGAAAGAAACTATTTCGAGCATTCTCATTAAGCGTTATACCAACAAGTCCCTCATGTACCTTTAGTTTTCGATTTTGGTGTTCCGGGCTTCATCAGCACCAAGAGCACAAAATGGCACTGAACTTCTGTTTACGACCCAATTACCTTCTATGAACTGTAAAGATAATTTCAAACAAATAACTATTAATAAACATAAAGCCATGAAATAATTTTAAAAGTTAAGTTTCTGGGAAAATGGTTAGTCCTGCATAAAAACTTATAATAACCTTTTTTATGTAAAATTAGTTTATAAATAATTTTTGTATAAAACTTTTTTTCGTAATCCCAATGGTAACTTGGATAAATTGGAAAAAGTGTTTGCGATGGCGGCCATTTTGTTTTTCGCGCGCATTACTCATGCGCATCATTTTTGAGAGTGACAACATCAAAATTATGTTTCTTCAAGGCCTAACAAAGATATTCAGACTACCACCACACTTGTATCATCAAGGAGCCCACTGGAGCCTATTTTTATACACTTAGTAGTAGACTATCAGATAGATTTTCCCTAGCAAAAAGTTTAAATTTTGCAATAGATCTTAAATATGTTCCAAAACTTGATATAATAGGAGCTCTAGAGAAAACTGCACAAAACATACTAATGTATTATAGAAATATATAAACAAAGATTAGGGACACTTAATTTAAATATAGAAGAAAGACTATCTATCAATATACTCTTTAAAAAGGCGTGGATATATTAAAACTTTGCTAGTGAATAAAGACATGCCACAGACATTATGGATAAAAATGATACGACAGTTATGATTTTAATCAATGAGGGAACGTGCTCAAAATTAAACAAACATCCAACAAAGTTAATTGGTGGAAGAATTCATACAACTCTCTTTAAGTACAAAAACCGCTGCCTTGGAAGTCACTATTTCCACATCCAGATTTCCTACCCCAGGCGATACCACGAGTCCCAGTTGACAATAGGGTGGGAGTGGAGAGGGGAATGCTAGTGGAGGTGGCTGAAACCTTAAAAATTGTTGAAGCCTTTGGTTCTCGTACACACACCAAATCGCAATTTTAGTTTCTTACCCCCTGTAACATGGGATTAGGGTGATAATGGGGGTGATAGTGAGGGTAGCTTATGCCAGAAAAAATTGAGACCATGGGTTCTGATGCATGCACTTCTTACTTCATTGTTTTACCTATTTACCCCCAAACTTTTCAACGGAATAAGATTAAAAGTTAATCTAGTTCCAGTTCCCGTTATAGTACATAGGTGTACCAAATTTCAAGTCAATATCATAAATCGTTCCAGAATAATCGTGAGCACGAAAAAGTTACAGACAGATGGAAAGACCGACCTATACAGTATGTCCACAGTTAGAGTGGATAAGACGGTAAGCTTTTTTGTTTCTCATTTTACGCGGAAAATTTATTATCCATAAAAATGTTTGCTTTTGTAGGTTAACATGTCATGTACAGGGTGTTCAAAAAATTAAAAAATTTGAAAATTATGTAAGAGTAAACTCAATCACTTTCACGACAAGTGGATTGGCCGCTAAGGACCAACAGCATGGTCAACCCATTCGCCAGATCTAACTCCGTTGAATTACTTCTTATGGGGATATTTAAAGCAAAAAGTATGCGCAAACGATTTTGATGACGACGTAGATTATGATAGATGCTGTTGCATCCATAAATGAAAAAGAAATGTGATCTCATCTGTCTCATCTATGTCACTTATTTTTTAAATTATCCGGATCAGCGCTTGAAGCACAGCATTACTTTTTGATTTGTGTAATAATCTATGACTAATAGTATTAATAAACGATTTGATTTCATTTGATTATGAAGAATTAAGAAAAAGCTTGGAAAAACGTGTACTAGAAGGAGGTCTACATGTGGAATAGTTTTCAACTTAGTTGAAGAAAATATTGGGGGCGAGCATAGAGGCGACTTCAACGTGAATGTCAGTCGATATTCCGTTGAAGCAACGTCGAGCACGGTTAGTACTTGGATGGGTGACCCATCTTGAGAAATACAGCGTTCTCTCCCACCTTCTAGCGGCTTGTATATCAGTGTATACGCGAATGTTACGTAATTTCAGACGAGGATTACGTAGTGGATATACATACCATCCTTCGGAGGGGATGTAAAGCAGGCGGTCCCTTGTATATTAAATGTTAGGCAAGTAAAAGATCCCTACTCTTCTTAAGGGAAGAGGTTCGGCAAAATTTCCAGGGGGTAGCTCGTCTCCTGGCGTCAGTGATAGGCCCTGGTAGCGGAAATAGGCCGACGTTAAATAGTTAAGAAAAAAAAAAGAAAATATTGTTTTTTTTTTTAATTGTTATTTCCTTATTTAGCAACTAAACTCCTAAGCTTTTCTTCACAATTACGAAAAATTCTTAAAGAAAATTTTCAATAGAAACGTAGAAAAAGGTAGATTGCTTAAAGTTGATTTCATATTTTCCAATTTTTAGAATACCCTGTATAGTTTATCTTAAGTTTGGTAGTTGTTTATGACTTCTTAAGACAAGCAAAACTTTTAATAGAGAATAACTTTTTCTCGGCAAATCAAAAATAAGAAAATTTACAAGACACATTGTTTGTAAAAGAAGTGGTCAAATTTCAGAATACATATCTGTTTAAGTTGGATGAATCAGTTCTTATTATTTATTATAAAATAGACTCCTGGGTATTTCTCAGTAATGATTCTCCCTACACCTATAACCAAAATTGTGAAAACATGTTCCCTAGTCTGCCCACACCTTTGAATAAGAATATTATGAGGATATTACGATTTATCGGTCAACCCAACCCATCAGGGATGAAATTTTGAAACTTATAGGGTTGCTTGGTTAACATTCAGCCGTGTCTGCTTGAAGAGGGTCTTTTTATGTGAAATTTTTTAGACCCCAAGAGGGAAAATACTGTACTCTGCATTCTGATACAAGCTGTGGTCCAGGGTTTTATCGATTTGTGTTTGTTTATTTTGAGATAAAGCGACTATTTACATGTCGAGTCAGCTAGAATGGAAATCATAAACATTTATACTATTTCAGCCGTTCATTGCAATTAATATTATTTAACATTAAATATTGACGCGGCCGTTATTTACTATTGTTCTGATTATTTTGATTATTGAGGTTAATAGAATTAGGGAACTAGGTTCGCTAAAATGTAAATTTGTTTTGCCACTATAATATATGACAATAATTCAAGCATTATAAAAATTTCATTCTAATGAACTGGTTAGTAGTTATTTTTATTAGTATATTAAGAAGAGTGGAATTTTTCCGTTCTACACGTCGTGAATGGAAAAATCTGTTTTTTTTTTAACTAATTACACATATAATTTCTTATAATAAGGTACTGAATACTGTTACTTAAAAAATTCTAATTCTGTACAAAACAATTTGCAAGTATGTTTAAAAATATTAAGGAAAAACAACAAATAATTAAAATAAACCAATTCAATAAATTACCACTAAAATGGTTTGTTTGTGAAATGATATTCATTTGAAGCTAAAAATTTCAAATAATAATTATTTTTATTTGTGAAATATTCATTTGTTTTACTCTTCATCACGAGTTAGAAAGTAGTACTTTTCGTAACCGAAATAAATTTAGAAAAGTAATAGTTTTCGCTACCGAATTAAAAATAGTATATTGTAATACAAGTGTGTCAAGGGGTCCATTCCAAGATGATGTATGAAAGTAGAAGCATGAGCGAGTGTTCCTATTAGTTTCCTTCAGTTTCCTTCAGTTTTGCACTGAAGCTTGCCACATGTGTGTTACATATTATTTTTTCTGTTGTTGTGAAATTATTTCCCTTAAAGTCTTTCCAAAATTTTAAATTTGCTGCCTGTCAAGTTTTATTCAAAATAATAAAGATAACGTACTGCTAAAACGGTTGTCATGACTAACAAACAAATCAAATTGTTTTTTGCGAAAATAAACATGTAAATATAAATAGGCGTGTGGCAAAGCGACATTTTCCACAGTCATTTTGAAGTTAGACAAGTTGACTTTCAACACAATCGTAGAAAATAGTATATTGGAATACAAGTGTGGCAAGGGCTTCATTGCAAAACGATGTTCATACGAGTTTTGTACTGAAACTTGCCACATGTGTTACATACTATTTTTTTCTACGGTTGTGAAGTTATTTCCCTTAAAGTTATTCCAAAATTTTAAATTTGCTGTCTGTCAGATTTTATTTAAAGTGACATTTTCCGCAGTCATTTTGAAGTTAGAAAATCTGACTTTTCAATTGCAATTCATGTGTAATTAATGTACATTTATAGAATTCAATTGTTATTACCAGTTAAATAATATAAAATTAAGGTAAACACACTCTTTTCTTTCGGTGCGTGAAGATGTAATCGAGGCGTGTGGCAAATTCTTTGCCGCACGGCAAAGTGACATTTTCCGCAGTCTTTTTGAAGTTAGAAAATTTGACTTCCAACGCAATAGTAGAAAGAATATATTAAAATATATTCCGATACTTGAACATATTCCCCAATCTTCCCAGCCAATCGAAGCAAAATATTCATTAGTTCGGAAGTATCGAACATGAGTCTAGTCCTACAGCTTTTCATTACATTCCTATACCACAGGATAATTGTTACTTCTTCTGTACCTCACCTTATAGGCACAGCTTTTTACAAGTCTGTACTTTTATCCTCTCTTCTTTCTATTTATCACTATATTTTTACAAGTAACATTGTATTGTCCACACTCTAAATTCAAGATCAAGTAAAATTGAAATAATCCTCTTATAAATATATTAATCCTGTAGACCTTTCGCAGGGGCTCAAATTTCTGGAATTTTCTGTAGATAGGAACTTACGGAAAGCATAAGTTGACAAAATTGAAGAAAAATGTTTGAAATGGTAAACAGGAACTTGGGTTTCAGCCAGTATATCCTCTTCTGCTGTTCTGGTTACACAATGTGGTAACTTGTCCTAGGTCTAATCACCTAGGCCTGTGACCACTAGAAATCTCGTTGTCAAATATAAACCTAATCAGCACATCTCGAAGACTGAACCCAAAGGCTTGTCTTCCCGGGGTTAATAGGCAAAGTGAGGATGGCACCCACAGCTCTCTTAGAGATAATTCTGGGCCTGCAATACTTTAGAAATTGGAGAATCAGGCAATTGAAGATATAGAGGTGGAACTGAGGGTCATCGACAATCGACGAACTGGTGGAGACGGGAATTCTGATATCCTCCTTCAAGGCCACAAATATACCAGATCATCAGGTTAAAGAAAACGTAAAATTTAACAACTAGCAGAGAAAAGTGAGAGAAAACACAAGTTCACTATCTATCGGATTCTGGTTTGTTGCACAGATGATTCTTGTTTGGCAGATAGACACAGACATGTCAGTTTCTCATTCATATGTGAATGACAGAAGTTACATAAAAGTTTCTCTTTAGGATCACAGTTTTATAACTGGCTCTCAACTCGTGTCAGTTGTAGCAGGTACGAAAAAGGCAAGGAATAGTATGGAGCAAAAATATGCATGTTTCAACAGCCAAGCGAATTTCATATAGTTCAGGAATATTACGTTTTTATTCCGACAAAATTCATAAAGATTTGAAAATTGGTGGGTATGTTGGGAATAGCATAAGGATTACTAAACCAAAAAGTTCCCATCCCAAAATGGTGTGCTTCATCCCCCAGGACGTTCTTTCTACCCCCATTTTGAGTTTTTCTAGATTTTCTCGGCAACGGTGTAATTTTCGACAAAAATACCTATATACAAAATTGTTCCTTGGAAAATTCTCTATCAAAAAGATTTTTACCACTTTTTTCCTAAAATTAATAATAAGGTGGGAAATATGGCGCAAACATAAGGGTTGGTTCCGACTAGCACTCTCTACAGTACGATCTACCTTAAAGTTTAACGTTTAACGCTTAAAATAGCAGTAGGCACTAAAATTTATTTACAATTTTAATAAATATACAACTTCCACCCCCTCACCTCTATAAAAAGACCGTGTTGTACTTATTTCCACACCACCCTAGAGGTAAAGTACTTGGCGCGTTTTTTTTTAAAGTGGTATCCCCTGTAGGCCTAATCCACTAATTATCAAATGTTAATTATAAATCTTGGTCGTCTTCCACAGATTCAACATTCAAGCATGATTGTCCATGGCAATGATAACACATTGTAGAGCAACGCAAGCCCACTCTTCTGCAACTACACCTGTATTCGCACCTTAATTTACATGAACATGAAATAAGCGTTAAAACAGATTCGGGAGCTGGTTCTTTTATAGTCATTATTGGGATTAATATACCGCCAACTTTTTTCCACCCCCAATCGGTAGCTTTGAGCATCACGTTTTTCCATGTTTGAATTTGGTGAAAAACTCTATAACAGTGTTGCCGAGCGGCAGCAGAAGTTGGTGGAAGTTTTGACAACATAACAGTGTTGCTGGCTTTACCAACTAGTCTGTTAAAAGACATAAATCTGTATTCATCTAGACTTTTTTCTGCCGAGGTACAGTTGTATAAAGCTAAAATAAATCGCTCTCCCATGTTTGCAATTTCTTCATGAGTAGCTTCCTCATTGTTGAAAGTTTGTACAATATGTTGTAAATCACTTATTTTATTAAATACATTAAGCAATGACCTATGGAAGTGCGGAATGATGTGCTGCATAGTAACACCGAACATTTCGGTGATGGTAAATAGATAACGAATTACATGACTTGCGCTAATCACGGCCCTGATTTACCAACGTACTATTCGTTTGAGGAGAAATCGTCTAAAAAAGTTTTTTGTAGAGAATTTCCTGTAGAACACTTAGGTACATAGGTATTTTTGTCGTAAAATGCACCATTTCATGGATAATTTTAAAAAAGCGAAAATTGGGGTGAATACTATGTCGTAGGGGATGAAGCACACAATTTAGGGGTGGGAACTTTTCGGTTTATTATTACATATGCTGTCCTGATTATTTCCACCAATTTTCAAAACTTTATGAATTTTGTCGGATATATTGCAATTTGAACCGTAATATTACTGAATTAATAGAAGTTTCCTTTTATAAATTACTCCATCTTCAGGAGTGCAGCTTCTGATGCTCTAGATACATTTGTGAGACATAACGAGATCTCGGATGTGAACCTCTATGCTGTGTATTGCAAGCAGATATATTAGGATGACTTCAATTAATGGAACTATGAAACATTCATTGAGTAGCAAAGGTTGGGTGGCGTGTCTGTGATCGTGCTTGGAATTTGGAGGTTAAAGTGTGAAATCGTCAGCTTTTAAAGATGAGCCACTTTAAATAAGAATATATTCTGATATCTATGAAGAAGTCGGTGAAAGAGGTTTTATTTCATCAAAAATTTAGCTCTGCCTTGGTTTCTAACTCCTGGATACTATTAGCATTTATGGCCATGGACGTATGATCAGTGTAAACAAGAATACAATCATCTGTTATAAATGAAGAAAGATCATGAATGAATAACAGAAACGATAGCGGGTCAGTTACTGAGCTCAGTCTAACTTCAATGTCCATGTCATCTATATCAGAACTTAAAAAAGTTAAAGATAAGAAGATATGACATTATCCTACCTAATATGTTAACTTCTAAATTCTAGATCTGTGACAAGCTGTATATAGTCGTTTGGCTAGTGACTTTTCTGATATTTTGGAAGTGTATCATAGAATTATTATTGGTCTGTAGTTTTTTAATAAATTTTCATTGTCTATTTTGTGTAGAACTAATTTTCCTGATTTTAAAATGTTGAGAAATTGTTCAAATTCAAGAGACTTATTAATTAATATGTAATGGCTAATGTATGTAGGCTAATTTATTTTAACAAAATTTTGACAGACGTAAAAGTGTCTCATCTCCCCCACAAAATTTAATTTTCGTCTTGTAAATAATTCCTATGAGCAGTGATGCTCTAGATACATTTGTGAGACATAACGAGATCTCGGATGTGAACCTCTATGTGTGTATTGCAAGCATATATATTAGGATGACTTTAATTAATGGAACTATACAACATTCACTGAGTAGCAGAGGTTGGGTGGCGTGTCCGTGATCGTGCTTGGAATTTGGAGGTTAAAGTGTGAAATCGTCAGCTTTGAAAGAAGATGAGCCACTTTAAATAAGAAGATATTCTGATAATCTATGAAGAGGTCGGTGAAAGAGGTTTTATTTCATCAAAAATTTAACTATGCCTTGGTTTCTAACTCCTGGATACTCTTAGCATTTATGACCATGGACGTATGATCAGTGTAAATGAGAACACACAGATCTGAAGTTTTTTAATAAATTTTCATCGTCTATTTTGTGTAGAACTAATTTTCCTGATTTTAAAATATTGAGAAATTGTTCAGATTCAATTAATTAATATGTAATGGCTAATGTATGTAGGCTAATTTATTTTACAAAATTTTACAGACGTAAAAGTGTCTCATCTCCCCCACAAAATTTAATTTTCGTCTTGTAAATAATTCTTATGACCTTTATTTGAGTAATAGCCTAATGATATTAGGAAAAATAGGGGAAATAAATTATAATATTAGCTACCATCTTGCTTGTTGGATATTAATTGGTATTTATTTTAATATCACTTAATATTATATTATTTTTGCTTCTGCCTATTCTATTGTATAGAATTTTCCTTGGAGTTTTATTTTTATTTTCTGACTTCATTACCTCTTCTAAATTCTTAATTAAACAAGTAAATCATAAATAAATACTCTGCTCTTCCATTTCCGTGAAGTAAATGTTCTTATCCCATGTAAGGTTACAAAATATAACTTGATAGAAAAGATTTGATTTATCAAATTGACTTTCCGCTGTTCTTTGTCGAATTGATTGATCCATAATCGGAAATAGCGGCCTAACGAATTACAGAAACAGAAGACAGCAAGCCATGCGTGGAAGTGAATGACTGACTCTATTTTTTTATCAGTCTTAGATTAAGAACAGGCAATTATTTTTGCCCACAAATCCACTAGCATAGTTAAGGCAGTTGCCGAGCTCTCATTAGTTTGAATTAGTGGGATTAAATAAAATTACTTGCAATTAATTAAAGTAACTTTAGTCTAATTCTGAAGAATTAATTTAACATAGTTCTTGTCGAAGAAATTACGGAAATATTTTCTACTTATCTTTATTATACCGGAAATAGTTTCCTGCGTTCGGAATTAATAGTTCTCTGGCAATTATTTACCGAAATAGAATAGAATAGTTGTACAAAATCATGGTGTTACAAGATAAATTAGTTGCATAGGTTGTTTATAATTTTAATGAAAACTAAAGAAGTTACAGAAGTAGACTACTTAAAAATTGATAAAATTTAAATGAGTACAATTATTAAAACCTTGAAAACTTCTACAAATCTGCATCAAATTTAGTGTACGTGTACTTTGCTTCAGAGCATTGCAAACTTCATTGTTCGAAAATTAATGTGTTCAAAGTGAATAATATTTGGTAGATAGTTGTTGCTGAAAAATATACAAACAAATAATTAATTAACAAAATACATTCAATGGAGAGCAATGACACTTTGCATGCACAACTACCAAGGAAGAAACCTGTTATACTTTTAAACAAAATCTACAGGGTGGTCACCCTAGAAAATACGTAATTAAGAAATTACGGTGAAAACAATATTTTGAATATAGTTGGCACAACTAGGGATGGGGGAGGAAAAATTGTATAATTTTAGTGAAAATATATGATCACTATAAAAGAAATTAATTAAGAAATGACACAAGAAAATATTTGGAATGTAGTTGACACTATTTAAGTACTGAAAATGCCATAATAAATTTAACAGAAAAATTGTACAATAGCATTGATAAAACAAAACCATCCATGACCGGTTTTCTAGATCTAGCTAAAACGTTTGATACAATATCGCATAAAAAACTTTTTACGGATTGCGGGAAATACATAGATCAAATAATAATACATGAAGAACTGTGCAGGCTAAATAATATCTGTGTTTGTAAAAAGGCACACAAAATAAAGTATTTAAGTGTTATTATTGACTGCAACCTTAGACGGGAAGAGCAAGTTTATACAGTTTGCGGCAAGTTAAGGAAACATATATACATCTAAATTATTAAGAAACACTCTAAACCTTGGATTACAGTGGACTGCATATTACGCTTTGGTGCAGTCAGTGATTACATACGTATAGCTTGGGGGTCCGCCTATAATAATGAAACGCAAAAAATAATTATAAAAATGATTTTAAAAAGACCTATTCAATATCCAAAGGAAACAAATTTATTTAGAAATGCAGGTAAATAATCTACAAGAACTATATGCTCTTCAAATAATAAAATATATATTTAAAAATAAACCAACAATGATCATAGAACATAATTATCCCAGACAAACAAATGTCATATATATTTCAGCAAAAATATATAACAGATTATCACTATAGCTAAACAATTTTCATAATAAGTCATATTCATATTATATAAACCGCTGCCCAAGGAATCACTACTTCCACATGCACATTTTCTATCCAAGTCTCTCAGAACGAAAAAATTGTGTAATATTTCAAATCCTCTACGCCAAGAACCTATAAAACGATACCCCACATCGGTAGTGGGGTGGAGGTGGTGATAGGGGGTGATATTGGGGGTGGATGAAGTAAAAAACATTTTGAGGCTTTTGGTTCTGGCACACACACTAAATCACATTTTTTTTCATCCCTTTTAATAATGGGATGGGGACGGTAATGGAGGTGGCTAATACCAAAAATTTTTTTGCTTGGCTTCTCTTGTATATACTAAATACCAATTTTATGGACTCTTACCTGCTTGATTTATCTATGTACACCCATTTACCCCAATTTACCCCCCAACCCTTTGACGGAACAATATGAAAATCTAGTTCCAGATCTCGTTAAAGTACATACGTGTACCAAATTTGAAGTCAATATCTTAAACGGTTCCAGAGTAAACGTGCGCACAAAAAAGTTACAGACAGACCGACAGCCAGAATTTTTTTTCGTTCAAACTTAAAATCTCGACGTTTTATGACATTTTAAGCCTATTTGAACAATAAAAATTTTAAAAAATTTGTTTGTCGTTACTCTACTTCCACTGGATGTGGAAGTAAAAATATTGGCCAAAGTTTAGATTTAACAAGAACATGACTTTAGTAACGAATTACTTGATGCAATATAACGGCTTCATCATTATCCATTATCCTGCTAAAAACCTTGTGTTTATAGAATTCGCTATATTATCAAATATTTTTAATATTTCTTATAGCACAATATTTGCCACAGACTTTGAGATTTAAGTGGCAGATATACTTGCTTCAATAACGAAATTATGCAATATGAATTCATATAGTATATTTTGCAAAATTAATTAAGATTAATATTGTTGATATTAAATAAATAAATAAAAATATAAAAAAAATATAATTACTAGGAAATGAAACTTATAAACTTTTATTAAGAAATATTTACAGATTGGTCATTCACACGAAGAAATAATTAATAAATAAACGCTTCTAAATAGGAAGGGAAGTTTTGTGTAAATACATTTACAGATCTTATATTTGCAAAATATAAGGCATTTTTTTGTAAATCGCAAAAATAACCTAAAAGAAGTCATAATTTAAGGATTTACTAAAAATTGGTGGGTGATGGAGCTAAACGGACACCTGATTCGTATTCAGCATGTAGAAATACATAGGACTTACTCAATGGGGTCACAGAAATAGTCCACTTTTCACTTTTTTTGTGTGCTTTGTGTAAATATATTTGCATACGCGGTTTTCTATGAAATGGCGGAGGATCCGGTGATATTCATATACAGGTGTAATCAGTTTCATGTCATTAAAAAAATTGGTAATGGGGACCGACTAGACAAACAAAAAACCTTTATGACTTTTTCCTCTAGGGGCACTTTGAAAAAAACTAACCTAGGTCAACAATTTTAATATTAGAGTAGGAAACATTTGAGAACCACTGCCTTTCTGGGTCAATGGACGTGTGTGACTCTACAACTTTTAAATTGTCATAAAAAAGTGCAAAGGTTACCGACCGACTCGTTCTCGCCGGCCCGCGGCGGCTCGCGGTTTCAGAGCCACCTCAACCGAATCAATTATAAAAAATGTAAATAATTCGTTATCTCTTTTTGCAGAACTGCAAGCAAATGGAAATGATGGACCTAGAGGTTTAAGCACCGCATTTCTTTACATGTGTGTTTTTTTTAATTTAGAACAAAATATTAGAGCTTTTATTGTTGTTTATAATTTAACAGATTTGAATGTGATTTATTAACATTTGTAACCTAAATGAGTATTCTGCGTTAAAAGCTTAAAAAATTTGTAATTATTGCATGATATTGGGAAATAAAGAGTTAGACGTCTGAGATACGACAACAGAAAACAATTATGTGTATTTTAAGTTAGGAAAAAATCAGATTTATTTAGCGAATTGCCAATCGAGTATCGAAAACTAAAATATTCGGTAAATCTAGAACTTACCAATAAATTATTGATTTACATGAATTGTTCGAAATGGCTTCAGTCTGCATCAATATACTTTTCGGCACATCGAACTAAGGACATAAGCACTCCGTTCAACACATTTGGTAAATTAGGATCATTTATTATGGTTTCTATGCACATTAAAATACCACACTAAACTATCAATTAACGTTGTCAATAAAGAAAATAAAAATAACAACTTTGTCCAAAATCCAAAAAGCAACACAGAAAGAACGAACAAGTAGTGTCTGTACGTAATCAAGAACTTAACGACTTGAACAGTAAGTCAATAAAATAAATCTTAACTTTAAATACGTGGGCCAAAATTCAAAAAGGACAAAAGAAACACACAAAAACAACGAACGGGTTCAACATGTCTACTTAACGAAATGCCCACAGAAACTAAAATATTGCACAAGGGAGAGTATAGTTTCCTTCAGATCTACTAAGCACTCAGAAAACGCCGACGTCTTTCACCTTTACCGCACCGCTAAAGACCTTACCTTACCTACTTTTAAAAAGCCATAAAAAAAGTGTGATTATTAACTTGTATCCTCGCCGACGCGCGGCTCTAACAAAGGAGCGCGAAACTTTGAAAGAGCCGTATTAGCGTATTTGATGGTTACATGCGCCGACATACGCGAAGATTTGTTTATTTTTTTTTCTAAAACCATGGGTTTTAGACCCCATATTATATACGGTTTCTTTTGTTCTTTTAGTCGTTCCGACCACCAGTTTTTTTAATGACGTGAAACTGATTACACCCTGTATTACACGGGCACTCACACACAAAAAAATTATATGTTTCTGAGACTCATTGGGCAACCTCTCTCTATTTCGACGTACTGAATACGAATCAGGTGTCCGTTTATTTCCCTCACCCACCAATTTCTAGTAAAACTTGAAAATAACCTAAATTATGAGGGATTTTTACCATTTAAAGAAATTGAATAAAATCCATTTGCTTTTTATGTTTTTTCAAAAAATTGTTTTCAATTCAAAATAGTGATTTTGGCACGAAATAAACTTTTATTGAAATGCGACAATAAACACTAAGGTGATACATCAGATTCAAGGCCTACTGGGTAAATTTTTTGAGAACACAGTCTTGCAGTTGCCAATTTAGCTTTTTCACTTTTTCGAATTTATGACGCCAGTTGGAAAAAAACTACCTAGTAGTGATACATCGTTGTAACGAGAGTTTCATGTGGAATCTAACATGCAAATATATACAGTGTGTCCCAGGATAGACGTAACAAGAGGTGTAATGGACCAAAAATTTTGGAATTTTGGAATGGTATTTGGGGATTAAGTCCTGCTTGTTGTAAAACTAAAGTATACCAAAAATGACTTGATTTGGTGTTCTACAGGGTGTTTTATAAGCAAAGTTGTAAAAATCACCACTAATAAAGTACCTTTATTTTTCAAAATATGAAAAAATTCCACTAAGAAAAGTTATGTAGAATAAAATTTTATACCTCTATACCAAATTTCAGGAATATAAAATAATTTTTTTGAAACTTCCCATTTTTTTGCGAATTAAGAGTTGAATTCATATTTAAAGTTGTGTGGGAGCAAATGTTAATCATCCACTGCTTTTCTCATAGCCTGCTTTTAGCTTCTACATAACTTTAAATATTAATTCACAAAAAATAATTTCTATGCAGTTTTAATTGAATGGTTCAAAATAAAATACTAATTTATTGAAAAAATGGGAAGTTTCAAAAAAATAATTTTATATTCCTGAAATTTGGTATAGAGGTATAAAATTGCATTCTAAATAACTTTTATTAGTGGAATTTTTTCATATTTATTAGTGGTGATTTTTACAACTTTGCTTATAAAACACCCTGTAGAACACAAAATCAAGTCATTTTTGGTATACTTTAGTTTTACAACAAGCAGGACTCAATCCCCAACCACCATTCCAAAATTCCAAAATTTTTGGTCCATTACACCTCTTGTTACATCTATCCTGGGACACACTGGATATAGGTTGCTGTTTAAAAATCAAAAATTGTTGCTACTTCCGGATGAATCGGAAGTGATACTTTTCACTTAATTAATGCAAAATGTGGCTTTTTGTGTTAAAAATGATATGACAAAATTTCAAAATTGTATTCCTAAAATCAACCTATAAATTCGAACGGGACTAATCTCGTTGTCACCCGGTATACTTTGTTTACAGTACGAAACCCACGAACCAGTTTTTTTCTTAAATTCATTGATTGATTCATAAAAAACTTCTAACATTAAAAATACGTCATCAAATCACATTTTTCACATAATCTCGGACATGAAATGGAATAGAAAAGAAACATTTCTAGTTTAAAACTAGTCTGTAATAGAGAAGGCATGAAGGAATAAAATATTCTTATCTTAGCCATAATATTCTTAGAGCTTTATAAGAGAGACAGAATGGGTGACCAAGAGGTCCGAGATTAGCATTTCGCAGTGAATTTACTAGAAATTAAAACGTCAATTTAACAAGCAAAAAGTGATTGGAAGCTTATACTATTGGAATAAATCATATAGTGAATAATTTTAAGTTTATGTTTAACAAATTCTGTCAGTTAGATATTCTGGAATAGAGCTATAAGGATTTTTATTACGGATTTTGATAATGCACTTGAACTGCATGCGATTTCCTTAAGCCGTGTACCGTCCTAATCTCGAAAGATATTCAAAGCATAGAGAAGTTTCTGATGCATTGAAAATTATTCGAGCGTGTTCAAAGGAGATACTTTTATTATCCTCCAATCATTCGCAATATTTGGTCTCTTATTTTTATCTTATCTAAGTAAACGTTCACAGGAAATAGATAAGTGTTGCATTTAGAGTCTATCGATAAATTAAAATTTTGACTCAGTGTGAAGTTAAAAATGTGTAAAAGAATTGTTTTCATCGTATGATAACAAAAAATGTCTGCTGTATTTTTGGATTTTCGGATTTAGCCAAAGCATTCGACACGGTTGATCAGGAAATATTAATAAAAAGATTAGAGAAAGTCGGTGTTAGGGATTCTGCATTGTATATATTTAAAAATTACTTGGCGAACAGGCAGAAAAAAGTAAGAATAAATGAAACATTGAGTGACCCGTTAATAATTACAACTGGTGTTCCCCAGGGCACCATATTAGGCCCTATATTACTTTTAATATATATTAACAATATAATAGAAATTATGAATCCAGAAGATAACATTGTATCATATGCTGACGATACAGCCTTTGTATTTAAAAGCAAATCCAGTTAAAAAAGGATACATTAGTGGTTAAATGTAAGCCTTCTGAGCCTCAACACCAGTAAAACAAAATTTTAAACATTTACCATATCAGCTTATGACCAACCAAAGATACATTAACAATTCATAATGACGTGCAAAAATGGGGAAATGTATGACAGTCCATATATAAACAAAGTTAATAATTTAAAATACCTTGGTTTAATGGTGGACCATCACCTGAGATGGTATGTACATGTGGAATAACTTGTAAAAAGGCTAAGAAGACTTATATACAAATTCTACCAACTAAGAGATATTCTTAACAGAAAAAACCTTATCATTACGTTCAATGCATGGGCTGAATCTATTATAAGATATGGTATTACAGTTTGGGGTGGACTCTTAACAACTCATTATAACATTTAGAAATTGTCCAGAATTCCTTACTAAAAATAATATTTAATAAGGAAAAACGATATCCCACAGATTTATTTTATAACGAAATAGGTATATTTACTATAAGAAAATTGTATGCTTATGAGTGTCTACTGTATATGTTTAAATCACCGCCAAATGTGGAAAATCATGACTATGGAACCCAGTGGGATACAAACCTTTCTATACAAGTGCCAATATACCAGAAGATGCATACCCAGTGATTTATTTTCTATTATGGGTCCAAACTTTATAATATATTACCTGCAAACTTAAAATGTATAAAAAAACAAGCATGTGTTAAAAAAAACTTAAACTATTTTAAACTGAAAAATAAGAATATATTATCGAATAAAGAGAAGAATAGTTTTGGCCAACAGATGCTACTTCGGACTGGACAAACATCTACACAGCCGAGGCATTTCTTGGAAAACTAAAACCCAACAGTACAAAACATTAATTGTTCCAGTGCTAACTTATCTATCAAAAACATGGACATTAATAAAGAGCAACGAACAACTATTGCACTCCTAAGAAGAATTATGGTGCAGTGTGCGACAACGGTGTATGACGACGTAGATGTAACTTTGAGTAGTCTGCAAAATACATGGAATTATCCAGCGGATGAGGCATTGTTACGTTTATTAAAATTGGACGACTCCGATGGGCAGCACATATGATTAGATCAGGGAGAATCCTGCTCGCACAACCTGGTGGAACCAGACGAAGGGTGTAACATATTATACTTTGATATTTGTTAGTTTGTGTTCAATAATGAGGCTGTACTTTTCACTATTATTTACACACATAGATAGTATAAACGTGAACGATGTAACATACTGGTACTACTGAGTGTTAGAAGAGAGACTGTCAACATGGATCTAAGACTAACATGATATGCGCATGCGTATAGTGACAAATCATCATACGTAACAGTATTGAAACTGTTTTCACTAGAATGACTTGCACAAGCACTCGAATCACTATGCGAATCGTTAACACTGAAATCTTCTTGCGTAGGTCTTTCGGATATCCTTCTCGGTGCAGCCATGACATCATCGGTAATAACGTTTTCTGACTGGATTAATTTTTTCCCATATGTAGGCGACAGTTATCTGAAGGGTCTTAAATGTAATCTATTTCTGCGGTACTCACTATTATCATCAGTACGTACACGATAATCATTTGGTCCTGATTTATTTAGCACGATTGCTGGTCTCCAGTCACGAACTCCTTTTTGAATGAGTATTCTCTCGTTGTCGCTTAAAACTGGTAATTCTTTCACAGACTTGTCATGGTAATAATATTGTTTTACTTGTCTTTCTTTTAACTTTTCTTTGACATTAGGTAATGGGTATTTCGGTTTAAGTACATTTTTTAGAACAGGAAGAGTTGTTCGAAGCTTCCTCCCCATCAACAAATCACAAGGTGCGGGTAGGTCTTGTTTGGGCGTAACGTTGTAATTCAGAATAAATAAAAATGGGCCATCGCCATCTTTCATAGCTTTAACTAGCAAGCCTTTTACTGTTTGAATGGCCCTTTCTATCATGCCATTGGAACGTGGATAGTAAGGACTAGATGTCGTTACTTTAATTTTATATTTTTCAGCAAAATTGTCAAAAGCAGCAGAGCTGAAAGGCTGAGAATATTTCTAAGGGTAGGCCATACACTGAAAAATGTTTTTCAATGTGGAAATCACACTTTCAGCTGTTTTGTCATACGGTTTGTTAATTATCACAAACTTGCTAAAGTATTCAACTACTACCAAAAAATTTAATTTCCCAAACGACTTAAAATCAATGCCTGTTTTTTCCCAAGGCAAATCAGGTATTTTATGTGGTTTGAGAGGTTCCCTTTCATTACTTCTACTATACTTTTGACAAGTCTGACAACTCAGAACACGGTTTTCTATGTCTTCGTTAACGCCAGGCCAGTAAATGCTTTCTTGAGCCAATTTTTTGGTGGAAACTATGCCTTGATGCGATTTGTGCATTAACTCTAAGAATTCATGCTGTAAGCTTAGGGGAATAATAAGTCTTTTTTGGTAAAATAATACATTTTGATGTATATAAATTTCATTTCTGATGTTCCAGTATTTTTTTACTTCTGGTGGTACGTTGCCTTGGAAACAATAATATTTTAATTTTTGACATACAAGATCATCATTTATTTGTTTAAGATTATTAATGGGAAAAGAGTGAAATGCGGTTTTTTATTGAAATACGGCATTGTTATAATGGTTACGAATTCCACAAAAATACTTTCTATGGGCAACACTTCTAGTTTCCTTTATATTTGACCCAGGCTTTCCTTTTAATTTTTTAAATTAATATAAAGTCTCTGTAAACTACTTTCCCGTATTCTTATGTTATTAGATTTAAAATTAGCACTTTTTAAAGGAGCGTGAAAAAAACAAAAATCTCGCAATTTTTTGGATTTCTAACCAAGATCCGGAGGTCTGCCGAGGTCATAAACTTGGATTTAACATTACTTTTTAATCCTATACAACATATTAAAAAAGCAGCCATATCTGATTTAATGTCAGGTAGAATGTATAAAGCTACTGTACTACATGGGAAGGGAGGTATACCAATCCAAAAACATCAGTGATTTTTCTTCTCTTTATGAGTAAAGGAATTGTTGGTGGAAAACAAACTTGGTTGTAGTGGATTGTCCAAAAAGTTGAAATTATTTGAGAGATTCTTCTTTCTTTAAAATTTCCTTAAAATATCAGCATCATTTGGGTCTTGACTATCATAAATAATGGTAGATTTCGGTTGCAGGAAAGAGTCTTAAGCTTGTCAATAGTGCGAATTTTATGTTTTTCCTTGCAAATTAATAGTATTATGAAATAAACTTTGATGTCATGAGTTTAAAATTGTTTTAAATCAGGGATATGGACATGGACAGGATAAAACAGGGGAAATGGAATTAGTTGTCCAAACGTTGAGCTACAATTCTTCTGGAGGCCATATGTGCTCTTTGATTCCATGAAAGAGCAGGGTGTTCCTGAATGATGTGCTAATATTTCAGAGTGTGATTCCTTAGGTCGTTTTATGAAAAAAAGTTCATATGAAGATATGTCCGCAACGATTTAATTTTTTTGCTACAGGGTGTTGATTTCTTTTTTTTAATCGTTATTCTTTAATACCTCAGAAAGTAACATAGATATTATTTTCAATTTTGGTAGGTATGTGTTAATAGGATATAAAACCACATGTATTAGTTGGAAAAAGTATTTTATCGTTTCACCAGTGGCGTCCTAGCAAACATGTCCTCTGATATTTTTTACCAAAGAAGTGGTACGCCACTGACATTTTTTCATGTGGATACGTTTTCTGATTAGCCTGGTCAAAAACCATCTTCTGTGTTTTTCTCGCCAGACGCATAGTTTTTGATTAAAACAATTAAATTCAAATTGCTTCATTTAGCTAATAATTTTTGAACACATAAATCAAGTTATCCTGGAATAAATAAATGAAGTTTTTACAAACATCATATTCAAAACAATATTTGTTGATATAAGGTAATAGACCACAAGCCCATGCTAAATTTTTAGTGGGTCATATGATACCGCTTGAAAAGATATAATTTTTGTAGTCCTACAGAAATAAATCACTTTGAGCCCTATGCCGTATATTTTAGGCGGGACATGGGAAAGCCGCGGAAAAGTGAAAATCGTAACCCACGGGGGTTGCATTTTTTCAAACGATCCTGTACGGCTTACGTTTATTTGGACTGTATTTATATCTGTGACTCTTAAAAAAAAAAATGCCGTACAAAAATAATGGGACACAAGTACAGGATAATTTTCGTTTTCCGAAAAGTGACCTCTATGTACTAAGGTGACACGATACCGTACGGCTTTTATGAAATTCGATTTTTATATTAACAAGGATGAACTTTTTTGCTATGCCGTACAAATCAGTTGGACCATGGGGTGGCCAACGCGAGATCAACCCCCTTCCTAGACCTCTATTAAGGGTGGTGATTTGATCCTGTACGGCATCAATTCCAAAATATTATGCGACATTTAAAATCTTAAAAAAAAATGACCCGTCTAAAAAGAATGGGTATTATCAATGTAAATAAAAAAATCACCCCCGAGAAAGAGAAAAACTCGCGTTTTCTAGGGTAAGTTTATTTGATACTGTACTGCTATTCATTTTTTTAATTAATATAGGTTAGAATTTTTATTTTATTTAGTAGCTGTACAAAAAATAATGGACAATAATAAAATTAGAAAATTTCAAAACAAGTGAAATTTTTTAAAAATTATGCAAATTAAAAATCCTCTATTTTTTAATACAATGGATATATTTTCAACTTTACATCGTTTTTCCTTTCCTTAACGATAACAGAATACAGATGTGTCCATGCCGTACATTTTCATTGTTGGAATTTTAGACACTAGATTACGTAATTCATGCGATTTACACGACCCTTAATGGTCATTAGATACCGTACGGCGTTTGCAAAATATCATTGAAAATTGCAAAAGTTGATAAACAATCATAATGCCGTACATTTTAGATAGGTCGCAATGAAATACCAGAACCAAATATATTTTTCAGAGACGAATTTTTCTTGAAGTAAAGTAAGAAATTGGTATATATAACTTTTAAACTTTAAAATACAATGTAACATAATTGATTATAAAAAATGTGTACAAATTACCCAAAATTTTCTTTTTTGGGTTAATTTATTTGGAAACCTTATGAAAAAATTATGTGTTATAGTCTTTGCAATGTAAAAAATTTTAGCATGCTTCATAAGTTTATTACTGGTTTGCAATTTCGAAATAACGCCTTTATTATCGGCATTTTTCATAGGAACATGTATGTCTTGATAAAAAATTCTCATATACGATCTCATACGATTTTCATATACGATTATACACTGGACCTGATAAGTAGGATTCTTAGAAAAAAAAACCTTATTTTTCAAATGAGCTCTCAAGGCCTTTTGTATAGTTTTCTTCTGTAACATTTTGAACAGTTTCTGAAGTTCCTGCCTCACACATAATACACTGATCAAAGCCAATGCTAACCATAGATAGAGCTAAAAATTATATTTTGGAATGTGCACATGTTTACAGTAAAAATTTCTCACCCGATCTCTTCATGTTATACCAATACGGTGAATCATAAATAAACCACTTGAAAATATTGAGAATATTATGTATTTTAAATACAATAATGTATTCTAGAAAAGTAACAGCAGTGAACTATGCCACTCCTTACTCACATTGAACGTATTAAAATGAAAACTAACAATCCCTAACCGTATCTGTTGCCCGATACGGTGAGGTCAGAGCGCCGTGCGTATGATTCATGTTACATGGCCTTTTTATCACTTAATATAAATATTATGAAAAAACGCTACAAACAGAAAAACTTCCTCATTACATTAGCTACAGCTTACTCGCTTACAGTAAGCAGTTATTTTGAAAAATAAAAAAGTTACCTCGATCCACACTTTATCGCAGTAAAGTATACCAAACTGGTAACTCTTTCATTAATACTTATTTATTTTTCAATCACATCAAAACATATATTTTTTTTGCATACACCGTTGGAAAGCGAAATGTTTGAGTATTGCAATACTAAAATATCAATTTTTCATGACAACGAATAACAGATATAGAGGAGTGGGAACATTAAAAATGCGAAAATAGTGATTTTCGTAAAAAGTATGAAAAAATCGCAATTTTTTCCAATTTCGCAATTCCAAAACAAAACACGACCTCAAAAATATGTTTTGTGCGGTGTTTTTACATAACTGTCTGTTTTTGTATGTTCCGGAGTTGTATAGCATTGTCGAATTTTGGGGTCTCGCTCCAGTGGCGGATCTAACCGGGCGGCAAATGAGCAAATGTCATCTCAGGGCCCTTATACTGTAGATTATATATCGGTTATCTTTCGAAAAAATGGGTCCTTCAAAGCGTTTGCCATCTGAGCCTTTTACCTTAGATCCGCCACTGTCTCGCTCTCCGGCTGATAGAAAATAATATTTTTCAGCTTTTCTTTTGATAAATATTCATTTTTATAAAGTATAATTTATTTACGTACTGTTTCGACATAACACAGCGGAAAATTTTCGGAAAACCCTTTTGCGTTTCAGGTCCATTAGTTTTGAATTATTAGTTTCGAATAATTACAATATTAAGTATTGCTCGAATGTAATAAAGTCTTACAATAATTTTTTATTCAGAAAAGCTCACTCTTGGACGAAAAATTCAATTTTCCAGAGACATGTACCAACTAAAATGTACGGCATAGTAATAAAAATTATTATTATATAAAATAGTATTAAAATAATCCAGCTTTATGTGGTATCAATAATAGATGTCTAGGAAGGGGGTTGATCTCGCGTTCGCCACCACATGGTCCAACTGATTTGTACGGCATAGCAAAAAAGTTCATCCTTGTTAATATAAAAATCGAATTTCATAAAAGCCGTACGGTATCGTATCACCTTAGTACATAAAGGTCACTTCTCGGAAAACGAAAATTATTCCTCTTCCATTATTTTTGCACGGAATTCTCTTTTTAAGAGTCACAGATATAACTACAGTCCAAATAAACGTAAGCCGTACAGGATCGTTTGAAAAAATGCAACCCCCGTGGGTTACGATTTTCATTTTTCCGCAGCTTTCCCATGTCCCACCTAAAATGTACGGCATGGGGCTTACGCATAGAAGATTTTAGTGAATTTTCTTTGTATGTGGGTTTCATCATAACGTGATAGTGTATATATGTCTCTTACATGGACATCTCCAGGATCTGTGCAGTCACTCAAGCGAACTTTCAATATTTCACTATTAGAGCGTTGGACAGCTAACTTAAGATGCTCACCACTTTGGTCTGTTGCTATGCAATACAGTCTCTCTTTGCTTTTCTCTCCTTCATCACAAAAAAAAAAGTGTTTTTGTTATATGCGGGTGTTTTAGATCGTAATGCCTTGTCACTGATGATACTCACTTCTAAATCATCACAACGCTTTCCTTTTTCGAAGAGTTTTTTATTTCTATCCATGTTTGTCGTATGAGTCAGTTTTTTGTAACATTCTTTATGCCATTTTGCATTGGAGTCTTGTAGCTGTTGTACACTTAAATTCCCGATTCGACTACTAGTATGCATATACTCTGGATCCAACCATTCTTCTCTTTGTTTCAAACATTGTAGAAGTTTTTCAACCTTCAATGGATTAACAAGAGGTAATTTACTTTTACCTTGACACAAAATACGCAGTTTATAATCTGTTGAAAGTCAGATAGGCTAGGCAATAAATGTATACTAATAAATTTGTGTTATGTGGTAAAACTGGCGTGTAACTCTTAAATGGTAAAAGATTCGAAAAAATTGATAAGAACTAAATTTGTTCTTTGGTTCATGTAGAACAGAAAATATTTTATGCATATTTTGCGTATGAGCACTCTGGAAGGAGTTATTATTGATGTAAAGAATAAATGTCTCGCATGGCGGCCATCTTGGACGTATAACGCCATAAAAACCAGACAGAGCAATTCTAAGGTAAACACCCGGTACTACACCATTTTCTAGTATATAATAAAGAGAATCCACATAGTCGCACCTTCCCTTCACAAAAAATCATACGGAATACATTATGCCCCAAGACTACAATGTCCTGAATTTTATTAATTGGCAAGCATTAATTAGTAAAACATTTGGTTCAATCTTCATGTCTTGTATATATAGGTGAAGAATATACTATAACTTATAATGCACCCCGTATACATGTTTTGCCACACGTTTCCAACTAAACTCCGTGATTTCCTGTTAGTGGGTCGAAAAATCCAGATTCTCGAACTGGGTTTATGTGTAACGTCAATATGCAAGCGCTAACATGTAAAGTTCATTAGTGAAACTGTTAGTATCTACACTGTATAAATTAGCACCTAACGATGTGATAGGTGATGCAACTAGGGCAATTATAAATCGGAGATAATGTTACATCTATTGAAACGAGAAATTATTTCTTTTTATCCACAAAAGTTTCTTCAGTATCACTTTACTGGCTAACTTCAGGAATTATTTTATAATAATCATTAAGTTACGTAATCATCATTTACAAATATTATTCTCGTTTATTAATTACTTTCAGAGTTACCACCTTTGATATTTTTCATATTTTTCTTCATTGACAGTTCGGCTGCTCCAAGGAAGAACACAGTAACCAACATTTTTTCCAAACTTGAAATTTTCACTCATGTGCTGATACTGTGCTGTGTTGCGTCTTTTTATCCAACAGCATTTTATATCCTTTGCAGATAGAACTACCGCTGTTGGCTCGGCTGTTGGATAAAAAGATGCAGTACAGCACAGTATGAGCACATGAGTGAAAATCTCACGTTTGGAAAAAATGTTGGTTACTGTGTTCTTTCTTGGAGCAGCCGAGTTGTGTTAACTACATGCCAAATATTACTGTCTTCCGTCACTCTTTCGTTCTTAATTATTTATTGTAGGTGTCCACCCTGTATATTTTTTACAAGTATATCCCAGTTCTTCATTAGCAGTAGCATAAACTACCCACTAAATATTATTTTTCTCTTTCAAATGGTTTTGTAGGTATAATGCCAACAGACAGACAAACTCCAGATATACTGACGGAATGAAAAGACTTTAATTTGCGTAATCTCTATAGTGTGGAACGTGAAAATCCGAGGAGACTTTGGTGGATAATTGTTTCCCTCGGTAAGGGGGGGAAATAAATGCCGCTACCTGGGGAATCACTACTTCCACATCCCATCACGGAGGGTAATTTGATGATGGTTCGGACGTAATGAGAGGTGGCCGTGGTAGTGGTCTGTGTCAAAAGAATTTGAAACCTTTGCTTCTCATACACTAATTCACAATTTTTTTACCCCCTTTAATAAAGGGCTGGCAATGGGGGGTGGCTAATGCAAAAAATTTAATCTATTGCTTTTAACATTGTGATATTACTCAATTGGAAATTTTTATTAGCTGCTGCAGATTGCATGAATGTCAGCAAATATTAATTTTACGCCAAGAATCATCTTTGTCCCTCCAAGAGCAGTTTATGTTTATTTTAATTAATAGCAACCGCTCTGTTGACGAAAACTTGGGGCCTCTGCCTATCTTTGTTGATGTTTTACCCATTCTCTTTAACAAAATATATATATAAATATCGACCATAAAATATTCTAGTTTATATTATAATTGTTGTTGCTCATTGCTGTCCCTGTCGGATGATTTTTCGCCAAAAACAAACAAATGCTTTTAACTTAGTAACAAAAACTTAAAAAACCAACAAATAAAATCACCTGTATCACCTTGTCAGTGACACCGGAATATTAAAATGGACAGTGTAAACACTGACAGGGAGAGCACAATAAGCCCAGGAGGCTGCAGTGCCCTCGGAGTATTCTTTACAGACGAGCCCTAGGAGGAGGGGTTTTAGTCAGTTAGAGGCTCTCAGACCCATTCCAAGTTGGAATGGGCAGCCTCAACAAAAAAAAAAAAAACAGAAAATCACTCGGCCAACCGTCAACCGTTGGCAACTCTGTAGAAAGTGTTACCAACCTCAGGTCATTCAAGGGTTTCCTAACCTACACATAAAATGTATCTGCTAGTAAGCACTCACTTTCTCTCGAGGTTAAAGTTATCCTGGGGCTAGCTGATCTTATTAAGGTACAACATGTATTTTAAACACCCTGTATATGTAAGGGCCAACGCGATTATATTATAAGAAAAATAATTGCAACAGCCAAAACTAATTCATTTTTGTGAATCATAAATCACAACAATACTTAAATATTTTGTGGTAATTTATTCCATTTTCTGTTAAAATATAGTTGAAGCAAACGCATTTGTGAGCGGCGTTGAGAGGCAAGGGGCGCAGAACGCAGAGCCGGCTTTAACTAAATTGTTCGCTCGTTTACTTTTTATAATATTACACTTACAATATCCACCAAAGCACTGCTATGAATTGGTAACAAAACTTACTAAAATTATTTTCAAAAACACATTACCAAATAAATAAATATAAAGTAATTATCGAATTATATCTTCACCTCGACTGCGGTGTCTCTAACTGCGGTCCTGGATTAAACAACTAACTCATAATGTATACTCCCACACGCTACGTCAGATAGCCGACATCGAATGGCCGGTATCTTCTCTCTCACTTAATGTAAAAGAGGAGTAAAGACGTCAGATCTAGTTGTCGCCTATTTATTCCTCTCGCCCCTCATAACGGCTCATTATTAAGATTACTTCAACTATACATATATATGTTTATGACCAATTTTATCTAAAGTTATTGATTATTTGCTGTTATTATTGAAAATAACAGGTAATTTTAAATAACACTGCTCGAAGTCTCTCCCCTTGAAGAATTTATTATTGTAAAGTTTATATAAATCGATGCTAGTCTTTGATAAATAATTTTTATTGTCACTTTTTCTCTGTTTTAGCATCTAATGTAATATGATTTTCTTTTATAATGTTAAGGCATAAAATAAATATGGTGACTAGTCTTTCATCTCTTGACATGCTGACCTTTCGTAATTCCGAAATGTCAAATGTTAAGCTCAGCTTTGTAACGTTCTTTAAATGATATAAATGACAAGTAAAAAATATTTTCTGATGTAGTGGGTGATTCATAATTACAATAACAAACCTTGGCAACAATTTCTATAGAATATTGATAATAGAGTAGTTAAAATGCTTCGTAACGAATATTGTCTAAACGCTAGTTGTGGCTTTCCTCTTTTAATATTTATTTTTCTTTTTCCAGAATTTTCTGTCATATTTGTATTCTCTTCTAAAAATATTGTTCGATTAATCTACAAATTAACACAATTATCCAGTATATTACTAAAAAAATAACCTCTCCAATTGTGACACTTACTCCAAAGGGAGAGTTAGAGGATGTTTTTTTGGCAAACGATTAAAATAAAATTGAAAAATATAAAAAATATAAAAATAAATTTATCTGAAACAAAATCTGTTTAATTTCTCATACGACTATTAAAATCTTGTGTGATGTATGTATTAAATACACAACCTTAAGAATATACTTTATATCCAATATTTGTAGTTATTACTTATACAGATCTGTTGATATAGTTAATAGTTTTATTTCAAATGTTAAATTTGTTAAGTTCAATTTTAGTATTGATAATCTTGTTGTACAAACATCTACAATACAATTTGATACGTATTATTATCATTCAACAATTTTATTGCTGATTTTTTTAAAATGTCTCCTTTTTTGCTATTCGCCTCTTTTGTTAAAATTATTGCAGAGACCCAGTTTATTCCATGTTGGCTCCCCAAACGCGTCAATCAATCTCTGAATTGCATTAATCAATTATACATTGGAAGGTCTGGATGGCTCTTCTTCTTTATTAGCGTGGTGACGAAACGTCGTTGCAATCATGCCCCATTGTGCTTCCGCTAAGAAAATCAAAGAATTTCCCGTTCACGCCAGATTCTAGCTCAAAGGCCAGAATCCTTCCAGTGGAGGCATTTCTTACTTCCTCCAGCACAGCCTAAGTGTTTGGACCTCAGGGTGATAAGACCTGGACAGTAGATTAGGATATAAATATTTTCCCGACTTCCCCACAAAACCTGGGGTCGAGATTATCAAGTAGCTCGATTGTGATTATGTTTCCTGAAAGAGCCATGTCCAGTCAAGACCAACCGCGATTCTGACATGCTTCCTACTTAAGCGTAGAATTTGCTCTGCTCGCCTCGGCAAGGAACTTTGCTTTCCAAAGTCTTGGATGGAAAGCCCAGAAGTCAGCAAACTGGGAACGAGGCAAGTTCTCAAATTCCTTCTTGTAATTTGAACTAAAGCCACCGTGAGATGGCTTGAGACTCAGTAAGGGCTACTGAGAGACCTCCTTCGCCGTAGCATCTGCCTGGTCGTTACCCTCAATGTTTCTGTGCCCAGATACCTAGAGAAGTTTTACTCAATTAGATGAGCCACGTTCTCAAAGAGTCTGGCCTGAACCAATAGTGATTTGGTTCTAACCGATGCAGGGGCTTTGCGGGCCGCTTGGCTGTCATTACATATGCATGAGTGTTTGTTAAAATATCCCCTGGAGATATTATCCTATGCACTGACCAAAATGGCAAAGGTCTGGAATACCGGAGTATGAGAGGATTTAGCTCTCAGTCTCTCACCGTATATCTCTGCTCCAGCTCCTTCTTCAGACCTCAATCCATCTGTAAACTAGATGATGTCGGCAGGACTGAATATGTCCTCGAATGGATTGAAGTCATCCCTTTTGAGGGCATTAAGAAGAAGAACGAAGACCTGGATGACTCACTCACGTAATGTTTGTTGGTTCCACGAAATAATATAAATTCATTATTCTTAATTTTGCATATGGTTCCTATGGTAGGTTTTCTAAGGTGCTGTGGGTGATAATGTCCCTGAATAACTGTCCTTTGAATGATAATAAAATTTGAAATGTATTTAATTGTATATGCGGAGTTATAAATTTATTCACGTTCGGTTTCTCAAATAAACATACGTTTGAAGCTTTAATGAAAAATCTAAATCATTATTTATTAACTAAAATTGAAGCTATATTATCAACAAAAAACTGATAACATATCTCTGACGTACGTATAATAGTATGAATTACTGTTGCTTCATTGATTTTTACACTTGAAGTGTAAATAGTGAACAACATTGGAGGGCCTAATATAGGACCATGTGGGACGCCAATCAGTGGCATAAATATGCGGAGTTTGAATTATTTTTGTTCTTTAGAATTAATTCCCGCTGACGATTAGTTGGGTAGCTGTTTATTAATGCGTCATAAGTTATAGTACAATCTAGAGGAACTAAGATTTTATGTTTTTGAAAATCTGTAGAGATAATAATAGCTTCTGACAATAGTTTTACAAGTGAGGCTGGAGCAGTTATACGAACTGGGTATCAGGGATTCTGTTTAACCGGTTTACATCAAATCTAAAGAGTTTGTTCAACATATTTCTCATAATTTTGGACGTTAGTAGAATACAAATATGTTCTCTGAATGATAATTAAATTTGAAATCTATTTGATATATGCTGAGTTATAAATTTATTCACATTTGTTGGCTCAAACAAATATACGCTTGAAGCTTTAATGAAAAAATCTAAATCATTATTTATTAACTAAAATTGAAGCTATATTATCAACAGAAAACTAATAACATAAGTGTAAATACTGAAAAATATTAAAGGGCCTAATATGGAACCCTGTGGAACGCCAGTCAGTGGCATGAATATGCTGCTATTTTCTTGTTATATAGAATTAATTCCCTCTGACGATTAGTTATGTAGCTATATATTAAAGCCCCATAAGCTACAGTATAATCTAAAGGAACTAAGAATAGTTCTGAAGCTGAGGCTGGAGGAACTGAGTATCAGGGATTATGTTAAACTGGTTTACATGAAATCTAAATAGTTTGTTCAAAATATTCTTCATAACTTTAGACGTTAGTAGAATACAAATGTTAGAGGTTGTAAATTTCAACCTATGGAACAAATGCACTTTTCCAACATTATGTCCAATACCTATGAAACAAAATTAGATTAAGATATATGTTTCATAGGGTATCATTTTAATACTACAACACAAAGCGTTTTATTGTTTATTTTATCAATTTCTGTAGCCTTAATTCTAATTTAATAATATAAAAATTTTCGCTTCAGTATTGTCGGTTAGGATAAATTTAAATTAGTACGAAAGAAAGAGAAAAAATGATTTTTTTTTAACTTAGTGCATTTATTTTAAGTTTTTCTAACTTATTTTTTTATTATTACTATATTTTTTTGTTGAGAAGATACTTTGTTCGTTAAGATTTGAGAAGCCACAATTACATTTTGACTTTTTAAATTAATAAATTAATGTTCACAACTTTCATAAAAAATATCAAATGTTCATACCTAATTTGAAATGGGCCATTTCTACTTATTCGAACAGTCACCAGAGTAAAAAATAGAAAATATATTGTATGAAATACGCAATAGAAATATGTGATTACATCACCTATGCAATTATAAACCTCGGCTAACGCCTCGGTTTTGAAACTTTCGCATGCATTAAATAATCAGTCAGTCACCCCCATTTCCTTACTAGTTTCAGAAATAGCTATTATCGAAGTTGGGATTTATGATATAACTTAGTAATACTTTACAAACTTTGAATTCCTCGCAAATTCTGGAATATTAGACATGTTATTTACGTAGTACTTAGGCACCATTATTTACAGAAATATTCCCAATATCCTTGTATTACATACCGTTTCCAAAAAAAAAAAGAGCAATATACGTCCGGTGAAATTTCATAGCCATGCACTATAAAATCTGTAACTGATTATTTGTTAATATAGGCAATAGGCATGTGGAACTTGGCATATACAGGATCTTTAGTAAAGCGATGCTAATTTTGAACACCGAAGTGCAAGAGTTCATGTGGCATCTAAACATAACATTGAGTGTGGCACAGTGGCCACCAAAAAGAAGTGGTCTGCGCCGGGGTACTGACCATACCTATCCCTTGTATTTTGAGCCGCTGAACACGAATCTGACCTTAGTTTTTCCCTAACACGTTCGGTTTTTTTTTAACAGCAAAAAAGTCTGTTAAATCGTAATATTCATATATATTATTTGTTGTTAAAAAAAAACCTGACATGCTGGAGAAAAACTAAGGTCAGATTCGTGTTCAGTGGCTCAAAAGGGATAGGTATGGTCAGTACCCTGGTGCAGACCACTTTTTTTCTTTTGTGTAATTCGCCTTAAATATAGTTCGTTTACATTAAAATACTGTCACCAATAAGTAGTTTTTCCTCCAATATGCGCATCACCCATTATCGTGTATATCATAAAATTTTAGTAATTAATAAAAAAGACAAAAGGATATTAATAGGGAATTATTTTTCATTTAATTGGATATTAAATAGAGATAGAAAGAGTTACTTTATTGTATGAGAAACAATTCTTATTGACAAAGTTTAAAAATAACACAAAACTATATTTCTTTAGTCTGTTTTACAAACAATACAACAAATACAAATATCACAAATATACGACAAAAGTTGGGCATTTCAGAAACTATAAGGTAATAATCTAAACACATTAAAATGTATCGTCATAGTTCTCCTGTAAATTATAATAAGCTAAAAGGCTTTCCAAATTGTTTGTCGGAAGAGACATTTTTAATGCTATTGTAGATTTTCTCACTATTATAAATTAGAGAATTCTTTGTAAATCTGTAGATGGTATGGGTAAATTGATATTATTTGTTTAGCGAGTAATGCGGCGACTTTCGGCATATTCAAAAGCATTTTGTTTTTTATGAAATATGCACAGTGATTCATGGATAAATATAGATACTACTATTAATATCTCTTCTATAGAGCGACAAATAAAGGTTTGGAAGAGTCTCTTAAACGCGCTTTGCGCATACAGGGTGATTTACCACACCATGCGGAATATAAAATTGTGTACTAGCCTTCCATGTGGGAAAGTCCTTGCAAAATTTTAAAGTGATCCGAGGTAATTTAGTATATTTCCCTGCATTCAAACTTGCAAAGGTACGCTACTGTTATTTGTCTATGGTCAGTGCATATAAGGCAATGAACGTAACGGATCCGTTCTTCAAATAAAAGTATAGCAAATCGAATTTGGTCAACACGCAATCGTGACTGGTATCTGTCTCTTTCTATCCCATTACGAACTTCGAAAACAATGAGGTCGGTTGCAGATCGTGGCGAAGATTAGATAATTCTCTGATATTTCTATGTAGTATAAGAGTTTACTGACGTATTGTCAGCGTATTGTCTTCCCGACTTCCAGTTACAGCGTATCTTTAGATTTTAAATTGTATTCGTAGATCGATACCGTTCAATATGCCATTCTGCGCTTAGAACAGTGCATTGCATGTAATGCATTGGGACACTTTCTTTGACTTTTCATTACTTTAATTTTTGTAATTAAATCCAAAAAGTCACTTCTAACCCCGCTAGCTTTGCTGGCAGTCCCAACTCTGATAATAGGGAAGGGGAAGTGATATGGTTGCACCGCATTACGTCAGATTCGGTCAAGTCATAGGCGGCGCATTTTTACAAAAAAATAAGGAAATTTTTTGGTCATACTTTTTTGATTTTTCATATTTTTATTCCTTTCGGTGGAGACAACCTACTTATAAATTTTCCGCATCTTGTGGTAAATCACCCTGTATATCTTATTGCTCGCTTTTTCAAAATGAGTACGCCATTCAACAGTTGTTGACTGCATAGTCTCCAAATGGGATACCTTATCTTAGGCGTGACTTTGTCTGGTAAAAGTAAGCTGTCTGTGCCGTAGAGTAACCCAATTCGATAGAAATTGAGTGAATAGTGTAAAATTCCGAATTTAATTTATTATTTAGGTTCTTTATCTGTTTTTGAAAATTTTAAAATGTTGACGATGTACAATGTACAATCCAAGAAACTTTGTATGAATTTTATTTTTCAAAATGTGATTTCTAAGGGAAAATGTTTCCATTTACAACCGATGGCTAATACGTTTGTTTTAGTAATATTGAATGTGAAAAGTTTTGAATCACACTGTAGAGATATCGGAACAGCTTCCCTCACACAATATTATTTTTTATTGTGCCACAACATGGTGGGGTCATCGATGAAAAGCGTAAAACTTCCCGATATATTGATAGTTGTCAAGTCATTTATATATAGCAAAGCGAGAATTGAGACAAGAACAGACCTTTGTGGAACTCCGAAACTTATCTTAAATTTTCCTGAAGATATTACCGTTTGAGTGCGGCCCTTAAGGTTCCTACCTGAATTCGGGCAGTACCTCTGAATCCAAGATATTGGAGTTTCTGCAGCAATACTTCATTATGCAATCCAGTGCTCAAGATAAGTCACAAAATACAACCGCTGTAATCTCAGCCTCATTTCTTCTATAATAAACCTCTTCTAAAAAAGCAAAAAAAGTGTAGCTGGTACTTTTAGCTGGTACATTTTCTTTACTAATTTTTCGATTATCTTAGTAAAACATAATAAACTGTCCATGAAGGTTCATCAGTACTTCCAATAATAACGGAAGTGTTTAAGTAGTAAGGGAATGTACTAATTTCAAAAGATTTATCTGATGAATCAAAATATTTAATGGACTATTTGGCATGTTTTCAAAACTTTGATAGATAGATTACCTACGCCAGAGGATTTTTAATTTTTGTTTCTGAAGTAATTTATTTTAATTCTACTGTATTTGTAGGAGATGAGTAAAGACTCGTCGGGGTTTCTCAACAAACATGGGATTGTCATTTGAAAAACTTTATTTAAAAACTTACGAAATTATTATTTTTTATGTTCGAAATTATATCCATTATTTCTAATGTCTTTTTATGCTCGGCTTCTTGTTTCAATCTCAGTCGTCCTTAGTTTTATTTCAGTTCTAATTGTAGGACAACTTCCTCTATTTTCGCTATCAGTTGAGTGCGGCTTTGAATTTCCTCATTGTAAGCCACTTCTTTCGTTCTACCCTTATGATCTACTGATCGATATAAAGTTAAACTAACATTATGATAATATAAATGATAAAAATGGAGATAAACTGTTAAACCATGATGATAGTTGAAAATGTTGGAATGATCAAATGGAACATAACTGCACTTAATTATTTTTATATAAAAAATCGGATCAATCAGATAAATACACAAATTGGCATTCACCGAATGTAGCGGTACTCTGACGGATATGCCACTTTCTCAAAATGTTGAGTAGTGGTCGATATTTTTGGTAGCGCAAATCATTTGTGATATAAATTGTAAGCGGTGAGCGGTTGTGTGGAAAATTCACAAAATAAACAAAAACAACAAATAACAAAATTTATTATTTCCACAAGGGACAGGCCTTGGATGTTGAGGAGACTATCAGTATCGAAAATAAATAAACAAAAATATGTGACATTGACATATGAGTAGTGGACACAAAATTAGAATGTCACAGAATGTTGGAACAGTTCAGTAACGGTAGCGGTAGCGTTAGCGCTCTATGCTACGTACGGGAGTGCGACTAGTGATTTTAAAATTAGAATATTATTTCGGTCCATACATGAGATTTTCAATTCGTTTATTGAAAATTAGCTTAAAACTTATTTGAAGTATACCAAACCTCGCATTTCGAAATTCCCTAATCTAATACAATCAACATTTAAAAAAGAACGTTGTTAACATATTAACGTTTAGTCTATTGTCTATTAGAAAATAAATATTTCAAATCGGAACTCAGATTTTCATATTTGGCATTTTTGAGATCCCCTCTTCATAGTGCCACAACACGTTGTGCCTAACGATTATTGGCGTGAATTATCCACTTTTTCAATTATTTTTTAACAAAGTACAAAAAATCCGAGAGCTAATATCCACATGTGTTGCAACAGATAGAAAGCCAGTGTAAAATGGCGAGACGAAAACCGCTCGCGGAGACAATAATGAAGTCACGTAAAGGCGCAACTTTGCCTCGGAGCCGTCGAGAACTTGGAAGAACCAGGAGATCAAAATTAAAGTCACGATCTTATATGCACAAGAACTTGTAAATTGAAAATTATTCGCAATTTCTTTTTTGCCACAACCCAGTCTTGATCTGTCTGAGATTTTCTTTATTTAATCTTATTTCTTTGATGATAAACCAACCTTAAACTGATTTATTGCAAGGTCTTTCAAAAGAAATTAAATAAAAGCAATTTCACGACGCTGTTTAATAGGAAAGTAGTGTGGATGTTCAAGCAATTTTGTCGAAATCCTATACAAACTCATTTTTTTACACTGAGAAATTTCAATGACTTATTTATTACAATTTCTAAGACCTGGTCCAACACCTTCAGTCGTAATTATCCAGGTAGAACACGAATATTGTAAAAATGTTGTCTCAATGTAAAACATTTAATATTGAACCAATAATATATCTGAACATTTCACTACATGAACACGATATTGATTAAACTTTATTAACGAGATATTAAAGAACTGCACTGCTCAAAGTTTGAACTGATACACTCAATATTAAGCAACGTTTCAATGTAAATTATTATTGTTATATTATCATTACATTAATACCAACATTTGTTGCGAAGTAAAATTAGAGCAATGACAATTAACATTTGTAAATGCTCTTCGCACTTCAAATATGAATTAAAATACAAATGTCAGATTTTAAGAAATTGTTTTTAATTCTAATATGTAAAATTTGCAGCAAGGCATGATAAACAGCAAACTACTACTGAGTTCAGTCTAAGGAAAGGACCCCACCCTATACACCACGAATGGAAATCCGGTATCCGTCAGATTTCTCCAATTTTTGATGACCCAGTAGATCAAAAGTCTCAATTGACACCAAACACACCCTTCTACCCTTTTTTGCCCTCTATGAGGGTGAGAGGTACTCATCTACATTTAACTATTACATTTCTCTAAAGAAATATTTGTATCTTTCAGATCAGTAAAAAACCTCAGCCGAAGGATCTGAGATACATTTAGACACTTTCATATCCTTCTCCACTACTTCCGGGGGATGAAAATCATTTCCATTGTTGCGCAACAGTATAATTGTTCCAAAAAAATGATGAAACTGCTCAGTTGAACAGAAAACTTTAAAAGACGGTGCAAAAATCACTCTGAGGTACCCCCTAATGCTTTTCCACCCCTTTAGGGTGATTCTCAATATAGCAGTTGAACAGCTATATTTTTGTTTTAAAAAAATTATAGACCCACTCAGATGAAAGAAAAGGTGCAGCAGAGACTCTGAGCCAATCTCTGACCATTTTCCAACCCTTCTAAAGTCTTTCACTACCGCACAGTATCTTCTGAGGTAATGGGACAAAATAAGTTTCAGATTCGGTTTCAGCGACATCAAAAACATATGCTACACTGGGTCTGGTCCGGCGTACCTCTCAAAAATATTTTGTGGTCCTGTGTAATTTATAGTTATATTGTATTTTAACTGTTTGTTATTTATTGCATATTTGATTGTACTCAACCTTTTTTTTTTGTTTTTCGTTTGATTTATAACTTCTTGAATAAATATATCTTGAATCGTTTATATTTATATCTGGAAAAGTAATGACGAAATTTCCTAAACTTTTCTATTTTTTAGGCACTCTTTATTGAATTAAATTAATGTTCCTATCATCATTTTTATTATTATAAATCAATATTTAAAATCATATACTGGTCCAACATTTAATGCGCAATTTGACCAATATCCAAACTCGGTAAATTTGTATCTGCAATATATCAATTAACCCAATAGCGCTCGAGTAATTTTTTTTTGGAAAACTTTTGAAAAAAATGTTGATTGACCTTCATTTGGGGCTTGTCAGTACCCCCAAACCACATTTCATTTATTCCTGTGCATTTTCACCAATTTTTTTGACGTATGATATATCATACCATAGGAATATGCATGTAGAATATTATTAAAAAAATTTGTTTATTATAATACAAAATATTCAATAAATTTAAGAGAAAGTAGCAGAATATATCACATAGAAGGGGTATGATATCTTCGAAAGCATATGTCTGGATGTAATCCTATGTTACATTTGACACAAGAAAATTTTGTACATTTGCCACAATACCCACAACGTCTTTGTGTAGCAATTTTGTCAATCAGGTGATCAGTTTTGTCATACCTGACCTCTTTCAATATATTCCAACTACATTTTGGTTTGGGGCTAGCTAAATGTTCAGGTTCAGTTAAAGTTGTGAGAATAATTCTCCTCAAAAACTGCAGAAGGGACACTTTTGGATAGACAAAACGATAAAGAAGCCACATGTTGACTACCGATTCCTTCAAGCAAAAGCTAATCATTGCCCAAATACCATTTGTAAGATCTGATTCGTATACGATAGAGTCCCCTCATTTTATCGAACATATCCACACCTCCCATTCCTTGGTTATAGAGACTTATAAGTGTCGGTTGATCCACATCAATTTGCTTCCTGTGTTGTTTAGACCATCTTTTGCACGTGCTTTTTGTTAAACAAATGTCTATGTTTTTGATGTTGGTTGCGATATTCACTTGACTATTGTCATGCCATTTGGTGAGTTGAATACCGCTATTAGAGTCAATCAGAGTATGAGAAGTCCCTCGTTTTTCTTTTGCAGCTCTTCTAAAGGAGCTTTCTCTATACAGTTCAATACATCGAATTTCATTATTTTGCAGAAGTTCAAGTAATGGTAAGGAGTTGAAAAAATTATCCAAATATATGGTCGAATGCGGGGAATACATCTCATACAAAGTTTCTCGGTGACACTGGATCCCAACGTTTTACCCTTGATTTTATCCCCACCTTATCCGTGTAGGGGTTGAATTTCAATAAGTACCTCTGGAAGGTTGTGAGGCACCAAAATTTAAAGCCATAGCGAATTGGCTTTCCCTTTATAAATTGCTCCATATTGTTACAGCCAAAATAAGTCTCCATTGCCTCATCCAATGAAAAAAAAGTTGTGAAACAACATTCATACCGCCATCTGCCTACCGTATGATATATCATACGAAAAGTTTTTTCCGCTGCTACAATTACAGAAGGAATTGATATGACTATGAAATGGTATAAGTACATCCTATAATATGTATAAAGAATTATTACATGAAAAAAAGTCAAATAAATTATATCCAAATGAAAATAGTGAAACATAACCTTACCTTGAGCTCATATTCTGCTGCGTAGAAATTTACTGGTTATAGAACGCTCGGTTATAACTTATTTAAGTATAAAACAATCGAATTTTTGTCCTAAGCTTATTGTCTATATATCCAAATAACACTTTAGATGAGTAAAATCACTGAATTTATCACACTCGATCTGTTTAATCCTCATTAGAGACAACCTAACCTCTGTATGATACATCATACAATAGGCACTATTGGGTTAAACGATATTTCGTGATATTAAATTTAAATACAATCTAATTTCAGAATATCTATGTTTAATTAATATTAAGGTAAACTATATTTTGCTCTAAACCAAATGCAATTTTTACTTCCACATCCAGTGGAAGTATAGTAACGACAAAAAAAATGTTAAAAATTTTTGTTGTTCAAATAGGCTTAAAATGTCGAGATTTTAAGTTTGAGCGAAAAAAATTTCTGTCTGTCTGTCGGTCTGTCTGTAACTTTTATTTTCATCTTGTTCGGTCGAAAGATTGTGGGGTAAATTGGGGTAAATTTGGGGTAAATGGGTAAATCAAGCAGGTAAGAGTTCATAAAATTGGTATTTAGTATATACAAGAAAAACTAAGGTCTCAAAAAAAATGTTGGCACTAGCCACCCCCATTACCATTACCTCACATCATTATTAAAGGGGATAAAAAAAATGTGATTTAGTATACGTACAAGAACCAGAAACCTCAAAATATTTTTTTACTTCATCCTAGCGTGTTTATTCAGTCTCCTGAATAATTTTTTTATGATAAAATCTCGAAAAAACTTGTGAAAAATAAGTGATTTAAATCAAACAAAAAGAACGTAAAAAAATAATCTAACATTTCTAAATGGAGTATGAGTTAAAGAGTAAATGTGGAGCATTTTTTCAAATGGGAATAACTCCATTTCTTGAGCTATTGACTTAGATACAAAAAAAGAGAAAATTCCGAAATAGTTATGACCGAAGGATATTTTTGACTAGCTAGTCACTAGCTAATTAGTGAAAATACAGAGTTATGAGTTTTAAAGGATTCTAGGGCCTAACCAAGCTACTTATAGGTTTTCATAACTTTACTCGTTTTTTTCTAAATGTGACTTATTCCCATTTGAAAAAATTCTCCACAAATGTAAAACATTGTTTAATGAAAAACTTTGAATGGTATGAAAATACAAAGAACAGCTACATGCTAACTTTTCAAAAAAAAAACTGTATCACAATAGCCCCTGAAAATGTATCATAATAGCCCCTGAACTTTGATAGCTATTATAACACCATCAGCAAAGAGTAATGTTAACAAATTATACATCAAAATACTGTTGGAAGCACCATTGATAATTTACTGTACAAAAACATCAGAATAATTGTCATGAAACATTTCCAGAGTAAAAGTTTTACCAAAGAGAAAAAAGTTTTTGGAGCACAAAATTACATGACGCAAGCTGTATTTTTTCCGCTGAAACTTTATTTTTAATCTATAACATGAATATGGCATCATATTATATAAGGTTTGGCTAATCTAAGCTATTTTTCATATAGGTTTGTTGCAGATTTTTTGCTTGTATCACAATAGCCCCATATCTTTGGGTGTATCACATTATCCCCGGTTGACCCTAGTGTGAATGGTTCCAAATCGTCGCTTACCAAACCATAAAATTCTTGCCGCTGTTGAGCGATGTCTTTGCGAAACAAATCGTTTTGCTTCTGTAACTGCAGATTATAGACGTACACGCATGAAGACTCCTGAGGTTGAAGAAAGACGCTTCCTAAATGTTGATTGTAGCTATGGACACGATGTGTGATAAGTTGTGTTAGGGTGTTCTCCTCATAAAGTGAAGTTTTTTTTGAAAAAAAAAAGTTGCTTAAACAGTCAACTACTAACTACTATTAAAGTACAATATAGCTGTCAATGAAATGACCGTGGCGTTTCCGGGTTCCGCAAGGTGTTCTCGCATGTTAATGTCATATCATTGTTCTGAAATACTACAAGTTGGCTTTAAGTCTCGAGGATGGAATACACATAGGTCATATAGAAAGTACATATTAACATGCTTACTAAAAAAAATTTTAATCCCATCTTTTTATTTTAAGTTAAACACGGCAAAATCGATGGTAACGTGCCATTGCAGTGACTTCGTATATTAAAATAGGATAATCTGCCCTATAGTATGTAGGACAAACAGAAGAATCTGTATACAGGCCTTCTTTAGTGCGGAAAGTACATCAACAATCAATGTGTTTGGGAACATAGCTCGCATAGCTACGATAAAGTGTGTTACAAAAGTACCAACAAAATTCAAGTTTTGCATTGCCGCTTTAATGCATGGTGTGCAGCAAACCAAATTATTTTCTTTCTAACAAACTATGGCAGATAGCGGATTCGGATGGAAGCAAGAAATACCTGAAATAAAAATGTCACTCTGTAAAAAAATGCTTAAAAGTACCTATTGATCAAGCGATTAAAAAAATATGTAATGTAATGTAATGTAATGTAATGTATTTATTTCCATAAGACTATTACAGTGTTGGAATTGTCAACAATAATGTATAAAATTTTTTAAAAATAATTAACGTCATAATATGTACATAATATTACATACACAGAATACACATATATACCTATAGCTAGAGTAAAATACAAATATATGCTATACGACAAACAATCAAAACATTTACAACCACAAGGTAAAAGGATCTTAATCAGACAAGTAGTATTCCTCATAAGAATAAAAACAGCGCTCAACTAAATGTCTTTTAACAAGTCTCTTGAATGATGAAAAATTGCTAGCGTCTTTTATAGCTTGTGGGAGATGGTTATATAATTTAATTCCACTTATAAAGGGACCTTTTTTTCTCTGCTCTAATCTATGTGAAGGTACAAAGATGTTATTTGCGGAGCGAGTGTTGTATTTATTAATATCACCACATTTTAAGAGATTGTTAATATTTTTTCTCACAAAACATACAGACTGCAAAATGTATATAGAATAAATAGTGAGTATGCCATGTTGCCTAAAATAATTTCTACAGGATGTGTTGTATGTAAGTTTAAACATGCTTCTGACTATCCTTTCTGCAAAATGAACACGTTTTTTATTGCTGAGCTGTTTCCCCAGCATAATATGCAATATTGCAAGGCCGAGTAAACACAACCGTAATAAAATGTTTTCATGGTGTCAGTATCAACAGAGTCTCGCATTTGGAGTAGTGCAAAGTTTAGACTAGCTAATTTGTTTGTTAAATTATCGATATGGTTTTCCCATGACATACTACTATCCATTTGTATGCCTAAGAATTTAACACAATTATTTTGATGGAGGTTATGACTACCTCTAATCAGAAGACTAAAGTCCAACTTTGTACCAATTGGAGAAAACATTGAAAACACTGTTTTTTGCTGATTTAGTATTAAGCCATTTGTACGACACCACTGTGACATTTTATCCACACACATAGTAGCATTTTTACTTAACTGATCTACATTAGCAGCTGTTATGATAGAGGAGGTGTCATCTGCAAAAAGAGTTAAAAAGCAATTATTTATGCTTGCTACTAGGTCGTTAGCGAATATTATAAACAGCAACGGGCCCAATACACTACCTTGTGGTACCCCCGTTAACACATTAACACTATCTGAAAAACATTCTACCTCTTGATTAATTTTAACAGTCTGTGTTCTATCCAATAAATAAGACTTAACCCAATCCAAAGCTGGACCGCGAATTCCATATATTTCTAGTTTTCTTAATAATAAATTATGATTTATGGTGTCAAAGGCTCGCGACAAATCAAAAAATATGCCAGCTGATTTTAATTTATCATCAAAATTACTTAATATTTTTTCATAAAAGGATTCTTGCAAAATCCATATTGCCTTGGTGTTAATATATGGTGTTTATTTAAGAATGAAAGTAATCTTATCGCAAATGCCTTTTCAAAGATTTTGGAGAATACAGATAAAAGTGCTATCGGTCTATAATTTTCCATTGTGTGAGGATCATTTTTTTTAAAAACAGGAATTATTAGTGCTGCTTTCAATCGATTTGGAAAGTGTCCATTTTGGAAGGATAAATTTATGAGGTACGTTAGGATATTAATCAAGTGCACACTAACGTCCTTAATTAAACAACATGGCACCTCATCTCGGTCTGATGATTTTTTATTGCAAACAGAATTGATAATATCAGAAACCTCAACCTCTGTAATAGGCATCAAATACATAGAATGATTGTTAACTCCCTGCACAGTTGTTTCATCAGAAATATCAATATTAAATGTGGAGGTAAGTTCATTTACCGAATTGACGAAATTATTATTAAAACCGTTTGCAATATCTTGTGCATTATCTAAAATTTCCAATTTCGAATTAATTATTTTAGAAGGTAACTGCTTATTTTTATTACCAACGTTTGAGTTTTCTCTAACTATATCCCACATAATTTTTGATTTATTAGTAGAATTTAGAATTTTATTTTGATAATGGTTCTTTTTGGAAATTTTAATATTATCCTCATGATTCTTTTTTAGTATATTATATCTTAACTTAAGATCAAGATTATTATTAGATAGTTTGATTTGTCTATGGAGGTCTCTAATAAATATACCTTCCTCAATAATACTACTGGTAATCCAGGGTTTCTTTTTGATTATTTTAGAGTTTCTTTTTAATTTCAAAGGAAAAGCCATATTAAATAAACTAAAAAATGTATCATGAAACTTATCAAACTTTTTATTTACATCAGGTTCGAGATAAACCTCTTGCCACACTTCTTTTCCAAGCAAGAATTTAAAACAGTTTTTATTTTCATCTGAAAATTCTCGTTTCCTAATATTACCAATACCACTTACTAACTGAGGTAAATTAAAAGATAGCAATTGTGCATTATGGTCAGAAATTATATTGTCAATAGTTTTTGCTAGGATTAAATTTGTATCAGTGTCAGAAAAAATATTATCAATTAGAGTTTTTGAATCTTTCTGAACACGGGAATATTCAGCAAAGCATCTACTGTATCCAAATGACGATAGTAAATTTAATAAATCACATGTATTCTGGTTATCTGAGAGAAAATTGCAATTGAAATCACCACAGATAAATTTAGGGCCCTTGATTTTAAAAGTTTTTGATAATAACATTTCTAGTGAAACCATAAAATTTTCAAGGTGGGCATTAGGAGATTTATATAAACAACTGACATTTACATTAATATTTTTAAAACTAACCACGACAGATGCTCCTTCAAATATTTGTTCACTAAGACCAACATTCGTGATGTCTCTCGCACTATAAGAAATATCTTCTCTCACTAGTATGGCAACACCGCCTCCTCTGGTATTTTTTCTACAATAGTAGCTGGCAACATTATACTTGTCAATTTTAAATGTCTTAACTTCATTAGTAGATAGCCATGTTTCTGTACATACTATTTCAGGATAATTTAGGGTATTCAAAAATACATTTAGTAGGTCACTTTTTTTCCTAATGCTACGTACATTTAGATTAATAATTCGATGATCTCCAGTTTCTGTTTGAAATTTTTGGGTCTCAAGTCTAAGACCTGGTACTACAGGAGGAGTCCCATTTGTGTTAGGCGAGGGTATAAAAAAACTTCATTTGGTTCATTACTACCTGGGCTGTTTTTTTCCATTACTGTGTCATCTTTGGTATTTTGAATTAGGCGAATGAATTTCAAATTTTTCTTCTGTCTTGGCAATGTAAGTGCAGTTAGTAGATTTTCAGTTACGCGTTTTCTTAAGCTGGTAATATTAGTTTTTCCATTGATTTCTATATATGTTGTATATCCTTCAGTAAACTTTTGGAATTTATCAAGAAAACATCTTAACTTTGAGTTATATTTAAAAATATGTCTGTCCTTAGCTATCTTATGATGACAGTAGGGAATCGAGGTAAATGCAACATTTGTATGAGTACATGTTTTTAGCTTGTTGCAGATATATCTGAAAGAAGGAGTTATTTTTGCGTCAATATCATTTGAACCAGCTATAACTATTACATGATCTTCAAAAGTAAAATTTTTAGCCAACTTATCAATGTTGTCCATTACTTGATTTAATAGTGCACCAGGTTTGACGATAGAAAGAATATCGTAAATATTAGTATCTAGAACTCTGCTAATATCACTATTTATATGCCTTGCATTGTCGTCACCTAATATAAGTATACGTTTTTTCTTTAATTCTAGATTATTACATAATTCTGATATTTTAGTGTTCATTATGTTTTGTAAATTATTAGAACAGGTTTTTTTATTTAAAGGAGGGATATCAACAGCTTGGTTAATTTCATCATGAAGATTTGCATTGTTCCTTTTCTTATTTTCATCTATTATTATAATTTCATCCTGTATATTAGATTCACTTAAGTCAATGATTTTATTTTGTGGACACTCTGTATAGTTATTTTGTGTGTTGTTTATCTCAGTATTTGTAGAAACATGTTTTTTACAGTTAAATTGTTTTGTCTGTGTACTTACAGTTTTTATATCTTTATCTTTTAATGTTTTTATTGAGACCTCTAATTTTTCTATGTAGCTGTTCAACTCTTTGATTTTAAGTTCATGTACTCTAATTGTTTCATTCATCTCTTCTTCACATGTTGAAACATCTGCCATAAACAGTTCATTGTTCTTTTTCATTTTTTCAATATATTTATTTTTCATATTGTTGTCTTGTGTCAAATCAGCAATAGTTTTTTCATGAATACTGATATCCAGATTGTCAGATAATAGATAATTTGTGGCTTCACTTTTACAGCAAATTACTTGATTTCCTTTTACCATTTTTACTTTGTAACATGGTAGACAGGATTTATGGTAAATGCCGAAACAATTTATACAAACATAATTTGAGAAAGTTTTGACTTTACAACACTTAAAATGATTTAAACTTGAGGACTGCATCTTAATACTTGTACACACTTCAACTTCATGTATGTACGTAATCAACTTTTGACCACTTATGTAATACCCACGAGCAAAATAAATGTCAAAAATCGCCTTTTTCTATTACATATCCACATTCCAAATTAAATCCCTATCGCTAAAATCAATATTTTGTTATATAAATACAAAACAAATCACTGAGGACATTTATCATATGACAGCGCCTTGAAGAACTTTTAGATTAAGTTAAATCATGCTCTTATGATCTCAAGAACATGAAGTAGTAGCGTTTCGTATTGCCTGTGTTGAATCACCAACCAAACCATATGCCGCTAGTCCATTGTCATACTTTTGCTCCAATTTTAATTTCTTTAATTTATATTTATTGCCAATACATCTAACTTGTAAAATCGGCCCTTTTATTTTTGGAACTCTATGTAGGTTTAAGACTTATTCTTATTCTGCCTAAAGGTTGTGCAAGGACAGCTGCCCAACCTTTCTGGAAAGGTGGCCATTATTTGACTTTCTGGAAAGACTGTTTTTCACTGCAGCTACCTATGCCTATATCATACTGCTTTCTGATGTAGAAAAGTGGGATTTCTACACTATGACTGTAAAAACGATTGAATTGAAAAGGCAGTTCATATCTGCTTTAGCATTACAGTGAATCCAGTTTTTGAATATTTTTAGCTTCTTCCTCCCCAAGTTATTTCACACTATGAGAGAAGCAAGCTTATTGCCCATTGTGGATACCGTAATCTGGTAACAGTATTAAGATGTTGATCAAGGTGATCTGAGGAAAGTTGATATGGCTGACAAGATTGACAATCACGCTTCGAGGAAAAGCTCCACCTGTATATATCCCAACTAGCAATTTAGTATTTTATAAAAGTTGCAGAAATGTTTCCGATACAAATTTTATAAAACAACATTACTCCCAGAAACACTTTAAAAACGTTATTACGACAGCCATAAATGTAAATTTGGCGCCATCTTATAAAATAATTCAGTCACTGTTGATATTTTGTAAATCCTATTGCACCCATTACAAAAGAACTGTATAGTGTATAAATATTTCTGCAGCCTATAAGAAAAAAGTTTTATTGAAGCTTCATTTAATTGCGTTATAAAACACATACTTCACTGTTTGTTATGATTGCTATAAAACACCAATAAAATAAAAGGATTTCTTAAATGTATTCAAAAAGTCGCATACATATACTTAGAAATATGTAATATGTTGTATAAATAAAATATATATAAAATATGCTATATATAAAATACTTTTGTGTTAATAACACACATTTTAAGATAATTAAACTATAGGCGATTCCTACAAAACATCTATAAAATAATGTCCTAGAGGTGACAGACTTGTGACAGGGCCGTATCTTTTTTTTTTCGAGAAAGTGTTATTTTGTATATTTGTTGTAACTTATAAGTGAAGAAAAATAACTGTAGCCAGAATCACAAACATTTTGATAAAAACTATAATTTATTGTAACTATTTTCATTTTAACAACCTTGCTCATTTGATGATTTTTTTTATGATAATTTTAACATATATTTATAACGGTGCTGAAAATACTTCCGAACGTTACTAAAAAAGCAGTAAAAAATTATTTAGTTTTATAAGCTGAAATGTTTTATAGTTTAGTCGCGGACACGTTTGTAAACTAATTTCTTAACTGCTTTATAAGATATTTTATGATTTTGCTGTAAAAACGTTTTGATGATAAATTTATAAAACAGTTCAGTTGCAGGCAACCAGATAATGTTTTCTGCAACTCATAATCACTTAGCATTTTAGAAGCATTAATAACATAACAATAAGACAAAATAATCTTACATTTAAATTGTAAAACAAATTTGCTGGTTGGGATTTGTCCTACGAAATAGATTTTCTACGACGCGAGCTCTAGGAAATCAGTAAATAGAATGTCTAGGTTGAAAGATGTCAATAACGTCAACATGTAACCAAATTAGATGATTTGGGACTTCACTATTATCAACCGTATTGACTCCTGTCACTTATTCCAGGTCTCATGATGAGTTTACTTGTTCGTTAGAAAACAGCATTAAAAGTTTTATTGCTTTTACGTATCAAATTGTTTAACATGCTGATAGCTTTTGGTCTATATTTAAATCATCTCTATTTGAAAATATGCTGCTTGTTTTTATTTTGGAAATAATTTATGCAACGATTTATTATCAGACAATTTCAGACTGACTCATATATTTAGTTGATAATTTGTGGTTCTGTTTGCAGTAAATTGCAGTTTTGTAAATTAATTTATAACGGACTGTAAGAGAGAACAAACATTACAAGTAAAATTAAAATTTGATCAAAATTAATTAACAAAATAATTAAAGTCCATATAGTTAATTTAAAATATTATTATTGGCAGATGAAAACATATAACATATTGTCCATAAATAATGTTCAACCAATTGGTAATAGAAAGATAAATACCAAATAATCTCGACTGAAAAAAGAACAGCAACCCCTTTATAATATCAATAATAAAAAAAATGTGTGTGGTGGTATTACATTTAGATACTAATGAAAAAAGAATTAAATGTAGAAAAACTTCTTAAAATAATAATAATAATAATAATAATTTTATTCGTCCACGTATGGCCTATATTATGGCCATGTCGAGATAATACCTGAAATGTCCAGATACACTATAATAATATAACAAAGATAGAATAAAAAGTCACATAGTACAAACAAAATTTACAAAAATAGCAATTAACCACAGGCATTCCACAACCACTTGCAGCCTGCAGTTTCGAGCTGTTTGCTCTCGTCAGTGCAAGGTATGTCTAGAATGATTGAAACGCCAATATTCTTAGCTAAAGATGTAGGTCTCGGATGACTGGGGCCGGGCAGGACTATTGCCCTTTACCCCACTCACAAATGTGAGCGGTGCAGAAGGGGGTCTGGCTCGTTGGACCTTGCTGGCTAATGCCTCTTTTGGTGTTCTTCTGTCTTCGTTTTCTTTTCTTCGCCCGCTTGTCCCCCCCTGGGGGTAGTCATCGGTCAGTTGGGTGTTTTTGGATTTTGGCAGGGATTGACTGCCGGTACACAGAATGCCAATTGACATCCTGTCATCCGGATCATCGGTAGGGTAAGGATGGGCTGTGTAGCTCGAGGAAGGGCAGACCTAACTGCTTTGGTAGCATTTTTGGTCTGCCCGGAGCCAGGGTGACTACAGGTACTGGACGGTTGTTTGCCCGGTACCCGCAGGGTCTTGGGTGGGTGGTTGGGTGATCGTCCTGTCTCTTTCGTGGGGTGGCTTCATCGGACGGTGGTATGTTTATACTCACCCGTTATCCAGGATCTGCATCTTCGGCCGCTTGTGCCTCGGAGCGTCTGCTGGGTCATAGTCAGTAGCCTCCCTGACCAGTGGGTTTCCATGCTCCTCGGCAAGGGCGTACATTGAGACCCTCGTATCAATATTGGTACATGATGAGATTTATAAAACGACGACGTGTAACAAAAGCGGTAGGCTCCATCTAACGACTAATGTCCATGCGAAGTAGCAGTAGCCAGTCGATGTAGCAGTAGCCCCGACATGGGTAAAGTTAGTGTAGGTATGCTTTTAGAGGGCAAAATATTTACTAGTATAATATTTTGTCGAACTCCTCTCTAAATTTCCTTAAACATATGAGGAATAAAAACTAGACAGCAACCAACAGCAACTCTCCTGACTAATTCCCAGTGGAACGCCGGATTAAGAATTACAAGCCTGGCCTGGCCGCGTTAAGTACAATATTTCCACAAAACGCTGTTGTTGTAATCAAAACTTTAGATGGTAAACATAAATACACCACATATAATAGACAACTCCTAGATACAAAGCCAAGGGAAGGGGGTACACATTTGGAGAAACGTAGACATACATTCGTGCTCACCGACATACGCACTGTCGTGAGCAAAAAAAAAATAGGACAACTATTTTTTTCTAATATAAATCTGTCTCTATTTCCACACTTGCAATAAATTTTGACAAATAACTGACAATGTCACAAAAATTAAAGTTAGATGTACACAACAAAGACTTATCCCATTTAGGACTTGCCCCATATACGCGATTTAGTTAAAGCTGGAGTTATTGCCAAAGCAGGAAATGGATGGTCAATGAGACTAATTGCACTGTGTAATAATATTAACAAAAATTCGGTGTGTAACATTTTAAAAAAGTGGAGAATAAACGTTACGATTAGTAGAAATCCTGGATCAGGGCAATGAAGGATGTCAACTCAACAACAAGATTTGCAATTGATAAATACCCTAGTAAAAAATTCATTTTATTCAGTTATTCAGGCTGCTCAAGAAATGAATTTTCCTGGATCGAGTAGTACTGGTCGCCGGCGAGTAAGAGAATCGAAGTTAAGCTATCATCCAGCAGCACAGAAATGCTTACTTAAAACTGAGCATAAAGAAGCTCGACTAGGATTTGCGCTTGAATTTTTAGTGCATGATGTACATTTTTGGAACAATGTAGTTTTTACAGACGAAAAAACTTTCCAGTCAACACACAGCGGTGGTATTCGTGTTTATCGACCTCCGAATACTCGATTTGATGAAAAATATATATCTAACAATGACAAAAGTTTTAGATTTTTCCGTTAATATGTGGGCTTGGATATCTGCACGTGATTCTGGTGTTTTGTGGCATATCGTGGAATGATTTAATAGTGAAACGTATATTAGGCTTTTAGACAATATTATGCTCCCTTCTGTGTCACAATTATTACCTAATAATGAATTTATATTTCAACAAGATAATTGTTCCGTTCATACTGCTCATACCGTAACTAACTGGTTTCGAGATAACAACATTAATGTTCTTAACTGGCCCAGTCATAGTCCAGATCTTAACCCTATGGAAGATGTATGAGACTACCCATAAGAAGTATCCAAAAATTAAATGTGAGACCACGGATTGCCCAAAAATTACTGGAAATAATAAGTAATGCATGAGAAAGTATTATTACGTATGATTATTGTATAAGGTTATTTAATTATATGCCAAACAGACTTATAGAAGTTATAAATAGAAATGGTGCAATAACAAAATATTAATAGTCAGTTTCTTGTTAAGTTGGATATCCTTTGTTCCCTTATCCAGGATTTATACTTATTGTGACGGTTATTTTCCATTTTTTTTTTTAAATGTTAAACACCAAGTTTTTGTTAATGTTATAACGCAGTGCAACTTGTCTCATTGACCATCCATCATTTGCTATAGCAATAACTACAGCATTACAATAAAAAATAAAATAAAAGTGCTAACTGTTCTATTTTGGCTAGTCATTACATATTCAAATAGAGACAGATTTACATTAGAAAACAATAGTTGTCCCATTTTTTTTATAATGTAAATCTGTCTCTATATGCACACTTGCAATGAATTTTGACAAATAACTGACAATGTCATAAAAATTAAAGTTAAAGGTACACAACTAGATTTTGCAAAAATAGGTTATAAGACTTGTCCCCATTTTTTTTTGTGCACGACAGTACCAGGGCTGTGGCTTGAACCTAGTGCAAGATAGACCTATCTTATCTCACTGTCCCATAAGGAGTTCTTCCTCCTTAATGGAGAATGTCCTGTATTAAGCCTGTACCTAAGAAAAAAATCCGGAATATCATAGATTTGCGACCTATTAGCTTGCTTTAGATTCCTCTAAAATTACAGAATCAGCTATAGGTATAGTTGACTACACACTCATCTTGCGTATAAAAACTGTCAGCGTCTTTGATGGTGCGGTAAAGATCAAAGAAGCCGACCTTTTTTGTAAGCAGAATAAGTCTGTACTCAACTTTATATGAAGAACTTTCTGAATATGACTTTTAAAACTAAATCATTTATATGCCTTTACAAAATATTTACAATTACTGCCTTTCCAGAGAAGACAATTACTGTATACAAAAATTGAGCACTGTTATGTAGGATATTTTATAACTATGACATAATATGATTATATTACTCCACATTTACATGCTTTTAATCTATTAAATATGTATGAAAATGGAGTCATCTACCTTGTAGGATTCATTCTAAATATATTCTAACAGGAAAATTTAGTTATTTGTTTATAAAATTACAATAACGAACTGAAATGAATGGCAGAGATCTGAGACATGTTTAAAATAAAGTATTCCCTTACACAAACGAAGGTCGAGCCATTAAATCACGTGATTTGGCCTCGCTTTTTGTTTTGATGATGATAAACTTGGATCACCGTGGCCCTACGACTAATTTTAGACCAAGAACTGCCAACGATTTATTTATCTCATAAGCAAAATACGGTTTGACCCGAGGAGTATGTAGAGGTTGTCTCACAATACAATAATCAGTCTTGTCTGATAGCCGCCCATCTTGCAGTATCACAGGCCCGGGGGGTAAAAAAGAACATAAAATTTTGAATTTAATTACGTCATGAGAAAAATGAGTAAAATCAACTCTATTGTAAAACTGTTATACCCAGAGACACAGATACACCAAATATGACTGAAGAATACCTTGCTTTCATTAGAGCAGACTAGTCTAAATGTGATGAAATTTAGTCAATCATCTTTTCGATTGTCCTTCCCTTTCATAGCAATGTATGTTATTATTAAGCTGCCAATACAGAGTCATATGCCAGTGAAACCGATAGAACGAAAACTAAAGGAAAGAATAAACATATCAAGATGAGATAATTACTCCCATATCTACGTAGTAATGCAAAAAAAAATGAAAATTTTGTTCTTCAAATTAGTGTCATGAAACGTCGAGATTTTAAGTTTGAGCAGAAAAATTCTCTGTCTGTTTGTCTGTCTTTCTCTCGGCCTTTTTACAACTTTTTTTTTGTGCACGATTACTCTGGAACGGTATATGATATTGACTTGAAATTTGGTGCACCTATGTGTTATGTTTTGATCTTATTCCGATGAAGGGTTAGGGTGTGAATGGAGGTAAGTTAGGATAAATATGTAAAGCAAACAAGTAGGTGTCCATTGGGATTTAGGGTATGTACATAAAGCCAAGGTCTCAAGTTTTTTCTTGCATCAGTCACCCCCACTATCACCCCCATTACTATTATTAAATGGGGTAAAAAAATAAAATCGTGATTTAGTGTATATATAAGAACTAAAGGTCTAATTTTTTTTTTGGCATTAACCACTCCTCTTGCCAACCCCACCTCAATATTGAAGAGGGTAAAAATAAAATTATGATTTAGTGTGTATATAATACCCAAGGGCTTCAAAATGGTTTTTGGCACTATCTACCCCCTCTACCACACCCGTTACCACACCCATCCCATTATTAAAGGAGGTAAAAATAAGATTGTGATTATTGTGTACAAGAACCAAGGACCCCAAAAAAATGTCTGCCATTAGCCACCCCTTCTACCACCCACATTGCCACCCCCATTTCCACCCTCACCTTATTATTAAAGGAGGTAAAAATAAAATTGTGATTTAGTGTGTATGTTTTTGTCGCATTCTCCAAAAATTAATAACATGTCCACTTTTTCATCCCTTGTATACAAGTTAAACAATAATAACAATAATTAACGGACCACAAACAACAACAGATTTAAAGATAAAGAGCAAACTTATTAAGTTAACAATACGCACGTATTATTATCTTTCTTTTTGTTTCCACAGCACACTTCTTTTATTTTCAGCGTTGTTTTGTTGACAAAATGAATGTTTTGAATCTAGTTTTATTGAATTTCCGCAGAATATATACTTGATTATTTTACTCATTAACGCTGTAGCCAATGAGAGCCCGTTTTTTCACAACATTGCACCAATCAAACGTCATTATTAGTGATAATTCAAGCTAGATCGGCTTTTGACAGTACCAACATGCAAAATTTATCGCTCTAATTTTTTAGGTCGCTGCAGCGGCAAATATTGTGAAAATTTTTTGACGTTTTGTGTCGTGAAATGTTTTCAGCAAATAGGACAAATCGTGCTTTTAAATGTTACCTATAAATATCTTCTCTAGCTTATTACTAATTGTTAACGTAAATTGTAAATTGTAGTATTGTAGGTATTAATAACCTAAAAAGCCAGTGCTGTGTAGAACTTATATAGGTTCGGGACAAGTTATACACAGCATTCAATGGCTTAATACTTAACGTAATTACAAAATAATTTTCACGACTAAAATTAAATATAAATATCTACGAAGCAGACAAATCAGTTATTTCAAGATAAATACACAAATGTAGGTACTTACGTATGATAATTCATCAATCATCACAAAGAAGCTAATACTTATTTGGAAAATCAAAACTCTGCAGTATCACTATATACATTATAATTCGTTGTACTTAAAGTCTGTCTACTTAAACACGTAAACTTTAACTTAACTATCAAACTTCTCAAATTAGAAACAAGGATTAAATACATAAATATATATTAATAAACACTTTAATATAATAATTCAATTCACTATTTAGGCCAGTTAAGTTAAGCTAGCGTTACTAGATGGCGGTACCATACCATCTGAGCCGCAGCCTTAGAACGTAAAAGCGATAGATTGGTAATATGCAATTTATGTGATTATACCCGTAATGTGATTGGTCGAAGCGTGCTTTGTTGTGATGACTAGTCTTATAAGTTACAGTACCTGTGGTTTAACGTATATTGGTTTTCTTGATTGTCATAATTTAAACCTACTTTGTTTTTTATTACATGAGTCGCTTTGGAAATGCATTTTTATGTGACGTAAATGATGAAATTGAAGATAAAGGTGAGTAATCTCTAAAAAGTAACAAGGAAACGTCTGAAGGCAATTAATTACTGAACATAATATTGAACATGTACTTAATGAATTATTTATTCGTGAAATATTCTCTACAAATACCACTCGTGCTTCTAAATTTTATCTATAAATTTTTTCTCAAGCTAAGTTACCATAAGGTTAATATAATTAAAGATTAAATCCCGCCCGCTAAAGCGGTGGGGATTTAATCAGATAATAAACTGTCAATTTGCACTATTTATATTACCAGGCAACAACGCTTTCGAAAAAATTTTACCGATAAAATTTCAAGCACTAGTGATATTACATACGATAAGCGTATTTTCTCGATATTTTAATTATTATTCACCAAAGAACTTGTGTATTTGGGTTAATATGAAACCGATTTTCGATTTGAAGGTATCAATGGATTTGTCATGAAAATTAATATATAACTACTGGGTGTCTAAAAGATGTTGCCATTTGAAAAACTTGATATAATTACAAATTAGTGATTTAGAAAATTTTGATTTGTCGTAGCTACCAAACCAATTCGAAAAATCTCACGTTTACATTTTTCTCTTATTATTTTGGTCTATTTGATTGATTTGAGGGCATTCACTGTGCTCTAGATGCAATAATAATAATAATAATAATAATAATAATAATAATAATAATAATAGCGAGTAATCGCAAAAAAAATTAAAACTACGCAGTCGTACTTAAAATCGGCTCCGGAGTTCAAAAATGTAAAAATATACAGAGTGTTCCATTTATAATTTCAATGGCGATCTTCTCTCAATTTTTAATACTTTTAGCCTTGAGCAGCAGATTATGGAGCCAACGCGTATATCTGACAATAGTATGACTCTTATTGACCTTATCTCTACTCTAACATAAAGGTCTGCGATTCTGGAGTCGTCGATGCTAATATAGCTGATCACTTTTTAGTTTTTTGTAAGCTCACACTTAATAATACTAAAAGTCCAGCAAAAAATATATTTTATATAATAAACATTAACTTAGTCGATTTTCAAAGAGATTTGGAAGCTATACCGTGGGATACTTTGTGTATCATCGATGATATAGATGATAAAATATCCTTCTTCAATAACAGTGTACTTCAAATTTTTGATGTTCACGCCCCTATTAAAGACATTCGCATTTCCAAAAAATCCAAATACTCCCCTTAGATAACCGACAATATAAAACTTATGCAGAAATTACGAGACAAAGCTTTAAAACGGTACAAAAAACCAATCTTCCCGGGCATTGGGAATATTATAAACAATTGCGTAATTTAACATCTTCTGAAATTTATAGAGACAAAATTCTATATTTATCACAAAAACATAAGAATTGCAATGTCAAAGATAAATGGAAAGGGCTTCGCAAATTAAACATTGGTACATCTAGAAAAAAAGAATTTCCAGATCCCTTAAATGATGTTAACATATTAAATAACTATTTCATCACTTCTGCTAAAAGGGATCTTAAGCCCTCAGAGGAACTTCAACATTTTTATCTGAATAATATCAAAGATAATGTAACTGAAAGTTTCTCCTTTGTTCCCACTACAGAGATCGAGGTGCTGACCAACTTAATATTACGCTGATTTTATTATGCTGCCCTTTTATTGGAAAATACATCGTTCACATAATTAATGAATGTATAGCCAAATCATACTTTCCAAGATGCTGGAAACATGCTTATGTGATACCTATTCCGAAAGTAAATCAAACTACCGAATTAAAACATCTTAGATCTGTTAGCATCCTCCCAACACTATCCAAAATTTTAGAAAAAATCTTAGAGGCACAAATAAGATTGCATACTGACAAGTTTCTGATGTCTAAAAATCAATCTGGTTTTAGATCAGGCTATTCCTGTGCCACAGCCCTAGCTTCCATAACAGATGATATTTTTCGTTCCTTAGATAATAACAACTTATGTGCACTTATTCTTCTAGATTATTCTAAAGCGTTCGACATTTTGAACCATGACATGCTTATTTCAATTTTGCACTTCATAGGGTTTGGGGATAGCGCGTGCTCTTTAATGACATCCTATCTTTCAGAAAGATACCAGCAGGTCTCACTGAATAATTGTAAATCTGGTGTGAAACTGGTTGATCAATGTGTCCCTCAGGGGAGTATTTTGGGAACCCCGCTACACGCAATTTACACATGCAACTTAGAACATTGTGATTACCACCTATACGCTGACGACACCCAACTATATTATTCATTTCAATTGTCAGAAATAGCAGAAGCAAATGAAAAAATTAACCAAGATTTAAACACTATTTTAGATGTTTCTAACAATCATGCTTTAAAAATCAATGCTGATAAACTTGCGCTGTTTTATTTGGAAGTGAGAGTCAAAGACGTACTGCTCTAGAAAATTTGGAAATACACTTTGGGAATAACACGATACCTTCCAGTGACTCCTGTAAAAGCTTGGGTCTGATTATTGATTTTAAGTTGCGCTTCAATGAACATGTGACCTTTATGCTAAAGAAAGCGTATACGTCACTAAAACTTATGTATAGTCAAAGACGCTGCTTGTCTAACGATATAAAAAAATTGCTGCGTGATTCATTGGTTCTTTCTCATTTTAACCAGTGCGACAATGTATACGGTCCCTGCCTAGACAGTGTTGATACGAAAAGGATTAAAAAAACCCAGAAAAGCTGCTTGAGGCTCATTTTCGGCATAAAATACGTACAGAACGTATATCGCATAAATTGAGAGATGCTCACTGGCTTAATATGTTCAACCGCAGAAAATTGCATGCGACATGTTTTTTCTTTAAAATATTGAAGTATAAAACACCTGCTTATTTGCATAGTAGATTATCGTATAGGACAGAAGTGCACTACTTAAATTTACGTCACCAAAATGCCTTTACTATACCTCGTCACAAAAAAGAAATTTTTAAACGGTCTTTTTCTTATAATATAGCTACCTGCGGCGATGTAATTGATGTATCCAGTCTTTCAATGTCCTTTAACACGTTTAAAGCTAGGTACAAAAGATTTTTGTTTGATCATCAATAATTATCTATCCGGTATTGATATAATTATGTTTAATATATTTATTATACTTTTAATAGTTTGTTAATAGTTATGTCGTGGTATATTTCTATGTATTGGGTACTCGTAATTTTAATTTTATTTACAATTCTCTCAGGCATATGTGGCAGAATTGGTATTATACCTAACATATGGCCTTTTGTTTACCCTCCACATATTGTGTATTATTTAATGTTATTTATATATTTTTTGAGTAAACGATAAACATATTATTATTATTATTAATGTTGGGGTCATTTCCAGGGAAACAGGAAGTGATGAAAAAGTGTCAAATTATAAAAAATTTGCCGTTTTTGGAGTATATTACCTCTGTCAAATTTAAGACTTATATTTTGAAATCTTTGGAAACTGTGCCTTATCTAATGATTTCTTTGACACCCGGTATATTATATTACATTTCTGTGATCTGGAAGCGTTGAAAGTGAACATTGTTGGTGCACTTCCTTTTGGAAAAGTCTCTTGCTTTACTGCTTATTTTTTTGGTATTGTACATTATTGTGTTTACGTATCAAATTATTTATAAAAATAGCTGATATTATTATTACTTATTGCATCTTTAGGACAATTCATACCGGCTGTCATAAAATAAAAAAATAGAATGTGTTATTTTTCGCAAATAAATAAATTTTAAGCTTTTTCACTTTAACAAAATCATTTTAACTCTCCGAGAAGTACAGGAAACATTTTATATATTGTCTTTAGCTCCTTTTATTCAGCAAGCCTTTATGCAAACAAAAGCGGAATTAAACATTATTTAACTTCCACTAAGTAAGCCTTAACTTCACCTAAACGTTCTCCGAAAGTTCGTCGAATGGCGATACTTAATTAAAACTTTTGTTGCAGCTGAACGAGAGTAACCTGAAACGCATCTCGGTGGACCCCCACATGATGGCGTTCAACAGTCGCCGCACCCCGGTTATTACGGTCTCGAGGCTGGAACTGGAAATAGATGGAAACACATTTCAGGGCGGGAAAGCGAGATTATCATGTGTCGCTACTATTTTCAATCTGTACAAGAGGGAAAAGGAAATTATTTTGGAAGAAGAAAGGCCTAGGCCTAGGCCATCGTCGGTGCTCGGAACACGTGACGCCGCGTCAGGTAGGTTTTGCGACCCTTGCTAGGGTGATTGTCAATTGGGCTTATTTCCGATATACTTCGATTTAATGTTGCTGTCAGCCTGTATCTGATTTTGAATCTGATATTCATTTTAAGATGTTAGGAGAGAGACAAAGGAAATATTTCTTATTCTTTCTTCTAAGGCTAATAGTAAACAATTGAAATCGCAAAACATCGTAAAATAATAATGGAAGTTAGTTCTTCCCCTGGCAAATTTTTCATTGACCCATAGTAGGCCAGTGGAATTAGCAAATATGCATATTGTAATTCGTTTCAGGATGCCACGTGGATTAAACGATAGTTTTATTGATTACGAACATGACCCTGAATTTGGTCCACTTTTTGACCGCCTGAACATTGTTTATTTAACGATTTATTGTTGAAAAATTCCAAAAAATCGACTTTTTTAAACATAACTCAAAGACCTTTGACGATAGGTTTTCAATTTGTAGATACTGTTAGAACTTTGAAAAACGGTTAATTTGAGAGGTGTTTCGTTTAAAACGCTTGAAATTTTGTTTAAATAGTTGCAAAAAACCGCTAAAATTTTCGCAATTTGCAAATATTTTTCATTCTTTAACAAAAGCACTTTAGTGCTTGAAACTATGACAAAATATGTCTTTTATCACCCCAAAGTTACCTCTAAAATTTCATCAAAAAATTTTAATTAGTTTAAGAGATATTCAATTTGTTTATTAAAAACATGAATAATGTAAAATGCAAATTCACCCAGTTTCCGTTGTCGTAGAGGGTTAATCTGGACATCATTTTTTTTGTTGAGACTCAAACTTTATGTTTTCATCAATGGTATATCAAATTTGCATTCTTTTCAACTTCAAAATGGCGTTTGAAAAAGTGTCCCATTTTGAGGTTAGGTTTTTTGCTAATAACTCTTAAACAAATGAAGATTTTGCAATATCGTTCTGATATCTTTATTGCTGAGGTTTTTTCACACATTTTCAAAAAAAAAATGACTGTAGCCTTACTAGAAGCCGAGATGATTAGATGATTTTTAAATTCGTAATTTGTTTATTAATAAACATTAACAGCTGAAACTTGGCGAACAACTAATTTAATAGTCTATCTTTGTAATAGAGCTGAGTTTGGGGAAAAAAATTCAATTTGCAACGATAACAATAATTAATTTTAAATCAGCGTCAGAACAGGAGTGAGAAGCATGACTCATATCTGTAACACGTTCATACGATGATCGAGACGAGTTCAAATCAGTCAACCAAAGATTTACGGTTTCTCCGATTTTGACTTTTTTTTTTAATTTGGGGGAACGTGATTATATCTGTCATGTCGATTTTTTCCTAATTAAACAATAATTTGTTATAAACAATTATTTTTTGTAAAAATTTTTTTTACGAATTTATTAAAAAAAAAATCATCTCGGCTTCTAATAAGGCTACAGAGTCATTTTTTTTTTGAAAATGTGTGAAAAGACCGCAGCAACAAAGATATGAGAACGATATTGCAAAATCTTCATTTGTTTAAAAGTTATTAGCAAAAAACCTAACCTCAAAATGTGACACTTTTTCAAACGCCATTTTGAAGTTGAAAATAATGCAAATTTGATTTGCCATTAATGAAAACATAAGTTTAAGTCTCAACAAAAAAAAAAGGATGTCCAGATCAACCTTCTACGACAACGGGAACTGGGTGAATTTGCATTTTACATTTTTATGTTTTTAATAAACAAACTGAATATCCCTTAAACTAATTAAAATTTTTTGATGAAATTTTAGGGATAACTTTGGGGTAATAAAATACATATTTCTTCAAAGTTTCAAGTACTAAAGTGTTTTTGTTAAAGAATGAAAAATATTTGCAAAATGCTAAAATTTTCGCGGTTTTTTGCAATTATTTAAGCAAATTTTCAAGCGTTTCAAACGAAACATCTCTCAAATTAACCGTTTTTCAAAGTTCTAACAGTATCTACAAATTAAAAAACCTATCGTCAAGGTCTTCGAGTTATCTTTAAAAAAGTCGATTTTTTGAATTTTTCAACGATAAATCGTTAAATAAACAATGTTCCGGCGGTCAAAAAGTGGACCAAATTCAAGGTCATGTTCGTAATCAATAAAACTATCGTTTAATCCACGTGGCATCCTGAAACGAATTACAATAAATTTCAGTCTTTTTTTTACTAATTCTACCGGATTATAGACTGTAGTAGAAATCTTGACTTCAGAATCTTAATTACACATAGGTACATACATACATAGGTCAGGAATCTATGAGGTGGAAATTTCGGAAAGTTAGATGTTTTTTCCTGGCTTTTATGTCAAACGAGATGTACTCTCTATCTCCGTAACCGCTGCTGGTCTAATTTATTTTCTGTTCTCTTAGTTTGACTACAAATTTTACGTATAAAAATAAAAGTTCTTATGATTTTTTTGTCTTGATCTTAAGATAACGGAGTAAAATAAGAAATAAGTTTTGTTACAACTCGTAAGAGGTGTAATAGAAAAGTCAAATATTTTTTGTTCATTCGAGTTATTGTTACTATAATATTTGATATTAAAAATTATACCGATTTTTTTTCCATATCTTATTATCTATAACTATTTTTTAAAGACTCTGTATTACTTGTAATGAAACGTTGCTTGTAACTATAATTAGTAAGTTTAGGTATAAACGGTTTTTAAAGTTTCTCGATTGAGGTCCTCTCTTAACTGAATTGACTTCGTATTATTTTCGAAAGTGCACAGCCATCTCATTTTGTGAATATAAATCAAGATTATTGTTATGAAATAATACTTAGGTGACATTATTATTTGTTAATATTTGTCAACTAATATATTCAGAAAGGTGCTGACCTTAGAGCAGCGTGATTACTAAAATAATAACACAGAAACAAAAAAAAAAGTTGTGCAACAGACTATATTATATGGATATTGTGTATTTTTCGACGCTGAATCCGAATCCGTGGTCAAAAGAAAAATCTATCGTGTCAGTTTTGTTTTCTAGTCAAAAACATCCCTTAAAATGGTGTAAAATCATAGAAATAATGTAAAAACTCATAATGAAGTGTGAAAAATGGTAGATATTCGTAGTCGAGAGTAGAGAATATAAATCCGAGCCAAAGTAAGCTATTTATATAAATTAAACCGAAATCCGCCCTTATGGGGCGTGAAAACTACCGCTAAAATTCAAAAGACGCAGGTGAGTGTGAATAACATGTGCAAAGGCCAAATTTTTGTGTATCTTGCAAAATATTTGACTCTGGGCGACAACCAGCCATTACTCTCAAAGGGTAGAGAATCAACCCCATGGAGGGTTAAAACTAACCCTCATAGGTTTCAAAACGGGGAAAAAAAATTCAAGCTTTTGTAGTGTTAATCATGGTGAACAAATATGGAGTGAATTCGTTCCAACCACCGACACATGACTAGAGTATAGTAAGAGCTATCCCCATGCTCAAATGATGCATATAGGTGCTATTCAAATTCGGAAATTTGGAAATGGTCAAATACTTGTAGCTCATCGTGCCAAATATACAAATCTGGTACGACAACCACCCAATCTTAATGATGTTGAAAATTATCCCTATTGGGGGGGAGGGGTAAAAACTATCCCCACAGACGGACAGATTTCATTACTTCTAATATCCTGGAATAAAAATTCAGGCATTTGTAATTTTAGGCAGGGTAGATAAAAATGGATTAAACACATACATTAAGCATTAAAAAGTTGCGTTTTATTTATTATACCATACCTGTTTATTCAACTGTTTATCTTAACATATATCAACTTGTCTATCCTTTTAATCTGTGTATAGCTATTCTTTTTCCTATTTATGTCATACTTTCGACCATTGATCCAAATACTTTCTTTTATTATGATTTTCCTATCTTATCTTCAAAATATCTTTTCCGTGGTTTTCTTTTCCTATCTTTTTAGTCATAGATATATGAAGTTATCTCTTCAGTTGCCATTTTTTTCTATCATATACCTAAATTAACTAAATGTCGGTCTATCTATTTCCGCCCGTATGTGGGGGTAGGTTTTACCCCCCACCCCAATAGGGGTGATTTTCAACCTTATTAAAAAGATGGTTGTCGTACCAGATTTATATATTTGGCACAATGAGCTACAAATTATTAAAAATATGGTTGTCGTACCAGATTTATATATTTGGCACAATGAGCTACAAATATTTTTTACCCTTTCCGAATTTTAATAGCACCCATATGTAACATTTGAGCATTTTTTAGGATAGTCTCTAGTCATGTATTGGTGGTTGGAATGAATTTACTTCATATTTGTTCACCCTGCCTGAATTTTTTTCCGTTTTGAAACCTATGAAAGGTGGGGGTAGTTTTAACCCTCCATAGGATTGAGTCTCCACCCTTTGAGAGTAATGGCTGGTTGTCGCACCAGAGTCAAATATTTTGCACTAAGAGATACAAAAATTTGGCCTTTGTACATGTTATTTACACTCACCTGCCTCTTTTGAGGTTTAGCGGTAGTTTTCAGGGCGAGTTTCGGTTTAATTTATAGAAATAGTCTACTGTGGCTCGAATTTATATTCTCTACTCTCGACTACAGAACATCTACCATTTTTCACTTCATTAAGGGTTATTACATTATTTCCATGCCTTTAGAACATTTTAAGGGATGTTTTTGACTAAAAAGCAAAACTGACACGATAGATTTTTTTTGACCACGAATTCGGATTCAGCGTCGAAAAATACACCATATCCATATAATTTGGTCCGCTGCCCAGAATTTATTTTTTTGTGTGTGTGACTGTGTAATCAGTACCTAATAAGATATGGGAAAAAATTGATTTAATCCTTATTATTAAATATCTTAGTAACTATAACCAAATAACAAGTACCTAAAGATTATTTGGATTTTCGATTACTCATTTTAAGCTCTTTAGTTTTAATGTTTCAAAAAGTTTTATTTAAAAATTATTAATTTTGAAAATCTATATTTTTATATTTTTTGCGCACCCTATACATGTTTTTTTCTAAAATCCCGTTACAGTTTAAAATGTATTGTTTTTGTAAAACAAGTGCTGTAGACAAACGGAAAAATTTAAGCATCTAGGTCATACAATATGTTAAAAATGGTATGAGAACATATATTTTACTTATATTAGCAAAATTTATTTTACTTATATGTATTAACAAAATTTGAATACCTAAGTACATTTTTTCTGAGTTGTTTTTCGAACGAAAAGTAACATTAAAAAAAAGAAGTCGTGTTGAAATGACGCATAAAATATTGACGCTACCTCCCAGACTATATTACTTTTCGAGATATTTGATGAAAATCGTTATGAAATGCCTTTTTTTCAATCTAAAATCCCAATTTTCAAATCGTTATAACTTAAAGACTATCAATTTATATGAAAAGTTGCATAGAGCCTTTCCTTCACAAAATTTGACTCCCTTTCAGCTCCAATGCTCTCTTTTTTTAGGTGCCACCCCCTAACCAGGGGTGGCATTCATCCCCTATAAATTAGCAGGCCACCGCATAATATGGAAACTTTTCTTTTATGCATTTACTATTAAGTTGCCAAAAATGACATTATTCCGAGGTTAAAACTCTAATTTAATCGTACTATAATGTCAAAATGCATTAACACAATATTATTGGTATAAAACTAGCACAAAAATTTATTAACTATGAATTATAATTTACGTTAGCGGTTTGTGAAATATGGGTAACAACGAAGTTGTGTCTGTTTTATTCATAACGCCAATAGAAATTCCGACGTAATAAAAAAATTGAATCAACGTCAGGGTTACCACAAATTTAATTTTGAGCTGAATTCCGCGATAATCCATATGACCGGCTCCTCCACCATATTTTAGAATCGATAAAATACTTGTGCTGGATTGTATTTTAAACATTTTCAGCCGGAATTCATGCGAATTAAACGAATTACTTTTATATATTGCTAAATTTCAACAGAATGTAAGTCATAAATATTCAAGAGCAGAGTTAATTACAAGTATGTCAACATTTCCATAGAATTATTTTGGCAAAAAATAAAATAAAAACAATTTTCTCTTGATTGGTAGAGGAATTTTACATGTACAGTTAACAAAAAGGCCTTCGAATATTTCGATCATGAGCATTATATATGTGAATTAATTTTTCGCGCAGATATCTTGGAGTAGATGATTTAAGGGTCTCTATACAAATAAAAGGAAGTGATCGTTAACAAACTCAGGTATTTTTAACTACCTAAGATTTATTAAGAGTAATGTGGTCACATACTCACAGATTGCCATAAAATCTTGATCATATTCTGAGATACCTGTATTATGTTTTTGGTAGTCTGATCTAAACAATATTTCAGTAGTGAAATATAGAAATCATTAACGCCTCAACAATTTTTTTTCGCAGCTTGACATTCAAAATTTATTTATTTGCATAAAGTACGTTTAAACTAATAAATACTTGTTGCAACAAATTCTGCCTTATGGTCAACAGAAAATTTACAAATTTACTGTAAGTTTGTTTTTATATGCTCATTAGTCTGCAATGTTTGGTCTAGTGCAAAGTAGTAAAGGATCGGCGTGCCACCCAGCACTGAATGTTTAAACTAAGTAAACGTAAAGATAAAATCTCGATTATTATTATTATTTTAGTACAGGAAGAGAATGGCCGTAATTCGAAAAAAATTTGTGCAGACTTTAAACTTTGGTTATAAGTTTAAAATAGGCCAAACTTCACGTAACAAAAAAGTTTAGGATTATTATGGATCCACGTGAACCTATAGGAGTAAAAAGGGGTATTTTTAATGAAAAATATAGATTTTTCTCTATTTTCTCGAGAAATATGGCATTCACAAAAAAGTAGTTCAAATAAAAGTTTTTTCTGCAAATTATTTATAATTTGGTGTTCTTAAATAGCAATATTTAACCGAAATACGGCCATTTGCCGATGGGGGCGGTGGATGGGACAAGTGTTTTAAAGTGACAAAATAAATTGAGCATCTAGGTGATATGAACGAAAAACAGCATTTTTTAAAGAAAAATTAATTACTGAGCGATTACAATAACAAAATTCCGATATTTTGTTAACGAAAATGTGAAAACGCACATTGAATCGGCTATAACTTCTTTATTTTTTGTTATGCAGAAACAAACAAAAAATTATTTTAAAGATTGATTAATTACTTTTAATTTAATTTCTTAGAACTTTTAATGGAAGCGTCACAGTTTCTAAGATATTCAATATTTTAAAGTAAATACTTCATCCTACAAACGGTCGGATTCCATCTATAAAATTAGATATCTCTGAAACGATCAACCCCACAAAAATATATAAACAAAATCAGTGGCATAACAGAAACTTAGTGCCACCCGCAAACGTTTTCAGGGGCCCCCTCTCTATAACGAGTGGAAAATGATAATTCTTATCTTCATTATACTATTAGGTTCAGGTTTAAGAATTTTTGAATTAGTTGTGATAATTTAATTAGGGTTCAATAATTATAAATAACATTATTTATGAATTTAATTCAATGAATTATGTAATGAAATACATATCTGTGAAAAGCAAAGCTGGCCGCAGAGTTTTGAATGGGGGTCGGCCATCCGTCAATGTGGGCCTCTTCAGCCGCCCCCCCCCCGTGGTGCGGGGTCTGCGGAGGTGTTTGTTACGCCATTGAACAAAATAAATTTATTCTTATTTGATAAGGTTCATTCTTGATGTTCGCCATATTTTCTCTTAAACTAATATTTATTGAGATATTCGCAGAGAAACAAGAATGCTACGTTTTTTCTAAAATCCCTTTATAGTTTAAAATGCATTTTTTTTTCTAAAGCAAGCGCTGTAAGCCGATGAAAAAATTTGAACGTTTAGTTCACACTGTATATTAACTAAAAACAGTATATGGGGATATATTTTTTTTAATTACTGACTACTTACATTAACAAAATTGAAACATTTTTATTAAAAAAAAAAAATGTGAAAAGCACATTGTTTCTATCATAACTTCTTTGTTTTTCATTCTATAAAAATAGGAAAAAATCATTTGAAAGCCCCATTAATAGTTTTTCATTTTGGTTATTAGCGCTTTTGGCCTAAGTGCCATAGTTTTTGAGATATTTAACATTTAAACTAAATAATTTATCTTAATAATATTCGGACGCCACCTTTAGACTTCCGGACCTCCGAAACGATTAACTCTACAAAAAAACCGATGCCCAAGGAATCACTATTTCCACATCCAGATTTTCTATCCAAGTCACTCACAACGAAAAAATTTTGTATGTGGAAATAATTATTTATGGAACTTTAATAATATAATATTTGAAATCCTCTACCCCAAAATCCCATAAAACGATACTCAACATCGATAGAGGGGTGGTGGTGGTGATAAGGGATGGTAGTGGAGGTGGATGAAGTAAAAAAACATTTTGAGGTTTCTGGTTCTTATACACACACTAAATCACATTTTTTTTCGTCCCCTTTAATAATGGGTGATATTGGGGGTGACTAATGTCAAAAATTTTAGCTCCTCTTCTATATACTAAATACCAATTTTATGGACTCTTACATGCTTGATTCACCTATTTACCCCAAATTTACCCCAATTAGTCACCCCCCAACCCTTCGGCGGAACTAGATGAAAATATAATCTAGATCTCGTTAAAGTACATGTGTGTTTACCAAATTTCAAGTTAATATCTTAAACGGTTCCAGAGTAAACGTGCGCACAAAAAAGTTACAGACAGACCGACAGACAGAAATTTTTTTTGCTCAAACTGAAAATCTCGACGTTTCATGATATTCTATGCCTATTTGAACAATAAAAATATTAAAAAAAAAAATTGTCGTTACTATACTTCCACTGGATGTGGAAGTAATTAGAAAAAAACGGAATTTATCCTTAATTTAGTAGCTCTTTTATTTGTCTCTAGCATGTTTCTGCTCAATGTAATACCTTTCTAGTTATTTGATGAAAACGTATTTGAAATATCACTTTTTCAAGCTAAAAGCCCAATTTTTTTCAGTAGTTATAACTTAAATCTATCAATTTGAAAAGTTGCCTAGAACTTTTCTTCTTAAAATTTAATTCTCTCTCAGCTCCAATGTTTTTGTTTTTTTAATCCCCTATAAATTAGCAAGCCCTCGCATAATATAGAGACTTCTTTTTTTATGCATTTAATACTAAGCTGCCAAAAATGACATGGCATTATTTCGAAGTTAAAACCTTTAGTATTTCGGTCAATTATTGCTATAAAATTAAATTTAAAAACAAAAGATAAATTTGGCAGAAACAAGTTTTATTTAAACTATTTTTTTGTAAATGCCATTTTCCCTAGAAAATAGAGAACAATCGATTTTTTAATTAAAAATACCCCTTTTCACCCCCTATAGGTTCCCGCGGATCCGTAAAACTCCTAAACTTTTATGTTTCGTGAACTTTGGCCTATTTTGAACCTATAACCAAGTTTAAGATCTGTACAAATTTTTTTCGAGTTAAAGTAATGTTTTCCTGTATTATTACATAAAAGTTCAAGTCAATGGCTAAAATACTTCCTGAGTGCCAAACACCCAAAACCTGGTTTTCATTTTTTATTTCAAGAACTATTTTGAGTGAGTAAAAGAATGAAATTTGGTACAAGGGTGTATTTTTCATGTGAAATTTAATGGTCTTATTTAAACAAAAAACATATTTCCACTTGATTAAAAATTTTCGCAACACTACCAATATATATGAAAAAAACTGATTTGAAAATTGTTGTACGATAACTTAACTATAATTAAAAGTAACCAAAGCAGTAGTAAACAATAGGATTTTAAGATTCCTAAATAAATATAACGTAATTACACCCTGCCAGCATCGATTTAGTGGAAGATACCCATGGGAATCTACTTTTAATCAAATTATAGATGGGCACGTAGTGCACCAGGTTAACTAACCAATTTGCATTTTGTGAAAGAAGCCCGAAACTTGACACAGTCGTTTCTTTAGGAGAATCTAAGCGTTTTAACACGCAGCACACACAATACCGACCCACATGTGCAAATACAGCCACATTTTTAAAATGACGAATGCAATTTAAAATGTATTAATTATAAACTGATTTTTCGACTAACATATGAGTGTTCTATAAGATACATATATTCATGATACTAGGATGTCGATTTCTGCCAAAACGATGCATTTTTGTGAAAATGAGGACAAAGATTCAAATAAGTAATTTATTGATTGAGATTGCAAAAAATCATGCATTCTAGCTTTGCATGACCCAAGGAACAATTTAAAAGTCATTTGGACTTGAGGAGGTTTTAAGAAAGGTTTGTCAGGGTTAAGAAATAGTCTTGCGTTTTATTAATGTTGTAGTTAAGGCCTTTTAGGCTTCAAGTATACTTGTTCTTATATGGTAAGTTTTAAAGCATTCTGTAAGACCTATTTATAAAGCTTATTTGCTTCTAGGATAATATGTATTTGTAATGGGTTTATCATACCTACATAAAACTCTCCATAAAGCTAATTAGTTTTATTAACGTTTTAAATTCCATTTAGATTTAAAGAGGCTTTAAATTATTCTTTATGGTTTTAACATATTTGCAAAAAATGCATTTTAAACCCTTCTTAAAACTAGACATTTTCAATGCCTATTAGTACTTATTAAATGCTATTACAAAACTAGACTCTTAAAACATCCTTGACAAATGTGATGAAACCGTTATGAAGAAAAAAAGGCCTCTATAAATCTAAAACGCAAATTTTAATTCCATAAAATACTTTCTAAAACCTCAATAAAACATTTACTATAAAATTAATAAATAATATGTCTACCTGAAGTATCGTTGATGCATGTGTGTACACGTATATTTAGAAACATCCGCGCGCGTCACACTGTCAAATTATTTCGAGGTTAAGTTTTAAGTTTTTTGTATCAAATGTCGTCTTGGAGGTGGTTCTTTTAAATCCCAAACGTTTTATTACAGCTTTTATCAAGTCCATGCGATCTTCGCCAAGTGCATTTGCATTTATGTAAGGAAGGGATTATTTGTGATAGTATACAAAAAGACTAAAAGGACTTCATTTAGAGTGAATGTTCTAGGTCATTACCATTATTAGAATATATAGTTTAATGAGAAGACTGTAAAATGACAATTAGGTTTTTAGTTGGCCGGCCATGTTTTTCTTGTTAAATAAAAATATTCAAGATCAATCTAACAGTTATAATTATTAATAATTATCACTTTTTCTTTAATAAATTAAGGTAGAATTACAAGAAACGACCGAAAATTACCGTGGGAATCGAGAAGCAGCCTACTTTTTTAAATTTGCTGATTACGCGTCTATGCAAATTTTGCATGGATATTAAAATCATTATTATTTCTGAGGTGCCCTTGTTTTTTGGGCCTTTCTTTTGTAGTTTAACGATAAACTGCCGTTGGTTTTAATTTTTTTGTCATACCTGATGTGTTTTTATTACCTTTTAAATCGGCCTTAGAGAGGCTATAGTGCCGCTCTATGCTTTATAAATTTCAAATTCCATTTTATCTTCAATAAGTCTGATGATGTGTTTGCTTAAATTAGTTTAGAAAAAATAAATGCAATAATAAAATGATTTGGATTCCTTCGTGGACATTCTTATATCTTCACAGTTCTAATATGGACTTTTAAGAGTTTTAAAAACCAGTTTTAAGAGAGCTATGGAGATAAATCCATAAATAAACATCAAAATTTCAACTTGTAAAAGTAAATTTATTAACGATAATTATAACATTTGATAAAAAATAATTTGTTATTGTATTCTCTTTTTTGTTATTATTGTTATCTATAGTAACAGAGTTTTTAAAATATGTAGGTAAGTAAGCTCACATACCAAATGAGTTTGCCAACTAATCTCACCAAGTAACCAAGTTTTTAAGGAAAAACAAAACATAACAGAATATATTTTTGTAATAAATGATGGTACATATTTTGAAATGTTAACATTTATAACTAAACATTGAATATATATACATATAAAATGAAATATATTTATTTATTATAGATATAATTATAAATTGATAACTCATATATCTATACCTCTCTTCCCGGGAAAAATAAAAGTGTTATATACCCCATGCAGCATACGAGCCATATTTTGGCTCTGACAAACTTTCTACAACCATAACAAGAGGTATTTGACTATCTATCTATAATGATATCAATGATGTTTACAGTGTGAAAACTTTATAAACACACATCGAGCATATATGCAGTTGTCTGATATTTGTGGAAGCTATTTCAGTGTTCGCTGTTGACTTTGCGTTTATCAATATTGAAAATACAAACACGCAGATATGGACATTCAACTGCGAGTTTGAAAAACTAACTAGAAAACTACAACACCTGGCTTTGAACGTTGGTATACCAATGTAAAGTAGGTTATATTGTAATTTCAATTGATAGCAACAGAGGAAGAGAGGGAGTAAGCTTTCGAATTTTAAACAATCTGTTCTCAAACATATTTCATCTAATTCAGTAACTCAATTGATGTGCAATAATGGAAATAACATTATACGCTTAAAAAAGTTAATTGTTATAGGTTGAATAGTAAGGTGGGCCGAAAAAAATTAAAATTTGCAATTGCGAATGACCTAATCCTTAATTAGTTACTATGTAGCTAAAAGTAATTCTTAAAATTATTAGTCAAACACATTGTATAGGTAAATTGGTGGCCTGTCAAAGATGAATTTTTGATATGTTGTAGTTCAGCTGATTCTAAACAATAAGTTCGTAAGGCAAAACTTGAAATTATGGACAGTTTCACCGAAAGATGGCTCCAAAGACTTTATTAAGGATTTCTCAAAACGTACTGCAGGTATTGAAACGATAACTGCTGGAAATTAATAACCAAACTATTTACCATTATTTGGTCTTAGATTGATGTACCTGAACTTCCGGTTTTGCCGGAAATGACGTCAAAACACCCGTTTACTTCAATTTAATATATCATATATATAAGTAGCTTTGTTAAAATTCACTATCTTAGTAAGTAAGTAAATGCGTGCATTGATTGATGGAACATTGATGCTAGCTTGATATCAGGTACATCATAATCTTGGTACAAAACAAAGTTGATTTTATTTTTCAAGATTGCAGTTGTGTCTAGTCAATGAAAATTAACTATTTATGAAACCTTTAAGTAGAATAGGCAGTTTTTGTTTATTTATATTACATTGAACGTTATTATTTTTAGCAAAAACTGCATAGCTGATTTTTTTTTTTTTTTAATATTTACTTATTTTAATCATTAATTAAATTCCAGGAAAGGGAGATTCAAGCTATTTCTACGCCTTGCAGCAATATTCCTTTATTGTTCGTTTAATTCATTGAGATGTATCGTAATCCAGCAAATTCACAAATAAAACATATTATTCTATTTCTAAATGCCATCACTGAATATGACAATAAATCAGTTCAATCAAAACCAGCAAGCAAATCAATAATGAGAAAAAATTACGACACATTTTAGCATCACGAAATTAAAACAAATGGCAAATAGAAACTTCTGCCAAGTACGTACACGTAGCAGATTGAATGCGCAACGGTACAAAGGAATTTAAATGGTGGTGGCTCGATCCAGATGGGTATTTCGTGCTAAAACCCGGCCCGCTATACGTACTTGCCTGCCGCTATCAGTATATGATAGATGGTTTTCCTAAGTTTCAAAGTTAAGTCATTCTTATTATAAAACCTAACATGCCGCACGTATGATTTATTTTCTGAATGAATAAAGTTTAATTAATTTGAAATAAAGTTTTCTGGTTTGAGTTTTATTAATGAATGGTTAAAATAAAAAAATATTTATAAAAATAAATGTAATGCAATTTTTGCTAAAATAAAATAAAGTTTAACCCTTTATGGCCCCATGTAACACTCAAGAAACATAATAAATTTATTATATAAAACTCAGCATTATAATGATCCAAGGTAACTTGAAAGTAACAATATGGCTTGTTAGTTCTTTGCATAGGACGCCATCTATTAGATGTATACAAAAATCTAAACTCATTTTCCATATGATGTACCAGTAATGGCGGCTAATGAATAGTAAGTGTATAAAACGAATAAATATCTTTCTAAAATATTGAATTTACTTATAAATAAAAAATATCTTGTGAGTCATAAAGGTACAGAGGTCATTTATATTTAATTGAACATTGAAGTTTTCATCATTTTACATCTTGGCAACTAAAAATATTGTTACTTCAAAGTTACAATGGGCTACAGTGACCATATTACATTATTTACAGGTTTGGTGATACAACTATAAATACTTCAATGTTTTATGGCAGAAAGTCACAGACAAAGCATATACTAATTAGAACAATAAAAAATACAGAGGACTCGGAAGACTCACTTCTAAGTGATAGCGATTTAGAAGATGAGTTTATAGGATTAGAATCATAGTATAAAGAAAGTGAAGTTCGTAAAACAGACTTGAATATTGATGAGGATAAGAATAGCACATCTAATGAAGAAGATCAAAGTGATTTGCCTTTGTCAAATATAACAAACAAACAAGAAAATGAAAAAGGAGAAAAGAAAAAAAAAAGAGAGAAGTAAAGTGGACTGCTAGCAGAGCACGGCAAATCCGCCCCATTCTGCCTTGGAAAGGATGCTTACCCAACGGATCAGACAATATTGATACTCCTTATGGCTATTTTCGGAGGCTAATCGATATAAATATATTAAAGTATATAGTCATTTATTTGCTATACAAACTGATTTGAGAAAGCCTCTGTCATTGTCTGCTACAGAACTAGAAAAATTTATAGGAATCATATTTTTGATGTCCATTTATGGTTTTCCAAGAACCGGAATGTTTTGGCAGCGGGAAACTAGGGAGTCAAGAGTAGCAGACACAATGTCACGAAACCGTTGGGAGCAAATCAAATCCCGAATTCATTTCAACGACAATACTTATTTACCAAATAGTAATGATAAATTGTACAAAATTCGTCCTTTTATCGAAAAAGTGGTTGAGAATTTAAAAAAAATTCCCATGGATGAAAAAGTATGTGTTGACGAGCAAGTAATACCGTTCAAAGGTCACCACTCGATAAAACAGTACCTGAAAGCAAAGCCAAAAAAAATGGGGGTACCAAGCATTTGTGTTATGCGGCGCAGATGGTATTATATACAATTGGGAGTTGTAGAGTTGTACAGTGGGGCTGTAGACCATGATCCCCAACTGCCTGATATTGGAGTGAGCGGCAATATAGTGTTGCGACTTGCCGAAATAATTCCCAGAAATGAGTATCACAAGATTTACTTCGATAACTGGTTCAACAGCCTCCAACTACAGATAGAATTATTCAAGATAGGCATACTCAGTTTGGGCACAGTACGGTCCAACCGTATAGAGGGTTGTACTTTTACAGATGACAAGGTAATGAAGAAAAAAGGAAGAGGAGCTATGGAAGAAATAAGTGCAGTAGTCGAAGGCGTTGAACTCTTGGTTACAAAATGGTTTGATAACAAGCCAGTTTATTTACTAAGTTCGTTTGTTGGAACTATCTAACCAAGCAGGTCAAACGATGGAATTCTAAGACAAAATCTAAAATTGACGTAGAGTGTCCCAATGCTGTGATCATTTACAATCAATTTATGGGAGGTGTGGATTTAGTTGATTTCCTTGTGGCCTTTTATAGAACAAAAATTCGCAGCAAGAAATGGTACCATAAGTTATATTTCCATCTTATGGATCTTTGTGTAGTAAATAGTTGACTTTTGTATAGAAGAAATTGTAACTTTTCAGATGTATCAAAAAAAGATCGCCTAAGTTTACTTTGGTTCAAGACGGCTATTGCTGACACCTTATGTGCGATGGGTGATCACTATAATGACCAAAAAAGAAGATGCCGGCCTAGTTCATCAGGTGTGCAACACGAAATTGAACAAAAAGCAAAGAAAAGAAAACCTTCAGCAAATGCCAACCTTTGACACAAGAAGAGATTCCACGGGGCATTGGCCAGAATTTCAAGAAAAAAGAGGAAGGTGCAAATACTCCGGTTGTATTGGTATACCGAAAATTTTTTGCACTAAATGTAAGGTACATTTATGTCTAACACCTACGCAAAACTCTTTTGTAAAGTTTCACGGTCAATAAATATCTTTTGAAATAACTTAATACTGTTATTATTGCCCGATGATACATCTAAGTTACACAACCCAAATATTAAGGGCAAGGTGCAGATTCTTTTGTTATTCATCATACATTGCAATAAAAGGTAACACCTCAATAAAAAACACTTATATATATTTTTAAAAGATGCTCTGATAATATGGGCTATAAAGGGTTAACGTATTATAAATAAACAAAAACTACCTATTCTACTTAAAGATCTCACAAATAATTAGTTTGCATTGACTAGACACAACTGCAAATCGTTGATACAGTATCGAGGAGTAGGTCCAGTTTTTGGAGCCATCTATCAGAGAAACTGTCCATAATTTGCCAAAGGAACTTGTTCAGAATCAGTTGAACTACAACATATCAAAAATTCATCAAATTTAACAGGCCACCAATCTACCTATAAAGCGTGCGGTGTCCTTTGTTAATATTTAGCCGAGCCTCAATGACCTTGAAAATTAATGAAAAGGACAATTTTTCGAGCTTCAATATTCTTCAAATCGACATCTGAAATGTTTTTATGTCCCCACCAACGTAGAAACGTGTGTGGTAAAAGTTTTCCGTCTAAGACCTTTTTCAATTCTGTGGAGATTGGCGGTTTCTCTTTAAAAGTAGCATTTGACAAAAATATGACTTTTGTGATCAGCTGTTCATGGAACTGAAAGATACTTTACGTGGCAAAAACTATTATGTCAAGTATGATCAAACGTTATATATGGCGAAATACAAAATGTTAATATCGTTCTCAAGCAATTTTAGAAATACTGTACAGTTTTATTTTAGCGACAATGTTAAGAACAACTTTGTCGATAATTAAGGTTACGATATTGCGTAGTTAATATTGAATGAGTAGAAGTTGCAGTCAGGAGTCGCAGACAAAAATATTTGTTTAGTTATCATTTTGTTCGAATTCGGCATAATTCACTTTGACGAGATATCACTGAGATTAACTACACAGTCAATTTTTTTTATTGTTCAAATTGGTATTCGCAATCGGCAACGCACCACTGCAACTATAATTCATTTCGTAATAGTGATATCAAAAATATCTTAATAGCATTATAAAAGAAAATTGGTATATCTACGTATCTACTTAGTTCGTTCTAATTTAAAAGTCACACTGTGTATTGCAGTACCGATATCTTGTACATCTTCGTACTTCTGAGTGTTAATAAAAAATATAAACATAAACATTAACACACCACATATAGTAGGCAACCCCCAAATGTCACACTTAGCAAAAGTTGGAAAACTGAGACAGTTGGCAATTTTTATTTCGGTGGAAAAACTTTTTTTTTTCAATATTTTCTCCCCCGCTCCCCAATATTTTGGAGGAATTATTATTTATTAACGTACAGAGTTGGCTTCTTAAGTTTATGAAATTGTCAGATTTGAAAAATAACCCCACAAAAAAGTTGGCTGGCTACGGCTCTGGTTACACATTTGGAAAAAACGCAGACATATCCACCGGTATTGTCAGTATCCGAACTGGGTTCCATCCCAGAACGCGATATACAGTCGGTCAGCATATTCGCCACTCAATACACCTTATCCGACTAAGCTACCGTGTCGGTATATTAATAACATTTTGCTTTAAAATTTTAATTAAATATAGTTTTACATGAAACTAGACAATTTACATGCCTTTTGACGCGGATATATGGTCCAATTTCAATGTGTGTTTCTGAGAGTCACACTCTATATTACAGTTCCGATATTTTATACATTTTCGACTTTCTTGTGCTTAATTAAAAGCCTTATTAACATTTTGCTCTAAAATTCTAATAAAACACTGCTTATGTTCAGTAAGACAGTTTAAAATTTCAATAAGGGTATTTTACCATGCTGTTTCACATAAAATGATTATGTCAGGAGTCATCATATTTAATAGGTATTCACCAACGCCTGATTAAAATGCAATTCGTATTATAATAGCATTATTAAAAATATCTTAACAACATTTTAAAGTAAAATTTATAGATCATCTAACCTACGCAAAATTCATTAGTTTAAATATCTTGTATATCTTTAAATTTTTATTACCTTTGGATAATTTTACTCCAAAATTATAATACCACATAATATATGAAAAATACGATAGGTTCCACGTCTCTGACGATCACTTTGAATGACGGATATAATCCAATTTTACGAGGAAGTATTTTACCATGTTCTTTAATATATGTACCCAAGGAGAATGACGTTCGGCCCTTTTTATTTTTGCTCAAAAAAATTTCAAATTTTTTTTTATCATATATATCCAATATATAACCTACTTCACCCCAAACAGAACTTCCCTCAACCCTCCCCTCAACCCTTCCCCCTCCATATACTCCCCCCCTTAAATTAATAAAGAAGCAGTTTATATTAGTACACATGCTTAAATAATTTTGAACTTGAAAATCAAATTTTTTTTAAACAAACTGCATCCTAAGCTCCCCCTACTACTATACAACACCTCCAACGCCCCCCAACCCCCAACGACAAGCACCCTCTCCCTCCATTAACATAAACCTTTATGCTGCTACTAGGTATAAAATAGTTTAATAGTATTTTTTATTTACATTATTAATAAAATGTCAATTCCTGTTATACCCCCCCCCCCCCCCCAAAATCCACTCTCCCGAACCATTCCCGCCATAATCATATTGCTATAAGCTTGAAAATGGTATAACAATTTTTCCTATATTTTTTTTTAACGGCAGAAAGATATAACCTTGCGCTCGTTTTACTCCCTACCCAAAAGCAACAAAAATATGAACAAAAATAGTTAAGCTTTAAGTTCTGAAAAAAAACAGACAAAAGTACATATACTAAAAGCTCTAATCCAACAGGCAAAAAAATTCTAACAAACCATTCTACACAACAGAAGGGCAAGCATACGCTCCAAACCACCAAAACAACTCTCCCTACGCATTGGCATTGTAAAAATCTTAAACATCCTTTGTATTTCTCAGTGTTTAAGAAATATAAGCATGTGTTGTAATGGAAACTGATTCTATAATAATTTAATGGGGTTACGTGGAGGGAGATGGGTTGGAGGTAGTTCTGTTTGGGGTGGAATAGATTAGATATTGAATACATACGATACAAAAAAATTTTCGAAATTTTTTCACCAAAAATAAAAAGGGCCGATAACCGGTTTCGTAGGCCCTCCTTCTTTGCAATACAAATGAGTTCAACAGAAGTTCTAGTGCTTGATAGATATATATTCGCAGTCAGCAATATCAGCAATACCAACTTCGCCTTTCAATCCCTGCATAATAGTCTTCTTATAACTTTGAAATAAGAAATTTATTTCAGAAGTCATCCTGTCTCTTAGATATTCGACAACGTCCGATTGCAAATTCCTATTGTTTCGTAGTAGTATTTATCATTAAAAATACTTCAATAGCATTTTAAGGTAAAATTGATATCATCTGACCTGTGTAAAGTTCGCTCAAACCTGAAAGACGTACTGTATATTGCAGTTTAGATATCTTTATATTCTTAACCAAAAACTTTTTTTAAATATAACAAGCCATAGCTTATATGAAACATGGTACTTTACAGGTCTCTGTTGATCACCCTCTATGACTAATATGATCCAATTTCAGTAGGAAGTATTCTATCGTGTTTTTTTTCCCAAGGGAATGGCTTTGGGGACGTAGCCCGTATAGCCACGACGAAGGTTTTATCGTGTTATTTTATATATTATGTTCCAAGTTTAAAACAAAAATTTCTAACAGAAGTTCTCACAGTATTTAAAATTATTCGTAGTAGTCGGCAACGACAGTTTACTAACCATAATAATTATGAAAATGTACTAAATTTTATCTGATAATCTAATTAGTATTATTATCAAAATAATTAATATAAGAGAGACTGGACATTTTCGGGTTTCTGTTGTTTACTTCAGATAACATTTCCACCTAAATTTTAGAATATTTTGTTGCCTTCCAAATTCGTACTTACGATCAATAAAATATGCATTAAATTCCTCTGCAGGAATGTATTACTTTTATTCCATTACTCTACCGTCAGAACTGAATGTTACAGAACTGTAGAATCAAAAGTTTTACTCAGATTTACATAAAAATGCTCTCAGAGATAGCTAAATTGACGTAAATTTTTTTTGGTAAGTTAGGAGGAACATACATGTGTGTCTTTTCTTCTTGCTCTTCTGGCACATCTAAGCATTAACATTAAAAAAATATCAGACGCAAATTATTTGTGGTCATTTTTTACACATAATATATCTAAATTAAACTAGTATATGATGCATTGACCAAATTAATTACAAAACTTCAAGCAAGCAAATAATTGATGAGGAAAACCTCAATAAAGTTTTTAGCTTCTTATTGTGAGCCCCTGATAGTTTATTACATACCATGTTTAAGATAAAGTAATGCAACTTTCAAGAGAGACAACGGTTTTCTACCTACGCTAAGCGTTAATGAAGTAATATAATCGTCAAAAAATCACATTTCAAGACGACCTCGGATCTTCGCGTGTCTGATTAAAATTAAGTTTTTTACAGAATTGATTTTGATTAGAATAGAAATTGTGTGACTGACATTGTACAACAATATACACAATGTAGAATTTCCGCGAACGAAATAGAAAAATCCACCACCTATTCAATTACCTGACCTAGTTTCGAGAGGCTTTTATTAGTACAAATGATATTAAGAAATGTAACTTTTAACCTACCGCAAAACAAGTTATCCCATCCTCAGATCTTATATAAGAAGTTAAAATATGTCTCTGTATTACCGCAGGATGAAAAGAACACCATTTTAAGGGTTAAATCATTTCCTAGAAACTTCTTTAACTAACTAGCATTTCTGTATCGAAAGTAGAATATTATAAAGCACGATTAGTTTCATTAAAATAAACTTAAGAGTAAAAGTATCCCATGAAAAAAATTAAAACCCCTCACAGAATGTCGAGAAAACTGTGTTTTGGTAAAGTCGACAGTGACGATTATAATTTGTTTTGAAACTGACCGACCCACATAGCACGAGTTTCTTCTGCATCTGTTGCGGTAATAGAGTCAAAGGAAGAATAATTTCGATAGTGACTAGATACATACATTTATTTGTATATAGGATGTGTTAGATTTGAGTACACTAGATGCAAAACTAAGTTTTTGCAAGTTTAAGTGATTTTGAGAAAAACGCAAAAAACGTTGTAGTGTTCATTTTTTTTGCAAATCTTTAGAAACGTTGCAGGCAACTAAAGTTGAGATAATCAGTATTTGAAAAATTTTCTTTAAAATCGCATATCAATTGCAATTAAAGTAATTGCAGTTAAAGGTTTCAAAACCCAGTTTTGCATCTGCCTTATGCAATGACCAAGTTTTGCAAATGAAATGTGCAAACATCCATAAAATAGTAAACAATTTGAATTACTCTATAGATTATTTTAAAAAAAAAGATGAAACAATCTGCCTAAAACTGTTATAATTTATTGTAGCACACTTTTGGTACTTTGGAATACACTTGGAAAACAGCAGCATTCAACATTTAAAAACAAGTAATTCAGAAAGTTGTTATTTCAAAAGCGATAGTAAGAAATATTTACTAGTTAAGTATTTAAAAACATCCTATTTATTAAAAAACACATTTATAAAAAGACTTATACTCTTAACGACACCTTAGAAAAACCCTCGACAAAATCATTAACATCACTAGTATTCTGTGCACTGGGTTCTTGTGCATGCTAAAAAAATCTTGTGCTTTTCCGAAATATCGGATATTGAAGATTTTTTTCACTTCAAACAATGTCTAGTAGATAGATAACTTAATAACACAAATTAAATGATTTAAAATAGAAATAACTTCTCAAAAAATAATCAAAATGCTCAAATTATCAAGACCTTATTAACTTTTTAAAATTCTGTAAACACTAACGTCGGTTGGTATCTAAACCGGCACAATGAGTGGTTAATAGCAAATACGAGTTATGCATCTGACAGAAGCAAACAAATACCGATTTTTGCAGCTGAGTTAGATTTTAACATTTACCTTATTATCAAAATACTAACTTACTCATCTTATTGGTTAAATTCTTATAAACAATACATCCTTATATTTGAATATCATAAATTCCGCGTTTTTAAATTTTTGCAAAAACCGCGTTTTGTATCTAGTGTACCTACTCATTTAAAGGTCATAGCTTTGGGGCTGCCATGCATATTTGGATCAAATTTGGTACACATATTATATTTTATTCCAATCAAGAGCACAATTTATTTGGGAAAAATTAATATTAACATTACCCTGTATATATATTTTTTGGCAATGTTAGTAAATATTTGGAAAGAGGATAGACCAGTGTATAAAATAATGTACTATTTCATGGCGCATTTACGATTATTCTCTAATAAATTTTCGAATTATTGATTCACCAAACATTAAATTTTATAAATAATGAAGTGAACTAGCTTACGTCGTTATTTTATTAATTTCACTTAAATAATCTATACAAAAATTTATTTTTTTTTCTTTTTTGATATACAACATTTCTAAGCTTTTTTAGTTTAAATTTCCAGCTAGATGTTTTACCAATTAATATTTGCACTGTTGCGATAAAATTCCGGTATGTCAAAGTCACTTTGATAGAAACGAAAGTTAGCTGTTTATAGTGTTAACATAAGTGATAAATGACTACCTGATTTTTTGGACTATTTTTTGTAGTTCCACTTTAAGTCGAAGGTGTACAATAACAGGAACAGTTATCAGCAAAAATAATTTGACGTATGAGATTAGCATTAAACACAATCCGGGAGTAATTAAAAATCCAGTAAAAAAATTATGAAAACGTTCTCAAAAATATATTATAGTTCATCTCAAACTTATAGCAACATGAGGCCCAGTGTTTCAGTGCAAAGTTAAGCACTTTATCCTACAAATAAATTAACTAGAAGTTTAGAATATGCTTTTATTAAACACTTTAATATTGAAACTTCATATTCTAAACTTCTAGCTAATTTATTTGTAGGATAAAGTGCTTAACTTTGCATTGAAACACTCATGTTGCTATAAGTTTGAGATGAACTGTAATGCTATGGGTGTTCCTTTTGAAAATATCTTGAGAATTAATTTTGTGTTATTTATTTTGGTTTCCTTTTTCTGTTATAAGTTGTTACTTAATAAATTATATGTTAACTTTATTTTGTCAAAATGAAAATTCTTTAAAATTTTAATATTATTTTTTGAAGGTGTTTACTAACTGAATTTATTAATTGATTTTAATAGCAAGCCTTGTATTAATAATATAATCTTTATTATTACCAATATTTGTTTGAGAGGGGAAATGGAACGTGTTATTTTAAATGAAAAATTAAACTCAAAAAATGCTTAGAAACACTGCATATGAAAAAAAAGATAATAAGATCTTCTGTAGGGTGTTTTGTGGAAAAACATAATTCCGTTAGTTAGTTGATTTTATTATTTGTAGAATGTAAAGTTCGACTAATCAATGCTTCGAAAAATTGAGTAGAAAATAACCCTAAACATGCCACCAAATATTATGAAATCAATTTACTCAGCCGTCTATTGACCATTTACTGACATTTCCCAAACGATAATAAACACTATGATTTTAACGACACTGAGAGCAACATTATAAAAATTGTGTACGGTTGTAGAATTTTTCCTAAATAAATTATGACTGATTGGACTAAAGGAGTACAATATGTGTACTAAATTTTATCCAAATATATAAAATTGTTCCAAAAATATGGCATAATAAAGTATTAGTCAAGAATCACAAAACGCCCTGCATCTGAAAAATTATTATTCAAGGATGGGCTTGGGGGTGTCTTGAACTTACGTAAGGGTGCTCTACCTTCCACTATACTATATACCCTCAATCTGGGACACTTTGTATATTGACAGAATAAAACTCGTTCTAATTTCTTCCTGTTGTCTCAAATATCTGAACGCTATTCTAAATGAAAATAGTTAACAATAATACTCCCACCGTTAAAAATTAACCCCAAAACCAAAACACAACTTTTGCAATGTTCCAAAAGTTCTATCCCTCAAAAACCACCCCAAAAACCAAAGATTTTTTCACTCTTTTTCTTTTGTTTTTCCAGTAATGGCTGCGTGGTTGAGAGACAAGCCCACTTGGCTTTCACTCTAGATTTCAGAGTTCGATTCTAGCTGCGACACTGGATTTTTTTCGAAAAATAAACTAATTCTAGTGTACTCCAAATGTGTAGCCCTTTAAGCACATGTCACTTCAGACCTTCAGAGATAAAGGACGTTGTATTACCTGTGTATGTTATAGCCACGCTGTATACATTGAACTAAGTATTTTTAACGATTAGTAAATAGTAGAGGAGCATATGTAGTTCCGTGATGAAGTTAGCGAATAGAGGACGTGGGGGTGATATTTTAATCAAAAACTACCTCATGATATTATTTCAGTTATTTATTGTCCGATTTTTGCGAGGGCTCATTTTAAAGATACTTAAAACTTCTATAAAATATGACTTAATGTATTTACTCTAAAGTAAATAGTAACGTGTCGTTTTTAATAATAGATAATTTGGATACCATTATTAAACTTTTCAGTTAAATTATCAATATTTAATTATTTTTATTATTATTTAATTGACAATTTACTTCTAAATTTGAATATAATAATATTTAATATTAATTAGAAAATATCGTATATTTGTGCTACTACACATAGACAGTATTAGAAAAGCTAGGCAACGAAAAAAATATATAAAAATAAGAATCTGATGGTTAGAAAAATGGAACTCTATTTTGGCCGGTATGGCTTTTAAGAACATTACGGAAGTTCCCGAATTTTAGAATATTGAGCATTGCATAAGTTTTCATAAGATATGTGAATGGTTTTGGAAGAATTGCTGCAATTTTGTGAATTTGTGGAGAAAGTCGTATATTTTTAAATGCATTGAAAGGTGTTAAGAAACATTTTAAAAGGTAAGAGTGAAAATAAACTGTAATATAACTTATACAGAACATTATTAATGACGTGTTGAGTGTCGGCAAATATTTTGCTGGTTCTTAAAAATGACTAAAAAAAAAAATAAAGAATCAGACAAATGTAAAGACATTAATACATGCAAAGATTTAGCAGAAGCATTTACAAAGAAAGTAGAAAGGAAGCACTGGAACTAGAGTGAAGTGCACTTTGTGTTCGACACATACAAAGAAGGCTCAATAAAGTAAACGACAAGGCAAAAGAGAGCAAAGGGAATTATTCCTACTCGATATAGAATTGTGGATAGCACAAACATGGTCAACGTAAAAACATCAAAAGTGCTAACGCTATCGATCATCTTCGAAGCACGCAAGAAAAGGAAGATACTAAAATAATTCTCCATGCTCTTTATTCCGCAGATAGAGGAGCAACGAAACTATATATATTTGCACAAGAAACACATATTGCGGTTCTTAGCATAAAAAGAAACTTCCCACCGCATCGTTCTTTGTACCCAATTCCAAAGTAGTTATACCAGTTGCAGCTTTGTATGCTTTATTAGACACATTAAAGGCTTCTTCACTGCCAGTTTCTCATGCTTTATCATCTGGATCCGATTGCACAGGTACATTCTTAGGCAAAAGTAAACTTTCCTATTGGAAAGCATTTAGTGCAGCTACAGAAGATACTCTTTTTCTTCAACAGGAACCAAAACACAATTTCTGATCAAGCAATGACAATACTGTAAATATTCATCTGCCAAATCTACCAGTCTAAATCGAACATACCGAAACTTCAATAGTTAGATTAGTCCATGTTTTCTGAGAAACAAACAAGCTGGGAAAAGTTGCCACCAACAAGAAGTGCTTTCATACCTGCAATGAAGAGAGTTAACTACCATGTAATGATCTGAAACCAAAACTATAATCCTCAGCCAATAATTCCATCCCCTATTGAACATGGATAGACTATGAACAATGAACAGGTGACTCTTGATCTCTGCGAAATGCCGTGCACTCCGGACCTCATTCTCAGGTTGATCAGATGCTTCTGCATAAAAAATAAATGTAGTCAGCTATGTAAATGTTCTGCAAGCAGCCTACCGTGTATCGATATGCGTGATTGTGGAAGCACAGACGGACTGTGTGACAACCATTCACATATTGTACCAGAAGCGTCAGATAACAATGATGATTGATAACAAACGATAGCACCAATCACATCATTAAGATCGATGCCCATTTAACGACACTACTGGCATTTTCTAATTATTCGGATTTGTAATATCATTTTACCTTTAAACAAAATAAAATTATTTTTTTATAGGCAATGTAATATTTATTGACAATATTTACATCGTGTAAAATTGCATAATATAAGCTATCACAAAAGAAAATCGACTAATAAATGACTGAGATAGTGTCGATTTTATAAATCTAAATGGCGGTCATTTTTTTGGCGTCATTAATGCCATATGCCATATGCCACACACCACGAAGTGACACCATAGAAATTATTCATGTATAGATAGTTTTTTATTAAATCTCCCTTTCATTAATTTCGCCACGGAGGATAACTTTTCTACATATGCTACTATACTAAAAGCTAAAGCAAATTTTCCATTTTTATAATACCTATTCACTTCGTGTTTGTTAGTTATTATTCTTGTAATCTAATTACAGCCCTAATCTAATTTCAGTAAAGGTAGAAATAATGATAACTAACTGCCACTGGCTGCCACTAATGTCGGAATATCACGTTTTGAAGCGAAGATAGCGCGAGGTTATATTGTTTAATAAAATAAAGTTATGCGCCATAATTCGAAATATTCGGTACCATTTCATGTTTATTAAAATATTTGAAATATATTTGTACGTAGGACAGCTCTCCGGCCCTAGTAATAATTGTCTAAGTTTAAGGTATCATTTCAAAATAGCGAACAAAGCAAACACAAGCACCGGAGTTATGATAAAGAAGCGTGCAAAGCGAGCCAGGAATCTCTGCTATGGAAATTCCGTATTAAACCAGAACCACGTGCTTGAGATATTAAATACATTACTACAGCGAGAAATTGTGGACTTTCCTTGTCTCTTCTGCATGCTTTGAATGAAGAATGCCCCCACAAATTTTATTGGGTGTCCTCGAAATTAAAATTTTTAATATTCAGTACATATGCGCCCCTGCACACGCGCTGAGCAGTTAAACCCGGCAATAAAGGGAACATTGTGACAGTATTATATAATATATAAAGTTTTAAAGCAGGGATGTACAGTAAAAATGTCGATTTAAATGCTTTACTGCCGTTTAAAAGTCTCAACCTGACTTTTATTACATCTCATTTGATTTCACATATTATAAAGCATGTTATTGAGTATTATGTTGTGCGATATTGTTCTGTTGTTGTATTTGTTTTATGTCATAATTAAACTTGTTAAATTAAATAATTAGATACAGGGTGATCTAAAAAATATATATAGACGCAGATCTGATTCCTTTTAGTTAAAAAAAAAGTAGTACTCGCGATATTGGCTTTAATTTAATTATAAAGCATTCGCTAAATTCCTAGTTAAAAGATTAATAAGTGCTATAAGAATAACACTAGTGCGTTATCAAAAATATTAATATTTTTTTAAAGGTCACCGCACGTTTTGTAGGTAAATTGGTGGCCAGTTAAATTTGATTAGTTTTTGAAATGTTGTAGTTCAATTGATTCTGAACGATAAGTACCTTTGGCAAAACTTCAAATTATCGACAGTTTCTCCGATAGATGGCTCTGAAGACTGAACCTACGCCTCGATACTGTATCAACGATTTCTCAAAACGTACTGCAGATATTGAAATGATAACTGATGAAAATGAATAACCAGACTATTTACCATTAGTTGGTCTTAGATTGATGTGTCTGAGCTTCCGGTTTTGCTAGAAGTGACGTCAAATCACGTTTTTCGAATGCACAACACCCGTTTATTTTAATTTAATACATCATATATATATATAAGTATAGTTGAAGTAATTGTATTAGTGAGAAGTGTGGTGAGAGGCAAGGGGAATAAAAAAAGCGGCAATTCATCTCCCGTCTTTACTCCACTTTTATATTAAGTTAAAGAGAAGATAGCGGCCATTCGATGTCAGCTAGCTGACGTGGGTTTGTGGGCGTAAACTTATGAGTGTGTTGTTTAACCCAGGACCGCAGTTAAATTGTAAATCGCAAAATTTCAATTCGTTGTATCTCAGTTAGTAATGAAAATATTTTCATAAACTTCAAAACGTACTGCTGTATTTTTATGAAAAGTAAAATGCATATGACAAAAAAAATAATTTTAAACAGAAGTCCCTAGACCTTTGGGGGGGGGGTAATCGAATTTTGAAAAAATTTTTCGCAAACTGCTTTTTCAAAATTTTTTAGGGGTCGTTAGAGAAGTGCTTCTCGATACGTTATTTCCCATATTTCGTATGGGTCCCATGCGCCACAGACGAGAAAAAAATTATTGAAATTTCTAGATTCGCGCTTGCTATGTTCAGTTACTACTAGTACAGAACTATTTAAATTTAAACGATATTAATTTTGCTAAGTTTTATGTTCTGTGTTTGTTACTAGGCTGTATAAGTCTACTACAATAATTACTTATACATTTAGCTTCGCTTTTCAAAATATTGTCTAAACGTTGGTTGTGGCATTTTCTTAATTTTTCTCTATTCTTATTGGGATGCTTTTCAAGTTCTTTAATTTTTCTTTCTTGTTATCTGACTGGTTTGCCAAAATTTTTACCGAATCTTAGTTTATCCCATCCGTTTTTCCAAGCGTGCGCTCGCCTTTATATGTGTATGTATGAAAACTGTTTCTTGTAAACCGATATATTTTATTAAACTTAAAATTTGTCAATTTAATTGAAATTGTGCCACCAAACCTTTTTTTTTAGAACATTTTTTCATTATTCACACAAATCTGACGTAATGCGACTGACCTAAGAAGAGAGTATAAATATTGAAAGTTCCAACATCCATCTACTTCGAACCCATTTATAATAAAACCACATGAAAAAATAATCAATCACCGTAATCGATCTCAGTTTGTTTGCATTATATAAAGTGTACGTTATATAAGTTTACCCTCACATATTGCTGTCTGCTGTGGTCGTTGCATACCGCAGCTGTATTACGTGTGAGTAAGTTTACTTTGTCATGGTGATATAACTCGGAATATCATTTAACATGGGAATTTGCTGCTGCAAGTACCATCAGCGCTGATATTGGATCAACAACGCAAATCAAAGGAAATGTCTAAATAAGAGCTTATGTAGAATAGCACTTTGTGTCTATCGATTTTCATCGCAAGGAGATGATACACTAAAAAGGGAATTTCGGAGCGGGATGAACGTTTTCTCCGTGTATTGAAGTGTATTACTTTGTACTTTTTTTCGTATCATCTATCAAATATCCGTTATGCTTTTGAATTCGCTTCTCACAAATTTTCCTTGATAGGTTCTTGGATAATGAGCTTTCAGAAACCAAGTAATCTAAACATAACGTTATTTGCGTTTACTTGGTATACAGTGTGTTTACAAATATTTTGCAACCTTGAGTATAATCGATCATGTCGTGAAATATTTAAAAAAATTTAAAATTCTTATTGTGACATCGATATGTCTGATAAAACTGTTTCCATATAGTCCCTAGCTATAGGTGCGGAGGACATTTTATGCACTTTGTTTTTTGTGCAGAAAATTTTTCTCTATCTTCTTTAGTTTTTGTGTAAAATGACAAAAACGTTTGCACCAGTTTTTTTTAACATATGGCCGCCATTTTGAAAGTAGAGCCAATTTTTTTTAGGACATGTCTAGAATTGTTCCTTAGGCTTTAATCTTTATGAAAAATATTGTCCTACAGGATCGGGGTGGGGGGCACTTACAGTTAGGGTGGGCTCCTGTAGTAATATTTTGTAAACAAAAAAAAAGTTACACATAACGGAGATTTTCATAATTATTGCACAGGAGAAAGGAATTTAATTTATTTAAAAATACACAATCACGAATTTTACAAAATGTCTCCCATAAATTCTGGTTGTCGCATTTACAATCTTTTACCGAATGTGATAAAAGACTACATAACGTTAATTAGCTTTAAAAACCGTATAAAAAAACTTTTAATACATAATTTTTTTCCGTAAATTAGTTCACTCTTTTTTTTTTTCAAACCGAAGTCACCTGTTGCATGTTTTACATTTTTGTTGCTTATGTTATTTTATTTGACTTTATAATGTGTGTCATTTTTTCTAGCATGTGCTGATATGCTGTTTTTATTACTATTTTTGTTTGTACATACCATTTCATTATCGTATACTATATAAGGTGTCCCACCGGGAACTGCATCGATCGATATAGGGAAAAGTACGCACCAGAAAATTTAGAAAATTTAGGGAATTACTAATGACGGTATGGCCAAACCAAAGAAAATAATTAGAAGCATTGGCACTTCCGCTTACACCGGAAGACGATACCAACTTGCTTATTTTAAATGGAACACCATATATATTTCGAAGTTTCGAAAATAATGAAAACCTGTAGCATACTCTATCCCTAAACCCAGCCGTTTCAGAGACATTTGACATTTTATAAAATATTTGACAGGTTTAACGGTTTTCAAAAACCTTTATAACTTTTTTCGCGTAAAAGATTCTCATTTGCTTTTTGGCATGTAGAAAGATCATAAGGTGAGCTACTACCTACAATTCAAAGAAATTCAATAATAACATACCAAGTGTTGATTCATTTTGCATTAGATTATGTAAAATTAGATCCCTCTTTTTCCCATGTATATATTGGAGGGGTTTAACTTTTCTAAAGTGTTTTCCTAGGTAGTATATTAACGGGACCAGATTAAGGTACCAATATACATAAAGTATTAAATTTCATATTAAATAAAAAAGTGTGAATTACTGAATTTAAATAAATGATTTAAGTATTTTCAATATATTTTTTTGCTTTAAAATGCTAGGAATCCTATCATGTAATTCAGTACTTCGTCAGTATTGGCTAGAAAAGTAGTTGTTTTATTTGATTCTCCAATGATGTGTGTTTTACAATATTAGGTAAATATTTTAAAACACACATCATTGGAGAACCAAACAAAACTAAGACAATAGCGTGCCCAGATTAGGGCAACAATAAACAGAAAGAAGGTAATTCCATAGGAGATAAAAATTTGTAAGTTGTGATTTGCTTAATACCTAAAGAATATTCTCTAAATTATGATGAAGGCAAATAATTAACTGTAAAATTAACTGTTGATATTAAAGAAAAATAATTTAAAAGTTTCTGTTAGTTAGAAAAAAATAAAAAATATATTAATAGGAAAAAAAATTGTAATGGTAATTTAAGGTGTCGAATTTGAAAGTCTTATATATTTTTATAAAAAGTCGTCACAATACATGGGATTTCATGCAGCCGTCGATTTGGCTGAAAATTTGGTATGTTATAGTCCATAACTTCTTGATCAAAAGTGCCTATGGCCACAAAGCCAAAAATGTCCTAAATTTCGAGATATTGAAGGTCAAAGGTCGTATGAGCCATCACTTATTATAGCTACCAAGTCAACTTCAGGTGCCTCTTTGACCCTAGAAATATTACTCTGGTATAAAACTTGACGACCTTGAACAGACCCATGACCTTGGCCCATGGATCATGTCCAAAGTTACTTTAAAGTGCCACACCAACCATAGTAATATTTATCTGACATAAAAAAAGAGGAACCGACAGTTTTTTTTTTAGCTTGACTCTTGACCCATGACTCATGGTCAAGGTCAAGGGTCAGTATGTCATGATCAACAACACCTTCTTACTCCAATTTGACTTTCTACCAAAGGACTGAGTCGTCATCGCTATAATAAGTGATAGCTGATACGACCTTTGACCTTCAATATCTTGAAATTTAGGACATTTTGGGCTTTGTAGATATAAGCACTTTTGATTAGGAGGTTACGGACTATAACGTACCAAATTTTTAGCCAAATCGACGGCTGTATGAAATCCCATGTATTGTCTGCGTGGTCCTTTTATCAGTTACTAAAAGAAAAAAAACAAGAGAATATCAATCGGCAATAATTTTTTATTCAATAGAAAATTATACAGGGTATTTCCTAAATACGTTAAGAGGTGATTATTATGGTCAATTTCCAGCATAAAAGTTCTAGTGAGGGTATGTCCTAAAATGCTTCGTAAGGAAGCTCTATAAAGCTGGCGTATAGAAAGCGATTTTCAAATAATATCTCATCAACTTTTGAAGATTTTCGTATCAAATTTTATACAAGTCTTATCACTGAACAAATCTTATTTTCTGAGCTATTATACTAAAACAATCGTATACGGGGGTTAGAAAAAGCAAGGCCTTCTTCTTATTTTTCGAATTTCGAATACCCCGTATACCATTTTTTCCGAAAAACTACACGAAAAGTCTCCCTTGTTGAATTGGCGTAGAATTTACTATGTTTGAGAGTACCAGTCTAGCCCATGATAGTTTCAATGTAATAACTCAGAAAATAAGATTTTCCAGTGATAAGACCTGTATAAAATTCGATGCGAAAATCTTTAAAAGCTGATGAGATATTATCCGAAAATTGCCTTTTTTCCGCCATCTTTATGGAGCTGTTGATTCTTTACGAAGCATTTTACGACTTTTAATTAGAACTGTTATCCTGGAAATTCGCCATATAATCACTTTCTGAATTTTCTTAACGTACTTAGGGAACACCCTATATATGTGAGGTTTATCAACAAAAGATATCTTTTCAAATACTTTATTTAAAAAGTTACGGAAATATTATTTTTTATGTTCCAACTGAGATTCATTAGATGTTTCTAACCCATTCCTTTGGCCGACTTCTTATTTAAACCATTGTCGTCTTTAGTCTTTTATTATATTATAGTCATCTTGCTCTATTTTTGCCATGAGTTGAGCTCGGCTTTAATTTTCTTGACTGTAGACAAGTTCTTCCATTCTACCCCAAACAAAATTTCGGTGGAATTAAATTTGGCCGATGCCCACTGCCCAGCTCACTATCGCGTGACAATATTCCAGTTCTTAGATGGAACATATCCCGATCAGTGAGTCAGGATTAGTGAACTATGGCAATAACCATAATTAAAATGTAAAATTAAAGTTTATTAATTAGTATTGTTTAATATTTAAATGTTAACATTAACATTAACATGGTGTGCATTTGACTGATTCTAAGTGAATATGAAAGTTCATAGATTGAACGTCTTTTAGTAATTGTATATTGATCATTCGTAATGAGAATGATGTTAGGTCACATAAAATTAGCAAATAATTGATAATTCTAGTAATTGTAAATTTATTGATAAAATAGCAAATAATTGATACCTTGATAAGATGGTTTAATAGTGCAGAGAGTGGTATAAGCAGAGTACTCACCTACACATGCACAAAGTGAATAAAAATGCATATGGAGTTGTCCAAGCTATCGATTTGCGGTTGGGGAGTTCAACGGGTTGTCCAGGCTGTCGAGTTGCAGGGGGGGTTCTAACGATGATTCCAGTGTTCATAATGAAGTTGAAATCTTGCCTTCTTGTAAGTTCCATCTATCAAATACGAATTCTTGACTTGAAGTTGCAGAATGTCAGCATATGGCATACCTTAAAATATTGATACCTTGATTTTCGGACATTGCATCTTATTTAGAGCTTGACATGAAAATGACTTTGACGTTGAAAATTCCATAAATTGATCGATTATTGTAATATTATTGCTTTTATTCCTTTTTAACTCTTCGTTTTTGTGGGCTCGGGATACGCGGTTATTTGCTGCACTTTCAGTTTCAGGTAGATCTACAGTTTCATAGACATCGAACGGTTCTGTGCTTTGGTCAACTTCAGGAGAGCAAAGTTGAAATTGACTGAATTGAAGTTCTTGTTGCTTGTGTTCATTCGGGGTCACCAAATTATGACAATATTTAAGAAATATTATGATAATAACATATAAAATAGTTTCTGAGTTTAACTAAAATTGTAAATGTTAACATTTTGTATGATAAATAATAATTAATAATAAATTGTTTTTGTTATTTCAATGTCCATGGCGATAGTATGTTAGTGAATACGCAACATGGACCAATTCTGAGGCCTGCGGAGGTCCCTAGATGTACCCTGTATATAAGTAATACATTAATATTTGCAATCAAACGATGGCCTCGTCTTATCTCAGTCTATAATTCCCAAGGTTTATGAAGTTGGAACGTGCTTCTTGCACTATACGAAATGAAATATTTATTCATATAATGAGTTGGAAACACTGCTTTTTCGTTTAGAACTGTACAATCTGTGCATTCCCAGCGGCAGGCATACTGACCATAACAGGTTCTCGGGAGATTCGAAAGTTTCTCGTTTGGGACAGAGGCAGAACTCTTCGGGCAAATGACACTCACGGACTTGTAGATAGCCTAATGTTCTTTTCATGGTTAAACATCGTGAGGGAGTTTAATATTTATCTCAATTTTGTCTGCAAACGAGATAATTCTCGGGGACTCTTATTGTTAAAAGTTAAATAAATCGCAAAATTGCAATTTTAGTTATTTCAAAACGGTTCTTGTTCGGGTTTTCGTCAAATAACTCAAAAAGTATTACATTTAGCGAAAATATACTAGAGACAAATAAAAATTCTACTAAACGGAGGATGAATTTCGTTTCTTTTTCTCAGTGTTCGTACTCTTATGGAAAATCAGAAGAGCCTGGAAAACTCAGGGAAGACCGTAGAAAAGTCATGGAAATCTCAGGAAATTAAAAAAAAAATGCTACAATGAGAGAATCTCGAGTCATAATATAAAAAACAATAAACAAATTACGAACTACTTCTGTTATTATACTCTTCGCAAAAACGAAGAGTATATTGCATTCGATCGGCACATTTCTCAAAACCGGAAACATCGCTCGCAGAGAAAAAAATTTCATATCATTGTGTTAGTGAACGAATTCTGAACAAGTTTCAAAATGTCCGTCTGTCTGACCGTCTGTCTGACCGTCTGTCCGACCATCCGTCTGTCTGTCCGTCCGTCAAGTTTCTTGTAAGCACGATAACTTAAGAAAGAAAAGTCCGATTGAATTGAAATCTGGAAAGTAAGTTAGTGTTAGCTAGAGGAAGAACCCTATTGTTTCTGTAGAAAATCAATAAGTAAATAAGAAAGTTATTAATCAAGTAAATAATAAAAAAATTATTTTCTTAATTTTTGTCGCTTGATCTAAAATAAAAATGTTGCGAAATGGTATCTCTATAACATATATTTTTTTGTTTATGCATTTTACTAATATATATTTTATAATAATATATCAAATGCGTTGAAATATGATTCTCGAAAGATATATATTACAAACATTCAATTTTTGTAGTAATCTGTGATGGTGCAGTGGCTAAAGTTTTGTCTGGCAATTCACTTGTGTTCGAATCCCGACAGGTTGGATATTTTTTTTTAAATTTTTTTCATATATTTTTTTTCACAACAAAGTTGGTATCACAAAATTCAGGCCGTCCAAAAACTAATATCATTTGCAAGAAAACTGCGAAGAGTATCCTATAGAATGTGTACCAATTATATAAAAAGCTCAGTAAATTGGTGAAGAGTATCTACGTTTTTAGCTTGTTTAAAATTATTTTCATATTGCTGGTTTCAAAAATGTACATCACAAGAAGTCGTTTTTTTCTCTAATTTTGTTAATTTTAAAGACTTGCGTCTATATCCCACACATAGTTCATTGCAAATACGAATGCTCTAGTTAAAATGCTGCTTTTCTATCAGCAGCTTATGGTTTGATAGGTTAAGAAATATTCTGGTAAACTTTACGTATCTCGAATTTTCTAAAAAGTAATAAATAGAGCACATTTACAAGACAATTGCAACTTATAATGCTTTTCAGTAATAAAAAAAAATAATAAAGGAACATAACACAACCTTAACCTAACCTAACCTTAGAGAGCTCGCGTATAAATCATAAATTTTTCATCTATAATTTTTTTTTTTTTTTTTTAGTAAATGTGCTCTATATACAATATTTCATTCATTACTTTCTAGAAAACTTGCAAAATCCGAGATACCGATACTTTACCGGACCCCCCTCACATGCGGAAAACCACTTTTTAATGTTTTGAAGATACTTTTCTTTGTTTTGAGCTTTCAGAATCTGGCCTTATCTCGGACACAATGATTGCACATGCGTATTTGCAATGAACTATATGTGGTTAGAGAATATTATTTAGGTATTATGCAAATAGCAACTTACACACTTTTCTATTTATTATGAAAATACCTACTTTCTGTATATTGTTGCCCTAATCTGGGCACGCTAATATACTAGTTATGTAAATACTTTAAAACACTCATTATTGGAGAACCAATCAAAACAACTACTCTTCTAGCTAATACTGACGAAGTATTGAATTGCATGATAGGATTCTTAGCATTTTAAAGAAAAAAATATATTGAAAATATTTAAATCGTCTATTTACATTTAGTCATTCACACTTTTTTATTTAATATGAAAATATATACTTTCTGTATATTGGTAACTTAATCGGGTCACGCTAATATACTTCTTAGGAAAACACTTTAAAACACTCATTTTTGGAAAACCAATCAAAACAACTACTCTTCTAGCTAATACTGACGAAGTATTGAATCACATGATAGGATTCCTGGCATTTTAAGGCAAAAAAATATATTGAAAATACTTAAATTATTTATTGAAATTCAGTCATATTATTTAACATACAGAAAGTAGATATTTTCATATTAAATAAAAAAGTGTGAATGACTAAATGTAAATAAATGATTTAAGTATTTTCAATACATTTTTTTCTTTAAAATGCTAAGAATCCTATCATCTAATTCAATACTTCGTCAGTATTAGCTAGAAGAGTAGTTGTTTTGATTGGTTCTCCAATAATGAGTGTTTTAAAGTATTTACCTAACTAGTATATTAGCGTGCCAGATTAGGGCAACAATATACAGAAAGTAGGTATTTTCATAATAAATAGAAAAGTGTGTAAGTTGCGATTTGCATAATACCTAAATAATATTCTCTAATCATGATAAAAGCAAATAAATAAAAAATAATTAATTGTAAAAAATAAATCAAGAATAGGCTTGTAAATAATGAATGAATGTTTCTATACTCTACTGATGAGAACTAACGAGTTCGAAAAAACTTGTACAACTTTTCTAGAGTTGAAATAGAATGTAAGGTTCAATAATTGTTGTGAATGACTGAATTTCAATAAATAATTTAAGTATTTTCAATATATTTTTTTGCCTTAAAATGCCAGGAATCCTATCATGTGATTCAATACTTCGTCAGTATTAGCTAGAAGAGTAGTTGTTTTGATTGGTTTTCCAAAAATAAGTGTTTTAAAGTGTTTTCCTAAGAAGTATATAGCGTGACCCGATTAAGTTACCAATATACAGAAAGTAGATATTTTCATATTAAATAAAAAAGTGTGAATTACTAAATGTAAATAAATGATTTAAGAATTTTCAATATATTTTTTTCTTTAAAATGCTAAGAATCCTATCATGTAATTCAATACTTCGTCAGTATTAGCTAGAAGAGCAGTTGTTTTGATTGGTTCTCCAATAATGAGTGTTTTAAAGTATTTACCTAACTAGTATATTAGCGTGCCCAGATTAGGGCAACAGTATACAGAAAGTAGGTATTTTCATAATAAATAGAAAAGTGTGTAAGTTGCGATTTGCATAATACCTAAATAATATTCTCTAATCATGATAAAAGCAAATAAATAAAAAATAATTAATTGTAAAAAATAAATCAAGAATAGGCTTGTAAATAATGAATGCATGTTTCTATACTCTACTGATGAGAACTAACGAGTTCGAAAAAACTTGTACAACATTTCTAGAGTTGAAATTTGAAAGTAGATATTTTCATATTAAATAAAAAAGTGTGAATGACTAAATGTAAATAAATGATTTAAGTATTTTCAATATATTTTTTTCTTTAAAATGCTAAGAATCCTATCATGTAATTCAATACTTGGTCAGTATTAGCTAGAAGAGTAGTTGTTTTGATTGGTTCTCCAATAATGAGTGTTTTAAAGTATTTACCTAACTAGTATATTAGCGTGCCCAGATTAGGGCAACAATATACAGAAAGTAGGTATTTTCATAATAAATAGAAAAGTGTGTAAGTTGCGATTTGCATAATACCTAAATAATATTCTCTAATCATAATAAAAGCAAATAAATAAAAAATAATTAATTGTAAAAACTATATGTGGAATATAGACGCAAGTCTGCTTCTGGGCATGCTACTACTACTTTCTAATGATCCTCCAACGCTCCTGCCCCTTGTACAGGGTAGTCACGCGAACGTTAGAACCTCATTTACCTTCGTTATTTTTGGAGTTACTTAAAAAAATTCAAAAATAAAAGTTACAGGAAGTCACATATATTTTCCAAAAATCATTTCAGAAGAACAATTATTGAAAGTCGAATTTTGGAAATGTGAACTTTACTTTGTTTTTTTTTTTATTCTAACACACCCCATATATTTTTAGAACATCTGAAAGGCCATAAAAAAGTTTGTGTAATGATACTTATATAAACTATACTACTACTGGTAGTCCGAAAAATATATATCAATCATTAAAATTCTCCATTTTGTTTAAAACAAAGTGAAATTAGTTACCAACAAGTATCTTGACATGACTAACGTATTGTTTAGTTAGAATTACATACTTTTGCTTTCCACGAGTGATTTGATAAATCGTAAATTTATAATAAATTAAACAATTTTTTTTAGACATAAATGCCATGTATCGTATATCATTAAAAATCTTCTTTATGGCCTTTCATGTGGTTTAAAAATATCCAGGGTGTTCCATTTAAAAATCCAAAGTTCATATCTCCAAAATGCGACTTTCAATTGTTTTTTTAGCGTAATATTTGGAAACTACATGTGATTTCATACAAATTCTATTCGGATGAATCTAAATTTATTTTATTTGAAAAAGTGGCCTTGGCGAAAACAATTACTGAGTTAGTCAATATTATAGACACTGTTTTGGCCAGAAGTTCCCAATCATTTTTATCAAAATTTATATTTATTTTATTCCCCACAAGCCTTAGATCCTATTATATTATTTACAAACGTTCAGACGCCATCGTTAAACTGCCATATTTCTGAAACTGTTAATCCTACATAAATGAGAAATAAAAATAATTCATCTTCAGTTTATGACCTTTCCTTTTGGTCTCTATGATTTTGTTGCTAAAACTAATATTTATTAAGATATTGCAAAAAGGAAAAAAACACTTTTTCCAAAATTAATTATAATTTAAAGTATAATTTTTTAAAGCAAATGGCATTAATAACCAGGCAAAAAAAATCTAGGTAATGCTATGTATTAACGAAAAACAGTATTTTAGAATTATTTTTTTAAATTACTGGCAAATTACAGAAACAATGGCAAAATTAAGAAAAATAAAATGTGAAGACTCACATTGTCTCGGTCATAACTTCTTTATTTTTTGTGATACAGAACAAATAAAAAATCATTTAAAGAAATAATTTTTATCGTTAATATTTGTTACGTGGGTACCATAGTCTCTGAGATGTTTAACATTTTAACTGAATACTTCGTCTGCTTAGAAACGTTCAGTCGCCATCTTAATTACATCATAACTATGTCTCCCACACAATGAGAACGCGACATCAGGCATTTTCCCATTCAGGAGATCTTATCGATGTTTTTGCTTCGCCCTACCATGTACTATATAAGGTGTTTTTTTTGTTTGACTTGTCTCCCCCTACTACCGGTTTTTTTAATGATGTGAAACTAATTAAATGCTGTATAATAATCTGCCTCCGCACCGATGGCATTACATTCAAACTTATGTCTCAATTTACAATTTAAATTAAACAAAACAAAATCGATCGCCGACAATTAAAATGCGCTAGATTTCACTATAATCCCCCATTATCCGACAACTTTTCCGTTCGGCATTGATTCGCAATTACTACTAATACCCCTCTAATGAATTCCGGAAGATTTCGCCCGCGCCATCCTATGAATATATCCTTTTTTGTCCTTATCCGCAATAAAACCTGAAACATAATGCCTTCGGACATTTTAAGGATGGAGTAGCTGGATGTTAAGAGCACATAAAGTGGGGTACTTTATAATCATTATCTGCGAAGCTCCGCGGACTGGGCAATTTTACTTATTCACGGGATGGGCGCGCTGCTGTTTATCTCTGTCTTCATCTTAGCACTTCCACCGGCTTAAACGACATAAACAAGTGTTTATTTCTCTAAAATTCTGATACGCCTTATAACTTAAGTTTTAAACTAACATTACGTCTTAAATGGCGACATAATAACGGGTGATTATTTTAATAATTCTCGTGTAAACGTCGTTTTAGATTTAAGGGGAAGACAAACGAGATAGTTTAGAGGAAGTTTCGGTATGTACATCGTAAAAGGTGTTTTGTCTGCTCGCCTTTATGACTTTATTTTCGAATGCCGTACGTACTAAGTTTTTCTGGAGAATACTGGATGAAAAACAGTTGGAAGCCGAATGAAAAATGTCGAACAAAATTAATTTTTTCCGGGAATTTATACATGTTTTACGAAAACTATCGAACTTTTCTGAACAAGAATATTATTAGACTAGCTTCACTTTCACTCCATCCTCAGCATACTCTCTGACAAAGAACTAGGTCGCCATGTTGGCCCAATTGATCGAGACGTACTTCTCAGATTGGAAGGTTCAGGTGGCTGCGAGAAGTATTGACAGGATGATGGGTCAGTTCGGGACCCCGTGCTGTGAAACATGTATGGCTGAGAGGGTGAGGCTAAACCTCACGCAGGAATCAAGGTCCATAGCTTTCGCCGACGACCTAGCCATTTTGACATTTGTGGATGATGAAGCCACCCTGGTGTCCAGAGCAAACCGGTCTCTGAGGACGCCTGGATGACTGAGCATGAACTGTTGCTGGCCCCGGAGAAAATTGAGGCAATTCCTGGTTAAGTGGTGGAGTAGCATTAGCTAAACTTCGCCGGGATGTTAAAATAAATAAGGCAATAAAAAAAACATTATGCTAAGGGGCACTAGAAGCACGCAGGCCCTCGAGTTTGGGATACAAGATGTGACGATACGTCCGGGAAGAACACTAAAATATTTGGATATCCTCTTCAACGTTCGGGGAACTTTTGGCGAACACATCAAAATGATATGCGCCAAGGCAGAGACTATTTGCAACATAACTGTGAAGTATAAGGGAAGCAATTTTGGGAAATATTATACAAATTCTGGAATACCACAAGGATCATATTAGGGCTAATATTATTTATATTCTGTATTAATAATTTCAAAGAGTATGAGCGGGTAGCAATGTAATAAGTGCCCCCGCACCTGCCGAACTAAAATGGCTTCCATAAGATGTCTCGTATGCTGATTGTCTTGTGTACAAAGTTTTAAGCTCGAGGACTCTGCATGGGGTGGAGAAAATGTTTTATTTTTTTTCTCACCTCCTATTTGACGGATCGCTTTGTAATTTGGCACAAATAATATTAGTCTTAGGAGAGTTTATTTTAAAAAATATTACTCTTCTACGATGATTTTATGCATTAAAAAAAAATTAATATACTTTTTCAATGGCCTGAAGGGTGACTACCCTGTTTGGGTAGTCACCCTTATTATTACTATTACCTTATTTTGATATAATTTAACGTATTTAAACTATAACTAACATATAACAGTTATAGTTTTATTAATGCGGTGGAACAGGATAAAAATAAATAAATATTATCCGAACTTGCTTATTACGAGTATATTATTTAATATTTAAATAGGTAATCATATAATTCATTCAGACAAGAGTAACTGAGTGATGCAGAAATTGAACCCATATTGCGAGCAAAGGAAAAAGGAACCCGACCAGAATGGAAGGATGTCTCAAACAAAGGAGTAGGATTGAAGGCTTTGTGGTCGCAATGGGATTCACTTAGAGCATTAGACGGGCTATTATTATTATTACATACGAACATCTATAAGACTTATTTGATTAACCATTAGGAACACCACAGATAATAGACAACCCCCAAATCCAAAGCCAAGGCTGTGCGGAAGAGGGTTACACATTTGGAGAAACACAGACATACATCCACACCCACCGGTGTTGTCAATACTGGGGCTGGGGGTCGAACCCAGAGCGCGGTAGGCAGTCGATCAGCTTATTCGCCACTCAATACGCCTTAACCGATTGAGCTACAGCGCTGGTTATGTTTATGATAACTCATAAAAAACAAAATTATTTTTCCAAGTCACTTTCCTCATCTAACTGTGGCAGTAAAGGAAGTTTTATTGGTTGATTCGTTTATACTACCTTCAATTTTTTTACATAATATACATTGTTATTGTTTTTGCGTTTTAAATTAGGTGAGCTGATTTTGCTCTCAGAACTATTGCTATCAGTTGTAGAACTTTCCATTTGGTGCATAACACTAACTACTATCTAAGTTTTTTAAAAAGAGAAAAATTAAGTATTAGGTACAATACAAATAACATAAGAAAACCACGAGTACGATACACACACTTAAAATTCAGGAGATAAGATACTATATATGAGAACGTAACAGTATGAGATGGAGCTACGAAGATTTGTAAGACAGATGCGGCTGCGGCAGAGCGAGGGCGTGAGTAGCCAGCGGTCCGGCAGCCAATTGAAAAATTACTTATTTTGTATTTTTAGTGCCTCTTCAACTATCACAGCACGCACTTCTGACCGTGTGTCTTTAAAGGCAGCTTCTACTTCGAGGGCACGCACCAAAGCCTCGCTAATACTTTGATGCCGCGATATTCTAAGAATTCGCCTGACCTCTTCGACCCTGATGCCATCTAAAAAGGCTCCCACGGCTAGTTGTTCCTGAAATTCTCTTGGCGCACTCGGATATGCCAGGTGAGCTAGTGTCTCTATCGCAGCTTCGAATTCTTGTAAGCTTTCCCCATCCTTTTGCGTCCTTGATTTTAGCTGAGCCTGGTATACTTGGACAAGGTGTTGGTCGCCATATCTCAAGACTAATGCAGCTTCCAAGACTTTGAAGTCCCTTTGTTTCTCCACCGGGATGGTCTGAAGTAACACTGAGGCTTGGCCCGTTAGCGCCAGAACTAATGCCATAGCTTTTCCTCGTTATCCCAGTTATTTGCACTTGCAGCAGCCTCAAAAATTGTCTCTTGTACGTTGTACATGAGTTTTGGCCGTCAAATGCGGGAGGTTTTAAACGAGGACCTGATGATGCTACCAGCTGGCCTCCTTTCTCTGTCAATTGTTGTTTAAGGCGCTCCACTTCTCCTTCGACCGCACTCATCTTTTCTTTGATGTCGCTTACTTCTCCTTTGACTTGACTGACTTCTGTCTTGACCACACCTACTTTATCTTCGACCTTGTTTATCTCTTCTTTGATTTAGTTAGTGATTGAATTCATAGCGCCTTATTGGATTTTCATTTGATCGCTCAGGATTTTCCTCAGTTTTTCCTGGCGTCTTTCTTGTTCCTCTTTTTCTTCTTGGCGTTGTCTTTCTTGTTCTTCTTTCTCCTCTTGACGCCTTATTTCCAGGTATTCCATTATTTCCTTCAATTCGTGCCTTTCTTCTTGACGTCGCCTTTCTTCCTCTTGACGTCTTCTTTCATGCTCTTCTTTTTCTTCTTGACGTCACTTTTCTTGTTCTTCTTTTTCTAGTATAGTAACGACAAAAAAATTTTTAAAAATTTTTATTGTCCAAATAGGCTTAAAATGTCATGAAACGTCGAGATTTTAAGTTTGTCTGTCTGTCGGTCTGTCTGTCTGTAACTTTTTTTGTGCGCACGTTTACTCTGGAACCGTTTAAGATATCGACTTGAAATTTGGTACACATATGTACTTTAACGAGATCTAGAACTAGATTATATTTTCATCTTGTTCCGTCGAAGGTTTGGGGGGTAAATTGGGGTAAATTTGGGGTAAATGGGTAAATCAAGCAGGTAAGAGTCCATGAAATTGGTATTTAGTATATACAAGAGAAGCTGAGGCCTCAAAAAAATTTTTGGCATTAGCCACCCCCATTACCACCCCCACCTCCTTATTAAAGGGGATGAAAAAAAAATGTGATTTAGTGCATGTACAGGAACCAGAAACCTCAAAATATTTTTTTACTTCATCCACCCCCCCACTACCACCCCCCTATCACCACCCCCACCCCACTACCGATGTGGGGTAGAGGATTTCAAATATTATATTATTAAAGTTCCATAAACAATTATTTTCACATACAAAGGTTTTTCGTTGTGAGTGACTTGGATAGAGAATCTGGATGTGGAAGTAGTGATTCCTTGGGCAGCGGTTTTTTTATTTATTTTTATCCTGTTCCACCGCATTAATAAAACTGTAACTGTTATATGTTATAGTTATAGTTATAGTTTAAATATATATTATATCAAAATATGGTAATAGTGTCAAACAGGCCATTGAAAAAATATATTATTTTTTTTTAATGCATAAAATCATCGTAAAAGAGTAATATTTTTTTAAAATAAACTATCCCGACACTAATATTATTTATGCCAAATTACAAAGCGATCCGTCAAATAGGAGGTGAGAAAAAAATAAAACATTTAGGGGTAAATTATTTTTTTTTCCACCCCATGCAGAATCCACGAGCTTAAAACTTTGTACACAAGACAGTCAGCATACGAGACATCTTAGTTTGGTAGATGCGGGGGCACTTTTTACATTGCTACCTGCGCATACTCTTTACAAGGAAGTTAAAATATTTAGAGATTGTGGGGAACTCCGGAAAGATATGATGATATTCACAAATGAAGCCATGATTTTAAATTACAATTTGTTATAATATTATTCAACGAGCGTTAATGCAGATGAAGTTATTCATCAAGTGAGTTATTACCATTATCGCAAGTTGAATAATATACTATAAAACGATTTGACGTTCTTGCAGCTACACCAATTCATAAAAATTTTTATACACTTTTATATTTGTTCTGTGATTTTTCGGGTAATAAATTATGTATTGTATCGTTAGCTACTTCTCTTAATTCTGGCGGTGTATATAAAGTTCAGCTTCACTAAACTAATTCATCATTTTTGGCACAATTATTGATTTAAAAATGTCGAAACTATTCAAATATTTTAAGTCACCTCCCTTCCCTCAATAATAATGGACCGTTCTATTTCACAGTGACGGGAAAGAATTTCCCTCGGACAGAGCCGCCTTCGCGTCGCGAGTTACATCGATTGGACAGGCTGATCGGACATGCGGGTAAAGGAGATTGACACTGTACCTAGTGATTTATAATAACTCACAAGTGAATTATTTTAACTTACACTATTAATTGTTCAAAAGCAGTTCATTAATTAGTATTTAATCTAATAAAGTAGATAAAAATAGTAATTTATGCAACAAATGCATAAAGTGGTACTTTTTTCACGAATGGGAATGTGCGACAATCCCATAAGTGGAAAAATTCAGTCTATGCATGAGTTTCATACAATATTTTTTCTACAACTGCTATTTGTATAATGAATTTCAAAATTAACTTAAACCTCAAAACACAAATCCGTAGTTTGACGTTTCAAAAGCTAAGATCGTGAAATAATTTAATTTTTGTTTCAATGTACTCATAGATCCGGCTATTCATAAAAGTGAAATAATGTTGCCTTCTTTCACCCTATTTACTTTTTTCACGAATACCATAAAAATAAGTTTCATGCACAAATAATATTGAAACAAGGTGAAGTTTTTTTAACAGTCGTAAAAAAGTGTTTTATAACAGTTACTCGAATCATAAAGCCTATTTTGTTCAACTACAAAATGAATCAGGGATATTTATTTTAAAAAGGACTAATAATGTGAAAGACTTAGGTGATGTATGACTGCCATCTCCCATTTTCTGAGCATATTGAAAACATTTATGTATCGACTAATCGTGGGTTAGCTATGGCAGAGCAATCAAGATATTCTTAGAATTACCTGACGCAGAATTCAAATCTAAAATCGCAAAATCCGTATATCCATTGATTAATTCAGAAAAGCCAAAATATCCCCTATATAAGGATAAAAATAGGAAAAAATGATGCTATTGAATTATAGAGCTTCCATAGAAATAGAATATACGTCTATTGACTGAATACATGAACGAAGGTTCAACTAGGGCTCACACAGAGGAATCGAGACACGCCCTTAAGGGGGTGAAAACTACCCCAATACAATATCAAACTGCACAAAATCTCCAATAACTGGTGAAAAAGCTTGAACCCTCTAAGCTTTATTAATAAGAATGAACCATAAATCTGTTACGACCTAGTACACGAAAACAATCCATTACAGGGAAAAAACGACTAACTATTTATCTTGAATTTTGAACATGAGTCAGGGTAAAAATGGTGAATGTACCAGATATCGCATTTTGATTGCAGTAGGTATGAATGTGGGATGATAACTAGAATTTTTGTAACTATTTTATGACACGATGAAGAGTGAGTGAAGAGTAAGACAACGGGAAGAAAACTTATTGGTGGGTCTTCACCCCTCGACCCCCGTCGTGATCATTTGGTGAATGAAAAGGAATCAAGAGGCCCTGACATAAGAGAAAAGCACTCTTGGAAACCGCTACATCAGCATTTTTTTTTGTAATGCAACGATTACGAGATTGCTCCGATAATCATCCCTTCGCACTCTTACCCCCTCATAAAATCCACTTGAGGGTTTAAAACGAACCTCTAGACTAAGGCGTTCAGGAAAGGGTTACTTACCATGTCAGAATTGTTTCCTATACAATATAATGATTGTAAAATTGCTCAGATTTCCACCCTCTAACCCCTGTGAATTTCTCTAGAGCGATGAGAAAGAATCACGAGGCCATAATATTCCTAAAGACCACTCTTGAAAACCCTTGCTACAGGATTTTCGCTAATATGATACAGCGATTTTGATGTCTCTGATATTCACCCGCACGCACCCCCACCTTCTTATGAAGTATACTTGAAGTATGAAAACAGACCATTAGGACATTAATTTTATGGATAGCACCCTTAATGTTCTTGTGACAGAACTTACTTTAATGCAATATCCCTCATATCTCAACAACCAAAGATATGCTCATCTTGAAAATTATTATTCAAGATATTCTCATCATTAACAATAATTTAGCACTTAGTTTGAAACAAACTTCAAAAGCGAGAAAATGGGCGATTGTTGAGGTCACTCTTTGTATCAACAATTTGTCCTAAATTTACTTAAATACACTTAAAAAAATAAAAAATGAATGTCTTAGACATCTAAATTATAAAAAATATCATATTAAACCAAACTACCATTATGTTAGATCTGCTTATTTCAAAAGTTGTTCATGTTTATGTAATTATTATATATAATTACCTAATTATTATACTGTACAATGTGTATTTATATATATTTTCTCTTTTTTAAATGTCATTTACTTACTCATAGTTGTTGTTATCAAATATACTATCCTTGTAATTAGGTTTAATAAGCCAGTTTGTATATCGTACAATAAATAAACAAAATAAAATAAAGGTATTTAAAAAGGAAATCTAAATACATTTTACGATTTGGAGACACACTTTATAAGTTTATTTCTGATAACAAACAAACAAGGAAAACCTAAATCCATAGATAGTGACTTAGTTTTCTCCATTCGAGATTATCAGACAGATATTTCAGGAAAATCGAATAATAAATAAAAATATATTAAAGAAAAAGTCACTCTTTTGACCTGTTATTTTACATGCGAGCAGGCGGACCTCTAGGGAGATTTATGTATCTGATTTGAATGCGTTCTTTGTTTTCTTGTCCCTTAAAGCTGTGCTGTGCTTCGGACAAGGCATAAAGCATATTCTTTCAGGGCAGGTATATTTATTTGTAAAATAGATGTATTTTTCATTATGCGATTCTGATGTCAGAAGAAATTGAATTACTTTATGCATTGGGTATGAGAATCGCTCTCTAAAGACAAAAATTGAGGATGATTTCCCCTGAGAAACGAACCAATACTTTTTGGCGGTGGATCTGAGTTGTGTGGCTTTTGTCAAACGTGAACTGGCTGTTGTAGTATTGTACACGATTTCCAGTCTTTAACGTCTATTTAGAAACTTTCCCGGAATAATTTTCCCTGATTTAGTTTGTTATGTCGCCATTGAAAATTGAGCAATTCTGATATTTCTGTCCTAAAATATAAGTATTTTGGAACAACATTTTTTAGTGAATAAAAGAAAACAGTAATATTGGTGGAGTCAGTAGAGGCTGAAAATATACATTCTTTCGGAGGAATAATTATGGGAAGATTAGATTTTCCTAGTCTTTTGACTTTTACATAGCTTAAAATAAAAGGTTATAAACATATAATCGTGAGAGTAGAGGTCCTTAGCCGACATTGGGCCTCCCCCCACCACTTTATGTGACGTCACGACCTTGACCTTGAGTGACGTAAGCGTCCTTGAGCTACACACGCTCTTGTACCATATCACTTGACCTTGAAAAGGTACGTTTGTTAAGCACAAGTGGTTTGTGCCTTCGTGGCCTTGACCTTGAGTGACGTAAGCGTCCTTGAGCTACACACGCTCTTGTACCATATCACTTGACCTTGAAAAGGTACGTTTGTTAAGCACAAGTGGTTTGTGCCTTCACGGCCTTGACCTTGGTTGGTGTAAGCGACCCTGAGATGTAGACACTGCCCGATCTTGTGTTAGACTTGTACCACATCGCTTGACCTCGAAAAGCACGTTTGTCAAGGATAAAATGTGTTGTGACGTAGCAGCACGTTGCCATAAAAGAGAATACGTTGTAAGAGCAAACTCATATTTAGTCTGATTCGGTTACAGTTAATAAGTTGGTAGTGTTGTGATCTTAAGTATTTCAAGTAAGAAAAATTTTGTAATATAATTAGTTGGCATTCTTTCACTGTATACAATTGTTTAAATATGAATACCAATATCAATTTATCAGTTCTTAATGAACGTATCATTGAAGACACGGAGGTTTTAGAATTAAAACCTATTTCATCATTAACCTTAAATAAAGTTTACATCATAAAGAAAATGATGATGCTTAATACACGGTTTGGTAAATCGATTTTAGTAAATTTGTTTGACGAAGATACAAATACTACTTTTAAATCATTTTTACCTAAACGTATTGCAGAACTTGTAAGTGCATTTATGGATGAAATAAATTCATCTAACGGTAAATACGCGTTGATGTATTTAGGACAGAGTTTTCCCATATATGCCGGTGCCAAATCGAGGTCACTATTAAAATTCAAACTTATTGATTAAATATATCAGAAAATATGTAAACGTTTTAAAATATTATCTAGTTAGTAAATAGGGTATAGTGAAAGAATGGTTGCGGTAGAAGTATTACAAAATATAATCTCATTTTAGATCACTCATTAGCTCATATCGAATCAGGCATAGTTGTAGTAGGTTCTTGTCACCATAGACTTGTACCACAAGTATTTAGTTTCTATTTATTTACTTTTCATCAGTAGCACCCATGTAAGTAATTTTATAATTTCTCTTTTATATTTTTTCTAAATTTATTTATTTAATTTCCAGCTTTACCACAACCAACAAATATGTGGATGCAATATTCGGCACAAAAGTGGACAAGGGCGGAAGACATTGATTCGGCCATTGAAAAACTGTCTTGTCAACTGAGTGATCTAAGTATGGATTCTCTGCATGCTATAAACTATGATCTAAATTTCTGCTTCGATGCTGAACAAGTTGAACGTCTTAAGGAGGATTCTGAAATGTATAATACTGGTGCTAACCTGTGTGGCAAATATTCCTGCGGTATTTTAAATTTAGAACAATTTTGTGAGCAAATGGTACAAATAGATTTAAAACGTTTTCTATATGATATAGAAAAATATCTACCTAAAAAAATTATTGAAAAATATCAACTCGACCAATCTGATGAAGAAGCTGTAGACAACTCAATTAGTAGTTAATCAATTATTGTTTTTTTTTTCATTTTGAGGTGAATATGTATAGTAATTAGAATTACACAACTATTGTAAAATTGTAATTGATGATGTACATTAAAATGCAATATTGAACTATATTTTATTGTGAGGATAAATATGAAATAAATGAAACACATTACTAGATTATATTTTTTATTTCCCTATTTCTTGGCTACATATCTAAAAAATGTGTTATTAATACTAAATATGAATAAACTTAAAGATATTTATTCAAATTTTATATCTAAATCTACAATACATTTATTAAGATAGTGAACATTTGCAAGAGCACAATGACTATTGTTGGGCTGAATATGCTCCATACATCTTGGTACACTCAAAGATTTGAGACTAGGTATGCAGGGGGAGCAGTCATCTAGGTCTATGATTTTATTCCATCTTAGATGATGCAGTAGAATGTTTTTCTTTAGTCTGCCTTTGCATAAAATTATAACATCCTGTGGTGATACATTACATCCATAATTATTAGCTGTATTTTGACAAAGCCGTAGAAGTATCATCGGAAATTCTGACAGTTGAATATATCCATCACTCCATTTTACACCGCCATGATAGTAGTTCTGTAGCCATCGATATTGATTCTGTTCACCTCGGGTTAGTGATGAAAAAGGATATGGTGGCTTGAAAAAGTAATGTGCTTGCTGGTTAGTGTTACAGCACACCACAGCCAATTCTTTTACTGTAAACACATTCTCTTTATATTGAAATCCTTGTAAGTCAATAATCAAAGTAGGAAATTCGTTGCTTAATGATGACATCATAAAAGAAAGTTTTATTTAGCGCCGGCAATTCCAGACTGAACTGAACCATCCAGTGCACTATATCTTAAATATGTATCGTGAAGTATAAGCGCATATACACGAGTTTGTGCAGGAAACTTCGTCTTTCGTGTTTCAAATTCTATTTTTATGTCTACAGTGGATGATTTAATTGCATCCGGTTGGCAGGAGCAATCTATGACAAATAATGGGGATTTTCTGAATTCTCCCAGATCCATCAATGGTTCAGCCATATCTCTATCATAGTAACTACGTTGAAAGTTCTCGTATGCATAGTATGCTGCGGAGTCGAGTTTCTTATCGAAATCCAAATTCCAACGCTCATATGGAAATACTTCAGAGTTCAGATATAGTCGAATATTATTAATATCTGCAGATATAAACTGTGTGACGTCCTTGGTTCTATCATTGGAATTGCCATTGTTTTGAAATCCGATAATGATATATCGAGGTCTCTCAAGGCTGCTAGTGGTTTTAACAGCCCATATGTCAGACGATGTATCACGCAAAGTAGGTAGCTCATATAGATCCCACATGCGGTAAGCCACCTTCACTATGGCATAATTACCACCCTTATTAATTCTATTTAATAGTTTAAGCTTTTGTTTATCTTCAGGCACAATATGTTTTATCTTCCACTCAATTTTGCTAATTTCTAGATCTGCATCAACTTCACCAATGTAACTATCTTTAAAAGATCGAGCTATGATTAAAATTAATTCCTGCTTTGCATTTATAACACCTTTTGTGTAATCTTCTGCAAAACCCATGATGTATTTAAGAGGCAGCCTACCACTGAATACGTGACTGGTAGTATCTAAAATGTCTTGCTTCTCTGCGGTCAGACCCCAACCTGCAGTTAAAAGTGATCGGAGATGTGTTTGTCCATATGATACCATAGTCTTCATTGTGGTAGTGATACCAGGCTTCCTAACGACAGCCACTTGTTCATCACCCATTTCATATCTGATTTCATCGAAGAGAAAAGCTAGTGTGTTATTGGATAAATAACACCGCTTGGTAAGATCACTTGGAGTAAATTTTCCTTCTATATAAATATAACTCTCTGCAATGTCGAGTATAAGGTCTTGAAAATTGACAGGAATGCGTATTTCATCCGAGTTATTATAATACGGTGATCCGTATGGTTTATACGTATGCTCATGTAAACTGGCAAGTGATTTATCAAACACGGGCTCGTCGAACACTTCAAGTTTTTCACTAGATGTAAAAGCTGCCATTGTTATTTAATTTTCTCTCAGTTTTAATCCAATAGATTGAAGAAATGCACGGTCCTTAGCCGACAACCTATGTCTTAACTGTTTAAGAGGTATACGCTGAATGAATTGGTTTCTACAATCACTCTTCTTTTTATCGTTAAACATTTTATATTGGCAATGTGCCAATCGTTTCTGATTATATCGAAAGCCCATTTTTGCTCGAAATATTAAAATTGTTTCAATTCTAGCTTCACAATAATCTTTTCACCTCGAAAGTTAATTAAATCTCCATTGTCATCCAATATGTGCAGGGTAATGTTGTCGATAAACTGACGTCCTTCAGGTCTAACAGGTAAATATATGATGTTAGCTGGCTCCTTGGTAAGTTTATATCCAGGTTCAACATCAATATCAAACTCGAAGAGTGTGTGGGATTTTAGGGCATTCAGATACGCTCCGGAAATAATGTTGCAATTCACACGTACCATTCTTACTTTCATAATATCAACAGGCAGTGTTGATTCATGGCTCTGGTTTGGATGTAAGTATGTTGGTTCAAATCCCAACAAACTGCCAATCGAGTTTCCTTGTGAAAAGTCAATTCCATATTTTGACCAAATTTCACACTTCAGCGTATTGTTGTTTGCTCGTAGCCGGAATAATTTCTCTTTTTCTTCCTCTGTATCAGCTGGTATAGCTTTCAGTATTGCTCGATATATTTCATCAATTTCATAGGCTCCATATGGTATATGCTTGTATACAAGGGGTAGTTTTGGACGCTCTCTATAACAAAAACGATTGTTTGTCTCGTCTACATTAAATATAGAGTTGTATGAATAAAATCCAATTAATCCCAGTCCATATCGACTACCCATATCTAGTTCAATGGGTGGATAAAATTCTGCACTGAGCACGCTTGAGCGGCTTGATAAAGTGAAGGTGTGTGACATGACTGATGTTTTTGGAGATTGCTGCATGAATTTATTGTGATTTACAGCAATTGTTGTGGATTAATCTTCTTTTTTTGAAGGGTGATGGAGATACATTTATGTCATTATTTGACACCACGTTCACCTCGTGCACTTTACAGTAGCAGCAAAATATTTTTCGAGGTGGTGAGCCATCATTAACATCGATATTATTTTCATCATTAGAATAATGTTCTTGACAGTACTGATATTTTAAAATGTCAATATCATCCTGAAGATGTCTGGGTAACTTATCCCACACTAACGCAATTTCATTAGGGGCACATGCAATCATTACCTCTTTAGGTATATCTGAAAGTTGCTGTTTACTCATCTTCAATAAGCTGCGTAGTCTAGAGAAAGCAATCAATGAGTGGCCCATCCGTTTAATTGCTTCTCGATCCATTGATGGTGTTACAGATTCCATTTGAAAAGTTTTTATTTAATTTTTTGAGGAAAGAAACTTTAAGCACAAATGACCACACCACACTGTGTTAAAATTTTGTTGGCGCTCATAATTATAGTAGATTTTATTTGTAGACATTGAACCGTTGCGCAAGTACTGGACTAATTCTCTTGGCGGGGGTAAATCGCCAAAACTATCGAAATATGTGACTAAACTGCCACGTTTTTTATATGCCACCCAGTGTGTTCCAGGGCCATCTATACTATCCAAATTTATGATGGAGGATTCATTATGATGTGGTCCAGAATTTGGTAGATTGTCACGCATAAATATACCTCGAAAATATGGTACCTTCATCTTCTCAGCATAATATTTAAGATCGATGTCGGTGAGAGGTTTTCGAGGTAGGGTGTCTAGTAGTTTTTTGAACTTTGTGGTTTTAAATAAAGACCCAGACCTTTACGATACGGTTTCAAATATAATCCTTTGCCACTTTTTCCTAGAGCAATCGCTTCCATGTGTCTATTATGACGATTTTTTTCGGCCAATTCCTCTCTACTTGTTTTAACATCATTTACAGCTTTAGCTATACCAGCTGCACTTCCAGCCAAACTACCTAACGCTGATAATCCTGCAAAAATAGGTATTAAAGGTAGAATTCCACCAACTTTCGGAATCGGTATTATGCGAGGTGTACGAATATTGCGTTTTCCACCAGCCGCCCTCATGTGACGCCGTGCTGCTTGAAGCGCCATTTGAGCAATTTTTTTTGTATCATTAGCAATAGACCGCTTGCCACCGACCTTACGTAGATCATCACGTACCTTGCGCACTATTCCAGCACCGAACGCTACATTTTTAACGTTCTTCCTGTTTTTATTCTTCTTTTTAATTATATTTTTTCTTTTTGTAGTACGAGATGTTGACCTACATCCCATACCGAGACGTTGTTTCCCCTTCATTATGGTAGTAACTAACCACGCTGCAGCCTTTTCTTTTATACCTGCGTCTTTGGATTTAACTCGTTTCCAAGCAGCTTGTTCAAGCTGATAGTCTGCTTTGTGTCGGGCAGCTAAATCGTTCGTGTTTTGATCGTATGCAATATCGTGTTGCTTGCACGCAGAATCCAACTTATTTATACCTGGATCACCTCGCGCTAATCTTTTTTGTAATTTAGTACCGGGGCCGCAGTACTGATAACCTCCCGGTAAATGCAGTTCAAATGGAAGCTTATTTATTAAGGAATTTACTACCCCTCTACCAGCCTTTAAACAATGGCGGTTTTTACTTGTGTGCTGTTTGACTGACAACATTTAAATAACAATTGTAATGCATACATCTATTTATATAGTCTTCAACCGTGCTACAATGCGTATTGTAAAGCAGAGACAGAAGTTTGCTGTAGACAATTTAGACGAAAAAGTTGGAGGTGGGTTACAAGTCGAATCGCGCCATGGACCATTACTTCCCACAACTATTCGTGGACTATTAATCGGCCCAAGTGCCTGTGGAAAGACAAATTTACTTATATCTCTGCTTACTCACCCCCTTGGACTTCGTTTTGCAAACATTTACTTATATTCAAAGTCTCTATATCAACCCAAGTACGAGTATTTGCGCAAGATATTAGAACCTATTAAGGGACTGGGATTTTACACCTTCAGTAATAATGCAGATATAGTGGAGCCATCCGATGCTAAACCTAATTCTATATTTATATTTGATGATGTTATATGTGAAAAACAAGATGTAATTCGTGCGTTTTTCTCAATGGGTCGCCATAGAAATGTAGATTGTTTTTATTTGGCACAAACATATTCTCGCGTGCCAAAGCAGTTAGTGAGGGATAACGCAAATTTTATAGCATTGTTCAAGCAGGATGACATGAATTTACATCACATTTTCTCTGATCATGTCTCACCAGACGTATCTTTTAAGTTATTTCAAGAAATGTGTGCAGAATGTTGGAAAGAAAGATATGGGTTTCTTGTAATTGACAAAGATAGAGAAGTAAATGAGGGAAGATACAGGAAAGGACTTGATAGTTTCATATATCCATAAGGAATTGTAATTAGGACTTCAATCGATCTGCAGACAGCGTCGGTATTACATCGACGAAATTAAGCAGAAAGCTAATATGGATAGAGATGTGGGAGCTGAAATAAGTCTGAAACGTCAATTAGTTGAGGCTACCGACTCCGTACGTAAGAAATTCAATTCTCTCAAGAATAGAGATGCTGAGAATAAATTAACGCTGGAGAAGATATATGAACCTATAACCACACCTTTAAAAGTCTTATCATCCGCTTCAAAGGTAAAATCACAAAACAATGTGCCAACGCACACGCAAAAGCCAACACAAACACCATGGGGTGCAAGAGCTAGTACCAGTGTATTTAAAGCTACATCTGAAACTAGTGATGATGATGAGAATAATGCAAGTCAAGCATATTTTATGGAAACGCCACCAAGATCATCGTTAATGAGTACCCCAGGTTCAGAAAGTATCCTTAGCAGTGCAGAAAAGGGTGATGTGATCAAACAACATGTAGAAAATTTAAAGTCTGGTAATCATAAATATGATACTATATACGGTGTGCGTCTAGATCCCAACACAGATAAACTACTAATGGGTAATAGCGAAATACGCTTTTCTGATGGAAATATCACCTTGTGGTATGGTAATAAGCGAGTGGGAAAGTATCCTGGCAGTTCTAAGTTGTATGATGTAATATTTATGAAACATCCATCAGTTCTACGTAGTGATGAGACTTTTACTGGAGATGAAGAGCGTGAAATATATCGGCAAATATTAAATAAAACAAAAGCACCGTATAACCGTTATGATATAAGTCTGGGTTTGAATGAAAAGAAATGGAAGAAATTCAGTCAAATTATAAAACCACTGTTATCTCCTACAGTAATGACAAGATCTAGAAAAGGTTCGGGTATGCCTATTAAGAAATTATACAATAGTAGAGGTGTGGATTATGTTTATTGGAATAAACCGAAAGAGTTGGTAGATCGTCTACGTCTGCTGTATAGTTCAAAAATGGCAGGTAACAGTGGTGTTAACAATGAAATAGTTAGTTTGTTGGAGGAAATGAGAGAAGAAAAAATAATCTTTTAGCGAAATTAAATTTAATTCCAGTAAGGAGTGTCCAACGTAGGAAGAAATAATTTAAATAAAAAAAAGAAAAATTGATTTTATTAAATTTCCCTGTGAATATATCTAATTGGGAAGTATAATATATTGTGAAATACTTAAATCAGATCAGATGTAATCAGAAATGCTACCTGTTCACAACACAATTGACAAGTTTGGACGTAGAAGAGGCGGCGCTAATAAATCATTAGTCGTACGCGGTCCACCAGGTCTTGGCTTTAACCTCACCACAGATAATCACTTTGATATCCAGAATAAACGTTTAAAGAACATTGGAGAACCAGTAGATAGTAAGGATGGTGTAACACGTAACTATGTTGAAAATCGCTTTGCTACATTCTTTGCAGAAATCCACAAGGCTATGGATGAGATCAGTGATTTAATTATTGCAGCAATGAAAAAGTATGTCGATAGTCAAGCTGACTTAAGTAGTGGAGCTATGAAAAAGTATGTTAATGAGCAAATGCATAAAGTTAATGATCAAGCTGGCTTAGTTAGTGGTGCTGTGAGAAAGTATGTTGATGATCAAATGCAAAGAAAAAAAGGAGAAGTTATTACAGCAATGAAAAAGTATGTTAATGAACAAATACAAAAAGATACTGACAAAAAACATAAAGAAGTTGAAAATGCAGTTACTCTAAACACTAAACAGATTAATAATTTAATTGAGAAACTTGTTAAATTAGAAGAATTAACTTATTAGAAATTAGTCTATTGGCAAACATCTACCAGTTAGGTGTATCCTCCCCATTGGAATCAAGAAGTTATCATGGAAATTAGTAGTACAAAAAGGGGCATTGTGGAGGAGCTGCACAGATTACCCCGTAAAAATTTCCGTAGAAGAAGAACAATCATCAAGGGTTACGGTGATTTATGGCAAATTGATTTGGCTGAAATGCAGCCATATGCTAATGAGAATAAAGGTTATCGATATATTCTCGTAGTGATTGACTGCTACTCAAAATATGTGTGGACAAGACCTTTAAGAAATAAAACGGCAATTGAAATTACGAAGGGGATGAGGAGCATTTTGCAAAAATCAAACTACTCACCTAAGAATATTCAAAGCGACCAGGGTACCGAATTCTACAACAAACACTTTTCCACGTTAATGAAACAACATTCCATTAATCATTACTCGACGTATAGTACAAAGAAAGCAGCAGTTGTGGAGAGAGTGATACGGACATTAAAAAATTGGTTATATAAAGAATTCTCAGCTAGAGGTAAATACAAATGGTTCGACATTCTAGCCAACGTTACAAATATGTACAATAACAAAGTACATCGCACGATTGGTATGAAGCCTGCTGATGTAAAACCATCCACAAAATTGAGTGCTTATGATAATATTAGGATTGCTTTAAAACCTAAGTTTCATGTTGGTGACGTAGTTCGAATAAGTGCATACAAAGGTGTATTTGAAAAAGGTTTTACAGTCAATTTTTCAACTGAACTTTTTAAAATTGTAAAAATAAACATAACTAACCCAACAACTTATCAGCTTCAAGATATGTATGGCCAACCAATTAAAGGATGTTTTTATGAAATGGAGTTACAAAAAACTAAATATCCCGATGTATATCTAGTGGAGAAGGTGTTAAGGAAAAAAGGAAACAGAATATTTGTTAAATGGATGGGGCTTTCCAAAGAACACAACTCTTGGATTGACAAAATGGACGTTGTGTAGTTTATTAAATATTAAACATTGTAAAATATGCATAATCAATTATATATTTACTTGTGTATCAGTAGTATAGTAATAAAATATGTATACGACATTAATGTGTTTTATTTAAATGTCTAAAATTCATTATTTTCTTTATTTCACTGTAACATTATTTACATTTTATATATCAGTAAGTTAATAGAAGAAAAAAAAACAAATTTATTTAAATATATTTTATTCCCAAAATATAAATTATTCTAATTCCAAATACAATAAAGAAAGAAATTTTACATCTTCATAAAATTCCATGCCTTAATTCCATGAATTAATCTCATGCCTTAACAACTGGATTTCTTGATTAAAACACCAACATTTTCTTTCGTGATGCACAAAACTCCCATAAAAATGACCAACATTCTCGCACAATATTTTATCGTCTCTACACATCCTACACACATTGTTCCAACAATCGTCTTTATACCTATCACAAGAGAGACACCGCTGCCTTAATGGATGGTCCACCTTGCACACATCACAAACATCTCTGCTTACTCCGAAATTTGTGCGAGTTAACAGCTGCAGACACTTGCGGCATTCATTTTCTTGGCGTTCGCCTGCATCTCTTCCTTGAACCCCTTGGCTTTTCTTAATTGGCACAGGATTCGCCTCTCTACATTTTCTACACAATCCCGTACATGAATTCATGTACTCCTTCGGCCAGGACACATAACAATTATGACACACAATTTGGTTATACGTACTATATGGGTATGCGGCAATGGTTGGTTTGGATTCCCACTCTTTTGGAAAAGGCATTTTAACACTTGTTAATACTTTATAGTATATGCAGTACGAAAGCAGAAAAATAACTGTGCTCCTCTTCGTATTCATTCGCATTTAATAGATGTTGAGGGTGCTGACGTCATTCAAGGCCAAGGTCGCCGGCTGCATATAAGCGAGGAGGAGACGTGATATGATTCAGTTGATTTTCAGCACTTCAACAGATTTATTCGTTTACGTTTACCCTTACACTTTTTTAATTAACAATGGCTGCTGTACCAAATTTTATGGTTGATGCACCCAGGGGATGTGCCAACCTGCAGTTTTTGGATTGGTTGGCAGAGCTGGACCTCATCAATAATATGTGGAGCGACGATGAGGGTGATGCAGATGCGCCTGGTGTCGAAGGCGATGTCGATGTCGACGCTGTTGATGCCGAAGGGGAAGTTGCTGGAGCCAACGAGGGTGTTCTCGCAGGAGACGAGGAAGACGATGATGTTATCGTACTTGAAGGGGGACCTGCTGATTCTGACGACGATGGCATCGTTGCAGATGCCTCAGATGAAGAGGATGAGGTGGAGTTCAAGGACAAGTATCTCCTAAGAGGACACCCCGGGGGTGAGATATTCTGCACCACTATGACGTATGTGGCTGTGGATACAAGAGGTGGTGCAGAATATAATATGTGCTACGAGTGTTACATGGGCTACCAGCGACGTGTCGACATAGCATGGCATCGGCATGTCGATTACCACGCTACAACACGTCTGACGGACGCGGAGAGAGATTATTGCAAATGTTGCAGAGATCCGCTGCACCAAATGAGACCAGTGGAAATCTGCAACATTTGCAATAATAACAAGAAACAGAAATTGTAAATAGTTTAGTATTGTAATTGTAAATATGTAAATAGTTTAGTTTAAGTAAATTTATATATTAGTCCTTAGGTAAATTTAAGTTCAGTTTGTAAATAATTTTATATATATTATTCTTTTTGTAAATAAATGTCTATTTTATGAAAATGTTTGTTTTTTACTTTATATTTTAAGAGCAAAATAAAGTGGGGGTAAATCGACTTAATAGTAGGAAATAGTATAGTCTTCTTCATTTGAGTTTCTGCATTTAATATGGACACAAACCAAGATCCAACCATATCCTCTACCAGTGATTTGATGTTATCGAATGTTGTACCATTGGTATGGTGCGAAGTAGTAAGATATCAAGATCCTGAAACCGGTGAGTGGTGTTCATATTTATCGTGGGTTACAGAGGAGCCACCGGGTCCGGCCGACAGCACTACAAATGGATACCGCGAAACGTCCTCAGAAGCAGTATCCTCTGAAAGTTCACCGTCTGTATCCGATGCAGAAACGGATTAAACTGTCTATCTACAAGGCTTGTTTATGTTGGTTGTGGTGGAGTGGGGGTGTGCTTATATGAGAAACTCCTCACCGTTTGGTCCTCAGTTAAACTGCATAGCTGGAAGAGAAATGGCTTCCCAAGAAAATGTTGTGAGTTCCAGCGAATCCACTGAAACAGCATTGTCTTTCTGGGAGTACGACGTTAGAGTTGCGCACTCCTACGATGGGAATGGTCCTGATAGCAGCAGCTGGGTGGTGTTAGTGTCCCACCACGAAGATCTGGGGCATCAAGAAGATCCAGATAGTGGTAGCTGGTCCATGGAGGCCGAGCCGCCTAGCAGATCTGCTTCTCCATCGGCTTGGTCTGTCGATACATTGCCAATGGGTGGCAGCGACTCCGAGGAAGAACCGCCCAGCAGACCCTCTTCGCCATCGGCTTGGTCTGTAGATACAGTGCCAATGGATGACAGCGACTCAGATTAACATATTTTTAGTTTATTTTTATATTGTTTATTTATATTTTTATATTTTATTTATATTAGTTATGTAAGAAATAAAATATCAGTATTTTGAATTTTTTTTTTTTTTTATTTACAAATAATAATACATACAGTTCAGTAAATTGTTGAAGTTCAGTATACTGTAAATAATATATCTTACACATATATACCTATATTTATACAGGTCATTAAAAAGACAAAATTTCCTCAAGGTTACGCAGGAGAATGCGTTATTTGACTAAAAATTACAAAATTTTCGCCGCTACGCGGCCTCGTGGCGCGAAAGTCAGCTATGCTGTCTTTCTGACTTACGCGCCTCTCGCCCGCTTGCGGCTAACATCATGTTGATTGTGGTTTGACTTTATTCATATTTATTCAATAAGAAATATACCCGTTCTAATATTATAAAGCTTTAAACTGTAACATCCCTAAGTATTATTATAAAAATTTAAAAATGCATATTTAAAATTATTGATGTTAGCCGCAAGCGGGCGAGAGGCGCGTAAGTCAGAAAGACAGCATAGCTGACTTTCGCGCCACGAGGCCGCGTAGCGGCGAAAATTTTGTAATTTTTAGTCAAATAACGCATTCTCCTGCGTAACCTTGAGGAAATTTTGTCTTTTTAATGACCTGTATAAATATAGGTATATATGTGTATATATGCCTAGGTTTCTTAACCTAACTTTATACATTTAATTTAAATAAAACAAAAAAAAAACAGATATTGCAGAATTATTTATTACATAAAATTTTTATAAAGAAAATGAAAAAAAAGAATTATAATATACATACAAATAACTACTCTAATAATACCAAAGACTTAAAACTATTTCTTTTTTTTTTTTTTTTTTAATTCACTTAGAAACTATCCTAAAATTACAATACTAAAAATATGCTTAAAATTATCCTACCCGATTTCATACACAAACTCACACGCGGGGAAAAAATTGAATATTTGATGAACAAAAGTCTCATCAGATATTCAAGATTTTCTCAATCTCCCTCAATCTCTTTTTAATTCGCTCGTCGGCGATCCTGCGATTTTCTACCTCTCTCAGTATGGTATTACCCCGCTCTATCATATCTCGAGCAGAGGTAATCAATCGCGCATCGCCTTGTCGAGCCGCCATTGTTTCCGCTGCCTCTCTTTTAAGTTTCGCGTACAGATTAGCGAAACTGTTAACGATACTCCTATCGTCGGCTTGAGAAAAAATCTCCGGTTCTGAATCGGAATCATTCCGATTCACAACCGGAATACTCTTACGAATTTCCGGTCTCAACGGTTTAGAACAAGTGGCTTGTTCTAAACCGTTGCTATCGGTAAGTTTACGAGGCACAGTCATCTCTTTCACACCCGACTTTTTTGGAGCAGTTTTATTTACCAGCCCTTTGCCTTTGTTTGATATGTCAAATTTTACATTTTTAGGATTATCTTTAATAGGACTTAGAAGGGCTGGTACAGACTTATTCTCATTTAAAATGTTGCGTAGAATTGAATTATCATCGACCTTCTTAGATTTCCCTACCAGCGTCCTTTTGTTGCTGGATTTTTTAGAGGCCAAGGATTTCGCCTTGACCACTAAACCAGCCTTCGTAGGTAGAGAAGTCTTTGAAAGGCTTGACTGTGCATCGTCAACTTTATTCTTCGATGACGAAGATGCTGATTTAATTTTCTTGGGTTTCGAGCAAGGTTCAAAATCAGAATCATCATCATCATCATCGATGAATACCTTCTTCGTAACAGTAGGCGAAGATCGAGCGAGATTTTTTTTCGGCACACTCAACTCACCCTGACACGCTGCAGTCGTACCGACGCCGACATTGCTGCTCCCTGGTTGACCTTTCTTGACAGACTGAGGCGTATTTTCAACTTCATCCAGGAGACGCAAAAAAGCTGGGTCGATGTTGTTAAGGTCTTCCTCGGTAAGATACATATCCGTCTGAAAAGAAAATATTATTTAGATATTAAGCATTTCACAACTTACACACTTTCTGTTTTAATTAAAATAAGAAATTACCTGGATGTCACCAAAGTCATTGCTAGCCATCGGTAGCCGTTGTGAGCCGCCGCCATTATTGCGCGTGGGTAACACAATATCATCCTGCGATGGTCGGTAGTTGGCTACGAATGCCATCGCCGTCAGGGTATTCACAATTGGTGATGGAGACCTTCTGGCACCTTCCATTTCTAATTTTTAGAGATAAATTTCCACAGAGGAATACAAAACTTAAAGAATTAGAGCTTTAAAAGCACGAACACGTCTGATCGACTTAAAAGTTGAAGATGAAAAGAACTTCCTCCTCGGCATCAGTGACGCTAACGTGAGGAATTCACCCCACCAACTCCCCTACTCCACACCTCACCCTTATTCTCATTGGTTGTAAATTAATCCCACTCTTCACCCCACTCTTATTTTTTATTGGTTGAAATTAACCACTGCTGGAGCAAATGGCTAGATGCAGTAGCAGTACAACTAAATAGTGAATAGCTTTACATTATCTGACTACCATTTATTTTGAGAGAACTCATATATTAAGAAAAACACAACAATTTATATACAAATTTTATTAACGAATAATAAGAGAATACATACATTTGTTACAATTATTGACTACTTTCTGATTAAGTAAAATATTGGGATGAATTTTCCAGTTTTGTATTATGTTTGCCGATCTTTGCCTTAAGTATTAAAAGCATGATTAGACTGACTTAACTCTGCTATTGCTGCAAGTAAAGCATCTAAATTATCATTGTTTTTTTCAACACCTCGTTCGAGACTATTTACGGCTGATATTAACCAATCAAAGTTTTGCTTTGGCTCACTTTGAAAGAATCTTATATCAGAATGTCCCCAGGGGAGCGTCTTTGAAGTATTTGGGATAATGAAACGCTTGTCGTCATGATGAGAAAGAGCTACTTTATTCTGCATCTCTGTAAAAATATCATGTAAATGACTTCTAAATGTGTTCATTTTTCGAAATATTAAACCCCCTTGTTCAACGACTTTCTTGTAGTCGTCTACCGTCAATTCTTTTTTAATCACCGACTTCTTTACACCTTTGGCTTTCTTTAGCTCATTACGAACTGATTGCACGTAATAAGCTTTTGCACCCGTACCATAAAAGCTAATAATAGGATCCTCAGGGAACTCATCTTTCATATTTCCGAGCACTGATGGATTTTTTGGAATATTAAATTTATTTCCTTCATTATAATTAGACGTATCAAATTTTTCGGGATTTTGTACAATAAAGTCGTAAAAATTGTCGGTAAAAATTTTAATAATTAGCGAATCTGTGTCCATATACAACAACGAAGAATCATGACCGAATTTACTTTTAATAACATCATAAAAAAAGTCATACATAACCGTCTTCGACAATTCAAGTATACAAAAGCCCACGTAAATTGGTTTGTTATACAGTACCTTCAATTTACCCATTTCAATTGCTACAAAATCTTCGGAGAAAATTGTGCATGACTTAAAATTTGGACGAGCTATTAGTGTATTTGCACCTATAGTTTTTCTTTGATTACTCCAGTGAGTAACTAACTTAATATCTTTTCTGTTATCGACATTTTCCATTGTCTTACCAAAAACCGCATTATTCATTAACTTATACTGATCTTTTTCAAATTTATTGGTTGCTTTATTTCGCATTTCTGTATTCAAATCGATATATTTTTTTAACCAAGGTGACTGATTGAATTTAAGCACTCTATGCGTTTTTAATACCATTAAACCATTTCTAATGGCTTGTTTCAAGTTTCTGTAGTGTACAACATATCTCTTTTTATCATTCAAATTTGGAATTAATTTCGATGATTTTGATTTTGATTCAGGCGGTATAACGTTTTCCACTAAGAATGGCAAGTCTGAGTGTAAATCGTGCAACTCTTCAGGGTAATGTATATCCACTTCAAAAATATACCCGCATGCACTTTGATCTGAAATATTGGTAACATCTAAATCGATAATTTCTCTTTCAGATAACCACTCAAATGTACCTGTAGGTATTACCTGAGACATACTGTGTCCATATAAATTCGTGGCGTCTAGATAAGTAATGAATGATGACGGCTCATTGGGATTGTAATTAGGAAGAAACTTATTATTCGCAATATGCTTCCTTTCTGAACACTGGCTTATTCCGCCACGTATACCCTTTTTAAAAAAGTGAATCATATCAATGTCTGTTAATAGTTCTAGTTCCACTCCTGTCAATTTTAACATAGCGTCCCAAGATAAACCTGGAGCTGTATAATATTGAGCTGGATCCAATTTATATTTATTCAGACAAATTTCGCGAAAATTTTCAAATACGTCACATAAAAGAAGCACATCTGATTTTAAATAGACATCTGAATAATCGCCCAAACTCTGACACTCAAACAACCTCCATACATTTTTAGCTCTTTCATAATCTTCATCTGATATATGTATTTCATTTAAGTTGTCATAGAATTCCTGCTTGGAAGGCAAATTTCTATTATTTAACTTCTCTAAACTATCCACAAAACTGTATGGAAACACACCTTTCCGTCGCATTAAATTAAATTTTACATTATCAGCAAAAAAGCTTCTAGTCATAACCATTTGGTTATCGGTTAAATTTTCTCCTAAATTTTGTAGTGATGCCGACATAAATTTGAAACTATCAATGAATCGTAATTTTAAAAATTTATTTTTCTTTTCTCCTTTGCTGTTAACATAATCATGCATATAAAGATGTTTTGTGAAAGATATATATTTTTCCTTGTTTTGTGGTATTACATCAATTTTGTCTTTATGAGAACATAACTCTTTCACAAATAGGTGTATATCATATCCGCTCATATTGTGAAATATAACCGGAATAAAATTTGGTATTTTATAATTTAAATTACAGATAGAATGAGCAGCACCGAATCTTATTTTACCAGTGACGTGGCAATGATCTTTCACTTTTACATCGCCTTCTTCGAAGGGTTTCTCACATATACCGCAAACAGTTGCGTTATTAAAATTTTCTCTCTCCGATGATGTCAGAGGAGTCATTGGAACTATATCTTTCAAATATGTATTATAAATTTCTCTTAAATCAGACTCTATACGCGATACAAAAACTTTAGCTGCATCGGATCCCCTGTATAGTTCAAACTTGGAAATGGAATTATCAAAAGAACATTTTATGAAATATGCAAAGGAATAGGGCTCATGTATGAAAGTTTTATTAGTGTAAGAGAATTCAGGGTTTGGCTCACATGTGTTTATTGGTTTCAGAATAGATTCAAAATCAGCATACACTACGAATGGTACTTGCATTTGCCTTTCAAAATTTTCAAATTTTAATATATTTTCCGGTACCTGTTTCCCATATTTATCAATCCGAAATTGTCTCGATGGTGTTGTTGTATAAATATGATTACAATCATTTTTCTGATGAAGCATTAACTGACGCTCATTACTAAAATACTGCAAGCATCCATCACAAAAATATTTTTTATGCTCGTGAGCAGAAATTTGATGTGAAACTAACCTAGATAAATTCTTTATCCAACAATAGTGAGTTTTGGCACAGTCTACCGTACAATGATGATCCTCATCACATTCCGCGGAAATTAATAACAAATTAACATGCATACGCAATTTCTTCTCAGAGTAACGCAAAGGTCCGACAACATCATACTTTACTCTATTATTCTCAAATTTCTTTTCTAAACCATATACATTAACCGATATATTATTCAATTCTTCAAATTTTGAAATATCCCGCAATTTAACTGGAAAATCCATACCTGTCAAATTTAAAACTCTTGAATAATGTGGATAAGATGACATGTCAGATGTTCGACCATTTGCAGGGTACAGCGCTGAAGTTACAGCCCAAGCAAAACAATACTGATCCTGGTTTTCTATATTCACTATGGCCCTTTTATTTTCTATGAACTTTGGTAGTTTGATGTATGATGAACCACCCAGTGGACTGTACTTATTTACATTTATTTCAATAAATTTTATTTGCACGAGGGCCCATCCTAAAAAATAATATGCAGTTATTAATCATTATTCTACACATCAATAGATATTTACATACCGGAATCACGTTCTTGGAACTCTGTAGTTTGTGTCACCATCATGTCCACAAAGGTATCGAGAAAGTTGCCTAAATCCATACTCTGGTCCAAAATCTTATTGGGGGTATTAAATGATTTCATTTCTGATATTTCTTGAGTTTGCAATATGTATTTGGCAAACGTCTCCATGTTTATTTTTACTGTTTTGTGAAGTAACAGCACTTCTTCTAATAAATTTAATATTTTAGGTCTAATTTCGTTGAAAAATATTATATAGTCTAATTTCTCATTTTCACTATGCACTCGGTAAGTTATAATTCTATATTTGAAAGCACTTCGAACAATTTCTACACCATCCATCAAAGGTACACATGAATTTGTTCTATGTTGCAATGTTCTTTTATGAGATTGCATCTGATTAGCTGTTAGAGTCACATTACAGCTGTTACACGTTTGCAAGCTTGTAGACGTTGAAGGGTTTGAATCCACTTTTGGCCGTTTTGCTGAAGGACCATCTTGATTTAAGTTTTTACATGCTTGCCTCTGATGGCGTCGCATATTATCACCTCGCGTAAAACTAGCACCACAAATACACGTATACATCTTTGCTACGTTACTACAGGAGTCTAACGTTCAGAATGATTACATGTTAACTCCTCTCACTCTTTTATAGCCAAGTGCTACTACGTCACAACACATTCTATCCTTGACAAACGTGCTTTTCGAGGTCGCAAGCCTAACACAAGATCGGGCAGTGTCTACATATTAGGATAGCTTACGCCGTCCAAGGTCAAGGCCACAGAGGCACAAAATGTGTGCTTGGCAAACGTACCTTTTCAAGGTCAAATGATATGATACAAGAGCGTGCACAGCCCAAGGACGCTTACGTCATCCAAGGTCAAGGTCATGACGTCACATAAAGTGGTGGGGGGAGGCCCAATGTCGGCTAAGGACCTCTACTCGTGAGGAAATTGTTTATTAATTATTTAAACAAAAAAAAAAGTTTTTATTTAACAAAATTATTATAAGTTGAGAAATTTAATTCAAATTGACATAAGCTGAAATAGATTATGATGTCAAAAAGTAATAATATAAAATGGTTGCTCCAATATGGCCAAGTTTTTGGTAAAAGTTTCATTAAAAATTACGTAACTCGATAAATTTCAAACAAAGGCTATAGCGGGATAAGAAGATGAAAATTGCCCCGCCTGGATTTTTATTTCGAATTGGTCATTCGAAAGAACATATTTAAAAACCTCTTCAGCCAAATTTTCAGCCCCTGGGTGCTAATAGGGTTCTCCTATCGTAAAAAACGTGTTTTTTCGAAAAAAATTTCTCCTGATCGACTGTCTGCTACAAAAAATCTAAAAAAATTCTTGGATGTGTGTTTTTGAGAAAGAACACACTCTGATTTTTCAGATTTTTCGGATCAAAACTGGGGCCAGGAAAAATATTTGAATTTTTCAATGATTTTTTAAGCAATGAAGGTCATATTTGGCTAACTTCTATATAACAATTTTTTGTGTACTTTTCCCGTACTTCCGAATGCCGGTGTCCGAATTACCATTTTCAGACCGGAACATGCTCAAAATTTGAATAAAACGTTTTTTCCGCATTTTAACCTCCCCACAACAAAATTGTGGGAGGTTACTAAAATTGGTCCAAAATCGAAAATCGAGATAACATCAAATCTTCACGTTTTGAGGTTCCACGAATCCAAAAAAGAGGTTTCTGAAAAATGTCTGTTTATGTATGTGTGTGTGTATGTGTGTATGTATGTTAGCACGATAGTGGCGAAACTAATAAACGGATTTGGATGAATCTTTGCATGAGGGTTTCCTTAGTGCTCAAGAAGATCTGAAAAGGTTTTGGTTGAGATCGGATTACGTTTAGTGCCGTTTTGGCGCAACACGTTGTTTATTTTATGATTACTAACAATTTGTAATCGAACCATCGAAAAGCAGTAAAAATTCCGATTTCAACGATATATCACACTTGCATCCTTTCGATTTGGTTTCCGCAAAAAAAATTAAAAAACAAAATAACACGCTTCTTGTGTAAGATATATTTTATAGTCTTACCTAACGTTCGATAGTCTAGTGTGTTAAAGCATGCAGACTGCCATACACGTTTTTTTTAAGAACGTCAAGCCAATTGTGTTGGTTGGGGACTTAAATTCCGCTGCTGGTCACTACAGGGTGTGTTTTAACCGCCTTCCATGTCACCTCAATGACCCTCTTAAGTCTAGTAGATCTAGATTTGTCTGAGTAAAGGAGGTGGGGCCCTACAGTTTATAGTGGAATCCGAACCACTTCTTGGGGAAAATTTCCAATGAAAAATTTTTTCGCTATGTGGGGCGCGAACCCACTTCACTAGGTACGCTCAGAGTGCAAGCTAGACGCGCCAACACACTGAGCTACCGACCCCCAAAGGGGTGCGCCACTTAAAACTCCCCAGACTTGTAACTTTTTTATTTTTGAAGCGAAGGCTGGGCACATCAAATTGCAGTCATTTTTAAAGCCTTTAAACATGCATACAAAGTGAATTAAAAAAAAAATTTGAAAAAATTTTAAAGAAGGGAAACCTAATTTCTTTAAATATTTTTTTACCTCACCTTGTATATGAAATGTGTTAATGTTTCCTTATAAAAGTTTTAATTAACTTCAATTTATGTTATTAAAAAAAAATTTAATTAAAAATTTTGCAATTTCTTATTATTTAGTACATTTTAAGTAATAAAGCTTGTTTTTAAAAATATTTATTTTTTTGTTTCTTGTTGCTGTTTTGTTACGTTGAGCATTGTTTGTGATACGTCTTTTACAAATAAAGCATAAAATTATTATTTACATTTTTTCAGTTATTTAAAATAAAATCAGTTTGGAATCGGAAGGTGTTCTTAATTTCTTTCTCTAAAACCAAAAATAATTTCGAATATGACGTATTAACATAAATTGAAGCTAATTAAAACCTTTATAAGAAAACATTAACGCAGTTCAGGTACAGGATGAGGTAAAAAAATATTCAAGGAAATTAAGTTTTCTTTCTTAATAATTAAAAAAAAAAAATTTTTTTCACTCTGTACACACGTTTAAATGCCTTAAAAATATCTACAATTTGATGTGCCCAACATGGTGGTCGCTTAAAAAATAAGAAAGTTACAAGCCTGGGGAGTTTTAAGTGGCGCACCCTGTATATATTTTGAAAATCTTTTTTTGAGAGGTGTCAGTTACTTTCGCACACGAAAGATTTTTTAACAGCTGTCAGATAAAATGCGTCTAAAAGTTGTTAGCTGGAGAACTGTCACTTTGGCACCTGTCAAAAAAATTTGTCACTAACTTTATTGGGGGGGGGGAATGTCACTTTGACAGTGAGCAACCAGTAATAATTCGAAGTCGGTAAGAGGTGGTGTGAAAATTACGTCAAAATTAGGGTTTTTATAACTCTGCTTTAAAAAACATTATAACATGTACCTTGACAAAAATTAAAGCTTATTACCGTAGCTTAAAATTTTCTTTTGGCAAATTTTGATATCTGGAAAATAAAAATGATCCAAGGAAAACAAAGTCAAAATTTTGATTTTTTACACAAAAATGTGCCCGTTTTTTGGTTCCAGTAAATTCCAAATTGAAAAAAGAAATCCCAAATCGTGTTTTTTGTTAGTCCTAACTCTTATGTATACGCTTAAGTTTTTTTGATCGTGATGGATGCATTATCTAAAAGATTTTTTATTTTGAGAATTTTTGAAAAAATGAATGAATTTTCTTGACTTTAAGGTTAAATAACGTAGCAGAGAAGCATCATAGCTGAATGTTACCACAGACAAAAAATTACGGCAACAAACTAAGGAAAATATTGTTTTTTTTTTTTTAATTTTTTTGATGAAGATAAAACCTTAGGAGATAGAAGTGTTTGAAGTTAACTCTTAACGTTTTTTTTAATTGACGCATTTAAGAGGAATATAGAAAAACTGACAAACTTTGTACTATTTTGACCTACCTGACGTTAAAGAGGATTACGAGAACTTCAAAATGTTTTTTCGGATGATTTTTAGCGTTTATTCCAAAAGAAGATATGACCGAAATAAAGAGCGCGCCCCATTTTAGCAAATTACGATATTGCTCATTTGGCGGTAAAATATCACACTATCTTCAATTATAAAGGAATAATCATTATTTTTATACTTTTTTGATATTCACGCATACTTCTTAAGTCGATGGACATTGCATGCATATATGTACTTGTGTAAATATGTGCAAAGATGAAAATAACTCAATCGTTGGTGAAAATGAGAATATTAAATTTAGGTTAAATCTTTATACAGGGTGTAATGCAACTTACCCGAAAAATTTTAACCATACATGCACCTTTAAATAAGAAGTCGATTTCTTAAAAAAAAATTAATAAAAATCCAACACAGAAAAAGATACACATTGTTAAAGTTACAAATTAATGGAAATGTTAAAATAACCTACTATTTAAAATTAAAATTTTTAATTTAATATTTTTTTTATTTTTTTTTTCATTTTTTTTAATACAGTTCTTCAATTAAGTAGAGTTCAATAAATTACAATTTTCATCAATTTTTAACTTCAACAATTTGTATCTTTTACTGTGTTGGACTTATTAAATTTTTTTTTAAGAAATCGACTTCTTATTAAAAGGTGCATGTATTGTTAAAATTTTTCGGGTAAGTTGCGTTACACCCTGTATAGTTAATAAAATTGAAAAACATGAATTATTGTGTTAGTCGTTTGCTACACCTTAACACAAAAACCCGATCCAAATTCATAATCAGTTACCCCAAAATCAGTAACCCCAAAATCAGTAACCTCAAAATCAGTAACCCCAAAATCAGTAACCCCAAAATCAGTAATATTACTTTCATTAATAAATTCCCAGTACTTCCCTTCTACTTATTTTTTAACTTTGGGGGTGTTTTTCACCCTTTTTGGGGTAAGAGTAATTAGTTTTCTTAATACGTCTCAAAATGTAGAAATCTGTCCTAATTTCTCAAAATAAACAAGAAATAACTAATAAGTCCATTTTACCCCTTCATATTGGCCATATTGAGGGTGCGTCATAAAATTTTTAATTTCTTACTCCACATTCATGATCAGCGATCCCAAAAACATAAATAATATAAGTTTCATTAATTTATTCTTACTAGTTAGTTAATTATTGATTTTTTGATTTTTACATCTATTCCTTTTTAACGTTTGAAGTTGATACCCTAAAGTTTAAGAATCCACAAAAATAAAAAAAATTCCAAGCCGCTATAGAATTAGTCCGAAGTTTGGGTGCTTTTTGATACCAAGTGTACTAAGAGTTTATGGAAACCATTAGATTGGCAGAGGGGGACCCACTACGTGGCCAGCCAAGTCACCAGATTTGAACCCTTGCGATTTTTGTACTTGGTTTATTTAAAAACCACTGTACCCTCTGTTCCAATTGACACTACTTTTGACGTACTTCTTAAAAAGTATAATATATTTTTTTCCTGTCAAAAGAATTATTTACTAAGTGAATTTTCACCGTAATTTTGAAAAAGTATAATATGTATTTCTCTTGACCAAAAATATAATTTTTTAACACATTTTTCCTATTACCAAAACATACTTTTACTCTTACGTCTTGGACATAAACATATTTTTCTAATTGAAAATTCGGTGCTTCTTCGAATTTTCACCTTGTTGTGCCTCACGTCTCTACGAACGTGTTTAAGTCCTTCTGTGCCAGTCTTCGGCGCTGACGCCTTAAATGTGGTCTGCTATGATCTAAAAGTATCTTCTGATTAAAATTTTCCTAAGTCGAACTTAGGTCGATTCTGGGAGGTTAACAATTACACCGGCAAAAAAATGATGACCAGACATGTCATTTTAAATATATTTTGGTGCGCTGAGTCCATATCTGATGATAAAAAAGCTCTAAAATCAATTTTTTTCCTACTCTCAATTTATTCCTTAAATATCCCATTATTTGAGGAATAATTTTTTTTTCCACGTGCCGATGTAATCTTCAGCGTTTCTAAATTAAAATCCCTCCCAAGTAACACTCATGGTACCAAATCCTTTCGGTTTCAGTTTTGCTACGAAGCCTTAGTTCCTGGAGTACACCCTGATACCAATATTGCTACTTTATTGGGTAAGGCTACTTTATATGGTTCTTTTAAAGTAACTGTTACCACACCGATACCATTTATTGGAACTGTAAACACCCAAAGTCAAAGCAACATTTGGGTAGTTACTGGAACTAGGCAGTATCATTTTATTGTTACTCTATAGTGGCAAAAACTATATAGTACCAGTGAATCAGTTACTGCCACCCACCAGTGCCACTAAGATGCCTAAATAAAGTAGCTGGGTATATAGGGAGGCAATCTAGGTTCCAGAATTGTTCCAGTGACCATCACTTGTAACTTTATAGTATCGTGGCATTTTAGTGGCAACAGTGGTAGCAAATTAGTTCCTGTTGGTACTTTACAGTTCCAAATTAGAATCTGATACTATAGAGTCACATCAGGATAGTTGCTATTGGGTCACCAAAGTCACAGATCTTTTAGAGGTAAAATGGGGTAGTTCCCTATACTTTATGGTGGAGGGCCTAACTTTATAGTACCCTCGTTAAAATAGGCCATTATTATTTGTTTTTAAAATTTTTAGAAAAAAAAAAATTGGTTTTAATATCTTATCATAAACTTTTACGAAAAATGATTTTGAAAGTATTCCAAATGTTTCCTTAATAATTAAATATTTAAATTTTTTAATCTTGCCTTTTTAAATTATTTTGTCAAAAAATTACAAAAATAGGTTATTTTGAGGGTGCCTTGAAATTTTATCATTTAATATGTCAACTTATGTCAAAAAAGTAACTTGCGTTTTAAAAAATGGCCAAAGAAGTACTTTAAACACGCGCCTAAAGTACGCATCTTTCTGGTATAATATTATTTCACTGCACTATTATTATAAAAGAAAAAAAACAAAGAGGTCGCTAAAAGATAAACACCATTTTAAAAAATGATAGTGGCAGTTACTAGGCAGCCACGTAGCTGTTACTAGACCGCCGAATCGCGGAGTAGTACCCGCTACTACCCCTATCCCTTATAGTAACTAAGCATAGTCACATCTATAAAGGACTACCCGAAACACTACCCGGCGATTAAAAATTTTTCTTCATTTTAGTGGCGGCTACGTAGCTGCTACCTAGCAGGGACGTGGCAGCCTATGGTAGCGGTCCACTTTATCGTGACTTTTATAGTCGCCGATACGTTCCCGCGACTTTATGTGTTACTTGGGATAGTTACTCTACTATTATGCGGTACTATGCAAGAGCAAATTTTGTGATCAGTTTTAGATTTTTCGTGAATAAATTCTTTGCAATCGAAGTTTGCTTTTATTTTTTTTGTGATTTTAGTGAAAATTTTTAGAACCACAAAATTTTTCTGATGCTCTTAATTTTCGATGTAAGAGTGTTTCGGTTGACACGGAATGTCGCATAAATGAAAAATAGAGAGTTAAAAATAGAAAGACGCTTATTAGCATATTTTTAGTATATTTAAATTTTAATTCTCTATAAAGAGCTGTATTAACGAATTTCAAAGCCAGGCTCAACATTAACCTGGCGGATAATTTAAATACGTAAAATAATAATTTTAGTAGACTTCGCTTTAAACGTTACTATGTACATATATAATAAATGCAGACAATTCAGGTAGTACGTATTACAATGTATAGTATTTTCAATACTGACTGTGCATATAGAAACTGCAACCGTATGCATTCATAATTTATAATAATATTTGTTCAATAATATAAGTTGCAGCTTGAGAAACTATTTATATAACGAGGGACTACCATTATTCATTGTCAATCAATATGTGACAGGATTCTGTATTATCAAGTGCATATGCTGAAGCCAATTTCCGATAACATTTTCTTGTTGACTGAAATCAATAATGGGGAATCCAGTGGACATAAAATCGTGTGGCTTAAACTTTCCCAAATATCCACCACGAAACTTATTTTTTTAACGAATTCTCGTTCACTCCTCTTTCATTTGTTCACGATACATAATATCCGCAAGGGCTTGATATTCAATTAATTGGACGAAGAAATATTCTTTATATAGGTATGCAAGCTGTGTTACTGGATCTGGGGATTTGTTAGTTTAGGCGTAGTCTACGTAAACATGTGGCAAAGAAACAGGTTTAAAGAATATAAGAGGAAAATAACTTAATAAGAGAATTATTCTTTTAATTTTTCGTAGATTACTTTTCTTCTGGTTGCAAAATTCTATGAAAAATATACCGGGTGTAACATGAACATGGTGCACCCACAATTTTGATGACTCAATATATTATTGCATTTTTGGATTCTACGTGATTTTCTGAATCTAACGATACCACATAATAGTAAAGGAGCTCGTGACAAAAAACTTCAAGAGTTTTGTAAAGGCCATATTTCAATATAGTGTTATATTAAAGATGGAGATGCAACAGCTTCAAAGGTCAGGTATAGGGATTGCAATACCGGTTAGCCGGTTAACAGGACAAAAAACACATGACGATAATTACCGGTTATTTTAATTTTTCACCGGTTATTTCGCTAAATCCTGAACTTACGATGTGTCACGTATTCAACGTTTATATTTATGTCAGTGACTAATATTCACTAAATAAAGAGTGATTGTGCCAACACTGAGCACTTTTAACAATAAATAAATTATGTTATAAAAAGCCCTAAGAAATACAAGTAAGAGAACACCAAGCCCTAAGAAATACAAGTAAGAGAGACATTGACAATATCTTGCGACAGGAAATTGAATATGTCACTGCCGCAAATATCCGTGGAAAACATTTAGAACTATGTTATTATCTATTCTTATTAACTTATCGACCTACCAATATCGATTGAGGAAGGGCATCTTCAGCTGATGGTATTCTATGCACGAATATCAGACGACTAACAGATACAGCTTTGAAAAACTAACCCTATTACGGGCTATTTTAAAAAAATATATTTGTATTATTAGATTAGATATTCAGTAAATGCCCTATTTGAGTTTATGTTTATAATTTTTGTTATTTAAGTTGATATTTTTGTTATTTACAGAATAATTATTTATTTATATTTATTTCAATTATATTTTTTCCTTTTGATAAAAAACCTTTTCTTTGTTCATTATATTATTTATACGTATATAAAAATGTTTTTGTTAAATTCAGATAATTTTGTACATGGAAAAAGGCAACTGCCATTTTCGCCACCCTAATCATTCATTCTAAAAATTACCGGTAAATACCGGTTAACTGGTTATTTACATTTTTATTTACCGATTTACCGGTTATTAAAACTTCCGGTAAATTGCAATCCTTAGTCAGGTATCGGGACACCTGGCCGCGATGCGATTTGAAGTATGTAGTAAAATCAAGTGTCATAAAAGTATTTTGTAAAGGTTGAAAATTGATATGTTGGGAGCATATTGAATATAAAATTGTTACAAAGAGATTAGCCAGGACAGTTCTAGAACGTAACAAGTAAGCGTTTAATATATGCTGTCGTGAAAATACAGTAAATATAAGCAAGTGCTTTGTAAACGCCGGATCTTTGCATAATGTTAAATTACACAGTCACACAAAAAAAAAGTTCAAGCCCAGAAACTAGACCTACCAATCTTTATGTATTTTGACCTCCTGTATTCGATGTCTCAATCAGAATTTAATTTTATCGTTGGGTTTTTTTTAATCTTAGATTTTATCTTTAAAATTGCATTTTTATCGCAAAAAAACGACCAATCGATGTCAGATAAACTTAAAACTAATATAAATTATATTCAAATATATGGTCTTCCATATATTTTGATGCGCTAAATCCGATTTTTTTTTCAACATCCTGGCAAAGTTTAGCTAATGCTACTCCACCACTTAACCAGGACGGCGAGATGAGATACAATCACCCATCTAAGTGCTGGACTCGCCCGGCGTGCCTTAACTTTGTCGATCCAGGTCTCGCCACTGAAACCGGTACCGTAACTCACCTCAATTTGACGTTAAAAAATTTCTGCAAGACAAATTCTGATGAGTATTTGCCAAAAAACTCACAAATTGAGCTTTTTTATCGCCAAAAACGACAACTATGGACAATTGAATTGGAAACTAACAAAATTTTTAATCAGGCATATATTTTTCCATGCATTTTGATGCGCTGAATCTGAATATGGTGTTAAACATGGTCTACAAGACAAATTTTGACGAGTATTTGCCAATGACTCACAAATTCAGCCATTTTATCCCAAAACGATCACCAGTTGGCAGATAAAACATAAACAAATGACAGTTGAATCCAGATCTATGTTTTTCCATGTATTTTGATGCGCTGAAGCCGAATTTGATGTTCAAAAGCTCTGCGATATGACTTCCCGACAAATCTAGGAGATTTCAGTGAGCGATTTCATCAGGACATAAGGGAAATGGAGGACAGATATCAAGGGACTATTGCTGGTCATTGAAGAGGGATATCCCTTCATTGGCTGAGAAAAAAAGAGTTTCTTTACATAGATCATTTGAAGATAAGAGAGCAAGATATCACAGCAAAAAAAAAATGTAGAACAATGGGAGATTAACGGTACAGTAAAAAGGCGAAAAGAAATTCCTGATATCGCTCTGATAGCTTTTTATTTGAAAAGTTACTCTACGAAATTTAACTTTACAGCCATCTGGTGATCGTTTCTGATCAAATAATTGCTGATATTACGAACTTGTGTTATAATCCGTAAGGCAGAGCTTTTTCAACATCAAATTCGGATTCAGCGAATCAAAATACATGAAAAAACGTAGATCTGGATTCAACTGTCATCAGATTACATTTTATCTGCCACTTGGTGATCGTTTTTGGCGGTAAAATTGCTGAATTTGTGAGTTATTGGCAAATACTCGTCAAAATTTTTCTTGTAGAGCTTTTTTAACGTCAAATTGAGGTTCTGCAGGTTCTATTATTAAATTGCAACAAAAGTAAACAATACACAGGATGTATCTTGTTCGATGTCATTAAAAAAAAATTGGGATAATTCTGCATTTTAGCGGAGCACCGGAATTTTGGCGAAATTTTTTGAAGATACACTAATATGGGATCATAGAACATGAATCCAAAATTTTTGCAATTTTCCACCATATTAACACTCACTCTCGATCACTGTAAACACTAAAAAACTATCAATTTCGACCGACTTCGATCTCGTGTTCGCGATGTAATAAGTGTTTCTCAGAATAATGCACCTTTTATGTACCAAAAAATTGCTTTTTCATATATAAAAAACAGTAAATTATTCAAAATTAATAAACAATGAAATGAAAAGTCATCAGTGTCAAACTAATGCGCATATGTATGCTTACTTTAAAGTTGTGTCTAGGGTATCGAGCAAAATCAGTAGGCGATTTTTGCCTCTCTGATTTTGAAATGGTATTTGCATTTCAAAGGGCGAATAGGAGAGCAAGGATCATTTTTGAATATTGCAAGAAATGCATTGTATATGAATAATTTTGAGCGTTTGTTCTTGGTTTCTCAAAAATTTTTGCGCAAAACTCTTAAATGCAACAAAAATGAAACAATCCATCTCCCTTCTTACATTATTTTACCCACCAAGCACCCCTTTTCGCTCCACGTTCCCATAAGACTATGACTATATACGATTTGCACAATATTTCATTACTCATAAAATACTTCTAATAGTATCTATTACATGTCACACAAAAAAAAAATTGCAAAATACGATAAGTGGATGTCGTAAACATTTACCAATCTTTTAATGTAACTAAAAATGGCGACTACTTAAATTATTCAAAAAATGTTACCGTCACATCATCAACAATCGCCTGCTGATTTTGCTCTATATCTTAGACACAATTTTAAAGTGAGAATACGCATGCGCATTAGTTTGACAGTTTGACCATTATTCATTTTCTGATTTCTATAGTTTCAGTTTTGGTAAATAATAATTTACTGTTTGTTTTTGTATGAAAAGGCAATTTTTGTTCTTTAGAACAAACTCATGGTGAACATGACATGAAAATTGGTCGAAATTGATGGTTTTTTAGTGTTTACAGTGACGGAGAGTGAGTATTATGGTGGAAAATTTCAAATTTTTTTTTGAAAAAACTATGCATTTGCACCGAAAACTGATTTCAAATTTGTATTTTACGACCCCAGATTAGTGTATCCTGAAAAAATTTTGCAAAAATTCCGATGCCCCGCTAAAATGCAGAATTACCAACATTGGTAATGGCTAACGGGCCAGACAAACGAAAAACCTATAATAATTTTTCCTGACAAGTTACCTACGAAACTTTTTGAGAACTTCTGTCTACTGTAGGTCATAGGATGCATAGTTATGAAGGAACTTATGCGAGTTTACATTCCCTGATTGAAACGTTTTTTACGTTAGGATAAAACAATTAAACCAGCGCGGCGTGCAGGTATAATACGATGACAAGAACAAAAGTCAATGATCTTTCCACTTCTTTAATAACTAAGTAATAAACACCTATACACAAAAGTCGGTTGCAGTATTTAAATAAATCGAGAGACATTTATCTGGCGTTTTTTTACGTTGTTTATTTCTTTTAATTGATGCAATACCATTAAAAATGGGATATGTAGGTCTCAAAGAGACCTGGAACTTGGTTTAATTTGACAGTCCTTAGTTTATATTTTAGGAATTACCTGAACAGGAGTTCTCAAACAATTTTTTTTTTAATTTTTTCAGCTTTCTCTCCAAACCTATGTGCTTTAGATCCCACGTTTTATAAGGTTTATTATTCTGGTCGCTCCTTACTACTATTTTTTATGACATGACACATATTACACCCTGTATTTATATTCCTTTTTTATTGCTGTGTTATAAATACATATACAGTGTGTCTCACTTTTCACCACTACACCTCAATATCTCAGTCATTTGTTAATCGATTTAGATCAAATTTGGTATACTTCTTTTGCTTCAGATTGTGATTAAAAAGTTATTTAAAAAATTTTTTTTTCGAAATCAAATACGCCTACTACGATCAAAAGAAATGGGCAAAAATGAGGAATTTATATTAGCGACTGAGATAAGGTTTTTGTTTTTACAGAATCTTAATCGGCCTGACCTAAAACACCTGTATACCAAATTTCGTTAAAAAATATTCATTCCTTTACAAGAAAATCATATCTAAGATTTCAATAATAATCACCCTATTATTCGAGTTATTTATTGTCGGATATTTACATAACTTGGTAGTCGTGTAATAAAGACGCTAATTAAGCATTAGGACACATTTTTTATTCAAAACACTATTATGAAATGAATATTTGAAAAATGGTAGCTATTTTTTAAAATACTTAGAACTCGGCATACCAATAACTTTGTTAATATGGAGTGCTTTACAAGAGGTTTGACAATTGCATCGAATGCCAAATTAAACTTAAACATGGCTGCACAACAATTAATTATTGCTGATAAAATTGAAATAATAAGAATTGTCAAATATATTCCAAAGCACTCCATGTTAACAAAGATATTGGTATGCCGAGTTCTAAGTATTTTAAAAAATAGCCACCATTTTTCAAATATTCATTTCATAATAGTGTTTTGGATAAAAAATGTGTCCTAATGCTTAATTAGTGTCATTATTACACGACTACCAAGTTATGTAAATATCCGACAATAAATATCTCGAATAGTAGAGTGATTATTATTGAAATCTTAGATATGATTTTTTTGTAGAGGAATGAATATTTTTTAACGAAATTTGGTACACAGGGGTTTTAAGTCATGCTGAATAAGATTCTGTAAAAGCAAAAACCCTATCTCAATCGCTAATATAAATTCCTAATTTTTGCCCATTTCTTTTGATCACAGTAGGTGTATTTAATTTCGAAAATTTTTTTTTTAAATAACTTTTTAATCACAATCTAAAACAAAATTTGATCCAAATCGATCAACAAATGGCCTAGATATTGGGGTGTAGTGATGAAAAGTGAGACACACTGTATTAAGATGTTAATTGATACAAACTCTGATTTCACTTTTCTGTTACAGATTCGGCAGTGTTCTCCCCCAAGGCCATCACAACGTCCCTTCTAGTAATCGTCTGCTTACTGCGGTAACAAAGAAGTGCAAACAAGTGTGAGGGGTACTGAGATTAATCAAATGCAAATGTAAATACGAGAACCAAACAGTGTAAATAACTTAACCGGATTTAAAAGGTAGAAATCAAAGTCGATGTAATCATTGTACAATCCAAATCTAAGCCAAAGGTGAACTATAGTCAAATAAATGAAGGGTAAGATATTGTGATAAAAACTGTGAAAAGTGTAAATAAAAGTGAAAAGAACAATAATATATAACAAAATGAGTGTAATATATTAGATATATATATTTAGAAAGGTGTAAATTTATAGAGTTTTTGTAAATAGACTATCTCTCCGTTTGTTTTAAAACGCCAAATCAGGAACAACACAGATTTTGTTAATAAAATTCAAACTATCTAATAATCAAAGAATGTTATGTAATAAGAGGACATGTGAATAAGTACAATCATTTATTACCCTGAGCTAAATATTTATAAATGTATGCTATTTGTTAAAAGAAACAGATCCTGTAGGAAATTTAAATCTTAAAACAATGAAACGTAGTTACTGGGTGTATAATATTAAATCATTTAAAGTGTAATGTTGTATATGTATGACATATTTGTTACCCAAAATGTAAAACCCGAGCTAATAAAGAAATCTGTTAAAATTACCTGCTGAATTTCATTTCGAGACTTACATTTTCAGGGTAATAGTTTGTAATCCGTGTGCAACTTCGTGAAGCAATATTGTGTTGTACATCAAAATTTTCGGAAAAATATGTAGATTACGAAATTCTTTGGGCCGTTCCTTGCAGGTGCCTCGGGGGCGGGGGGATAAAACCACCCAAATTCGCTCATATTGGAAATAAATTCAGTTTAATTCAATAGAATGTATTGAAGATAATTCAAAGTAAGTTCTTTGGGCCGTTCCTTGCAGGTGCGTCGGGAGGGAAGAAACCACTCCAATTCACCCCATTGGAAATAAGCCGTTCCTTGCAGGTGCGTCGAGAGGGAGGAAAACACCCTTTTCACTCCCATTGGAAATACATTCGATTTAATTTAACATAATGCGTTAACTGTGTATAAATTACTAACAATTACTACAATTCTAAATAAGTTTCTTTTAGTTTTTGACACTGACAATTGATATACGTAACAATCATCCCTTGGCCGACAGGGGTGGCAGTGTGAAAATATTAAGGTAACGGTGATTAAAATATTTCATTCTCGAGGTTTTTGGGATCAAGAAATTCAATTTTGCTAACAGTTAATGTTTTTTTAGATTTATTATTCTGATAAATATAAGGACACTTATAAGAGTCGTATTTTGTTTCTATTTTAAATACTATTTTGATAAAGTAAAGAGAAGGTCAAAGATATTTTGGTGATAGGTTTATAGTATTTTCTGGTGTTACTCAGTGTCGGACACATCATCCAGAAAATTATCAGAATCATCACAGACTAGTTTTTCATCCATTTTACTATTGGTGCAAATTTCTAGATGGCCTTCACATTCACCCATCTCCGTACAAAATATATTTTGCGATGAGCACTTGCACCGTAGAGTATAATTATTTTTCTTACATGGGCACTTCACGAGGTTAACTACATGATCCAGTGCACAAGGAAGGTCACAAGGAACAGATTCGTACTCATCACTAATTAGTTTCCACCCATAGTTGGTGGCTGATGGTAAATTAGGGTGTGCAATGGTGTCCCGATACCATTCCATGCACTGATAATGGCACCTTTGAATTGCTGGCCTTAGAGCTCCCAGTGTCGGAGGAGCTTTGCTTTTGTGTAAACTGCGACCATATTTATTCTGCTAGGTTATTGAGCTTTTGTTATTTGTGGAGTATATCACACAAATAAAAGATTCAATCTCCAAAAACGGAAACATTCAAATCTTCGTATTTTCCCAACAAAGTTAAAGCCTCCAAAGTTGATGTAGATGATTCCAAGAATTTCTTCCAAAAGCTGATTTTAGATTTCCCCTTGAAAGCTCTTGTAACATCTGCCCCTGATAGTGCAGGAAGTCCTGGAAGTGTATTAATCTTCAATTTATCAAGACTTCAATAAGTCGGTTGCAAAGGGATCTTACGATTGCTTGAGCCAATGCTTATGAACGCGGTATCTACTGGTAATAGTGGAAACCTTCTCAATGCTAATATAAAAACATCAGTATCAGGCGAATATATTTTTATTAAATTTGAACCTTTTTTTGACGCATCCACAAAATGGAAAATCAATTTGGTGTCAGCTTCTTCGTGGGAGCTTTTTAGATATGTCATATCACCGAATGCAACTGTAGCCTTTATTGAGTCTTTGAAAGCACAAACAACCTTTCTATTGCATTTGTTTCCTGAAACTGTTGGAAAAATATTCCGTGATAACCTCCTTAGTTGACGTATGAGATAGCAGTTTTCTAATATTTGTACCTTTCAGTTGCGTTGTATCATCAATGTGATATTTCGCAGGTAGGACATCTTTTACTCTTTTACTTCTTTCTAATGACTTGAGGGATCCTTCTAAATATGTATCGAAAACTACATGTATTTCCGGGTACTACGCGTATTTTGTCAAATTGATGATCATTTTAGACTAGTTAGAAATTCTGCGGATGATCCAGTTGCTTTAGAGAGTTCTGGAGATGAATCTGTTTATCTATTTGCCCTAAGAACATTCGACATATTTTTGCTCCAATTCTTATGATAATATATATGTCTTGTGTGTGAACATCTCCTGGGCTAATGCGTTCAGCAATTCTGACTGATAAAATATCATCTTTTGATATTTCAATAGCTTTTTTGAGGAGACTTTGAGAAGCATCGTATGAAACTTGTCTCAAATTATGGCGCTCACTACCTTCTTTATCACAAAAGACGCAGGTCTTTTTCTTCAAATAAGTTGTTGTTTTACTTCGAGCAAACTTCACTGATGATGCTCCAGAGGATACATTGTCTGAGACATCGTCATTGTTTTCTTGGGAACTAGTTGTTGGCACCAGTATTTGTTGCTCTTCAATTTTTTTTGTCATATGAGTCGTCTATTTTGCAACTTTTTTGAAACATTCCATATTCCATTTAACCCCAAGCTGCTTCAGTTTCTCAGATGTAATCTGGTTTTCTTCTAGAGTCAATATTGACACATATTGTTCTTGTTGCGGTGCCAATTGTTTCATCTGCATCAAAGCGTTCGAAAGAGTTTCGTAGGCATTTTCTGACGGAGTTTTAACTAGTCCTCTAATAGTCTTCACACTACACAAACAACAATGATCACTACTAAGAGTCTTTTTAACATTTAATTTTTTAATCGCTTCCATTTCTAAACACAATCACCTTATCACTAACTTGGAAATAAAAAATTATGCAATTTAAATGGACTTTAACACTTAAAATAATACAAATAAAATGAATTCAATACTTTAACATCACATGGCAGATATGTGATGTTAAAGTATTGATTCCGTTGACGTCTATAACAAAAGAAGATAGGCAAAAATCACTAGCGGAATTGAATTTATTGTCCCCAAGAACCTCGAAAATGACATACGAATTGATTTTTTAAAATCACCATTACCCCTTTAGTATTCTCGCTCCCCACCCCATCGGGCCATGGGATGCTTTTTATCCTTTGAAACCAAAGAAACGTTTTGCATCCTTCATTAACACACATAAATACCTGGGAATTTCCCAGTTTTATATGTGTCAAAATGAATGCTAAACGTTTGACAGATCTCAAAGGGTAAAATTATTAGGATACATAGATAGCTTCAAGAACTAAAAGAAACTCATCTTGAAATATTTTTAATATTTTTAATATTTTAGATATAATTCACGTATTTTAATGGATTAAACTGGGTTTATTTGCAATGGTGGTGGTTTTCTCCCTCCTGACGCATCTGTAAGGAACCGCCCAAATAATTTCGTAATCCACACCCTTTTCTGAAACATTTGACGTATGGCACAATATTGCTTCACCTAGCTGCACACGGACTCCAATTTTCGACAAATTGAAAACTGACTATAAGTGTCCTGCGACAAGTTGAAATCTTCAGTGAGATGCTGTGACAAATACGTTGGATAAGAGCAGGCTTAATAAAATCAATTGAAACAAAAGATACATTAAAACATGGCGTATGTCAAAACAAAAACAATGTGAAATTTTTAGAAGGATTTAAGAATCATAGAAACAAAACAAATAACTTAATACAAAAGGTAGAGAAATAATATTATTGCAATAAGATAATAAAAATAATTTGAAAAAATTATGGGGCACAATAAAAGATGGATCGAGAAAGGAAGAAAACCGGTGCATATTTGAAATTAATCATAACGGTGGAAAAATAAAATATGTAAACTTGGTTTCTAACTACATTGCCAAATTAAATGATTATAGTATACGAGAGATATCTAATAATTTATTTCATAGTCATAGTTACTTTCAATACAGGAAACAATGTGTAAAAATCGGAGATTAACTCAGTACTTTTAAACAGCAACTAAAATATGGTATACTCCAAGGAACCGTTCTATGGCCAATATTAATTTTAATTTATGTAAATGAACTTTTACTTCTAGATGCCAAATGATAAATTATATCTTATACTAATGACACTGTTCTATTAGACCAGAAGCCCGCCGACCACTAATTGTGTGTCATAAGTTTACGCCCAAAATGTGTGAACTATTGTTAATTTAGGGTAGTAGAGCACAGAAATGTCCATGCCAGCCCTTTTTTTTGATAAAAGGATGTGGGGCAGATCTCTAAATATGTAAGAAATATGACTTGTAAAAGTATAATAGGTTTAGGAATGGGATTTGCGGGAATCGATAAATAATAATTAAAAAAAAGACTGGCTGACGCGGCTCGCCAGCTCTGAATTCTGAGACACTGACCCCTTGTAAAGAAACCAGCCCCACAAAAGTCATAGGTTTACGCATGGGGATTGGAGGTATTTCTTGATTTACCCCCAAAAATCATGAATCCTGACTCCCATTCATATTGGGTCGTACAAGGAGGCGCTACGCTCGCCCAAGTCAGGTAACAAAAATTATAAATATATGAATGGCAATCAGGAACTTGGTAAATATGAACCTACTGAGTGTGAAAATCTCCGATTAAAGAACTTATATCTAGATACATAATGGCATGAATTTTATAATCCCGAAAGACTCCCAATCTAAGGCACTTCTTCCCATAAGTTGCTGATTGGCCCATCGGCGTATTCGCTGCCGCTCGTACACGGTCGGCTTCAGTTCGATTATCATAATCTCAGTTTGACAGTTTTGACAGTATCCGTCACTAATGTTAAAAAGTGTTTTTTGTACTTTGCGATCAAAATGTGGTGAAGAAGTCTTTTTATTTTAAGTTGTGATTTGCCTAATACCTAAATAATATTCTCTGTTCATATTTAGACAGTTTAGTGACAATTTTGTGCAACATGCAACAGTGCTGTGCCATTTGCAGAAATCGATCGTCATAAATAAGTAGGTCATAGTCGTAACATGATGAGGTTCAGTTTATAATTTTAATAATAATATTATAAATAATATCCTTCCAATGCATATTTCCCTTGAATAAAACATCTTTACCTATTGTATTTTTTCAATCTGCGTTAATATTCCTAGAAGTTAACCAATAATTATCACATAAAATAGGTACAATATTTTACATTTTCCCTTCTAGACATACCCGCCTCTGTTGCCTATGGGATGTGATGTTCATCTATCCATTTTAATGGACATATAATGTGACTATGTTAGGAGCAAATAAGGTATATGAAGAAAAGGTAGCCATTATGTATCTAGATATAAGTTCTTTAATCAGAGGTGAAAATATATTCGCCTTCTATGAAAAGTGGTACGGTAGCCTTGCCATTCACTATAATTGATGGCGTACCGGAGTTTCCTACCGTATGTACCGATTACCCGTGTAATTCGATGAATAACGACTGGCAATCAGAATCATTGCAAGTATGAACCTCCTGAGTGTGAAAAGACATTCGCCATCTTTGAAAAGTGGTACGAAGGTCTTGCTTTTCATGATAATTGACTGCGTATCGAAGCTTTCTACCGTATGTATCGTGTAATTCTATGAATATCATAAAGGACCCCGGAACAAAACCCATGAAAATATTGATTTGGTGGAATCGGCTGAAATTTTGGTATTTCGTATTTCAAGTCATGCTGATCAAAAGTTCTTATCACATCGAGCTAATCCTATGAACACTTTTTGAGATACAGCTTCTCAAAGTTAGGTAATTTGCGTCATTTTAGACATTCAAGAAGTTTTTACTCCTAAACTATTAACTTTAGCAAAAAATCGGGACGAAATATTTTTGTTCTAGTCCAATAAAGCTCAAGAATTTTTTTCAGAATTTTTTATCAATTTTAGGTTAGGTAAAATATATATATGTCATAATTCGGCATGCTTCGGTGAGATTGGCTGAAACTTTGCTATTTTGTAGTTAAAGTCATGCTAATCAAAAATTTCTATTGCACTGAGTCTATCCTATGAGTGGTTTTCGCTTCAGGAGTGCATGAAGGTCCTAACAACGAGGTAACGAGTAATCTATACGTACGTGTTTATGAATGGCTTTCAGCGTGTTTGTGTATGTGCGTGCGTGTGTGTATGATTATTTTTATCAAGGAACCTGCTCTTAACGGCACTATGTTTCTTATGAGAACGTTGTCATTGCCAACCAGGGTGATCCCATTTTTTGGTTTCACTTTCTGTCTGTTTATTTTTACTTTTTGTTGTTTTTTAATATATTTTTTTTAGTTTTTAAATATTGAGAACATCCATAGGATTTTCAGGAACAAGTGCTCTGTTTCCAGCATCATGTATCGTTCGAAGAAGAATCACTGATGGATATTTTATGTGATTTTCATGCCGTGCCAAAAACCATAATATGCTTGTGTTTTCAGCGGTTCCGTATCAAACTCATTAGAACGATTTTTCTCACAAACGGCCTTACGACTAAAATGAAAGAGAACGTTTTTTTGTGTATTTTTAATTTGTGAATGACATTCTTGTACCAAAGTAAAAAATATATATATAAAGACATAAGAAATTAATGCAAAATATCAATACCACCAACTTACGGTAAAAAATATTTTTAAAAAATAATGTAAAAATAAGCTTGTATTATTGTTCAATATGCGTATGAAGTCGCGTCCCTGTAATTCAAAAAGTTTCTGAAATATAAAATAATAATCAATTTTTCGGTGGCATTTTCAAAGGGCCGTAGCTCAAGGTAATTGCGAACATATTTTTGCATTTAGAATTTGCACCAGAAGTTTGTCATAGATATTTCCGTATACACTGGCACATACATATACACAAACGCACGCACGCACGTATACAAACACGCTGAAAGCCATTCATAAACACGTACATATAGATTACCCGTTACCTCGTTGTTAAGAACTTCAGGCACTCTGGAGCGAAAACCACTCATAGGATAGACTCAGTGCAATGAGAATTTTTGATCAGCTTGACTTTAACTACAAAATAGCAAAGTTTCAGCCAATCCACCGAAGCATGCCGGAATATGACATATATATATTTTACCTAACCTAAAAATTGATAAAAAAATTCTTGTGCTTTATTGGACTTGAACAAAAATATTTCGACCCTTGCAACTTTTTGCTAAAGTTAATAGTTTAGGAGTGAAAGTTCTTGAATATCTGAAATGACGCAAATTACCTAACTTTGACAAGCTATATCTCAAAAACTGTCCATAGGATTGGCTCGATGTGATAAGAACTTTTAGTCAGCATGATTTGAACTACAAAATACCAAAATTTCAGTCGATTCCACCGAATCAACATTTTCATAGGTTTTGTTCCGGGGTCCTTTATGACTGGCAATCCGAAACTTAGTAAGTATGAACCTCCTCAGTGAGAAAATACATTCGTCATCTTTGAAAAGAGGTGCGAAGGTTTTGCCTTTCACGATAATTGACGAAGTACCTGCTCTTCCTACCGCATGTAATTCAACGAATAATTCAACGAGTATCATAAATCTAAGACTGGCAATCAGATACTTTTTTGTGGCTGTTTTTTTTTTTACAAAGTTTGACCCCTGTAGTGGGTCAGTGTCTCAGAATTCGGGGCTGGCGAACCGCGTCAGCCAGTTTATTTTTCATTACCTATTTATCGATCCCAGAAAACCCCATTCCTAAACCTAATATTCTTTTACAAGCCATATTTTTCACAAAAGAGGTCTGCCTCATATCATTGTACCGAAAAAAAGGGGGCTGGCATGGACACTTCTGTGCTCTATTATCCCAAATTAACAACAATTCACACATTTTGGGCGTAAAGTTGTGACACACAATTAGTGGTCGGCGGGGTCCTGGTCTATATTAATGGAAGGTAATACTTCGGACGGTGTAAAAAATTTATCCATCGAAGAATTTTCGAAAGACATTGGCTTTAAGAAAACCTTTTGCCAATCAATGTAAAAACAAGCAAAATTTATGGTTTAGTATATATGACAAACATCTCCCAAATTTAAGTAAAATCCATTTACGCGGCTATAATTTATTCTCGATAAATTTCAGATAACAGCTGCAATAAACATAAAATGTTTTGAATTAACTATGATCAGAGCCACACATAAGCATATAAACAATTAATTAATAAGAAATTGCATTTAGTAATTTTGAAATTTTACTATTAACTAAGAGATATTTTTAAAATTAATTATTTTTTATTTATTTGCTTTCATCATGATTGGAGAATATTATTTACATATTAAGCATATCACTACTTACGCACTTTTTTATTTATTATAATTAAAATCAACAAAAACTGTTTTTTTTACAATTTAAGAAATATAACGTAATAATGCAGCAATTTTAACGAAAGCTGGTGAAACTATGCCTTTTATTAATCTAAATCTTCGTGCCAAAGAGTATGAGCGGATAGCAATGTAAAAAGTGCCCCCGCCCCTACCGAACTAAAATGGCTTCCATAAGATGTCTCGTATGCTGACTGTCTTGTGTACAAAGTTTTAAGCTCATGGACTCTGCATGGGGTGGAAAAAAAAATAATTTACCCCTAAATGTTTTATTTTTTTTCTCATCTTCTGTTTGACGGATCGCTTTGTAATTTGGCACAAATAATATTAGTGTCAAGAGAGTTTATTGCAAAAAATATTACTCTTCTACGATGATTGTATGCATTAAAAAAAAATTAATACATTTTTTCAATGGCCTGAAGGGTGACTACCCTGTTTGACACTATTACTATTTTTTGATATAATATGTATTTAAACTATAACTATAACATATAACAGTTATAGTTTTATTAATGCGGTGGAACAGGATAAAAATAAATAAAAATTATCTGAACTTGCAATATTACGAGTATATTATTTAATTTTTTACAATTAATTATTTTTTATTTATTTGCTTTTATCATGATTAGAGAATATTATTTAGGTATTATGCAAATCACAACTTACACATTTTTTATTTATTATGAAAATACCTACTTTCTGTATATTGTTGCCCTAATCTGGGCACGCTAATATACTAGTCAGAAAGTAGATAATTTCATATTAAATAAAAAAAGGTGTGAATGACTAAATGTAAATAAATGATTTAAGTATTTTCAATATATTTTTTTCTTTAAAATGCTAAGAATCCTATCATGTAATTTAATACTTCGTCAGTATTAGCTAGAAGAGTAGTTGTTTTGATTAGTTCTCCAATAATGAGTGTTTTAAAGTATTTACCTGACTAGTAGTATATTAGCGTGCACAGATTAGAGCAACAATATACAGAAAGTAGGTATTTTCATAATACATAAAAAAGTGTGTAAGTTGTGATTTGCATAATACCTAAATAATATTCTCTAACATTATTTATTTAGATAGGTCATCATATAATTCATTCAGACAAGAGTAACTGAGTGATGCAGAAATTGTACCCATATTGCGAGCAAAAGAAGGGGGAACCCGACCAGAATGGAAGGATGTCTCAAACAAAGTAGTAGGATTGAAGGCTTTGTGGTCGTAATGGGATTCAATTAGAGCATTAGACGGGCTGTTATTATGATTACATACGAACATCTATAAGACTTATTTCATTAACCATTAGGAACATGATAAAAAACAAAATTATTTATCCAAGTCACTTTCCTCATCTGTGGCAGTAAAGAAAGTTTTATTGGTTGATTCGATTATTGTACCTCCGGTTTTTTTACATATTATACATTGTTACTGTTTTTGCGTTTTAAATAAGTGAGCTGATTTTGCTCTCAGAACTATTGCTATCAGTTGTAGAACTTTCCACTTCGTGCAAAACACGAACTACTATCTAAGATTTTTAAAAAGGGAAAAATTAAGTATTAGGTACAATACAAATAACATAAGAAAACCACGAGTACGATCCACACACTTAAAATTCCGAAGATAAGATTCTATATATGAGTATGAGATGGAGCTACGGAGATTTGTAAGACAGATGTGGCTGCGGCAGAGCGGGGGCGTGAGTAGCCAGCGGTCCGGCAGCCAATTGAAAAATGACTTATTTTGTATTTTTAGTGCCTCTTCAACTGTCACAGCACGCACTTCTGACCGCGGGGTGTCTTTAAAGACAGCTTCTACTTCGAGGGCACGCACAAAAGCCTCGCTAATACTTTGATGCCGCGATATTGTAAGAATTCGCCTAACCTCTTCGGCCCTGATGCCATCTAAAAAGGCTCCTACGGCTAGTTGTTCCTGAAATTTTCTTGGTGCACTCTGATATGCCAGGTGTGCCAGTCTTTCTATCGCAGCTTCGAATTCTTGTAAGCTTTCCCCAACCTTTTGCGTCCTTGATTTTAGCTGAGCCTTGGTATACTTGGGTAAGGTGTTGGTCGCCATTTCTCAAGTCTAATGCAGCTTCCAAAACTTTCAAGTCTCTTTGCTTCTCCACAGGGATTGTCTGGAGTAACTCTTAACGCCAGAAATAATGTCATAGCCTTTTCCTCGTTATCCCAGTTATTCGCACTTGCAGCCACCTCAAATTGTCTCTTGTACGTTGTCCATGAGGTTTGGCCGTCAAATGAGGGAGTTTTTAAACGAGGACCTGATGATGCTACCAGCTGGCCTCCTTTCTCTCTCAATTGTCGTTTAAGGTGCTCCACTTCTCCTTCGATCTCACTCATCTTTTCTTTGATGTCTCTTACTTCCCCTTTGATTTGATTGACTTCTGTCTTGACCACACCTACTTTATCTTCGACCTTGTTAATCTCTTCTTTGATTTCGTTAGTGATTGAATTCATAGCTCCTTGTTGGATTTTCATTTGATCGCTCAGGATTTTGCTTAGTTCTTCCTGGGTCTTCCTTGTTCCTCTTTTTCTTCTTGACGTTGTCTTTCTTGTTCTTCTTTCTCCTCTTGACGCCTTATTTCCAGGTTTCCCATTATTTCCTTCAATTCGTGTCATTCTTCTTGACGCCGCCTTTCTTCCTTTTGACGTCTTCTTTCTTGCACTTCTTTTTCTTCTCGACGTCACTTTTTTTGTTCTTCTTTTTCTTTACGATGTCTTATCTGAAGTGAAATAACTAAACATGAATGAATTATATGATTACCTATCTAAATATTAAATACTACACTCGTAATATTGCAAGTTCAGATAGTTTTTATTTATTTTTATCCTGTTCCATCGCATTAATAAAACTGTAACTGTTATATGTTATAGTTATAGTTTAAATACATATTATATCAAAATATGGTAATAGTGTCAAACAGGGTGACTACCCTTCAGGCCATTGAAAAAATATACTAATTTTTTTTTTAATGCATAAAATCATCGTAAAAGAGTAATATTTTTTAAAATAAACTACCCTAACACTAACATTATTTGTGCCAAATTACAAAGCGATCCGCCTAATAGGGGGTGAGAAAAAAAATAAAACATTTAGGGGTAAATCATTTTTTTTTTCCACCCCATGCAGAGTCCACGAGCTTGAAACTTTGTACACAAGACAGTCAGCATACGAGACATCTTATGAAATCCATTTAAGTTCAGTAGGTGCGGGGCACTTTTTACATTGCTACCCGCTCATTCTCTTTTAGCTCAAAATATGTATTTAAGCGGCCAAAAATCAATAATGAACTCAAAATTTTCATCACTTATTATTTTTTAAATGAATCGACTCTAAGGAGGATAGTTTTTTAAAAAATATACACGGTGTCCAAAAAGTCTGGAAACGGTCAAATATCTCGAGAAATACACATTCGATCCAAAAAAGAAAACAGACGTCCTTAATAATTTTGAAATGATACCAAACGCGACCCCCCTACCCCCTTGGAGTGGGGCGGGGGACAACTTTAAGATCTTAAATGGGTACCTAACCTCCCCCCCACCACCATCGTGGGGGAGGGAAAGTGGAGTCAAATGCTAAATGGAAACCCTCATTTTTTATTATTCGTGAAAAATGTTTAATTTTTAAGAAATTTTTTTTTTTCGCCAAAACGTATTTTTTTTTTAATTAAATTAAATTGTTTGTTCACCAGATTACATCCGCCAATAAAAAATATGGTATTCCGTTTAAGATTTTAAGGTTGCCCACCGCTCTCCCCCCCCCCATGGTGGTGGTGGAGGGGGAAGGGGGTATTAAATTTAACACCATTGAATGGCTTTGTTAAGAAAATGAACTCGTACTTTATTATTTTTCATTCTTCTGTAGAATTTTTTAGAAATTACGAAAAGAAATATTTTTGCGATTACAGCGCCGCGCCATCTGTCACGAATCGAAAAAAACGTTTCAGACAAACTTGACGTAGTTTTTGCCGCAGAATCTGATTCATTTAAGATTTTAAAGTTGCCCCCTCCCCACTCCAAGGGGTGGGGGTGGGGGGGTCGCGTTTGGTATCATTAGATAGCCCTTTCAAAATTATTAAAGACGTGTTTTTTATTTTTTGGATCCAATGTGTATTTCTCGAGATATTTAACCGTTTCCAGACTCTTTGGACACCCAGTAGGTTTTTTATATGTATTTTACGATGGTATTGAGAAACAAAAATTATATCTTCATTTAAACCATATTTTCGAAATTTGCTTATAATTTTCAAAACTATAGTTATAAACAAATTCAAATAACCCATGGATTTATTATCAAAACAAAAACGGCTAACGAATTATGAAAATAGATGAAATATTTAACATTTTTCTGAAAAATATAATTATCCACTTTTATTTGCGGTCGAGATGTGCCAGTTTTTGCTTTTAGTCTTTATTAATACGTGTTGGTCGTCTTGCATCATTTTTAGGGCGAAATGAATCAGTCCATCCCAAATGACGAAACAGACCTTTGAAAAGCTTTTGATCTGGCTGCCTTTTATGTCGATACAGCACTGGGTATCTCTCAGATGCAGCACAGCATATCCCTCAAAAAATATTATATCGAGGCATTTCAAATAAAGAAATAAAAGAATCTTGTTAAATTAACACGAACAACAAAAGAACAAAATAAAATGTCAGAACTAATAACATGGAATGTAAAAGACAGAACTATGACGTAACCAAAGCACACTTTTCATTAAAAATAATTTGACGTTTTCAAATTGAGTTAGTTTTCAAGGATTTATTAAAATCTTTTACGGCAGATTTATCAAAAATGATTGAAATTATCAAGTTCTATCAAGTGTACCTTTTTATGTTTTTTATGACTCCCGTATAAAATTTTCTGGCAAAAGTACCATAACGTTTCATCAAAAAAAGTAGGAGAAATATTTATCTTCAGGCATAGATCATGTGGTGCTCTCTACGGTATACCGTATGTATATGATGCGATACATGAATTATTGTATATTATTAGCTTAAAAAATGTTGCTTTACCAAACTTGGAGAAAATCGGTCACTGAAAAAAAATAGAAAAAAAATGTTCTACTTTGACACCCTGTATCGATTTCCACAGCAACGATTTACTAAAGAATATTTGATTACATGCTCATATTTTGGTTCAAAGAATCTACCCTTGAACTACAGCCTATTATTAATGGTCCAGTATATATTACAACTTTAGATCAAAGAAATCTCAAAAATATTTTTTATTTATCAGTAAATATCAGTCAGGATCCATGCGTTTTTCGTAAGGATACAATATGAACAAACGTATGAAAAAATTTTCATAAAATATCTTTAGGATTAGAGCAATATAGATGCAGCTGCACATTTGTGCAGTTTCGAATGACAAACACAATGTTTAATCTTAAAGAATCGTACAACTTTCAACTCCTTTGTTATAGTACTTTAACTCCAATTTTAAACGTATTCCTATGAGTTCTAGTAAGGCATTATTGATCTGTTTACGCTAACGATGAATTAAATTAATTTCTGCTACTCGCTCCCATGCAATAACAAGTTAATATTCACAATCACATCATCAACAAAATAGAAATTGCTAGAATGAACACCATTAAATCTCCTGTTTATATTTTGAGCCCGGATGAACATGAGATTAGTTAAATGTTATTACTAATATTGTTTCAATATCATAAAAGAACATGGGATGTGTTTCGCTAGTAGTAGGAAAGCGAGACCCTCGAAATATGCAAAATTAAAGTGCTGTATGCAATTCGTAAACATACAAAAACTGCAGAGCGATTCTTATGTAAAATGACCTGCTTAATTCGACCAGGGAGGTCGCGGCGATTCTATTCGGAATTGTGAAATCGGAAAAAAAATGCACTTTTCCAGTTTATGTTTCTCGGAAAGACAGTATTTTACATTTCTCATTCCATAACCTTGTCTTTAACCATTGCATTGACTCGGCTGGAAAATTGAAACACATATTATATTCTAGGAAATAGCGTGCAAATTCGACGATGGAAGGTTACCGTCTGCCAGTCGGTAATCGAAGAGACCATATAAGTACCAAAGCTTTTTCTCTCTGGGAATGTTTGGTTTGGTAGGAGGCATAGGGACGTGGGGGGGTACAATTTTTTTATCGAATAGTTACCGATATTTGTCCGCATAGGTAGTTAGTATATGTACTTCACATACCTAAATTACGCTGGCAGATGACATTTCCGGTCGGTGCGCGGTAACCGGAAATTAAAAAAAAAATTTTTCGCATTTTGACTGATAATAGGCTATTTTACAAAATTCAAGATCGTCTAATAAAGAGGCATTTTACCACATGAAAATGTCACTTTAAAATATAGTAATGTCAGTGTTAATAAAAACAGTTTAACAGAAAATAGTTTATTTAAATATTGGAATATGTAGACCATAAACTGGATGTCTTAAGAGATTTTGTCTAAAATAACGAAAGACATTATATGAGAAACACTAAAATATGTATAAAAATAACTTACCTTCTCAAAAAAATACGTTAGCATTACATTTTCATCAATTCTTAGTGCGTTTTTTGTCATCCTCCACTTACAAAATATTTCATATACCTTCTCGTATTCTTCCTTGGATTTTAAAGGAAGTCTCGAAGATGCTTCTCGAGCGGCATTTAAAATGTCTTTAGAACAATTTTCTAAATTGTTTTCAGTAGCAAGACTCATTTTTATAATTAATGTATAACTTAGAATTAACTCGACTCACAAAAATTATACTTAACTGATATTATATAAATAAACAAAATCGTGTCAGTTACTAGGTTACGGAAATCCTACACAAGTATCTACTATGAAATTTTTTAAACTTCAAACTTTATAAATTTATAGACTGGCAGTGCAATGTTTTTAAAATGTATGCCAATCATATATATGAATGAAATTACCATGAATATGCCAGAAACGCAAATTTTAGGCAGTCGTCGCGTGCAGAAGGGTGTGCAAATCGATTTTTTTGTTTTTTTTGTGTTTTTTATTTTAAAATGGATGCCAATAGTGCCAAACGAAAAACCGTGAAATAGAATCCAGCGGAAATTCATTGACATGCAGTTTCCGCGCGCAAAACAATCTTTGATGCTCACATTAAATCGTAAAATTTTTTGGTGTTCTTGATTTTGGATGATTTTGATTTTGGATTTTTTTTTTCAAGGCTTTTCGTTTGGCACTATTGGCATCCACTTTAAAATAAAAAAAAGAACAAAAAAAACCGAATTGCACACTCTTCTGCACGCGACGACTGCCTAAAATTTTGCGTTTCTGGAATATTCATGGTAATTTCATTCATATATATGATTGGCATGCATTTTAAAAACGTTGCACCTGACTGGTCATGTACCGCCAGTCTATTATATCTATCACTATTTGCTTATAATTACCTACTAACACAAAATGCGAAAAAATAGTATAAACAAATCTCGCAAGAAAATCAGTTTTACTGAACTTGCTGTTTAATGTACTATTTAGTTACCAGACCAAATTTGGCGCAAAATGTTTGTTTTATCATGTACAGTATTGTACTGTAGTGGACCAAAACTTTAAATTTTGAAAAAAGTAGTTAAAATTGAAAAAAGACGTCTGCCCTGCGAGCTAATGGTTCATAAGGCACTAAAAAACTCTAACCTTGGCTGCCAGATATTTTTGCCAAATTTAACCACCTAAACCACTCTTTAAGGGGTTAAATTTTTTTTCAGTTTTCCGTGTCTCTATTTTGTTTTCTATAAATATTAAGAAACGTCCTTTGGATATGCTATTACAGTAGGAAATACGAAAATCTTGAGCTTTGGTTCGTCTTGATCCGTTCATAATTAATAAAGTTCTTGAAAAAAAAACAACTTTTTTTCAACCTTGCTTTGCTCCAAATATTGCTATAAGGGATGAAACAGTATTATGCAAGTTTCACTTTCTTTTTATTTCAACGATTTCTTAGTGTTTTTGATTTTTCAAATCAACCGTTGAGCGCTAGCGCTTTCAGCCTCAAGCGGTTAGTGACACTCACTGCACGGCTAGCCCCTCACCACCACTACTAGAAGTCTCGCTGCACTGTTATATTGATTCAAACATCGCGCATGTTTTCAATAATACCTAACTGTTACGAATAACCTTTGTTCAGGCGAAGCGTAAGTATAGAAATGTGTGCTAAACTTCGCCTAATAAAGCTATTTTATTATTATTATTATAAAAATGATATAAAGTAAAAGAGTTGCATAATATAAAATTTTATTGTGTGTAAACATACATTTTGACATAGTTCAACATGAATCTGATTTTTCCAGAGGTTGTATTCTATGCAGAATACGATGATGAAGAAGAAGAAAAGAGCGACGAGTTTCTCGTCGCTCTTTTCTTCTTTTTCATCATCGTATTCTTAATAGCTTTCTTCATCAGAAGAATTTGTAACTGAATCGTAGATTAGCACCACTAACCACTAACCACTAATTTCGTCAGATAGATGTTCATTTTCCATATAATTGAGTTCTACCTTGTCTACATGCTTACAAATGGGCTCGATTTGTTCTGTGGAAGACAGTTCGTAATAAAAGTAGGATAATATCAATTAAGTCAATCAGCACGCTGGCTAGTGATGAGCGGTGCCGGTGACTAAATCACCGTGATTAGGAAATCTATGTTAGCAACAATGATGGAAGAACTAAAATCACTGCGACTAGTGATTTTATGACTTCAAAAAATGCCGTTTACATTATTTTAGTTTTAGTTTATATTTCTACGGAGTTCAGAGGTATAAGAAAATCACAGCAAAAACTAACACCGCGATATCGTCCATCTCTATTGCAGGCTACCGCCGCCGCCCAACACAACTCTATCGCACATCGCCGGCCGCCGCGTCCCGTCACTGGTGTCGACATTGCATGTCACGTAATTCGTTCTCATTGGCTTGGGGCGATGGAGTGTACAAACTTGTTTCTGCTCATATCTTTTGCTAGCTACTTTTCATAGTAATACCGCTCTACCCGCTGAATTAAATCGTAGGTTATCGATGCAGCAGACCCTCACTTCAACCGCTAACATATCAAAAACGAAGAAGCTGAAAAATATCTAAAAACCATGTGTTCGTTACGTGTCTATTTCAAGCCACTCACTGAAACTTTAATAACTTGTGCCGAACAGTTTTAAAGAACTGCTACGTTGTGTACAAAAAAACCGCTGCCCAAGGAATCACTACTTCCACATCCAGATTCTCTATCCAAGTCACTCACAACGAAAAAAGTTTGTATGTGAAAATAATTGTTTATGGAACTTTAATAATATAATATTTGAAATCCTCTATCCCAAAAACCCATAAAACGATACCCCACATCGGTAGTGGGGTGGGGGTGGTGATAGGGGGTGGTAGTGGGGGGTGGATGAAGTAAAAAAATATTTTGAGGTTTCTGGTTCCTGTACATACACTAAATCACAATTTTTTTTCATCCCCTTTAATAAGGAGGTGGGGGTGGTAATGGGAGTGGTTAATGCCAAAAATTTTTTTGAGACCTTAGCTTCTCTTGTATATACTAAATACCAATTTCATGGACTCTTACCTGCTTGATTTACCCATTTACCCCAAATTTACCCCAATTTACCCCCCAACCCTTCGACGGAACAAGATGAAAATTTAATCTAGTTCTAGATCTCGTTAAAGTACATACGTGTACCAAATTTCAAGTCAATATCTTAAACGGTTCCAGAGTAAACGTGCGCACAAAAAAAAAGTTACAGACAGACCGACAGACCGACAGACCGACAGACAGACAGACCGACAGACAGACAGACCGACAGACAGACAGACCGACAGACAGACAGACCGACAGACAGACCGACAGACAGACCGACAGACAGACCGACAGACAGACCGACAGACAGACCGACAGACAGACCGACAGACAGACCGACAGACAGACCGACAGACAGACCGACAGACAGACCGACAGACAGACCGACAGACAGACCGACAGACAGAAATTTTTTTTTTCGCTCAAACTTAAAATCTCCACATTTCATGACATTTTAAGCCTATTTGGACAATAAAAATTTTTTAAAATTTTTTTGTCGTTACTATACTTCCACTGGACGTGGAAGTAATATCCCACTTTTCGAGGAGAGTTTAACCAACCAAATAAGCATTAAGTAGAACTATTCGGTATTTATTTCATTTACAGCATTTAATTAACCAGGTTTAGGTACGTAAAATAATTATTTTTTCAAATTTAAATTAATTTAAGAATTCAGTATTGTAGTTTTAATATTCATTAATACTGGAGCGGATCTGGCGAGAAAAAGAAGAGTTTTGAAACCAACTTTTTTTTTTTTGACAATTCGGTTACACGCGTTCTCTTTTATCATGTTATCAAGTTAGTTCGGCTTAATCACACAAGGTGGGACAGGAATTCGCATTTAAAATTCACAAAAACACGTTTTTTCACGATAACTTTGTTATTGACTTTCCCCCCCCTCTCTTCCTATTGCTTGGATTGCGATATATTTTTTTTAAATAATGATAAAAAGGATCCTCACTTACCTGTAAAAAGTTTCTCCTCTGAACCCTTTCCTACGTAAAAAAAACGCATTTGAAAAAAAAATGCAAAAAGTTTTTCCGCTCCCACAAATTTGTTTATTTGAAAAAACAAAAAAAATTAAACAGTCAAATACCAGAGATAACAGCAAACAAATTCCATTTTGGTTTTTCAAAATCGCACGACAGGGAAAAAAGTTCGGGGGGTTGAATAATTTTCCTTTCCCCTATCTCCTCCCCTCCACTAATTGACCCACCACCCCAATCCTCCGGCTCCATCAATTCTTATCTATTTCACCAACCTCAAAAAAATCTCAGCCCCCTAACTCCTTTTTTTCGTGAAAAAATTAAGGAATTACTTTTTTGTATATTAGTGTTATGGCAAAAAAATACGTATTTAAAAAAAATATCTCGAAAAGTTACCGTCCGATTTGGAAAAAATTTTACCTGCTTATGCGCTTCCGCGAGGTGTTCAAATTTTAATTTAACTTTTTTTTCGTCAAGTCAATAATAACAAAGTTGTCGTGAAAAAACATGTTTTTGCGAATTTTTAATGCGAATTCCTTCCCCACCTTCTGTGCATAAGTTGAACTAACTTGATAATATGATAGAAGAGAACGCGTGTAACCGAATTGTCAAAAAAAAAAAAAAATTAAAAAAGCTGGTTTCATTTCAAAACCAAATCCGCTCCGCTATTCATTTAGCATCATTTAGAGAAATTCAAAATTGCTCATTCAGTAACGAATATCCGCCGATGATGCCTACTTAGTTGCCGAAATGTTTACTGACCATAATTAGTAGTCTGTGATTTTGTGGTAGTGGAGTCTAATTGTGAATCAGAATCAATAATTCCATATAGTATTTTTTAATTTATCAACTATTATGTTGTCACAGCAATTGTGCAATCATTGCCAACAATATTATTCCAGTTTGCATTGATTGTACAATCAAAGCATGAATTTCAACATCTATACAATTACGCTTAACATAATTAACAAGTTGTTTAATTCTTTCCTTTTAATTAGTATATACTATATTGTTATCGCATGTAGTTCTATTATAGTTAAATTATTCAGTGCACTATCAGTTAGAGTTTAATGTATGAAAACTGTTATTGCATTGTTCTATAAACTGAAAATTGACATTGAATATTTCAGAAATGAACTCATCAGGTAACAAAAGTTAAAGAATCCCTACTAATTTCGAGGTTTATATCTAACGCCTTTTTATAAGACTGTTCATTAAAAGTGTTCTATCAATTTCTTCATTGTGTTTATTGTTGTCTATGTCTTCTGATGCACATTGCTAGTGAAATACAAATATTAATATTGCTATTTAAAGATAGACAGTGGCTGTGTGCTATTTGTGTTTTTACAACTATTCCCTTGGATTACCATTCTAGTCAATGGACCGAAATAGTGTGACGTTTCACTTCCACTCTAACTATTCCATCCTATTTCTCACATCGACCTTATAGCCGCTGTACATAAGACTATGGTTAAAATTGAACTTGAAATTTCAGAAAATCTGTGAATATTATCCTAATGTTTTAACTTTAAAAGCTGCGCCTTCTTGCACTAATACTGTAATTTTAAAGTTCTCTTGAAATTTTTTCAGAAATTATTCTTTTATTGCGCACGCGTAATACGTATGTCGAGAATATTTCCATCTTTTTATTTTTATTTGTTTTCCTAGACGAAGTTTAAGGTTATGTATAATGGATTATTTCTTTCATAATTTTCTAGGATTTTACAGTATTTAAACTGTTTGTATTCCAAATTTGTACTGGAGTCAATAGTAATATATTGTAACGGTATCGTAAGTACGTTTGTGATTAAAATTATAACAAAGTGATTTTTAAATATGTATCTATCCATATACTTACCTATTTTTAGCATTGAAAAATGGTACAAAAACACGTATTACATTTTTCTGCGATTGCTCAATTTTTTAAAGATGAAGAAAAACTCATGGTCAAGGCAGAAAGTTTTGTTAAAGCGGTCCACGAGAAGGGAATGATTTGAAGAGCTAAGTGGATAAAGGTGTTATGTGACATTTTTGAAAATTTTGAGATTTCTATACAGACAACTATTTTAACTTATAATCTATCATTTCAATAAGTTTTTGGGATAATAAACCTTTCCTAAATGCATTTTAATGTTTGAAAAAGGTGTTATGTACATAGGGTTTTTATATAATTTAATGGATAAAGGTGTCATGATCACATACCACCTTTATCCATTACTGTGCGATATTAAATTGTTTTAATCCAAAACACTTTGCATATTATTTATGCCTTTCGGCAATTTAGCAGAAATGCCAAAAGATCACGTAGTGGCAATTTCTTCCCAGGCAAGTTTTAATAATGTTTTAAAAACAAAACTTTATCAATATAAAATGCAATAATAAAATACGAATTTACCAAAGTATTCTAGCAAATTAGTCTGTAAATCAGAAATATTGGAAAGTGACGCATTGCGGTGTTGATTTTTGAACAAAAAAAATAATAATAATAAAACATTTTTATGCTGGCAAGTAGAAGCAGGGCTGGACCGTAGAAATTTGTATGACAAGAGCAAAACTGATATCTAGCATGGCTTCTTAAAATAATTAACACATATTTACAAATAAATATAATACGAGTGAGTGTTGAAATATACAGCTAGATAAAAAAAAAAAGTACTTATGAGCTAATCATTTATTCAGGGGTTTAGCAAAAAGTTATTAAAATTTATTCAACATAGGCGTAATTCGGGGGGGGGGGGGGGGGCAAGGTTAGGCAACTGCCCACCCAATATTTTAAAAGAGCATTAAATTGTTTAAGGCAAATTTCACTAATTCCGAAATTCTTGCGAAAAAAGTAATAAGTATGACAATTACGCCAATCAAGTCAAAGGTCATTCTGCCTACCCAATAAAATGCTGAAATTACGCCCATGGTATTCAAAATTGTTTAATTGAGATCATGAAATGACTCACATTTTTCCCAACTACCAGTCAACTTATAATCAACTTTATATTTTGTATATAGGGACAAAACGATATAAAATGGATACGTATTATAAAACATCACTAGATGAAATGACTCCATTTCACAAAGTCGATATTTTAAAGAAAACGAATACGCATAAGATAAATCCCAACGGTATTGCTCTAACGGTGTTTAATGAAAACAAGGGCAGCCTAAGTGTAGAAAAACTGGCCAATCTTAAAGAACAATTACCATTCATAAAGGAAGAATACAGGCCGTATTATCACAACATACTTGGAAACGACCAACCTGTGGCTCAAAACCATAGAACTGTCTGACTACCTAAAAATTGTACAGTGTTTTAATAATAATAAAATATGTTTAATTTCTTAAGACTTTTATTCACTAATTCTTTATTAATTTCAGAGAAACTTATGAACGGATAAAGGTGTAATGTACATTCATTTTTTTAAATTTTCGAAAATAATGACAACTGACAACTTTAGTTATTTGTCTCTGAAACGTACATCAAATGTCAATATCATCGCAAAATGCAAGCTATGTAGCTATTGTAACAAAAAAGTTCTCGCCTAAAAACTTTGGAGTTAAATTACTCAATAACGTGTTTTTGTGACATAACATCTTTATCCACTTAGCTCTTCATTTATGATTCTGAATTACTGATTGTTAAGGAAGAAGTTAATGCTGGCATGAGCGATAGAATCTATAAAGTAGTGTGCATTTTTTTAAATAAATATATTTTAGTTTTAATGTAATTAATTATTTTCAGATATTTTTGAATAACGATAAAAATATAACAGATGAAGAATGTACTTGTCTAAGGGGATTAGGTTATGACATCATATGGCTGCTCTGGCTTTCTTTGCACATCATAATGTTTCTGTAAGGGTGCGAATATGCCGAGGACGCTACGCAGCTATAGAAATTCAGGCCGTAGTTTCAGTCGATGCATCGAAGCCATCAATTTGTGCTAGGAGCAGTTCACCCTGCTATCATCCACGGTATGTGCGGTCACATTTAAACGTATAGGTTTGTATTACACGTTGATGGCTTCGATACCTCTACTGAAACTGCGGCCTGAACTTCTAGCTGCGTAGCATCTTCAGCATGTTCGTACCCTAACAGATGAAGCTCATGGAATATATCGTATTTACTAGACAGTTCAATTTTAAACTATTTTAATCATTTATAGATTTAATAGACATAAGTTTTGAATAAATGATACAATATGTAATTTCTTTATTTATTTGCGTTTCTAAGTGAAAATACTTACAAATAAATATTTAAACACGAGGTTAGAGGATGAAAATCTATGATAAAGTATTGAATTATTGAACAATGGAAAGCAATTCATATAAAAATAAATAAAACAGGCTTTGAGGTTAGAGCACAAAGAAATAATGTGGAAATAATCAACGAGCTACGTCCTCAATAATTTTCCAGACACTTGTAGAACGCATGCGCAGAAATAGCCATCTAGAAAACATTTTTTTATTTATTCTGGATAGAGAAACTTGATTACCACATGTAAAAAAACTTATAATCCAGCTCTATTTTTATACCAATAGTTAGGTTTCAATAGTTAAATATGAAAAATAACGTACCAATCCTTAGATACATTTGTAGGTAATTTATTTTGACCCTTAAAGCACATGTACATAAGGCATACTTCAAAGACTACATGAATAGCAATTCAAATTAACCGCATCGTGCATGACGTCACGACTATTGTGGTCCATTTACTCGACAGTAGACAATGTTGACAAACTACGTCAAATGTAAAGTTAGCAAACGCTGCGTCCTATCATCAGTTCTAGACCGGGAGATAGTGACACAAAAGTCCAAGTAATTTTTTACAAGTATGGCACTCTCCAGAAACTGAATTTCATAATTAATGAAACAAAAATGATAGCCCGACCCGACCGCTGGACGTCGCACATTGGGGCTTTTCGTAGTTAGTAGTCCCAAAAATGCATAGAGCCTGTCAAAGTTGACCAATATAAATATTTTTTTTCCTTAGAAAATTTCTAAACGATCCCTCACGAGCTTTTCAGATAAAAATTACTCTGCATCAATAGAAGTTGGTTTACATTTTGATTTTTGATGTAAGAAATTGCTTTTTTTCTTAAACTTCAGTGAAATTAATATTATAAGCAATAAGAAATCAAAATAAAGCTATAAAAAGTTCATTGACATATAAAATTTACACTAAGCGTTTTTTTATATAGCTTTATTTTGATTTCTTATTGCTTATAATATTGATTTTACTGAGGCTTAAGAAAAAAAGCAATTTCTTACATCAATACTCAAAATGTAAACCGACTTCTATTAATGCAGAGTAATTTTTATCAAAAAAGCTCGTGAGGAATCGTTTAGAAATTTTCTAAGGTAAAAAAAATTATTTGTATTGGTCAAATTTAATAATCTCCTAGGCGTTTTTGGGACTACTAACTACGAGAAGCCCCAATGTACGTCGGGGCGTAATCGCAGGACAATCAGTCGAACTTGTCGGAAAAATTACGGATTTCAAACGACTTTTTACATAAAGATTCTTATATTTTTCTGTAGCCAATGAAAAGAAAAACCCCGTCTATATTATTTAGGCGGTATTGGTTCTTGTCATCTAAAATATAATTCCTAGATATCTAATTCTGTTTGCCAAATCATTGTATAACTTCATTTTCATCCTTTATTTCTTATTTTTTGATAAGTTTGGACTGTATGACCACAGAATAAAGAACTACCAGAAGCGACACTCCCAGCACCGCCTTTGATGATAAATTTTTGTGACCCTCGACATTTTGTTGTAGGTACTTTTGGCGGGAAACTTAAACAGCATGTTTGCAAACAAACTTTACGCGGGCTGAATACAATTACGTTATTCGAAGAATTCTATTTACGATAAGTATTAAAACTATTAAGGTAAAAAACAATGGTTTATCTACTCTTATTAGGTTATACAGGGTGTCCCAAATTGCATAGGCCAAACTTCACCAGGCAATACAACTTTTCAAAACAAGAAAAAAAGTTCCCATAAACATGGGTCGGGAAGTGCTTAGTTTCCGAGATACAGGGTGTTCAAGTAATTCTCCTGAAAATATTTTTTTATGAATATTTTCGAAACGTCTAAAGATAAACAAATGATAATTTACACAGGAATTTTACTTTTTATACTTTTTGAGAGAAGACGACAACTATGTACGAAAATCATTCAGTAGCGGGTGAAACTGGAGGGGCCTAGGTATAATTTAGCCCCAACTTTATTGTGTGACACTTTCACATTAATTTATGAGCAAAACTTAATAATTCGAAGTTTTCTACACAAAAAAAGTCTCTTGTGTTTTTTCTCTAAAATTGTCAGTTTTTAAGTAAATCTTATCTGAACTTTATTAATTAGTAACCATTATTACCAGCATTCCTGGTATGCAGTGTGCCATGACTGTAATGTTTATAACAAATGAAAAATAATCTAGCATGCAATGCCAGAATGACAATAATGACATTGTTGTTTTTTGTGTTTTCTGTGGTTCATTGTTCTGTAGTTTTATTATTTCCTTTTGGAAAAAGTGTTCTATTGAAAAGTAAAAAATGGTCATGTTTAGTAATGTGGAGTACGCGGATATTCATTTTATTTATGAATATTGTAATGGAAACGCGAATGCCGTGGTACGCGAATATCGCAGAAGATTTCCTAATAGAAGGAAACCATCTAAAGATGTAATACCGGTAAATTACTAGCTAGCACAACACCTATGCACAACAGCACACTAGCCCTAATACTTGATAAAAATATATTTGCATATTATGTCACAGAATGTCATTTATCGTTTTAACCTAAAACAATAACTGAACTGACAAATGTACCTACAACAATATGGAGTCAATGGAATTTAGGCGGGAAGCCCAAGTGTCGTTTCCGGTAGTTCTGTTTTGTGTGATATGATGTTAACGGTAAAAAAATTCTTCTATGTGATTAATGACAAATTTTTTAGTAAGTTTAGTAGTTTCGTCGACAAAAGTGAGGATTTTACCTTCTGCTTTCATAGGATATCATTTATATATGTCTATTATGAACAGATCTGGCCTAACTCAGTTCTCTGCGGCACTCCGTATATTACTTTTTCAGGTCTGCTTAGTTTATCCCCATTTTAACAAATCGTTTATTATCCTCTATATAGCTCTGAAAAAGTTATAGTTATATATCCCTAATCTCAGTAGACTCCATCTTCAATAAGAGTTGTTTATGACACACCGTGTCAGAGGCTTTCTTTAAATTTAAGAACACACAGTGAGGCTTCGATTGGTCGACGGTATTGTACATAAGGTTTGTTATGCTACGATGTCACTACTTGAACGGTTTTCCCGAATGTCATATTGCAGATTTGATATTAAATTATATTTTGTCTAGTATGAACTTGTTCTTTGTTTTAATAGTTTTTTCTAGAACATTGATGAAACAGGAAATAAATGCATGGTTTAGCTGTTAATTTGATTTTCAATTATTGAATAATCATTTAAAGATTGCGTTTCAATTTATATATTATTATGTGAGATATTTTGTGGCAATCAGATGTATCCTTCTGATTCATTTATCGCCCGTTATTAAATATTAAAAAAAATTGCAGTAAAAACACCCAATAAAGAGTAACAAATGCTGACTGTTTTTAAGAGTATGTACTTCCTTGACAAAGTTGTTACGGTCGATTTTCACATTTAATAATGGCCAGAAATTTATGTACTAATTTTCGTTATTTCCCCAAATTTTATTGTACATTTGAGCCTATTGATACCGTCTCTCGCGAATTAATAGAGTATAACTGGTTGCATAATAGCAGTACCTAATGGCTTACGCTGGTCATTTAATATACTTTGATACAGGTAGTATGGGTGAGTGCGTTCAGATATTCATTAAGAGAGTGCATTGCAAAAACGCCCTTGTAAAGCTTCTACAATGGCCAGTATTGTTGATTAAACCTCCTTTGGTGGGTAGATTTATGAGGGGACGGCTTTCAGAGTATATTATGATAATATTTATGAATATAAACGAAGTTAGGAAAATCTATTCTAGTTGTGGGGTGCGCCGTGGAGTAGAAATTCTGAACGTACCGAGACGGAAGACAAGAACTTGACATTTTGATAGAGCACATTTTCTTCTTGGTCACTTTTCCTTTTGCTGCTTGACGATTGAGTCGTCTGAATACGAGTTTTAGCAATATTGTAAGTTTTGCTCCATTTATGGGATTAAGTATTCATCACGACAAGATTAGTTGTATTTTCATTTGGTTTGGAGTATCGTTTTGGGAAATGCAGCTACGGATTTTCCGGATAAAGTCAATTTTCAAAGCACGTGGCATCGTCTGAATGCAAGATTTTGGAGTGCCATTTTGACGGCAAAGGACCTCTTTCAGCCCACATCACATCTCAGGTACGTCTCTGAAAACCCACTTAAGGTTGAAATAGATTTGTAATTTAGGTTATTTATTTTATTGCAGGGCTGTTTGTTTGTCTGTTGATTTGTTCGTTCGTTAGTTGTTCAATGTTGAGTATATTACAAGTATTGGGATCTATTTGTTGGTTTATGGCTATTTAGATGGATACCTTATGATTTTACTTGGACCTGTTACTGGTATTCCACTTGAGCTTTTATGTCACATCCTACACTTTACGAGGGACTTCCAGCCTGACCTTAGGTTCAACTTCTAGTCCAGATTTTGGTGTCCAGATGGTGGATGATTGACTGACATGTTGTGTATGTATGGTACTGGGGATCTCGGCACGTTACCTTAGACTCTACGTAGATGGTCTACCACCTGCGGCTGTTATCACCCTGAATTACGCTACCCTGGTAGGACGAGAAAAGATATTCAGACACTACCAAAGGTAAGCGGAATCATATTCTCTATAACGAGGGATCTGGTACATCTACTCAAAGTCCACGTCCATTTTCAAGGAATATTGATAATATTTTGCTTGTAACATAAATCTCAGTAACACATTAGATTTCAGTAATATTTGGTACATTTTGTATATCGTTACTTCACTCACTTAATAGCATTGCCTTATTTCACAAATAGATGTCAATAATTTTAAGTAATTTTATGTTTTAACGTACCTTGGGTCAATTGTAGTTTTGTCACGCTTCTGGCATATGACCTTTTGTACATTTTTAAAGGGTTTATTATTTTGTAAGATATTTTGTGTATATTAGGTTAAGCGTGTGGGCCCCACTTATTAGAATATATTGTGACACTTGTACTGCGTACCGAGTTATCGGTGATAATTGTGAAAGATTTTGTACTACGTACCCTGATATTGCATTAAATGTTAAATTAGAACGACGTTGCCTTTTATATCTGACCACCACCACCCCAATTATCGAAGCCACCCTCAAGGACCTGAGTAGTCGGCCGTGTGAGACTTCCTCCTCACTAGCTTATTGCAGAGGGGGTACTGCACGTAAAATATTAAAATTTTGTTCAGGGCACAGGGTGACCACCCTACCCTGCGTTCGAGGTTTAGCAGCCTTTGGGGCCCCCTTTTAAAGTGGGCCCAGGCCCCTGCAACAAAGTTAAGGAAATATTACAATGCGATCTATTAGTCAACATTTCATGAAGCAATATTGTCTTATATGTAAACTTTTACGACACCGAAACCGTCAATATCCCGAGAAATAATACTAATGTATAAATTTACATAGTACGAAACAATACGCTAGAGATCTATAGAGACGTGAACATTTCTATATGCATATATACATAATAGTGTCGTGCTGAGTATGCAGTGGTTGCATCTTGGCATTCACCAGCTGGCTCAGCGCGATAGAAGTATATTTAATATACGCTAACTTCAGTGATTCCTAACATTTCATGCTAAGCACAAAGCTGAAATGAATTTGATATTAATATTCACGTTATTTTGAACATATCTACTGAGCGAACAATTATATCACTATCGATTGAACCTATATAAACATTATAACAGTGGTCAAGCACAACTACATGGTCCTTAGTGTTAATAGGTATTAGATTAATTAATTACGACTCACAGTTAAAGACTAGTCAATACTCAAAGGAGAGATCTAAAATATTTAAGTATAAATTGTAAATATTGAGCGATAATTCTTTACACTAATTAATATACAAGGTAGCGTAAAAGTATGGTAACAGCAGGATAACTTGAAAAATACGAATCGTAGAAAAAACTTTACATACAAAAATTGTAGAAAATTTCCTGAATATCTGACGGTGATCCTGGATTTGACCTTGGCCATGACCTTCAAGGTCATTTAAAGGTCAAGTCGTTTTTTTAAATAGAACCTCCTATTTTTAACCCCGGAAATGAAACGATCGAAAAATTCTACGATCGGTTATGACCTTCAGCACTTACAAAATTGACCTCTAAAGGTCATCTTTACCTTACTCCTGAACTTCAATTTTGTAAGTGCCGCAGGTCATATTCGAACGTAAAATTTCATTTCCGGAGTTAAAAGTAGGGGGTTCCATTTGAAAAAAGTCGACTTGACCTTCAAATAACCTTTAAGGTCATGATCAAGGTCAAAACCAAGTTCACCGTCAGATAGACAGGGAAATTTCCTACAACTTTTGTATTCAAAGTATTTTTTCTAGAATTCGTATTTTTCAAGTTATCCTGCTGTTCCCGTACTTGTCTTATTATTACAGCATATGTTCAAAATGTTTGGCATTGATAGTTTGACAGTAAGCTAAACGGGTATAAAGATTATCAATTGTACTTCTTATCATTTCTGGTGTAATCTCAGTGCACACATCTATTATTCGCTGTTGCAGTTCATTTAGTTACAAAATTGAAGTTCAAGAGTAAAGTAAAGATGACCTTTAGAGGTCAATTTTGTAAATGCCGAAGGTCATATCCGAAGTAAAAGGAGGAGGGTCTCTAAGGCCTAATTTATTTCTTGAGCAAAAAACTCGAAAAACATTCTTTATTATTTACCAACAATATTTAATCGATTCCACCACACGAAACTTTCCCGCACTTAACTTCCCTATTTATACCCCTAAACTTATAAATAATCAGCATTCAGTTGATTTTTTGCAGGTCATTGAAACATTTTAACATGACTAATAAGGATATTTTTGATTTAGTACGTGTATTTTCGTTGTTTCGGAAGAGATGGGATGGAGGAGGAGAGGGTGATAGGGAGTAAAAAGGGAGGGTAGGGGAAAGTTTCGTTTGGGGTGGAATCGATTAAATATTGTTAGTAGATGCTAAAAAAATGTTTTTCGAGTTTTTTCCTCAAGAAATAAATTAGGCCGAAAACCGGCCTCCTTTTCCGCTCGTTTCATTTCCGAGTTTAAAAGTAGGGGGTTCCATTTAAAAAAATCGACTTGACCTTCAAATGACCTTGAATGTCATGGTCAAAGTCAAATCCAAAGTCACCATCAGATAGCCAGGTAAATTTTCTAAATTTTTTGAATTTAAAGCTTTTTTCTAGACTTCGTATTTTTCAAGTTATCCTGCTGTTCCCATACTTTTATGTTACACTGTACATTAAAATTTGCAATTTTAAGCGACTTTAAGAAAAAAACGTTCCAAGTTGAAAATAGAAAACTCTTAGACGATTTCAGAACGATGGTTATCATATCCTTTAATGTAGTAGGGCAGCTTATCATGAAAATGTGGACACACCGGACAAAATCGCCAAATTTTTTCCAGGTACGTAACCTTCAATTTTTGATAGGAACCAACTCCTCCGTCGACCATCTTGCATTTTATAGCGGCCATTTTGAAATATTGGTATATTATTAATATCTCGGCTTCTAAATCACTTAGGACCACAAACTTGGTGTCTAAGTATACATATTTGGAATGAGGGAATACAACTACACACAATGTATCACACAATATATTTATTCACTAATATATGTACCAATTACAAATTGATGAACTGTATTGTTCGGAGTGTCCACATTTTCTAATATGTTTTTTATTTTGTTTCAGATTGTATTGTAATACAAGATGGATTGGAACAAGTGCATGATCTGTCAGAAAACAACTTCAGAAAATCTAAAATATCCACTCAGTGCACGTGGAATCGAAGAAGACAACACCATACTGGTCTTTCTTGAACAATATCAATGAGTTTAGAAGCTTGGAGTCATTGCCAATAAAACTTAGTTTTGGAAGCGACATGAGTGCGGATGAACTGGTCCAAAATCATATACATGGCACAAATCTTGTTAGATCAAGTTCGGCAATTTGAAGTTGGATAGAGCTAAAAACGAGGGAATACTTCAGAAGGCAGCACAACTGTGAAGAAACGATCCCGGCTGAAGCAAGTGACAAAATGGCGTGTTTGTTATGTCGTGAAAGCGATGGACTCCTTCATGAATTTCGACCATTAACAGCTGATACGAGCATACGAAAAATAGCAACAGAACTGCAAGGAACCCAGTTGTTGGCAGCATTAGAAGAAGGTGGTCTCATTGCCCTTGACGCCAAATATCATCTGGAATGTTATACAGCACTGAGAAATCGCAACCGGTCTCACCTAAGGCAACTAGAGCAGGATTTGGTGGGAGTATCTGCAGAGGAAAGTCAGTTAAAGGCTACACCTACAATTTCCCGTATTCCTTCTATAAACACCAAAACTTTATACTTTCCATCACTTTGTTCTTGCGCTTGTGGAAAGTAAGCTAGCACTTTCTCCTTCAATCTGGTTCTGTTAATCTCCTTCTCTACGGCAAGTATTTTTAATCGGTTGTCATACAGTTAGTTTTGCAACTTTGAAAATTTAAAGTAGAAGGTCCCATTTTCCACACAGTTCTCTATATAAGTATAAAGCTCCACAAGTGCTGTAGCCTTTAACTGACTTTTCTCTGCAGATACTCCCACCAAATCCTGCTTTAGTTTTCTTAGGTGAGACCGGTAGCGATTTCTCAATAACTTCATAACATCTCATGACATTGCAGATGATATTTGGCGACAAGGACAATGAGATCACCACCTTCTAATGCTGCCAACAACTGGATTTCTTGCAGTTCTGTTGCCATTTTTCGTATGCTCGTATCAGCTGTTAATGTTCAAAATTCATGAAGGAGTCCATCGCTTCCACGACATAACAAACACGCCATTTTGTCACTCGTTTCACGCCGGGATCGTTTCCGCACAGTTGTGCTGCCTCCTAAAGTATTTCCCCGCTTTTTAGCTCTATCCAACTTCAAATTGCTGAAATATATAGTGTGATACATTTAAAAATTGTGTAGTTTTATTCCCTGACCTCAAATATGTATACTTAGACATCAAGATTGTGGTCCTAAGTGATTTAGAAGCCGAGATATTGATAATATACCTATATTTCAAGATGCCCGCTATAAAATCCAAGATGGCAGACGAAGGAGTTGGTTCATATCAAAAATTGAAAGCTACGTACCTAACTAGTACCTGGAAAAAATTTGGTGGTTTTGTCCGGTGTGTCCACGTTAACGCGAAATTCGACGTTAAGCTGCCACACTAATGCGCTTCGTTTCTGATATACAGAGCTCTGGGATTTTATCTCGGCGCCAGAGACGGCTCTCATATAGAGATAATTTTATACTGCAAACACCTACTGAAACATTCAGAAAAACGACGAAATGGTGAAATATTCATCACTTCCAGCTATAATATAGCTGAAAACGGTAATGATTTTTACAAAAACATGTAAAACATATCTAGCAAATAAAAAAACAATTTTGAATCAAACACATACTTTCCTGTTAATTAAAGTAATTTTCCAGTAATAGAATGTTTAATATTTATAATAATTACAACTGCTATGCATTAATCAAAAATTAATTTTAAATTTAGGTATTTATTTAATTCTTGCCATGTATTTATAATTTTCCACATACACTATTATCCAGTAACGTTGCTGCTTTATTTGTGAAAATCACGCACAAGCTCCTCAAAGAGTTTAGGTGATTTCATAAATATGCAGGAACTATTAATAACTTAAATTATTCACTCCTTAAACGTATAGACACAGTACAAAATAATGCCCTTCGAATTTGTCTTGGTGCTATGAGGTCGACTCCTGTTGATGCCCTGCACGTAGAATCTCTAGTACCTCCATTATAACTCAGAAGAGATTTACTGAGAGAAAAACTCTTTCTGAAAACTTATATTAACAATCCTCCACTTTTTAAAAAAATATCATCACTCAATACCTTTGATCTGACTAATAAATATTCCACCCCTCGCTTCTCATTTACTCAACATTGAAAATGATGATAACTGCCTTAGCAACCATAATCTCTTTCCTTATTTACGGACTTGACGGTATCTATACCACATTACAGTGAAAATTTAAGTATGAGCATAAATTCTTTAAATTTAACAATCGAAAAATATAAAAATTCCGAATTGATATACACAGATGGTTCTCAGTCCTCAAGTGAAACAGGATGCGCATTGTATATACCTTCAAAAAATATCGAGAGTAAAATAAAACTTAAAATAGAGTGTTCTATTTTTACAGCGGAAGCGACAGCCATCTATGAAGCTCTCAAGTTCGTATTTATTTCGAAATATCAGAAAACGGTTATTCTTTCTGATTCCCTACCAGTTCTCATGAAAAAAAGCCACTACCTTTAAAATTAAAACCAATCCCCTTATAACATACATTACAAGCTTGGTACAAAATATCTTTGACGAAGGGAGAGAGGTATATTTTATGTGGGTAAAGTCTCATATAGGATTGAAAGATAATGATCACGTGGACGATCTAACTAAGGACAGTATTGATGTAGGAAATAATAATTACACAGCCCCACAAAAAAAAATAATAGTTCAAAGCAGCGAACCAGACCCATGTATCCGGGGTCAAAAAAAATCGAACACCCCCAAAATCATTAGCTAGAGCCAAAAAACACCTCTGAAATGGGATAAAAAGAAGATTAAGCTACCAGAATAGTTGTTACTTCTTAATCAATCGAATTATACAAATTAAGGTTAAACAGCAGCGTACATACAATAGATATGAAACACACCCCCAGGGAGGGGCGAAAACTAGCCCCCATATATAAAAAATTTGATCCAAAACAGCAATGACTGCTGAAAAAGCTCGAAATATCTAAGTTTTGTTAAAGTGTTAAGAAACTAATCCAGTCCGACGTAATCTTCACAAACTGCCCCTATAGGGTTGAGAACAACCACCTTTAAGTTCAAAGGATACGAGAAAAACAAGAAAAGACGTAAAATCCAACAGGATTTCTATTTTCATGCATGCTATGATTGGCTGAAATTGCGTAGTACCCTAAAATAGAAACTTACGTACCATCAACATTCTACACTGTCAATCCTCAGAGGGTGTGAAAACTACCCCCTATGTAAGATTTAACTATAAAAAATTATAGTGACTTCTATAAAAATTCGAAACACCTGCGTTGTGTGGAAGAGAGAAGAAACTAGACTATGTTTGACGATGTGCTTGAAAACCACCCCCACGGGGTTGTAAGATGCTGGAAAAACAGAGAGAAACTAACCGGAATCACATTTTTATGGATGCTATGATTGGCAAAAATCGCGTTTCACACTTAAACTCATGTCCTATAAATGTTATTAAGTAATACCCCCAGAAAGGATGTAAACTACCGTAATTCAAGATGTAACGAAAAGGTTATACTGTTGCTTATTCGTTTCATTTCCGTAGTTTTTTTTATAGGGGTGGCGTCTCTCAACCCCGTGGGGGTGGTTTTCAAGCACATCGTCGAATATAGTCTAGTTCTCTCTTCCACACAACGCAGGTGTTTCGAATTTTTACAGAAGTCACTGTAACTTTTTACAGTCAAACCTTACATAGGGGATAGTTTTCACACCCTCTGAGGGTTGACACTGTAGAATGTTGATGGTACGTAAGTTTCTAATTCTATTTTAGAGTTCTATGCAATTTCAGCCAATCATAGCATCCATGAAAATAGAAATCCTGTTGCATTTTACGTTTTTTCTTGTTTTTCTCTTGTTTTTCTCGTGTCCTTTATACCCGGATTCGGATTCAGCGACCGAAAATACATAGGAATACGTGGGTCTGGTTCGCTGCTTTGAACTTTTTTTTTTGTGGGGCTGTGTAATCTTTGTAAATTAAAATTTCTAGTTATTGTACTATTAGCTAAAATATTGATATTATTAAAGTAAAAGCTAAGTCACTAGTTCATGATCCCTATATCAAGTTCTCAAATATGTTTACTACCAAAATATCAAATATAAATTAAATAAAAGTATGAACGATAAGCGCCTTCACGATTTCCATCAATGAAAATAGAAATTGTCTATGTGCATTTTCTTATTTTTACGGCTTTTAATTCTGCAATTTTGCAAATTCTAATAAATACTTTCAGATGTAAACCGAATAAAAGCATTAAAGGAATCCGAAGAGTCTACTTCTCTCTTTAAAAACCTTTTATTACCAAAGGAAACAAACTTATAACGGATTCAAAACAAATACACACTTCTACGATTGCAGCTTTAAGTGAAATGCGATTCAGCGTATAATTCAAATAACCGAAAGATAAATTTTATTTCCCACTAACTCCGCAAGGGATTGTTTTTCATATCGTCTCAAAATGTCTTCAAATATTTGTACTGGTAAAGTGCCCCGTCAGCATTTTTAGTTATATCTTGTCATTCATAGAATTGATTTCCTTTCAAGTACACTCCGAGGTGGAGAAATTGCAGTCCCACTTGAATAGTAGTAATATCTGCGTTACTCTTGTCTGTTTCCTATCAGAAATGAGAAGTTTTGTAGTGTCCGTTTACTTGCACAACGTGTAATATGAGTTATTGTCACAATGGTAAGGGTAAATTCTAGACGTGAACTTTTGAAAAACCATAAATAACTATATTAAAAACAAATTGATAAGGATAATATTTTTCAATAATTGTTCAAGCAGAATTATAAAATATTTATTTTTAATACAACTAAACTTTAAAAAATAAACTTTCTAAAATACAGGGTGTAATCAGTTTCATGTCGTTAAAAAAAATGGTGGCGGGGAACGACTAAACGAACAAAAAAACCTCATATAACATAGGGGTCTAAAACCTATAGTTTTAGAAAAAAAAAAACGAATATTTTCAATAATATTGTTTGAGAACTGTTGGAATGTTGGGATAGGCTTTTATCTTCGCGTATGTCGGCGCCTTTAACCATCAAATACGCTAATACGGCTCTTTCAAAGTGTCGCGCTCCTTTGTTAGAGATCGCGCGTCGGCGAGGACACAAGTTGATAATCACACTTTTTTATGGCTTTTTAAAAGTAGGTAAGATAAGGTCTTTAGCGGTGCGATAAAGGTGAAAGGCGTCGGCGTTTTCTGAGTGCTTAGTAGATCTGAAGAAAACTATATACTCCTTTGTGCAATATTATAGTTTCTGTGGCCACTTCGTTAAGTACACACGTCGAACCCGTTCGTTGTTTTTGTAATGTTGCTTTTGTTCTTTTTGAATTTGGGCCAAGTTCTTGATTACATACGGACACTACTTGTTCGTTCTTTTTGTGTTGCTTTTTGGATTTTGGACCAAGTTTTCATTTTTATTTTCTTTATGGACAACGTTAGTTGATAGTTTAGTGTGGTATTTTAATGTGTATAGAAACCATACAAAATGATCCTAATTTACCAAATGTGTTAAACGGAGGGCGTATGTCCTTAGATCGACGTGTCGAAAAGTGTGTTGATGCAGACGGAAGCTATTTCGAACAATTTATGTAAATCAACAAATTTATTGGTAAGTTCTAGATTTATCGGATATTTTAGTTTATGATACCTGATCGTCAATTCGTTAAATAAATCAGATTTTTCCGAACTTAAAATACACACAATTGTTTTCTATTATCGTATCTCAGACGTCTACCTCTTTATTTCCCAATGTCAAGCAATAATTTCTCATTTTTAAAGCTTTTAACCCAAAACACTCATTTAGGTTACAAATGTTAATAAACCACATTTAAATCTGAAAAATTATAAACAATAATAGAAGCTTCAATATTTTGTTCTAAATTAAAAAAACACACATGTAAAGAAATGCTGTGTTTAAACCTCTACGCCCATCATTTGCTTGCAGTTCTGTAAAAAGAAATAACGAATTATTTACATTTTTATAATCTTTGCACTTTTTTATGACAATTTAGAGGGAACTACACGTCCATTGGCCCAGAAAGTCAGTGGTTCTCAATTTCCTACCCTAATATTCAAATTGTTGACCTCGGTCGGTTTTTTTCAAAGTGCCCCTAGAGGAAAAAGTCATAAAGGTTTTTTGTTTGTCTAGTCGGTCCCCATTACCAGTTTTTTTTTAATGACATGAAACTAATTACACCCTGTATTCAAGTTTAATCTTTCAGCTATTAGAAAATATAAATTTCAGATCGTAATTCAGATCAGAGTGGTCCTCACCCCATAATGCTACGTGATGACTGAACTGGAAGGCGTTTAAAATTACGTCATCATAATATGTTACTTATGCTTACAATTTATTTCGTTTTAGCCACAAAAATATTTCAATGATTTACCTTGTTCTGGGAAAGCTGATTATTTTTAAATTTTCTTGGAAAATATGCATATAGTACAGTCACTTGGTATCAAAAAGTACCTAAACTTCGGACTAATTCTATAGCGGCTTGGAATTTTTTTAATTTTGCAGATTCTTTAGGGTATCAACTTCAAATATAAAAAAGGAATAGATGTGCTTTTACCCGTAAGGGGTGAAAACCATCCCCAAAGTCAAAAAGGCAATAATTAACGAAATACTGAGAATAAATTAATAAAACTTATATTATTTATGTTCTTGGGGTCGTTAATCATGAATGTCAAGTCAGAAATTAAAAATTTTATGTTGCACCATCAATATGGCCTATATAAAGAAGCAAGATGGACGAAGTAATTATTTTTTGTTTATTTTGACAAATTAGGACTTTCTTAGCAGACATTTTCAGACATTAGCTCCTCCTCTAATAAGAAAACTAATTGCTCTTATCCGCAAGTGGGTGAAAACCACTCCTAAAGTTCAAAAGTAACTATCATTATTTATGATTTTGGGGTTAGTCCCTTGAGGTAAAGCTTTTGCCCAAAAGTTCTGCGACGGACCGCAAGATCCTCGTTACCGAGAGCGGGGAAGGCGATGGTGACAATATTTTCCGACCTACCCTCCAACCACTACCCCTAAACCGAAAAAACCACTCCTTTTTTCGATTTTCCGGAAAATTTTGTTAATGAAAGTTGTTCAGAATTGTTCAAAAACCTTAAGCCCAATATTTCATCAAAATAAAAAAAAATGAGAAACTGAAATAAAATGATAAATTTAAAAAATATAAAAAAGCTAATAATTACTTGACAACTACCTGACAGCTTGGTTTAATTTTAAACATAGTTGTCATGAATTTTTTAAACGAAAAAATCCATTTAAATATATTTTTGGACTTTGGACATTATTTTTTTGGACAATTCTGAATAACTTTCGTTAATAAAATTTTACGATAAAAAAATGTTTAGCATCGGAAAATCGTTTAGGGGTAGTTCTTGAAAGGTCGGAAAATATTGTCACCATCGTGTTCCCCGCCCTCGAAAACGGGGGGGAAGATGTCTTGCGGTCCAGTCGTAGAACTTTTGGGCTTTTTGCCTTTTTCTGGTTTACCTCAAGGGACTAGTTGCTGATTACGAATTTGGATCGGGTGTTAAGGTGTAGCAAATTAATAAAACAATCATTCATATTTTTGAATTTTATTAACTATATAGAGATTTAACCTAAATTTAATATAATTATTCATCTTCATCAGTAGTTGAATCAACTTCATCTTTATACATATTTACACAAGTGCATACATGCATCAAAATTTTGCCCTTATTTTCCTTGTATCATTTTTGATTTTACAGATATCAAACTTTGCCAAAAGAAATTTTGAAGCCAATATAATAAGCTTTAATTTGGTTCAAGAGCGTGAACTTTTCATGGCTACATTCAAATGCACCTAACATTAACTGTATCTCGGCAATGATGAGTCAACACAAATTTTTAGTTCATGGATTATTTTTGTTATTTCATAAGTTAACTTTTTTGTTATGACAAATATTTTCGAAAATGTAATCCTCTTTATGTAATTTGCTGAAAACCTTTGAAAAATCAATTTCTTTTGCTTAAAAATCAACATTTTCAATCCCCTGTAACTCGGCGGGTATAAAGCAAAAATAACATTATAGGGTTTTTTTGGGGGGTAGAATTCGACGATCTACATGTTACAATACTCACTTTTTTTTTCGAAACCCCTGAATTGGGGTGAAACTCACCCCCAACGAAAAAGCACCCTTATTTCTTTTTAATATTTCATATTTAACCCAGTGTGGATCAAACTATCCAAAAATTTAAATTTAAAACTGCTACAGAATTAGTCTGAAGTGAAATCACCAAGTTAGTGTAGGTACTAATAGACATTAAACATAATTTATTAACGGAGGTATTATTATTTATTAGGCATTTTGAACTACACTTGTAAGTTTTCTTATAAGCAGCTGCCCCGACAGAGGCAGCATTTTTTTCCTCAGAAATCATATATCACGACACTTATTTACTGCCATCTATTAAGCCAAGTCATCGTTCAACACAGAATGAATAAACCTTATTTATTTTTTGCTGCTCCTTAGCAGAACCCATAAAACCAGAACAGCCACACAACCATTTTTCATCCGAATAATTTTTTGTTAATCTTGAAGGCGTTGATCGTGATACTCCTGTAATATACATATAACCCATTGTTGTGATAATGTCGAGTTTAGGACATCTGTTGCTCAATCCATTCATTCTTAAAAGATTGGAGGCGAGGAATCCTCTCTTGTTTGCACTCGAGAAAGAAACACAAAAGAATTGAAATGACATTCAAATTCATTCCGCGATGCTCCCCAGACCCCCATATCTGCATGGCCGGATATCTCGCCTCGTCTTAGGAGAGCCATATCGCCTTAATCGTGTTTCAAGTGGAATACTAGGGCGTATCTGCTGTAGCACCAGTTCGACCTCTTGTGGCTGCGACGCCCGCTCGAAAGCAATTGTCAAATGTAATTTCACGCCTCCATTGCCGGCAAATATTTAGGTCATTATACGAGGAATTCTAGGTACTGCCATAAAAAGTAGAGCCACCTTCAACGGAATTCACTTACTTTTTGTTCTTCATTCGTGTTAAACGTTATTAACGCAATTCTGCATTCGGAAATAAATCCTGTTTTCTGCTTTCGTTAACAGCTGTTTTTATAGGCGTTTCAGAAGCTAAAATAAGGCGAAATTAGAAATTTACGTGTTCTATAAGAGAAACAAGGAAAATTTAGAACAAATAATTTTTAGAAATAATTGAAAGGTGAACGTGGATAAATATACTTACTAAAGATAAATAGTTTCAATCGTTATTTTTAAAATTGCAGTGACTCCTGGGGAGGTGTAAAATTTTTTATTTTTATTTATTTATTTATAATGCATATAAACAGGTATTCCCTAGTTACATATATACAGTGAAACACAGAAGAAACAATAAATACAGGCTTGAGTACAACATACTGTAAATAATAATGAATAACAATCAACTACAATAACAATAATAAAAACATTCGCAGTATAAGTACATGACATGACTATAAAAAGAAAACTAAATATTTATGTTATCTTATCAGAGATAGTTTTGACTTTAGTTTGTCTCTGTTGATATTAAACATATCTGCATTACAGATTATATCATTGACTGCCGATGAACATCTTTCAACAGGTGAGTTTGTATTTGCAGATGTGTTAAACATACAATCTCCCCTCCTTAGTCTGACGTCTGGTACATGAAAGCTTAAGGCACCTAGAATTTCGGGTGCATCTATTTCGTTATATAAAATATCAAATATAAATAATATTTGAATGTTTTACGGCGTTTAGTAAGAGAAGTTACATTAAATTCTGTTAGCTGATTTTGATAGGATATTAAGAAAGGCCATATTCTATGTTTCTTAAAATACATAGATCTTAAAAACATTTTTTGGACTTTTTCCAACATGTCAGTGTAAAGAAATGCTCTTGGAGACCATATAATGCAACAATATTCAAGTTTAGAGCGTACATATGAATTAAACAACATAATGCAAGTGCTGTAACTAAAATTTTTACTCGATCTAAGAATAAATCCTAATTTCCTGTAGCATTCAGAGGTCAGAGCTATTATGTGATCGTTAAATGAAAAATGGTTGGTGAACAAGATGCCAAGATCTTTAATTTCATTTAGTCTCTCAATTTGAATATCGTTGATAACATATGCCACTACGATAGGATCTTTCTTTTTTGTATAGGATATAATCTTGCATTTCGATTCATTCAAGGTTAGGTCATTGTCTTTACAGAACGTAGAAATGGCCTCAAGGTCACTTTGTAACCTTTCAGTGTCTTTTAGTATGTTAATTTGGAGAAACAATTTTAAATCATCTGCATATAATAAAAATCTTAAGTGCTTAATATAAGTGGAGATATCATTGACAAACATTACAAAAAGCAAGGGCCCCAATATCGAACCCTGTGGTACCCCAGATGTTGGTATAAAGGTATGTGAATAACAGTCATTAAATTTGACAAAATGTGGTCGATTAGTGAGATACGATAATAAAAACTGCAATAAGTCGTCATCAATAGAGAAACCCTGTAATTTCGTTAATAATACTTATGGTTAACTCTATCAAATGCTTTTGATAGATCATTATATACAGTGTCTATCTGGGATTCCCCTATTTTATGAGCGACATAATCAAAAAATACACATAAATTACTAACAGTAGATCTTTTGCTAACAAAACCATGCTGTTGTTCAATAAGCACTGATGAGACATGGGAATACATTCTATTATATATTACACGTTCAAATATTTTAGATGGGGAAGGTAAAACTGTGATAGGTCGATAGTTTGTTATAACACTCGTAACATTTATTACAAAAAGAAATTAAATGAAAAAATGATCTGGTCCTGATGATATTCCCTGCTTTCTAATAAATAACAAGAGTAATATTAATAATAATGTATCTATAAAAATACTTTAATGACCTTTGTTGCTATCCGTGATTGATGAATAGGTTAAGTTAATTGTCAGGGACATGTTACACAATAAAAGTTGATGCCACATTATAATATAACTTCATTATTAAGATAAAAGGTAGCTGGAATAAAAGTTAAGATAAATAGAGGTGAGTATATACGTATTTCGACACATGTTGTTAGGCAACGTTCATCGTGGTTAGTACTTAGATGGCTGACCCTCCTGGAAAACAGCGATCTCATTCCGTCTTCTAGCGGCTTGTATATCAGCGTATGCAGACAAAATATGCAATTCAAGGCGAGAATTGCATCGTGGATATACCTTCGGAGCAGATGTAAAGCAAGTTCTTTGTCCATTAGATGTTAGGCAAATAAAAAATCCTTACTCTTCTTGCGAGAAGGGGTTCGGCCAAATTCCCATGTTCGCCTCCTTGAGTCGATGATTGACCTTAGTAACGGAAATAGGCCGACGTTAAATAAATGAATAAAAAAAAATACACAAATATTGCACACACAAGTGCAAAACATGATAAATACTATCCCCAGTAACGGAAAAATGTAACTGACCTCAAATCAAAAGCAAACAATATAAATTAAAAACTTTGAAAACTATTTTGAACAAGGACTCTTTAAAAAATATCCTTAGTTGAGTCGCAGATTAACTACGGAATATTAGCATGGGGTGGTGTTGGTAAAACAATTCTTAATTAGTTAGTAATTGTCCAGAAGAGAATTCTCAAAATAATGTTTAATAAGGAAGTCACATATCCTTCTGACAGACTTTTCAAAGAGACCTGCCTGCTTGACCCACGTCAACTCTTTTTTATCATTCTTCACCAACAAAAAAACAAAAGGTGAACTGAAAAAAAAAAATAACACTGACCAGAAATATAACACGAGAAGTAAGAATCATGCATCTTACCACCTTTTGTGAAGAAAACCGTAGGTCACAAATTGTATACCTATTTGAGCCCTAGACTCTATTACCACTTGCCTGTATAACTGAAAAAAATAAACTATGTAAATAAATTTAAAAAACAATTCAAGCAATTTATATTTTAGTACAGTCACTAGAGGTTTTAACTTCGGAATAATGTCATATTGGGCGGATATCGTTCATTTTTGGCAATTTAATAGTAAATGCTTCACAGAAAAGTTTCTATATTGTGCGGGGGCTTGCTAATTTATAGGGGGTGGATGCCACCCCCTCTCAGGGGGTGGCACTTAAAAAATATTTATTGGAGCTGAAATAGAATTAAATTTTAAGAAGAAAAGGTTCTATACAATTCTTCACATACATTCATAGTTTTTAAGTTAGGACGACGTCAAAATTGCGATTTTAGCTTAAAAAAAGGTATTTCCAAACGGCTTTCGTCAAGTATCTCGAAAAGTATTACTTTGTCGAAAAAATGTTAAAGACCAATTACAGAAAGTACAAACTGGGAATTAATTATATTTCTTGTTTATTGATGTAGGATTAATAATTTCGGAGATATTTAAGTTTATATTTGGTATCCAAGTGTTTAGAAATTACCTTTAAAGTTTAAAATGCATTTTTTTCTAACAAGTGCTTTAAATGAGCAAAAAAAAATGAGCATCTAGGTAATGCTACATCTTAACGAAAAACTGTATTTGAGATAATACTTTTAAATTACTGGCTAATTAGTGTAACAAAATGGCGACCTTTTTATATAAAAAAAATATAAATACGCACTTTTTCCATCATAACTTCATTATTTCTTATGCTACAGGAACGAGTAAAAAATAATTTGAAAGCGCAATTAATTGTCTTTAATTTCATTTCTTAGCGTGCTTAACGTAGGTGTCACAATTTCTGAGATATTTAACATTTAAACTGCATTTTTCGTCTTATAAACGTTCGGACGCCATTTGTAAACTTTCATATCTCCGAAACTATTAAATTATGTAAATAAATAAACAAGCGAAATTCATTACCAGTTTATGAACTTTATTTTTGGGCTCTACCCATTTTTCAATAAAACTAATATTTACTGAGATATTTGGAAGAGGAAAAAAATTACGTTTTATCGAAAATACCTTTATAGTTTAAACTGTATTAACCTCCCCACAATAAAATTGTGGGAGGTTACTACAATTAGTCCAAAATCGAAAATTGAGATAACATCAAATCTTTACGTTTTGAGGTCCCAGGAACCCAAAAAAGTTGTTTTTGAAAAATGTCTGTGTGTGTGTATGTGTGTGTGTGTGTGTGTGTGTATGTCTGTTAGCACGATAGCGGCGAAGCCACTAAACGGATTTGGATGAAACTTTGCATGAGGGTTTCCTTAGTGCTCCAGAAGATCTGAAAAGGTTTTGGTTGAGATCGGATTACGTTTGTTGCTGTTTTGGCACAACAAGTTGTTTATTTTATGATTACTTACAATTTATAATCGAACCATTGAAAAGCAGTAAAAATTCCGATTTCAACGATATATAACACTTGCACTCTTTAGCTTTGGTTTCCGTGAAAAAAATTAAAAACCAAATAACACGCTTCTTGTGTAAAATATATTTTATAGTGGAACCACAGAATACAGTAACTGCACAGAGGCGAAGTCTTTGGCGGTTCCTTTCAGTTTTGATGGCTCGTTTTCTGTGACCTTGCGTACCAGTTGCGTCTACACCACGGTGTATTAAATAGGTGGTCCGGCACTTTCCTATTATAATAATGGCTTCGTAAGTGCATGGTTTCTATTTACTTTAATAGATGGCGCGAGCAATACGGTCCTACAATTACCCGGGCATGTGCATCGTATAACTAACATAACCTCAAATTTTAAGGTTTTCGTTTATTCTCATATTTAATGTTTGTATAGGCATTTTTAGCTTGGAGCCATACTGGCTCCAAGCAAATATTTAAAAATTCACGCAAATAATTTTTCAATATTGTTGATTAATAAAAATGGACTGCTAATTATAGGTTAGATTCCTAACCTGCAAAAGTGTCTTATTTTATTGTGACAAACTATTTAAAACTTCATACATATTACGTTGAACTTGACTTTGGTTGAAAGTACATGAACCAGGCAGAAATTTTAATAATAGTTACGTAATACCTGTAAATCTTAAGAAATATATATTTTTGAGGTTAATTGTGACGACACGTGCAATACTGCATGTAGTGTTACATATATTCTTTCAATGTTTTAATTTAGCTACTTAATGTCAGATGTCACTGGACTCTTGTCAAAAACAAGAAGCCGGGAATGTATGCAACACTGTATGTACGTATGCACAGAACCTATAAAATTATCTATCTATGCGTAAGTAATGAGAGAACTTAGTTGAGCCATCTTTTACAATATGTACGAAGTAAGCACTTATTAAGCCACTGTGAGGGTTGTCGTCGCATCACCGATTTAATACACCCTGGTCTACACTGAGAGATATGTTGTTTATTTATTTTAATAGGTTAGATTTCTAACCTGCAAAATGTGTTTTATTTTATTGTGACAAACTAGATTTTGGTCGAAAGTATGGGAACCAGGCAGAAATTTTAATAATAGCTACGTAGTACTTTTAAATTTTAAGAAATATATATTTTTGAGGTTAGCTATGACGTCATGTGCAGATCCCCATTTAAGGATACACTGAAAAGACAGTGTATTTCGAGTTGGATTGAAAAATATTACGATTTGAATTGCTTATAATTGGCGCCTATTTTCAATTGAGTTGTACACTAGGTTTTATTTATGAGAATTTTAATTCTCGGTTAATGTTTTCAATATTCCAAAATGAGTGGAAAAAAAATTCACAAATCCAAACTTAACACGATAAACATCAACAGTGTCAAGATAAAAGTGAGGTTGATTGTTAAACAATTAAGAAATGGCGATGAGTATACAAATTTGGTTTTGGCGGGAAGGCTAGCCTTCGCCTCTGTATAGTTATTGTACTCTGTGGTCTAACCTAACGTTCAATAGACTAGTGTGTTAAAGCGTGCAGACTGTATGCTTAGTAAATTTGAGTGTCAAGTGCATCGAGACATTACAAGTTTTTTCGACGTTCATAAAGCCCACGGAAGGTGTGAGAAGCCTTCGTGAACCGCTCACAAGCCCTACAAGTATAAGCAATCTCACCGGAACGTTTTCGGTGAGTTTTTCCAATAAAACTTTAAAAGTGACATTATATTTTAAAAACTATTTCCGCTACTTCCGCCATCCCGCCGGAAATTCTTCCGGCAACATAACCTAAAAATAGTGCTACATAACTTAAAAATAATTTAAGACATTGGTACCAACCTAAAATATTTTTTCGAAAACTGTCAAAAACCAAATTCCCCCAGAAAAACATTGAAACCAAAAATTTGACAGCTTACTTCCCCGACCGATTTAGTGAAAAATCGGCCGAGGCCAGAAGATAAAACAAAATATATCAACTCAAACTTAAACGATCCACCATGAACACTACTCCGGCCACATCTGGCAGGGAAGCTGCCCACCAAGAGTTATATGGTTTTTCCAAAAGATGGCCATCCCTACCACCCATTACCAACGAACGGATGTTTTCGTTTAGTTGTTTCCCGTATCAATAATCAAAATTATTAAGTGCTCTTGCCTACGAACTTAATTTTTATAGTGTTGTGTTTATTAACCTCCCCACAATAATTGTGGGAGGTTACTACAATTAATCCAAAATCGAAAATTGAGATAACATCAAATCTTTACGATTTCGAGGTCCCGGAAACCCAAAAAAGTGGTTTGTGACTAATGCCTGTGTATTAGCACGATAGCTACGAAGCTACTAAACAGATTTGGATGAAACTTTTACATGAGGATTTCTTTAGTGCTCCAGAAGATCTGAAAAGGTTTTGGTTGAGATCGGATTACGTTTAGTGCCATTTTGGCACAAGTTGTTTATTTTATGATTACTTAGAATTTGTAATTGAACCTTTAAAAAGCAGTATAAATTCCAATTTCAACGATATATCACACTTGCACCCTTTCGATTTGGTTTCCGTTAAAAAAATTAAAAATAATTCGTTATATGTGCACATATGACAGCATCCAAAAAATTGGTATTATTGTTAGGGGAAAACGTATTTTGCCATCTGTCAAAAATATTTGGGTTGGTAACCTTTGTGAATGTTGATTTATAGCTTATGGTACGTGACGTCACAGCTAACCTCAAAAATATATATTTCTTAAGATTTAAGAATATTACGTAGCTATTATTAAAATTTCTGCCTGGTTCCCGTACTTTCAACTAAAATCTAGTACAGTGTAATGTTTATGAAGTCCTAAATACTTTGTCCTAATAAAATAGGACTCTTTTTGTGGGTTAGAAATCTAACCTGTAATTAGCAATATATTTTTTTATTAATCAACCATTTTTAGGTCACATGGTTTTGACAATTTTGACATTTTGCTTGAGGGACAACAAAACGCAGTTTGCGTGGTTTTATATATTTTTTTCTGATTTTCTTCAGAAACTGTGTGTGTTTTCGTAATAATGTCATATAGTGAATATTATCCAACCCTTATGGGTGATGTAAAGTGTCGCTACGATGAGAAAATCAAAATAATAGACAATATTGACCCATACACCCTTGGAGTGGAGACTGGAGACCTTTCTGCAGATTTGTCTATTTTACCTTGTGTGTCCGTAATTAATATGGTAAATTACTTAGTGTCGACTCACAGCTTCTTCGCAGATCAGCAGTTAAAGGCATACAAATCTTTACAAGCATATAAATATTATGAGGCCGGATTTGTGCAAGAAGTTTGTGCAAGAAAGATAAACTCAAATGTATTCATTGTTATGGGCAAGGCAAGTTTACATTTAAATAACTAAGTGCTAGATTTCAGTGATAAGCTTGTTATATTATCCGTATGTAGTATTCAATAGACTCTGCCAGAAAGTGATTTCTTTACCTTTCTTCTAATCTTTTTTACATTCAAAATAAATCTTATCTCACAATCGCACCTTGTCGCAAAAAAGATGGTGTTTTATTTTTATTTCACATTTAAAACTGAGATTACTTCTTTGTTTACATTGGAATAAAAAGTTTGGTTATCCCTCAGGCAATATGGTCGACTTATCGTGACGTCATCCTAAGATGGTCTATATAGAAAAATTATTTGCATGAGTTTTTTAACTATCTGCTTGGAGTCACTGTGGCTCCAAGCTGAAAATGCGTAGTCAAACATTAAAAATGTGAATAAACTTGAAAAACTTAAACATGTTATGTCCCTAAATATATTTCATAACCTAAAAATCAACAGTCGTAAAGGTTACCAACCCAAATATTTTTGACAATGTCAAAACTTATTTTAGTTGTTTTTTTTTAAGGTAATAATTGTTTATAGCCGTGTTCGGATATTACGTCTGATTGATGGGACACGTCACAATCGTTCATTGCAAATCGAGTTAACTGAGCTAAATCTTAAACGTTCGAATATTACAAAATAAAGGCCTCGGACGAAGCTCGACTTGCTCGACCTTTTTGATCGAGCAGGAAGATTTTAATTTGACGCATGCGTAGTCTGCTTGAACAGTCCATAATGTTATTGACTTGTTGGTTAGAGCGTCATTTGGGTTAAATTCTGTGTTATTATTTTTTTTTCATTATCCAATATTTTACAAAATCTTCGAAACGTTATCTGTTAATACCCTTATAATATCCGGCAATTGATTAACATGCAACATAAACAAACATGAGAGGTTATGTTTTAACAGATTTCTTGTAGTCCGCTTCAGTTCGTTCGATATTTGTTGATGAAATAAATGGCTCCAAAGTCACGTGTAATTTATCTGTTTGCTCAGTGCTCTGATTTCCGATGTAATATCCAAATACAGCTGATAAGGATCCACCGTGTGGGGAGGTTCCAGCCGCTTCCAGTAGCTGCCGATTTTTTTTCTAAAGCAAGTGCTATATACAAGCCAAAACATTTGAGCATCTACGGTATGCTATATATTAATGAGAAACAGTGTTTGAAATTCCTTTTTTTTAATTACTGGCTAATTACAGTAACAAAATGGCGACGTTGTTAATAAAAAAAATGTGTAGACGCACATTGCTTCGGTCAAAACTTCTTTGTTTTTTATGCTACAGAAACAAATAAAAAAATAGTTGAAAGTTTAATTAATAACCTATTAGTCTACCTATTAGCATCCTTGACGAAGGTGTCACAGTTTCTGAGATATTTAACTCTCACTCTAAATAATTATCTTATGAACACTTGGATGCCAAATGTAAACTTAATCTCCGAAATTATTAATCCTACATCAATAAACAAAAAGTATAATTAATTCCCAGTTTGTACTTTCTGTAATTGGTCTGTAACATTTTTTCGATAAAGTAATACTTTTCGAGATACTTGACGAAAGCGGTTTGGAAATACCTTTTTTTTAAAGCTAAAATCGCAATTTTGAAGTCGTTATAACTTAAAAACTATCAATTTATGTGAAAAATTGCATAGAACCTTTCCTTCTTAAAATTTGATTCTACTTCAGCTCCAATAAATATATATATATTTTTAAGTACCATCCACTGAGAGGGGGTGGCGTCCACCCCCTATAAGTTAGCAAGCCCCCGCACACTATAGAAACTTTTCTGTGAAGCATTTACTATTATACTGCCAAAAATGAACGAAATCCGTTCAATATGACATTATTCCGAAGTTTTGCATATTTTTTACCTCTAGGTACTGTACTATTTTACACATCCAGAAACCATAGATTGACATAAAAATCTAAGAATCTTCACTTATTTAGTGGCTTATTGTTCTGATTAATTTTTTAGAATATCATACTATTAGGTTATTAGATTATATTATGTTATGGTAATCATAGTTTACATTATTTCATATAATTTTATGTGTTTTATATAGTTTTATTTATTTTTTTTTTGGTAACTCACGCGCAGGCCTTGGCCTTTAGTGGAGCACCTCTGTGTTTATTTACACAATTATTATTATTTCATTATAATCATTGTCAAAATTTTTATGTAACTTGTAAAATTATGTAACATATATGTAACAAATTTTGTAAATGAACCACATTCATATAGTTGTATGTAGCAACAACATATGAAAGAAAACGAATTACAAATACAAATCCTGCAACCTGTATAAGCACTGCGTTACTATATGGAAATTTTCTGTCTGTCGTATTTTATAACTGTGTACAGTACAACTGTGTAAATACATGAATAAGGAAAACGTCCATAACTGCAGAGGTCGAATGGGCGGATCTGAAACCATGTGACTGAGCGCATCAAGCATGCAATATTAGAATATTTATGACATTTTATGAATATATTTGTGGCTAAATATAGCTGATCCCCCACCCATCGCGGAACGTATAAGACCCAGAGAAAATGGTCAGAAAATGCCCAAAATTAATAAAAATACATATTCGTGGTATCAAAAGGCGGGGGAAAATTCTATTTCACCCATACAAACATAAAAACAACCCATAAAATTGCTTTGACTAATAGCTTATATTGAAGGAGGAACTCCTTCTGTATATTTGCGAAATGTATGTGTTTCGTCTAGTTTATAAATTAAACCGTTCCTCCACATGGAATTAAATGCTTTAGCAACATCGGCAAGCAACACCACTGCTATTGTTGTATCCATTTATTACATCATGCACTGGACGTGGGTGGTACTATGAATCCAAACAGGTGCGTGGGGATTAGGGATTGCATTACCGGTTAACCGGTTAACCGGTTAACCGGTTATTAGGGCAAAAAACACATGACGATAATTACCGGTTATTTTAATTTTTTACCGGTTATTTCGGTAAATTCTAAACTTACGATATGTCACGTATTCAACGTTTCTATTTATGTCACTGACTAGTATTCACTAAATACAGAGTGACTGTCCCAACACCGAGCACTTTTAACAATAAATAAATAATATTATAAAAAGTAAACTCCAAACACCAAGCCCTAAGAAATACACGAGAGACATTGACAATATCTTACGACAGAAAATTGAATATTTCACTGCCGCAAATATCCGTGGAATACATTTAGAAGTATGTTATTACCAATTCTTATTAACTTATCGACCCACCAATATCGATTGAGGAAGGGCATCTTCAGCTGGTGGTATTCTATGCACAAATATCAGACGCTAACAGATATAGCTTTGAAAAACTAACCCTTTTAACAAGCTATTTTTAAAAAATATTGTACTTTTAGATTAGGTATTCAATAAATGCCCTATTTGAGTTTATGTTTATAATTTTTGTTATTTAAGTGGATATTTTTGTTATCTACAGAATAATTATTTATTTAAATTTATTTCATTTATATTTTTTCCTTTTGATAAATTAACTCCTATATAAAAAAGTCTATTTGAGAGTCACATTTTTGTCACTTTGACAGTGATAAAAAAGGTGCATCGTTTTTTATCACAGAAGAAATGCCTGTTCCTCAAAAGCAGAGTACATCAAGTAGTCGCACGTCACTTTAAAATCTGCACTGTCAGCTATAATTTACGAATATTCGACATGTGTGGAAACTAGAGAAGAGAATATTGAAATCAGTACACCAAACCAAACAATTTATAACAACTGTGTTTTTAATTACTGTTCCTTCAAATAATTGTATAAACAAAGATAATTATTGTTGTTGTTCGTTCACATATTCTGTCGTTAATTTATCTTGCCAAAAAACACTCGAGCTTTTCTTTTATGGATAAATTTCTTTTTAACTCAAAATTTTGCCAATCAATAATTTTGCTCGAAAAACTGACATTTGACAAAATCGCTCGACCTGCGGTCTCGCGATTTTTTTATGTTAATTTTTCTTATAAAATCACTGATTGGCAAAATTATTTCGTTACAAAGAGAAAATCCAATAAAAAAAAGCTCTTGTGATTTTACTGTTGATAAATTAACTCCTATATAAAAAAATGTATTTAAGAGTCACGTCACTTTGAAATCTGTACTGTCAGCTATAATTTTTAAGTATTGTGGAAACCATACTGTACAATATGAGTCGTTTTGGGAAAATTATAATTATTTTTAATAAATTAATGTCGTTCGTTCACATACTCTGTCGTTAATTTATATTGCCAAATAACACTCTAGCTTTTCTTTTATGGATAAATTTCTTTTTAACTCAAAATTTTGCCAATCAGTAATTTTGCTCGAAAAACTGCTCGACCTCCGGTCTCGCGACTTTTTCATGTCAGTTTTTCTTATAAAATCACCGATTGGCAAAATTATTACGTTACAAAGAGAAATTTATCTGATAAAAAAAAGCTCTTGTGATCTTACTGTTGATAAAAAAAAACCATTTGTTTGTTCATTATATTAAATATACGTATATAAAAATATTTTTTGTTAAATTTAGATAATTTTGTACATGGAAAAAGACAATTGCCATTTTCGCCACCCTAATCATCCATTCTAAAAATTACCGGTAAATACCTGTTAACCGGTTATTTACATTTTTATTTACCGATTTACCGGTTATTAACACTGCCGGTAAATTGCAATCCCTAGTGGGGATAAGGTTTTTCTTCCCCACGCAGCGGTTTATTATTTGTGGGATATTTTTTCTGTAATTTTTGCCATTGTATTGAGCAGAGACATAGTCCTATAATAGCTACCCGGTTCATGAGGCGCTTTACCTGGATTTAAAATGGGTACAACAATTGCTGTTTTCTATTTTTGGGGAAAATATTATAATCTCATGATGGAGTTTATAAGGTAGGATAATTGGATTAAGGCTTTTTGGAGAAGGTGTTTTAGGAAGATATTAGGAAGGGTATCTAGGCCGGGAGCTTTGTTGTTGGCGGTAGTTTTTTGAACGTTACCAATAACCTCCTCAACATTATGGCATAGACACTGTTATAGACTTCTATTGGGGACAATTCCACTCTTTCGTAGACACGCTCTGAAAAATATAATGATTGTATAACCAATCCTAAAATTTTAAGGAAATATCTTTTTATTTCCCTCGCATACTGAATGCTAGTGTAATCTCGAAGAGATCACCGGCCGAGAATTATTCGGATTTTCAGGTTATAGGATAGAGATTACGAAAATCAAGTCAGTTCCGTTCGTATGCCTGTCTGTTTGTTCGTTTGTTGGTGCCATATCTAAAAAACAATTTGACAGAAAAATTATCTTCAGAAGACAGTTACCAAGGGAGAAAACTTGATATACAGCGTGTCCCACTTTTAATAGCCAACCTCCATATCTTAATTATTAGTTTTCCGATTCCACATAAATTATGATCCGTATAAAAAACCTTCATCAAGCTTTTTTGAGCAAAACATATTCCAAATTTCAGTCTTTGGCACGTATTTATATTAACAAATAATTTAACATTTTTACTGAATAACTAATGTAATATTATTGATTTGCATGCTTTAGAACTCCTATATCCAAAATTTTACATTTTGATGTATGGTTTTCAAATTACGGCCTTCCTAAAATTACATTTCTCAAATATTAAATATTCGGAAGTTTGGAAATAAACTGTTTTTTCAAAAAAAAGTTATTCCTCATTTTTACTTAAATTCACTTTTTCTACCACACAATATCATGGATAATTTTAAATTTTGCAGGCCAAGAATTTTCGTTGAAAAATTACCAAAAACTTTGGACCAGCAGCCTTGTAAATTATTCGTGCAAAAAAAAATTGTAAGCTTATTTTTAATTTTTTTTTTTAAAGTTAAATGAATTAATTTTGGCATGTTTACATGCTTCGTTGTTCCAATACCAACTGGAGGACAATTTATATCTAGTTATTTCATGATCGAGCAAATCTTAATTGCTTCCATCGTTGTTACAAAAGTCTTTTGTCCGCGTTCTTCCTATAATGCCCCACAGAATGCATGAAATGAAAAGACAAATTAATAATTTTAAAAGTATAAAGGTTATTACAATTTTTACACTGTACACTTGCGCTGTCACGAACAAGAATAAATCTTGTACAAGCAAAAATACATTTACAAAAACAGTCCGCTGAACAGAGAATTAATTAGCCCTTCTAACATTTAATAGCCTTAAAAAATTTATGCGTGAATTTTTTACTGTTCGAGATTCAGGATTTGCGAATCAAAAGAGAATACATAATTCGGGGACGTAATTATTGCTAAACAAAGGGAGTTCATTGGTTAAATACACTTACCGAGGATGAATTATGAATGAGCAGTTAGTGTCGTATACGTGGGTTATTATGGAGTGTAAGACAATTACACGGCTGAGAGGAAGGAACTTAATAATTCATCCCATGTCCCGAGCATTGTGTCTAAGTATAGGTACTTAAAGTCAAAAGGATGACAAAGTTGCCTTTGGATCGTTCTTATGAATTACCGGAATGTGTTTTGCCCAACTTAAAATCTCTTACTGGTTTATATTATGCAATGCTGCCAGTGCTTTTTGTCGTAAGAGAGCAATTAGGGAGGTCTCGGAATGTTTCAGTAGATGTTGGCAAACGAGAAAGCGACTAATATATGGCGTATGTATGTTAACTAGTTAAAAAGCTTGTTCGCATATCTAATATTTCATGGGCTTAAAGAAAATTGCTTTATTTAATAATAGGAAAATAATTCTTTATTTGTTGCTTTTACGTAAGATACTTTATGTGGGTAAGTGGGGCATTTATTTATTCTTAATTTCTTATAGACTAGGAACCCGCCTACTAATTGTGTGTCATAGTTTTACTCCCAAAATTGTTTATTGTTTATTGTTTATTATTGTTTAGAAAAATACAAATTCTTGTTAACAAACTTTAAGAAATAAAATAACAAATAAGTAAATAGATAATAAGTAACATAAAAATTGTATAAAGTAACATAAAAATTGTATAAAATATGTAGAATACAATACATAGATAAGCATTCATATTACTGTAACATTATACAGATGTTGCTGCACATTTATGAAATCACCTAAACTCTCTAAGGAGCTTGTGCGTGATTTTCACAAATAAAGCAGCAACGTAACTGGATTATAGTATATGTGGAAAATTTTATATACATGGTAAGAATTAGATAAATACCTACATTTAAAATTTATTTTAATTTTAATTTTAATTATTATGTAGTGGTGTGAGAAGGAGGATATTATATTCTAAATTTACTAGTAAGTGGGGTAGGTTTATAAATATAGTTGTAATTATTATAGATATTGTTGTAATTATTATAGATATTGAACATTATACTACTGGAAAATGACTTTTATTTGTCTGTAGTTTTCATTTAGAAATAGTTTGAGATTTTTTTTAATTCATGCTTGTTTTTTATGCTTTTTAATTTTGCGGGTAACATATTATATACTTTGGGTCCATAATAGAAAATAAATCGCTGGGATGCATCTTCCGGTATATCGGCACTTGTATGGAAAGATTTGTATTCCAGCGAGTTCCATAGTTATGGTTTACCAAAATTGGTGGTGATTTAAACATGTACAGTAGACACTCATAAGCATACAATTTTCTTATAGTAAACATACCTATTTCGTTATACAATAAATCTGTGGGATATCGTTTTTCTTTATTAAATATTATTTTTAATAAGGAATTCTGGACAATTTTTAAATGTTTTAATGAGTTGTTAAAGAGTCCACCCCAGACTGTAATACCGTACCTTATAATAGATTCAGCCAAAGCATTGTACGTAATGATTAGATTTTTTCTGTTAAGAATGTCTCTTAGTTGATAGAATTTGTGTATAAGTCTTCTTAGTCTTTTCACAAGATATTCCACATGTACATTCCATCTCAGGTGATGATCCACCATTAGACCAAGATATTTTAAATTATTAACTTTGGTTATGTATGAACAATCACACATTTCCACATTTTTGCACTTGTCATTACGAATTGTTAATTTATCTTTTATCGGTTGATCATCAGCTGATATGGTAAATGTTAAAAATTTTGTTTTACTGGTGTTGAGGCTCAGAAGGCTTACATTTAACCATGAATGTATCCTTTTTAAACTGGTTTCTGCATTAGTATATACTTCAGTCCAAGTTTTGCCTTGAAATACAAGGGCTGCATCATCAGCATATGCTACAATATTATCTTCTGGATTCACAATTTCTGTTATATTGTTAATATATATTAAAAATAATATTGGGCCTAATACTGTGTCTTGTGGAACACCAATTGTAATTATTAACGGGTCACTCAAGGTTTCATTTATTTTTACTTTTTGCTGCCTGTTCGTCAGGTAATCTTTAAATATATCCAATGCAGAACCTCTGACACCGACTTTCTCCAATCTTTTTATTAATATTTCCTGATCAACCGTGTCGAATGCTTTGGCTAAATCCAAAAATACAGCAAGGCATTTTTTCTTATCATTTAAACCTTTAATAATATTGCCTATTAGCTCCACAGTTGCGTTTTCCGCACTCATATTTTGTCTAAATCCAAACTGCTTGTTTGATATTATTTTGTTTTTTTCTAAAAAATCGTTTAACCTTGATTTTAGACACTTTTCAAAGATTTTTGAGAAATTATTAATAAGGGAGATAATTTGTTAATAATTTATTATTGCCTGCTTTGTACACAGGCGTAACTATCGACTCTTTCCAGGATAAAGGGATGAGTGAACTGGTAAAAGACAAATTTATTATATGACATAATAGTTTAGCGATATTATGATGATATTTTTTAATAAAATCAGCAGACAATCCATCTGGGCCCAGTGCAGATGTGTGTAAATGTGTGAATTGTTGTTAATTTTGGGTAGTAGAGCACAGAAATGTCCATGCCAGCCCTTTTTTGGTACAGGGGCGTACGGCAGGCCACCAAATGTGTAAGAAATATGACTTGTAAAAGTAAAATAAACAGTCACAAATAAGTCATAGGTTTACGCATGGGGGTTGGAGGGATTTCTTAAATTACCCCCAAAAATTATGAATCCAGACTACCATTCATTTTGGGTGGTAAAAAACTGGTAAAAAAATTATGGGTGGCAATCAGGAACTTGGTAAGTATGAACCTCCTGAGTGCGAAAAAATATTCGCCATCTTTGAAAAGTGGTGCAAACGTCTTGCCTTTCGCGATAATTGACGGTGTATCGGCTGTTCCTACCACATGTACCGGTTATTCGTGTAATTCGAAGAATATTATAAGTTTAGGACTGGCAATCAGATATTTGGTAAGTATGAACCTCCTGAGTGCGAAAATACGTGCGCCATCTTTGACAAGTAGTACAAAGGCCGGCTAGAGGGGTTGAAACGTAGTACATGCGGTAGGAAGCTCCGATACGCCGTCAATTATCGTGAAAGGCAAGACTTTCGCATCGCTTTTCAAAGATGGCGAATATATTTTCACACTCGGGAGGTTCATGCTTACCAAGTTTCTGATGGTCTGTCGTAATTGTATGATATTCATCGAATTAAAGAGGTAATCAGTACATTGTAATATTAGCTTGGTCAACTGGGGGAAATTTTAATAATTCTAGAATGGTTGAGTTCTTGACTAGGAAGTTTTACTATAAAATTAAATGGGATAAGCCTAAACTGACATCATCACTTACAAACTAATTTATAGAATTAGACAAGTTAATATTCCCTGTATGACACAAAACTAATTTGTCTGGTTACTTAAAATGTTCCAACACACAAAAATAATAACTTATTTAGCCAGTTTTTTTAGGAGGCCGAGGGCCATGGGTAAGCGTAAACAACAGTCTCACTAATGCGGCCAAGAGTGAATAAGTCGTAAAAATTTAAAAAATTTTTTTTTTATCAAAAAAATATAATATTTTTTTGTAAGAATTTTGAGTTTTCGCCTGCAAAAAATCAAGAGTACCTTGGGCGCCAGATTCTATAGGAGAATTGTGAACAAGATATTAAAACAAAGATATAATAAAATTATCGATTTAATATCGATTAAATAGTACATACAATTTAATGGTTAGTATATCTTTCCAAGATCTGCGGTTAATTTATCGATAAACAACACTTAATGCTAGCCTTAAATGTATACAAGAGAAGTTGGCTTCGGGTTTAAAAACACCTTGTAGAGGTAAATGTTACAAACTCCCCGTAGAGATAGAATTTACAGAAAACCTCGGCCAAAACTATTTACACAAGCTAAATATTTAAAATTGTCGAAATCACACACGGTTAAAAAAACAATGCGCAAAGCCTAAAACTGACAATTGATAACTTGTAAATACACCGGGGCAAGTTGGTGCAACACAAGATGGTGGCTGAAGGCGAAACAGGACGCTTGTCTTACAGTGGTATCAGGCAAAATAGGACACTGGTACTAGGCCATAAAGAAACGGCTTAAATCCAAGAGAAATTTTACACGACATGAGTTTAAAATTATATTTACACGCGCAACAAAAAGATAATTGGGTACGTGACCTCCAAAAGTTACCTCAAATAGCCTATAGTTATAAATTTACACCTAAATTTAAAGTTATATCGCTAAAGAATCTAAAAAAATATTAAGCATGTAACCTCCACAAGTTACCTCATATAGCCTATAACTATAAAATTAAACCCAAGTTTAAGGTTATAATTAAGCGCAAAATATTTTAACAAATATTTAGCACGTAACCACTAAAGTTACCTAAAATAGCCTATAGCTCTAAAATTTCACAACAAATTCATTTATAAATATATATCCTGAATAAGCAGATCTAGGCTAATAAATAGCAAAAGAATTTTGTTGGAAAGCAAAACGCCCCGTGGCGAAATTTGACCGCACAGTCATGGGAGTAACAGCAAATCACGTCCAACAGGCTAAACTGACCCTTTGGTAATGTGACCGTTACCCCACATACAGGCCTAAAGCCCAAAATAGGCCCAACACCTAATAAATCTCTAAAAACGGTATAAACTACAAGACGCGACATAGTAAGTTAACTCACAAAAATACAAATAGATATTTACAAATGCTCTTTGAGTTGAGTATTGGTATATCACAACAAATTCATAAAAAATATCCTGCCTAAGCAGATTTAGCCTAATAAATAGTCACAAAAAATTTTTGTTGAAAAGGTGGTAATTAACAGTAAATTTAACATGAAAGTTACTTAACTCATCAGTCGTTGACGTGAAGATATTCCAAAATGGCCGGCAGGGAACTTCAAAAAAACGGCAGCTCGTCTGCGAATAGGTGTTACCCACGTGGTTTTTTCTTGGCTTACTAAGGAAGTTATACCAATGTCAGGACGTGGCCACTCTTCTCCGAACTCCCCTCAGCAATAATGTACATCCAGGCAGCACCAACTTTCTGTCCGTAACCCTCAATACATTTTTCCAGAAAGAAAATCGACGCTCGTCATAAATACTTGAACGATAAATCGATGCAGCTAAGAAAGCAATGAAATTTTATCTAGGCATCAACCCGACGACCAGTTACGCTAATGGCATCATTAAAACAATTTTACGCCATGTTGGTTGTAGATACATCTCGTTACATTTACCATTTCACGTTTTCGAATTTTTCAAGTTTTCGAACTTTCCAATTCAATCAAAATCTCTTATAGAATTTCTGTCCAACTAAGTGATTGAAATTAGTACTGGATATCGCGCAGAAACACGCGCTTTGCTTGAACACTCAGCTCAAAGAGAGCGATAACCCGTTCCCCGAGTTCCCATCGCGAAGAAACGATAGTAGCTCCGCCTGACTTAAAACCGTTGGTTATCGCGATTTCTGTAAAATCGTTTTTAACTACTGCTATGAGTACAGTAACCTAATGCGAACTTTAGCCGATATTGCCGCATTTTAATTAAGTTGCCTTTCATGTTGCATTAATTATGCCTAGGTGGAGCGATATCGACTTGGTATCGCTACAACATGCGGTAGGAAACTCCGGTCCGCCACCAATTATCGTGAATGGCAAGACCTTCGCACCACTTTTCAAAGGTGGCAAATGTATTTTCGCACTCAGGAGGTTGATACTACAAGTATCTGATTGCCAGTCGTAAATTTATGATATTCATCAAATTACTAGTGTAACTAGTGTATGCGGTAGCAAGAGCCGATATGCCGTCAATTATTGTGAAAGGCAAGACGTTCGCATCACTTTTCAAAGATGGTGAATGTTTTTTCGCATTCAGGAGGTTCATACTTACTAAGTATCTGATTGCCACTCATAAACTTATCATTTTTTTTACCTGGATTTTTTTCAAAATTGGGCGCATCCTTGTACTACCCAAAATGAATGGGCGTCTGGATTCATGATTTTTGAGGGTTAAGAAATTCCTCCAACGCCCATGCGTAAGCCTATGACTTATTTGTGGCTGTTCGTTTTACTTTTACAAGTCATATTTTTTACACATTTGGGGGCCTGCCGTACGCCCTTGTACCAAAAAAAAAGGGGCTGGCACGGACATTTCTGTGCTCTACTACCCCAAATTAACAACAATTCACACATTTTGGGAGTAAACCTATGTCACACAATTAGTGGTCGGCGGACTCCTGGTCTATTAGGTTAGCAGTAGCCCATACGGTGTTTCTAAAAAATGCTAAAAAACTTTGAAATGGGGTTAATTGGATAATCCTAGGCCTTTAAGGTGGGCGGTTTGGTGAACGTCATTCGACAATACATCTCTGAATCGATTCAAAACATTTTTTGGTGGCTTTTGCAGACAACTTTGTAAAATGGTACGAGGCTATTGAAAACTAAAGAAGGAAAAAAAAATGTCTCGTGCGAAAATGAAAAATTTTTTTTTATTGATTTCAATAGTTTGGTAGCATTTTATGAAGCTTTCTCTAAAAGCCTATCAGAGAATTGTTTTAATCAGTTTAGGGATATAGGAGAAATTTCCGAATTACGAAATCATAGTAACTGGCGATTTTAATTTAAGAATCTTGTTATATGGACTAAATTTTGTTTTTTTTTGTATTGTTCACTCATTAATATGGTAGCCAATGAAAGCCAATTTCTTGAGATAATTACATTAATCAAATGTCATTATTAGTACAGGTCGCCAAGACCAGCATAGCCCGCAGGATGCGCGCAAGAGAGAAAGAAAAGGTCAGTGTTCAACAAAGATGCAATATACTGATTTATTCGAAAGTACAATCTGAGGCACAAGTTTTTGTACCTTAATATCGAATACTAGAAAGGGATTAATTAATATGTATGATTGCTTGTACAAATGTCAATAATTATTTAGCACATAGCTTATATAGACACATATCAACAAGGCTCGGGAGATAAATCTCGGCTCCAGAGACGGCTCTCATCATTTCCAGCTACAATGTATTTTTGATAACAAATTTAACCTAAAAACGGTAATGACTCTTACAGAAACATGTAATGCATATCTAGCAAATAAAAAAACAACTTTGAATCAAACACATACCTTCCTGTTCTGTTTAATTGTGTGGCGTGTTTATTATGTTTGTCCACGACTATTAAATAATGTAATCATTATGTATATGTTTCCTCAAGGATAATGCTATCCATTATTACCTGCAGTGAATAATGATTTCATTATTCACTAGTGAATAATAGGGAAAGTCAGTTGTTTATAAGAAGTGACGGGCAGGTACTTCTTCAATTCGAGTGCAACCTCGCAACTTTTTAGTAGAATTTAAGGCTAGTTTCTGAAACGTTAAATTGAATTATTCGTTAACCATCATAGCTATAAGTGTGTGAACAATTTTACTGCTATTATCAAACTTTATTTAGCGTTTCAGAAACAGACCCTCTTTTATCATATAATTTCGTTTTTAAATTTGATTGAGTTATGTGTCAAAAGAACGACTTGTCAAATTAAATTCAAACGTCAACGTTATTTACAATGGTGGTAGTGCGAGTGGATGAAGTGAAAATAATTTTTGAAGCCTTTGATCCTTGCACACACACTAAATCACAATTTCATTTTTTTTTCACCCACATTAATAATAAGGAGTGGGGGTGGCTAATGCCAATTTTTTTTATATTAAATATCAGTTTTACGAACCTACTTGCTTGATTTACCTATGTAGCCCCATTTACCCCAATTTACAGCCCAACCTTTCAACGGAATAAGCTCAAAATATAATCTAGTTCCAGATCTCGTCAAGATACATACGTGTATCAAATTTCAAGTAAACATCTTAAAGAGAGTAATTGTGCGCACGAAAAAGTTAGACAGTTAGACCGACAGACAGAAAATTTTTTTCGCTCAAACTTAAAATCTCGACGGTTCATGATATTCTACGCCAATTTGAACAATAAAAATTTTCAGAAAATTTTTGGCATTACTATATTTCAACTGCATGTGAAAGTAATACGTAACCTACTTTTATCGGAAATCTACTACATTTGTAAAACGTACTAAAGACGTAGCACATTCTTTTACAATTGCAGTGTTGAAGACATTCGACCCTGACCGAGTCAGATTAAGGGGTCTACAGATGATACAACTTGCTGGAGCCAACATTGTCGGCATCCTTTGAACTCATTCGTAAAAGTGAGCTGGTCTACTAGAATTCCAGCAATCTTATCGACAAGGTTGTCTTCTTCAAGTTTTATATTTTTTACTAATGCGACGCCGCCAAAATTGTGAGACATTGCTTTGACAAAATCCCTTTTACTATACCTACACTGTGGCAATTCTGGACATTTATGTCAACATTTAATAAAGGGAAAGAGTAGACTATTCGAGATCGCAGTTTCGCAGTTTCACAATTGCCCAGTAAAAATCTAGCCATAAGTAAGAATGTATCTAATACATACCTAGAGTGAAATTATACAGATGGACGATATACAAAAATGTCTTGTACTTTTCAGGCTGTGAAATATAAATAATATACTTTCATATTCGTTATAGATCGTGAAAAATTATATATGTGTGTGTTAGTTCAATGTTACATCTCCCAATACTTTCTCTTCGAGTTAGTGTTTATAATAAACTGACCATATTAACTTTACATTATAATTCGTAGCACCATATCATGTTAATTAAACGATGGTTGAATATATATTGTCTTTATTAGAAATAAAATTGGATAAGTACAAAAAAATAAGGATAAAAGTCAAGAGCGGATTTACGGGGGGGGGGGTAAATGGGGGTAATTACCCTCCCCATGAATTACAAAATAAAAAAAAATATTAGCAAAATAAATAATTTGAAACAAAAATTAAAAGTTGTATCTTTTATCCAATAGCATTTATACAACAATAAAGGCGGTGGATCGTTTTGCTAATAACAGAAGACGAATACCGGATTTTTTATTTAATTAATTTATAAATTAAAATATTTACTGTTTTTAATTAGTTGTTTTCCAAATATGATATATTTGATGTATGTTTCATTTGATAAACTGTATTTACTTTTTTTTTTTTAACTATTTAACGTCGGCCTATTTCCGCTACCAGGGCCTATCACCGACGCCAGGAGACGAGCTACCCCCAACCTGGAAATTTTGCCGAACCTCTTCCCTTAAGAAGAGTAGGGATCTTTTACTTGCCTAACATTTAATAGACAAGGGACCGCCTGCTTTACATCCCCTCCGAAGGATGGTATATCCACTACGTAATCCTCGTCTGAAATTACGTAACTTCCGAGTATACACTGATATACAAGCCTCTAGAAGGTGGGGCGAGAACGCTGTATTTCCCAAGATAGGTGGGTCGCCCATCCAAGTACTAACCGCGCTCGACGTTGCTTCAACGGAATATCGACTGATATTCACATCGAAGTCGCCTCTAAGCTCGCCCCCTGTATTTACTTTTCAAAATAAATTTGTAGTTTCTCTCATTTTAAATGATGTATTGGAAACTATTTTCCCAAAATCCCGCAACTTAGAAATGCCTGAAAACCTACATTTACGGAAAACAAACTAGTAAAAAATATGTCTACTCGGCTACTACTACTTCAAAAAAATAATAAAATAAACTCTTGAAAAAAAATAAAATGTTTTAAAAATTGTATTTATTGCTTAATTTTAATGCTGCATCTATTAAAAAATCGTACTCATCCGGGAGCCCCCCCCCCCATGACTGAAAGCTAAATCCGCCCTTGATAAAAGTGTTGTATTATATAGACGTGACCATAGTGGGGTACTTGATTTCTTGTGTTTTTTGGGTATTTTGCCACTGTAAAAATATTTAAAAATTATTTTGATGCGCCAAAAGAATCAGACAGAGGCTGGTTTTTATACTTCTATTACATTTTGTAATAGTGGGGTACTTGAATAGAAAATCTGGATGTGGAAGTAGTGATTCCCTCCAGCGGTTTTTTACAATTATTTCCCCCTACAAATTTTCTACTGCAAATTTAGGTATTATGTATGTACGTCGATGTACATCTAAGTATGTGTATAAACTTCAGTTACTCGGCTTTTTCTAGGGCTGGCTCATTTTATGTTTTAAGAAACTCAGAAGCCATAAAATTATGATTTGTTTATTTATGATTACAATTCTTTTTTTACAAATATTATTGGCCTTTATATTTCCTTCTGTATCCAGAAAATAGCATCTTAAAATATCCTTTAACTCCCACAACTACACCCACATAAAATATCCAGCTTAAAAAACCTTATTTAGTTTTATTTGAGTACATCCGATTACAGTACCTGTCTCGGTTATAAACGTCAAACTTATTTAAAGTTTTCGCTGCCAGGAGCAGCGAATCAAGAAGCATTTCTGTACTACACGAGAGGCGCTATAGGGGTCCAAGCCCAAGTTACAATATCGTTTGGGTGCTCTAAGACGCCTGACGCGCGGACCTTTCAGTAGTCCAGGGCTTTATAACCGGAGTTTCGTAAGACGAGCTAGGAACTAGACAGCTGTCTTATCGTGAACGGATTTTATGACGCTCATGAAGCGCAACTTAATTATGCGTCCGCAGGATGGGTTTTTGTTTCAGTTAAAACAAAACTGAGCTTGTAGTGTAGTTATTGCAGAGCAGTGAAAAAGGAGATCTTTAGAAGGTTTTCTGTGCGAGATGACGTCGTGATATGTCCAAGTATACAACTGGTCGGTTTAATTCGAATTATATTTTGATTTGAGAAGTTTAGTACACTTTCCAAAGAATAAAATTCATCAGAACCTAAATAATCCAGTCATATTAGGGAAATGTTTCCGAATGTTGTGGGACTAGCTAAAAATTAGTCTATCCCCTACAGAATTTTCTCAGAAATCCGAAAAAAATAGTGTTGCTCACTCAAAAATGGCGGCTTTAATTGTTATTTAACTTTTTGTAAACAAAATGAATTTTGTAACTTACCTTTTTGCTTATATCTTCGCTTCTGAAGGTCGAAGAAAAACGTTCGTCAATTTCTTCGTCATGAGCTCCCCTATAAGGTAGGCATACGCAAAGAACAATCTTTGATTGTTAATAACATTAACGAGGCGGCAGCCTTATTTCTCTTTTTCTTGGCTTCAGGAGTGGCTAGATTTTTAATTTAACTTATTTTTTCTCAGCTTTCCGATTCTTCGATTATTTTTCAATCATTCAATTACGTTGCGTCATAAAATAAATATTTAAATATTACATACAATTTATTTGATAATACATCGATGAATGAATAGTTTTTACTCTTATTTGGGATAAAAAAGGTATACACTTTGTATTTAAAAATTAGTTTATTGAACATAAAAAATAAAGTATATTTTTCTGCCCTCATTTTTTTTTAAGTTGATTTCCTGTGTCGGACTCCCTGTACGTTTTGTCTCGCACCTCTGCGTACACACAATCATTATCATCATCGTCATTATTTAGATCAATGTTTCCAATAACTTCTTCATTTTCTTGCATTTCATTTAATTCAAACGCACAGATATCAATATTGACTTAATTTGTTTTAAACAGCGAAATAAACATCTAATTCATAACATAACAGCGTGATTGCTTAAATTATGGGATATTTGTAAAAATTAAAAGGTGTTTGATTATAAACTACTGAAATTATTTTATCTAATAAAATAATAAAGCCGCTGTATTACAAAATGTTCTTTTTCGGAAGAATCGGAAAGCTGAGAAAAAAATAAGTGGAATTAAAAAAAAGTCCATCTAGCTACTCCTGAAGCCGAGAAAAAGAGAAATAAAGCTACCACCGCGGTAAAAGTGGTCAAGTACGCCGCGCGCCGCTCGCAGTAAAGGGGGGAGGGGGATCTGGCATATTTAGGGATTGAGTCCTGCTTGTTGTAAAACTAAAGTAAGGTGAAGTGGGGTAAGTGGGGACTAAAAATTTAAAAGGTTGACTTTGAAGTCACGTAACTTTATGGAAAATTGAGATACATTGGTGTGCTTTGAACAAGAAATAGTATGTTATACTCACAAAATACCCATATATTATTTTTGTTAATTCAACGGTGTTCTAAAAAAAAAAAAATCAGTTCTGTAAGTTCACCTGTAGTACCCACTTGCCCCGGTGACTGGGGCAAGTGGGTTTTTCATCTCTACTTTTCATATGAATAGTTATATTCTCAATTGGGGCAAGTGGATTAATCTGCACGATTTTAGCTACAAAACGTTTTTTTCAAATCTAAAATATTCCCAAAATTATGGGAGTTTCGAACTTAAGTTATGTTAAGGTATTTTTCTGGAGTAAAATAGTAAAATGTTATTAAACTATTTTATTGCAAAAACAGAACGAAATGATTTAAATTAAAGTTTTGTACAAAGAAAAAGTTCATTGGGCACGTTTAGGGAATGCAACCGCTGAGAATAATCACTCAACCTGATAGTCCACAGTACATCGCCCTTTTTTTTTTTTGATTAGTAACAGGCTGAATTTTCGTGAGTAGCTTCGTTTTGACGAGACGCCCAACTTTTCTCTCTGCGAAAATTCTCGGTAGTGGTAGCTAATAGCAAAAATTATTTTTTCTATTTCACACGAATTAGATAATTCGACAACCTGTCAAATTATGTTGTTGTGGGCAAACACGAGGCTTATTATAATTAACTCGCGCAAACGTAACCAAGGCAATCGAAAAACAAACTCTTTAACGAATGAAAAATATATTGCCAAAATAATTTGACAGATTGTCGAATTGTCTAATTCGTGTGAAATAGAAAAAATAATTTTTGCTATTAGCTACCACTACCGAGAATTTTCGCAGAGAGAAAAGTTGGGCGTCTCGTCAAAACGAAGCTACTCACGAAAATTCAGCCTGTTACTAATCACTGAAAAAAAAGGGCAATGTACTGTGGACTATGATTACTTTTTGATTCAAGTCAATTGTTGTGAGTTTTCTAAACGATGTAAAGCAAGTTTATAATAAATGTCACTGCAAGTGAGTTAAGTCTCACCGTTGACTAAACTTAGCGTGAATTTTTGTTGTGACATAAAACACTCAACAGTTGACGATTAGCACATTTTCAGCATTGTCGTTTAGGGAACCGTTGCGTTCCCTAAACGTATCCATTTTATAACAAAATAAAAATAAAAAATTGGAAAAGGGGCAAGTGGGAACTAATCCCCACTTTCCCTTAAGGACTAGTCCCACCTTGCCCCGCCTGCAAAAATAGCGGGGCAAGTGGGAACTATGGGGCTAAACTTGGGAAACGGGGTAATAAAATTTTTTAAAAATTGCAAGAAGTAACATTAGTGACATACAACATCAGCAGTCTTGAAAGTTTGACATATTATAGTCTGCTTTCATAGATAAAAAATTTTGAATTTTTTGAAGACAACTTGAAAATCTCGATCAAATGTAGACAATTTCCAAATGAACAAATTGATGCCTTAAAAATGTTCCAAAATCTATACCCAATACGTTGCAGCTGCATGGAGATCTGAAGAACAATCTACTGTGAGTTAAATTTACAAATAGGATTTTTCTCACAAATTATAATAAAAATACCCACTTGCCCCACTCCAGCTTATACCAAAAATGACTTGATTTGGTGTTCTACATGCAAAGTTGTAAAAATCACCACTAATAAAGTGCCTTTATTTTTCAAAATATGAAAAAATTCCACTAAGAAAAGTTATTTAGAATGCAATTTTATACCTCTATACCAAATTTCAGGAATATAAAATTATTTTTTTGAAACTTCCCATTTTTTGCGAATTAAGAGTTGAATTCATATTTAAAGTTGTGTAGGAGTAAATGTTAATCATCCACTGCTTTTCTCATAGCCTACTTTTAGCTTCTACATAACTTTAAATATTAATTCACAAAAAATAATTTCTATGCAGTTTTAATTGAATGGTTCAAAATAAAATACTAATTTATTGAAAAAATGGGAAGTTTCAAAAAAATAATTTTATATTCCTGAAATTTGGTATAAAGGTATAAAATTGCATTCTAAATAACTTTTCTTAGTGGAATTCTTTCATATTTTGAAAAATAAAGGTACTTTATTAGTGGTGATTTTTACAACTTTGACTCAAATTTACCCCCCAACCCTTCAACGGAATAAGATGAAAATATAATCTAGTTCCAGATTTCGTTAAAATACATATATGTACCAAATTTTCAGTCAATATCTTAAACGGTTCCAGAGTAATCGTGCGCACAAAAAAAGTGACAGTCAGACAGATTTTTTTTGCTCAAACTTAAAATCTCGACGTTTCATGACATTCTAAGCCTTTTGAATGATTTTTTTTTTTTTTTTGGCGTTACTAGACTCCCACTGGATGTGAAAATAATTGCTTACTAAAGTGATTAACGCACATTACTGAATTTTCATTCGGGATAAAATGTTTTCGGTGAATGCTGTGAGACCATTTTTTGCCAGGTTCCTGTCCAACGGAAAACGAAACAGAGTAGTATATCGTTGCTTATTGTAATTTGATTTGCACTGGCACGCAACATCGACGCCATCGACGGGGCATTCTTACCTGTGTTTAATTGATATTCATTAATTGAGGGCGTTTTCATAATGTTCACAGTATAAAGATACAGTAATAAATCAAGATATAATTTCAATAACTGTTATGATTTAATTAAGTATTAGGAGGCTGAATCATTTATTTGTAGTATTTCTCACGATCTATTTGAATTATTACTGTGTTAGGCACATTAAATATTTAAGTAATTCTCTTTTCATTCGACTCCAGTACAAATTGAAATCCAATTAGTTGGCACTAATCCATACTCAACTTAATACTAAACAAATTATAGGAAGAAATAAAATATTAATCTTGCAAAGGAGCGCTAAATCCACACGCCGCCGCAGTAGCTTTGTAAAATCGAAGGATTCCTTTCGTGACGTCACACGCGGACTCGAGTGCAATGCGGTGGCCTGATGAAATCATTTACGTAGGCCACGGGTCAACACTATTTTTTTTCGGATTCCTGAGGAAATTCTGTATGGGGCAGACCGAGGGGCCAACTGCGCCCAAAATTTTGTACACCAGATTTCCTCTTTGACGAAGATTACACAGATTTCCTCGGACTTCCTCCAGACTTCCTGGGATTTCCTCGGATTTCCTGGGACTTCCTCGGATTTCCTGGGACTTCCTCGGACTTCCTTCAGATTTCCTAAGATTTCCTGAGACTTCCTGGGACTTCCCCGGACTACCCCGGACTTCCTCGGACTTCCTGGGACTTCCTCGGACTTCCTGGGATTTCCTCGGACTTCCTGGGACTTCCTCGGATTTCCTCCAGATTTCCTCGGATTTCCTGGAATTTCCTTGGATTTCCTTGATATTCCCAGATTTCTTCCCAAGTTCCCTTTTTCGATTTACTTCCACGTCCAGTGGAAGTATAGTAACGACAAAAAAATTTTTTAAAATTTTTATTGTTCAAATAGGCTTAGAATGTCATGAAACGCCGAGATTTTAAGTTTGAGTGAAAAAAAAATTCTGTCGGTCTGTCTGTCGGTCTGTCTGTCGGTCTTCTGTAACATTTTTTGTGTGCACGTTTACTCTGGAACCGTTTAAGATATTGACTTGAAATTTGCTACACATATGTATTTAAACGAGATCTGGAACTAGATTATATTTTCATCTTATTCTGTCGAAGGGTTGGGGGGTAAATTGGGGTAAATGAGGATAAATAGGTAAATGAAGCAGGTAAGAGTCCATAAAATTGGTATTTAGTATATACAAAAGAACCTAAGGTCTCAAAAAATTTTTGGCATTAGCCACCCCCATTACCACCCCCACCACATTATTAAAGGGGATGAGAAAAGATTGTGATTTAGTGTGTGTACTGTGTACAAGAATCTAAAACCTCAAAATATTTTTTTACGTCATCCACCCCCCACTACCCCCTATCACCACCCCCACCCCACTACCGATGTGGGGTATCGTTTTATGGGTTTTTCGGGTGGAGGATTTAAAATATTATATTATTAAAGTTCCATAAACAATTATTTCCACATACAACATTTTTTCGTTGTGAGAGACTTGGATAGAAAATCTGGATGTGGAATTAGTGATTCCTTGGTCAGCGGTTTTTTATAATCAATTTTCTTAATGACATAATTAATTTTATTAGGTTTAAAAATTTCATAAATATATATTATAATTGAATATTTATAAAATTTACCTTTAAATTAATTAAAACTAATTTATAAAATATAAAAAAATATGTTATTAACATAATTATATTTTTAACCTCATTTTTAACTTAATGATTATAAATTCAATAAATTTGATTATTATCTCGATTATTATTATTACCACTAATCGAACCGATCTCGGAACCGATTTTCTCTGGTTTATTTATTACTATCGAGATGGTTTGTCAGGAAATGTTGCTCGAAACGTTGTTATAGTGAATATGGAAAGTGTAAGACAGAATAGGTCGTTATAAGCCAATATAGATGTTTTTATGTTCTTGGCCGTTGATATCAAATTAACTTTATACGATCCTTAAATTTTCGAACTTTTTAAATGCAAATTACAAAATTACTGTGTTCTAAAGTTTTGGTTTATTCACCATTGTCAGAGAAATTAATTAATATTATTAATTTTGTTTCCATTATTAATATTTTAGGTGTGTTTTGGTTGAGTGTTTTAATGCAACTAAAAAACTAATAGACATCCCAAATGTAAACTAGTAGAAGCATTATACTCTTTGCCGATATATTGAGCATTTTATATCATTGTTACACATTCTATAGGATACTCTCCGCAGTTTTCTTGTAGGTAAATAATGTCAGTTTTTCCTAAACTTTGTTGTGGACTCGGTTGTGAAAGAAAATATATATAAAAAAAAACTAAAGAAAAAACATCCAACTTGTCTGGGATTCGAACACACGATCTTTATTGTAAGGCAAAACTTTAGACACTGTATCATCACACATTACTTCAAAAATGGAATGTCTGTAATATGTACCTTTCGAGAATCATATTTCAACGCATTATACCGGGTGCCACAGGCGAGTGGCTCCCCCCCCCTCTATATTTCCTTTATTTTTTAACTACATGTAAAAATTGATTTTTGGAGACAAAAAACGGTATGAGACCATTTCAGGTTTACCCGGAAATTACCGTAACTTTCGATTTTTAAATTGAACAACCTGTATATATTTACTAGTGATGCAACGATTCTTACTTTTATGATTACGATTTCGATTACGATTATCATTAGTGATAATCGCCGATTACGAATACGATTACGATTATCTAGAAAACTTTGTTAAATTTTATAGTATAACAATAAAAAGCAATTGTTTTTATTAAAACTATTTTATTATTAATTACTAAAAGCAACTACTTGTTATATAAAGTCAGTTTATTATTAATGTTCTCAAATTAAGGGATTAAGTCAAATAATGTAAATGAAGATGCCCTACTTAAAAATCTTGGTAGATAAAATAAAACTGAATTGGAAATTATTACCACTCAAGCCAAGATTGTGCAAAAACCCACCTTCTTTAGAAAAAGACGACCCACTGGGTACTTAAGTGGGTTTTTCTGGGTAATTGTGGTTTATACTGGGTTTTTATGAAAACAAATTTCCCGTCTAATTTTCCACCTTTCATTCGGCGTTGCTTTGACAATATAGTGTGTGACAAAATCTGGACTGTGTTGGATATATTCTCACATTCTCAGTTATGAAAACCTAGTAAATATGTGCGGTTTTTTTTTTTTAAATTGCATAGTTGCACAGTTGTCCCACTTCTAGTGCCGCAGTAGAAATAATTTTTCCTACATTCGGCCATATTTGGAGCAAACTAAGGAATAAGCTTGGAGCTGAAAAGGCGTCAAAACTATTTAAGATTTAGACATTTAAATAAAACATAAATATCTTTTCAAAAGATATTTATCTTTTACCTTTCACATTCCAGTTTGAGGAATTTTTTTAAAAGTTTTTGTTATTTGTTTCATGTTTTTATTTGTCTCAAGTTTATTATTTACTTGTTTTATTGTTTACTAATATACTGACACGTTACATTTTTGTTATTGTTTTGTTCAAGTATTTGTGAGGCAAAAATATAATTTTTATATAATTGCTTCTTTTTTCCTGCAAAAAAAAAACGAAAATCAAACAAAAACCCAGATGGGTTTTTCTAAAATCAAAAACCCACAAAAACCACCAATTTTTATGCCAACCCTGGGCAAGCATGTAACCATATAAAACAAAAATCAATAATTAATTGTAGGATTGTTCGACCCAACCTATTTCTCCTAGCAGTGGCGGTCTGGCCAGGTCGGCTAGTCGGCAAATGCCGACTGGGCCCTAGGGTCGCGTCTAATGAGGGGCCATGCTTATCAAAAAAAATTTGGTACGGGAAAAATTTTTTTTAGATTTCTCTTTCTCTGCACGTTAAAAAATTTTTTTCCGGATTTCTCTCCCCCGGTCATCAAAAATTTTTTTCGGATTTCTTCCCCCTGCTCATTAGAAAAATTTTGGGACGAACAAAATTTTTTTCGGATTTTTTTTCCCCGCTCATCAAAAAAATTTTGGGACGGCGACGTCTAGATACATGCGAAGCAAAAATATTCAAATCGCTGACGAACTGAGTTTGAATGTTTATTCTAAAATGCTGACTAATCCTTAGACACCCAGACCGCCACTGTCTCCTAGTTGTTTGTATGACAACAAGCAGTGGAAAACAACCTCTCTGATGGAACACTGGAAGCCTTCAGTGCAAAATATTTATGTGCGATGGATTTTAAGCAAAGAAAGGTTATATTTTTCTTTCCAGTGTCGAATCGTATCTTCCATATTAGACGACGCAGCGTAGAAATTAAAAACCACAAATCGTAAATAATCGTTTGCAATAATCGGCGATTACGATTAATCGTAAAATGCCACTATCGGCGATTACGATTAATCTCAATCGTAATCGTTGCATCACTAATATTTACATATTTGTATTCAAGACAACATTCTGAGTAAACCATGAGATTTTCGCGAATTTTTAAGTCGATGTTCAGTTTTTTTTAAGCGTGTTAAGACATTCTTCTAGAGTGCTTTGGAATACCAAATGTTGTTCTACGGCAGGTAAAATCCAAGGGAAAAATATAATATTTCCTTTAATTTCATTAATAACTATTTACGAAGCCTCCAAAATTGAACAAATCACTTTGTTATCGAAAACTTTTTTTTTCAACTGGGAAGATGTGGCTAATAGTATTCAATAAAGTATAGAGTTTTTTCATCGATATCCATTTCAAATCTGTGCTATTTGCTTTTCTATTATATTAAATTTATTTAAAAATAAAAAATCACTTTCAAAATAATTTTTATTGATATATAGTAGATACAACGAATTGAAATTTTATAATTTGATAAATTGTAAATTACAAAATTTCAGTTCATTGTATTTCAGTTAATAATGAAAATATTTTCATAAACTCCAAAACCTATTGTTGTATTTTTATGAAAAGTAAAATGTATATGGCAAAAAAAAATAAATTTTCGCAAATACTTTTTCAAAATTTTTTAGAGGTCGTTAGAGGAGTGCTTCTCTAGATGTTAGTTCCCATATTTCATATGGGTCCCATGCGCCACAGACGAGAAAAAAATTATTGAAATTTTACCAGCCGCCACTGTCCACCACTGATAATATTTAAAGCCAAAAATATCTGAAATGAGTGGCTTCCTAAAACAGAAATATTTCCAAGAAAGTCTATGCTCCAATGACTGAATGAAGTCAGACATATTCCGTAACTACTTTGAAAAAAGTTTGATTTCTTCTCTTGGTGACAGTCGTCCAGTTATAATAATCTATGATGGCCATAGCACTCATGTGACTACCAATATCATAGAACTTGCAATCAGGGAACAAATTACCATCTTAAAACTGCCCCCGCATACAAGCCATTTGTTACAGCCACTTAACTTGGCAGTATTTAAGCCTCTAAAGGATATATGGGATGCTAAATTGGTATCCTGACAACGTAAGAATGCGAGGTATAAAGTTCCAAAGGTGCAGTTTTCTACTATGGTGGCAGAAATTTGAAGATTGATGATATTAGTGGCTTTAAGAAAGCAGGTATTGTACCTTTGTGATGAAGTAATTCCAGAAGATAAATTCGAACCTTCTGCGTTATTACGTTGGAAACAGCAGAAGGCAGTCATCAACCCGCAACCACCTTTTTACGATCATGGCCAACCAAATGCAGAAGGTGAGCAGCCGTTAGTCAATTTAATTGAACAGCCAGTTGCCCCCGAACATATGCAGCCAAATGCAGACGGTGAACAACTATTAGTTGTTTTAAATGAACAACAACCTCCTCTCGATTATAGGCAGCCAAATGCACAAGCTGGACAACTGCTAGAAGATTTAAATGAACAACCACCTAATCCTGTTCCATCAACTTCTTACTCTCTGCAAGTATCCTTTGAAGATCTTCTGCAGACAATTAGGCAAACAAAACAACCCCTAGCTAAAAAACAAGAATTGCTCCTAGTGCTGAAGTCATTACGTCACCGGAAGCAGTGGCCAGAATGTAAGCAATAGAGAAAGAGAAAGCTTCAAAGAAGAAGGGAAAAGCTTTGAATAAGATGAAAAGAGATTCAAAGAAGAAGAGAACTTAAAAAAACCAAGACAGACTAAGAAACCCATGACGCCACCGGCTAGTTCATCAAATGATGAAGAAGAACTTTCTTACGTTGACACTGACGATGACATGGACGCTGAAAGCGATCTTAATGAAGTTGAAGATGAAAATCAAGAACAATCAAGCACAGGAACATACATAGACAAATGGATAATTGTCAAATATAGTACCAAGAAAACAACAAGACATTATGTAGGACAGGCTTCATTTAACTATTTAAGTATCAATGTCTTACTGACTTTTATCATTTTCAGGTTACCAACAAAATTAATAAAGATGAATAGACAGTAAAATTCACAAAATGTAATCACGGCAAACTTTTTTTTGGCCTGAATTTTTGCCTGATCCAAAATTAGATCGTCCTGGAGATGCTTGGACTTTCGACTTTGACTTCCATAAATTTAACATTAACCTTACTTAATCACATGAGAATATATTATGGACTTTATGTTTCTGTTATTTGAAATGTAAATATAATATTTTCAGTTTATTGAGAATGTTTAATGAAATATTTTTTTAATGTTTTGAACTTTTCTCTCGATTCCTCGTACAATATAGTTTGTAACTTTTGAACAAACCAATTAATTTCAAATCTGCAAAGTGCAAAAAATAGTAAAAATTGTAATTAAAACGATCTTGCCTCCTAACAATTTCAGTAGATTTCATGATTCTTTAACAGTCAAATATGCACTTGCCCCTAAATTCGGGGTAAGTGCGCCCTCCTGTCATTTTTTTTTAAGGTGTGGTTGTAGTGTGTTAGCCGTTGATTAGGGTTTATTTATTTATAGATTTGTTCGCCCAATGTACCAACAAAGAAATACTCAAAATTTGAAAACTATATGATAAAACATAAATCCCACAATTGTCAACAAATAATGTCAACTGTCCAAAAACCGGTGTGCATTTGCTCCACTTTACCTACCACTTATTTAGTCACTTCAAATTAGTCAAAAAATCGTTGTTTTATGGAAAATATTTCCACAGTTATGAGACTTGTAAACAGTGAAGTATTTGGGTTGTCTGAACATGATTTTCACCCCCCGCACTTCTAAAAAAGAAGTATGAATATATGAATTTTAGCGTTTTTTTCGCCTTTTTATCTATTTTGAGGAAAAATTGTGCATTTTGGTCGAGATTTTGGTGAAAAATATCAAGAGAGTAAAGTTGTAGAGCATAAAATTTTCTGTAAATTTTGTCTCTACTTTTATGAGCCAAAATTATGTATTTTTATGAAAAATTACATAAAAAAAATTATTATATTATTATTATTCTATACAGGAATAGAATGTATTTTTTTGCCAAAATTTAATTACGCATCTATAATAATATTTATTATCATAATAATTATGCTGATCAATAATATTGCATTAGTTTTTCAACAAAAAAAAATGCCTAATATGATTTCTCGAAAAATCGACCCTTTTCTTCTTAATAAAAATACACGCCACTGACTGAAATAAGTTTTGTTTTACTGAAAAAAAAATATTAAAGATCTTTGATACCGATCCAAATTTGGTTGAAATTGGCCAATAACTGAGTTACGAAGGTGTTTCCACTTGAAATGGGCCACACTGTATATAAATGTTAAAAATTTAAAGAAACTTAACATAAATACTAAAAGCAACTGGGGAACAACTAGACAAACAAAGAAACCTTATATAAGATGTCTAAAGCCCATAGTTTTGGAGAGAACAAAAAATCACTGAAAGCAAGATTTCCTGAGATTTCCTCGGACTTCCTCGGATTTCCTTCAGATTTCCTAAGATTTCTTGGGATTTCCTCGGACTTCCCCGGACTTCCTCGGACTTCCTCGAACTTCCTCGGACTTCCCCGGACTTCCTCGGGACTTCCTCGGACTTCCCCGGACTTCCTTGGGACTTCCTCGGACTTCCTTCTAGGTGTACACCAGATTTCCTTCGCGGTTGACCCCTCGGGGCAGACTAATTTTTGGCTAGTCCCAAAACTTTCCGAAAAATTGTTCTTTTTGAAGCTAAACTCATCGGACGAAAATTAATTTGCTAACCAGTTTTATATATAATAATAATTATATTTTGTCTTCAACTAGTATTTTGTCTTCAACTAGTATTTACAGTATATAACGAAATAAAAAACCGCTGCCAATGGCACATCCAGATTTTCTATCCGAGTCTCTCACAACGAAAAAAATTTGTATGTGAAAATAATTGTTTATTGAACTTTAATAATATAATATTTGAAATCCTCTACCCCAAAAACCCATAAAACGATACCCCACATCGATAGTGGGGTGAGGGTGCTGATAGGGGGTAGTGGGAGATGGACGAAGTAAAAAAATATTTTGAGGTTTTTGGTTCTTGTACGCAGTACACACACTAAATCATAACCTTTTCTCATCCCCTTTAATAATGGAGTGGGGGTGGTAATGGGGGTGGCTAATGCCAAAAAATTTTTTGAGACCTTAGCTTTTCTTGTATATATTAAATACTAATTTTATGGACTCTTACCTGCTTCATTTACCTATTTACCCCCATTTACCCCAATTTACCCCCCCAACCCTTCGACGGAACAAGATGAAAATATAATCTAGTTCCAGATCCCGTTAAAATACATACGTGTACCAAATTTTAAGTCAATATCTTAATCGATTCCACGTTACTATACTTCCACTGGACGTGGAAGTAATTACAAGAATATAGGCGTCTTCATGTTGGAAATCGTTATAATAATGAAGTAATATGGACCAAAGGAAATTTTTCGTCGATATCTTTTAAAATAATATAAAATAACAAGGGGTAAATTTTCATTAAAAGTAACAATAATGCTGATAAAGGTTGACGGGTATAGACCAGAAAGGTACTAGGAAAATAACTTTGAATTAGTCGACGTTTCGTCACAATTTATTGACATCCTCAGGACTCTACAGCTCTACATTCTACAATTGAACATAATAATAATAATTGAAAAGCTCAGAAGGGAAAGGATCATAGACTCAAGAACTACATTTTACAGAATAAAGAAAACAAAATTTAAAGATTTTTAAAATTACAGTTGTAAAGTATCATAAATACGTATATCCTATTATCACGAATTTACTCATCGGCGAAATATATTACCTTCAATGATTTCTAACATAATCTGCCTAATTCTAACCAAGAAATGCAACATAACTTCACATCTAACTCTACACAAGCTATCACAGACCAGAACTCTGATCGTTTTTGAATATTACTAAGCAAGGTAGCAGGCTATATTCTTAATATTGCAAGTGTTCAAAATTATAAACTAAGGTAAGTAGTTTTTCACATTAATTATATATTTACAGAGGTGAAAAGCAAATGTGATTTTTTCTCTACTTATTTAACGTCGGCCTATTTCGTTACCAGGGCCTATCACTAGTGCTTCGGTCTCGGCGAGACGAGACCGAGACTGGGCCAGTCTCGTATCGGGCTCGGGCCGTGCGTAAAGTATCGGGCTCGTTATCGGTCTCGTACCCGAGACTCTCGGGTCTCGGTGCCCGTAACCTTAAACATCGCATATACTCGGCAGCAGTGCAACGGTGTCGCAGTATCAAACCGCAAATCAAAACAAACAATTTGTTCAATAATTTAGAGTGTCTTAGATGGCAGAGATATTTTCAGCGTGACAGCTATGTCAGTACCTTCAGAGAGGTTATTCTCCAAAGCAGCCTTATTATAGTTCACTCAAATTAGGAAAAAAAAACGCCGTTTTAAAGAAAGATTTTGAACAGCAGTTTCTTTACATAGATAGTAAGTACTCAACTTTTAGAACAATTTTTTGCTTATGCGCAGAAAAAAAGACATGATTTTTGAGATATATACATATATATATGTTTTTTCGTGTTTTCTTTTTTCATTTAGACTTTCATATCTCGAAAAGTACGCATTTTTAACGTTAAATGAATATAAGTAAACGTGTTCAGAATATGATTTTTTACAGAAAAGGATCTATACATTTTCCCGATTATTCCATTGATTTTTTCGGAAAAGCGTCTTGAAAAATATATCTATGTTTTTTCGTGTTTTTTTTTTATTTTGAATGCAAATATCTCGAAAAGCACGCAATTTTAGGGCCTAATGCATAAATAAACTTGTTCAGAATGAAATTTTGTACAAGAAACCTCCTATATATTTTTCGATTATCCCATTGGTTTTTTCGGAAAAGCTTCTTGAAGAATATATATACTTGCTTTTTCGTAATTTTTTTTTTTTTTTTTTCATTTGGACAGTACGCATTTTTAAGGCTAAATGAACATTACTAAACTTGTTCAGAATGTGATTTTCTACAAAAAAAGGTTTAAAAATTTGGGATTTTTTTTTTAACCGTAAATTGAAGCTAATTAAAACCTTTATAAGAAAACATTAACACAGTTCATGTAAAAGGTGAGGGAAAAAAATATTGAAGAAAATTAATATTTTTTTTCGTAATAATTTTTTCAAAATTTTTTTTTAAAATCACTGTATGCATGTTTAAAGACCTTAAAAACATCTACAATTTGATGTGCCGAACATGGTCGTAACTTAAAAAATAAGGAAGTTTCGAGTGGCGAACCCTGTATATTTTTCAAATCGCTTTTCCGGAAAAGCCAATGGGATAATCGGAAAAATGTATAGAACCATTTTTGTAGGAAGTCATATTCTGAACACGTTTACCTATGTTCGTTTAGCCTTAAAAACTACGTACTCTTCGAGATATACGCGTCTAAATGAAAAAAAACACGAAGAAAGGTATATGTATGTATATATCTCAAAAATAATTTCTTTTTTTTCTGCGCATAAGCAAAACCTTGTTCTAGAAGTTGAATACTTACTTCCTATGCAGAGAAGCTGCTGTTCAGAATTTTTCTCCGCTTTTTTCCTAATTTGAGTGGACTATTAGTAATACGCACGTTGTATTAAATTAATACACCCTGGTAATACGGAAACACCGAAACTGTTTAAATAAAGATTCTGCCAGAAGTCTTCTCTGTTTGTATTTAAAGGCAACTTGTGGACTTACAGAAAGATTGAATTTTTTTTTTATAATATATTTTGTTATTATGTACTAAAATTATTTACGTATTAGATACATTATTTATTGTTTTTATTTTATAAGTGCGAGTCTTAATAAACTTTTTTATTTATTTTAAGCTCTCTTCCATAATTCACCTATAAAAAATTATTTAATGGACATATTATCCCTTAAAGATATGTTCTTACAATGCAATGTGAAAAACACTGTAAGCATCTTCCTTTATATATTTATTTTAATTTAACGCTACATTGTTAGGAAAATATATTTAAAAAAAATGCACCGAGACCGATATTGAACGAGACTCTCGGGGGACCGGTGTCGGCCTCGCTCTCTGTCTCGGCCGCAAGGTCTCGGTCTTGCTCTCGGGCTCGGGGCTTGTTACGAGACCGAGAGCGAGACCGAAAAAATCTTGGTATCGTCAGAAGCACTACCTATCACCGACGCCAGGAGACGAGCTACCCCCAACCTGCGCACGCAGCACCACAATTAGCCGCAGGTAAATGAGGGACGCTCACCACAATATTTCTGCTTCTATTTAAAATCAATGTCTTTTATGTTGAAAGGACGAGGTAAAAAACGTTTATCATACAATATGTCACTGGATTAAGTTTACAAGAGTGGTAGAAATGATTTATTTTTAATTTTACAAAAAAAAAATGGAAGACAAATTTTTACTTAATTTAAAATGTATAAATCCGCAATAAAAACTACAATCTTAATACAGCGTGTTCTTAAAATCAGTTTTTTAATTTCATTTTTTTTTCTCGTCATTAGAGTCCTTTAATGAACTCTTACGGCAGTTGCCTTTAGCTTGAAAATGTCAAATAATAATTTAATGTCAGAAATTATTAGAAAGAGTGATTTTTTCGCCAAAAATATTAAAGCTGCAACAAAAAAAAATTCAACATTGTCAACTGAATGTTAATGAAAAGGATAGTAAAGCTTACTAAATATCGGGTCTGTGAAGTTGCTCGCTTCAAATGAGATTTTCTATGTCTTATCTGTATCATCATTTAGTAGCTTATTTGTAACTATTTGCAACTTATATAACAAAATCTGTAACTCAGCCCATAATAGCATCATCATCACTGAGTAATAATTTATGAAATTTTGACGGTGAGCTTTTTTTATAATTTTGCATTTTTCCTGGCATTATTTCCTAACTAATTTGTAACTGTTTACAAGGTGGTTGCATATATCATTCTTCGAAGAAGATATAAATCAGTTTGTCCCTTATCTATAAGATGGTAGGCAAATAAAAAGTCCTCTTACGACAAGAGGTTCGACAAAATGTCCAGGCTGAGGGTAACACGTTTTCTAGCGTCATTGGACTCATTTTTGTCATTATTTGATCTAATTTAAGGGAAATTTTGATTTTTCTCTATCTTAATTTGTCTAATTTCGTAGAGCCAGTATGTAATGAGTATCATCTTTTTGATACTTTTTGTACTACTATTTTTCATTACAAAATAGAGAAAGGAAAAGTACTATACACTTTTTATGAAATAGTACAAAGTTTTTGAGTTATAACACAAAAACACTCTTGTTTTGCCATTTCTTTTGATTGCCACATCAAATTTGGTTCTGCACATTTAGGTACACTTCATTAATTTACGTCAAAATACATCTGAAAGTGCATAAAAACCGAGTTGCCAAACATTTGTTAATTCGTTCGATTTCTAGCCTCTCAGGACTGGCCTATATTTGTTCTGGTCTACCCTGTAAATTTTAAACAGTAGTCTGGTTATTCATAGAAAATCATAATATAGAAATGAACGAAATCACATATATATTGGGTACATAATGTTGTTTCGTAATTGCGAAATTAACAGAAATCGATCTGTTAATAGATAGACAGCTTTGATGATGGGAAAGCCCGAAGAGTGTCTCCCAGTAAACACACCAAATCGAATAACCGACCACAGCCACACATCAAAGCCATCGTAGTAGTGAGTAGTAAGCTAGGTAATACGTCGTATGGTTTCAAAAGATCCTCCGCTCCACCACAGAAGACAACCGATCCATCAGCTAGACGTGGTTGATTAGTTGTCCGACGTAACTCCGTCGAAGATCCTCTCTTTAATAGAGGGCTGCATCGTTGACCGCAATATCACGTAGATTGGCTCAAGAGATATACTATGCAGGATTATATGATGGTGATGTGGCCGGCAACGTTGACGCATAAGCGAAATGTATAAACGTGAAAAATCTGACTATATTTCAACCCATTTGGGGCTATAAAATGAATACGGAATACGCATTTGTGAAATTTGCTGTCGTTTAAAACGGGGTTATAAGAAAGGATATGGAAAAAATTTAAATGTGCTTGCAAATAACGCAAATCGTTACCCGCAAACGTAACCGAAAAAAATGTCCATTGTATTACGCTTTTCTGCAACATATAATTAAATAGTGGAAGCATTTATACTCTTCGCCGATTTAATGAGCTTTTCATATAATTGTTACACATTCTATAGGATACTCTTCGCAGTTTTCTTGTAAATAATGTTAGTTTTTGGACATTCTAAATTTTGTGATACCAACTTTGTTGTGAAAAAAAAATATGAAAAAAAAATGAAAAGAAAAAAAAACAACCACCCTCTCAGGGATCCAAACACACGACCTTTGGATTGCAAAGTAATCAATCAATCAATAACAATTTATTATAAATTCAAGTTACAATAATGCGCCTAGTCGGAACCCAGAGCCCGGAACCAATCACATAACCATGACGCGCAGCGTCGCGCGTCGTGGTGAACGCATGGTTGGACGGGGCGCGCCCGGTTTGGCTCAAATGATAATTTTGTATGTTATGTCAGCACTCCTGTCCACCGTGGGCAGACTTAAGAGCTAAATTAGGAATTAAAAATGTGTCTACAAGGACCTACAACTAATTAATAGAAAAAACACTGTGAATCTATCACTCGCCGGGTAAAAGGCACTTTTTTTAATTTTGGATGCTGGCACGGGAAAACAGAACTTAACGAAAAAACCCGTTCGAAACAATTCCACCCTGGTGGTCTTCCTGCCGCCCACAGTGGGCCAGAATCCGAAAAAGCTGGCCAAAAGTCGAAAAATCGATTTTCGAATTTAGGACTTTTTTGTCCCAGAACGTTTAGTAGATGACGCCAGGTATAATATAAACCGGTCCCTAGGAGCCGACATCCTCCGAGCTCTTTGTAACTTCATTCCGAATGCGACAGTCACACGAAACGCACCGAGCTGTTTATTTCACGCATGTTGTTGTAGTTACAGAAAGTGCTGTAAAAATTTAGAAAATAGTGGCATTAAAATACATTAAAATGGATTCTCCTCCACAAGGTATATATAATTAAATGTCGAAGGTGAAATTTTGTAATCATTAATTTATAAAAAATTATTAACATTCAATAGGTGTTTTTTTCATAGAATATAGAACACATTTTTTTCTTTATCAAGAAAAAAGTTTATGTTTCGTTCACACTCATTCAATGATTTTTTTTTAAGTTGTTCATTGAACATTCTTGTGAAAAATGTGTAAAAATTGGCTGCCTTTAGGAGCCACTATTGTTTTTGTGATCGTTTTTCTGACACGGTGCAAAATACAGCAATGCGTTAACATTGGTTTATAGTGTTGTTTTAGCATAAAAATTCCATTTAAACGTAACTATTTATAATATTTAACAATTTATAATATTTATGCGTTATAAATAATTTTTGTTATGTCAAAAATAATTATTGAAAAATTATTTATTTTTTGGTTGTAATTTATAAAATGCCTAAAAGTATGTAAAATTGAATTTAAATTAATTAGTTAATTTAATTTTTTAAATTTGAATTGAAATTCGTAATCAACGACATCGAAAACCCCAGAATACCAATTTTCAATTAGAATGATTGACTTTTCTCAAATGTTTGTCGCCATATTGGAGCCGCCATTTTGATTTTGAAAAAACTATTACCAAATTCGTATTCAACGGCCTCGAATACCAATTTCCAATTAAAATGACTTACTTTTCTCAAAATTTTGTCGCCATGTTGGAGCCGCCATTTTGTTCTTGAAGAAACTATAATCAAATTCGTAATCAGCGACCTCGACAACCCTCGAATACCAATTTCCAATTGAAATGACCAACTTTTCTTAAACGTTTGTCGCCATATTGGGGCCGCCATTTTGTCCTTGAAAAAACTATTACCAAATTCGCAATCAGCGCCCTTAAAAATTCCCAATGAAAATTTTCAAAGCCATTACTCCATTTTTCGACTTTTGTCCAGCTTTTTCGGATTCTGACCCACTGTGCACCAGGAGAATGTCGTGGAAGTTTAAAAGATGTGGTACGAAATATTGTGGTTTTTGGGAATTTGTTGGTCGAGATGGAATTTAGAAACAAAAAAGGACAAAGGAACAGAAAAAGATAAAAACAAATAGAACATATAAAGGGAATAGAGAAAGTTGATTATAGGTTTTAGCAAAGGTTAAAGGTAAGGAAATAAGAAGTTGTCGTATAGGAAATTGTGGGTAGAGAGATTGCCTGAAGATAGACCACGCCAGGTATAATAATAATAATACTTTATTAACCATGTCGATACAATACAGTATATATGGCAAGTCAACAATACGAATAATTTGAATATAACATTACTTATAGACAATCAACAAACATAGTCACATCATAAAAAAAATATAAAAACAAAATACATATACTACATGTACAGAATGAAAATAAGAAGTAGTTAAGTAAAGTAGAGTAGAGTTCACCGTTGTAAAAACTCTTTTACACTATAATACTCTCCTTTGATTAATATCTGTTTTACTGCCTTTTTGTACTTGTCATAATTTTCAATATTTTTTATTTCCTCAGGTAAATTATTGTAAAAAGAAATACAGTTATATTTTGGTGATCGCTTAAAACAAGTCGTTAAATGTCTTGGAATACTTAAAAAGTTGCCGTGTCTAGTATTATAATCATGATTAGTATTTAACGTCTCAAATAAGTTCATATTTTTCTTCACATACATTGGACATTTTAATATGTATATACAAGGTGCAGTTAATACTTTCTTTTTTCTGAAAGTATTTTTACAGCTTTCTCTATAACTCAGCTTAAAAATTAATCTAATAATTCTTTTCTGACATAGAAAAACTCTATCAAGTTGTGTAGAACTTCCCCAGCAAAGAATGTTGTGCGCTATATGTGAATATGCAAGAGCATAATACATATTTAATAGGCATTCTTCATTCAATGTATTTTTCATTTGCATAATAGCAAAATATGCTTTATTTAACTGTTTACAAACATGTTCTAAATGGTAGGGGTTGTCGGATATCGAAAACGATTACATTATACTGTCTGATTCGGGTTATGTTGCGGGTTAGTAGACTATCGACCAGTTTGAATTCGTAGAATTTTTGAGAAATTTTTTAGACGTAGTCCGCTAGTGGGGTTATGTCGTAACAACGATCATATAAATATCTGTTATTGGACCATCACACATTACTACGAAAATTATCTGAATGTATATCATTCGAGAATTATATTTCAACGGATTAGATATATTATTATAAAATATGTATATTAGTAAAATGTATAAACAAAAAAAAATTGTAGAAAATAACTTTTCGCAAGATTTCTATTTAAGTACAAGCGACAAAAATTAAAAAAAAAATATTTAAATGATTAATAACTTTTTTATTTACTGATTGACTTTTTTTTAAAACAGTAGGATACTTCCTCTGGCTAACGCCAACTTACTTTCCAAGTTTCAATACAATCGGACACTTCTTTCTTAAGTAAACTTGACGGACGGACAGACAGATGGACATTTTGAAAGTTGTTGAGAATTCGTTCACTAACATGATTTGAAAATGTTTTCTCTGCAAGTGATATCTACTGTTTTAGAAAGGTGCCGATCAAATGCAATATACTCTTCGTTTTTGCGAAAAGTGTAATAAATAATAACAACAACAATCCTTATTGTGTAAAAGTAAAAGAAAAGGTTAGCCGTATAGTATATACTAGTATCGAAACTACTTAAGTCAGTATGTCTGAGGAGGTCGACAGTCACCCCACGTCGTGCTTTTGGTTCTTGATGGGGGCGGGGGTCATTGATGAGTTGTCGGAGCATTAATCAACCGGGGCTTGCCGCCATCTTTTCAAATATCTCGACTTCTGTTGAGGCTATATCAAAAAAACATACTGCGTTTTAGAGTAAAATTTCCTATGTTTTATATACCATTAATAATAATAATAAACGTCTTTATTGTTTCCCCAATAAATAACACTAACAAATAATATTCTAAGGCAAAAGGTACAGAAGTAAATAAATAAATAAATAACACATATGCTCGTATTATATAATTTATGGGGGTATGACTACCTGCTACATGCGAAGTTTAGCTTATGGCTATTCTTACACTTAACATGCTGCAGGTAGCATGATAGCAGTACATTATTATTTTTTAAATATATACAGTTAAAGATGTAAAGGTACCTTGCAGAGAGCTATGTAATATATATTATTTTTAATATAAATATCAATGTTAAACTATAACTCTGAATGTGAGAAGCAGCTGGGCAGAGGTCCTCTCCCTCCAAAAAACGCTGCCCGCACCGAACAAGAACTAAAAAAACATTTCCAGTCCAACAAAATCAGGCTAGACAGCATCTCCAAAAGAAGCGGACCCCAGCACAGGCGCTCCCCACACACAGACTCATTGCGTCAGTAGTAAATTCCGTTTCAAGTGATATTTAAAATTAGGAGTTTTTAGAGTTTTTATATAAGCGGGAAGTTTATTAAATGACTTAACAGCATTATATGTGAAACTTCGTTGAAATATAGCAGTAGAATGATGAGGAAGAGTAAAGGTATTGGTTTGTCTAATACCGTGTGTGTAGTCGCGGGCTAGGCATGGGGAGAAGAATTACAACATCGCGCGTGCCAGCTGGCTGAAATGAAATAACAGAGCTGGAATGCTCCATCGACGGACGAATTTACGGCTGACGGTGTTGTCAAATCTCTCGCGCTACGTGAATGTACATGCCTAATGGGAAATTACACGCACGGTATTAACATTATGAACATGAGATCCCATAATTAGCTTTGACTTCAACGAGCAGTCAATATTTACATTTAATAATTTATGAACAAATGTTTTTAAGTGAAGTAATCTTCTGTTCTCCATGGTTAACCAATTAAGTTCATTAATTTTGTGTGATATGTGGTCAAATTTACGTAATCCAAAAATATAGCGAACACAGAAATTTTGAACCTTTTGAATACGTTTTTTATAAGTTAGGGTAAGACAGGGACCATAAATAAAATCACAATAGTTAAAAGCAGATAAAACAAGGGACTCACTCACATAGAACCTTTTTTAAAGCACCATTCAGTATAAATCTGTTAGAGTATAAATTTTCATAGAGCAGTATGATTTTTTCAACAGATTATCTACATGAGATTCGAGTCTAAAATCATCATCTATAATTAAGCCTAAATTTTTAGATGTTGATAATGTTTTCGTTTTTTTTTCGCGCAGCATGGGATTTTTCACATTTTCCTCGATATGGGTAATTCCTACAAGAAAATTGTTCCATATGAAAATTGAGAGCAGAAAGAAAACTTACGGGAGATGTAGGAGAGTTGGGACAATTTTCACAAATTAATTTTTTAAATTCTGTTTTTAATAATAATAATAATAATAATAATTTGCCTTTATTGAGTATTATAAATATTACAATACAATAATTTCAACAGGGCGAAGTCTAGCAGAGCTACTCCACTTAACCCTACAGTATGAAAATAAATAAAACAGAGTGAACGATTATAAACTTAAAACGTTATGTAGCAAATTAAGTAAAGATAATACAAATGACGTAAATATGTGTGAAAAAAATGTATATAATTTTTCAAATTAGATTAAAAAGGACCTATCTGACTACAGTGTAATAAAAAGGAAAGAAAAGAGACTTGAAAGAAAAGTTAAATAATTAAAAAATTACAGTCAAGTTATATTGCTTAAAATAATAATACATATATAATAAAACGAAGAGAGAGACCATACAAACCTAACAAAATACATACATACATACATACATACATACATACATACATACATACATACATACATACATACATACATACATACATACAAAGATCATACATACACACGGTTAAAATAATTTTAAAAAGTTTATTGATTTAATAAGCAAAATGATTTAACTTTTTTACGAAAACTGTTTAGAGACAAATTTTTCAAATCATCACTAAGGTTGTTATATAGCGTAGTGGCATTATAAGTAAACGATCTTGTAAACATAGTTGAATGAAAATGTGGTAACGATAATTTATTTCTATATCTAGTATCTAATTGGTGAACATTATGTCTAAAGGAAAGTTAATCCCGTAGGTAACGAGGTGAGGAGGTGTAGAGAAGACGATGAACGAAAACGGACAGATGATATTTAAAAATATTATCAACATTAAGCCAACCAAGCTCTTTTATTTTTGCCGATACTCTGTCATATTTTTTCAGGCCAAAAACAAATCTACAATAAGAGTTTTGGATTTTTTGCAACCTATATTGTGTCACTTTATCAAGACAAGGGAAATACATTATAATACAGTAGCTAAGTATCGGCAGAACAATTGATTCGGCAAGTTTTTTTCTTAAATTGAAATTTATAATTTTTTTGTTAGTATATAAAAGTTTTAATGCTAAGAAAGATTTCCTTATTAAGAGAGAAACATGTTCTTGGAATCTTAATTTGCAATCATATATAACCCCAAGGTTTCTAGCAACATTTGTGATATGTATTGGCTCGTCATTTATTTGAATATTAATATGCGATTTTATTAGCTGTTCTGATCGTTTTGGACAAAAGAGAAGAGTGGTACACTTGTTAAAATTAAGTTTCAAATTATGTGCCTTAGAATAGTCAGCTATTGACAAAAGATCAAGGTTAATATTAGCACAGGCCCGTTCAGTATCTTTGGGAGCAAACGAATAAGAAATTTGAGTATCGTCCGCAAATGCGTGCATGTTAGAATATTCGACTTTATTAAAAATGTCTGACGTCTATATTAAAAACAACAAAGGACCCAATACGGATCCCTGTGGCACACCTGACGTTACATAACCAGTTCTAGAAAATGATTCTTCCAGCACAGTTTTCTGCTGTCGACCCGTCAGATACGATGTGAAAAAATTTATCGAAACAGGATCAAATCCATAAAAATTAAGTTTGGCACAAAGCAGAGAGTGATCTAAAGTGTCAAAGGCTTTAGAGAAGTCTAATAACACAAGTGCTGTGGCTAGGCCATTATCAAGGGATGTTATTATGTTGTCTGATACATTCATTAGTAGGGACGTAGTACTATACCCCTTCCTAAAACCTGACTGAAAATTTGATATTATCTTCGAGTTAATTACATAATCGTACATCTGATGTTGAATGACTTTCTCTAGAATTTTTGACATTACGGGTAATATACTGATTGGGCGAAGATCACTATATGATTTGGGAATATTTGTTTTGGGAAGAGGTTTTATTATCGACAATTTCCACGATTCAGGGAAATAACCACATTCTAGGCAACAGTTGACTATATGTGTTATATAAGGGCAAACCGTAGGAGAACAAAGTTGCAACATTTTGGCACTTATGTTGTCACATCCATATGCATGTGATTTCAAGTCTAACAATATATTTTGTACATTGTCAACCGTTACCATCTGAAATGAAAATGATAAGTCATCTTTATATTTGTTAGATCTATAATAATCAGTTGTTTCTAAACAATTATTAGGTGGACTAAATACTGATAAAAAGTAATCGTTTATTTCATCAACATTTCGTAAATCAGTGGGAATATCATTAACCGAGTTTTGCTTTATGTTTAAATATTTTAAGGCCTTCCACATTTCTTTTTTATCTGGATTGTTCTGTTGGTAACTTAACTTAAATATGCTGATTTTTCGTTTCGAATAGCCTCACTCACTAGATTACGCAATTCTCTATAAGAATTTAAATCATTTTCCGATTTAGTACGCTTATATTTACTATGTGCTATCTTGCGTTGTTTCATTAATTGCTTTACATTGTTGGTTATCCAAGGGGCATAAGGTTTGGTTATACGAGAAGTGATATATGGCGCATGCTTATCGAATAGCTCGATAATATAACTATTAAATAATTATATTTTATCATCAATATTATTCATATAAAGGATATTATCCCAATTTACCTTAGTTAAATCACTTTGAAAATCATTTACAGAAAAATTTTTAAAATTTCGATAAGTTGCTAACTTGGGCGACGGTCGAGTTATTGAAACATTTAAATTACAAAAAATAGCACTATGGTCCGAAATCGTGTCAGCGTTTATAAGTCCAGAATTTAATACTAAATCTTTATTATTTGTAAATATCACATCAATTATTTTTTCTGAAGTATGTGTAACACGAGTGGGTTCAGTTATCAACTGTTGAAAGCTGTAAGCAGTCATATATTGGGACACTAAATTATCATGTGATTGATCAACATTTAAGTCACCTAGTATAAAAATATTATCATATAAAGGGGTTATATGAGAAGCAAATCGTCCAAATAATCTACAAATCGGTTTACGTTATTAGTAGGCGTCCTATAGATAACGCCCACTAATATGCGAGATTTTCCTAGTTTCAGTTCAAGCCAAAGATGCTCCACTCCCTCAAAACAATACAGGTCGTTCAAGACCTGACTTGCATTCAGGTAATTTTTTACATAGATACCGACTCCACCACCTCGCCCCCTACGATCATTCCGCAATAAATAATAATTAGGTATATCAATGACGTTATTTGGTATATCTTCATTCAACCATGTCTCAGAGACGCACATGATATCTAGGTTATTTTCGAGAGTGAGATTTAAAAATTCGTCGAAGCCAGTAAACAGTGATCGTGCATTTAAATGACCAATTTTAAGATTTGAATTTAGAAAATTATTTACCATAATTTATTCTAGATTTAAGTTGATCAACTTTATTTAAAAAGAAATGACAATGTGGATCATTAACCGTGTGATCAGTGGATACATTTAACTTATATTTGGCATTCAATATCTTGCAGTTGTTACACACGAATGATTGCGATACACAGTCCTTTTTTTCATGGGCTTCAGAGCAGTTGGGGCATACTACCGACTGACTGCGACAATCCTTTTTATGGTGTCCAATTTTCCAGCATTTAAAAACCTCGGTAGGCTGAAGTGCTGCTTCATCGCGCATCTCTTCCAAGAAACATATAAATAACCTTTGTTTATGACAGACTGAAAAACTGAGGGGGAGAGTTCCAGAATTACATTAACAACGTTTTTATATTTCATTTTAGTGGTAAGCATTATGTCATTTTCAGTGACATCGAGGTTATTGTCACTAATAATATCCTTTATAAAATCCGGGTTTTGGATAGCAGAAGGCTCTACACTATAGACAATGAGACGAGGGTTTAATTTTTTTCCCTCGCTGACATGGTATATTTCTCCCACTTGCTGATGTAAACATTCTTTTAATGTGTGTAAGGAAGTTGTATCACTACAATTTATAAGCAACCCATCTTTGACTAATTTGGTGTTTATAAGGTTTACATTAAGAGAGCCTGGCTTTATTCTCGACTTAATATCACTTTCAACTTGTTTGTTTGAAATAGCTTGATTCGTAGTCTTGACAAGTAAAACAGCTGATGAGTTATTTGCATTGCTAATATTATTTCTTTTTACCATAGAACTATATGAAGCCGCCGGAGAGCTATCAGTAGGCAAAAAAGATGGGTTTTTACTCACACTAGATTGTTGTTCGTAGTCCTTGATTTTAGATTTTAATAACGTATTTGAATATTCCATTTCTGAAGTGTATTTATTCAATAATTCCTTTTCACGTACTAAACATTCGATTTCTTTTTTGAGTATCATTATTTCACAACTGGCACTATTGTTGTCAATGGAAGCCTGTGTATTATCACTATTTTTCGTGCTTAGATGACAGATTTTACAACGAAATGTTTTCTTATCGATGTGTACAACTTTCGCAAGAACATCAAAGCATTTAGAATGCAACACTGTTTCACAGTTTTCACCTATACATTTAACTTCACTTTTACTTGAATTTTTTCCACAAATTTTGCATTTATATTGCTTGTTTTCCTCAGACTGGTCGGCAAGCGACCCACCCGGGTCAACCATCACACTCTATCTCTGAAAATTATTACACAGCAATCTACCTTCATATATTGAACCACTTCTTGCAAATATTAGTTTAAATAGTGTCATGTATTTGTCTCAAATCTCCCTTTTACGAGGGAGAATTGGAACTAGCGATGGGGAGATTTGGGACAGGTATAATCTTCACAAAGATATGGAAAAATATTTAATTATTGCAACAAATAACAAACCACGAGAAAGAATAAACTTAATTAAAAAATCTGACAAATGTTCAAAAGAAAAACAAAAATATATTGCAACAAATGATAAAAATTTTTGCTAACGCAAATAGCTATATTTACTTGGAAATTCGACCATATTTTGCGTGCGTATGGTACCTTTCTCAAGCCGCCATTATTTTTGCATTCTGCAACGGCTTCTTGAATTATATGAATTGGAATGTCAGGATTTTTCTTTTTTTCTTGTAGCGTAACCATACCTAAAAACGATCCAGATAATATAAGAAAATTGATTCATACATAGAATGGGGGAGACATAAAATGGGCCAACTCTCCCTTAAAATAACGCCCCAACTCTACCTCACTACTCGTTGTCATTAAAAGTGACGAGATTTATTTTTAGGTTAAAGTGAATCATGAAATGACCCCAACATTTAATAGCTAAAACGTCGGTCGTTACATGTAAAATAAATCTCCAGCAACACTTTCACCCACAAAGCAATTAATTGGATAATTTGAACAACAAAAAGAATTACTTTTCAGTACATAAAACAATTAAAATTACCTGAGATTTGAAGTACACAACACACGGGCGAAATAGTTCTATCACAAATGTACATAACCTGTATGACACATAATATCAAACTATCAACCAATCAGTATAAAAAGTCACTGTCCCAATTCTCCCATGGTACCAACTCTCCCACAACTTCCTTAATATTTTGTTTTTTTTTTATTACTTCCACATCCAAGTCTAGTATTGGCAAAAAAAATTTGAAAATTTTTATTGTTCAAATAGGCTTGAAGTAATAAAAAAAAACAAAATAGTATGGAAGTTGTGGGAGAGAAAAAAATTTGTATGCGAAATAATTGTTTTCTACGATTGTGCTGAAAGTCAAATTTTGTAACTTCAAAATGACTGCAGAAAACATCACTTTGCCGCACGCCGCGCGGCAAAGAATTTACCACACGCCTTGATTACATCTTTTCACACCGGAATAAAATAGTGTATTTACCTTAAAGAATTTTATATTACTTACTGGTAATATCAATTAAATTCTATAAATGTACATTAATTACACATGAATTGCAATTATAAAGTCAAATTTTCTAACTTCAGAATGACTGCGGAAAATATCACTTTAAATAAAATATGACAGGCAGCAAATTTAAAATTTTGGAAAGATTTTGAAAAAGGGAAATAACTTCACAACCGTAGAAAAAATAGTATGTAACCCACATGTGGCAAGCTTCATTGCAAAACTCGTATGATAGGAACACTCGCTGCGCTCGTGTTCCTACTTTCATACTTCGTTTTGCAATGAAGCCCTTGCCACACTTGTATTACAATGTACTATTTTCTACGATTGTGCTGAAAGTCAAATTTTCTAACTTCAAAATGACTGCAGAAAATATCACTTTGCCGCACGCCTTGATTACATCTTCACACACCGGAATAAAATAGTGTGTTTACTTTAAAGAATTTTATATTACTTACAGGTAATAACCATGATGTAAAGGAAATAAGGTGTGCTTATGCGCAGCCTTCGGAATCAACCAATAGCGTAATCCGTCCCAATCGCGTCCATGTTGAATTTTCGACGAATGAGAGAGGCATTAAATAGCGGCAAATTTAAAATGCAATAAAATTTGTAGTTTTCTCACATGATTATGTTATTTTAGTTACATGAAGTTGGCAATGGCCACTGGCCAGACACTGAGTTGACAGCTAAAATCATGTTGACAGCTGATGTAATAGGTAAGATTGTTAGGTTCGGTTAATAAATTATAAAAAGAAAGTGGTATTACTAATAATAATGTTAATAACTCATAAGCATCACACAGAACGTGACAAGTCTAATAAAATATTTATCAAACATTAATGAATATAGAAATTCCGTGGTATAATAAAAGTTTGTATTTGTGCTGTGTACTTTTGATAGCAGTTTTTGCCGAGTGATGATCAAATGGGCAATATATAATAATACTAATCTTAATTAAATAGGAAACTCCTAATATAAATACATCCACATAACACACACATTGAATAAATGTACGTACACATTTGCCTAGTTATAAAATAAAATGCACAAACTGTGTAGAACATAAAATTGGTCAGTACCTATTTCTTATAGGTAGATTTTTAAATCATCCTTACTGTCTTTAATTGATTTTGGTAAGCTTTAAAAGTCACGAATAATCTTAAAAAATGTATTAATCATTGCTCTAAAATTATTAGTTCTGCTAATATGAAGATTATTATGAGACCTAGTATTATATGAGTGAATTTCATGATTAAATGTTATAAACCTATTCAAATACTGGGGAACCGAAAGTAGCTAATATTCCTATTTTTGGTGTTTTCATTCCAGTTTTTGCAGGTTTTTACTGAACAACTAGGCATTTTCAACTATTTTGTAAACACAAACAAATAAATGACATAAATAAATGAAATATTAAATATGGCCGCGTTTGGGACGGCGCAGTAGAGGGCCAAAATGGGTCCTTCATCTGCACACACCTTATTTCCTTTACATCATGGTAATAACAATTAAATTCTATAAATGTACATTAATTACACATGAATTGCAATTACAAAGTCAAATTTTCTAACTTCAGAATGACTGCGGAAAATGTCACTTTAAATAAAATCTGACAGGCAGCAATAATAACTTCACAACCGCAGAAAAAATAGTATGTAACACACATGTGGCAAGCTTCATTGCAAAACTCGTATGATAGGATTACGAGCGCAGCGGTTGTTCCTACTTTCATACATCGTTTTGCAATGAAGCCCTTGCCACACTTGTATTACAATCTACTATTATGAAACTTTAATAATATAATATTTGAAACCGTCTTACCCAAAAATCTATAAAACGATATCCCACATCGGTAGTGGGGTGGGGGTGGTGATAGGGGCGTGTTAGTGGGGGTGGATGAAGTAAAAAAAATATTTTGAGGTTTTTGTTCTTGTACACACACTAAATCACTTTTTTTTCAACCTCTTTAATAATGGGGTGGGGGTGGTAATAGAGGTAGCTAATGCCAACAAAATCTTTGAGACCTGAGTTTTTCTTGTATATACTAAATACTAATTTTATGGGCTCTTAACTGCTCGATTTACCTATTTACTCCCCGATTTACCTCAATTTATCTCCCAACCTTTCGAGAGAAAAAGGTGAAAATATAATCCAGTTCCAGATCTCGTTAAAGTATTTCAAGTCAATACCTTAAAGGGTTCCAAAGGAATCGTGTGTACAAAAAAATTTACAGAGAGACAGACAGACAGAATTTTTTTGTTGAAACTTAAAATCTCGACGACATTCTAAGCCTATTTGAACAATAAAAATTTTCAAAATTTTGTTTGTCGTTACTATACTTCTACTGGATGTGGAAGTAATTGAATATTCCGACGAAGATTATAATATTTACATCTAATTTTTAAACCATTTTGAAAAACAGGTTGTCCTCGGTGCTGCACACTATTCATGCAGAGGATTTGCACTGCATATATTTGCATCGATTTCATGTTAATAATAATTTTAAAGCATATTTATCCCGTGGATATGCATGAACATCACTGGTTAATTCACGCCATTGATAATTTCGTAACATAGCTCAAACAGCGGCTCGTACACCATGTTCTTTCATCAGTTCATTTATCCAGTTTACAGAGTTTCTCTCGATAAAGTTGCAACACGGTGTTTACCTGAATAAAAGCAAATTTATTATTACTACACACAGGCACGTGTTAGTTAGGGTTCTTGAAAATATTTAATCTAGAAAAATCTGTTTTTAATAAATATTGCAGAAAGCAAGAATATAGACCGCTTCATGATTGAACAGTTACTGAAATTAAAATTATAGACTATAAAAGTTAAATTGATAAGAAGAAATATAAAATACTGAAGTAATTAACAAATGACTATCATATCGTAATGTTTCAGATGCTATTTTTATTTCAAATTTGCCGGATCGAAGTATCTCGAACTCTCCTGAAACTGATATCAGCATTTTTAACTCTCAAGATTTTTTGTGGTTGCATCGAAACATTCCAGAGCAGAGTAACAATAAAACCCTGTTACATAGTTTATTCACAGATATAATATAGTAGTATCTGTCTGCTATTAGCACCAGGGTTTTGGTAAATGCAGGCAGTTATTCATTTTGTTTGTTGCCTCATTTGAGAAGTTTCATTTTCTTCTTACGGTTGGAACTAAATTAGAAAAAGGTTTTGAAATATCTTTACTGATATGAACAAGACAGTTACTTCTTGTGGTTTTTCTTTATATGGTTTTATACCAACTGGTGTTTTTGTATATTGTCTGTGTTTGTCACGTGATAATGTGTCATATATCGTCGTCAATCTGACAAAGTGACGTATCTCATTTTTTTCTATTTTACAGGAGAGCCGATTAAATTTCAATGGATTAATAATATAGTACCATAAATAAAGTAAGTTACTGTGATTATTGATATATACAATAGTACATACCTACTATATTTTTTTTATTTTCATGAAAACAGTGCAATATGGATCAGCGATTTTGAGATTTAAAAAAAAAGAATGAGTTACAACCATTTATGAGACCAAAAATTTTTAGTGTATGTGACATACGTCTGTTAAACCTCAGACTATGCATTAGGTTAGGTTAAGATAAAATAAGACTAATGATGAAACTAAATGAATTTTCTTATTCTAAAAAAATGAACAATTATGTTGCCCTCTAAATATCTATTAAACATAAACATTTTTTTCCTTTTTAGACACCAATAACATTGTATAGTTACAAAATAATGATTGCTTCTTGACAAAGATAAAAGACAAAATCAAATTCAAACTAAAAATAAGAAGTTACAGATAATACAATTGTGTAGTTCCCTAACACAACCCCTAATGGAGTAGCGAACTACAAAAAAGTTTATGCTCCTGAAGCTGACAACTGAAGTATCTCCAGCACACAGAGATTGCAAATCAGAGTACTTATCTGCTGGAATTTTAATATCATGGGAATTCAACCTTTTGGGGAATACTTCTTTAAGATCCATTTCAAGTCGTTTCAAAGACAATGACTTGTAGTCTTCTCAAAATGATTTGTCTTAAAAAATATTTGGTGTGGAAAATGTTTGGACACTTTGAATTCCGTAATGTCAGGCCACTTGAATGATTCTCCAGTTTCTGTCCTTTTACTTCCACATCCAGTGGAAGTATAGTAACGACAAAAAATTTTTTAAAAATTTTTATTGTTCAAATGGGCTTAGAATGTCACGAAACGTCGAGATTTTAATTTTGAGAGAGAAAAAAATTAGCTACCCCCATTACCACCCCTATTAAAGGGGATGAAAAAAAATTGTGATTTAGTGTGTGTAAAAGAACCAGAAACCTCAAAATGTTTTTTACTTCATCCACCCCCACTCCCCACCCCCTATCACCCCCCCACCCCGCTACCGATGTGGGGTATCGTTTTATGGGTTTTTGGGGTACAGGATTTCAAATATTATATTATTTATGTAAAGAGAATTGATTGGGCTTTTTTATTTTTTCTCTAACATAAAAACAAGACTTTTGACCGAATATGCGCTTCGGGCTATTGCAGTTCGCGGAGAAGTTTTGCATTTTCCGCCGCGGAATATTAATTTACAAAGCTGATTTTTTTGTCTACAAGCAGTTTATGCACTATTTCGATTTAAAATCACATTCTACCTCCGCTTAAAGGTGGCTAAATCTTTGAAGACAACAAATATAAAAGGGTGTATAAAAATTAAATTTTACAGTTAATTTTTTTAATAAATAAACAAAATTTTCTCAATTTAATATTTATTGTTATAATCGTAGATATAGTACTCAACTTGCGGTAATGGTAATAACTCACTTGATGAATCACAGCACTCGCCTTCGGCTCGTGCTGTAAACTTCATCTGCGTGAGTTATTAGCTACATTACCGCCCGTTGAATAATATACTATTAGATACGACTAATATATAATATACGTCAATTTTGCTATATAATGCCGTATATTATTCCCGCAGGGATTAATGATGAGGAAATGGATCATTATTCTCTTTCGTAGAACAGTCAAAAAGGAGTACTTAAATCATAATATCTTTGAATAGTAGCCATTATATGCAAGTAGAATACTATACTTTGTCCACAACTATTCAATATTTTTGACTAAATTGTTTACTGAAGAAATTAATTAATGAATTAACTATATTATTCTTTTTGAGTAATATATAAAATTAAATTTGACAAGCCGTTCTATTGACACATAACGGCCTACCCATTAACATTCCATCATCTGTTCAATTTATCAATTGTAGCAACAATAATATACATTTTGCTGCAAAGTAAAAAAATTGTGTCGTTTTTTATTTCTAAAAGTTAGTCGTAGATAAATTATAGTATACAATTCGCTATAATGAATACTGTATTACCTCGGATGATTACAACACTCGGGAATAACACTATTCATTATAGCATCGTTGTATAATATACTATTATTTGTGTTTATGTAAAATTACACTTATACTTTTTTCTTGCAGTTTGAAAAATTGACCATAAACTGCCCATTCACTATATATATTGGTATGCCAATTAACTTTAAGAAATCTTGAATACATAAATAAAATAAAAATATTGCTTACCAAATGTACATAATGATGGGCAAAATATCATAACGGACTATAACGAAAGTTTCAGTCTCGGTTTCAGTGAATCTATCGAATACAACACAGTGACGTGTTATGATTTGATTTTTTGCACACCCTTTTATATTTTATATTTAATTCCGTAATCTTGAAAAAAAAAATTAAAATTAATACTTTCTTCAAGTACCCAATCCATAAAAAATGGTAAAGTACAAGATGTTACCAAGAATACTGTAGAATAATCAGCATAAAAGTAAAGAAAATATAAAAACATTTTATGCATTGTCTGAAATTCACAATGTAATTTATACAAAATTGTGGAGAAAGGACTCCAAACAACTTATTCGGTTCTTAAACTTGAAAACACAGAATATATAATATCTTAATAGTTCCCTTCCCAAACTCTGTTAATATTTAACATAACTCCTTCAACAGTGTTTGGAATACATTACGATTTAATAATTTTATTCAAATTATCAAATAACTTAATTAACTCTACAAACTTGTTGTCTCAGCTGGCTTCCCATACTCCTTCAAGAAATTGTATAAACAACCATATTATATTCAATCTCATCTATTGTATGATCAATTTAGTTCAAAACTGTAATACTAACATGCATATCATAACCGCAGTCATAATGAAAATATAACATCCACAAATTCACACTCTCCTTATAACTTATCGCTAAACTTTTACTATCAACTCCCTACAAGCTATAGTAGACAGTCCATAGCCCACAGTTCACATATGCTGTTAATGTTATAGACCAACAGCTAGCACAGCTTTGCTTGACTCATTTCGTTAATTTCATAAAGCTGTTTTTTGTAGTGTATGCAGGGTGTTTCGTGAATCACTGGTCATACGCTAGTGATAAGTACAGTACGCTAAGACGATTTCAAAATGGCCCGTATTATATCCCTTGTGCTCTTCGTTTCTGATATACAGCGTGTTTTCTATTTTTTGCCAAAATTACGATCGGCCATATTTTTTTATTGGGTTCACCAAATCAAACTAAATGTAGTAAGCATGTTTCACTAATGGAAGTCTTTACAATTCAGTACTACCGCAAACAAAAAAATATCAGGAACGGGCTCAATTTTTTTTTAGGCATTTGCCTAAAAATATGACCCCGTATATAGATTTTTGCAATTTTTAATACCGAATTTATACGTATTCTAATACTGTATTTAAACCTTGTAATTAATTTATTTTGTACACTTTCAATGCTTCGGGAATTAACAACTGAGTTTCATAATAAATCAATTTCAAAAATATTTGGGAAAATTTCGGTTACAAAAACATTAGTAATTACTTGGGTGACTTTAATTTTGCGGTAAAAAATGGAATTTTACTCTCTGTTAGAATTTGTCAAAACGATATTATATCGTTTTCCAAAATAATAAAATGGTGAAAATGTCAAGAAACATTAAAACAAATTAAATGTATTAGAACAAATACAAAAGAGTAACAATTATACAGAAGTGATGTAACTGAGAAATAACGCAGCTAATAAATAGTTTGAGATGCTCTTAATTAGTATCTCAGGGAAATTTAAAAGTGGTTACGCGCTTGCGTCAAAAGAAACAAAGAAAAGATCAGTATTTAACAAATTTATATTAACTTCTTCACATTTAACACAACAACAGTTTTTGTTTACCTCTGATTTGATGCAGACTGTTCGTAAACCACCACTGGATTCAATTATTATTCCAAATTATCTCTCCAACTATTATTTATTTAATTTCTGCTACATTTACTCTCTCAATGCCAGACGCCTCTACCATCACTCTTCTATCCGCCAAAACCTCCTTTCAAACTCCGCGTCCCTTTTCTGACAGTTCTCGTCTTCACCTACTTGATTTAGGCTCTGTACTCAAGACCTCAAATTCGCATCACTGCCCCAAAATTTATACAACACACAATACTCTAATACAAATAGCTGTACCTATCAGGTGGGGCACCACAAGTTGAATAGTTAATTAATTGAAAATGATTTTATCAAAAACAGTTACAAAAAAATAAGATAACACACCTAACATGTAATGAACAAAAATAATACAAAGAAAACTAACTACAATTTTTTTTTTAAATGTGTGCCTCCAACCTCTATACAGTATCCTAATAATATAATTGAACCATGTAGTTAATTTTTTGGGAGACCTTTAATGGTTTTAGAATTAACAGATACATTTCGCAATAAATTCATTTCAGAAATCTTGTAAGCCTCAATAAACATTTGCCACAGACATTTTGTTACACCAAAAGAGGAAACTCTCTCAAAGATAACACAGCCACACAAAAAAAATGTCGAGTGTTAGAAAGCAGACATATGTATTCCCATGCATTTCGACCCGCTGCACACAAATCCGCTGTCCGTTTTGCCGGATTGGCTCTTGCAGTTTTGCTAACCTCAAAAAAACACCTTAAAAATGAACGAAAAATCCCAAACAAGTAAATAAAAAGTTTAAATGAGCTGATCACTATATCTATACGTAATTTGGGGCGCTGAAACTGAATATGAGGTCAGAATTGGTTAAGAATTTTGACATAACCTAATAACTTATATTTAAACAATTAACATACACACATAATAAGAATTATCGATAATAGGCAAAGGACAAGCTACAAGGGAGACAACAAAATGCGGAATTACCTAGAAATAGTAGAAACAAATAGAAATAGAAATAGTACTTCAAAAATCCCACATACATCAGCCGCCATATTGGAATACGTCATTTTCAAATTTCTCTTTCAGAACGTACACACTTTTTTTGTTTGCGGTAACATCAGAAACCTGTGTTTACTAAAATTGTTTCAATTAATAAGAAGTAAACGTTTTTCGCTGCCATATTGAAAACGCCATTTTTAATTTCTACATTTCGTCAGATTCAAAATGTACACCCTCAAAAACACTTCTACGCGATTTTTTTAAGGATTGTTATTGAAATTATTGCCACGTTTTAGAATTCCCTCCCGACTCACAGTGGGAAAAATATGCCCTTTTTTGGACAAAAATCTGCCGACCGTAGAGATTTCAATCAAATTAAATTAAAAAAATAAGATAAAAATATAACCTAGTTCCAGATCTCGCTAAAATACATATGTGTACCAAATTTCGATATCTTAAACGGTTCCAGAGTAATCGTGCGCACGAAAAAATTACAGACAGACCGACAGACATTTTTTTGCTCGAGCCTAAAATCTCGACGTTTCATGACATTCTAAGCCTATTTGAACAATAAATTTTTTTTTAAATTTTTTGTCGTTTCTATACTTCCACTGGATGTGGAAGTAATATCTGCGATTTTTAGGTTAGGTTAATCCAAATCCACTTTGCCGCAGCACTACTCAAAGTACAATGTCTTAAGAGTATTTGCTATTTTTTTTATTTAATTTGATTGAAATCTCTACTGCCGGCAGATTTTTGTCCAAAAAAGGGCATATTTTTCCCACTGTGCGACTGTTCTAATCAAGTTCTAATTTCTTTGATAATAATTATTTTTAAAAAATTTTATAAAACAATTTTATATTTTAGAAACGCTTCTTACTTAAATAAATTGTTTAAAAGAAGTATTCTTTTACTGTTTACTAGAAGGATTAGGTAAACCTTGGACCTCTGATCTTAGAGTAATTATAGACCGTAATAACTTTTAATAATTTTTTAAAACGGAGTATTTTTTTTTTCATTACAACTTCATAGAGTAACTTGTTATATCCAGCTAAATCATTAATAATAATTACGGATTTTCTCACTAATTTGATTTTCTCTTTTTCATATTTAACATCGTTCTCGCTACATGTATAGTATAAATAAATATCCCTAACAAATTTTAATGAGGTTAACCATTAGGAAATAGAATATTTTATATGCAAACACAATTTTTTTTCAAAAGAATATTATTGGCAGATTTTTTTTTAGAATGTGTTAACAGCATTGACGTACATTTCATGTCACATTTCAATATTATTCTCATAAATTTGTTTTGAATCATTCTAGTTATTTTTTACTTCACTTTTATTGACAGGATAAAGTATAGTGAAAAAATACATAAAAATTGGCAGGATGGATATTCTATACATTGTTAACAATTCACTGTACTTTTTAAAATTATTTTTATGCATGAACTGCTTTCAACCTATCTTTTAAATTATTAAATACTTGCCAATATTACCCAAATCAATTTGTTTACCTGTAATATACTGCTGTACTACCAGGGTGTGGTACAGATCAACTTCAATTCTTGTTGACACTACTCATTTTAATTTCAAAGCATTAAACTTTACTTTGTGATTTTAAAATAATTTTACAGCTCATGTAGTTTCTTTTTTGATCTCAGATAAGCCAGGAATGTAAAAACGAACAAGTTAGAGCCTATCAAACTTTATTTTTGCCACTTTGAAACCACTTATTTTGTTGTAAGTAGGTTCGTGTGAACGTGGGTGTTTGAATTTTGTTCAGAAATGGCATTGTTTTTTCGTTGATCTTCAAGCTAATCGTTTTTTAGGAGTTTTTATAATCTTTTGCCTATGACCTTCTATAAAGTTTCCTTTTCCACCCACTTTAGTATGAACTAAATGAATTAATCAATTTTTTCTAACCCACTATCGAAGTTACTTTTCGATTGTCATTTTAGTTTAACAAGGTGGTTAAAGCATTTGAGGAAAAAAATTAATTTCTCATTTGGCATCTTTTATTTCTCAATAATTTGATACACATCAGTAGTCTACAACTAATACTTGTCCAAAATTCAAAATTTTCAACTTTCTAATACTCCTTCAGATCTTTTTTATCAGACAGAGAGCGTATTATCAAGTTCTATCAAGTGTAATCTTTTGTGTGTAGAAATAACTCCTGCAGGAGATTTTCTAGTCAAAAGTGCCACAACGTTTCGTAAAAAAAAAGAAAAAAATATTCTTTATCAGGTATAGCTCATGAGACGCACTCCGTGAGCTAGCGTGATGTGGTACCTAAATTATTGTTTCCTAGCTTACAAAATGTCTCCTTACCAAATTGGGAGCAGATCTGTATGGAGGTAGTTAAGATATTGCAAAAAAAATTACAATTTTGACACCCCGTATCTTTTTCCTCAGCAACAATTTACTAAAGCATGTTCGGTTTTATCCTCATATTTTTATCCAAAGAATCTACCCTTGAACTATAGCCTACTATTAATGGTCCACCCTGTATGAATATATGATCAATAATCAGAACCAAGCAGTCAAAACTAGAGTAGTATTATTTTTCATGGGTATGCCGATGATCACAATAGCCCTAAAAATAACGAGTGCATTCGTCGTCTAGAAAAAAATGTTTGCGTATATATTTCAATCACAAGTGACATTATGAAATGGTCGGTTAGTCAAAAAAAACATCTATCTAACAGTAAAAATTAGGATAGCTTTATAAAATTTTTGCGCAGAGTTAATACATAATGACTTTAACGTTAAAATATCCAGAGAAGACATCGATACTACAATCGTTAAAACTATTGCTATTGATTTGAAAACTGAAGACAATCAAGTTATAATAGTAGGTGAACATATTGACCTTTTGGTTTTAATGACTCAACTAGCATGGAATCATCATAAAAGAATCTATTTTTACAAACCTGAGTTTATTAAAATAATTGACAAACATTATGATGAAAATAGAATTGTTTGCATTTCCACCTACTGGAAAAGTAATTAAAAAACACTGCTTAAGAGTCTATTTCCAAGTCCTAAAATGGTTAGGTTCAGAGAAAGATCCGTGACAATTCGGGGGGCTTAAAACTGATAACGACTTAATGCCTGATGTTATGAGTGAAAGTAATATTTTTCCTAAAAAATTATTAAGTGATATTTCTTGTAAATGTAAGAAAGGTTGTAAAAATAATCAGTGTAGCTGTAGAAAACTGAATATACAGGGTATCCCAGATTTAAACGGACATACTCTAGTGGAAGGTAGAGCACACTCAGCTGAGTTCAAAACACCTCTACACTTCTGAACCGTTTTTGAGATACGGAGTGGGGTGTTTTAGAATTTTTGACTAGAACTTTAGTCCGCCATATTTCTGAAATGACTGCACATATTTAGATAAAATTTGGTATACATATTATGCTCTTTTAGGTTAATGAACAGCTTAAGTGATTTTGGAAAAATTCCAGGACCGACCTCCATTTTTTTAATATGGCTCTTAGTGTCGTTAACATCACACTGTATATTATTTTTTGGTAAATGTTAGTTAACTTTTAAAAAGCCTATGGGCCAGTTTATAAAATAATGTCATAATATTTGATGGCACGTTTATGGTTATTCTTCAATAAATTTTCAAAAGTATTGAAAGACCAAATTTGACTTTCCACAAATAACACAGTCCAGTTGCTAACATCATTATTTTATTAATTTTAGCTAAATACCACGCAAAGGAGGTTGTTATTTGTTTTTGTTTTGACATTCAGTGTTTTTTCCGTCAAAAATAAAGCACATTCCATATATTTCGCGAATAAAAAAACAAGCTAAAAACGTACTCTTCGCCGGTTTACTAAACTTTTATATAATTGTTACACATTCTATAAGATACTCCTCGCAGTTTTTTGTAAATAATGTTAGTTTTAAACATTTTTAATTTTATAGTACGAACTTAGTTGGTGAAAGACTCAGTGTAAAATAAAGTAAAAATAAAAAAGACATACCATATCCCATGTGGGTTTCGAACCTGGGACCCTTGGATTCCGAGTCAAAAGCGTAAGAACGACCTAACACGTCAAAAATGTAAATTTTTACAAAAACAAAAATTAAAAAAAAATCTCAGATTTAAGTCATTAATAACATTTTTATTTACTGATCGATTTTGTTCAAAAACAATAGGGTTCTTCCCCTAGCTAACACCAACTTAGTGTCCAAATTTCAGTACAATCTGATTTTTCTTTCTTAAGTTATCGTGCTTACAATAAACGTGACGGACGGACGGACAGACGGACATTTTGAAAGTTGTTCAGAATTCGTTCACTAACACAATGATATGAAAAAATTTTTCTCTACGAGCGATATTTACGATTTTAGAAATGTGCCGATCAAATACAATATACTCTTCGTTTTTGCGAAGAGTATAATAAGTAATAAAACTATGCGATTAACACATGACATTGTTGCATTAAAAATCCCAAGTAGGCACATGTCAAATGGGTAATTTTACAAATAAGAATTGCTGCTCGCTCTTAGTAATTATTAGAATAAGTGATAAAAAACCGGTTATAAAACTAAGAATTTTAAGATGCCATTTCAATTAAGCAATGAAGATTATGGGGATATCACTTTTGTGTATGGCTTTTGCGACGGAGATGGGAGAGCTGAAAAAGACAGTATCAAAGGCAGTTTTCCAAATCGCCGTGCACCAGATCATAAAACGTTTTCAGAGGTATACCAATTTAGTAGGGAACATGGACAATTTCCGTCAATGACAAAACATGAACATGTTCCCAGAGCTTTTCCACAAGAAGGGCAAATATTATAGGTTGTGGAAAATAATCCATCCATAAGACAAGAGTATGGCGAACATTAAAGAAGGAAAATTTGTATCCATTTCATGTTGAAACAGTTCAACGTCTAGAAGACGGTGACGACGTTCCCCGCTTAACATTTTGTAGGTGGATTTTGGCTCACAGAAGAACAATATCGAGAGTTTTATTCACGAATGAAGCCCAATTCACACGTGGCGGAATTAACAACTGTAGAAATCAGCATGTTTGGGCAACCGAAAATCTACATGCAGTGATTCAGAAACATTCCCAATACAGATTTAATATTAATGTGTGGTGTGGTATTTACAATAATCATCTAATAGGGCCCCACATTTTTGAAGAAAGGCTAACTGGTGAAGTTTACTTAAACTTTATTAGAGATATCTTGCCAGATTTATTAGACGGCATCAATACTAGGGGTTTGTGGTTTCGGCACGATGGTGCTGGACTCCATTTTTCTGTACCGGTCCGGGATCATCTGAACCAGCATTACTCCAACAGATGGATTGGTCGCGGAGGTCCGGTAAACTGGCCACCGAAGTCTCCTGATCTTACACCTCTAGATTATTTTTTACGAGGTCATCTCAAGTCAGAGGTGTACAATGAAGAGTTCAATACACGAGAACAGCTTCTAGAAAAAATTATTTCTGTATGTGATAACATTAGGAATAACCCGGAAGTGAAAAACATATTAAAACGTCGAAAATGTATTGACGCTGGGGGCATTCATTTTGAAAACCTGGGGTTATAGTTTTAATTATTTGCACCGTTTTTAATTTTTTTTTGTTCAATTATTTAAAGTTCTAAATAAATTTATTTTGTCAAAATAAAATTGCAAACTTTTGTCTTTAATATTTTCAAGTTATTCTCAAAAGGTGTTTAATATTTTTTTAAATTATGCTTGTTAATTCAAGCCTCTTCACTAACATTATTTTTCTTTCAAGAAAGAAATGGAATGTGTATTATTTTGGATGAAATTAAAACTAAAAAAAGCTTAGAACCACTGGATGTCAAAACAAAAACAAATAACAACCTCTTCTGCGAAGGATTTAGCTAAAATTAATAAAATAATGATGTTAGCAACTGGATTGTGTCATTTGTAGAATGTCAAATTTGGTCTTTCAATACTTTTTAAAATTTATTCAAGAATAACCATAAACGCGCCATCAAATATTATGACATCATTTTATAAACTGGTCCATAAGCTTTTTAAAAGTTTACTAACATTTACCAAAAAATAATATACAGTGTGATGTTAACGACCCTAGGAGCCATATTAAAAAAATAGAGGTCGGTCCTGGAATGTTTCCAAAATCACTTAAACTATTCATTAACCTAAAAGAGCATAATATGTATACCAAATTTTATCTAAATATGTACAGTCATTTCAAAAATATGGTGGACTAAAGTTCTGGTCAAAAACCATAAAACACCCCGTATCTCAAAAACGGTTCACATTCAGCGGTAACTATATTGGTGTTTTGAACTCAGCTGAGTGTGCTCTACCTTCCACTAGTGTACGTCCGTTTAAATCTGGGACACCCTGTATAATGTTCTATTTTATGTGTCTATTGTAAAGGAAATAATTTTGCCAATGCTTCTTCTACCTTTGATGATTTGGCTATCGATGAGGAAATGCGATGAAATTATAGTATATGAACCAATGTAGTATACTTCATTTTGTTTCGATGAAAATTGGGTGAAACAAAGGAGGGTCATAGAAAATACATTTTTGAAAATTGTAAAAATGCACTTTTTGAAAATTAAAAAAAAAATCAAGTCTATCCCCTAAAAGTACATAAAATAACGTACAATTGAAAAAGAAAAGTGACGTACAACGTGTCTCCTTGATATTTGACGAAGAATTAAAAAATGTATTTCGTCCGCCATCTTTGGCCGCTCTATTTGACATACGGTGTCCGGGATTGGTGCATTATATTTGACCATAAATGAGTTCTATTTTTGCAAACTTTGGTGAAATTACTCCTTCTTATGATTTGACCAATATACAGTGTGTTCCAGGATAGATGTAACGAGAGGTGTAATGGACCAAAAATTTTGGCATTTTGGAATGGTATTTGTCTTGCTTGTTGTAAAACTAAAGTATACCAAAAATGACTTGATTTGGTGTTCTACGGGGTGTTTTATAAGCAAAGTTGTAAAAATCACCACTTTATTTTTCAAAATATGAAAAAATTCCACTAAGAAAAGTTATTTAGAATGCAATTTTACACTTCTATACCAAATTTCAGGAATATAAAATTATTTTTTTGGTATACTTTAGTTTTACAACAAGCAGGACTCAATGCCCAAATACCATTCCAAAATTCCAAAATTTTTGGTCCATTACACCTCTTGTTACATCTATCCTGGGACACACTGTATATCGGACAAGTCTATATTTTTTAAGAATTTTATTTCAAATAAGTCAGTATTTTTAAAATTCCCATCCGATTACTCGTACAAGATATTTTTTTCGTAATCAGGTCATAATACATAAGAATCAACAATAAAATTTCAGGGTGGGATGCTGTCGACGAAAAAAATCAATTCAACTTCACTATAAGCCAAGAGAGTCATTTTAAATCAACCATTCGAGGGTAAATCTCACATCCGTTACAATACAACAGAGAAAACTCTATAATGGCTAGAAATACTGATTTGTTGCACGCATTGTTAGTATCGCTGATAAGGAATCTAAGAGCACTATCCAAAATATTATCTGCTTTTCCAAAAATTTCTTAGATTCTATTAGTTCTCAAACGCAGTGCTGCGATAAACTTCAAATCTGTTAGTTGAAATAAAAACAATATCTGAAAAGACTGAAGACAATGGCGAAAAACATTATGAATACAAAAATTGGCAATTAAGAATGTGTTCATTATGTCCGAACTATTTTTAAATGTCTTTTCTAAGAACCTTTGAAACTACCTGTATTACCCTTTTCTAATATAACCTTAAGATGATTAACTTCAGTTTAGTATTTTTATGGAACATTTTTCATTCATGCCCTAAATTTCACCCCACAGAGTACTAATTTTTAAATAGTTTTATACTGGTTCCTACATATGACTGAATTATACAGAAACTTAAATATTTTCGACGAGAAATGGTATTTCTGTCCCTCTGTGGATTTGTTTTTAAATATCCTGTATAAATCCATTCAGTTTTTGGCAAGTTGTATATTTATTTATGACAAACCCTGTAGCCTGAAAGAGTAACTGCACTTCAACTGCCCTTCAATGTGTTTTACACAGCTCTGTATTGAATGGAACACCGTGCTTTCTGAATTTTATGAAACCGAATTGAATAATGTACGTAAATTCACCCCCGTGAAAAAAATATCCGTAATTTGTCTTTCCCAGTATTAAGAACCTTTTTCTTAAGATTAGAAGTTCAAGACATTACCGTGAATCTTTTCGAGCGTTGAAGAGCTCGGCCAGTAATGTATCTCAGTCAACGGCTGTCGGTGGCAAATTATTGTCCCCTGGTGAGCCATTTTCTGTTAACACGGTCTCGAACTCCCGATCTATGACCGTATCAACTGCAGTAGACAAAAGGCCATATAGAAATTAGAAACGGCATCTGAGAGTTTACTGCGGTTGCTTTAATTCCCTGCAATTCTAATTACTAAGAAGTGTGGAGGTTTCTAATTAATTGCTGCCCGGTAGAGATATTTAGACTAGGAAAAGCCGGTATGTTGGGGATAGAATATAAGACATTTTGTGATACTCAAGAAATGGTTGTTACTGTAATAGTAAGTTGATTGAAGTAGTATTACATTTTGTATTATACAGGGAGGGGCAATAGTGCGTCGGAGTTCAATATCTGAAGTTCTACGATAGCTAGAAATTAAAAAAAAACACCAGTAAACTAGATAAAAAGTCTATAACCGGAAATTATTCTCGAATATACAGGGCGAGCCAAGACGAAATTACAGGAACAAGTGCCTTTTTTTTAAATGTATATATATATCGGTACATTTTTTGAAGCCCCTTTCGAGAATCTATTAATTCCTATATTATTATTGACTATCTCCCAACCACTTGGATGTAATGAATTTTTGAAATAATGTCATCTGCAGATGCATATTGGAAAAAACATCAAAGTAACAATTATGGGTTTTAAGAAAAAGTTATGTGAATACTAGTTACAAGACATCTAATTCGTGTTTTTGAATCATTTTTACTTCCTAAAAATGTACAGGATGGGAAGAAATTATTTTCAAATTAAGAACTTTTTAAATTGAATTTTCTCAATTTTTTCAAACGGAACACCCTGTATATTTTTCGACGATGTGATGTGGGAATGAAAAACGAACGTTTTTTGTAAGTGTTTCCCTATGGCTAATTGTAACCATTTTCGTTTTATTGACCAATAAGTACAAAATTCAAGAAACTAGAGGTTTTAACTTCGGAATAATGTCGTATTGAACGGATTTCGTTCATTTTTGGCAGTATTACAGTAAATGCTTCACAGAAAAGTTTCTATATTGTGCGGGGGCTTGCTAATTTATAGGGGATGGATGCCACCCCCTCTCAGGGGGTAGCACTTAAAAAATATATATATTTATTAGAACTCAGATAGAATCAAATTTTAAGAAGAAAAGGTTCTATGCAATTTTTCACATAAATTGATAGTATTTAAGTTATAACGACTTCAAAATTGCGATTTTAGCTTAAAAAAAAAGGTATTTCCAAACGGCTTTCGTAAAGTATCTCGAAAAATATTACTTTATCGAAAAAATGTTACAGACCAATTACAGAAAGTACAAATTGGGAATAGGGTGTTTTCCATATATAAAAATTCACTTCAAATGATGCATTAATATGAAGTAATACATAAATATGAAAGCCTAAACGCATTCATATTAATTATATCGTCAGATTAAAATAAATATTTAATAAACAAATCGACTTAAAATTCAAATATTTGAATAATTTCGAGAACGTCACCTTATTGGGTAATGGTCCTGGTGACGTCGCTTCATATATCTGTCAGAAGACAAAATAGCTTTGTTCGTTTTCTGTTCAACAATTCTCCACTATCTGCACCAGTGCAAATTTGTCTCTCTTCAACTTATGTAGAGTCAAAATCTATCTCCTTCTAATAATTGCACTAGTGCAGCTATTGCGAACGGACCTATTATTGTTTACATGTTTACCATATTTGGCTTGGATATTCCTAGTGTTTCTCACAAATTAAAGAAAGTGAACAATGGTTACAGACAATTTTGTGCAAGCTTCCACAAACAATTTACCTAGTTTAAATATTTTTATCTATTAAAAATGATGATCGATTTCATTCAACCAAGTTGAAACGTGGCCTACGTAAATGATTCCATCAGGCCACCGCATTAAATTTAATGGCGGCCGTCGGAGTCCTAGCATTACGGTACATACTGAAACCTTTAACGCTTTCTTGAACGTTTCTAATAAAATTATATGAACAAAAAATGTAAATGTATGCTTAAAAATGATTTACTTTATATAATTAATGATAAAATATATTATAAAAGTACAAATAGTTTTCTAAAAATAAATAAATATACAATTTGTAAATGATTACCCATCAGAGTATTATACTATAAAATTAAATATATCTATAAAACTGAAATACACACTTGATTGATTATTGATTCAAAATAAAATAAACACTTTTAATAATAGTTAAAACAAAACAAAAAATAATTATTTCTTTAAACTCTAACAGCAATAAATTGTGGGTAACAACAATTTAAAATGCCTCTATAATAATAAGTCACAACAGTTTTTGTTATAAATATTAAAAGATCAGTACATACACAATTATGTACAACATATTTATTTTAAATTTAATTCCTATTACAGAGATTGCAACTTATCAACTTTTCTTTTTTATCACAGTTTATTTTAATCTCTTTATTGCTAGTATTTTTTTTCCGGTAATTGTTAAGAACACCGACTTCTGGAATTTCTCCAATTTTTTTGCATAAATGTGTTCACAGATATTATATAAACGTTTCTGATAGTTGAAATGTTCCGCTTATTTTAGAAAACTACCCCTACAATATTGGTATTTTTAATAAAAAAAATTATTGTCCATACCCTAAATAAAATTATTTAGAGGACAATACACCTACTTACTACTTCCAATATTTCGCATTTTTTTTTTCGAAACTATCCCCATTGTAGGGGGTAGTTTTCCAAAATAAGCACAACATTTCAACTATCAGAAACGATTACTATAATGTCTGTGAACACATCTATGCAAAAAATTGGAGAAATTCAAGAAGTCGGCGTTCTTAACAATGACCTTTTTTTTTTCTTATTACACCTCATTTGTTTTTCTTCCCTTATATGATTATTTGTCACTTCAGAATAATTGTTCAACAATATATCAGAAAAGTATGTCAAACAAATACGAATTAGTTGCAGTCTTTGCATATCACAACTATCGCAGGTTTCTGTCTATTTCGTTTCTAATATATTTTTTTTTGGACTTTATGTTTAGAAAGTCATTTTCAATCTTTCAGATATCAAACTCTGGATTTGGGTCGTTCATTAAAAATTGTAGGAACAGCATCTTCACAAAGTTTATGGATTTTTCGAGGAAGTGTTAGAAGAGTTCCATCATCTCTTTTGACAGAATCTTCAGTAATTAAAAATTGCTTACTAAAATGATTAACACATATTACTGAATTTTTATTCTGGATAAAATGTTTTCGGTGAATGCTGTGAGACGATTTTTTGCCAGGTTCTTGTCCGACGGAACGCGAAACACAGTAGTATATCGTTGTTTATTGTAATTTGATTTGAATCCTGGCACACAACATCGACGGGGCATTCTTACCTGAGTTTAATTGACATTCATTAATTAAGGGCACTTTCATAATGTTCACAGTATAAATATACATTAATAAATCAAGATCAAATTTCAATAACTGTTATGATTATTAAGTATTAGGAGGTTGAATCATTTATTTATAGTATTTCTCTCCATCTATTTGAATTATTACTATGTTAGGCACATTAAATATTTAAGTAACTCACTTTTCATTCGACTCCAATACAAATTGAAACCCAATTAGTTGACACGAATCCATACTCAACTTCATACTAAACAAATTATACGAAAAAATAAAATATTAATCTTGCAAAATCGCGCGAAATCCACCCGCAGCCCAGTAGCTTTGTAAAACCGAAGGACTCCTTTCGTGACGTCACAGTCGGATTCGAGTGCAATGCGGTGGCCTGATGGAATAATTTACGTAGGCCACGGTTGAAGGGCGTAAAAACAGCAGCCTAAGTTCGTAAGTATTTAAAATAAATTAATGAATTAGTTGTTTGCAGCTTGAGCCTAATAGAGTTATTAAATTTATGATTTAGTTTTGGTATTATTACACATTATTATATTATATTATATTTAATTTGGTTTATTTACGATTATTTAATTAACAACATAACCTTAAAAGAAAGTAGAATTAATAGTCTGTGCTAGAGATATAATTAAATGTTTATTTGCAGCTCATCTCGAGAACAACGTGAATAGTGCTTTTGGGTATGTGAAGTTGAAACCAAAAGACTCATTATGCACTGTAAAATTGTAAAATGAAGAATTTTCCCAGAGCACCGTTAGACAAGAATTATTAAATATTGGGATACAAAATCTTCTCGGTGTACAAATTATGAAATATAATTCAGATGTATGGTTCAAGACAAATTTGCAAATTTGTCAGTTTATAAACTTTTGTTGAAATTTGCTTCTGATAGCAGTAAAAAGTGCAGTGATTTTTATAATTTGTTAAAATTAAAATGTCAGAGAAATTGTGTGAGGAAGCTGGGAAGTTAATCGTTCGCTAGCTGTCGAGTCTATAGTAGGTGCATACAAAATAAGGGATAATAAATATATGGAAAGGGGCCGCAATTTAGAGAAGGTGGAGGAAAAATTGAAACTTAAAAAGTGAAAGATTGTGGACTTTTCTTGTCGCCATTATATCTCGTTTTTGTAGCTTTACCTGACGGTATCTATTATTTCAGAGTATGTGGAGAACTAAATAAAAAATGATCAAATTACAGACAAATTTAAAGCGCAAGTATATTTACAAATGTTATGTGCAAATCAACAAAAAGGACTTTTCTGTGTTGCGAACTCAAATTTTGAAAAAACCAAAATTGTGGACATTTTAAACATGGATTATGATAACTATAAATAACTGTTGTTGACAATTCAAATTATATATATTGAAGATATGTCTATCTGAATAATAAAAACCAAAATTTGTATTTTTAGTATATTGATTTTTTTCTTTATAGGGGAAAACTACAGTTTCATATTTACTACACAGACTACTTTATTTAATGATGGAAGGTTGTAAATTAATAACAGCACATGCAATAACAATAACAATGTGTGGGCAATCAAATTATGATCTATTACAGAGTGAGATTCTAAATATTTAAGAGATCGTTTTGATGCAGACGCTGCTCCTTTTCTGTCTGGTTGACAGTTAAATATGTGTGGAACTGCATCTTCCTTCAGAATAATTTTTCCTCCCAAAATTTTGTATCGGATGTAATTTTCCATGATTTCCTCAAGCTGAAAATAATAAAAAAGTATTTTTATATATTTGTGACGTCGAATATCACTAGCCATGACATGCATCGCTTGATATTTTGGTCATTTTAATTAATAATCATAACCTAGCAAAATTTCATTATAAATGTTCAATAATACTAGAAGCTAAAATATATTACTTTCAATTCAGAATAAATCTCATACCATTACAAGCATAATTTTACGGTAAGTATATATGATCTATTTATAATATTGAAGGTAATTATCCATCTAGCTAGCTATCATCGGTTAAATTTTACCATGATGAGAAAAGATAAATTACCTATACTTACATTAAAATAATCTTCACAACAATAATATGTCGATTTCGATTTGGGAAAATCGCGCCTCGCTGTTTTAAACCATTTCACTTTCCGTGAATAATTCGCTATAGGAACACATGGGAACTTTTTATTTGGAGCATTTACTGAAGTATTTCTGCACCTTGTCACAAAACACCACTTATTTGGTGCACTACTCATGTTTTTGACTTACTATTTACAATAACAACAAAAATCATTAAGTAAGGTTAGATTTTATAATCATTGACATATATAGGCAGTGACGTCACAGATGACCAGTAACACTAGATTTGTCTTTTTTGGCGGGAAATATTTAATTTGAATTTATATTTCTCTTAAAATTATAAAAAAAAATTTTTTTGCCGAAAAATTGTTTCAGCTGTAATATTTACCATAAGTATTTTGTATTTTTCGACTTAAAAAAAAAAAGTGAAAACACCCTATTAATTATATTTTTCGTTTATTGATGTAGGATTAATAATTTCGGAGATATTTAAGTTTATATTTGGTATCCAACTGTTTCGAAATTACCTTTAAACTTTCAAATGAATTTTTTCTAAAGCCAGTGCTTTAAATGAGCAAAACAGTTTGAGCATCTACGTAATGCTACATCTTAAAGAAATTTTGTATTTGAGATAATTTTTTTAAATTACTTGCTAATTAAAGTAACAAAATGGCGACCTTTTTATATAAATACGCACATTTTTCCATCATAACTTCTTTATTTCTTATGCTACAGGAACAAGTAAGAAATAGTTTAAAAGCGCAATTAATTGTCTTTAATTCCATTTCTTAGCATGCGTGACGTATGTGTCACAATTTCTGAGATATTTAACATTTAAACTGCATTTTTCGTCTTATAAACGTTCGGACGCCATTTGTAAACTTTCAAATCTCCGAAACTATTAAATCTATGTAAATAATTAAGCAAGTGAAATTCATTATTAGTTTATGAGCTTTATGTTTGGTCTCTACCCATTTTTCAATAAAACTAATATTTATTGAGATATTTGGAAAAGGAAACAAAAATACGTTTTATCGAAAATACCTTTATATTTTAAACTGTATTTTTTTCTAAAGCAAGTGCTGTATACAGGTCTCTAAAAGGTGCGGAAAAAATGCTACCACAAATTCCTGACGCTTAAATATGACGATCTAACCCAACTTACCTCAGTCCAAAATTGGATGATTTCGGAGATACAGGGTTGTTCAAAGCTCAATTTGGTTTTAGTTTTTCATAAACAATTTTTTAAATAATTGTTGTATTGTCACAATATTCAGCTAGGGGGGGTGTTGGGGGTGACAAATTAAAATCTGCCCTCATTTTTATTGTACAATTTAGAGGGCGCCACCTGCGGTACTTTGCATACATTTAAAACGAAATAACTTTTTTGAGCTACACTGTATTTAACTTTTAAATAAACATTCTTATTCTCCAACGTCTTTTACCTAAAAAATTATACCTGGTAAGAATTGATTTGAGCAGCCGTTTTTGAGATATCTGGATTTAAAAAATTCATTTCGTGTATGGCCAGGTCTAAATTATTGTAATACAATTGAACACAATTTGAAGCGATGCGCGATGGCGTTGTAATAAGATAACTGTCATTAAAAACTGATGTTTTAAATTGCGAGTAGTACTGGAATATCGTGAAAGTGAATTAGCAAGCGCCGGTGAATTGTCGAACAATTTGCAAATTTATTTTCGTCATGGCCGTACAGTATACCAACGAAGAAATGGCCGATATGTTATTGGTTTTTGGATATTGCCAAGGAAATTGTTTAAAATCTTGCAGAGTATACAGTGAACGATTTCCGAATCGCCGCTTACCAAACCGTAAAATCTTCGCGGCAGTTGAAAGACGTATTCGTGAGACGGGTGTGTTTGCGCCACCCATTTCATATTCAACGGGTACAAGATCTTTTACCCCATGATCTTGAATCACGCCTAGGTTTCTGTCGGTTTATCCAGGAACAGAGAATTCGAGATAGGAATTTTACACGAAGAACTTTATTCATAGATGTTTCACGAGGATTGGCATAACTAATTTTCACAATGAACATGTCTATGCTGTTGAAAACACTCATGCGACTAAAGTAACCCATTATCAGCGTGAGTTAAGGATCAATGTGTGGGTAGGAATCATAGACACTTTCATAATTGGTCATGTCATTTTACCACCTCGACTAAATGGCGAAAATTATTTGGCACATCTGTAAAACGAATTACCAGACTTATTAGATCCCCTGCCATTGGAAGTTCGAAAAGGAATGTGGTTTATGCATGACGGTGCTACTCCACATTTTACGTTAAACGTACGTAATTATTTAAATGAACAGTATCCAAATAGATGGTTAGGTAGAGGCAATGATGCACCCGCACATTGGTCAGCTCGATCCCCTGACATGACCCCGATGGATTACTTTTTATGGGGAACTTTGAAATCCCTTGTGTATTCTAGGCCAGTAGATACAGAAGATAAATTAAGGAGACGTATTCAAACTGGAATTGATGCTTTGAGAAATGATGACGAAATGCTTCAGAGAGTTCAATGTAATTTTTTACGACGTATTAACCTTTGTACACACGAAAATGAAGGTCATTTTGAACATTTGTTAAAAGCATTGAATTTCAATTAACTTTTTGTTGTTAATAAATCTCTTATTGACTGTTTTTACTCGAGAATAAAATGAATAGCACATCTACTTGTTTTTGTAATTTTTGAAATCAAAAATTTAAATCCAGATGTCTCAAAAACGGCTGCTCAAATCAACTCTTACCAGGTATACCTTTTTTAGGTAAAAGACGTTGGGGAATAAGAACTTTATTTAAAAGTTAAATACAGTATGGCTCAAAAAAGTTATTTCGTTTTAAATGTATGCAAAGTACCGCAGATGGCGCCCTCTAAATTGTACAATGAAAATGAGAGCATATTTTAATTTGTCACCCCACAAAACCCCCCCTAGCCGAATATTGTGACAATACAACAATTATTAAAAAAAACTATTTATGAAAAACTAAAACCAAATTGAACTTTGGACACCCTGTATCTCCGAAATTATCCACTTTCGGACTGAGGTAAGTTGAGTTAGATCGTCATATTTTAGCCTCGGGAATTTGTGGCAGCATTTTTTCCGCACCTTTTAGAGACACCCTGTATAAACCAAAAAATTTGAGCATCTACGTCATGCTATATATGAATGAGAAACAGTGTTTGAAATTTCTTTTTTTAATTATTGGCTATTTACAGTAACAAAATGGCGACGTTGATATTAAAAAAATGTGTAGACGCACGTTGCTTGGGTCATAACTTCTTTGTTTTTTATGCTATAGAAACAAATAAAAAAAAAACAGTTGAAAGATTAATTGATAACCTATTATTCTACCTATTAGCATCCTTGGCGTAGGTGTCACAGTTTCTGAGATATTTAACTTTCACTCTAATAATTATCTTATGAACAATTGGATGCCAAAGGTAAACTTAAATATCTCCGAAATTATTAATCCTACATCAATAAACAAAAAATATAATTAATTCCCAGTTTGCACTTGTAATTGGTCTCTAACATTTTTTCGATAGAGTAATACTTTTCGAGATACTTGACGAAAGCCGTTTGGAAATACCTTGTTTTTTAAGCTAAAATCGCAATTTTGAAGTCGTTATAACTTAAAAACTATCAATTTATGTGAAAAATTTCATAGAACCTTTTTTTTCTTAAAATTTGATTCTACTTCAGCTCCAATAAATATATATTTTTTAAGTGTCACCCTCTGAGAGGGGTGTGGCATCCACCCCCTATAAATTAGCAAACCCCCACACAATATAGAAACTTTTCTGTGAAGCATTTACTATTATACTGCCAAAAATGAACGAAATCCGTTCAATATGACATTATTCCGAAGTTTTGCATACTTTTTACCTCTAGGTACTGTACTAATACGTTTTTCTCAAAGCCCATTATGGTGATTTTTTTCAATATGCATCTGCGGATGGCATTATTTCAACAAAAAAATTAATTACATCCAAGTGGTTGAGAGATAGTCAATAATAATAAAGGAATAAATATAGTCTAGAAAGAAGCTTCAGAAAATGTACTGATATACATAGCATTCCATTTAGAAAAAGGCCTTGATCCTGTAATTTCGTCTTGGCTCGCTCTGTATATTCGAGAATAATGTCCGGTTATAGACTTTTTATCTATTCTAACTATCTGTAGAACTCGAGATATCGAAGTCCGACACACTATTCTCCACCCTGTATAAATAAAAATTGTTTGTTCTTTACATAATATCGCTGTTATTATTCTAAGACGGTGATAGTTTAATATTAAGCTGTACAGTATATACCGTGTGTACAAAAAGTATGGAACAATTCTTTTGTTTCTGAATACTAAAATATTTTAGAAAAATCCTCTTTTCTATTTTTTTTTTAATGGCGTATCTTCTGTTTTGATTTTCTTGCAATGACATCATCGCTGCTTCGGTTATGACATCATCTACTTTTCTTTAATGGAACACCCTGTATGCTTTTTCATTTTTAGAATCTCTATGGAAAGCTGATTTCAAAGACCTATACTACTTAGAGTCTAGATTTCATAAGTTTGGAGCTACATACATTTGAAAATATTATTTTCTGATGTTAAATAATTCTTGTTTTATTGTGATATTTTACAATAAACTGGCAAATGAACTGTAAGTAATAACATAAAGAATTAACTGAAAGTCTGGCGTTCGTTTTTATAAAGCACGTTTTTAAATGACCTCACACAAGCAAGTAGCCGAATATATTTTTTGTAATATTTTGTTACATAGGCTTGTACCGTGGCCTACGTAAGTGATTTCATCAGGCCACCGGATTCGATTTCAACGGTACATACTTTCTTTAATGTTTCTAACAAATTTATATGAACGAATACAACAAAGAATGTAAACGTATGGTTAAAAATTATTTACTTTATTTAATTAATAATAAAATATATTATAAAAACATAAATAGTTTTCTAAAAATAAATAAATAAACAATATGTAAATGATTAACAATCAGTATTGTACTATTAAATAAAATATATCCATAAAACTAAAATACACACTTGATACCTTATTAATTCAAAATAAAATAAACACTTTTAATAATAGTTAAAAACAAAACAAAAAATAAATTATTTCTTTAATCTCTAACAGCAATAAATATTAAAAGATCGGTACATACACGAGTATGTACAACATATTTATTTTAAATTTAATTCCTATCACAGAGATTGCAACTTTTCAACTTTTCTTTTTTTATCAGACTTTATTTTAATCTCTTCATTGCTAGTAATTTTTTTTCTTATTATACCTTTGTTTTTCTTCCCTGATACAATTATTTTTCACTTTAGAATAATTGTTCAACAATATATTAGAAAAGTATATCAAACAAAGACAGAATCTTCAGTAATTAAAAAAACCCCTGGTCAAGGAATCGCTACTTCCCCATTAAGATTTGCCACCCAAGTTTCTCACAACGAAAAAATTTTGTAAGTGGAAATAATTGTTTATGGAATTTTAATAATATAATATTTGAAATCGTCTACCCCCAAAAACCCATAAAACGATATCCCACATCGGGGTGGTATTGGGGATGGATGAAGTAAAAAAATATTTTGTGGTCTTTGGTTCTTGTACACACATTAAATAACAATTTCTTTTCACCCTCTTTTATAATGGGGTGGGGGTAGTAAGGTGGGGTGTGGCTAATACCATTTTTTTTGAGACATTAGCTTCTCTTATATATACTAAATACCAATTTTTTTGGACTCTTACCTGCTTGATTTACTTATTTACCCCCATTTACTCAAATTTACCCCCCCAACCCTTCAACGGAATAAGATGAAAATATAATCTAGTTCTTGATCTCGTTAAAATATATACGTGTACCAAATTTTCAGTCAATATCTTAAACGGTTCCAGAGTAATCGTGCGCACAAGAAAAGTGACAGACAGAATTTTTCTTGCTCAAACTTAAAATATCGACGTTTCATGACATTCTAAGCCTATTTGAACAATAATTTTTTTTTTTTAATTTAATTTAATTAAAATTTTAATTTTTCGACATTTTTAACAATTTCTAACTAAAAATCTGTGAAATACTACCATACTACAACCATAAAAATGTCGAAAAATGAAAATTTTGCAAAATTTTGAACAGCTGTAGCTCGGATACTATTTGATCTACAGAGTCCGCTCTGGTACCAATTTGTAGCAAATTTAATCTACTTTTAAAAAATACTAAAATGTTTTTACCGAGAAAGTAGGCCTTAATTGCCAAAATTGACAAAAACTGAAAAAAGAACAAAAATCCCGCAGTTTTCTGGATTTTTTATTAAGATCCGGAGGTCTGCCGAGGTCGTAAATTTTTATTTAACATTACTTTTTAATCCTATACAACATATTAAAAAAGCAGCCATACCTGATTTAACGTCAAGTAACCCCTTTTTTTGATGACAAAGTTACTGGATTATTAGTGTAGGATTGGCAACCGCGCCTAGGGATGTTTCCCGCCAACCACCTGTTTTCGGGAGTGCGCGAAACCGAGAGAGTGTACAGTACGACGTAAGACTTTAAGACGATACGACGCAGATTTAAGACGACAATCATTCATTTTAACTTTATTTTTCATTATTAGTGTTTGTAGTGCTCACATTATATTTTGTCCTGTTTTTAATATATAAATCATTCAGTTACAAATATTGTCGTTAATTTCAAATTGTTAATTCACATAATCCCACAATATTTGGGGGCTCGTCCGGGATGTAAAGTGAAAAGAACAGTTTAGTTTACAAATTTATCAGTGAGTGTTTGAACATTTTCAACGGCAACAAAGGGAGATTTGTAAGACGGAAAGATGACGCAAGACGTAACAAGAATTATGATGCAATGATGTAATGAAGGTAACTCATACGAAGCCGATACAAAGTAGGTATCTTTGTTTATAATTTTTTATTAAGAGTTATGACGAGGAACATTTGAAAGACAATAAATTAGTGAAAAATAAAAACATTCGATAAAATACGGTGGTTTGATGCAGTCTCAAGTGAACTTAGTGAAAACCAAAACATTAAATAAAACTACGGTAGTTTGATGCCTAGTCTAACGTGAACTTTTAAATTTTTATGTATAGAACTGATTTTTAAAGTACAAGATGGTGAGTTTAGGACAAATTGCGGGTATAGCGAACAATATTAAAGTATACCCAGTAATTAAAAAATTTCATAAACTGATTTTCGGTGAAGAAGGTGATCGAAAAAATAGGCAGACTTCGCGAGTTTACCGGTTTTGACTTTACCGAAAATTCAGAAGACTATGAGGCTAAACTGAAATATATCAGTAACAATTTTACGATTAGTGATTTAGCTTCGTTTGCTAATATATTAGGTATAGACTATGACAAAGAAGAAAAGGATTTAGTCAAGTATATTTGCAATAGTTTAGTTGATTTGCACATCTTGCAAGAAGATAGTGAACTAAGAGAAGATGAGGAAGTTGACGAGGAAGAAGACGAAGAGGAGCAAGATTCGGCTTCACATGTTCCTACGCAATTCACCCCCCAGTTTTCGATGAATTTTAGAGACGTTGAGGACTCCATTCGGCGATTTGACGGCAGCGACGCGTACCCCGTAGAAAAATGGATTGAGGATATGGAAGATATGTCTGAGCTGTTAGGTTGGAGCGAATTGCACCTTTTTATTTTCGCAAAAAAGTCGTTGAAAGGGCTAGCCAAATTATTTATTCAGAGCGAAAGAGGAATCAAGTCATGGAAAAATCTTAAGAAGGCGCTTCAAAAAGAATACTCGTCTCAATTAAATAGTGCCCAACTACATAAGTTGTTATCTGAGCGAAAATTAAAGAAAACAGAAACTGTGCAGGAATATTTCCTTGTTATGAAGGAACTAGCAAGTCGCGGTGACATTGAAAATGAAGCACTTATTCAGTACGTTATTGACGGAATTCAGGACGAACAAAGCAACAAAATTGTGCTTTATGGGACTAAATCTCTACGTGAGTTTAAAGAAAAGCTGAAAACCTATAGTGACATAAAAGCTAAGGCACCTGCGCATGCAACGCAATCTCAGTATCAAAAGAATGCCCAAGCCAAAAGTAATGCTGAATCCAGCTCTAAGCAAACTAATACGCCAGCTTCAAGTACTACTAGATGTTTGCGGAGTCAGAGGTCACAGATCAAGCGATTGTAAATCAAAAAATTTGGGAACCAAGTGTTTTAAATGCAACAAATTTGGACACAAATCTTACGAATGCCAAGCCAGCAAGACGGACCAACCCTCAGCCTCGACTGCTGCTACAGCGACGTCGTCAGTAAATAGAATAACCACTGTGGTTACAAATCGAATGCATAAAGAAATTCAGTTGAATAATGTCCACATTGACGCATTAATCGACACGGGAAGTACTGTAAATCTAATAAAATCAGACATACATCAGAAAATTGGTTCTCCTATTCTAAGAAAATCTGACGTTATACTCAGTGGTTTTGGAAAGTCAAACACAGAAACTTTAGGTAACTTTAAGTGCGATGTTACAATAGATGATGATTGTTTTGCCACAACAATATATGTCGTACCGAATGATGTCATGTCAGTTGAAGCTATTATTGGCAATGAACTCTTAAACCAAGTTGAACTTATTATAAACCCAAATGGCATTAAAATTCTAAAGATTATGAAAGAGGAGGAAAAACACGAGAAGGATGTGATGAAGATTTAAACATTGTGGATGTTGAAGAAGTCGATATAGGCCATGATGTGAAACAAAAATTAAAGGAAGAGGTTGAAGAAATGATAAAAACGTACGAACCAGAAAAAGTTAAGACGACGAATATAGAAATGAAGATTATTGTTAAAGATGATAATCCAGTGTACTGTAGTCCAAGACGCCTACCTTTTGCAGAGAGAGACATTGTTGATCAGCAAGTAGAACAATGGATTTGTGATGGAATAGTCGAACCATGTAGCTCCGAATATGCCAGCCAAGTGTTAGTGACTAAGAAAAAATGTGGATCTCCACGAATATGCATAGACTATAGGAAAATTAACAAGAAGATAGTCAAGGACAGGATCCGTTACCTCTGATCGAAGATCGGCTTGACAAATTGCAGAATGCTACAGTTTTTAGTACAATAGAATTAAAGAATGGATTCTTTCACGTGGGAGTCGAAGAACAAAGTCGCAAATACACTTCCTTCGTGACACATAATGGACAGTTTCAATTTATACGAGTTCCCTTCGGCCTGTGCAATTCACCAGCTGTTTTCCAACGATTTATTAACTACATATTTAGAGATCTTGCTAACCAAGGCATTGTATTACCATACATGGACGACTTAATTATCCCAGCATCAAATGAAGAGGAAGCCGTGGAAAGATTAGTTGTAACCCTGCAAACTGCAAAAGATTTTGGCCTTGAACTCAATAAGAAAAAATGCCAGTTCGTGAAAAAGAGAGTAGAATTTCTAGGACACCGTATAGAGGGAGGACAAATATTTCCATCGGAATTCAAGACTAATGCAGTAATGAACTTTCCTGAACCTACGACTATAAAACAAGTACAAAGTTATTTAGGACTTACAGGATATTTTAGGAAGTTTATCCCATTCTATTCGATAATTGCCAAACCGCTTAGCGATTTGTTAAAAGACGGCAGATCATTTCAATTTAAAGAAACTGAAAGAAATGCGTTCAACCAGCTAAATAAGATCCTTTCAGAAAAACCAGTACTCAACATCTATAGACAAGGTGGTGACATGGAATTGCATACCGATGCATCCATTGATGGTTTTGGAATTATCCTGCTTCAGAGATCTTATGAAGATAATCTTTTCCACCCTATCTACTATGCCAGCAAAAAGACGACAGACTCAGAAAGGAAATACTCGAGTTATGAATTAGAAGTCCTTGCGATCGTAGAAGCACTGAAGAGTATACCTCTTAGGTCATCGATTTAAGATAGTTACTGACTGTTCAGCCTTTCAAAAAACCATGGATAAGAAAGACTTGAGTACACGGATTGCGAGATGGGCTGTACTCTTAGAAGATTTTGATTATGTCATTGAACATAGATCTGGCAGCAGAATGAAACACGTAGACGCTTTAAGTAGATACCCAGTTATGACTATTACAGAAGATACATTGATGTCAATAATACGAAGAGCACAAGATGAAGATGGAGAAATTAAAACCATTAAAGATTTACTGAAAGACAAACCTCATGAAGATTATATTTTAAAAGATAGGATAGTTTATAAAATGATTAACGAAGAAGGAGTAATAGTTGTTCCCAGACAAATGCAAATGGAAATAATTAAGAATTCCCATGAGTACGGACATTTCTCGGTTAAAAAGACGGAAGATTTATTAAAGAAAGACTACTATATACCGAAAGTGAGGGAAAAGATAGACAAGGTTATTGGTAGTTGTGTCACATGCATTTTAGTGAACAAAAAACATGGAAAGCAGGAAGGATATTTGCATCCTTTACACAAAGAAAGTGTTCCTCTACACACCTACCACATAGACCACCTTGGGCCGCTAGCATCGACTAATAAGAATTATAATCACATCCTAGCTGTCATAGATTCCTTTACTAAGTTTGTGTGGTTATATCCAACAGAATCGACGACTGCTCAAGAAGTAATAAATAAATTGGAAGTTCAAAGAAGGTCATTCGGAAACCCCGTGAACATCATTTCTGACAGAGGCTCAGCTTATACTTCACAAGAATTTGAAGACTATTGCTCCAAGCAGAAGAACCACTTTAAAGTAACCACTGGTTTACCCAGAGCCAATGGACAGATAGAGCGAATAAATTCTATTATTATTCCCGTTTTAACAAAAATGTCTTTAGAAGATCCGACTAAATGGTACAAACACGTCGATCAGTTGCAGAGAGTCATCAATTCCACATATCAGAGGAGCATCAATACTACTCCATTTGAGCTCCTAATAGGTGTTAAAATGAACAATAACCAAGACTTGAGAATTAAAGAGTTATTAGAAGAAGAGATACAGAATATATTTTCAGAGTCTAGAGAGGAGTTGCGTGAAGAGGCAAAGAAGCAGATAAAGAAAGTCCAGGAAGAAAACAAGAAAACCTACAACTTACGCCGAAAACCTCCAAAAAGTTATCAAGTCAATGATTTGGTCGCCATAAAACGTACCCAGAGAGGACCAGGACTCAAACTGAAACCAAAATATCTCGGTCCATACAAAGTTATAAAGGTTAAAAAGAACGATACTTATGATGTGCAAAAAGAAGGCTACCATGATGGTCCAGTACATACCTCAACTTGTGCAGAGTACATTAAGCCCTGGCCCACCTACGGAGAAGACTACCTATCATCCGGGTCGGATGATCCTCAGGACGGCCGAGTGTAGGATTGGCAACCGCGCCTAGGGATGTTTCCCGCCAACCACCTGTTTTCGAGAGTGCGCGAAACCGAGAGAGTGTACAGTACGACGTAAGACTTTAAGACGGTACGACGCAGATTTAAGACGACAATCATTCATTTTAACTTTATTTTTCATTATTAGTGTTTGTAGTGCTCACATTATATTTTGTCCTGTTTTTAATATTATAAATCATTCAGTTACAAATATTGTCGTTAATTTCAAATTGTTAATTCACATAATCCCACATTAGGTGTACTAAAACGAAAAAAATAAAAATGAAAAAAATTAATTGTCTTAAAAACTTGTCGCGCGCGAGAAGTTCATACAGGCATTAATTTTTTTTGACAGAGATTGTAAGTACCTAAGTAAGTTTTTTTTATTACTATTCACGCGGCAAGCTTTTAAGACAATTAATTTTTTTAAATTTTTATGTTTTTCGTTTTAGTACACCTAAATAATAAAAGCTTGTTTCTAAAAAAGTTTTTTTACATTTAATTTTATTTTTAAATTTTTAGCTACGCCTTAATTAGTTTTATATATTCATTGCGTCGTTTCTATCCGATATAAAACTTATAGTTTAAACCGGATCCTACACCATTTCTTAGAATGCAAGAATGCAACGTATGAGCGAATACACTATATGATCAAATTATATTGTTAAAACTAAAAAAAGTTGTCCGCCATCTTGGGGCGTCCGTCATATTGAATTTAGTGTGACGTCATTTTATTTTCGCATTCTTCTCAACAAACCCTTTCATTTGATACCCATATCATGGGGGTGCATAAAAAATAACTGGTCCGCCATCTTTGAGAGTCCGCCATATTGGATTTAGAATGACGTCACCTAGCTTACCATGCATTGTCATCCAAACTAAACGTGTATGCAAAATTTAAGCTGAATCGGTTAAGGATAACTGCAAGATTTGAACTAAACAAACAAACTAACATACAAACATTGCAAGTTAAATAAAAGCTTGTAAAAATGATGGCCAAAAACAATTTTTACTTCAAGTTGTAAAGGATTATAAATCACGTTGCAGGTCAATCACTCATCTGATTTCTGTTAGGTTGGTATTGTAGTCAGGGTGACAAATAAGGATTTTTACCCTAACCTGAAAGTAGGGTATAGTAAAGGTTTTTTGGCTGTTTTGGGTTCATCACTTTGGCACCCTTGGGCATTTTGAGATTTTCAAGATGGCGACTGGTTTCGCGTGAAAGAACAGGTTTCTTCAAATATTTCATTATATGGGTATGTGACTCGTTGTTTTATGTGTTTTTCCTCGTCATCCTGCCACCCGTCTGTGAATTAGTATTTGAGGTTAAAAATCATTTAGGATGTAATCTTTAAGTGTTGCTAATTTACTTATTAAGAGGGAGGCTGATTCAGATTAATTTTTGAAACAAAAAAAAAACTAGTAACTAGTTTTGTTGTATAATCTAGTTAGGCTTTAATAATATGGATAACACCATATCCTTAAAAGTGGTACGCGTGAGCAAATTGAATGACCTTTTAAAAACATTGATTAAAACGTCCTGCTAGCTCAAAACAAGTAAGGTTTTAAACAAATTATACAAACGTAAACTTAATATTCTGTATTTTTTCGGAAAGGATGGAAATGCTTGATCGTTCTTTTTTATTTTATATTTTTTTTATGATTTACTTACTTTTTTGTTTCTTATTGTAATTTTTATTTAATTATTCTTTTTTATTTTTTTTTAAATTCTTATTGTAAAAACTATAAATACCGAAACGTCAATATCAATATTTAATCTTCTTCGGAATCTTCACTGTCAGAAGTTATATATTCAGAAATTCTCGTTTGAGGATTCTGGCAAGAATGTTCTGTGTTTAGTTGCAGACATTGCACATTACACTGCACGATAAGCAATTAGCCACGCAGCTGCATCGTATTGCGCGTTACACGAATTTATAGATTTGCATGAGCATTTTGCTAATGCCACATTAAATCTGGGGCAACATGAATCTTTTTTGGCAAGGCGATCGTATGTAATTCCATTTTATCCTCGTCAGCCTGTCACCGGTATTGAGTTTCATATATTTGGCCAAGAGAAATCCATTACAGACAACTACAAAAATATTTGGAAGAGTCCCTTTTTACGGTTTCTTGAAGACATTCAGTAGCTGGTGGAAGAGCAGAGAATGGCGGAGTTTTTAGTTGGGGTTTTCCGACTTTTTTATAACAAGATTAAGAAGTGATCTGACCAAAAAAAGCAGCTCATACTATTAGAGTGTCACGCGTCCATAATTTGAATGAGATCACTCTCAAAAAACTAAAGCCTAAATTATGTCCTAACTTTCTTCCGTAAGAAATTAAAAATAATTTTTTAATTTCTTACGGAAGAAAGGGAGAATTATTCGATATTGAACATAATTGCATTTTATTTCCGAGATATGTTTCTTTTTGTATCTAATTCGTTTTTAACACCCACAGTCGACACCCATTTTATATTTTGAAATGGCAACACAGAAGGAATTTCCCCTAAGTCTTTTTAGACCTCAGATTTGTGTTCTAGGACCCTAAAAACATAGAAAATGATGTGTCACATGCCCAAATTTGGTAAATTAAAATTAAAAAAAAAAAAAATTACACGTTAGATAAGCCGCCATCTTGAATATCTCAAAATGCCTAAGGGTGCCAAATGGCATCAAACTAGATCTATTAAAATGCCGATAACCGTAAGAAAATCTCTACTATACCCTACTTCCACCTTTTTTCATTGACACCCTGACTATTGCCCTTAACTTTGAGAGCGATCTAGAACAACAACACAGCAAAAGAAATGTAATCTGAAGAAGATATGTGGATAATACAGTACAAGTTACTAAATTTTTAACATTATACATAATATACATAAAGTTGCATGATGTTTCCTACCCATTTCCCGCACTATTTAATAATAAATCAGTTTTTATTTGTTTATAAAAATATAAGTTTTCGGCGTTCGGTTTCCTACAACCTAAAGTATGATAATAGAGGGAATATATAGCTCGCGAGAAGACAAATACCCACTTTCATAAATAACCTGCCGCTTTATTACCATCATTAAAATAATTTCCAGTGTTCAGCGCGTCCACAAGTGAAATATGATCGGAGTTTTCTATTAGAATTCCAAAATGTCTTTTATAAGACCGCCTAGCCGGCAAAGCGCAACATGGGGCATTTTAATGCAAGCTTCGTCTACTTTTACTCGAACCGATGTCAACGGCAGGGGAAGTTTTGAGAATACGAAGAATACTAAGTATATTTATTGTCTATTCAGTCAATTATTTTTTTCACCTTGACTTTATGCTTTTATCAATTTTAGTCCTCTAAAAGGACCAATAGTTGTATAAAGGCAGTTTAAACGTAAAACCTAGTTTAACCTAATTCTTCCGTTGAACCAAATTCGATTAATAAATAAACTTAGTTTAAACTTACACCACGAAAATTGACAGTTTAAACTCAGATACGTCACATACTAATTTTATATAGAGTTTTATGTACCCAGACGGCAAAGAACATTATATAGTGAAACCTACAGAAATTTGCAAAATGAATAATTTCGTGTTCGTGAAAGTGTATAGAATAATATCTTAAAAAGTTTACATTCCGCTCGGATGCAGAACATAAAAAAAAGTAAAAAAAAATTTTTTTCATCAGTTTTTTCCAAATTTTAAAATTAAGTCAGTAGTATTAAAATATAAAATATAGGTAGATAGACCGTGTCTTTCTGAACAAAAAATGCAATAAAATTTATCGCTAAAGCCACAGTATTCCTGAAAAAAAATAGTGAAATAACTTTGTCACTTTGCGCGGCCAAGCTCACGATAAATGCGTAGTATGGAACCTCTAAAAATTCTTATAAGTTCTAACGAGTAAAGTAAAGCTTTTTTCTCTTTCTGATTACACATTTTTGGCGTTTTTCTTAGTGAATAGCAGGAGTATGGAGGGAAAATATATAATTATGAACGCATACACAGACACCATACAGCCGCTGAATCGCTCGCAAGAATTTTTATCTAACTTTTCTGTAGGGTATTTATTATAGGTACATATGGCAATAATAAGCCATTAATTAAATAAATATGTATAAATTGTAAAAGTGCTGTATTCAAAAAATATAAAAAATCTGATTAACAATTATTTGTTATTTTATATCCATAGTGATATATCCCTATATGTAAGTAAGTACACTACATATACCCCCCCCCCCCCTTACAACGAAGAAACCAGCTCACCAAAGTATCAATATTAAAAATTGGATTTAAGAAATAAAAGTCAGATTTGACTCATATGACATAAGAAAAATAAAATAATTAATTCATAACAATATATTATATTCAATTAGAGACAGTTAATCCATTAAATATTTCACCAATTCATGGAATTAATCCATATAAATTCTATTAAAGAATATTTTTGGCACATAAAATGAAAATGAATGTTCACAATCGGGCGTAAATCGCATCTGGTGAGCATCTTTCATAAATTAAAAATAGAATGTTAAAATAGTAAAAATAAATAAATTGATACATTAAGATGGTTTTAAAATGCAGGAGGTAGTACAATAGTGCACTTACCTACATCTGTACAAGATAATTATAGCATGATAAACATAATTGCACAATCTTCGGGAAAAAATTTGAGGTTATCTCCTGAAACTGTAAGTGATTCAATGATGTATCAGCTGTCAGTGGTGTGGAAGAAGTGGGGGCCGTCCGGAAATTTTGGTAATTACAAATTATTCTTTATACCATTAAATAAAATTCTCCTTGTAAAGCTCTCAGGTTTCATATTTTAAAATTAATTTTCATTAGGAGACGATGTCTAAATATTAAATGAGCAAACTTTTGTCAAATACTCTTATAGCTTTTCTGATTCATTCATATATTTTTCTATGTGAGTAATATTTTTTCTCCGCCTTGCTTTCAGACATTCAAGTGTCGATATGATTCAAAAGGACTCCGCAATAATCTTATGGAAATTGGGTTTCGGTCAAATCGCCTGAATTTTGGATATGTTTTAGGTTTCGTCATCCCAAGCAAAAGTCTCAATGGGCACAAAGCTCAAAAATCAATACTTTGGCTGCTACGGAGCTTGAAAGCTCCAAAGCTCCACCACAGATTTATTTATTCGTGCAGTCTTTATAGATTTTTAAATAACTTATTTTTTGATTTTAATGTCTAGGTTTATGTTTTTGAGGTTGCTGAATTCAAATTCGATGTCAAATTGTCCAAATTGACACTTGACAGCTGTCAATTAGCTGTCAAAGTACCTTAACAAAGTGCAAATCTTATTTTTATGTTATGAGTTTGTGCTGTTTAGGTAACTCAGTTCATGTATGATGTGAATACAATAATTCGACAATTGGCAGCTGTCAACAGGCTGTCAGCTAGCTGTCAAAGTGCAATAACAAAGTGCAAATCTTATTTTTTTGTTATGACTTTATGCTTTTTAGCGCTAATTAAGCCCCTAAGGGTCCTGAATTACACTCTAAAATTTTTTGCCAATCGGATGCAGCGTTGCCAAGTTATAATTTTTTTCCTGTTTTTTTGGCAAATTACAAACATTTTTTTGACTACCATATCTCCGCGATTTATTAATTTTTTTTTCTAAAAATGTAGGATTCGATAATGATGCATTTACTGAAAAACATTTTTGAAATTAATTATTATTATACCGGGTGTCCAAAATATTTGTTTACATTTCTTGTTATTTAATTATTATTTTTCTCAATTTTTTTAAGTGGAATGCCTATATTTTTTACATGGATGAATAAAGCATAAAATTCCCCACATTCTAATATTATACACTTAATTTTTATTTCAAACCGTTTTTGAGATATGATTATTTCAAATAAGTTTAGCGTAAATTGAGGTGCTTTTTGTTTTAGCATTAAAATCCAGTATAGCTTTGGTCTTTTGTTTTGCGTTTGTTTTTCACTCTATGACATTTCTCTAATGTGTTTAAGATTATCGTGATTAAGTTGAATTAATATTGTTAATATTTAAAAATACGAATTATAATTATTGTCAATAAGATTTAATATCTATGCTAAATGTAATGTTATTGGTGAATGTGATGGAAATTGTTTATTGGCATCAAGAATGTATGGTTAAAAATATCCCTATAGAAGATGTCCTGATGTGAGGTCTCTAGAAAATTTGAAAGTACGTTTTCAACGTACTGGAAATTTTTCATATGAAAAGAAGGCGTGACGACGAAATGTTATTGTAATGAAGAAAATGAGCTGGCTATAACTTTAGCACAGAAAAATCAGAACCAGAGTTTAAATATAAGGGGAGGAATTGTACATGATTATGTTATTCATCCTCGCTTTTTTGAGGGAAATGTGAATAGAGCAGTCTTCTTAGATTTTACGCAAAATACGTTTCCACAAATAATCGAACATATTCTTGATTACATTACAAATAATATGTGATTACAACTTGAAGGTGCACCACCACATTTTAGTAGAAATGTTCGTCAGGCCATTAGTAATCAGTTTCCTGAAAGGTGGATAGGAACAGGAGGTCCAATATTTTTATAAACTGTTAAATAATATCTAATTTATTATTTTATTAAATTATGTTAGATCTCATTACATGGCCGCCTAAGTCACCCGACTTCAGTGTTTTTTTTTCTTTGGGGATTTGTGAAGTCAGACGTTTATAAAATAGAACCAACGACTCGAGAAGATATGATGGAAAGGATTCGTCGGTGTTTCAATCGTATAAATGTTGATATGTTACACTGTGTAAGGCGCTCATTTATCAAGAGACCTCAGTGTTACATGAATCAAAATGGTGGACATTTTGAGCAGTTGTTAGGTTAGTTTCAATATCGTGAAAAAAAAATATTGCTCAAGAACCGTTCATAAAAGAAAGTGTTCGATACCAAAATGTGAGAAATTGTAAGCGTTACTCATCCATTTAAAAAAATTACAGGCATTCCATTTTAAAAAATTGAAAAAAATGTAAAACAAAATATAGATTTTAATGCTAAAATAAAGAGCACCTTAATTTTCGCAAAAATTATTTGATATAATATCATATCTCAAAAAACGTTTGAAATAGAAATAAAGAGATATTAAAATGTGAGGAATTGTATGTTTTATTCATTCATGTAAAAAAAGTATACCTTAGGTATTCCATTTAAAAGAAAAATAATAATTAGATATCAAGAAATGTACGCAAATATTTTGGACACCCGATATACTAAAGATTTATTTCAAAAATGTTTTTCAGTAAATACATCATTATCAAACAACATCCCACATTTTTAGAAATAACGATTAATAAATCGCGAGATATGCCAGTCAAAAATGTTTGTAAACTGCCCAAGAAAAAAACAGAAAAAAATAACTTGGCAAAATATTTTACGATGTAATACAGGGCCATTGAGGCTTAACTGGCGTTAAAGAAATACAGGCTGTTCTATTTAAAAAAATTATACTTTCTTGTGTGACTCGTTTTTGTGACACCTTGTATAATTGAAAATAATTTTAAGTTGTAGTAGAGACGAAACATTGAAAGTTTTGTTAAGAAAGTTTTTTTATAAAGTTAGCCGTTTTGCACAATCTTCCGAGAAAACACTGGACTGGACACCCTTTATAACTTACCATTTTACCATTTATTTATTGACCACTTTACATACAATAAAAGTACATTTGAAGTCACATGTAGGAGAGCAGTTCCTACTAAGTCCTATTATCTAGAGTTAGTAAAAATTAGGAAATCATTTACACTATAAAAACATTCCTCTATTAGGAATGTTTTAACTAATTTATGAAATGCATTCAAATTCATATTTGTGATATTAGTATCCTTAAAATAATTTACAAAATTGTTATATAATACGACATTTAATTTATTATTCCGAGTGATGCAAATCCTAGAATATTGTTGAACCAAATTATTTGCATTCCTAGTATTATAAGAGTGCATGTCAGAATGTTTTGGAAACGTGTCTAACTGCCGGTGAATTTGCAATAATGTTTCAAAAATATAAATACAAGGCAAAGGCATAATCCTATATTTTTTAAAAAGTATCTGGCATGGAGTACCATAAGCCGCACCTTCAATAGCACGAACAGCTGCTTTTTGCAAAATAAATAATTTTCCTACTGTACTGGAGTTTCCCCATAAGGTAATACCGTAGGTTAGATGGCTATGTATTAACGCAAAATACACAATGCGTAGGTCATCAGAACGTAATGATCGACTTAACTGGCGCATGCAGAAAATTTGAGATGAAATTTTAGAACAGAGATAGTCCACTTGAGGTGACCAATTTAAGCTACTGTCAAGTTTAATCCCAAGCAATTTTGATTCAGACTTTTGCGCCCATTTATCTGAGCTGAAAAGAATATTTTGAGTCTTCGATTCGTTGAGCTTTAGTTTGTTGGAAGAAAACCAATTTTTTGCAGAAAGTAGACTAGACTAGACTTAATGTAAATTATAAAAATAATTACAATTTTATATATAAATAACTATTACTCCGTTAATATTTGAGTTAGTAACATCGGCCAAAAAATAAATGAAAGCTAATTGTGTGCTCTAGAACTTTTATTAAAATTATTTTTTCAAAAATTGACTAAAAATTTCAGTACAAACGTCTCGAGTTTATAAAAGTTTAAATTTCCGTAAGATTTAAATTATTTTTTAATTTCCTAAGTTTACCGTTTAATTTATCGTAAAATATGTAATCATACTTTCTGTAAAATGTGAAGTGATGAATGGAACAAAAAAAAGAAATCTAAAATCGGAGCAACGGTTACCAAGTTATATGATTTTAAAGAAAATGTCTCTGGCGGTCATTTTTTCTAAATGGCGACTTTAGCTCACGTCGGGATTTTTTGCGATTTTATGTACTTATCCTACATTAATAGAGCTATCCATTGCTATAAACAAATAACTGTCCCCAAATAGTTCATGCCAAACCAATTTTACACTGAGATTTGCCTGGTCTATTTGTTAAGGTACTTTGACAGCTAATTGACAGCTGTCAAGTGTCAATTTGCACAATTTGACATCGGATTTGACTTCAGCAACCTCAAAAACATAAACCTAGACATTAAAATCGAAAAAATAAGTTACTCAAAAATCTATAAAGACTGCACGACTAAATAAATCTGTGGTGGAGCTTTCGAGCTTTCAAGCTCCGTAGCAGCCAAAGTATTGATTTTCGAGCTTTGTGCCCATTGAGACTTTTGCTTGGGATGACGAAACCTAAAACATATCCAAAATTCAGGCGATTTGACCGAAACCCAATTTCCATAAGATTATTGCGGGGTCCTTTAACAACAAAATGTCAAAAATTGAAGTACGTCGGCAAACTAACCGCTTTCTTCAATCCTATTTAAGCTGGGAGATGAGGCTGACTATTAACTTAACTACTTAATATCCAATATCCCTATTCAGCAAAAAAATTAATATGTATTTTAACTGCGTAATTCTCGCATGATTTTAAGCCTGAAATTTTTCTTAAGCTCCAAACATCTGGATATCACTAGGAGGTATGTAAAACGTGTAGAGTTGTTCTGGGTCAACAATATGGCAATAATAAGCCATTTATTAAATAAATATGTATAAATTGTAAAAGTTCTGTATTCAAAAAATAAAAAATCTGATTCACAATTGTTTGTTATTTTATATCCATAGTGATATATCCCTATATGTAAGTAAGTACACTACAGTACACCTATCCACATTTCAGCTATATCCAATAGATTCATTATACATTTGTTAATGTATTGGAAAAGCTCCAGTATATATATTCAAAAATATATTTTCATAGTTATAAGGTAAGATCTTGAAAATCGCAATTTCTTAACATGATCTGATTGATTATATTTTCAAAAAAAATGCATACAAGGAAACGAATTTATGTTACATTCGAAAAGTATACATTTTTTCCGAAATAGTGGTATTTTATTTTTCCCGATAGGTCAAATTCTCGGCAAGTTGCAGCCACCAATATATATTTTCATCAAGAAAATCAGGAAGCAAGGAAATTAAAATGATTTGAGATGTACTTTTTTGTGAATCCACGTTACTACAACTTAATGAACAATAATAATCATGAAGTATACATACTTTTTAATAGTTCTCAATAAACAAAGAATTTTTTTGAAGGGCTTTTATTTTTTCCATATTTTTTATTGCGACGAGTTCGGGCGTGATATACTTATATATATGTATTTGTTTGTATAGTTAAAACAAAAAAGCATCAGAAAGCTACATTTCCATCTTTGAAACGAACTAACATTCATATAGATTGAACAAATTCTGATTTAGCGACAAGTAATTCAATGCGTCGGTGTCACAGTCATGCGTATTCAAGCGCGCGCACGCATGGATCTCGCTCCGAGTTATAACGTTACGCTATTGTTTTTTCCGGGAAAACCGTGACTTTAGCGATAAATTTTGTTAAGACATTTTTTGTTCATAAATACGTGATCTGTTCATCTGTATTTTTTATTTTTTCCTAGCTTGACTTAATTTCAAAATTTTGGAAAAATGTATGAAGAAAAATTTTTTTTCACTTTTTTTTATGTTCTGCATCCGAGCGAGACGTAAACGTTTTAGGATATATCACTCTACAAGAGAAAGAATAAATAATTTTTTAACATAGGATTTTTTTTTAAATTTCGTTTGTCAAAGAACACTGTGCAATTTATTATTGGTAAGGTGCACAATGAAATACCTCCTCTTCTAACAGGTGTATGTTTGAATAAATATATCTAATAGTTTGATTTACATTTACCTGAATTACTTATTCACATTATGAAAACACAAAAGAGCAGCCACAAAATAATGCAAAACTATAATATTCTTATATGTATTAAATCTACACTTAAACAGTAATAACAATAAAAATGTCATGATGAGTGATGAAGGAAACGAATTTCTCTAAAATCCCTGGTCCAGTGTTCCTCAAACAACAATAAAAGTACGCATTTATCCAAATTCAGTTTAAATATCCAATATACAATGCAGAGAATATTAATCTTAGTTTAACTTCTCAAACTCGTTTTAGTTTAAACCGCTTTTATACAACTAGACCTAAAGGCGAGTAAAACTTAAACTAGGTAGTGTGGTGGTTTAAGACGGGGTTAGAAAAATGTCATTTCAAATTTTGACTTTCACTTGTTGAGTGAAGAGTGTACAGTGTACATTGTAATTTCTTAATAATAGTTTTATCACCCATTAATATTTCTCCCAGCTCAAATTGTTAATGCATTTGACACAACTTGACAAGTTTTGACATATTTTTATGTAACTCAACTGTCAACGCCCTTGCATTGCTAGTAACTTGCACCCTTGCACTTATCTAACAGAAGAGAAAACTACCAGAAACGAAGATTAAGTTTCTCGCCCAAATTCCCTTGATGCCATCTTCTTGTATGTATTTCCGTCGGTTCATTTATTTAAAGATATAGTTGAATTATTGGATATTATATCACAGAATGTTAAGTTAAAACGAACTGGCAGAAATACCTACAAAAAGATGGTGAAAGTCACAAAAATTGATCAAGAAACATCAAAGGAGAGTGTCTCTTCTGGTAGTTCTTTATTCTGTGCTTATACTAAGTTTTTTCTGTTTTTAGCACCAGGGTTAATTCAGATGGTACAACTCGCGAAATTTTTAAATCAGTGTTAAATTTTAATATGGGGTTAGCTTAACACCGGGTTAGGGTAGTTTGGTGTAAGTCGCCCTTAGGGCGATTAAAAAACAAAATTACTGTTAAAGTTATACCAACAAATAATGATGAAAAACAACCGCTTCGGAACCCCTCTTTTGAGAGCCTTACACACGAAACTATCAACTATACGGATTTTTTTGTTATAGCCATTATCTTAGAAAAAAATCTAGTTATAGTTCTTTGCCATATCTCGCTTAGTTTTGAAAATATTTACGAAGAAACATAAAAAGGCCCGTATGTGGTTACTATTATTGTAAATAACATTTTTATCAAGTAAAAAAAAATACAATTCTAAAACAATTTCATTTTTTATGACGGGGACTTGTAGAAATTAGTTCCATAGATATCTCCTTGGATTTAGTTAATATGTTTGGTCTACGAACTTTTTTAATGTAATCCCGGCACCTTCGCCAAATGTAGCAAAATTTTTAATTTTAATATTCCCCATTTAAGAAGTGTAACTGCCGTACAGTTTTTTTATATTAGTGATAAAAATGTTCGTAGGAACATTTGCAGGATAATTGTACTTAAGAGATGTTAAAACCGATAAGGAATCTTAAATTATAATACAGTGATCATTAATATCTGAATAAACTGTAACATCGAGCCTAAAGTATTGACAGTGAAGTGTTGCGAGTTGAAGATCTTAAAAGAGAAGCGGCACGTGCTCTAGGGCGCGTATGGCTTATATATCGCTACTACCCGGAATTAATTATTGTAAAGCCGAACATTTGCAGGATTGTAGTTTTGGTCCAGGACAACACGTACCAAAAAGTCCCCTGCTCTCCCCCGTCGGGTTCCCTGGTTTTGAGGAGCAACAACGGTCTAATTCGCAGAAATTGCAGAGCTGGCTATAAAGTGCAGCAGAAAGGTTTATCGTAGCCTTTTATGGAGGCAGTGAGCAGGAGAGCTTGGGCCATCTACGAGTAGTGCGATACAACCAGAACGTTGAGAAGCAGACGGTGACAGCCTCCTTTGATTTGGCAAGCCTCCCGCCAAAAAGTGTCGCCTGTGAACAACATTCATTCCACACATACTTCCAGATGAGGACCTTAGAGAAAATAGTGTGAGGATTTAATCTCTAGAAAAGCTTATAGTACTCAACTAATGTGTATGTGCTTTTTTCTAGGTCCAACAATGGCTAGACGTCAACCTCAACCCGGAGGATTGGGGGTGAAAATCAGGACTCCAGGGACTGGTTCCGGTTCCTACCACAAGGAAGCCAGCTTCTGGTAGCAGGAACTCTGGTCTGAACTGCAGCATCATGTGCAGGAGCTGTGGAGGATCCAGCTGTACAAACAGCCAGTCAAGGAATGATGACGACCCTACTTCCCAGTAGATCAATAATGTCAATTGTCTTGCCGAATACTCATTTTCTGAGTCTGACAAGTTAAATTTCATTAAATAAATCTTATAAAACACTAATAATATATAAACAGGAATTCACGACAAGTCTCATCAGCGCAGCAAGGGCAGGCCGTGCGGCGATTCCCAGAGTAGCGTAGCTCCATAACTGGTGACGCTACAGAGAAGGTACCAATGGAAAGCCCAAAGTATGAAGAGAAACGTATATTCGAGTACGTTTCCCCCTCCGAGTCTCCATTTATCCGCAATTGTGCCATTTCGGAATTTTTCAATTTTTAAAATGACGGCACTAGAATGGAAAATTATGAACAAAATATGCATAGAACATCTGAAATACGAAAGGATATGCTTTTCCGAAGCTTTTATGATCATTTTGACCTAAATCGGACCAGTAACAACCTTTCTGCTGCACTTTATATCCAGCTATGCAATTTCTGCGACGTAGGCCCTTGTTGCCCCGCAAAAGCAGGGAAGCCGATGAGGAAGAGTAGGGGACTTTTTAGTACGTGTTATCCTGGACCAAAACTACAATCTTGCAAATTTTCAGCTTTACAATATTTAATTCCAGGTCAAAAACTAAAATTCCTGGGCTATAAGCGATAGAATATTAAATTGCTAAAATAATAGAGCTGTTTTTCTTTATCCAAACCACACCATAATTTCATAGCAGTATTAAGAAAATTCAGTTCTTTCTCACATTTAGATGCAATGTAATTTATAAAAAATTTCCGGGAACTTTTTTATCCAAAATGATATCTAAATATTTAACCTCAATTTTTATTGGAAAATTTAATTTAATTTAATTTAATAGTATAATTATGTTCAATATTGTGCCGAGCAAAAATAGTACACAATTAAGACGTTAATAATTATCCTCATATACTACATTACATATTGTACAGAGTTTCTTTACAAATATCAAAAATAAATATGCCATTGAGTTAGACTTCCATTTAGTGATATCTCAGTTCCATTTTTAAAGCTATATCTCACATCAGAAGTAAAGACGCTGATGATAAGATTTATCTAATCCGAGAAATAATAATTTATTGCTTCATTTTCTTTTAACGTTGTGTGCGTTTTTGCTTTGCGTGACTGACTTTTTATATCCTTTCAAGAATGGAAAATGCCATTCTTTTAAATGATACCTTACGTGTTGGCGGCAATTGATATATGACGTCATATTGTATCGTATACAGGATGGTATTTGAGTATGTCAAATTATTTGTAATAGTCATTATTTGGGTTATTTCACAATAGCACTATTAAGTACAAATGACAAATTTTGACATGGGACTTCTAACTTATTATTTATTAGGAGTATGCTATAATTAGATTTTACATTTCGTCTTTTGTCAAAATTGTTGAGATTATACACAATGTAATATACGCACTGAAATAATTAAAATAGCAGCTTCTTCTTAAGAAGATGCTTATCTAAATGTAGACGTGGTGCAGTCCTAATAATCCCACAGGCACACAAAAAAAAAGTGCTAGAAGGCAGACCTATGTATTCCCATGCATTTCGACCCGCTGAACACGAATATGATGTTAGTTTTGCCGGATTGGCTCTTACATTTTTCCTAACCCCAAAAAACACCCTGAGACTGCCCGTAAAATCTCAAACAAGTAAATTAAAACCTTGAATGAGCTGACCACCATTTCCATACGTATTTTGGGGCGCTAAGACTGAATCTGAGGTCAGAATTTGCCGATCAGTTAGGAATTTTAACATAACCTCAAAAAACACCTAAAGAATTCCCGAAAAATCCCAAACAAGTAAATAAAAAGCTTACATGAACTGATCACTATATCTATATGTAATTTGGGGCACTGATACCGAATCCAAGGTCAGAATTTACGTGCGACAATCGAATATCTTGTAAAATTATAGAAATAAACTAAATCATTTAAGTACTTTTATAAGAAATAAATCGACCAAAATAAACAATCATCCGAAAACCTTTGGGACACTGTAAATGAGCTATGTAAAAAAAAACAGAAACCAAACTACTATACATAAGACAATAAATGAAAAAAATGATGAAATAACAAATGAAGAGAATATTGCTAATTGTTTTAATGAACATTACAGTGACTTAGGACAAAAGTGTGTTGAAAAAAAAATGCACCACAGAATTTCGAATAAAGAGGAACAATTGTAATTGAAAACTCTATGTACTTATTTAACACTACCGAAAATGAAGTTAACGTATAACTAATCAGTTAAAACCTAGAAAATCTCCTGGATATAACGAAATACATTCAGAAACTTTAAACGAAATTGCATCGGAAATTTCAAAACACCTAAGTTTTTTAATTAATAGAACATTTAATAAAGGATATTTTCCTAAAATATTGAAAACAGGTGTTATAAAGCCTTTATATAAAAATGGAGATGTTAACCTAATATCAAATTATATACCAGTGTCGCTAATTTCCAACTTAGCTAAAATACATTAAAAAGTGTTAAAAAGTAGAATTACAAAATTTATCAATAAACATAATATTATTTCAGTAAAACAATTTGGGTTTAGAGAAAAAAAATCTACTGAGGATGCAATCGCGTATCTTACCCAATTTATTTACAAAGCACTAGATGAAGAAAAGCCAACGTTATGCATTTTTGTAGATCTCGCGGAAAGACAACAGTTTGTAAAAATTGGTGATAAATTCAGTTTACCCAGAATTATAAAATACGGAGTGCCACAGGGAACTGTTCTTGGCCCGGGTTTATTCTCACTTTATATAAACAGACTTTTTTCTTTAGACGCAAGGGGATCAATAGTTAGTTTGGTAGATGATATGGCCATCTTATACAAAGCAGATACTTGGATCAATTTAAAAAATACAGCAGAAAATGATTTTCAGCTAATAAAAAAGTGATTTGATTCCAACCTTCTTACAGTGAACTTAAATAAAACAAAATATCTACGTTTTACATCCTACGCAAAGAACCTTCCTGACTTTGGTCCATTGCAAATTGATGCTAATACAGAAATTCCAGAAGCACAGTCAATAAAATATTTAGGTATAGTTATAGACAGACCCCTGCGATGGGATATACAAGTAAATCATATTATAAAAAAAGCTTAGAGGATTACTACCACGTTTTAAATATTTAAAAAATTACCTAGATATTATGCAATTGCAAACTATATACTACGCTTTAGTTCAAAGTCAATTGTCATATGGAATAATCAGTTGAGGAGGAGTAAATGACTGTCACCTCAAGAACTTAAATACTATCCAGAAGTGGATACTAAAGATTATATATAACAAATCATATATGTGTTCAAGTGATGAACTATATAAAATACGCAATATTTTGGATATCCGACAACTATTTTGTTTTAACATTTTAATACACAATTTTAAAAATAAAATACATTATAATTTAACTGATCATAAATATCAAGCAGGGAACAAAACTAATAGCACGTATCAGAAACCAAGATGCTTAAAAACGATAGTTAAAAGACATTTGCACCATGTATTCAGAACGTCTTACCAGCGAATCTCAAAAATATTCCGAAAATAAATATTTACAAACAGGAAATAAAGAAATGGTTGCTCGTTACACCAAGAAAAACCATACATATTCTTATGAATCAAAATTAAAAAAATAATGAAAATTTAAACGTGAGTTAGTATATGTCTTTTGTGTGTGTGTAGATGCGCTCACATGTTTTTGTGTATGCGTGCGTGTTTATCACAAACAAGTAGGCATTGTGCCTATTTTTGTGAATTTTCGTTGTTTATTTTTCAAATATTATTAATAAACACTATTATTATTATTATTATATTATGTTTTCTAAGCTGCCAAATAATAAAACAGTTTTACTAAAAATGTGATCTACAATAGAACCAGGTCAATTTTCTAATGCACCAAAATTAGGTAAAGTAATTCCATTATATAAAAAATACGATCCACAATTACTGCAGAATTATAGGCCCATAATATTACCCAGCTACATGTCAAAAATTGCTGAAAAAGCCGTAGCCACCAGAATTTATAGCTATCTGGGAACTAATATGCTGTTCACCAACAGCCAGTATAGATATAGAGCAGACAGATTTACTGAATTAGCCAGTTTAGAATTCAGCCAAAAAATATACAATCATTTAGATAAGGGCAAAAAGGTAGCTGGACTTTTTTTTTGATTTAACAGCTGCCTTCGACTGCGTTAATATAAAGTTTTTAAAAAGCCAACGTGGTGATAAATCAGTTTGAAAACTGGTGTCAAAAAAACTCACTGATAATAAATATCAACAAAACCGTTTTTATATACTTTACACCCACCATTTCTAAAACACTGCTTAGCGTAAATTACGTAAGTACAAATTAAATTAGTTGTTAGAACTATCAAAAAATTTTCAGAATAATTTTTAATCTACAATTTAGAGAATCGTGTCGGGATACCTTCAAGAAAAACGCAATTTTGACAGTTCCCTGTATTTACATATTTAAACTAGCTTGTTTTGTTTACAAAAATTCAAATTTGTTTTCTCTAAATAATGTCAAATATAACCATAACACAAGAAGTGCTCGGGAAATTCACATTAACAACTACAATCTAAGCAAGTTCAGAAAATCGCCTTACTGTGCCGGTAGCTTAATTTTTAACAAACTTCCAGTTCATATAAAATCATTAGACAAATTTCATTTATTTAGGAAAGCACTGAAGATGTTTTTAACTGAACACTGTTTCTATAGTCTACAAGAGTTTAACGACTTCAATGAATCTAACTGATTCGTATGTTATTGACTTTTTATTTTTTTTATATATGCTGTGTGTGTGTAATTAGATGTGTTATAATTGTGCAAGAGACTTTTACATTTTATGTGTTTTTACCTGTATATAAAAATAAATATAATTTTTTAAAGTGACAGGTTGTTCCACAGGTTGTATGTGTGTATATATATATTAACTGAATAGCGTTTATTTATCACTTTTTTTTTTGTACTGACAAAAACTACTTTGTACTCTGTACTTTTAATGGTGAATAGATTATCTTATCTTATCTTATCTTATTCTATGATGCGTGGTACGTCAATAAAATCTTGAAACATTTTTTAGTTTAGTTTATTCGGGTCTCATGATTTCCATTATTTGATCCAAAGTAACTTACGAATGAGCTCATAATAAAATAAACTGCAATTAAGCTAAAATAATCCCGGTTTTCATATCCGAACTAGCAAATGTTTAAAATGGTGATTAATCGCCTAGATGAATTCCTGAGATTATTTGTAATCTTTAACCCATTTTTATAATCCAAATTATGTTGTCGATTATATAAAAAGTTTTAATTAAAATCTAAACTAATCCTAATTGATTTTTGATTGTATATCCATTATAAATGAATTCATATGAATGGATATTTGCAGTTTCTGTTTTGTACCAGGTGGCTCTTGTAACTTTTGAATGGGCTAATGGATTTTTTCAAATTTGGTGTAGTGATATGGGATGAAATCTCCAATTATACTATATGACCTAAATGGTCGACTTCCGATTTTAATGCGATTTACATGAAAATCGCATTTTTAAATGGGATATCCTGTATATTTTTGCACATTTGTATCCTGCTAGCCAAAATACATATGATTTGACACTCAAATATTATTTTTATTTTCAAAAAACATAAAAATAAATATAATTTTTTAAAATAACAGGTTGTTCCACAGGTTGTTCCATAGGAGTGCCATTAAAAAAAATAGTTGTCGTAGAAAAACCAACATCGTTGAACTGAACGAAGAAAACAAATCGTGTTTAATAATATATATATAAGTATCTGAAGAGATAATATTTTAAAGGTGCTTGCAGACCGATTTTTAACAATTTTGGCAAAATCGCGGCCTTTTATGATTAAAATTAAAAATTAAAAAACCATATATATACAGGTTTTAATTGGGACACCCACTTAAAACTCCCGGTGCCATTTTCTCGACAACTAAAAGAGATATTTGAATTCTGTAAAAGGCGTTCAATAGAATATATAAATTATATCAGTTTTGAGTAAAAATAGTCATTTTACAAATTTTGGCATAGATGGCGCTGCGACGCAAAGAAATTATTTGATCCTAGGAACGTTGAAATGAGGTGCATATGATGAGATGTTATATTCTAAGCAACTTTTATCATACGAACAGTTTTCGAAAAATCACTGGTTTTCGAGATATTTGAACTTCAATATCATTTTTTTAAATATAAAAATCGCCATAACTTTTTTAAAATAAATTTTAGACGATAAGTCCTTTGGGACATTTTTCATAGTGAATCAGATTGATTTAGATAGTAATGAAACATATTTATTACAAAACATAAAATAACTTTTTTCAAGTAAAACAAAGGCCCCACCTTTGTTTTACTTGCAACTGCTATTTGGAAATTAAAGATTTTGACATTTCTCAATTTTTCACTATAAATTGTGGACATATAAAAAAAAAATGCGATTTTTGGTACTTGAAAAATTACATTGAAGTCAAATATCTCGAAAACCAGTGATTTTTAGAAAATTGCTCATATTAAAAAGTTGCTTAGAATATAATTATCCATCGCATGTACATAATTTCAACGTTCTTAGGGTCGAACAATTTCTTTGCATCGCAACGCCATCTATACCTTAATGTGTAAAATAACCATGTTCACTCAAAACTGAAGTCATTTATATCAAATATCGCTTTTGGTTGATTGATTGATTGATTGATTTACCAGCGTGCTGTAGGCATTGCTGCCACTCCCAAAGTTATACAGCTGGGCCTGCTACGTCCACGCTGGGTTGGATTAAGGTCATGTATAGCGTTATCGCTATAAATAAAATTAAAACGGAAGTAAATATACTTATATTTGTTTTTAATACATGTTCATATTTTATGTGATTTGAGTATTTTTAAGTATATTGATATTGTATTATATTATATCGAATGTTTTTATTTTTCCTAGCGACTCCATGGAAACTTCTCCATTATGGATCGAGTTTTCCTTTTTGTTTCTTAGCGACTCCATGGAAACTTCTCGCTTTTGGAACTTCTCGATTTCCAGTGAGTGAGTCGCTATAGTCGCTATATACACCCCCTCGTTAAAAAAGAAAATAGTCAATCAATCAACGTGTCGATTGCAAAACGTACTTTTTTAATCGGGGTAGGCAAAGTGTCACATCTGTCAACTAATACAAAAGCCGGTTTAACCCTATCAATATTGACAGTTATGACTTTGGCTCCTTTCTTAAAGGTAAATAACTTATCTGAACGAGATAAAACTTTAAACGGTCCTTCATATAAAGGAGTAAATGAACGTTTTAAACGTTCAATGCGAACGAAAATAAAATCGCAAGAGGCAAGATCTGAACTAACAAAAGTTTTGTATTTGCCATGCGAAGTTGGAGGAACAAATTTTAAATTATTAAAATAAATGCGTAATTTGTCAATGAAATAAGGAATATCTGGGGAATTATACGATTCAACGAAAAATTCGCCAGGTAAACGAAGGGTTTGACCATATATGAGTTCAGCAGGTGAACATTGCAGATCTTCCTTGAGAGTTGTCCTAAATGCTAATAAAATGATGGGTAATTCATCTGTCCAATGTGATGTATTGGCTCTAGCTAACAAGGAAGTTTTAAGTGAGCGATGAAATCTTTCAATTAAAGAGTTGCCTTCTGGGTGATATGGAGTTGTACGTATTCTATGAAAACCTAAAAACTTTGCAAATTCATTAAATAATCTTGACTCGAATTGTACTCCTTGATCAGTCGTTACTGACAAGGGAACACCGAAACGACAAACAAAGTTTTGAAATAAAGTACGTGCAACTGTTTCTGCTGTGATGTCGCGAAGAGGGTATGCTTCCGGCCACCTAGTGAATCGTTCAATCACCGTAAGAATGTAAGAGTTACCTTTGGATGGAGGTAATGGTCCTACCAAATCTATGTGGATGTGGTCGAATCTGATTTTCGGAATGGTGAAGTTCCCGAGAGCACTTCGCGTATGTCGACTGACTTTGACAGCTTGACAGTTAATGCACGATTTTGACCATAAATTGCAATCTGTATTCATTTTCGGCCAAAAATAGTTATTTGAAATCAAAAGTCTAGTGGCTTTAATACCAGGATGAGATAAGTTGTGAAAAATATCGAAAATCGTTCGTCTGTAAATAAGTGGGACAAAAGGTCTGACTTTTGCACGAGAAACATCACACCAAATAAAATCATTTGAATCTGGAATTTGTATCTTTTTTAAAATAAAATTGGTTTTAGTTAGTGATGATTTATCTGACAATAAATAGTTGAGATTTGAATCTTTCTCCTGAGCTTCACTAAGCAACTTTAGGTCAAAGTTAACATTAAGGAAGGGAGAATTTTTAAGTTGAAGTGGTAAAATATCTTGTTTTAAGGAAGAAGTGTCGTAAATACGTGACAAGCTGTCAGCTATTACATTATGTTTTCCTTTAACATGTTGTATTTTACAAGAAAATTGAGCTATGTATTCTAAATGACGTATTTGACGAGGAGATCTTTCTGCTTTTGTGAATAAAGCGTTGATTAAAGGTTTGTGATCTGTAAAACAATTAAACTTGCGACCTTCAAGTATAAACTTAAAATGTTTAATTGCAGTATATAATGCTAAAAGTTCTTTGTCAAAAATCGAATAATTGGTTTGTGCTGTGGTTAATTTACGGGAAAAGAATGCTAAAGGAGCAAGAAATCCCTTATTATCTTTTTGCTCTAAAACTGCACCCATGGCAAGGTTAGAACAATCGACTGAGGGAGATAAGATAGTATCGTCATTATTGCAAGGATGAGCTAAAACTACTGCATTACTTATTGCGTCTTTGGCTTTCGAAAAGCCGTCTAAACATTGATCAGGCCAACTATTTATCTTTGTAATTTTATCATGAGATAAACTGTTACAAAGAGAATATAGGGGAAGTAATATTTCAGCAAAATGAGGTATGAAACGATGATAAAAATTCACCATACCTATGAAACGTTGTAGTTGTTTGAGAGTTGCCGGTAAAGGGAAATTATTAATGACTTCGACTCTCTCAGTTGATGGTAAAATACCTGATGAAGAGATGTGATGACCTAAAAAGGTTAAATTGTCAACTCCTAAGATACATTTAGATGGTTTAATGTTAATTCCGTATGTGTCTAATCTCTTGAAAACCTTTTCCAAATGTTCCAAATGTTGTACATCTGATTGACTTGCGATTAATATATCATCCAAATAGACGAAAACGAAAGGTAAATTGACAAGTACTTCATTCATAAAACGTTGGAAAGTTTGACCGGCATTGCGTAGACCAAAAGGCATGCGGAAAAATTCAAACAGTCCGAATGGAGTTGTTATAGCTGTCTTATAAACGTCATTTTCAGCGACAGGTATCTGATGGTACGCTCGCACTAAATCAATCTTGGAGAAAATAGTGCAGCCGTGCAACTGAGAGCTAAAGTCGTGGATATGAGGTAATGGATATCTGTCTGGAATGGTAATCGTATTTAGTTGTCGATAATCTCCACAAGGTCTCCAGTCATTCTCTTTTTTCGCCACTAGATGGAGTGGAGAGGAAACTTGAGAAGATGATGGTTTGCAGATACCTAATTCTACCATGTTATTAAATTCTGTTTGAGCTATTTTAAATTTAAGATTGTCTAATCTACGAGGTCGTGAAAAAGGTAAATGACCTTCAGTAACTATATGATGTACAATAGAATGTTTAATAGGTAAATTGTAATCTGGGGAACTAATTAAATTAGGAAATTGTAAAAGTAATTTGTTATATTTATCTGTCAAAGGAAATAATTTAAGTGAATCTAATCTACAATTGTCTAAAGGACTATTTTTAATAAAACAATTAACTGACAAATTAGTCTTGTTATCAATTATTCGAGCTCCTTTAAGATCGACAACTAAACCAAAATGAGACAAGAAATCTGCTCCGACTATCGGTATGTCAACGTCTGCTATATTGAAAACGAAAGGAAATAATCTACGTAAGTTTAGATTGACTTTTAACAATTTCTTACCGTATGTAAAAATGGTTGAACCGTTAGCCGCGGTTAATATCGTATCGAAATTCTTTTTTAAATCTGTGAAAGCATTGCGTGGCACCACAGATAAATCGGCACCAGTGTCAATTAGGAAGTTCAGGTTGTTAGATCTATCGTAAATAATAATAATTTTTTACAATTCTTACTGAATTTGCACCATTCACCTCCACAACGATAGGCATTGGTACCATAAAGTTGATGGTAGTAACAAATAGTATTGTCTGTACGATCAAATTTATTGGAAACATTATTACGGCTGGGTGAACGATTGCGATTAGTGGTACGAGTTTGTGAATTGCTTCTACTTTTGCAATTGTTGCAGCATGAAGTAGAAGGTTGAGGCTCGAAAGATTGATTGGAAAGTCTGGATTCTAAAGAGTTTAATCGAGAATTAAAAATTTCTTGTTTTTGTAATACTTGATTAATTGAATCATGGAAAGTGATTGAAAAATTTTTGATAGTGGTAGTTAAATCTGATAACGGGGTGGACTCAGAGTCAAGAGGATTTTTGGAGTACGATGCAACCATTGAATTTTGACAGGACTCCCAGATCTGATCTGCAATATCTAGAATCTCTTTTGTGTCTGTTTTCCCTGAAGATGTAATGGCAATATATACTGTTTGAGTAAACGTCTTTTCCATAGCTTTATCAATAAATCTTGACTAACCATGCTGAATCCTCCAACCATATTCAGCATGGATCTATAGAAATCTGAAGGTTTCAGATCGCCCATTTGGGAACCTGATAACAGATCATTCAGACGTTTTTCCTCACTCGATGATAAACGTGAAATTAAAACTTTCTTTAAATTTATATAGAGATCCGTTTCCGGGGGATTAGATATTATATCGTATATATTATCTATCACATCTAATGGCAAATTAGCTATAACCTGATCATACTTTTTCTTATCATTGACAATTTTTGCAACAGAAAACTGTGATTCAATCTGGGTAAACCAAATTTCTGGTTTTGATTTCCAGAATGGGGGTAATTTGACAGAGGTGACATAATGGGTTTGAGGAAAATCCTCGTCTGAAGGTTGTCTTTGCATAACTAATCGATTGTGATTGATTGATTGATTTACTACTCTCTTAGATAAAAAAGGAAATGTACTTTAACTCACTCACCGACAGATGACAGTACTTGTAATGTACAACTTCAGTTGATTTAATTAGGAAATTACCATAAATTATAGGAACATCTATTCAAATTTGGAACCTCTATTCAAAATTCATCGGAAAATTCTTCTCTTCATAAAATGGTCAATTTATAACGGTAGTTGATATATTGAATCTCTTCTGGTATATATTTATCACGTTGGACATAAAATTTTCACGTCTGGCATATATTTATCACGTTGGACATACAATGATCACGTCGGGCATAAAATGATCACGTCGGGGTCACCAAATTTATAGCGTTATCGCTATAAATAAAATTAAAACGGAAGTAAATATACTTATATTTGTTTTTAATACATGTTCATATTTTATGTGATTTGAGTATTTTTAAGTATATTGATATTGTATTATATTATATCGAATGTTTTTATTTTTCCTAGCGACTCCATGGAAACTTCTCCATTATGGATCGAGTTTTCCTTTTTGTTTCTTAGCGACTCCATGGAAACTTCTCGCTTTTGGAACTTCTCGATTTCCAGTGAGTGAGTCGCTATAGTCGCTATATCATGCTTGTTGCCAGCAGCGAGAGCCACATGGCGCATGGTAAAGGAATATGGGATGGGAGGTGTAGGTATTTATGAGATGCGTTACCGCATTGTGTCGTGAGGGAGCGTTTAAGCTCCCTTTTTTGTGTTTTGGTTCTGGGCATCTGCCTCTTCTGAATCTTCATGTGAAATATGTGCTGTGTATTGATATGGAGTGTTTATGCTCCTCTCTTTGTGTTTCTGCTTCTTCAAATCTTCTTTTGCTGAGTCTTCTGATTCCTCGGTTTCCTATGCTGGGTTGGGTTTGGGTCATGCTTGTTGTCAGCAGCGAGAGCCACATGACACATGTTTTTTCCTCGCTTTTCTTTCCTGTTTTTTTTTTTTTTTTATCCTCTCGATTATTATTTTCCACGTGTAACATGGTCTCCCTATTTTTAGTTTGCTGCTGTTCAGTGTTAGCGCTTTCTTCTGCTGTCCTTTTTGCTTTAACCTTCTTGATCCTCCAGGTGTCAATGCAGGTTTGACTTTTGCTCCATGTATTTCTTATGGACGTTTTTCTTGATTTTTCATAGCGTTAGTGTGTGCCGGTTTTCTTTTTCTAATTGATGGCTTAGTGCTCCATATAGACAGTCCTCTCTTCGGTTATTACTGATTTCTTTCTCTTCCGAGATATGTATTATTTTACAAACACATCCACTTATACTTTTTTTTTTAACTATATTTTTTACACGTTGTCATTATTTAACTTTTATAAACTTTTATGGGTATCCATTGGTGACAGAGCATTATAAAGCAGATCTGGTCGCCTTGACAGCAAGATGACAAGTCCAATGTGTTGTCGCATTGTGATCGTTATTTAATGATTATGCTCCTCTTTTTGTTTTTCTGTTCCTACAAATTTTCTTATTCTCCTTCTGAGATTTCTGATGCCTCGGTTTCTGGTTCTGGTAGGGTATATCGCTGCGATTTCTTTGTGGAATTCATTTTTCCCACTCGCTTTCTTTTCGAGTATGTTTGGTCGCTTCTCAGTTTGTTCATGATCCTCTTAGTTGTTGTTTTCCACGTGTAACCCGGTTTCCTCATTTTTAGTGTGAAATGTAATGTAGAATTTTTCACTTAATAACGAGCGCAATTTTGACCTGAAAAACTTCACTTGATAATTTACCTAAGAAAATATAAGAGGATATAATGACCATACATTAAGAGTAACGCATTTGATTATAACGTGCGTTATGCTAATATGTACCACCCTGTAGAATTTTTCATTCAGCAACGGTTTCTGTCACCCTTTTTTCATTGTAATTAAAAATTATTTATTTGAAACCAAATACCTTAAAAAGAATTTTCGTCTGCACGATTATTTTTTATTTATTCTTTCAAATACAAATATTTACATCTTATTATTATTTTTATCTGAAATGAATATGACACTCTGCCTTTTTCTGCTCCACATATTGCTATTAGTTATTTCACTCAAGTGAATGAGAGACCGGTGTTAACGGATTTATTTGGTTTGACCGTAATTTATGCCCTCGCCCGCTGAGGACCGCCCGACCCTAATTCTAACATTTGGTACTTCTTACTCTCAAGATTGCAACAGAGATGATAATATACTAGCCTAGTGGGCTTGTTAATTAAAAATCATGCATTTGCTATTATTAAAAATTAATTAAAGACACTTATCGTTTGTTGATTATCTCTTCAGGTGTTACTAGACGATGTCACTGCACTACACTATAATTTACTGCGTAGACCAGAAGCACTGTGGAATTATTTGGTTTGCGTACCTAATTAAACACTGATAAATATTTATAAAATTATTGAAAATACCCCGAGATATATATTAACTTTCAAACACATGCTATCCACTTATGCGAACTTTGATATACCTTCTACACTTAACTTTTAGATATTTTTATAGACAGAACACCGAGATACGTCTGCTAGCATCGGCAGTCACACGAGAAGTCCCCCCATCGAGAAAATGACGCCGGGAGTGTTAAGTGGGACACCCTTTATATATTATTAAAACCAAAATAATATTTGTAAACATATACCGGTTGTCCCATTAAAAATTTGATTTTCATGTCAATTGCATCGAAAACAGAAGTCGGCTATTTCGATTCTTTATATCATATAATTGGAAATTTCATTCCATATCAGTACACCAAATTTGAACAAAATCCATTCTCCCATTCAAAAGTTACAAGAGTGTCCCTATCGGTTGAGCCACCCGGTATACGTTCATAAAACCATTTATTTGACAATAAATAAAAGTATCACGAATGTAGAACATCTATACATTTTTCAGATAGGAAATTAAACGGGGTTTGATCTTTAAACATTTAGTTTAAATTTATACATCAAATATAGCGGAAATAGAGTTAATTTATAGACTTTACGTATTTGATCAAATACATCTACGTATTTTCAGAGTTCCTGACTTATTGAATTATTTCAGTTATCCTAAGTAGCTAAAGGCAATAAGGAAAAAGCTGTACCAAATAAACGACGACTTCCACATTGCATCATTTGAAATTAATTTTAATTAATAATTTGAAGTTAACTTGTTCCTGCCAAAGTAATTATGCAATCGTAAGAAAGAAATTTGTCAAATATTTATCAAGCACAAATAAAAAAATATATCTGAGAGATGGCAAAAAACTGCATATTTTGCTTATTAATCCGGAGTCTGGGTACACTTCTGCAAGGAAGTTGATGTACCCCGAGTTTGTTTTGTGGAATGGATAGAGGTGTAAGTAACAACTAATTTTCACTCGAGTGATAGAGCGCTATCTGCTACTAGTTAAGGTGCCCATCGGGAAAAATTTTGCTGATGCATACTCTCTCCAAACTTCGTGTATGGCTTCATTGGACCTAGTCTGACAGCATTTTCCTTTATTATTTTTTTTGTTTTTGGGGCCTTTTCCCGCTAGATTTTCCGAAACGTCATTTTGACGGCATATAAAAAATGTATAGAGACTGTTATTTTTCCAAGTAGAATAGCTTAAAAACGTGAATTGAAACGTGAAAAAATAATTGTCTGACAATAAATGTGGGTCATTGGGCGTGTCCGCTATCTCGAACATGTCGGAAAAACCACTATAAGAAAATTTATTAATAACCAGCTGATTTTCGCTGTATTAATTTACTAAAACATACAAAAACAAGTTTTCATATTGTCTGACGAAAATTATTTTCCGATTTCCCGGTCTGACGCGTCAAAGTTGTCGGTTTCATGACAGCAAAAAATTTATTCATAACCTTCAGACATTGGAAAATTATATGCAGAAAATAGGTATTTAATTTGTGGTATAAGTGTCTGACAAATACAGTGGGGCATAACGAGAGTCTGACAAAAAAACATAATTTTCCAATAGCGACCGTCGAAGTTAAGACGATAAAAAAATGAAATTTCGTTTAGTCGAGAAGACGGTTAAAAAAGATACGGTATTTCAACTTACTTATTTTATAATCTTTATTTTGAATTTTTTGAACTCTTTTAGACTATCTGAATTCGAGTTTTAAGTTCGATAATATTGAAAAATACGTAATACTTTTTGTAGAAAAAAGTAGCGAAAAATTGTCTTTTAGTACGTTTAAAATCGCTATATCTCCGGTAATACTAGTCCGAAAATTTTCATCCAGGGCCCAAATTAAAGGTCTTGAAACAAGCTATAAGATAACACTTTATAATATTAGCTATAACAAAGTACCTTTTATAAATGAAAAAACAATTAATCCATTTTCGGCAAATATATGAATTCAATTTAAGTGTGCAATTTTGCATCAAAAATATATGAAGTATGCAGGGAATAAGAAAAATAAACATTATGCACCAAAAAAATTTCTTCACTATTTTTTGATTTGCACAAAAAACACTTCATTTTTCAAAGTTATTTTATATACCAGTGCATCAGATAAACCGTTACAATTCTCTACTACTACCTACGTGTACTATACTACTACTATAGAATACAATACGGAGTGTAGAAAGACGTTCCACACTCCTATGTTCTAGTATAGAGCCTGCGTACTAAACAGATGTACACAGGTGAACTTGTATAAAACGATATATTTTCAAGCGCGAAGTTCATGCAATTTATTTATGATTTTTGACACTGTAAAAAAGATTTTTCAATGATTATTATGAGATAATCATGACAATTTGAAGGAAATTACAACATTAAAAAAATTGTATTTTCCAGGCATCAGACTGAAAAACTGGAAAACACCTTTTGTCAGACAGTTAAAAAATTGGATTTGATTTATTTTTATTAAGCTATATTGAAAAAATCAGCTTGTTATTTATAAATATAGCCTCAATATATACATATGAATGTAACATCCAAGCGTAGCTTGACAACCACATAGAAAAACCTTTTATTTAACATTTCCAGCTAAACGGCTTTATTTCACCGTCAGACAATTTTTTAATCGTATTATAAATTTTATTTAAAAATCAAAAAAAATTGTTAAAAAATGTTATGAATAAATTTTTTGCTGTCATGAAACCGACAACTTTGACGCGTCAGACCGGGAAATCGGAAAATAATTTTCGTCAGACAATATGAAAACTTGTTTTTGTATGTTTTAGTAAATTAATACAGCGAAAATCAGCTGGTTATTAATAAATTTTCTTATAGTCGTTTTTCCGACATGTTCGAGATAGCGGACACGCCCAATGACCCACATTTATTGTCAGACAATTATTTTTTTACGTTTCAATTCACGTTTTTAAGCTATTCTACTTGGAAAAATAACAGTATCTATACATTTTTTATATGCCGTCAAAATGACATGTTTAGGAAAATCTAGCGGGAAAACGCCCCAAAAACAAAAAAAATGATAGAGGAAAATGCTGTCAGACTAGGTCCAATGAAGCCATACACGAAGTTTGGAGAGAGTATGTATCAGCAACATTTTTCCCGACGGGCACCTTAACTATACGTTTCTGCAGAAAGGAACCAACCCACACAATGTTAAAGCTGAGAAAACAGCGATTAAAAATTTGCATAATTTTAAAATGCTCTATTAAGTTTAGGTTCAGTTTTGATTTCTAGAGCTGTACAGCTGTACTTTATTTATTTCGTTCAGTCATTTTTTTTTACATGGAGTATAATGAAAACAGAAAAAAAAGACTTTTATGGGTTGGTTCCTGTCTGCAATTTATGAAAACTACTACTGGATTCAAGATGAAATATATTTACTTAAATGAAAAATGACAAATATATTTTTTAAGCAAAAAACAAAATACAATCATAACTATATTTAATTTTCTTCTTCTACTTCGAAGTCAGGAGATCCAGTGAAACCGTCCACATCATCTTCTAATCCCTCCTCACCTTGTAGGTTTGTATAGAAATATTTGCAATCTTGGGGTTATCAGATGCATTATTGATTTAATATCTTCTAGCCTTGGTACCGATATCTTTTTACCGTCTGTCCTCATGGGAAGAAGAGCATCTTAAAAAGGTTTTTCTACTGGTTTACCAAATTGCTTTTTCCTTATATCTATTTCCACATAAACCGTATCTTCAAAACTCTGTTTCAAGAATATTGAAAATGGTTTACTTTTATCAACGCATATTTTGCGACTTTTCAGCCAACTTATTTTTTTTTATTGATGTCGACTTTTCGGTTACTAATCAGTTTCTCGATTTTTACTGTGCTGTTAAAATCTGTGGAGTTCATGTGTGTAACTTTGAATTTATTTTTTTTTGCGGCATTCTTCCATGACTCTAAAATAGTCGTTGCTGATGTTCTAAAGGACATTCTACATCTGAAAAATCGGAGTCGTTTGGCAAAAATCTGTGGCCTGAGACCAGAAACCGCATAATAATCTTTTGAAGAGAGAGAGGTGAGACTCTAGAACAGTTTTCAACATTAGAGTCATGTTTATATTGCGGTTTTGACCTCCGCAGGAATCAGACCACAAATGAGCTCTTTCACATCTGATGTTATCTTCTCTTGAATGTGCTTATTTAAACATGAGCCGATTTCTTGAGCTCCCTGTCCTGCTTCATTCTCTAACCAGACATAAAAGTATGCTTTATTGTTTGAGCCACTGTGTATTCCCAAGTTATAGAGCCACATTTGTCGTTTATAAAATAAAATCCCTGTCGGAAATCTTGGTAATGGCAACGTTTCCTCAAGATCGAAAGTCAGGCACTCTACCCAGTCTGTTTATTTTGTTTGTTTCATATCTTGCTTCATCTGTTCTCTTGCACCTTGCCAAGCTTTAATATGCACATCATGTTCTTCTGTAATTTTTTGTTTCATTTCAACACTTCTGGCATTTTGAATATGGCCAAAAATTTGGCATGCTCTCTCCTATAATGACTTTTGTACTTTGGTTTGCATCAATCTGCTTAACCACTATTTGTTTTCTTTCCTCTTCAATTCTATTTTTTTCTCCTTGCTTATTTCCTCGCTTATCAGTTATGCTACTTGCTCTTAATTTCATCAAAGCAGTATTGACTCTTTTGGTTGAGATGCCTAAGGTTTTGACAAAGGTTTCACGACACACTTCGATATTGCTCAACCGATAATGCCTTGAAAATTGTCTTGATCTTATTCCTTGTTCATACTTTCGTTTTTTAGGTTCCTCTCTTACTAACACTCCTATTAAGGCAGTTTGAGCAGCATAGCTACCCAATTCCCAATATTTTTTAAACTGTTCGTGCCTCTCCTCCTTCGTAATCAGTGTATAACATTTCCTGACACATTCACACCGAAAGGATTCATCAAAACCTTTTTTATTTATAGTTTTACTTCCACATCCAGTGGAAGTATAGTCACGACAAAATTTTTTTTAAAAATTCTTATTGTTCAAATAGGCTTAGAATGTCATGAAACGTCGAGATTTTAAGTTTGAGAGAAAAAAAAAATAATTTCTGTCTGTCTGTCTGTCGGTCTGTCGGTCTGTCGGTCTGTCGGTCTGTCGGTCTGTCGGTCTGTCGGTCTGTCGGTCTGTAACTTTTTTTTGTGCGCACGTTTACTTTGGAACCGTTTGAGATATTGACTTGAAATTTGGTACATATATGTACTTTAACGAGATCTAGAACTAAATTATATTTTCATCTTGCTCCGTCGAAGGGTTGGGGGGTAAATTGGGGTAAATTTGGTGTAAATAGGTAAATCAAGCAGGTAAGAGTTTATAAAATTAGTATTTAGTATATACAAGAGAAACTAAGGTCTCAAAAAAAAATTTGGCATTAGCCACCCCCATTACCACCCCCACCCCATTATTAAAGGGGTAGAAAAAAAATTGTGATTTAGTGTGTGTACAGGAACCAGAAACGTCAAAATATTTTTTTACTTTATCCACCCCCACTACCACCCCCTATCACCACCCCCACCCCACTACCGATGTGGGGTATCGTTTTATGGGTTTTTGGGGTAGAGGATTTCAAATATTATATTATTAAAAAGTTCCATAAACAATTATTTCCACATACAAAATGTTTTCGTTGTGAGTGACTTGGATAGAAAATCCGGATGTGGAAGTAGTGATTCCTTGGGCAGCGGTTTTTCCTTTATAGTCAAAATAACGTTCACCTTTATTTTTAGCTCGTTTATTTTGCATTTTGGTCATATTCAGGTACTTTCTTTTTCTTCCCTGTTTGGGTCTCCCTTTTGAAGTATTTTTCACAGCATTATCTTCAGGACGTGGTTCAGGTGATAATTTGTATTCCGGATCTCTATCGGAATCGTATCCATCATAACATTGAGGATCATTGTCTTCCTAAAAATAAAATTTTATATTAGAGTAAAACATAACCTAAAAATTAGTTATAGGCATTTACCTTGATACTGCTGGCTATTGTCATCGCTACTATGCGTTTTCCTCTGGATCCCTATTGAATGAAATATTATATATTTTGAACAGATTTCAGCATAAAAACTCACAAAACTACGTAAAACGTTACACCTCTTTAGCTCTTTGATGATTAATAATTATTATGCAGAAAAGAACCAACCCACTTGGATCTTTTTACAGGTACCTATCAAGAATATTCTTCAGAAAAGAACCAACTCACCTGGACCTTTTCTGCAGGTTCTATACTTTATTATTATTGAATGTTGCTTAGTTCAGTGGCTGATAGATGTCTCTGTATTTGTAATGTGGGTTGGTTCTATTCTGCAAATGGATTTTATGTACTTAACGAAAACCATAGCCTGCATAAGTTTTTTTTTGGTTTTGTGGGTTGGTATCTTTCTGCAGAAATCACTATTGGTGGAGCAGCATTTCGAGAGTAGCACGCTTATTTAAGGAGAAAATTTTTTTGGAGTAGAAAGAAATAGGACCTAGACCAGCTGATAGAGAAATAAATAATATATTATATTCACCGTTGACGACATTTTCCCTTGATCGAAACAAAATTTGTAAGCATTTATTTTTCTTATACCGCGCGCCTGCAAGTAAAGAAACATATTACTCGGAAACTAGTGCACTTAGGTGAATGATTCTAGATTTGATTGATAGAGTTTATTACATATAATAATTCTATATTAGAAAAGTGTCGTAATTCGACTTATTACATTTTGAAAAAACAATATGGGTTTTGCAATAATTGATAAAAATGTTAATGTATTGCTTTCACACAGGCATAACTTTTTATTTCACGATATCGATTTCAAATTTTTACCAACTTCTTCCCTGATGTTTAAGGAACATTTTCACAAATAAACGCTATAGAGATATTTGAATACGCACGTGTCGCATTAGTCAAGTAGCGCATTGCGAGTATGATAGATCGATAGATACGTGAACTAACGCGTCGAAAAAGGAAGGACTGACATAATACAATAGTACTTATGAAGTATTATTAGTATGCTGCTATGAAATAAAACACACTTAAAAAGAAATAAATGATTAAATATTTTAAAATAATTCATTCATTGGTAATTTAAATTTATGTTTTCTTAACTGTGTTTTATTTCATAACAGCAGGTAGGTACCACAATAATAATATTCCAGTATTATTCTATTATGCCAGTCCCTCCTTTTTCGATGCGCTAGTTTACGTATCTCTCGATCTTTATCCCTCTCGCAATGCGCTACTTGACTAATATGATACGAGCGTGTCAAATATCTCTATAGCCTTTATTTGTGAAACGCGACAATATGTTATATAACAGAAAATGTTCCTTAAACATCAGGGAAGAGGTTGATATAAAAAAAAAATGTGACATCGATAACGTGAAATAAAAAGTTATGCCTGTATGAAAGTAATACATTAGCATTTTTATCAATTATTGCAAAACATTGTTTTTCAAAATGTAATAAGCCGAATTACGACACTTTTCACTTGGATGGGTAAAATCCATCATGGTAAACACAGCGATCTCGTCCCACCTTCTAGCGGCTTGTATATCAGTGTATACGCGAAAGCTATGTAATTTCAAGACAGGGCTCCAAAAAACTGACCCGGACGCCCTACTTTTTCTAATAAATTTTATGGAATAATTGTGGTTTTCGAAAAATTGCTAAGATGGCAATCAGTAAATTAATATTAAATGTCAGTTAGTGTTTTCATTTCAAAACTGGTTAAACAGGGTAAAAGTAAAACTGTTTTATTACTTTGGAACGCTGTAAATCCGATGTTATTGACACAACAATAAGCGAAGTATCATTGTCTCTTCCGTCTTCTGTTTATAGTAGTACTGATCTAATCTGAAAACATTGCCCATTTCTAATTAATTTAAAATAAAAATTATAGGTTTAAATTAGAAAAAAAATTATAAAGATTTTCAAACTTTCTTCCTGCAAAACATTTGAACGTATATAGCAGTATATATTTGGTGAACCAAATTTCAAATCGATATCATAAACCGATCCAGAGTAATTGTGCGCACAGTATCACAGACCGACATACCGACATATCGACAAACAGATTTTATTTGCCCAAATTTCTACGGTTCATGATGTTCTAGAACTTGCAACAAAAAGTTATTCTTTAGTGCAGGAAATTCTTTCAAAATACTGAGTTTCGTTAGGTAAGTAAAAACAGAAGTATAAATTCTAAATTCACCCCTCCCCTCGTTTCCCCCCCTCTTCACCACCCTTAAGAATGGTGTAAATTACAATATCAAATATACGGTTATTTATTTATTTTAAAAAAAACCAAAACTCCTCGTTAAATCGCTATTATCAGGTTATAATGTGATTACTGTTAAATACTCTTACACCCATCCCCACCAATTAAGGTGGTGGATTTTATCTTTTTAGAGTTTTTGTTGGTTTTAATTGCAAAAGAAATTAGTAATCACCCAGTTTCATGTTTCTTTATCAGGTGATTTTGAAGGTGATTTAGTCAATTCAGGTGAATATGTCTCACCCCTGAATATTTCTCACACTTTTGGGGTTGGGGTGTACGATGTGCACATCACTGTCCAGAGAATATTACTTGCTTTTTATAATAATAAATTCTTTAATTATTTAAGTGACTTTTGGTTAGGAAAATGAGAATCTTCACTTTATAGCACCCAAATCAGTGTTGTTTTTTAATGTGTTCCCGATATTTTTCACCAAAATTAGTAAAATAGATGGCTTCCACACTTTACCATGGATGGTATAAAAAACCCTGTTTAACATTGTTCTTTTTAGTTACACCGCTCAATGTTTGACACCTATTGGACAAGACTTTTATTTCCTTCAGTCCGATATGTTGTTGAAATAATGACCATCATACTTGTAACATCTTGTATTTTCACCGATATATGTGAAAGACTAGCTTTTACGTGTCTGAAAAAGTGTTCGCTCAACTCAACAGCTTGCTGCTTTTATGCCCTCTTGAAATCCTCGTTTACTAAATCATGAAAGAAAAGAGAGAAACTTAATTTGATTTGACGAATTACAGCTGCACAAACCTATCCTTTTTTTATGGGTCTATATAAATTGTAATCCAGTGAAAGTAAACGACACACTGAAAACCATACGGTTTGTTTCTCCATTTCATCAGGATCTCAAAACAAATAGGTTCATATGAGCCAATATCCAGAAGCTCAGCATACCCTGGGGTGGAGATCTTCCCAAACAAACAAACGACGCTTGTATCCCGCCCGAGCTTAGAGTTCACGACCGATAGATTTATAGTCCTAGAGGATTCAAACACTGTACGGCAAGCCATGCCGCTACCTTCGGATACTTTTCGATTTTAGTGGAGTCGCGACACGGAAATATTGCTGGGAATGATGTAGTAACCAAAAACAATTTATTTTTTAGGTGCCGGAAGAAACATAAGGAAAGCAAACGGCCAGTAACAGCGTTTAAGATAAACAATTTTCTTTGAAGGGAATAATTATCATTAGTAAGGGTAACTGACCTAGTGGTTGGTGTTTATTTTTTTAAGCTTTGTTTAAATCTACCAATAATATATACGATATTTCAAAATTTATGTCTGTTTTCTTGTAGTTTCAATAAATAAGTAAAGATAAGTTGTTGATAGCTAATAAAACAGATGGAACTTCTGTTTTTATTACCGAAATATTGATCACAGAAGACTCTCGGCAATTAGAACTTTATATCATGAAATATGGTGCTTTCAAAATGCTTGTAAAATGAAAAATAAATTCAAAGGTGGTCTACAGTATAGGCAAGCGTTTGATTAGGTACGGCCTTAAGAGCAAGCGAGAGTAGTGAAGCAGCTAGGCTATTCTTTTTTATCGTATAACACATCCTACTCGTGCCACCTTCTTTCCCCACCACATGTACGTGGGCAGCTCTGTCTGCGGGAAATATAAAGAATTATTTGACTCGTTTTGAAAGTAAAACGGGTTAAATAATTTCAGTTATTAAAGCACGTAATAATATTACATATGCTGGACAGAGCCAACTACATCCTTCCTTTGAATAAATGGTACTGAAATTTTTAATAACAATTTTCTTGATGGTCGCGTCACTATTTGCCCCTCTTCTAGAGCACTGGTAGACGCCTTCATTGTGGGCGGTCGGTTAAGTCATTGAAACTATGCAATACCTAATCCAAGACCTTCCGATACTGTATAGTGTAACATTATTTCTTCGCTGTTCAATAAATTTTTAATTTCCATTAAGTGTTTGAGATTCTTACTGCACTTTATGTTATTTAAAGAAAAAATGTTACTACCCCAGTAGCTCAGAGACTCGGCAGATGAGTCATGGGTAAGAAAACACTTTACAAATAGTTTTACGTATTTGGTAGATAGAAATTAATAAATGATAGATGTTTTAATAATTTTTCTTAAAGAGATGTTAATTTGACTTATATAAAGATAATTTTTCTAGAAAAGCGGGGCGCCAATCTTTCTATATTTGTAATTTACACTAAAATTGAAGTTTGATTACAAGAAAGATAAACTAATCAAAATTTAAAGAAAGTACTAGTTAAAAAAAAGTGTAAATTAATAATTCAAATTTCGCACAAGTAAAAATTAAATTAGTACCTTTAAATATTACGAAAAGATGTTCAACTTTCTATTAAAGATTAAATAATTAATTCAGTAGATCATATCTAAATACTTTGTTTGTATAGTTTGGTATGTATAGTTTGGTTTGTATCAAAATACCTGAAATAAGTGAACAATGTGATTATAAAATTGATTTTATTATAAATCAATCAAACTAGATGCGTTTTTATTAGAAAACGACTAAACTGAGGCCTTAATATTAAACGAAGTTATGTACAAAGAAGAAATCAAATGGACAATAATATTTTATATAGATATTACTTAAAATATTGTCTAAAACATGAACTGACAATATGGTGTTTAAAGGTCAAAATTTATTATATACATATACCTAAGCGTTTCGTAGAAATTGTGATCACAAAGTCTTTACAGAACTTTTTATATATTTGATTTTAATCAGACGTTACGCCGATAATTTATACCTTAATAAAAATAGAAAATATTAACTGTTCGTTGAAACATGTTAAGAATAAAATTGAAAATGGAAATAGGTTTTTTAAAAAAAAATATTTGCAACATGATACTTTAAAGAACTCTAAAAAAATGTTAAAGCATAAAAATATGAGGTATTTATAAAAAAACATTAGATACAAATTTTATTTGCGACACTTATCTGGAATTTTCTGTGAATGAATGTAGTGACTCCAAGTAAGGGATGATGATGGTGAAATCCAATCCACAGTGACGTAATCGTTGATTTATAGATGAGCCCGAGATTAAGTTAAGAAGTTCCCAGTACCATATTCGACGCTTCCAGAAATTCCATAAGGACAAATCCCAACTATCCTACCATACTATCGTCGCGTCCTCCGTAAAAAGTTGTTCTAGACTAATAGATACATTTTTATCTTCAAATTACGTAGAAGGGAAGAAAGATAACCCCATGGGATGGTTAAAAAAAATTAATGTTTCCAACCCAAAATTTAATATGACGTTAAAAAGATTGTATATCTACGATGTGCATCCCAAAATTGATAAAACTTGCTTCCAAATTAAGAAGATTTGCATTTTTATAATAAAAACTTGCATCCAAAACTAAAACCCTGGAAAGAAATGAAGTGTAAGCGTGACTTGCTGTAATATGGCCGTTGCCAAATCTAAGTTACAAAAAAAATTATTTCTTTATAAATTACTTACAGATTAAACCGGTGAAAATAATTAGGCCTGCTTCATGTTCAAGAAGAGGGACTATCAACCCTTTCGATGTTGAAGTCTTTAAGGAGAAATTTAATGAAGATACATCACTTTTCAAAAGTTTAGCGAGCTATCGAAATTCTAAACTTCAAGTAACGGAAAACTAATCGTTCTGATTTCCCTTTCATCGCATTCAAATCGTATCGTCTCTTTACCCTATCCACTCTTAAAGTTAAGTTAGAACATCCAGCTACCTTGAGTACAGTTTAGACGTAAGTCTGGTTGCATACCGTTGTGTTTGTTTAAGATGTAAATTTAAGAAATATATTTAAATCTACCGCGGACATTCACGCTTGAGTAAAAATATTTTATAATTTATGAGGCGGCAATATGCCTGCTACAATAACAAATGACATTTTCAAGTAAATGTAAATCTTTCGATAGATAGCCAATTAAAAATATTGATAGTAGCGTTACCATTCGTCCAAATTTATTGAAAGTATTATAAAATTGTACAAATTTTTCAGAATCTGCTATAATTTTAAAACTAAGTCGTGAGTTTACAGCTTTCTTGACGGCAATAACGTAATGTATAATTTTTCCAGTCGTTCTGTCGCGTTCTCACTCCTAATTTTCGTTATGGTAAAAATGTAATAAAAACACAAAGCAAGATACCTAGAAATGTGAAACAACCTTGGATAAATATCTAAACTCTAACTTACATACATGCCAGGAAAAATCTGCAGACCCAAGGAGTCAACATTGCCTTACATATAAATAAATGCATATAATATAGGCACGTACACAACACAAACCTAATAATAAAAACAAAAATTTTACATATGAAATATAAACATATCAGTATTAAAATTAGAGATAAGTGAATAGATAATTAGAGGATGAAAGCTAAGTGATTAGGGACTTAATAAATGAACAGCATATTATGTACTAAAAAGTATCGAGTGTGACTCAAACTACATTGTTTTATATTATAACACTACAGTTCAAAACATCAAGGTTTGACTGATAATCTAAATAATATAAACACATATTATAAATAGGTGAAAATTTTAATAAAGAAAGTGAGGTTGAGTTTCAGTTTCAGGTTAAGTTTCTGCGCAGGCGAAGTCGCCAGGGCTGACAGGTTTCTTTTGTAGCACATTCCTCACTAAGATAACTTGAACGAAAAGAAGTATCCTCGGCAAATTTTTTATATTCCCGTCATTAATTATATTCGTACAATGTATTTGTAAAAGTTAAGTAACTACGTTTGATTATAAAACTAGTCACCGCCAGCATCAGACTAATCAAAGTTTGTAATTGGATATAAGATATACTCTAGCTTTCTTTCCATTCAATGAAGCGAAGTCAACATTCTTTTGTATGAAAAGAGATTAAAAGTGGTCCTTTGTCTTTAAAGAATAATCGCCTAAGAAGAAAACTGTTACATCAAAACAAATACACTCCTCTTATTAAACAAATAACTACAAGATATTACATCTGTATCTTTGTTAATTTCAAATCTGCAAACACATTTGAGAAAGATGTAAAAAGGCATGTCATTTTTTTGAGTAAGTAAAATATGAGAAAACTGTTAAATAAAGATTTATAACAAAATGGCCCTTATATTCTTCATTTCGTGTAGAGCAGCATTCTTTTCAATATAGCTAACCGACAGTACTTCAGTTTCAACCGATAGGTTTAAAAACTTTGAAATTGTCTAAGCCTCGGTCTAAGCTAACTGAAAATAATCGTTACAACATAGGAAAAATAATGAAAAAATTGTGGTTGACTAATGATTTGATTTGATTTATCAGCGTGCGGTTGGCATTGCTGCCACTCCCAAAATATACCGCTGGTTCGGCTACGTCCACGCTGGGTTGGTTGGACTTGGGTCATGCTTATTTTCAGCGGTGAGAGCCACATAATGCACGGTACAGGAGTGTGAAATGGCAGTGTAGGTGTTTGTGAAGTGCGTTGCCGCATTATGTCGTGTTACGGAGTGTTTATGCTCCTCTTTTTGTGTTTTTGCTTCTATAATTTTTTTAGGGAGGGGTATTTGTATGATCGTGTTCTATTTCATGTTCGTAGGTAGATATGTGGTTTTTATCCATACCCTGGATGTGATTACTAGGGTTGCTCCTGTAGCTTTTCCGGTCCGTAGTGTACTAACTCGTTGTTTATTTTGTCTACTCCAGGTGCGGTGATTCTTCTAGATCTGGCTATTATTTCTAGCAGTTGATTCTTTGATGGTGGCTCGTCCGTTACTTTTATTAGATCTATTCTTTCTTGCCATCCCATCTTCTATCAGCTTCTTGGTCCAATGTTGCAGTGGTATGTATCTTCTCTTGTGGGTATTATTGTTTCTTCTGTATTTTTTCAGATATCTGCAGGTTTGATTTAGTCGCTGTCCTGTTGAGAGTGTTTCTATGTTTTCAAATTGTTCTAAATTTTCCTTCGTCGTGATTTCTCTCCACCTCTCTTTATCTTTCAATGCTTCTTAAGTTTCTCATTTATGTTCCACATCGGATGTTTGTCTATAGCCTTCATCTTTTTATTTGTTCGTACTTGTTTCTTTTTCCTTTCTTGTCGGGGTCATACCCGTCCCTTTTTAATGTTTTTCTTGTCGCTTTTTATTGTTGAACCCATTGATGTCCAGTCTAATTGTTCTCCTGTCAGTTGTTTTTCTATTTCTTCGCAGTATTTCTTCTGGAAGTCTTCGTGCTATAGTAGAGAGCTGCTTCAGTTAGTGTGTGGTGTTCTGTTGTTTCTTTTACTTCTTTTCTCTTCTTTTATTTCCAATTTTCCGTATAATATTTTTTGATCTGTATTGACCTTTTTCTTATCTCTCTGCCTACCAGAATATGATCTCTTTGTGAGATTGAACCTCCATTACTTCAAGTGTCAAGACAGGTTTGACTTTTGCTCCATGTGTTTCTTATTGTTAAGTCAAACATGTGTGCTAGGTTCTTCAGCACGTTTTCATTTTCGTAAGACCATGTGTGGAGTAAAGTTTTTCCAATGATGCTTTTATCTTCTTCCGTCTGTTCGTCTTCTTCTATATGTGCGTTGAAGTCTCCTATATTATATGGGCATTTTTCTTTTTTCGTTTCAGAGAAATGCATCATGTGTATTTCTTTTGATGCCGTGCAAGAAATTCAGCTATGTTTTGATGCTCCTTCTAATATCCACAGTTACAGAACAAGATCTGCAGATTTACTAAGGAACCCTCGTTTTAGGCCAAAAAAATCAGAAAACAATTCACTAAACCTTAATATGTATAATAAACTAGCACCTAAAGTTGAATTACTAAATTTAAACCCCTTTAAAAATGCTGTTAGAAAAATTTTACTAAAACACTGTTTTTATTCAGTTGATTATTTACAGTCATCACTTCATTAAATATTAATTTAAGTATCTATGCATTAACGCATTTTATATTGCGACTCAGACTTACTCATACAGACTTTTTTTTACTACTTATTACTTTTTTCTTACTTTTACTATATGATTAATTATCAATGTACTGTAACATAGCATTCGCTTTATACAACGTACTGATTACAAAATCTGTGATATATTACCCTTTTTTTCTTTTTTTTGTTATTGTTTTTTTTGTTTAGTTGACTTGCTACAGATGTACAAACATGTGTATAATATGGTTAAATAAACGCTATCTATCTCTTTATCTATCTATGGCGTGGTATACTTGTATACTTGTAAACTTATGAATATGCGTGTTTGTTAACTTGCTAATAGCTGAGCGTTACTATTAAATAACTCACTTATTTTCAAATATTAATTATATTTCAACTTTGTTCTTTTATTATGACACACCGATTTGCGCTGAATTTTTCACTTAAGCTTTCTCAAATTTAACGGAGTTTTACCCGGTATTTTCGCGTTTTACATGGAAGCGTTTCAAACGCACATTTGCTCGATCGACCCATATGTACCTTCGAAAACTCTGAAAAAATTGTGGTTGGTCAATGAAAATAAATGTCCCTTCCAAAAATCATGAAACTTTTTAAATACTTTAAAGGCAAGTTGTAACAGTACGCGGTTAGTCATAACTCCGTGTTAAAAGAGGATTAAGAGCAATGACGCGTTGTACCAATTGAATTTAAGTGAAATCGGGAGCACTTAACCCCCTAAAACTTAACCTAGATATTGGAGGGAGTGGTTAAGGCCGAGTTAATAAAAATTTCATTTCAAATTTTGACATTTCTGTGTTAAGATACAGTGTATATTGTAATTACTTAATATTGATATGGAAGGTATGGAGTTACTCCACATATTAGAAGAGATGAAAGGCGATCAAGATTTTGTAGGGTTAGTGAAATTAATTCCCAAAGCGCCGCAAAACGATAACCTCCGACCAGGTAACTTCCTTTGTTGGAAGAAAAAATTTAAAGATCCCCTCCGCTTATCTAAACCCAAAGCGCAATATGTAATTGACAGAATTGCTCATAAGAGAGCCCCACGCACTAGTAGGTAATAAAATGAGAAACTCATAATAATTGAAAATGCAAATCTTGTACTATTTCAGAAATCAAGTTCTTTATTTCATTTTATGTATATCGACTGTCAACATCCCCGCGTCGCTAGCAACTTGCATTTATACTTTGTTACCTCTGAGTTTGTTAACCCCATGGTTAATTCAGATGGTACAACTCGCAAAATTTTAAAACCAATGTTAAAATTTAATACGGAGTTAGTTTGACACTAGGTTATGGTAGTTTAGTACAACTTGCCTTATAATTAGACCTAAGAATGTTTAAAAACAATTATATGCGTTCAAACGTGGTTTTTGGGGCTTAAAAATGAATTTCTATGCCAAATATTCTAAAATTTGTAAATCTAGTTAAAAGGGGTCCCCGAATAGACCAAAAAATGTTTAAGAAATTCTATGTGCGTGCACGGGTAGTTTTCGGGGCTTGATTTTTATTTATAAAAGCAGAAGTTTGTCCTTAATCCAGAAAGTTTCATAGAAGTGACAATTGTTTCTTAAATTTAAACAAAACTCGTGATTAAGATGAAGATCAAGATATTATAGAAATGTCCAGTCAGTGACAAATAAACTATTTTCTAAGCAGTCATATATGGGACACGCTCCATGTCAAACGGATCACGTGCACTTCCTAAATTTGTGCTGACGGATTTTGACGTTTGAGGTCTCAAAATGTTTGTTAGGGTATGTATTTTCAAAAAACTGCTGGCCTTTCAAAAAATTCAATATAGCGGATCCAACATTGCGCCTATAAAGTCGGTTCTCGAGATAAAATTAATTAAAATGTATAATAAAATGTTAATAATATTTTAAAAATACCACCTAAATACATATTACATAGTTTTTAGGATCGCTAACTATGAATCTACCATCGAAAATATGAAATTCAAAATGGCGGATCTTTAAAAAACGATTTTATCGCACAAAATGATTTCGAATCAGTTTTTGATATTGGTATGGAGTTTTTAGGATCTCTGAGTCTTATTGTATTATCGAAATTTCAAAATTTAAAATGGCGGATCCAATATGGCGGACGCAAGCCCCTTCTAACCCATTTTTCGGCTGCAGTGTGAACCTAGCATATTCGAAACTACTGGTATGGGGGTTTTTCGTGTCTTTGATTTCAGATGTACCGTCGAAATTGCAAAGTCCAAAATGGCGGATCCAAGATGGCGGACGGAATCAATATGGAAGTATAAACGCCTTTTGCTTTCGCTTATTAATAGTAGAGTTTATATACTCAAATTCGAGTATAAATATTATCATTATACTCAAACTTAAAAATGCCCATATCAACACTTTAACTTACTTGCATTCATGCTGTAGCCAAAAGAAGGTTAGAAAAGGCGTTTATGCTGCCATATTGGCTCCACCCTCTTGGATCCGCCATTTTGGATTTTGCAATTTAGACGGTACATCTGAAATCAGAGACACGAAAAATCACCATACCAGTAGTTTCGAATATGCTGGGTTCACACTGCAGCCGAAAAATGGGTTAGAAGGGGCTTGCGTCCGCCATATTGGATCCGCCATTTTAAATTTTGAAATTTCGATGATATAATAAGACTCAGAGGTTCCAGGAACCCCATACCAATATCGAAAACTGATTCGAAATCATTTTGTGCGATAAAGTCGTTTTTTAAGGATCCGCCATTTTGAGTTTCGTATTTTCGATGGTGGATTCATAGTTAGCAATCCTAAAAACTATGTAATATGTATTTAGGTGGTATTTTTAAAAGATTATTAACGTTTTATTATACATTTTAATTAATTTTATCTCGAGAACCGACATTGTAGGCGCAATATTAGATCCGCCATATTGATTTTTTTTAAAGGCTAGCAGGATTTTGAAAGTACATACCTTAACGAACATTTTGAGACCTCAAACGTCAAAATCCGTCAGCACAAATTTTGGGAGTGCACGTGATCTGTTTGACACGGAACGTCCCATATATATTATATTTATTATGAAGAAAATGAAAATTATTTTATATTGCCGCAAAATTATCCTTTTAAATGAAACGATTTAAATAAATTCAGTATTAATCTATTGTAGTTTTAATGCTGTGTTACATAATTTCCTGTTAATTCGTTACATTATTTTATTTAATGTTTAACTTTATTATCGAAATTAATTTGCATACTAATAAATAATTAATATTTTCCTACAGCAATTGTCAGCAAATTGTTTAATATTTAAAAATAAAATGATAGAAATTTCCTTTTTACTGTATTAGTTTTGTAAATATTAACTGGTTCGTGAACCAAATAATGTGTGAATTTACGATCGTGATATTGCAGGAGTATAAAATGGATAAATTAAATTTATCCACGTATAGTATTTTACTGTCAGAGCCATTTTTGTTAACATTTTATCAGTTTACCTATATACATATTTTAATTTTAGAAATACACCGTCCAACAGTAAGAATATCAATTGGATTGTTAACGAATTTTCATAAATGGTAAAATATAGTAGTAAAATCGTTAATTTGAAAGAAAAATTCTAAGCACAACTTACTTAAAAAAATTATTAAACTTCGACTATTTGAATGTGCCATGAAAACGGAAGTGACATCATAATAGAAGTTAGAGGTGAGATTATACTCAGAACAGAAGAATACGAACAAGTTGACATTGTTGACAACAAAGAAAATAACGTCATATGCCAAAAGTAAATTTAACGCTTAGAGATTAGTGTTTGCTGTTATTGCTAATATTTTTCTCAAAACGACTAAGGCAGTATATTTGTAAAAGCTAATTCTGACATTCTACTTGCGGTAGATATATTTATGGTCAACGATTTTTTAAAAAGAGAGGATCGTTTTAATATTGCAGTGGTTGGAAGTACGAAAGCTGCAAGGTACGTTACAGCTCCAGCTTGAACAACACAAACCATTGTAATTTCCGCCAGAACTTCTTTTATCTCATCTTGTTAATATTATATACTGTCTAATATCTATTCTATTATTTCATGTAGATCAATTTGGTAGCTTTGTATTTTATTAAATATTTCCTTTTTATTATGTTTTATTTATTACTCCCATTAACTATATACATGCAACTGAAAACATAACAAAATAATTATATCTACTAAAGAAATTATTTATTGTCGATTGATATACTCCTAAGAAGAGTCAACATGAAACTTACGAAAGGTATAAAGAAAGGTCTGTATTATAACAAAAAATAAATAATTATAATATATAGTAGAATCTATCTAACATGTACTTATAATATACATAATTTAAAGGATATTTATAGCTACAATTCAAAGTATTCATAGTAATTTCAGACCGGACCGTTTGTGTTGACCGACTTTAGACCACATTCACAGTTTTAATTCCATAGTTTTTCAACATTGAGTTTTTAAATTTCCTTTCTTAATTTATGGATTATCCTAGTATAGGGCGTCTAGAGAGCTTCATAAATAATTAATAGCTAACGAAAACAACTGCACTCTATTCCAACATAACTAGATAAAATACATAAAAGCACATTAAAGCCATTTTCCTCCTTTTAGGAAGTCAAAACCCGAATTACATTCTAATTTAGAGCCTTTAAGAATAGACTCTGCTTTATCCACCTGTTTGGCGGGTAATTTAAATTTGTAACAGCTAGAAAGCTTCCCTAGTCTTGTAATATGGCTGTTTTTCCTACAACATAAACCCACGTTAAAATAAAATTCTTATATTGAGATACAACAACTTACCACAAATAAATTGGTTATGACACCACTGTAATTTGTTGTTTTTTCTTGTGATGAAAATAACAAATAATGTACTACACACACAAAGATACATAATAAGTCGTACATAATAGTAAAATCACAATATAAAATAACAAAAAATATTATTTTGGGTATTCAGTAGATAACTTTCAAAGAGACCATTCGTTTCCTTCATATACCATTGGTCGAAATCTGACCATGCTAATATAAGCAGAAATACGAGATATTTATTTCAAATTTTTTATTGTTTTTAATTGTGTATGAAAAACACCAAATCTGTCTTACAGATGATTTTAAATAATGAAATAAAATAAAGGGGGTAAAATTTTAGCAGATTTATTCGGGGCGTGGGACAATAAAAAGTATTGGTGTGCCTAAAATTAATATGTGGTTCTGAAAATGTTAGTTTTTCTAAAAGTGGAGTATAATTTAACATATTATTAATTAATTTGAATAAAAATAGCAAAGTTTGTTTAGCTCCCAGCACTTCAAGACTTTCTATATCAAATCTAGTAAGAAGATCTTGTTGTGGAAGCCCTACTGCAGGATAAGCTTCATCATTTTGATGCGTTATAAATTTTAGAAAACGCCTTTGAATATGTTCCAGAGAGTCTATATGTATTATATACCCAGTACTCCAAATTAGTGATGCATATTCCAATTTTGACCTTAAGAAGGTGTTAAAAAGCAAAAACATACGTTAATAACTGTAAAATTTTAGAATTCCTAAGAATAAAACCCAAGTGATTATATGAAGACTGCGCGATTTGCTTAATATGTTTGTTAAATGTCAGTTTGTTATCGAAAGTGGCGGCGAGGTCTTTGAATATATCAGTATACCTGGTGTTTCAGATATGCAGTCATTAATTTTTAGAGATGATTTTTTGTCAAAGAATATTAAAAAAATCTTGTACCCTAGACACGGGTCGGGAAATCCCTATTAAGATAGTTAAGGCCTTCTGAAATAGGCACCCAAAATTGGAATTTTACATAATATCTAAAGAACCCTTTGAGCTCTATTGACCAGTTTTTGCACGTGATCTAATATCAATAAAGGCTATTATTGTATGTTATCCATGAAGAGTCAATTCAATCATGGGAATGCAAAATGGGAAGGGGAGGCTTCTTTTTCTCCCTTCAAACTATTTTGTGTATATTTTTTATGATTGCCTTATCGGAATATGATTCCTTGATTTAAAAAACACAGAAGAAAGCTTATCTTATTGTAGCACCGTAGAACGAACCGTTTTGGAGAAATATAATTCTAAAGAAACAAATTCATCCCCATGGCTCTAAAACATGAAATAAAGATGTGTTGTTCTCCCGTGTAATTAGAGAAAACTCCTTATTTCAACAATGATTAACCAATAAAATTGGCTTTTTATTACTGAGCGGAATTTTTTTTGAATTGTTAATATATGATGAAAAATTAAAATCAAAAAATTTGTTTCATGTGCTGCAGAATTTCAAATGGGACAAATTATAAATCTGCATTATTCCGCACTAATATAGCCATCTTCAGAACTAAATACTTCTAGCACACAGTGAAGTAAAACAGATTTACATTTTAAATTAATAGGTAATCAGAAGGGGAGATCTAAATTTCCTGTGAAATGCTTGTAATCTAGCTGTCTGTCATATTCTAGTTGAAATATATTTTTAGCAACGTACAGAAACTTTCATAATCAGTGGCTCTATATATTTAAAAGAAAAGATATATAAGACATGCTTTATCTTAATTTGAAAATGTGAAACAAATTGTAAAAAATATATTCGTATACAATATACCTAGCAGGAAATGGTTTCAATATAATCACAGCGAAATTTATATTATAATTGACATCAGGTTTTAGATTGACTCAAATATCTTTATTAGTCGTGTCAATGAAGGTGGTCTAGAGGGAAATGCCGAGATCACAATTTTTGACTGTGTTTGGACACTAGTTAGGAGGTAAACATACCAAAATCCCCGAACACAGGAGGTGTGGCTGGTGCAGGGGGACACGAAGAAGGAGCGGATTTTTTATTTTTCGCTCATATCTCGAAACCGGCTAACCAAAAAGTGGCTATATGCAAAACTAAAACTGACTAAATTTTCTACAAGAATGTTTCTCTTAATTTTTTTCGTATCTGTTATAGTTTTCGAGGTACACGCTCGTCAAATTCGCAAATTTTCGAAAAATATTTTTACCTCACGTTCTTTTATAATCCTTGCCACCTTAATACCTGCGGAAAAAGAAGTCATATAATAAAAACAAGCATTCATTGAAGTTAAATTTAATTTAAAAAATATAATTAAAAAAATAAAATGATATTAAGGCACGTTACGTACCTGTACATTCAGTGTATGTAATGAAGAAAAATCATAACATAGAAATCACATCATGTTTGCCCTCTTGTTAGGGGATCATCCTGGGGTCAGCTGAGGTGGTGGTTCGTACCTCTCGTCTTCTTCATCTATATTCTCTTCCACATCATCTTCCATTTCTTCAAGCGATATGATCGGCATCGTCATCCTCGTTTTCTAAGACGGGGATGCCATTGAGACAATTCCATTGGCAGTTTTAGATATCTTGTACGTCTTCATATTTGTGTGTGCTTAATCAAAAATTTCAGTAACATTTTACTCTAAAATTATAATAAAACATGGTTTATATAAAAGATGAGGGTTTACACGCCTCTGACGACCTCTCTGTATGACTGATATGATTCAATTTCAATAGAAAATATTCTAATAAGCTGTTTTATATACATTCCAAATTCTAAAAATAAATATTTAGCCCAACAAAGTTTATCGTATTTAATAGATATTAGCAGTCGGCAACGCCCGACCGCAACTTTATTCGTTTCATAATAATCTTATTAAAAATACCATGTTCCATATTTTGGGGTGATATTGGATATATCATCAAATCTACATAAAGTTGGCTTGAACAGAAGAGACAGCAGATATCTTGCGGTTTATAAATCTTGTACGTCTTCATATTTTTGTTTGCTTAATTAAAAATCCTTTGTAATGCTTTGCTCTAAAATTAAAATAAAACTTATTTTACGCAAAAGTGAGAGTTTGCAGGTCTCTGGTGATCACCATGTATTCCACATATGGCAAAATTTCAATAGGGATTATTCTGCTATGCTGTTTAATATATGTTCCAAATTGTAATTAAATATCTTAAGTCTAACAGAAGTTATCGTGTTTACAAGAACCGGTATACACACATACATACATATACAGGATGTTCCATTTAAAACTCCCGGCGTCATTTTCTCGATAACCAAAAGCGATATTTGAATCCTGTAGAAGTCATTCATACTTATGGTAAAAAATTGTTACAGGTTAATTTAGGTTTACGTCGTGAGTTTTCCTTTGTATTTAATATCATTGATATTTCTGTATCTATAATTGGTGCTGATTTTTTAGTTCATTTCGGTCTAATTATTGACTTGAAAAATAAACGGTTGACAGACAACAAAACGACGCTGTCAGTTAATTGTTTCCTTGAACATATTACAATTTCTCCCCCAAACATTTTTTCATTTGAAGATGAATATACGAAGTTATTGCTACAATTTCCACATCTTGTTAGCACCCCCAACTATTTTCTACCAATTAAGCACTCCGTCAAACGACACATCGTAACTGAAGGTTATTTACTTTTTTGTCGTCCACGTAGATTGGGTGCAACTAAGCATAATATTGCAAAAAATAAATTCAAACAGATGGTTGAATTAGGAATTTGTGAACCATCTTCTTCGTCAGTTTCTTCAATTCTAAAGTCAAATACTGTTTACAAAAAAATCAATATTGTTAATTCGGATCATGAAATTTGATGCGATGTTTCTTTTTCTAATGTCAACCATACGAACCAAATTCTTTACGACGCGCAGTTTTTGATATTTTTCATAACTTAACGCATGCTGGTATTCGTGCTACAAAAAAACTTATCAATTCTTACTATTTCTGGCCAAGGATGAACACCGATTGCACCTTGTGGACCAAAACTTGCTTAAATTGTCAAACTTCTAAAATAAATAAGCATACAAAAACTCAAATTGGTAATGTGGAAGTCCCCAAGGGTAGATTTAAGCATATCCATATTGATCTTGTTGGACCATTGCCACCTTCACATGGTTTTTCTTACATACTAACAGTTATTGAACGTTTCGTTCGTTGGCCAGAAGCTTATCCTTTATCAGACATTACTGTTGCTAAAACTTTAGTTCAAAATTATATTTGACAGTTTGACATTCCACTACGTGTCACAATTGATCAACGAGTTCAGTTCGAATCAAATCCTTTCCTTGAATTTTCAAAATTTTTAGGTTTTCATGGAATTCACGCAACTCCATGAAAAGCCAGAAAGCAATGGCATGATAGAAAGATTTCACAGAACTTTTAAGACTGCACTAATCGCCAGAGGTCACTCAGTTCATTGGTTTGATGAATTACCAATGCCTAAAGATGATTTACTTTGTTCATCTGCAGAACTTGTCTATGGCCAAACTTTACGTTGGGTGAATATTTTATTAAATCACATTCTGATATTAAAGCACCTTTATTTATTAGCAAATTACAAAACTATTTTAATAATTTACAATTCAAAAATCCTAAACGGGATCATTTTCGAAATACATTTGTCAGTCCTGACGTTAAAGTTTGTAAATATGTTTTTATTCAGAAAGGTAGACTTAAACGAACTTTATCCCCTTGGTATGAAGGACCTTTTAAAGTTCTTTCTAGTACAAACAAAATTATAATGGTCCTAAAACGTGGAAAAGGTTTTACTGTATCTTTAAACAGAGTTAAGCCTGCATATTTGTTAAATGATGTCAATCTACCCGTCACTTCTGACTGTAAAAAAGTCCGTTTTAATATTGATACTTTGGTGGGTTGATTTTTATTTTGCAGGGGGGTGTAATATGTAGCGTACTTTCCTACATATTAAGAAAAACTCTGTTTCTGTAGATAAAAACAATAACATAAAAAAAACAGATTTACAGTAATAATAAATATTTATTTTTATGAAATGTTATTTTTGTCTTTAACATAATTTAAAAGTTGAGGTTTTAATAATTATTTATAGATTAACTCTATAATATCCACTAGAATATGTAAATGACTTCAGTTTTGAGAAAAAATGATTATTTTACACATGTAGGTATAGATGGCGTTGCGATGCAAATGAATTGTTCGATCCTAGGAACGTTGAAATGAGATGCTTGAGATGGAGAATTGTATTATAAGCAACTTTTATAATATGAACAATTATTTGAATTCAATGTAACTTTTCAAGAAACAAAAATCGCTTTATTTTTCATATGTATAAAATTCTGTCGAACATACAACATAGACATGACGCAAAAATTAGACAATACACAATAAACAAAAGTGTCAAAATCTTTAATTTCCAAATAGCAGTTGCAACCCCACCTTTGTTTTACTTGAGAAAAAAGTTGTTTTATGTTATAAAATAAATATGTTTCATTACTATCTAAATTAGCCTGATTCACTATGAAATATGTCCCAAAGAACTTATCGTCTATAATTTATTTTAAAAAAGTTATGACGATTTTTATATTTAAAAAAATTATATTGAAGTTCAAATATCTCGAGAACCAGTGATTTTTCGAAAATTATTCGTATCATAAAATTTGCTTAGAATGTAATGTCCCTTCATTTGCACCTCATTTCAACGTTCCTAGGATCAAATAATTTCTTTGCGTCCCAACGCCACCTATACCTCAAATTCACTCAATACTGATATCCTTTATATATTCTATTGAACACCTTTTACAGAATTAAAATCTCTTTTAATTATGGCGAAAATTGCACCGGGAGTTTTAAGTGGAACACCCTGTGTACACACAAGCACATACAGACATACAGATATTTTTTATTCGATATTTGAGTTCAGTCTGTTATGAAACGGATTTCTGTACAAATTTTTTTTTCTACGATGATTATTAAAAATTTTTGTCCAGTTATAATAAAGTTAGAATAAATAGAAAAAATATAAAAGCCATTACTGAACAATAATAGATACGAACAAAATTAATAGAAACATCTTGTAGAAAATTTAGTCAGCTTTTTTGCATCTAGCTACTTTTTGATTAGGGCTAACTGTTTTCGAGATATGAGCAAAAAACCAAAACCCGGAACCTTCTTCGTGCTCCCCTGCATCCCCCGCACCTCCTATGTTCGGGGACTTTTGTTGTATGTACCTCCTAACCGGTCCAAAAACTGGGATCCCGGCATTTCCCTCTAGACTCCCCTTTTTGAACGTTCATTGACAGGGCTATATCAGTTTCTTGTTTGTTTTCTAATTTTACATATATAATTTTGAAGTAAACTTTCGCTGTTTTATATTCTAAAGAAATAGTAAATGTCAGAAAGCTATTGTCAACTTAACAAATAAATCGCAAATATACTATTATTATTAGAGTTTAAAGTTTGAGATTTTTGAACCAGATAACTGTATGCCTATAAATAACATGAATAAGATTTAATTTCTACAGTAAGTGTTCTAAATATTTATTATGATCAGATAGAACTAGAAATGATCATCCTGTATCATCCATATTTCATGAGATATCATTAGTAATTTTCATGCGATCTCCACTTGCACTGTATCGCTGTTAAACCCTGACCAAAATAGGCAAAATATTAAAGTAATTTAAACGAGTTTTTAATTGCTCCAAAACTATTGTTTTCAACAGTTTTAAAAACAGTTTGAAAGTGTGCTAATAGGCCCGTTCAATATTTTTTTTATTTTAGAAATCGAAAGAAGAGCACTTTTTATGGCAATTCCTAAATTTTATTCGGACGTTTAAGCCCTTAAATAAATTACCAAAGTGGAGCTTCGCGTGACGTCACTTTGTAGATGCTGATCAGGCGACAGTCGAGATTTAATAATTAAAAACATTGGAGGTGAAATAAAATTAAATTTTTAGAGGAAAAGGTTTTGTGCAACTTTTCATAAAATTGATAGTCTTTAAGTTATAATGACTTGAAAATTGGGATTTTATCTTAAAAAAAGGTATTTAAAAACAATATTCGTCAAATAACTCGAAAAGTAGTACATTGAGCGAAAACATACTGGAGACAAGAAAGCTACTAAGTTGAGGATGAATTGTGTTTTTTTACGAATTTCTGTAGAGTTAATGGTTTCGGAGATCTGGAAGTATAAAGGTGTCGTCCGAACGTGTAAGACGAAATATTTAGTTCAAATGTTAAATATCTCAGAAACTATGGCACTTATGTCAAAAGCGGTAAGAACAAAAATGAAAGATTATTAATTAGGCTTTCAAATGATTTTTTTTCTATTTCTATAGCATAAAAAACAAAAAAGTTATGACAAAAACTATGTACTTTTTCAATTTTTGTTTATGCAAAATGACGTCACGAATCGGCGAAGCGCTTTGAATTGAAGCCCAATCTTTAACATTGAATATTTAAGGATTGGATATACTTAAGAAGCTGAAATTTTAACAGCTTATTTAGATGATCTAATTCTATCGAATACCAAAAAAAAAAAAAAATAACCAAAAGAAATTATCGTTAACAAGCCCATTGTTACTTTTATTCGACAGGTTTAGGTATTGTTTGCAAAGGATATCAAAAAGGTAGTCTTTCATATGTTGGAAATAGTGGGTTATTTATTCTATGTTTTACTAGATGTATGCAGAAAGAAACACGAACATAAAACATTTTTATATTTATGTGGCCTACGCCATATTGTAACATGATTTCATATTAAAATCCTAAATGCAGATCGTATTATAAAATATGATTTCAGCTAGAACCTTTGTCGGTATTGCAAAGACTTAATTTAAAATAACTGACAAAACATTCTTCACAATTTATGCTAACATAGGGCTGTATATAAATAAAATGACAGCCATATGTTTCTTAATGTTGGAACAAATAAAACACAATATTTTATAAATTTTCACAATCATATTAGGTCAACATGACAATGGTTTTGCCATTAACATCATCACCTGCGAGTACAAATAAATATCTGAAATTTTATGACGATCGATGAACAAAATATTATACATATTACATTTTTATATCTACTAATTTCTGAGCTTTCAAGTTAGTCAGATTTTGGATCCTTTGCTAGCCCTACTATGCCTACGAAAATGATCGTTGATTATTTTTATTTTTCAATCAATCAATCAATCAGTCAATCAATCAAAAATATGCTTTATTGTCTAAAAAGGGCAAATTCTTATCGACAAAGCTATTATACTATATATAAAATATAATGGTAATCAAATTTAAAATAAGAAGATATTACATAAAGATGAGAAAAATAAAATATAGTATAATATTCGACGCACATACAGACATTGAATGAGCAGTATGTTAACAATCGCAACGTAAAACATTTATAATATAAGACATAGAAGAGTAGGATTTTAAAATAAGTCATCATAATATTGACGAGTATTATAATAGGCTTTCTCAACCAATACTCTCTTTACTGCCTCTCTGAATGATTTTATTTGTAGTATGTTCCTAATGGACAGTGGCAGATGGTTGTATATTTTTTTACTCTCGCATATTAACGAGTGCTTTGTAAAAGTGGACCTGGGAATTGGCAAAGGCAGAGTTAAGCTCAATGTTAGCCTAGAGTTGTACACAGGCAGGGGATCAATGTCTACTGTGTTTATAATTTTTTATGTATTAGACATACTGTCTCCAAAATAAAAACACAAGTAAGTGCTGTTCTGTGAGTAAAAGAGGTCTGCAATGATTCTTTGGCTTTGCTTTACACATGTACCTTAACGTCTTTTTTTGTAATACAAACACATTGTGTAACAATTTTTGTTGACTGCACATCCCCAAAAGGGTATTCCATATCTTCCGTGCGATTCAACTAATGAGAAGTATCCAGTCTTTGCAGCCATGGAACCCAGTTCATTAGAAATTATTCTAACTGTGTAGCAGCCAGATGCCAATTTTTTACATAAATTAGTAATGTGTACATCAAATTTTAATTTTTGATCGATATGTAGTCCAAGAAACTTAGCATGCGTTTTATTTTCAATTGTTTGGCCATCAATGATAAGGTCGTCATAGGTAAACTTAAGGGTAAGCATACTTTTTTTTATATTGAAAACAAGTGAAGTAAAATCACGCCATTTTTTTACTTTGCAAATGTCTAGCTTTGTAGTGTCCCGTAGACTATTTGCGTTCTTACTATGCAACAGTATAGTAGTGTCATCCGCAAAGAGCGTAAAAGTTCCTTGGATGTTGATAGTAAGTAAATCGTTAATACATAACAAAAATAAGACTGGCCCAAGCACAGATCCTTGAGGCACCCCGCAGTTATTCTCTGCTATATCCGATACCTCGTCTAGAGTTTTAACAACTTGACTGCGCTGTAAGAGGTAGGATTTGATCCAATTAAATGATAAACTTCTAAGACCATAACTCCATAGCTTTTGAAGCAGTACCTCATGATTTACGTCATCGAAAGTCGCAAAACACTGCACCGATAGCCTAGCCTACGTTTAATTTAAGATACATTTTTTCTAAAAATGTATGAATGGAATCAGGTATTTTTTGAGTTTTAGCAGATGAAGCTTCAATGAGTCTTAGTAGCCGCGTCAAAATAGATATTTTCTCAGAAGTTGCAAATTGTTTATTGTGGGCTAAGAAATATTGGTAAAAAGAAAAACAGGCTGGGATTTTTTTCATTTTGTTATAATAAACTAACAATTTTAAATACTAAACAAATTAATTACATTTGTTAATTTGCTATTTGAGAAAACTGACTGAAAATGTACAGTAGGGGGGTTGACTATCTATTGAACGGCATAAACGTGGAACAAATTGGAACAGAATCTGACAACGGCAACATTGAAAAAAATTAATGAAATTTTCTGGATTTTTTTAATCCCTATAAAGTTTCGGCACAACTACTTTTGTAGAATCTTGGGATAGTTTCTTATCATGCATAATTTTTCTAAAAGGATCAAATGGGTACTTGGTACTTGGAAAAAATAAAACTTTCTTTTTTATTTTTTTAAATTATGATACGCTCATGTTAAAATTGTCATATATTTTTATGTAGTATCCTGGGATAGTATTCTATAATCTCTAATGTTTTGAAATCGGTAATATCAGCTCAAGGTGCTTAAAAAAATAAAATATTCTTTTTCATTTTTTTAAATTATTATGGGCTAATGCTAAATTTATCATATTTTTTTTAAGCATCTTGGGATAGTACTCGATAATCCCTAATTTTTTTAAATCGGTGAACCATGTGACTTGGTTTAAGGCATTTTTTGTACCGTTACTGCTTATAAAGTGAAAGAGATAGAATATTGAATCATTTGTTTATTGATAATGGTTTACGTAGTTTTACAACTGTAATTAAAACTGGCACCCTTGTTGAGTTTTCTGAGATGAAAGAGAAATATCAGAAAAGCATTTTGATTCATTTTGTGGCAAAGATTAATTTTCTTATAATGAAAATAATTTGTTGCTAATTTGTTATGATCTTAGATGAAAGATATTAACTTTTCCAACCCATTTTTTATGTAACTTTACCGAATGATTAAGAAATATGATTTTTTTAACGAGATTTCTTACCCTCCCACCAAAAAAATACTAACTCGTTCCAACTCTGACTATTGCCTCTTTTGTTGTCGAACTTGCTTGTATTATTTTTGGCTTCACAACCAACACTTCAGATGGTAAATTTTTCTTTACTGCAACATTGTAACCCATCTTATTATTTACCTTGTTACATTTCTCTTTTAACTCATCTGTATCACTTTCCACAATGAATTAATTATTTTTTCTTTACCTGCTAAGATTTCATCTTTATTGTTTATTACGTTTTCCTTTTATCATTGTGTAAGTAGAAAAAATAGTTCACTGTTTTATTTGTTTATTCAGCAGTAAGGGCATGGATTTCCACGAATTAATCAATTATATAATATTTTTAAGTTCAATATATTGTAAAATGTCATTGTGTATACTTCTATTTTAGTACAGTAACTAGAGGTTTCAAATTCGGAATAATGTCATATTGAACGGATTTCGTTCATTTTTGACAGTATTGTAGTAAATGCTTCACAGAAAAGTTTCTATATTGTACGGGGGCTTGATAATTTATAGGGGGTGGATGCCACCCCTTCTCAGGGGGTGGCACTTGAAAAAGATATATATTTATTGGAGCTGAAAAATAATCAAATTTTAAGAAGAAAAGGTTCTATGCAATTTTTCACATAAATTGATAGCTTTTAAGGTATAACGACTTCAAGATATTGATTTTAGCTTAAAAAAAAGGTATTTTCAAACGGCTTTCGTGAAGTATCTCGAAAAGTATTACTTTATCGAAAAAATGCTATAGACCAATTACAGAAAGTACAAACTGGGAATTAATTATATTTTCTGCTTATTGATCTAGGATTAATAATTTTGGAGATATTTAAGTTCATATTTTGCATCCAAATGTTTCGAAATTACCTTTAAAGTTTAAAATGCATTTTTTTAAAGCAAGTGCTTTAAATGAGCAAAAAAATGTCAGCATCTAGGTAATGCTACATTTTAACGAAAAACTGTATTTGAGATTATTTTTTTTTAAATTACTAGCTAATTAGACCAAAATAGCGACCTTTTTATATAAAAAAATATAAATACGCACATTTTTCCGTCGTAACTTCTTTATCTCTTATGCTACAGAAACCAGTAGAAAATAATTTGAAAGCGCAATTAATTTTCTTTAATTTCATTTCTTAGTATGCGTGACGTAGGTGTCACAATTTCTGAGATATTTAACTTTAAAACTCCATTTTTCGTCTCATAAACGTTCGGACGCCATTTGTAAACTTTCATCTTCTTTCATCTCCGAAACTATTAAATCTATATAAATAAATAAAAACCGAAATTCATTATCAGTTTATGAGCTTTATTTTTGGTCTCTACCCATTTCTCAATAAAACTAATATTTATTGAGATATTTGGAAAAGGAAAAAAATTACGTTTTATCGAAAATACCTTTATAGTTTAAACTGTCATTTTTTCCTAATGCAAGTGCTGTACACAAACCAAAAAATTTGAGCATCTACGTCATGCTATATATTAATGAGAAACAGTGTTTGGAATTCTTTTTTTTTTTATTTACTGGCTAATTACAGTAACAAAATGGCGACTTTGTTATTAAAAAAATGTGAAGACGCACATTGCTTCGGTCATAACTTCTTTGTTTTTTAGGCTACAGAAACAAATTAAAAAACAGTTAAAAGCTTAATTAATAACTTGTTATTCTACCTATTAACATTCTCAGTGTCACAGTTTCTGAGATATTTAACTCTCACTCTAAAGAATCATCTCATGAACACTTGGATGCCAAATATAAACTTAAATATCTTAGAAATTATTAATCCTACATCAATAAACAAAAAATATATATCTCTAATTCCCAATTTGTACTTTCTGTAATTGGTCTGTAACATTTTTTCGATAAAGCAATACTTTTCGAGATACTTGACGAAAGCCGTTTGGAAATACCTTTTCTTATTAAGTTAAAATCGCAATTTTGAAGTCGTTTTAGCATTTACTATCATACTGCCAAAAATGAACGAAATCCGTTCAATATGACATTATTCCGAAGTTTCGCATATTTTTTACCTCTAGGTACTGTACTATTTGTGCAGTGTTTAACTGCAATTTTAACCCATTATAAATAGCCAGAATATGTAAACCTCAACTTGTTGAAATTAATTTCATAACCAAGATTGTCGCATATGTTTAACACGGCTTCTGAATTTATTAGTTTTTTTATAAGCAATAATTTCTCAAAGTTTTGGCAAAAACTTATTACAGTAATTATGTTGGGTCAGTTTCGTGGGTTCCCGTTAACTGCCGCACATTCGTCAAGGCGAGGAGGGTCAAGGGTTCGGGCGACACATTTAGGCAGGGCTTGTGTTGTAAGCGTAATAAAAATTTATTTTATTAAACCTTCTTGACGACGAGAACTAAATAAAGCCCAGTCTAAGGGGTACTTTTTTAATAACATATGCGTCTGTAAGTCATGCTAAAGTTCTGGACATACAACGAGAGGAGAATATAACTGTCCAATAATTTTCTATTAGTTCAGTGCCTATATAGAAAAATGAAATGTATTAAGCCTGCGCTTAGCTTTAGAATGCTTTTAGTCCATCAGGTAATCATAGAGAGTAATTAAAATTAATTCTATAGTAGTAAGGATACAAAGAAGACTGTCGAGTATGAAACATATTTTGCAAAACAAGTGAAATGTGTCTTACTTACCTTTAAAGTAATCTTTTAATTTTCTTTTGAAACTGTTCTAATTTCGTGTACTCTTTACTCAAAAAAGAGAGAATTACAAAAATGGAGGTGGGGACCTTTACGTAGGGGCCATAGTGTATTGGCATGTGCATAAGTTTTATAACTTATGCGATTCTAAATGTACATTAATTTAAAGGCCATGGCAGGTTAAGATAAGTGTCCGTGCCTGTGCAACCTTTCTGAGTGTGGTTCCTTTCAGTGATATCTTTGCGTAACATACTACCACAAAAACTTTTGACCTCAAAAACTTCATGTCTGGGATTTTTTTTCGAAAATTCTTAATTAGTGAACCAATTCGTTTATATTTCACATATATTGTAAATCTACTCGTCATAATTTATTAATCATATTTTCAGGTTATCTTTTCGTGAAAAAAAATATGCTTTTGAATTCTTTGAAAAATTTAAATACGTACTTACACGTTAGAAACACCCACCATTTTTTAGTTAGTTATACACCATACAGTAAACTACAACATATATTTTTCACAAAACTCTATCGAAAGGGTAACGTAGTCAAATTGGAAGAGACAATGTCAGGAACATAAAAGGCTTTTAATGCCATGGGCGTATGAAGAACTTTATGAAGCCTTTCAATTTCTAATCCCTTAATAAATATTTTGACGTTTTATTTTGCTCAATTCTCATATCTGAGTTAATTTTTTAATATTGCACAAAAGGAATTTATGGAATTGACAGGCGCCGCGTGTAACAACATGTCCATAATTTTCATATTTTGAAGTTAATAATATATTATGGGGCCGTTAAAAAAATACCTTCGCTTTCACAGTTGATATCAACAAACATTGATCACTCTTGCACTTATAAAAAGCTGACACACTATTTGTCTCAAGTATTTAAACAAGGACGTAAATTAGGATGGACAGTGTCCACCGGGACAAAAGGAAACTGCGGTACAAAGGCACCGAAAATAATCCCGAAACGTTGACATATTTGAAGCGTTCCTGAGAGTCAAGCTGCGCCGAGGATATTTGTACTTCACTTATTTTACTTCCACATTCAGTGGAACTTCCACTGGATGTGTTACTTTATAGTAACGACAAAAAAATTTTTAAAAATCTTTATTGCTCAAATAGTCTTAGAATGTCATGAAACGTCGAGGTTTTAAGTTTGAGCAAAACAAATTTCTGTCTGTCTGTCGGTCTGTCGGTCTGTAACTTTTTTTTGTGCGCACGTTTACTCTGGACAGTTTAAGATATCGACTTGAAATTTGGTACACGGATGTATTTTAACGTGATCTGGAACTAGATTATATTTTCATCTTGTTCCATCGCAGGGTTGGGGGTAAATTGAGGTAAATTTGGGGTAAATAGGTAGATTAAGCAGGTAAGAGTCCAGAAAATTGATATTTAGTATATTAAAGAGAAGCTAAGGTCTCAAAAAAATTTTTGGCATTAATCACCCCCATTACCACTTACCATTACCAATTTTTTTCATTGTGAGTGACTTGGATAGAAAATCTGGATGTGAAAATAGTGATTCCTTGGGCAGCGGTTTTTAATATTGTTATTGTAGCTTAAATTTTTGAATAAATATTGTTGACGTTACAAATAATTGAATTTAATGTATCGCTTGCATCCAAGTATACAATTTTACATTTTCAACATGTTTTAGGCGTGAGAATATACTGAATTAAATAAGGGGTGAAACAAAAAATGTAAACTTGATATAAAAATATTGTACTGTGTTGAAGGTATACTGAGCAGACACAAAACATCGTAATAATTAAAAAGTAGCAACACCAATAGGTGTACACAAGTTTACGCTTCTGTAACCGTATAACAGTTCACTGTTAACAGTTTAAACACTAGTAAAATAAATGTTTAACAAATGTCCAACTAGGTACTAAAATAGCAGAAAAAATAAGTATTTGTGAGGAATAATTAAAATGAAATGAAAATGTAAATTATATTAACAGTAAAATAAGAGAATTAATACATATACCAGTTTATTTCTAACTGGTATATTAGGCCTTCTTCCTGACAATATTGATAACTATGTTTCAAGGATTATTTTCCTTCATCTTTTATTAATGAACTATTTGATTATACTGACCATGCTAGATATTTTTCATTATAAGTATATAAGATTCCTTCCTTGGTAATAATGTCAATCATATTCCAAGTATTATTTTCCACCACTGTTTGTTAATTAATTTTTTTAAAGGACCACCCTGTTTATTTTTCACTAAAACTGTAGTCATCTTTGACAGTTGTGTCAGCTACATTGGTCTGATTTGCCGGACAGTCCAAATTTTTATTTTATTTTAGGGGCGTTTCTTGGTGTTAGGCATGAAGAACGAGCCTATCTGAAAATTCTGACTTCGCATACATATAATAAGGACACACTGGTCTGGTCCACCAGACGGACTTTCTTTTTTGTGGCGCTGGTAGGTGTGGCTAATGATAAAGAAATTGAGGCCATTTTGGTTTTTGTACACACAAACTAAATTACAATTTAACTTTTACTAACATTAATAAAGGGTTGGGGGTGGTAATAGCGGGGTGATAGTGGGGTTTGCTGATACCAAAATATTTTTGAGACCTTGGCTTCTCGTACATGCATTGATCCCACCAATTTTCTGGACTCTTACTTGCTTGCTTTACCTATTTGCCACCATTCCAAAAAATCCTTATAGTACCTACATAAGTGTACCAAATTTCAAATCAATATCGTAAACTGTTCCAGAGTGATCGTGCGCACAAAAAAAAGAAGTTCAGATCGACAGACAGAGAGACAATTTTTTTTCCCACACATTTTTTGATATTCTAAGCCTCTTTGAGCTAAAAATAAAATTTTTTTTTTTTTACCGTTCCACTCTACATCGATGTGGAAGTAAAATTTGAAGTTTCCTACAATTTTCTATTTAGGCCAGACGACAGAGATCATTTTATAGTGAAACCCACAAAAAATTGCAAACTGAATAATTTTTTTTTTAATGAGTTCGTGAAAGTGTATAGAATAATATCCTGAAAAATTTACATTCCTCTTGGATGCAGAACATAAAAAAAAATTTTTTTTCATCAATTTTTCAAAATTTTTAAATTAAGTCAGGCTAGAAAAAAACAAAAAATACAGGTGTCTCTGAACAAAAAATGTCCTAATAAAATTTATCGCTAAAGCCACGGTTTTTCCGGAAAAAAATAGTGAAGTAACTTTGTCACTCTGCTCGGCCAAGCGCACGGTTAAATGCATAATATGGAACCTCTAAAAATTCTTAGTAGTTCTAACAAGTAAAATAAAGCTTTTTTCTCTTTCTGATTACACATTTTTAATTAGTGAGTCTAGATGGAAAGTATATAATTATGAACGCATACACAAACACCACATATAGCCGCGGAATCGCTCGCATGAATTTTTACGTGCCTTTACTGAATTGTATTTATTACAGATACACCTATCCACATTTCAGCTATATCCATTGAATTCCTTATACATTTGTTAATGTATTGGAAAAGTTCGAGAATTTATAGTCAAAACAATCAAAGATATTTTCCTAGTTATAAGGATAAAATCGTGACAATCGCAATTTCTTATCATGATATGATTAATCATATTTTCGAAAAAATGCATCAAAGTAAACGAATTTGTGTTTGAACATTCGAAAAATATACATTTTTTCCGAAATAGTGATATTTTATTTTTTTCAATGGGTCAATTTCTCGACAAGTTACAGCCTCCAATATATATATTCATTAAGAAAATCATCAAGCAGTTAAATTAAAATGATTTGAGATGTACTTTTTTTGAATTAAAGTTACTACAACTTAATAAATCATGAAGTGTACATACTTTTTAACAGTTCTCAATGAAGAAAGAATTTTTTTGAAGGGTTTTTATTTTTTTCTATATTTTTTATTGCGACGATGAGTTCGGGCGTGATAATATATATAAAAGTATATTTTTCCCATCCATCCTTTGCTTGTTTTGTTTAAAACAAAAAAACATCAGAAAGCTACAATTTCCATCTTTTAAATGAACCAACACTCATATAGATTGAACAAATTCTGACTTAGTGACATGTAATTCAATGCGCCGATGTCATAGTCATGCGTATTCAAGCGCGCGCGCGCATGTATTTCACTTCGAGTTATAACGTTACACTTGACTATTTTTTTTCGGGAAAACCGTGGCTTTAGCGAAAAATTTTGTTAGTACATTTTTTGATCATAAATACGTGATCTACGTGATTTTTTGTTTTTTCCTAGCTTGACTTAATTTCAAAATTTTGAAAAAATGGATGAAAAACATTTTTTTTTCACTTTTTTTTGTTCTGCATCCGAGCGAAATGTAATCTTTTCAGGATATTATTCTACACACTTTCACGAACTCATTAAAAAAATGTTTACACAGTTTGCAACTTTTTTGGGTAAATACCTTCATCGACTTGGCTAATTTTTGAGCGTGCCTTTCTATTACTCGTGAATGAAATCACAAAATGTGTGACTGTGGGAGAAACTTGTTTAAACAAAAGTTTTGGAAAATTTTACAACCTACAATATTGATAGTGTAAAGTCGCTTTATTGTTGTATAGAGGAGAGTAAACGAACTTTTATTCGACTCTTTGCATCCCTATAAGAGTTTATTAAGATACTTTATAGAAGCTGTAAGAATGTTAACAAAGGAGTGCTGAATAGTTGTATAATTATTATTTTTGCGTTTTCTTAACGATAAAACGGCTTCATATGCTTACGCCTATTTTGGTTATATAGTGGTTGTAAAGGCACTGAGAGAACGTTCTCAGACCTTAATTATAAAGCTTTTATTCTTATACAATGGCGATATAGATGACCTTATAGCTATTATAAAATAATTATTGTTATTTGGGTGAACCGTCTGGGGAAATACGACGATCTCGTTCCCACCATCTAGGGGCTTGTATATCAAGCAGTCGGTCCCTTGTCTATTAAATATTAGGCAAGTAACAGATCCCTACTCTTCTCACGAGAAGAGGCAAAATTTCCAAGTTGGGGATAGCTTGTCTCCTGGAGCCGATGATAGGCCTTGGTAACGGAAATAGGCTCACGTTAAATAAATAAAAAATTAATTTTAAAAATATATCAATATTTCCAATGTAGATATTCTCTCCAATGCGGAACTTTCACTCTCTGTATCTCAAACAAATATTCACTATATTGCTTATTTTTACTTACAGAATTTGCTGTTTAGTTTGATAGAATATTTCTGAAACTCTCTGTGTGGTGTTTGATATATATCACCGTAATACAATGTCAAAAAGAATTTTTACGATTCCTTCTTTATATTACCCTTATTGCCCCCAACGCGCCACGCCCGCTTGACTATGAATAAAAAGAGTCAAATAATGATAAAGGACTCTGCGCAATAATTATATTTTCAGGACTATGAGAGTCAGCCTTTTAAAACCCCATAATGAACTGTAGTATGTTGCTCGGAATCCATCTCTGTTGATAGAGTCGGCCGGGATTATGAGACGCTCCGTTGCATCTTATCCTGAATCACGCGAATGGAACTTTGCTGACTCGTTAGCTTTGTGCGGAGAAAACGCAGACTTGAAGATGCCCTTCATCTCAGTCAATACAGAGAGCACCCTCCTGTCGGAGTGTCTCCAAATAACTTCAATTGGATGAAAATTTTAAGTTCGAAAAACTGCGACGAAATGGCATAATACAAAGGGCGAATCTGCATAGTTGGATCCGATAATTTAATAATTTTTTGACAGGATCAATCGATTCGAATCAATTTGTTCTCGGAGAGACGCTGAATTTGAGTATTTACATTTTTCGTTTCATTGTTAATAGAAAATTCTGTAAGCTATGTAGTACAGTCAAATAGTCATTTAGCCCATGAATAATAACTATAAAGAATTCTTCATTTGTATAATGTGGTAGGGGTTGCCACGATCATGAATTAATGTTTTCCACAAAAATATCGTTTCCACTATGGCTGCCATGTTGAAGAAATTACGGTCTTCTTTCCTATTAGTTCTTCCCTAAAATTGCAGAAAATGGAAAAAGCTACAACTTATGTTTAAACAATTTTCTTCAATTGATGATATTCTATGATTTACAGCCGCCAGAATGGTGAAAATGTGTGCATCACTGCAGGTTTTTGCAATCATCTCTGCCCCGTTGCGCCTACGCAGTAGTTAGTTATTATCAATATTTTACAGCCCAGTGAAACATTAGTTATGAAGTAATTTTATGTTGTTATGTTTTTGGCTGAATAATTTAAAGAGCTTTTTCATTCAATTAAGGGGCAGATTAAGATTTATGAAAACAATTTTCTTCAAAATATTTACTCCTACATAATTAAAACTGTTATTAATTTCTATGAATTAATTATTTAAAACATAATACGAAATTAAAAAGACGTGAAATAGTTTAATATGTACTAATAGAATATTAATTTTCTTATTTGAATTATTTTCAAGATGGATGCCACATCTAAAACCTTATATCTTTGAGAAATATGGTGGCTGAAATAGGATAACCTTTGTGTTCGTTAAACAGCTTTTATAGAACTATTTGTTTTATAACAGCTGTTACAAAGCTTATTCAGTTGGGAAGTGTCTCAGAATATAATTGGGTTTTATTGACGGTAATTAAACTTATTCCAACTTTCTGTAATAGAAATACTGTTACAGGTTATTTTATAGAGTTATATAACTCGTTATACAGCTATTATATACCGACAAAATCTTCATGCAATGTAAAGCTACTACGGATTATACTACAGAGCAATTTAACTCGTTATATGGCTATTATATAACTACATGTTCTCTTTTGTTCTATAAAGATAGCCGCAGGTTTTGCTATAAAACAATTTGGCTTGGTATGCAGTTACTATAGAACCACAAACACTTTTAATTTATAGAAATAGATCGCGGTTTTCTTTAGAGAATGCAGTGGATAGAAAAAAAAATGTTAGTTTCTTTTTTCGGTTAGCGCGCGCGCCGTTCGGAAGTTTCGTCTGCCAGCGTAATTGGGGTATGTGACGTACATATACTACCTACCTATGCGGACAGATATCGATAATCATTCGATTTAAAAATAAATGCCCCCCTCCCTATCCCCCCACCATACCAAAAAGTTCCAGAGAGAAAAAAATTTTGTATTTATATGGTCTCTTCGATTACCGACTGGCAGACGGTAACCACTCGTCGTCGAATTTGCACGCTATTTCCTATACTATACTGATATAGTAACAAAACCGCTGCCCAAGGAATCACTACTTCCAAATCCAGATTTTCTATCCAAGTTTCTCACAATGAAAAAATTTTGTATGTGGAAATAATTGCTTATGGAACTTTAATAATATAATATTTGAAATCGTCTACCCCAAAAACCCATAAAACGATATCCCACATCTGTAGTGGGGTGGGGGTGGTGATAGGGGGTGGTAGTGGGGGTGGATGAAGTAAAAAAATATTTTGAGATTTTTGGTTCTTCTACACATACTAAATCACAATTTTCTTTCATCCCTTTAAATAATGAGGTGGGAGTGGTAATGGGTGTGGCTAATGCCAAAAAAGTTTTTGAGACCTTAGCTTCCCTTGTATATACTAAATGTCAATTTTATGGACCCTCACCTGCTTGATTTACCTATTTACCCCTCATTTACCCCAATTTACCCTCGACGGAATAAGATGAAAATATAATCTAGTTCCAGATCCCCTTAAAGTACATATGTGTACCAAATTTCAAGTCAATATCTTCAACGGTTCCAGAGTAATCGTGCGCACAAAAAAACTTACAAATCTCAACGTTTCATGACACTCTAAGTCTATTTGAACAATACAAATTTTCAAAAATTTTTTTGTCGTTACTATACTTCCACTGAATGTGGAAGTAATTGACTGCAATTACATCAAATTCTTAGTAAAGGGGTATTAATTTCTTACCATTTTGTATACTTTAATCAATAATTAGATGTGCCTTAGTTTCCTGGGATTTTTCACCTAGTGTGTTGAGAGTTTTTAAATTACAGAAGAGAGCTATGCTCTTAATAGCTGTGATAACTAGGTGAGCCAGTTGTTATTGAGACTGAGGAATACTTATTAACTTGATAGAAATTCATATAATTATATAATAGATAATTATCAAAATTTAAAAAAGTCGCATTATTTTGTAGAGCTACTACATAGTCCAGGTATTAACTCTGCAGATAATGGTGTCAACGAGAGTCTGAAATACATCCTTGCCTGACGCCTTCCAGGATTTGGAGGCCACAAGTTTAATTCACTAGACACCAATTATGGAATAAATCTGATTTGATTTGTCTTGAAATATTAATTCACAGTTCTGCAACTAATGCAATTATTATACTCTTCGCAAAAACGAAGAGTATATTGTATTTGATCGGCACATTTCTAAATCAGTAAATATCGCTCGTAGAGAAAAAAAAAATATATCGTTATGTTAGTGAACGAATTCTGAACAACTTTCAAAATGTCCGTCCGTCCGTCCGTCCGTCCGTCCGTCCGTCCGTCCGTCCGTCCGTCCGTCTGTCCGGTCTGTCCGTCTGTCCGTCCGTCACGTTTCTTGTAAGCACGATAACTCAAGAAAGAAAAATCCGATTGTATTGAAATTTGGAGAGTAACTTAGTGTTAGCTAGAGGAAGAACCCTATTTTTTAACAAAATAGATTGGTAAATGAAAAAGTTATTAGTAATTTAAAATTTAAAAAAATATTTTTTTACATATTTTTATGGTTTATAATAAATATAAACCTTGCGAAATGTTATTTCCTATCACTATTTTTTTTTTAATACATTTTACTAATGTGTGTTTCCTAATAATCACAATAAATTTTCTAATGGTATATATTACACTCATTAACAATTTTAGCAATAAGAAATGGTGGTGTAGCGGCAAGAGTTTCGTCTCGCAATCCAAGGGTCCCGGGTTCGATCCCTCACATCGCGATTTTTTTTTCATATATATTTTTTTCTCACAACAAAGTTGGTATCACAAAATTTAGAATGTCCAAAAACTAACATTATTTACAAGAAAAATGCGAAGAGTATAATGCTTCCACTAGTTTTATTTAATACAACCACTTCTTTTAAGGCATTCTAATTTAGAGAATATTCTATCCTATCGAATGTCCTTTCGAGACTTATGAACTCTAGATATGTTAATACTCGATAATTATCCTGGCAGTGGTAATGTGGGCGGCATAGGAATTACTGGATATAAAGTCTGCTTGTTTCGTCGGAAAAGTTAGTTTCAATGTTTCAATGTAACAGCCATTATTTCCAGTATATATTCTTTACTGATCTATATTTAGCATTTCGCCATTCTAAGCAAAGAATACTCGTAGGTCTTATTAAAATCAAACATAATGAGGGGACTTATTTTAATCAACTTCGTTCCAACTTTATTAGAAAACTGTTATGAACAGGGTTTTATTTTACTTTCATAATATAAATAATTTACTCTTCTCTCAGCGAAAAGTGTAGGCAGCATACTCAAATGTACGATGTTTTACGATATTAGTAATTTTTTATTTTTCACTTCATTACTAAAGCTGCATTGCCTCATAGCAACAGTATGAAACATGTTACGAAGTAGGTACTGGTGATTTTATTTTATATACAGTCTGTTCTAGAAAAAGCGTAATAATACATACAGCACGCATATGAGCCAAATTAAGAGCTTAAGCAGTCATTAGCATAGATGAAAGGAGAAACACTTTGAGACTCGCAATCGTGGGACAAGGTAAAATAGTGGGTATGGGGATATGTGATACTACCCCTGCCTCTCCTCCCTTATGCCCCTAGTGCGCTGCCGAGGAACTCCTTAACCTAAATCTACTGATAAAATATAAAATCTCTATACAGACCTGTCCCAAAAAATAATAACGAAATTGACTATATGTCGAGTAATTCAAAACACTTTCTAGAAGACAACGTTTTTTATGAAAACTTTGTTAAATTTCTCTAAGAGTAGACTTTGCAGAGCATCAAACTTTATCTTTATCTTTATCCATTGAATAATGAGCCCTTGAGATTCATATTTCAATGATTCATTGAGCTGTCCATGACCGAACACTAACTTGGTTAGGTGCAGTCCAATTTTATTCAGAATCTGATGAGATTTGTTAGTCGTGAAGACTAAAACTGAAGACTGCCTTCAATGAAGAACGAAGAATCATGGAGGGGATAAATCTATTCTTAGAATGAATGGTGGATAACATTGGAACTATCTAGTGAGAATTTTCAAGTTTTTTTACAATTTGGCTATAATAAGGTGTTCTCTTTCCTTAAAAACACAACTTGTTTGAACAGACGCATGGATTGGTTCAATGAGTAGAGAGCTAGTTAAAATAGTGAGTATACCTATAGATACGAGGGGAGTTCCAGGAAAATCGAAGGAACCTGTTGTTGCATCTGTTTCTAAGTTTATAGATGCAAAAAGTGAAAAGGCTATCTGGTAAATATGCTACCAATTTGTGAAAAAATAATGGAAACGTTTATGAAAGAGGAAATTGTGGATCAAGGAAAAATTTTTTGCGAATTGAGACAATTGACCGTAAAAGACCAATTTTGAAGTTGATTAATTATGAATTTTCTGGGAAAGCAAGAAACAGGTATTGCTGTTATTTAAAAGATCTTTACTAACAGACTTTGATTGGTGATGTGGCCTCGAATAAGAAAGAAGTTTTATTTGGTACACCTCAAGGACATGTTTTAGGTCCTCTGCTAATTACATTGTGTATCAATGATGTAATATGTTAATTAAACAACGATACAATACTAAATATATTTGCTGACGTTACAGTAATATTTATGCTGAAGCAACTGTAATTAAAATTCAGGCAGAAATAGAAGAATTAGAATTATGGCTTTTGTCTTATAATTTGTCAATTCGAAACTATGTGGAGATTGGCTGAAATGTGTATCTGAATGCATTTAGAATTAATTATCAACAAATATTTAAATTTTAATAAATATGCAGCTTACATTACTGATAAAGTAAATAAGATAGTTTACTATTTTAACAAAATTAGTAACATTCGTTAGCAAATATTATACAGTGTGTCCCACATTTCACGGTAACACCTTCATAGCTCAGTTATTAGTCATCTAATTTCAATCAAATTTAGACCGGTACCAAAGACCTTTTATTATATCTTTTTGGAGTAAAATAGAATTATTCAGTCATTGTCGTGCATTTTTATTAAGAAAGAAAGGGTCGATTTTTCGAGAAATCATATTAGGCATTTTTTTGTTGAAAAACTAATGCAATATTATTGATCAGCATGCTGTAGAACCAGAACCTCTATATCCAGAATTTAACAACATTTTGATTTTTGGTTTTTGAATTACTGTCCCCTTAAAATTACCTATTTTAAACATTAAATAATCAATAAATTGGTAACGAATTTTTTTTTCGAAAAAAAAGTCATTCTTCATTTTCTCTTTAAATTCACTTTTACTACTATCCCATATCATCGAAACTTTCGAAGGCCAAGAATTTTCATTGAAAAATTTTGGGTCATCATACCTGTAAATTATTCGCGCATTAAGGATTCCGAATTTGAAAGTATCGATGATATGAGGTGGTAGAAAAAATGAATTTAAAGAGAAAATAAAGAGTGACTTTCTTGCGAAAAAAGATTCGTTACCAATTTATTGATTATTTAATGTTTAAAATAGGCAATTTTAAGTGGACCGTAATTCGAAAACCAAAAATCAAAATGTTGTTAAATTCTGCAGCATGCTGATCAATAATATTGCATTAATTTTTCAATAAAAAAATGCCTAATATGATTTCTCGAAACCTCGACCCTTTTTTTCTTAATAAAAATGCACGCCAATGAAATTTTGTTTTACTTAAAAAAGGTATAATAAAGGTCTTTGATACCCATCCAAACTTGGTTAAAATTGGGTGACTAATAACTGAGCTACACAGGTGTTACCGTGAAAAGTGGGACACACTGTAGGTATATCAAAGTGGCTCCAAAATTGAACCCTGTAGAACTCCTTGTTTAATATCACAAATATTACTTTCAACTCCATCGGTAATTTTTACAATTTGTGTCTTGTTGTCTAAATAGGAGGAAAATATTTGTAAAGCAGTTCCTCGAAAGTGCTAGTTTGGCCTAAGCAATTAAAACAGACCAACATTAGAGATTGACAAATGTAAATTAAATATTTATCCAATTACATTGTCTGCATTCAATTTTCTTAATACATTTTCATTCATTCATTTTATTAACAAATACCACTCGACGCTCGATTTTTTTACACTATATGCTTTATTATACTCTTCGCAAATACGAAAACAACATTTGAACGGCACATTTCCAAAACCGTAAATATCGTTCGCAGACAAAAAATTTTCATATTGTGTTAGTGAACGAATTCTGAACAACTTTAAAAATGTCCGTCTATCCGTCCGTCACGTTTCTTGTAAGCACGATAACTCAAGAAAGAAAAATCCGATTACACTGAAATTTGGACAGTGGTTAGCTAGAGGAAGAACCATATTTTATCGATTTTAACAAAATCGATCGGTAAATAAAAATGTTATTAATGATTTAAATTTGAAAAAAAAACTTTTTTGATTTTTATGTTTTTGTAATTGAATAGAAATCTGGTGAAATGATATTTCATTTTAATATCTAAATATTTATATTTTTAACAAGGATACATTTCATAATGTAATATACAACCATGAAAATATGATTTTGGCTTGTGTCATATAATGTAAACATTTACGTTGTAAGGTGGTGGTGTAGTTCTTACGCTATTGACTCAGAATTCACGGCGTATTACGACAAGTGGAAGACTCGGATCAACGCCGAGAAGTCAGAGTCGATTCTCTTCACGCGCCGCCTCACAGAAAACCGGATTCTAATGCCACTTTCGATCGGGGGTAGAGAAATTCCAATTTAGCGGTGCGTGAAGTATTTGGGGGTGAACCTAGACAAAAAATTTATGTTTAATACACACATTAATGAGACGATACGCAAGGTCTACTCCATCTCCAGGAGTCTGTATCCGCCCCCTGTAGGGGGTAGCGGACTCAACAGGACTAATATAAAGTTGTTGTACACCATGGTAATCAGGCCGGCCATCACATACGCGGCGCCGGTGTGGTGTAGCATTCCGGCCACGACAATGCGGAAGTTGAGAGTTTTGGAACACAAATTTATGCGCCTCATTTCAGACTCTGGTAGGTACACCTCCCTCAGAGATCTCTATGCACGTTGCCACGACATAACCCTACCTAGCGGACTACGTCCAAGAAACATCGCAAAAATTCTATCAGTTCAAACTGGTAGTGGACGGTAGTCCACTAACCCGCAACATTACCCGAATCAGACAGCATAACGCAATACTTTTCGATATAAGACACACCCTACCATACCAGGCGTTGCCTATCTTCCGGAAACCTCCCTAGCCACACCTTCCCTCTACCATAACCTATCTCTACCTTACCCTTTATCTTTCACCAACTTTATATCTTTACCTATTTCCTCTCTTTTTTATGTTTGTACGATTTTGTTCCTTTATCCTTTTTGTTCTTTTCGTCCTCTTTTTATCTTTCCAAATCCCTTCTAGGCCGATAACATCCTATAAATCTAAACTTTTTAAATCATATAACTTTTAACCTACTTTACCTTCCTCGACGGCGGTCAGACCACGAGGTCGTCATTTGTTCGAACGGGTTTTTTCGTTTAACTCTGTTTTCCCGTATCAACAATCAAAATTTTCCAAAAGTGCGTTTGCCTAGTAAGTTTTTAGTTATTTATAGTGTATTTTAATTAGTTCTAGGTCCATGTGGGCACATGTTTTTAATTTTTAATTAGTTCTTAAGTTTGCCTGCGGCAGACAGGAGTTTCTAGCAACAATTTAATTACCGTTAAGCCGAACCGGACCCATCCCGTCCAGCCCCACATTTACCACGATGCTGCACGCCGTGATTGTCGGGCTGGCTCCGGACCGGGATCCGGCTAGGCGCATTCTTGTACCGTTAAATACCAAATAAATTCGTTTTGTTGTTGTTGTTGATTCGGAATCAAGGGTCCCGGGTTCGAAACCCAAATGGGGTATCGTAGTTTTATTTTTTATTTTTACTTTATTTTAAACTGAGTATTTTACCAACCAAGTTCGTACTATAAAATTAAAAATGTCTAAAACTAACATTATTTACAAAAAAACTGTTAAGAGTATCCTATAGAATGTATAACAATTATATAAAAAGTTCAGTGAACAGGCGAAGAGTACGTTTTTAGCTTGTTTTTAACTTAAACTTGGTGGTTTGTTAACTTGACTCTACGAATATTTAGATTTTTCGTGGCTGGAAGGGCGCAGCTCAAAGCCAACTAATTAAAACAAAACAAAATGGAAAAAATATTTCGGCGATAAAATTACTCTTGATTTTGTTGCCAAATGCCTTCCCGTCAAATTACATTAAAAACTTCCAAGTTCTCGTAAAAATTGAAATATATCCTGCCAAAATGGTATTATATTCAAAAACTTGATACAAAAATAGAAAAAGTCGGCCAAACAAAAAGTATGATTTATTTATCTACCTGATAATAATTTGCATGAATAATTCTTAATCTGTTCTTCTGATTCAGTTACAACATACGGAATATAAACTATTATATCGTATTAATATAAAGCAGTTTTGTTCTTAAATAAAACAAAAAATACTTCTTCCACTTTAACGTCCACCAAGTTCGAGATTTATCTGTAGGAATGTGCAAAGTTCCGGCACCGTTCCTGCTGATACTGCCTTGTTATTGGCATTATGTCTGGAAGATGGAAAAAATATTGTCGGCTGAAGTAAACAACAACGTTTATCGCTTAGAGATTATTTATTAAACACATAGATTCAAGATAAGAGATACAAGATGGCCCAACGGAAATTTGTCATGTTTAAATTGTAATGGCCCTTTTATTCTGAAGTATATCTGAATAACAGAAACAAACAAACATAGGAAGAGACGCCGCATTTAAATCCTATATGAGTCTTAATTTATTTAAAGCTATACTTTCCACACAAAAACTGAAATACTGTATTATCTGCGCAATAATATTTTAAACATTGTAATTTTAGTACAAATCGTTTTTTGTAAGTTTTGCTTTCAGCATATAAATGAATACGTAACATAAGAAGAAAACAGTAAAGTGTTTATTCCTTTGAAGTTAAATAACATAATTTTGTATTATTTTGATGTACGTTCTTATATTAACAACAAAAAAAGTCAATGAAAATTAATACATTACACCTGAACTGATTCAAGTCAGAAGTTAGGTAACTTTACATAGCGATATATCTAAAATAAATAATAATTTTAAAAGCCATAGTACATACCTAAATAACTTATATTGTTACAAATTAGAAATTGCTAAACAAGCGCATCATGATCTTGAAGTTTATAAATTAGTTAACAAAACCAAAACTATGTAGAATATAATAAAAACGATACAAGGAACAAAAATCAAAAAGCTCGTGAGAAAACTACGCTCAACTAATTTCTTGTTGTTTAACGCTTTAATAATTTTGTGATGAAAATCACATAACGCAGTCTCTGTGCTTTTTTTATAGTGAAACTGTGTTAAGGGACATCAGACACTAAACGAAGAAGAAAAACGAAAAATTATTCTTTAAATAAATAGTGCTTCTACACGTTATTTGGTTGCTGTACTTAGGTGCTTTGATTGATTGATTTACCAGCGTGCGGTAGGCATTGCTGCCACTCCCAGGTTATAAAGCTGGACCTGCTACGTCCACGCTGGATTGGACTAAGGTCATGCTTGTTGCCAGCAGCGAGTGCCACATGGCGCATGGTAAAGGAATGTGGGATGGGAGGTGTAGGTATTTGTGAGATGCGTTATATTGTGTCGTGAGGGAGGATTTAAGCTCCCTTTTTTGTGTTTTTGGTACTGGACTTCTGCCTCTTCTGAATCTTCTTGTGAAATATGTATTGTTTCGTGATATTGAGTGTTTTGTATTTCTGCTTCTTCATCTTCCGATTCCTCCGTCTTTGATTTTGGTAGAGCATCTATCAGCCTTGCTCCGGTGATGAGTTCTGAGGGTTGCTCTTTTGTCTTTTTTGCTCCATAGTGCATTAATTCGTTGTTTATTTTGCCTGTTTCATATGCAGCATTTCTTCTTGCACTACCGTATTTTCTAGCAATTATTCTTTGGAGTTCCTTGGATGGTGGCTTATTAAAGGGCATTCTTGTATTAATTCGATTTGTTCATTTTTTGCGCTCTCTTCTTCCTCCAGATTATCTCCACTGTTGCAGAGGTATGCCTCTTCTCGTGTATGTGTTATCATTTCTTTTATATCCCCCCCCCCCCCGCTTTAACGCCCCTAACTCGTTCCCCCATTTCTGTGCCTACCAGGATGTGTTCTTTCATTCCTACGTTATGTATTTCATCCATCATTCTTGTGTAGAGATACCATTTCCTGGGAAATCTGTGCATTTCCATTGAACTGCAAGAGATTCAGCCCCCGGCGTATTATACCAATAGTACTCCACTGATCAGTTTGTTCATTTATTACCCAAGTCACCGCTTGTTTATCTAGGGAGCCCCGTTTATCTTAAGGAATAACATGACCATACTTCAACAATCTATTCACCTATGAATCAGCCTCTCAGCAGTTTATTACAGCATTTATAACGCAAAGAATATGCAACACCACAAAACACACTTTTTTTAATACAAATACAGATTATGTAGGTACGAAATTAATCACTACACGCAGAATCGCTTATCGCACGTCCTAAAATGTGTATTATTCCTCAAACCTATCACTCACTTGAAACCTTAAAATTATATCTTTTACTCTTTGTACCAAATTTTTATTATTTTTAAATTGATTTAATTTGGCGCGGTATACTGTTACCCTAATGGTACTCCTCTGGTTGAGTCATATGTATTTTTACTGGAAGAGAATTGTTTGTAAATTCGTTTGAATATTTTTAATAATTATGAAAAACTTCACTTGAAAATTTAACTAAGGAATTTATATTATGACCATACTTTAAGAATTATGCATTCATTACTGATACGGGTTTAATTTATATCAAATTCGTTTGAATATTTCTAATAATTATGAAAAGAGAATTGAAGGTTTACATAAGAAATTTATATGACCATAGTTTACTAAAATACATTATTGATTATTTCGGGCATAGCTTAAATTCAACTCGTTTGAATATTTTTATGATAATTAAGAAATAATTTAGTTAAAGGTTTAGGCCAGATTTTAATAATAATTTATTGCCCTCCCATAAATTTGTCGACAGATGTTGACTTTTCAAGGGTCTGATGGACCTAAGCACTTATCGGTGGTTTATTTGTTTCCTAGAAAGCTATCTATCTGTACTAGTGTTTCAATATAACATTTATAACGCAAACGAATATGCAATACCACAGAACATTCTCTATACAGAAACACAAAATACAAATAATACGTTCAAAATTTTCAACAACACTTATCTGTAATATATATGTTCTTTTCCTTTCCCTTTTTGGTTTGGTTTATAACATTACACTAAGTTCTGGATCACGTGCGTAATTAATCACTAAATATATTCTCACAACACCGCAAAATGCAGACAAATGCATATGTATTACATATGTATTACTTTTCAAACATCTGCCACTCACTACACTTGGCAATTTAAAATTATCTTTTACATTTTATATTTAGCTTAAGTAATGGCACATAATAGAGAGGCTGATAAAAAACATCTACCCTCAACCACGTCTGGCTTGAGACTCCCCCGGTTGCTGTACTTAGGTGCTTTAATGAAAATTTTTCAAACAAATGGATTGGACGGAATAGCTTTATTTTTTCTTCCTTATTTAGTGACATCAACATCAGATACTAAATGAGGAAGAAAAAAGAAAAGCTATTCCGTCTAATCCATTTCTGTGAAAAATGTACAATAAGGCACCTACCTACGTACAGCAACCGAATGTATAGAAGTACTATTTATTAAAAGAATAACTTTTCTTTTTTCTTCCCATTTAGTATTTGATGTTCTCAAAGATGAATGACTACTTTCACACACGCATAGCACACGCTGTATAAGAAAATATGTTTATTTAGTTTGTACTAAAACTTCCTTATTAACACCTAGCCTGAAAATTTTTTAATCAATATTCCAAGAAGAAATAATATTTGTATACAATTCACGGCGCAACATTTTGAAGCAATGGAAGTGGAGGCGTCTTAATCTCAGAAGAGAATATCTTAGCGCAAAATTTGTCTTAAAAGTTTGTTGTTTTAAAAGTATGGCGAACATATGCAATAATATATCAGATTTTTGTATACAAGATCTCACTAATCTCTTCTGGCGAGAAAAAGCGAGCCCTCCGCTCGCGGTGGCTTTCTCTGATACAGCTACTTTCGATGAATTAATATACAACCAGTGCTCCACAGAACTCTTCAATTACACTCTTGATGTCAATCAATATTCACCTAAAATAGAATTGCCCAATTTCACAGCTTTACCTTCCCTTAATAAAAACATATATCACTATATACTTGATGTTTACAAAGAAAACCTCTCAGTTTTCACTGATGGCTCTAAAAGCGATTTAAGCACCGGATGTGCCTTTTATATCCCTGACCTTGAAATAGAACATAAATTTGCCTTACAAACCTCCATTTTTACAGCCGAAGCTGTATCTATTCAGGAATTTTTGAGCTTTGCCGATTCACTTAACTTTTTGAATATAACTATTTATTCTGATTCTCAGAGTATCTTGAGTAGTACTATAGTGTCTGTAGTAGTAACTACAAAGAACAATCGTCATCTGTGATTGTGAATATTGTTGCAAAACTGGCCTCTTTGTCACAACGAGAGATTTATGTTAATCTTGTCTGGATTAAAGCACATTGTGATCTGTATAAAAATGAAATGGTCGACAAAATGGCTAAGGAAGCCACGATAAGTGGCATTCCCCTTTCAGTTAAAATACCTGTGACTGATTTATTTACCATATATAAGAAAAAGCTTTTTAAGAAATGGCAATATCAATACGATTAAAAGTACACGGAGCGAAGTACAAATTATTATCAATTAAACCCCCTGATTGCTGAGTCTAGATGGTATGACGGATTCCCTGTTTCAAGAACTTTTTATTCTACTATTACACATTTGCAGGTAAGGCAACATTAATCATATTTTCTTTGGTTGCTCTACACACCCCGGTTTTCAGCTACCTTAACTACGTTCTTTCAAGCAAAAATTTAAATGTATTCCGATTTATTTATAATTTTTTATCTCAATGTGGTACAGTTGTATGTGTAACTTTAAGTCGCCCTGATGGACCTCTGGGCGTGAAATGTGTCTATCCTTTTTACTTCCTTCTCTTTTCTCCATCTGTGTAGCTGGCTGACGTCCTGGCTGGCATCCAAAGCCAAAAATTGGAGAAAAAAAAACGCACAACATTTAGCACATGAGTTAATAACAATCCTTTACATGATTCTACACTTAAGACATGTATAATGCATCTTAAAATTCGTTTTAAATGATAAAAACATGTGAGGATACGGTGGAAATACTCTATATTCTAACTCTGCAAGGTAAATATTTATTCATTGTTATTGTGCCATAATTGAAGTGAAATTATTGTGGAACCTTCCAGAATTGACCTAGGCCGAAGCCAAAATAAAAATTCGACTCATTTAAGGGCATTTTCAAGAGTCTGAGAGACTTCAGAGCCACAAACTAGCTCAAAAGGATCATTATGAATTCGATAAGGCACAACCGGTTAAAAATTCGAAGAAACATCGAATTTTTACCTAGGAAAATATATTTTGGTCCAGGATATGAGAGTGAAAGTATATGGTAGTCATGGAAAAATGAATCACATACTCTTTAAAAAGCACGCCAAAAAAGTACTTTGAAAATATTCAAAATATTTTCAACTTGAATTCCTCCGCCGAAGACATTGACCATGAAGGTACAGTCATTATATACCCACTTCTAAAGACTGACAATAAAATTTTAACAAGGCAATGTATCAAAAAGGCGAAACCGATGAATTTGGAAAAAGCGGCACAGCGGCTATAGGAAAAAATTGGCAAAACGGACAAGGCCGGTTTCTGGCATAAAACAAGTTTGGATTCACCCAGCGACCTGTAATTTGGTCGAGTGCGTTGGGTGGTCGATACAAAGCGATGGTAGGAAAGCCAACGGCAGGGCTTTCCAAATAATAAAGTTGTAGAGAAAACTGCCTTGTGCACAAAGGACTCAAAAGTCCATTTTGCCCAAAAGTCGTTCGAAGGTGACTAGCTGTCACTTTTCCTATATTAGTCTATGTAATAAAGGCAACAATAGTGTAAATATTTCGTGCAAAGACGAGATTACATTTCTCCCCCGTTTTTGAGGATGCTGAACGTGATGGAAGTGGTGGGAAAAGTTTTTGACCGCCGCAACCCCCTGAAACGGCAAAAAACCACCCCTTTTATGGGGATCCCTTTATGTTTTCGTATATAAACGGGTTTGGGGAGTGATTTATCGATGGGTTATATATATTTGAAATAACATGGAAGGGGGTTATGGAGTAAGTGGAATCCAGACAGCAGGATTAAACCGTCCCGAGGGGTGAATTTTTTTTTTTCAAATGATTCGGTTCAAATGCTTATCTCCCGATTTCGGTGTCGCCGATCACGGGAAAAATATTCATTTTTAGTTCCAACCTCTCCTCATACCTCAAACGGGCAGACACCACCCCTCACTCACCAGAAAGCATGCTATCCAGGATTTACAGGTTTTACGGCACATGATCGCTACGCCTGTGCATATCCCTTCATGTTTCACGGGGGAGAAGATGGTATCGACTTCGGGGGATGTATCAACCCTTCCAATGGGTGTAAAATTCATTAATTATATTTTGATCGTGATCAGCGCCTGTGACAATGGGGAAGGGCGTATTGACGATCCAAAGTGTAATTAATGAATTTTACACCTCTTGGAAGGGTTGAAGTAGCCCCCGACGTCGCTACCACCTTCTTTTCCGTGAAAAATGAAGGGATATGTACAGGAATAACGATCATGTTTCGGGGTGATTTCTGCCCGTTTGAGAGAGGAGGAGGGGTTGGAGATAAAAGTTAATATTTTTCCCGATCCCGAAAACGGGGGATAAGCGTTTGAACCGAATCGTTTGGAACAAAAATATTTTGCACCCCTCGGGAAATTTAATCAACCCCCTAGGCCTGTTCTCTGAATTCCACTTACTCTATAACCCCCTTCCATGTTATTTCAAGTATAACCCATTAATAAATCACTCCCCATACCCGTTTATATATGAAAACAAAGGTATCTATAGCCAAGTAAGGCTATTAAATAAGATATAAATCAACTTTTAAAGATTTTAATTTCGATTTTCGAAATGCAAATTTTTATAATAAATAAATTGTTTTTCTTAAATATCCATAGTGATGGAACATATACTCATATGTATGTAGGCTAGCACCCTACGATATCCCCATAAAAGAGGTGGTTTTTTGGCCGTTTCAGGGCGGTCAAAAACTTCCATTTCCATCGTGTTCAGTACCCTCGATAACGGAGGGGAAAGGTAATCTCGTCTTTGCACGAAATATTTACAAAAAACTCGTCAAATAATGCTTCATTACATTGAACCTGCATGGGGACAAGTACGTCGTAAGACTGGCTGAAAGTTATTAAGCTCAGGTATTAATCGAACTCCGTCCGTGAATGATAAAATCACGATCTGGGACCTTTAACCTATTCATAAGCGAACTAAAATTTTTTAAGTAAAATATTTTTATATTATTTTCAGTCAGCCATAATACCAAAATACAAAATTTTTAAATTCTTTTTAAAAGGCTTGTATTAAATTCTGGGAAGGTTAAGTGAATCTTTTCTGCCAAATCGATTGTTAGCGCACGCTCCCATTTGTATGGTTAAAAATTAATTTGCCTTAATTGGGGAGGCGTGATTCTTTCAAATTATATCATTTTGCAGGAAATCACTATATTATTTTATACTTATTAAATAAATGTCATTCTTTGAACTAATTGCATTTTATTGATGTAAGGACTTGTTGCTAATCTTAATCGGTGGAGTTTACGTTTGGAAGACTTAAACAACTGAGTTAATCGGGATCTCATGATTCTCTAAGTTTGATACTCAGTGTTTTGGTCGCTCCACGGGAGCTTGATAGGGATTTTTTTATGCGATTTCTCCAGAAATCTTTAAGTGCAGGGACCTATTAGTAGGTAAATACATACAGATTATCAAATTCCAATCCCGTCGGAGAGAAATCTTCGATGGGGATTTTTTTATGCAAAAATAGCAGAAACCAAAAGACGTCAGACCACTTATTACTGTGTAAACAGATCAAAATCACGTCAAATTCCAATCCCGTTGGAGAGAAATCTTCGATAGGGATTTTTTTTATGAAAAGATCGCAATAATCCAAAGACGTAAAAACCCTTATTGTCAATGAATAATTGAAATCACGTCCTGAGAGAGCGTCATTAATGATGTGAAGTAGTGCAGCCTTGATCTATTACTCGCCTACCGAAGTATATCTTATCTCGAACCCGCTTGGGAGTGGAAGAATGGGGCAGAATGCGGCTGGCGCCCTTCTAAATATAAATTGGTGTCGTGTCACCTAGACGCTTGGTAGTGTGTTCTACAATATATATATGAACAAGTAACAAGCAGTATTCAATTTTGATATCAAGTTGTCACAGTAAGCCTTTTTCCAGTTTAGACACTGATCGATTGTCATTTCTAAATACTTAATTTGCTCTTCACTTTTCAATGTGAAACTATTTATCTTAATATTTAATTTGGAATATTCTCTTTGTCCGTTATGGCACCTTACAACGGTTGTCTCGTCTTTATTCAGAAAAGTAAATTACTGCCACACTCGTACACACTCTGTCACAGTCAGTCACATTCTGTCACGGACTGTCACAGTCTGTCACTGTCTGGTGCGGTCTGTCATGATCTGTCACAGTCTTGTCACAGTTTATCGCGGTCTGTCACAGTTCAAAGTCTGTCACATTTTGTCACATTCTGTCACAGTCACAGTTTGTCACGGTCTGTCACAGTCTGTCATATTCTGCCGCTGTCAGTATTCATCACATTTAGTTAATATGCTTAGACTATAAATAGAGTTTACCCTATATCTTCACTGATACTTATAAAGAAAACAAAAGCTCGAAATAAAGTTTCAAGGAGCGTAAGATTATTACACGCCCTTGCGTAATTCAAGCAGGCAGGAAGCTGCAGTTCACTCTTATCAACAATACTTTTGTTATTGACATAATATCTCCTAGATATAATGTCAATAACAAGGCAATATCGCGCGAGCGGTGCCGGAACTTTGCGCATTCCGACAAATAAATCTAAAACTGCGAGCTTTCATTATTTGTTGGTGTGCTGAGGGATGGAAGTGGTCTGATGAAAAAGCGAATGTAGAATTCATATCCGGACCGCTACATTATACCTGCAGAGCGCAGCTGGAGGCGTCGTCAAGAAAGATTTTCAATATTGGTCTTTTACATAGTATCCACAAAAAAACGTAAAAAACTGATAAACGGTAAATTTATTTCTGCGCGGTTTTTGTTATAAATAAGATCCAACTTAGGTTTATTAAAAAAAGCAATTTCTCTGAACCGACGTGAATGTGAAATAAATCGCGCATATGAAAATCTAGAAATAAAATAAGGAAAAGGGATCCAAATTGTTACGTGACCTTTGCTATACGTGGCGTGGGTGATTTTCACGAGAGTGTTTTCAGTTTGAGATTACAAGCTATAAATATTGAAAAACATGTTTTGAGTGAAATGAAATTTAGAGTTCGGTACATTAACGTAACATGAGGAAATTGGGCAAATTTGACAGTCCCAGCGGTAAGTCTGCAATTTGGGAGAAATAGAAAAGGAGAATTTAATATTCTGTTCAGACTTTAAACTAACCGTACATATTTTTTCTCAGAAGATAATTAGCTCGATAAAAATAGGAAATACAAAGGAAACTAGTGAAAGTATTATACTAAATTCTATTATTGAATTTGTTATGTAATTGTTAAACATTCTCCGCAGTTTTATAAAAACAAGTAAATTTTTTAGGTATAATTGATACATTCGAGATTTTAATTATCATCTGGTCGATAATGTTTGGCGAAATGCTCATCCGTATATTACGCAATATTTTTGTAATCATACAATCTTATTAAATGTTACAACACTGCGATTGATTAAAAAAAAAACGACATGATACGGTAAAAATTGAGAGAGATTTTATATCTATGTGCATCAGTTGCATTATTTGCTCAGTTGCAAAATTCAGTAAGTGGGGGCAATTTTTCGTGTCAACCATGAGTTATATTCTCAAAAATATAATTTAAAAATTATACTTCTGGATTATTTTCAACCTCGCCTCCTCGTCAAAACATATTCTATTTATCAATATTTCCTGTAATAACCCCGCTCTGTCAAGCCCTCACAAGAGTATTATGAAAAAAATCAGAACAAGAGGTAGTAGTAGTTTTCTTGGGGGAAAAGTACACCACCATAATTTACGTGGTACACTTTAACGTTAGGAGTATGTGACTAGGACTATTTTAAACGATTCAGAAGTTTCATTTCAAGGCGTGTCGTTCTATTAGATTTAGAAGCCATTTAAACCCTTTAGATGAAATGTCAGTTTGCGAAAAATTGAGCAGTGAAACATATATTTTTGAGGTGATATTTCGAATCAACCGATCAAAAAACATAAGAATAGGTCTCTTTCACCTTTGGAAAACAAAGTTATTTTGTTTTGTGTGTGTAATTTTCCCATGTATAACGAAATAAAAACTGTTAAACTCACTACTGCATTATTTCAGCATAACTTAGGTAAGTAGATTAAGCAGCTAATACAAAGTTTAGATCCTGGTTATCCTCATGAATCTACTTCACAATCAATCTTCATAAAAATATATTTCTTTGGATTCAACATTATTAAGCAATTTCCACATCCAGACGAACTATCAAATTCTTTCGCAATATTCAGAAAAGGGACCATGAATAATCAATTTATCTTTGTTACTAATCGAGGGAATTGCTTCTCAATATTTATGAGTTTCGCAAAAGTGCTGTGAAATATTAACTAAAATATTAAATATAAAATATTCCTGTTTATGGCGGTTTAACGTCTTTCGTAGGAGGCAAAAGGAGAGTCATAATGTATATGGAAGCTAAAGAAGTGATATAAAAGTAGCTAGCTAGGTTTTAGCATTTGAAAAAGCACAAGTCTCTGAATTTATACTCGCTCATATACTTCTGTCACTTTTATTTAATACAGAAAAGAGTTTGGCTTAAAAATTAAGACTTGAAGAATCCCTTTGGAAAGCAACCTAAGTTTAAATACGCTTTTTGATATCATTCAAAATGTCTTTTCAATCGATGGGAGGTCTTCCTAGTTAATAACTGATTGAAAATTTGTGTGAACAACTGATGACATTGAGGAGCTTTTAACTATAAAAAAATCGATTAACTGTAAATTACTTTAAAAGTATTCGACAAATATGATAGCCCAGTCAACGAAAGAGTTGTAGAGAACATGGGGGAGGGGAGAATTTTCCTATTCAGGAATGTGTGAGGGTAGTTAGGAAGTAAAGAGACTAAAGCCACGCCGCTTCAGGGGGGGAGAGGGGTGGAAATGGTCCTTTTTTTTATTCTTCGCTTATAACTCAGAAACGATGCATCGTATGTAAAAAGGTAATCTATGCAAAATTAAACATAATTAAATTTCCTACAAGAATTTTTTTCCTATATGTTATAGTTTACGAGATATTCGCCAGCCAAAATACATAATTAATAAATAAATTAATTAGGTACCTTGAATATTTCTATCAAAGCGGTTTACCGTGGTCTGCTAATAAATCACAGTCACAAAAAAATCTTTATTTTACAACACTCGGCGTATTTACTAACGTAATATTTTATCGAAATCTATACATTTCCTTAAATGTACAGTATGACTCACTTAAAATGAAGACAACCTTTTTTTATTTTGCTTCCGATTTGAATTTCCTGAAGTATAGTATATATTAGGATCCACTTATGACAAGAAAAACATTCGCCTGCTACAAAGTCAAAGCCACCTGTGGTACCAAAATATGTTGAAAGAAATTAAAAATCATATTAGTGGGTCTCAACGAATTTTACATGTACATCACAAATTGCGGAAACTGAGGATCCCCTTTGCCGGATGGGCTTATGTATGAGAAATCCTCCATCAATAACCAAATCAAATTCAAGAAAAGGAAGAATAACAAAAAATATATAATAACATGATATAATTTTTAAAATAACAATATTTATTTTACAATGTTAAAATGTTAATTTTATAACAAAGAAAGCTGAATATATATTCATAAACAAAATGGATTTTTAAAATTTATTACAGATATTACAGAGACAAATAATACATATACCCCGACAGAAGTTACAATTCTTCTTATATATACGTCTCCCACAGAAGTTATAATTCTTCTTATATATATATACGTCTTCGAAGGAAGTTATAAATTGGTATTCCCGACGCAGAAGTTATAAATTGATATCCTGACGCAGAATTTATAAATTGATGATCCCAGCGCAGAAGTTATAAATTGATGATCCGTACAAAAACTATTCCAAAATTTTTTGAATTTATGGTGCCTCTTGATTTGGATTAAATGGATTTAATGGTGTAAATGTTAATTATTAACTAAACTATATTGGAACTAGACCATAATATTGCCAGAACATTTCTACAAGATCTACAAGAATTCTCGACATTTTAAATAAATAACACAGGCCCACAAAAAAAAAAGTTGTCTGCGCCGGGGCACTGACCATATCTATCCCTTGTATTTTGACCCGCTGAACACGAATATGACCTTAGTTTTTCCCCTATACGCCAGGTTTTTTTTTTAACAGCAAATAAATATATAAATATTACGATTCAACAGATTTTCTTTGCTGTTAAAAAAAAACCCGGACGTGTAGGGGAAAAACTAAGGTCAGATTCGTGTTCAGTGGCTCAAAATACAAGGGATAGGTGTGGTCAGTACCCCCGCGCAGACCACTTTTTTTTTGTTGCCACTGTGCCACACTCAGTGTGGCACAATCCCAGAAAAAAAGTCATCTGCGCGGGGGTACTGACCACACCTATTCCTTGTATTTTGAGCCGCTGAACACGAATCTGATCTTAGTTTTTCCCCAGCACGTCAGGTTTTTCTTTTAATAGCAAATAAATATATAAATATTAGACTTTTTTGCTTTAAAAAAAAACCTGACGTATAGGGGAAAAACTAAGGTCATATTCGTGTTCAGCGGCTCAAAATACAAGGGATAGGTATGGTCAATACCCCGGCGCAGACAACTTTTTTTTTTGTGGTCCTGTGTAATTTATAACTGTTCGAATAAATATGTATTGTTTCTAAATAATTTATTCCTTCTAATTTTATCAATACAGCTTTCTATTATTTTGAGAAGAATGCATATTACTCTATAGTATATAGCATTTTATTTTTAACACTAGTGTTAAAAGTGTTTTCGACACTAGTGTTAAAAGTGTTTTTGACACGTGACATTATAAAAGTCAATTTTTCACTTATCAATGAATTAAAAATGTCATTCTTAATGACGGTTTTACAAAAAACAATTTACAAGTATTAGGAGACCCTTCTTTTCTATTTATCTAATGAAACCTTTCAGTTTCAGTATTTAGAACCAAAATTTTAAAATAATTATATTTGATGGTTCAATCATTGGTGGACACCGCATCGCTTTGTAGTGCCGTAATGGACGAAATTACCCATAGAACGTGATTTCGAACACTAATAGAAGGCTTAGTGGAACCGCATGTTTTCTTTATGAGGCACGTATACTATATCTTGGGACCTGAAAAGGTGCTTGGGATAACGTACATGCTACTCAACTGTACCAGCTTTTTCAATTCAATTACTGAAAATTTATTGTTCCCGTTTTATTTCCTCAAACCAAGGACCTGAATTAAACATCCTTCTGTTGCCTGTCGAATATATATAAAATATTTTCAAGTAAAGCTCTGGCTGTGGAAATCATTTATTTAAGATTGCTGACAAATCAAATCCGTTTATTAAATCAGCAAAGTTTAACGACAGTTCGGACGACGATATATTTACATTATTTAGCTGCTAAATACATAAACTAGTCGACCTAACTTAAGTTACTCACACATAGTACAGTCGAATGGATTTGATTCAATTTTTTTTCAGCGACAGCATTCCACTAGAAATTTTACTGTTCATTCTTGTGTATTATAACCTCCTGATTACGAAAAAAATATTTGCTCCCAAAAGTTCCCGGTGCGTCAACAGTTATATACACCTTTCACGGACTTTCACGGATTTTCTACTTATCTGCTTAATATATCTTATACTAGAAATCCAATGGGAATTTTTAAAATATTGGCTTATTTGAAATAAATTTCTTAAAAAATATAGACCTGTCCGATATCCGCCATCTTGGAAACAATAGAAAACACCAAAATTGACAGAAAAAATAAAAATTGAATACCTTTTCGACAAGAATCAGTAATTTCACCAAAGTTGACAAACATAAAACTCATCTGTGAACAAATATAATGTACCAAACCCGGAAGCTATAAGTCAAATAGAACGGTGAAAGATGGCGGACGAAACGAATTTTTTTAATTCTTCGTCAAGTGTCAAGGAGGCATTGTGCTTCACAACGTTATGTTGCATGTTGCAACAGCAGCAGTTGCATTAATGCAATATGCTCTTGACAAATTAAATATAAGGGAATGCGTAAGAGGCATATTTTTCGACTTGTCACGAGCTTTTAATACTCTTGACTCTACATATTTAGCCCAGAAATTGGATGCACTAGGCATAGGAGGCTCCATTAACAATTGGATCATTTCATATATGACCAGTAGAACAATAATAGTTGAAATGGAACAGAGTAACTATGATATTTATGATGGAATTCCTCAAGGGGGCATTCTGGGACTGTTTCTGTTTATTTTGTATATTAACAACTTCGATCTTCTATATTATTATTGGATGAGGACAAGCAACGTCTAATGTAAGGGTATTTATTATACAACAGAGAATATAATATACGCCTTATATTTGGCTTGAATCGTATGGACTCCTGTAGAGACATTTTTAAACAGAAAAAAATATTAACCATAATTTCAATATATTTATTAGAACTATTACAGCACGTTCATAGCAATAAAGATAATTTTCAAAGATACACTGGCATTCATAAATACAGCACAAGAAATAATAATAATTTTTACATAAAAAAATGCAGTAGTGAAGCATAAAAAAATCACCATATTATGCACGTTGCTACTGTTATATGTTACCACACGAAACAAAAAAAATGAAATTAAAAACAATTCAAAAACAAAATTAAAAACTTGCTTACAGATAATATTTTTTACAATATTAATGAATTTGAACAACATATTAAATTATAGGAAAATGAGATTTTTTCAGACATTGTTTATAATTTATTATTTGTGGCATATTCATGATTTCTTAGTTTGTTGGGTATTTTACCACTGTAAAAATATTTAAAAATTTTTATGAAATAAACGTCTGCGCTAAAAGGATCAGATTTTTTTATTTCTTACAGTTTTAACACTCTTTTAAATGTTGTTATAATGCCTAGTTATAGTTTTTAATCTTAATGTCTGTATCATATTTCTCGTTTGTTATTTACCTTTTATTTGTTTATTTGTTCAATTATCTTTTAATCTATATCTTTTAATAACGAAATATACCTATTGGAATATAGATTATATATAATTAATTTTTTATTTATTTTTAATGCCGCATCAATCCTGGGCGCCTTCTGCCAACTTGGAAGAAATCTTTTACATTCCAAATTAATTTATTTATATCTTTTTGTATCTATCGTTTGTATTATTCAGTATTTTATTTGTATATGTTTAATATGCCACCTGTTTTCATGTCCAATAATTACTTTCGTTAATAAACTGGTTATATTTATATTTTTTTGTATGTGTCTTATAAATTTTTGACATACTTTATCCATTGTACAACTGTAATTGTACCATTGTGGCATTTAAAGGTGAATAAATTGAGTTGAATTGAATTGAATTGAATTGAATTGGATTGAACTGAATTGAAGTGAATTGAACTGAATTGAACTGAATTGAACTGAATTGAAGTGAATTGAACTGAATTGAACTGAATTGAACTGAATTGAAATGAATTGAAGTGAATTGAATTGAAATATGCCCAACCCACCTAAGGCCAACCTGTACGTACATATATTATGCAGTAGCGAGAAAAATATTTTTTAAGTATAGTTAATTGTTAATTCAGAGCTTAAAGTATTTTATAGTGAAATATTACAAACATTTGAAATTAAATACACTATTTCAATATGTTACATAAATGCAAACCAAAAACATATTATTTGAAAACACACCTTTATTAAAATATTCTTATATTTGCTAAACCTATCACCTAATATATCACACTTTAGAAATGAATACTGATATATAATATCAACATATGATTAATGGGAGAGTATTTAGTAATCAGTTGTGCACGATGCTGTGCATAATTAATAACAAAATGCTTGTGTTTGAAACGGATATATTTATACGTGCTAGAACATAAGCATCATCCATATAATAGTTTAGTATTTTATATGAATAGCATAATTTGATGTTAATTCAATCATCGTATTCTTGGTATGTTTTCAAATTAATAAGTGAAACATTTTATTTTATTTCCATTTTATTTCGATATTTGTTTTTCCATTTTCAGAACCACTCGCATTTCTGCTAAACTATTTTGTAGATATTGTTTGTTATAATCATATTTGTTGGTATCAACATAACTTACAAATAAAAAAGTGAGTTATTGGGCTATGTATAAATATATCTCAACTATCCCCACACGCTGTTAAAATCTGATCGAATATGTAGCAGACCCCTGTACAATAAAATCAAGAAGCAAACAACATAATTATCTCTTCTTTGAGTTAAAAGGCACTGTGTTCTGTTAAAATCGTTAAAACTCAATTCCGGTTTCTTAGGCGATTCACCGCCTTACTTGAAAAATATTATAATCATATTATTTTCATGCATAGGCACGATCTGCTTAATACTACTTAAGGTACAAAAGACACGTAGAACAAGGAATTAATTAAGTGAGTAGCAGATATGGGGTGCGTTAATGAAAGTCGAGTACTCAGCTGGCAACCTCTGCTTATAAGTTAATCAGCAATATAAATATGCATTTCATTTCAGAGAGGATGGAAGAGAGACGGATAGGATAATTTCATGAAAATATTGGCTAGTGTTTGTTCGCGCCTTGCAGAAGTGCATTTAATGAGGTAATGCCAAATCTTAATTATTTATATTATTTACATTATTATTTCTAATTAAGATTGCTTAAATGGGCGTACATTTGCAGAAAAAGATTTAATGTGTAAAGTTCATTATTGTCTTCGTCTTATTATCTTCATATTAACAACGTCCTGCCATATGTTTTGTGGTTTATGTATTATTCTGGTTGACCTCCGTTTACTGTGTAACACGTCTGGCAAAAAACAATAAGTTAACTCTTTTTTTCTCGAGGAGGCGAGACACACACGAGCTGCCCATTCCAGTGGAATGGGTCTGAGTGTCACACTCGAACTGACTAAAACCCTTTCTCCTGGGGCTCGTCTGTAAAGAATACTCCGAGGGCACTGCAACCTCCTGGGTTTATTGTGCTCTCCCTGTCTTGGTTTACACTGTATATTTTAATAATCCTGTATCACTGACAAGGTGATACAGGTCTGAAAATGGGCGAGTTTTGATGGTTTCCGGGTCTGTTTTGTTTGCTTGTAGATATTATAACTCACTCTACTCATTTCCTGTGCCGTTGGCAGCAGGTTTGAGAGAATGGGCGGAGTGATAGTTGTCAGGCTCATTCATTGTCTTTCGTTGCACGTGACGTCGTTCTACTTCGGAGCTCTGTTTGGCAACGGCCTCGTCACGCGTATTCCTTGATGCTTTATAATCCCGTCAAGTCCTCACCGCTCGTGACGTTGCTTCATTTCGCACCACTGCACTTTAGTGAGGACCGCTGTAGCCTCCTCACTGTGATGCAGTTTTATCTGGAATGGGCCTATTTTTATATTCCTTCAGCATTTTGAACGTTGCTCTCCTCAGGCTATGCTCCTTGTCAGCAACGGCTTCCCTACACGGTGTTCCTTGATGGTCCCTCACCCCAGTCAAGTCCCCGTCACTCGCGACGTTGCATCACTTTAGTAAGGACCGCTGTGCCCCCCTTACTATGATGCAGGTTTATCTGCGCCTTTAGCTGGAATGGACCTATTTTTCCCTATTATTCCTGAGGGTACCCTCCCCTGACTCGGGAACCCAGACGAGAGGCTCGGCTTTGGAAGGTCCTTGGTGTTGACCGTGGTCATCGAAACCCCCTCCCCCAACTCCTATACTTCCCGCACTCCGCCCGTGGGCTTTGTGGTGGGGAGGTCTGCACAGAAAATGCTGAGGACTTCCTCCTCCACGAGTAAGGGGGAAAGGATATTCGCCACGTATGGAGCCCCTTACATATGTGGAAGACATTTATACCACGGGGTACGCCTGTGCCCTGATGTGCGCACAATACCTTGAGATTGGGAAAGTTTTTATGGTGGTACTTCATCCACGTTGTCCGAGCGGTGAAGCCAAGATCCCTGTGCCCCGTAGAGAGTCACACTCCTGACTTGGGTCAGGGGGTCATTGCCACTCCAAGCCGTTTACGGTGTGTGAGCTGGTCCGCGACGCGGTTTTATCCAAGCTGGATTGGGTTATTAGCCCTACCCCCCCCAGCAGAGCACGTTAACTCTACTCCTCGCGGAGTCTGGCCGTTCTCCTATCCGCCACCTGGAGACGCGCCTGGCAGGTGCTCAACCTCCCACTCTCGTGGAACGATGGTATCACGACAAGGTAACCTGTTGGTTCCAGGGCATGAGGGAAAAATAAGGTAATCAATTAGCTGACAGTTTTGGCAAGAATTTCTTGGACTCGAAGCATTTTGTGGCTTATCTAAGGGACACGTAACGGAGGAGGTCCAAAAACGGAAGTCCTACTGGAGGAATACCCCAGGCCAAAGACAAGCGAAAAAGTTTGTAACCTATTCGACAAATAATACCACAAAGCTTCTCGAACTCGAAGTCCGACCTAAGGCTGATCACACGCTTTCTAACTGGTCATTGCCCCTTAAGATACCATCTCAAGCACATAGGCATGAGAGAAGAAAATAAATGCAGATACTGCGATGTTGCAACTGAGACTGCGAAACATATACCTCGTGAATGCAAGGTATTAATCCACATTTGACTAAAGTACCTGAAACAGGCAGAATTAATACCCCAAGACATTTTCTCCCAACCCTCCAACATTTTCCTCTAATTATCTGCATCTGACAATAACTTTGCACTGTCTCTCTAGCGAAAAGTATCGAATTTCTTAGCTTCATATCTATCGGACTTACGTTCAAAAATACCACATATTTTGGTCTAGGTAATATCGTGAATTATTTTTTTGTAAATTATTTAAGTAACCGTTGCCAATGGATTTAGATATTTAACTGTTTATAAATCTATACATATCTGATTTTTATATTTTCTTAAATTACTGAAGTGTGCCTGTAACAAATTCGAATTCATAGTATACTTTATGTACCAATCGTTTTAAGGATTGAAAATAGTCTCATAATTGATCATAATTTTTCCTGTAAGAGTGAAGAAATCACAGGTTTAGCTCTCTCTTCTATATCAAAAGGCAACAAATACATCCAATTCTTTCCTTCTTTGGTGAAATTTCCCCGAAGAAGAACTAAGCGTTATATTTACATTTAATTTACAACATTCCACAGCATAACACCAATTGCAATGGGTACAATACTGATTTATAATAATTATAACAATATTCAATAATACAAAATTCATTTTTTCTTCTACCTAAATGTCAATATACATTTAAGCATATATTCCATGGCTTACTAACTATTCAAATTAAGCATGCAATGAAAAACTTTGTCGTAAAAAATGATTTTTCCTTTTACTAGGTTTTTATTAGAGAAAATTATATAAATATATGTTATATAATATTACACGCTATCTTATTGCGACTTAGCCATAATAAACCTTCACAGGTATATCGTATTTCACGATAACAGCTTCTCTTATTAATTGCTTATCTTCAAGATATCATATTACACCTTTGTTTCTCATAACTTGTGCAGACTGCAGAACTGCAATTCCTTTGTTATATATTTTGCTTACTCAGGTTCTGTATGTTATAAATATGACTAAACACGCTTTGTTGAATCAGTTATTAAACTCAGTTAGAATGCAACACTTCTAATTTATTATTATTATTCCTTCTCCAAGAGCCAACGTTGGCTCCATGTAACTAAATAAAAGTTTTTAAAAAGTCATTCATGTGAACCGTGATCTAACATTGGCGCAGTCGGTAGGATCCGTAAACATCATCAGAACAAGAAGCCTAACTGGTAGTGAAGCGCAAAAGAACAAGGACAACATCTGCAGAAGGTGCCTAACTAGTGCGTGTACATCTGCGAGAACAAGTAGACCTTCCTCACTGGTGGTGGCGGATCCCAATCCCTTGACGGACGAAGAACCTACCCATGGAAACGAAACTAACGTAAGTCATTTTAAGAATCATCTCGTACCATTTTATTATTTTATTATTTTTCGCAACTTATTTTATTAAAAGTGTATTATACTGCTAATACACTCGGCGCACAAAGCCAGTTCTATTGTCAAAGTGAAATCCATTCCTTTACAAACGCAACGAAACAAGTTCATTTAATTTTAAGTTTATTTATTTTCGTATTATACTGCTAATACGAAACATTGTGTATTATACAGCTAATATACAATCCGTTTACGCACGCAACGTAACAAGCTAATTTTAATTTAATTTAAGATCGTATCATACTGCTGATACGCAACCAATTTCTGTCCAAATAATATTTAAATACAAAAAGCAAAATGCCAGATAGAGCTCAACCAGAGCCAGTTCAACCAGTGCCACCGGCACCAACCGAACAACAACTACAACAGCAACAACTACAACAACAACAACCTCAACCAGAGCAAATTGAGCCTTACAAGCTCTCTGAGATATTTTCTCTAATACCTGAATTCGATGGCAATGCCATAAATTTACAAACATTCTTAAATTCCTGTCATTGCGCCCAAAGCATGGCAATTGGAGATCAAAAAATTCTTTTGACCGTCCACATAAAAAATAAATTAAAAGGCAAAGCTGCCGAATTAATAAATTCGCGTAACCCTGGCACATGGCCAGAAATAAAAGCACTTTTAGAAACTCATTTTGGAGATTCTCGAGATTTAACGGCCCTAATTCAGGACCTGCAGCGCATTCACCAATTGCCAGGTGAATCCGCTCTAACATTTATTTCGCGTTTACAAACGCACAATGCTAAAATGCACGCCGCAGTGCAAAAGCAAAATTTAACCACAACGCAAAGAGCTGCACAATCAGATCTCATCGAAACGATGACCTTAAACAATTTATTAACAGGCTTAGAACCGAATTTAGGCCGCATCATACGTGCTAGCAATCCTCCTAGCATACTGAAAGCCGTAAGCAGAATTCGTAGAGAGCTACAACTCTCCTATTTCGAACAACAGAAATTTCCGAAAAATAGTCCGGTCAAAAATCCCACTTTACAACAAAAACGACCCATTTCAAATTCCCAACAAAAATTCTGTTCATTTTGCAAACGCAATGGACATGTCATAAGCGAATGCCGCACAAGGCAACAATCGCAAACAATGCCGTCAACTTCGCAAAATTTCCAACGACCAAATTACCCAGGAAATTCAAGTTTCCAAAACTTTTCACAAAACAATCAATTTATCCAGAGGACATTCCCTCAAAACGGCCAACCAAATCAACCACAGCAAAACAGGCCCTCAGCCATAAGACCGAACCCTAACTTCACACAACAACGACCATCCGCTATTCAGCCTAACCCGAATTTCAACCGTTTCAATCAACAAAAGGCTCATCATCTAAATTATGAACCTTACGAAAACCAATGTGATTATAACCAATACGATGACTACTCTTTCGACAATTATCAAAATTGCCAAAGTCAAAATGAATCATATGAAAATTATAATTTTGAAACCAATCAAAATATCCAGGAGAATTATACCGCTAATTCTCAGAACGAGCAATACGAGGATTATACTGCTAATCCCCAGGATTTTCGCTTAGATCCGGAGTACCCCACGGATACTCCAACGCAACAAACAGACCAATTCGAACCGATTACGGAACTAGAAACCCAAATACAAACTATGAACCTAAACGACAGTTTCGACCCAATGCTGAATTTCCCAGAACAGACGTTCATGTAAATACACTTTCTCATACCCTATTAACCGTAAACTCAAAAAATCTCTATTATATGAAAGACGCAACTGGTAAATTTAAAATCTTAATTGACACAGGTGCAGGCATATCAATTTTTAAACCTAAAACAGCTGAAAATTACAGACGTAGATCTCCTGAAAATGTAATCATACAGGGTATCACTGATCAAAAAATCTATATCAACGAATCTGTTCTCATCCCCTTTTCAAATGAGTCACACAAAGTTTATATCTATAATCTAGATATAGATTTCGATGGATTATTAGGCGCAGACATTTTAGAACATTACGAATGCCAAGTAGACTTTAAAAATAAACAACTAGTCACAAATTTTAAAACCGTACCATTATTTAAAGTCACTGAAGAAACTACAGTAAATTTACCTGTACAACCAACTAGTAACTCTAACATCAAAAACCAAAATCCAAATTTAGGCAATATCAAAAATTTAATTTCTATCGAACCTCGCATGGAAAAAATTTGTAAACTAAAATGTAACCTGCGAAATACCGAGGCTATACTGTTAACCCAGGAAAACGAGAAAGTACGCTTACCAAATGCTATTGTCAAAATCGATAGCAATGGAGAATTTTTAACCTCAATTATAAACGCGAATGCAATACCAAAAACGGTAAATTTTTCTAACATAAAACTAGAGCCAGTACAAAAATTCAAATCAATTTTCAATTTAAACACTCAAAATTCTGACTCACACCTACAGACGGACAGATCCTTCGAAATTAGGAACGAATTGCGCTTGGATCATCTAAACGAAGAAGAGGCCGAAATAGTAACGCAGCTTTGTTTAGACTTTCAAGATATATTCTATTTGGAAGGAGACAATTTAACTTTTACTAACGAAATTAAGCATTCCATTGATACGAACGATTCAAAACCGGTTTTTACAAAATCATATCGCTACCCTCATATTCATAAAGAGGAAGTCAAAACACAAGTCTCTAATATGCTTGATCAAGGCATCATTAGACCTTCGATTTCTCCCTGGTCCTCTCCAGTTTGGGTTGTACCTAAAAAACTCGACGCCTCCGGTAAACAAAAATGGCGAGTTGTAGTGGACTACAGAAAACTTAACGAACTGACTATTGACGATAAATACCCGCTACCCAATATTTCCGACCTCCTCGATCAATTAGGCAAATGTCAATATTTTACAACTTTGGACTTAGCCTCCGGTTTTCACCAAATCGAGATTGATGCGAAAGATATTCAGAAAACTGCTTTCACAGTTGAAAATGGTCATTTTGAATTCGTAAGAATGCCTTTTGGACTTAAAAATGCTCCATCAACATTTCAAAGAGTGATGGATAACATTTTATTAGGTATCCAAAATGAACGATGTCTCGTCTACATGGACGATATTATTGTTTACTCCCCTACTATTCACGAGCATATTTCTCGATTAACAGAAGTTTTCAAAAGATTACAGAAAGCCAATCTCAAAATTCAACCCGACAAATGCGAGTTTCTCCGCAAAGAAGTCGCTTATTTAGGACATCTCATTACAAAAGACGGCGTAAAACCGAATCCTTCGAAAGTTGACGCTATTCTAAATTTCCCTCAACCAAAAAATCAAAAAGAAATTAAATCATTTCTAGGCTTAGCCGGATATTATAGGCGCTTTATCCCTAATTTCTCCAAGATAACCAAGCCCTTAACAAAACTACTACAAAAAGACGTACCATTTCTCTTCAACAATGATTGTATAAATTCTTTTCAAAATTTGAAACAAACATTAACGACAACTCCGATATTAATCTACCCTAACTTTGATGAACCTTTCGTTCTAACCACTGATGCGAGCGCATTTGCCGTCGGCTCAGTGCTGAGCCAGGGGCCTATTGGCAAAGATTTACCCATTGCCTATGCTTCTAGAACCTTGTGCAGTGCAGAAACTAAATATTCAACGATTGAACGCGAGCTTTTATCGATAGTATGGAGTGTAAAGCACTTTAGACCATATCTGTATGGTAGAAAGTTCAAGCTTGTCACCGACCATAGACCACTCACCTGGCTATTCTCTATAAAAGATCCAGGAAGTAGACTTGCCCGTTGGCGACTCAAATTAGAAGAGTACGACTATGAAATAATTTATAAACCCGGTAAAATCAATAAGAACGCGGACGCACTTTCCAGAATCAAAATTAATCATTTTTCCGAATGTTCCAAATTCTATTCAAAGGTTCTAGCCGCGAATGACGAAGAGTCAGACGACGACGAAAACCCAGACGATAACAACGAAATCACTAACGAACAAATTTTTCGAGAATTTGAAACTTTCACCAACCTATATAAAACAACATCTTTAATAGACTATTCAAAAATCAAAGCCTCAAACAAACAACTCTTATACCGAGAACATAAAGATATTATAACCTTCTTCCAACAAAATAACTTACAAGGCTTACATCACAAAATTATCGAGGACATATTCGAAGAAAACCCCGAATTTCATAACGATAAAATCAATATTGTATCGAGCAAAACAGTCAGACATAGGAGATATTTTATCATCCCTCTACCTTTTGATATCGAATCTGTAATTGAACATCTATTTTTGGTATTATTTAAAAATCAAGATGTCCTAGACCTCTCTAAGACATACTTTGTCGAAAATAATTTAGACCTCCCCATACTTGAAATCCTATCATTCATTTTTGCAGAAAAAGACTTAAAAGTAGTAATTTGTCAAGATATCGTCAGAACTGCCGACGAAGATGAAATTCCAATTATATTGGAGCAAAATCATTTTGGTAAAAATAATCTACATCGCGGAATAAATGAAACGATTAGAAGAATCAGAGAAAAATACACTTGGCAAGGTCTAACTAAAGACGTTGAAAATTTTATAAAAAATTGCGAAACTTGCCAAAAGACTAAAGTATGCCGGAAAAACCTTAATAACCCTCTAGTAGTCACAGAAACCCCAAGAACACCATTCGAAAGAATTAATATCGATTTATTTGAATTCCCAACTCGAAATTACGCTTTAACTATTCGCGACGAGTTAACTAAATTTACACAAGCCTATGCAGTCCCGGACAAATCCGCAAAATCCGTCGTAAATACCTTGTTGTTATACTTTCAACATTACGGCACCCCGCTAAGAATCCATTGCGATTACGGTGGCGAATTTGACAACCGTTTGCTCAAAGATCTCTGCACCCTCTACGACATAAAACTGACGTATTCAAGCGTAGGACATCCCCAATCGAAAGGATCCATAGAAAGATTTCATGCTACTCTAGCTGAAATGATAAGAATTCATAAAACTGAAAATCCGAACGAACATCCTTTCACAATTTTACCATATGCAGTAATATGCTATAACAATTCAGTAAATAAAACACACGGTTTCACCCCATACGAACTTGTATTTGGACATACGTCCAACAGACCACCTGAAACTTTGTATAACCAAAAAGAGTTAATAACCAAATACGTTAGGGATTTAAACAACAGAATATCTCACTACTATAAAATAGCCCGTAGTCGAACGCAAGCTCAAAAGGAGAAAGCGAAAGTTCGCTTTGATAGAAATGTTCCCCAAAAACGACCCGAATACAAAATAGGTGACTTAGTTTACGTAAAAGAATCACAAATCAAAAACAAATTGCAAAACAAATTTAACGGTCCTTTTAAAATAAAAGAAATTTTTCAAAATTCTGCTACCTTATTAAACCTCGAAACGAAACAAGAAACCAAAGTAAATTTTGATAGAATGAAACCATATACTGAAAATTAAATTTATTTTCAGGTTTCTCCTGCTGTTCGGATCAGCACTCTGTCAATACAAAATTATCCCAATCAATAACACCGTTGGTGTATACTACCACCAAGACACGGACATTGTGGTGACAAATGACAAATGGACTCTACTAGTGCATAAAAACATTTCATCCCTCAAACTAGCTTTTGACAAAAATCAAAATATCTTAGACAGAATCCTGTACACTCTCCATAATGGTGATCATAAGTCAATTATTTTTACGAGTGAAATTAAAACAGACTTTAACCTTTTAACACAAATATCCAACTCTATAAAAATGAAATTTGACGAAATCTTTTCAGATACAAAAAGATATAAACGAGGAATACTTAACGGTATCGGTACAATATTCAAATCCATAACTGGTAACCTAGATGCTGAAGATGGCCAGTACTATACTAATTGTATAAATAAACTAAATAATGACGAACATCAATTGGAAAACTTAATCAAAAATCAAATTTCAGTTACAACTTCTGTTATTAAAAACTTCAACTCGACTATACAAAAATTACAAATTGACGAGGAAACCTTTAACAAAGATCTCGAAGAAATAGAACACACAATTCAAACAATGACTCAAGCTATCGAGGCTGCTCACATAAAACTAAAATTTTTATACATTTCCGAACAATTAATGGCAAGCTATTTGTATATCGAAGATAATTTAAACGACATTCTAAATTCAATAACATTTGCCAGACTAGGAATCATTCACACGTCAATCATAACCCCTAATCATTTGGTAACAGCATTACAAGAAATTTCACAGAGCTTACGAAGGAACAATTTGCCTCTCCCCATTAAATTATCGGCAGTTGCTAAGTATTTGGATATTATTGAATTACAAGCGTTTCAAATGGATTCTAACTTAGTATTTGTTTTAACAATACCACTTGTTGAACCCCAAAATTATAACACCTATCGCCTATATCCTATCCCGATACTTGATAACAGAACTGGTCTACATCACATTTTATCTATTTCACAAAAATATATCGCGAGAGATGATGATTCTTTGATGTACATACCTATACAAAATTTGAAAGAATGCAAACCACTTTATTTTGGAACCAAACTATGTTCGAACCTGTTTGCCTATCCTATCGACCAAAATGCCATATGTGAAGCCAGAATACTAAAACCATTGCCAAAACTTCCAGAGAACTGTCAAACTTCCTTCATTATTAGTCAGGGATACAACGTCCAAGAACTTGAAGACAACACATGGCTAGTAATTAATTCCGAACCACTTCACATTACCATCAACTGTCCAAAGAGAGAATCCACAACAGAGTTAATCAACAAAAATTCCATCATCAAACTACAACCAGGATGTTACGCCTATGCAGGCATTACTAGAATACAAGCCAGTGCCAAAGACTTTTCCGAAATTAAGGACAATTCACATCCTATCCAAATTCCTTTTGAATGCTGTAATCACATGCCCGACAAAATCGAAATTCCAAAATTAAAACCTCTCAAATTAAACAATCTCGACGTAGAAGACCTAGACATTGCTAAAAACAAATTGGACCAATATTCCAAAGACTTGGATGACCTCATAAATGAACCTTTTGTGACCAAACACATATCTTGGTTCACATATTTCATAATCACTCTCATCATCCTATTAGTTCTACTTTACATAACTTGTAAATGCAGAAGAAGAAGATGTGGAGCATTGCGAATCCAACCCTCAACGGATAACCCTCCTTCACCTCCTTCAGAGCGAAGCAGAGTATTTACCAAATTTCCTAGACTGATCCCTCCAAGAAAGCGACCCGGTATTAGACCTCAAGAAGAAGAGGACATCGAGTTAACATAGACTTTCATGTGGAGTTTTACTCTTGTCTATTAATTTAGACTATTGTATTTTATCCTTATTACGTTATGTAATGTTTTATTATCGCTTACCAATTTTAACTTTTACATTATTTTATTATTTTGCTTTGTATTCATTCAACATTGTTTCAATTTATTTTTGCATTATATTCATTTAACATTTTAACAATTTTCAAAAGTTGCTGAATAACATCAACTTTTTTATTAAGGGGGAAGTTGTTATATAATATTACACGCTATCTTATTGCGACTTAGCCATAATAAACCTTCACAGGTATATCGTATTTCACGATAACAGCTTCTCTTATTAATTGCTTATCTTCAAGATATCATATTACACCTTTGTTTCTCATAACTTGTGCAGACTGCAGAACTGCAATTCCTTTGTTATATATTTTGCTTACTCAGGTTCTGTATGTTATAAATATGACTAAACACGCTTTGTTGAATCAGTTATTAAACTCAGTTAGAATGCAACACTTCTAATTTATTATTATTATTCCTTCTCCAAGAGCCAACGTTGGCTCCATGTAACTAAATAAAAGTTTTTAAAAAGTCATTCATGTGAACCGTGATCTAACATATATATATATATATATATATATATATATATATATATATATATATATATATATATATATATATATATATATATATATACCTCTTGAGGAAAATGACATTTCATCCCTTGGATGTTACACTTTCCTCTCATGATATACAAATAGCTATACTTTAATGTACTATGGTGGAAATACAACAATGATACTATGCGATGTTACACTTTATGACTCTAGGTTTTTAATCGAGGCCATACTGCACCTGAATAGTTCAATCTTGTTTTGCGCTAAGTTATAATTGATGCATATTTACGATTGCCGTGAAAATTTCATTCCATTAACACGAGGTCTCAGGAGATTGAAAGTAAGAGAGTGTTGTAAAATCATATGAGGAATTAAGAAACTCAACTGGATGAAAATATCCTCACTGTCAATGTGACCTGTTATTAGTCTGCGTAAGGAAACTAATTAGGTCGTGTGATTTTCAAGAGCGTCAAACTTGAAAATAATTCTTCATAACTAAATCCAACTTTACATTTAGAGAAATTTACAGTTACTAATTTTGTTTAATGCTAATTGTAGCTTATTACAGTTATCATTTGTAATATCATTAACGTATCAGAAAGTGTTGGTTTTGGAATGGAAATAAGAGCAAGCGAGAGCGAAGCAAGCATTGATGTACATTAAGGGGCGTGTCATACTTTGCCTCTGCTAGTGTACTGGCAGACGCCTTTATTGTGGGCGGTCGGTTAAATCGTTGAAACTAGGCAATCCCAAAAGCAAAACTTTCTGATACTGTATTAAATAACTAGAGGAAGCATTATACTCTTCGCCGATTTACTGAGCTTTTTATATAATTATTACACATTCTATAGGATACTCTTCGCATTTTTCTTGTAAATAATGTTAGTTTTTGGACATTCTAAATTTTGTGATACCAACTTTGTTGTGAAAAAAAAATATATGAAAAAAAAAATCACGATGCGAGGGATCGAACCCGGGACCCTTGTATTGCAAGCAAGCAAGAACAAATTTATTTTAAATTAAGAATACATATTGTCCTCCCTGCGCACTCATCCGGAGCCAGCCATACATCCATGGTGCGAATCGCCATGGTAATTGATTGACTGGACGGAGCGAGGTCGGATTGGATAAAAATAAAATGAAAATATAAACATAATCTCCTTCCGCAGGATAGGCGAATTAAAAAGTGCATAAGGTAAAACATGTAAAAAATAAACCTAAAATAATTGATATATACAATACAAAAGAGGCTGGTGTAAATAAAATATCAGATAAATGGGACCCCAAAACAGAATTGGAAATTTCTTAAGGAAAATAATTGCATGCCCGTAAAAAAAAATAAAGATATACCTGTACATCTAAGTGACGTAAACGTAATTAATGATTTCTTTGTTAACGGTGTACCTAAAACGTCTCTTTCAGATGAAGTAAAAAATTTCTATACCAACAATAATATCAACAACAATAATTTTAAATTTAAACGTGTTACTGATAACTGTGTATACGAAATCTTAAATCACATAACAACCACTGCTACAGGGTGCGACGGAATTAATATAACCATGTTAAAATTATGTTGTCCTCACATAATCCCATACTTAACACATATTGTTAATCACTGTTTAAATGAAAATACTTTTCCTGCAATGTGGAAGAGAGCTGTTGTCACTGTGTTACCAAAAAAAGCTAATCCTGAAAGTCTAAAAGATTTGAGATGTATCAGTATATTACCAACTTTGTCTAAAATTATTGAAAAAATTATGGAAATACAATTAAGAGAACACTTAGACCAGAATTCACTGATACCTATAATTCAATCTGGTTTTAGGCCAGGACACAGCTGCACTACGGCTCTGTTGCACATTGTTGATGAGGTTATTATCGCCACTGATAAAGGACTCTGTACTGTACTGGTTTCACTAGACTTCAGCAGAGCCTTCGATACTATAAATTATGACCTACTTCTAGAGATTTTACATTATATCGGGCTCTCTGAAGACGCAGTAAAATTATTTAGCAATTATTTAAGGAACCGTGAACAGTGTGTGCGTTTAAATAACAATGAATCAAGTTACATAAATTTAAGAACAGGTGTCCCACAAGGGTCTATTCTCGGTCCGTTGCTTTTCACCATATACACAAGTAATTTAACTGATTTAAACTACTCAAAAATTCATTTATATGCCGACGATACACAAATCTATCAGTCTTTTTCCGCTATTGATACAGACGCAGCTTGTGTACGTATTAATGATGATCTTGATAATTTCTTAAAAGTGGCAAAAGACCACTGCCTAGTTATTAATCCATCCAAATCCAACTTTATTGTTTTTGGCCCCAAAATCCAACGAAATAGCATTATAGGTAATATAAATATACAAATAGAAAACAATGCATTAGAAAGAAAAGATAAAGTTAAAAGTCTAGGAGTAATAATTGACACAGATCTAAGATTCAAAGAAAATACCAACAAATTATTACAGAAAGGTTATTGTTCTCTAAAATTAATATATAGTAATAGGCATTTTCTTCCTCAAAAAACAAAAATTTTACTATGTGAAACATTAGTTCTGTCAACATTAAATTATGCAGATAGTTTGTATGGCCCTTGTTTGGATTCAATTTATATCAACAAACTACAAAAATTACAAAATTCCTGTTTGAGACTTATTTATGGAATACGTCGCAACCAGAGAATAACTCATAAATTAAAAGAAATAAATTGGCTAAACATGAAAAATAGACGACTTCATCACTCAGCATGTCTCTTTCATAACATATTAATACATAAATCCCCAGTTTACTTATATCAGAAAATAAAATTTAGGACAGATGTCCATACACTAAATCTTAGATTTAAGGGTCTTCTAACTCCACCAATCCATAGAACAGAACTATTTAAACGAAGTTTTAGTTATCAAATTTGCAACGTTTATAATAATATTGATAATACCTTCAAAAACTCTAGTAAACATCAATTTAAAAAAATATATAAATTACATCTATTCAAAACTCAGTGTCTTCAAAATAATAAGTAATATTTAATATAATTTTATGCCTTTAATCTTTGACCCTTTAATATAATCTTTGTTTCATTTTCAGCCTCCCAATTATTACTGTGTTCTATAGAAATTAGAAAATATTAATTACCTACGAATACAAAAATAAAAACATTAGCCCGTTATATATTTGTACTTATACTTAAGTTATTATCTTTTTTTTCCCTCCCCTTGGTAAATCTCTTATTGTGTCTATTATTATTTAGATAATTTGGTTAGTCTTAGCGTCAAAAATATGTATCTTGTAGCATACTATGTTATATGGTTAAGTGGAAGAACAGACCGGGCAGTTTTGCCTACAGCTTAATTACCCGGAACTGAACTTCGCCATTTGTTTCCGCAAACACATTTCACATAATATATATGAATGTATTACCTTTAATGTTGGAAATAAAGAAGACGTTTATTATTATTATTATTATTATTATTATATATATGGCTGGTCTTCACTGGAAAATTACTAACCAAAAAACCCGTTCTAAGCAATGCAGTCAAAGCGAACGGTAATGCAAGACCGCGCAATTTATGGTTTCAAATATTTGGTTTTCTAAAGATTTTGATATTCAAAAATAAATTGTGATTGGGAAGAAATAATTTAGAGAGACAAAACAAACAAAAACAACAAAGAAAAACAAAGAAACGAGTAGAAGAGAGTTAAAGATCAGAAATTATGTTCGAGAGTTTTTATAGATAGAGAAAGGCGGTGTGGCTAGTTATGTTGCCGAAAGATGGGCAAGCCTGGTATGGTAATTTGTGTTTTATGCGAGAAGGTGCATTATGCTCTCTGATTCGCGTAATGTTGTTTGTTAGCGGGCTATCACCAAGTTTGAATTGATAGAATTTTTCCGATGTAACTTTAATGTAGTCCGCTAGTGGCATTATGTCATGACAACGTGCGTAGAGGTCTCTTAAGGAGATGTATCGTGAAGAATTTGAAATGAGGCGCACAAATTTATGTTCAAGAACTCTTAGTTTATTCATTGTCGTGTCCGGTATGCTGCACCATACCGGCGCCGCATATGTTAGGGCCGGTATTACAATAACAGCGTAAATTAATTTTTTGTTTTGTCTACTGAGTCTGCTATTCCTGGCCAGAAGCGGATACAGACTCCTGGACATAGAATAGACTGTCCGTATAGTTTCGTTAACATGTCGGTCGAACGTCAGTCGCTTATCTAGTCGTACTCCTAAATACTTCACGCACTCCCTTTCTGGAATTTTGTTTCCCCTTATCAAAATTGGTGTTAGAATCTTATTCTCTGTAAATCTGCGCGTGAAGACTATAGACTCCGACTTCTCCGCATTTACGCGAATTTTCCACTTATCGTAATAAGCCGTGGCATGAGCCATGTGGGCTTTTAGAAGCATGTTAGCCGCTTGTGCATTATGACTATGCGTGTACAAGGCTGTGTCATCGGCGTACTTGGCAAGTTTAGTATTCGGGAAAGTGAGGAAGTCGGATATGTACAAATTGTACAATTTTGGACCGAGGACCGACCCCTGCGGGACGCCCGCGCGAATGTCCCGCAATGTTGACAGTTTGTTATTCACTCTCACCTGAAGTCTTCTACCAGTCAGGTATGAGTGAATGAGTTTAATGATGTGTTGCGGAAAACGGTAGTTGATCATTTTGTAAATTAGTCCCGGGATCCAAACGGTATCGAAAGCTTTCTCAATATCTAGGAATACCATGGTAGTATTCTTACCGAGGTTATATTGCACCTTCACGTCGTTAACAATTCTGACAACTTGTTGTACTGTGCTTCTTCCCGTCCTGAAACCAAACTGGTGCTCATCGTTAATGTGAAGCTCATCCTGGGCAATGTTTAATCTGTCCAGGATGATCTTCTCCACCAACTTGGAAATCGCCGACAGTAGCGAGATTGGTCGATAGCTGCCTGCGATTTTTGCATTTTTATTCGGTTTAAGGATGGAAACAACCACAGCAAACTTCCATTGGCTAGGCCAGTATTGTAGTCGCAAAATCACGTTAACGATATACGTGAGTTGTACAATACCTTTCCTCGGCAGATATTTAAGAAGCTTGTATTCAATACCATCTTTCCCCGGTGCGTTGTTATTAGGTAAGGTCTTTATTAGCTTCGCTAATTCTGAGCTTGACTTTTAAAAATTCCTGTCTAGTTAATTGGATGTCATGGCCAATAACATCGTTAACGTCATTTTCGATGCGGTCATGATCTAAATTGTTGGGTGTGTGTACATTGTGAATTCGTTCAAAGTTGTCAGCTAGTTCATTCGCCTTTTGCGAGTCTGTTATAACTGTCTGTTCGTTGCGTTTGGTCAATGCAGGCATTGACCAAACCACCCTTGGATTGCGAGACGGAACTCTTGCCGCTACACCACAATTTCTTATTACTAAAATTGTTAATGAGTGTAATATATACCATTAGATAATTTATTGTGATTACACACATTAGTAAAATGTATTAAAAAAAAAATAGTGATAGGAAATAACATTTCGCAAGGTTTCTATTTATTACAAACCATAAAAAAATGTAAAAATATTTCTTTAAATTTTAAATTACTAATAACTTTTTTATTTACCAATCTATTTTGTTAAAAAACAATAGGGTTCTTCCTCTAGCTAACACTAAGTTACTCTCCAAATTTCAATACAATCGGATTTTTCTTTCTTGAGTTATCGTGCTTAAAAGAAACGTGATGGACGGACAGACGGACAGACGGACAGACGGACAGACGGACAGACGGACAGACGGACAGACGGGCAGACGGACATTTTGAAAGTTGTTCAGAATTCGTTCACTAACATAACGATATAAAATTTTTTTCTCTACGAGCGATATTTACTGATTTAGAAATGTGCCGATCAAATACAATATACTCTTCGTTTTTGCGAAGAGTATAATAATGGTCCCAGTATGGATAACTCTGAAATGCCAGGAGCGACAAATATATCAGCAGATTGTTGATAGCAACATTGTACAAATTATTTGCTATTATAAAGGTAAGTTTTGAAAATACTTAGCAAATTTTTTGACAGATCAAAATTATCTACTTTATTTAGCAAAATGCTGTGATTGCGTCTATTAAATGCTTTCGAGAAGTCTGTGTATGTGACGTCCATCTGCAAGCTGGAATCAAATGCATCAGCTATATGTTATGTTATACAGAATAAGTTAGTAGTTGTGGATCTTCCCTTTATAAAACCGTGTTGTCCTGGTATGATTTTTTATTTTACATAGAAAAAAGAAAAATATGAAGTAATATTTCAAGACACGGAAAAACGATCATAGTAACAAGGTAGGATTTTCAATTTGTATTTTTTTCACGTTTCTTTTAGGCTGGTATTATTTTAGAGAATTTCCAGTGACAACGGTATGATTTATAAAGATGTTATAAAAAATCTATTCTACTGCTATATACTTTTAACGATGTTTTTCAAAGAACGTAAAATAACGATTTTTAACTCCATTTTCTCTTATTTCCAGAACTGAGATAATTTAAAATTTGTTTTATTAAAAGTTTTAAATAATTTAATATAATACTATTTCTGTGTTGGAATATTCAGGTATTTAATGGAGGGATTTGTAGTTCTCATAAGTATACATTACTTCTTTCAGCTATGTGCCAAGTAGATATTATATAAATCTAACTAAGGGCACTCAAAGAATATTTGAAAGTTTGAGGACTCTTATTTGGCTCCATTTATTTTGGGAGGGGGAAGTGGTTAAAAAACATTTCCTTGCAAATATCTTGAAAATTACAAAAGTCAAAAAGAATTAAGTAAACAACGCCGAGGCTGATGAAATTACCTTGAATTTGATACTATCCAATTCAGTAAAAAAATTGGCGAGATAGGTATGATTTCATCAAGGTTTATCATTTTTTTACTCCTATCTAAAAGACAAAGGATATGGAAATAAAACATACAGAGTCCTACATTTGGGGCCAATATTTAATTTATTAACTTTTTATATACTAGCAATTAGCTACCTCAAAAACCACTAAGTGAATATTTTCAAGCCAAATTAACTGATATTTTTAGAGATATAACATTTTTAAAATATTTTTTTTATAAAAATTGGTTGTGTGGAGTTCAAAAAAAAAATAGCGGGTAAAAATAGTTGTATAAAACTTTATTTATGATTATAAAAAGCAGATAAAAAAGATTGTAGGCAAATCCGTTCAGATTCAATCGATTTCCTAACAACTTAATTTTTTTTATCCACTAAAAATGTCGCATAACAAAATTAGGAAATAAGTTTACAGTAAACTCCAGGATAATATTTTTGATAAATAAATGCGACAAAGATCATTCCATGTGAGTTTCATCCGGATATATATCAAGCAGATTATACTGATGTATATCTAACATCAAAGAGCAATAAAAACGCCACATTTTAAATGGGGACCATTATTTTCCATTTTAAGTAACCGTATATCAGAATATCCTTGTCACATTTCCTCAAATCCTGCCGGAGATACTAAAGAGATTGAACTTAAAGCTCGAGTCATGTCTTATTCATGCTGAATTTGATTCGTGTTAGTGGACAATCCCTCGGGATTTTTTCTACACAACTTTTACAGGAATTTTATACATATTTTTTATTCTAGAAACTGTTTGTTAAGTCGTAGTCTTAGGGCATACCAGAATGTCTTTTTTTACTTTTCTGATGTGATAATTTTGTGATAGATTAAATTTACACAGTGTAACTACGACATATTTGGTCAAATTCAAAGTCTGTTGTGCCAAACTATTTAATAAAACTTATGACACAGTTGTTTTTTAATCTAGTCAATCTAGATTAATTACGGGCCTTAGGTATACTCGAACATATAGATTAGGCAAATGTAGTTTTATATATCTATCCCGAGATAAACGACTGCAAGAAAGAAAACAAAGAAATTAGGAAAGTCTCCCACTACAATGCACAAACTTCGTGAGATCCTTGCATTGTGTGGTTAAAAGCGATATGCACCGATGCCCTGCTTTGATAAGCGACAAGATGATAGAAATAAGATTTCATGAAGTATGGAGCGTGCTTGGATTATGTCCGTCTTTCTTTTCCTAATATCTTTGTTTCCTATCGTGTACTCGTCTATCTCAGGATATATAAAACTACATTTCCCAAATTTGTATAAATGTAAGGTAAATAGGCACATTTAGGGATATTCTTTCACTCGGTAAACGTAAAAGCTTTCAGAACTCACAATATATGTCACCTTATGCAGTTTTGTGAGAATTTCCTTAAAATTATTGACTTCAAGATAAGCGTTGTTACAAAAACGAAAGATTAGTAAATTTGATTTGATAGGTGTTTGTGAGATGCATTGTCGCATTGTATCGTGATATGGAATGTTTACATTCCTCTCTTTGTGTGCTTGCTTCTTCTTCTTCTTGTGAGTGTTCCCTTTCCTTCGTTTCTGATTCTGACAGAGCATATATCATTGCGATTTCTTTATAGTATTCATTGTTTTCATCTCTGTTTGTTCCTAGTATGCTTGGTACTTTCCTAGTATATCCATAATTAAATCAAGTGTTGTTATCCACGTGTAGCAAGGTCTACCAATTTTCATTTTTTGCTGTTCAGTATTAGCAATTCTGGTGTCGTGCGAATGGCTTTGCAGCCACAGCCATATATTACGAGTATAGATAGATAGTATTAGCAATTTCTTCAGTGGATGTGTTGGGTCCCTTCTTTGGACATGCCTCCAGTGCTTCATCAAGTACGTTTCTATCCTTTTTTGTGAATAATTTGATGATGTCCCCTTCAGCATTCCGCAGGCTCCTTCTACTATTTTTTGCCATCGCCGCGATGTTTACTCCGTATGTCTTCATTATAATGGTTATATATATCCTCTTGATCAGGTTCCACGGTGGTTTATTTTTCTTGATAAGAGGCAGCATTGTCCTTGTAAATTTGCACGTTGCTTATTCTTTCTTTGCGTCTTTATGTTCCTCGTCCATAGATGTTTGTCTATGGCGTTCATCTTTTAACTGTTAATATTTGGTACTTTCCTTTCTTGTTGGTCTCATTGTCCAGTTTAGTTCTTCTTCTGTAAGGTGTTTTTATATTTACTCGCGATATTCCTTTTAGAAATCTTCATGCTGTAGTAGGGACGTATTCTAGGCATTGTACGGTGTTTTGCCATTTTCTTTATGTCTTTTCACTTTTCATATTTTTAGGTTATAGTACTTTGTTTTCTGTTTTGACTTCTGCTGTGGTCTTTGCTTTAATGTTCTTGAACCGTTCTCTTATCTCACCGCCTGTAAACAAAAAAATTCCGCAAGTTACATGAATTTATACGTTGAAGTTGCGAGATGTATTGCTTATACAATGATTCAGGAACAAAATCATGTATCAATACTCAGTAGAATAGTACAATAATAAATTCAATGATTAAGAGTTTTTATTATTTTATTATAGCTACTCTGAATGATGTTGAAGTTCATGGTCCGTAAATACATTGAGGCAAAGCTATCTGCATGAAAGATTTAACTACATAATAATGGCCAATAGTTATAGTGACTTTAGAACAGATAAGTACGGAATTCCTCAGTGGTGAAGTAATCGGTTTTGCAGATGGTATGGATTTCTTAAACCTAATGACCGGGATATTTTATGAAGTTGAGAAGGGGATCCCATAAAATGTATGTAATAGTAAGTTATTAACAATCAATTAGAAACACTATTTTTCTTCCGCCAAAGCTGGCCGAAATAAATTTTGATTCTGTTACTGCGAAGAATGATGCAATAAAGTCAAAAACTCTTGAATATTTGGGTTAATAGCAGGTTGCTACATGAGATGTGATGAGCACATTGAGGCGTTAGTAAAGAAAATTTGCTGCATCCTAAAATTATTTTTTGTATGAAAATAAATTAAAGATTTTTACAATTAATTATTTTTTATTTATTTGCTTTTATCATGGTTAGAGAATATTATTTAGGTATTTTGCAAATCACAACTTACACACTTTTTATTTATTATGAAAATACCTACTTTCTGTATATTGTTAGAAGAGTAGTTGATTGATTCTCCAATAATGAGTGTTTTAAAGTATTTACCTGACTAGTATATTAGCGTGCCCAGATTAGGGCAACAATATACAGAAAGTAGGTATTTTCATAATAAATAAAAAGTGTGTAGTTGTGATTTGCATAATACCTAAATAATATTCTCCAAATTAAAGATGCTCTGCTATGTGTTGGTTCAGTGACAATAATTATATAAAATCGTGATTGACTGACTAACTCACTCACTGACTGATCTATCATCGCACAGCTCAAGCCGTTGGGCCTAGAAATCTCAAATTTTGCATAGAGGTTCCTCGAATGACGTAGGCAACCACTAAGAAGGAATTTTTCGAAATTCGACCCCCAAGACGGTGAAAAAGGGGGTTGAAATTTTAGACTATTTCGGTTAGATGTAGATGCGAGAAATTTGGCAAAAATATTTTTTGTTGAAATTTATTAGATACGTGTAAGACGAAATTTCGATGTTCAATTTCTAAAGGGGTTAAAATGGAGGTGTTAGATGGTTTAAAGCGCACCCGTATTTTTGAAATCGCGTAAATGAGAAACGTGATTACCGAGCGATGGACTCTTCTGAGGAAATAAGAAGACAAATATTCGACGGTTGTCAAAAAGAGACCCCCCCCCCAAAGAATGAACGGGGAGGGGAAGGATTTTAAGCTTTTCGGAAATGGTTAGACCTAGATGCATGAAATTTGGCAGAAATACTCTTTATTGTAATCTATTAGACGCAAGTAAGTCGAAATTTCGATTTTCACTTTTTGAAATGGTGGAAACGTGGTGGTAGATGGTCTAAAGGGTACCCGATACCTGTATCACTGAAATCGCGTAAGTCAGAAACGTGATATTCCAGCGACGGGCTCTTCTGAGGAAATAAGGGGACACGTATTCGATGGTTTTCAAAAAGGAACCCCCCGAACGGGTGAACGGGGAGGGGAAACGGTTACACCTAGAAGCATGAAATTTGGCAGAATGGAATTTACTAGACACAAGTAAGACGAAATTTCAATTTTTACTTTTTGAAGGGGGTGGTACATGGTCTAAAGAGTACCCGCATCTTTGAAATCGCGTAAGACAAAAACGCGATATTCCAGCAATGGACTCTTCTGAGGAAATAAGGAGACACGTATTCGACTCGACGGTTTTCAAAAAGAGACCTGAACAGGGGGAGGGATGTTTTTATGCATGAAATTTGACACATACCCGCCCATGTGCTTTATTGTCGATTAAAATAATTATTTTTTCATTTAACTCGCTCCTTAACACCAAAACAGAATAATGAATTGTTATCAAATTGCGATGCGCAGTGGATTTCCCCGAGTTCTGTGGATGCGCGTTGGGTTTCCTCGATTAAAATTGATGCGCAGTGCGATTCACCGAGTACTATGGATGCGCACTGGATTTCCTCGAGTACAATGGATGCGCAGTGGGTTTGTCCGACTACTATGGATGCACAGTGGGTTTCTCCAAGTACTATGGCTGCGACGTGGGTTTCCTCGAGTACAATGGATGCGTAGTAGGTTTCACCGAGTACTATGGATGTGTAGAAGTTTTCTTTGAGTGCAATGAATGCGCAGAGGGTTTCCCCGGGTACCATGGGTGCGCAATGGGTTCCCTCGAGAGTACTGTAAATAAGAGTAATCAGTGAGTATGTAGTACTTCTTTATAGACATAAGATAGTACGTCAATATTCTTAATTCAACGCGCAAGATGTTTTCCATGAGAACGAAGTCGCGGGCATTAGCTAGTAACTTATAATTATATAAAATGTTTTGAACAAAAGAAGTTAGGAAATCATGTGGACTTGAATGGATTTGCTAAACACTTTTTTTAATGGATTTTTATAAACGCAAATGAAGTTTTCTACTACTTCTTGTCACAGATTTTTTTTACTCCAAAGAACCGTAATATAAAAGAATAAATTTGCACTTTAGATTTTCATTTCTGTGTTAACAATAAATAACCATACCATGGCTAATTTTTATCGTGGAGGATTGTACTAGTAGCCATGTTGTAGGAAATTGAATTACCGTTCAACTTTGTAATGAAAAATGTTTTTGTAGAATTGCCACAAGGCTAGACGAAATAGTACACCTGGAATCGTTAAAATAAATAAAGAATGAACTAAAGCAACGACAGAAAACGTCAACATTAATACGAGGAGAAACATTAACAAAATGGAATATAAACGTATTAAATGAAGAATTGAGGACATGCTAAATGAAGGGTCACTTGGGTCACTGAAGAGAGCGCTAATACTAAACAGCAACAAACTAAAAGGGAGATCATACTACTAGTGGATAATAATAACTGAGTGAATCTTGAACAAACCAGTAAAGGGCCGAGAAAGAAGAAATGTCAAGTATATACGCCGGAATCAGAAGCGAAGGAAATAGATGACTTCGGAGAAGAAAAACACAAAAAGAGGTGCATAAACATTCCATATCACAACGCATTTACCTTCCTATATTCCTGTGCCATGTGGCTCTAGCTGCCTGCACCAATCATGACCCAAATGCAACCAAGCGTACACGTAGCCTGCTCGGCGGTGTGTTTCCAGGGAGAGGCCGCAATGCCTATCGTACGCCAATAAATCAATCAGCTCTTAGATTTTGAGTTAATCATGACACACGTGCGTTGAAATTTGACATTTCGAAAGGAGCAAAAACAGTAAACCTTAAAGTTTCAAATTCAAACTCATTTCGTAAGCTTCAATTTGTATATTTTTGACAAAACTGTAAGTTTTCAGGGTATTTAAAAAAAAGTTTTTTAACATCTCTACGAAAGGTAAGCCGGCGGCCAATTTTGGTCGACTTTGTTTTATATATTTATGAGATTGTAAGCAACAGATTTCTGTGATGAAATTTCAGATCTCATCGATTTCTAAGTCAAAATCTAAATGCATTCCACTATAAACTTCTTTAAAGAAAATATTCATTAAAGTCCTTAATTATGGGATACTTGTATTTCTTGAACATACGTCAAACTATTTAGTATCAAAGTCAATTACAAGTGAACGAATTATATTGTGATCAGAATGAATTTATTATTAAGCAGCCCGTCTTAAGTTAAAATTGAATTACTTTCCATTTAGCGAAATTTGAAAGTTGTTAATGTCATTAGGCCTAATTGACAGATAATTTAATTTTGATTATACAGATACAACATACTTTGCCAATTAGTCTAACGCCTATTATCAAGGGCGACAAAATAATCCCAGTAGATAAAAATAATTGGGGTATGTTATATTAACACAAATATATCACATATTTTAGAAAATATCAAGAAACTAACTAGATTTTACGTTTGACTACCCCAAATTTAAGAAGAACTCACTTTACGATAATTAGGAGGTCATTGAAATAAATCGATAATCATATTTAATAACTGAATATAATAATCCAATGTTTTAGATTAGAGCATATCAAGAAGCATTAAAAAATTAAAAAACATCAAAAAGACTCTCCACGACGCAAATGCTTCTATCACAATGTTGCGAAATCATGGTAGATGCGACAAAATTTCATAGGCCAAAATTAAAAAGAATAATTTCTCGAGTGTGTCACCAATACCGTTGGATCACGAAAGAAGGCTTATTGTCATTGTTGGTTTTTAATTCATTACTTACAATTTAAAACTATTGAAATGAGTCTAAAAAATTGACGGATCTTCTATATTGTAACGTTCAACTTTACAAGTCAAATAGAAACAAATTTCGACGTTTGACGGAAATAACTGATAAAACTTTAAAACTTGACAAACAGCGAGCTGAAATTAGCTATTTGCCATTTTTTATCGTAGGCGTAAACATCCCATTCCATCTGGATTCATCCATTATCAGAAGACTTTTGACTTTGTGAAAATCTGGGCAATGTTGAATGCAATTGACGCTGCAACGATCGACTAGAGATACTTGAATCTCATCAAAGACATCTGCAAATATACAACTCTCCACGTCAAATTCGTGGAAGATTTAGTCACCGGGCAGACCTCATCAAGAGAGAGCTCACATAAGACTACACTGTCTCGCCGAAGTTTTTCACCATGGCGCTACACTAAAAACCTGACGTGGGAGCGGAAAGGTATCAATATCGATGGGAAGTTCCTGAGTGTACTTCGTTGATGATATTTTTCGATGCCAATGAACTTGCTGATTAGAAGGCTGAATCAATCTCCTGAAAGTTAAGATCATGACTCCCGACTAGATCACACTCAACAACCAAATGCTTGCAGTCGTTACAGAGTACGTGTACCTCGGCCACAACATCAAACTTGATACGAACAATCAGACGACAGAAATCACCAGTCCAGTTGGCCTTACACGAGCGACTTTTGCAAAACCTGGTCATATAAACAAACATCCCCATTAACTTGAAGTGGAAAGTCTTCGACGCTTCCATGCTACCCGTCATCACTTATGGCCTTGAGACTATATCCATAACACAGAATGGCCAATAATTCTTGATGTTCAGGTTTCTTCTGAGTGTTCGGCGACTGCACATTTTTGAATTTCCCTTCTTTGTATGGCTAATATGTTCTCTGAGTCTCGTGTTTATTTGTCATTTGGTCTTTCCGATGTAAACTTGTCCACAGAAACAGAGCATGCTATATACATCTGATGTTTCTAGTTCTTCTGAACCTTGGTATTTGGGAAAATGTTGTGCCATCTTCTGTTTCACATTATATATTACTTTGACGTTTTTTTCTTCCGATTCTATTCGTACATCCTTGTATATACGGTAGGTAAGCTGTTGCCGTGCATTTTTTTTCTTCTTCAATTCTGGTTTTATCTTGTCTCTTTATTGCGTTGTCTATGTCCTTCGGTTTGTATCCATTTTTCTGTAGTGACGTTTTTAAAGCCCGATATTCTTCTGGAGATGTTCCGTGTCGCCAATTTGTTTTGCTCTGTGTACTAATGTGTTGACGATGGCCTGTTTTTGTAGTGAGTAGTGGTGAAAATTAGCATGTAGGTATCTGTCTGTGTGCGTCGATTTCCTGTATACCTTATTTCCTAATCCTCCATTATCCTTCTTGAATACTAGGATGTCTAGGAATGGGAGTTTACTATCTGTTTCTATTTCCATGGTGAATTTGATCTTTTGATTTTGGTTTTAACTAGTAGTTGCCCAGGGGGCGCATATTTCGAATACTACCTTAAATAAGATGACGAGTACTGGTGATAAAGGTGAACCTGTTGCTGCTCCCTCTTTTTGTTTATATAGGCTTCCATTGAAGTTGAAGTAAGTTGAGTTGACACAGAGCTCCATCAGGTCTGCTAAGGTGGTGTCCAAGCCGTTGTCTGCAATTCTTCCCGGGCTAATTCTGTCGCCACATTAACTGGTATGTTTGTGAAGAGTGATTCTATGTAAAAACTATATCTTCTTGGTCCACTGTGATGTTCTTCAGCTCTTGTATGAAATGGCGTGAATTCCTGATATAGTGTTTTATAAAATTCGACAAGACACAGAAATTATCCAATACCAAGAATTATTGGCCTCATGAAAACCTGTACACATAGAGCAGCACAGTCCAGCAGTCCTCACTTCGCTTCAGAAGAAGATCACGACAAGAAGGTCGAAACGTCAAGCACTCAATAAAGTCTACGCAGAAGAAGACTTGGAAACCAGCAGCCAGATCACCAGCTACACGAAAGCCTTAGCACCAAGATTTTTGTGACTCCTACAGCTACACTACCCTGCGGTTATTCAGCATACATCGCATCACGTGTTCACTATAAATGTTAAAAAGAATTAGTGACAGAATTTTTCATATAGTCGATGAAAAATAGTGACCATATGTTTGGGTGTCTCCATGACCAATGACGCAGCCCACAGTTTGTCCCACTCCATATTGTTAAACATCGTACGATGGTCTACGAAACCAGTCTACGAAGATTCAAACGCATGTAACATACTTTTTCCTTCCCGCAAATTCAGTATTTGCTCTCTGGTACCGCGTCTTTTAACAAAGCCTGCTTGCTGGGGAGATATTTGCGAAGATAGATAACGCTGAAGACTGGATTAAACAATATACAGCATTATTTTACTGACATGCGATAACAACCTCGGCAATCTGTGGGTATCACAGATATCTATCAGTCCCTTCCTACGTAATGGTACCAAGATAGAGGTTCTCTAATCAACGGGCCAGATTTCTATCTCCAGGACCCCCACAAGGTCTGTAAGTACCGTGGTACCGGGGAGCGGCCACTTTAAGGGCCCGGTTAGACTAGTAAACGCAATCCTCGCTCATTAATTATGAAACCTAGACAATTTTTTTTACATTTCTCCCTCCCGAATTTGGTATCAGGGCCCATGATTTGATATTTCTTGGCATATTCTGTGAAGATTTTCCATTCCCTCTTCACCAATGTAAGCTCCTCGGCCGTGTTATTGTCGACCTCCAACTGCTTTGAGAGTTTTTACTTTTTGTATAGCTTCTGATGTCAATTTTGAAGCTTCACGTTAGTAGTCCTACTGCTAATTATTTTCTACCTCGGTACTTTCGCAGTATTGACACCAGATCTTCGTAATCTGAGCCTTGCCAGTTGCTAGAGTACTCGCATTTTGGGTTTCAACTTTTTCCGCGCCTCACAATGTTGAAATTTCACTTCGTGCTAGAGAACAACCGGTATATATGTTTCAAACTGGCTTCGCAGTATGTTAAATTACATTTCCTTCTCTAAGTAAACAAGTAATTCGACCTGCAGCATAACGAGTAAACCGTTACCTTGCGATTTTTAAAAAATAATTTGCTTCATTAATCGTCCAACGTTTTCCATAGGTCATTTGAGGAATTATGAGCCCCATTAGAGCAATTTGCTCTTAACGTAAATTCGAACCAACGACCTGTAACGTCGAGTCGATGTTTAACGGTCTGGAAGCTATGCCTGTGGCTTTTGTTGATGTTTGGCAGTTTAGTCTGCACCAGCCGATATCGAGTGTATATACATAATAATATATATTACACTGCCGCCGCAAGTTAGGACCGTACGTTAAAATGCACTTGTTTACACACCCAGCATTTTACAAACATCAACAGGGCTCGCAATTAGTTTATTGTAATGTAACTGAAATAAATAAGAGGTTTTAGTTAACATGTATAGCAATGTGTTTGTAAAAGTCTGCAAGCGCTATAGCATAGAATATTAAAGCTATAAATCAGATTAAATTTAATATGTGAGCAAGTGAAATGTGTTAATCGAGGTGTTAATAATAGGCCGAAAATTAAAAACTGTTATTTTAAAAATGTAATAAGTATTTATCTATTCTTACTCTTATTAGGTTATATACTAATTAATTAACTGATTTGAATGATTAATAGTATCTATAAGCAAATAGCGCGAGTTATAATGAGTGAGTTTGTGACGTAAACAGTCACGACCAAATTTAAATGGTCCAAAGTGATCATTAAAAATTCGGCTACTCAGCAGCTCATATGTCGACAGCGGGTCGTGGGCAAGGTCTCTTATGTCAATTATAAAGTTTCAAAAGATAACTTATGTATATTAAATCAACAGATGGAAATTTATTGTAACCTTCGGGCGCCACCCAAGGTTAATTGGCACAAAGGGAAAGAGCAGACAAAACACAAACTTCAAAGAAAATGTATAATAGAAATATATGGTAGTATAAACAAAAGTATCACGATGCAAGTGGAGGTTATCACAGATAATAATAGCAGAAAATATACTTATGTATATGGGTAAGTAATTATATAATTTTTTTTTTAACTATTTAACGTCGGCCTATTTCCGCTACCAAGGCATATCACCGACGTCAGGAGACGAGCTACCCCCAACCTGGAAATTTTGCCGAACCTCTTCCCTTAAGAAGAGTAGGGATCTTTTACTTGCCTAACATATAACAGACAAAGGACCGCCTGCTTTACATCCCCTCCGAAGGATGGTATATCCACTACGTAATCCTCGTCTGAAATTACGTAACTTCCGAGTATACACTCATATACAAGCCTCTAGAAGGTGGGACGAGAACGCTGTATTTCCCAAGATGGGTACCCCATCCAAGTACTAACCGCGCTCGACGTTGCTTCAACGGAATATCGACTGATATTCACATTGAAGTCGCCTCTACGCTCGCCCCCAAGTAATTATATAAATTATATAGAAGATGATATAATTAGTATAAAAATTATTTGCAGAATATATCATCTAGCCATATGTCGACAGCTTTCAGGACCGCAAACAGCTGTTTTTGGCTTACATGCGATGACAAAATAAAAAAATAGGAAGTTATATCAGGATTAAGTATAAGAAACATAAAATGGCATAAGTATACGCTAGATAAAGTAACAAGTAGTAAACGATGACCAATATACAGGCAAATGCACAAATATACGATGGCTTAAGCCTTTGTGTCGCTGAAGAATACTGACTTCTTTCGAAAGTAATGACACTGCGATCTGGCAGGTTCAAAAAGAAGAAAAACACTTACCCGTCTGTGGTGAAATAATAGCCAGCATTCCGCTTACCACATGCAGACCCTCTACGAGTGATTGCGATTCCAATAAAAAAATAAGCACTGCACCCAAGGCAAGGAATTTTAAGCAGGCCTCCTGACACCAGTTAATCATTTGCTATGTATATATTTGGTTGGAAGTTTTGAACGGCTCATATGCCCAGTAGGCACAACATAAGAGCAGATAGAGGCTGAAGGGTAGTATTTTAGGGCATACAAAAAACCTAAAAAGTATTACACCTATTACAACTGCCAAGGTATGTATATTTATTTAAAATTTAAAATATTATTAAAAAATAAACTACTGACCTTAGCTCTTATTAGGTTGATTTATTTTAATAGGGAATTTAAATTCACATTTGGAGAACACATCCCTGTTCAGCAACCAGCCAAATAAAAAATGTCTCCTACTTTTTTGTCTTTTTGAAAGCAAAAAAAGTGATTTTGCGCCAATTTGCAAATCAGGCTGTCCATTGATACCAATATTAAAATCCCTAACTTAAATTTTGACATTTGCCAATCAAAATCAAAACAAATCTGAATAACATTTACGAATTTAATTTATTAAATATTTATTATACCTTATAATATCCAGGTAATCTATTAGTCCTTTATTTAATTAACTACTTGATGATGTGATTACAACATAACCTTGTATTTGTTATAGGCAGTAATGTAAACAATTGGGACCCAGAGATTTTATAAGGTGCCAGTGGAGATAACATTTAATTTAATGTAATGCATGGAGTTGCAAGAGGTAACCAGACGTAGTGGGCCTGACAAATGGTGAGGCAAGTGTGTTCGGAGGGCTACCGCTACTGTGTCGAGAACTGTATGCTGCATGTCAATGAAACTAAGCAACGATAACATTGTTCACCTGCTGTATCCTTATTGAAATATATCTGCATTCATACTATATTTTTAATTGCTAATTATTAACTGTTACAAGTTATTATAAATCACTATAAATCACTAGGTACAGAGCCAGTCATGCCAGTTCATGCCTAGCCTGTCCAAACGACGTAACGCGCGACACACGAAGGTGGTAGCCAAGGAGGTAGCGACAGATTTTTTGCGTTAATATCTATAAAGCTAGATTTTTTTCCCATGATAGCTTGGACAGTATCAATGATGCTAGTCTACCAAAGTTTTAGTGTTGCAAAAAGGAGTACAAAATTAAACAACATGTTACAAAAAGAGATCGATTTTCAGAAATGTCACAAAATGCTAGTTTTGATTCGTTCGCGCCGAGCCGAATTTTAGAATTTCGCCATCGAATTTACGATCAGGTTTATCTAGAAGACTTCCTCTTTATATCGCGACATAGTACGGCCGTCCCAATGGTGTTTTTCGAAAAATATGAACGTGTCAAGATTGTACGTATTTTTTCGGCTCCGAAATGTACCTAAGCTGTTTTTTGTTATTTTTCGCAGATATCTCCGAAACGGTGGGAGTTAGCTCGAAATAAGAAACAAGGCCCGAATATTTTCAGCTACGAATCTTTTGCTACCATCAGAATTTTGATTTTTTTTTTTTTCGTTTCAGAAATAACTACTGAAATGTTGGCCATGTACGGCAAAAAATCGCAAATTTTGGGCTTCTACAGTTGTCAAAGTTTTAATCTTGGCTCCTGTGTCAAAAGACTACTCTAGTTAATTTAAATAGAATTAAATTTGCTAAAACTGTTTTTTTATTTTTTGAATTCCGACAAAAATGAAGGAATTAGAGGGGGCGGGATTTGAGACTTTTTTTTTCGATAAAATTTCTCCATTTTATCACCGTAATTAATCGGTAATTAACTGATATCGATCTCATTTACGATGTTCACTTAATATCATGTACTACTTTGACGCTCCGTTAATCTTGGCCCTTCGAAACAAAGGTTTCTGAGAAAAATTATTGTTTTAAGATTTACATACACTCTATAGGAAAACGTGTAATTTCCTACATTTCCTCGAATATCTCGATAATTATCGTTCGACAAATTTGTAGACGGCTTATGTAAAGAGAATTGATTAAGCTTTCCGACGCTTTTTTTATTTTTCTTTTTTCTATAACATTTGGGCTATTGCAGTTCGCGGAGAAGTTTCGCATTTTCCGCCGCGGAATATTAATCTACAAAGTTGGTTTTTTGTCTACGAGCAGTAGATTAAAAATATTTGAAGACAACAAATATAAAAGGGTGTACAAAAATTAAATTTTGCAGTTAATTTTATTAATAAAAAAATTTAGTAATTTAAACAAAATTTTCTCAATTTAATATTTATTGTTATAATCGTAGATAAAGTATAGTATTCAACTTGCGGTAATGGTAATAACTCACTTGATGAATTATAGCACTCTCCTTCGGCTCGTGCTGTAAACTTCATCTGCGTGAGTTTTTTTTTTATCTATTTATTTAACGTCGGCCTATTTCCGCTACCAGGGGCTATCACCGACGCCAGGAGACGAGCTACCCCCAACCTGGAAATTTTGCCGAACCTCTTCCCTTCCCTAACATTTAATAGACAAGGGACCGCCTGCTTTACATCCCCTCCGAAGGATGGTATATCCACTACGTAATCCTCGTCTGATATTACGTAACTTCCGCGTATACACTGACATACAAGCCGTTAGAAGTTGGGTCACCCATCCAAGTACTAACCGCGCTCGACGTTGCTTCAACGGAATATCGACTGATATTCACATTGAAGTCGCCTCTACGCTCGCCCCTGCGTGAGTTATTACCTACATTACCGCTCGTTGAATAATATACTATTACTTCTACACAATATACCAATATTTCTGAAAAATATATCATCTTGACGAATAATCTAACGAGACTCAGATCAAGTAAATCGGCAAGCTGCTTAGAAATTTTCACCACTTCTTGACAATCTTTGATGGAAATTTATTTATCACCACGTAAATATAGATAGTAAATATAGATAATAATAACAATAATAATATATATAACAAAAAATATTTTACACAAATCAAAATAATAATAACATACATTAAAAATGATTTAAAAAAATCATCCATTTCAAAAAGTTTTTGTTTCGAAAACAAAAATGTTCATGGAATACTTTTTATCATAACATACAGAGTTAAAATATTTACAACCATAGTAAATAAAGTTTTTTGGTAAAAAGTTGTTCGATAAGAGTTTGGCTTTAGCAGACCTATAAATCTTGTATACTGGTCATTGTTGACTTGATTAGTAAAAAACTTATACTTACTTTTGTAAACACATATAGTCCAGACAACGAAGGAGTGGTAGAGGACATGGAGGGAGATGAGAATTTTCCTCTTCAGGAATGTGTTGGGAGGTAAACATACTGAAAGTCCCCGCCCCTAGCCCTGCTGCTTCGGGGGGGGGGGGGGGGGGTGAAGAAATTAGAATCTACTTATGACCAGAAAAACATTCGTTTGCAACAAAGGCAAAGCTACCTGGGAATATGCGGAAAAAATAAAAACATTTTGAAAATTCTATCGGATCGGCGCCAAAAACGTACATACACCAAAATTTGATTTAGTTATTGATGGAGAATTTCTCATACATAAGCTCACCTGGCAAAAGGGATTCTCAGTTTCCACAATTTGTGGTAGACACGTAAAACTCGTTAAGACCACTAATATTAATTTGTTTTCGGTATCGCAGGTGGGTTTGCATTAGTAGCAGGCGAATGTTTTTCTAAGTAGATCGTAATTTGTTCTATACTTGAGTAAAATTTGATTCAAATCGGAAACAAAATAAAAAAGTTATAAGGGCGTCTTCATTTTACTTCCACATCCAGTGGAAGTATAGTAACGACAAAAAAATTTTTAAAAAATTTTATTGTTCAAATAGGCTTAGAATGTCATGAAACGTCGAGATTTTAAGTTTGAGCAAAAAAATATTTTCTATCTGTCTGTCTGTTGGTCTGTAATTTTTTTTTGTGCGCGCGTTTATTCTGGAACCGTTTGAGATATTGACTTGAAATTTGGTACACATATGTACTTTAGAGATATAGAGAGATCTAGAACTAGATTATATTTTTATCTTGTTCCGTCGAAGGGTTGGGGGGTAAATTGGGGTAAATTTGAGGTAAATAGGTGAATCAAGCAAGTAAGAGTTCATAAAATTGGTATTTAGTATATACTAGAGAAGCTAAGGTCTCAAAAAAAAAATTTTGGCATTAGCCACCCCCATTCCATTATTAAAGGGGATGAAAAGAAATTGTGATTTAGTGCGTGTACAAGAACCAGAAAACTCAAAATAATTTTTTGCTTTATCCATCCCCACTACCATCCCATTACCGATGTGGGGTAACGTTTTATGGGTTTTTGAGGTAGAGGATTTCAAATATTATGTTATTGAAGTTCTATAAACAATTATTTCCACATACAAAATTTTTTCGTTGTGAGTGACTTGGATAGAAAATCTGGATGTGGAAGTAGTGATTCCTTGGGCAGCGGTTTAAAGTGAGTCACACTGTATATTTAAGGAAATGTATAGATTTCGACAAAATATTACGTTAGTAAATACATCGAGTGTTGTAAAATAAAGATTTTTTTTTTTAATCGCCTTATTTTATTTTAATGTCCTGGCGGCGTTTAGCCGATGGCTATTCTACTACTCAACCAGGACACACACACACACATAGACAACATCAGAACACCCATTCCCTGCGACATTGCCATCTGCCGCAGCTGAGACTCGAACTCAGGAGAGGAGAGCGACTAGACCGTGTTGTCTCTCACACAACCGCAGTCTAGCCCACTGCTATCGTCTCGGCAACACGAGGGAAACGCTACTACACATCCATACCCTAGCCAGGATTCGAACCCGGGACCTCATTGTCGCAAGCTTAACATCTTAAGCACTGCGCCACCGAGTCGGTGACTGTGATTTATTAGCAGATCATGGTAAACCGTTTTGATAAAGAAGTGTCAGATTCATAATTGATTTATTTATTAATTATCGATTTTCGTTGGCGAATATCTCGGAAACTATAAAAGAAAATGAATATAAGCATTCTTGTAGGAAATTATATTTAATTTTGAATAGAATACTTTTTTCCGTACGACGCATCGTTTCCGACTTACAAGAATCGAAACACAGGACTTTTCCACCCCCTCCCCCTGAAGCGGCAGGGCTAGGAGCGTACACTTTTAGTATGTTTACCTTCTAACTACCCCCAACACATTCCTGAAGAGGAAAATTCTCCCCCTCCATGTACTTTACAATCCCCTTTTGGGCATTCTTTGATTTTACTTCCACGTCCAGTGGAAGTATAGTAACGACAAAAAAATTTTAAAAAATTTTTATTGTCCAAATAGGCTTAAAATGTCATGAAACGTCGAGATTTTAAGTTTGAGCGAAAAAAAAATTTCTGTCTGTCTGTCGGTCTGTCGGTCTGTCGGTCTGTCGGTCTGTCGGTCTGTCGGTCTGTCGGTCTGTCGGTCTGTCGGTCTGTCTGTAACTTTTTTTTGTGCGCACGTTTACTCTGGAACCGTTTAAGATATTGACTTGAAATTTGGTACACATATGTACCTTAACGAGTTCTAGAACCAGATTATATTTTCATCTTCTTCCGTCGAAGGGTTGGGGGGTAAATTGGGGTAAATTTGGGGTCAATGGGTAAATTAAGCAGGTAAGAGTCCATGAAATTGGTATATAGTATATACAAGAGAAGCTAAGGTCTCAAAAAAAAATTTGGCATTAGCCACCCCCATTACCACCCCCACCTCCTTATTAAAGGGGATGAAAAAAAAATTGTGATTTAGTGTATGCACAGGAACCAGAAACCTCAAAATATTTTTTTACTTCATCCACCCCCCACTACCACCCCCCTATCACCACCCCCACCCCACTACCGATGTGGGGTATCGTTTTATCGGTTTTTGGGGTAGAGGATTTCAAATATTATATTATTAAAGTTCCATAAACAATTATTTTCACATTCAAAGTTTTTTCGTTGTGAGTGACTTGGATAGAGAATCTGGATGTGGAAGTAGTGATTCCTTGGGCAGCGGTTTTTACTAATATACAAACTTCAAATATATATAAATTAGTTTTGGTTAAAATTTTGAACTCTAAATGTACCACTGCAACGCTCACGAAGGCCTAGTCCAGTAATCATTCTTAAGACATATTTCGCAAAATAAGTGTGCTGTTAATGTATGTACTGTTTCCCCAACTAATGATATTATACCTCAAATGGCAGATAAAATTTGCATTGTAGAGATTCAAAACTTCTACAATACGTAGATATAGGCCATAATCCATAGCAACTACTTCACAATTTATTACTATACAGGGTGGATCATTAATAACAGGCCATAGTTTAGGGGTATATTCTTTGGATCAAAATATGAGGATATAACCAAACATGCTTTAGTAACCTGTTGCTGTGGAAAAAGATAAAGGGTGTCAAAATTGTAATTTTCTTTTCCTTTTTTTGCAACATCTCAACCACCTCTTGACCGATCTTCTCCCAATTTGGAAAGGAAACATTTCTTAAGCTAGGAAACAATAATTTATGTATCACATCACGCTATCCCATGGAGGGCGCCTCATGAGCTATACCTGATTTTTCTCTTTTTTTTACGAAACGTTGTGGCATTTTTGGCTAGAAAATCTCGTGCAGGAATCATTTCTACTTAAAAAAAGGTATACTTTATAGAACTTGAAAATTCCAACCGTTTTCGTGAAAACTGCCGCAAAGATTTCAAGAATTCTTTGAAAACAAACTCAATTTGAAAAGGACAATTCGTATTTATTGAAAAGTGTGCTTTGGTGACGCCTTAGTTCTGTAAAAATGTGAAACTAATGAATTTGTACGTAAATAATACAACTGAGATGTCACCAAAGCACACTTTTCAATAAATACAGTTTGTTAAATACAATTGGTCCTTTTCAAATTAAATTTATTTTCAAAGAATTTTTGAGTCCTATGCGGCAGTTTTCTCGAAAATGGTTGGAATTATTATATTTTAATCAAGTGTACCTTTTTTACGTAGAAATGACTCCTGCATGAGATTTTCTAGTCAAAAGTGCCACTACGTTTCGTAAGAAAATTGAAAAAATATTCATCATCATCGCCTCATGAGGCGCCCTCCACGGGCTAGCGTGATGTAATATATAAATTATTATTTCTTGGCTTAAAGAATGTTTCCTTACTAAATTAGGAGAAGATCGGTCAAGAGGTAGTTGAGACACTGCAAAGAAAAGAAAAGAAAATTACAATTTTGACATCCTGTATCTTTTTCCACAGCAACAATTTACTAAAGCGGTTATATCCTCAAATTCTAGTCCGAAGAATCTACCCTTGATCTATGGCCTATTATTAATGGTCCACCCTGTATATCTTCCTCATTGCAAGTGCTTATCGAAAGTTATTCCTAATATTGGAACTAATCTCAGATCTATATCTCTGCTAGACAGAATTAATGTTTCTTTGCAAAGTTTATAACCTCATTTTTGTGTTATTTTTGTTCATGTTGCTTATTCCCTTCGGATCATTTAATTAATCTTTAATAAATAGTTCAGCAGTATTTTTTATCGTATTTAAATCAATTAAGACCAATGTCTATGACAAGAATATTCGTGTCACACAGCATGAAGGTCTGGTATTCCACATAGGTATGTTATCAAGTTATTGGCATATACCTATTTATATATACATAAATTGCAGAAGACCCAAAACAGGTCTTTGAGGAACACTTTATTTTATATCACATATATTACTCGTTACATCACTTTTTGACAATTTTTGTAGGACCTAGCCAGAGAACACACACCACAGAGAAGCGACAATATCGGCAGTTCTTTGATATTTTATGGCTCGGTTCTAATGGCATTGAACATGAGTGAAACACAACCTCTTACACTGAGCGAACTTTAAAGTTTGATGTACACTGAAAGCAATTCAGTATAATATGTTACTATACCACATATTAAATATAGTTAATAATAATAATAATATAATATAATGAGAACTTCATAACCCATCTCGCAAATGCGAATACGAAAACGGTTAACACGTTGACTGCCGCACCAAATTCAGTAATTGGCTCCTCCAGGCCACGAGTATTTTTTGTCCTATATGTATAAACTAGATTGTGTATTCTATTAGATACACGTGGCGTCTTGGACCCAGCTAATATGTATTCAATTGAATACTCATGGCAGTCAACGTGTTAACGCGGGAAGCCTTGCTGTTGCTTCTCTGTGGTGTAAGTTCTCTGACCTAGTTCTGATTTTAAAGAACACTACTCTTCCTAAAAGCCGACGTTTCAATAAGTTTATTCTAGCATCTTCAAGGAAAATCTTTGTTTTTATAATTTCTGAGTAATATTGCACATTAAAGAGAACAATTGCTATTTTTATCACTCCGAAAAATAATCATTCTAAAAATTATTTCTTTATATACTAATTTGCCAGTTAATGAAAATTCCGGTAAATTGCAAACCCTGATATTCACTATTTCTCAGAAAACTTGAGTTAGTGTTAATTATAAAAATATAAATTAATTTAATCAAATACAAGATCTGTTATCTTTTTTAAATTAAGTTACGTTATTTACTTAATAGTTTTTTTATTTACTACTATTATTGGACATTATGTCTGTTGGACTGCTTCCTAACTAAGTAAATAAATAAATAAATAGCGGATTTCTACTCCTCTTTCTTTCTGAGAGAAATAAACTGGCGGCATTTATCTATAAGTGTACTAAATTTCAACTCTCTGCCTCATCGGGAAGTGGCTTAGAATTTCGTGACAAAGAGAAATTTTCAGCATTATAATAGGGTTTGCTCTAGTGGATAAACGCCTATCTGAAGTTGATTTTTATCTCGGAAAATTTACTTGTAGCAAAAATACAGACGCATACAAATAAAATAAAATACTTTTCAAAAAAGAGAGTCAAAAGAACATTTTATTAACGTATTACATGGACTAGTTTTCATAAAATTGAAAGAATATTAAGAAATAATTATTCAAGTTATTTAAATCCAAATGACGTGTGAATATATTAATATTTTACACTGTAAGTCATGACAGTTAAATATTTTACCATTGCTACGAAGTTAACGAGCCCATATACGAAGCGATTTGGAGTTTTCGTAAAAAAAACGGGCATTTTTGTACTCTACCTAATGCTAGAAGCACTTCAGACATTACTGTGTCAGATTTAATGCAAAAAGAGAAAAGAAAGCATGGAAGGTTAGTATGACAAATATACGAAGTGATGATATATGTTGTATGATTGCGTGGTTGGACTCCAAGAAGTTTGACCCACTCTAATGCACCGGGTTCGATTCCTGGTCCTGAAGATTTCGGAGAAGCAAATAAATCTTAGTATACTCGAACACTGAGTGTGTGTTTCTTTAACAGAAAGTCACTTCAGGCCTTCAGTAATAAACGGTAAATATTATGATCTAGTTACAAACACACTCACAATTTAGAAGAGACTCATGCACGCAGAAGATATTCGAACACTGCTTCATAAAAATTGCATTCAGCTAAGACCGAACGTACCATTACTGGCATCCCCCACGGAGCAGTATTGGGCCCTATGTTATTTCTACTGTAGTCGTTCGATATTCTCAGGTTTTTACATTGAAAAATTACATTAAACCTAAACGACGAGATAAAAGATATGTCTTCCCAACGTCATCTAGAAGTTATGATTACAGACGATTTAATTTAGTTTCACCACATAACTCACGCAAGTAAAGAATTGAACCGTTTACCACAGCGTTAACAATAATTTTTAACAAAACAAACCCTCACCTAATTGATTCATTACTGCAGTGACGAAACTAAAATAATTTGTTTAATAGCCTATAATAGCACCGATGAATGTAATGGTATATTATGTAACCAGGAGAGTTATAAGAATAATGAGCAGCACAAGATTAAGAAGTTACAGTCACGCAGGAGCAAGTGTGTACTTCCACTAGCGAGTAGTTACATTACAACTCTAGTTGCCTACTATGCTGTTTTCACGATCACACTTATTCCTATTTATTAAAATAGAAATGCTCTTAAGGATTTGATGAGATACACACCAAAAAAAAGGAAAACACGATATTTTTAAACGATGAAATAGTCGTTAATACATGAGCGAGAAGGCCGTACTTAATATCGAAAGGACAAGAATGACATTTTAAGCATAATGATATCGCTTGCTCTCCACGAAAGACGGCAGTCTGTTCCAGAGTAGATCTCGTAGCTCCTCTGGCTGCAGAAATTGCCTCTCGAGATGCCTATACATTGAAGCTCCTAATGGAATGCATCTGCATGGATTATTAGTTATGGTTTCATCCTACACTCCATGCTTCCAACAAATAAGATCATCCTCATTGTATGTAAGTGCTTATTCAGAGGTCAGTGTCCTATTACTATACCTATCATCCATCTCATTATTCCTCTATCGAGCCCAAGTAACCACTTTACGGTAAAAGCAGTTGAACACCCTCTTTATATGAGTCTTGACTGTCTCATGCCGGGAGCTTGAACCCACTAGTTGTTGAACTATGCCGTGGCCCAGTCTCGCAGTTCTGAATGAAACAGATTCTTTCTCAAACCGAATGCGCGCTCAGGGCTCCCTCTACCGCCAGACGATCTGCTTCTTCGTTGCCCACGATACTGTGACTGGACACCCATATGAGTTTAACTGAGTTGCATTCGCAGAGCTCACTCAAAATATTTCGACAGTTCAGCACCAGCTTAGAGGTCACCTTGTTTGATACAAGAGCCTTCAGAGTCACCTAGCTGACACTATAGTGTCAACTAGGCGACTCTGAAGCGCCCATGAAGTTTGTTTGCGAAATCTCTTCTGAATTTTTCTCTTGCGCATAGTAGTATGTCATATACTTCTGCTTGAAATGCGCTGGGGTACCTACCAAGTGGCACTGATATACGAGTCCTTGGTTTGCATTCATGTATGCTTGCGCCCGTTCCCTCCTGGGTTCTCGATCCGTCTGTATACCATTCCAGTCCACTGGGACTCAGACAATGCGGTTTATTGCGTTCCCAATCATATCGACTAGGGAAAACGACAGTATATGAAACTGTGAAAATATAGACGGGGAGACACCGGTCATCCCCTGACTAAGCGACAACCTGGTCCCCTGCCGGTAGAGCCAGCGCCTTTGTGTGCCTTAGCCCTTGGTCCGTCATATTCCACATTCCATTCTTGAACTGTCTGCTTGCTGCTTTCCAGGCTTCAAGCTCCACTTCAACGTACAAGGCAAGTGAGTCCAGGAATGGCCGCCATCGCAATCGTTGGAGTAGTCCCTATTGCACCTGTTATACCTAGATACGCTTGTCTTTGAACTTGACATAGACGAGCTTGATTGTGGAGCGCTCGTGGAAGCGCCACCATATCAGTGCCCCATATGTTATGAGCATAAGTAACAATATAAGTCCGAAAGGTAGTTCTCGGACTTATACCCCACTTAGAACAGAAGATGCGTTTGCACATCCTTAAAGATGCATTCCTCGTTTAAGCTTCCACGACAGTTTGGAATTCTAGATACCTCACAGTGTCAAAAAGACACAAACGTGTGCCCATAAGAGAAGGGAGCGGGTAATCGCTTATTTTTCTCCTTCTAATAAACAGCATCAGCTCTCGTTTGTGTGCGTATGAAAAATTTTATGAAGCTTTTAGCTTAAAAAAAAATTCGTTCTGAATTAATTTTTTAATATTGCACAAAAAGCAAAAAGGAATTTATGGAACTCATTATTCATACAAAAAATGTCGGCGTCTTTGTCGGTGCGGTAAAGATCAAAGGCGTCGACATTTTTTGAGTGCGTAGTGAATCTGAAGGCCATTATACACGTTACTTATTTCAGTTATTTTTCATTTTTTTGTGAGAAATTTTCATATACCTTCCTATCGTTCATTTTGTCAGATTTTCCCCTCCCCTCTGAAAGCAAACGTATTTTTTGAATGGCCTCATAATAAATCATGAACTTCAAACCATGAAAATTAAAGAAATGTTGTTACACGTGGCGTGGCGCCTCCGGCAAAACCTCGAATTATCAGTTCCATAAATTCCATTTTTGTACAATATTAAAAAAATAATTCAGAGCGGAAAATTGAACAAAATAAAACGACAATATATCTTTTAAGGGCTTAGAAACTGAATTAACACTAAAAGTTTCATAAAGCTTCATACGCCCATCGCATTAAAATCCTTTTATATTCCTGACATTATCTTTTCCAATTTGGCTACGTTATCCTTTCGATAGAGTTTTGTGAAAAATATATGTTGTAGCTTATTGTATGGTGTATAATTAATTAAAAAATGGTGGGTGTATTTAACGTGTAAGTATATATTGAAATTTTTCGGAAGATTTACAATGTATGTGAAATACAAACAAATTGGTTCACTTGAATAAGAAAAAAATCCCAGATATTTTGAAGTTTTTAAGGTCGAAACTTTTTGTGGTAGTATCTTACGCACAGATACATCACTGGAAGGAACCCTACGCAAACAGGTTGCAAAGGCACAGACACATATCTTAACCTGCCATGGGCTTTACGTTACATTTCTTTCTTTTCCATTAAGTACACCAAAATATATCTCACATAAAACGTATAAAAAAGTGGAGTTTTAAGTTCGTTTAAATATAATGCATTCGCTATGCTCGTGCGTTAAACTATTACACTCCCTAGTTTATTACCACTTTTCTTTACTTGTTATACAATCTTCTATTACTTACGTTATAATGCCGAGCACATGCCGATTTGTATGCATAAAATTATACTTTACGTACTATCGCAGAAAGCATCATATCATGATACAAGTGCATAAAAAAGCCTGCGAACGAGTTGAAGCGCACGACGCGAAGCGTTGTTTAAAAGCGTGACAGTTCAATTAATTAACAATTTTCATAGTTGCAAATGGTTACGAGTAAAAGAGAAGTCTTATTTGAAAAATTGAAAAAAATTAGTCGCGGACAGAGCTGCTCCAAATACCCAATAAAAGGATTTCAAATATCAAATACCAAATACCATCTAAAGTATTTGCAGTTTCAGTTACAAAATACTCTGCTTTAGAGAAAGGATTTGAAATACCAAATACTCAAGGGAAGTAAATTAAATTTCCAGCAAATAAAGTATTTCAAATATTTGAAATACCTCAAGTTGTGTTTCTAATATTTGAAATAACCTCAAATTGTATTGCAAAAATCCAAAAATTATTAAAAATTATTTTGAATATTTTAATTATCTAAGCGTTTTTCAAATCCTTTCTAGGTATTTGAAATGGCCACTTCGAACTTGGAATCATCATAGATAGATAGATAGATAGAAATATTTTATTTCCCACAATATGTATCTTACAAACTACAATGATTGTTATAGTGTACACATGTATTGTTAGAACTAGATACATACTTCTGGCTCTTTCCGAGCCTTAGAGAAAATATCGCCTAGTTTGACTGTGGTTTATAGAATAATTGTCTATCTCGGATAATATACTACATTATAGATAACATACTACAATAAGGTAAGAATAGTAATAGCAACAATAATAAATGGTACGTATTTAAGCTAGCAGGCTGAGACCTGCAAATTTTAAATGATATTCAATGAAATTCAATGATATTTAATAAAATCTAAGCAAATGATATGATGTAGGTATATAGTGCCATTCATATTTATTTGTTGTGGCTACTCGGATTCCGAAAATACAAATGACCTGTTGTTTTAGTTGAGAGAGAGTTTAGTTGAGAGAAAAAATTCGTTTAAGTTATAGAAAACATTGGTTTTTAGAATATTTTTCAATTCCTTTTTAAATAGATTTAAGGACGGTTTTTGCTGAACTCTTTCTGGAAGATGATTAAATATTTTTACACCTGCATATACGGGTCCTCTTCTGTTTACATCCAAATTGTATGAGGGAGTTCGGTATATGTTTCTGTATCGTGTATCATAATTGTGGATATCAGATGGTGTGGAAAGCCTTTTTTGTTCTTTGTAAATTATTATACTGATTTTATATATGTACAAATTCGTTAAGGTAAATATTCTGTGCTTTTTAAAGTAATCTCTACACGAGTCCCGCGTATTTAGATTAAATAGTGCTCTTATGGCTTTTTTTGTACTAAAAATGTTGTCTTAGCTTTGGTTGAATTTCCCCAAAATTCTACTCCATATTGCATAATAGAGTAGAAGTATGCATAATAGACTGTTTTACCAACATTGAAGCCGATGTTTTGTCTGATTGTATTTATGGCATAAACTGCATGGCTTAATTTTTTATTTAATTCTATAATGTGAGTTTTCCAGTCAAGCTGTTGGTCCAAATGAATACCTAAAAATTTAGTGGTAGACGTGGGGATGACATCTCCACCATTTGTTGAGATAACAGTATGAGGTTGTGTTTTGTTTGGTTGGAATAGAATATTAAAAGTTTTATTGACATTTAAAACCAGTTTATTGGCTGCGAACCAATCGCATAAATCCTCTAATAAAGTCTTTGTTATACCGATTAGATCGTCTAAATTTTTGTGCTGTAGCGTGATGCTTGTGTCGTCAGCAAATTGTGAGAATTTCGCGAGTGGGAAATTTGCTGCTACGTCATTTACGTATATTAAGAATAAAGTTGGTCCCAGGATAGAACCTTGCGGAACCCCACACTTTATGTAGCCCGGGTTTGTGGATACTTTGTTTACTCGCTCCCCCTCGATTGATGTTATTTTCACAGACATGGTGCGATCACTTAAGTAAGATTTAAACCAATCATGAACAATGCCCCGTATTCCATAATACTCCATCTTGTCCAGCAGAATTTTGTGGTCGACGCAATCGAAAGCCTTCGATAAATCGCAGAAGACAGTAATTGGTATGTTTTTATTTTCTAGTATTTCATTTACATTACCGATTAAGTCGAGAGTAGCTGCCGTTGTATTTTTCCCACTTCTAAAGCCGTATTGTCTATCTGAGAATGTTTTATTTTTTTCAAAATCTTTGGTAATTTGCTCCTTAACTGCAGCTTCTAGAATTTTAGAGATAACTGATAAAAGTGAAATTGGTCTGTAGTTCGATATTTCGGTTTTCTCACCTTTTTTAAATAGTGGTTTAATTACTGCATGTTTAAGGCAACTTGGAAAAGTTCCTGTAATTAGAGATAAGTTAATTATGTAAGTTATTGGTTTTATAAGGTAGTCTACTACTTCGCTTATTATTGTTATTGGGATATCGTCTGAGCCTGTACTGTTTTTTTGTTTAAAATTTTTTATCAGTCGTTTTATTTCTGCTTCTGTCATTGGTGAAAAGAAAAATGAGTTATACTTATACGATTTTACTGTCGTTACGTAAGCCATAGCTTCTCTTTTGCTGGTTATGTTTTTTGTTAGTTCCTCTCCCACGTTTAAGTAAAATTTTTGAAATTCTGATGCCACTGCGAGTGGATCCCTGATTATTTCATTTTCTTGATTTAGGATATTAATGTCATTCTGTGTCTTAGCCGCTTTTTGTTTTATGTTTGAATCAATTAATTTCCAAGTGGATCTTATTTTGTTTGATGAGTTTGTTATATAATTATTTGCATAAATTTGTTTTGCAATAATTACGAGTTTTTCCAGTGTTTTACAATAGTTGCGCACGTAATTTTTGAAGAATATATTTGTGGTAAAAATTTTTTTAATATATAATAAAGAGCGTTTATTACGGCATGATGTTTTTATCCCCTCTGTGATCCATCCCGGACATTTATTTTCATGATTGATCTTGATATATTTAACTGGAAAAGCCACATTAAAACAGCTGTTGAAATAATCATAAAAAACATCGCAAGCTAGATTTACATCAGTTTCTGTGTAGAGTGTACTCCAGTCTATTTCAGAAATTAAGTTTTTGAAAAGAATTTTATTTCTAGGACTGAATATTCTTTTTTCTATTTTTAGGGGTTCAGGACTGAGGGATACGTTTTGAAGAGTAATTTTTTGCCCATAATGATCGCTAAGACCATAATCGTTATTTGAAGTATTTAGAAGTATTTCTGTATCATTGATCAGTATGTTGTCTACTAGAGAGCTTGAGTTGTTTACAACCATTGTTGGAGTGTTGATGGTGGTGGATAAATTAAATACCTTTAGTAACGTTACAAATTCGTTTGTCTGTAAACTATCTTTTTCAAAGTGTATATTAAAATCACCACATATTACCAGCACATAATTTGGATATATTTCATTTATTTCTGATAATAAAGCGTAAAAAAGATCGAAGAAAACATTATATGACTTACCCTGACAAGTTGAGGACCTGTACATGCAGATTATTATCATTTTTAAACTTTTACTTACAGTTGCAGCGTATTCAAACTCTTTTTCTTTTGTTTCTGTCCGCAGGTTATTTATATTTTCGAAATCTAAGTTGTCTTTTGTTAAGATTAACACTCCACCGTGTATACTCGATTTTCTGCAGTAGCAGGATATTAGGTTGTAGCCATTAAATGGTGCGCAATAGTTGCTATCTAACAGCCAGTGTTCTGAAATGCATAAGACTTGAATTTCCGGGTTATCTTCCAAAAAAACTTGAATGTCATTCACTTTGTTGGATATACACTGAATATTTTGGTGAAAAATCGTGAAAGGACTGATTAGTTTTTTCGTTGACCATGACTTCTAAGTATTCTTGGTTGATCTTGGGAGGTATGGGGTTGTTGGTGATGGTGTTCTTGAGACTCTTGCTGTGTCTGTTGGTATTGCTGTGGGTGTAAGTTTAAGTTGGGGATTGAGCTATCTTTGAAGATGTTCTCACATTCCTCCAGTGTGTATGTTCTGTCATTTATCCATAGTTTGGTGCTTCTTATGTAGGCTTTAGGGTTACCACTATTTTTAGCTTGTTCAAGATATGGCTGTAGTTTTTTTCTGACATCCTGGTCTCGGGCAGAATAATGGGGGGAAATAGAGTAGCCTGTGCCTTTTAGTTTTTTACTGTTTTGGAAAATCATGTTTTTTGTTTTATAATTAAGAAATTTAATAACCGTGGGCCTTTTTTCAGATTTATTGTTACCCATTCTGGACACCATTTGAATATCATTCGACTGTATTTCATTTAGACCTAGACCGCCGTTTTCCTGTGTGATAATATTTAGCACTTTTTTTTCAAGGTCTAGATGATTCTCATTTTTGTCCTCGGCTATTCCATAGAATACTAGGGAGTTGATCCTACTCTGAGAGTCCAGAGTATTTAGTTGAGCTTCTAAATGATTTACTTGAATTTTCAGTTGTTTATTTTCGTTTTCGAGTTTATTTACTTTATTTGTGAGTTGTTCCATATCCCCATTAGTTTTTATTACCGTCTTTAATATTAGATCCACTTTCTGTTCTAGCGATAGTTCGCCTGTATTTTTTATATCCATGGTTGCTGTAATTACGGACCTGTTCTTTGTTACTTGCGAACTGTGTCTTTCCTGGGTCATATTATATTTTTGCAACGTCATATTCTAAAGTGACTTTTATTTGACAGTTTCAATGAGTCAAAACAATGTCATTATTGACACGTGTAAAATAAAGAAAAAAGAGTGAAATAAAGAAATTTTATTCACCACCACTATATTGGGAAGGAAGTCTATTTTCCGTGGATTAAACTCCTTTTAATACACTAGTGGATTAGAATTCATAATACCACGCTTCGATTTTATAGAATTTTATTTAGAATTATTATTAATATTAACATTAACATTTATATCAAGAACGATCTTCTTGTCATTTTGACCCGTATTAATCAAATTAACTTGATAGGGCTTTTCTGAATAAAGAGAGGTCCACAACTTCGCCGACATTGGTAACCGTGCTAGTCGATGTACATGGTAGGACCTGGATTTTTAGCGATTGCCATCTTGCTGGACAGTGATTCTTCTATATAACTTTCCGCTTCAGTAGTCGATTTCCAACCACCGTGACGCTTCACAGTGGTAATATCGCCCCAGCATTGGCCAAAAATGTTGCCGAAGAACGTCTCATTCCATGTCCGGTAAAACTTTCTGGATCAAGGAGCCCAGGAAATGAAGCCAATTTTAAAAAGGTTTTCGAAATTGTGTTGATGTATAATGTTGTATAGTACATTTTCCAGCCACATATCGCAAGAAAAATCTCCCATCGGCAGTTTTAGGTCGCAAATTGATGTATTTTCGGCACATTTCTACAGCGTTGACTGAAAAAGCTACTTCCATGACCGTGAAACTTCTGGAAATGTTAGTTTTCGTATCCGGAATGAGTACGTACAGGTAACTACCTTTGTCTTGAACATGACTGATATCTAAAAAGGTTAATTCATTACACCGACAAGCAGCTGCAACTTTCATGATCGTTGCAACCTGTAATGAGTTCAGAATAAAAAGCTCAATATATAATATTGAAATAAAACATCGTGTATTTCCTACCTTAACTTGTAAATATTCCAATTCCTTCTCGTACACACTTTTGCTTTTCGCTGGTAACTGACGTAATGCTGCTTCTTGAGCTTCTTGCATGATTTCAGCTGGAATGAAGAAATTATCAGCATTCTCACTAATTTTTTCTGTCGATTTTGCAAATTTTTTCGCTTTTGTCAACTAATAAACAAACTTATGTCATAGAAACGATTCAAAGACTTTCTATTTTTTTGCTCAAAATCAAAGGATTCTTAGTCAAAATAAACCTGTCAAATCTGACATTTTTCAAAATGAGATTTTTTCACCTGCTCTCATACGGCTTTCAGGTTCCTAATTTGGCCGTGGTCGTGGATAAAACGTTGAATCACATTCGAGGATTAACAGCCTTTCAATCTACTCGAAAAAAATGTGACTCTCGGCTGCACCTCAAGTGCACATTATTTCTCATAATTAATATCTATTATTTCACAATGTGAAATAAAACTTACTGGTTTCTATGGAAACAGCAATAGAATTTAGTCTATTTTTACCAAATTATATTGTTTTCTAATTTTGTATGACGATACAAAAAATGTTGTATATAACTCGAGACTAAAATGTGTTCTTTTTAATTCGTGTGATTTATAGCACTCGCCTTTGGCTCGTATTATAAACGCCCCCCTTGTAAAAAAAAAACACCATTTTAGCCACTTGTTATATAAAATACTATTATTTAGTAATAACACAAAATAAACATAACTTTTATTTTACTCTGAGAAGGGGAACAAAATATTCACATTCAATAAAAATAAATGGGCCATTTACAATAATTAATTATTATCAAAGCCCATATCAAAAAGAAATATATAATATAAAAATAAAAAACAGAAATAGCACTCTTTGTCAGTCCAATTGCAATAAATCAGGCACTCTTCTTGAAATTATAAAAATGATAAAAAAATGAACCTTCTTATTTTAAGTGTCTATTACCATTTGCCTTCATAAGTACCAAATTCTCAAATTTATGTCACTTAATGCATTCCTTCGTGGCGCATTTATAATTTCGACAAAGGAAAACAATCTTTGACTGGAGCCGATGAAGGTAGGCAAGTATTATAGCGATAGAAAAGGTTTCTAATATATGGGTACTTATTTAAGACACTTATTTGGGTATCAGCATCATTTAAATATTGAAGTAATTCGAGTTGTATTATTTTCTTCGCACTGCTTTTTGTAGTTTCAGTATTTGAAATTCCTGCCGAAAAATCTTCTAGTTCAAAATATTTCTCTTTAATTAATGTTGTCTTACAAGGTTCGCTGACGCCGCTCAGTACATCGTCATTATTATTAGATTCTGATTCTTCTTGGCAAACCATTTCTATAATCATTTTTGGAATCGATTCGCTTAAATCGCCATTTGTGTAACTTTTGAAATTGCCTATCCATTTGAGTTTGAACTGTGGTAATGTGAAAGACGCAATAAGAGCTTCTTTAGATTCTGAGCTAGTTAAATCTGAAAATAGTCCACTTTTACCGGCATCTAATATTTCATTTCCGTAGTTCAATTTTTCAGTTTGAAACTTTTCAAATTTTTTAAGAACTGAACCTAAACACGGCAATAAATACCCATAAAATGTGTTATGTTCTCCTTGCAAATATCCGAACTCGAATTCTTTGAAACACTGATCTTCAATTCGCAGTTCTTTAAAAACTGTTGGCAGTTTTTCTTTATCTTTTATTATTTGGGAAACTGCATTATAGAACGAATTCCAGCGCGTAGCTCCAGGATAGCTAAGAACTTTTTCTATAATTTCTGCTGATTTGGGTCGTCCGTTTTTCCAGAGTATGGAAGATTTATTTATAAAATTTGTATGTTTCGTTCATAGGCTACGGCTTTTTGGATAATATTTTTCACATCAGTTTTAACTATTAAGTTTCAAGTGTGACTAGCACAACGAACATGTTTTGGTAAATTAGGAGGACCCAAATTTTATCCTGAACGATCGTCGATATCTATGAGCAAATTATATCCTTCATCTGAATACTCGTCGTCGTCGACGTCGTCGTCATAGGAAATGTTTTCTTACTAGCATTACTGTCTAAACCAAAGCGTCGAAAAGCCTTTACGAAATCGGATCTATTATCTGTAATAGTGGCAGCTAATTTATCATTATTGATGTGGAATTTAGAGTGAATATTTTCCATACGCATTTTGCGTAATTTATTTCCTGTTGAATCATCATTTCTTTAGAGAAGTCGTTAATTTTTCTTATCACAGTAGTAGTAAGTGGGTTGAACACATTATAGGATTAGTTACATATCTTTAGCCTTTACCTACTTATTAATAGCACTAGTAATAAACAATAAACAAGAAAGAAGTAAGTCGATACGTTAGGTACTTATTTCGATTAATTATTCTAGTGCTTTAAGCAGTATTTGAAATAACGTCTAGTACTTCAAATACCAGGAGAGTACTTGAAATACCGGAGAGTATTTGAAATACTAATCAAGGTAATTCAAATAGCTGAAAACCAAATATCAAATCCAAATACTCGAAGCAAAGTATTTCAAATACCAAGTACCAAATATTGAGAATCGAAAGGATTTAAAGCAAAGTGATTCAAATACTTTTTTCAATTACTTTTATTTGAAATGCTCCAGCTCTAGTCGCGGATGTTGGGTTTAAAATAATTCCTCCAAAATCCAAGGATTCTTATTATAAAGAATATGAAAAGATAGTGCCATGGATGGAGAAGAAAGATACCCAGAGTGTTACTGCAACAGTAATGTTAGCATATATGATGGAAATGTGCAAGAAATATAAATCTACCACATTTTGGTGTATCTCTTCGAAACTATGAGCAACACTTAGAAGAATGAAAAGTGGCATATATTTAGCATCCTACCACCAATGGGCCTTTCCATGTATTTGAACTTGATGTTTATTATACCTATACCTATGCGGTAGAACTTCAGACTTTGAGTAGAAACTGATTCCCATGATTTTATAATATGTCCAGTTGACACTGTCTTCGTCAAGCTGAAAACATATAATTAAATTAAGTTATGCTAGAATGTGTATGTATATACATTGTTTACAGGTGTATTCTTACATTAAAATGATCTACACAAACTCCATGTCTTCCTGAATCCGGTATGTTACTTATATTCATCACCATAGCACATGCTTTTCCAATGATTGGATTTTTGGGTAGGTATTGGGTTTACACTTGTATTTTTACAAGATGTAAAATACAATACCTTACAACCATTTTTATAAATAGTCCAAATAAGATTCACAATCAGAAATAAAAATACAAAACACTTTGGAAAACAAAACTACATGAAACAAACTGATTTAATGAGGTTATGTTGTGTATCGAATGTGCCACACGTTGGCCACACGTCACTAGAACTAACAAAGCTTGATGTCATGTCTGTCAATTCGGCAAAGCCAGAAAGAAACAAACACTTATACGTACAATCTGCTCATATGTAGCCTCTACCATGGGTGCTACAGTATACTGGCTGGTAGGTCCGCCGAATGCGACATTAGTAGAGAAATAATGTCGCCAATTTTAAATTCATTTAAAAATATTTTAACATAATATTATTTTCTGTAGAAGAGAAGCAAATTTCGCAAAAAAGAAAAAATACGGATGAGTTATTTTAAAGAGAACTTCTCAAAAATTCAATAAAAAAAAGTGGGAAAGGCCCATTGTGTGGGTCCGTGAAATTGGCCCCCCAATTTCAGATATTTTGAAAATCTTTTTGACAATATTTAGTAACTTATTAGTAAGTGTTTGTAAGTTGCAAATTATAATTTGTAAGTTAACCCTTAGCGATATATAAAAAATCATATTCTAGAGGCTAACTTCTCGGAAGCCTAGCAAACTTTGATTTTGGGATTTTTTTTTCTCAAAAATTAGTAAGTCATTTGTAACTATTTGTAAGTCATGAACCAGAATTTGTAAGTCTCCCCTTTTGGAGAAGCGAACAAAGGTCTTAAACTTAAAAAGTCTTTAATTTTTACAGAAAATGATCTTCGTAAGTTTTTCATTCATGCTCCATTAATACTTTCTTCTTTTAAAAGCTGTCGCTAAGTGTGGTGTTTTTTGTTCATGTGGGAGGTACAAAATAAGCAATTTGCGCGTGAGTGACATCACAGCAGAAGGTAATATTCTGATTATTAGCATCCGTCGAATGAAGACTGACAAGGGTCGAGAATTTGCAGTTGCCAGCGATCCAAATATTGAATATGTTCAGAAATTTAACAAGATCCTCTCGTTATGTCCGAAGAATATCACTATAGATAGATTATTTCTGTAATATCAGATGCAGATAAATACACCGGCCATACTTTCAGGCGAACATCTGCAACAAAATCGAAGAAGTTCAAACATCTGTAGTGTATTTTAATGAGACGAACGTTGTATCAACATCATCGGCAGTAAATGCTGTAGATGTTAATATAGCCAGTAGAAATGCAGATCTCGACATTGCAGGTGGTATTCAAATATAAAACAATCATAATTATACCTTTAACACTAGGAGCACATACCTAGTTTAATATAATTAGACAGAGAAAGAAAAAAATTAATTTATTTGAATTGTTTTTAAAGGTTAAATCACGGCATTTCGCTTTTTAGTTGTTTGAACAAATATTATAATGCAAGTATAATAACAACTAAAATTGAAAATTTTTAAAAGCCCCCGATCAATGTATCTAATCGTACCAGTTTCATATGACCGAACCAAAATGAGGCCTAAATCATATTCGGCTACCATAATTGTCTCCACATTTTCAATTTTACTACAATTTCTAGAGAAGTTCAACATGGCGAATTCAAGATGGCGACCAAACATCAAAATCTAATGTGGCCTATAACCACCTCGACAAAATACTCTTTCAAATAAAAAAAACTACATCATAATTGGATCACTCGTTGAAGAGATATGAAGCCACAGACAGACAGACAGACAAACAAACATACAAACATACGCGTCAAACTTATAATACTCTTTTGGGGTTGGGGGTTAAAAAATATTTCCTTATTTCTATAAAACGTGTACGGTATTATCAGTACCCGCTCTTCTTGTCCAGTAGTTTAAATTGTCTGTTAACAACACTCGAGTGAAATCATTTTATCTAATTTTTCTTGCATCGCGGATGCAACTTTTCATAAGCACCACTAAAATTTGTATTCTGAAGAAAATACAAAGCTCTACCTCACCTATTGTCTGCAGAAAGAAGTTCAGTATACCATACTTGCTTGTATCGGAGACAGCTAAATACACAAATTCAGCGAAATTCAGAAATAGAATCCCTCTCCCGTTAATTTATATCTCGGACTCTGAATGGCCGACCATAAAGTTTGGCCCCAACTTCTAAGTGTAACGCCGGTTACTTGCAAGGCTAAACGAGCTACAGCGTCGTTGATATTTACTATTATGGATCCGCCTGAATCCAAACTACCATCGTAACCGCTGATACAGCCGTGTTCCGAACTCCGTTTCGACTTAACTTACTTTTCCAGAAACTTAAACTCCACTAAATGTCTAGATGCTGGTCAGCGGTGGACAAACAGAAAAAAACGAAATGGAAAATATAAACATCGACGTATCGAGCAGGCTTGGTTCCTTGAAAGTGGGTCAGTGTATAGTATATACTGACCAGACCAAACATGGCCGGAAATATTGAACCCAGCTGCTGTTGTACACGGTCATATATTACCGTCACACAACTTTTAAAGTCCGCTTTATTAGCCAACTCATTGTTATCAGGGGATGTACATGCTAGGCACGTATAAATAAGGCAACTGTTTTCGTAACCCGGGTTGGTAGGAGAATGGTTCCAGGATTTCAGGAATATATTTAATTTAACTTATTCTCGTAAACAAGGTAAAGGAAATCAAATTGTTGGATGATGAGGACGAGGAATATATTTCTTGCTATAAACTGCTCGAAAATAAAACCAAGCTTTCTCATTTAAGAGGAAGCAATTAATTTAATCCTGAGAAGTTCTAATCGTTATAAAGTTTTTCCTTGAATGTCCACATTTCAAATGATTGCGAAAATCAAGGTCTATTAGTGTGCCCGACTTCTGTCTATTTATCTGATTTATGACACGCAATCGATGAAGCAGTATAATATATGGCATAAGTTAATCCTGTTGTTAGATTGTAGTTTGCAGATTGTTTAAGGGGTTTCTTGGCCCTAAGTTGGCCTTTCTTCACCTCGACCTAAAAGGTCTTTTGCGAATTACCCTTCAACTAGTTGTTGCCCAGGATTCCAAGACTTTCTGCAAAGCTTGTGATTTTCCTGGGAGCTAATTTCCCTATGTCTTCAGGCGTTAATTCCGCCTGTTCTAGATACTTTAGCCTAATGCCGATTAGTACCTTGCATTCACAAAGTATATGTTTCGCAGTCTCAGCTGCAGCTTCACAGTATCTGCATGTGTCATCTTCTGCCATGCTCAGGTTCTTGAGATGACATCTCAAGGTGCAATGGCTCGTTAGAAGGCCTGTGATCAGTTTTAGGTCGGACTTCTTAAGTTTGAGAAGCCCTGAGTCATTCTTTGTTGAATTGGTTATAAACCTCTTCGCTTGTCTTTGGCCTGAAGTATTCCTCAGTAGGACTTCTTTTATTCCCTTTCCCATTTTGGACCTCCTCCTATGTGTCCCCTAGATAAGCCACAGAACGGTTCGGGTTCAAAAAATGGGACTTCAGCTTCTTTTCTTGCGAGGCTGCCAGCGAATTCGTTGCTTTCTGTTGCCTCATGCCCTGGCACCCACATCAAGGTAACCTTGTTGCTTCAGGAATTGTCTACATTCCCAGGCAATTTTAGGCTCGAAAGTATAGGATCTGAGAGCCTTTAGTGCTGCCTGGCTATCTGAAAATATATAGATTTTTGCCCTTCGAGTGCCTCTATTTAAGCATTCCTGGGCACATTAATCTATAGCATAGATTTCTGCCCGGATGGTTGGGATGCTACCAAGGACTTTAGATAACCTACATTTAGGCCCCGCTACGCGCACACCAACCCCTTCGTCCATCTTGGATTCATCTGTGTACCAGATGTGTGACTTTTTCTCCAACCGCAGTACTTCCACCCTGCTCACCTAACGGCTTTCAATCAGCACATCAAATGGGCAGTCAAAGTCATGCTTGATTGGCATTGAATCAGTGGGTTTGGTCATGAATTCAAATTGGATTAGTTCCAGAGTCCTTAAGTGACCAACCAGATGCCTGATGCAGCCTTAGGGCACTAAGTGCTGCCTCCTTCCTTACAGGCAAATGCAAAGGAAGTAAGTCCAGTATTGCCTCCATAGCTGCTGTGGGACAGGAGCGCATTGCTCCTGTAGGCCGTAAACAGGCAAGGCCTGCAACTTTCCTGGTGCTATTTTCTCTTCTGTTTTTGGCCACCATATACATGATGCGCAGGTCACCATGGATCTGACAACCGCAAGGTAGGACCGATGTATCATTTTTGGCTTCTTACCAAACAGCCTACGGCACGTCCAAATAACCGTGGTTGCTTCGGTAAATGTCCTTTCTAAGTGCGAGTTCTAGGTAAGTTCTTAGTCCAGGATTACTCCTATATACTTGACTTCACTGAAAACTTCGGTCCTATTCCATTCAACATATGAGCTCTCAAATTTAGTTTTCTCGTTTTGGTGAACGGAACAATAATTGTTTTGCTTCCTGTTGTTGAGGAATAAACTTAAAGAGCTTTGAAACAAACCAATATACTCCTTGGCGGGAAACAAATGCAGCTTCATGAGTTCAATAGAATGCAATGGAATGAAATGGAACCGAATAGAAAGGAATGGAACGGAATGGAATGGAGGGGAATGAAACAGAATAGTTTTCTTATTAACCTTCAATACTCTTAAAGACAACAGATGTGATCTCGTCAAAATTACAACTAAACATCGCTTTATCAATGTTGGATTAAGATAACTTATCTGGCAGGTAGTGGTTATCTAGAGGTTAATATGTTTGTTAATGTACAGTTAAAGGAAACGTTGTAGCCAATGTGCTGGGTAAACTTACCATAACTTGAAAGACGTTGATAATGAATTAACTAAGAGATATGAAAATAGAGCAAGCGCAGAACTCAAAGAACAGATTCGTCAATTCATATTTATCATTTTTTCGTTAGGTATTTTCGGATCAATTTTCTGTAGCGAAAGTAACCCTTTCCGGACTATGGAAAGTAATTACTAAGAGAAATGTCGCTATTGTTAAATGTACAAAAGTAACTACGTCTCTCAAGAGAAAAGCTATTGGTTAGAAAGAGAAGTCTTAAGCTTTAAGAAGAGACTAGTTTGCTAAATTCCTTTCAGAAGCTTCTGATGAGCTTGGTTATAAAGATAAAAACATTTATTTATATTTTTAGATTGCAGTAATCATCAGCTTAGCAGGATCTTATCGACAGAAGCGTTAATTAAAATATGCTTAGAGACTGTAGATAATTTTAGCTTGAGAGGTAGTACTTGTCACCATAAATTAATTTTATTTTTGCATATGATTTTACTAATGTGGGTTTTAAACCTGACATTACCGTCGTTCACAACTCCCATATTTTTTGCTTCTAGTTATACTTACGTTTTGATTTAGAATATTACGTACGATTTTAGTTCCAAATGTAACCATATTAGAGTTACTCGGATTTATAAGCAAGGACTGATCTCTGGCTGAGTCAACAAACTTATGGAGGTCCTGATTAATCCGGTAGCAGGCTCTATCCACCTCACCAGGTTTAAATGAAATATAAAGTTGAGTGTAATAGGCATATAAGTGTTGTACACAACGACGAAGGCATTTAATGAATCGGCTGTTGTATATAGCAAACAACAACGGGCCCAAAATGGGACCTTGAGACACGCCAGACTTTAATGTTATGTATTTTGAATTGCAACTTTTTGCTGTCTGTTTTCAGTATAATTATGAATAAGTTTAACTGCATTGTCTGTTAGTTCTGCATATTTTAATGTAGCTAATAAAATTACAAAATTTAGGTTAACAAAGGCTCTACTAAAATCCAATACAATCAAGATTAATCTGTCGCTCTCACTATGTCAGCTATGCCCTGGCCTAAACCCAGAGTGTGTCAGAGGTAGCAGTGACATTTCAGAAATATACTACCTAATTTGAGTTTCCATTATCTCTTCAAGTATTTTTGATTAGCGTGTTGTTACGATGGCTCAAGATAAAAGGCAGACATTCTTAATCTGCAGTATTTAGTGACATAAATCATACAAGCTGTATTTTATCAATACATTGAATGCTATGGAATATGGATATGATCATCAAATAGCAGATAATTTTTGGTTGATTGATTGATTTACCTGCCACTCCCAAGATATACTGCTGGGCCGGATACGGCCACGCTGGGTTGGATTAGAGTCATGTTTGTTGAAAGCAGCAAGAGCTACATGACGCATGGTACAGGAATGTGGAAAGAGCAGCGTGTGTTTATGAAATGCGTTACCGCATTGTGTCGTGATATGGAGTGTTTATTCTACTCTTTTTTGTCTTTTTGCTTCTACAAAGTTCTAGAAGATACAGAATTTTACAAGAATTTATAGCTGTATCTCGGAAACTAGACATAGGATCGGGTTGGCCCATGAGAGCTTTTGATCAGAGAGTCGAAGTCTGCAGCATATTAAAAATTCAGCCAATTTGACCAGAACCACTTTTCCATTAGATAAGTGCGGAGTCCTTTATTTGTCTAAGAAATTCCTTCGGCTATCTAGGCTAGAAAACTAGCAGGTCTCTCGAACCTGGGTGTGGACCACGGGACTTTGTCCCGTATTCCAACCCTCGCATCTTAACTGGGTGCGACGGAACACTATGACGTAACGTACGATGCTAGCTGCATCCCGAGTTAGTCATAGAGAGTCGCATCAGTTGTAGCGTACATTTTGGAAACACTCCTCATTTTATTTGTAGCATCTGTCTCCCGCTTCACGGGAGCGGCGCCAATACGAAGAACGCCTGAGATCTTCATAAATACGTGTAATGAGTAGGTTAGTCAGTTCTTGGACCGTATTACCGCCTCGGGGAGGGAGTCCGCAGGTCGTCTTGTAGCAGGGCTGTGTGCTGCTCGCGGTGGTGGCGGGGACATGAGGGCTCTCGTCCCGAGGTACGTTTGGTTATCATGATGATATCCTGGCCTGTCTTCTGGCGCTAATACACCCGATAAGACTACTGGCCTGTGTTCTGAATATAAATGAAGTTAAGTGGTAAAATTGAAGTAAAAAATTCATCCGAGTATTCCCCGTGTATTTTAGTTGATGTCACACTGTGCTTCACTATGGTTTATTGTTTCCTGGGTGGTTTGGGCTGGCTTCCACGATGCCCTTTGTCGTTATGTTTTCTTCACTCGTTTGTGCACTGGGAGATTTTAATCTCCGGTATTCATTAAATATTAGCTTTATAACTTAATTGTTTTTATGCTGATATATATCACTTTGTGTAGTATTTTTCACCAATACAACGAACATAATTTTGTCCTATTGAACCAATCTATGACTGCGCTTTTACGTAAATTTCTATGAGCGTTTCTAAAACGCGTCCGTTATCTATGAAACCTCTAGACCATGATCATCAAATAGCAGGTAATATATAAAAAATCTGCAATAAAACAATAACCTACCTTTTATTCTTTACCTAAATTGTCTGTCGACTTTTTTGGAGTTCATTGGGAAATTACTGACTAATTTTGAAAATTTTTGAAAAATCTGGGAAAAATGCAAGAGAAATTGCTTAAACTTTGGAATTAAATTGCTAATGAGTCCATCGGAAAAATTTTATCATACACTCTATAAGTTGAGCCTCGATCGCTTGTATAAAATATCACTATAATGTTCACCAGCCCCCTAACTAAAACCGCCATAGATTTTGGTATTAAAGGCAATACAGTCACTGTGGTCTGGATAAACAATCGGAGCTCTTGAAATATGGAAGTCACCAGTGCAGTGAGAAGTTTAACTGACAACTTTTACAATAGGAAAGTTAAGAAATATTTCAAGTCTTTTGAAAAACACAATCAAACAAAACCTGTTTCAAATTCATCATGCGTGGTGGAAACTTCGACTCGACTTGACAGCGAAATAAAGCCGAGAGAAATTGGAAATGGAGAAATGTGTGAGTTTCAAATAAAGTTCAACTGCTAACAGAAGGAATAAAAAATGCGGTTCCCAATTAAAGATTTTGTTTTAGCCATACGGGTGCGGAATTTAGATTTAAAAAGTGAGTTGTACCTTGTATATTTTATCGCGGTTGAAGTCATTTCCGGCTCTCTGTTCTCTACAAAACGATTCATATAAAATTTTTGGTTAATAAAATGAAAATACGAATCAAATATTGTATTAAAGTATTTAGTCTAGGGAGTAGGTAGTTTTAAGTGCCAAATTCACCTAGCTTTCTAATAGTTTTATTTAAAGTGTACAAAAATGTATAAAAATATGTAATCCCAGAGATCGGAACTATCCTTAATCCTGCAGGTTAAGTATGGAATTTAAATACATAAATAAAGATTTTATTTGTGTTCTCACAATGACGGAATTCTCTAGAGCTGCTCTCACATTCAAATAAAAGTATTTATTGGAGAAATAAAAAAATGAACGTGATATAAGCTGTTGTAAAAGAGGTATACATTATACTTAACACATTTTCTTTCTTTTGTAGTTTAGCTATTCACTGGTTTGATAACATTTCTTTGTACTTGACATTAAACAACGAGATAAACAGTTTTTTTATAGGGATGGAGTTGTAGAGAGATGCTGCTGAATGAACAATAGATTTACGAAAGCGAGCCCTCATCAGGAAATTGACAAGGATCGTGGAATTAAGGTACAGAGCGGCAGGAGTTGTTTACAACTTATGTGTAACGGATTCCAGATGATGTTGAAGTCTTTGTATCATATTCAGTCAGTTTAATGTTTATAATTTTTGGTAGATTCTTGTTAAATTAAATAATGAGTTCTGCATTTTTCACATAGGTAATGGTTGTTGTAGTTTGGTCCAGGCAAGGACCATAGATTATGTCCGCTAATAGGGAATGTGAGCTGGGTTTAGACCGTCGTGAGACAGGTTAGTTTTACCTAGTTTTTTACTAAAACCCACACCTCCACAATCACACAAATCCAAAAACCACAACTCCATACTTACTCCTCACCTCCTTACACCCTCCCCCCTTGATACCCTCGCTGAAACGTCCCATCCAGAAAATTTAGAAAAATATTAAAGCCTAAGGAACAATTTTAGTCATGCCCTAAAAAAAAACTGGCTGTACTTTTCAAAATGGCGTCCGTTTATAAAAAAAATTACAAATATTGTTTTGTCATTTAACACAAAAACTAAAAAAGATGGAGAAAAACTTTCCGCACAAAAAACAAAGTGCATAGTGTTCCTATACAATATTTGGATAGGAGTTACCATTTTCCAGATAAATGTCACAGCACATAAAATTCAATATAAAACGTAAGTAACACCTCATTCGCTTTCAAATTCGTTATCGCTGTCTCCCGATACATCGAATATTTCTTCCAAGTCTTCTTCCTCTATGGCTTCACTTATGATATCATTATCATCCTCACTTTCGTTTATTATAATTTAATTTGGAATCATCTCCTGAAGAATCTCATTAAGCGATTGAGGCAGTATTTAATCTGCTGAACACTAAAGAGGTTCTCCATTTTCTTGCCATTCATAATCATTCCAAGGCTTTAGAATGTTGTGAATACCTTGTAGCTAGCGCATTTCTTGAATCCACATATGGCACACGTAAACTGCTCTAATGATGCGACTAATTTATCATCAATATTCCAGCTGTTCCCCAAATCTTGAAATGGTGGGATATATTTGGTATATTCGGGAGAAAGTAACATTTTTAGAGGTTTTATCCTTCCTTTTTCTTTAAAGGCGCTGATAGAGTGGCATCCAGTAAATGAATGAAGACCCAGTAACGCCGAACATTTTTAAGGTCCGTATTCTGCTAATGCGGATATGTTAATAAGCCTTCTTTTATTGCCAAATCCGGTAACAAAGAGTAAATTACATTTAATTTTATTGGAATGAGCCAGCAGAATCCAAAAGATATAACTATCAACACTTTTAACCCTAATCTGTACATAACCAATTGTTACCGTTTTCGAGATAAGTGTCTGCAAATTAAATTATTTTTTTTTGTTTTGTTAAAAACCAGTCACCCTTCTCTGTGGCTCCGACCCTCACAGAGGGGAGCTGGTAGTACCGGCAGCCACTCCCCACACCCGTGGGGTAAGTGACTACTGGGTCCGGGAATCGTGTGCCCTGAGCAGACGTAATGAACCAAGAATGACGGCTTTCTGCATTCTGCCGGCTAAGATCTCTGCCAAATTTCGGCATGCCGGTATGATCTTAAGTTCCGAAAGCAGTGTGTGTCTCGTTCCACCGAGGGCTCCTATAATCAGTACCACTATCTTAACAGTATGGTCTGGATACAGTCTGCGGAGTTCGAAGAGCAAATCTCGATATTTTGTCCGTTTTTCCTCCTCCTTCAAGACAATGTTGTTCTCCGCAGGAGCCGAGAACTCCACGACAAACATTGTCTTGAGTAGGTGGTCGAGGAGGACTACGTCAGGCTTGTTGGCTTGTATTTTCCTGACTGTGGGAAAAGAGTAGTTCCAATAAATTAGACACTTCTCATTTCCCACAACGGACTCAATATCCCCCGGAGCGTAAGGCACTGCAGCACTGGTGTTTCGTCTATCCCATACGAGTGCCTTAGATGGTAATAAAGCACTCGTAATGCTCCGTCGTGTCTTTGGATATAGGCCGAGACTGCATATGTCGGGTAAGCCGACAGCAAGTGCATAAGCGTCTCTGGCGCCCTGCGGCAGGCCCTGCAGCTGATATCAGGGACCTCTATACCCATGACACGACTACGATAGACGAGGGTGTTGAATACACCGTCCTGGCAAGCCATTAAGAATCCCTCGGTCTCAGACTTCAGCCCGGCTGACCTTAAGAAGGCAAAGGTCAGCCTTTCGGATAAGCCAAGGTTTTCTATATTTTTATAGAAAACTCCATGCATTGGCTTATCCGTGTGAAGCTGAAGAAAGATGTTGTGTTCTGCAGCTTTAATTTGGGCTTTTCGTCGAGCAGGTTCCAACTCGGTGACAGAGTCGGGATTTACCCGCTCGACGTCGAAGGAGAGACCAAGTTCATCGGCTGCTCTCTGTGCTGCCTTAAACAAAATGGCTCCTATTCCTGCACTTTCATGGTATCGGACCATGCAGAGGAGGGGATCCGAACTCCTGATGACCTTACAGGCTCCATCCAGAACCATCCTATTATGGAGACTCTCCAAACTCAAGAGTCCACGGCTTCCCCGATGTCGTGGGAGGTATAGCCGAGGAACGGACGATTTAGGATGCAAACTTCTATTGAGATGCATCTTCTTGCGGGTTCCTACGTCGAGTTGACGCAACTCCTCTCGAGTCCATTTCACTACTCCAAAGGAGTAGAGTAGGATCGGAACGGCAAGCATGTTGGTAGCAGACACCTTGTTCTTCCCCGACAGTTCTGAGGACCAGATCTGTCGGAGTCGGTGCTGATACTTGCCGCGGAGAGCGTTTTTCACTACACCCACTTCTTGGGATCGTTGCTCGACACCCAAGTAAGTGTACGACTCTCCGACATCTAGATGATGTAAGATGCTTCCGTCGACGAGCTGCGCGTCCGTAGTTCCCGCATCGTCCTCTCTTGAGATGGACCAGTGCACATTTGTCCAGCCCGATCTCCATACCGACAGCCTGCGTGTACTCCCGTACCACCCTGAGGGACTGATGTAAGTCCCTCTCTCCGGAGGCATAAAGTTTAAGGTCATCCATGTAAAACAGATGGGTGACCTTATGCCTCCTATCACCGGGGATACCGCAGTTGTATCCACGGGTTTTCCGGAGCGAAACGGATAATGGCAGTAGTGAGATGCAAAAGAGAAGGGGGCTGAGGGAGTCTCCCTGAAATACTCCCCTTCTGAATGTTACCGACTCCGTCTGGACTCTATCGTTACCCGATGTAATAGTAAAGCGAGTCCTCCAGAGCGGCATCAGTTCTTCGATGCATCTCACTACGGGACCGGGTACCGCAAGACATCGGAGCAAGTGAACAATAAGCTCATGTGATGTTATATCAAATGCCTTGCGGTAGTCGATCCAGGCCATGGAGAGGTTCCGCTTATACTGCACGGAATCCTGCGTGACACATCTGTCAATCAACAGGTTCTCCTTGCAGCCAGCGACACCTCTCTTCGACCCTCGTTGCTCATATATCCGTTCGTAAACCGGTTCAACTGCGTGGAGCACTCGCATGTACAAGTTGCGCGTAAACACCTTGTAACATGCGTTTAAACAGGTTATCGGTCGGTAGTTCCTTGGGTTGGACAAATCTCCGTTCTTGGGGATCAGCACTGTCCGCCCTTCAACCACCCAAGAAGGAATTTGCTGCTCCCCATTTAGCCAGGCTTTTTCTTAATTTTGGACTCATTTAATTGTAGGAAATTTTATACACTTTATTTTTTGTGCAGAAAGTTTTTCTCCATCTTTTTTAGTTTTTGTGTTTAGTGACAAAAACAATATTTGCAAATTTTTTTTATAAACGGACGCCATTTTGAAAGTAAAGCCAGTTATATGTCTAAAATTGTTCCTTAGACTTTAGTCTTTATGAAAAACATTGTCCCCAAGGATCGGGGGGGAGCTAGGGAGAGCTCCCTGACTAATAATATAGTACAAGAACGCAAGTGATCATTAAAGAAACTTGCTTGGTTTCATTGTTGATCGTATCTGGAAGCATTCTGGCCTAACACCTGGCCGTCGCGTGACATTGCGAGGTTCTCCGTGTACGTTCTCACGTAACGTTTCAATATTGTAAACAGTGAGATAAATTCGACATAAAATGACATGTATTGTAGTTAAATAAAATAAAATATATTTAATTGACAAAAAATTACTGCTGACTCATCATTGCGATAGTAATCCTGCCCAGTACGAGAGGAACCGCAGGTTCGAATATTTGGTTTGCGCACTCTCTCGAGAGGGCGGTGGTACGAAGCTACCATCCGTGGGATTATGCTGTGATTAAAACAGGACAATATAAATGAGTCACACAACTCTATTTTAAGTTCTTTACTATAGAAGTTGATGATATGAATATAGTTGTTTCAGTGAACAAGTATTTCTTACAATACGTTACTTATATGTGGAATAAATCTCAGATTTACACCGCAATAAGTTCCAAGTTATTATCAATAGTTTGAAAAGCCAGCTTATGATTTTTTGCGAAAATAATAACATTGTCATATACAAATTCTTTATTGTTGCCACATATTATGACCGCCAATTTTTGTATATTAATATCTAAGCAGTGTCTTGTAGAAAACTGCACTAGACGTTTGATATCATCATTAAAATTAATGATGATATCAAACGCAGAGGAAATCCTCTGCGGGAAAGATTAAATCCGGTTAAAGATGTGGTAAATCTGGGTGTCATATGCATAAAAAATGAGATTGACAATATTTACCGATTCGCCACATAGGAAGCATATAAAATGAACAATAATGGCCCTAATATTGATACTTGTGGCGCACCAGATCCCAGTCTCACATGTTACTATCACGAAATCAAATTTATTTTGAGATACTATTACAAAGTAAAATATTCTCGAAGTAAAGGACAAGGGTAGATAAGCTATATAAGTTTCGCCCACTAATTTCATAAAAAAGAAAAGTTCTCCTTAAAATCATTAAGCTTTATTTATTTATAGTTGAACATATGAACTTTATGTTTCTATACGTTTTACATTCGAAAAACAACAGTAGGTCGTAGTAATAGCATTTGAAAGTAGGCATGTTTGCAGTTTTTTAGTAATTTTTTACCTTTTTCCGAACTTTTAATATATATTTCAGTTAGATGCGCTCGATGAAACAAAATAAACTATACCTCATTTCATTGTTGAGCTAAATTCTCATCTTTTAAATAATGGTCAATTTATATTGTTTCATCAAGCGCTTCAATGTATAAAAAACAAAATCGTTTCCGCGGGAGTCGTAGTAGTGTCGACGTTGCGTGCGAATTTAAACGTGTCAGCGCTCAAAACCACATATTGTGGTATGTATTGAATAAGAATATGTTTATCCATGACCATCGTATAATCATTGCATTCTACATTTAGCAATTGACAAATAATGACAGTCATTATTCCAACCTAACGTATAATGAACATAATCTGATTCTAACACATATTTAACCAACCAGAAACTAGTTGTTTTCATTCTAATGCACCATTAACCAATCAGGAACTAGCAATTTTCATAAGGAAACGGCGAATCCATTTTTCCATGTTTTCGTGCGTATTTTCGTGTTTGACGTTTAACACGTCAACGTTTTACTGTAAATGAACTTTATTTTTTCGCTTTTAAACGATTAAAACAGCAAAAATATGCGATAGTCGTGGATTAATTATAGTATTCAGCTCACGTATAATGACTATTACACACTCGGATGATTTACGACACGCCTTCGTCTCGTGCCGTAAACATTACCCTCGCGAGTAATAGCCATCATTATACGCTCATTGGATAATCTACTATTCCAAAGAACAGTTTTTTATTATTCGTCAAGACATATACTACTCGGAAAATATAATGACATACAACATGGCCGATGGGTGGAAAAAGGCCCTTGTCTACCCTTGTCCTTTTATTTCATGATAACACGAAATTATATTATAAGTTTTCGGTCATTTATTCCCGTATGCATAATCGTATATATTATATTATTTTTACCTACCATCACTACTGTATATAGTAAAAAACACACTACCTGCCATCTATGTAAGTTGAATTATACGTATTGTAAGCAAATCGCACGGTAAACAAAACGCACGGGACACGCAAATATAGGTGGCTTAGTTCGCTGACGCGAGATTTAAAAAAACAAATGCGCCTACGTAATTTTCAAACGCTGTCAAAACTGACATAATATTTGTTGAATAATATTGTTGATTAGTAAACTAAATTCACATTTTACTAAATAATTAAATAAATATGATCGTAGGTAAAGTATAGTACATAATTCGAGTTGTAAAGCAATTACGCAGTCATGGAAATACGCACTAGCTGCTACGCGGCATCGTGCGTAACTTTTTCATTCGTGCGTAATATCATTCTTACAACACTCATTACGTAATATACTATTACACAAGAGCCATTAGCATTTTATAAATGATCTTAAGTTTATATTTGCTATTTAATGGCAATTAATGGCACATTTAGATGGCATTTTAAATCCTGTAATTTGTTTCTAACCCTACCTGACCTCACCAAGCTCAGACTGCTACTGTCACGGAGATAAACGCCGTGGATGTGTGGCTGGTTTAGGAGTGAGTGTTTAATAAATGTCGTAATAATTAGTTTTCAATAAATTAGCGAAGAGAGAGAGAGAGAGTTTTATATAATATTTACAACAATTTTATAAATCGGCGAAGACTGTACATGTTTACTCTAAGTTCAATTTATATTAAATTAAAAGTTAAAGTAAGTAAAGTAATTATTTTTCTTATATCACCCTCTTAGCAGACACAATACTCATTGTAGTTTAAATTATTTTTTTGGTTTTAACTTAAACCCAACTGACTCTCTCCGTAGATGTGGTGATACGCTGTTACAGTCTATTTTCACATTTAGTAATTTCCGGAATTTTAAGTGCTAATTTCATTATTTTCACAAATTTTATACGTATTTGAGAATATTGGTGCCATCTCTCGCCAAAAGTTAACTCCTGGTTGCCTAATAGGGACTCCTAATGCGTTATTTCATGCCATTCCATCGCTGCTGGTAGAAAGATGAGTGCGTTCGAATATTCTTTAAGAAAGCGAGTTGAAAACCACCTTGGTAAAGCTTCATCAATGGCCAGTATTGTTAATTAAACTTTGTTTTGGTGTGTTGACTTATGAAAGGACGGCTTTCGGAGTATACTACGATATTATTTGTGGATGTAAACGAAGTTAGGAAAATCTATTCAGAGTTGTGGGGTACGCCGTGAATTGAAAATTCTGGACATACCAACGGAAGTGACAAGAACTTGACATTTGATAGGGGGACATCTTTTTGGTCATTTTCCTTTTGCTGGCTAGAAAGTTGAGTCGTGTGAATAGGCGTTTTAGCAATATTTTAAGTTTGCTCCATTTATGGGATTTAGTATTCAGCAGGACAAAATTAGTCGTATTTCCATTTAGGTATTTGAGTAGGGTTTTGAGGAGATACAACTACGGATTTTCGGAATAAATCAATTTTCTGAAGCACTGAAGTCTTTGTAATGAAAGATTTCGGAGTACCATTCTACAGGCAAAATACCTCTTTCAGCCCACATCACATCTCAGGCACGTCTCTGAAACCCACTTAAGAGTGAAATAGATTGGTAACTTAGATTATTTATTTTTTTGCAGGGCTGTTAAGTTACGAGTATTGAGATCTGTTTGTTAGTTATGGTTATTTGGATTTGTTACTTTATGATTTATGTGGATCTGTTACTTTACGTTTTACTTGGATCTGTTATTCTACGTTTATTTGGGACTGTTATCTTACAGTCCACTTGAACTTTTATGTCACGTTCTACATTTTACGAGGAACTTCCAGTCTGACTCTGGTTTCGACTTCTAGTCCAGATTTTGGGTGTCTAGCGTTTGGATTATTGCCTATTATCTTGTGTTTGTATGATACTGGGGATCTCGTCACGTTATATTGGACCACCATGTAGATTTTCTACAACCTGTCTGTGGCTGCTATCACATTGAATTACGCTACCCTTGTAGGACGGAAAAAGGTATTCAGACACTACCAAAGGTAGGCGGAATCATATTACCTATCTTAAAGACTACACTACGTCCACCGTACAGTATAATAATTAGGGATTTTTTGCCCGAGACAAGAGAACGAACAGGACCGTTCGTAGAGTAATAGCTGTTCTACCATTCGTCATAATTTTCATATGATTTCATATGTTTTCAGTCATATTTTGCACATAACTACTTCAATAATTTTCAGAAATACTTGTAATGTTTTGCTCATAACGATTTCGGTAAATATTTATCATATTTTGGGTAACGTTATTTCACTAATAGTAAAGCTGGCAAACCTTTCACATATAGTGTCCAATTTTTCAGTAAATTTCAATAATATTTGGCATATTTTGTGTACAGTTACTCCAGTGAGTAAATAGTTTTGCCCTATTTTATAAATAGATTTTAATAGTTTCAAGCAATTTATGTTTTACCGTACCTAGGATCCCATATAGTTATTTTTGTCACTCTTCCTGTATATGATCTTTACGTATATGTATCAAGAGTTTATTAATTTATAAGATATTTTGTGTATGTTAGGTTAAAGTTGAGGGCTATCGGATATTCGGTGTGGGCCACACTTGTTAGTACACTTTTTGAGATTAATTGTGTGATGTATTGTACTAAGTACCAAGCTATTGATATTAAATGTTTGATTAGAATGACGTTGTCTTTATATCTTTGACTGTCCTGCACCACCCCAATTATCGAAACCACCTCCAAGGACCTGACTAGTCGGCCGTATGAGACCACTTCCTCACCAGTATGTTGCAGAGGGGGTACTGCACGTTCAACATTAAATTTTTTTTCAAGGTACAGGATGACTACCCTACCCTGCGTTCGCGGTTTAGCAGCCTTTGGGGCTCCCCTTCACAAGTGTAACTGCTCTAACTGTAACAGCTCTCGGGTAATAGAATTAATATTTCTGCGAATAATATCCATCAATCGATTTCGATAATTATCTATATGAGTAGTTACACAGGAATTGATTTATATGAGTTATATTCATACATTTTCCTTTCACAAAAGTTTTTTATATCCTGCTAGTTTAGAGAGCAATTGCTTGACATGTTCCATTAAGATAGATTTCTTGTTGCCTGGTGACTGAAACAATTGTTCGCGAAACGGGTAGAATATTAAAGAATTTCCTGAGAAATAGACTTGTCTTCTTTCATTATCATTACTGTTTTATTTTGCTCGAGTTCACCTCCTTTGTCATCGCTTTTAATATTCTTTCATAAAAACAATTTGAGCTTAATCGAAAGGAATAATATAGTTAATAAAGTTTTTTCTTTATAAATATTGGGTTGAAATCCGAACGAATAGGCTGTTTACAGTTCATAATTCATCATTTATATGGAATGAAATAAGTCTCGGACAGAATATCAATTCAGCAGTGTGCTTTATGTAAATTATTTTCATTCTTTTAATGAAATTCCTGGAATCTTATTAAACTTCTTTCGTTTGGGGTTGGTTGGAGTATCAACAGTAATCAACAAAGGCAGAAGATGAATGATAAATATCCGTATACGCCACTGAAATAATGACAACATTTTTATTTTTTGTATTTTACATTCAATTTTTCAAGAAATTCCTTGAGGTAGTGGATTAATAGTTACATTAAATTGGAGATATGTTCCCTACAATTATATATAGTTATATTTTATTATTACTAACAAAAATGACTGTTATGGTTATAAAAATATTTTTCGCTCTTTTTAATTCGCAGTTATCAGTTGATTAATGATCTAAGTTGTGATGGATTTTTATTGTTGTCGTCGTGTCAATATAATTTACCTTTTATAAATAGGCAGATATTCGTTACTTCTTTATTCTAGTGTAAGAGTCCAAGAATATAGTTTCGCAAACAAGTGATTTCAAGATAAAAACTTTGGTACTCGTCGTCGTTTTCGTGAATTTTGTTTACATACAGGCAATGTTCAATATCTCCTAAGCAACACTGACTAGAATAAATAGTGAATATACGAATACTAATTGAAAAGGCAAGGAATATTACGTGCAGACACTGTAGTCTGCACGTAATATTTTTCTTTCGCAGACACGGTAGTCTAAGAATTTTGACAATGTAAAATGGGATATATTGCGATACGTAATATTAGAGATAGAAAAAGCAAGAGAAATGGTGTTCATGACTCATAATTATATGAAGAAGGCTGCTTTGGTGAAAGATCAACACCATTTCCGAGAAGTATTAAGCTGACGAAGGAATCAGACAGGCTATCTTGTCACCTCTTTATTATTTTATTATCTAAAGAGGATAAGTGATACAACATATGCTGGAGGAATACCAGCATTTAAGGATCTAAGTTCAAAAATATTTGACGACCATGCACGGTAATATTTCACGACTTCCTCTAGCCATATGGAAGCTTGAATGCAAGCCAAAAAACAAACATTTACTACATTGTGTTCTATCTCCTCAGTACTTATATCAATTATCGGGAGAAATTGCTGAGACAGTAAAACAAAACCAACATTTCCACATAGTTTTAAAAAGAAATAATAGACCATTTAAACGGCAAACAAGTAGACTTTCTACACCAGGCGTAAATGTGACGACTTTGCACGCGCCAGCCGAGAACTCAACGACAAACATTGCCTTGAGTTGGTGGTCGAGGAGTACTACGTCAGGCTTGTTGGCTTGTATTTGCCTGACGGTGGGAAATGAGTAGTTCCAGTAAATTAGGCACTTCTCGTTTCCCACAATGGACTCAGTATCCCCCAGAGCGCAAGGCAGCACGGTGTCTCGCTTATCCCATACGACTGCCTTAAGTGATATTAAAGCACTCGTAACGCTGCGTCGTGCCTCTGGACATAGCCGACAGCAAATGCATTAGTGTCTCCGGCGCCCTGCGGCAGGCTCTGCAGCTGATATCAGGGGCCTCTATACCTCTATACGACATCGATAGACGAGTGTATTGAATACACCATCCGCACGCCATTATGAATCCCTCGATCTCAGACTTCAGTTCGGTTGATCTTAAGAAAGCAAAAGTCAGCCTTTCGGATAAGCCGCGGTCTTCTATATCTATAGAAGACTCCGTGCGATGGATTATCCGAATGTAGCTGCAGAAACAGATTAATTGCTGCAGATTTAATTTGGACTTTTGCCGAGTAGGTTCCAACTCGGTGACAGAGTCACTTTGATACTTGCCGCGGCGAGCATTTTCACTACACTTACTTCTTGGGTGGAGCGTTGCTCTACCCCCAAGTAAGTAAGTAAGTGTACGACTTTCCGGCTTCTAGATGATGTAAGAGGCTTCCGTCCACAAGTCGTAGGACTCGTCCTCTCTTGACGTGGACTGGTGCACACTTGTCCAACCCAAATTCCATGCCGACAGCCTGCGTGTACTCCTGTAGCACCCTAAGGGACTGGCGCAAATCCCTCTCTCCGGAAAAACAGATCGGAGACCTTATGCTTCCTGTCGCCGGGAGTAACGCAGTTGTTGTCACGGGTATTTCGAAGTGAAATGGATAATGGCAGTAGTGAGATGCAAAACAGAAGGGGCCTTAGGGAATCTCCCTGAAATACTCCTCTTCTAAACAATACCGGCTCTCTCTGGACTCTGCTATTACCTAATGTTATGATAAAGCAGGTCTTCCAGAGCGGCATCAGTTCTTCGATACATCTCACTACGGGACTAGGCACGGCAAGACATCGGAGCAAGTGGACAATAAGCTCATGGGACATCATGTCATATGCCTTGCGGTAGTCGCTCCAGGCCCTGGAGAAGTTGCGCTTATACTGCACAGAGTTCTGCGTGATTTATCTGTCGATTAGCAGGTTCTCCTTGCAGCCAGCGGCATCTCTCTTTGACCCTCGTTGCTCATATATCCGTACGTAAACCCGTTCAACTGCATGGAGTACCCGCATGTACAAGATTCGTGTAAACACCTTGTACGATGCGTTTAAGCAGGTTATCGGTCGGTAGTTCATTGGGTTAGACAAATCTTCGTTCTTCGGAATCAGCACAGTCCGCCCCTCGACAACCTAGGAAGGAATTTGCTGCTCCCCTTTTAGCCATGAATTGAAAATTCTGGCTGGTATGTTCTGGATAACTTTTTCCACCAAAAGTTATTTGTCCCATCGGGACCTGGAGCAGCAAAGTTCTTAGAGCCTTCAAGAGCTGTTCGAACCTCTTCTGGGGTTATTGGTTGGCACACCTCGTTTGGTTGTTGAAACCTTTGGCAAAAGGCTTCAAAGTATGCCAGGGCTAGACTGTTTCTGTTGAGTGGGAGTTTCTCACTTAGAGATGATATAATCAGTGCAAATTTTGCATAAACTCCGACAAGGAATGTCAGGAGTGTCAGATTCTTACTGACTAAAACTTCTCCCCCTTCATCTCGCTTCTCCCACCGGAAACCGCGTTAGCATTACTTCAGTAGGGAGCTGCCCTTGTACTTCCTTTATCGGCTTTTTACTTCCTTCGTCTCTATTATTATACGGACTGTTCCGTACGCTTGTTGCCATGATTCCTCGGATGCACATAAGCTTACCATCATGTTTATGTAGTTGAAGGGTGACCCAGTTTGTAGGGCATAGTTCCTCCTGGTCTCTTTCCACCTAATATAAGTAAACAGGGTATGTTCTACGTCATCCACCTCGTCGCAGTAGCTGCATCGGTCTGTTTCTGCCTTTCTACGATCGTAGAGATACTTCTTAAAACACCCTTGTCCTGAGAGAACTTGGGTTAAGTAGTAATCCACTTCTCCGTAGGGGCGATTTATCCATGTCTGAATGATAGGTATCAATTTATAGGTCCATCGTCCATACGTTGCGGTTTCCCATTTTTGTTGCCATCTTGTGAAAACGTCCTCTTTTGCTACTCTGGCCTTCACTCCATTGTATTTTTCTGTCCTTTCTTGTATTCGAAACTCTATATATGGGATTCTCACTATGACCCCAACTGCATCAGTTGAAATGGTGCGATCTGCCCTGTCGATTCTGATTGACATCAGCTCTTGGAATCTTGCAGCTTTGCTGTCAATTTTTTATTTCCAGTTACCGTATGCCAGACTGGTGTAGCATATAGTACGCAGGAAGTTCTCGTTGTCTGCGATATCTGGATAACGCTAGATGTTTTGCTATGTGTTGGCTTGACTTGACTAAATTAAACTCGACTGGACTATAACTGGACTCTACCAAGCTGAACTTGACTAGACTATGGAATTATTAATTTGTGCAGATCTTTTACTGTTCCCAACTAGATCCAAATAATTTAAAACTGGATTTTAAACTTTTACTAATTAAAGTAAAACTCGACGTAAATGAATTAAATTCAATAGCAAATAAGAATTCGTTTACAAAATTCAGCATAAAAAATAAATGATTTAATTTTGGCAGCTATACTTACTTAAAAGGCAGAAACACTTAATTTGAATTTTCGGCAGCAAAACTTTACGTTAAAAAGAAAAGAGAATATCATTAGCACGTGTTCGTAGAAATATATTCATCAATAAATAGATAAATAAATATTACTCGTATAGGAGACAATAAAAATGAAATGAACATGCTGCTGTAATGCGCGTTAAATGGACTATATAAATTGAATATTAAAATAAATAACATTAAAGAGCATTTTGAGAAACAGCAGAATAGTGCAACTTTTACTAACACCTTTCTTGAACTACTTTCTAAAATATGTATAGAAGGCCGTTTATTTAAGTAACGGAGAAATTCCGCTGGCGAACCATCTTTAAAACATTTAGTGCTCTTAAATGAGTGAGTGAACTTCTGAAACAAATCTCATAAAAATAACAAAACTTTGATCTCGGAAGGTATGAGCTAAAACTGTTTATAAGTTCAGAGTAGACAAGAGCTTTAAAACAAGTTTAACATACAATGGAATTCAATTAAACAAGAAACTCTGTCGAACATACGGCAAACTTCGAAAATAATTTGCCGTGTTATACTCATTCCGAATTCCTTCAAAGGGTGCGTTTCATAAGTCATTCCTATATAACTTCTGTTATATTTAGGAACAATGTTTCTTGTTTTAGTTGATTATATAGGTACATCGCGGTTCCTATTGTGTTAAAAATCCGAAATTAAATTATATGTTAGTTAGTTATTAATCCAAATGAAAAAGTTTAATTATTTAACTTTCAAAATTTGACTGGTTCAGATTATTCTAGCATATATACCCGTTACTCATATGGACATAATATGACAATATTTGCTATTACTTACTCCTCACTCACACAAAAAATATCCGGTTATTCCATTTTTAAACTTACTTTGAGAGTAATATACTTAACTATTAGTCTAAGCTCCCATGACACAAAAAGGTACCCCATCGAACACCTCAAATTTAAAAGGCGAAAATGATTGGAGAACATGTAATGCTGGAGAGTTTTATTTTCGAACTGTTGATACAGAGACCACTAAAAATTATTTATATAATATAAAAACTAACTCAATGGGTTCTGATAATATTTCTCTACATATGTTAATGTACTGTTGTCCTTTGTTTATTCCTTATCTTACTCATTTAGTAAATTACTGCATAGAATATAATATTTTTCCATCACAATGGAAAATTGCATGTTTTACCTCTGCCCAAATTGCATAATCCTACGGAGTTGAAAGACTTGAGACCGGTGTTAGCGAAACTACTGGAATATGTACTAAATGGGCAAATAAGAGAGTATCTTAGTAATTATAATATTTTACCGAACAATCAGTCAGGATTTCGTCCCAATCATGGTTGTGTCACCGCTTTGCTGAAGGTAACCGATGATATCCTGTCGGCAAGTGATAATAATAAATTGTCAGCGTTAATATTACTGGATTATTCAAAGGCCTTTGACGGGATAAATCATAAGTTACTCTTAGCCTCATTACACTTTATTGGATTTACTAACAGTGCCACGGACATGATTGAAAGTTATTTAAGCAACCGTCACCAACTAGTCAAAATGAGCGAAAAGACTTCAGAACTCTTAGCTATTAATAGTGGGGTTCCGCAAGGCTCAATATTGGGGCCATTATTGTTTACTTTATACACCTTCAAATTTTCCCCCTTTTTGAGTAATTGTGAATCCCACTATTATCCAGATGATGCACAGATCTACTTTTCCTTCAATCTCGAAAACTCTGAGGCTGCACGCATTATAATCAACAACGACCTAGCAAAATTGCTCGAGATCTCAGAGCATCATTGCTTGTCCATTAATCCAGATAAATCCAAGGTTATTTTATTCGGAAGTAAAGTTCAAAGGACACAATGTCTAGAAAATTTTAAGATTGAAATGGACTCAATTGAACTTCAATTTGTTGATTCTGCTAGAAACTTTGGACTTTACCTGGATTACAACCTAAGGTTTAGCGAGCACATTACTAAAAATATAAAAAAAGCATATTGCAATCTAAAATTATTATATGGCTCTTTCTACCATAATAGATAATAAAACTAAGGCGATGTTATGTAATGCGTTGGTCCTAAGTCACTTTAACTTCGCAGATATAGTTTATCATCCCTGTCTCACAAAGCAAGAACAGGCACGAATTCAGCGTGTGCAAAATTCGTGTGTTTGTTTTATTTTTGGAGTCAAAAGATATGACTCCGTTAGAGAGAAAATTGCAGAATTGAAATGGCTCACAATGAGTCAGAGACGACTTTTGCACACATGCTGCTTTTATAATAAACTTCTGAATAGTAAAATTCCCCGATATCTTTTTGATAAAATTGTTACGAGAGGCAGTGTTCATAATCTGAACACAAGAAATCGATCTCTGTTAACCCCACCACCACACAGATCTGCTCTCTATCAAAGATCATTTTCCTACGCCATCACTAAGTTGTATAATTCAATTCCAAACAATTTAAAGAGTATGAATGATAAAAAATTTAAAGTCGCATTGAAAAAATTAATATTTGAAAAAAGTTTCATTGTTCAACAAGTTTATATTTAAGGTACTTGTATACTAAAATGAACTTTTACAGTTTTAAATGTAATTTGGTATACTAATAAATAAAGTGATTTTACACTTGAATTTTCAATAAAAATAAAATCGTCCGTTTAGTTTCGGAGTAATTGATTCAGATATAACGCCCTGTCTCTCTTGGGGTTATTTAAAATGAATTCTAAATAAATAAAAATACGAAATTAACAATAAACTAATTTATTAACAAAGTGGTAGAGCAAATGAGAATAACACTACAGGGTATGGGCGAATAAATTTGTGCTAACGAATAAAGAAGTACAAACAAATAATCAAACAAATGCACAGATATACGGAGAGACAGACATAATGGTATAAAATACAAAAGATAGATAGGTAAAACGTAATAAAGGGAGATTGGCCAATTCCGCAAGGAAAAAAACTATTAATAATAAATAAATGATTGTTCATTCACTTATCAGAATTATTTTCCGAGCAAATTATCCAAGAATGAGCAATTAAATATTTATTTAAGTTTAAAGGCAAAAACAAGCTAGAAGACTTAACTAAAAGGTACAAATGGGAGTATTTATACACCCACAAAAATTTACATAATTCCTCGAACGAAATACGTAAAGATAAATTTTAATATTAAACATATAGCACTCCAAAAGTAAATTTGAGTGTTTAGTCGAGATAAAAAATTAGCAAGTACAAATTAAGCTTGCTTGAAGTGTTCATGAAAACGTAAAGGTAACGAACACGCACTACACTGTGATCAACTTGATGAACTACTGGCTCAAATCTTCCACAAATTGATGACTCGTGCATAAACAGGAAAATATAAAGTTCAGATAGGTACTTACATAAGTTCACTTTGGACATTACCAATAAAACTGCAATCCTATTTAAAGTTGAAAACGTAGATTGAACGCACTATTATTTAGCCACTTTTAGGTGGATATTACACATATCAATACTTATTTCGAATGTACAACTCGCAAAAGCACACATAATCTGGCTGTCAAATTCCTTAACCAGCTTAAACGAAGGAAAGAGACTAAATAAATAATTAATTTATAATTTTTATGGTTTAACTAAACCATTTAAATTCTGGAACTTTTAATATCTTCACTCAAATTTGGTTAAAAGATTGACTGTGGGCTCGCTTAAGGCGGCCGTGGAAAGTGTCATGGTTGCCGCTTGGCTCGGTATTTATCTCTTCCCCCACTAGTAGTCGAAATACCTCACTCCTTAAACCCGCGAATTTAAACTATGGTTTCTCATTGGAGGAAAGGCATTATTTTCAAATGTTTACCAGTAAAGCCGAGAACTAGGCGACGGTTACGTTACCTTCTAGAACCTTACAGTAGCGGCGATAATTTATTTTTTAAGAGGTAACAAAATAGGTAATTTATGTACGGAAAATACGAAATAATGTAATTTAAGGGCTTTTATGCCTGGAAATAAAAATGACCGTTACACAGAAAGTTTGACTTTTTAGGCAAAGATGCCTTATTTGACGTAGTAGAGATCGGCTCAAGTTAATTTTCGCTCTTATTACCACAATTTTTCAGAAATATGCTTCAAAAATTAACATAACATTAAGTAGTTTCTTATTAACACTCTGTTAAAACCCTGAAAAAATCGTCCGTCTAGTATAAAAGTTATTAGAACTTTAATCAATTTTAAGACCTACATTTGTGTAAATGAAACAGCTGTTGAAATTGATTGACAACGTTGCATATTAAGAAGATGGCGTGAATATTTAAATTTTTAAAAAGTATAAGATTAAAAATTAGTATAAATGCTCTTTAGATTTGTTGCCTATAAATTTTTCTGAAAAATCGATGAATATCGAGATATTCGAGTAAATAGAGAAAATTTCACGTTTTTTTAGAAAATGCATGTAAATCTTAAAAAAAATATTTTGCCAGAAACTTTTGTTTTAAAGGGCCGAGATTAATAAAGTGTCTAGGTAATACATGATATTAAGTGGACATCGTATATGAGATCGATTTTAATTAATTACCAACTAATTACGGTGACAAAATGGCGAAATTTTACAGAAAAAAGAAAAGTCCCAATTTCCGCCCCCGTTAATTCCCTAATTTTTGTCGGGATCCAAAAAATAAAAGAACGAGTTTTAGCAAATTTAGTTCTATTTAAATTAGCTAGAATAGTCTTTTGGCGTAGGAGTCAAGATTAAGAAGTTTCCAACTTTTGAAGCACAAAATTTGCGATTTCTTGCCCTACATCCTCGACATTTCAGTAAATATCTCCGTAACGAAGAGAAAAATTAAAAGTCTGATGGTAGTAAAGGATTCGCAGAGAAAAATACTTGTACTTAATTTTTTATTTCGAGCTAGCTCTTACCATTTCGGACATATCTGCGAAATAGTAAAAAAACAGCCTGCCATTTCGGAGACGAAAAAATTACAAAAATATGCGATCTTGACACGTTCATATTTTTCGAAAAACACCATTGGGACGGCCGTATGATGTCGCGACGTAAAGAGGAAGACTTCCAGTTAAACCTCATCGTAAATTGCATATCGAAATTGGAAAATTCGGCTCGGCACGAACGAAATATAGCCAGATTAATTGTAGCAGATTAGTAATGACAGTTATGACAATCGTATTTAATACAGTGTTGCCAAATCCTTTTACTCTATCTCTCTCGCGCTTTAATTTATTAAATCCACCGCTAGATTCGCTCTTATCAGTATACAAGTACCTTGACTTTCTCATATATTGTCTTGTCTTTTCATACTTTTCTCTCTTTTTTTAATCTTTATTCTCATGCTTAACTTTTTTATTTCATATTGAGAATTTATATTATTATTATTTCATCTGTTCGGCTAGGTTATTTCTATATGTATGTATTATGAAATTGTTTGTTCAGGTTAAGTGGTAGAGCACCTTACGCTTGCGTAAAATGGTGAACTTCGCCTGTACCATATGTATATTAAAATGTACCTATAATTTTTTTCAATGTTGGTAAATAAAGACATTATTATTATTATTGTTAATAAACATGTTACGCCTACCAGACTAGTAAAAATGTGGTGATTGCTATTTTTAATTAACCTTTAAAATTAGCTAAAAAAAAAAGTGAATTTACTTTTCGAAACACCTGCTTGAAATTTACACAATATGTGGTATATATTGTATCATTTTTGAAAAAATTTCTCTGTCTGACATTTTTTGTTAATTAACATCTGACCGATCTTTTGTCATAAATAATTTTTTTCAAGAAACTACATTTCAGAACACCTCCTTGGTTTTTGCTTAAAAATGAAGTTTGAGGTTGCTCCTATCTATTAAAACCTGTTTGGTTGGAAATTTTTGTTAATTATCTTGTCAGACTGAATTTTGAAAGCGCAGCATCCATGCATGAGATATAAGTCAAGCTGAACCTCTGGCATCTCACAACACCTCCTTATTTTTGTTTTTAAATAAAGTTTAAGATCTCCTCTATGCACAAAAATTGATCTGTCATCGAAAAAATGTTTTTTACTATGTCAGATTTAATTTGTAAGCGCCGTGCAAACGTTTTTTTTTTAATAAGCTTCTACGACGGCCGCGTCAAAACGCCATCTTCATTTTGTACTGAAATTAAATTTGAGATCTCTTTTATGCAAAGAAATTGGTCTGTCAGCGAAAAAAACATTTTTTCGGCGCTTACAAATTAAATTTGACGTTTTATTAGTCTGGCGGGCGTAACATATTTATTAAATGTTCTCCAATGATTTTCGCCTTTTAAATTTGAGGTGTTCGATTGGGTACCTTTTTGTGCCATGGGAGCTTAGACTATATGTAAAACGTCAATTTTCTAACTCCATGAAAAGAGGACCAAATTATTTCGGGTGTTCAATTTATTCCATTAGTTAGGAGACAGTATCTATAACTGTGTAAATCTTCAGCTCCCTGAGTTACGCGGAAGTGGTTTAAAATTGCATGAGAGAAATTTTCTGCATTTGGATTTGCCACTAACCGAAGTTAATTTATTTGAAGTAAAATGAGGACGCATGGAAAAAAAATTCAAATCAATTAACGTCTGAATAATTATAATATTTAAATTTCGTTTCTTTTGCGCATAATCTCATTAAATATGCTTGTATAGAGTCTTTTAAACCAGTTAAATATGAATTTTGGACTTTTTTTTAATTTACAGGCTGTTACAGATATGGGCACACTACTAATATGAGGCCTGTTTAAATAATGTTTATACATACACTTATCTCAATTTACTTTAAAGTTTGAAACCAACAAAAAATAAAAATGACAACAATATATGTAAATATGTTTTTCAGTGAAATTGTGAAAAATATGAAATATACAAGACCACATTGCACTTCTTGCATTGTATAAGAACTGCATTTGATTTTTCAGTACTTATGTGCTACACCCCCACACCGGGACCATTTTCTGTATGGTACTAGTCAAATAACGTAGCCTCTGAAATTTGAATGCGCAGTGGTCAAGTCTTCTCCCACCGGCAGGAGCTCATTTATGAATTTGTATTAGTGCTATTCGCATCGGTACAGTCTCTAGAAAAGCGATATTATTTGGTTCACCTCTGTGTTTAGTATATATTTTTTTTAAACATGCAGTTTACGAACAAACTGAAACAAGAAGTGTTGTTTGGAATTAACTACCTACTTTTTTATTGACTTGCTACAAACATTGTATACAGCGTTTCCCACTTTTAATGGCCCCCTTCCAAATCTCAGTTATTAATAATCCTTTTTCACCCAAATTTGAATTGGTATCAAAGACCTTTATTATATCCTTTTAGAGTGAAACAAAACTTATTTCAGTCATTGGCGTGCATTTGTATTAAGAAAAAGGGAGTCGATTTTTCTACAAGTCATGTTGGTCATATTTCTACTGAAAACTAATGCAATATTATTGATCAGCATGCTTTAGAACTCATATTTTCAAAATTTAACGACATTTTGATTAGTGGTTTTTGAATTACGGCCCTTTAAAATTACCTTTATAAGCATAAAGTTATCAATAACTTGGAAATGGACTGTTTCTCGAAAAAAACTCATTCCTCATTTTCTCTTTAAATTCACTTTTTCTACCACCGCATGTCATCGATAATTTTAAATTCGGCGATCCTTAATGCTCGAATAATTTACAAGGCTGCTGGCTAAACATTTGTAGTAATTTCTCAATGGAAATTCTTGGCTTACAAAACTTGAAAGTACCAATGACATTATGTGGTAGTAGAAGTGAATTTAAATAGAAAGTGATGAACGACTTTTCTTCGAAAAACAATTCGTTTACAAGTTATAAGCCACATAAAAAAAGTGGTCTGGCCTGCGGCCCGGACCAGTGTATCCTTATGTCTCTAAATCCGCTAAAACCGATATCCGAAGTCAGAATTGTCAGTTTGGCTCATTTTTCACCCCTAACCTCAACAAACAGTGGTCTTTCCTGCGGACCATACTAGTGTATCTTTATGTATTTGGACCCTCTAAAACGGAATCAGAATTGTCAGATTCACTCGTTTTTCACCATTAACCCACCTCCCAAAAAATGGTATGTCCGGCGGATGATACCAGTGCATCATTATTTATTTGGTAAGGATACACTGGTCTGGTCCGCCGGACAAACCACTTTTCTTTCGTTTTGGGGGTGTTTTTTGGGGTGAGACACAAATCAATCTGACAATTCTGACTTCGGATTCGGTTTCAGCGGTTCCAAATACCGGTCTGGTCCGCAGGCCAGACCACTTTTTTTGTGTGGCTGTGTTATTTAATGATTAAAAAATACAATAGTAAGGAGGCCGTAATTCGAAAACCATAAATCAAAATGTTGCTAAATTTTGTGTATAAAAAGTTGCCTAATATGACTTTTAGAAAATTCGACTTTTCTTTTCTTAATGAAAATAAACACCAATGACTGAAATAAGTTTTGTTTTACACAAAAAGCATATAATAAAGGTCTTTCATACTGGTCCAAAGGTTGAAATTGGATGACTAATAATTGAAATATAGAGGGGGTCAATAAAAGTGGGGCACTCTGTATATAAAATAGTTAAATAAATATTTATCTAGTTTTCCTGCGAATATATTTCAAGTAACGAATTTATTGTGATAATAGAATTGGCATAAATCTATAATAAAGTCTAACAATTTCTTAACGAAAATTAGTTTTTTGCATAATTATCAAATACAACTGTCTTTTTGGATTTAGCCGAAGCATTCGACACTGTTGATCAGGAAATATTAATAAAAAGATTAGAGAAAGTCGGTGTCAAGGGTTCTGCATTGGATATATTCAAAAATTACTTGACGAACAGGCAGTAAAAAGTAAGGGTGAATGAAACATTGAGTGACACGTTAATAATTACAACTGATGTTCCCCAGGGCACAGTATTAGGCCCTATATTATTTTTAATATATATTAATCGAATATATCATACGCTGATGATTCAGCCCTTGTATTTCAAGGCAAGACCTGGGCTGAAGTATATACCAGTGGCGGCTGGTGAAATTTCAATATTTTTTTTCTCGTCTGTGGCGCATGGGACCCATACGAAACTTGGGAAATAACATCTAGAGAAGCACTTCTCTAATGACCCCTAAAAAATTTTGAAAAAGCAGTTTGCGAAAAAATTTTTGAAAATTCGCTAGCCTCCCCTGGGTCTAGAGACCCCTGTTTACTTTTATTTTTTTTTGTCATATGCATTTGACTTTTCATAAAAATGCATCGACAGATTTTGGAGTTTGTGAAAATATTTTCATTACTAACTGAGATACAACGAATTGAAATATTGTAATTTGTTAAATTGTAAATTACAAAATTTCAGTTCATTGTATTTCAGTTAGTAATGAAAATATTTTCACAAACTCTAAAATCTGTCGATGCATTTTTATGAAAAGTCAAATGCATATGACAAAAAAAAATAAAAGTAAACAGGGGTCCCTAGACCCAGGGGAGGCTAGCAAATTTTCAAAAATTTTTTCGCAAACTGCTTTTTCAAAATTTTTTAGGGGTCATTAGAGAAGTGCTTCTCTAGATGTTATTTCCCAAATTTCGTATGGGTCCCATGCGCCACAGACGAGAAAAAAAATATTGAAATTTCACCAGCCGCCGCTGGTATATACTAATGCAAGAAACCAGTTTAAAAAGGATATATTCATGGTTAAATGTAAGCCTTCTGAGCCTCAACTCCAGTAAAACAAAATTTTTAACATTTACTAGCTGATGACGAACCGACAAAAGGTATATTAACAATTCATAATGACAAGTGCAAAAATGGGGAAATGTGTGACTGTCCATACATAAACAAAGTTTATAATTTAAAATACCTTGGTCTAATGGTGGATTATCACCTGAGATGGAATGTACGTATGAAATATCTTGTAAAAAGGCTAAGAAGACAAATTCTACCAACTAAGAGGTATTCTTAACAGAAGAAACCTTATTATTACGTACAATGCTTTGGCTGAATCTATTATAAGGTATGGTATGACAGTCTGGGGTGCACTAACAACTCATTAAAACATCTAGAAATTGTCCAGAATTCCTTACTAAAAATCTATTATAAGGTATGGTATTACAGTCTGGGGTGGACTCTTTAACAACTCATTAAAACATTTAGAAACTGTTTAGAATTCCTTACTAAAAATAATATTTAACAAGCTAAAAACGTACTCTTCGCCGGTTTACTAAACTTTTTATATAATTGTTACACATTCTATAGGATACTCTTCGCAGTTTTTTGTAAATAATGTTAGTTTTAAATTTTTTTTATTTTATAGAGCAAACTTAGTTGGTGAAAGACTCAGTGCAAAATAAAGTAAAAATTAAAAAAACCATGCCCATGTGGGTTTCGAACCTAGGACCCTTGGATTCCGAGTCAAAAACATAAGAACCACCTAAAACGTAAAAAAATGTAAAAAATGTAAATTTTTATACAAACCTAAAAATCAAAAAAAAAAATTCTCAGATTTAAACCATTAATAACATTTTTATTTACTGATCGATTTTGTTAAAAAATAATAGTGTTCTTTCCCTAGCTAACACTAACTTAGTGTCCAAATTTCAGTACAATCGGATTTTTCTTTCTTAAGTTATCGTGCTTACAGGAAACGTGACGGACGGACAGACGGACAGACGGACAGACGGACAGACGGACAGACGGACAGACGGACAGACGGACAGACGGACAGACGGACAGACGGACAGACGGACAGACGGACAGACGGACAGACGGACAGACGGACAGACGGACAGACGAACAGACGGACAGACGGACAGACGGACAGACGGACAGACGGACATTTTGAAAGTTGTTCAGAATTCGTTCACTAACACAATGATATGAAATTTTTTTCTCTACGAGAGCTATTTACGATTTTAGAAATGTGCCGATCATATACAATATACTCTTCGTTTTTGCGAAGAGTATAATAAAGAAGAACGATATCCCACGGATTTATTGTTTAACGAAATAGGTATGTTAATAGGGATTGCAATCCCGCAAAGCGGGATCCCACAATCCCGCGGGATCCGCGCTATTTTATTGATCCACAAAAATATCAAATCAGATCTGCGGGATCCCGCGGGATTTGCGGGGTTGCGTGCGCGTGTGAAAATGTACGAGGTACGAACTGGCACGACCACCCCACCACTGATGCATGGGCAAACATTTGCTTCTTCAGTCCTCCAGTGTCTTATATGTTTCATGCGTGTTTATTCTTGTTCCAGCGTACTTCGTAATTCTGTTTTTACATTTTATTGTGTGTGTTACTGTTGTCTGTAGTAGTAGTACTACTACTTGTGAAATAAATATGTCTAATAAACAATCAAATAGCGCAATGTGCGATGACGAGGAGATAGTGGAAATAGACACTGATACTGAAAGTGATAAGCCGATTACAGTTTGGAAGTACTTTGTGAAAGGGAAAAATTCAGAAAACGCTAAATGCTTACTGTGTTCTGCGATCTTAAAAATAAGCCAACGGTCAAGAAAAGGATTAGTGACGCACCTGAAAAGTAAACATTGTATAGATATAAAGTCATTACGTGAGAGTCGGCAAAGTGTGTCCCAGTCACAGAAAATTCTTCAAATACCTTCTACTTCGTCTAACAACGATGGTGAAAATGAAAATGTTATACCAAAGAAAAAGGCCAAAATAATAAGTGATTACTTCTTAAAAGCTAATTCCATGGAAGTAATGATATCACGAATGACTGCCAAAGAGGGTTTTTCCTTTAATTCCTTCTGCAAATCTTTAGACTTGAGGCATTTATTAATGAAATGTGGCCATAAACTTCCATCATGTCCAAACACAATAAGATCTATAGTCATTAAATTCTCAGATTCGGTAAAAGCCGATATGGTAAATGAAATCACAAAACTCCAAATACAAAACCGAAAGTTTTCATTAACATTTGATGAGTGGACATCTCGAAAGAACCGGAGATATTTAAATATAAATCTACACTATAGCAAAAAACACTGCAATCTTGGATTAGTCCGAATCCAAGGTACTTGTACAGCAGAGCATTGCGTGAGCATGGTTGAAGAGCACCTCAAGAACTTTAACCTAACTATTAAAGACGACATTGTTGCTGTAACCACCGATGGACCAAACGTGATGATAAAAGTTGGGAGGCTTATCCCATATTCTCAACAACTGTTATACAGCTGGCATGGCATACAGCTTGCCGTTATCGACGTTTTGTACAAAAATCATACAAACAGTAGCGAGGATGAGGATGAGGATGAAGAGCAAAAATCAATTCAAGAAATTTGTGATGATACCAGCGACACCTCTCAATCTGAGTTTGAGATATCTGATGATGACGACAGTGAAGAGGATGGTTTAATAGTAACTTCTATTCATCCATCAGTAGAAGTAGCTTCAAATTATAAAGACCTCATTACAAAAGTTCGAAAAGTTGTGAAAATTTTCAGAAGGTCACCAACAAAAAATGATCTTATTTTGCAGAAATACGTTAAAGAAGAGCATGATAAAATATTACAATTAGTTTTAGATTGTAAGACTCGCTGGAACAGTCTGGCAAACATGTTAGAACGCTTCTACAATCTAAGATTATGTATAGGTAAAGCTTTGATCGACTTATAATCGGAAATCCGATTCACGGAAGAAGAGTGGTCCACTATAAATGATTTAAAGACCTGTCTAGAACCAATAAAGTTAGGTGTCGAGGTATTGCGCAGAAGAGATGCAACTCTTATTACAGCAGAAACAACATTGCGCTTTATACTGGAGAAACTAGACAAGCAATCTGCTCGTCTGGGTACTACCTTAGCCGTGGCACTTCGTCGTAGGATTGGGCAGCGTCGCACTGTCTTAACTGGAGCATTGCTTTATTTGCAAAATCCAAAAAAATTTGAAAATGACTTGAAAAATCTAGAGGATAGTACATTTTTAATGCCTAAAAAAATAACGATACGCAAAGAAATAAAAAAACTTATTAGAAAGAGTTCTGAATAATCAACACGGAGAAGAAATTTTAAGTACGTCCGACACTGCGTCATATTCCAACCATTCCAACATTTCCGATGAAAGCCAAGAGCAACCTCCACCTACTCTCTCCTTAAAAGAGGAATTAGAAATTAAATTACAAAATGAATACTCCGACTCCCAAGTAACTGAATTGAAGGTCCTCTCCAAAAATTTAGATAGCTTATTAAAACAAGAAATGAGCGCTTTTGAAAACGAAGGTATTAAAGGCAAATATCTTCGTATTGCATATGAGTATTTGTTGACAATTCCACCGACAAGCGTAGAGGCAGAGTGAGCATTTTCAGCAGCAGGATATTTGTGTAATGTTTTAAGAACCAGGCTGGGGGATGAAACCATTAATAGCCTTTGCTTTTTAAGATCATACTTTCAAAATTCTACCCCATGAAAAAGTACGATCGTTTCACTATTTTCTTTTCATTTTTAATGATTTTTAACTTTATTTTAACATGATGAATTATATTTTTCTTTTATTGTTATTTTGGACATTTATAGTTATTAACTTCATAAGGCCGATATGTAGCAAACTAGCAAATAACTGACAAGATTGAAGTTTGTAAAATCGAGGCGAAGCCGAGATTTTACTATCAATCGCGTCTGTTATTTGCGTATCGGCCCTGTGTCGTTCAGTATTTTTCATTATATCATAAATACTTTAATATTTAACTTATGATTGTTTTTATATAGAAATTAAGTATTGTTTTCAGTTCATTTTCTTTATACATATATAGAATAAATATTTTGTTTGTGTAAGTTGTTTTTTTTAATAGCTTATTTTACCTTATATTATATTGCAAAAGTTTCTTTTATTAATAATATATATTATATTTTTGAAAAATGTACTTCTTTCAAAATAATGTGTGTAATTGGTGCGGGATTGCAATCACTATATGTTAACTGTAAGAAAATTGTGTGCTTATGAGTGTCTAGTGTACATGTTTAAATCACCACCAAATGTGGTAAACCATAAATGTTGAACCCGGGGCAATACAAACCTTTCTATACAAGTTCCAATATACTGGAAGATGCGATTTATGTTCTATTATGTGTAATGGAATAATGGATCATCCTGTCTATCGTGTAATTAAGAATTATAATAAGTTATGTGGGTTAGTTTAATAAATGTAAATAAATATTTAACTAATCATTTAAATACATATATTTGTTATTGCAAATTGTTTAGGGCTAGGTCAGCAAACATATATGTTTGCTCTAGTATTAAAATTAGAATTAATAAGTAATTAAGATAGAAACTGTTGGTGAAGTAGCACCCGAAAGAGACTAAATAAAGATTGTTGAAGTTTTAAACAAATGTTTTTATAACTTTACCACAATGGACCGAAACTATATAATATGTTACCTGCGAAATTAAAAAGTATAAAAAACAAGCATGAATTAAAAAAAACAAACTATTTTTAAATGAAAACTGCAGATAAATAAAAGTAACTTTCCAGTAATATATTGTTTAATATCTATAATAATTACAACTATATGAATATTCGTAAACTTACCCCACTTACTTCTCACACTACTATGTAGTAAATAAAATAAATTTTAGATGTAAGTCTTTATCTAATTCTTACTATGTATATGAAATTTTCTACATGGGCTATAATCCAGTGAAAACCACCCACAAGCTCCTTAGAGAGTTTAGGTGATTTTATAAAAGCAGCAATAACTGAAATTATATAACATCAAGATAATGTTTTAGTTGTATATGAATGTTTATTTATGTACTGTATTCTTTATATCTTATACATTTTATATATCACTTATTATTTATTTACTTATTTGTTATTTTATTTTTAAAACTTTGTCAACAAGAATTTGTATTTTTCTAAACAATAAAAAATAAACAAAAAAAAAGAAAAAAAATTTCTTATTCGTTTATTTTTTATATCCATTCATTTCTTTTCTTTATTCTGACCGAATATCGAATAAAAATTGCAGTAATTTTTTGTGAAAATCAAAGAGACATTGCCTATTGCATGTAGCAACTTGCGGGGTGCGCACTTTTGGTTTTACGATTTCTGTTTATTTTATGTATGTGTATATATTTATCTGTTTAACACAATAAGTCACTTGTGGTCACATTTAAAACTTTAAGGATAATGAGGGCAATTATCAGTGCTGAAAACAAGGTCGAAATTCATTGCTAAACGCCTCTGGAACTACATATGATATCCGGTTTGTAGCTTGCTACATTTCAGCTGATCCCTGACTGCGGTTAACCAAACTATCATTAGGTATAGCTATTAAGGTAGTATACGGTAACCGTAAAGTTAAGCTTAGCTTCGTGGTATTGTCAGTACAATGACTTATCTAAACTCTGGTGAACTTACAATCCCACTAATTAAATTAATGCACTGAAATTAATCAGCGGATGTAACATGCATGTGGTATAATAAGTAAGTAAGTAATTAAGTAATTAATTACTTTTTATTTTCCATAGTTGACAAAGTAAGTATAAAATTAGTGTTGATAGATATACGGGTGTCAACGGAATTATTAGACAAACCATAATTTTCATAGTTTTCAAGATATGTCTTAAATTTGGCAGAGGTAATAATACCAAAAAGGCAAATTTTTCATAATTTAACACTTTTACATTACTTCCGGTTTCCCCGGAAATGAAACTTTGAAAGTTTAAATGAAGCACCCTGTACATTTTCACATTTTTGGATTCCCGAGATGATTTTTATTACGACTGCGTAGTTAAAAAAAAAATGAGACTAGTCGATTTTTTTAGGTCTATTTTTATTTTTGTTAATTTTAATCTCACATGTAGGATTATTACCTAAGTGAGCAACCTTCCATGTTTATTTATCATTGTTTATTTAAGCAAAATGTATTGTTACACTCTTTGCAAAAACGAAGAGTATATTGCACTTGATCGGCACATTTCTAAAACCGTAAATATCGCTCGTAGAGAAAAAATTTTCATATCATTATGTTAGTGAACGAATTCTGAACAACTTTCAAAATGTCCGTCTGTTCGTCTGTTCGTCTGTTCGTCCGTCCGTCCGTCAAGTTTCTTGTAAGCACGATAACTTAAGAAAGAAAAGTCTGATTGTATTGAAATTTGAAAAGTAAGTTAATGTTAGCTAGAGGAAGAACCTTATTGTTTTTGAAGAAAATCAATCAGTAAATAAGAACGTTATTAATCATTTAATTTTAAAATATATGTTTTCGCTTGTACTTAAATAGAAATCTTACGAAATGGTATCTCTATAATATTTTTTTTGTTTATTCATTTTAGCAATTAACATATATTTCATAATAATATATATATAATGCGTTGAAATATGATTCTCGAAAGATATATATTACAGACATTCAATTTTTGTGGTAATGTGTGATGGTCCAGTGGCTAAAATTTTGCCTTCTTCCACCACATTCTTCTGGCGTCAGGGAGACCACCAGGTTCTCGTACGGTTTTTTTCGTTTAGCTTTTTACCCAAGTCAACAGCCAAAATTTATTCAGTGTTACAACCAGTAACTAGTTCTAAGTTTTATATGTATTAGTTTTAGGCGTTTGTGGGCAGCATTATTATCGACAAATGTAGGTAGTGATTCTTGTAGCAAATTTTGTCAGCTCAATTTTGTATAGAATGGTCGCTACGACGCATAGTGTCCGAGATATAAGCGAAAAACCAAAAAATTGTGCCTTTAAAGTGTCCCCCTTCCCCCTGCTCACCACCTAGGAGTGGGGACTTTTGATAAGTTCATCGCCAGACTAGTCCAAACCAAGTTCCGAAGTCAAATTTTCTGTCCCTAACATTTCCCTCTACACCCTTTTTTGAGCATTAGTTGCTTGGATTAAAATGATTTAGTCTTATAAACATCTATTATTATTATATAGTATTATTATTATTATTGATAATAATTTGATGTGGTCGGAACACATTGAGCGCCTAACAAATAAATTAAACAAGTCATGTTTTCTCATTTTGTCCTCAAAGAACTCACTGACAATCGATTGTCTATTATCAGTCTACCAAGGAATTTTTTATTCGCACTTAACCTACAATATTATAGTATGGGGCTCATCACCTTTGGCAAACAGACTATTTTTAATTCAAAAGCGAGTTATTCGAATAATTTTTAACTTGAAATATTTAGACTCGTGTGGGCAAATTTTTCGCTCCAAAAATATTCTTACGCTAACCGAAATTTATCTATATAAAATATTAATTTATATCTATAAGAAAAAAAATGAACTAACTAAATGTGAGGATATTCACGAGTATAACACTAGGGGTAAATATAAGCTCTACACGGAAAAATATTACCATTCATTCTATGAAAGGTCGCCGAGTTATTGTGGAATTACGTATTTCAACATACTTCCAGATGAGTTAAAATCAATAAACACTCTTAATTTATTCAAAAGAAAACTAAGAGCATTTCTGATAGAAGAAGTTTTCTATAGCGCTGAGGAATACATGTCTTATTCACGTGAAAACATACGTATCTGAAACCTTTTTGTTCAAACTTATATTGCTTGTTTTCTAAACGTTTTTATTTTTTTGTATTGTGGCATCGTATCGTATTGAATATTTTATCCTTTTATTTTATATTTATATATTATATTTATTCATATATGTGATTTTTTACATAATTTAGTTATATCTAGTTTTATTATTTAATTTTGACGTGATACATTTCTTGTAAATGTCTTAACATCAATAAATGTCTATCTGTTTATCTATCTATGTGGTTCATTTAAAGATCTTAGAAAGCAAATTTCTCCCTAACAATTAGGTTTTTGGTCTATTTCGGCCCAACTAATAGAACCTGAGGCATTAAAAAAATGCAAACCAGAAACAAAAAATAAAAACGTTTTGTCAAAATGCAAAAAATAGATGGCTTCCATATCGTGAACAAATTAAAGAATTTGTGTCTAGAGACTCTCCATGATAACCAAGCAGTCATATAATATTCAGAATGACAAAAAAAACCCTATTCTAATCTTCTTTCACGAAAATTTTAGCTCATTTTCCTGCACTAATTATGTAGTTGAATTAACCTCATCTCATACCAAATTATGCCCTTTAAATTCTCTATACTGTTAGTTATATTGGCATGTACGTTGGTTTTTAGTTATTTCCAAAAGAAAAATAAAGGGTCAATCAGATTATTCTGCAAAAAAATCAATAGGTCATTATTAATTCATGTTTTCCGTCAAACATCAATGAAAGTATGGTTGACCAAGCATTGAAACCCACTGAAAAACGTGATGTTAATGTAGTGCTAGTCCCCACAAGTAAAACACAATAATGAACCACCCTGCGTACAATAAAACAGCTGTAGTCGGGGGATGAAAGAGTTTCCAATATCAGCACACCGCAGACTGTCAAACGGTAATAAGCTTCATCAATTTTAGTCCCTAAATTGTTTATTTTCTTTTGTAATACAGTTTTCAGCATCACATTTCCGCGCTAAATTACAAAGAGATCACTCAATAACGTTTTCTTTGCATACACTAATTGCCTTCGATCGGCTCAGTTTTTCTATGCTCGACATTTGACGCTTTGTTAGGATTTTGTGTATGTTTTGTTGTATGGAAAACACCCCGAGCAATTACTGCTACTTTTAGAGCGAGCGATTAGAGTAATGCGCTTGTTGATGCGATGGAGCATTGATGGTCATAATTGAAAGTAAACATTGGCGATAAAGTTATTGATGATATTTCATAATTCAGTGGCGTTTTTTCCCTCATAGGCCACTGGTTGATTTAAATATAAAATATTTGGTAGTTAAGGTTTCACTGCATTTTTAAGTATATTTTGACATAAGAAAGTAATTAAAAACAGAAAATATTATTTTTTCACTTTCTGTTTAACGTGCTGTAACTCGAAAACAATGTAATTCTCTTAAAAATGTGGTATACTTTTTTGAATCTCTTTTATAATGAAAATAACAGACTGAACTGACTGAACTTTGCACCAATAATATAACCTTAAATATTGCGCTTCAAAGCACCCCGCACACTCACCTATATTATATATAAAATGGCTTTCGGTCATATTGCTTCAAATTCTAGTATGTTGAATATTTCGAGGTCCTGATCAAAAGTCTACAGGGACACGGAGCTTCAAATGCCTTACTTTTAGCTCCAGAGCCTTGAGATCGTTGAACGTGACGTTTCCAGCAGTATCAATGAGACATATGTGGAAAACTATTACTATGGGAGCCCACCCTAAGTGTCCGTGCACCCCCTCCCCCCCACCGATCCTTGGAGTTAATGTTTTTCAAAAAGATTAAAGCCTAAGGAACAATTTGAGACATGTCCCCAAAAAAAAAATTGGCTGCACTTTATACACTATTTGGATAGGAGTTACCATTTTCCAGATAAATGATTCAACTCTTAAAATAAAGTATAAAATTCAATATAAAACGTAATACTACGGGAGCCCACCCTAACTGTCCGTGCAGCCCCCCCACCCCGATCCTTGGGGACAATGTTTTTCATAAAGATTAAAGCCTAAGGAACAATTTAAGATATGTCCCCAAAAAGAAAAACTGGCTGTACTTTCAAAATGGCGTCCGTTTAAAAAAAATTGCAAATATTGTTTTGGTCATGTAACACAAAAACTAAAAAAGATGGAGAAAAACTTTCTGCACAGAACACAAAGTGCATACAGTTTTCTAGAATTTTGTTCCTGTACAATATTTGGAGAGGAGTTACCATTTTCCAGATACCATTGTTACCGTTTTCGAGATAAATGTCTGCAAATTATATTATTATTATTATTATTTTTTCAGTTTATTTTATTTTTTGTTATGTTAATAATATAAATTTATATTATACGTCTTACAATAATTATCACAGTTATTTCCTCTAAATGATTTACCGATATATGAATTTCCATGGTTTCTTAATTTTGGACTCATTTATCTGGAAAATGGTAACTCCTATCAAAATAATGTGTAGGAACAAAATTGTAGAAAATACTATGCACGTTGTTTTTTTGTGAAAAAAGTTTTTGTCCACCTTTTTTACTTTTTGTGTTAAATGACAAAAACCACATTGGCAACAGTTTTTTTTTAAGATATGGCCGCCATTAAAAGTACAGCCAGTTTTTTTTTTTAGGACATGTCTTAAATTGTTCCTTAGGCTTTAATCTTTATGAAAAACATTGTCCCCAAGGATCCAGAGGGGGGTGCACGTACAGCTAGGGAGGGCTCCCCGACTATATATATAAGACTAATATAAGGACCATTTTGTGTTTGTGTGTGTGCGGGTGAGTGCATGTTGTCGCGCAAGCGTGTTTATTAACCTTCAATTATTCGTGGATTGTTGAGATCTATCTGCATCTGTTGGAAATAGAATTATCCTTGCCCCTTAAAATTAGGCAACATAATATTAACATGATGTTCTGATTATGAATTTTTTAAGGATTGACAGTTTAGTATTAATTTTGTAAAAGAAACGTCAATTTTTTACAGAAGTTTAGAAATATATTGTTCATTTGGAAAGTAAAGAGTTTCTTGATTACTAGAGAGTTTTAATTTATTCGAAGTTCTCTAACAGCATCCATAATAATTGTATTCAATAGAAAAGATAGATCTTTTATGTTTCATACTTTTCAGTAATACTACTGAAAACATATTTCTTAATTATTTTGCCTTTTTACAATATAAAGAAAATTGTTCCTCTGTAGTTAAGTGCTATTCTTTTATGTTATAGCACATGATTAAAAGCGCAATTCACTAATCGAAAAATTTAAAAATTAGTCCCTCTATCCAGCACTTAGATATTCTTTTTTTCATATTTTAATTTTCTTTATCATCTGTCATTATTGACGGATTAATTATAGTTGACTGCCTTAGGCATTAAAATATTTTTTTTGACCGTCAACTGGCGGAAATATGGCATATCAGAATATGCGTCCTTGTTTTGTTTGCAATCTTGCTTTACCTCAACGACAGTTAAGTCGGCTCGATGGCGACGCCAACATAAATAAAAGAGAAATCGCCATGGCAAGACGGAATGTAGTAGATTTACCCCCTCTCGAGATGGATGATTTAGCGAGATTGTGCATTAATTGTAATCGATCAATAATCGAAGAGATCAGAGCGATTGAATTGGATCCTGCCTGTATGCGTTTGAATGTACTGACACAAACGTCTGGCCATACATGCTTTATTTGTGGTGCTATTTCTGATCTGCGGAGACTGACTTTAACAGCAAGAGTGAAAATCTTTGTCGATCAGGATATCTACATTCCCAAGGGAGTGAGATCTTGTCAGCAGCATTCAGATGATGAAGCCTGTATAGCTATTGCTTTACTACCAGGTTTGAGGTTTGTAAATAGACCTTATGTCTTTAAAGGCGCGGAATTGCAATCCTTTCTGCAAGATCTCCGTCAAGCATCCACTAAAATCCCTTATTTCTCGGATGAAAGTAACTTGAATGATGCTTATTTCAAATGCTTAACATCGCCGACAAAGGATCAGTTCAATCTATTGTTAACGTACTGTGATCCAGTGGTAAAATGAGACATGTTTATGAGAAAGATCATCTGACATTTCTATGTGAAATGCGCCAAGGAATATCAGATGAATTCCTCAAAGTTATATTCCGCTATTCGTCCCGGCAAGCGATCAGCTTGGCAAATGCCAACGTACGAAAGTCGTTGATGTAGAGATTTGTCACTGAAAATGTAGGACATCAGGTTATAACTAGGGAAGACTATATTGCCAGACATGTTACTCCCTTTGCAAATGAATTATAAATCCCAATCCTGAAGTTCCAAAAGCGATTGCTTGCGTGGATGGTACATATTCTTATATTAACAAGAGTTCAAACTTTCGTACGTTACGACAATCTTTCTCCCTGCATAAACGTCGTCAGTTGGTAAAGCCAGCGCTAAGAGTTGCTCCGGATGGATATATTCTTGCTGTTCACGGACCTTACTTTTCTGACAGTAGGAATAATGATGCTCAAATGTTGATCAATGAATTCGAGAATGATGTGAATGGTATTCGAGCATGGTTTCAGGAAGGAGACATTCTTATAGTCGATCGCGGTTATCGCGATGCAGGAGATTACCTCGAGGCACTGGATATTTCTTATAGAATGCCGCACGTACTCCTCCGAGGACGAACTCAGTTCACTATCGAAGAAGCAAATGAGACTCGTTTGATCATGAAAACAAGGTGGGTAATCGAATACAGGGACGGTCATATAAAGAGCGTGTTCAAGTTTTTTGATAATGTTATTGAAATGCCTCATGTCGAGAATCTCAAAGGGTTTTACCTTATAGCGGGAGCATTATTAAACAGGTTTCATCCCCCAATCCAGATGACAGGTGCCGATGTGCACATGGCGAGGAAAATGCTGGATAAATCCCGTGAACCGAACGTTGTCCAAGCGAGGGTCGAAATCGACAACCTTCAGAGAAGAGAGGTCAATGGGCTAGACTAGAAGATAATAATATTGCTTTTCCCCGACTCTCCTTGGATTATTTGAGAAATCTCATATTCGGTATATATCAAATATCTTTGGCACCATCGTATGTTCAAGAAAAGTTGCAACGAGAAGAAAATTAAGAATTCCAGATCGATGAATTAATGAATGAAAGGGGATTTTTGAGAATAAGAGTTTACTCTAGATTCAGGAACAGGTTCAAGTATGAGATATACATTTCATACAATGAAAATGTAGCAGAAGGTATGGATGAAAATCTCGATAATACCTTGGTTGATGGATATTATTGTATCTGCAAGACTGGAGTCGGACTTTCGGCACATACGCTCATGTTCTGTGGTATCTTGGGTAGGTACGCCAGGTATGAGCAAAATGTTCATTATCCTTCAGTTTATATATTTAATAAAATTATGGATGCAGCACACCGACCCCCGCAGATAGATCTCAACAATCCGCGAATAATTGAAGGTTAATAAACACGCTTTCGCGACAACACGCACTCACCCATACACACAAACACATACACACATACACACAAAATGATCCCTAACCTAGTCTTATATATAGTTTTCAACATGTGTCTCATTGATACTGCTGGAAACGGCATGTTCAATGATCCCGAGGCTCTGGAGCTAAAAGCAAGACATCTGAAGCACCGTGTCCCTGGAAACTTTTGATCAGGACCTCGAAATATACAACATACTAGAATTTGAAGCAATTTGACCGAAAGCCATTTTAAAGAGGTGAGTGTGCGGGGTCCTTTAGGGGAAAAAGTGCAAAATTATTAAAATACTCTACTTTCTTTATTTCTTTTCGCCTTATTTTTATTATAATCATAGTGGAGTTTATTTGTAGCTATTACACCACTCAATCAAGACATGTACATATAGATAATGTTGTAGAACCTTTCAAAGTTGACCTAAGTCGAAGCCAAAATAAAAATTCGACTTTGGCAAAAATTTCATTTAAGGACATTTTCAAGAGTCTGAGAGACTTCAGAGCCACAGACTAGGCTTTGAAGTCTCTCAGACTCTTGAAAGTGTCAAATGAAATTTTTGCCAAAGTCGAATTTTTATTTTGGCTTCGACTTAGGTCAACTCTGGAAGGTTCTACAACATTATCTGTATGTACATGTCTTGATTGAGTCCAAAAGGACCGTTATGAGTTCGGTAAGACATTAGGCACAACCGGGTAAAAATTCGAAGAAACACCGAATATTTACTTAGGAAAATATATTTTGGTCCAGGATATGAGAGTGAAAGTATATGGTGGTCATGGAAAAATGAATCATATACTTTTTAAAAAGTACGCCAAAAAAGTACTTTGAAAATATTCAAAATATTTTCAACTTTAATTCCTCCGCTGAAGACATTGACCATGGAGGTACAGTCATTATATACCCTGTTCTAAAGACTGACTATAAAATTTTAGCAGGGCAATGTATCAAAAAGGAGAAACCGACGAATTTGGCAAAAGCGGCGTAGCGCCTATAAGCAAAAATTAGCAAAAAATCAATGAAAATGCACAAGGCCAGTTTCTCGCATAAAACAAGTTTGGATTCACCTATCAACTCATAATTTGGTCGACTGCGTTGGGTGGTCAATACAAAGCGATGGTAGGAAAGCCAATAGCAGGGCTCTCCAAATAATAAAGTTATAGAGAAAACCTCCTTGTGGACAAAGGTCTCAAAAGTCCATTTTGCCTAAAAGTCGTTCGGTGGCGAGTCGCTGTCATTTTTCCTACATTGAACCTGCATAGGGACAAGTACATCGTAAGACTGGTCAAACTCATGTATTAGTCGAACTTCGTCCCGTGAATGATAAAATCAACCAAAATTTTTTAAGTAAAATATTTTTATATTATTTTCAGTCAGTCATAATTACCAGAATACAAAATTTATTACATTATATTTAAAAGGCTTGGATTTAATTCTGTGGAAGTTAAGTGAATCTTTTCTACCAAATCGATTGTTGGCGTACAATCTCACTTGTATGGTTAAAAAGTCATTTGCCTTAGTTTGGGAGGAGTGATTCTTTCACAAAATACTGTATTATATTACACTTATTAAATAAATGGTATTCTTTGTGCTAATTGCATTTTAATGATGTAAGGACTTGTTGTTAGTCTTAATCCTTGAAGTTTTCGTTTCGAAGACCTAACAACTGAGTTGATCGGAATCTCATGATTCCTTAAGTCCGATACTCAGTGTTCTGGTCGCCTTACGGGAGCTTGATAGGGATTTTTAATGAGATTTCTCCAGAAATCTTTAAGTACATAGACCATTATTATTAAGTAAATATATACAAATTACGTCAAATTCCAATCCCGTCGGAGAGAAATCTTCGATAGGGATTTTTTTTATGCAAAAATAGCAGGAACCAAAAACATCAGACCAGTTATTACTGTATAAACAGATCCAAATCACGTCAAATTCCAATCCCGTCGGAGAGAAATCTTCAATAGGGATTTTTTTTATGCAAAAGTCGCAATAATCCAAAGAAGTAAAAGCCCTTATTGTCAGTGAATCACGTCTTGAGGGAGCATCGTTAATGATCTGAGGTAGTGCAGCTTTGACCCATTGCTCGTCTATCGAAGCATATCTTATCTCGAACCCGCTTGGGAGTGGAAGAATGGGGCACAACGCGACTGGCGCCCTTCTAAATATAAATTAGTGTCGCATCAATTTAACGCTTGGTAGTGTTCTACAATAACACAACAACCATTCCCTACGGTACTGCCATCTGCCGCAGCTGACACTCGAACTCAGGAGATAACCGCGAAAAGCCATATTGCCTCAATGAACATCGGTCTACCCTACTGCTACCGTCTCGATTTACATATTGGCTCTATAAACTTACGGGAAAGAATCAGTGACGCTTAAACTAAATCAGATAATGAAACAACGAGCCCCCATAGAAGTCTGCAGGGTCAGATGGATAAGAGATATGTGTTATTCTTACAAAAGGAGCAATTTCATGTCCCTAACTTGCATACGACGAATATATACCTGCCACCTGCCAGTGCCACTGTGGGAAAATTCCTGATTTACTGCTCAAAAATCTCTAGAGACCTTAATATCCATCGAATCGGGATAATTTTTTTTTAATTAAAGGTAATTAAATTCCCTACACATCTGTCGAGGCAAATTTTTAAATTACTATTATTAATGATACAATAATTTTATGTGTTTGACAGCTGTCAGCTGTCAAATTATGTATTTGGCAGTTTGCTTTTACTACTATATAGTTTATGTACTATATGTAGACAAAAAAATTACTATTCATATGAATATAGCGATATTGGTTCATTACCTAAATTTTTAATATATTAAGTCTGAGCAAAATAAATTTGTCTGTTGCGTCGGTGTGTATGTTAGTCTTGTATCGTTTTGGTGCTCACGATTCCTCTGGAACCGTTTAAGATATTCACTTAAAATATAGCACACGTATGTTTTTTAACGAGATCTGGAACTAGATTATATTTTCATCTTATTCCGTTGCAAAGTTGAAGGGTAAATTGAGGTAAATGGGGGTAAATAGGTAAATCAAGCAAGTAAGAGTCCATGAAATTGGTATTTAGTAAATATAAGAGGAGCTAAGGCCTCAAAAAAAATGGCATTAGCCATCCCCATTACCGTCCAGACCCTATTATTAAAGGTGGTGAAAAAATAGTGTGCTTTAGTGTGTGTACAAGAGTCAAAGTCATCAAGAATTTTTTTCACTTCATTCACCCCCACTTCTATTAAAGATGTGGCATACAGTGTCAGAAAATTTTTCATTTAGGTCGGCAACGAGAGCAAGCGAGAGCGAAGCAACTAGGCTATTCTTTTTTATCGTGTAACACATCCTACTTGTGCCACCTACTTTCCCCACCATATTTGCGTGGGCAGCTCTGTCTGCGGAAAATGTAAAGTTATTTGACTTGTTTTGAGAGTAAAACGGGTTAAATAATTTCAGTTATTAAAGCACGTAATAATATTACCTATACTGAACAAAGCCAACTACATCCTTCCTTTGAATAAATGGTACTGAAATTTTTAATAGCAATGATATATGTACGTGTTTTCTTGATAGCGCGTCATTATTTGTTCCCTCTACTAGAGCACTGGTATACGCCTTTATTGTAGGCGGGTCTGTCAAGCCGTTGAAACTATGCCTGCCACCCAAATCCAAAATCTTCCGACACTGTATAATTTTATGGGGTTTTGGGGTACATGATTTCAAATATTATACCATTAAAGTTCCATAAACAATTATTTCCACATAGTGGAGTGCAAATATAGTATTTTGTTTTAAGAGACTTGGATGTGGAAGTAGTGATTCCTTGGGCAGCGGTTTTTTTTACAGTTTTCTGACAGTTTATCATGTCACTAATAAAAGTTGACCGAGTCATTTAAAAATTTGCCTCGACTGATGTGTAGGGAATTTAATTACCTTTAATTAAAAAAATATATATCCCGATCCGACGGTCTCTAGAAATTTTTGAACAGTAAAATCCGGAATTTCCCCACAGTGCAGTGGTCCAAAAGCATTCACACAAATCGAATATCAACTAATATATTAGCGTGCCCAGACTACTGATGAGAACTATCGAGTTTGAAAAAACTTGTACAACTTTTCTAGAATTGAAATAGAATATAAGGTTCAATAAATTGTTGTGAATGACTAAATTTCAATAAACGATTTTAGTATTTTCACTATATTTTTTGCCTTAAAATACTAGGAATCCTATCATGTAATACAATAATTCGTCAGTATTAGCTAGAAGAGTAGTTGTTTTGATTGGTTCTCCAAAGATCAGTGTTTTAAAGTATTTTTCTAAGTAGTATATTAGCGTGACCAGATTAAGGTACCAATATACAGAAAGTAGATAATTTCATATTAAATAAAAAAGTGTGAATGACTGAATTTATATACATGATTTAAGTATTTTAAATATATTTTTTTTGCTCTAAAATGCTAAGTTCATTATTAGCTAGAAGAGGTACGATTTTTTTGTCTACAGAACAAAAACTATTTAAACTTATGTGAATTGAGTATTTTCTCAAAGAATTTGTAGAAGATCTCGATAAACTTTTAAATAAAAAAAAACATCAATTTCTAATCCATAAACATTTTAGTATTAGGTTTTAGCAACACAATCCAAAAAGTTTCATTAAAATTGATTCATAGGAACTGGGTTTCAAGGTTTTTTAGTTTTTACGCCTAACGGCACTCCACTAATGAAAGTTGCGTTTTGATAAAAAAAAATGTATTTCAATCTAGCATTCTGTTCTAAGCACGTCTCAAGGAAACTCAATAATGTACATGGTCTTGACGTCAGAAATGGAATAAGATAAACTGTAGTTTAAAAAACTAAAAAAGACGCTATCATGACCAGAGCACCAACAAGTTAAAAATAATTATTATAAGATAATCAAAATTAAAAGCGGGGGGGCGCATTTATATAGGTTATAATAATAATGATAAATTATTAAATCAAGTAGACCATTACAATTGGCACAGGTTACGTCATATCAGATATAAATGAAATTAGTGGAAATATAGGTAACTACATTAAAGTGCAAAATTCGAGTTTATGGCGGAGGGGCCGGTGTTAAGAAGAGAAATTAAGAAGTTATAAGTTGAGAAGTTCCTATGACCACCACACACCTGCATTATCATACAAGGTCGATAGTACCATATTATTGTATTGTCACCATAATTGCATAAGTTTGCAAAGGTTTAAATCGATACGACAATTATTAGAAGTGGATGTTAATAATACTTCACGAGCTTCTATGTGATGCTTGATTTTCTCTTCTATATGTTTTAAGAATACAAATTTTTTCTCTGGAGATGGATACTCCAGCCCGTGTATAAATATGAAAAAATTTCTCACAGAAAAAGCAGAAATATGACGACCTGCGGTCAATTAAGCTTAAAAGGATTTCAGTAATTATTTTTTCACTTTGTTTTTAACGTCAAGTTATCTGTGCATGACAGGTAGTGAAGTATCGCGCCGCGAGTTGATTACGCGTAACAAATTTATAAAAACTGAAGTGTTTAGTCGGGGGTAAGATTTACCCATTTTCAGTTTTAATTTAGCTGGCTCAGCTCTTCAGCGAACATCGAGCTCTTACGCACAATAAAGTTATTTCCAACCCCTCGAGTAATATCAATGACATCAGCCCTCCATTTCCCAATAATGCTTATGCTGGCAGCGATGCCGATAATTGGTTTTTGCACTTTATTCACAAAATGAAAAAGTATTCTAAATCCCAATTAGTGCCGATGAAGACACTTCTTACACCTGCTCGGTGGCGAAAACAATTAAACTTTCGATGGATCAAGCCGCGAGGCAATTATTTTTAACTTCCGAATAATAAGCTCTTAGGAGAATAACACATGCCTTTTTCGTGGCTTAATGTTTCACGCTGAATGATAAACTCTTATAATGGAGTAAAAATCAATTTCTTAAAAAGTATTTGGGGAGGGGAATATTTTTGCTATACATATAGTTCAGTAATATAACAGTTAATATTGTAAAGAGGAGAAAATTCATAAACTTTTGAAAATTGGTATAAATGTTAGGGATAGCATAAGAATTACTAAACTGAAAAGTTCCCACCCATAAATAGTGTGCTTCCCTAGGACGTCGCTTCCATCCCCATTTTGAGATTTTCTAGATTATCTCGGAAACGGTGCACTTTTTGATAAAAACACCTATATACAAAATTATTCCTTATAAAATTCTCTATCAAAAATATCTCTACAATTTTTTTCATAAAATTAATAGTACCGTGGGAAATAAGGCGCACACATAAGGGTTGGTTCCAGTTAAGAAAATAAATTGTAATATTTAAAGTTCAATGTTTAACGCAAAAGCAGTAGCTACTAAACTCCACTTAAAATTATAATAAATCTAGCGCTTCCACCCTAAAAAATATCGCAATTTTTAAAGAATTATTTGCACAATTCATTCGTGTCTGGAGTTAAAAACGTGCTTTAGTTTTGAACTGGCTTCAGTACCTCTTTCTCTTTTCGATGACAAAGGCCTAATGAAGAAAACTAACAAGGCAACTTTATACCAGATTATTAATACTGTTCCAGAACGAGATCATATTTTCGAAAATAGTGAGTATGTGATGATGGAGGATACTTGCTTCGCCACGTAATATGGCCAAAAAAAGGAGAATTTAATATCGTTTACAACGCTTACGTTAGTTATATAAGAAAACATTACGGTAATAGAGTTTGTCGTGTTTGATGGTTATATGGATAATGCAAACAGCACGAAGAGCCTAGAACGACAAAGACGGGTACTGCAAAGAACCTTTCCTGAAATTATATTTGATGAAAACACTGTTGTTTCTGAAACTCAGCAGAAGTTCCTTAGTAATTTGTTTAACAAAGAACGTTTGTTTGCAGAACTAGTAAAAAATTTAGGAATTAAGGAATCGAGGTGTTCGTTGCTGCTGATGACGCTGATTTATTAATAGTACAAACTACTAGCGAAAAATGTTATAAATGCGACACAGCTGTTGTCGTAGGGCAAGATAATGACCTGCTAGTCCTTTTTATTGCTCTTTCTCCCTCCGATAAAGACATTAAATTTTTAAAAGAAAAACAAGGTAATACCAGCAAAAGGATTTACAGTTCACGAGATTTACAATCCTCAACTTTTTTTAAAAAAACTGTAAAGAATAGTATATTATATTACTAGGAGTAGAACGCACTCTTTTTTTGTGTTGAGCCCAGGATTTGCGGCTGAGGCGAAGCCGAAGCCGCAAACTGGGCGAAACACAAAAAAAGGCGTTCTACTCCGTGTAATATATACTATTTTTTCTTCAAGCGTATTAAAATGCAAAAATTCATTTATTTATCATAAATGTACAAATATTCAAACTACAGTCTTATATGTTGACACAATATGACAAGTGGCTAGTGGATAGCGCGCCACCGGTGGCTTTCGGTATTAACATTTTGTTACTAGTAAAACAATGTCCTACTTCTACTTCTGTTTTTGGTGACATAATTTAAACATTTTAATACGCTTGAAGAAAAACAATATTATTTGCATACGCCATTAGCGGACACAACCTCAGCGTTTTTCTTCAAAGGAAAGGTTAATGCAATCAATGTGCTTAATAAAAGAGATGACATATAAGACATCGTGCAAACTTTTAATAATGAAAAAGCTAGTCACGAAGAAATTGTAGACGTAGGAGAGCGATTTGTTCTAGCTTTATACAACTCTACCTCCGCAGAAAAAAGTCTAGATCTATACAGATTCATGACTTTTAACAAACTTGTTGGTAAAACGAACAATACTGTAATGTTATCAAAACTATCACCAACTTCTTCTGCTGCTCGGTAACACTCATATCACATTTTTTACCAAATTCAAACATGGAAAAACGTTGCGCTAGAAGCTACTAATTGGGGATGGAAAAAAGTCGGCGGAATATTAACCCCAACTATGACAACAGAAGAACTAGCTCCCGAATCTGTTTTAACCCTAATTTTTTGTTCATGCAAATTAGCGTGCGAAAACAGGCGCAGTTGCAGAAGAGCAGGCTTACGTTAGTAGATATGCTTCTAGAGGGCAGAATATTTACTAGTGAAATATTTCGTCGAACTCCTCTATATGTTTCCTTAAATACAGTGTGTCCCAGGATAGATGTAACAAGAGGTGTAATGGACCAAAAATTTTGGAATTTTGGAATGGTATTTGGGGATTGAGTCCTGCTTGTTGTAAAACTAAAGTATACCAAAAATGACTTGATTTGGTGTTCTACAGGGTGCTTTATAAGCAAAGTTGTAAAAATCACCACTAATAAAGTAAGTACCTTTATTTTTCAAAATATGAAAAAATTCCACCAAGAAAAGTTATTTAGAATGCAATTTTATACCTCTATACCAAATTTCAGAAATATAAAATTATATTTTTGAAACTTCCCATTTTTTCAATAAATTATTATTTTATTTTGAACCATTCGATTAAAACTGCATAGAAATTATTTTTTGTGAATTAATATTTAAAGTTATGTAGAAGCTAAAAGTAGGCTATGAGAAAGGCAGTGGATGATTAACATTTGCTCCTACACAACTTTAAATATGAATTCAACTCTTAATTCGCAAAAAATGGGAAGTTTCTAAAAAATAATTTTGTATTCCTGAAATTTGGTATAGAGGTATAAAATTGCATTCTAAATAACTTTTCTTAGTGGAATTTTTTCATATTTTGAAAAATAAAGGTACTTTATTAGTGGTGGTTTTTACAACTTTGCTTCTAAAACACCCTGTAAAACACCAAATGAAGTCATTTTTGGTATACTTTAGTTTTACAATAAGCAGGACTCAATCTCCAAATACCATTCCAAAATTCCAAAATTTTTGGTCCATTACACCTCTTGTTACATCTATCCTGGGACACACTGTATATGAGGAATAAAAACCAGACTGCAACCAACAGCTATTCTCCGGATTAATGCCTTACCGAGTGCTGAATTACAAATTACAAGCCTGGCCGCGTTAAATGCAATAACTATTATGTATTGCCACAAAACGCTAACGTTTCGATTCCAATAGATACCGGCCGAAAGACTTATTCCTACTGAAAGGAGCTCTCGTGCTAACCATCCCACACCACTTGCAGACTGCAGTTTCGAGCTATTGGCTCTCATCAGTGCAAGGTAGATCTGAGACGGCTGAAACGAGGCATTTGTTCACTCTTGGTACATGACGAGATTGTACAATATTGGAGCCACCATTTTGTTTTTGGAGGAACTATTATCAAGTTCGTCAGCGACCTCTGAGACTCCCGAGTACCAATTTTCAGTTGAAATGACTAACTTTTCTCGAATGTTTGTCGCCATATTGGAACCGCCATATTGTTCTTGAAAAAACTATTACCAAATTCATAATCAGCGGCCTTGAAATCCCCCAAGTGAAAATTTTCAAAACCATTACTCCATTACTCCATTTTTTGAATTATGGCCGGCTTTTTTGGATTCTGGCCCACTGTGCGGCCTGCGTAATTATTACCTAGAAATTCACGAACGATCATCCTGAAGTGGGCAGGACAACCGTCATGTAAAACCATGAGTTTGTCGAATATCTAAATCAATGTCAGGTAAAATATTTTCGAAAAATTTAGATAATCTATCCCATTTAAGCAATTGGGCAATTCCATAGGCCCAAGTAGATTATTATCGAGAACACCTATTCAAATATTTATGCTGAACCTTTCCTCATGTATCGTCTCTTATGACGTGAGGATCTTCACGAACATAGAAGTAATAATGTGCATTATGCATATTAAAAATTCCATTCTTAGTAAAAGTAACCGCGTCACAAAACAAAATATGTGAAAAAAGTCTTGTTTTCGAATTTCTTTGTTTCGCAACCAATTAAAAAATACAACACGAGGGGAAAATCGTGTTCATCATTGCCTGAACTTTTTTGAAATGAAAAGGTTTTCCTTGCGCAAAATGTTCCTAAATGTTCCTATATTTGGACTTGAAATATCAGGATGCATTGCACAGTCTTTTTATGCCAATTTCAGGATTTTCATCAATTTCCATTAAAATATCCTCTTCGAATTCATCCGTTACATCAGCATATCTGCCGGTTTCATTATTTTTAGGGATTATTGATCCATTTTCTCTTATTCTTTGGTAATGAGCTGTAAATGTTGGGTGAACAGGACGTCTATTTGGAAACTTTTCCGCGTATCATACGTATGCTCGGGCAAGCAAAATGCATATCGGCATATTCTTCGTTAGTAAACGAAACCATTTTTAAGTAAGCTTCAATTTTTTTTTTAATTTTTTTTAATTTCACGAAGCAAAATAAAATAACACACTACAATATATAAATAACTGCATGACATCCAATTTTTGAATCACTATGAAATTCAATACAATCAAAGCTATTTAATTCTGAAATTTTTTGTCTTAACTCAGAATGTGGCATCTGAATGTTAGTAGAGGTTCAGAATTCGAAAAAGTCGTTTAGAAACGTGTCCCGTGGAACATTGAAAGGTAAAAATGTACTGATTGCGCTATTATATAGTACTTGATATGTATATACACCCCCCAAATTCGTCTGGCGATATAGGTGTCCAAACAACCCCCAGGGGTGAAAAACCGAAAAAAACGGAAAATTAGATTTTTGCTTTATCTTTCTAGCAGTTTTTTTATTTTTGATGAATTATCCATAATAACAAAGTTATGGCTATTTATATGCAAAGGAACTGTATTGTTTAAAGCGTAAAATATTTCCTAAAACCTTGCGTGGCTCTCTTATTATGCGAATATTTATTTTGTTATTTTGGCAAATTCGTTCCACTCGTGATTGTGGACAGACCAACTAAAATTTCAAAAATTTATTAAGAATAAAAGTTGCAGCTTATACTATCAAGATCTTCCACGTGGCGCTGAGCTAATGATTTATTAATAAATCAAAGCCATATTGCGAATACTACTACTACTATACTATCAAGATTCGACTACTTTTTTCAGTTTTGAATTTCGATCATAAATAAGCGAGTTATGAGTTAAATAGTTAGTTGTTGCCAAAATTATGCCACAACCCCAGTCGCATCTACTTATCTCTACTTCAACCGTTTCCCATCGCCTTCTAAGATGAATGCTCGCCCATCACGCGGCCCGCGGAGCTCTATATACTCACGCGCGAATGCTTATTTAATAGGTACTGGCATGTAGAAAATTGTTAATTACATCTTTTTAGTGTTTTTTTGATTAAGTACTCTTGTATATTTATACAATTATTGTAAAATATGGAGTCTTCATCTAGCAATGTGGATTAAAGGACAAATGTTTGTAAATCAAATGGTATAATTTAATAATTTGTAACTAAACTGGTAAATTATGTGAAAGGACGACTAAAACTGTTTAAAAATAATAATTTTAGTAAACAATGAGGAGTGTGTAACATTATTATGGATATTAAAAACTCAAAGGTAAAGAGCATAAAACCTTTTACTCTGTTTTCACAAGCAAAAAAATATTTATCTTTTAAATAATGGGAAGGTGCTCTGTAAAGCGACGCGACATTGCAGCAATCAGAAACAGTGGAAAAAATTAAGGAATTGTTGTAAAGCAGATAATACTGCCGTAAATCGATACAACTAATTTTTTTAAATAAATATCATTTCAGGATGCGCAATAGGGTAGTTCAAATTTATACCAGAGAAAAAATAGGTTCGATTTTTTCTGTCTTATCGCCAGATATATTCGAAAATTAACTGTTCCTCTTCAAATTTAACCCCCATAAGAAAGACTCTTTTATAGGGTTCCAAAGGTGACCCCGTAAGTCCACAAATAGAGTATCGCGAATTCCCTGGTTGACTGGTGGAGTAGCTATGTTAAACTCCGCCAGGACTTAATATAAATAAAATTATTATTATTATTTTTGACGTACACTATACACTATGTTTTAATGTTTATGATATTGTTCAAACAATTATAATTTATTTAACAATTTTATTTTGCTATAAATTTAATGTATATCAAAATTGTTTAAACAATTTCAAATGCTTAAAAACGTTAAGAAAAACTCAAACACTAATTAATAATATAATAGGTTGTACAAAAAAATCACAAATAAACAAAAATAAAAATCAAAAGTACGCGATACTCTATGTTTGCCCTTACGGTAATTTATAGAACCCTATAAAAGGATCTTATGGAGGTTCATTCATGGAAATAAAATAGATGATCTCGGAGGCACGTGTTCAGCCGATTTTGCTCTATTTTTTTTCTTTTCACTACAAATTTGAATTGTCCGCCCCCTATTGCACATACTGAAATCAAATATTAGAGAAAATTCACTAATCTTTGCTGAAATGACATTTATTTAAAAAATATACTCGAATTACGGTATTTTTGTCTGGTTTACAATAATTCCGTAATTTATTCCCGCTGGTTCTGATTTCAGTCTCACTAATATAATATTATCCACCTTCCTATTATTTCAAAGAGAAATATTTTTTTGCTTGTGAGAGTTTTATGCCACATTACCTTTGAGTTTTCAATGGCAAATATTTTGCACAGTCCACATTGTTTACTAAAATTATTATTTTTAAACAGTTTTAGTCAGTAGTACTTTCACATAATTTACCAGTTTAGTTACAAATTATTAAATTATACAATTTGATTTACAAGCATTTGTCGTTTAATCCGTATTGTTAGATAAAGATTCCATATTTTACAATAATTGTATAAATATATAAGAGTACTTAATCAAAAAAACACTAAAAAGTTGTAATTAACAATTTTCTACATGCTAGTACCTATTAATATGCATTCGCGCGTGAGTATATAGAGCTCCGCGGGCCGCGTGACGGGCGGGCAGGCATCTTAGAATGCGACGGGAAACTGTTGATGTAGAGATAGATGCGACTGGGGTTGTGGCATAATTTTGACAACAACTAACTATTTAATTCATAACTCGCTTATTTATGATCGAAATTTAAAACTGAAAAAAGTAATCGAATCTTGATAGTATACGCTACAACTTTTATTCTTATTAAATTTTTAAAATTTTAGTTGGTCTGTCCACAATCACGAGTGGAACGAATTTGCCAAAATAACAAAATAAATATTCGCATAATAAGAGAGCCACGCAAGGTTTTAGGAAATATTTTACGCTTTAAAAAATACAGTTCTTTTGCATATAAATAGCCATAACTTTGTTATTATGAATAATTCATCAAAAATTAAAAAACTGCTAGAAAGATGAAGCAAATATCTAATTTTCTGCTTTTTTCGGTTTTTCACCCCTGGGGGTTGTTTGGACACCGATATCGCCAGACGAATTTAGGGGGTGTATATACACGTCAAGTATTATATAATGGCGTAATCAGCACATTTTTACCTTTCATGTTCCACGGAAGTCAACAAAGATTTTGATCTCAACTCTACTATGTAGCTTGACGGGCACAATAATGGGCTTCGGTGAATGCTTTCCTAGACTTGAAATACTCTGTTCAGTTTTAAACTCCGATATGTGTACAGTGTGCTGATAATTGTTAAGTTACGGCAGTGTGAACATGGCAGGTTTTAATCCCAAATAACTTTGTGATATAATAACACAGCCGCAAAAAAAAAGTCCTGTGCAGCGGAATAAATTATATGGATATCCCTATGAGGGATGAAAGTAGTTTTAACCCTCCATATTATTGATTCTCTTTGAGAGTAATGGCTGGGTGTCGTACCAGAATATTTTGCACTAAGATATACAAAAATTTGACCTTTGCACATGCTATTCACACTCACCTGGGTCTTTTGAGTTTTAGCCCCCCCCCCATAAGGGCGGATTTCGGTTTAATTTACAGAAATAGCGTACTGTGGCTCGAATTTACATTCTCTACTCTAGACAAAACATCTACCATTTTTCACACTTCATTAAGAGTTATTAGACTATGTCTATGATTTTACACCATTTTAAGGGATGTTTTTGACTAAAAAACAAAACTGACACGATAGGTTTTTTTTTTGACCACGGATTCGGATTCAGCGTCGAAAAATACACCATATTCATATAATTTGGTCCGCTGCATAGAACTTTTTTTTTGTGTGTGGCTGTGATTATTACACAAGATAGAGTGAACGAAAATGTAAGGTATTATGGAAGAACATTTTCTGGTAGGCACATATTGAGCAAAGTAACGACCGGGTGAGTAAGCGCTTGTATCACTCTCTAATTGTTTTATAACAATGTAAGTACATCTATGCATAATATATTGCACAAGTTTTATATCAAAGTTAACTTTAAACATGTATTTATGTATATCGGCAATAAATACTTTTATTTTTTTCTTACTCTTTTACAGTAATTCAACGTTTAAAGTGGTCTCGAAATGATTTTATGATCCGCGGTGGGAAATTTCTCTAGCATTAAAGAAAGCATTTTATAATTTTAACTCTGAACAATAAGTGAAAATCTTTTCTGATTCAGCAGATTTCTTTCTTTTCCAGTTTAGGGATAGAATGTATTCAAGCATCCAAGCATTCAATAATCCAGGCTCTATCAACAGAAAAGTTGAGTTACTCTCTCGTTTTTAGTGTGGAAATATCTTAAACATCGCGTCGCTAAATATAAGATATTGTTTGTGTTCCTTTAAACGTAAATGATTTAATTTAAAACAAAACACCCATGAAATACTTAAAAAGAATGTCACAGCGGAAACGTCTATTTTACACTGACAAAAGTGTAAAGTAAAACACGATTTATACTCAAATTTTAATAAATAGAAACGTAATTTGAATAAAGAAGTATTAAAATACATATAGTGATGGCAATATTGTACCGGGTGTGTGCTGTATACGTACAAATATTTTGCAGGTTGACATGTTGGCCCAAAAGAAGTAAGAAATCCTTATAATTTTTTTTCTAACACAAACCTATTTTAACCTCCCCACAATAAAATTGTGGGAGGTTACTACAATTAGTCCAAAATCGAAAATTGAGATAACATCAAATCTTTACGTTTTGAGGTCCCAGGAACCCAAAAAAGTTGTTTTTGAAAAATGTCTGTGTGTGTGTATGTGTGTGTGTGTGTGTGTGTGTGTGTGTGTGTGTGTGTGTGTGTGTGTGTGTGTGTGTGTGTGTGTGTGTGTGTGTGTGTGTGTGTGTGTGTGTGTGTGTGTGTGTGTGTGCTCCGGTGCCGCTATGCTTAAGTGGACATTAGCCAAGCTATAACCCTAATTGTGTGGACTACACGGTTTGAGTGGACATACACACGTCCACAGAACTTTTTTTGCTATATACTCGTATTAGAGCGGACTCCCGACCCTAAAAATTCAATTTTGTAAATACGTTGACCTCAACCTAGCTTTTCGGTTACCTATGCGCATGAATATAATCATGTGAGAAACTTACTTTTAAAAATGTCCACACAATTGTAGCAATAGTTTGGTGTGTAAACTTTTATACAATAACTATAATTGTGCGGCTTCAGACAGTGCTGCCCCCACGATACATCGACAGTTTTAAATGTATAATATAACAATCGTTTCTAAATTATATTTTTATGTTGCACAGTGTGTTAAATGTGTGGACTTTAGGTTCATTATTTTTCAAAACAATTTATTAGAAGAATTGTAGATAGATAAGTAGTTTCTTCACGTTGTTAGATACCATTATTAAAAATGATACATCGAAATAAATATTTTTTTTGATTAGAATGTTGAAAACATTCAATTATTTCGAATAGTAATAGGTTTTTTCAGAAAATGTAATTCTATTTCTTCCATAAGTAGAAATATGTCATTTTGCGAAAGTTCAAAAAAGCTGAACCATTCAATTTCATCTTAATAAAAGGCCCAAGTAAATGATTACTCATTATTTCGAGTCAAATATTTATAGAAGTTATGCTGACATTTCCCAGTTATCAAAACGTGAGAATTTTCGTCACTCCATAAATTTTGGTTACTCCGTGTTGAGTAAAATAGGACTCATAAGCAAATTATTGTTTTCGTAAGATGTCAATGTTCAGTCTTAGTGGAAACTCACAAGGGAACAGCATTTGTGTCACTGATTCAAACTCTTTGTCAGTTCAAAATATCACAAACTGATTATCTTATTATGTTGAATTGAAAAGCAGCCCGTCTGATACCACATTCAGGATATTTACCAAAATAATCTACTATTTGTTATACGACCACAATTATAACTTCTTTTTGAAAACATCCACTTCCTCTTAACCTCGCGTGAATACTATGAAAAGTACGAAAATTTGAAACAACGCTATTGCAATATGTCTGCTTCTTGATGCCAAAGCATTTTTTAACCATCAATTAAATGTATCTATGCACACTACTCCGAAAGTACATTACCAAAAGTAGGCATTTTAATCTTTCGTTAAAAAATTCTCAGTACTAAAAATGAATTATCTAATTACAAGGAACTACGTAATCGTGGCAAACTAAAATTTGATGACAGCCTACTAAATGATTTAAACTAATCTAATCAAGTGCACTGCTTTGGATTGATTACCTAGATACACGTAAATTGCAAGAAAAGAGGCTGAAGCACCATTTTTGGACCCGAACCGTTCTGTGGCTTATCTAAGGGACACATAATGGAGGAGGTCCAAAAATGGGAAAAGGAACAAAAGAAATTCTACTTGAGGAATACTCCAGGCGAAAGACAAGCGAAAAGGTTTGTAACCTATTCGACAAAGAATGCAACAAGGCTTCTCGAACTCGAAAAAGCCGACCTAAGGCTGATCATATGCCTTCTAACTGGCCATTGCCCCTTGATATATAATAATAACACACCACAGGTAATACTTTATCCCTGAAGGCTCTGCAAGAGCCTTGCGTGGGTGGGGCTACACATTTTTGAGGCAAGGGATACACCCAATATCCGAGTATACGGGGATGAATTTCTTCTTCCGAAAAAATCCCAGTGCCTCGGTCGGAAATCGAACCCGGGACACCTGGACGAGAGTCAAGTGTGCTTGCCTCTCAACCGAGCAGTCATATATATTATCTCAAGAACATAGGCATGGCAGAAGATGACAAATGCGGATACTGCGAAGCTGCAACTGAGACTGCGAACATATACTTTGTGAATGAAAAATACTACTCCGTATTAGGCTAAAGTACCTAAGACAGACCGAATTAACGCCTGAAGACATAGGTAAATTAGCTCCAAGGAAAATAATAAGCTTTGCAAAAAATCTTACAATCCTGGGCAATAATTAGTTGTAGGGCCAAGCGACCGATTAAACAATCTACAATCTACACGTAAATTTTATTTTCTCAAAAATTGCAAAAAATTTTTCAACGTATGGTTCTAAATTGATTTGGAGCATTTTTTTTATTGAATGCAAATGAACAGACAAAAATGTATTTTGAGTAATTTAAAGGTGGTTGTTAATTTCGTCCATTTCTAAATAATCTACATGAATGTGAAAATTAATACACGATGCCCTTCTATTAATAAAACAGATGTCTCAAATCTATTTTTTCTTCAATTGATAAAATAAATAAATTGATATTGAGATAAAAATTAAAAACCGTTTTTTAGGTACAACCCTTTTAGGGTGTATAGTAAAACAGAAAAGGTTGATTCTAAAAAAATATACTTATGAAGAACACATTTTAATTTCAATAGAGAATAGGCATTTCAATTTTTTGTAATCTATTACAGTAACCCTGTATATTGATTATTGCATATAATAGAATCATAAAGTTTCTTCATCAGCTCCTTAATGACATCAGCCAAACCTTAATAATAGAAAGAGAAATTGCTGTTGTCATATACAACAAAAACGCCAAAAATAGAAACACGAATACAGCTACGGAACGTGATTCGAAATTATTGCTCTTATCACCACGTTGTAATGTAGCTTTAGGGAATGTGATCTAGGTGGGATATATCAGGAAAAAACTATAAACGGTTGGAAATCAGGGTATCCAGTACTCAATTGGTACTTTCGAGTAGAGCCACAAAATGGGTAGTTAGCAAACAGAGCTCCATGTAAATGATGAATGTTATTGGGGCCCAATAATAATTAATCGTTTCCTTTTTTGAACTTTATGACAATTCCTGAATTGTTGAAATTTCGAATAATACCTATAAAGGAATGTTAAGAAACAAGTAATTTTAATAAATGGATATAGATTTTTTTTAGATTAATGTTTTGGAATTTTATACCTCCTAAATTTAATAAAGTGTCCATTTATTGGTGGTCCATACACCTAGATGAACATGTATCTAATTCTCGGTAAAAAACTGATTTTTGGGCAATATTTCATCATAAACAACGTTCTTCTACTCATTTGGAACAGCAAATCTTGAAAATGTGTGTATGTCCACATATTCATATACACCCCATTTATTATGTGGACACTCGTATAGTAATGTGTAAGTCCACACAATATACACACATCTTGGATTGTGTGGACCAGGCCACACAAGTGAGTTTCGTTAAAAACCAATAGTATTTTTGAGTGTTTAAATACGGCGGGAATATCTGCTGAATCCTTGAAATAAACTGAATGGGGTTCCATTAATAACTATGAAGTCCACACAAGTCCAGTTATTGCAGGCGTCCACATAAGCATTGCGGCACCTGTATGTGTGTGTGTGTGTGTGTATGTGTCTGTTAGCACGATAGCGGCGAAGCCACTAAACGGATTTGGATGAAACTTTGCATGAGGGTTTCTTTAGTGCTCCAGAAGATGTGAAAAGGTTTTTGTTGAGATCGGATTACGTTTGTTGCTGTTTTGGCACAACAAGCTGTTTATTTTATGATTACTTACAATTTGTAATCGAACCATTGAAAAGCAGTAAAAATTCCGATTTCAACGATATATCACACTTGCACTCTTTAGCTTTGGTTTCCGTGAAAAAAATTAAAAACCAAATAACACGCTTCTTGTGTAAAATATATTTTATAGTGGAACCACAGAATACAGTAACTGCACAGAGGCGAAGTCTTTGGCGGTTCCTTTCAGTTTTGATGGCTCGTTTTCTGTGACCTTGCGTACCAGTTGCGTCTACACCACGGTGTATTAAATAGGTGGTCCGGCACTTTCCTATTATAATAATGGCTTCGTAAGTGCATGGTTTCTATTTACTTTAATAGATGGCGCGAGCAATAAGGTCCTACAATTACCTGGGCATGTGCATCGTATAACAAACACAACCTCAAATTTTAAGGTGTTTTCGTTTATTCTCATATTTAATGTTTGTATAGGCATTTTTAGCTCGGAGCCATACTGGCTCCAAGCAAATATTTAAAATTTCACGCAAATAATTTTTCAATATTGTTGATTAATAAAAATAGACTGCTAATTATAGGTTAGATTCCTAACCTGCAAAAGTGTCTTATTTTATTGTGACAAACTATTTAAAACTTCATACATATTACGTTGAACTTGACTTTGGTTGAAAGTACAGGAACCAGGCAGAAATTTTAATAGTAGCTACGTAATACCTGTAAATCTTAAGAAATATATATTTTTGAGGTTAGCTGTGACGACACGTGCAATACTGCAATGTTTTAATTTAGCTAATTAATGTCAGATGTCACTGGACTCTTGTCAAAAACAAGAAGCCGGGAATGTATGCAACACTGTATGTACGTATGCACAGAACCTGTAAAATTATCTATCTATGCGTAAGTAATGAGAGAACTTATTGGTCCTGCCATCTATTACAAACTAGTTAGAACTTTATAAACATTACATTGAACTAGATTTTGGTCGAAAGTATGGGAACCAGGCAGAAATTTTAATAATAGCTACGTAGTACTAAATTTTAAGAAATATATATTTTTGAGGTTAGCTATGACGTCATGTGCAGATCCCCATTTAAGGATACACTGAAAAGACAGTGTATTTCGAGTTGGATTGAAAAATATTACGATTTGAATTGCTTATAATCGGCGCCTATTTTCAATTGAGTTGTACACTAGGTTTTATTTATGAGAATTTTAATTCTCGCTTAATGTTTTCAATATCCCGAAATGAGTGGAAAAAAAAATTCACAAATCCAAACTTAACACGATAAACATCAACAGTGTCAAGATAAAAGTGAGGTTGATTGTTAAACAATTAAGAAATGGCGATGAGTATACAAATTTGGTTTTGGCGGGAAGGCTAGCCTTCGCCTCTGTATAGTTACTGTACTCAGTGGTCTAACCTAACGTTCAATAGTCTAATGTGTTAAAGCGTGCAGACTGTATGGTGAGTAAATTTGAGTGTCAAGTGCATCGAGACATTACACGACGTTCATAAAGCCCACGGAAGGTGTGAGAAGCCTTCGTGAACCGCTCACAAGCCCTACAAGTATAAGCAATCTCACCGGAACGTTTTCGGTGAGTTTTTTCCAATAAAACTTTAAAAGTGACATTATATTTTAAAAACTGTTTCCGCTACTTCCGCCATCCCACCGGAAATTCTTCCGGCACCATAACCTAAAAATAGTGCTACATAACTTAAAAATAATTTAAGACATTGGTACCAACCTAAAATATTTTTTCGAAAACTGTCAAAAACCAAATTCCCCCAGAAAAACATTGAAACCAAAAATTTGACAGCTTACTTCCCCGACCGATTTAGTGAAAAATCGGCCGAGGCCAGAAGATAAAACAAAATATATCAACTCAAACTTAAACGATCCACCATGAACACTACTCCAGCCACATCTGGCAGGGAAGCTGTCCACCAAGAGTTATATGGTTTTTCCAAAAGATGGCCATCCCTACCACCCATTACCAACGAACGGATGTTTTCGTTTAGTTGTTTCCCGTATCAATAATCAAAATTATTAAGTGCTCTTGCCTACGAACTTAGTTTTTATAGTGTTGTGTTTATTAACCTCCCCACAATAATTGTGGGAGGTTACTACAATTAATCCAAAATCGAAAATTGAGATAACATCAAATCTTTACGATTTCGAGGTCCCGGAAACCCAAAAAAGTGTAAAAGTAACTAATGCCTGTGTGTTAGCACGATAGCTACGAAGCTACTAAACGGATTTGGATGAAACTTTTACATGAGGGTTTCTTTAGTGCTCCAGAAGATCTGAAAAGGTTTTGGTTGAGATCGGATTACGTTTAGTGCCATTTTGGCACAAGTTGTTTATTTTATGATTACTTAGAATTTGTAATTGAACCATTAAAAAGCAGTATAAATTCCAATTTCAACGATATATCACACATGCACCCTTTCGATTTGGTTTCCGTTAAAAAAATTAAAAATAATTCGTTATATGCGCACATATGACAGCATCCAAAAAATATTATTGGTATTATTGTTAGGGGAAAACGTATTTTGCCATCTGTCAAAAATATTTGGGTTGGTAACCTTTGTGAATGTTGATTTATAGCTTATGGTACGTGACGTCACAGCTAACCTCAAAAATATATATTTCTCAAGATTTAAGAATATTACGTAGCTATTATTAAAATTTCTGCCTGGTTCCCGTACTTTCAACTAAAATCTAGTACAGTGTAATGTTTATGAAGTCCTAAATACTTTGTCCTAATAAAATAGGACTCTTTTTGCGGGTTAGAAATCTAACCTGTAATTAGCAATCTATTTTTTTATTAATCAATCATTTTTAGGTCACATGGTTTTGACAATTTTGACATTTTGCTTGAGGGACAACAAAACGCAGTTTGCGTGGTTTTATATATTTTTTTCTGATTTTCTTGAGAAACTGTGTGTGTTTTCGTAATAATGTCATATAGTGAATATTATCCAATCCTTATGGGTGATGTAAAGTGTCGCTACGATGAGAAAATCAAAATAATAGACAATATTGACCCATACACCCTTGGAGTGGAGACTGGAGACCTTTCTGCAGATTTGTCTATTTTACCTTGTGTGTCCGTAATTAATATGGTAAATTACTTAGTGTCGACTCACAGCTTCTTCGCAGATCAGCAGTTAAAGGCATACAAATCTTTACAAGCATATAAATATTATGAGGCTGGATTTGTGCAAGAAGTTTGTGCAAGAAAGGTAAACTCAAATGTATTCATTGTTATGGGCAAGGCAAGTTTACATTTAAATAACTAAGTGCTAGATTTCAGTGATATATTATCCGTATGTAGTATTCAATAGACTCTGCCAGAAAGTGATTTCTTTACCTTTCTTCTAAGGTTTTTTACATTCAAAATAAACCTTATCTCACAATCGCACCTTGTCGCAAAAAAAGATGCTGTTTTATTTTTATTTCACATTTAAAACTGAGATTACTTCTTTGTTTACATTGGAATAAAAAGTTTGGTTATCCCTCAGGCAATATGGTCGACTTATCGTGACGTCATCCTAAGATGGTCTATATAGAAAAATTATTTGCATGAGTTTTTTAACTATCTGCTCGGAGTCACTGTGGCTCCAAGCTAAAAATGCGTAGTCAAACATTAAAAATGAGAATAAACTTGAAAAACTTAAACATGTTATGTCCCTAAATATATTTCATAACCTAAAAATCAACATTCGTAAAGGTTACCAACCCAAATATTTTTGACAATGTCAAAACTTATTTTAGTTGTTTTTTTTTTTTAAGGTAATAATTGTTTATAGCCGTGTTCGGATATTACGTCTGATTGATGCGACACGTCACAATCGTTCATTGCAAATCGAGCTAACTGAGCTAAATCTTAAACGTTCGAATATTACAAAATAAAGGCCTCGGACGAAGCTCGACTTGCTCAACCTTTTTGATCGAGCAGGAAGATTTTAATTTGATGCATGCGTAGTCTGCTTGAACAGTCCTTAATGTTATTGACTTGTTGAAGTTAGAGTGTCATTTGGGCTAAATTCTGTGTTATTATTTTTTTTTCATTATCCAATATTTTACAAAATCTTCGAAACGTTATCTGTTAATACCCTTATAATATCCGGCAATTGATTAACATGCAACATAAACAAACAAGAGAGGTTATGTTTTAACAGATTGCTTGTAGTCCGCTTCAGTTCGTTCGATATTTGTTGATGAAATAAATGGCTCCAAAGTCACGTGTAATTTATCTGTTTGCTCAGTGCTCTGATTTTCGATGTAATATCCAAATACAGCTGATAAGGATCCACCGTGTGGGGAGGTTCCAGCCGCTTCCAGTAGCTGCCGATTTTTTTTATTTAAAATTAATTAGAAATAGGCAATGTTTTCAGTTTAAAAAGTACAACTATATACAGAAGACGGAAGGACAAGGATATCGCGCTCACTTGTCGTATCAGCAACATTGGTTGGTCAATTGTTGGCAATGCTTCTATGTCATATTATAAATTCTTGTCTTACTTTAGGAACTTATCCAGATTTCTTAAAAATTTCAAAAATTATTTGCTTGTTTAAAAAAAACCACCATCGAAACATTACAAATTACAGAGCCATATCTCTATTGTCAGTATTTTCAAAAATATTTGAAAGAATTATTTTCGAGATTATTTTTAATGAAATAGTTAACTTTCTAGAAACAAACAATATATTTTCTGCTAGTCAACATGGATTTAGAAAAGACCATTCAACGTCTACTACATTACTAAGCTATTTAGATTATGTGTACTGTAATCTAGATATGGGAAAAAAGGTTGTTGCAGTTTATGTCGATCTTTTAAAAGCATTTGACTGCGTGAATTATGACATTCTTCTAAGTAAACTAGAATGTTATGGTCTACTTGGTAAATGTAATAGCCTTCTTAAATCTTACCTTACGAACAGGAAACAATTTGTTGATTATTTTGGTGCAAAGTCTACTGACATTAGTTTAGGTATACCTCAAGGCAGTATTCTGGGGCCCTTGTTATTTCTATTATATATAAATGACATACACCAACATGTAACATCTTTGCATTGTGCATTTGCAGATGATATTACAATTGCAACGAGTGACAAATATATAGCTCTGGCAAAATTTAAGTTCCAATTTGTTATCGGTTTCACAATAATTTACAAATAACCGTTTAATAATAAACAGAGAAAAAACTTGTTTTATGCAACTTCATCCTGTAGGTTCAAATTATACTGCTAGCCCTCTTATTCGGTTCGAAAATAAAACTATTCAACAGGTGAAAGACTTTAAAATACTTGGAATACATATTGATTTATCCCCAAACTGGAAATCACATATTAATTATATTTGTAACAAGTGTGCAAGTAGTTGTTTTGCCATTCAACGTCATCTCAGATAGCCAAGAGGGCTATTGTAAAAACATTTCATTTTGCTATTTTGAAAGTCGTATTAGATATGGAATATTTGTTTGGTGCTGTTCTAATTTAGCGATCCGTGTGTTTATATTGCAAAAAAAGCTATTTGAATTAAATTACAGGGCATTTATATATTTATAAATGAGAAAATTTTAGCGTTTCCATGTCTATGTATTTTAGAAATATTAATAATTGTAATAAAAAAGAATCCGGATAAACTTATCTTTCCAAATTTTCACCACGATTATGCCACACGACATGGCTTTAATTTGCAATATTCTACACGGTTAAAACTGTACAAATTGAATCCCTACTACATGGGATCAATTTTATATAACAAGTTAAATGTAAATATAAAAACATTGATAATATGAAACAGTTCATGTCAGCTACAAAGTCTTTTCTAGTAAATCATGCTTTTTACTCTGTAAGTGAATACTTAAATTTTAATTGATTGACTTTAATTGATTGTTTATTTGGTTTTGTTTTCTACTTTTCTATTTCTTTATATTGACTTGTCATGTATCATCGTAATTATCAATTGAATTAATAAATGGCTATTCTATTCCTATTCTGTTCTATAGTGTTGCAGGGCCGTCATTTAAAAATAATAAAACAGTTTTACTTTTACCTTGTTTAAGCAGTTTTGAAATGAAAACATTAACTGATATTAAATATTAATTTACACATTGCCATAGTAATTTTTCACAAATCACAATTATTCCATAGGTTTTATTGGAAAAAGTAGAACATCCAGGTCGGTTTTTTGAAGCTCCTTGTGTCTTTATTGAAAAAATGTTACAGATAACAATTTATCCTCTGCGAAAAATGTATTTTAACGGTGAGAATAATTTTTTTAAATTTATTATAGAAAATGTCTTCAACCACTGTAGTAATTAAATAAATAGCGGTTAATTTAATTTCAATAAACACTTAATTATTCATCACCTTGTTCATTACACGATTTTATTATATAATGGACCCCGCACTAAACCTAAGGGAAAATGGATCCCAGTCGAATTGGATGAAAATTTGGTATAATGTAGTTTATGATATCCTGATCAAAAGTCTTAAAGAAGCGAGAAAGAAAAATGGACAGTTTTCGAGTTACAGAGGGTCAAACCTACGTAGAGCGGGTTTATCGGATTATTGTTTGAACACAGTTAAACATCACAAATATTATAGTTACATAGTGAGCAGTTTGAACAGTTTATGTACGCCATTTAACTTGAGGCAGCCATATATCTCGAAAACGATGCATTTTATAACAAAATGTTGTGGGAAACAAGATGGTGATACCTTTAGATATTTTCTGCTATAATACAGTGTATCTGGCTGCATGGACTATGTCCTGCAAAAAAAAAAAAGATGGTGATATTATTTTTTTTTTGTTTTGGCCAAGTTTTCAAACTTGTCCTTTGTCGTTGCCCATGCACAGTACATACTCACTGTTGTCTTATCCAGTAAGGTATAATTGTAGTATAAGACTGGCTTGTATACCCTTTGGTACATATATACATATCCTGGGGTTTTCTACGGATGGTAAGTGTTAGTTAGATAGTAAATGTTTCCGTTCCATTTTCTAGACTTAATTATTATTATTATTTTTAACTAATGATAAATGATAATGAAAATGTACATCATATGTGTCTCGTCCAACCTTATATAAGCAATAAGATTAATTTACCTAAGGAATTGTATTATCTAGAATTATAAAGTAAAATTGTAACAACAAATAATACACATCGATCATTTCATTTTTTATTCATACTAGAACTGATGGGGATAATGCTGACAAACTTAAAATAGCTATTCGGAGAAGAGATGAATTTCATAGACCTTTTTTGATGTAAACCATCTAACGAAAATATGCAGTAACTGCAATCAATCAATAAAATAGCTACAATTGAACAAGATCCTACATGCTGTAGACTTAACTTACTTTGGTTTATAGCCCCCCCCCAATAGTCCGGATCAATAAGCAATGATTATCTCCGCTTATGCATATCACCGCCACTGGAAGACATTCAGAAATTCAATACTTCAATGACTTCCAGAGGAATTATATTTTGTTGTTGTGGTCTGTTCGCCGCGTCCTATATGGATGCGATTAATTTCATTGAAGGATAGTGAATGTTTGCTTGATGACGTGCGAACCCCAAAAATCATATGACACTGGTAATATGGGCACAGGTGCCCACCGTTCGAGCACCGGACTTACACGTACAATAGTACCCTTGTATGTGAGTAAGTTCTTCGTTATCCATCCCGTCGTCTACCTCATTATCATCAGTTGGTCAGTAAGAAATCCACAGCTGATGTTTAGTTGCGTTTCGGAAACGAGAAAAAACTAACTCTCATAAGCCCTGGCTGTGGTAACCTGTTAAAGTCACTAAACATTTCAAGTTGAAACTCTTCTTCCTCGTCTCTATGCAATTTATCTTGAACGTATGCTGGTGCTAATTTCACTTGATATACTCCAGTTGTGAGATTTTTTATGACGTCCAGCGTCACTTGAAAACTGTCCATTTTTCTATCGTGCTTCTTTAAGACTTTTGATCTGGACATCATAAATTACATTATACCAAATTTTCATCCAATTCGACATTTTCCCTTAGGTTTAGTGCGGGGTCCTGCTTTAAAACTAGATAAATCCAACATAATGACAAAATTGCCGGCGGCCCACCTAAGGGTGTGGTGCCCCACCTGATAGGTACAGCTATTTGTATTAGAGTATTGTGTGTTGTATAAATTTTGGGGCAGTGATGCGAATTTGAGGTCATGAGTACAGAGCCTAAATCAAGTAGGTGAAGACGAGAACTGTCAGAAGAGGGACGCGGAGTTTGAAAGGGGGTTTTGGCGGATAGAAGAGTGATGGCAGAGGCGTCTGGCATTGAGAGAGTAAATGTAGCAGAAATGAAATAAATAATAGTTGGAGAGATAATTTGGAATAATAATTGAATCCAGTGGCGGTTTACGAACAGTCTGCAACAAATCAGAGGTAAACAAAAACTGTTGTTGTGTTAAATGTGAAGAAGTTAATATAAATTTGTTAAATACTGATCTTTTCTTTGTTTCTTTTGACGCAAGCGCGTAACCACTTTTAAATTTCCCTGAGATACTAATTAAGAGCATCTCAATTGGCGCCCGACGCGTGGCTTTGCGGTGGACAAAGAAACAAAGTAAGACAGGTAGATTGAAAGCGTTGAGTTGATAGCATATTTAACAAGAGAAACGGACACAGAATTTTGTTCGGTACGAGCATGAACTTTATGTGATTCTTGGAGAGAGGAACTTATTAATAATTGTGTCAATTTTAGAACAATATAAGTACTAGATTGTGAATATTAGAGGGACTGTATTAGATCTAGTATATATATCGAATTGTTAGTCAGTAGATAATTAGATAATTTAAATCATGTCAAAGAAATCAGGGCGAAAATCAAAACAAAAAGATCGGGAATCAGGGGAGGAAGTAGGAAGTAAATTAGAGGATATCATTAGCAAATTAGCAGATGGTATGGCCGAGATGCAATGGTCCATAAGTAAACTTGCGGAAACTGTTCAAAATAATGTGAAAGAAAAGAAAGAGTTCAAGAACGAGGCTGCTGGTACAAAGTTAGAAATGGTATGTTCACGTGATAGACATTATATATCACTATGGCGAGATTTGGGGGGTTCTAACTTAAGCTTTGCTCCGAATTCTGGTTTACATCCTATGGTATATTTAAAAAAATTAGTTCGATTGTTTGATGAAGCAGGGGTACCCGAGGACAGGAGATTAAGTTTGGCTATTAATTCGTTACGTGGGTCGGCGGCGGATTGGGTAGCAACGCGAGAGAATGTTTTGAAAGACTTTAAGCAATTTAAAGAGGCTTTTAAAAAAACGTTATTGGGGGACGGAACAGGAACGCGACCTATTTTATGAGATCAAATATGGGCAGTATAGATCAGGGAATCGTGCGGACTATTTGTTAAAATTGGCAGCTCAAGCAGCTTTTTTGTCAGATGTAATACCGGAGGAAAAACTTGTGGAATGGTTAAGTAAACATTTTACCGCGGATATTCGGAGGGGTATTTGTTTGGCAGGATTAACGCAGATAGAGCAAGTTGAAAAGTATTTAAGAAAGTTGGAGACAACGGAGGGAGATTCTAATAGAAATCGAGAGATGACGCGTAGTTACGAGGGAGGTAATGAGAATAGGCGCGGATCGACAAATACCAGAGATAATATTGCATATCCCAGGGAAAATTATTATCTAGATAACTCATCTAGAGAAAAAGCTGTAGCAACCAATATAAATGTAAATACTAATAGAACGATGCGATGTTTAGATGTACGGGATGAGCTTTTAAGTGATAACGATAATGTCGAAATGTCGGAAGAAGAAATATTATTATCACCTATTATCATGTCACAGGTTAAAGATCAAAAAATAAATATTTTAATTGACTCCGGGAGCCAGTGTTCAGCAGTGTCGGAGAATTTTTTCAGAAAATTACAGGTTGATTCGGAAAAATTACCTGTGATGCCGGTAACCAATTTAACTATATCAGGAGCGATTGGTGCTAAGAAACGAAAATTTCTAGAACAAGTATTATTGCCTGTTTGGATTGGTAAAGTAAAATTTGATATATTGTGCATTATAGTACCGAACTTGAATAAAGAAGTTATTTTAGGTTGCGACTGGATGACGGCAGAAAAGGTGAAACTAGATTTTGAAAAAATGAGTTTAAGAATTCCAGGTAGGGGTTTGAATGTAAAAATGCAAGTTAAAAAAGAGCAAGAAAGTCAGTTGTCGGTGAATATAGTAGTAGGAGAAAGTAGGGCAAGTAATAAGCAATGTTATACCGATTTTAATTTTAGACAGATTACTGACAAAGCCGAAACTATTAATGATGATCAACGCAAAATCTTGTTTAGGTTATTACAAAAATATCGGGGGGTATTTTTAGAAACTTCGGGTAAAACAGATATCTACGAACATGAGATTCAGATGAGGGAGGAAACGCCGCTTTTTAAATTGGTTCATCCAACCGCTGTGGCGCGTCGTGACGTAGTCAGGGCGCAAATAAAAGAAATGTTAAACTCGGGTATTATTTCTCAGTCTCAAACCGAATATGTGTCACCATTGACGACAGTGACAAATTTCCCTGTTCCGAGTAATATACAGAAGCTGAGTGTTTTTTTGGGAATGATTCATTACGACCGTCGTTTTGTGCATAAATATTCCGACCTAACTGTGCCACTACTTCGCTTACTAAAAAAAAATGTTAAATATACTTGGGGGGTGAAAGAAAAGGGGAGTACGAGATATGTTCCACCATTTTTATTCTATGGGACAAACAATTCAAATAATGTTCATAAAATTATTCAGTTTCCGATTGATGACGAGTATGATCAGCAACCGTTAACCGAATGTTGGGAGATTGCATGTAATACAATGTTGACTAAGTCCGAGAGAAAAAAAAACAAAAATATGAATCTCGGAACAAAGCCATTACTTTTGAACCAGGGGAGCAAGTGCTGGTGGAAACACACCCCTTATCCTCTGCCGCTAATTCGGAAATAAAAAAGTTTTTTTTACTGTACGAGGGTCCGTACACGGTGACTAAAAAGATAGGTCAAAATTCTTATCTTCTAGTTACTGCCAGAGGTATTGTTCTTGGACCTCATAATATTGTGAATTTAAAAAAATATAAAACCATACCAGATGTTTTGCACTAGTGGTATTCCTAAAAATGTATTCAGAAGTTGTAGTTAGTTTAATTAGTATTTAAGCACCTTATTGTTTTGTATTAAATCGAGGCACTTTTGATTGATTTTCGTGCCGCGATTGAATAGGGGGGTGATGTGGTGCCCCACCTGATAGGTACAGCTATTTGTATTAGAGTATTGTGTGTTGTATAAATTTTGGGGCAGTGATGCGAATTTGAGGTCATGAGTACAGAGCCTAAATCAAGTAGGTGAAGACGAGAACTGTCAGAAGAGGGACGCGGAGTTTGAAAGGGGGTTTTGGCGGATAGAAGAGTGATGGCAGAGGCGTCTGGCATTGAGAGAGTAAATGTAGCAGAAATGAAATAAATAATAGTTGGAGAGATAATTTGGAATAATAATTGAATCCAGTGGCGGTTTACGAACAGTCTGCAACAAATCAGAGGTAAACAAAAACTGTTGTTGTGTTAAATGTGAAGAAGTTAATATAAATTTGTTAAATACTGATCTTTTCTTTGTTTCTTTTGACGCAAGCGCGTAACCACTTTTAAATTTCCCTGAGATACTAATTAAGAGCATCTCAAGGGTATGAAAAACACATGAACATTTCCTTTGAGCCGTCGCCGGCGACAGCGGAGGATTTTTTTATGAAGGAGACACCGGTGTTTTTTTAAAAGTTTTTTATGTCTCATTATCAATGCAATAAACATGGGGGGTGACACTGAACTGTACTCCAATACTGACCTACACAATATTTTATATATTACACCTGAATACTACCTGGCCTGAAAAATCGTTTTTTTTTAAATAATTAATTTAAGCAAAACATTGGTAAAGCAAAAATTTTATAAGACTTTCTTGCATCTTTTGTGTCAATATATTATCACGCAGAATATTTGTGATATAATTATGGATTGTATTTTTTAAAAACAATTTGAATTGGAGTCATTTCATTTTAACAAAATCTTATGTCATATTAAGACCTGTTTTGTCAAGAATTGAAGGGTTTGCTTAAATTAATACAACGTTACTTTTTCATTCTATTGGTACAGAGGGCTAAAAGCATGCATGGTCAAAAACAACACAATTGCTAAGGAAGAAAGGTCACCCCAAAAACGGTTTTTTTTTTAGCCCGTTTGGGGGTCCGCAAATTTTTGATTGATTTGTAGTCTTAATGATACCTTATGATGGGACATTAATCGTAAAAAAAATTGGAGTTGAGCATAAGAAAGATTTCAAAGATATTGTGGAGGGCCAAAATCAACTCACATAGCACAGTGAGTGAAGATAACAATTTCGTTATAAAATCTCTTGTTCTTTTCTATATTTTTCTCTTTACTTTTTGTTTAACTACCTCTCGTCGATTTTTATATTTGAACGCGATGAACTCAAAAACTACTCAAACGATTTCAATGTGGTTTTAACCATTATTTAAGAGAGCTCTTTATGAAAGACGGTTATAAGCTATTTATTATGTTAATATTTTCAAATGCAGGTAAGTAATTAGCAAAAACCACTTAAAGAATTTGTACATACAGTGATGAGTCTCACAATAGTCCTCTCTCTCTCTCTCTCTCTCTCTCTCTCTCTCTCTCTATCTACGAGTGCAGGCAATGTGGAAGCAAATAAACAACGCAGCTTCATATTACGCCGAGCATGAATATGAAGGAATTTTTCTTGTGCAAAAATTCAATCTATCACCTAAGCATCCAACTGCAGATTTAGATTATGATAAATATGATATCACAGTCAAAAAACCCTTGTTAATTAAAGCTTATGAAGTCTCATTTTCGCAGCAGTAAGCATCACCATATATTCATTCTTATAGATATAGGTAATATATCATTGACCATTAGGGTGGCCCTTAACTATAGATAATTTTACAAAAGTTAAAATTGTGCTGCTCCCACCCCCCAATCTTGTTCCAATCAACAAGAAAACGGACTGTGCAAAACTTCAACTCAATTGGACAACTGCTAGGCGACCCTCAAACGCCTTTTAGTTGGAACATAATATACGCTACGATTAATTCCGTTGAAAAGCGGTATATTCTTCCCTATTTCGACCATTTTCTTTTTTCTTCTTAGAGAAATTTATGTAGACACATCCAGACAACCCGAGCAATTGTTTAAAAATATTCTGAATAAAATTTCCCAAAAGTTAATTAAAAACATTCCTGAAATAACATGAAATATTTAAGAAATATTAGATTTTCTTAATAACGCACACAACTTCTATAGGCGAAACGCGTTTTTATTTACAACAATAATTTCTTTAGAATCAAAAGATAATGTGAACTAAGGAACATTGAACATTATTTTTTCTTAAGAGAGATTTAGTAGGAGTTGGATATTTTTTACAGTTTGCGGCAACGATCTGTAAAACAAATTGTTTCTCAGTCTCATCTTTTGTAAGAATGTTATTGTAGTCTTGAATGAGTTTGACACCTCTTTCTGCAACGTCATTCACAACAACTGTGTTCTGAAGTTTTTCAATTCCACTTTTATAACCAGGATCATCTTTCCATGTTGAAGGATCTTTGTTGAGGAAATCGGTGCAGATAGAAAATCTCGTGAAGAGAGCTTTTGTACCAGGAGCTACAAAAGACGAAAACTCAATCGTTGTAAAGGAAGAAAAATCATTTTAATGCAGAATGTACCTCTTCACTTCATTTTTCTCTTCTTCCTCTTTTTCATCTTTGTCTGCTTCCAGCATAACTTGAGCCATATTTGCCTTAACCGCTGTTGGTACATTTTCATCAAATAAGAATAATGCCACAGTTTCGGTAACTAAGTACCAGAGATGGTTGGAAAATTTTTTTGCAGCAGCCTTACCGAATTCTGTGTCAATATCCTGATAATTTATCAATTGACGCGTGAATAGCAAATCATGATAAGGTGCTTTAATTGTTTCTGATGACAGAACCCAGACTCGAACATACACTCGAGCAAGAAAAATACATACTCTTCTTAAAGAATTCTTCTCTCTGTGAGATAACTGAAACTGATCTTGAATTGATCTTGAATGCATAAATTGCCTTTTACATCCACCTAGCATGACTTACAGCTCCTGGCATACGAAACGATATCCCGTTCTTTGGAATACCGTCAAGAAAGATCATCGTTAACTCCAACAATTCTCGGTAATTATCTAGCTGTTGTTTCTGCGTAGAAAGGCGTTGTTCAAGAAATCCATGAATGGTAGAGAGGACATCATCAGGCACTTCATTACTACCAGTTATGTAAACGTTTAAAATCTTTCGAAAAGCGCAATGACTGGACCAGAAGTTGCGCCTATGAGTGAGTTGAAACAGCTCCTCAAAACTAACTCAAAAATGTGATGACGGCATGAGAGGTACAACAGGTCACGGTTACTCGACCTGTGTTGCTTGCTGTCGTATCACAGCAAAGTGCCTGAATTTTGTTGTTTATACCCCACTTCTCCACTGCTTGGTAAACAGCCATGACTTGATTTTCTCCTGAAGATGTTTGGTTTTCGGAGACTACCAACAATTGCTCCTTGCCTTGAAAAGTTACTATTATTGCCAGTCTATCAATCTTTTCAACACCTGTGAGTCCTGGGAGCAGCTTTCCATCCCAGTGCAACACTAATTCTTGGCAGTCGTTTAGATTAAATTTGCTAATCGCTAATGCTAATTAAATTAATGAAAACTCGCATTAATTTCCATTACTAGTGCTTACAAAAGTGATTACAAATAAAATAACTAAAAAAAAAAGTTTTTCTGAAAAAATGATTTTCCAGGCGAATATTTCAAAACTTCATGGTCGATGAGGGTCACCCAACAGTTGTCCGATTGAGCTAAAATTTTGCACAGATCATTTTTTTGTTTATTGGAACAAGATAGAGAGGTGGGAGCTAAACTTTTAGAACGTTGAAAAATAAGGGCCACCCTATTGACCATACAGAAACAATAACTCATGAAATATAAATTAAAAACTAATTTAAAACAAACAAAAAATAGAAATCGAAACACAATACAAAAAATAACTCATAAAAAAAAATTTAAAAAACCTCTTGTAGATTAGTGCCGTGACGTGGTAAAGGGGCTGAAGTATTATTTTTATTATTATTATATATTATTATCATTGTTATTATTATCCTTATTATGTTTTACAATAATAATAATAATACAACCAAATCTAATATATTGACCTTCTATATCTCTGAAACCTTTCTTATGCTCAACCTCATACTTTTGTGTGATTAATGTCAAACGGGCTATTTTTAGGGTCAGTCTTTATTCCAGTTTCAGTGAAAAAAATATACGGGGTGATCACCAAAAGAATAAAATAATTAATTGGACTAAACACGTCAACATTTGACTGGGGATATATAGAGTAGACTCCTCCGAAGTTCGACGGGATCAGCTAGTTATTTTTATTATTATTAGCTGTGAACTAACAATATTTCTGTTTAAAAACATTCAATATTTAAAAATAACTAGAGTTGTCAAATACAATTCGATTACTTGAGGTCAAATATGCAGGAATCCCCATGCAGCTTAAAATTTGTTTGTCACAATATTCATCCAGATAAAATACTTGAAATAAAGGATATAAGTATCCACAATAGCATGCACACAAACCACTTTTTCAGTATATTGCTAAAAATCAAAGCAACGAAAGTGGAGAACATTTGTATAAGTGGAACATTTGAAACAGCGATGAATTCGAGAATTTTCAGTAGATATTGAGCCCCACTTTACTTGTGACACCAGTAATAATCAATCACATCGGCGGTTCTCGTCATATTGGAAGCTGACGAGTAAATACCGATTACAGCACAGTTATTGACAGGCAGGCTTCAATTTAAGAGGACACATACAATAAATATACATACCCTTTGAAAGACTGCGGCAATATTGCGACAATATTTTCCATTTGACACTTATTACTCGACGCTTCGCATTATGAAACATTCGCGGCTTGTAAATCGTTAAATTCTACACATTGCAACTGGATATTGCAGTGGTTGCCTTTGCAAAAAAATGTTTATACCATGCCAGATTGCTATTCATTCCATAAAGCTTAATTATTCGTGTTTTATTTTATAAATACACGTATTTGTGGCTAACTTAGACTTATTGGTATTGGCATCAATAAAATATTAACTACTTTTGAAACTTATAATAATGCAGTAAATTGTTTTATAACCGCTTAAATGTTGCAGATAGATAGTTTTTTTATGCCTCAAAAAGGAATCGGCCCCCCCTGGCTGGACAACCCCGGGTGGAAGTGCATCCAATTTTTTTTTAATTGCAAAAAAAATGCTTAAAAATGAAGTACGCCTTTAGATGTTTTAATACACAATATCTTATACATTTTTAAATAATAAAAAATTGTTAGGCGTCCCGGTTCGGCGGAACTTATAAACAGGCGATTGGAAAGTTGCACTGTTAGGGGACGTGCTTTATACTGTTTTATGCTGTCTGATATTTACAGCATGGTTCTAATGCTATGAAAGTAACTAATTTTAAATATCAGGCCAGTCTGACGGTCACAACAGTGTGAAAAGTGATTAGAGATATAATATATGTAGATGTGAGCGGGTGAGAAAGAGCGTATATGGAAAGCGTACCAGTGTCACATACATACATGTTTCATGTACATTAGAGATTGGCGATTAAACTTTTTTTAATGTTTCGTACCAAATGAATCCATATCAAGAAAAGATTCGTATCGAGAGATTCATACGTTTCGTACCACTGATTCCATGATACTAAACAGTATCATGTACTGATTCGTACCATTCGTACTATTCGTACGTTTCGTACCACTGATTTCGTGATAGTAAACAGTATCATGTACTAATTCGTACCATTCGTACTATATTATTCGTACTATTCATACCCACACTCCCACTCCACAGTGTTCAGCATAGATTATAGAATATTAAATGCGGTGTTAGTAAAAATTGTAATATATCATAGATTTTGTAATCAGTACGTTGTATAAAACGAATGCTGTCTTGCAGTATGTACATTGATAATAATCATATAGTAATAATCAAATGTTTCCAATATATCCATCATAATACATATAAAAACAGGGAATTTTTTTCAGTTATGAGGTTACGAATATTTTAAAATCTGAAATCTCCAGTTTAAACAGTCCACCGTTTGAAGTTTAACCTTATACAACTGGCCCTAAGAGTATCGCATCGCAATACCGGTACCGAAATTCCATATTCGTATCAATCGTATCGGCGATACGAAATGTACGAATCTTTTTTTTGTGGGATTCGTACCATTCATATCACTGCAAAGATTCGTACCAATGATAAGAATCATACGAGTACTAGCCACCTCTAATATACATGGAAAATTATTATTTTTTTTGTAATTGTTTAAAGAAATGTACAATAAGAATGTATAAAAATTATAAGAAAAATTATAAACGAAAGTATATGATTGAATTAGTATGTGGTGGTGGTGTGTTCATTATTTTTATTTAATATACTTCGTAAATTTAAACACAGAAAAATAGTTTCAATAATTTCAGGACTTATTTAAAGTTCTTTTCCGTGAATGAAATAAATTTTATATCATGAATTTTTTATTAAAACAAACTTAAGTGTATTAATTCCATACTTCTTGCGGATTAATAAAATCAAAAACAAATCTGAGAAAATTATAAAATAATACATACAATTATTTTTTCGTTTAACTCGACCTAACTCAAAAACAAGACAACGAATTAATTTCAAATTTTTACCGCATTATGACTCCATATTTTTTAACAAAATGTGGTAATATGATGGTCAAATCTTAATGAGTGTAGAAAGTATGATTTTTTTTTCTAAAGTTATGCCGATAAACTGTGAAAATTTACAGGTGCGAATATAACAAGAGTGAAACTTTTTAATCTTTCGTAATAGATACCAAGTATATCGGAAATGAAGGCTGGAGCTATTATTTTGGAGGCGTGTCCAACAACATTTAAACCAACGGCCTTATTCCAAAGCAAAAAAATGCTGACAAATGCAGTCTTTGAATTTTATGATATTAAAAAGAAAAATATCTGCTTTCTAGGCATTTTGATGTATTTTTAGGGAGACATTGGACAAGCGCTGCCGCGGTCTCGATTTAGAAGTGACTAGTAGGTGACGCTATGCGCATAGCGGGTCAAAAGCTGGTGCTCGTAATGAGTGTATCTCCTATGTTTCATAGTATCATGGGTACTGTACCAACGGTGTTTGAAAATAGGTACCCTGTTTCTTCATCATCTGCGTGATTTATTTCATAATTGCAATTAATACAATTTTTCCCATTGCAGTAACTACATATTTTTGTACATTTAGGATCTACTTTTCCATAAAAATGTTTTTTTTGTTTGCAAGCAGATTTACAGTTGCATGAAATCATTTCATTGTTAACCTCACTTTTTCATTATTAGTGACTTAAGGCCAGTCGATGTATTCTCCCATCCGCATGCATTTGGAATAATTTGCACGTCCCCATATCGCTTTTGAATTTGTAAAAATCTATTAAAGGATGCTCATTTAATAGAAGAAGGGCGGATAATTCGTACTCAGTTTTCAGGTTAGATTTTTTAAAGTAAATATACTTAAGTGGACTTAACACATATTTTGTTTTAAAGCAGCTTTCACTAATTATAAATAAATTAGTTCTAGCAGCCTCTTGGTTATATGAAACTCTAATATAAGTAAAATGTAAGGAAATCATCTCCACGCTCTCGCAAGAGACTCGATGGGGAAAATCTCTTGTCGTGATAGTGTCGGTTTTGGCGGAAGTAGCGTGTGTATACCTGCGTCATTTAAAGTGTATGATGGGTTAGAATTTTTTGCATTTATTCACCGAAACTATCGCACAAAGAATTAGCAAAACTAATAATCTTTACTATAATCATAATCTAGTTCAATGCTTAATGCTAAAGCAGTAGCTACTCAACTTCACTTAAAATTATAATAAATGTACCACTTCCACCCTCTCACCCCTATAAAATAATATGATTTTTAAAGAAGCGACAATATTGTATAGGTATTGTACTTGTTTCCACGCCATCCCAGAGGTAAAGTACTTGGCATGTGGTGTCCCCTGTAGGCCGAATCCACTAATTTTCAAAAGGTTACCTACCTTAATTAATCTTCGTCGTCTTTCATAGATTCGACATTCATGCATGCTTGTCCGTGGTAATGGTAACACATTGTGGAGCAACGTAAGCCTGCTCTTGTGCAACTTCAGCTATTTTCGCACCCTGAATTGCATGAACAAGAAATTAGTGATAAAACAGATTCGGGAGCCGGTTCTTTTGTTGTCATAGTTCGGGTTAATATACCGCCATCTTTTTTCCATCCCCATCTAGCGCAACGTTTTTCCATGTTTGAATTTGATAAAAAAACGAGATATGAGTGTTGCCGAGCAGCAGCAGAAGTTGTTGGTAGTTTTGATAATATTACAGTATTGTTCGCTTTACCAACAAGTTTGTTAAAAGTCATGAATCTGTATACATCTAAACTTTTTTCTGCGGAGGTAAAGTTGTATAAAGCCAGAACAAATCACTCTCCTACGTCTATAATTTCTCCATGACTAGCTTTTTCATTATTAAAACTTTGCACGATGTCTTGTAATACTTCGGTAATATAACAGTTAAAATTGTAATATATCGGACAAAATTCATAAAGTTTCAAAAATTGTGTGCTTCATCCCCTAGGACGTAGTTTCCACTTCCATTTTGAAGTTTTCTAGATTCTTCTGGAAGGTATTAGGAGGAAATAAAAGTATTTGAGGAATTAGAGGAATTATGGGGATTACAAGGAATTAGGGGAATTACAAGGAATTAAAGGGGAAATAAAGGGTATTTTTCTAGAATAGCTATTAGGTGTACAATATTTCGCCAGCGGTTGCCCCGTCGGTTTTTTGTGCAGAAAGTTTTTGTGTTAAATGACCAAAACAATATTTGCAAAATTTTTTTCTATAAACGGATGCCATTTTGAAAGTACAGCCAGTTTTTCATGGGACATGTCAGGGGATATATCTAAAATTGTCCCTTAGGCTTTAATCTTTATGAAAAACATTGTCCTCAAGGATCGGGGGGGAGGTACACGTACAGTTAGGGTGGGCTCTCGTAGTAACAGTACATCTGTAAAACTTTGGATAATCAAATTCAAATAGATGTGATTTGTACGAATTTTCAGAACGCATTTGTATAAATTAACCATTATGAGTTATGGTGTAAACAGCATTTTGTTGGTTTACAGTCGGTAAATAATGAAAACTCAATCTTATATTCCCATCTCCAGAAATAAAACACTGTCTGTCATATTCCACATTATCAAAATCCTTACAGTATTCTATGAAGCCAGATACGTTCTGTGGTATCCTTTTGTCTTTTCGATGAGTTCTCGCAAATTCAACATTTGCTCCCTAGTACCTAACAACTAACTAACCTAAGCACCTCAGTTATCAAAGTCTCGACCCTAGTTGCATTGCCGCTTTTCAGGTTTTGTGTGGCTGCTTCCACTTCTGCCATTCATGTTCAGCGTCAGGATGGTCATTTCTGGAAAGCACTTCACAGTATTTGCGCCAAACTACAGTAAGTTCTTAGAATACATGAAGTCTCTGACTAGGTCATGCATTTTAATCTAAAAGTATCCATTTCCATCTATAAGAACATTATGCTAAAACTGTGCTTGTCGCAACAAATCTTTTAACCTATTAAATCCCTTGTCGCTATCTTGGAGAACCATGATGTTCTCAACGCATGAGCTTGAAAGTATCTACTAATTAAACTATGCAACCTGGGAAGATTTATATGATTTATATGATTCCGTGAAGTTATGAATAATCCAGAAATGGATTATTAAATAAAGTAACATATTACGATGTGTAAATGATCACAAATCTTAGAAACTAAGACAGTAAGCAGGAGCGGCTTATCCCATGAGGCAGGTTAGGCAGTGCCTCACCAGTAAATTTGCAGTAATCGTACCTAGTTCGTATGGGGTCATTTCCGATAATTCTATATTGCGACTTTTTCAACATTATCATAATTTGTTTAACACAAAAACTAGTCATACAAAATTTCACGTCTTTATCTATGATAGTTTTCAAAATATTAAGCCCCAAAGTTACCGCGGACGGGAAAAGAAACTCGTGCCCGCTTAAACCGACAACAGCAGCAGCTTGACGGTCCGCGCCGCGCCGTCTTATCAGTGAAATCGCATGTATGTGTTATATGTAATGTAATGTGTAATTATGTATGTAAAATTTATATGTGCATAAAGAGACGTGTAGGTAGTTTTTTTTATATACTTTGTGCTTTTTAAAAACAAAAAATGTGCGAAAGGGGCTTTGTAAAAGCAGATTCTTCCAATCTTCCGGAGGTAGGCTTGTTAATGGTTATGGGGTATTTTAACTCCAATCACGAATATTTCAGTGCAGAAATGAAAGGAAGTAAGTGCAAAGGTTAAATAAGATTTTATTTTAATAATACATATAAAAATTACAGGATTTTCGAATTAAAATTAAATATGTCTAGCATGAAATTTAATATTTAGAAATAGAAAATTTGACAAAAAAAGTTCTTATTTAACAATTTGCCGACAACAAGCACCTGGACAGTAAACAACGAGTGGGGCGAGTGGGGCAAATATTTTTCTAAATTATTTTTGTGGAAAACATTATTACCTGCTTAATCTCTACTGAATATTAGTGAGAATAATTATTGTATTAATTAAATATATTTTTACGCGAATTCTTATAAATTATAATTATGTTTTACACGCTTTCTAACTAAATGTTTTAAAATTTTGTTTGCTTTTTGTTTTTCTATTTTCTATTTTCCAAAATAATCCCGGAGTATAAAATAAATAATAAAGTTTCATGTGGGATAAATGAAAAAGAACATAATATTGTAGAGGTAACGTGGAAAGATTGTGCAGCTTCTGATGGTGGTTGTAACCATGCAATAGCTTTTGTAATGTGGTTATATCGCTGAAGTAAAGAACCCTTGCCAACCGATACAGTTTGCTATTGGAAAAATCTAGCATGCTTTATTTTTCTACAATATATTAAATAATAAAATATAATGTATTACTTAATAGATAAAACATCTTTATTTTCATGTAAACTCTATGTTCTGGCCAGATCTGTAGCTAGGGGTGGGCCAGGACGGGCGTAGCCCGTCCTGGAATAATTTTCGCCCGACCTATGGCGACCGTAAGGGGGGGTAATTTCAACTGCCTTTTTTTTATTTCTCCCCCCCCGCTCATCGAAAATTTTTTGGCCCACGCCCCCCCCCTGAAAAATTGTTTGCCCGTCCTTAAAGCACTTTCTAGCTACAGGCCTGGTTCTGGTATAATTAATTAAGATTTATAACTCTTGTGGTAAAGATACGCGAGACGCTTGTCGCCCCTAGACGAAATAGCTAAGAAACCTTTGCGGCTTTTATGCCCCTTCCTAGTCGTGGACACAGAAACGAACTTAGAATTTATCGGTCAGTGTTTCGAACGCGAAGGACAGTTAATGGTATTATTATTCTAGATTTAGATTAGGAATTTTCGTTAGTGCATCAATGTTGTGTACAGTTCGTGTTTTCCACGGTACATTACATTTTAGCGGATTAAATCTCTCATATTATTATTTTCATTTTAATACAAAAAAATTTGAAGTACGGCTCTGGACAGCGGTGACTAACTCTAGCCAGCATGTAAATGACTTCGACTGTTATATTTTCTTGGCTTTTTTTTATTCCTACTGAACTTCTGACGTAATTTATACTTACTTATTTATTTAAAAAATATATATCTCTGTTCTAAATTTTATGTTTATTGGTATTTATCTTTATTTTTTATTAACCTAATTAACTTACATTAAAATGAGCAATAGGCTCCTGTTTTTTCATTTAAGAGGACAGTCCGACGTATTGCTTGTTGCCAAAGAACTGTTTTCTTTTTGTCTGTCGGCAAACGAATAAAATATTTGTCTGGTGTTGAGCCGTCGCGCGTCGTGCTTTTGCATTCAGAAATAATAGATACAATATTTATATTTATTTTTGGTGCGGTATGATGACATTTATTCAAATCACAGAACAAAACAGTTTCGAAGTTTAACAATGTCTTTATCCGATGATTAACAACGTTGAAATAACCTAGTGAGAGCAATATAGCGCGCGCCCTGTGTATTGTATGGGAGTTGCTTCACAGCTTTAAGCCTAATGACGTCATTCGGCTCGGTCGGATTTAGATGCGCCGCGCGACTTTAATAATTTTTTTTAACGTGATCGGATTGACAGAATTTGATAATTTTTGGTAGATCATCTTTTTAAAAGTAGTTCTTCAAGAAAATAATGTTTTTGGAATAAGCCGAAATGACCCTATTTTATAAACTGTATTATTTTCCCCCAATATTTATAACTTTGAATTGGGATTAATAAATTTTTGATAGGTATTCCCATTTAGAACAGCTGTCCGCAGTCCGCTAGATATCTACCGCAGACCGAAGAGGCAGATTCATATGTGCCTCTCGCATTTCCCAAAATCAAGCCTTTCCAATATTTCCAACTGCATGTAGGTAGGCTTTCTGCAATGCACACTTGACTTAATAACGAGCTGTAAATGGGCAGTGATAGACATACGTCGCTAATGCAGTATGTAATGTATAACATAACATGACATTCCGCTAGAGGGTACGCCTGTGCCCTGTGCTTTTTTCGCACGCATATTCATTATAACATAACCACAAATTTCTTCACAAAGTGAAGCTCGCTTATTTTGCTTATCTTTTTGATTAGTGATAGTGACTAAATGACAAGTGTTTAGGAGGGTGGTTCTAATTTCCCAAATAAATTTCTAAAGGCGCGTCACCAGAGGGCATAATTATTGGAAATGGGAACCGGTAAATTGGAAATGGAAAATGAAATGGCAATAGAGATAAACGTAAATACAACAAATATTAGAAACACACCCGGTATTGTCTACTTTTTAATAAATAAACGTGTCTTTTCGAGGATAAATTATACGTAGTTAAAAAATTGAAGCGTCCAGTTCCAGATTTAAGTAAATCACTAATTAACGTAGGTGTAGATGGGAAATTTAGTCGGATTGTCAGTAAAATCTGGTATGGAAAATACGACTGACTTACTGGGAGCGTAAAATTAAGTAAATTATTTTGTTGACTTGACGAAGTAGAGTATTCCTTATACTCCAGTCAAATAGGGAAAATTAAAGGGAATAAAGTGATAAAGTTTTGAAACTTAGCAAAGACGTTCATTGAGACCCACTGTTAAACATACTTAAAGACCTCAACTCGATCCCTTTCGCTCGCTCCGCCATCTTGGAAAACAAAGTTTTTTGCTTACATCTCGCTAACCATTGGAGATATCGAAATTGTGTTTCCTGTAAAACATAAAGCATATAACACTCTGTACAAAAAATGTTATATGCATTTTATTCGTATCTATTATCATACCCTTTAGAAATATGAAAGCAAAGAGTATGATGCATTTTTTCGTCTCGAGTGCAACACTTTGAGCGGAGGTCTTTTAGTATGTTTAACGGTCAACTTTAATGAACATCTTTGCCAAGTTTAAAAACCTATACCTATCAGTTTTTTCCATCAAACGTTGAAATTTGTTCTAATTTGACTTTTTTTTTTTTTTTTTTTTTTTTTGGAGGGGAAATTCATCATGAACACCTGTGCCTCAGCTCATGCATCTTATACAACAGGTAGTGTGGGACTCTAACCCACTAAAACCCCTCCTTGTCTCCACTCGTTGTATCCTGGTACCGCCTAATCATGGCATAACTTCAGAGATACTGAGTTGTCGATATGAACAATCCTACCAGTCGCCAACGTCCCCCATATGCCGTTGTCTACGATTGGGGCCTCGATTTCTTCTTGCTTGGTCTTCCCTTTCCTCGTTTTCTTTATCTTTCATGATCTTTCTGATCATAGTTGAGATCACCTCCCACTCCCTTTTGCTATTCAGCATACGCTCGATTATGTTGTTTAGGGAAATGTTTTCTCCTATTTCAATCAGAGCCATTTCTCTATACCTAGTCCATCTATCGCACTCAAATATTGTGTGTTCCACCGTATCTGTGTCCCCACAGTATATGCAAAGGTCGTCTTCCTCTTTTCCGATCCTGTTGGTGTATGCCCGAAAGGACCCGTGCCCCGTAAGGAATTGGGTGAGGTAATAATCCGTTTCTCGGAATGGCGACTTTATCCAGATGGCTAGTTCTGGTATCAGCCTTTTTGTCCACTGCGCGACCGATATCGTGTCATTCCACACTTGCTGCCATGCTGTGATAGATCTCTCCCTTGCTAGATTTCGAGTTGCCTTCAAGTGCCCCCCACCTAACTCATGTAGATAACGCCTTTCTTCTATCAAGATCTCGATAGGAACCACGCCTGTTACCACCTGTACCGCCCTAGTGGATACTGTGCGGTACGCACTCGCCACTCTCAGAAGCATACCACGTTGTACCCGTTCCAGCATATTTTGATACTTTTTTACTCGCATCGCTTTGTACCAGATGGGGACTCCGTATAGGATTATGGAGTGGACGACTCCACATAACACCTCTCTTTTCTCACTCCTTGGGCCTCCAACATTAGGCATTACTCGCATGAGCGCGCCTGCTCTATCCTCCGCCTTTTTTACTACATTAGCTACATGTGCGCCATATAGCCCTTGTTTATCGAAGGTGATACCTAGGTATTTAACCGATTTTGAGGGTATTATGGGTGTACCATTTAGTTCAAAATATATGTCGTTTCTTCTTCTTGGTCCCCTAAGAATCAGGGCCTCCGATTTATGCGGCGCGAGTTTCAGCTTTCGCCCCTCCATCCATTCGTTTATATCCTCTAGAGCTATGTTCGCCTTATGTTTGAGGTCATCATCATTGTCAGCAGTCACCACAAGGGCTAAGTCGTCAGCAAAACCTACTACGTTGACGCCTGCTGGTACGCTCATCCTAAGTACTCCGTCATAGTAAATGTTCCACAATATCGGCCCCAGGACCGATCCCTGTGGAACACCCGCATACATAGGCATGCTATCTTTTTCTACTACAATTTTTCTGTCGCTCAGGTAGCTAGCTATTAGTTTCGCCAGGTAGTCTGGTATTTCCCGTCTTTGTATTTCTTCCATGATCAGGCTCCATTGTGCGGAGTTGAAGGCATTCTGTATGTCGAGCGTAATAGGAGCACACCACCTGTTATCTGTGCCCCTTGCAAGTTCGCTGACCACTTGTAATGCCTGTATCGTCGATCTCCCTCTGCGAAAACCAAATTGGTTAGGGGCTAAGCCTTCCCCTTGCTCCAGTTGCTCCTCCAGTCGCTCTCTGATCAATATTTCGTACAATTTACCTAAGGTGTCCAGTAGGCAAATTGGCCTATACGATGATGCCATCTCAGGTGGTTTTCCTGCCTTCCATATTAGAACCACCTTTGCTACTTTCCAGATGTTAGGGAATTCCTGATTAGCTAAAAGCTGGTTATAAGTCTCAAGTAGCAAATCTGGGGCTATAGCCGCTACGTCCATGACTACTTCCGCCAGGATGCGATCTAACCCCGGGGCCGTGCCCTTTTTCATTTTCTCGATAGCCGCTTTTAGTTCCTCCTCTGTAAAGGGAGGAGGTCTCTCGATAGCCGGGAATCTCATTCTCCTATCATTGTATTTGGGAAAGAGGCTTGAAATTATCTCCTTTTTTTTCTCCTTCGTTAATTCCAGTGGTTGATAGCTTACTAGTCGTTTTACCACTATTTTGTATCCATCTCCTCATATATCCCTGTTTAGGTCTCCGCAAAGGTCATTCCAGTGCTTTTTTTTGGAGGCGTTGATGATATTTTTCAATTCCTTTTTTTTAATCCTATACTGCTCCTTGTGGCTTAGATATCTTGGGTCATCGGCCGGAATCCTGCCTGTGATCCTCGTTAGTATCCTTCTTGCTGATATGCATTCGACCCGCTTATCCTCGATTTCGGTGCTCCACCAAAAGGGGAGTATAGCTCTTACCCTTCCTCTCCTCACAGTGCTCGCATCGTGTGCCGACCTTATAATATCGACACACGCTGTTGGAGTGCTCCCCATATGAGCTGCCCCTTCGATGCAGGCTCTTAATTCTGTCTCAAAACGCTGTTTGTCTACTAAGACTTTCTGACGTTCTTTTTGCCAGCTGTGTCCAGCACCTACCACATCAAACTTAATATGTCGGTGATCGCTGAGAGTTTCGGTGTCTAAGACCTCCCAGTTCACCACTTTCCGGACTGCTCTTTCTGTTACGAAGGTAATATCTATGTAGGAATTACTCGCTCCTCTTTGGAATGTGGGAGTTCCCCCTCTGTTTACCGCCACTATACCTAGCTCTGCCGCCCATTCGTTAAGCAATCGTCCTCTGCGGTCCGTAACTGGGGAGCCCCATAAATGGGACTTTGCATTAAAATCTCCCATTATTATTTTCTCCCCCTGGATTTCCTTTATATCGTCTCCCAGTGCTTCGAGGGACTCCTTATATTCTCCAAGGCGAGCGTTTGGAGAAAAGTAACAACATATTAGGGATATCTTTTCCATAGTCAGGCAGATGTAGCCATCCCTCCTGGTCACTTCTCTTATCTCGATGTTCTTGTTACGTCTGTACACCGCCACATCCTTGCGGTTGTCGACGATCCATGCTGGCTTTTTTATAACACTAAGATTTGGCTCACTGGACATGATCAGATCGCCTTTAATTTCGGCCACGGTTGCAAACGCCATGTCGTGTGCAGCTCGTGACCTGTTTAGGTTAGTCTGTAAGATTCTTAATTTCATTTAGAGGGGCGTGTTTTGGGTCCTCCTCCCTTTTTCTCCGTCTCTCTTATCCACTTCCTAAAATGTGGACATTTGGTGGAATCCGCTCTATGTCCGTCCACCTTGCATTTTGTGCAACTTTCCGCACTTTTGCAGTCTTTGGCCCGGTGTCCTGGCTGCCCACACTTCAGACAATCCCCTGAGCGATCCTCCGTTCCGTTACAGTCTTGTACTCTATGTCCTATTTCTAGGCACTTGAAGCACCGTACAACGCTTATCCGTTCTTTAATTCGACAATTTAACCAACCTATCCTGATCCGTCCCATCTTTACTAGTGCGGCCGCCACCGATCTACCGGCCACTACGGTTACCGTTTGGTTACCGCTGTTGTTATCCCTGAGGGACTTAACCTGTATGGGATCACCGTCTTTTCCACCGACAGCCTTATCTAGGGCGAGTTGGACCTCACAAAGTAGTTTCCCTGATCTTGGTGGCTATCTGGAAATGGCCTAGTTTATTTTCCATTTCTTTCTTCAGTAATCCTGATTTATCATTACCTCCCTCTACAGTGACCAACAGGTCGCCTGCCCCTGTCTTCCTAAGATTTTTTACCTTTACTCCGATCTCTTCTATATTGACGTGCTCCTTCATTGTGCGTAGGAGTTCCGCGTATGACAGGTTTCCCGTTTTGACTATAACGTCACTGGTTTTTTGTTGCCCTGTGTTGGCACCATCAGTCTTATTTCTTTTAGTTTTCCCTAGGTAGCCCGGTGGATTCTGTAGCTTGATGTTAAGGTTTCCCTTTCTTCCAGCATACTCCAGCGTCTTTCTCACGCTTTCCCTGTCAATCGTCCCCTCAGGAATAAAGAAGCTAATATGTGTCCGTCCTTGCTTATCCATTTCGTCCGCACATTTGCGGGTCATATTGTATACCCCTTCCAGTGCCTGCTTCTGTTCACCCTTATACCGGATGTACTCAAGCTGTCCATCCTTTACTCCTTCGCTGATAAGGTCCTTAGTCTCCGGATATTTCATGACCAGCTGTATAATGAAGCCCTTGTCCCCCTGGTCTGTTATGTCTATTGCCACGGCTAAGTCCTCGTTACTGTCTACGCTATTTAGGCTACCCTCCTCCATTTTCGTTTTTTTGTATAACTGTTCCGGCCAGTCCGTATCCATAATTTCGAGTAAATCATTAAAAGTTTCCCCTTCTTCGATCGTCCTTTCAAAATTATCATTTACCTCTGGGACTTGGATGCCTATGTTCATTTTCTCCTTTGTCGAGGTGCTATCAGTCTCTTCAGAGTGGACTTGGGTGCCTATGCTCACTGACTCCCTTCTCAAGATGCTGACGCTCTCTTCTACCTTCGTCAGAGCAAGCCATTTCTGACTCCTCTTTTCCAGGAAGTCCGTGTTGCGGTCTATCTCTGCGATCATGGTCTTTATTTCCAACTTTGTATTCGGGTTATTTTTAGCTAAGGCTCTTAATGCCTTTGCGTTTTCATAAACCTTTTTTACAAATTTCATTGTATCTGTTATTACTTTAGTCAGCTCAGTGTCTCCCCCTCTTGGAGATTCTACTCTTTTTCTTTTATTTTCCCGCTCCTCCTGGCTGACTAGAGAGTCTAGTGAATATGTTCTCTCTCTTGTTGGGCTTCGCCCTATAGAGTTTCGTCTTTTGAAGACTTCTTGCTCATCCATCATTAGGTCGATAAATCCGCTTTTCGGTTTTCCATCTCCTTTCCATGTCGTCGCCTCTGGTTCTTTGTTTGTCACAGTACTTTTTTTGTCAGCCTCCATACATATTCCCACGAGTCGGGTCGGTGAACGGTCGACCCCCGGGTGACGCCCATTCCGGGAGTAAGACTAAATACTGCGGAGGTCGTCCGGTTTCCGCAGGTTTTTTCGACTTCGCTGTCGGTTCTTTTATAGAGGCTTTCTCCTCGTGGGTCGGCCGGTTAAGGCAAGCCCCCCGGTCACAGCTACCACCCGACGTTCCTCTGCGGTGCCATTTTTTTCTTTTCCGCAGAGGTCGTTGAAGTGTGGGCCGTGATTACGGTGTTTAGCGGGTGAGTGGCACAGCTCACCCGTAGCTCGGATTACCCCCGGGTGCGCCATTTCCCGTAGCCACACCACTCGTGGTGTGGATCCTGAGGTTGAGCTGTCCTTAGTTTTTACCGCTCACCTAAGACCTTACCGGCATGGGTGACCCTGCTGGGAGCCTATAGCTCCCGCCGGCATTGCTCTCAGGATCATCGTAGTTACTTAAGCTTCTCCACCAACGACAAGGTCTCACAGCTCCTCGGAGAAGGAGTATAACAAACCTAACTAGGTACCTATACCTATCTGAGTATCTAGAGCCCTGCCTCATCAGCTTGTCATATCACGAGCCGCCTCTGACAATAAGTAATGTTGGCTAGAAACAGCTTAACAAAAAAAAATACTTTTAGTTTAAAAGAACTGTAGCAAAAAGATTAATTCATCAATTGTATTGTCATCTATTCTGAATCTAGTTTTGGTGCAAATCATCTACGCAAAACTCCTGCTATTGCTATAGTATGGCCATTTGTTACTTACGTTCAAGAATAGACTATTTTATGTTCTAATAATAGGTTCTTTGTTCAAGTTAGTGTCACCATTGGAGTAGTCGACGTCCATGCTAAAAATGCCATAATTTGATGATTTTTTTTTAATCGCCTTATTTATATTTATGCCCTAGCGGAGTTTAGCCATAGGCTATTCTACCACTCAACCAGGACGGACACATACACATAGACAACATCACAACACCCATTCCCTGTGACATTGCCATCTGCCGCAGCTGAGACTCGAACTCAGGAGAAGAGAGCGACTAGACCGTGTTGTCTCTCACACAACCGCAGTCTGGCCCACTGCTACCATCTCAGCAACACGTGAAAAACTACACATCCATATCCTAGCCAGGATTCGAACCTGGGACCCCGTGGTCGTAAGCCTAACATCTTAAGCACGGCGCCACCGAGCCGGTAACTCCCGGTAACCAGTTTAACCCCAGAATTTTAATTTTGACGGAATTTCGGCAGCTTCGAATTCGAGATCCCGGGACTGCATTCTTTACCCCCTAATTTCTCAACAAACACTTTCATATATTGTTGTGTCATAAATTTGAAAGGTATATTAAAAATTTAAAAATTCTGCTCTGAAGAAATGATTATGTCAATTTATTATTCATCACTGATTTCAATTCTGCCCAATAAAATTTTCTGCACGTCCGTTATTACTTACAGATGGCGTATATTTAACTGAAATGTACAAATTGTAAAAACGAACAAATTACCAATTACTGTAAGACTAACGTTTCAGAATAAAATCATTAAATCTCCGGGAAAGTCAATTCATTTGGTCTTAATTCCATTAAACCGCAAGCCATTTGAGGATTAGTTCAATAATACAACAGGGAACTGACACAGATAGTCCAGAGAAAAGAAAACGCTTTTTTAATTCTCTTTTGTAAAATTATTTTACCGCTCGTTAAAGTAAGTAGACATTTTGTTTATTCCATGTCTTATCAAAGATAAAGCAAACAGTGTACAAATAAATTGAGTTAGTTAAATTAGAAAAAAACAACATACTGCGTTATATTAATATTATTTTTCTTTTTTATAAAAAAAATGCTAAAAATAAAATAAATAAAAAAATTCTAATGTTTCACTGGACGGTATCAATTTGAAATCGGTGCAGAAACGTGATATTTCAGAAATTTATTCGGCTACATTGCTTGTTTATTATCAAACCAAAATTTTCCAATCAGCAGGTGAACATACGCCTCTTCAAATGATATGCTCTGAGTACGGTTTAAATGAAATTACATCTACATATAGATATACGCTTCGAGCCACTGGGTATACTACGAGCTACTACACATAAGAACACGTTTTAAAGCTAAATTAAATTTATGTAGGAACCTATTTAAAATATTTAGATTTAGTTTTTAAGTAATTTGATGGTTTTTTGTGCATGTATGTATGTGCTAGGCAAATGGAAGAGCGTCTACATGTGCCGAATTTGTACCTATTTTTGCTTTGTACTTTGTACTGGCGAATACATGTATTATTTATCTACTTATTTATTTATTTATTTATTTATTTATTTATTTATTTATTTATTTATTTATTTATTTATTTATTTATTTATTTATTTATTTATTTATTTACATATTTATTTATTTACTTGTTTATTTACTTACTTACTTACTTACTTACTTACTTACTTACTTACTTACTTATTTACTTACTTACTTACTTACTTACTTACTTACTTACTTACTTACTTACTTACTTACTTACTTACTTACTTACTTACTTACTTACTTACTTACTTACTTACTTACTTACTTACTTACTTACTTACTTACTTACTTACTTACTTACTTACTTACTTACTTACTTACTTACTTACTTACTTACTTACTTACTTACTTACTTACTTACTTACTTACTTACTTACTTACTTACTTACTTACTTACTTACTTACTTACTTACTTACTTACTTACTTACTTACTTACTTACTTACTTACTTACTTACTTACTTACTTACTTACTTACTTACTTACTTACTTACTTACTTACTTACTTACTTACTTACTTACTTACTTACTTACTTACTTACTTACTTACTTACTTACTTACTTACTTACTTACTTACTTACTTACTTACTTACTTACTTACTTACTTACTTACTTACTTACTTACTTACTTACTTACTTACTTACTTACTTACTTACTTACTTACTTACTTACTTACTTACTTACTTACTTACTTACTTACTTACTTACTTACTTACTTACTTACTTACTTACTTACTTACTTACTTACTTACTTACTTACTTACTTACTTACTTACTTACTTACTTACTTACTTACTTACTTACTTACTTACTTACTTACTTACTTACTTACTTACTTACTTACTTACTTACTTACTTACTTACTTACTTACTTACTTACTTACTTACTTACTTACTTACTTACTTACTTACTTACTTACTTACTTACTTACTTACTTACTTACTTACTTACTTACTTACTTACTTACTTACTTACTTACTTACTTACTTACTTACTTACTTACTTACTTACTTACTTACTTACTTACTTACTTACTTACTTACTTACTTACTTATTTATTTATTTATTTTTTATTTATAAATATATATCATACATCAGGATATGATTAGAAATACATTTTTGAAGATAAACTCATAAGTTAATTTATCTTATTTCCAATGTACGCAACGTATTAAAACTTCTAAACTAGTCACTGGTTGTACCGCTGAATAAATTTGGGCTGTTGACTCGGGAGAAAAGCTAAACGGAAAAATCCGTACGAGAACTGCCGACCTGGTGGTCTTCCTGACACCAGAAAAATGTGATGGAAAAAGGATAGGGTTTAAAATGTTTGAGTTTTTTTTTAAAGGTTATCGGCCAAAAGGGAATTTTTGATGAAAAAAAGAGAACAAAAATAAAAAAGAGAATAAACACGAGAACAAAAATAGAACATAAAGAAAGAAAATAGAAAGGACTGGAAAGATAAAATTGATGAAAGAAAGGGTGGGAAATGTAAGTTGTGGTATAGAAAAGTATGAATAAGGAAGAAGTTGCCGGAAGATAGGCAACGCCTGGTATGGTAGGGAGGTGTTTGATCTGGAATGGGGGATTATGCATTCTGATTTGGGTTATGTTGCGGGTTAGCGGACTATCGCCCAGTTTCAAGATGTAGAATTTTTGGAAGATTTCTTGGACGTAATCCGCTAGTGGGGTTATGTCGTGACATCGTGTGTATAGATCTCTGAGGGGGAATTAGAAATGAGGCACATAAATTAATGTTCAAAAATTTTTAAGTTTTCGCATTGTCGTGGCCGGGATGCTGCACCGCAGCGGCGCAGCGCAGCGTAGGTGATTGCCGGCCTGATCACCATAGTGTACAACAGTTTCTTATTTGTCCTATTAAGTCCGCTTGGACATGGAGTAGACCTTGCGTACAGTTTCGATAATGTGCGTATTGAACGTCAGTCTTTTGTCCAAGTTTACCCCCAGATACTTCACGCACCGTTTGATTGAAATGTGTATCAAAATTTACTTTTGATAAACTATTTTGTGTTACTGAAATTACACATACTTTAGCAGTTATGTCATCATTTTTATAGATTATAATACCATCATTTTGATTAAAATTGGATTCATTAAAATGTATCGTGTATACGTAACTAGTATGTGAGTTCAGAAATGTAAGAAAATATTAAAGTAAAAATGGTTCCGTAAAAAAAGCAAGGCTATCTAAACAATTCCCAATAAATAATGCTCAGGCTTGGCAAAGATATATACTGTTAATTGTAATAATGAAACAGTTTGTTAATGCCAAACGTTAAATAAATATAAATACCAAATAAGCCAACAACACGAACGCTTATTGCTAGTAAATTTCCATTAACATCTTTTACTTAATTCAAAAGTTAATTAATTTGTCCTTCTCTCCAGTTTACCCCACAAATTCGCCCCGCTTTAGGGATTAATTGTTCAAAACCATAATGCTGTTTCTTCGTGCGTACTGGAGGATATACAATCAAATAATTGTAAACCGTTTAATTTGGTTCGCGCTTCTGAAGCGAGGAATTTAAACTTACAGGTAAACAGATAACAATAAAAGGGCGTGCAGTGTCCGCCATAAATCATTTGAAAAGGTTAAATACAGATTGCGAAAATGTAGTTTTATACAATATGCGTTCTGAGATAAATGAGTGCAAGAATGATAACACACAATGTTCACGGGTTAGAGGCGATGCATTGCGTTGAAGCAAGACTATACTATGTGCAAAAAGAGTAGACATTGGAGGAATGCGAGTTGGAATATAACTACTTGTGCTCGCATGCGCAAATTTAACCGCTTACTAGGCGCATGTCAAGCAACTGTTTTTTAATTACATAGACTTGTTAAAAATGAATGGCAAATCAAAGTGTAATGAGTGTAACGCTGTTTTTAAATGGTTGGTGCTTTACGAAAACACGTAAAGAACTTTCATGGAGAAGGAAAACCTAACTAAAAAATTATGCGAACGCCACAACAAAGACTTACTACTCCAGTTGTGATACCTGCAAGAAAGACTTCAATCATAAGAATTATTTAATATTTCATAAAAAGACTTGTGGAGTGTCAGTTAATTCCGCTGCAAAAATGCAAAAAAGTGCCCTCTCTGTAGTTTCATCATTTAAAATCCAATTACACACACTAATTAATAAATAGGCATATGTTAAGAAAATTTGTTTTTCATTAATGATAACCATAGAAATAAAAAAAATATATAAATAAAATTTAAAAAATAATTTGTTTAACAATACAAATTCCACGCCCATTAAAAAAAAATATTATTCCTAACTCGGTTAATAAGGAAAGAATTACCTAACCATCTACTAATTTTTCTTTGTTTCTTACTGGGATGCTCTGCCACATGTATTTTCTTCTAAACAATGTCGTGAAATCTAAAAAATAATACAATTACCCAGTATTTTACTGGAAAATAACCTCTACGCCTGTGACTTATACGTCAAATGATCAGTTAGAGGGTGGTTTTTGACAAATAATGAAAAAGAACAAAAATATAAAATTGACGTATTTTGCTGACGTTTCGGAAAACGAATCTGTTTCCTTTCTCAAAGCGTATCACAAATGTTTGAGTGCTGTGTATATTAAATACACAGCTTTAAGAATATATTTGTTATATTCAGTATCCGTAGATATTTACTGCTTACACAGAACTGTTGATATATCTAATTGATAGTTTTATTTGAAACAATGTTGAGTTTGTTAACTTTTTCTTTTAACATCGGCAGCCAGGTTGTACAAACATCTACGGAACAATTCGACACGCATTTATCCCCATTCAATAGTATTATAGCTACTTCTTTAATTTTTCTTTTCTTGCTATCTGTCACTTGTGTTAAAATTTTTGTCGAGTCCCAGTTTATTCTATGTCCGTTCTCCCAAGCGTGTTCGCAAATCTTCGATTTCTGAATCTCATTCTTCCAATAGATTTGATATTAGGACGACATTTCAAACTGGCTATACATTGAGATCTATTTTAACAAAAACAAAACCGCTAAATCATGAAATTTTTTAAAAATATTCTCCAATACATTATCTTTGGAAAATATCGAGGTATCATCTGTAAATGTCTCTCTCTCTCTCTCTCCATTGAAAATAAAGCATTATCATATATTGAAAATAGTATTGGGGCCAACACTATACCTTGTAATAACCTATGCTCAACGACTAAATAGCTCGCTCAGTACATCATTCACCATTAGGCACTGACTTTCATTGAATATGTGACTCTCAAAACCAGCCTAAACAGTTATTCCTAATATCTTCCTGTAGTTACAAAAGCAGGCCAATACTAACCATCAAAAGCTTTTGACTAATAGATGAGTACAGATGAATGGTTTATTTTGATCTATTACTAGGTAAATCTTAGTTGATAATTTTAGTGGTGCAACTTGTTGATATATTTTCCTTGAATCCAAGTTATTTATTGAAGAGAATAGTATATTTCTTTATATGAATTTAATATCAGTTTGGTTATGTATTCAAAAACATTGGGTCAGTTCATAGGTACCGAGTTCTCAACTATTCGTCATGCATTTTGAATCTGTGAGGTGAGATTGAAGTACAAGATGCAACTCGTCTATAATGTTATTTTCGCGTGTACTTTTCATCAACCGAAGTTAATTATGTAAGTTTCCTTACTTCATTAGCATTTGCCGAAAATGTTGTGTTTAGCTATGGTGGTTAGTGCGTTAAACTTGATAATTGAAATGAATTTTCTTGCCCTGAATTACAATGACTGGACATTTGTTAGTAGTGGAAAACATGGTTTTCAAAGTGAATGTCGAGTTTTACGATAGCATCAAATTCTTCATTATCATCCATATACATCATGAAACAAAACTTTAAAAGATTTTAATAGTTAAAATAAATATATGAACCATAACCTCACATGACCAAATTAACGTATCTCAGTGTTCTTGTTGACTAATTTTTAAGAACCTTTTTGGCATTACTTTGTTACCTTCTAAATATTTTTATATATATAAAAAAGTTTCTCTTTTCAAGAAAGCTCAAGTCAGCCTGCGGAGTTTGAAAAATCGGTGCTTATGGCTAAGTTAGTAGCTACCGAGATTGGTCTATAGCTGTGTAGCTGGGTTGTATTACTACTTTTACGAATTGGTATAATTAATGATTAGTTAAAAGCAAAAGGCCAAAATAGTAGTTTATGTCACAAAGACGAAAAATCTAGTTTTTCGGGCGACTACGAAATATTGCCAGCCGAGACGCAGTCGAAGCTGGCAATTCGTAGGAGTCCGAAAAACAGTTTTTCGTCTGTGTGTCATACAATATTTTTTATTCGAATGTGCTTATAGTTATTAAAATGATAGGGAAAATTAAAATATTATGTTCTTAAGATTTACTTGCTACCCCGCAAATGATACAATTTTCAAGTTTTCTTGTAACAGACGGCTGTGAACTAAGGCCAGATATAATAAATAACAACTGCACAACTGCTGTTTGCTTGACATTAGTATCGAATTCATTCAATTTATATATTATAATATCGAATTTAATCGAAAATATGCTACATAAAATAAATACAATAAAATGAATAGTGAAGAATTTGTTGCGGGAACACCCCCAGAAGTAAGAGAGCTAGCAAATTTGTCTTCGATGGATTTAATTCCAGAAAAATCAAAAATTATTTATGAAAGAAGCTATTATAAATTTGAAAAATATTTGGAGCAAAACCATATAAACATGATTTCCGAAAATATATTATTTGCATATATGGCTAAACTTGCAGAAAATTATAAATCATCAACTTTATGGTCGGTTTATTCAATGTTAAATTGTATGTTGAAAATTAGGAGAAACGTTGACATTTCAAAATTTATGAAATTAAAGGCCTTTCTAAAAAAGATAAATGTTAGCTATGCACCAAAAAAATCGAAAACGTTAACACGGGAACAATTTGAACAATTTTTAGCGCCAGACGACAAATATTTAATGCATAAGGGAAGGTACCGTTAACATCATATTATTTGTAGGTGCTATATATATTAGGCGTAGCAGGTGCCTGTCGCCGTGAAGAATTGGCATTTTTAAAAGTGTCACAAATAGAGGATTTAGGAACAGCTCTTTTAATAGAAATTCCCGATAATAAAACAAATAGACCTCGCTCATTTACTGTAACTGGGGAATATTTAAGATATTATCGGAAATATTCTTTGCTGCAACCACCAAATTTTGAAGGAAATGGCCGATTTTTCTTGGGTTATAGAAATGGCATGTGTTGCAAACAAAATGTGGGAATTCATAAAATCGGGGCAATTCCTTTTGAAATTGCATCTCATTTGAAGCTTGCGAATGCCAAAGAATATACGGGGCACTGCTTCAGAAGAACGTCGGCTACGTTGCTGACTGATGCAGGAGCAGACATAACCTTACTTAAACGCCACGGAGGATGGAAATCTCCCACTGTAGCTGAGGGCTATGTAGATGAGTCAATAAATAACAAACTTGAAATAGCTAACAAAATATTGAATCACTTACCCTACACTTTTACGGTTCGAAACACAATAACATCACAACATTCACAAGAAAATAGTATTTTAGAAACAGACTTGACCACTACTATTACTCAAACAGAATATAACACACTAAACACACACAAAACTCAGACAATTATCGCACCCCAATCCACTTTAACTCAAAATGTTGCACTAGACATAGAAAGTTTGAACCGACCGATAATTATACAAAATTGTTCCAATTTTACTATTAACAAAAAAGGTTCAGAGACAATGTAGTCATATATAGGTACATTTTTGTAAATTAAAGTAAGTTTAAAAATAAGGTTTTGTTGTTGTACGTTGTACTGTTTTTGAGGTTAAATTAAAGACTTTATTTAGTATTTTTCTGCGCAATTTTATGCTTTGCCACTATGCAAACTCGAACGTAAAAAGTGTTGCATGGTGAAAACATACGCAGTTATTTCTATTCGTTTTACAACATGTAGGTATCATACTTACTAGTCATTATAATAATTAATTGACAACGTTTAATAATCCTAGGTTTCTTATTCAATTAAAATTTAGAAACTCTTATTTTATTCAATTAAAATTGCCTGAACTGAAATTATATTTGCATGTGCATTATTATTTTACAGTAGAAAAGAAGGGCATTTTAAAAAGTAGGTAACTAAATACGCTTAAACTTTTTGTCTGTCACTTTTCCGGCCTAGGCCGGAAAAGTCTTTTCAGGCCGCTTACTTGAAGTAGATAGAAAAGTTGTACCATTCGCTATTGTTTTCTAACCGAGAAACGTCATTTTTTGACACATTCGAATAAAAAGCAATTTTCATAAAATTGTTTAATTCCTTGACATTTTGTATAAGTGCTCAATACAATATACTTCAAATGAAGTAGAATAGAGGGTCAACGTTTCTGAGATGTTGCATTGCTGATAAATACATTCACCTTGGTTGAGATACAGGATCCAAATTAATAACATTATTTCAATAAGCTTATGGTTCATTTTCTTGACAATATTCTTTTTTACAGAGCTTTTTAGCTTCTTCCTGGTCTAAATTGTATACAAACTTACTTGGTAAATTGTTTTAAAAATATTAGCATATTCAATTTAATAGAGTGGTAAAGGTATAATCTTATTCGGTGCAAAAAATTGTTTTTGTCAGACCCCTTACAAAAAGTCCCGCAAGCTTGTGAGCTAATTTCGTTTGGAGCAAATTAGTCTCCAGGCGACAGCCACTCCCTAAATAGAAAATAAATCAAGGTGATATAAAAGGCGTTGTTGTTAAGTGATTAGAGGGCTCTTGAAAATGTAAACTAGAGGGACTCAGTGACAAAATTACATTACTACGGAAAAATCATGCAACAAGTATTGTACTAAATGTGTTGAAGTTTGTTTTTGATGTACAGAGTATTATATTTGCAGGTTCTTTATATGTTTAACTTTATTAACACCAAGTTATACAAATGTGACAATATTATTGATCAGTCTGACTACTGACAATGACCTACTATTATGTTACCTCCTTTTTTTAATGTGGGTAATTATTATCGAGTAGGAAACTCATAATTTAAAATTTAATTTGGTTTAAAATAACTCTTACATTCTTGGTCTAAGCAGCATTCTCTTATGTGAAATATATTTCTACAAATCCCTTGCCCATTATTATACTCTTCGCAAAAACGAAGAGTATATTGTATTTAATCCGCACATTTCTAAATCAGTAAATATCAGAGAAAAATTTTTTATATCGTTATGTTAGTGAACGAATTCTGAACGACTTTCAAAATGTCCGTCTGTCCGTCTGTCCGTCTGTCCATCTGTCCATCTGTCCGTCTGTCCGTCCGTCACGTTTCTTGTAAGCACGATAACTCAAGAAAGAAAAATCCGATTGTATTGAAATTTGGAGAGTAACTTAGTGTTAGCTAGAGGAAGAACTCTATTGTTTTTTAACAAAATAGATTGGTAAATAAAAAAGTTATTAGTAATTTAAAATTTAAAAAAATATTTTTTACATTTTTTTATGGTTTGTAATAAATAGAAACCTTGCGAAATGTTATTTCCTATCACTATTTTTTTTTACTTTTACTCTTCTTCAAAATTATTTCTTAAATGTGAAATCCTTTGGATATCTTACTCATAATACGGCTTAACTCTCTGAGGCCGTCTTTTAAATCTCTACCAACATATCTGAAAGTCGTTTAGCCGACAACATCCGGCCGTTGCGTAGCATCGCGCGCTTAGTCGCGTACTGTAATGTAGCGTTAATAATTATTGTCAAATCACATATTGAAATACAACTTATAGAATGTTAACATAGTTAAATAAAATAAAAATTAATAAATTGGCAAATTGGCAATCCAATTCCAATCCGGGTTCGATCCCTCACATCGTGATTTTTTTTTCATATATTTTTTTTTCACAACAAAGTTGGTATCACAAAATTTAGAATGTCCAAAAATTAACATTATTTACAAGAAAAATGCGAAGAGTATCCTATAGAATGTGTAACAATTATATAAAAAGCTCAGTAAATCGGCGAAGAGTATAATGCTTCCACTAGTTTGATTTAATCCAATAAGATCTATGCCTTTTATTATGTTTTCTATCTATTTGCCCTTCATTTCAATATCTTTGATTGTTATCAGTATACCTAATTGCATCCCCTGCTATTACCACTCTCAGCTTACCTACATTTCTATTTAATAATGTTTATAATTTTCAAGTCTAATCATAAATTTTTGTGACATTTCTCTTTGATTGTTTTCGATTAAATACAATATAATTAGAAAAGATTGTAGAAAGGGAACGTGGAAAAAAATTATCAGAGAAAGGTGCTTCATTTTAAAACACGTTTACTGTCCAGTGACCCACCTATGGGTCACGGACTGCGGTAATGCCAAGTCCATGAATCGTATATAATAATAATAATAATAATAATAATAATAATAAAATAATAAAACGTCTTTATTCATTCCAAAGAAAATATAAAAAATTAATTACATTTTTATATAATCGAATGAATTAGCGAAGTCTCACCCAAAATGGGCGCTTTTAAACTTAACCAGAGAACTAAATAACAAACAAAGACAATAAGCAAAATTCACTACAATGTAAATATAACAAAATGAGACAGTTATGAAACTACAATATGATTCGAAATACAATTTACATTTAACTACAAATCAAAATAAATATATAATGAGAATATACAAGTATACATATATACACGCATATACATACTTAAACAAATAATAAACAAACAAATAATCCTTAATCAACGTCCCTATATGCATTTCCAGATCTGAATATTATTATAAATGTGTTTGTAATAACAAATGAGCTTTCAATTTTTTCTTAAAATTTTGCAGCGAATAGTTATAGAATGCTGGAGAGAGAGCATTATATAATTTACAGGAATTGTAAGTAAATGAACGTTTAAATGCCACAGATTTATGTTTAGGAATTACTAGGAGTTTGGAATTCCGGGTGGAGAAGTTGTGTACAGATTTGAATTTTAATAATTTGTTATATAGGTATTGAGGTTCTTTTTTTACCAAAGTTTTATGAGTTAAATTTATGAGATGGAGTTTACGTAAGTCTTCTAGTTTTAATTTTTCCATTTCATGAATTTTATAGCTTATACGTTCGTACTTACGGATACCAAAGGCAAATCTGAAACACGAATTTTGAATCTTCTGCAATCTGTTGCTGTCATCAGCTAACAGCGCAGGTCCGTAGACACAGTCACAATAAGACAGCTTGGAAATAATTAGGGATTCGCACAATTCTAATTTTAACTTTGAACTCATGACATCTCTGTGGGGAAAAAGTTGTCTAAGTGTATTATAAGAAGATTGACATAGTTGATTAACGTGCTTAGTGAATCTTAAATCTGAGTCCATCCACAAACCTAAGTTCTTAACCTCAGTTTTGACTGGCAAAAATTCTCCATCAATATGTATTTTAATGCTGGCCATCGCAGATACTCTTTTACTTTTTGGACCAAAAAATATCACAGACGATTTACTTGCATTAAGCTTTAAATTATGAGCAGTTGATATGTCAACTAGAGATTCCAATTCTGTGTTTAGTAAAGAAGATACGTTGTTTTGTTCAGGTTCAAACGAAAAATAGACTTGAGTATCGTCAGCATAATGATGAATATGGCATTTTTTTGCAACAAGGTAAAAGTCTGAAATATATATAGAAAACAGCAGCGGTCCGAGTATGGATCCCTGTGGTACCCCCTGTGTTAACAGCAGAGGCTCTGAATACTCTAAATTATATATTACACTCTGGGATCTCCCACTTAGATAATTTTGAAGTAAAGTGATTGATTGCTCATTAAATCCATAGTATTTAAGTTTATCACAAAATAAAATGGGATCCATCGTATCGAACGCCTTGCTGTAGTCTAATAATATCAGACAGCTAACTTTGCTTTTATCAGAAGCTCGCAATAAGTCATCCACAATCGTTGTAAGTGCGGTTGTCGTACTGTGACATTCTCTAAACCCAGACTGAACATTAGGAATAATTTTGCTTTCAAAAACATATTTGCTAATTTGCCTATGCATGATTTTTTCCAAAACTTTAGACAACATCGGTAACAAGCTGATCGGTCTTAATTGTGATATATCTACTGGGTTTAATGTTTTTGCAAGAGGAATGACATTTGCTAGTTTCCATGCATCGGGGAAGGTAGAAGAGTTAAGACAACTATTTATGATATAAGTAAGGTGATCAATTAGAAAAGCTGAGACTATTTTGAACATTCTAAGAGATATCAAATCAGAGCCTACCGCATTACTTTTCAAGGTATTAAAGCAATTAAGAACTTCGTGCCTATCAACGGGAGTAAATCTAAAGGTAAAGTTCGGATTCATTTTAGAGTTATTATATTTTTCTAGGAGCTTTAATTGTTTGTTAGTTTTGACAAGTTGAAGGGTATTTATAAAATATTTATTAATTGCATTTACGTTAGTTAAGGATGATGGCAAATCAGAGCTCTTTGAATTATTTACTATGTTTAAACTACGAAGTATATTCCATGTGGTTTTAGAACTTTTTCCTTTCAGAGCACTATCAATAAAGGCTCTCTTTTCACGCTTGATAGCTTGCCTTGTATAATTGTGCAGTGTCTTATAATACTCCCAATGGGCTTTTGTTTTAGTTTTCTTGTATCTGTTGTATGCTTTATCTCTTAACTTTATCATTTCCCTGATTACGTATGTTAACCATGGTGCCGGTGGTTTTGTGACGCGCACAGTGCGTAAAGGCGCACTGCCTTCAAAGACTTGAATAAGGTGAGTGTTTAAAAAAGTTATCATTGCGTTAACGTCATCGAATTTATATATTTGATCCCAGTCGATATTGTGAAAGTTTTGAAAGAAAAAAAAAATCGTCAAAATTATGAAAATTTGGGTCGCGCGTTACATATTCTATAAAGCGACGCATTTCTCCCGGACTTGGAAATACAGAAATTTATTATTATGTGGACTCCTAAGGACAGGCCAGAATGTTAATCTACAGTGTGTTCCAGGATAGATGTAACAAGAGGTGTAATGGACCAAAAATTTTGGAATTTTGGAATGGTATTTGGGGATTAAGTCCTGCTTGTTGTAAAACTAAAGTATACCAAAAATGACTTTATTTGGTGTTTTACAGGGTGTTTTATAAGCAAAGTTGTAAAAATCATCACTAATAAAGCACCTTTATTTTTCAAAATATGAAAAATAAGAAAAAAGTTATGTAGAATGCAATTTTATACCTGTATACCAAATTTCAGAAATATAAATTTTTTTTTTTTTGAAACTTCCCATTTTTGCGAATTAAGAGTTGAATTCATATTTAAAGTTGTGTAGGAGCAAATGTTAATCATCCACTGCTTTTCTCATAGCCTACTTTTAGCTTCTACATAATTTTAAATATTAATTCACAAAAAATAATTTCTATGCAGTTTTAATTGAATGGTTCAAAATAAAATATTAATTTATTGAAAAAATGGGAAGTTTCAAAAAAATAATTTTATATTCCTGAAATTTAGTATAAAGGCATACAAACATTATTATTATTATTATTATTATTAATTGCATTCTAAATAACTTTTCTTAGTGGAACTTTTTCATATTTTGAAAAATAAAGGTACTTTATTAGTGGTGATTTTTACAACTTTGCTTATAAAACACCCTGTAGAACACCAAATCAAGTCATTTTTGGTATACTTTAATTTTACAACAAGCAGGACTCAATCCCCAAATACCATTCCAAAATTCCAAAATTTTTTGGTCCATTACACCTCTTGTTACTTCAATCCTGGGACACACTGTATATGAGTGTGACCCATATATATGACCCACAGGACGTGGCGAAAATCTACATTATAAATTTTACTTATTGTACACAGTGTTTCATATCACACATCGTATATATTTTTTTATTTTTGCAACTAAAACTCTAAGAAATTGAAAAATAAAACACGTATTATGTCACTAATATTTTATTGCATTTTTAACATAAAAACTGAAAGAAAAATACATCACGAAAAGTTAGGTAATACAAAATACAGCAAATAAAAATATGGCGGGGCCTACATAGATAATATTTTTGTGAACAACTGAAACAAAGAAAAAAAAATGAATACACAATGTTTCACAATAAAAAATAATACTTATTACATATTATTACATATTTATTACATACTTATTATATATTTTTCTCCTTGCTGTACGTCCGTCTCACGCTTTAAAATATACAAAAATTATTCAAACTTCCAAATTAACCTAAAACCAACGCAAAAAATCGATTGATGGAAAATATAATTACAGGTTTTCATTTTGTTGCAGTGGACGTGACACGATCATCGTTATGTAATAACGCGGACAGTCAACGTGTTAAGGTGTTTCATTGTTACATTAATATCCATAAAAACTATGGATAGTGCTGCTAGGATACCTTTACCGATGAGTTTTGACGATAACACAAGCACACACAATAAAAAAAGTGATGTGTTCCTGGAACTCCATTGGGTGACTCCTGTGTATGTTGACGTGCTGAGCACGAATGAGGTGTCCATTTAGTCCCGTCACCCACCATTTTTTTGTAAATCACGAAAATAACCTAAAAAAATTCATTCGTTCGTTCTATTCGACATTGTCAAAAGCCTTACGGTAGTCTGCGAGACAGGAGGTTATCGATATATCTATGAACATATCTGATGAACCAACTGAAAATGAGAAAAACAATAAAGGAGAGAATTAGGAAGGCGTAAAAGGTTACAAGGGCAATTATACCGTTCATCGAGAAAAAGAAACCATCATGGGGTCTGATCAAGCGGTTGTATATAGCTATCATACTGCCAACGATGACATACGATAACAAAAGAGACCTGAGAAGAGCTGAAGGGGACGTCATCCAATTACTCTCAAAAACAACAAGGCGAAAGCAGCGACACAAAATGTCAACAACACTAGGGAAAACAATCAGTGTCGGACTGTGGGCGCAAGGGCCCACCGAGAAAATATGGAGGGGGGGGGGGGCAGTCATGTCTAAAGTCTGGAGGTGTACTGTTAACCCCTGTCAAAGGTAAAATTAAATTATTGCTAGCTTTTCGAGAATAAGAAGTTCCGTAAAAAAATCTAAAAAGCTTTTTTTTAGAATAATGCACTTGCACAACTTGCACTTGCAAAAACAGAACCATCCCGATGAATTTCGAATCATAAAATGTGTTTGATTTGAAAATTGCACCAGTTAACCACACACCCAACACCCGAGTGTTGCTCTTTGTCTTAGCGAAGAATCAACTAACACTAAACCAAGCGAGATACGCATGTTAAACACAATTTAGGAACAGACATACATTACCAAGTAAATACAAGCGTGAACTGAAGTCGTCAAGCGACGGCGATAATAGAGCTTATTGCCGCGTTGCGGCGTGTCTTCAATACATTTTATATGGGAAAATGGGCGCATGTTTTATATATTTTCTACTTTCAAATTTAATATTTTTTTTATTAAGAATAATAACAATATTACGGTTTCTCGACGCCAGAGGCCTCAACACCAAAACTGGTAAGTTGGGGGCCCACCGGGAAATTTCCCGGTTTCCCGGTGGTACAATCCGACGCTTAAAACAATTACAAAAAGGATAGAAATGCACGCAAAAGAGTGCTGGGAATATGTCCAAAGAAGGGACCCAACCAACCCATCTACTGAAGAAAGCGGCAATACTGAACGGCAACAAACTAATAATGAGGAGTTCATGCTACACGTGGGGAAAAAATGAATAACACAAAGAAATCGCAACGATTATATGTTTTACCCGAATCAGAAACGGAGGAATCAGAAGACTCAGAAGAAAAAAATTTTTAGAAGCAGGAGCACAAAAGAGGAGCATAAACACACGATACAATGCGATAACGCATCTGACGAAGACCTACACTGCCATACTCTTTTACCATGCGTCATGTGGCTCTCGCTGCTCGACGACATAAGCGGGAGTGGCAGCAGTACCTACCGTACGCTGATAAATCAAATCAGGACATGGTTGCCTTTTTGTAAATTTTGTACACAAATACACTTTCAATTTCTTGTCAAGTTCTATAACAATAGCAATACCTGCAAAGTTTCGCAATTGCTACAAAGAGTTGTACATCAGACAGCCCCGACTCGAGTCTTATAGAGCATATCTAGGACATAATCAGATGCTGTGCTCCTTCGCGAGGCCCATAGTAAAAAACAATTTTCCATTTGTGTCTCGGTACTCACTAATTAGTCAAAATATTATAGCACAAACAGCAATGAGAAGCAAACATGAAATTTAAAAAGGAAAAATCCGGATTAATTACCAATAATAAAGCAACCGCGAAATTAAGGAGGGATCTGACATCTGTAAATTTCATTCACAGAATGTGACTAAAAGAAAATTGCTCAGCGAGCACAAAAGCACCCGCAGGTTTTCTTTTGTACCGATTGAAAGAAATCAGCTTGCCATGCATATTCCACAAGCATTCAGTTTAAAGCCTTACCAGCGGTTTTATCAATATTTCTCGATTTATATAAATGAATTCTTTTATTTAGAGCACTCACTAGCGGCTCACTGAGTGTACTTTACCTTAAAGCAGAAACTGGGGCGAAAACTCGATCTGTCTTAATTTACTTGCTTTTCAACAGTGGTAGGTGCTGTTTTAAAACTTTCTTATATCACGATATATCACACGATTACTCTAAAATCCTATGTATCCTGTTTAACGACTTAATTGACTTTTATTATAGTTTTTGGAAATAATTTCTTTGGAAATACACACGCTTAGATCTGGTGAAATATAGTTTAAGATAATTTAATTGCATATAATTTATTACAAGATTATTGTTTCTTTCGTGGAGGAAAATGTCTGGAAGGCACAAAATTATTGATCAGCTTGTTCTAGAACCCCTATATCCAAATTTTGAAGATATTTTGATTCATGATTTTCGAATTACGGCCCATAAAATCATATTTTTCAAATATTAAATAATTAATAACTTTTAAACGAATTGTATTTCGAAAAAGAGTCATTCTTCATTTTCTATTTAAATTCACGTTTTCTACAATCCAGCGTCATCTATATTTTCAAATTTTCATAAACTAAGAATTTTCATTGAAAAATTACCAAAAATAATATCAAACAATTTATAACTTGGAAACGAATTTCTTTTCGAGAAAAGGTCATTCCTCTTTTTCTGTTTAAAATCTATCTATCACCCACTATCGTCCATGCTTTCAAATTCGGCAATCCTTAATGCTCGTATAGCTTACAGGGCTCCTGGTTCAAAGTGTTGACAATTTTTCAATGAAAATTCTTAGCTTATAAAATTTGAAAGTATGGATGACACCGTGTTAGAAAAAGTGAATTTAAAAAGAAAATGAAGAATGACTTTTTTTCGAAAAATAATTCGCTTAAAAGTTATTAATTATTTAATATTTGAAAAATATAATTTTAGGGGGCCGTAATTCGAAAATCATAAATCAAAATGTCTTAAAAATTTGGATTCGGGTTCTAAGACATGCTCATTAATAATATTATATTAGTCTTTCAATAAAAAACAACGGGCCCACATTACACACACAGGCCGGCGCGGCGTGCCTATAGGTAAGTGACGTCATATTCCTCTAGCCTCTGCCTAGGAACGTTTCTTAGCCTCGCTGCATTGGGGTCATTTCTGTTACGAATAACTGGCAAAATAAAAACATATATATTATTTTATTGTTACATTAGTATATAATGCCGATAAATCTATCATTTTCAATTAAAATTAAAATTTTGTGAACATGCCTATTCTGATTTTGATTTTAATTTCAGAATTAGATACGATATTTAAAAAATTCTTTGCGAGCGATATCTACAGTTTAGTGTTATAAGTTATAGTAGAAATTTTTTTACGAATAAGTACCTTGTCTTGAACCTTGCGTTTAAAATTAGAGCTCCTCATAAACGTTATTGATCAAAATTTTGTATAAAGAACACGTATTGTAAAGATATTTGTTTTAATTTAAAAAATACATATCGAATGACACTCAGGTCTGGTCATCCGTTTTATACGATTGTCTTTTAACTTAGACAAAAGATTTTCTTTTATTAAAACACCAATAAAATGGCGTTTTTTGACAATTAATTAAGGTAGACTGTAGATCATTTAAGGGGTCGTTTGGCCCTGAGTTGGCCTTCCTTCACCTCGACCTAAAAGATCTTTTGTGAATTACCCTACAACCAGTTGTTGCCTAGGAATCCAAGACTTTTTGCAAAGCTTGTAATTTTCCTGGAAGCTAATTTCCCTATGTCTTCAAGCGTTAATTCCGCCTCCTCTAGGTACTTTAGCCTAATGCGGATTAGTATCTTGCATTCCCAAAGTATATGTTCGGCAGTTTCAGTTGTAGCCTCACAATATCTGTATTTGTCATCTTCTGCCATGCCCATGTTCTTGAGGTGATATCTCAAGGGGCAATGGCCAGCTAGAAGGCCAGTGATCAGCCTTAGGTTGGACCTTTCGCGTTCCAGAAGCATTGTGGCATTCTTTGTCGAACAGGTTATAAACCGTTTTGGCTTGTTTTTGGTCTGGAATATTCATCCAGTAGAACTTCTTTTGTTCCTTTTCCCATTTTTGGACCTCCTCGATTATGTGTCCCTTAGATAAGCTGCAGAACGGTTCAGGTCAGAAAAATGGGGCTTCAGTCTCTTTTATTGCAAGGCTGTCAACTAATTCATTGCCTTCTATTCTATTCCTTCTATTCCGTCAGGCCTTGGCACTCGCATCACTCACAGATCTATAGCATAAATTTCTGCCTGTAAGATGGTCGGGGTGTTGCAAAGGGCTTTAGATAGGCCCCGCTGCGCACACACCAATCCCTTCACCCATCTTAGATCCATTTGTATACCAGATGAGTGACTCTTTCTCCAACCGCAGTACTTCGGCTCTGCTCGCCGGACGGCTCTCAATCAGCCCATCAAGCGGGCAGCCAAAGTCATGCTTGATTAGCATGCAAACCCACTGACTCGGATTTGCAGAGGAAGTAAGTCCAGCTTTGCCTCCATAGCTGCTGTGGGACAAGAGCACATTGCTCCTGTAGTCCCTAGAGAGGCAAGGAGTTGCAGTTTCTGCAGCTTTCCTTGTACTAGTTTCTCTTCTGTTCTTGGCCACTATACACATGATGCATAGGTCACCATGAAAGGTGAACAATCGAAAGGTAGGTCCAACATGTCATTTTTAGCTTCATACCCCAAGTCTTACCAAACAGCTTACGCCACGTTCAGGTAATATATTCCGCTTCTTAGCATGGATTGTATCCATTTGATTGTTGGGGACTGCATTCCCCCTTTTTCCGCGGCTCTTTGTATGAATTCATATGAGGTGTGTCAGAAGTACCCTCTATATCTATGAAAGCACACAAAGTCAGTTCCTATGCTGTAAATATCTTTTTGATGCCTATAACCAGGCCGTGTAGAGCATTTATAGTTGATTTTCCAGGTTGATAGGCAAACTGTTTTAAGTGAAGCGAATTCCCTGTACTAATTTCGCTCTGATGTGTTGACCTAATGTTTTCTCCATTGCTTTTAGGAAAACAGATGTTAAGCTGATGGGGCGATAAGATTTAGGCTCATCTGGTGGACGTCTGCCTATTTTAGGGATAAACGCCACCTTACCTTCCCTCTAAGCTTGGGGAATATACCCAAGAGTAAAGCTTGCTATGAATATACTTTTCAGGCATGGGATAAGTTCCTCAATTCAATGTTGAAGTAGGGCAGGAAAAATACCGTCCCTGCCCGGTGATTTAATTCTGCTAGGGGTGAATATTTTTCTTGCTACTCTTTTACCGTCCCTGGTAGGACAGTATGCGTCCTCTTCCAAGTAGGCCTGTGGAAGTTAGTAATAATTAAGGTATTTATCATTTCCGTTTTTGGAGATTCAGAATATTGAGCAGAGTGCTCAAACTCTGTTCTTCCACCTATCCACCATATCATTCCAGATTTTAATCATTAGACCCTGCGTATTTTTGCGGATTTGGATAGACTATTAAATGACCTTCTTGAACGTTTTCGTTTTGTTCTTTATATTAGCTCTGACATAGCTACATGTAGAAGTCGCGGTATGTTTTTAAAAATTTTAAATATTCGTTCCAAATAATACTCCATTGCTTCCTTATTGAGGGTTACGTATTATTATGTCCAAAAAATATAGGGACTGTAAATTAGTAATTTCTCTCTATTTTTATGAGCTTAATTTTTTAATGGTTTTCTAATTTAAAATGACAAATAAATCTGTTAAAGTATTTTCTTCCGGGTGTTGCCGTGGTCGTCGAATTTGATTTAACGTTTCGCTGATCATGGTGTCATCTTTTTCAGGAGGATTCTAAAGACTAACGTCAAGTCGTTTCTATTTACCTAACACAAAATCATTCTGGATTTTAAAGGAGTTTTTTTTTCCTTATCGGCTGCGGTGCCGAAGCCCCGCTGTACTGAAGCTTAAGCTTCTTGTACGCCATAGTTTCGTTATCACATTAATCCCGTTCCTCTCCAAAAGGAGAGTACACGGTCAATGGGAGCTCTGGCTATTTCTTCCGGGGTCACGGTTAGTCCCCCGAAGTATGAAAGCCTCCCAGCCATCAAGGCTGGGCATTCACATAGTATGTGGTGAGGAGTTACTTCGGTGACTTGAGAAACGGTTAAGAAAACATTTTAAGAAAACATTTTAAGAAAAAGTCAAACGTCAAATTCGACGATCACGGCAACAACCGGAAGAGACCACTTCATTGGACAATGGCGGTGAAAGCCTGAATTCCACTGAATTTTTCTCATATAAACTTCGGTTCAATTTTACATATTACATAGAGAATGGAATTGTCCACTTCATAATATTGTTGCACCTTTCAACCCCCAGAAATATCTGTGGGAATTCCTTCTAAGTTCTACGTATAAGTAACAAAAAACTAAGTTAGTTAGTTGGTTCAGCTATCGTCTAAGAGATGGAGCGCGGTGTCGGCATATAGAGCTACTGACATCTATCTGGAACATTATAGAATGTGACAGCAAGATCCAGAGTCAATTACCCAGGAGTATAAATAAAGAGCGAGTCGTCGCATAGAAGACAGTTCAGTTAAGATAGTTCAGTTCAGAAGGCAGTTCAGTTCAGATAGCGAGTTCAGAAAATCATCAAGTGACTGAATTGTTATTTTCATACAAAAAAACGGAAAAGAAGTTAAAATAAATAAATGGACCTTAGGATCTGAACTATAAAGTAATGATGGATGGCTACACTACCACATCAAACTAGGCATGTAGATGCCGTAGTTGACCGAACAAATCCAAGTAAATAAGTCAGATGTGACCCATCATTTTATACACAGCTCATTAGTACTTCAACTGAATATATTCTTATCGTTATACAATGTCAGAAAATGTTTCATTTGGGTCGGCAATGAGAGCAAGCGAGAACGAAGCAACTAGGCTAGGTATTCTTTTTTATCGCATAACATATCCTACTCGTGCCACCTGCTTTCCCCACCACATGTACGTGGGCAGCTCTGTCTGCGGGAAATGTAAAGAATTATTTGACTCGTTTTGAAAGTATAACGAGTTAAATAATTTTAGTTATTAAAGCACGTAATAATATTACCTATACTGAACAGAGCCAACTACAATAAATGGTACTGAAATTTTTAATAGCAATGATGTACGTGTTTTCCTGATCGCGCGTCATTATTTGCTCCCTCTACTAGAGCACTGGTACACGCCTTTATTGTAGGCGGTCTGTCAAGCCGTTGAAATTATGCCTGCCACCCAAATCCAAAATCTTCCGATACTGTATGGTGCATACCTTGAACATGTTGAATTGCAATGCATTGCATTTATTTAGTATATACGGAAACGATAACAACGACTAATGTTTTGACTAGGGTTCGGCAAATATTTTTAGCTAATTATAATCCTGAAAAAATCACTTTATGAAATATCTCAGTTTTCAGATTATGCAGATACGAAAATTAAAGTTTTCCATTCCGTTAGTATTTAGTCTGTCTGTAGTTCTGTCGTATGTCAGTCTGTTGGCGTTGAAGTCACATTTAAAAACCTATTTGATAGATAAAACTAATATTTGACAGGTAGTTCACGCTATTGCCAAGAAAGAGACCTGACAACTAGGGTGGGTTGAAAAAAATAAATATTTTTTTTTCGGAACGCTATGGAGCGGAAAAGTTGCCCATTGTAATAAAAATAAAAAAGGCATAAAGAAAATTAAAATCGGTTAACATCTTCCGTTCGCGCATCGTACTTAAAGTTTATGAAAAATTTCAAAAATCACGATATTTTTGTAATTTTTTTCTGTCAGTTAAAATATTTAAAATAAACACGCTTTGGTTTTTTTATGCTTGTTTTATGGTTTAAATAAACTAAATAGATTAAATTCTGATCAATAATCTTTTTTTTCCGTTCGCGCAATGTCTGAGAAAAAACAGAAATTTACCAATTTTTCGCAATTTTCGAGTACAACTCTTCGCTCATGTTGCTGGAACAAAACGACCCAAAACTCACCACGTGGAGGTGAGTTCGTCGTGAGTATGTCGAGTTCCACCCACACCCTACCTAATCAACCATCCAATTGTTGGGTGTGGTATTTTCATTATATTTACAACTATTTATAAACATTTTCCATAGGTAACACAGAAAGCCAAAGATATGAGTACTATGAGTAAGATTCTTTGGCTTACTGTGTTTTTTACTGTTTCTTTTTTATATCTACTACACATTTAAAGTCTGATTTTTTTGAGAAATGGAGCATAACTGATCTAGCCTTCAGTGTTGCTCGGATATAGCCATCTCTAGCTTCATGTCCACATACTTTATTCAAGACTTCTGTCACAAGTTTGACGCACCTCTTCACAGCCTGGGTGTGACAGGGAAATTTTGTATTTCTCTGATGGGTGTGGTACGGTGTGGTCACTAAAAGAATAAAATAATTAACTGGAGAAAAGACTCTCTTATTGTTATGAACTACTCTAGGAAAAAGTGAGATCATTGCGTTGAAGCAGGATCGCTAATTTATCGAAATTGTGAGTGCTGGTAGTAAGTTTAAAGGTGTGAGTTTCGACGGGCTCAGATAGTACATGTAAATCTTCTAAAATAATGTAATATTTTGTTACAACAATTTCACAAATATGCTTGTTCTATTAAAACAACATTTGCCTAGTAGACGACAAATAAGTTTCGCCATGACAACCATTGTCAACAAGATTTGATATCAAATAATATCTTTTTATTGGTGCATTAACCAAAAAACGTTTAATTGGATAAAACGGGATGAGCCATATCTCTAGATCATCCGGTATATTTATAACTAATGTATGTTAAGTAATTGTTAATACAAACCTATTTTAAAATTTTAATGTATTTAATTGGTTTAACGAATTGAATGTAATATGATATAAAACTAATAATGGTACGTATTGTAACATAAATAAAAGGCATTAAAGCATAGTGAAACTATGGAGAATAAAAAGATTATTACCGGAAAAATTTGTAAAATATTATATATATTTGACAGGATTGACAGGTACGTGCATTATTAAAATATGATGTATATATTTGTTATTTTCATATTTATATAAGCTTTTCCATTCCCGTTGAAAAACGGATATTGACATGCAGATTCGAACAATTTATTGTAAAATGAAATTATATATACTATTCTTTACAAAGTTATTAAATAATTTATAAACCGCTCCAAACGTACAGGATTTGTTAAAAAACTATGAATATTCGTTTGGACGGGAGTAAACTGTAGTCAGTTAATTATATTCAGCAAAAATATACTTAAATAAATTGTTGCTACTCAGCACAACTATTCAGCTACAAATATTAGAGAAGACATTGAGTTTCTTTAAATTTTTTTACTATCTTTAGTTGGTAAGGAAAATAAAAGACTGGAAAATACTGCTAACCAAATTGTTATATATAATTAAGCATTTAAACGATATATTTTCTCAAGGAACTATTAGCAGCATTTTCGAGTCAAATTTGATTGATTTCAATAAAGTCTAAATTATGCAGTTGCCTTTAAGAAGCATGGTCTGCATTTTGAGTACATAAAGAAGAAATTGTATGATGTTTCACACCAAGGATTTTGATACAAAAGGGACCATATCGTGCAGGTAATTTTATATTTTCACCGATTGTCATGAAAGACGATGCATATTATATTGGCGAATATTATTTCTAAAAATTTTTCATTTTCTCTGAATATTTTGTACAAATTTCGGATTAATTCTATAGCGGCTTGGAATTTATTTTTTTTTGAGAATTCTTAAACTTTAGGGTATCAACTTCAAATATTAATAAAATTAAACTACAAATTTAAAAAACCCCCAACACAAAAATATCGACTAAATAATTAATATAAAAAAAAATAAACACAACTTTAAAAATTATGAAATAATTTTGATTCCATATACGAACTCTTATGATTTATTTAAATCCAGCTTACATTTTCTTTATGTCTTCGAGATTTGCTTTCTTATAAGCATGAATATATCGGGAGCTGGTGTTTTGAATATAACTATTTAGTAGTTCGTCTTTACTAGTGTGTCGGACTACGATAGTTAGAAATTAAGGAAGAAAATACAAGTAAACTAGTTAAAAAAGTCTAAAATCGGAAATTTTGTATGTGGAAATAATTGTTTATGGAACTTTAATAATATAATATTTGAAATCCTCTACCCCAAAAACCCATAAAACGATACCCCACATCGGTAGCGGGGTGGGGGTGGTGATAGGGGGTGGTAGTGAAGGTGGATGAAGTAAAAAAACATTTTGAGGTTTCTGGTTCTTATACACACCCTAAATCACAATTTTCTTTTATCCCCTTTAATAATGGGGTGGGGGTGGTAATGGAGGTGGCTAATAACAAAATTTTTTTTGAGACCTCAGCTTCTCTTGTATATAATATAATCTAGTTCTAGATCTCGTTAAAGTACATATGTGCACCAAATTTCAAGTCAATATCTCAAACGGTTCCAGAGTAAACGTGCGCACAAAAAAAGTTACAGACAGACCGACAGACCTACAGACAGAAATTTTTTTCGCTCAAACTTAAAATCTCGACGTTTCGTGACTTTCTAAGCCTATTTCAACAATAAAAATTTTTAAAAATTTTTTTGTCGTTACTATACTGTCGTTACTATATCCACTGGACGTGGAAGTAAAAAAATCACCAGTCACAATTTTGAGTTTTAAGAGAAACTTATATGAATGCTAGTTACAAGACATCTAATTAATGTGTTTGAATTATTTTTACTTCCTAAAATATACAGGGTGGCCAAAAATTATTTTTAAACGTTTTAAATTGAATTTTCTCATTTTTTCAAATGGAACACCCTGTATATTTTTCAACGATGTGAAGTAGAACTGAAAAACGAACATTTTGTGTAAGTACTTCCCTATGGCTAATTGCAACCATTTTCGTCTTATTGAGCAATAAATGCAAAATTCAAGAATAAACTTAAAAAATATAGTTTCTTCAAATAATTCATTAGAAAAAAATTATAATAAGTGCTCCACATGTTGCCCATTTTGATTGACACACGTCTTTATGCAATTTTGAAATGAGGCCATTTAGTGGGACCATTTCTTCCAATCCATTGAAGTGGGTAAATAGTATTTAATTGGTCCCATACTGTAATAGTTTTTTTGTAATTTTTTTTGCTCAGTTTGGTATAAATTGTTTTATACAAATGAACATTTATCACACGTATCAATTGTCAGCTATCATTTGTATTAAATTAAAAATATTTTGAGTTTTACAAAATGATGATGACGTAATTGCTTTGACGTCTGTCACTTATTTTTAATAAAAAGTAAATTTCTAATAATAAAAAAATCAACTTCTAATAACTAATCTATTAATAAGACGAAACTCAAAAATGGCTCAAAAATTAAAATAGGGACGAGAATAGAGATTATTATTCAACTACTTCGATGCTTCCAACTGCAATGCTAAAACTAATAGTCCAAAGTTGAAATACAATGACACGCGTTAGCTGCTTCTACTTATATATGCTCGGGTTTCCGTCTAGTATTAGCCTGTGCCCACAAAAATTTCTTTCAAGCCAAGATGTGGATGTTCGTACTAGAAATAGCGCATTTGGTCCAATGGCAGCTAGTATAGTTTAAGCGTACTGGGTATAGTATGGCCATTGTATATAGACTACCTAGTAGTATAACCTTATGGAGATTTCGTTGGATGTGAAAGGAGGCTACATGTAGATGGCATAACGATCGAGGGATGCCAGCGATTTAATTGGTGAAATGAAATGATTATTATTGGTTAAAATCTCTTGCCTTGACTTTGAGCTAGAGTATTGTTCTGCTTGAAAATACACAGGTCCGCATTTAGTTTCATTCTCCGTCCATTCATTTTGATTGATAATAATATTTCATATTGCAAAATTAGGTGTTTGTGTTAATATTTTCGTGTTTCGATTTTCCATTTAATGAGCAATTTGTCTTAGATTTAGTTGAATTTGAATAACGATACGGGATGTGTAGTTTTTAACCTTATTCCTCATTTTTGGGGAATCACAGAGACGCAAAGTGCCATTTTTAAATTTTATTTTATGTTTTGCTTGAAAGTAGAATTTACTATTTAACTGGAACGAAACGTCAACCTTTATTTTATTAGCAAGTTTCAATATTTGTAACTAGAGATGAGTTGCTATTTAACAACCTGTTATTTTATAACTGTTATTTGTAAATAGCATTAACAGCCTGTTATTTTTGTTCGAAAATATGAAAATAACAGAAAATGTAAGTTGAATATTATTATGGGTATCTTGAGTCATCGGCTTTATGTACACAGTTTTAGTTGTTTTTTTATTCATAATATATTCAAATCTTTTCAATTTCCTTCTCCGTGTGTATATTTTCGATTAGCCGCACAGTGAGTTTAAAAATGAAGGACTGCCAGAGTTGAATATTTTTGTAGAAATCTCAAGCCATCCGCTTTATGTAATGACTTTTAGCTGTTTTTTAATCATAATATGTTCAAAGCTTTTATATTTTCTTCTCCATATTGCATATTTTCGTTTACCTGCATCTCCAATAATGTCATTGCATACGCTGTGTTTGGCGTGTTGGCGGTAGGTGATCGGCGAGTTAAATTGTTATTTAAAATTTAGTCTTAATCACAGCAAGCGGTGGGTTTATATAGCATAGATAAACCACAAATAAATCCATATCTCAGCAACAAAAATTTAATTTGTATCTATGTATGTATGAATGCTGGTATTTTTTTATTAATTTAACATGAAATAATAATAACAATAAGTTTGAGGCTTAAGAAATAATTTACGTAAATCAAATTATTTATATTTTATTTATTATATTTATATATGAACGTAAAGAAAATTAATTAATACCTCTAGAAAACACAAAAATCAAAGAATTTTTCCTGCCCGTCGCACAGTGGCACGAATCGTGATTTTTTCGTTCAAGATATCTAGAGCGGCGCATTTGTTTCGCAACCGATTAGGATTAATTTTTTTTTAAATACTCGTTATTTAATTTCCAAAAAATCCTAAAAGAGCCGATTTTTTAATTATGCTAACCAAAATTATTGAGCTTAGACAAAATGGTCATTAATTTTTTATTTAAATATTAATAAAAGTTACAAATAAAAACTTTTTTCTTATCCAGTTTACATAAATCTTGTTACTCGGGGGTTTCTGAGGTCGCTGATTACGAATTTTATATCCAAATTGTCATAAATCAACCTGCAGATGGCGGAATCAATGGCGACTATAAAGTGCTAAAAAATGATGAAAAATGAAATATTTTTGATAAAGTTTAAGCCGAGAAGTTTTGAGTATTTCTGATAAGTACTTCTAAATTAAAGTAGACAAAATTTTAAGTTCCAGGAACAGATTGAAGATGGCGGATCCAATATGGCGAATCGTAATTTCTTATCCAATTTACATAAATCTTGTTACTTGGGAGTTTTTGAGGTCGCTGATAAGAATCTAATATCCAAATTGTCATAAACCAACCTGCAAGATGGCGGAGTCAATGGCGGCTATAAAATGCTAAAAAATTGTGAAAAATTAGTTAAAGTTTATGCCAAGAAGTTTTGAATATTTCTGAGAAGTACTTTTAAGTTAGAATAGACTAAATTTTAAGTTCTACGAAGAAATTCAAGATGGCGGATCCAATGTGCCGGCAAGGGGGCACCGGAAGTCTGGAATACCCTTTATATACGCTTTTTTTAGCCATATTATATTATCTATTAAAAATTAATATAAAGTATATTTCACACTTCTGGGGGGGGGGGGGCACCGGATCTAGGGGGAGGGGCACCGGGCCACGTACTTCTTATGCTAATCGGTTTATTATAGTTTATTGGCATAATATAAAATATTCAAATTTAGTAAATTGAATAGTAGATAGATGCACTTTAAGATGTGATAAAACAATTTTGTAGAAATTAATAAATAATTCCCTTGTAAAAATAACGAATCAAAAATTACTTTGTTAAATATCACTAAATTTAGAGACATTTAGCAAAGTAATATTTGTTTTCGTTATTTTAAATGTCGGATTACGCATTTTCATTTAGCTTGCACCACGGTGTATTCAATATACCCTGGCTTGCACACAGTCACCTGAAGAAACCTTAATCCGTTCCTGTCTCGATAACCACTAGTACAAATGAAGTCTGCATAGAGGTCTCATCTGCATGGGTTAAAAATTCATTACTTCTATTAGGTCCCTGTAGATGACGCTTGAGATCGTATCCAACAGTTGATACACGCACGTTATACTCCTAGGTAGTCTATATACAATGGTATGGCTAATATCAATTGAGAAAGCGACGTTGATCTTTACTGCAGCGGTGCTTTGATAGGCGGCTTAGGTCAAACCTCGGCGCTTTGTCGGCCATTTCTTCAGAGATGGGTCGAGGAAACTTTCCATATTTGATGAAAGTCTGTAAAACTCATGTAAATAATATAATTGTATGCACTTGTTTGATATCAAAATGGAAAAATGGAAAGTTAGAAGGAAAACTTCCCGGAAACGTTCGGAGTTTTCAAAACGGAAAGTTCCCAGAAAGTTTTCCTTCTAACTTTCCATTGATAGGCTATTTTATGGTGAAATCTGATTCGTGATGATGCAATCTTCATTGTGTTGTTAAATAAGTGCATACAATTATATTATTTACATGACTTTTAGAGACTTTTATCAAATGTGGAAAGTTTCCCCGCCTGTCTCTGCTTTTTTATAATTTTTCAGCTGACTTTAGCCAAAGTATACTTTATGTATCTCTATGATTATACTTTTGCCACCCACATAATATTTTCTTGTGTATGATGACGTAATTGCTTTGACGACTGTCACTTATATCATATATGTATATTTAATAATGTCGCATATCAAAAAAAAAAACGCTAACATAATGTAAACAACTCAAAAAAATATCACAGGGTAAACATGTTGTTAATAGCTATAAAGCGAAAAATAATACTAAGTGCTCAAATGCGGCGGTTTATTTACCAACCAACCTACCTACAGTACGAAAATCTATATTAACGTGTCGCAACTACAAACGAACATCTGCCCCTTTGTGCATTCGCTTTGTTAATTACATATAAAAAACCGCCAGCGTTTAATTCATCTTATGGTCCATTTAAATAAAAATAATTTGTATGTTACAACAGGTGAGGTTTTCAATGCAAATACAATTATTTGTAAATTTGTTACAATAACCCACTGCGGTTTAAATTAATTATATGAGGTTTCGTATGTCGGAAGTACATCCGTTATACCGAAAATAAAACAATTCATGTTACAAAATAGGTATTTTGCCGCTGGGTTATAGTTTATCTGGCTTATTTCTATTTTTGATAAACATGTCTATGCTTTTTAAAAATAAATATCTTGTATTTCTGCTTACGTTATTGTTAAAAAAAATATTATTCTGGGTATTCAGCAGAAAACTTTCAAAGAAACCATTCGTTCCTTTCCTTTCATTTTTTTTCTAGTTCAAACAATAACAATAATGATAACATAAATAATTTAAGCTCTTGGGGATCACTCTTGATAGTTGGCTAAATTTGGTCTGCCCATATAAATAATTTAAGTAGTAAGCTGGCAAGTTGTAATTATCTCCTTTGGCAACTAAAAAAGGTATTAAACCCTGAAATTTTATATACTGCATATTTTTCATTATTTCACTCGCATTTAACTTATGGCGTGATCCTATGAGGTAATTCATCACATCTATAAAAATTTTCAGACGCCAAAAATATGCAGTAAGAGTATTAGCTGGTGCAGGGCTCAGAGATCACTGCAAACCATTTTTTATTAAATCTATAAAAATTTTCAGACTCCAAAAATATGCAGTAAGAGTATTAGCTGGTGCAGGGCTCAGAGATCACTGCAAACCATTTTTTATTAAATTTAGAATAATGCCACTTCCTTTGGCATATATATATATATATTATCAAGTTTTAGAAATACATAAAAATAAATCACTGTTCTGTACACATGCTGATATTCATAATTACAATTATTACTAGATTTGCGGATAAAATTGTTCCGGATAAGTTCAAGCTCACAAAATCACTGAAAAATTCCTTAAATACAAATCTGTATAATATCCTACCTTCTGATATAAAAAACTTAAATGATATTCAATTTAAACACAGAGTGAAAAACTGTATTCTAACACATTGTTTCTATTCAATAAATGAATATTTAGATGCACCAAAACCTGCTGAAATTTAAGAAATTTGTAAACCAAATGACTTTCAGTATATTAATTGTGTACATTAAGCGTCACACCCATAGTTGCTGACCATTGTTAACTTTTTCTTACATAGTAGATTGCCACACTTTACTTCAAAAATCGTACTGTGTTTTCACTTTGTTGTATGTAAATATATTTTATAATCCTTGTTTGTTAGTTAATCACTTATTGTTATGTTATATACTTCATACTCAAAATTGTTGTGAATATATATACGTGTATGTATATATGTATAAATTTCGTATTTTGTCCTTATACATTTGCTATTTTTTATATATTCTTGTTCATGTACCTATTGACTTGTGTAAAATACTGTTTGTATAATACATTAATAAATGCTACTCTACTCTACTCTATACCATTGATCTAAATTTAACCAAGCTAAAATATCAACAAGAACGAAATGACGAATAGACTTGTGAACTTCTTTCATAGACTTACTGTATCTAACATTCCCCTTAGTTTTTTACATGAAAATATTATCTTACTATTTGTTAATAGTAATTTTTATTTCGAATTAAATATATATCTCTCCTGATGAGTTCTAAAGAGAATGAAAAAAGTTGTACAATTTTTAGAGGAGTTAATCAGTCGAAAGTGGAAATATTTTATTTTTTAAGACATGTGATTGAAATTTTATATATATTTTCTTTGTGCTTTTTAGTAGTTCTTGACTGTGAAATTCAAAATTCAAAATTCAGAAACATTTATTAGTAATTATAGGACATGATACATTCAGTTTAAATAAATTTTACATAAAAATGCGCCTAATCTCCAAAAAGAATTGTGTACGCATATATTAATAATTTATAAAACAGCATGTTTATGTTAGTGACAGCTATACATACAATAATTATAAGATTTTATTATATTATATTATGATTATACAAGGAGGTACATATTGCGTGGACAAAGAAAGAGGACTATTAATACAAACCAAGACAACATTATGTATTAAGAATAATATTTGTATTATTCATAAAAAAACAAGTTTTTAATATTTTTCTGAATTTGGATATTCTGTTAAAACTTTTTATATAACCTGGTATGTTATTGTAATAATTAGGCCCAAGGATATCTATAAGTTTTGTTGTTCAGTTCGGTTGTATTTTGGAATCATTATATTTTTATTTCTAATTGACCCATAAATGTGTGTAAATGTGTAGGTAAACTAAAGTTGGGTATATTCTTTTTGATAAATATAGAGCTTCTAAAGTATGTAACTGTTTTAAATTTAGACAATCACATTCCCTAAACAACTGATCACTTGAAAAAGTAGGGTCTTTTATTAGTATTATCTTCAGAATTGTTTTTTGTATGACTTTAACCGGATTTAGAGCATTTTCATACGCGCCACCACAGATTCAACCAGAGAATTGTATACATTTAATATAGTTTTTTTAGATAAAATATCTCTGAGCAGGTAAAATTTATACATCAACTTTCTAATTTTCTTTGTTACATAGCTTGAGTGTTCCAACCACCTCAGGTTTTTATCTATCATTAAACCCAAATACTTTATTGTACTAGTGGTTTGGATTTTTTTCATTATTCTCTTGAATAGTTGTCATTAAAATCGGGCAAATTTGAATTGTAAGTAGAAAATGCAATAAACTTAGTTTTTGATATATTAAGCGATAATTGGCTTAAGTCGAGCTACGATCTAATTTTTTCATATCTTGCGCAACACAATTTTTCACATCATTCCAGTCACCACCTTTACAAATAATTGTTATGTCATCTGCATATGAAATAAGTTGGCCTGATATATTTAGTTTACATAAACTGTTAATACATATTAAAAACAAAATTGGCGCGACAACAGTGCCCTGGGGAACTCCTATGGTTATCAATTTTTCGTCACTTATTTTCTCCCAAATTTTTACAAATTTTTTTCTGTCCTCCAGGCAACTAGCGAATACTTTCAACACTGTGCTCCTAATACCGATGTTTTCCGATTTTTGTAATATTTTTTTATGGCACACAGTGCCGAAAGCCTTCACCAAGTCCAAGAAGACAGATATACATTTTTTATTTTCTTGTAAGTTGTTGTTAATTGTATTGACTAGTTTGTAAATTGCGTCAGTTGTACTGCAAGAGCTCCTAAAACCGAATTGATTTTTAGAAATAATAACATTTTTTTCTAGAAATTCCTCAAGGCGATTATTAAATGCTTTTTCAAATATTTTGGCCAAATTATTAATTTCTTTTGTTCTTTCCATTCTACATCCATTTTTATAAATAGGCACTACAATAGATACCTTGAAGTGATGAGGAACACCTCCAGTTATAAAAATGTATTAATAATATATACTAGAGGCTTTATTAAAAAGCTATTACAGTGTTTTATTAATTTAGCCGCCATTTGATCCATGCCGGTGGAATGGTGCTCTTATTACGTAAACTATTTGAAAACAATGTAACAAATGTTTGATTATAATGGAGTATCCTCTAGGTAGGGCTCAGTGTATAAAATGAATGGTTGTTTCTCATACCAAATGTTTGATATAGTAAGTGTATGACAGAAGTCGACAAATCTGTTCATAAGGAAACTTCTTGTTGATATTCTAGCTTAGTCAGATTTATATCAATGGTATGTGAAAAGAACGAATGATTTCTTTGTTTATCTGCTGAATACAAAAACTAATATTTTTCAACAATATCTGTGCTTTTTATATCAACAAATGGGTATCATATACTATGTTCGGAAAAAGTATTAAAAATTGTTCATATCGCAACTTAGAAATATTCTCCTTTTCACGAAACTAAGCAACATAAAGGGCACAGTAGGCTAGAACCACCTTTAAATGAAATATGCATGCACTCTCTCAATTCCTACGGGAAATGGTAGCTTTATCTGTCCTGAAACAATTCCCGTAAAATCTGAAATCATTCCCTTGGCCGTTTTCTAAAAAATTGACTTTTAATTTTTTTTTTTTTAAAACTGATTTTTTGCATTGATAAGCTTGTTAATATGTCAATCAAGAAAGTAAAATTAAACATTCCAATACAAATTTAACTTAAGGCAAGTTTGGGGAAATAACATACAAGAAACCTTCATGCTCGATAACTCCAGACGTTTTGATAATAATCGAGTTATATAAACTTTCCAAGTAGTCAATTTAGATAAAATCATTAGATCTATTCTTATGTTATTTTAAATGACAGCAATTTTTGTCTACCAATATATCCCTAACCAATGAATAACATTACTATTTGCATAACTGGATTTGCTAGGGAAATCCGAGCGCCTCTACTGGCCGTCTGAGTAAACTTTCCATTCGCTCAGTGAGATAACGGGTGAATATGAGAACCATACCACCGCCGATGAAGACAACCCATAGAAGAGACATGAAGATAACCCAACCACCCATCCACTACCCTGCAGGTACCGGACGAAACGCCGTCCAGTACCCGTAGTCACCTAGCTCCGTGCAGACCGAAAGTGCTACCAAAGCACTTAGGTCTGCACTTCCTCGAGCTACATAGCTCATCCCTACCTAACCGATGATCCGGATGGCAGGATGTCAATTGACATTCTGCGTAGTCAATCCCAGCCAAAAATACCTCAAAGTTTCCGAACAGACAGACCCGGGGGGTGACAAGCTGGCGAAGAAAGATCATCAAGACAGAAGAGCGCCAGAAGATGAAGGCCTTAGCCAGCAAGGTCCAACAAGCCAGGACCCAGGGAGATGGGTCGAAATCGTCCAGACCGCTCACATTTGTGAGTGGGGTTAATGTAAAGTAAGCTCACCCACCCCGCACGAGGCCGGTCCAGGTCTACAGCGATGTACTAGGGTAAAGAGCAGTAGTCCTGCTCGATCTTAGATATCTGAGACCGTCATCATTGCCAAAGAATATTGGCGTCGCTCGGTCAGTTACTCTTTAGAATTCACTAGGCAAACAATCCAAGACTCCAAGAGTGAAAATTATTTGTGACCATGATTAAAATCAAAGCAATCATGCAAAAACTCACGATGAAAATAGATATTGTCTTTGTCTATTGTATAAACGTAAGAATCATGGATTGAAGAAGATAACTGATACTTAACTGATAAGTTGTTTGAAATATGTCCGGGTATTCAGAGACTTCAAAAATGTAGTAGATTCTTGTTTTTATCAATGCAAAAAATCAGTTTTCAAAAAAAAAAAATTAAAAGTGAGTTCTCTAGAAAACGGCCAAGGGAATGATTTCAAATTTTACGGGAATTGTTTCGGGACAGATAAAGCTACCATTTCCCGTAGGAATTGAGAGAGTGCATGCATGCATATTTCATTTAAAGGTAGTTCTAGCCTACTGTGAGGGGCGATAGGGACGAGACAGTCACGTATGTTCATTGCTCGTGGTCCTTTCAAAACTAAGACCAATGAATTGTTAAAACTGAGCAGAAAAGAGCTAAGATGTGCAGTGGATATTGCACATTAAATAAACACCTAACCAACATATAGGTGCGGGGCGATCCTGTGTGTGGATGTGTGGTGAGGATAAGGAACCTCATCACCACATATTATGTGAATGCCTTAGTGGCTGGAAAACTTGGGGTACAATAAGTTTAAGCATCGGCATCGCAAATCTACACATAGAACAGTGATTCCCAACAGGTGGTCCGCGGACGATGTCTTGGGGGTCCGCGAAATGTCACTGAGATATTCAGTTGTTTTGTTTTGTATTGTACTTGTATTAAACTTGTGTTAACATCAAATTTCATTTTCATATATATGAACAGTTTCCACCTTTAAGTAAATTAGTTTAGTAAGTAATTTATGGTAGATTCTACATAATCTTCATTTTAAGAATTTAAGCTTTTAAGAGGTCCTTGTCAGTATAGCAATCGATGAGGGGTCCTTGAAAAAATCTTGTTGGGAACCACTGACATAGAAGAATAATTTTGACAAAGGAACATAGCAATTATATGGAAATTGACCCCCTTGCAGTATGCAGGAACCCCTTTGAAATGATTCTTCACGACGAGTAGCTCAAAGCTGTCTACAGGTATTACTTCATTTTAACGCATTTCCTTTATAAGATAGGTCCCAATCACCCGACCTAATGTTTATTCTAACTGACAAAATCTTGGATGGCTATCATCTGCTTGCTATTAACGCAAACGAAGCAAACGCGTGATTGGTTACTGCACTCATATTACGGCATATCTTTGGTACATGGGCTAGATATAAAGGTCATCTACACTTACCACCAACTAACCTCAATGAGTATTATGCAGTTACTGAGGACATGTGCGAGGAAGAATTGTAGATGATACTAGAATCGCATAACGTTTTCACGTTAAAAAAATATGCTATTTTATAAGCAAACATTTTCTGCTACAGAAATATCATTTCGAGTAAATTATTCGCTTTTTCTCAAGGTCATAATGTTTAAACCAGCACAGAGTGGTCTGAAATCCTGAAAAGCTGGCAGTAAATAAAGTTATTGTTAAATTTTTACAAAAGTACGTATTTAGGTGTTTTCGAGATTGATACGAATCTGGGGTTAAATTTTAGAAATTGTGAGAAACTACAAGATTTCAATTCAAACCAAAGGTCCGTAGTTAACATGTGGGAATGTAGAAGGTAGGAATAGAATAATTTAAGAAAATATATAGTTTGAATTTCATATATTACTAGCAAGAATTATTTTACGCAGATTCGCTATCCGAGGAAGAATCATTGTCATCATGTTCATGTTCTCCGATGAAAGGGACGGAAACGTCTTTTAATTTTTCTAAAAAATACTTCTCTGTCTTATGAGCTTGTTGACATTTTTTTAAAATCCGGGTATCAATCTGCCAATGATATGTTTCACATTTTGCGGCAAAGTGTAAGGACGTTTTATTGCATTTTCAATAATGGCATATGTTATTTTGTTATTGTTATTTAATTTATTTTTCAATTGCAAAAAATGTCTTTTCTTGTTAAAGAAATGTCTTCATTATTATACGGAGGTCCTGGAAAAAATTAAACATATGTTTTAAACAATCTTTTTTAAACAAACAAGAGTAAATAATTTATATCAAACATTCGCTAATACAAATTTTAAATTTAAAAACTTCAATTTCGTATAATTTAATCAAATTCACGTTTATACTATGTAAAAAATATTAATAAAGTATACCCACCCTAAACCCATATTACCCATAATGAAAAGGTCGCATTTATACTTTTTTAAATAACTTTATTGTTCAATATTGTGACGTATCGATAAACTGTAACATTATTTCTTCGCTGTTCAATAAAATTTAATTTTCATCAAGTGTTTGAGAGTCTTACTGCACTTTATGTTATTTGAAGAAAAAATATTACTACCCCAGTAGCTCAGAGACTCGGCAGATGAGTCATGGGTAAGAAAATGCTTTACGAATGGTTTTACGTGTTAGGTAGATAAAGATTAATAAATGATAGATGTTTTTATAAAATTTTTTTTAAGAGATGTTAATTTCACTTAGATAATGGTAAGTTTTCCAGAATAACGGGGCGCCAATCTTTCTATAATTATAATTTACACTGAAACTGAAGTTTGATTATAAGAAAGATAAACTAATCAAAATTTAGAGAAAGTACTAGTTGTATAAAAAAAAAAATGTAAATTAATAATTCAAATTTAGCACAAGTCAAGATTAGATTAATACCTCTGAATATCACTAAAGGATGTTCAATTTATTATCAAAGATTAAATAATTAATACAGTAAGTACTATCGAAATATTTAGTTTGTGAAGTTTGGTTTGTAAAGTTTGGTTTGTAAAGTTTGGTTTGTAAAGTTTGGTTTGTAAAGTTTGGTTTGTATCAAAATACCTGAAATAAGTGGACAATGTGATTATAAAATTGATTTTATTATAAATCAATCAAACTTGGTGTGTTTTTATTATAAAACAACTAAACTGAGGCCTTAATATTAAGTGAAATTATATACAAAAAAAAAATATATCGAGTGGACGATAAAATGTTATGCAGATATTATTTATAATATTGTCTAAAACATGAACCGACAATATGGTGTTTAAAAGTCAAATTTTATTATATAACTATACCTAAATGTTTCGTAGAAATTGTGATCACAAAGTCTTTACAGAACCTTTTATATAATTTGTTTTTAATTAGACGTAACGTCGATAATTTATACCTTAATAAAAATAGTATATATTAACTGTTCATTGAAACATGTTAATAATAAAATTGAAAATAGAAATAGTTTTTTAAAAAAAATAGAACATGATACTTTAAAAACTCTAAAAATGTTAAAAGGTAAAAATATGAAGTATTTATATAAAAAACGTTAGATAAAAAAACTTATTTGTGACACTTATCTGGAATTTTTCTGTGAATGAAAATGGTGACTTTAGTAGGGGATGATGTTGGTGAAATCCAACCCACAGTGATATAATTGTTGGTTTCTAGAAGAGCTCGGGATCAGGTTTAGAAGTTTCCAATACCATATTCGACGCTTCCAGAAATTCCATAAGGACAAATCCCAACTATCCTACCATACTATCGTCGCGATCTCCATACAAAATTTGTTTCCAACCCAAAATTTAATATGACGTTAATAAGCAATGCATAACTACGATGTGCATCCCAAGATTGATAAAACTTGCTTCCAATTTTAGAAGATTTGCATTTTTATAATAAAACTTGCATCTAATACAAAAATTCTTTGTCCAATACTAACATTTTTCGTCCAAAACTAAATTATTTGGATTCAATATGAAAATTGTTTATCCATTAATAAAATTATTTATCCAATAGTGAAACCCTGGAAAGAAATGAAGTGTAAGCGTGAGTTGTAAAATGGCCGCTGCCAAAAAAATTATTTCTTTATAAATTACTTACGGATTAAACCGGTGAAGATAATTAGGCCTGCTTCATAATCAAGAAGAGGGACTATCAACCCTTTCAATGTTGAAGTCTTCAAGGAAAAATTTAATGAAAATACATCACTATTTAAAAGTTCATCGAGCAATCGAAGTTCTAACCTTCTAGTAACGGAAAACTATATCGTTCTGCTTTCTTTTTCGATGCGTATAAATCGCATCGCTTCGTTACCCTCTCCACTCATAAAGATAAGCTGATTTTAGGCGTAACTCTGGTTGCATACAGTTGTGTTTAATTAAAAAGCAATTTTAAGAAATATATTTAAATCTACCGCGGACATTCACGCTTAAGTTAAAATATTTTATAATTTATGGGGCGGCAATATGCCTGCTACAAAACAATATTTGAACAATATTTAAAAATTTATTTTTCAGTAAGCAGATTAATTGCAGATTATTTAATATTAATTACCTTCTGCTATGAAAAATAATAAATTATACCATTAAAAGTTTAAACAATACAAAGTTAAATATGCGCGATTTTATCATACAAACTTGTACAGAATCCACATCGATAGCTAATGGCAGTTAATTTTTTGATATGTTATGAAGAAGCGTCTAATAAATATAAAATTAATTTCAAAAAGGGGAATTGAAAGTAAATTTACTTAGGGCTTTTTATCACGATTTTTTGGAGCACGTTCAAAAAAATTATGAACAACTTATATACAGTGTGTGCTATTTAATACCGCAACACCTCGTTATTTTGGAACACGTTGGTCGAGTTTAAAATTTCTTTTTTTGAAATATAGTGCTCTATGAGTGAAAATTTGTAATTTTCATATTTTCAAGCCCTACTAGACTCCTCTAAGAGGGCCGAAATTTATTAGGCAAATTGGATAGCGTATTAGATTCGATTCGTCCCAAATTCCTCTATACAAAATTTTAGCTCGATACCTCATATAGGGTATTTGTTATTCAATAGCCAAATTTAAAATTTCCCACCTTTTAGTGCCTTAAGTCGAATGACTACTTTACTTTTTTAGTAAACTTAACCGACTTTTACACAGGGCCAGTCGAAAAGTGACAAATTTTAAATTTCGCTATTGAATAACAAACAGGTATCGAGCTAAAATTTTGTATAGAAGCATTTGAGACAACTGTGAATCAAATACGCTATCTAATAGGCTCTAAAAATACAAAAATGTCAAATTGTCAAAACAGTCAAATAAAGATCGAGCACTATATCTCGAAAAAAAAAAAATAGTAAATCGCCTAACGCGTTCCAAAATAATAATAGTATACAATTTATTGTTTCAAATATTATTAATGCATAGACATTAAAAATGCACTTACCTTCGGGAGGAGGATACATTTTGCCAAGCTGAAATATCTCAACTCTGAAAATCACTGTGCTCGATTAAACCAGTCGTTGTTTTTCGACATGTATAAGCACCAGATGCAAAAGGTTCGATGTTCACTTAACAAATGAATTCTAAAGAGATGCACGAATATATGTCCTTTACTAACTGTCATAACCTATTCTACGGTCACTACAACCACTCCAACCATTAAAAGTCTCTAAATACAAACTTTGATTATACATTTTCTGCCAGCTTTTTGGGACTTCAAACCACTATTTTGCTATGGTACTTTAGGCAGCTTATGATTCACTATGGATTAAATACCTCAGGTCAAGAAATGTTTTGCTTGGTCTCATTGGGACACACTCTATTTTTTCTGTCTTTGCTATCAGGTTTGACCGTAGTAGGAACATTGTTAGTTATACTTCAGTCTTAATAATTTCCAGATTTCCAACAAATTGAAAAATACAGGTCTGTCACGACGTTAAGTCCTATATCCAAAATATTAGAAAATATTAGAAAAGGCTGTTTATGAACGTTTAGTTTAACTTTATTAATAAACATAAGTTACCTGCAGTCAACACGAGTTTTGAAAAGGGCTTTCCACTGAAACTGCTGAAAGCCCTGCACTAATTCAACTGCAGTTATTAGTGCAGTATGCTCATGACAAATTTAACATAAAGAAATGCGTAATAGGCATATTTTTCGACTTGTCACGAGCCTTTGATACTCTTTCTTGACCCTACATATTTAGCCCAGAAATTGGATGCACTAGGTATAAGAGGTTCCATTAATAATTGGATAATTTCATACATGACCAGTAGAAAAATAACAGTTGAAGTGGAACCGAGTACCTCCGATATTTATGAGCTTGGAACTCCTCAAGGGTGAATTCTGGAACCATTGCTGTTTCTTTTGTATATTAATGACTTCCCGAATCACCGATGAGAGAGTATTTATCCAGGGTGTCCCGAATTGCGTAGGCAAAACTTCACTAAGGAATACAACTTTTCAAAATAAGAAAAAAAGTTCCTATAAACATGGGTCGGGAAGTGTTTAGTTTCCGAGATACAGGGTGTTCAAGTAATTCTCCTGAAAATGTTTTTTTATGAATATCTTCGAAACGTCTAAAGATAAACAAATGATAGTTTACACAGGAATTTAACTTTTTATGCTTTTTAAGATAAAATGACAACTTAGGAAATCTTCTGCAATATTCGCGTACCGCGGCATTCGCGTTTCCATTACAATATCCATAAATAAAATGAATATCCGCGTACTCCACATTACTAAACATGACCATTTTTTACTTTCGACCCATGTTTATAGGAACTTTTTTCTTATTTTGAAAAGTTGTTTTGCTTAGTGAAGTTAGGCCTATGCAGCACTGAAGCATACAAAAAATCACTATATTATGCATGTTGCTACTATTATAATATGCCATCACACGAAACAAAAAATTTGAAATCACCAAAACAATTTAGAAACAAAATTAAAAACATGTTAGCAGATAATATTTTTTACAATATCAATAAATTTTAACAACATATTAAATTGCAGGAAAATGAGATTTTTTGATTTCTTACAGCTTTAACAGTCTTTCAATAATGCCTAGTCATAATTAATCGCAATATCTGTATCATATTTTTTCTCGTTTGTTGCTTTTCTTTTATGCTTATCTACTTATTGGTATATCGAACTGTTATATATAATTAATTTATATATTATTTTTTTATATTTATATATTTTTTGTATATTTCTTATTAATTTTTGTTCAAATTGACCTACTTTATCCATTGTACAACAATTGGGCCATGTACCATTGTGGCATTTAAAGGTGAATAAATTGAATTGAATTGGATTGATGCCAACAAGATTGGCGAAATGAGCCTCGACTGATAGGACTCGAGTGTAGTGTTCAAGTGTTTTGGTGTTTTTGAAAACTTCTTCAAGGCAAAGTCACATCGATGGGTCCAACCCCAGGACTTTTTCGGTATTTTTGTTATATATTTCCCCACCCCACAATAAATAGACACTTCTCATTTTTAATTAATGACCTCAAATATAACTTTCCAAAACAGCTTCATCCATTCGGTAATTGTTCCTCTGCTAGACTTTTATCTTACTTGCCAACTTCAAATCGGTCTAGCACACGTTTAATAATACATTGTCATCACTTCTTAACTCAGCGAGACACTTTTATTAAAAATCTTGGATTTAAACTACCTATAAACTAGAATCTGAATAAATTCTTAATAAAACTCAAGTGAGTTCACTCCAGTTAGTCGCTCGATTTTGAAATATTGAAGACATTCAGGTGTTAGCGGCAATTTCATTTCATAATACGTCGATAAATCTTGATTACGTCGTTCGACAATCTAAATCAATTTAACAGTCTAATACATTTCAATGCAATATAAGAAAGATGTAATCGAAGTGGAATGCAGTACTTATCCATGTTTTTAAACAAATGTTGGCGACTGTTGGAAAAATATAAACAGTTTACATAAGATTATTAACACATACTAACATATTAATCAATGATTTAAGGAGGGTATCTCCCCTAGCTTCCTTATTATCAGTGTTGTTCAAAATATTTGAAAAATTATTATCTAAAACATTTCTAGAATCTGGCAACATTTCTTCACCAGAACAACATGAATTTAGAGATGCTTAGCAATAATATCGCTATTAAATATCTTGAATCTTTTAAAATTATTTTTTCATTTATTTCAGGATTTCAATAAGTGATTTAAGTATTTTCAATATATTCTTTTTGCCTTAAAATGCTAGGAATCCTATCATGTAATTCAATACTTCAGAATCATTATTAGCTAAAAGAGTAGTTGTTTTAATTGATTCTCCAATGATGAGTGTTTTAAAGAGTTTTCCTAAGTAGTATATTGACGTCACTAGATTAAGGTACCAATGTACAGAAGGTAGACAATTCCATATTAAATAAAAAAGTGTGAATGACTGAATTTAAATAAATGATTTAAGTATTTTTAATACTTTTTTACTTTAAAATGTTAAAAATCCTTTCATGTAATTCAATACCTCATCAGTATTAGCTAGAAGAGTAGTTGTTTTGATTGGTTCTCCAATAATGAGTGTTTTAAAGTATTTACCTAACTAGTATATTGGCGTGCCCAGATTTGGGCAAAAATATATAAAGAGTAGGTAATTTCATAATAAATAAAAAAGTGTGTAAATTGTGATTTGCTTAATGCCTAAATAATATTCTCTAATCTTGAATCTTATATAGGAAAAAATAGATGAGGTACATATAGACACATTTTTGGACTTTTATCATTAAGGCTGATTTTCACTTGTGTAGTAGTTTATTGCATGTACATAGACGAAACGGCGGCCAGCTGGCGAACTCGCGGTGGGGAAGCTAAGAGAACACCACCCACGCGTTATTGAAAATTATTGAAATAAAAACACACCATCAAAGTTGAAATATTGTATGTTGTTTAATAATGTTAAAAAGCAAAAAAGAACCATAGTCAGCTGTTAAAATGGCGGTGGATAATATGTCTACTGCTCATCAAAATATGGATTAAAAGCTTAATACTCCGGTCAAAATAGACATTCACCCTTGCATAAATTCCCAAGAAGATGAAAATTTACATGAACGTTAGGGATGCCATTATAATGAACTTGTGAAAAGTTCCCATTGATCCCGTGTGTGCAAAAAATTTTATGCGAGGTCAAAGTTCGCAAAAATGGGTTTTTGGATTTTTTAGCGAAACCGTTAGTTTTATGATAAAAAGATCTTTCAATTCTCTACAAAAATAGTTCTTACGCTTTTTTTCCTAAAATTCACCTTTTTTGAGAAAAAGCCATTCTAAAGTTATATTCTCCATAATATGCATAACTACGCTGCCTATGTACATTATGGACGTATAATATAAGTAAAACTATTAGTCTGCGTGACTAATACATTAATATAGAATGATAATTCTAAGAATATGAGATGAAAAGACGTGGCCTTGAGCAACATCTGTCTGCTGTTCAATTGTGAACGTGGCAGTGTCCGTCTAGCTGCTCTTTTTTCTAAGGTCCCAATGAAATACCGTTAGTCTTAAACGTTCCCTTGTAGTGAAAACACGTGGTTATTGCAAATATTCTTAACTAAAGTTTGTGCTGTATTCAGTTTTTAAAAAATGTCGCAAATTTGCTTCGTTTGTAATTAACCTTTGCATGCAAGTGAATTTGTAACTGTTGATCGTGGCATGAAGACGTTGATTGACGCAAGTGTTGAAAGAGATGATGAATTTACTGACTAGCTAAAAAACCAAAAATTGGTGAAAATTCATGTGCAGTGTCGTAAAAACTACACTCGGAAGAGTACTATTGCTGCAGTGAAGAGACAACATGAAGAGGAACAAACCAGTACTTCTAAAATAAGTCCTCCTCGTACTAGAGCACGCGTAAGTGAATCAGCGTTCTACCTTAAAAACTGTTGTTTCTTTTGCGGCGATTGAATGAAGAATATGAAAAAAAGCAGTTCTTCAAGTAGCTCAGTCGCGTTCTGATGACACAGTTCCAACCAGTCAACAACAATTTCTGTCAAACATTCATAATAAGTCTCGGTTGTTTACAATGCTAAAAGAAAAATTTACCACTGAACATATTTTAGTCAAGCAAGCTGACAATGACGCTGATATACTCATTATAGAAACTGCAATAAATCAATTCAATCCAACTGATGTCAATGTTGTTGTTGGTGAAGATGTTGATCTGTTGGTATTACTTACCGCTCGAACTCCAATTGAATATACCATTTATTTTTTAAAATCAGGCAAGGTTCAACAACCATCGGAAATATTTTCAAATATGAGTTTATCGGCTTATCCTAAATGTAAAAATCATATTCTATTTTTACATGCTATGACTGGCTGTGATACAACATCAGCAATGTTCCGGAGGGGTAAAACAACGGTTTTCAAATTGTTTGAAATTTTTTACGTTACATATCTTTTGCAAAACATTCACGTAATAAAAAAAGGGTTCAATTAGCTTGTCTTCCTCCAACCTCGGCTTCTGCTCATCAACATTTTTATCGAGTATATTACCAGGTTCAAGTGTGGCTTGGTAATCAACTGGACCCAGAAGAATGAGATTGGAAGTTAATTAATAATGTATTGGAACCAATCCACACTCTACTTCCACCGGCACCAGAAAAGCTCCTTAATACTATTTTTTGCAACTGCAAAAAAGGGTGTAATTCGAAATGCGGCGAAAAAAGTAGGCTTACTTTGTTCACCAGCATGCACCAGCTGTCAAGGCCAGACGTGTTCAAATACTGAATCTCCAACAGAAGATGATCCTTACATCAACGACGAAACAACTGATGTATCGCTGTTTGAACAATTTACGATGAAGATGAAGAAGAAGAAGAACGTGGAGGAAGAGAAGAAAAAGAAGAAAAGAAGAAGAAGAAGTTGAATTAGAAGACCTAATATTATATTAAACTTCAATAAAAAGACCGTGGAGTAGGCTTACCGGGGAAACCACGTTAAAAAAGACGTGCCAAGTACACTACCTCATAGGTGGCGTGGAAACGTGTGCATATTATGGAGAATATAACTTTAGAATGGCTTTTTCTCAAAAAAGGTGAATTTTAGGAAAAAAGTGTAACGACCATTTTTGTAGAGAACTGAAAGGTCTACAATTTTTGTCTAAGCTATTTTTATCATAAAACTAACCGTTTCGCTAAAAAATCCAAAAACCCATTTTTGCGAAATTTGACCTCGCATAAAATTTTTTGCATACACGGGATCAATGGGGACTTTTCACAACTTCATTATAATGGTATCCCTAACGTTCATGTAAATTTTCAGCTTCTTGGGAATTTATGCAAGGTTACCCCCGTTTTTAGGGCTAACTTGACCGGACTATAAATTAGTAATTTCATCAAAGTTCAAGTTTTGCTATATAACAATATGTATAATATATTTGACGAAAAATTGAGTCAGCTGATGGTAAGAGTGGGAAAAGGTCGACAGTTGACGCCATAAACATTGTAGTTTGCGGCATATGTATCGAGCATCGCGCATTGTTTTCATAACAAAAGCTGGCAGCTTTTCTCTTATGACAGACCCAGCTGATCATTATCTTTATTCAATGTCTTTAATACTGTATTGTATATTTGAATAACAGTTTTTTTTTTCCGATTTAATTAATAGAAATCCTCTTTCACTTAAAAATAGCTTGAATATGCAGCATGAAACACTATACCATTCCTGCCTGACTATAAAATTATTATTGTGTTAAATATAAATATTTAATTGTTATCGTCGTATAATAAAATAATGTATAAATATGTTGCTTATTTAATTTATACTATACATCACAATAATACATTCGTTAAAGCGTATAATGCATGCATATAATTTAACTTAAATTGAAATATAAACTGTATGACGTGCACGTATGAGAGTTATTCGGAAAATTCTCGCACGCTCTCACTCTACTATTTTCAAATTGAATTCCTGAACCTGATTTTGAACCTCTTTATCCTCTCTCCGAGATGCCAGTCTGAATTGCAACAGAATTTTTTACTGACATTTTATATTGCGAATCTCTGGGCACATGCTTTTTGCAAAATTTCAAGTCAATTTGTTCCGGGTGAATATGGGTGCGAAGAAAAGAAGAAAAGAAAAACAAATATTTTTTCAAATAGTTCGAAGGCGAACAATTGCCATTAACCATTTCTGAAATTACACTTGAACCAATTGCAAACAATAGTGAAGGTATTAAAAAATTATTATTTTATGTTAATTTTAAGTAGGTAACAATAAATTTTTACAATATTTGTGTTTTATAAAACTAAAGAAATATATGTAAATTATGATACAAAATCTGTGTTCAAACAACTACATAATGTTAATTAACTAACGCTTCAATTTTTCATGAATGCCATACTTTATTTATAGACAATGAGGAGGAAGAAGTAGAGAAGGAGCTAAAGGCGATAGATTCCGATGACGCCAATGACGGTTGAAAATCTGATATCAAACGATGCGCAGGAATAAATAAATTATATTGCATTAAATTATATAATTCAAGATATTTTTAAGCGCGAAAGTTTTCTATTAATTAAATAGGAAAAAAAAACTGTCATTCAAATACATAATACAGTAATAAATACATTGAATAAAAATAATGATCAGCTAGGTCTGTCACAAAGGAAAAGCTGTCAGCATTTGTTATAAAAACAATGCGGGATGCTCGATACACCGAGTGTAACAAGCTAAAAACTACATTTTGATGTTTTATTTTTCTTTTTTCTTTTTGCATTGACTAAAGTAAAGGCTAACTTCATTTTGAAATACAGAAAGGGCATCGGTTATATTGTGGTCATGCATCTTTATAAATAACTCGTTCATTTTTAATTTTTCGAAAAAACTCTATTTTAGATTTTTTGTCCAGAAAGATCCGTGCCTTATAATGGTTATAGAGATTGATCGACGGAATACTTAATTTTCGGTTTCTATTAGGAAACTTTTCGGTATTTGTAGAATTTATCGAAAAAATCAAGTTTTTCAGGATTTGTAGATTCGCTTTTGTTTCGTCAAATTTCTCACAAACGTCACCTAATAGACTTAATCGAGCCCTACAATCGCCATTTTTTGAAAATCAAAAACGGACCTTCGGTTCGGGAGTTATTAATTTCTATGGAAAATCATACTCGGCCTTGGAAAAAATACTTGCGGTCAACGGATTCAGGCTTCATTTGTGGCCGTGTACCTTCGATCCCACTAAGTCTCATCGAAATCGACCAATATCTTGGACAGTTATCGTGCTTCCTAGCCCGATTTCGAGAAAACCAGTTTTTTGCAAAAAAATTAAATTTCCATTTGTTTTTCGACATAGTCTCTGGTATACTTATATGTAGATTGTTGCTAGCGGCACCATTTCTTTTTTGAAACATCTCGATACGAGAAAAACTTGAAACGTCTATATTGGGTACCGGTTTCCGAACGGAGCCGAGCTTCCACCGTTAAGGTTTTCTAAAGGCCCAGTATTAACCACTCAAGTTTCATCGAAATCCAAAAACGGATTAGGGGGGCTGAGCGTGACAGACAGACAGACCGACAGACAGACCGACAGACAGACCGACAGACCGTTTGACCGACGGACGGAATTTTCTAAATTCGCTCTCGAGTCGATAGATATGACTTTCATTTCGATCCGACGTTTTTTTCGGGTTTCGATGGTCCGCTGGGAAAATGCAAAACCTATACTACATTTTTTTCAAAATGTAGTAACAAGATCATTTCTCCTTTAGTTTTGAAGATAATTGATTGAAATTTGGGATATCCTATACATATAATAAGCGGCACTTTTTGACATTGTTATGTATAGCAATAAATTCGAAATTTCTTTAAATTTGAAAGACGGAACAGTTCCGAAATTTTGCAAAGCTCGACCCGTACCATTTGCTTTAAAACCAAAAATTGAAATGGAAATTCAGCGATTAGTTGACAATAAGGTATTAATCCCGACTGAATTTTCAGAGTGGGCGACTCCTATAGTTCCGGTTTTAAAACAAAATGGTGGTATAAGAATTTGTGGTGATTTTAAAGTAACTTTAAACCCCCATTTAAAAATACAACATTTTCCCTTGCCACGCATTGAGTACTTGTTTTCACAATTACAAGGAGGTGATAAGTTTTCTAAAATCGACTTATCAGAGGCGTACCAACAGGTTTTATTAACGGAAGAATCTAGAAAACTTGTCACCATCTCTACACATAAGGGTCTTTTTTCGTATACGCGTTTGCCTTATGGAATAACTAGTGCACCATCCATTTTTCAAAATATTATGGAACAAATGTTTGTAATGCCTGGCGTGGTTTGCTTTTTAGATGATATTTTAATTACTGGGAAAAATGATCAGGAGCATATGGAGCGTCTGTTGAGTGTTTTTCAACGATTGCAAGATTGTGGCCTTAAGGTAGGGAAGGAAAAATGTTCATTTTTTCAAAAATCTGTAAATTATTTGGGGCATAGAATTGATAAAGATGGGTTACATACTTCAGATGAGAGAGTGTTAGCAATAAAAAAAATACCAGTTCCTAAGTCGGTTACGGAGTTAAAATCATTTTTGGGAACAATAAATTTTTATTGCAAATTCATTCCAAAAGCTGCAGAAATTTTAAAACCTCTTTACAGGTTATTAAAAAAAAATGTTAAATGGGTTTGGTCTACTGAATGTAATGAAAGTTTTGAACAGGCAAAACAGATTTTATTATCTTCTTCGGTTTTAGCACATTTTGATCCTGAGAAAAAAATTAAATTAACGGTTGATGCGTCGCAATTTGCAGTAGGGGCAACTTTAAGTCACATATTTGAGGATAATTCAGAAAAACCCATTGCTTTTGCATCACGTTTATTGAACTCTGCTGAATTAAGCTACTCACAAATTGATAAAGAAGCCTGCTCTATAATATTCGGGTTAAAGAAATTCTTTCAATATCTATTCGGACAAAAATTTATATTATGCACTGACCATAAACCTCTGCTAACAATTTTTGGTGATAAAAAAGGTTTACCTGTTTTTGCTGCAAATAGATTGCAGAGATGGGCTCATATTTTATCAGCTTTTAATTATGAAATAAAATTCGTAAATTCTGATAAAAATACAGCTGATTTTTTGTCAAGATTGCCAATAAAAGATGTCGAAGTACTAAACGATAAAATTTCATATTTACACTCAATTTCAAATATTTCTTATGTTAGTTATTTAAATGAATTTAATTTGCCAGTAGATTTTAAACAAATAAAAAGAGAAACAGCTGTTGACCCAGTTCTAAGCAAGATATTTTTTTATGTACGTTATGGGTGGCCTAATAAATGCCCTTCAGATGAATTTAAGCCATATTTTACTAGAAAAACGGAAATTACGGTAGAATCTGATTGTCTCATGTGGGGATATAGGCTAATAATACCAAATAAATTTCGTAAATATATTTTAGATGAATTACATAGTACACATATGGGCATGGTAAAAATGAAATCTTTGGCACGTTCATATCTATGGTGGCCATTAATCGATAAACAAATTGAAAATGTTTCTAACTGTTGTAAGGCATGTTCTGTATATTCAAACAACCCGCCAAAAATTTCATTAGCAGTGTGGGAATGGCCTAAAGAACCCTGGACTAGATTACACGCAGATTTTTTTGGACCATGTTTAAATAAAAATTTTTTAGTTATCGAAGATGCCACATCTAAATGGATCGAGTGTTTTGAGGTAAATAACTTAACCACTTATAATACTATAAAAATATTTCGTGAATTGTTTGCCAGATTTGGTTTGCCGCTAGAAATTTGTACTGATAATGCAAAAACTTTCACGTCTCAAGAATTTCAAAATTTTTTTGCATCTAGTGGTATAAAACATTCAACAGGAGCTCCCTATCATCCTGCTACAAACGGGCTAGGGGAAAGTGCTGTCAAAATTATGAAAAAAGCCATTTTAAAAGCTAGATATGAAAATCCTAATTTAGATATTAATTTAATCATAAATCGTTTTTTATTTCAGTACAGAAATACTCCTCATACTACAACAGGGGAGAAACCCTCAAAATTATTAATTGGTCGTAGTTTACGCACAAAATTTGATTTATTATTGCCTTCTACTAAGCAAGTTGTTGAAAATAAACAAAATTATCAAAAAAGATATTATCAAGCGAAAAGAGATATCTATTTTAAAGTAAATGATCATGTTTGGGTTCGTGATTATAGAGAAAACTATGATAAATGGTGTGCAGGCATAATAATTAAAGTTATTGGTCGAAGAACCTATTTAATTAAAACGGAGAGTGGAATGACATGGAAAAGACATAAAAATCAACTTAAACAAAATAATTATTTTGACACCAAGGAATCAGTTTCTTTTATTCCACGATCTAATTTAAACACTGTAAACATATCAGATAATAAGAAAAGTGAAAATAGTGAACGTGAGGTAGAAGTTAGTGACACACCCGGTATATCGCAAAGAGAGTTAAGGCGTCGAAGCCAACTCAAAGCACCCGATAGACTGATCATTACATAACCATTATTTGAGGTTAGTTAATATGTTTTTTTTTAGTTAGATTAAACTATAATATGGAAAATAGTATGTTGATTAGGAAACATGTATTAGTAGAAATTTAAGATTTTTAGGGGAGAGGTGTTATGTATAGCAAAATATATTTTATTTAATTTCATAAAGATGTACTATTATAAATAGTGTATAAAAACACTGATATATAAAAAGGGCACTTTTTGTAACTACGGTTGGTCCGGCCGCCTCGTATCACGGGTTCAACAGTGTGTATTAGTTCTGATGTACAATAAAGTCACAACTAAGTTTATTCCGATTTTTAATTACCCAAATTGGTAATACCCAAATAGAACAGACATCAAGTGATTTTTTTTTCACTTCCGGTTTCGCTGGAAGTGACACTGACTTTCGATTGTTAAATGGAACACCCTATATATTATTGAATTTTTGAATTTGGCATAATTTTCTGAATCCAACAATACCAAATAAGAGACATTTCAAACGTCAATATTTTTTATAATATAATTTTTAGTTTTCCATTTAAGTGTGCCATGACCAATCCGATTTATTCTAAATGACCCGTGTAATGCTATAAAAATCGAAATCCCGTCAAAAATAGTAAATTACGTGATTTATGAGCAAATAAAGTTCTTAATAAAATTAGCTATATTTTTAGAATGTAGATTCCCAAATTTCTCATAGACCCAAATCAATTCTATGTCTAGTTTCTAAGATACAGGTCAAGAAAGCTACAAGCAGTCAAGTAAAAAAAAAATCCGAATTTATGAATGTTTTTAATATATTTTATGTCATACTATTTTATTATTGTGTTTTTATTGTTTAGTTACCAACTACATAACTGTGTACTTTATACTCTTGTGGGCATAAAGTGCATTTTATGGTCTGCGGGTATAAAGACAAAAAAAAACATTTTTTGATTAACTTATTAATAAACTTTATTAATCACAAAATATGAAATTAAAGTGTTACGTAAATAATCTACTTAACTTTGTTTAGTCGAATTCACATTAAACTGGCAATTCTGGAAGGATTCGGTGATGGTTATATTTCTTGCAGCAAATGTTGATTCATATTTCATTGTCTGGGTATCAAGTTTCTGTAAGGAAAAACCAGATCCAGAAGGTATGCCTGCCAGCATCCTTGAAACCGCATTTTTTGAAGATATACTGTCCTCTAAATATCCTTCAGGAACCGACGTACTCTTCCATCCACCATAGCGCTTCGACGGTGTTATACTGGCTCCAGCCTCTGCCAAAACAGTTGCCGATGTTCGACGCAGACAGTGTCCCGTATACTTATTAGTATCGCTCAAGCCCAGATATTTCGCAATGATGAACGAGATTTTTCCAAATGTGTTTTTTCCAACTGGCTGTACAGTACAGCAACCTTGTCTATAGGTCAGAAAAAATAGTTTTTCTGAACAACCACGTGGTCGTAAAGACATGTAGTCTCTTATCAGCTTCAAACTGTTCATTTCGTCTTCGTCAACAATGGCAAAAACGCACTTTTTATCGGTTTTTGTCTCTGGTACATTTACCACAAAAACTGATTTTCTCTCTTCTACGTGAGTAACTAGCATATTCACAAGTTCTTGTCGTCGACATCCACCAAATTTTGTTTATTAAAAACATCTCATAAACATCTTCTCTAGACAGAACTTTAAAATTTTTCGGCTGGTATCCTTTTGACTGTTGCTTCAAATATTCGCTTAACTTATGGTAATTAGCGATGCTAATATTCTTATTTACCATTAAAGTCTTCTTTACCATTGAATATTTGGACCATAAGGAAGTCGAAGAAAACGTTTCAGCGAGATCGCCGAAGTATGCAAGCAGCACAGTTTCATCAATATGTTCTACACAGTTTTCTGCCATCCAGTATAGTAATTTGTCATATTCTCTGTTGTAGGCGTCTCTCGATTTATTCAGCAGCAAGTTTTGTGTTGCTTTTCCTGCTTTTTTGCAATTTCGTCAGGAATTTCAAAACGTTCCTGCATTTTGACTTTTTAAGTTTGACAGCTAGCAAAATTTGTTTATTCAACAAATAAATAAAGCATTTCCCTAGCAACGATATGATAAAATGAAAATGTTATAATCAAATTGAATTTTCGGATTTTTTAAAAAAATATTGTGGATGCAATAACGAACTAGTATGACATAAAAGTTTGTATGCACCGCGGGAATTAGTAGATGTTTATGCAATCTGGCGACTTACAAACCCTCGGGCCAGAGGGTTTGTAAGTCGTCGCCCTCAGCTTTAATTTCCTTGATACATGAATAACTATTATACTGATCAAAAAACTCTTATTTAAAATATTTCGTAAACGACTCCTTTCATCTCTAATACTATATATATATTATGTAGACCATAATAAAATTGAATTTTTGGCTGACTTAGTGAATGGATAGTTATTTTTCATATTCATATCTCTCATTTATTGGCACGTATAAGAATTGTAGATAGATGAAACGCTTGTTACTCAAATTGTTAGATGTCATGCAATAAGGAATCGATGGTGCACTTTGTTCTGAAACAATTCTAGTGTATGTCTATATAAATAGTTTTTATGTTCCTGCATGAAAAGAATTTCTTGCACATTTATATCAGTTCGAATAAGTAAAAGCATTGGAAATATGAAAAATATGTAAAATTTCTGTTGCTCAAATTGAAATAAAATATAAAAACACACAACGTTTCCCAGTAAAATGTCGACTAGACATTTTTCTAAAATATATTACCTGGGTAGAAATGCAGATATTTTTATTTAAAAATAAATGTCATTATGAACTGCTGGTCATATGAAGCTAATAATGAGGACATGTCACGTTTTATAGGTAAATTGGTGGCCTGTCAAATTTGATGAATTTTTGATATGCTGTAATTCAACTGATTCTAAACAATAAATTTCTTTGGCTAAACTTCAAATTATGGACGGTTTCTCCGATCGATGGCTTCAAAAACTGGACTGTACTGATACTGATACTGTATCAACGATTTTTCAAAACGTACTGCAGGAATTGAAATGATAACTGCTCGAAATGAATAACCAGACTATTTACCATTATTTTGTCTTAAATTGATGTGCCTGAACTTCCGGTTTTGCCGGAAGTGACGTCAAATCACGTTTTTCGGTGCACAACGTCCGTTTACTTCAATTTAATACATCATAAACATAAGTAGCTTCATTAAAATTCACTATCTTAGTAAATAAATAAGTACGTGCATTGATTGATAGAACATTGATGATACCTTGATACCGGGTACATCATAATCGTGGGGCAAAACAAAGTTTATTTTATTTTTCAAGATATAAAATTACAGTTGTGTCTAGTCAATGGAAATTAATTACGGTGAGACTTTTAAGCAAAATAGGCAGTTTTTGTTTATTTATTACACTGTGACGTGTTTCCACTCCTAGAAAATCGCCCTTGCAAAATCCGTGGGTTCCAAAAATTAAAAAAAGAGATAACCACTAACAGACTTTATTAAATAACTTACTGGATACTTCACAATTATATTATTAACTAAAATACACTTTTACTGACTAAAAATATTTTTTAACAATGTTTATTGCTTGATATTTATACTTTGTATTCACTTCCTAGTTTTAACCTTACTTGTCAAATCAAACTCCAACTTCCAGCCGAGAACGCGGCCTTATAGCCCCTATCAATTGCTTCTAGAACTTCTAGAAATTACGCGAGCGTCATCTAGAGCAGTGAAGAAGTTTCGATCTCCTTCTCCAATATTCCAGAATTTAGTTCTACCGGTGTCTCGCAGATCGCATAAGTAACGTAACAATGTAACCGTGTATTTAGTGTTGCCTACCTCCATGGGGTATACTCGTGACAATACATTAAACTTTACTATACTGTACTATAAATTGCCTAGCTGATTATTTTAATTTTTTTTAAATATTTACTTATTTTAAACAATCGTTGATAGAAATCAAACCAGAAAACGTGATTTCAAGTTAACTAAACCTTATGCATGCAGAAAATAAATCCAGCGTGCGGTACGTTAGGTCTTATAATAAGAATTACTTACTTTGAAACTTAGAAAAGCAATCAGAACGCATATACAGATAGCGACAAGCAAATACGTACATGTGATACCCGTCTCGATCGAGCCCCCACCATTTAAATTCCCTTGCATCATTGCGCATCCAATCTGCTAAGTGTGCGTAGGACATTTTTAGGATTTGCATGACACGAAGCACAAGTAAAATATTCATCCATGCATATCTCAAGGGCATCGAATTAATAACATACCGGAACGCGCACTCGACTAGAGAAAGTGAAGCAGAAAAAGAGCGTGCAGTCTTCCCTCCTTTTCCGCTTACGTACAAACGGTTAACGTTTCCTACCACTGGTTTCCTACAACCAATCAGATATTGTCAGGAAAGGACAGAAGAGTGCACGCGAGTTTCTCTTTCTGCTTCAGTTATTTCGTATATCTAAAGCATTGAGAGCGCGTTTCAGTTTGTTATTAATTTCGATGCTTAAGGGTAATTGAAGATGCTGGAGACCGTGACGCAATGGACGTTGTCGACTAGTGTTGTTTAGTGACTAGAGTAGAGTTAAATTAGTTACTTATAGTTATACGAAACTTATATTCTTAATAGTTGTTTTTGTTCTTTTAAATCCCTATTCACTACCACAATTTTAGAATGATTATTAGTAATTTTTTGAACAGAAGAGGAATCACTACTTCCACATCCAGATTTTCTATCCAAGTCTCTCACAACGAAAAAATTTTGTATGTGGAAATAATTGTTTATGGAACTTTAATAATATAATATTTGAAATCATCTACCCCAAGAACCTACAAAACGATATCCCTCATAGGTAGTGGGGTGGGGGTTGATAGGGGGTGGTAGTGGGGGTGGATGAAGTAAAAGAATATTTTGAGGTTTTTGGTTCTTGTACACACAATAAATCACATTTTTTTTTCATCCCCTTTAATAATGGGGTGAGGGTGGTAATGGGGGTGGCTAATGCCAAAAAATTTCTTGAGACCTTAGCTTCTCTTGTATATAATAAATACCAATTTTATGGACTTTTAATAATAATAATAATAATAATAGTCTTTATTTAATACCAAAGAAATTAACAAAATAATGTAATGAAATGGTGGCGACGTTCGATTACTCGCTCTTCCACGCAACCACCACGGTAAATATAAAATATAAAATGAAGGAAATAACAACAGGTAAAGAAAATGAACAATAAATGACAAAGTACCTACTGCTGAAATTATCCATGAAAATATTAAAAACTACTTAATATCTTGACATAACTGATAATATTACAATTCTGTAATTATAATTCGCTCCCTGTGTACGAGATGACATAATAAGTTTCTTCATTTGTTTTTTAAATGAGTAGATACTTGGGGCGTTCCTTGTGTTTTGAGGAATTTTGTTAAATATTTTTACAGCATTGTAAGAGAAAGCTCCCTGAAATTGAGCAGATCTGTGCTTCGGAACTGTAAACAGGCTTCGATATCGTGTGGGACGATCGTGAATTTCAGCACCTTTTACCAATTTTTTACAGAAATACTCAGGTGATTCAAATTTGTTTATTTTGTACACCAAACAGGACAAGTGTAGTTCAAACCGCTCATTCAAATTAAGCCATTTAGAATCTAACAGTTTCTCGGTAATTCTGTCGAATTTACGTAACCCAAAACAATATCTCAGACAGCTATTCTGTATCTTTTGCAAGGTAAATTTGTCTGACTGCAGCAAACAAGGCCAAAAGACAGTGTCAGCGCAATTTAATAGTGATAGGATCAGAGAGTCGCATAACCTTAGTTTAACTAATATACTGAGAGAGTCTTTATAAATATAAAGTAGTTTCAGTTTACCATAAGATTTCTGCACCAAGTGATTAACATGTGTCTGGAATTTCATATCAGTATCCAGGTAAACGCCAAGATTTTTACACATATCTTTAGGCCTAATTATTACGCTGCTTATTGTTATACGAAAGTCGGGATGGGCAGCTATTGCTTGTCTCTGCTTACCAAATACAAGAACTTCAGTTTTTAATTCATTTAAAATAAGTTTATGAGCACTATATACTTTTGACAAAGATTGCAAATCAAAATTAATTTTGTCCCCCACAGTCTGTATGTTACTGTCGTAAGGAAATTAGTAAAAAATTTGGGTATCGTCCGCATATTGGTGAATTTGACAACTAGATAGAAATGTATGAAATTCCGCAGTATATATAGAAAATAATAAGGGCCCCAGCACACTACCCTGGGGGACTCCTGTATTAACGCACTTGTACTCTGAGCATCTACCACAGCACAACACTCTCTGCCGTCTATCACTGAGATAATTTCTGAAAAATAAATGGGGAATATTACCAAGACCGAAGTGCTTCAGTTTTTTTTGTAGAATTTGGTGATCCAGGGTATCAAAAGCTTTGCTCAGATCTAGTAGAATCAAACAAGTGTTTTGATTTCTATCATTCGATCTTAATATGCTATCAGTAACATCCAACAGAGCTGTGGTTGTGCTGTGATTAGCCCTAAAACCCGACTGGTGAGATGGTAGCAATTTTTTGGTATCAAAGTAAAAATTAAGTTGTTCATGTATTATTTTCTCTAAAACTTTTGAAAGAGCGGGTAAGATACTAATAGGCCTATAATGAGCAAGTTCTGAAGGATTTGCGTTTTTAGGGATAGGGCATATATTGGCATCTTTCCAGGCATCTGGAAATTCCCCTGTGGTAAGACATTTATTAACAATAAATGTAAAATATTCAGAGATCTGAGGAAAAAATAAATCTAAGATTTTTGTATTCAATCCATCTGTGCCAGCCGCGGTGGGTTTTAACTTTCTTAATATAGAATTGATTTTATCCTCATTTACTTCAGTGAACTCGAATGTCTCATTAACACTGCTATGTAGTTGATCGTATTTATCTAAAATTTGCCTTGTTAATAGGTCTGAGGTAGTTAGTATGCTAGGTATGGAATTTATAAAATAGTTATTAATAACACCTGGATCCTCATGCTGAAGTAATGAATTATGTCATTTTAAGTTTAAGTTTTAGTTTTACTTGCTTGATTTACCTATTTACCCCCCATTTGCCCCAATTTACCTCCCAACCCTTCGACGGAATAAGATGAAAATATAATCTAGTTCCAAATCCCGTTATTGTACATACGTGTACCAAACTTCAAGGCAATATCTTAAACGGTTCCAGAGTAATCGTAAAAGTTACAGACAGATCGACAGGCCGACAGACATACAGATTTTTTTTTTCAATATGGATTTTCAGAATTTGGGTCAGAAAAAGCAAAAAAGATAAAAAAATTCAATAAAATAACGCAGCTACAAATAAAAGTCCTAATCCTGGGGCTTGACCCGAGTAGTCTAATGTATTTTTCGACGCTGAATTCGAATCCAACCTTATAAAAGCCCAAACACCCTGAGCTGGAGCGAAAAAACATCCTTAGAATAGGGTAAACTCGCCCCTCATATATGGTGGCAATAAGTACTCCTAATGTACAATCCTAGGGTTTTTGAGGTTGCTGATTTTAAATTTCAGCATACCAAAAGCCTAGAATTTATTCTTAAGTTGAAAATGAATGGTAAAGAATATCAAAACAAGGGAGAGAGAGGGTTATGTTTTATATTTAGCAGTCATCTTCCTAAATAATAGCGGAGCAACTACTCTTAAATTAGGTTAAAAAATATCCCTGATCTTGCAAAGAATATACACAATCATACCATCATAGAGTATAAAAAAATGACAAAAAAAGATTTGAAAGTTTGGAATTATGTAGAATTAGAGTGACTTAAAGTTTATCCCTTTTATCAAAGTACATATGAGTGTAAAAACTACCCTGCTATGAAAATAAAATACATGATTACCAATAAAATATGGAAAATGTGGAAGTTTTTAACTTATACGTTTTTGAATAGAAACTAAAGTCACTTTAACTCCTCTCATGAACTTTATTTTTATGTTAGGGCGATTTTCCTTTATCTAAGGGTTGCTTAACCACCCCAGAGTAGAAAATGCTTTGTCATATACCAAAAATCATATTTGCGATTGTCAACTACTTTTTGCATGTATTTATTGTTACCACAAATCAGGAATAATTTACTCTATTTTAGGGTTGTTTATTCGCTAAAAGGTCAAAATTTTGATGGCACATGAGCTTTTCTGTGATCGGATTCAAACTTGAACTCAGCAAGATCAAAACCCCTAAAAATATAATTTCAGAATCTGAATTATGTGTTTTTTCAACTTTTTATTTTTACACTCCTGTCAACCACTAATTTACTCTATTTTCAACCTAAGAATAAATTCTAGGGATTTGGCATGCTGAAATTTGAAATCAGCAACCTCAAAAACCCCTAGAAATATACTTTTGGAATGAAAATTACGTATTTTATCAAATTTCCATTTGTCACCCCTTTCAACCCCCATTTTACTCGATTCTCAACCTAAAAATAAATTTTTGGCTTCTGGCATGTTGAAATTTGAAATCAACAACCTCAAAAACCCCTAGAAATATACTTTTGGAATGAAAATTACGTATTTTATCAAATTTCCATTTTTCACCCCTTTCAACCCCCATTTTACTCGATTCTCAACCTAAAAATAAATTTTTGGCTTCTGGCATGTTGAAATTTGAAATCAGCAACCTCAAAAACCCTAGAAATATAAGTTTAGAATGAAAATTACGTATTTTGTCAAATTTACACCCCTTTCAACCCTCATTTTACTCGATTTTCACCCTAAGAATGAAATTTGAAATCAGCAACCTCAAAAACTCTAGGATTGTACATTAGGAGTACTTTATTCAGCATTGAAAAATGTATTAGACTACTCGGGCCAAGTTCCAGGATCAGGACTTTTATTTGTAGCTGGGTTATGTTATTAAATTTTTCATCTTTTTTGCTTCTTCTGACCCAAATTCTGAAGCCGCCATATTGAAAAAAAATTTCTGCAGAAAAACTGAATTTAGCATATCCAAATACTTAACTCCAAGTTTCGTAAATTTTTATCGAAAATTGGCTAGGTTACCGATTTTTGACTCCTGTTTTCAATAAAAGTACCACTGTGCGCCGTTTTCAATCAAAATTCAAATTAATTACACAAGTTTACAAAAAAAAATAAAAAAAATGTCCGACCAATGGGATTCCACTCGGGATTCCATTACCGTACCCCCAAGGTTTTTGACGTGCTCAACACGATGCCGTAGTTCGTTTTGCGCCATCACGTCAGGATTTCGAGAAAACTTAACCTAAAACTGCTAAAAACACCTTTTTCGCCTTCGTTCGTGCACAAATTAATTCACTCAAACGACCCCAAAAATCCCCGAGTAATAAGTTTTGGGCCACAATCTTCAAATTTTGATAAATCTCTGGATTTTAGCAACTGCCACATTGGACCCGCCATCTTAGATTTAGAAATTATCAAATTCTGACTTCAAATTCGTGTTCAGCGACCCCAAAAACCCCCGAGTAACAAAATTCAGGCCAAAATATTGAGTGAATTAATTTGTGCATGAAATAAAAGGGTATTTTTAGCACTTTTCGGTTAAGTTTTCTCGAAATCCTGACGTGATGATGTTGTAGAACTCTCCAAAATCGTCCTAAGTTGATGACAGTATCAAAATTCGACTTAGGCAAAAATTTGATTTAAGGACATTTTTAAGAGTCTGCAGAGGCACAGATTAGTCCACAAGGACCATAGTGAGTTCTATAAGACGTCAGAAATTACCAGATGAAAATTCGGAGAAACACCGAATTTTCACTTAGGAAACTTTGTTTTGGTTCAGGATATAATAGCGAAAGTATAAAATGGCAAAGGATTTATGAATAATATACTTTTTTCAGAGGTGCAACAAAGTTAGACTTTGAAAAATAATATTTTTAAAAAGTGCGTTGAAATTTGGCTTGAAAGTTGATTTATCAAAAGTACGCCAAAATTTGACTTGCAAATTAATTTTTCAAAACTGCGTCGAAGTTTGGCTTGAAAATTAATTTATCAAAACTGCGTCGAAATTTGGCTTGAAAATCAATTTATCAAAAGTACGCCGAAATTTCACTTAAAAGTTACTTTTTCAAAAGTACCCCAAAATCCAGTTTAAAAAGTACTTCGAAAATATACTTTAAAAATGTTGAAGTATTCTTCATCTTTATTCCTCCACCAAAGACATTGACCTTTGAGGTACGATCATTGAATGTCCTGTTCTAAAGTATGAGCATAAAATTTTAGCGATGCATTGCATCCAAAAGGCAAAATAAACGATTTTGACAAAGCCGGCGTAGTGCCGATAAGCAAAAATTGATAAAAATCAATGCACATGCACAAGGCCGGTTTCTCGCATAGAAAGAGTTTGGATTAACTCAGCGGCTCGCAATTTGGTCGAGCGCGTTGAGTGGTCCAGACAAAGCAATGGTAGGAAAGTCAATAGCAGGGCTTTCCAAATGACAAAGTTATAGAGGAAAACGCCTGCATAAAAAACCAAAAATTCAATTTTGCCTAGAAGTCGCTCGAAGGTGGGTTGCTGCCATATCGATAATATTGAACAATTGCATAAGGGCAAGTAAATTGTGGACTGATTGAACGCCATTAAACTTATGCAGTCATAAGTCCTCACGAATGTGTTTGAGTACGTGAACCGCCACGATTCAAGAACTTTAAAGCTAAGTAGTCTCTAGCGAAACTAAATTCATTTAGTAAAACTTTTTTAAGTTAAAATCAGTCAGCCGTAATTATGAAATTACAAATAGTCTTAGACTTCTCTAAAAAGCTCGAATTTTGATTCTGAGAAGGTATGCATGAATCTTTTCTGCCTAATCGATTGTTAGCGTAAGCGCTTTCGCTTGTATGGTCTGAAAGCCATTGCCTTGATTGGGGAAGGCACGATTCTTATCTTAAGGATTTTGTGTAACCATTTCTGTTAAATAAACGGATTCTTTGAACTTTTGCATCTTAATTGATCTTGAGGCCTGTTGATGGTCTATAATCTCTGGAATTTTCGTATCGAAAACCGGATGTGTCGAGTTAATGCTCCATACTCGACCTTCTAGTTGTTGTACGAAAGTTCGACAGGGATTTTTTTATACTTTTTTTTGAGAAATCCCTGAGGTGTGGAGTCCGTTATTAACAGATAAAAACGTGGTTACTACGTACAGAATTAATCCCTCCGAAGAGAAACTCTTCGGTTGGGAGTTTTTATGTAAAAATCCAGAATTTCAAAAGATACCTAAACCCCTAACGAGGGAACTCATGGCCAGAGAGAGCATCGTTACCGATCTGTGGTAGTGCAGCCTTGGTCCACTATTCGACTATCTTCAGTGCATCTTATCTCGAATCCGCCTGGGAGGTAGAAGAACGGGGTAGCACGCGACTGGCGCCCCCATTTTTTTTTATACTTTCAAATGACGTGCTCCGCTACACTATCGAGCTTCAATGAGGCACTTTGCGCTCTTAATACACAACTAACTATTTTATTTGTTAAGCAGATCCCAAGATGAGGGGCGTTACTTTTAAGATACCCTGTATATGTATTTTTATGAGTTGAAGCTGTCCTCCATATCAATACGTACGCTGTATTTGAGACTTTTGAAACTAATTAAAAGTGTTTTTAGCTGTTCGCTGGAAGTTGCCCCTTAGTTGGGTATTCTTGTGAAGCAACATCGGAACTTATAATAAAAAATAACATTACAGGGAACTGAATTAAATTTAGAGCCCAAAGAATGAAAGAAACGCTTTTAGCAGCGTTCTTCATCGTGAACCTCAATCCATTATGTTTTTGTCCATTGGGACGATAGGACGTGCGCATTGTCATTGATCGCCTATAAACCTTCGTATTCATTGCATTTTCCCAGAAAATGGAAGGCGGTGACATAATTGAAATTGTTTAAAAAAAGTGGCTGCGCCGGCATTGCCTCTGTTCGTCTCCTTTCTTGTGTCACTTGCTTGTCTCTTTTTATTAGTGTAAAACTCTACGAACAATTAATCCTGTACGGTTGTAACAGTCTCCTTTAGGACTGCAGATGAAAATTTGCGAAGAAGTCCACATAATGAATGATTTGAACGTTTTGAAGGGGTGACTTGATTTTTAATTATTTCTAATTAAGTGTGCTAGTTTTTAGTGAAAATATTTGTTCTAGGAACACAAACTAAAGACTTAAATTCATCAAATTGTATGAATTAAAACTAGGCCTAAACTTTATACTCTTTGTCGTTTTATTGAAATTTTATATAATTGTCAGTAAATTGTGTTGGTGTAATTGCTATATTTTTCATTTTAATCATATCCCGATGATGCCATATTCCTTGACGAATCGTTAGTTAATTTGACGCAAGATTCTCACGCATTACGATTATTCTCAAAATATAGATTTTTATGTGGTACCCACGTTCCTTTCATTTAATTAACTTTTATTGCATTTGTTTATTAGTCATCATAAACTGATTAATGTTTATATTTTATTCAAGTTGGATGATTTATTCGAAGATATATTAGTACGGCAGCCCGTTACCAAAAACTCTTATCATAACAGCGAGCTCTATCACAGAGAAATTCTATAGATTATGAAATTCTAAGATACAAAAAGTATCTTAGACAAAATTTCGAAAAACGATACGGACGGCTGGCAAACGACTTTCCGTCTCACAGTGACACGAACCGTGATTTTTTTCGTTCAAAATTATCTAGAGTACTTGTTTCGCAACTGATTGGGATAATTTTTTTTTTAAATACTCGTTATTTAATTTTCAAAAAACGTAAGAAAGCCGATTTTTTAATTGTGCCAACCAAAATTATTGAGCTTAGCCAGAATGGTCATTTTTAACTTAAATCTTAATAAAACTTATTCAATTTACATAAATCTTGGTACTCGGGGGTTTTTGAGGCTGATTACGAATCTGATATTTAAATTGTCATAAACCAGGCATACGTTCTTGAAATTTTGTATAGGACTATAGCTTTTTAATCTAAATAACTTTCCTTAATGACATTTTGCTGTATCTTTTACAGAAAAGGAACTTAACCTAACCTATGAAATTCGCTTTTGCTTAACTGTCATGGTATACAAGATTTTAAAAAACGAAAGTACATCCAAAATTACTTTTTAGGCAAGCAGGGATGAACCTCAAAATTTGAAAAAAAAATTCAAAAATTTTTTGTCCATTTCACCTATAGCGAACTCAATCGGAGGGCACGCTGTATATTTTGTTCTTGTTCACCATTTGTCAAAAAACCGCTCTCTAATTGTTCCTTTGATGTAAGCGTCACAGGCGTAGCAGTTATTTTCCAGTGATATACTGGTAGTCGGAGAACGAGCAACGTCTAAGATGCACCCTCTATAACACTCGCGAACAACTACCTATAAAGAATTGATTCTTATGTAAATCGACCTTGCGGATCCGATTTTGGAGTTCGCCAGACAATCCGGAATTGCGAAACTGGTCAAAATCGGCAATTTCCGAAAAATCTCAAATTTTATGGTTATTTTTTAATTTTTACTTATCACCCTATATCTTCCTTAGTTTAAGTCCGATTAAATTGAAATGCAAAAAAATTTACGTGTCACCAGTAATATTTTTCGAGAAAACTTTTTTGTTTTTAAAGATAGATGTATATAGTAAGCTACAAAGTTGTAGCCAAAGAACCAAAGAAACTTTTTTATTTCAGTGATTTTTTTGATAACTGGCTTGGTTTTTAACATAACGGTGCCGCAATATAGAAAAGAACTATGCCGGCCGCGGCCGTTCACGTACTACACAAGCGATAACGCCATGCGTAGCTTGAGAGCGCCAGGATTTGTATTGTACTAATAATAACCTATTTAATAATCGTTTATTCAGTAAATTTTAATTTTGAACTCGTATAATTAAGCGGCAATATTTAAGAGATAGTTAACACATTTGTATTTTTTTTTATCGCAAATTATACGTTTTGGGCTTTTAACGGTCTTCCTTTTTTTATAACCAGTATTAGCCACATCTGTGCTTTCTGCTTTTTTTTATAAGCTTTTCGGGTGTAATTTCTTCTGCATCTTGCATGATAGACAGGACATTCTTGGTGTAATATTTCAACTTATAGAAACTGCTTCAAATGCTTAGTACAGTGCTTCTTCTGTAACACCCTGCACAGTTTCTTCACTATTTTGTTGGCAAAATATGCATTTCATAAAATTTAACTCCGGGTTTAACTGGGAAGTCACTGTTAAAAAAAAGTTGAAAACGCGCACAAGTTGTTCTTTGTTCAAATTAAATATTAAAACTAGTTTCAAATGTCTGGAAAAGAAATTCCGTTACTTTAATATGCATAGCACTTTCCTAACGCAATAATAATTATTATTATAGCTGCAACTCATCAATTTTCAATAAGAATAAGCGTCATAAACCATACAGACGACAACAACTCCTGTCGATCGGTTAAAAACAACTAAATAAATGTTTTATAGCAGCTCTTTATGTAACCAGTTACAAAAGACGTAACAACACGAGTTACACAAGATTGTATTTCGTTACATACATGATTTTTCTAATTTTAAAATTCTTAAAGCAATTTAAACAAAATAAATGAAATGGATGTATTTAAAAATCTTAAAAATTAAGTAATCTTTTTCATAGTTATCTTTGCTGCTATCACACATTATAATTTTAATGTCAACATTGACAGACGTTATTTAGTCAAGTTACAATGTTATTTGAAATCCTTAATTTCATAACATAATAAAGGTAAATCGTATTAATGCAAAAGTTTTGTTAGCGTATTTTGAAGGAAAGAAGAATTTAAAAGCTTCCACTTTATAGACTTAGTATTCTATTTTGTGTTGAATAAACATTGTTTCTTTATCTTTTTGAGAGTTGTTTATCTTTCCTAATTGATGACATAAGGAACTTTTTGTAACGCCATATCCTAAAATGGCATTTATTTGACACTTTCCATGAATCAAAACAATGTCATTATTGACAAGTATAAAATAAAGAAAAAGGAGTGAAATAAAGACTTTTATTTCACAGTGTGATATAAAACTTACTGGTTTCTATGGAATCAGCAATAGAATTTAGTCTATTTTTATAAAATTATATTGTTTTCTGATTTCGAATGGCGATACAAAAAATTTTGTATACAACTCGAGACTAAAATGTGTTTTTTTTTACTCGTGTGGTTTATAGCACTCGTCTCGGCTCGTACTATAAACGCCCCACTCGTAAAAAAACCACCATTTTAGCCACTTGTTATATAAAATACTATTTTGTAACGCCATGTCCTAAAACGACGTTTATTTGACAGTTTCAATGAATCAAAACAATGTCATTATTGACAAGTGTAAAATAAAGAAAAAAGAGTGAAATAAAGGAATTTTATTTAACAGTGTGAAATATAACTTACTGGTTTCTATGGAAACAGCAATAGAATTTAGTCTGTTTTTACAAAATTATATTATTTTCTAATTTCGAATGGCGATACAAAAAATTTTGTATATAACTCGAGACTAAAATGTGTTTTTTTTTACTCATGTGGTTTATAGCACTCGCCTTCGGCTCGTACTATAAATGCCCCACTCGTAAAAAAAACACCATTTTAGCCACTTGTTAGATAAAATACTATTTCGTCACCAGTTACGTAAAATTTTACTTTTCATAACTGGTTACATAAAGTAGGACGTTTTGACATTTACGTCAGTTTTGAAAACTGTCACTTTATACGTCAAAATTAGAAAAACCAATATTCACAACTACGCATTATTTTATTCACATCGGGCGAGGCATCCTGAAAGACGAGAAACAAAGCCGCGGTATAAGCCAACCCAATCTTTTATCTTGGCACGCGACCCGACGCGGCTTTCAAATACTGCAGCACCGTTTTCTTGAAAACTAAGTAAGTTATCAAAAAAATCACCGAAATAAAAAAGTTTGTTTAGTTCTTTGGCTACAACTTTGTAGCTTACTATATACATCTATCTTTAAAAACAAAAAAGATTTCTCGATCGAGTATTTGTTGCTGCATTTTTAACAAATTTCGTGTCACCAACTTTTAAAAAAAATATTACTGGTGACACGTAAACTTTTTTGCATGTCAGTCATGATAACAAAGGTCTAAATTGGCTTTCCTAAAAATTTCAATTTAATCGGACTTAAACTAAAAGAGATATAGGGTGATAAGTAAAAGTTAAAAAATTTCCATAAAATTTGAGATTTTTTGGAAATTGCCGATTTTGACCAGTTTCGCAATTCCGGATTGTCTGGCGAACTCCAAAATCGAATCCACCAGGTCGATTTAAATAAGAATCAATTTTTTTTAGGTGGTTGTTCGCGAGTGTTACCCTGGCAAATTAAGAAAATGACACAACTAAAATTTAGACAACATTTTATAAGTAGTTTTATAGCACCCTTACATTTAAGAATCTAGAAATTGTTCCTTGTGTATGAACTTGCGTATATTTCGGATACACCCTGTATGTAGTACACAGATAGCGAATTATTAAATCATCGTTCCCTCAATATAATATACTTCCGTACCGTAGTTAACTACTACTAATTTGAATAATTTCTGGCAAGAGAGTATTTTTGTCCAAACCGCAAGTAATTTAATTAAATTTATTCGCCACCTTTCCTTGGCGATGTAACTTACCCTAATTAGTAAGTTCCTTGCTCCTATACGTTCTATTTTTAACATCCAAAGTACCTTTTCTAGTGCATTTGCAATTAATAGGAATTATATGATTTACACCGATTAAGCATAAGACGAAATTAGTAGTTGAACAAAAGTTTGTAAGTTTAGGGGTGAACTTAGGACGGAAATTTCTCAGTTCAACCCGAAATTATCAGTAATTACGAAGGCTCATTTACTAAAATACTTCCAAGTTGAATTTTCAATGAACTGAGAATGTCACAGGCGGATTATTATGGAGAGCTTTTAATGTAAGACAATTAAGCACTAAGGAACAGCATCGGCAATTTATAACTTGTTAATTAGAGAAAGAGTGGATTTTATAGCACCTAAAGGGGAAACAGATATATAATACATTTAGTCAGCTCTGACAAAATTATACAGTCATGATAATTACAATAATTCATTAATTCAGCGTTGTTATGCACCACAAAGCACGCAGTCGAACACAAGCCAAATAAAGGACATACAATCATAATTAATTTTGGGACTACTCTTCCAGTCTATTGTGTAGACTAGGCAACTTAGGCGTTGGGAATTCGGATAATCCCTGATTTATACCGGATTAAGAATATGTAAATAGTGTAGAGCAAGAAAAATTATGGAAATATGTGAATGCTATTTCATTTCGATGCAGCTTTTCTACTAAAACATGGTAATAAGTAAAATGTCTCTATACTAAAAATAAATGGAATTCATATAAGGCATTCGTGACTACAGATTTTTATTTATTTATTATTTAATGGCTTCATTTAGGTTGAATTTAGCCTACTCCATCACTCAAGAAACTGCGCATACATAGATAATAGCATAACAATCATTTCCTATCATTGCTATCTGTCGCAGCTGACTTGAACTCATCAGAGAGAAGAGCAGCTAGCCATGTTGTCTCACTAAACTATGATCTAGCCTACCGTGCCGTCTCAGTGATACATTGAAAATACCACCAAATAATAAAAATCACACCTTAGCCAGTGGAAATATTTCGAACATGAGAATAATTGATCTCAGACCTAACACTACTACAGAGTTTAAAAAAATATTAGGTTTTTACAATCTTTGACAATAAATATCTTGCGTATGTGATACCTTTTTATTTTCAGATTAAATATTTATGAAGATGGACGTTGAGAGAGACCGCAGTAGCCGGTTGCAGATCCTTGGATTTTCAGTAGTGTTTATAATTTATGAGAATGAATTAGAATGAATAATTTTTTTCAGCGTACAAAATTATCCAGAAATAATTAAAGAACATTTTTATTTACCTGAAATTAATAAAATGAACAAAAGAAACTTTCTTTAATAAGACGAAAAAATACAAACAAAATAAACTATTTTACATATAACAAAGGGCATAGCAGGATAGGCATGTGTTAGGTGCCCCCGCATCAATCCGGTCTAAATTTTTAGCACAAGTTGATAGTAGTGTTAAATGAAATTTCCCAAAATATTATTTTTGGAAAACCATTTTTACATGAGTTATGGGGGTAAAAAGAAAAATGGAAAAATGTTTTTTTCTCGAGAACGGATAAACCGATTTTCATGAAAAAAATATATGTTATGGCTTCTAATGGTGCAAATGTGGGAAAAAATTATTGAGTCCATTTGTCGAAAAAAAGTGGTGAAAAAATTTTTTCAAAATAAAAAAAAATTTTTTTTAGGGGATGTTCTAAACGCACACCCACCATTTTCTTCCAAATAAATGCTTATATGCCCCTTTAAAACATATTCAATTTTCAAAACGATCGGAAGGGTGCAACATACTCAAAATTGATAATCATTGGCAGACTGCGGGCGGCGCGTAGTCTATGTGAGACGACTTCTTTGTAAATATTTCGTGCAAAGACGAGATTACCTCCCCCCCTCGTTTTCGAGGGTGCTGAACACTGGCGGCCTTTACAACCCTAGCATTTAAATCAGTATCAAACTCGAAGAAGTGTGGCGCAAAAATTCTCTGACGTCAACTGTGGGGTCAAATAAAATCTAGTTTGAAAATCTGAAGATTTTGCAATGATGACATCTGCAGTCAGCCTACGAAAGAACTAGTTTTCAAAGTCCACTACGAGGAGGTTACAGTGCCTTTCACTAGTGAAGGTGCCTGTTTATTGTGAGTCCCCTTGCCTCTCACGAGTCGGGGTGTTTATTTATCGTGAGTCTCCTTGCCTCTAACTAGTCGGGGCGCATATTTATTTTAAGTTTCCTTGCCTCTCATTAGTCGAGGTGCTTGGTTATTATGAGTCCCCTGCCTCTCACAATTCGGGCTGAATTTTTTGCGTGAGTCCTCTTGCCTCTCACGAATCAGGTTACTCTATATTGATGAGACTTCTCTTAGTCTTCATTCTTCGAGAACATCCCATAAAAAAAATTATTTTGAAAAAATTTTTCAAAAAAGTTGCAGGGGGTTGCGGCGGTCAAAAACTTCTCCCACCACTTGCATCGTGTTCAGCACCCTTGAAAACAAGGGGGAGAAGGTAATCTCGTCTTTGCACGAAATATTTACAAAGAAGTCGTCTTACAATGCTTCATTACATAGACTACGCGCCGTCCGCAGTCTGCCAATGATTATCAATTTTGAGTATGTTGTACCCTTCCGATCGCCATGAAAATTGGATATGTTTTAAAGGGGCATATAAGCATTTATTTGGAAGAAAATGGTGGGTGTGCCTCTAGAACATCCCCTAAAAAAAATTTTTTTTTTTTTTTGAAAAAATTTTTTCACCACTTTTTTTCGACAAATGGACTCAATAATTTTTTCCCACATTTGCACCATCAAAAGCCATAACACGTATTTTTTTCATGAAAATCGGTTTATCCGTTCTCGAGAAAAAATTTTTTTTCCATTTTTCTTTTTACCCCCTTAACTCCCGTAAAAATGGTTTTCCAAAAATAATATTTTGGGAAATTTCATCTAACACTACTATCAACTTGTGCTAAAAATTTCGACCGGATTGGTGCGGGGGCACCTAACACATGCTTATCCTGCTATGCCCTTTTAAATAAAAATTGTATATCTAACAGAAGTTATCATCTCTATAAAAAGACACACAGACGTACATACACATACCGACAGACAGAATTTTTTATTCCACATTTCAATTCAATCTGTTGTGGATTTCTCTAAAAAAAATTTTTTTTCTAAATCAAATAAAGATTCGTGTCTAAACGGTGCTTTTTTTACTTCTGGGATATATAATTTATAGTACTCGCCTATGGGTCATATTATGAATTACCAGCTCGTAAAAAAATGCTTTTTTGGCCAGTTCCTGTTCTATAAAATACTACTCACTCATCCCTTTAGCCTGGAAAGAGTCGATAGTTACGCCTGTGTACAAAGCAGGCAATAACAAATTATTAACAAACTATCGGCCAATCTCCTTTATTAATAATTTCTCAAAAATCTTTGAAAAGTGTCTAAAAGTAAGATTGAACGATTTTCTAGAAAAAAAAAATATTAAACAAGCAGTTTGGATTTAGACAAAATATGAGTGCTGAGGATGGAGCTAATAGGAAACATTATTAGAGGCTTAAACGATAGCAAAAAATGTCTTGCTGTATTTTTGTATTTAGCCAAATTATTCGACACGGTTGATCAGGAAATATTAATAAAAAGATTAGAGAAAGTCGGTGTTGGGGGTTCTGAGTTGGATATATTTAAAAATTACTTGACCAACAGGCAGCAAAAAGTAAGAATAAATAAAATGAAACATTGAGTGACCCGTTAATAATTAGAACTGGTGTTCCCCAGGGCACAGTATTAGGCCCTATATTATTTTTAATACATATTAACAATATAACAGAAATTATGAATCCAGAAGATAACATTGTAGCATATGCTGATGATACAGCCCTTGTATTTCAAGGCAAAACCTGGACTGAAGTATATACTAATGCAGAAACTAGCTTAACACGTTCAATGCGTTACTGATCCCCGGGGACCGATGGCGCACATTTTCCTGGTGCGTAATACTTTTATGTAAACCTACCGCTGGTGCGGGAGCGATAACTTCTAAACGAACCGGCGGATTTTAACCTTTCAAACAGCTATGTGATGCTGGTTGCATTTTCAGAACCATGGAACTATTATTGTTCTATCGGTCTCCGGAGACCGTAACCGCACTGGAGTAATATTTATTACTGTAGTGCGGTATTGATCCCCTAAGACCGATATTGTTTCTAAGTGAACCAGAAGTTGCAAACGAAGAGAAAAGTACCTCATTGCCGAAAAGAGCTCCACACAAATTAGTGAAACCTAGCGGGCCAGGAAGAAAAAAGAGGAAAATGTGCAATGGTTGTTACAAAAAGTTGCGCCTTACAATAGACAGTCAAGCAGCAAATAAGAAGGTATCAAAAGTGACAAGTTTTTGTGCGGACTGCCCAAACCAACCAGGGATGTGCTTAGACTGCTTCAATGAACTACACAAAAATTAAATAATAATAATAACTACTTTGAATGTTATTGCCGTATATTTGCTCTTTTATTTTCGTTATGTTATGTATACAGAACAGCCACAAACACTATTTTTGTTTTTTATGTGTAAGAAATAAAGGCTGTCTTAATTTAAATCCAAGAAAAACATCTTTCATTCGAGCCAAAAATCATGTATTGGTTATATGCGGTTATGGTCTTCGGAGACCGGTACTGACGCTGCGATACACAATTTAGAATAGATTTCTATTGGTCAAGCGATTTGTTAGTGCAGATTTTTTGCCAAAAATTCAATTTTTGTAGGTTTTAAGATATCGGTCTCCGGGGACCGTAACCGCATAGGACGAAAAATTGGTATTGGTCTCCCGGGACCGATAACGCATAGAAATTTAACATTGATTTTTCAATAACGCAGTGAACGTGTTAAAAAGGATACATTAATGGTTGAATGTAAGCCTTCTAAGCCTCAACACCAGTAAAACAAAATTTCTAACATTTACCATATCAGCTGATGACCAACCGACAAAAATATATTAACAATTCCCTGGAGGTTGAGCTACCTACCGGGCGCGTCTCCAGGTACGCCATGAAGCCCTTACAGGCTTCGTGGCAAGGAGTGCCATAAGCGGACTCCCTGGGACTAACATCCTGGTCGGACTATGCGAAAACACTCCCGCGGACCAGCTCCCACGTGTTTGTGCCGTGCGTGGCGACCCGTGTCGTCGGACGAAGGGTGCCTGGTGATTGAGCGGGCCGTGCCCGCAACACATCACTTCGGTCCGGAGTTCGGCTAGACGGGCGGTTGAGAACTAACCCACTTTCGATCAATCGGCTGTGTCGTCCCGTCAGAGGGCCGGCAGGGTGAGTCCTTTTGGGGCAGGGGGCGCGTAGGGGGCTGCAGACCCGGATGATGATTGGCGTCGTCATTCGGGGATGCATAACCTTCTCACGACGTTGCCTGTCTCTGGGGGCTATATCCGCTTAGTAGCCCTGATGATCGCATGGGCTTGCCGTGCGACATCCCCGATGTGGGGCTCCACGGTGGGTGGGGAGCTAAGCGGAAGAATAAAAACAACAAACCAATGGATAACAATAATGCCAAAAAAAACCCTGTGGCAGAGCGGCAACGCTCGCCACAAAAACCAGCGGATGGGCAATCACGCTCACTGCAACACAATGCGGTTGAGCCACAAGGCTCGCTGCAAACAATCCCCCCACAGGGAGGATGGAAAAAGCCTCGTAGAGGCAAAAGGATATGTGGCGCTGAAGCCAAAAGGAGGAGGAAAGCCCGCGAGGAGGAGGAACGCGCTGCTGCTGCAGCCCACCTCTCCGGCCGAGCACCTCCCCCGGCACAGCCCTTACCGAAAAAAGGGCACCCTCTAGGTGTGCCAGCCACCACAAGGGACTCAAATCCCCCAAGGAAGGCTGGACACCCTAAGGGCACCCCGGAAAACAGGAAGGCTGAGCACCCGCAAGGTGTGCCACCTTCCAAGAAGAGAAACCGGTCGGGAACCTCCTCTGATTCTGCTCCGAGGGGGTACAAGAGGGCCAGACAGATCCCCGGATCTGCAGCTGCTCCCCCGACCAGCTACAAGGACGCTGCCTTAAGTCACCTTAAGGTAGCGATAATTGACAAGGACAACCCCTATGGGAAAATCTCAAAGGATAAGGAGGTCCTTGTCAAGAAAATGCTGAGGGGAGAGCTGGACAAAACTATTCTGTCCACCCCCGGAACAAGCACAAAGCAGCCACCCATGTTTCGCTCGTGGACATATTCTGGTGAAATCATCAGGATTGTCTGCGAAGACGATAACACACTGGGCTGGCTAGTGAGTTCGGTGGAAAACCTGAGGCCGTGGGAAAACGCGACACTTGCCGTCGTTCGCGTTGACCAATTGCCAAGGCTGACCAAGGCCACCCTCTGGATCCCCGTGGAAGCCGAAAGCGACCACGAGGAAAAAGAGGTCGTGATCGGTCGCCTGGCAGGTCAAAACCCAGCGCTGAGCGTCCGCAAGTGGTGCCTTTTCCATCACGAAGCCAAAGAAGAACCGAAAGGACTTCTGCTCGTCTTCGACATCGGAGACGAGGACATTAAAACCCTGGGGGCGAGATCGATGAGGGTACATTACCTTTTTCAATCTCTCGCCTAAGGGTAAAGGCCGAAAAACAGGAGGCAGAACCAGAAGCCCCCCAACCCCAAAAGAAGATGGAAGTGGAGGTTGGAGAGGATGAGCTATCCGGTAAGACGGATGCCACCACTCCAACTCCCAGCACATCCAGGATGGAAGTCGTCTCCCCTCTAACGGAAGAGGAGGGAACGACCAATTAACTCTCCTTTTATATCCCACGATGGCTGGGACACTAAATAAGGTAAGTGAGGTAAGCATAGTGCAGTGTAACCTGCAACACAGCAGGGCGGCAACGGCAACACTGTGCCGACGCCTGGATGAGGAGCAGGATACACTGGCACTAATCCAGGAACCCTGGATAGTTCAAACTAAAATAACAGTGGACTCATTTTCAGCTCACCAACAACAGAGAGACCGAGGACTGCCATCTACGTCCCTCGGCACATCAAAACCCAGCCACTTCAACACCTCTCAACATCTGATCTAACGGCCGTTAAGGTGGAATGTCTGGTGGCAAACAAACTAACAACTGTTGTCTTAGCATCAGTATACCTCCCCCAGGACTCGGCCACTCTTCCACCATCAAAAGAAATGGAGGAACTGGTAGCACACTGCCGCAATCAAAACTGGGAACTAATCATGGGCTGTGACGCCAATGCACACCATGTGACCTGGGGCAGTGAAGACAACAATGCAAGGGGTAAGTCACTTTATGATTATATAACTGGTAACAACCTTATTGTAAGTAACAGGGGCTGTACACCAACATTTATAAACTCCAGAAGTCAAACCATAATAGATATAACACTAACAACGTGGCATATATCCAGCCTAATCCAAAACTGGCACGTGTCTGACTGCGTAACACTATCAGACCACCAATGGATAAACTTTGAAATCAACCTTATTAAGACACCGAAAAAACCCTTCCGAGATCCCCGGAGGACTGACAAAGACGTATATCGATGTCAACTCAGGGAGAACCTGGAAGGAGTTAGCGTAAGGACACCCGGAAGTAGTGGTGAAATAGAGCAATATGTTAAAATATTGCAAACAGCAATGAGACAAGCTTTTGAGACATCCTGCCCCTTGAGGTCTTCGCAACAGTCCAACGAGGCCACCAAGTGGTGGTGTCAGGGGCTGACTGACCTCAAGAAGAAGGCTAGGGCCTCGTTCAACAAAGCAAAATTAACTAGACAGGAATCAGATTGGGAGTCATACAAAACCAACCTGAAAGAGTTTAAGAAACTAGTCAGACAAAGACAAAGAGAAGCGTGGAGAACCTACTGTGAGGAAATCGAAGACTACTCACAGACCGCTAGGCTTTGCAAAATCCTCGCCAAAGATAAAGACCATGACCTTTGCCTACTAAAAAAGGACGATGGCACAAGAACTACCGACCTTCGTGGAAGCCTAGAGTTACTTATGAAAACTCACTTCCCGGAATCTGTGATAACAGAACGGAAGGAATGGCCAAACGAAGTCGACACTCAGCCCTCAGACCTGGATTGGCAAATGGCCAACCAAGTAGTGAGCGAAGACAGGATAAGATGGGCAATACAGAGCTTCTCTCCTTTCAAATCACCAGGCATTGACGGCATCTATCCCGCCCTACTGCAATGGGGACTGGATGAACTACTGCCGCACCTGGTCGGAGTATTTAGGGCGAGCTTGGCACACCTTCATATTCCAGAGATATGGAGAGAAGTGAAAGTTGTGTTCATTCCAAAGACAGGGCGGATGGATTATACCACCCCCAAAGCATATAGGCCTGTCAGCCTAACCTCGTTTCTCCTCAAGACGATGGAGAAGCTATGTGAACGATACATAAGAGATGTCGTAGTGAAAGACAACCCTCTGCATCCCAACCAACATGAATACACATTGGGAAGATCCACCGACACCGCCCTCCATGCGGTCGCGAGTCGGATTGAGAAATCCTTGGACAATAAAGAGTCCACCCTAGGTGTATTCATAGACATAGAAGGTGCGTTTGATAAAACCACCTTCCCAAAAATCACGGCAGCCCTAGTGGAGAGAAACGTCCCCACGATTATGGGAAGCTGGATATCCAACATGCTCTCCAAAAGAGCTGTACAAATCAGTGTGGGAGACGCTTCTGTATGAGGAATGGTCGCGAGAGGCTGCCCGCAGGGAGGTGTAATATCACCACTGCTATGGAACTTAGTTCTCGACAGCCTCTTGCGCCACCTCAACTCAGAGGGTTTCCACACAATCGCCTACGCAGATGATGTAACAATACTGCTCAACGGAAAATTTGAAGGAGTCCTCTGTGAAAGGATGCAGGGGGCTCTAAGAATAATTGAAAAATGGTGCAGAGAACACTCGCTGTCTGTTAATCCCAGGAAGACGGAGATGGTTCTCTTCACAAGAAAAAGGAAACCAGGAACACTGGAAGCACCAGTTCTCCTGGACACAACACTAAGTTTCGCATCAGAAGTGAAATACCTTGGGGTAACCTTCGACGCCAAACTAACATGGAATCTTCACTTAGACAGAAGACTAAAAAAGGCTTACATTTCTTATGAGCAGTGCCGCAGGACCGTGGGGAAAACCTGGGGAATGAAACCCAAAGTGGTCATGTGGATATACACTGCCATCATAAGACCAATGATAACCCATGGAGCTGTGGTCTGGTGGCCTAAGAGTAAACAGACTACAGCGAGAGCCAAGCTCAGCCAAGTGCAGAGAGTTGCCTGCCTAAGCATAACAGGAGCTATGCGAACAACAATTAATTAAGGAGAACACCCACAACGAATTTAAGAAGCTGTGGGATGAAACAAGCAGCTGTCAGCTTGCTAGGGAACTACTCACGTATCCCAACAAGAAAGCAGCAATGGACTACCTGGCAATGACCAGAAGGAATCTACGTTTTATAACAGGAATCCAGACTGGACACTGTCCGCTAAGGAAACATCTATACAACATGAGATTAAGCGAAACACCTCTTTGCAGAGGTTGTGAACAAGAAGATGAGACGGTTCAACACATACTCTGTGACTGTTCAGCCGTCTCATCAATTAGAGAATCCATCTTGGGAGAGCGTTGGCCTACCTTGGCCAATGTAAGGGAGATGCCCCTAGGCAACATCACCACCTACTTCGAAAGAATAGGTTGGCTGGAGGCCTAGGCGAGTGTCTGCCTAGAGGGAGGATGTACAAGAGGTCCAATGGGGCCTAAATGCTGTGGTTTTTGACCACCCTCCTGCTAATTCCATACTCCATACTCCATATTAACAATTCATAATGACGAGTGCAAAAATGGGGAAATGTGTGACTGTCCATACATAAACAAAGTTAATAATTTAAAATCCAGGGAACGAAATCGAAATTATTTTGGTTAATTTCGGTTAGGGTTAAATAACGTATAACATTTTCAGTTTTCATAGCAGCGACAATTTGGTTTTCATTTACGGTTGCGGTTGTCAAGGCAGCAACAATTCGGTTCTCTGTTATGGTTTCAGTTTACAAATCCGCGGCAATTCGGTTTCTGTTAGAAAAAATTAGTAATCACGGTGCGGTTTTCGGTTTCGATTTTGGATTTTAGCTTTTTACTTGTCTTTTACCTTATATAATCTTTATAATGGACGAATTGACTTAGATATGGTTTTCACTATAAATTTTGGTATTTCTACATCATAGTTTAAAGTTTTGAATCTTTGATTTCAACCATATTTTTTTAACTTTAAAGTCGTAAATACGGTGCGGATTTCGGTATCGGTCCCTGTTAAACTTCTGTGGTATAATGGTGGATCATCACCAGAGATGGAATACACATGAGAAATATCTTGTAAAGAGGCTAAGAAGACTTACATACAAATTCTACCCACTAAGAGATATCTTTAACAGAAAAACCTTTATCATTACGTACAATGATTTGGCTGAATTTATTATAAGGTATGGTATTACTGTCTGGGGTGGACTTTTTAACAACTCATTAAAACATTTAGAAATTGTCCAGAATTGCCTACTAAAAATAATATTTAATAAAGAAAAACGATATCCCATAGATTTCCTGTATAACGACACAGGTATGTTTGGTATGTTTACTGTAAAACAACTGTATGCTTATGAGTGTCTACTGTACATGTTTAAATCACCACTAAATGTGGTAAACCTTAACTATGGAACCCGCTGGAATACAAACCTTTCAATACAAGTGCCAATATACTGGAATATACTCAACGATTTATTTTCTATTATGGGCCCAAACTATATAATATGTTACCTGCAAAATTAAAAAGTATAAAAAACAGGCATGAATTGAGAAAAAACCTTAAACTATTTTAAATGAAAACTACAGAAAAATAAAAGAATTTTCCAGTAATATAATGTTTAATATCTATAATAAATGCAAATAGGCTAATATTTACTTACTTACTAGTACACACTAAAAAAATTGTTTGGAGCAAACAAAAATTTTGCTGCGTATATACAAAGCAATTTCTTGGTTGATGTTAATAAATTGTTCTTGCTTCAAACAATTTTTGTTGCTTCAAACAATTTTGTTTGGAGCAACAAAAATTTATTAACATCAACCAAGAAATTGCTTTGTATATACGCAACAAAATTTTTGTTTTCTCCAAACAATTTTTTTTTCAGTGTGTAAATTAAGAATATAGTATCCTTCTTCTCACACTACTATGTAGTAATTATTTAGTTCTTACCATATATATAACATTTTCCACATATACTATAATCCAGTTACGTTGCTGCTTTATTTGTGAAAATTACGCACAAGCCCCTTAGAGATTAAAAAATATTATTTTGGGTATTCAGCAGATAACTTTCAAAGAAAACATTCGTTTCTTTCATATACCATTGGTGCAAGTCTGACCAAAAAAGGAAGATCGACAAGACTCCCCCCTACGGTGACTTGTCGGCTTCTTTCATACACCTACCATATCTAATATTCAGCATGAAAAACAATAAAACAACCACTCTTTCTATATATTGATGATTCAAGTCTGATCATGCTAATATATATAATATTAAGCATCTCTAGCCCTACCTAGAGGATACTATATCACAATCATGATCAGACTTGAATCATCAATATATAGAAAGAGTGGTTGTTTTATTGTTTTTCATGCTGAATATTAGATATGGTAGGTGTATGAAAGAAGCCGACAAGTCACCGTAGGGGGGAGTCTTGTCGATCTTCCTTTTTTGGTCAGACTTGCACCAATGGTATATGAAAGAAACGAATGTTTTCTTTGAAAGTTATCTGCTAAATACCCAAAATAATATTTTTTAACAATGATGTAAGCAGAAATAATGGGTATTTACCCCTTAGAGAGTTTAGGTGATTTCATAAATTTGCAGCAACGGTTAGTTACTTAAATTATATTAACATCAAGATAATGTCATAGTATATATGAATGTTTGTCTATGTATTCTATATATCTTATACAATTTTTATATCACTTATTATTTATTTACTTATTTGTTATTTTATTTTTTAAACTTTGTCAACAAGAATTTGTATTTTTCTAAACAATAAACAATAAACAATATTATTACAGCGATAATATTAGTTTATTGAACGGTATTCAAGAAAGATCCACTTTACACTCCCAACATTCTATTAAAATGGTCTGATTTCTGTTCGTGGTCGTGAAAAAAAGTAATATAATACCCTAAAAATCCAATGGCGCGATATTTTGTTGTAAATATAAATCGATTGGCCTGTTACTTAAAAGTATCTTAATTGAATTTCTCTTCTTTTAAAAATACCTCTATAAATCGAAAAACTCCTACCTTTAATAAACTTATCATTCGGCAAACTGGCAGGCAAATTTAACTGTCTAATATAATCGCGGATAAATTTTAAGGGCTTCCACCTTTATCTTTCAGAGAGCTACTCAATTTCGTAATATCGCTCAGAATTGGATTTTATTGGTATTTAATTCTTACCGTATAGGATTATGGGAGCCCTACCCTGTGCTTATACCTGAAATATTGAAACAATTATAATACTGGTCGATATAATGACAAAATTCATGCCCTATACATAGTCGCCCAGATAAAAAGGACCGCTATTTTTTATATCTCTTATTATTAACCCGCCTAAACTTAGAAAAAGTCTTACCAACGAGATTCGTTTAGGTTTCCTCTACAAATTATTAAATTTGGTTTCTCTGCCTATACCAGGACCCGACATATTTCTATGCATCATTGTCGCAGCAAACAGTAAAAAAAATACTACAATTGTCAACGAACAAGATTAAAAACAAATAAATAAATAACATAAAACATGTAAATGTAAAATGGCGAAATGGCGTTAAACTAAAAATTCGTCTAGGGTATACAGTGTGTCCCAGTATAGATGTAACAAGAGGTGTAATGAACCAAAAATTTTGGAATTTTGGAATGGTATTTGGGGATTGAGTCCTGCTTGTTGTAAAACTAAAATATACCAAAAAGACTTGATTTGGTGTTCTACAGGGTGTTTTATAAACAAAGTTGTAAAAATCACCACTAATAAAGTACCTTTATTTTTCAAAATATGAAAAAATTCCAGTACGTACTTCCAAAACGTACTGCATATTTTTGTAGAATGAAGACTCTGCTTACTTGTTAACTATGTTAACTATGTTAGGCTCGAATGAAAGTTAACATAATAAAGAGCAAGTAGAATTGGACATACATTTTAGCCAGAAACAAGTGCTTCTCAATTTCCCACACAGCGTCTGTAAATGCTGATTCCATTGTAGATGCATATCCACAGTAACGCCCAACATTTTAATGGATTCTGTAGGAAATATTTGAAAATTGTTAGAGAAATGCAATTTGTCTGGATTTTTCTCTAAGCTAAACAGTATTGAAGTGGTCTTGCTTTTGTTTAAATATAATTTGTTTTCGTCGGTCCATTTAGTTATTTCATTATAAACTTTTTCAGTGGTAAGTTTTAATCTATCTAAGTTATCTTCTACTATAAGAACATTAGTGTCATCAGCATAACAAATTGTCTGAATATTAGGCATTTTATTCAGTTACAGAATTAAATCGTTGGCAATGAGTATAAAAAGGAGAGGCCCATGTATAGATCCCTGCGGAACACCTTGATCTACCTCTAAACTATTGCAAGATGCACCATTAGAAATTTGTACAATTTGTTTCCTATCCTATAGATAGGACAATAAATTTAAAGGACTGCCTCTTACTCCATATCTACAAAGTTTGTATCTCTCTAGGGAAGTAAGTGATTTACTTATTTCACTAGGGAAGTACGTAAGAAACTATTCTTATTACAAAAAAATATACAAATTTTCAATAGAGAGTTTATTAATTTGTTTGTAATAAAATTACAAATGTTATTATTATCAACATTAACATATTTTTTGTTAGTTTCATTACTCACGTTATTCGATTTGATAGCCTGATTTCCCTCTGACGATGTAATGCAAACAACTTCAGAGTTTCTCAGGTTATAAAAAATGTTACTTGTCAGTTCATTTTGGTTTGTTATGCTATTTGCCACTTAGCTCTTGGCAACAGTGGAAGACGTACTTTCCATGTCTCCTGAGCTGCAGAACATCAACGCCAGTGTTAATCAATAAAGTGGCCGAAGTTCTAAATGAGTGAACTGTATAGGTTTCGGAATTAGTCAGATTTAAGAAGAATTTTCTAGGTACCTAAAGTAAAAAAAGTATTTTCACCAATAAGCAGGTTCTAAAATTTTCCTGCTTGATATCGTAGAAGAAACTTTGAAAGAAGTACGCGAGTTCTGAATGCAATATGATAATAATTATGAGAGGTTAAAGGCAAATGTTTAACTAATAGTGGAGGTCAGGAAGCTAAAATTTGCTGCAGCGACGAAACCTGCTTAGCTCCCCTGATTTTTGAGAGTGTTAAATCAAAAAAAAAAAGAGTGGTAGAAGTTTTTAACCACACCCACCACTTTAAACGGACAAAAACCACCCTTTTCGCCGTTTTTCGATGGTGGGATGATTATGCTTGCTTGGGAGTAAATCATTAAAGTTTTTGTGAAGGTTTATTGACAGGGAAAAGTCTAAAGCAGGATGATTTGGTAACAAGGGAAGGATTATATCAGGGTAAGGTGGTAACAATCCTTCTTAATCGGAATATCGGACAATAGGTGAATAAAATCATGAATAATCTATTTTCCAAGGGGTAGAAATGTTCGTTCTTTTAATTCTTTGTGGACTAATAATAAACCGACAGGGGATACGATCATGGTCCCTATGAAGCTTATTATTATCAATATAGGTAAGGTTGTTAATTCTGAGAGAATTCTTATCTGAATAAAATTTTTCGTGGTGAAGGTATTGTCTACCAGTTCTACTAATATCATTATCCATTTTTTTCTCAATGGGTAGTTCACAATTAAAATATTTTTTACTGGTGGATCTTCCGTGTTGCGTACTTCTACACGTGGGACCCTGAGAGATCATTGTTCTATCGAATACATAAAATCAAACAACTCTTGACAAACGATTCTCAACATTATTTGAGATAATGAAATAGAAGATACATTTCTTTTTGTCACAAAATTTCATTATTTCATTAATTCATTATTTGTTGTTAAAGTATCGTACATATTAACTTGAGGGATGAAATCTAAGTAATTAACATCATTAGCATCATCAGGCACGTTCCATCCACTACGTAGGTTATCTATCATATTCACCCTCTGGGGTATATGCGCCGTGGAAGCTGCGTGGAGAGATCGTGTCTCCACTTGGTTACCGAAGACCCGCGTGAATTTGAAATTACCTTCCTATTGTATTTTTGTTTTTTTTTATGAATTGTAAACTTTTTTGGTTTTTGCCCGTTTAAGGTAGGTGGAAGGGTTGAAAATGTAATCGATTGTTTTTTTCGAGTTTAGCGCGTTCGAAAACGGGGGGTAAATATTGAAACTAAAAAAGAAAAAAAAGTCAATTTCCTAAGGCAGCCCCAGGGGTTGCTACCGCCCCTCACCCTACCTCAGATCTCCCCTTGTCAATAAACCGTTACAAAAACTTCTATGATTTCCTTCCCAAACACGCATTATCATCCCACCATCGAAAAATGGCGAAAAGGGGAGTTTCTTGGCCGTTTAAAGGTGTGGATATGGTTAAAAACTGCTCCCACTATTTTTTAGATTCAGCATTCTCGAAAACGGGGGGTAAGTATTATTTATATTGATGGAAATAATAAAAGGTTCCCTTGCTTTGTTGATATTATTGTTAATAATTTTTCCACCCGGAAAAAAGAGGAGTACATACCTTACAATAAGTCTGCTACTAATTCCATAGTTCCCGTAATTCCATTTTTTATTACGGCTATTTGTGAAGTGTGCATGAAGTCTGCTGATATCCCTTGGATTTAGATAACCTTTGCGGTTCAAGTTTTTGAACGAATACATCATATCACCCTGCTAGAATACAATTTGTACCCCATATTTTCTTTAAGTATTTTGAACATAAGTATCAACTATTTTAATATTTCATAGGAACTTAAACCTTCTAGCGGCTTGTGTATCAGCGTATACCTAGTATATGTAATTTGAGGCGAGGATTATGTAGTGGAGATACCATCCTTCGGAGGGGGTGTAAAGCGCGGTTAGTACTTGGATGGATGAAATTGATCTTGGGAAAAGATCCGTACTCTTCGAAAGAGAAGAGGTTCGGCAAAATTTACAGGTTGGGGAAGCTCATCTCCTGGCGTCGGTGATAGGCCCTGTGTAGATATTTGGGTTTGGATACCCAGAAAGGAGGAAGTTTAATATTTGTGACATAATTATTATGCGATGTCACAACTGTTTCGTCTGGTAAAATATAATTTGAACGAGATGCTTGCTGAGATGTCTCTGAATGAGATGCTTTTTTAGATGTCATCACCAAATGACTGACTTATTCTTTTAAACAACAGGGGAAAATGATAAAGGGCAAAACAATCCACTTACCATATAAATAAAGAAAAAAGGATATGTTTTGAAAATCTGCGACAGTCTTGGGATTATGAAAATTCAACAGCCTTGGGAGCAATCTTTCTTTGCAGTCGTCCTTATATACTTTCTCGGGAGTTGAAGAAATAGATTCCAAATAGAGACGTCCAAAAATTAAGTATGGTATGATATTTTAATCCAATTAATAAATCCAATCCATTCGATCCAATAAATTTACGTGCTGATCTAGTTTAATACTTCCAAGTGGTACATGACCATATATAAACGAATACGATGTTTCCAAAAACGAGAATTTTTGAAGAGGTCACCAATTTATAGAGACCTTCTGGTTCAGCTTCACCAATTTATAATTATAGCAATATGTGATATCCAATTCCAGGTTTTTCGGAATGTTCGAGTCGGGGTCACCAATTTATAGATATTAAAGATTTGGAAAATAATATATCTTTAATAATTATTTAGCACTCATTTTGTTAAATAATGTATATATTCGAAGATAAATAAAGTTTTAGATTAACATTTTGCATAATACATGTTATTATTTTTAATTTCAAAAATTGTTGTTCTTTTTGTTTTTTGATTCCCCTTGGTTACTTGAAGTCCTTGAATCTTATATTTACTAGTAAGTGAACTGATCGCCACACCCTATAGACCGACGTTAAATACCTAAATAAATAAAAAAAAATGTTAGGCAAATATAAGATCCCTACTCGGCAACAGAGAAGAGGTTCGGCAAAATTTTCAGGTTGGGGGTAGCTCATCTTCCGGCGTCGACTATAAATAAATAAAAACACTATGTCCCACTTCACAAATACACTCAGTACTACAGAAAACATTACAATGTTTAGGAAAGTATAAAAGGCATTTAGCGAAAGGTATTATTATTTCAAATTGACAATTTTATCTAAAATTTTATACTTTTACAGGCCAAAAAGATTAAGTAGTTTAGACTAATATGTTGTTTTACCAAACGAATGAAAATAGTTTTTTACCGATTCAATTTTAGTTCATATAAGCACAGAAGGAAAGTGAATATTTGAGCAAATCTCACCGTCTTAGCCACTGAATGCCACCCACGCCTTGTACAACCAAGATAAATCGAACCCAGCGCCTGAATAGTTGGACCTGCACATTGAATGCGAACTAGGAGGAGATCGTCAGGTACGCGGAGTTAAATAAACTTTAATATTGGAGCGCAAATGCAAAATAGTAGCATTAGAATGTTGTGCTTTAAAGCTGTCCTACCCTTATCAAAGCCGTTACAGCCGCTTAAATTGATGTCTTTAAGTATCAACCGGAATACCAAAATCATTCGGGGTGTGTTATTTTTCTTTTTTATTTGAGACGTTTTAATTAAACGAATCCTTATCCTCGCTCACCAGAATTTGCTGCGTCTGAATAAATAAAAGGATTAATCAATTTTGTTGTTTGAGTTATTTTTATTTCGAAGGAAGATAAATCTGTGTCGGGGAGTATTGCATTTCTTTACGTTTAGGCTTTGAAGGAATAAAAATTAAGCAATATATTTGGTAGACGGGGTTATCGACTTGAAATTTGAATTATGTAGAGTAAATAAAGAATTATTTAACAAGGGAGAGCTGGATATAGGAAGCCGTAATATATTTAATATTCAATCATTAACAGAAAAATATATCTTATGTGTTTCCGATGGATTCGGCATAGAGAAGCTTTGTGTATATTTGATGGTTTTGTTATTAGTAGGTATTAGTCTAGGCCATCACGTTATTATAATATTAATTATTATATTTTAGTACGATTTCACCTTCAAAACAGTTCTTGGTTATTGGTTTGACTTTATAGCGTTGAAATGATGGTCCAATACCGTAATATGGTTTCTCATTGCGTGATTGATATTCTTATTGACCTACACGTTTAGTTTTATATATTTATTAATAAAATATTATTATCAAACTTCCCGAAGGCTAGAATAAGCTGTTTCGTTTTTCAAAATAAAAAACTTTTTCTTACATAGGAATTAACTTTTTTTGAAGCACCATTCTTTGAAAACTTGAGCGGTATAGCGTCCCTTGGACTTTTCTGGTAAAACTGAATCACAAGCCGCTTCTGCTTTCAAACAAAAGGCGTCTTTATTCTCCGGTTTTGATGCATTCATTTTCGTATAGATAGATCTTTTTTGGTCACATATACACAAATTATGTTTTGATACGTCAACAGGATACAAAATATAGTAAAAAAATAGTGATTGTCTTAAATAAAAAATAGAAAATGACAGAATAAATATATAAATAAATAACATGTAAAGTAAATAACAGTTATATTACATAGAATAATGAACAAAACAACAATTTTCACCCACAGAATGTGTTTAGAAAGTTAAATGAGAAAAATCGGGTGATAGGAATTCGTAAAAATCATAGAATGTATTTTCAAGGAGGAATTGTTCAATTACGTATTTGAAGAACATACAGTCAAGTACTTGTATAGCAATTGGTAACACGTTGAAATTGCATAATAGCATATCCCATTTCTGTTTTTGAAAGTTGAAAAAGATCCAAATATATATTACCCCTATTGCGAGTTGAATACGTATGTAAATTTTCACTTCTTGTGTAATTATGCATTTTTTTTTTCAAATGCAATCTGCATGTTATCGGGAAGGTACAGTGAAGTTTTGTCTAATTTTGGAAGTGAACATTTTTTGTAAACTGAATTTTATTTTGAAAAATGTGTTTTTGTCTAGTAGTGGAGTAAAAAACAGGGGAAAAGTCGCTTCCTTCTCGAGTTTTTTTTTTTTAATCTTAGAACAAACCTAGATATATACCATTTCGTCAAGTAGGTCGATGTTCATTAGAAATCATGAAATACGACATTTTTTAGTGGTCACGGACATTGTTATTTTTAAAAAGGTGTGAAATTTTTTTTTTTTTTAATCATGTTTTTTTGAACATCTAATGCCATAACTTAAAAACGAATGGAGCTATCCACATGAACTTTTTTTTGTTATAAAACACACAATTAAGCGCTTCTGTCTGTGTATAGTATTGTTAACTAAAACATTTTTAAGTTTGTTAAAAACTTAGATAACCTTGAAAGTTCAGAAAATACGGTCAAATTTTCACTAAGCTACAAACTTTTTTGTTTTTGGAAATTTTGTATAACATGCTGCGAAGAAAATAAAGCCAAAAGACCAAAAAAGTTTTTGATAGCATAAATTTTATTGTGTCTTTTACAGTTTAGGTACAGTGATTTTTTTTAGAGCGCGCGAATTGCAGAAATTGAATATTAATACGTCCGCGTCCACTAAAACTAACTAGTCTCAGGGCGGTGTACTATTAACGTTATTCGTTTTCGTCGAAGGTCAAATTATAAAACCGCTGCCCAAGGAATCACTACTTCCACATCCAGATCTTCTATCCAAGTCTCTCAGAACGAAAAAAATTTGAATGTGGAAATCATTTTTTATGGAACTTTAATAATATAATATTTGAAATCGTCTACCCCAAAAACCTATAAAACGATATGCCACATCGGTAGTGAGGCTGAGGGTGGTGGAATAAAGTAAGTAGTAGTGGTGGATAAAGTAAAAAAAAATTGAGGCCTTTGGTTCTTCACTAAATGACAATTTTATTTTTTTCGCCCCCTTGAATAATGGGGTGGGAGTTGGTAATGTGGGTGGTTAGTGCCAAAAAAAAATTTTGAGAGCTTAGCTTCTCTTATATATACTAAATACCAGTTTTATGGACTCTTACTTGCTTGATTTGTCTATTTACCTCCATTTACCCCCAACCTAGTTCCAGATCTCGTTAAAATACATGGTACGTGTACCAAATTTCAAGTCAATAACTTAAACGGTTCCAGAGTAATCGTGCGCACAAAAAAGTTACAGACAGACCGACAGACAGAATTTTTTTTGCTCAAACTTAAAATCTCGACGTTTCATGACATTCTAAGCCTATTTGGATAATACAAATTTTCAAAAATATTTTTGTCCATACTATATTTCCACTGAATGTGGAAGTAAAATGTGTAACGATATTCTTTCTCTTATTACCACTTGTATTATATTGTAGAACGTATGGTCATTGTGCGAATTGTGCGTGGATTATCTACTTAAAAAATATTTAAGATAAATAAGATAATAAGCAATAATTAATTTAGGCGAAAGTAACACGTTTACTCAATTCACAGGTCTACAAAAAAAAAAAAATTCTTCTCCGAGGACTAAACCTATCATGCCTTAAGTATTTTTGTGTGCTGAATCCGAATTTTCAATTAAAAAAATTTTCTACCGCGTAGATTTCGAGTAAATTCCGGTTTTTATTGTCAAAAAAACCGTATTTTGACGATAAAAACCGGGATTTACTCGAAATCAGCATACAAAAATACATAAGAAATGATAGATTTAGTCATTGGAACAGAATTTCTTTTTTTGTAGACCTGTGTACAAAGTGCACCTGTGCCACAGATCTACAAGAAAAAAGTTCTGTTCCAAGTGCTAAACTTATCATTCCTTATGTATTTTTGTGTGCTGAATCCGAATTTTCAATTTAAAATTTTTTTTACCGCGTAGATTTCGAGTAAATCCCGGTTTTTATCGTCAAAATACGATTTTTTTGATAATGTTTAACGTTTGCTCGAAATCTAAGTGGAAAATTCGAATTCAGCATACAAAAATACTTAAGGCATGATAGATTTAGTCCTTGGAGTAATTTTTTTTTTATCGACCTGTGTTAGTGTGTGGATCTAGGGTAAAAATGCAATGCATGGGAGTTTCGGATAGGGACTCTGACAGAGGAAATGTCGGATGCAAATATTAAGATTGCCACGTGCTTTAAGAAACTGTCTTTTTTATTTTGCTCCAATAATAACGCAAAAAAGGAAAACTCGATAGTTTACTTTTTATCAAAACACTCCAAAATTGTTACTTTTCCTAAACTTCTGTTTATGGGATTTTATTAACCCCCTAGTTGCGCAACATTTTTTCCATTTTACTATAATATTATTTTTCACCGTTTCCGAGATCCCAATGCAATGCATACTCCATTTAAGATTTTTAATTCCTTTTTGCCTTCAACCTTAGTCCTTAATGTGTCACTGGAAAGTTATCCTTTCAGATCCTACAACGTGATAAAACAGTCCTAAACATAAAAAAATAATAATGAAAAGTTCCGTTACATACAATACATAATCATTATTATTCTAAGTACGGCGCGCGTACGCTTCGACAATTCCTCCATACAAAAAAATTCGTAACTAGCAAACTATTGCTAATAATGAAAATATTTTCTTTCTAAAAACTTTTTTAGTCTATTGACTTCATTTTCTTCACAGCATGTTACACAAAATTTTCAAAAACAAAAAATTTCCTCGCTTAGTGAAAATTTGATGGCGTATTCTCTAAACTTTCAGGGTCATCTACGTTTTTGGCATGTTTACATTTTTTTTTATTTGCAATTCTATGAATAGAGAGAAGCGCTTAAGTGTGTGTTTTATAACAAAAAAAAGTTCACATCGATAGCTCAATTCATTTTTGAGATATGGCAATGGATGTACAAAAAAACATGATTTAAAAAAAAATTAAATTTTACGCTTTTTTTTAAATAAGAATATCTGTGACCACTAAAAAATGTCGTATTTTGTGTTTTTATATGTAAAATGATGTTGTTGGTAATACCCACTGAGTCTGATCTTGTTCTAAGCTCATAAAAAAAAACGACACAATTTTACCTCTTTTTCGCTCCACTATAGTTCTTTTTGAATATCTCGGGTTCTGTTCATCGGATCAGGCCAAACATAAAAATAAAAATGTTTGCAAACAAATGATGAACAAAACCACATAAGTCTAAATCCTGTCAGCCATTTTGTTTTTTTGCCAAAAAATAAAAGCCACGAAAATTTCCAATTTTACATAAATCGAAATTACTTAGATCTTGTAGATGCAACCTATTATGGGAAATTACAAATACAAATATTTATTATTTTCCCTAAAAAACTAGATTTTTAAAAAGTTTTTAAAGCCTCATAGAAAACTGCCAAGATTTTTTTATTAAATTATAGCTTTTTGAACGAGCTTTATAATGATCATAAAAATCAATTTTTTTGTATTATTTTACAGTTACATTTCGCTCATTTTTGTAAAATGCATTTTTTATTTCGAACAAATGTATCCAGCCAAATACTTTTGTCATCTGTTAAAGGTGCTCCAAAAACGAGCAATTAAAAGAAAACTAGATCTTTCTACATTATTTAGAAACTGAGATATCATATCTTTTGCGTTCCATGCATTTATTTCTGTACATATATATATTTTGAACTGAAATTTTTACTGCTTATCCTCTAATGTGTGAAAACTTTAGTGAATACATCAAATTATTTTAGTCATTACACTTACAATTACATAGGTATACGAGCGCTCATTCATCAAAACCGCAACTGTTACGACAAGAATATTTCCCCCACTTCCGTATCAAAACTTCGAGATTCTAGGAGAACCTGCATTCTATTTACTCATTTAAAGTGCTCAGGCAAAGTCAAATGCGTTTCGCGAAACTTCAGAAAGTGTAATTTTTCGTACGTTCCTGCTGAATCTAGTTAGAGTATTAGTCCGGTCGAATTATCACGAATAGTATTAAAATGTGGTGAAAATACATAACCACGATTTTATTGTTTTAAGTTGATGGGTTGGACATCCAAAACAAGCCCTTATAGTTTCCCAACTGTTGACATACCGGATAAAGGGGGTCGTAAAGTTGAAAAGTCGATTTTTCGCGTTTAAATAGAAGGCTAATAATCTGAGAGGAAAGTTCAAATGGGAAAGTCATAGGTATTAAAAAGACCAATAAAATGAGCACCCCACATTAAGATAGCTTTATTAGGTCAGGAATGAATTAAAAAAAACCGAAATTCTGAAAAAAATTTCTAATTTCAGCAATATTTTAGAAAAATTTTTGAAATTTTACTAAAGTATGTGCTATATAGGAGGGAACATCTAATACAAATTTCAGATCGACATCTGCATTATTTTTTGATATATTCAATTTAAGAAAAAAAAGTGTCTTCGAAAAATCGCTATAAGTACTTCATTTTCTGTCAGATTTTGCTATGAGAAGAAAAATCCTATTCTTCGAGAGTTGTTCAATATTTGCAATTTTTTTCTATATGGTCATTATTCAGAAAAAAGTGGTGAAAATTTAATTTGAAAAAATAGAATTTTTTTTGCATAAAAAAACCGCCATTCTTGCCCTTCTCATATCGATATCGTACGGCCTTGCCACTCATATATTAATGAAGATCTGATCGTTTAAAAATTTCTTGTATTGATTTCTCTGCCATAATTATTCATCGAATCCGTAAAATGTATCAAGGCCATAGCTCAATGATTAAAATGAGAATTCCCATGAGGAAATCCGCGGTTCAAATCGTGAACATATAAACTTTTTTTTATTTTCAAATAATACGACGGTATTTGCAGTTTTTTTATTGTTTCTGAGATTTTTCCTACCCTGACTTAATTTCAAAATTTTGAAAAAATGGATTAAAAAAAAAAATTTTTTTTCACTTTCTTTTATATTTTGCATCAGAGCGGAATGTAACCTTTTCAGAATAATCTTTTCACGAACTCGTTAAAAAAAAAATACGTTCATTTTTCAAGTTTTTGTGGGTTTCACTATAAAATGTTCTCTGTCGTCTGAGCTATATTACATATTTTCACTGGTAGTTTTAAAATTCTATATCAGCATGTATTGTATTTGCATCAGATTTTTGTGACTCTCTAGTAAATGAATGAATTATATAATTAATAGTATAATTAATGAATTAGCTAATATCATTGCTTACATTTATTTATCTGTAATATCGTTTTAAGGTTTTTTAAGACACTTATGTTCATATTAAACCCGTTAATCCTTATGTTTTATCTAGTTTTTAATACAGTCACTTCTGGGGTTATATTTTAACAGCAGAATACTTCTTAATTTAAAACCATAATATTTACTTCATATTAGTCTGTGTTTTGTTTCCGTAAGTCTTTGTTCACCGAGAATTCATTTGCGTCTTATGTTTATATTTCCCTGCGACGTTTTAGCACCTAATAAGAAACCGTGGCAAATACAGACTTATATAACAGATAACCTCCAAATGTTCTGCCTTGTACACGCTGAGGCTTCATATTTTACATTCCTTTGAAGAAAATGGGACAGCATATTTTAGTTTAGTGTAACGGTTCTTCCTCCAGACTAGAAATTACGTAAATCTAAAGCGGGGAATCTAAAGGGTCTAAATCGTTAAAGTGGTAAGGTAGTGAATATTTCAAAATAACAGCGTTTGTATTTAATGTAGATATTCTGCCCTTTTTACATCTAGGTTATACAGGTATAGGAATGTAGAAGAGTACAAAATATAAAAATCGAAAAAAAAAACAGATGAGCTATCGTTTGTTGTTTGGAACTTTGAGAGTCTGCTGGAATTAGTAGCTAAACCAATCAAATGAACTAAAGGTCGATTTCGAATTTTCACTTCCCTTGCAGACTGATACACACAACGATTGAAAAAAATAAGCTGGTTAATAAATGGTGAACTAAATAAACTTTGCCATTGTATTAATTTAAATAAATTCAAATGAACGAACATTAAGAAATTTTAAAATAATTTTTTGTTTTCTTATAGTGGTAAAGTATGTTTTTATAGGATCTCGTAAACAGCAGAAACAGTGATTTATAAAAAATCAAAAAAGATAATTCATTTTTCATTAAACACTGCTTTTAGTTGTATCAAACAATATATTGGAAATACTATTTCGGCTTGTTACACCTTTAACAAGGGTATTACAAAATAAATACTAAAACTTGGAGGTTATTCTAAATCTATACCTAAAAACATTAATGACTTAATCTATTCATGGCTTAATCTATTTAAGGCTTAATCTTTAACTATGGGAATTTTTTGAGTAGACCTAACGTGACTATGCATGTCAATGAATCATTCTCAAAATTTTGTCTGTTATATTAGTATTTAAGAAATTTTATTGGTCATTCGTGGTGCAAGGATTGTTTTTAAGTTTTTTTAATTTCTCATTGTTCAAGAAGATTTAAACGTTTACCTTTTCTTTCTGTATGAAGTAAATTTTTGTTATCTCTGTCTATGAAATGGTTATTTTCTATACAGTGTGTTGACATTCCTGTATTTTTACTGTTATTTAAAATGGATAGTTTATGTTCTTTTATCCTGTTCTCAATACTTCTACCACTCTGACCAACATAGACGGCATTGCAATTAATACCATCTATATTGATCAATGTACTAGATGGCATTACGACTAATGCCATCTATATTGGTCGGAGTGGTAGAAGTATTGAGAACAGGGTAAAAGAACTTAGACAATCAATTTTAAATAATAATGATAATACAGGAACGTCAACACATTGTATTGAAAATAACCATTTCATAGACACAGATATCATAAATTTACTTCATACAGAGAGAAAAGGTAAACGATTTAAACATCTTAAACAATTAGAAATAAAAAATACGTTAAAAATAACTTTTGTATCATAAATGACCAGAAAAATGTCTTAAACACTCCTATGATAGACAAAATGTTAAAAATTTTTCTTTGAATAACTTAATACCATAATTAAATATTAAGTCTTGAATAGATTAACCTATAATAGTATATTATACAACGATGCTATAATGAAGGTTATTATTATTGAGGATGGAGATTACAACTCGAGCAAGAGCAGCGAGCGAGTGTTGTAACTATCCGAGGTAATAATAGTCATTATAGAAAGTTGTATACTATACTTTATATACGACTAACCTGTATATAAAATATAGTGATACATACATAATATACCGTGTGTGTAGCGGCTCGCTATTCATAGGTAGTAAGAATTACAACATCGCGTGTGCCAGCTGGCTGAAAAATGAAATAACTGAGAGCTGGGATACTCTGTGATACACTGATACACTGTGTTGTCATCTCTCGCGCTACGTGAATGTACACGCCTAACGGACAATTACACGCACGGTATAAACGCATAAAAAATGTTAATTTTTAAATTATTTATTTCTTTTCAACAAAATGTTAAGTTAATGTTACTATAGTTAATAAACTGAACTTATGAGGGTATATTTTGTGTTATAGTATGATTAGCACTATTTTCAACGGTAGTAATACTATCAGCATTACTAGCAGCTGTAGAAGTAGAAGCCATAGCATTGTTCACTTGCTTTGAAATAGTTTCGGCTGTTATCATTTTATTTTTAAGAGATTGGTCGATATATCCTTCAACTACGAGTACAGTGAGGATTTTCAGCCTCCGTGACGCTTCAACCCCGTAATATTTCCACCTCCATCCACGTATAGTGTAGCCGAAGATCTCCCAAAGCAATGACCGGTGTATAGTTCAGAATTTGGCAAATTCAAATAGGTTTTTATTTGTTTTTCAAGTACAGTAAACAATTTTTTTGGTAATTTAAAAAAATGAGCTTACTGTCACGTGCGACGACCGAAGATCCATGTATTTTTTTAAAATCCCGTAAAATTGTCCAATAATGACAAAACTTCTTACCTCTTTGGTTTTCGTTTTAGATACAGTTATTAATAATGTTGTACTTGGTGTTTCACGTCTTCAATTTTCATTTCGTAAAGCTGATTAGAGCGACATGCAGCCATAATTCCTACGATTAATACGATCTTAAATAAATTAATATGTTAGATTTGAGACATTTAGTATCTGGCAATCTTACCTTATGTAAAAGATAAACTCTATCAGGTGCTTCCTTTATAAATTTGTTAATTTCTTCTGGTGTCAAAGTCTTGGCCTTTTTCGCTTCATAGAATGTAATTTTCCATACTTTTCCAAATCTATGTCGTGTTTTATTTTCAAAACTGCTTTTAGTATGGAATAGAATGACCATGATGAAGAAGATTTGTATCTGTCAGCTAAGTCAGCAAAATAGGCTAATAATGCATTTTTAGAAAGCGGGTTAGATTTTTTCTGAATGCGGCAGTCCATGAAACTTTGGTACGCTTTATCATATATACATCATAAAAACATTTTGATTTCTGTGGTAGTAAATTAGATGCTGTTGCTTCTGCTCTTTCAGTTACTTCGGGTGGAGCACAGGATAGTATCTTCTAAATCACTTTACATTCTTTTAACTACAAAACTAACAAAATCAAAACACAATTCCACAAAACCCGTTTTTACTTTGATTGCTTACGGCATCTATTTATTTATTTTTTCATAGTTACCGGTCTCTGAGATTGTAAAGAATATATCTTTAATGTGCACAGATAGACTGATTCAAGCATAATTTTCTGATTGGTACACGAGGGTGTATAATGATCAGAATTCCCTCATCATAATTCCATGTGGGATTAAGTGATGGCATTATATACTAAAAATCACCCATTTAATGTTCATATTATTTGTTAGTCGTATATAAATAAATTAACTCATTAATGTTTTTAGGTACAAATTTAGAGTAATCACCTCTGTAGCTTTAGTATTCATTTTGTAGTACTCTTGATAAAGGCCTAACAAGCCTAAACATATATAGAGTATTTCTAACAGCGTATCAAGAACAAAGTAGTGCCAAAATTCATACATTTCGGATGCAAATCCACAAGTATCGCATTATCAAAGAAGGGGATTGAAGCAGCAAAGCAAATCTGACTCAAAGAAGAATCTAGAACTGGTTCTTAACAAGAGACATCATTCGATAATATGCAAAGGCATTGAATTCTAAACTGGCTTATAAACTTCACCCTGTAGAATTTGATTTGCTAGATGATCGTATTAGACAAAAAATTAGCAAAATTAATTATTCATAGAAAGTATATTATTCAAAAAAATTAATAAATTAATAAAAATACTCTCAGTCCACAAAAGATAAACACATTTAAATTACCAACTCAATCAAATTCTACATTCGTGTTATTAACCGTTCGAGTACAAATTTCACTAAAGATGATACCGAGATTCTAAACAAGGGTAAAAGTATAACCCTAACATAAATCTAAAAAATTTCAAAGATTGTCTGTGGCCGAATCTGAAGAAAATTAACCAAATTCAAACCACAGAAAGGAAAAAGTCAAACAGCATATATAAAAATTTTTCTAACAAAAAAAAGTAATCCAGCCACAACACCATAAAGTCAATATAAAATAAAATTAAAGAAAACAACAGCATAGCTACAGGGGCAAATAAAAGAAATTCTATAGTAATTTTAGAAAAAAAAACATTACACCCAAAAAATTAATAACTACATAGAAAAAGAAAAAAAATTCTAAAGTTAGTTCTGACAAATAAAATTCAAAATAAATTAAAAAACAAACTGGAAGATATGCAAGTAATTTTTACAAACAAACAAAAACATAGATTAATTAATATTAACTCAATGGGCTCATTTAATGAATATCATTTAGTAGTTGTTACTTCTTGTGGATAAAGTATTACTTAGAATTAGATGATATTGAAAATTTCAGATAAATCTGATATATGGTTTTCGAAATATACGACTTTTAACACACGCATAAGTTTCAAAACACACTGCTTGAGTTAACGATTTGCAATATTGTGAAACTATAATAACGCGCTGCAGCTAGCCGCTTCGGCTAGCGGGTTCCTATCAAGTGACGTCACGGTCGATACTCCCAAGGCGGTGCGGTCCATTTTTATGATTTATAGGTCTCACAAAATTCTAGTTTTTTGCACAGGGTCTTAAAATTATAAGATCTTTCCGATAATCAAATTAAAAAAAGTGTTAAATGAGCCCATGCTCCCAAAATTATATGGTCTAGTACAAGTTTGAAAAGAAGGAAGCCCAATTAGGCCAGTAGTTTCATAATATAGTCCTATAGGACAAACAGCAATAGAACTGAACAAAATATTCAAAAATATAACTAATTTCACACCTACCCTGTTATCAGAAATTCTGTTGAGGTTAAAAATAAATTAAAAAATGTTATACTCCCATAAAATTCAATCTTAGCATCTCTTGACGACAGTGACGTTTTCAAATATACCATATAAGGAGTGTCCCGAATTATCCAAAAAATGTTAGACGCTGAGAATATTAATATAATCGTAAAAGACTAAATCAATACACTATCTGAACTATGCCTAAAGGAAAACCTATTTTCAGTTTCACAACAAATTTTATAAACAAAAACAATGCCCCGCAATGGTTTCCCCACTGAGTCCTCCTATGGTAGAACTTTTTATGGAATTTTAAAATCCCCTTTATCACAAGATATCGTCTTTTGGTATATAGATATGTAGATGATATTCTAATTTGTTATTCAGAAGACACTCAAGGAATACATAGACCATTTAATTTTTATTAACAGTCACCCTATTTCATTCCCAAATATTTCATACACCACAGAAATTGAACAAAATCGACAAATTAACTCTGTAGTTCTTACCATAACTAGACAAAATACAAATAAACTATCGTTTAATATCTACAGGAAGTCAACATTTTCAGATGCCACTATACCGGCAGATTCAAGTCATTGTTTTTCTCATAAAATAGCCGCATGTCAGTCTATGATTCATAGAGCCTTTACTATGTCCTTGTCAGAAGAAAACCCCAATAACGAAATAGAAGCCAAAAAAGAAATAGCAACTAACAACCGATTTTCAGAGAATACTTTAAAATCGTTAGTTGCAAAAAATACAAGATATAATAATGAATAAAATCTACCAAAATTAAAGAAAAATCCTTAAAAAATTTTGTATCTCCAACATATTTTGGCCCCTCGTCAGAAAGAATTTCATAAGTGTTATCAAATAATAACTTTCAGATAGCATTCAAACCTAGCCAAAAAATGTCAAATATTTTCTATAATGCCAAACAGAAAGACATAAACGTAAAAAATCAGGGGTTTAAGCTCTCGTGTGAAGAATGAAATTGCTGTTATGTTGGTCAGACAAGAAGGGCATTTAATATAAGATACTCCGAACATTTAAAATTATTTGAATTCTGTTGAATAGATTGCCACGAGAGAACGAAATTGAAATACTAAATATAAGGTATTTTTCATTTTTTTGTGAGAACTTTTCATATACCCTCCCATCGTTCATTTTGTAGCATTTTCCCTTCCCCTCTGAAGGCGAACGTATTTTTTGAATGGCCCCATAATATATCATGCATTTTAAAATATGAAAATTAAAGACATGTTATTAGACTCGGCGCCTCCGGCAGAACTTCGAATTATCAATTTCTTTTGTGCCATATTAAAAAAATTAATTCAGAGCGGAAAATTGAACAAAATAAAACGTCTAAATATCTTTTAAGAGGTTAGAAACTGAGTTAAAGCTAAAAGCTTCATAAAGTTCTTCATACGCCCGAGGCATTAAAATCCTTTTTCGTTCCTGACATTATCTTTTCCAATTTGACTAAGTTATTCCTTCGATAGAGTTTTGTAAAAAATATACGTTGTATCTTATTGTATGGTGTATAATTAATAAAAAAAATGATGGGTGTCTCTAACGTGTAAGTACGTATTTAAATTTTTCAAAAAATTCAAAAGCATCAATTTTTTTCTCTTCACGGAAAGATTTCCTGGAAATATCATTAATACAGTATCATGAATCGATTTACAATATATGTGAAATACAAACAAATTGGTTCACTTGATTAAGAACAATTTTTTTTTCTCGTTTCTCTTGTTTCTAATATATTGTTTGATATATCTTAAAGCAGTGTTTAATTAAAAATAAACAATTATTTTCACGATGTTTCACAAGAGACCTACGACAAATTCAGCTAAGAAAATCTATCTGTGAAAATATGAATTTCAAATAAATCTAATAAACATAATGATATCTTACTGCCTAACCTAACCTCCAAAGTATACAATAAACTGCGTTCTATTAGTATACTTCCCACTATGTCGAATATTGGCGAAAACTAAATATTACTGATGATATAATTATAGCTCTTCATAATGCTTTATTCACAGTTCTCATACTTCTCGATTTTTCTAAAGCTGTCGGTACTCTGGATCGCGGTTTATTCCGAACTCGAACGTTACGGTTTTGGCCCCATCTCCATTAATTCCTATAAATACTACTTAAATAATCGTCGCCAGCAAGTTGTAATTGACAACATTTATTCTGATATTGCCTTCGTTAAATTTAGGGTTTAAAAGTATTTATGTTCCAGATACATATGTCATCGATATTTTCAATGTAGTCGTTGAGTGAAGAGTCCTATTTTTCACTCAACGGTCTGTTACCTTTGTTTGTTAGAACAATGAAATGAGAATATTGAAGCAAGAAACGGTGTTTATTACTTAATGATATTATACTTAACATCATGAAAATATTTTATCCAATTTTCTCTTAAAATTTGATAAATATTCTCGTGTATTCAATGAATAGGTTCATGGTATTAATAAATAATACGTTGTTTTAATAAATATTTTACACTGACTAATGTAAAGGTATTTATTAATACAATAAATACCACTTCATTGAATCAACGATAGCAGTTATAAGAGAATGCAACTAAAAAACGAAGAGATCTAATAAAAGAAACAGACTACTGGCCCTTGCATAAGCCACCATCAAAAGACCAAATACTGTAAATAACAGCCAGAGCTAGAAGAAACACCGCATCTGTAGTAGAAAAAATAAAAACGAGTTAATACGCTATGGAATGGAAACGCTAAAGGAGCAAACCCTAGAAGTCATCACCAGGACAGAATCTGCGTACATAATGGAACACGATCATACAAATACCTCTCCCTAAAATCAACTCGCCACAGAGTATAGATGATTGCAGAAGAATAACACACTGCAGCATAGGATACAAATACTACGCACAATTCCTGCTCGAGCAACGAGAAGTACATTGGAAGACCGCCAGACTACCAGAGAGCAATTATCAAAGGCAGATCAACGGACGACCATATGTACACCACCACATGAGTTCTGGAAGAAAAATAGAGAGAAGGGACAAAACTACATATAGTCGAGATCTCCAAAAGGTCATCAGTCATAGTCAACAACCTATATAACAAAGGAGTACCGCACTATCTAATAAACAAGATAATAAAGGCTTGTCCTCAATGTCCTCGTGAAAGCACTGCCATACAATGGTTCGGTCAAATGACGGAAACCAGACAAAAGAACATAGAAGTCAAGCAAGGATACTCCCTATCCCCCGACTATTCACCACGGCCCTAGACCAAGTGATATAAAGCACAATAAGGGAAATACCACATTTCAGCGAAGACACAGAAACACTGAGAACTCCAATCATACTAGTATAAGCCAATGACCTCCTAATCGTCGCAGAAGAAAAGCAACGCATTCTCAACGACGAAAACAGCGTCATAAAACATCAACACTACTAGGGAGGGAAGACAATTACAAAAAGGATAGAAATATATGTACTGAAATACTGGGGACATGTCCAAAGGGGGGACCCAATACATCTACTAAAGGAAAGCGCTAACACTGAACAGCAGCAAACTAAAAATAGGGAGACCATGCTACACGTGAAGAACAACAATCGAGAGGATCATAAACAAACTAGAAAAGAAAAGCGAGTAAAAAAAAATAATTGCACAAAGAAATCGCAACTATATATACACCACCAGAATCAGAAACGGAGGAATCAGAAGACTCAAAAGAAGAAGAAAATTCGCAGAGGCAGAAATACAAAAAGAGAAGCATAAAAACTTAACATCACGATACAATGCGGCGACGCATTTCACAAATACCTACAGATATACGCTCTACCAGAACCAGAAACGGAGGAAGAAGAAGAAAATCTATAGAAACAGAAACACAAAAATGAGAAGCTTAAACATTAAATATCACGAACACAATGTGACAACGCATTTCACAAACGCCTACACTATTCATCCCCCGCTCCTGTACCATGCGTCATGTGGCTCTTGCTGCTGACAATAAGCATGACCCAAATCCAACCCAGCGTGGACATAACCGGCCCAACGGTATATCCTGGAAGTGGCAACGATGCCTACCGCATGCTGGTAAATCAATCAATAAAAAAAAAATTAAGTTATTTCCATTGGTAAATAGATTATTATTTTTAATAAATATTAATAACTTTACGCGTGAAATCGATTCATATAAATGTTATGAGCATCGCGAACGTTAAAGGTTGTGCCAAGAACGGTAGGGGGCGTTTACTGGTAGATGGCAACGCTGAAGACCGGTACACCCCTTAACGTTAAAAAATGATGTTAATAAAATACACTTCAATTAAAATATTTTTTTCTGAAATGGATCGACAATGTCTACATTCTCGGCGAGATTTGAGACCGAAAAATGCACATTACCAGTATTTTAGGCTGTTGCTAAGAGACTATCAGAAAACAGACTGGAAAAGATCCGTTGCCAAGAAACGATCAACAAAACCATACGGGAATATTACTTTTCCGTACGGTTTTGTAATGAAGAAATGTTATTTATTAATACAAATTCCTTAATTTATAATAATATTGATTATGATTTCAGAAAAAATAATGTGTGTATTTCGATGTGAAAGCACATTCCCGGACAATTTGCATCGTCGTCCGGGAATGTATTACTTTCACACCTAAATACACAATCTACTAAATGAACGAAAAGTCAAAAGTGACGTTTATATTTCGCGACAACTTGTCAAATATGATATTTGTATTTTGACTTTTCATTTATTTAGTGGAAATTAAATTATTTTAATTGAAATATAATTTAATACAATAGTGCAAAAAATAATGATATTCTTTAATAAATCACGCCACGCCAGTCGCTAGAGTAAAAAAGGTATGAAAAATTGCGAAAGTTTTTAAATTTTAAGAAAACATTGGAGAAGGTAAAAAAATAATAAATCCGGTTTTGCACCCTTTTCCGCCCCCCCCCCTAACCTTTTTAAATTAACAAAAAACGACGTAACTTTTTGAAAAAAATTCCGAAATTTATGCAAACCTTGGAGAACATTTTAATAATTATTAGACATTTCCTGTCACGTTTGCACCCTGCTACCCTAACCGAAAAAAAAATCATATAAATAAAAATATTTCTAAAAAAATTGGATGCGAAAAATGCAATTCTAAACAAAGTTTCATTTTTTTAGACGTTTATAAACGCATTGCATTTTTCGCATTCAATTTTTTTAGAAATATTTTTATTTATATAAATTTTTTCTTCCGGTCATCGTAGCAGGGTGCAAACTTGATACGAAATGTCAAATAATTATTAAAATGTTCTCCAAGGTTTGCATAAATTTCGGATTTTTTTTTTCAAAAAGTTACGTCGTTTTTTATTAATTTAACAATGCTCCGGGGGACGGAAAAGGGTGCAAAACCGGATTTATTATTTTTTTGCCTCCCCCAATGTTGTTACAAAATTTAAAAACTTTCGCAATTTTTGTCTAACTTTGCACTATGGAAATCCCTGATGACTGGACTAAATAGCAGTTTCCTTATTTTATGTCCTTATTTTTGTGAAGTAACAGGTATATATTATATTAATTTTACTTACTGTTCAGTTTAGACGGCGGTAAGTAAATTACTTACCGACGAGTTTGGGTTAGCAATCAGTAAACATAAGCTACCGTCTTGGCAACAGATATTGTAAATAGACAAAAAGCTCGATCGTGCAAAAATGAATATCAACCACGTCTTAGCAGTTGGGAACAGTTACGACAGTTTAGCGGCTGTTTCAGATTATCGCTCGCCCGTTAAATAAATAAGAGTTCTTGAGAAATATATCGTGTGGATAGATTCTTGGTCCATTGAATCTGGTTGAGAAATTGAATATACACTTCGACCAGTCGACTGAAAAATAAACTCTTTGGTCACCAAACATATATTCCAGAGATCTGAGGTAAACACGAACTCTTCTTTCCCCAACTTTACCCGTTGACGACTTCTTTGTAACGCTTAAAAGTTTTAGTGGAGATTAAGTTACGCAAAATAAATTCTAGTCGAGCATTCGCAGTTAAATTTATTTTCTAAAAAAGGCTATTTGTGTTTAATGGGCTGTATTTATAACTATAAGACGCGGTTAGTGTTTAATGAGACACATTTATCAGGAATATTATGTTTTTTTTGCTTTTCTGTGAAAGGATTATTCACAAATATAAAACTGAAATTTGGAGTATCATTTTTAAGTTGCGAGGATAAACGTGAGCAAGTAATGTTCAGTTAGTAATCCCGGGATACATGCAAGTGAATTATTGAGAGTTGTACACTTCATTTGTTAAGCAGGTGTAGGGTATAATAGTTTGTTACTCAGAAATTGTATTATATAGTGTACATTTGGAAAGTATATGAAACGAGCTCACAAGCATATCTGAGAAAAATGAGACTTAAGTACATAAATTTATAAAAATTATAATATATTCTAAATGAGCCTTAAACATTTTATATCTCTTTAGTGAAAAATAAACTATAATAACATAAAATTAAATTTTTTTTATTAGGCTTTTAGCCGGACGGGCAGGGGTCATGGGGTAAGGCAGAGGCCGCAGAGGGCAGCATTTTTTAACGAACTTCATATCGAAACGCTCGGTAGCATTTACTGTGCGTATTTGACATGGCAAAAAATAAATGCAAGACACCGCAGACCTGTGGCGTGCACTTATGAAGTTCAAAAAAAAAGGTAAAAAAAAAATTAGTGAGCTCCTTGATCAAACTAGGCGGACATTGTTTATTTGGTCCTTTTTTTTTCAAAAACAAGGCAGACTATTCTATGCAGCCTTTGGGATATTTTCCATTTTTTTAAATTCAGTTTTGGTGATATACAGGGTGCGCCACTTAAAAATTCCCCAGGCTTGTAACTTTCCTATTTTTTAAGCGACGACCATGTCGGGTGCATCAAATTCTCGATATTTTTAAGGCATTTAAACATGTGTACAGAGTGATTTAGAATTTTGTTTTTTTTTAAATTGTTAAGAAAGAAAACTTAATTTCCTTGAATATTTTTTTTTACCTCACCCTGTACATGAACTGCGTTAATGTTTTCTTACAAAGGTTTTAATTAGGATTAATTTGTGTTATTACGTCGTATTCAAAATTCTTTTTGGAGAGAAAGAAATTAAAAACACTCTTTCCGCTTCCAAACTGATTTTTTTTTTAAATAACTTTGAAAAGAATATAAATAACAATTTTATGCTTTGTTTGTAAAAGACATATATATCATAAATAATATTCAACGTAACAAAACAGCAACAAGAAACAAAACAAATAAATATTTTTAAAAACCAACTTATTTTAAAATGTACTAAATAGAAGCTAATTAAACCTTTATAAGAAAACATTGACACAGTTCATATACAGGGTGAGATAAAAAAATATTCAAAGAAATTAAGATTCCTTTAACAATTTTTTCAAAAAAAATTTTTTAAAATCACTCTGTATGCATATTTAAAGGCTTTAAAAATGTCTACAACATGATCATCGCTTCAAAAATAAAAAAGTTACAAATCTGGGGTGTTTTAATCGGTGCAATCTGTATAACAACTAATCTTATTATTTTAACAATTACTGCATAATCAATTTATACAAAACTCACTGCGAGAATTATGTGGCAACAACAAAAACGGCTTTCCCCATCTTCCAACTTTGCTTGTATGCTGTCAGTTGTTAGTTCTTGTCACAGTACAAGTGAAAGAGACATATTGGTTAGATTTATTTGCTGTTTGTTTATGTGGCGTTTGATTTTGTTATTTTATATTTTATGAATAAACTATTAAGATGGAGTTGCATTTTGTGAAAGGAGATTCATCCAATTTTCCCAAAATTGATTATAACATGATAGATTCTTCTTAGAAACAAAATTTGTATTTCGCGTCGTTGACATTGTTGCCACATATTGCTAAATATGTTTTTAAAAATCTAATCGGTAAAAGTTATTTAAAATATTTAATAATTCACATCTATTATTATTTTTTACATCACCAAATTAAATTTCGTGGATAAATATATTAAAACTGATTTAATAAATAAGTTTTATACTCCTGTTCTCTTCAATTATCCTTACTAGAACTAAAGAAGAAATTTCAACTAGATAACATCACACTGTTTTGCATAAAACCATGTTATCAATAAATCAACACAGACTACCTACGTCATCGGCAGATTACCTACGTCACCAATTTAAAACGCTTTTCGCGCCACTTATTTTAACTTTTGTTTTCTCAAAAAATTGATAATTATTTTCGCGTGTTGGAAAGCTTAGAATAGAATACAGAATAGAATATTTATTTATTTATATAACAAAAGAAAATGCAATGATTAATTTTAATATCTATATAGGTATAAATAAATAAATGAGTGATTGCTTAGACTCGTTAGAGTCTGTGAGCAATTGGTAGTTTGACAAGTATGTGCGTACATATGCGAAGTACCGAACTAAAGTTCTATTTATTTTGCGAAGGGTCCTAAGAGCGTGAATGCAAAGGCAATAGACCAGTGTTGGGTATTATAAATATATGTTTTGATGGATTTTATAAAACATGTATTTACATTTATTTATAAAAGAATTGGATGTGGGTGAATTTTTAGATTAATATTAAGAAAAATATTAAAATTACATTACAATACCTATTAGAGTTAACTTAATAAACTAAAATTTACAAATAAAAAAATTATAAATTTGAGGAATTAGAAAACTTAAAGACTAAAAGAAAGCTTGAAGAATTCCAGTGTTAATAAATGTATCTATATCTGTGTAATTTATGTTTATCAGCCATTTTTTTACTTATTTTTTATATTTTGTTACAGATCTGATTTGTTTAATATTTTCTGGGAGCTTATTGCATGATCTAGGACCTAAGTAGACAAAATATTTAGTTCCTATAGTCTTTTGTGCAACGACTACCTTTATTTGTCTTTTATCTTTACCTCTTGTGTAGTAGCTATGATCAACGAGTGTTGTTTCTGAGTATATTTCGTATTGGTACATTAATAAACATTGAGGATATAGCTTACGCACATTTACTAATTTTGACTTTGTATAATAATTCAGTAGGATAAAGGTTGGGTTTTCCATATAAAATCTTTAAATGTATTTTTTGGATTAATATTAATGGTGTAATGTTAGTTTTGTTTGCACCTCCCCATGTAATAATACCATATTTTAAAATCGATTCAATCATGCCATAGTATATAATTTTTTGCTTAATATATCTTTTAATATTTTAAATCTGTAAATTAAAGATCTTAGTTTTTTTACGGTGTCGGTGATGTCGGGTGTTGGTGAATTCCGAACATGTATAGAGCCCCAAAAAGTCAAATATTATTAAAAGATTAGAAAGGATCTGAACCATACGAACTGAAATGGAAAATAAGTCATTGCTCAGGCATTTTTCTTCGGCGTAACCTATGTTTTCATTACCTTAATGTTTTCCCTAAAGTCAAAATAAACTTTTAAAATTAAACCAACCCGGAGAAAACCAAACTCCTCGTCGTTTGAAATGAAACCCAACTGGCGCTTTAAATCCGACACTGAAGTTGCAGTAGTATTTTTCTCAACTATGTACACTTCTTTTCATTCAATTTATGGCACATTGTGCCTGGAATTTCAGATGTATACTCCTAGGCGTTCATTTTTTTTTAAGTTGAAGAAATGAACACGAGGGTAGGTAGCAATTCTTTTCCCCAGAAATATTATTACTGTGTACCGTAGTTAAAGACAATCAAAACTATGAAAGAGTAATCACTTCAATAAATTCAGCCATTCGCGGGACAATTGCGTTAGATTTTTGCTAAATATTTCATTTTCCTCCGGAGTATCGAAACTACAGCAATAGGTACATGCAAAAACGGTACTGTCTGGCAAAAGGAGGCCTATATACTAGTTACTAATATTAAAATTGAAATTAAAAATAGATAAAAACGTTTTGTTATAGTTTCTTGTAAACAACAAGAATTTGATTGTTTATAAAAAATAATTGAAGAAGAGAGTCCGGCAAATTGAAAAGTGCACTTGTTAACAGCTTATAATTTTAATTGATTTTTCCGTGAAGCCACTCTTGCAAAAGCGTATCTGGAGGATTGAATATGGGATTGAAAGATTAAAAACAAACTTCTTTCTCGTCTTCTTTCTTCTTTTAGCCTGTTCTTGTCCACTTCTGGATATAGGCGATAGGAACCGTTCCAAAATTGGCAGCTTCAGACTGGGCAAACGAAACGATAGAAGACAAATGATGCTGAACTTCCTGCGCAGAGAAGGGTTGTATTGTAAGAACACCTTTTTCCGAAAACCTCTATGAAGGAAATACACCTGGAGAAGCCCTGACGGTGTCGTCAAGAACGAAATCGACCATATGCTAGTCACTGACAAGTGTATGTGCATCGACGCGTTAGTCCTAAATCGCTTCAATACGGGAAGGGACCACAGGCTGATGAGAGCCGAAATATGTGTCGACACTCAAATGGAGAGAATAAAGTTGAAACCAACGAGAACTGAGTTGCATAGAAAACAGGAAAAGTTCAGCACATAAATGAATAGAGACTGGAACTCTATCGAAGGACCTGGAGTTAAAATGAGCTGACGGAGAAAATCGTCGGAAGCATACGAGTGGCAACCCAAAAAGTCTGCACATTTGGGGGGCACCGAAACTTGAAGCCCCCTTCTGACACGATAAGACTACTGGAAGATCGCAGAGCCATGGATCGCGATCACCTGAGTATCACCAGCTGGACAGGATTGTAAAGAAAGCGATTCGTAGACACTTGAGAGTATACAGAGTATACAGCACGCGAATGTTCCAAGAAACCATGGAGGACAGTATGGACATGAGAGTCCTCTGTTCCAGAACAGCTCATACATACAACTAGGGTGTAGTTGTGTCAGAGAGAGGCGAAATAATGGCCGTTATGGTGAACCTCTACCTATACAGCCAGTCAGTACCAAAACCTGACCACCTTCTTGAGAACAGTGGACGATTGGTCCAGAATGTAGGAACGGAGGAGATCCCCGAAATTGAGGAGTTCGGAGCAGCACTAAAACAGATGAGGAACCGTAAGGTTCCCGAGAAGACCAGGTGATGAGTAAGATGCTGAATATTGGAGAAGAACAAGAAACCACCACTGATTAAAATAATTAATAGTTTCATTTCGGTGATAATTTTGCTCTCTAGATGGGTTACACGGCAAGGTTCCTTGTGTTCTCTGACACTATTTTTTTAAACTTGCTAATAATTATTTATTTATAAGAATTAGTTGAGTTGCGCAGTGTAAAATAACTAGAAAATGTACATTATTTGTAATAAACTTCACTTACTATAAAAATCAGTTAATCAGCGAATACTAATAGATAAGCATCAGGAGTCTTTTCTTGTATTTTTCTATGATATACCTAGGTGATGTATTATTGCTCAAACCAACCTATTTAGCCACTATGACATAAATAAAAGAGTAAAGGGAATAAGAGATAAAAAAATATTGTTTTTTTTATTTGACTACCAAAGGAAATAAAATATTTAAGTCCGTCAAGTCCTTCGGGACGTCTTGTAATGAATATATTATTTAGCTAACGATTACTTCAATTTAAAATAGTGAAATTGTCAATATTAAGTATAGAGAAAGACCGTCAGTCTGTCTGAATGTCAGGGTCTGGTGTCTGCCTGTTAGCACTATATATAAAGTACGACGTGATGGAGAAAAATAATTTGGTAGATAGTTAACGTCATCGCCAACGAAGAGATTGTATTCACTTTTTGTGAAAAATATGTAGGATTTTCGCCTCCTTAAAAATAATTAAGAAATGTTAGTAGACAATAATATTTAATAATAATAATAATAATAATAATAAAGCATTTATTATTTACCCAAATTCACAAAATTAACAAAAATAAATTTACATTTACACTAGAGGTAAATAAAAGGCGAGTAGTTCAGTTTACTGTCGAAGCCAATAAACTGTTCTTCCACTACCGCCTATAAAAACATCAGAAGTAGAAAAATATAAGTACATGTAATGTGGCTTTATATTCATACCTAGACAAAATATAATACATAAGAAACTTAAAAAAGAAATACATCAAAGCAGAGCGAAAAAGAGGCAGACTAGAGCAGAAGGAGAGAGAAGGCTAGGAAATGAGAGGAGAAAAAAAATTAAAATAAAGGAAGGAACAAAGAAATAAAAAAAAAGATAGAGAAGTTACAGGAAAAGGTAAGATTACACTTTACTGATTTCGCATTAAATATTTTTTAAATGTTTTTTTAAAACTTGCACATGAAAGAGTGAGTCCATTAAAGGGTAGCTTATTTATACAGGCAGCAATGTTATAAGAGAATGACCTTTTGAATATTTCCTTACGGTGTTGTGGTATGGTGAGAATATCTCTTCGTCTAATATTAATGTTATGAATATCATTTCTAAAAGAGAGCTTGTTGAGGAGGTAAGGTGGTGATCTAAACTTTAAAATTTTATGAAAAAAATAAGCCATGTGAAGTTTGCGGCGATTGTACATATTCAGCCATCCTGCAGTTTTCAATTTTTGAGATATTCTTTGACGGCGTTGAATTCCAAAAATTAAACGAAGACAAGGATTTTGTACTTTTTGTATACGCCGGGTCTCGATGCTGTCAATACAAGGGCCATAAAACACATCACAATGATTAAAATGGGACAAAACTAGAGAATCATACAACATTTTTTTTACTTCCATGCTTAAAAAACGTCTCTGAGTATATATCATTTTTAGAGCAGCATATGCTGTTCTTAATTTACTCGTAATATGCTGTTTAAACCTTAATTTATAATCAACAATAAGACCAAGACTTTTCGAGCTGTTATTAAAGGCGATTGTATCATTTCCGATCTGTATATTCATTTCTCTCACACAAATTTACGTGCATTGTCATTGCAAAATATTATAGCAGATGATTTACTAGGGTTAATTTTAAGTAGATGGTCAGTAGAGACTGACACCAAGTTCTTTATATCGTTAATTAAATTCCTATATTCCTGTAGATCTTCAACATGAAATGAACAATAAATCTGTGTATCATCAGCATATAAATGATAATTGCAGTACTGCAAGGAATTGTGAAAATTTGATGTAAAAATTGTAAACAATAACGGTCCAAGTATACTTCCTTGCGGGACACCTGAAACTACCGTCAGTGGTTGTGAAATATTATTATTAAGTACTGTTTGTTGAATTCTATCCGACAAGAATGACAAAATTAGATTGGAGGAATTTCGTTCAAAGCCACAGAAGTGTAAAATTGAAAAAAGCAATTGGTGATTTATCATATCAAAAGCTTTCGTATAATCTAATAATACTAATACACTGATTTTATTATTATCGGTAGCTCCAATGATGTCATCAGTTACGTCAGCAAGGGCCGTAGCACAACTGAAACCAGATCTAAATCCCGACTGTTTTAACGGTAGAATATTATTGAGATTCACAAATTCTCTAATTTGTAATTCTAAGATATTTTCAAAAATTTTTGATAAGACGGGTACAACACTAATGGATCTCAGGTGGCTCAATTGGCTAGGTTGATTGATTTTAGTTAGAGGAAATATTAAAGCTATTTTCCAAGCTTTAGGAAAGTAGTGTGTATTTATACACTCATTATATATGTGTGTTAAGAATGGAACTATATAAGGACAGCATAAATGTATTAAAGTTATATTTAGTTTATCATATCCATAAGCTTTGGATTTTATATTTTGAATGATTTTAATTACGTCCAAATCAGAAATCAGTTCAAAAGAAAATAAACCATCTATGCCTTCTTTAACATTGGTATTATAAAAATTTATTAACTCATCTTTAGGTACATCATTGTTATTAGAGGAATTGATAAAAAATCGTTAATAGCATCCACATTACTTAACTGTTCAGGTATATTAATCTTTCGGTTTCTAGCAATATTTAATTTTTTTAACTCACCCCATTTCTCTTTAATATTACAATTATTAAATGTATGTCTTAAATAAGCCTTCTTTTCAGCCTTAATAGCTGCATTAGTTAAATTCCTGAGTTGTTTGTAGTAGACCCAGTGGCCATTTTGTCCTGTTTGTTTGAATTTTGCCAAAGCTTTATTACGTAGTTTCTGCATAAATTTAATGTTATCCGTTATCCACGGAGCATAGCTTCTTTTGGAACATTTTATAGATTTGTTAGGCGCATGCGTATTGAATAACTGCAAAATATTATCCGTAACAAATTCAATCTTATCGTCAATATTATTCATATACAAAATATTATTCCAAGGTATGTTTTCTAAATCCATTTGAAATTGTTCAAAATTTATGTTTTAAAGCTCTATAATTAAATATTCTCTCCGGTTCTTCCATGATATTAAACGTTATAGTACAGTGAACTAAGATGTGATCGGATATTTGTGCATCGACTACCCCAACGTCACAAACATTTTCCAAGTTTACCAGAATTAAATCTAACAATGACATGGTAGTATCTGTAATTCGAGTGGGTTCGTTTATTACTTGTACAAAATTGAAAGTTTGATATATATTTTTAAACTGCGTAAAATAATTAGTACCTAAGTTTAGCATATTAATGTTAAAGTCACCTAAACACACTATATTATCATAACTTGCAAAAACATTGAAAAACGTGTCCTCAAAGTAGTTTAGAAAGGAATCATAATCGGAATTTGGCGGCCTATATACATTAGCGATGACAAGTGCCTGATTTTCTATTAATATTTTGATCATAATAATCTCTATATAATCGTGGCTTTCACTTAATAAAATGGTGTAATTTAAATTGTTCTTTAAATACAAGCCCACACCACCTCCTCGAACAAGCCGGTCTCGCCTGACAAAAACGTAGTCATTCATACTTACAACATTGCTGCCAATACCTGGATGCAACCAACTCTCAGTGACCCCGATGACATGATAGTTTGAACTTAAAATGCAATCTTGAAACTGATTAAAATTTGCAGTAGGAGATCTTACATTTATGTGTGCAACGTTCAGGTTCATGTAAGTCGCATGAAAAGTATGTCAACTAAAAAAAAACAGTTTAAGTAAATAGTGCAGCTAATAGTAAAACCTTTTTAAATAACAAGTTTTTAATCGACAGATAAAGATATATAGAGGAACACGCAAATATCAGTACAGATCAGTGAAATAAACGAGAGGAGAGAGAAAAAAGAAAAAGAAAGAGTAAGAGAAAGAGAGATAGAACTAAACTGTTGTAAACTATAGAAATATAAAATAAAGAGTAATACCTTGCACGTGTACAATACGCACAAGTAGAATATACCTACTGCTAATAAACATAAAAAATAAAAAATATATTTATATTTTTATATATTAAACTCTATTAACCAAATCGTAAACTGTGTAGCAAAATTACTTGTATAGATATACAGTGTGTTGGCAAAAATGCACGTTATGCATGTAGCAAAAAGCTAGATTTATAATGTATTTGTCGATGGCCTGGAGGAAAATCTGATATACTTTGAATTAGTAAAGTATCCCGGGTGGCTATCATCCAGAACAAAAAAAGCCGCTGCCCAAGGAATCACTACTTCCACATCCAGATTTTCTATCCAAGTCACTCACAACGAAAAAGTTTTGTATGTGGAAATAATTGTTTATGGAACTTTAATAATATAATATAATATTTGAAATCCTCTACCCCAAAAATCCATAAAGCGATACCCCACATCGGTTGTGGGGTGGGGGTGGTGATAGGGGGTGGTAGTGAGGTGGTTGAAGTAAAAAAATATTTTGAGGTTTCTGGTTCTTGTACACACCCTAAATCACAATTTTTTTTCATTCCCTTTAATAATGGGATGGGGGTGTTAATGGAGGTGGCTAATGCCAAAATTTTTTTTTGAGGACTTAGCTTCTCTTGTATATACTAAATACCAATTTTATGGACTCTTACCTGATGCTTGATTTACCTATTTACCCCAATTTGCTCCCCAACCCTTCGACGGAACAAGATGAAAATATAATCTAGTTCTAGATCTCATTAAAGTACATATGTGTACCAAATTCCAAGTCAATATCTCATACGGTTCCAGAGTAAACGTGCGCACAAGAAAAGTTACAGACAGACAGACCGACAGACAGAATTTTTTTTTTCGCTCAAACTTAAAATCTCGACGTTTCATGACATTCTAAGCCATCTGAACAATAAAAATTAAAAAAAAAAAATTGTCGTTGCTATACTTCCAGGGGATGTGGAAGTAATAAATATAATGTGCCAAATGAAGTGGTAAGTTTTGTGGAAATACTGTTAGAGTTCGTCTCAAAGTTATAGCGACCTAAGGGCCGGTTTCTCAATGCAAGGTTAAGCACTTTATCATACAGATAAACTAACTAGAAGTTTAGATTGTGCTTCTATTAAACATTTCAATATCACAACTTCACATTCTAAACTTCTAGTTAGTTTATCTGTATGATAAAGTGCTTAACCTTGCATTGAAGAACCGGCCCTTGCGTTGCTATAACTTTGAGATGAACTGTATCGACTATGTTGACAAACGACATTGATAAAGAATTTTTGCAATATTATTGTTCCGTGAAAGTTTTAACCTGTAGCTTCTCGTTTTCGAGGAGAAAATATCATTGTTATTATTTCGAAAAAAGCGGATCAAATTATTTATTAACAAGTACTAAAACGGTCTACTTAAAAACTATGCAAATGATATTAGAAAGCTTCATTTCAATGTTTCACGTAAGTGCCTGAACAAAGGTTTTATATTTTCAAAACTTCATACAAGCTTTTAGCAGTGCATACAATTTTCTCCGATACGCTCAACTCTCATAAACTGATCCAAGTTAACTTACTTTCAAAAGCAACATTTAATTCGTGAATAGGTAAGACTGCTCCAGAAATAAAGTTTTTTAATATCGTTGAATAGTGCCATTTACATTTGCATATACAGTGTGTCCCACTTTTCACGGTAACACCTTTCTAGCTCAGTTATTAGTCACCCAATTTTAACCAAGTTTGGAAGGGTATCAAAGACTTTCATTATACCTTTTTTAAGTAAAATAAAACTTATTTCAGTCACTGGCATGCATTTTTATTATAAAAAAGGGTCGATTTTTCGAGAAATTATATTAGGCACTTTTTTGTTGAAAAACTAATGCAATATTATTGATCAGCATGCTGTAGAACCGGAATTTAACAACATTTTGATTTTTTCTAAAAATATTTCGTTACCAATTTATTGATTATTTAATGTTTAAAATAGGTCATTTTAAGTGGGCAGTAATTCAACAATCAAAATGTTGTTAAATTCTGGATATAGCGGTTAATATTGCGTTCGTTTTTCAACAACAAAAATGCCTAATATAATTTCTCGAAAAATCAACCCTTTTTTCATAATAAAAATGCACGCCAATGACTGAAATAAGTTTTGTTTTACTTAAATAATAAAGGTCTTTGATACCCATCCAAACTTGGTTAAAATTGGGTGACTAATAACTTAGTTACAAAGCTGTTACCGTGAAAAGTGGGACACACTGTATAAAACCAATGTATTTTAGGGTTTTATTCCTAAGCAAATTTTAAGAAAAAAGTTCATATAATTGGGTGCCTAAAATTCTTCTTATTGGAGACACGGTGCAGCGTTACCACATTTGGTAGATTTTTATTTCTTTTTAGTAGAATTTTAAGGATTTTTGCAAAGTTTGGTAGGTAAAATTTGCTTGCAGATTTCTGATAATTATTATCAGAAATCTACCAGAAAATTTTACCCACCAAACTTTAAAAAAACCCTTAAAATTCTACTAAAAAGAAATAAAAATCTACCAAATGTGGTAACGCTGACACGGTGTTGAAATTTTCAAAAAAATACCGAATTCTTTTATACAGGGTCGCTGATATATATGGACACGGTCGATTGTTTCCTAAAGTAAGATAGCTAGAGAAAAAAGTTAAGACACAAAAGTTTTAGGGTATTTTAAAATCTATTACAATAAAGAAAAATTAAGTATTCAGGATTAGCCAAAAAGTCATGATAAAACAAAGTTGCTTTTTCTTTAACGGAACACCCTGTATATTATTCCATATTTCAATTTTTCTCAAAATTCTAAAGAAAAAAAGAAAATTTATATACCACATCATATACCTAAAGTTGACCATTTTCGATATATCGAATATTGAAAATCATTTTCTTATAAATTATACAATAGTATATTACGTTATGAGTTTTGTAAGAAGCATATTACGCACGAATGGAAAAGTTACGCACGATGCCGCGTAGCGGCGAGTGCGTATTTCCATGAGTGCGTAATTGCTTTACAACTCGAATTATGTACTATACTTTACCTACGATCATATTTATTTATTTATTTAGTAAAATCTGGATTTAGTTTACTTGTCAACAATATTATTCAACAAATATTATGTCAGTTTTGACAGCGTTTGAAAATTACGTAGGCGCATTTGTTTTTTTATACCCCGAATCAGCGATATAAGCCACCTATAATTGCGTGTCCCGTGCGTCTTGTTTACCGTGCGATTTGTTTACAGTGCGATTTGTTTACAATATGTAAAGTTCAACTTACATAGATGGCAGGTAGTGTGTTTTTTACTGTTTACAGTAGTGATCGTAGGTAAAAATATTTTAGTTCATTAAGTTTATAGTCCATCAAGTTACCTTTGAAAGTTTCTAGCTCCATAATAAGCCGCGTCTTTTTTTTTGTCTAATAGAGATGATCTTGACAACACATATCAAAAATACATTTAGTGCGAATAATTTTTCGCGCAAAAATGGCACGTTTAAGTGAAACCGAGCTTACTGAAATTTTTTAAAGACCATAGGATATAATGATAGAAGACAAGCTTGTGACCAGGTAGTGAATATTTTTAATAAATTACACCCAGATCGGGAATCTCTTTCTAAATCAACCGCTTCAAAAAAATTGCAGCTTTTTCACGTAACTGGAGGTGTCAAAGATCGACCAAAAAGTGGAAGACCGGCAAACGTTACAAACGAAGAAAATTCTTTGAATGTGGTGAAAAATCCAATAAATTCGACACAGCAGAGGACCAAATCATAACATGAGTCGATATTCCATTGAAAACATTTGCAAACGGGAAAAATTCCATTCATATAAAATTTATTTGCTACCAGAATTGAGTGAAGACGATTTTGATCGTAGAATCGAGTTATGCGATGTACAATCCAGCGGCGTGCCAAGTGCAGACCTATTAAATCATTACAATGTTAATAAAAAGAAAGATAATATATCAGATTTTGAATGTAAAACCGTCAGTGAGGAGGAAGTATACAAATGACTTTTGTCTATTAAATCTAAGGCGACTGGGCCTGATGGTATAAATATTACTATGTTGCTCCATTGCTGTCCATTTATCATTCCATTTTTAACACACATCGTAAATTATTGCATAGAAAACCACGTATTTCCTGAAGTTTGGAAAATGGCTCATATTATACCTGTACCTAAAATAAGTGAGGCTACGTATTGTAAGGACTTAAGGCCTATTAGTATACTGCCCACACTATCTAAAGTGTTAGAAAAAATATTAAATACGCAAATTAGAGCACACATTGATAAATATCGACTACTTCCTGATATACAGTCTGGATTTAGACCTAACCATAGTTGTACCACAGCCTTACTAAAAGTTACAGATGACATATTGTCAGCCGTGGATAAAAATGAAATAACAGTATTGGTTCTGTTGGATTACTCTAAGGCTTTCGATCGACTACATCACGACTTATTTCTAGTCATATTAAAATATAATGGATTTAACATAAATTCTATAAAACTGATGAAAAACTATCTCACTGGTAGACAGCCAATTGTGAAACTTACAGACGAATTTTCAGAATCAAAAAATATATATTGTGGGGTTCCTCAAGGATCAATTCTGGGACCACTATTTTTTACACTATACGCGAGTGAATTAATATCATGTGTTAAACACTGTTTATCTCATCTGTATGCTGACGATACGCAAATTTATTTTTCATTTAAATCAAATGAAGCTAACATAGCCAGTGATAAAATTAATCAGGACCTGGACGCCTTACTGAAAGCGTCAGAGTCTGATTGTTTGACCATAAATCCAGACAAGTCGAAAATAATTATCTTTGGTAGGAAAGCATCTAAATTAAAATGTGAACACTTTCTAAATATAAAAATAAACAATATTAAATTAAATGCTGTGAGTTCAGTTAAAAACCTTGGAATAATTATCGATACGGATTTGCGCTTTGCTGAACACGTCAGCTCCTCTATAAAAAAAGCTTTCCTAAATTTAAAATTACTGTACAGTCATCGATTTATTCTCAGTCCTAAATTTAAACAGCGTCTGTGCGACTCCTTGGTTTTGTCCCATTTTAACTATGGTGATGTGATATATGGACCTTGTCTGACAAAATTTGTCGCAAATCGAGTGCAATTGATGCAGAATTCATGCATTCGATTTATTTGTGGCATTAGAAGAAAACAATCAGGTATATCTAAAAAAATTCGCGAAATTGGGTGGCTCAATAACATACATGCATTCATAAGTGTTATATAATAATATAATTAAATATAAATGTCCGTTTTACCTGTACCAAAAAATTAGTTTTCGTACAGATGTACATAACATCAACTTAAGATTTAAAAATATGTTAACCACACCTAAACACTACACTGCAATTTTTCAGAGATCTTTAACATATAATATCTGCAAACTGTATAATAGGATACCGCCCCATCTCATAGAAGTTTCTCATTACAAATTCAAAAAAGAATTAAGAAAAATATTATTAGAATCCACTGGCAATAATACTCTTCAGTAACGTGTAAGTCTCATCGCTTGTTGTCTTTTTCTTTCTTTTAGCTACATATTACTTTGCAATAAATTCATGTTGTTTGTAGGGATTTATTTTCAAACCTTGTAGTGCATTCATCTATTGTTTATATTTTAAATCTTAAATTAATAGTGGATATGTATATTAGGTTAATTATCTGGTTAAGTGGAAGAGCAAAAGGTTACTTGTAACTATTTCTGAACTTCGCCATTTGTAAATTTTACAACTTGTATGTTTACAATAAAACATTTATTATTATTATTATTATTATTATGGATAAATTAAACGAAGACGTCATCTTTGTCAACCACATATTGTTTCCTGACGAATCAACGTTTTGCTTAAAGGGTCACGTAAACCGACACAACTGTAGGTATTGGTCAGACTAAAATCCACATTGGATGGAGGAAGTTCACACCCAACGACTCCAAAAAGTAAATGTTTGGTGTGGCATTACTGGTCAACACGTCATAGGACACTATTTTATAAACGAAAATTTGACTTCTAAACGATATTTAATACCCTTGCAAGAGCATGATATTCCAGAGCTTAGACGATAATAACAATCCCGGCAGAACAAATATGGTTTTAACAAGACGGAGCTCCTCCACATTTTGGACTTGTGGTACGGGCATATCTAGAGAAAACTTTTCCTGGTAAATGGATTGGACGCAGGGGGGCAATTGAACGGCCAGATAGGTCTCCCGATATGACCCCGCTTGACTTTTTCTGTGGTCTACAAGAAAAGGCCGCAAAATAGGATAAGGCATGAAATTTCTACTATTCCTCCCCCAACACCCTTTTAGGTTCACTACAAAATTTTGTTCAGAGAATTCATTACCGTCAGGACCATAAATGGTGAACACTTTGAGCACCTTATAAAATAGAATTCCAAAGAAGAATTTGTTTCTCTCTTTTTTTTCTGGCATAGCTATTGTTTTCATAAAATTTAAAATATCCATTAAAAAATACATTCTTTCGTTTCATGAATTTTTATCAACTCTGAACAATTATGCTTTTTATTTTCTGTAAAAGAATAATGTTGAAATTGAATCATATCCATATCCTCCACCTTGTGTAATTTTCATAATAAATATCCATCATTTCGGACTTTTTCTTTAATAAATTTGAATGTGGTAAAAAGTTGTTTTCAAAATTCGATATCTTCGAAAAGGCAACTTTGTTTCGCCATGACTTTTTGGCTGATCCTGTATGCCTTATTGTAATAGATTTTAAAAAACCCTAAAACTTTTGTGACTTAATATTTTTCGCCAGCTATCTTACTTTAGGGGATAATCGATCGTTTCTTTACATTTCAGTATAACAATTATTAGTGCAGCTTCCACTTAGATAGGGTATGATTATATCACGAAATCCAGCGAACAAGTGGTGGATATAGGTATAATCATTACCATAAAGGACCCCGCCAAATTCTTATGGAAATTGAGTTGAGACGAATTTGGTTGAAACTTTGTGAAAAGGTAGTTTGATTAAAAGTTCTCATGGGCCAATTTTTAGATTTATGTTTTTTGTTTAAGGTCAAAACTTAAAATGACCCTATTAAGCCTATTCAGCTACCTTCCGTTGTTTAAAAATATCTAGTCTCAATTTATTTTTATATTTTTCCTGATAAAGTTATTTCACAAATAATGTACCTACTGCTCCTTGTTCACTTCTTTATCGTTTCACTTCTGACGAAATAAACGCGCATTATTACTTTTATTATTATGATTACGTGCCATTTAAACCTACAGAAATACAATGGGAATGTAAATAAGCATTTGTGCATTAGCCAGCTACTAGAAGTGGAGATGTTGAATAAGCTGAGCTGAGATCGCGAGAGCAAGCTATAGAAATGGAACCCATTATCGAGCTTATAATAGGGTTTCACTGGAGGAGAGCCGTAGCTCTCGACACTCTACACCGGGCGATGCGATGGGAGCAAGTGTTATATGACCACTCGGTCCCAAATTGAATTTTGCGCACGCGTAGCTCCTCATGTAAATCCTAATTGCTTTCGAAGTATCGTGGAAAATATATAAATTTAAAAGACGGATGTTACATTCAGCCGGTCTATTTTCTATACTTCATTATTGGTCTTTTTTGTTCCACCGCTTCCGTTTTGGATGCCACCTGACGAATGTTTTGCATAAAGGCTTCAGGGTTAGGATTTTATGACATTTCGTTTTAAGGAAATAAAATATTTCTTACTGTAATAGCTCACTAACCACCAATACGATTCCTTTACATTCTAGGATTACTTCAGATAATTTCCTGTGATTAATAATTTTGATTAAACAATTACGTCCAACAATAATTTCTTTTTTGGAGGGAGGCTGAAACCTTCGGTGTGTAGTTTCCACAAGCATCAAAATATTTGAACTTTACCCAAGAAAATTATCACTCATAATGCGTTTCGCCAACCATGTTGGCATCATCTGGAAATGATTAACACTATAGTACAACTAAAAATGTTTCTATGCAGGGTGATTTACCACGACATGCGGAAAATGTATCAGTAGGTTGTCCCTGTAAAAGAACTCACTTTGCATAAAAAAATCCCTATCGAAAATTTATAATAATAATAATAATAATAATAATAATAATGTCTTTATTTTTTCGTTTGAAATTACAAGCAAAAATAAATGGTTTAAAGATGGGTGGCAATATTCACGTAAGTGCTCTTCCATATAACCACCCACAAGTAAAAACTTAAGAACAAAATAAATATAATATGAGAAACTGAAATAATATTAGCAGACAAGTAAAACAAGGAACACAAAAAACAAAAGAAGAAAATTAATATTTATTTACATACCTAATGCTCTTATTAATAATTAAAGCTGTGATCTGTTTTCTGAATTTGGCGATATTAGTGCAGGATTTAATATTACGAGGAATAGAATTGTACAGATTTACGGCTGTGTAACTAAACGAACGCTGAAACAAGGCAGATTTGTGCTTGGGAACGGTGAATTGTGTACAATGGCGTGTAGAACGCTGATGAGTATCGGTGCTTTTTTTTAACTTAATAAGTAAATAAGTAGGTATCTGATATTTAATTATTTTGAAAATTAAACAGGCCATATGACATTCGAAGCGCTCTGAGAGGTTTAACTATTTCGATTGTTTAAAATGATAAGTAATGTGATCGAATTTTCGTAAGTTATATGAAAATCTTATACAAGCATTTTGAATCCCCTGAAGAGATTCCTTATCACGATTTAAAATAGCTGGCCAGTAAACAGTGTCACAATAAGAAATGGACGACAATATTAATGAATCAGTTAATCTCAATTTCACTTGTGTACCGAGAATATCCTTATGCATATACAAAAGTTTAAGTTTGCTAATTGATTTTTGTATAAGAGTACTTACATGTTTTACAAATCTCAGATCTGTGTCAAATCAAACACCAAGGTTCTTGCAAGCATTGATTGGTTGTAAGTGCTGATTAATTAAAACTAATTTAAAAGTGGGATTATTAATAATTTGAGTCTTGTGCTTACTAAACAATTGTAATTCAGTTTTCGCTTCATTTAAAACCAAACCATGTTCAGCCGAAAATTTGGATATCTTATCTAGATCAGAGTTAATATTTAGTACGGCAGTATTTAAGTCAGACAAGGAAAAAGAATAGTATAACTGAGTTTCGTCCGCATACTGATGTGATGAGCAAAACTGTAGGTATTTGCTAAGATCCGCTGTGTATATAGAAAATAACAGAGGCCCTAAAACACTACCCTGTGGCATACCCTTTGTAATAAAAACCGTGTTCGAAATGTTGTCACTTAATATTACTTTTTGGCGACGATTACTGAGATAATTACGAAAAAAAGAAGTTGCAGTAATACCAAATCAATAATATTTTAATTTCGCACACAGGGTGGCATGATCAAGGGTATCAAATGCCTTGCCATAATCGAGTAGTATCAAGCAGCAGTTCTGATTATTATCACAAGCAGTAAATATGTCATCAGAAATTTGTAATAAAGCTGTAGACGTGCTATGTCGGGCACGAAATCCAGACTGCGAAATAGGTAAAATCGAATTATTATTCAAGTAGTTATTTACCTGCTCATACACGACCTTTTTTAATACCTTAGATAAGACAGGCAATAAGCTAATGGGTCGAAAATGATTGATAAGTGTGGGACAGCTCTTTTTAGCCACAGGAATTACATTAGCTTCTTTCCAAGCTGAAGGAAAATACCTTCTAAGAGACACTTATTTATAATATAAGTTAAATGATTACTAAGATATGGGATAATGTATAAAATAATTTTAATATTAAAACCATCAGAACCCATGACATTAGATTTAAGTTTAAATAATATTTCTTCAAGTTTTTCACAAGAAATTTATCTTCGACGGAATTTGCTTTTAACGTGTTTAGTATCTCTTTACCTACTAATAAATAAATAAATAATTTATTCATGTTCAGAACCAATGGTTTTACATAAGTCAAAATTACAAATATTGTATATAACATCACAGAGAAGTACAAATATTGTATATTACAACATACAATGGTAAACAAACATTGAAGATAATTTAACACATAGTAAAATCACATAAATACTCATCAAATGAATAGTATGCTCCCTTCAGCAGAATTTGTTTAATATTATAATGGAACTTATTTTCCGGCAACATCCTGATATTGAGTGGCAACTTGTTAAAGAATTTTTGGGCCATAACAATTTGTTGTATTTCGACTTTTTTCTAACCTAGTAAAATCTAAACGAACCTCAGTTCTCTGCCTAGTATCATGTTTATAAATTTCACCATGTGAAACATAGTCATTTAAATTTTTTTTAACATGCATAAGAGCTGCGAGAATGAAACAACTAGGGGCAGTCAAGATATTCAACTCGCTAAATTTTTGTTTGACGTCCTCTCTGATTGGTAAACCCAACATTACTCTTACAATACGTCTTTGAAGTGAAACTATTCTGTTCAGATGAGCTGAGTGTCCCCAAGTTATTATTGCATAGGAAAAAACACTTTGAAATAGCGAGAAATAAACCGTTTTTATCACACTCAGAGGCAACTAAGTTCTTAGACTCATAACCAGATAAATTACCTTCGACAATTTACTAGTCAGATAGTCTACATGTTGATCCCAGCACAGCTTAGCATCCACAATTACTCCTAAAAACTTGATATTATCGGGATTATCAAAATGATCTAATCTCCGAGTTGAAGAAATAATACTTTGTGTTTTCAATTCATTTAAATTTAATTTGTTTGCTCTGAACCAATCAGAAGCCTGCAACTGTGAGCGTTGCATATCATGTAGATCATTAAAATTTTGATTGATGTTTATCATAGTCCTATCATCAGCAAATAGTACAACCGAAGTATCCTTAACGTAGTTAGGCAAATCATTTACGTAAATTAAGAATAATAGTGGTCCTAATACGGAACCCTGTGGAACTCCAAATCTCACTTTTACTGATGATGACGCCATTCCGTTGTGTAAAGTTATTTGATCCCTGTCACTCAGGTACGATTTTAAAAGATTAAGTGCTGTAAGTTGAAGACCATATCTACAAAGTTTAGAAGCAAGAATATCATGTTGCACATAGTCGAAGGCTTTTGACAAGTCTCAGAAAATACTTCCGGCAAAGCGTTGGTTCTCAAAAACGTCTATTATACTTTCAACCATTTTGTTAATTGCCATCGCTGTAGATTTACCAGAACGGAAACCATATTGACAGTCTGATAAAATATTATTTTGTTCAAAAAAGGTGACAAGTTGTTGAAGTAAGGCTTTTTCTATTATTTTCCCCAAAGTGGGTATGATAGATATAGGACGATAGTTATTCACGTCATTGAAGTCACCTTTCTTGAATAGCGGAATCACTTTGGCTGTTTTAAGACATTTCGGAAAAGTTCCGCTTTTTATGCATAGATTAACCAATTTGGTGAAGGGTATAATGATAATGTCCTGTACGCATTTTATGATGTTAATGTTCATGTCATATAGGTCTTTGCTTGGATTATTTTTGAAATTATTAAAGATATCTCTCATTTGAATGTAAGTGATCTCTGAAAAACTAAATGAATTGTTTATCATAGGATTTGTGGTAACCAAGCTGATGGGATCAATAGGACTAGCTACGTTTTTTGTGATTTCAAATGCTATATTTGCAAAAAAGTTATTGAAGTCGTTTGAATTTAAATTAGAGTCAGAGTTCCTTGAACATTTCTTGCCTTTATTACGCTTTGAGTTAATTAGATCCCATGATGCTTTTGACAGGTTTGAGCTGCGAGAAATGTAAGACTCGTTAGCACTTTTTTTTGTAGAAATCAATTTTCATTCTATAGATCTTTCTATATTCTTTAACTCTGTCACCTATACCTGATAAGTTTGGTTATTGTTTTTTTAAATAATGTAGAAAATTTAGTTTCTCGCGCATTTCTCGTAGTTCGTCATTATATCATTCTACCTTGGGCTGTTCAGATGTTCCACTTTTTATTTTTATAGGTAAAGCAAGGTTTATTTGTTCGATAATAATGTTTAAGAAAATGTTAAATTTTTCGTCACAAGTCATTTTTGTGTTATTAATAAAGTACCAATCTGTTTTGCTTAGATTATTATAAAAAGTATTAAGACCCGCCTCCGTTATAGGCCTGTATCTTATTTTCTTTGACCTTAGCATTTGTTTAGTAACATCTAGCTCTGAGGCAATGGCTTTGTGATCTGAAAAATTACTATCGACTACATAAGACGCATCATGAGAATAATCAAAGTTTAAAAGGAAATTATCTAAACAATTTTTATTCCTTGTTGCTTCATTAACTAAGCAATCAAATCCAAAAGAATTTATAAAATCTATAAACCTAATTTGTATTGTTTCTGAGTTAAAATGCATGTTAAAATCGCCGGTTTTTATCACCTTTTTTATTTAGCACTCTGATTACTTCAAAGACTTCATGTAATGTGTCTAAAAAAGACGAAAATCCCCGTCGGGAGACCTGTACAGAGCAATGATTATAATGTCGTAATGAATAATCCGTACGGCACAAAGTTCACATACAATTTCCTGCGACAGCCGCACTACATCATCAAGAGGCTGAAACTGTATATTATTTTTAATAAGAATCATGACACCCCTATGTGACCTTTGAATTCTGCTGAAGGAGGATGCTAAAACATCCTTGAATTTGAAAAAATTCAATCTCGTTAGGTGTGAGCCAATGCTCGCTAAAACAAAGGACATTATAACTACTTTGTGAAGAATTATACATGTCAAGTAAATAAAATTCAATTTCATTTAATTTATTTTTAATAGACTGAATGTTCAGGTGAAATATTGAAAATTTGTCCCTGTCATCTAAAGATTTTTTTGTTAACGATTTACTTGATAATTCGGGCTTCGTTTCTGAAAATTTTTATTATTGAACGTGAAGGTGCGTACTGCGGCACCCTCAGGCCAGATTTTAGGATTGTATACATAGTCCTCATATTCTTCTGGAAAGGAGATTTTAAAGCAATATTGATACACGTTGCGCTTCAGTAGAGTGCAGCGGAAAGGAATTTCTGGTGCGCTCTCCTTCAAGCAGGTATCAAAATCTTCTGTGGTGGTGTCGAGATGTAGGCGATAAACACTTAAGTAGCTATGTTTCGGTACGGTTTTTATTTTCCGACTTGATTTATTCGATCCAGTAACAAAAACTGCTGACTTTTTTGCTTCGTTTATAGCTATCTTGACTTGTTCACTGGTTATTGTATGTTTTTGTGGACAATGTTTGGGAATGGTTCCTATATTTGCTTTGTTGGGGTTATTATGATTTTGAAATGAGCGACTTACTTGAGTGTTAGATGTCGCTGCAGCGTAGCTTATAGTTTTCTGCTGTGATTGAGAAATTATTTGAGAAGAATTCTTGCTGTTACTACTAGAATCCTTTCGTGTAGATATTTCTGGTTTGAGACTTTGATTGTTTACTGAATCACTATGACCATTTTTGTTGTTTAATAAAGATATAAGTTGCTCTTGTTCACTTACTCTTTTTTCCGGATGAAACAGAAGTCTATTTAAATGTTCATTTTGACTTTTAGACAGATCCAGTTCATGTGTTAATTCGTTTTTTTCTTTTGAGTCCACCTTGTTGATATCGTCGTGTGCATCCGAAAATACATCACATTCTTTATCCTTACAGCGATTACACTGTTTGTCAGTTAAATATTTTTTTAATTAGAGCAATGTTCACGGTTTTAGAAATATCACCTGATACACTTCCACTTAAAATTATATCAATTAATACTTCTTTTTTCAGTTTCAACAACTCTGTGTTTACAGACGACACAATATCGGGCGCCATGGTCTCTACACTTTAAGATCTCTGGAGAAATCGCATAAAAAATCCCTATCAAGCTCCCGTAAGGCAACCAAAACACTGAGATCAAACTCAGGGATGAGATTCCAATTAACTCAGTTGTTTAGGTCTTCCAAATGAAAACTCCAGGGATTAAGACTAGCAACAAGTCCTTACACCAATAAAATGCAATTCATTCAAAGAATACCATTTATTTAAAAAGTATAAAACAATACAGCGATTTTCTGCAAAATGAAATAATCACGCCTCCCCAACTAAGGCAATTTACTTTTTAACCATACAAATGAGAGCGTGCGTTAAGATTGTGATTTTATTATTCACGGGACGGAGTTCGACTAATACATGAGTTTAATAACTTTCGGTCAGTCTTACGACGTTTTGGTCCCCATGCAGGTTCAATATAGGAAAAATTACAGCTACTCGCCTCCGAGCAATTTTTTGGCAAAATGGATTTTTGAGTCCTTTGCGCACAAGGCGGTTTTCTCTATAACTTTATTATTTGGAACGTCCCGCATTTGGCTTTCCTGCCATCGCTTTGTATTGACCATCCAACGCACTCATCCAAATTATGAGTCGCTGGGTGAATCCAAACTTGTTTTATGCGAGAAACCGATCTTGTGCGTTTTCACTGATTTTTTGCCAATTTTTGCTTATAGGCGCTACGACGCCTTTGCCAAATTCGTCGGTTTCGCCCTTTTGATACACTGCATCGTTAAAATTTTATTGTCAGTCTTTCGAACAGGATATATAGTGACTGTACCTCCAACGCCAATGTCTTCGGCGGAGGAGGTTAAAAAAAAATTAATTTAGTAAAAATTTGGTGTTCCTTCAAATTTTTTACTTAGTTGTGCCTCATGTCTTAATGAAATCATATTGTTCCTTTTATGTTAGTTTATGGCTCTAAACTCTCTCAGACTCATGTCCTTGAATGAATTTTTTAAGTCGACTTTTTATTTTGTCTTCGGCCTAGGTCAATTCTGGAAGGTACTAGGTACAACATCCCCACCGAAAATGAAAAATTAAAAAAATATGACCAAAAAAATTAATTTATTTTTTTTTTTAGAAATGCGCCGCTTATGACTTTAACAAATCTGACGTAACGCGTTACAACCATATCACTTCCCCTCCCCTTTCGTCAGACTTGAGATTGGCAGTAAAGCTGGAGAGGGTAGAAGTGACTTCTTGGTTTTAATCAAATCACACTACAAAAATAGCAAAATCAGTCGGAAAGACATTGACCCTATGCTAGTTGACTTTACAACAACAAAAGTAGATATAAGAGATAGTTACTTAAACCCGTCTATAACACAAAAACACCAAACTTTGGCGGAACTTTGTACCTGCCGGTGTCTTGATTGTTCGACCGAAAGCAAAAATCGCGGCACTTTGACCGGCCACGTTAGCTTAACTTTTTATGCCAATTAAGGAAATGTAGACATCTTCGATATGTTCTTTCTCAAGTAAGTTCATTGCCCTATCACTGACCATAGACAGGTAACAATACCGTATCTTTGCAAGTCTTAATGCAACAAAAATTACTAAATTACCTCGGATCACTCTAAAATTTTGCAGGGATTTTCCCACATAGAGGAGTAGTACACCATTTTATTTTCCTCATGTCGTGGTAAATCACCCTGTATTTATACAAAAATAATGTTACTTTTGAACGCATTCAAACAATCTTATCATTTCTACCTAAACTCTGTTTCAGTTCGCAATATTGTGATCTAATAACTAATAGAGCGGACTATTTAAACTAGAATCTTTCTCAGTATTTATACTGTTTTTATATTTTGCAGTTTCAAAGCTTTCAATATCTTCAACTATCTTTGATTTGGTACATTTTTAATTATCTTTAAGTTACTGGCATTTATTTAAAAGAGCCGTATGTTCCTTGAATCTTGTTATAGTTGGGAGATTCGTTTATCCAATATGCTTCAAATTATAATTTTACTACTAATTTCGTGAAATCCAGACCTTTCGTTTGATTCAATTTTATGTTGCAATTTATTTCCCAGTGAATCAACAACTGTCATAACTAACTTTTTAAAGATCTTGACAGACGACGGGTAAGCAAGGGTTCATATGGTGTAAATACGAATTTTGAATTCATATCGGATTCCAAGATCGATGAGTTCCTTAAATCTGCAATTCCTAATTCTTCTTTATGAACATTTTATTCTCAATGCTTTTGAACATCAATCACAAGTGGATTCAATTTTCACCGATTTCACGAAGGCATTTGATCGTGTTGATCACGTATTACTCATAGCCAAACTAAGGGCTTTGGGTGTCGAGAGTTGCATGCTTGAATAGATTCATAGTTATTTATATAACCGAACTCGGTTTGTCAGATGCTCAGGAGCAGCAACATTTTCTATTATAGTTACTTGCGGTGTTCCTCAAGGATCGCATATTGGTCCATTATTATTCAACTTGTTTGTTAATGATATTAGCGGGGTAGTCATTAACAGTAATATTTAACGTTTGCTGACGATATGAAGCTATTCAGAATCCTTGACAACTCTTATGATGCCTCTTTTATAAAGTGATCTCGATAATTCAGTTCGATGGTTTGATATCGATCTATTAAAACTTAACCCTGCTAAGTGTAATCAATTTTTTTTTCACGAGAGGCAATAATCCTGTAATATTCGACTACTATCTGAGTAATGTTACCTTAAACAGGGTAAATTCTATAAAATATCTAGGTGTAATATTCGATTTCAAGGTGAACTGAAAGTGTTAGGTTGCATCAATAGGGACTCTACCTTCTTTTATATTAAAATATACAAATTGCTGTACTCTTCTCTGGTAAGGAGTCTACTAGAATATGGCAGTGTGATATGGAATCCAGCACATACCGTCGATAAAGAATCCATTGAGGATGTCCAATCAAAAATCCTTAGACAATGTGCATTCATGATGGGACATCCGATAGGCCAATATTCCTACAATTCGATTTTTTATAATAATAATATGTTATTGTCATATCCATAGTGATTGATAATATGTGAGTAGGTACGCTACATATACTCCCCCCCCCCACAACGAAGAAACTAACTTACCAAGTATCAATATTTAAGATGACATTTGAAAAAGAAAAGTTAGTTTTGACTGATAGATGACAAAATAACATAACACAAGGAAACTTACTTTTGTAATAACATTATCCTTCATGCGAGTATGTTATATGTCATTGGTGAATTCAAATAAAATAGCATGTATATGACTGGATGCTGGATGCTGAAGTGGAATAAAAGTTCGCAATCATAATTGGATTGAGCGTCTTTAATAGGTAATTAAAGGTAATTAAAAAAATAAAAATAGCATGCATGTGTGGTGCTAAGTGAATGAAAGTCCACAATCTGGAAATTGTGAACTTTCGGAATGGATTGAGTGCATTGAAGAAATTGAGGTAAGTGATGAAATAAAATAGCATGTATTTGACGATGCTAAGTGAATATGAAAGTTCACAACCGAGCATTGAGAGCGTCGTGATTGAGCGTCTTTCAGTAAATTAAAATTGATTGATTGAATACCATAGTTAATAGAAATGAATTGTGAATTAATTAAAATAGTAAATAATTGATACATTGATACATTGATAAGCTGGTTTAAAAGATGCAGGGAGCAATATAGAGTATCTACCCAACATATACATGATGAAATATGTAATAAAAAGTCTTCTGAAAATCCAGTCTGATTCGTTTCTCGGTACCATCTTCATGGAGAGACTGAAGAATCCGTATCTAGTGAAGGTATCTATGGAACGGCCGACCTTTAGCAGGCTGTCTTCGTTGTGGACGTCGTCCGTCGTTAAAGCGGTTATCAGCACGGGCAGTTGCGTTCGGCCCCATATTCACGTCGTGACTGGCACAGCTGTCTAGAATATCCATGGGAGATTATTTTCAGGGGCGAGCGTAGAGGCGACTTCAATGTGATTATCAGTCGATATTCCGTTGAAGCAACGTCGAGCGCGGTTAGTACTTGGATGGGGTCCCATCTTGGGAAATACAGCGTTCTCGTCCCACCTTCTAGCGGCTTGTATATCAGTGTATACGCGGAAGTTACGTAATTTCAGACGAGGATTACTTAGTGGATATACCATCCTTCGGAAGGGATATAACGCAGGCGGTCCCTTGTCTATTAAATGTTAGGCAAGTAAAAGATCCCTACTCCTCTTAAGGGAAGAGGTTCGGCAAAATTTCCAGGTTGGGGGTAGGTAGTCTCCTGGCGTCGGTGATAGGCCCTGGTAGCGGAAATAGGCCGACGTTATTTTCAGCATAACTATTTAACAACACTGTCAAAAGCTTCAAACTTTCCTTCATTATGAATTTTTTGACAACTGCCTTGAATTCTCATGGACTCTCAGGAGGTATACGTGAATACGTTCGGGGTCACCAATATAGCCATTTAGGGCTATTAAATAAGTTAATAATAATTAGATTTTTAAAAAAGTTTTAATTTAGATTTCAAAATCGATTTTTCATAATAATAATATGTTATTGTCATATCCATAGTAATTGATATACACATGTGAGTAAGTACGCTACAGACCTCAATGCAGACAACATTTTAATAAGTAACCGTCAGTTACTGTAACAATTACAAGATATTTACAATTGGTTTATTGACAATAAGCTAATACTAAACACTAATGAATCAGTTTTTATTAGATTTAACTATTCTTCTGTAAACTATGATCAAAGTTTATATATATTTACATCGAATGATACTTTAAAACAAGTTCAATTCACGAAATTTTTGGGTATTTATATATCTGAAGACTGTAAATAGATTACACATCGATATGATTTGTAGAAGAATAGCTCCTGTGTGTTATTGTTTAAAACAGCTAAAGCTTACAGTAGATACAATTGTTCTAAAAATTTGTTTATTTTTATTCAGTCATTTTATATGGCATTTCGGCATCGGTTTCCTCTAGTGAATGCATACGGATCTTCAGTTTAATAAAAACGTCGCCATCATGTTAATGTAAGTAGTCAGTAATTAAGAAAATATATTCCCATACTGTTTTTCGTTAAGATAGTATGACGATCAAATTCTTTTAGCCTTTTTTTGCTTTAGAAGAAAATTGTATTTTAAACTATAACAAAATTTTAGAAGAAACGTAACATTTTTGCTTCTTTGCAAATAACTGAATAAATATTAGTTTTAGCGATATCAAAAATGAAGCTTATAAACTGAAAATTTAATATATATTTATGTAGGATTGATAGTTTCGGAGATATTTAAGTTTATAAATGGCATCCGAACGTCTATAGGATGAAATATTTAGTTTAAATATTATATATCTTAGATAAAGCGATGCTTCCATCAAAAATTTTAAGAAACAAATTAAAGATAAATAATCAGTCTGTAAAAATAATTTCTCCTCTGTAACTACATCCTAAAAAATGAAGAAGTTTATGGCCGAACCAATGTGCGATTTCACATTTTCTTTAATAAAATGTCGTCATTTTGTTATTGCAATTGCCCAGTAATTAAAATTTTTCCTCAAAAATGTCGTTTTTCGTTAAAATATTGCATCACATAGATGCTCAATTTTTTTTGTAAGTTGTTTTCGATAATATTTCCATCTGCCATATTGGAGCCGTCATTTTGAATTTTTTGATTTTGGCTTTAGATTCGTGCTCAGTAATCCTAAAAACATAAATATCCCACGTTTTGGAATAAATCAGTAATAATTTTTCAAATATTGAATATCTAAATTTAGGTATTTTTTACTCTTTGAGGACAAGAGTAAGTGTCCGGACTATATAGAAACTGAAGACGATACTTTTTACTACAACAATAACCCATAAAGGAAAATGATCAGTACATATGGGATTATTCCGAAATTTTACATATTTTTTACCTCTAGGTGATAATTATATACTAAATAAAATGGGCATAGCCGGGTAAGCATGGTGTAACTACCCCCAAGCGTCTGGCGCTTATATTTGTGCAGTAGGAAGCAATTTCGGAAAGTAGTAATTTCACAAAATATTAGCCCGAAAGAGGGACCGGTTTGGGGTGAGTAAAGGAGGTTGGTTTTAGCAAAACTATTTTTTTTCTAAGAAACTGCGCATTCAATCATTTTGTAAAAAATATATGTTAAAGACCTACTAAAACCTAAGACCTACTATATAAAAATCACGCTCAAATTCCGAAAACAGATACACTAAAAAAAAAACATATATATTATTTTCAAATTTTTTTAGGGTAACTTATCCCTGGGGTACCAGCCTGATTTTTTTTTATAGCATGTCTGGGGACTCACTTATGTTATATTTTTTCCCAGTCTTGTCCGAAGATACTTTAAAAAACTGCCGAATTGTGCAGTGCCGTATGCATAATTAACCCCTTGCAAGTAAAGAAAGCCAAACTGCAAAGTAAATATGGATACCTGAGTAGTGTATACAAGTGATTAGTGATTATAGTCATGGTGAACGTTGTAAAAGAAACCAATATAAAGCTGCAACGTTGACAGTTAATTAGGTGATCAATAGAGTTGAACTCTCTTGCGCCGCAAAAATCCATTTATAGCAATAGTGTTAAATATCATTAAGGGTAAAAACTAAAGTCAGCGGTACTATGGAGTACCTTGTTAAAGCCGGTCATTATTCACATATTACCGTCGGCGGGGATAAGAGCTTGGTTCTAACAGTCACGTGTTGTTAACAATTTGCAGCACTAAATCGTAGCATTACTAACCTGAGAAGGATATGGATCTTCCTCACTGTCATCTGCAATCACTGCGCTCATGCTGTTCTTCTGAAACAATATGGAGAGAGCTTCTGCCGGTTTAGGTATACTTGCTAGATATCGTCCGTACGAAAGGTAATACACGACAGCAGCTACAGTTCGATTCCCATTGGCACATTCACAGGAATGTCTTCTAACGCCGGAAATTCCGACACTGTGGGGAATATAATCGATGAAACATCGGTAAACCTTCGTTTTGATGTGACGTGAACAAACTTGTATTTTGAGTACATTGGACTGGTCCTTAACGTACTGAAGATTAAGTGTTCCGTCTTCATTACGAAATCGCTTGTTTTTATTGATACGATCCGGTATAAAACAGTTTTAAATCTTTTTCCACCATTTCTGGAAAGTCTAGTACATCTTTGCTGGAAATGTCTACAAAAGACAGTTTTTGCAATTTCTGTGAATGTGCCAATGGGAATCGAACTGGTGGATGTTGTTCCCATGTAGCTGCTGTCGTGTATTATCTTTCGCACGGACGATATCTATCAAGCATACCTAAACCGGCAGAAGTTCTCTCCTTATTGTTCTAGAAAGACAGTATGAGTGCAGTGATTGAAGATGACAGTGAGGAAGATTAACATCCATATCCTTCTCGGGTTAGTAATGCTACGATTCACCTAGTGTTGCAAATTGTTAACAACACGTGACTGTTAAGACCAAGCTCTTATCCCCTGTTAAGACCAAGCTCTTATCACCTAGTGCTGCAAATTGTTAACAACACGTGACTGTTAAGACCAAGCTCTTATCCCCGCCGACGGTAATATTGATAGTACCGCTGACTTTATATTTAACATTCCGGCTATAAACTGATTTTTGCCGCGCAAGGGAGTTCAACTCTATTGATCACCTAATTAACTCTCAGCGTTGCAGTTTTATATCGGTTTTTCTTACAGCGTTCACCATCTCCATAATCATTAATCAGTAGTATGTACACACTACTCAGGTATTCATATTTATTTTGCAGTTTGGCCTTCTTTACTTGCAAGGGGTTAATTGTCCACAAAATATGCATACGGCACTGCACACTTCGGCATTTTTTTTAGTATGGCTTAATCTTCGGACAAGACTCGGAAAAATATATAACATAAGTGAGTTCCCAGACATGCTACAGAAAAAAATTCAGGCTGGTACCCCAGGAATAAGTTACCCTAAAAAAAATTTGAAAATAAGATATATGTTTTTTCACTGTATCTGTTTTCGGAATTTGACCGTGATTTTTTATTTAGTACTTTCTCAGTAGGTCTTTAACATATATTTTTTACAAAATGATTGAATACGCCGTTTCTCAGAAAAAAAAATAGTTTTTCTAAAACCAACCCTCCCTTACTCACCCCAAACCGGTCCCTCTTTCGGGCTAATATTTTGTGAAATTGCTACTTTCCGAGATTGCTTACCCGGCTATGCCCTTGGATCTATCTATTATTGTGGATTTTATAGTACCACCAAAAAAACTACCGCAAAGGAAAATCAAAAATCTGGCTCCATTAGATTCTACCCCGTACCCCATAACATATGTATGCAATATTTCACATTTTTGGATCAAGCCGTGATTTCAGAAATTTCATACATTAGGAAATTACATATTCATTGAAAATGAGGAATACCTAGTTTAAACGATATATTAATATTGTGACAATATAAGCCAGTTTGACCAACATTCACTGTAAAGCAAGTTGTAATGTTTCAGTTGATATAATCTATCAGAACCTACGGTGTGAGATTTTTGTTCATTTATTACATTTACAATTTTTTTGAATGGCAACCGTTTTGAAAGTTTATAGAGTGTCATCCGTAAACTTAGTTTCTAAAAATGTATCGTTATGTTGTTCACTCGATTTTAAATTTTGTTACCATACAATGACATATAAGCCAGAACATTAAAATGATCAAATCTATGATATTATACTATCAACAAGGCCTCTACCTGTAACTATTTTAGAACACATAACATAAACCATTAAAAACGTCACCCCATTCCAAAGTTCGGATTTAATTTTGGCAATTTCGCACCTATGAATTTCTGTAATAGCGGAACTGCTACCACAAACATTTCCAAGAGTATATCAGCAGATCCTATCGCGAGAACCATTCCTCGAATATATTCGGGATGTGGCTACAAACCCGGTGTCATTAGCAGCTGTGCCACCTGAAAATGGCCGCTCCGGAAACCCCTACCTTGGACTGATAACGTGCCGCAACCTCTCCTGCGACCTACAAATACTTCAATTTATTGCAACCCTTCGTCGCTAAATCTGGCTAATATACCTTCAGGTCCCAGCAAGAGCTTACATAAGGAGCACCTTTCATGTCTTGGGGCCCGATAAATTACTAGGAAATTTTGTTTATCGTCCACGTGAGAGTTGGATATATGCCTAATTTGGGAGGATCATAAATATTCACAAATAAGTCAATCGTGCTATTCCATATATTAGTTTGTTTCGGAGTGGATACGAGCGCCATCCGGACAAAAGCTCGGCAACTAGCTTGTTTTTAGCGAGCAGCTTTTGGTTTCAGGTGCTGAAACGTAAAGCGCCATCTGCTATGGGGTATATTAAATATAGTGATGGCTGAAAAGGACTCTCTGTAGAGGTTTATTTGAGTTAGATGGTGTTAGCAATGGGGGCGTTCTAAGGCAGAGGTTGGTTGTATTTAAATCATTTTAGACGGTTAGATGAAAGTTAAATGAAAATAATTTATTTCGTTAATTTAAGAAGAGATAACTACGATAGAAAGTATTATAGTATAATGTTTTTTTCGATGATATGGACTTCAATACTTTGTTTAGTTTGTAGAAAAAGACAAGACAGGTAATAATTTTAATTTTTATTCAACTTATGTCACTTTTTTACGTGCCGATTCTTGTTGATATTCAATAAAAAATCGACAAAGAATATAAGCTGTGAATATTTTATAAAATAAACACAAAATGAAGGCCTTAACATATTTTAAGTAAGCTCTTGAGGAAAGGAATAAGAAATGATTATTTATATTTATTGCAATAGTAATAACATATAATCTTGCTATGTTCTCTGATTCTAGGATTGTTTGTGATATATTTTTTGAGGTTCTTCTCTCTTCATAATGATGGGGTATTTGTAATGCAGATACAGGCGATTCGCAATATAATAATTGGCCTAAATAAATATTCAACTTGTAGAAGTGTATTTAAAGAACTTAAAATTTTGCCTGTGGCGTGTGCTTACAGTCTAGGAATTCTTTTTACTTATAAAACTTCACCATGATGATTTTTTAAAAAACAACAGTTACCATAATTACATAAATCGTAATTAGAATGATTTATTAGTCCCTATTTACACCTTATTTATATATAAGAAATAAAAAAAGTCTCAGATACATGGGAATTAAACTGCAAAATAAATTGCCGGACCATATTAAAGCAATTGCCAACACTAAATCGTTTAAAAATGCTGTAAAATTTTACTGCTTGAGCATTGTTTTTATTCTATGTATAACTGACTTTTTGAATTATTTGTTTTAACTATTATCATTCTGCAATATACTGATAACAGATTGTTTGTAAAACAAAAATTGTGTTATATTTTAATTCTATTAATTACTTCCACATCCAGTGAAAGTATAGTAACGCAAAAAAATGTTAACTGTTCAAATAGACTTAGAATGTCATGAAACGTCGAGATTTTAAGTTTGAGCAAAAAACAATTTCTGTCTGTCGGTCTGTCTGTAACTTTTTTTATGCGCACGTTTACTCTGGAACAGTTTAAGATTTAAGAGATTATAAATTTGGTACACGTATGTATTTTAACGAGATCTGGAACCAGATTATCTTTTGATCTTATTTCGTTGAAGGGTTGGGGGATAAATTGGGGTAAATAGGTAAATCAAGCAATAAAAGTCCGTAAAATTTATTCAAGCTTAGATGAGGAGATAGCGTCAGAGACGCTTCATCACGTGGGTGTCTAGCTTCTACGATTTCAAATTAGAATACTATGCAACCTGTACGGTGTTTATAAATCTAATATTTTCTTGGTTCTATAATAAGTGGGTTACCTCGAGTAGTATGGATGTATGGATGCGCAGTAGGTTTCCCGGCGTATTATCGATTCGCAGTAGGTTGCCTCAAGTAGTATGGATGCGCAGTGGGTTTCCTCGAGTAAAATAGATGCGCAGTGGGTTACTTTAAGTAGTATGAATGCGCAGTGGCTTTCCTCGAGTAAATTTTATGCACGTGGGTTAAATCGAGTATTATGGATGCATAGTAAATTTGCTTAAAGTAAATGCTTGAAGTAGAAGCTTTACTTCTATCGTGTAGTTCACGGCATGCAATGATTTTTTATTTCTTTGTCATGTCATTTTCTGCGTATTACTTCCAAATCCAGTGGTAGTATACTGAAGCAAAAAAAAATTTGCAAATTTTCAGTTCAAATAGGCTTAGAATGTCATGAAACGTCAAGATTTTAAGTTTGAGCAAAAAAATTCTGTCTGTCTGTCGCGTCGGTCTGTCTGTTGGTCTTGTAACTTTTTGGTGTTCACGATTACTCTGGAACCGTTCAAGATATTGACTTAAAATTTGGCACATTTATGTATTTTAACGAAATCTGGAACTAGATTATATTTTGATCTTATTCCGTTGGTTGATTGGTAAATTGGGGTGAAAAAATATTGTGATTTAGTGTGTGCACAAGAACTTAAGTCATCACGTTTTTTTTTCATCCGCAGCACCACCACCCCACTCCCACTACCGTTGTCGCATATCATTTTATGGGTTTTTGGGGTACACGACTTCAAATATTATATTATTAAAGTTCCATAAACAATTATTTCTACATAGTGGTGTGCAAATATAGTATTTTCGTTCTAAGAGACTTGTATAGGAGGTCTGAATGTGGAAGTAGTGATTCCTTAGGCAGCGATTTTTTATTGTTTGTAATTTACATTGTAAATTTTATATTGATTTTACTGTTCAACCTTGTTTTTATTTGACTTGTCCTATATCGTTTTCATGTATGATCTAATGGACAACAAGATCAAGGATTAAGTGGAAGAATGCGTTACAAGCGAACTTCGCAGAAATAATGACTTGTTATTATTACTATTATTATTATAGGCTTAGCAACGGCACACTTTCGCAGCCTAGCTGCAAAATATTCACCGATCCCTCGGGCGCGTCTGAGATTCGGCTCTGTTGGAGCCCGTCCCAGATTATTGGGCCTTTTCGGTGACGTTGTTGATACCTGCTCCAATAGCTCAGAGTCCAGACCCCAACAAGAGATAGCAGAGATTCCTAGCCCAGAACTTTCATTAAAATATGTACTGTTCCCGATAGTGTGATCTTCTGCACTTCTTGTGCACTCGGTTGACCAGGCAGTTGTTGAGGACTTCAGTCATCGCCCTTCTTGAGAGTTCCAAGATTTCCTACATTTAGTGGCATGACTGCGGTCTTTGCATTCTACATTATGTTAACTTCAATTTTGAGGTCTTTGTACTTGCTCAATCTCTCCGTTTCCTTGATCATTATATTTTTGTAATTCGGGATGGATACATCGATCAGCAAACAGGACTTCTTCTTTTTATTATGTACGACAATGTCTAGTCGGCAGGTCCCACATAATTGTGACGTCATTGGTATTGACAACCTTTCCAGGGGTATATTGTTAATATTTTTCGGGTACTGGTATATCAAATGCTTACACATAACCCAGTGGAGATATCTGTCCACTCTGTTGTATCGGTGCAAATACCTTTACAGACATTTTAAATAATAAAAATTCTTTTAAAAAAGGAAATTTTCAGTTAGACTCTTATGTGTGTTTCTTTGTTATATTTGTCAGCTTCATCTAGTGTAAGGTAAACCCAAATTTTTAGCTATGTTTTTTATATTACTAGTATATTCACTTCGGTGACCGCGCAATGAAAATAAAAAAAAATAATGTTCAATTTATAGTCATAATAATTTTTATAATTTTTTTTACAAATTATAGAGAATTATTCTCAAACTTTCGTCACACTGTATATATATATGTCAGCAATACTTTTATAAAAATATTGATCTAGTTAAAATTATGTTCCACTTAATGTAAAAAATCATGAGTGAGTAAGTTGCTTGCGGGGCAGGGACTGGATGTATGCTGAACGATATTTTGATTTTAGTCGTACATCAATCTCTCCCAGATTTCATTTGCATTTTACATACAATGAATAATTTCATAACTGCTGCTATTAATATCGAATTTATAAGTACAGTATATTTAATATTAAGGAAAAATGCGAAGAATTCTTAAAATTAAATATCTCTCGTAACAGAAAAGACCTAAATAATGTTGATATTGATATTTATTTATCTTTGCTTGGTAAAACATCAGCTTTCTTCTACAAAATTGGAAACATTTTTGAGATTACAATACCTAAATAATGTTTTCATTAACTAAAAATAGAACAAAGATTATAAACAGGGTTAATGCACTTTCTTCTGTCTGTTGAATTAACCCATAAGGTTTGCGGGCCTAAGTATCTTACAAGAGAATATTTGTTATAAAGTATACGTTAAGTTGCCTCCACCAGGTCAGTTTAGAATACCTACCTGCTTTTCAAATAACCACATTCTTTTCAAATTCCACAAGCAGACAAATAAAATTTCAAACTCGAAGATCAGACCCTTATAGCTCTGTGTATTTTGATGCTCTGAATCCAAATTTCATATAAGAATTTTAGTTCAATCAATCGGCAATTCAACCGTGCATTTTGGGTAGGGCGCGATTTTATTTTTTTGTTATGTGGCGGGGGTCCAACATAAGTTTAAAGGGTCTAGCAGGATCAGATAGGGTCAGTGGCCCCAGAGATTTTCAAAATGTGTTATGGCATCGGTGAGTAATAAAGTTACTATTGACATAAATTCAGCCTATGAGCTTCCTGCGTTCTTGAGATAATTGACCATATATAGGTTAGAGCGGGTATTATTGAAAAATATTTTAATCAAAAACTATTGCAGCTAAACTAATAAAATGAAAACTCTTGTTAGCTAATACATTGTTCTATATTATATATTGTTTGTAGAATTTTACAACTATATTTACTATTTAAAAAAATAAAAAATAAAAATTCTTATTTTTTTTCATAGTTCAGACAGAGGTACAATCACAGAAAAAATATATAATTTAGCTTACTATGTCTAGCATTATCACCGAAAAGTGCATTCAAATAAAATGGCTGCAACACTTCTTAAAAAAGTAAAAACTCGTTATGACCGCCCTGGAGTACTTACTATTTTACATCTCTCTTTAATATAAACTTGCTCATAAATGTATAAACAAGTAGTTATATCTTAAAATAAATAAAGTAAACGCTCTGAATTACTTTTTTTTCCTCTTAGTTGGCTTTGAGCTGCGCCCATCCAGCCACGAAAATTTATTATTGTATCCTATCTTACACATGACCCAAAAAAAACCAATGACAAAGGATAATAGATAGGGACACACACTTCACGCCAAGGTGCCGTTCATGGCGACTCTTTTTTTTAGACAAAACAAGGTAAATGGGTTAACCCACAAAGGATGTCCACATAAGGAGACAACGCTCTGAATTACAGTTACTATTTACGTTAAGAATAAGAAAGGTGCAGTATAGATAAAAATAAAGTCCTAGAAAGTATTATTTATTATGATACAAATTATTAATTATTACAATATAATTAATCTTCATCGCCGTCCTATGAATAACTTTTTGAATATTTTCTAATATGATATTCGATTCTGCTGGACGTACTATGCGGGAAAGATATCTGGCAAGACAAGTAATGTACGGCTGCGGCTATATGTGAACACCATCCTACCGTTCTTATGCTATTGGGACAGCCGCAACAATATTGCCGATGCTTTGAATTGTCATTCCTTTAGGTATATAATTAATGTAAATGTGGTAAGTTTTACTGTTGATATGTCTTGATCTTACTTCCAGTTTTAATGTGTTGCGCGCTGTTTTTCTATAAATATTAGACGTGTTTTGGTTTCACATTAAATACACTGTGAGCTACAATTAAAAAAAAAGAATGGATTTTTGGTATATCTTTTGTGGGAGAAAATGCAAGTTATATCTTAAAAATTCAACTTTTCACGATTTCCGAAATAAGGGGAAATTCGCGGATTAAAGATTGAGCGAAATTTCCGATTTTTTTACGCCCTCTGGATTCGGATTCAGCAGAAAATTTTAGATCGAATACGATACTTTCAAGCTTTATGCCTGACGGGTATTTAGAGCTGAAAGATAAACGTCTCCAGAATTTGGGCTATTAATTTTGTTTGACAGAGATTGTAAGTACACTTGGGTTAAAAAAAAGTAGTACAACTCTTAGATTAGAAAATGGCCTTTTTTAGTTGTCTAATTGTTCTTTTGACAGTAAATTATTTTCATTATTACTTTTTTATGTTTAGGACTGTTTTATCACGTTTTAGGATCTGAAAGGATAACTTATTTTTTCCAGTGGCGCATTAAGGACTAAGGTTCAAGGCAAAAAGGAATTAAAAATCCTAAATAGATATCTGGGATAAAAATGCATTGCATTGAGATCTCTGAAACGGTAAAAAATAATATTATAGTAAATGGAAAAAAAGTTGCGCAATTAGGGGGCTAATAAAATTCCATAAACAGAAGTTTAGGAAAAGTAATAATTTTGGAGTGTTTTGATAAAAAGTAAACTATCGAGTTTTCCTTTTTTTGCGATATTATTGTGGTGCAGGAGCTAAGTGGCTTTTTCGGATACTCATCGTTACAAGCACTTTCAATACGCTGATTAATTCTATCGAACTTAAATAACGACAAAATAGACTTCTGGCATATGTCAGCTCGTCGAGTTGGCCATGGTTCAAGATATAAAAATCAGTGAAATTATATCATCGTTAGGAAGCCAATTTTTTTGTGTGTACAAACTTTATGTTTAGAATGAATAAAATAAGATCGCCAGAAAGTGTGAGCCATCAGGGGCGCAACCAGAAAGGTCATGGAGGTAAAAAAAACGGAGTTATATAACATGATCGTTACAAACTTTTTTAAAGTTGAACATGTTTATTTAAATGTTTTGAACACAGAAAATTCCCAGAAAGAAACTCCCGTCAGTAAGGCTAGCCAGAAAGAAAATGTTGTGTATTTTTGTGGTTGTTGTGGTTTGGATTTTTTTTTGCATATTTCATCTCACAATTCTAAACTCATCGTTACAAGTTCTGGCTCCTTTCTAAAACGTAAATATAGGCTCTTTGAACAATAGAATAGCCTCCTCGTAAAGTTCTTAGTGTCAACAAAAGTACCATAGGCTCTTAAATATACAGGAATTTAACACTTTCGGCTAACTCGACTCCGTACCGTGCCTCATATGTATTGTATCATTATTACCTTTCTGGCTGCGCCTCCTGACGGCCCACACTTTCTGGCGATCTTATTTTATTCATTCTAAACATAAAATGTGTACATGTAAAAAAAATGAGCCTTGTAACGATGACATGATTTCACTGATTTTTAAACAGTGTTCGTGACGCTCCTGACAGAAGTAGCCCCGCCACAAGTCAATTTTATGAATTGTTATCATCCATTAAACCATAAAAATATCTCAAAGTTCATAAAATGATGAGCTGCCGAAAAAGCCACCTAGCTCCCGCTCTATTGGAGCTAAATAGAAAAGACAGTTTCTTAAAGCACTTTTTTTTGAACGTGGCAATCTTAATATTTGTATCCGACATTTCCTGTGTCAGAGTCCCTATCCGAAACTCCCATGCATTGCATTTTTATATTTTTATATCCACACAATAATTGAGTAAACGTGTTATTTTCGCCTAAATTAGGTAACAAAAAAGAAAAAAAATATCCTAAATTAAGTCTCTTTTAATTTCCGCAGCCCTAATTATAGAAACCCTGTTTCCATGGCTTGTGCACAAGTTTATCGTTCCCCTCTATTACTACGCCACATAAAATCCACTCCATTTTACAATGAAACTTAGATTGCTTTTTTATCTTAAATATTTTTTAGCAGATAATTCACGCACAATTCACACAATGGCCATACGTTCTACAATATAATACAAGTGGAAATAAGGGAAAGAATATCGTTACACATTTTACTTCCACATCCAGTGTAAGTATAGAATCGATAAAAATATTTTTGAAATTTTTATTGTCCAAATAGGCTTAGATTGTCATGAAACGTCGAGATTATAAGTTTGAGCAAAAAAAAATTCTGTCTGTCTGTAACTTTTTTTGTGCGCACGATTACTCCGAAACCGTTTAAGATATTGATTTGAAATTTGGTACACGTACCTATGTATTTTAATGAGATCTGGAACTAGATTACTCCGTTAAAGGGTTGGGGGGTAAATAGGCAAGTCCATAAAATTGGTATTTAGTATATATAAGAGAAGCTACGGTCTCAAAATTTTTTCAAGGGGGCGAAAAAAATAAAATTGTCATTTAGTGTGTACAAGAACCAAAGGCCTCAATTTTTTTTTACTTTATCCACCACTACTACCACCCCCTTCCACCACCTCAGCCCCACTACCGATGTGGCATATCGTTTTATGGGTTTTTGGGGTAGACGATTTCAAATATTTTATTATTAAACTTTCATAAACAATTATTTCCACATTCAAATTTTTTTCGTTGTGAGAGACTTGGAGAGAAGATCTGGATGTGGAAGTAGTGATTCCTTGGGCAGCGGTTTTATAATTTGACCTTCGACGAAAACGAATAACGTTGATCGTACACCGCCCTGTGACTAGTTAGTTTTAGTGGACGCGGGCGTATTAATACTCAATTTCTGCAATTTGCGCGCTCCAAAAAATCACTGTACCTAAACTATCAAAAACACAATAAGAATTATACTATCAAAAACTTTTTTGGTCTTTTGGCTTTATTTTCTTCGCAGCATGTTATACAAAATTTCCAAAAACAAAAAAGTCTGTAGCTTAGTGAAACTTTGACTGCGTATTTTCTGAACTTTCAAGGTTATCTAAGTTTCTAACATGCTTAAAAATGTTTTAATTAACAATACTATACACAGATAGAAGCGCTTAAGTGTGTGTTTTATAACAAAAAAAAGTTCATGTGGATATCTCCATTCGTTTTTTGATGATTAAAAAAAACAAAATTAAAATAACAATGTCCGTGACCACTAAAAAATGTCGTATTTCATGATTTCTAATGAACATCGACCTACTTAACGAAATGGTGTATGTCTCGGTTTTTTCTAAGATTAAAAAAAAACTCGAGAAGGAAGCGACTGTTTTTTACTTCACTATAAGTCAATGTTACTATAGTCAATACACTGAACTGATGAGGGCATATTTTGTGTTATAGTATGATTAGCACTATTTTCAATGGTAGTAATACTATCGGTATTAACCACCCTAGCAGCTATAGAAGTAGAAGCCGTATCATTGTTCACTTGCTTTGAAATAGTTTCGGCTGTTATAATTTGATTTTTAACAGATTGGTCGATGTATCCTTCAGCTACGAGTGAGGACCTCCAGCCTCCATGACTCAATATCGCTACCTCCATCCACGTAAATTGTAGCCGAAGATCTCCGAAAGCAATAACAAGTGTAAAGTTTAAGATTTGAAAATTCATAAGTTGCTATTTGTTTTCCAAGTACAGTAAACTTATTTTTTCCAATTCGTTGAATGGTGCATTCGCCTCTTTGGTAATTTAAAAAAAAATGAGCTTATTGTCTCGTGCGACGGTCGAAGATCCATGTACTTTTTTACAATCCCATAAAATTGACCTTGTAGTCAAATACAGGATAAAAAAAAAACATGATAAAGAAATATGTATGTACCTACACATACATATACATATATACAGACACATATTTTAAAAACATGTATATAACATGTATTTTTAAAAACCATATTATTCATTTTAAAAAATCACTGACACTGTAAAACGTAGATTGGACTAGAAATTTTCTTACTTCTATTTTAAAAATTCTTACTGTGTTGATTTCTTTTAAGTAACTAAGCAATTTATTGTACATAACTATGAAATTGTAGTGTGGTGAATCCTTAAAAAATGTATTTTTATGGCTAGGAATTCTTAATACATTTCCATGTCGTGTTGAATACTCATGATTTTCGTTTAACTGTAAAAAACTGGATATATTACTTTTTACATAAGTAACGCATCTGAAAATAAAAATACCAGACACAGTTAACAAATTTTTGCGTTTGAAAATATCCCTGCATATTGCCCGGGGTTCAAGATTAAATATTAAGCGAATTATTCTCTTTTGACAGACAAACACTCTACCTATATCAGTTGCAATTTCCCAACACACTATATTATTTGCAATATGGCTAAATGCCAGTGAATAATAAACATTTAATAGACCATCCTGATCCAAACATGATTTTATTTGCAAAATTGCAAAAAATGCGCTATTTAATTTAGAGCAAACATAATCAATATGTTTATTCCAAGACAATTTTGCATCAAGCCAAAGTCCCAAGAATTTAGAGTTCTGAGAAAACTGGATATTATCAATGGTGCCAACTGTCTTACGTTTGTGGAAGTGTAAGTAATCTGTTTTGGTGTTCAGAAACAACTCTGATATTTTCTAAGAGTATCTCAGAACTACTACCAGAGACCGTAATGGTAGTGTCATCAGCAAACATAGTAACACTACCTCTACTGATGAAGTCCGGCAAATCGTTAACATAAAGCATAAATAAGAGTGGACCCAACACTGACCCCTGAGGAACACCAAGTGTTACGTCTTTTAGCTGTGTAAGGTGACTTTCCAGTTTCACTCTGATCTTTCTGTGAATCATGTATGATTCAATCCAATTCAACAAATTACCACGTATACCCATATTGTACAATTTTTGTATAAATAATTTTACATCTATTGTGTCAGATGCTCGGGATAAATCGAACATTAGCGATACTACTTATCTTCCCTGATCAAGCTCGGAATACACAAGGTTTAATAAACGATAAGAAGCCGATTCTTGTTCTTGTTCTAAATCCATGTTGAGCTGGTAATAAAACTTTGTTAGTGTCTAAGAAAGATGAAATTATGTTGTGGACAATTCTCTCAATTAGTTTTGAAAAGGTGCTCAATAATGATATTTGATGGTAATTGTCTATGTTAGTGGGATCATTCTTTTTATGTAGAGACTTGGCAGTTTTTAGCAGATCAAGAAAAATACCTTGTTCAATGGATTTATTAATTAAGTAAGTCAGTGGGGTGATTATTATATGTATAATTGATCCTATCAGTTTCAGAGGAATTTGTATTTTTTATACAATTTAAATATTTCATAATATTTTCTTCTTCAATATAATTGACAACTATACTGCTTTGAATGTTTTTAGAGAGTGTACATGGTAAAGATAGGTTTCCTCCAAAATGTTCAGTTAATTTAATATCAGACGTCGTACTAAAATATGTGCCAAATTTTTCTGCTATGATCTCAACATTTGACTTGATCATACCATTTTCACTAAGTTTTATTTTGTTATTTATATCAGTTTTTCTCACAAGCTTTTTATTTACTATATTCCAGGTTGATTTAGCTTTGTTAGAGGAAGAATTTATTTGATCTTTGTAGTATTTAGCCTGGCTTAGTTTAATTTTATGTTTGTAATCTTTCTTTTTAGTTATATATAATTGCTTAATTTCATCACTGTTTGTGTTTACTGACAGCCAATGTACATTTTTTACTCTATTTTTCTCATTGCGCAATTCTTCAGTATACACAACATTTTTTTTATTAATAGATTCTTTGTCAAAATCTATATAGTTATTAATAATGTTGTACTTAGGTCTTTCACGTCTTCAATTTTCATTTCATAGAGCTCATTAGAGCAACATGCACCATAATTCCCACGATTAATACGAATTTAAATAAATTAATATTTTAGATTTGAGACATTTAGTATCTGGCAATGTTACCTTATGTAAAAGATAAAATCTATCAGGTGCTTTCTTTATAAATTTATTAATTTCTTCTGGTGTCAAAGTTTTGGCCTTTTTCGCTTCATATCCCTCAGATTTTCCTTTCAGAAAACAACGTAGTTTTCCATACTTTTCCAAATTTATGTCGTGTTTTATTTTCAGAACTGCTTTTAGCATGGAATAAAATGACCATAATGAAGAAGATTTGTATCTGTCAGCTAAGTCAGCAAAATAGGCTAATAATACATTTTCATAAAGCGAGTTTGTTCTTTTCTGCCAGTCCATGAAACTTTCATACGTTTTATCATAAAAACTGTTTGATTTCTGTGGTAGTAAATTAGATGCCGTTGCTTCTGCGCTTTCAGTTATTTCTGGTGGAGTACATGAGATAGTATCTTCTGAATCACTTTCCATGCTTTCAACCACAAAACTAACACAATCAAACACAATTCCCCAAAACCCGTTTTTACTCTGATTGTTTATGGCGTCTGTTCATTTATTTTTTTTTTCCGTAGTTACTGATCTCTATGATATTTTTAATGTGCAGAGATAGACTGATTCATACATAATTTTCTGATTGGTACACGAGGGAGTATAATGACCAGAATTCCCTCATCATAATTCCCTGTGGGATTAACTGATGGCATTATATACCAAAAATCACTCATTTAATGTACACATTATTTGTTAGTCGTATATAAAATATTTTTTCTACAAACACCATTAAAAACTAAATTTTGAACACGGCATACTTGAATTAAGAATGTAATATTATATAAACTCGCGTTAAAAATGATCACATGATTTACTTTTAACACTAGTGCAAAAAGTAAAATGACAAGTCGTTTGTCATAATGACATTTATTAACAAAAAATCAATATTGGAACTCATCATATAGCATTAGTTTTTAAAGAAACTTTATTGTTCTTTTAATGGTGTTTGTAGAAAAAACATTGTATAATACACGTGTTAAAAATGACTTTATTTGCAACTCCACAAAAGTCATTTTTAACACTTGTATCATAAATAACTATTAATTATTCAAGAACGTCTGTTAATAATTTTAGTGAACTTTTGAATGCTGTTAAACAGCTTATGATGTTTGAAAGCTATACTTGAAGTTACTAAATGTCACTCAAATACGAATTTCGGATCCATGTAAATTGATATTTTTCTCTATACGGGATGAAAAAACATACGATTCAAATTAGGAAATCAGATGTCGGATGCATGGGAATTCAGCTTAAGTTGTGTCACAGTCTCTATATTATGTGACATCGGACCAAGTTTTAAAGTTCTACCATGCACGGCACTGTGTGTACGAATTTTAATGCAAATTGGATAGAAAGTATATTCTACAACATTCAGACAGGCACTATGTAGAGTCCGCTAGCAGCTAGGGAATGAAATTAAAACAAATATCGCCGTCACAATATAATTTATTTATGTGCGAACTTCTTTTACATAGAATCGTTATTCGGTCCATTTTTATCAGGGCACTTTTCCGGATGGAATACCATCGGCTTATTTCCTTTGAATTCAATTCACCCGGAAAATTTCATTCTCATCTTTTGACTAAAACCGACAAATGTTATTAAAATCTTATTTCGATACCGCGGTGGAACGGATAATTCAGCTAAGAATACGAAATTTCGGTCTGCACAACGAAGTTGGAGATTCGCAGGATGCTAAGTTCAAATTATGGCCATGGTGGCTGAAGCGAATTATAAGGCAGCGTGCGACTCATTTAAATAACAAAATTTAAAATGCATACTTTGCACTCTTCCCTTGAGAACTTTTTGTTATTGTATTATAACAAGAAAATTCTTTACTTTACCAAAATTCGTTTACTCTTGTTTTCAGGAATTAATTATGGAAACAAAGGGCATGTTTAATAGAACGGAGAGATGTACTTCTTTCTGTTACTCTGTTTCGCGTGATTAATATTTAGATGTTGAATTAATCCTCCTTTATATAATAATTATAGCTCGGTTGTAATTTTGGATCTGTGTCGCTACAGTGACATTTCCTTATTAGCCCAAATTTGAGATTTTACGTACTAATAAATGTGTTAAAAGTTGCACCTAGTGAAATACTTATCAAATTTTGTCTTATAACATATAACCCAGGGTCGATTCCTCATGTTATATGAGTGATGCTCAACAAATTAGAGATAAGCTGAAATTCGGTATGGTGCTTTGTTTTGAGATGCTAAATACACCCTGAAACCCCAGCGGTGAATCGTTGAGCCCGTCCCTCCAAAACAACTCCCAAAAGGGGGGAAAATTGTCCTTTTTTCACTTTCTTCTTTATAACTCAAAACCGAAGCATTGTAGGAAACAAATCCGAGAGGCCAAAGTTGAAGAGCAGAAAATTTCCTATCAAATAAGTCTTTTGTTAGAAATTTTGACCTAGCAGTGGCGGAGCAATGAATTTTTAATATATTTTTATTCAAAGTGTTAATATTTTATAGTTAGGATTAATTATTATTAAAGTATGTAATAATCACCGGGTAAATCAATATTATCCAAAAATATTATACAGTGGCGCACAAAAGAGGTTTTATGGACCAAAATAGTTGAGCAATATCGCAGGTCTACGAGCAAAAGAATAGTACCCATTGTATCTTTTTCGAATGTATCTGCTGTGGGGATACCAAGGACAGATTTTTTGTTAAATAGCGCCAACAAACAACTCGGAAAAATGTTGTTTGAAAACAGAATTAATGTAAAATACTCAGATGGTGATGCCGATACTCTCATTGTAATGACAGCAATAGCAATAGTGAGAATTCTTCTGAAGATGCGGTAGCAGTAGTTAGCGATCATACAGACCTCATGGTGTTATTAATCCATCATTGCCAGAAAAAATTGTTTATGGTTCGTCCGGGAAAATCATCAAAGCCAAATAAAATAACCAACATGCCAACTAAAATTGGGAGACCTAAAAGATGTTTTATATTCTAAGTTTGCACGCTATGTCCGGTTGTGACACCACGTTTGCATTATTCAAATTTAGTAAATACCACCAAGAAAAATAGTTGGGTAACCTGATAGAAGAATTTTATAACCCTCAGCTACAAAGGAGAAATTAGAAGCAATCACTACGCAATTATTTATAGCAGCATATGTTAAAAACTCATCAAATACAGATTTGGATAGTGCTAGATACATTCTTTATCATCAGTACGTACGTAAACGAAACCTTAGTACTGATTTTAACTTGGCCACATTGCCACCTACCTCAAGCAGCGCAAAGTGTTAGATTTTTTTTTTAGATTAGATTTTTTAGAGTTTTCCACCAGGTAAGTCAAAGTCAGATTAGATTTATCATACAATTAAAACTTTAGGTCATATTCTTTTCAACTTTTTAGGTACAAACATGGTTAAATAACCATTTACCACCGCAAGATTGGGGTTGGAGTCTAAAAAAACCAAGAGTTGCAACCAATTCATTCCGACCAAAACATTGCCTACATGAATTCTACAATTTTTTTTGTAGTTGTTCATCAGGAGGATGTAAAAAAGTATGTGCATGCAAACGAAAGGGCCTGAAGTGCACTATGGCATGTAGTCAATGCAATGGAATTACTTTCTAAACCGGGCTGTAAATTTGGACATAGATGAAGAAGAAGATCTTTACAAGTTGTTTGTTTTTTTTTAAATCCTATTTTAAAATTAAAACGTTTTGGTTTATTTAATCTTTATTATTATACCCACCACAGAGTACCCTCAAAAATTTATAGCTCTATAGTGCTACACTGTATTATTATATATTTGATTAAAATTGAAGTTACCTAGTCAAAAAAACATAATTTAGCACTTTTTCGAAATATTTAGAAAAATACCCTAAATTTGAAAATTCTTTGCTCCGCCACTGCTAACTCAAAATTTTTTAATGTAGACATTTGTGATAGGAAATTTTCTGCTCTTCAACTTTGGCCTCTTGGAATTTTTTCCTACAATAATTCGTTCTCGAGTTATAAAGGAAAAAGTAAAAAATGGACCATTTTACCTCTTTTGGGGGGTTGTTTTGGGAGGACGGGCTCAACCATTCACCGCTGGGGTTTCAGAGTATATTTAGCACTTCAAAACAAAACACCATACCAAATTTCAGCTTGTCTCTAATTTGTTGAGCATTGACCTGGATCGACCCTGGGCTAATATATCATTCTTTCCAATAGTTTCATACAAGGTGTTTACAATTTGAAGAAAAATTGACAGAAAACGCGATTTTTTTTGAACAAGTGACACTTTTGTCATCCTCTATTTTCAGCCGCGATTTACTGACAGTGGTATGTGAAAAACGCTTCATACGAAGTCAAGAGCTTCCCCAATTCTATACAATTAATTTTTTTCTGCATGAAAAAAATTGGTCAGTTTATGACAAAATAATAAAAACAGGTTACATTAATTATATCACTTTAGTTATACAATTCTGAAAAGGTTTCTGGTTGCATTCACACTCTGTAAAACTCATTTTTGAAATTAACCTTATTCTTGTAATTTTCGACGATTTTACAATATTTATGATTTTTCACAAATGCCGCTTTATTTTGGTAAGACCCCAAAATAAAGCACCCTGATGAGGAGAGTCGAGGGGACTCACCAAAATAAAGCACCCCGATTTTGAGAGGCGACGGGATTCACCAAAATAAAGCACCCCGATGGTCAAGCATCGCTCGTTCTTTGGAGACAGTTTACTAAAACAAGTTTAAAGTTGTTAGGTTTGGGCCTAGACGCCTTAAGCTACGTTAGGTTTAAAGTAATTAGGTTTTTCATCAGAAAAGTGAAAAAAAAATGATTTCCACCCTCGCCCTTGAACAATTTTTTGAGAGAGCGCGTAGTTCAAAATTTTAAATTTATATTCAAGAAAATTGCCGTCTTCACAAAATCTGCTGATAGGTTATGGATTTTTTTTAGGTTATGTCAAAATGCTGACATGGTGCGTAAAATTTGATCATGAAGTCAATAACAGTGCCCCAAAATATATACCGGGTGATTCAGTTTGGTATTCGCGCCCCTGTATCTTTTTTATTTCAACAGAAAACTGCAATAAACCATATATACGTGTAAATCATTTGTCAAGCTCTATCGAATGACGTCCTTAAATCATCTCTTTGATCACATATGCCAAAATAACGATAGTCAACTTTTTTTTTCAAATGGTATGCTATACATTTTTTTGCCGATTGTTGTAGAGCTTCTCTTTCTGCATTCAACCATGTGAAAAAAGTATACACTTCCATAAGCAAAATTTCGAGAAAATAAAATACGAAAAAACTTCATTTAAAGGTTTTGTTTCTGATTCAACATAGTTAGCCATGGAAACAACTGAATTTTGACATTGTTAGTAATGTCAAATTGAAAAATACTGTTATTTGTGACTGTGTTATTCGTTTTTGTTTTATGTTATATGTCTAAATAGATTTACACCATGGTATTTTACACTAATGAAGAAAAATTGGACATGATATTAATTTACGGATAGTGCGGAAAAAACAGTAAAGCTGCCAAACGTTTATGTCAAGATCGCTTTCGAAATGGGCCGGTATATCAGACAAAATGTTTACAAAATTGGCAAGAAATATGACCGAAAATGGAAGTTTTGAGAAAAAAAGGAACGTTTTTAAACACCGTTAGATTTCTTTCTTTGGTTCTATCTAAAAGAAAAAGTTTACTTTACACACACCTCTAAATGACGTCGAAGATCTTAAAACTAGAATACGAATTGAATGCCGCAGATTAAATGTTGAAATTCATTCTTTAACATAAGGAATATTTCGAGAAAATTAATAAAATACGATAAAACGTCATTCGAAGGTTTTTTTCTGAATCAGCATAGTTAGCCAAGGAAGCAATTGAGTTTTGACATTGTAAGTTATGTAACTAATACCAACTAGGCAAATCAGATTCGGAAGAGGGAGATTTTATCGAGGATGTGTACGGCACTGATGAGGCGTAAAAATTTCGAAACAAAGTTTAATGTTTTGACCAAACAAAGTTCTGTTTTTAAATAATTACGTAATTCATTTTTATATAAACAAGCATTTAATGTCGTATCTTTAGCTATTTATGATAATAACACTCAACAATAATATTAAAATAACAACTAATAATAAATAACAATTACCAATAAAAAACTACCAATACTTGAAAACTAACTAACACGCCTTGGATACATACATGTTGAAGAATTTCAATATTTAATGTGCGGCATTCAATTCGTATTCTATTTTTAAGATCTTCGACATCATTTAGAGATGTAAAGTACACTCTTTCTTTCAGATATGGCTAAAGGAAAAATCTAACAGTGTGAGATCCGGTGATCTGGCAGGCCAATTAACTCCCTCACTACGATTTCCGATCCATCTACCTAGATAAGATGCTTTTAAGTACTTCGTTACAATTATAGCATTATGTGGTGGTGCCCCATCTTGTTGTAACATTCTTGTTATGCCTAATATGTAATGGAACGTCTTCTATGAAACTTAACAACTCTCCTCTTAAAAACAGAAAATATCTTCCTCCAGTAAGCGTGCCTTCGTAAAACTTTGGTCCTATAATTTGTACGTTGAGAATTCCACACCATACATTAATTCTCCAAATATTTTGGAAATTAGTTTCCCAAAGCCAGTGAGGATTATTCTGCGACCAATAATGGCAGTTATGTCTATTGACTATTCCATTAATATGGAAACGGGATTCATCTGACCACATGATGCGATCTAATATAGTCATTTCTTGAGCAACAGCCAGCCATGCTACAAAATTTAGACGTCTCTCGTAATCTCCAGGAAGCAAGCCCTGATGTAAATGTATTTTACATGGTCGCAGTTTATTGTCTCTCAGAATTCTTTGAATTGAAGAATATGAAATATCAGTTTCTGTCGCTAACTGACGAATAGAAATGTACGAAAACACGGGCTAAAACTGCAACTGTATGTTCCTCATCTCGTGCGTTTCTGGGCTTAAAAACGTATCTTTTTTTCTCAAAACTTCCACTTTCGCTCATATTTCTTGCCAATTTTGCAAACATTTTGTCTGATGCTACCGGCCTATTTCGAAAGCGAAATCTTGATATAAACGTTTGGCTGCTTTACTGTTTTTTCCGCACTCTCCATAAATTAATATCATGTCCAATTTTCCTTCATTAGTGTAAGATATCATTGTCTAAATCTATTTAGAAGTATAACATAAAACAAACGAATAATATAGTCACAAATAACGGTATTTCCAATCTGACATTACTAACAATGTCAAAATTCAATTGTTTCCATGGTTAACTATGTTGATTCAGAAATAAAACCTTTAAATGAAGTTTTTTCGTATTTTATTAATTTTCTCGAAATTTTCCTTATGGAAGTGTATACTTTTTCCACATGGTTGAATGCAGAAAGAAAAGCTATACAACAATCGGCAAAAAAATGTATAGCATACCATTTGAAAAAAAAGTTGACTGTCGTTATTTTGGCATATGTAATCAAAGAGATGATTTAAGGACGTCATTTGATAGAGCTTGACAAACGATTTACAAATATATATAGTTTATTGTAGTTTTCTGTTGAAATAAAAAAGATACAGGGGCGCGAATACCAAATTGAATCACCCGGTATAGATAGAGTAGTATGCACGCTTAAATTTTAAATTTATTTATTAACGTATTTTCGATCATCTTTGAGGAGATTTTTGATGTTATGTCGAAATCCTTATGGGTCATTTCTGACTCCGGATTCGTTTTCAGCACACCAAGAAACATACGGTATGGTACCTCACCTTCCAACTACAAGACTTTTTTTGTGGGTCTGTGATTATTTACGAGAAGGCGCATTTGTGTGTTATTCAATTCATTTTTTTTTGTAATTTTTAGTAACAATAATATTAATATCTTATCAATCTATAGAGTGAGTGAACTACAAATACTCCAGGGAAATAAGGTTTTTGCCAGGACACTAAACCATCCAGGCATCTGACAAGATTTTCAGGTAATATAGGCCTATAGGAACAAAACCTATACTTTTCCTTCTCCATCAAAATCCGTCAACAGGTTCCAGAGATATAGCTTGCGAGTTATTTTCACTATTGAGCGCGCGGATTTGAAGGTTCCCCCTCTCGCCTCGAGCCGTCTTCGTTCGAGCTACATATTTGAAGCTTCACCAATGACCCTGTTGAAGTGCAATCGTTTTCAATTTTTTCACACAAAAATTACAGCTCCTTATCTTTAAAATGGAGTTAGTTACGTTTCTTAATTGTTATAAACAAAGTAGCTGTGAATTTAAAAACACGGCTAATTATGCCCCATATTGACCTGGGATATATTTTTTTTAAATTCGTGTAAAAATGCCAGTTTTTCGAATATGAAAAAGGCATTTTCCTACGAGCAATAGCAACGAAGTTATTCTATTTATTTATAAGTTAAAATTATAGGGTTTTTGGAATGAGATTTTGCAATAATGAAAATATTTTTTTTTAGATCTAATAATTTATTTCGATAAAACAACTCTCCCCCTTTCATGAGATATTTTCATTATTGTGCGTATAATCTTATTGCAAAAAAAAAACATCTCTAGGAAAAACATTTACAATTTTGCAAAAACCATTCAATGAATCGATTTGAAATTTTTACCATATATTAAGTACAAGACCCAATTTTTTACATAATAACAAAGTCGTAGGTTGACTTTTGCAATATTTATTGTTAATTGAATACTATGCGAATATAGACCGTTCATGCAATTTTCTAAGCAACAAATAATCATATTGACATTTTCAAAAAGCCATTATAAAGGTTTTTTTAATTACCTATAAGATAGTTTCTCGGAATTGTTGATCAAATAGGTACTTTATTTTTTACTGGTAGGCAAAAATGTTCAAAAATATACAATTTCTGGCCTTTAATTGTTAATAACTAAAAAACAACTCCAAATCCACTGCAGGAAAAGTATGGGTTTTTTTTTCCTATAGGCCTATATTACCTGAAAAACTGCTCAGCTCTCTGGATGGTTGAGTGTCCCTAACAAGGTATTTTTTTGCTTATTTCCCTGGAGTAAAAAGAGGAGTTTTACCAGTCCTCTGTTATTCTGCATCTCACTCTTATATAATTCTCGATCAACTAATAGATCATTTTTGATTTTTTTTTAATTGCCTTATTTATTTTAATGTCCTGGCGGAGTTTAGCCGTTGGCTATTCTACCACTCAACCAGGACGGACACACACATAGACAACATCACAACACCCATTCCCTGCGACATTGCCAGATGCCGCAGCTGAGACTCGAACTCAGGAGAGGAGATCGACTAGACCGTGTTGTCTCTCACACAACCGCAGTCTAGCCCACTGCTACCGTCTCGGCAACACGAGAAAAACACCACCACACATCCATACCCTAGCCAGGATTCGAACCCGGGACCCGTGGTCGCAAGCCTAACACCTAAGCACTGCGCCACCGAGTCGGTAAATTTGTTCTGCAGAGAAAATTTTAAGCTACCGTAGTAAGCTTTAATTTGGTTCAAGGTACATGTTAAAAGGTTTTTTTAAACCAGAGTTATGACTGTTTGAAGAACGTGGCCTGTCCAGGGCTAACGTTATGCTGGCTCCTTTTTTGTTATGACAAACTTTTTCGAAAATGTGATCCTCTTTTTGTAATTTGATTAAAACCTTTGAGAAACCAATGTTTTTTTGCTTACAACTCAACGTCTTCAACCTCCTTAACTCGGCGGGTGTTAAAGCAAAAATAACATTATAGAGTTTTTTGGGATAGAATTCGACTATCTACACATTCCAATAGTCATTTTTTTTTTCGAAACCCCCGAGTTGGGGTGAAACTCACCCCCCAAGGAAAAATCACCCTTATTCCTTTTTAATATATCATATTTGATCCATTTTGCTATGCAAAAATATTTGAGTTTAAAATTGCTAGAGAATTGGTCGGAAGTGAGATCACCAAGTTACTGTACTATTACTGTGAAGTTATCAACAAAAAATGTTATTCATAAAACGATTTTTCTAAATTAAAGTCTTTAGTTACAGTAATATTATTAACTGATTTTTAAGTCATCTATTAAATTTTGGCATATGTGTAGTTAATGATAGGCATATCCAACTTGTTTTCGCTACATCAAATTAAGTTGACTTATTATTATTGTTTTGTGTTTGAGTTTTGTAGAAGTATACAAAACCTTGCGATGCTTTTATAGGGGCTGTATGGAGATTTAATGAAAACTGGTTAGCTAATCTTAAATTAAACACTTTTAGCCCAGTCGATGAAGGCATTTATCTACAAAAACTTGAAAAATGAATAATTTTTTTTAATGAGTTCGTGAAAGTGTATAGAATAATATCCTGAAAAGTTTACATTTCGCTCGGATGCAGAACATAAAAAAAGGGAAAGAAAAATTTCTTCAAAATTTTGAAATTAAGTCAAGCTAGGAAAAATACAAAATACAGATGGATAGATTACGTATTTATGAACAAAAAATGTTCTTACAAAATTTATCGCTAAAGCCACGGCTTTCCCCGAAAAAAATAGTCAGGTGTAACGTTATAACTCGGAACGAGACCCATGCGTGCGCGCGCCTGAATACTCATGACTGTGACACCGATGCACTGAATTACATATCACTAAATCAGAATTTGTTCAATCTATATGAGTGTTGGTTCATTCAAAAGATGGAAATTGTAGCTTTCTGATGCTTTTTTGTTCGTAAAAAAATATAGAAAAAAAAATAAAAGCCCTTCAAAAAAAATATTTCTTCATTGAGAACTGTAAAAAGTATGTACACTTCATTATTATTATGGTTTGTTAAGTTATAGTAACGTGGATTTACAAAAAAGTACATCTCAAATCATTTTAATTTCCTTGCTTGATGATTTTCTTGATAAGTATATATATTGGAGGCTGTAACTCGAGAATTTGATTTGACCATTGGAAAAAATAAAATGTCACTATTTCGGAAAAAATGTATACTTTTCGAATGTTCAAACTAAAAATTCGTTTACTTCTATGCATTCTTTCGAAAATATGATGAATCAGATCATTATAAGAAATTGCGATTTTCACGATCTTATCCGTTTAACTATGAAAATATTTTTGATTGTTTTGAATATAAATTCTCGAACTTTTCCAATACATTAACAAATGTATAAGGAATGCATTGGATATAGCTGAAATACAGATAAGTGTACTGTAATAAATACAATACAGTAAAGGCATGTAAAAATTCATGCGGGCGATTCAGCGGCTATGTGTGGTGTCTGTGTATGCGTTCATAATTACATATTTTCCCTCCATACTCAATATTTATCCCTCCTATTCATTAAGAAAAATCTTAAAAATGTGTAATCAGAAAGAGAAAGAAGCTTTATTTTACTCATTAAAACTGCTAAGAATTTTTAGTATGCATTTAACCGTGCGCTTGGCCGCGCAGAATGACAAAGTTGCTTCACTATTTTTTTCCAGAAATACCGTGGCTTTAGCGATAAATTTTATTAGGACATTTTTTGTTCAGAAACACTGTGGTCTATTTATTTTTTCCTACCCTGACTTAATTTCAAAATTTTGAAAAATGGATAAGAAAGCAATTTTCTTTAACTTTTTTTATATGTTCTGCATCCGAGCGGAATGTAAACTTTTCAGGATATTATTCCAAACACTTTCACGAACTTAAAAAAAATTATTAATTTTGCAAGTTTTTGTAGATTTCACTATAAAATATTCTCTGTCCTCTGGGCTATTTAACTAATTCCGAAACATATCATACATGCAGATATTAAAATTCGAGGTTATAAATTGGATTTATATTAAATATATTTCAATAAAAGTGATAAAGTTATATTTAAATTAACTCTTATCAATTACTGACATTACAATATTTACATATTTTGAAAATGTCGCGCGTGGTCAGTAGCGTGCTGTAATAAGGTAAATAAAAGGTAACTGGTAAATCTCAACAATTATTAAATCAGTATAGAATTCATTAACTTGCTAATTAAGACATATGTTTATAAAATAATTTGTAAACAGACAAACAAATATACTCCATCATAGAGAGTTGTTACGCACCCGGTATAACTGACCCGTAAAATTATTCAGTATTTCCAATTCAATTAACATGTCATATCATAAAACAAAATTTAATGATGCGTACATATGTCACAGATCACATTTAAAACACGTAGTCTATGCGAAAACAGCGATATTTCAGCCCGATAAAAAACGATCGGATCTCATCGCGATCGCATATACATACTGGGTATATAATAAATTGGCATTGCTCTTTCGCCGTGTTCCAATTGAAGTTTCTTGTTTCAGTTCCGTGCCTGGAATCCAACACAAGCAATCAAAAGAGCAGGCCAACTCGTATCAACTTCTCTTCACTGGCGATCTGTTTCTGTATGTTGTGAATAGCTCGAATCAAACTGCTTCACGTTTCATTCTATTTGCGCAGTTTGAGGTATAAACCCACAGAATCACGATATCAACTTTCTTGAAAGGATGTTTGGATCGCTGCCATTGTGCCAGTTTATAAAGTCTTGGTCAGGACTTTGGGGTTACTTTATTTATAACTATGAGATTTCGGCTAAGTGAATTTCTATATACTTATATTCTTATACAAAAGCTATTATGTCATATTGAGTTTAGGGTGGCTTACTTTAAGACGGGAATTTTTGTATGGAATTCAGAGTATTAAGGAATTTATTATGGTATAACATAGTTGGGGCAAATCTTCGTTCGGGGCAGTGCAGAAAGTAGGAAGGATGAAATACGTATTTAATGAGTTTGATCGATATATACAAAGTTAATTCCCTCATAACTAGACTTATTTCTATAAAAATATATTAAGTGTACATATTTCTTTAAAGTTAATAAACTTATTTTTTAATTTATGGATATTTGGCCATTATTAGATGCTAAAGTTATCTATAATGAGAAGCATATTTTCAGAACTCATTACTACCAAATATCACATAATATACGTCATAAAAAATATATTACTTGATTATAGTTAATAGCTATTTAGGTAACCAGTTACGAAAGATTTTATTTTGTGTAATGAGTGGATGTTTGTGGGACAAGCGAAACCAGATCTCGCAAAATAACATGAGTTACACAAAATTGTATTTCGGAACGTGTTACATACAAGATTTTTTCTCATTTTAAACGTTTAAAAACCTTTGAAACATAAATGACATAGGTGTATTTAAAGATCTTAAGTAGTCTTTTTCATAGTTACCTTTGCTGATATTACTACACATTATAATTTTAATGTCGAAATCGACAAACGTTATTTAGCCAAGTTATAATATTATTTGAAATCCTAATTTGAGTCGAAAGTAAAATTGATATAAAAATTTCTGTCTGAATTAATATCGTGAGAGCATCGCATTACAAATCTGATGTAATAAAACTAAATAAAACAAATAAAACGAATGTTACACCGAGGTCACGGAATGTTGGTGAACGTGTAAGCACTGAACTCTCTAAAGTATAATTAAATTAAATGTACTGATGTTATTAGTAAAAGTGTGATCAGTACTCTTCATTATGTTTAATTGGAATTTGTTTGAATGGACACTATTCACTAGTTTTATGAAAGGCAATACCTAATGCCACGCAATTATTTATATCATTTACTCTTTATATGATACAGCACTGCATCATATTATACAACTCCCAAATCTGATGCCTAAACTGTCCGGAATGGGGTTACCCATTTGAAAATATGCAGAAAACATCCTTTACCCCCACATTATTAGTGTTGCAGCTGCAGTTCACTTTAGACAAGGTGACTAAACGTGCTCTTCATGCTTTAGCCCGCTGCGCTACCGAACCAGTGACTTTAGTGTATAACTTCGAACAATTACCATATAAAACACAACTGATATTTAATTCAAATATAATTATATATCACTGAAAATGTTAAAGGTACTTAGGTACCCTAATGAACATTGCTCTTCTTTTTTCTTCCCCATTTAGTAACATCAACATCAGATACTAAATGAGGAAGAAAAAAGAAAAGCAACCGAATAATGTACAGAAGCACTATTTATTTAAAGAATAACTTTTCTTTTTTCTTCCTCATTTAGTATCTGATCTTCCTTAAGTCTTCTTTTCCTTTTTAGTAAACCTAACCGACTTTTATACAGGGCCACTCGAAAAGTGAGAAATTTTAAATTTGCCTATTGAATAACAAACACCCAATATCGAGCTAAAATTTTGTATAGACTGCGAATCGAATACTCTATCCAATTTTCCGATAAAAAATGGCCTAATAGGCGATCTCAAAATTTTGATCCATTTAGAGGAGCATAGTAAGCCTTGCAAATATGAATATTACAAATTTTTCAAAACAGTCAAATAGAGCTCATCGAGTATTATATCTCAAAAAAAAAATTAAATCGGGCAAAATGTTCCAAAATAATGGAGTGTTGCTGTATTACATAGCACACACTGTATGAAAAATATGATTATTGTTCTTATTCCAAAACAAGTTAACGAGTAAAATTTTCGTATTATCAAATTAGTCGAATTAAGTTGTTTTCTCGTACTTCAAGCGAAGTCGTTTATTCATTCTAGGGGATGTAGCAGCCCCTCGCGACAATATATTAACTTTTACATTATTATTTGGTAATTTAACATAACTTGTGAGAGGCTGTCGTAACACTTGACAGATAAACATTCGCTGTACGCAAATATTAGTCTGGAGAAAATTAACGATCTTGCTCGAATAAGCTACAGAAAGAGCTAATATTTGGAGAATTCCTTCGTTAGCTGATAAATAGGTGGGACGATTTTAAAACAAGAACTCTTCTCATATGAACTAGTTTACCTTTTATTTTAAATGAACTAAGAAATGAACTAATATTATTTATTATAATTCTAAATATGCTGAAATGAAACGTAGGTTGAAATAATTACTTGAGTCATTTAGTCAAACTTCATATTTTACTTTTTAGTACGTTTATGCGAAGTAATCGTCGAATAATTATAACACTAAAAATTTGAGGTCGATCCGATAAGTAGTTTCAGAAATATACTGCTTTAAACATGAACCGTCGCGCTCAATATGCTGAGACGACATTGTATCCGAAAGTCAGTCTCGAAGTTTACTTTGTTAGAACCCGGCTATTTGTCTAATCTGCCAGAGATGTACTTGATTATGGTGATTTGAAGATTAGAGTATTTTAACACAAAAATATGCAGTGTATAAGTGCCGAAAAGAGGGGAATGAAAATGCAACTAGGATTGAATGACGTCACGCACCGTCGATGTTCTTGATCAGCTTTAAAGCCTCTAAAGATCCTAGAATATTCTGGTTTTTTGCATTCCGCTCTAAAATTAAGAGATTTTTTGGAAAACGTAATAAAAAAACATGCTAAAAGAGCCCATTCATCGTTATACTGATTGTTTCTTTAGAGTTCTTTAACGTTGTGACGTATTTTTTTGGTAATTTCAAAGGGGGAACAATGGGGAATTTCAGCATTTTTTTAAAATTCAAAAATGAGTTCTTTAGATTAAAAGAAGAGACCCGTATTTTTTTGTTTTTTTTTTAAAAGTGGAAAAAAATGTTAAAGTTTAGTTATATATTTTCCCTTAAAAATTTACGTATTTAAACGTAACATTTTAGGCTTACTATAAAAAGGATACCTACCCTGGCCAAGGAGTTGAGAAGAGAAGATAACCTAAAATTCTTAATTGTAATCTAAATTTTAATATCGATTTGCTGAAATGTCACAAAATGCTATTTTTGATTCGTTCGTGCCGAGACGAATTTTCGAATTTCACCTTACAATTTACGATGACATCGTACGGCCGTCCTAATGGTGTTTTTCGAAAAATATGATCGTGTCAAGATTGCATGTTTTTGCAATTTTTTAGCTCCGAAATGCGAACTATTTTTTTTTATTTTTTACAGATATCTCCGAAAAGGTAAGAGCTAGCTCGAAATAAAAAATAAAGTCAAACGATTATTTTTCACTGCGAATCTCTTACCATCCTCAGAATTTTTATTTTCTTTTTCGTTTCTGACATATTTACTGAAATGTCGACGATATAGGGCAAAAAATCACAAATTTTGTGCTCCACAAGTTGGAAACTTCTTCATCTTGGCTCCTACGCAAAAATACTACTCTGGCCAATTTACTTGGAATTAAATTTGCTAAAACCCTTTTTAAAATTTTTTGAATTCCGACAAAAATTACGGAGTTAGAGGAGGCGGAAGTTGGGAATTTTTTTTTCCGGTTAAATAGCGCGGGTTGCATAACTTAACGAGACTACTACGCGATTTACACAAGGCGTTGCCCTTCTAGTTCGTTAGATATAGTTCAATGCTGTATACACCTACCCGACGAAGAAGGAGAGGGAAACAATAAGACCCGTATTGTATTACAATGCCAGAGGCAATGCTAGCTAAGGATTTTATCGTTTTCATCTCTTTCTAACGGTCAAGCAGTTATCGTTCCATTATATAGTAGAGTTCAGTGGTTATTTATAAGCTTTTTGACAGCGACAAGTGTCAGTCTATGGTAGAAAATAACATGAAAGTAGATATAATTACGTAGTATTTGCAACCGTCACCGGTAAATCAAAGAAATTCTCTGCTACGTTTGCCTACGTCACAAAATGTTTAGTGATTTTTTGAGACCAAAACTTATGGGGCTTTAGAAAATACAACGAACTGAAAATAATTGCTTAAAATATTACTGGTAAGTTCTGAATATATTATATTTTCATATTAGGTACTACTTGTTTTTAAATATTTAGACTGAACTAAAATTCCCCATTGTTTAGAATTAAGGAATATTGTATAGTTTTCTATAAGGTTTCGTTTCATGTAAAAATATATCGTAGGATATACTACACTATGGCATAAAAATAAACTGAATTTGTTATTTATTCTTTTTTACAGCGAAGTCAATATCGATATTAGGTAATAAGGTTCAATTGACCTTTTTTTTGGAGGCAATTCAATTTTTTTTTTAATTTCACCTTTATTTTGTGGGCTTGAAAGAAAATTTTCATTATTTTGAGTCTTTAATATTAGGCTCATTACCAAAGAGTCCTGAAATATCCATGTATCAAAGGCCATAGTCGGATAAGATTGGTGAATTTGCCCCCGCGTGGATGGTGCTCATTTTTTTGCTTAGATTGTTATCAATATCTCTTACAATTTCGCCAAATTTCAGCCCTTATATTAAACCGTTTTCGAGTAAAAAAAATCGAAAATTTTCGAAAATAATTTTTATCTATTGAACGGCATAACCGATTCAAAAAAAATTTTAACCAATTATAGATACTAACAGAACATAGACGTGGAATAAATTGGAACAGAATCTGATAATGTGAACATTGGAAAAAAATTCATGAATTTTTCTGTTTCTTTTTTAACCCCTATGAAGTTTCAACACAACTTCCACATTTTTTTTTTGTAGAATCTTGGGATGGTTTTTTACCAGACATAATTTTTCTAAGGCAATCAGGGTATTTTCAGTACTCTCACAATTGTATTATCTAGGACTAAAACACAAATGTAATTTTAAATATCGAAACTAAAGAACTTATTATAAATATGGATTTATTTAAGGTTTCTTATGAAATTTTAGGAAAAAATTTTGTTTATTGTTAAGGGACACATGTATATTGTATTTTTGACATCGTATTCTTGAATGCACCCCATGAATGCATACATTCCAAAGAATATTTTTATTTCTTCAGGAGTGACCATCGGCTTCAGTTCTTAGTTGTGTTGATGTAAATAATAAAGAGCCGTGTTAAATGCTGTAATTTCACAAAATTCCTGTGGCCAGTATTTTTCCCAATAAGCCATTGGTGTTAAACTTTCTACAGAGTAATCTTCTGCTATGGCATCATCTGGGAATGGTTTAGAAGTGAACTGATATTTCTGCCAAATTAAAAAGTTGAACAGAGGATTATTGTCCTCATCGTCAAATTCTTCATCCTCATCTACGGATTCTTCACCTTGACCCACGTCCATTTCCTCCGTCTCCTCAATTTGCTCTTCATGTACATCTGATTCCCAATTTTCATCTTCATCTGAATCAATTTCTATATCAGATCCTATCTCGTCTAACAAATCGCAAATTTGTTCAGGATTATTTTGTAATTTGGCAAGGTTGATTTTATTTCATTTTATCTGAAAAACCAAAAACAAGCATGAAATTGATACACCCGAATATTTAAATGGACATTTAAATTGTAACAGTACACTCCCTCAGTACACAATTGTCATGTCAACCAATTATGAAGCAAAATCTAACCTCAAGAATACAAATGTCCTCACGAATGACATATAAAAACATACTTTTATTATTCAATTTAGTCAACTAATTATTTAAAATAATTCAAGCAGTTGATAATAGTATATGTAGACCAGGCAATGAATGCTCAAAAAAGGAGGTAGAGTAGGAGGTAGAGAGTGTAGAGGGAAATTTTAGGGACAGAAAATTTTACTTCGGAACTTTGTTTGGACTAGTCTGGAGATGAACATATTAAAATTCCCCACTCCTAGGTGGTGAGCGGGAGGAAGGAGGGCACTTTAAAGGTCCCATTTTTTGGTTTATCGCTTATATCTCGGAAACTATGCGTCGTATGGAAAAAGGTAATCTATGCAAAATTAAACATAATTAAATTTCCTACAAGTCTATCAAGTTATAGTTTACGAGATATTCGCCAGCCAAAATAGATAATTAAAAAAAAAGTATTAGGTACCTTGAATATTTCTATCAAAGCGGTTTACCGTGGTTTGCTAATAAATCACAGTCACAAAACAATCTTTATTTTACAACACTCGACGTATTTACTAACGTAATATTTTGTCGAAATCTATGCATTTCCATAAATATACAGTGTGACTCACTTAAAATGAAGACACCCTCATAACTTTTTTATTTTGCTTCTAACACCTAATACTTTCTTTTTAATTATCTATTTTGGCTGGCGAATATCTCGTAAACTATAACACACAGGAAAAAAATGAATATAAACATTATTGTAGGAAATTTAATTATGTTTAATTTTGCATAGATTGCCTTTTTTCATACGATGCATAGTTTCCGAGATATAAGCGAAAAACAAAAAAATTGGACTTTTAAAGTGCCCCCCTCCCCCCCGCTCACCACCTAGGAGTGGGGACTTTTGATATGTTCATCTCCTGACTAGTCCAAACAAAGTTTCGAAGTCAAATTTTCTGTCCCTAAAATTTCCCTCTATAATCATTCGTTGCTTGGTCTAATGAGCGATTATGATAGCCATTATTCACGAAGATGATGTTTGAGTCCACGAGCCGTAGGCAAGTGGCGCAAATCATCTGAGTGAATAATGGTCACAATCGCGAATGTAATACTATGCTTTTTCTACACTTATTAAACAAATAAATTAGACTGAAATTTTATACCATTAATTGGTACCTATTCGTAAGAAGTCGAAAACGTAAACAAACAATATGACGGTACATTTTGTCACTGCACAATAAATATTTCGTCAATTTATATATCAGGTTCAGTTCAACATTGACGCTCCAACCGGGCGAAATAGTTTCTCGGGAGTTATCTTCTTTCTGGATATCTCTGTCCATACAAAGTTTGTGCTCTTGTTGCATTACATTAAGTCTCTCCATAAGTCATCAACATGCCAACTTTTTCATCTCTTGAATTTTTTTCAGCCATTTTATATTAATTTACTTGTTTATAACAAATTCAATACTAGTAGAGTGCATTAATACGCTTATTGTGACTTCCGTGGGGGTTTCGTTGTTACAAGCTGAATTTTATATAAAATGATGCTACACTGATGTTTCAAAATCTCGAAGAAGTAAAAAAATTTCATGTTCAAAAGGGCATTATGATCAGAAAACAAGTTAAGCATATAGCGGCAAAGAAGAGATAAATTGCGATTTTTTAAATATTTTTCATTAAAGGTTTTGTACCGGAAATATGTTTTCAAATAGTATATTACACATTGGACCTTACGGGAGAACTAAACTTAAAACCGCAATATCTCGTTTTGAACTGCCTCAAAAGTTAATTTAGAAAATGTTTGTGTCTCCATCGTATTACACAGCCCCACAAAAAAGGGTCGTGATCTGGATGACTGACCATGGTATTCCTATGTATGCTGAATCCGAATCCAAGATCAAAAAAATTCTTAAATTTTTGTGCAGAGACAAAAATATCCCTTAAATGGGAGTAAAGTTATGAATATCAGTATCATTACGGAAAGGGGTATGAATGGGCACATTGCAACCCTTGTGGTCTCATTTATTTTTGCCAAGGGCATGACAAGAACATCCCTCGATTAGTGGGAAACAGGAAGACGCAGAGGATGTGAGAAAATTATAAATCATACGCCATTACGTTCGGAAAGGATAAAGCAAATTTTTATTAAAAGCTCAAAATTTTGATTTGAGCTCTCATTTCGGAGATTATACGATGGAGATTCAAAAGTTGTCTAAATTGAATTAAATTTTGAGACATTTCAAACTGAGATATTGCGATTTTAAGTTTCGTTCTCTCGTAAGATCTAATGTATATTTGAAAATTATTATAAAATATTTCCTCTACAAAACCTTTTATGAAAAATATACCAACAAATCACAATTTTTCTCCTCTCACGATATGCTTCTCTCGTTTTTTAACTTTAATGCCCTTTTGAAGATAACATTTTTTGACGGTTTTTGGATTTTGAAACCTCAGTATATAATCATTAATTTTATATAAAAATCAGCTTGTAACAAGGAAACCCCACAGAGCTTATTTTTGTGCGTATATCTGGGCGCCGATCACTCTACTATACAGACAATCAGTGAATAATGTAAAGAATAATTCAATTGTTGCGAATGTCTGGCATTTTCATGGCTATCTGCAATTTACCTTCACCTCTTGCCATCTAGCTTTGCCTAAACTATCAGTTTTTCTATTTTGTTTTTTTCGGTTGATGTGGCCAAAAAAATGAAAGGATTCTGAAAAACACGACACTGGAAAGTCGCTTTTGGGACGCATTTGATGATGAACCGAGCTATTATTGTGATGGGCTATCTAGGGAATTCATTGCATAATTCTCCAGACTCATATCTCAAAATTATCAACGGTCCATGTCTCAGAAGCGCAAAGAAAGATGGAGGAAACTAGTCTGAACTTTGTGGGTGATAGGCTATCTAGGGAATTCGTTGCATACTTCTCCAGACCCATATCTCAAAATTATCAACGGCCCATGTCTCAGAAGCGCAAAGAAAGATGAAGGAAACTAGTCTGAACTTTGTGCGTTTTGTAATATTTTTGTCATGCCTTTTGCTCAAGTTGCCTCTCCTCATTCCGCCCAAACTTCCGACACACCATCTCGATAGGGTAGTGTTCAGTGAATTTACATAAGTCATACTCTATCAGAAAAGTTACATTCGTCAATCTAATTAAAATTGAGACAGGTTTATTCTGGATTTATAAACAAATATAATAAGGAAACAAATACATTTATTTGATTATTCCTTTTATTATTATTATTATTCCTATTTACTACGCATGGATAATAATTTTGTTTGCTTGTTTATCTTATATATTGGCTTTTAAATTTTGTATAAAAATATGGCTAAACGAGTTTATGCTGCTGTTACAGACTGATATATTCAGGGAAAGATTTCCCGCAGGACTGTCTACCTTCGGCTTTAAATAAGTTACAATAATCCAGCGCAATTATTTTAAGAGAATTAGTTGCACAGACTGTATTAAATACACAAGAGATGGCACCGAATAAGAAATACGTTGAGCCAGAGCAGCAGCAGAGGCAGCACTGCCGGTTTTGTTGTTTCTTTATGTTTGCGATAACGCCACAGCTTGGGGAAAACCAAGCGAATTATGAAAATCCAATACTGGGGATGGCAGTTATTGTTTTGCGGGGGATTATTTATGAGGCTTGAGGGGGTTGTCGATGCTATTCGAAACCGACAACTCGACACATGAGAAATAGCTACCTCAACGTTATATAACTACAATATTGCTAATAGTCACAGGAGTTGAGCATCTCGACAAATGTTCCTAGGTGAGGGCTGTTAATCTATAGCGTTCAGTTATGTTGCGCTGTAGTAATGTAAGCGATTAATGGTCCATGGTTACTGTTGGGGTGAATCAAGCCAATAATCAATGTATCATCTACAGGGTTAATTAACACCAGTTTAGCAGAAAAGTTTTTAAATATTCTTGTAGCTTCTGAAAGGGGGTCTGGAAGCTTTGGTGCAATGCTGACATTGAAAACTTTTTTAATAAACACAAACCAGTGAATACTGGCATGCTTTCGGTAATCAAGTTGGCATCGTCTGTGGATAGAGGAATAGGGAATAGAAAAAGAGATGGGAAACAAAATTTAAAATTGTATCCAAGTCTCTCACAACGAAAAAATTGTGTTACTATATTTGCACTCCACCATGAGGAAATAATTGTATATGAAACTCTAATAATATATTATTTGAAATGGTCGAACCCAAAAACCCATAAAATGATATGCCACATCGGTAGTGATGGTGGCGGGGGTGGATTAAGTAAAAAAAAATTGTTGCAGTCTTTGGTTTTTGTACACACACTAAATCACAATTTTGTTTTTTTCACTCCTTTTAATAATGGGGTGGGGATGTCAATGTGGGTGGCTAATGGCAAAACATTCTTGCAGACCTTAGCTTCTCTTGTAAATACTGAATACCAATTTTATGGACCCTTACTTGCTTGATTTCCTTATTTACCCCAATTTAGCCCCCAACCCTTCAATGGAATAAGATCAAAATATAGTCTAGTTTCAGATCTCATTAAAACACATACTTGTACCAAATTTCAAGTCGATATATTAAGCTGTCAAAATCGTTAATCTTACTTAAAATTTGAATTCAGAGATCTCAAAACCATAAAGTTATAAAATTATTTCAGGTTTTCAATAACTAATGGTAATTTGACACTGTTTTGACAGCTGTCAACTACAACAATTCTTAATCTGACGTCAAATTTAAATACAGCAACCAGAAAAATGTAACCACATATTTCAAGATCATTATTATAGATTATTTCGAGTTTTTGAATTGTTAATGTTGACTTGACCGCTGGTTGGCAGCTGTCAACTGGCAAAATTGTCAATTTACCATTAGATTAGAATTGAGAGATTTCAAAAACATATAAACGGACTCCTTTCCAAGTATTTAAAAAAAATTAGGCAATAGCACGAAAAATACTTCTCAGAGTGATTTTTTATTCTTTGGCCGCATTGGATACCATATTGGATTTGCTATTTTAAATTTAGAAAATATCTGTACTAAAGTTACTTATATATGAACCTATACATCCAAACACAACATTTTAACTCAAATTGGACATCATTTTTACTGAATGCCAAACTTGACTTTATTGAATTATTCACCTTTTTTCCTTATTCTGACCGAAATTTTGAAGCCGCCATTTTGAAAAACAAAATTTAGGTAGCAAAACTGAATTCAACTTAGCCAAATCCTTTAGTTTACAAAATTTTGTTAATTTTCATCAAAAATTGACGTAGCGACAGATTTTTGACGCCTAATTTTATAAAAGGCGACAGTCCAATCGACCGACAGAATTTTGTTTTTTGCTCAAATTCAAAATCACGATGTTTCATGGCATTCTAAGCCTATTTGAACAATACTAATTTACTATACTTCCACTTGATGTGGAAGTAAAGGGACGAACGAAGGAACCAGGAAAAAAGATCTTATCAACGGATGCTGAGAGTTAGCTGGTTGACTTATGATAAAGCATTTTTTAACGATAATCTAAGCTAGAAATCTATAGATTGTCTTAAATACCGGTTACTAATGGCCTGGCAAACATTTCTACTCAAATGTGGTGGTGCACCACCAAGTTGTAACCATATATTATTTGTAATATAATCAGGAATACGCTCGATCATTTGTGGAAACGTATTTTGCATAAAATCCAAGAATACTGCTCCATTCACATTTCCCTCAAAAAAGTACATAACCATGTACAGTTCCTCCCCAAACATTTATACTCCACTGAGCTGGTAATGATTTTTCTGTACAACATGAGGGTTTTTTTTCTGTCATAATAATGGACATTATGCCTATTCACAAATCCATTGCGATTAAACGTTGATTCATCTGTGAACAACACAAATTTAAAAAATTCTTCATTTTCTCAAATTTGGTTTTGAGCCCACTGGCAAAAATTTAATCTACTATTTAAATCCACATCCAAAAGCTCTTGATGCAGCTGTACTCGATTAATTTTTACGAAGACATAGGGAATCCCTAGATTTACTGGCCTCTAAATCCCTATTTATCTTCCGAACACTAGCCGTAGGATTTTTGATTACCACTAAAGTTATAGCCAACTCGTTTTATTCACTTAATACATTTCGTCGTCTCGCTTTTTTTTCCTATGTACGTTCAAAACGTTCTTTCAAATTTTCTAACAACTTAAACATCTTACAGAAATGTCATAAAGTGAAAAACAAATACAAAACGAAAGACTTAAGCTATTCTAGATTTTAATGTTAATATAAAGAGCATCTATCTCAATTTACGCAAAAATTATTTCAAATAATCATATCTCAAAACCCGTTTGAAAAAAATAAAGTGCATGATATTAAAATGTGAGGAATTGTATGCTTTATTCATCCATGTAAAAAATTATAGGCATTCAATTTAAAAAAAATTGAGAAAAATAATAATTAAATAAATATTTTGGACACCCAGTATAATAGTAATTTATTTCAAAAATGTTTTTCAGTAAATACATCATTATCAAATAACATCCTATATTTTTGGAAAAAACAATTATTAAATTGCGGAGATGTGGTAGTATGAAAAATGTTTGTAATTGACAAAAAAAAAACAAAAAAATCGTAACTTGGTAACGCCGCATCCGACTGAAGGAAATATTTTAGAATATAATACAGGATCCTTGGAGACTTAACTGGCGCCAAAAAAATACAGGGTGTTTTATTTAAAAAAATTATACTTTCTTTTGTAATAACTCGTTTTTTTGACACCTTGAATAACTGAAAATAATTTTGCGTTGTAGTAGAGATCAAACATTGAAAGTTTTGTTAAGAAAGTCTCTTATAAAGTTAGCCGTTTTTGCGAAACTTCCGAGAGAATACTAACTGGACACCCGGTATTAAGGTGTAACATCAAATTCCTTCTGAAGCAGGTTGGGACGCGAATTTCTCCAGAAGCTCATGCTATCGTTTAGAACGACTTGCAGGCACATTTGTAAATATTTGACTTACATTAGACTTTACTTAGAAGGTTGCCTGTTTATTTTGGTTTCGCGACAGTTGTGTGCATACTGTTTACCAGACGGATGTGATTGCCAGTATAATTTCGATAAAAAGGGGCCATCTAGCCGCTCTACCGATAAATCGTTGAAATAAACTGTTAGACGATACTTGTTTTTTTACATATTTATTAATGGATTGCGTCGTAAAACCGCCGATGTAATGTCTTCGTTTAATGACTTTCCACAAATGCTTTGCTGTAAAATTTAAAATTGCTGGTACTCGTCGCAGGTGTTGTAGTGATGGAGCAAATGTTTATGAAATTAAAAATGATAGTTTGAAAAATAAAGACTAATCAATGTAAAGGAAAATTTGTGCTAAAATATGCTTGAATAATGTATTTCCTAATGTACAGGCTCGGTAAATTTTGCTTTCACATTTTGTTATATACGAAGGTGTAGAAGGGCCACTGATTTTTTTTTAATTCCGAGTTTAATATCGGAATTCCGACATTAATCTCGAAATTCCGTCTTTAATATCGAAATTCCGACTTTAATCTCGGAATTCCTACTTTAATATCGGAATTCTGTTTCAGATTTCGTGGATTAGAGCTGGAAACATGAGACTAATGTTTGAAATGCGTAGGTGTAAAGATGAAGATAGAAAAATGCCTATTATGACTTCTCGAAAAATCCGTCCTATTTTTCTTAATGAAAATGCACGTCAATGACTGAAATAAATTGTTTTTCTCAAGAAAGAGATAGTAGAGGTCGTTGAGACCGATGCAAATTTGGTTGAAATTGGATAAATAATAACTTAACTACGAAGGTGTTACCGTGGAAAGTGGAACACATTGTATACCAATTACTGAAATTTTCCATTTTATTTAAAACAAAGTGAAATTAATTACCAACAAATGTCTTGACAGAAGTAAGGTATTGTTTATTTTAAATGACATACTTTTGTTTTCCATTTAACTAATTTGATAGATTGTAAATATAGAGTAAATAGGACAAGCAGTTTGTAAGATAAATACTATGTTTCATATACCATTAAAAAGCTTTTTTACGGCCTTCCAGATCGTGCAAAATGTACCGCGTGTTAAATTACATAAAACCCAAGTAAAATGAGATGTTCAGTAATTTTTCTGACAAGATTTTTGGAGAATGCATGCGATTTTCTACTTTAATTTTTGTTTATAAACTTTTTCACGCAACTCCAAAAATAATGAAGTTAAATGGAGTTTTAATGTTAGCGAGACTATCCTGTACATTTCCAAATAGTTTTTCGATTAAAAATCTGAATAACTGCGTATATACAGATGGATTAACCAGGCTACAGTGATTCAAGAAATAAATTAACAATAAAAACAAAATAAACTTTCTTGAATATTTACTTAAAAAAAGTTTAAAACTAGAGTTATAGAAAATTTGATTCTCTACATCCTTATATTAACTATGTTTCGTCTTTCAAGGTAATAGAAACTAAATACCGAAAATAAACTTATTTTCAGTGCCATTTTCTTAGTATGAAGGTAAAGGCGACAGTGTAATCACCAGAAGGAAATTATTTTATTGTTATTGCTGTATACAAGAACCGCTGCCTAAGGAATCACTAATTCCACATCCAAATTTCCTATTCCAATCTTTTAGAATGGAAGAAAAATTGATACCATATTTGCACTCCACTATGTGATAATTATAGCTCATGGAACTTTAATAATATAACATTTGAAATCGTCTACCCCAAAAACCAATAAAACAATATGCCACGTTGGTAGTGAAGGTGGCTTCATCGCTACATGAATGTTTTTCCAAATGAAAACATAAGTCCGACTTTAATCCTGGAATTCAGAGATTAAACTCGGAATTAAAAAAAAACATTTCTGTGGCCCTTCTACGCCTTCGTAGTTATGCAATCTTTTCTACTTTTCAGTTTCTAAAACTGGATTAATGTCATTTTTTTATTCGCCATTATATTAACACAGCTTGACATTATTCAAAAACTACTTTTTATTGGCCGGAACAAAACGTGACATTTGATTATACAGGATTACTCTCAACTTATACGCATAAGCTTAGGGAACGCTAGCTTATGATGAATAGTGAGTAATAATTAAAAAAAAAAGTTTAGTATTTTGTTTTTATTTACGGAGATAATCCAGTAAAATATTTTAAAAAAGTGGAAAATTCACGTTAACTACTCAAAGTAATTTGCGGAATTTTCAATGAACTTTTCAGCTAGTCGAATCCATTGCCCTCCACACGCACGGCCTAAACCTGGCTGTTGTCGGATTGTCTCAGCTGCAGCAGGTATGCGATTTACCAACTCTTCTCTAATGTTAACTTCCGTAACGTACACCACAGTTTTTATATGTCCCCGAAATTAAAAATCAAGCGGGTTAAGTTCGGGCGAACGAAGGGGCCAAGCAATTGGACCACTTCAGCTTGTCCACCTTGCGGGGAACACATTATCCGAATGTTGTCACACTTGTTGCTGAAAATGCACCAGAACACCATCATGTAGAAACCACATATGCTGGATAACGTCGAGAGCAACTTCTTTGAAGAGAACCGGTAAAGTATCACGCAAAAATTGTAAATAAAGAGCACCAGATAGTGAATTGTCACGAATGAAAGGGCCAATAAGTATTCCGTTCACAATTCCAGCACACCATTTACTGAAAATCGTTGTTGAAAATTTTTTCACCGAGTATCATGGAGATTCTCCAATAATGCGTGTTCCGGAAGTTATGAATACCGTTTCTTGTGAAAATTTCCTCGTCCACAACTAAAATGCTCTTGGTAAAGTTTGGGTTTAATTGATGCTGATGTAACAACCACTCACAAAAGTTCACTCGAACCGGAAGATAGCTTGGTAGTAGAGTTTGCAACAGCTGCACTTGAAATGGGTAAAATAATGCATGGGTTAACATTCGCCAAACTGTGGATTGTGATATGTGCTGCAATTATCCGTGTGCTTATGCTTTTCTACGATATTCAAAATCTCTTCCTCCATATTCAAAATGTACCTAGATCTAACGGATGTCCCATGTTGCCCAGGACTCGGCCGCAAATCATCAGACTCTCTCACGTGCTGAACCAAGGCTTTACGTCCTAGATCAAAATCAAATAAAAAATTGAGATGTTTAATGAATTTAAAATTACATTTCCTAGATTCTTATGTAGATTCCTTCCCAGAAAATCTCGTAGATAACGAGGAGCAAGGTGAACGGTTCCACCAAGATATAAGAGAGGTAGAGCGTTGCTACCAAGGAAAATAGACGTAAATATGACAGCTGATTACTGCTGGATGCTTAAAAGAGACTTATCAGGCAGTGGCAAGAAAAAGAAGAGTAACCCACTGCATAGGTCTGAATCAAAACGAGTATGATATCACAGGAAGAAATAAAGAGTGATTTTTTAAGAATTTTGAAGGGTCGAGATTTTCTCGATCTTTATTTATCTTATAAACGTAATTTGGGTTAGCCTTCACAGGCTTTTTGAGCCTGCGTCAAAATATAAACGTTTTAACGAATTACATTCTGACACCTATTCGATTTTAATTAATTTATTTATTTATCATTATGACAAGTCTACAGCTTTCGCAAGCCCATTACAGACTGTACATATATATTTAACCTAACCTAACCTAACCTCACCTAACTTAAACTAAATTAAAATACCTAAAATAAGACACATACTATGAGCAAGAGAATAAATTAAAGACATAAAATGCTTACAAAATTTCTATTTCATTCTGTATATTAAGTAGTCTATTTTTTAATTTATTTGTGAACATTCCATATGTATCTCTGAATATATTTAGATATCGTTGTAATGAATTATAGCTCTTTATCATTCTCGCAGGAGGTGACTTTAGTTCGTAGTTTCCAGTTGGTATAATGTATGAAAAAGTTCTTTGAAAACGTGTTCTTTCATCTGGCACATATTATTTTATTTAAGGTAGTTACGTCATACGAAAGATTATGTAGAAGTTTATACAAATAAACAATGTCAAAGTAAGTTCTTCTGCTATTTAGTGTCATTAAATTATACTTAGTAAGTTGATCTAAATAAGAAGAGTTACTAGTATATCTCTTATGCAAAATGAAATTAATATGTTTTATAAATTTTTTCTGTACATTTTATAACATTTTTATGTACCTGGTATAGAAAGGACTCCAAGCCGTGGAGCAGT